>CAWUFW010000184.1:565000-3014351 GCA_963921515.1 Calotriton arnoldi | reverse complement strand
ACTGATGTGATGGAGACAGACAACAGCATGGCAGGGCAAAAACAGCCATGTTTATATTCTTGTGCACCCTAGTGCTCAACTGGGACACCTTGTAGATCCTATAGCCGGGAGAGAATTCTCACTTCAGAGCATTGTGGTGAAATCCTAATTATTTCACAGGATTTAGTAGTCCTAAATCATCAGGATCACTCTAAGAATTGCATTCCATAGGCTGTGCAAACATCATCTGACAAATAGAATCCAGGGTGTTTCTTTGCCAAACCCACATACATATGATGTACCAGCAAGGGAATTCCTTAAATTCCCCTTTTGTTGATGGCTGTTTGCACCGGCAGGGATGGTAATTCTGAGGATTTCCATGGTTTCATGGGATGCAGATGTCATGGGAGCAGTCTCCATAGAACTCAGGCAATCCTTTGTATTCTCCACAGCTTCCAGTCAAGAATGGAAGGCAAGTGGCTACCACCACCATGCTTCTTCCTGACATTCCTTACTGAAAATGATCAGCCAGTGCCACCACTTGCTTCTAACTGGGCATGTGTTTTTCGAAGTGGAGATGAGGATCCCATCATTTGTTTGGCACTAACTCTGTCTCTATCCCTTAATTGGAATTGGTGGGTATGATGTTGAAGACAAATTAATAAGACCATCCTTTTGGTTCTAAATGTGGAGCGTTCAGGAGTTTCTTCATTGGTATAGACAGGTCACCACTGCTTGCCCGTATGTTTTTGTAGCTTATGGTTACAGAAATCACAGAGCATAAAATAGCACCATTAAATCATTTAATTTGAAATAATCATAAAATAATGTAATAATTTGTTTAATTAAGGGCTGTGTGAGTTAGTGAGTGAAGCAGCTACTTCTCTTCATGTAACCCTCACAAAATGCTGGACCGATTCTCTACAATCCACAACTAGGCTTCTACTGTAAAAGTTCCTTGTACATAACCTCCTTTTTCCACATGGCCTGCATGTATCTTATTAACTATGAACATACCCCATCACCTGTACATCTCTTTGTTGCTGTGCCTTTAGGTCTGGTGTGCATTAGTGCCCCTATATTTGTAAGTCCATGAAGCACACAGAGAGACAAAGAATCAGGTAACAAATGTTTTCCAGGTGAATACTTCAGAATGATGTACTATCCAAAAAAACTAACATTTACATTTGCTGCATGACACCATGCAAACCAAAAAAACATGCCTTTCACTGGCTTCAGTACAATCCGATAAGTTCAGATGCTGGTCTATGTATTAAGATACCTAGTTCCCTATGCTGTGCATAATGGCAGAAAACACTTTGCATAACATACCCTAATGAATGTACTATATTGTTTTTAAAGAATACTTAATTCTTGTGTAGTCCTTGCTATCTGCGGAGCAGTTTCTGGCTAACACAATGCTTCTCCACTGTACGCTATTAATACACGTCCTTCTTCTTACCTATTCCTTATATCCATTTCTTCTTAAGTACCAAATCAATTTCATTGTGTGTATATCCTATTGCTATGTAGATGAGGTAATGCATATGAATAAATCTGCCTATATACATACAAGTGAGCTGAGTGATTGAGCAAGTGATTTCATGACATAATTGTGAGAAAATGTTTTATTAGTTGGGGTGGATTGGTGTCTATCGCAAATAAAAATGTCACCCTCTTGCTAGGTCAAGTCAAAGGTTTCAACAATTTAAACCTGAGCTCAACCCCTGGTAGCTGTGCAGAGAGCTACCTGGCTTAACCTAGAGAAAATGTGTAAAGCATTTAGAAGCACCAAAACAGTTCAAAATTGAAAATCCCGCTCCAATTTAGATGGAGTAAAATTTAATAAACAAAATGACATTGAATGACAAAAATCTAAAAGGAAACTGAAGATATGATTTTTTTAAATGATTAAATAAAAATAGCAACAAAAAGCTAAAAGACTAGAAGATAGGATTTGGGCCAACTGCAACGGAGCATGCGTCAGATACACAAAGTAGATTGGTCGCGCTAGGGCCTGGATGTAGGGAATTTTGAAAAAGTTTGTAAGTCTCAATCTGAAAAGTAATTTTTCTGAAGAAAATCTTTGTTTCACATGGGACGAATCCAAGATCCACCCCGATGCTGTGGAACTGGCAGACAGATACTTCCTTGGTCGGTCTGCTTGAAGCTCAGGAGCAAACGTTTTGACAAAGTTCCCAAACTAATTTTAGTGCCCAAACAACCACAAGGGTACACGTCCAATGCCCCCAGGAACTCAGGAGAAGCACTTAGATGCTCTCAGGATGGTAAGAAGAGGGCAACAACAAACTTCAGTCGATCTCCACCTGCCACTAGTCAGCTGAAATACTTCACAGGAATGTTTGCATTCAGCTTTTTAATGTTCCTGTAGCCATCCAGGGAATCAGTCTTATGATCCTTGGAGATCTTTATATCCTCAGACTTCAGGTGGAAGGGGGTCTAACCTCCTTAGGTATTTCTCACAGGTCACAGATGAAAAATAAGAGCAGGTTTAGTCCTCCTGGTATCCTTTTGCAATTCCAACAGTGTGTTATAAAGGCAGGTTGAGAGTCAAGCGTTCTAAGGTTCATCGGTCTGATGGTGGGTACACCGTAGAACACTTCTAGCTCCTCTTGAATCAATTGAGTAGAGGTCCCTCAGCACTGACTTACCTCCTTTTGTAAGAGATTCTATTTGCTTTTCAGTACAAAGGCCAACATTTCCATGTGTGGGGCATTTTCAAGATTGTGAAAGTCTTCAGCCACACTAAGCTTGAGCTCTCAGGGTGGGGGGGGTTGGGGGTTATGGAGTATGTACTATGGTAATCCTAGTTTCCTACCACATCATAAACTAAAATCCAGTTTGAAGCAGACACTGTATCCCCAACAAGCCCAGACCAGAAGTCTGGTAGGAAAAAAACATGGTCTTTCAGCAACCAGACAGGCATGATCCCAGTTCCCTTCTTGTTCTCTTTGAAGAGTGCAAAATGTTTTCATGTGATTCGGACAGACCTGTCATGCAGGATTTGTGTGTCAATTGGAGGCACAGCCCCCTTGTGCATAATCTCTTGAGCTCTGAAAGGTCCTCTCTGCCCACTCAGGTTATTTGGGGGAAGTTCTGGAAGGAATCTCACACCTCATTCCGACCTCCTTCAAGGCAGAGCACTGGCTGTGAGTAGTTGGAGACCTAACACAACTTCTGAAGGCTCAGGCATGTAAAGAGTAACTTGCTAATAGTTACTTTTCCTTAATGGAATTTGAATAATTATTAAAAATGGTGGTTTAATTATTTTTCTAACTAGTCTCTTTTCCGAATTAGCACTGTTTGTATTTTAATATTGTTAGACCTGACAGCCTTAGGGTGGTCTACCCCCCAAACATTTTGCATTACTCCTCGCATTTTTGCTAATCTTGTTTTTTGCTGTCCTTAGGACTCTGGGCACTTTACACTGTAGTAGTACATTTTATTGTTTACATTATGCAAAATCAAACACAATACAAAAGGTACAAGATAAAAAATACATATCCTTCAAAAATAATAATTGTCTTTTACTGTACAGAAAAGTATTGATAAAAGCAATTCCAATTACATGCTTAAATCGTTCATATATAACAGAAATAAATTTGATTACACATCAAATTGCTTTTCCCAAGAATCCCATAAAACAAAACCTAGTCACATCATTAATTGTTCATACCCCATGCTCTCTAAATCGTGGACATAAATATCTTTTCCAAATATTCAACAGTTTGGGACAGATATAGAGAAGATGTTTAACATCTATATCTGTCCCCTGATTCATGCTCTTCAAACCACGGGAGTGAAGGTATATAATTATGCAGACGACATGCAGCTGATTTTCCCGATTGATGAGACGGAGGAATCTAAGGATTTCTTCCAACATACTATGCTATTCATCAAAGATTGGATGAGTCATAACTATCTCAAATTAAACTCAGATAAAACTGAGATAGTTATCTCCAATAACAGACTCGATCAGTGGATGCCAGAACACTGGCCGGCTGCATTGGGTACTCCACCTACCCCTAAAAATGTGGTTAAAAGTCTGGGGATTAAAATCGATGCTAAGCTATCCATGCATGAACAGATCAACCTGGTTACCTCCTCTTGCGTTTACCATCTGAGGACCTTTAGGAAAATCAGGAAATTCTTTACCAGGGAAGCAAGCATGGTTATCATGGTTGCTCTGATCATGTCCAGGCTGGATTATGCCAACGCCATATATTTAGGGCTCCCTGCTAATCAGACCCATAGGCTGCAGTTGATTCAAAATCAAGCAGCTAGGCTGGTCTTTCAGCAACCAAGACACTGCCACACTAAACCACTTCTGAAGCAGTTACACTGGCTTCCGGTGACTCAGCGATCCATGTTTAAGACAGGCTGCATGGTCTTCAATGCACTCTACGAAAAGGGCCCCAAATTCATATCTGCAAAGATCTCAAGGTACTTGCCCAAACGAAATCTCAGATCTGCCACAATGTCTATGTTGACTATTCCTAGATTTAAGCGCAAGAGAACGGGCGGCTCCCGTTTTTCTGTTCTTGGCCCTACACTTTGGAATTCCTTGCCGATAGACATCAGACTATCATCTGAGTACACCAATTTCAGAAAAAACTGAAAACTTGGTTGTTCACTCTAGCCTATTGTTAGTATTCATTAGGAAGGTTCTCCCTCCCCTCATAGCGCCAAGAGACCTTTGGTATACGTGCGCTTAACAAATTCCCTAAACATAAACATAAACACATGTTCAATAGTTTCTGTCTGTAAATGACACCAATGCCACAGCATAAACTGATTCATTGTTTTGCTCTATATACCCTTAATTGAACCAGCAAGACATATTAAAGCCAAAACCTTAAATATTTTTCATTATGGATGGATCAATGGAAAAATCCAAATAGTCCAGTTTTTTAAGTTTGTAAGAATCTAAAACGTAACCAATATTTGTATACCCTAAATAAATATCCTTATCAGCTATAAAAAGGAATGATAAAATTGTTTGTTTAATAAGCAAGTCTTTTCATATGAGCAAGAACAGTTACCGAGTGGAGATTATAGTTTGTCAATGAAGTGGATGCATCAGATATTGAGAACAAATCTTTTGACGAAGAGTTTGAGGGTGAATCCAACCAAATAAAATGTTTGACAGAAATCTCTTCAGCAGACGCACAATCACAAATGTAATTAAGCATTAGAATATTATATAAGACAAGATTGAACGTAGTTCTAATTCCAGTCTCATGCTGGCTTGAGGAGTAGATTGTTTAAGGCTGAAAAGTTTTCTCACACAATTGTGTAAAATAATGTCTAATTTTCTTAAGAAGACAGAGTTCATTATAATACAATGATACATCAAAATAGATACTATTTTTGCTTTAGTTGCAGTAATGGTTGGACCCACCGCACCCCCTCCATATCTAAAAGCAAATCATTTAATTGCAAAAGCTGCTTTATTACACTGGTTTTTCAAATTCTCGATCAAAAAGTTGTTGAGGTTGTCCATCTCCAAACAGAGAAGGTACTTTACGGTGGAACACCATCATGGGTCAAACCACACTAATGCTGATGGTCTCTCCAGGTTTTTTCACCAAAGTGAAGAGAACTTCCAGGAGGTTGGGTATTTATACGCACTTTGAGCTGGGAGCACACTGATAACCCGTGATAAAGTGCATGTGCTCCCTTCTTAAAACATGGTACCATTGGCTTATCACATACTACAAAACCAAAAGTATCCAATACCTTCAAGTTCAAACTAGACTTACTTGGTGTACCCCGCATTCAAGTGGGAAAGGAGGCAACTCCTTTTTGTTAATTAACCCTCACACACCCTATTGGTGTCATGCTTCATCATAGGGTTCACCCTGACTCCTAAAGGTCAGGGTGGGCTCAACAGTGTTTCAGGGAGCGCTTAGAAGATGTAGGCCAGGGGGTCTAAAGATAAAAATCCTACTGCGTTCCCCAGGTATCCCTTTATTTGTGGGGACGTAACGGATATTAAAAATTAGAATAAAACTAGGGTTGTGTGGAGGTAATGGTCCTATGACCGTAAAAGGTGTGCCAACATGTTTCAGCCCTTGCTTTTAGTGGCCAATAAGGTCCCGGGCTTTCATCAGGGCAAAATCAGGTTCCCTCCCTGGATTAGAATAAGAATTTCCTATATATATTTTTATATGATGGAGCAGAAATCTGCCCCCTCGTGAGAGTAATGTGGTGGGTATACTTATCTCTCCATCCAGTGTCAATGCAAAAATTCCGCCTGTAAGACAAAAGTGTAAAGAAACACAAACGAATAGTATTCCATTTCATCACATTTCTGTAAGTCTGCACTCCCAAGGTGATCGGTGTGCATTCATTCCTATGACTCAGTGATTGGTGGTCGAAAGAATGGGCTATAATTGGGTGAACTCATTCCCAGGCCGCAACTAGCAGCGTGCATCCGATGCTCGCATCTTATTTCATATATATATTGTGTTCACCTACAAAAAGTAAAAACAGTAGTGCTCTATCTCCAAAGTTTCACCCATCACTGTATTGCTACTACGGTAATGTCACACACATCTCACAACGTCCGCCATATAAATGTTGTGTGCCATGCCCGTGTGTACATAGTTAAATCATCGTTCAATATCAGCCTTACCCGATTAGGGTGAATAAAGCGATTCTCAGAGGAACGGGAAGGGGTAACCTTTTAGTCAAACGCTACAAGGAAAAGCGGAACAAATGGCCAAGTAATTACTGCATGTCCCCAAATCATCATAAAATAGGCATCTTTACCTTGTATCTGTAGTAGCAGCACTTACTACTTCAAAGGTCCTGCCCCGCTAAGTACCTATTCGGCTCCCGCGTCACCCTGCATTAGCAAATAGCATGCCCGGGACGCTGCTTCAAATAGATTGGAAAGAATCTCTTTCCGGGTTTCGGGCGGGGTGCGGTCAGCATGCGGTCGCCTGCTGGTGTCGTCATCATCTGTCTCCACCTCCCTGCAACTACCCAAAACGCAGGTGGTCATGGGAAATGTAGTGTATAATGTTAAACACCGGATTCGATGTTAGGTAGGACTACCAGAGACTACAAACAACCCGGGAGTTCTGGGAATTGTAGTAGTCGCTGTGTATATGCTTGCACGATTCTCTGTCACAACACTCTAACCACTAAGATTGGCATCCCACATAAAATTAAATTTAAAAATACAATTGAAAAGGGGTGTCTTAGTGCTGCAGTGTGTCTCGTGGTCTCACTTGAACTAGATAACGCCAAATTAAGTGTTCCATTGTTCACGGTGCATGTTAGAACTCTATTACACCGAGCACTGCAATGTGCCCAGGGTTTTCGGGAGTGCATATTCAGAGAAAAATATTTTTTATGTGTGTTAAGCACTCCTTGGACGGATGGGGAATGGGACCTTTCTTAAGACCCCATTTTCACTCAACAGATGAGGATACAATATCTTCTCTCAAGGGGCCTGAGAGGATCTAGTCATAGATATTAATGTAACCATCCCCATAAGGCTAATAATACCGATTATGGTTCATGAGTACTACTTTCATACATGGGGGGAATAGTAATTCTATCTGCGGTTCAGTGCATTCCATGGGATAGAATCGTTCAATCCTGCCTGATCCATCCTTAGCTTATAAACCCAGCGTTGTTCTTTATCAAGTAATCTTTTCGAGATATTGGGGCCATCCTTGATTCTTTCAATGATGGTCCATTTTAGGTCACAATCAGTGTGACCTTTTTCTACAAAGTGCGCTGTAAGTTTAGTCGCTACAATGGCTCTTCTAATGGTGCTCCTGTGTTCCCCAATCCGTAACTTTACCTTGCGGGAAGTCATGCCTATGTATCTAGATTTGCATGGGCAGCTGATCATATAAATTGCATTAGAGGTGTTGCAATTAGTATAATCCCTCTGTTCCCAGTCATATCTGAGGCCTAGGTCTATGCTTGTGGTGTGTGTGTTGAGAGGGCATACGACACAGGACCGACACGGGAAATGACCTTTTACATGTGGTTGGGACCAAAGTGTGAGTTGTGTATCTCGTTTGGGATTCCAACTATCTGTGTGGATGAGGGTATTCCTTAGACTCTTATTCCGCTTAAACGAGAACATAGGTTTCTCAAAGGTAAGTTTGTTTGAAGTAAGAATTTGCCTATTCTTATTAATGATTTTTTTAATATTATTGGAAGACGAATTATATGTAGTGACGCATATAAGCGTCTTCGTTTCAGGTTTGGCATGGGTTTCAAGTAATGCGTCGCGAGGAGTGTTCTGCGACCTTTTGCGTGCTTGGTCAATCACTTTTTTAGGGTATGCTTTCTCTCTCAGCTTTTTCGTGAGCTTGTCAGCTTCTTTGTTAAAATCCTCCATGTTTGTGCAGTTTCTTCGTATTCTCAAATATTGTCCAATGTGGAGGTTCTCTCTCCAAGAGCGAGGATGTGCACTGTCAAAATGCAGCAAACTGTTGCAATCGGTGGGTTTCGCATACAGAGTGCTCTCCAGTTTACCGCTCCTGGCCAGGATACAGATATCTAAAAATGAGACCTTCGTGTTGCTGGAGGTCATTGTAAATTTCAGAAAGGGATTTAAGTTGTTAATCCAGACCCCAAATTCCACTGTGCTCTCTTGGTCTCCGTGCCAGATGACGATAATATCGTCGATGTATCGTAGCCATTTCCGGATCTTCCCAGTGAAAGGGTTGTTAGACCAGATATGCTCCTCCTCCAGGTTGCTCATATAGAGGCAGGCAATGCTGGGGGCAAAAGTACTGCCCATTGAGGTCCCGTGTGTTTGTAAGTATAGCTGGTCTTCAAATTTGAAGAAATTCTCTGTAAGGGCAATGCGCATTAGGTCCATGATGAATGCGATAGGTGCTTCCCAAGGCCACTCATTTCTGTGGAGTATAGTGTCAATCACCCTCAGGCTCTCCTCTTGGGGGATGCTTGTATACAATGCCTCCACGTCAAGGCATATCACGGTTTCATTGAGGGGGTCGTAGTCCATTTCAGCTAGAATGTTGAGCAGATGTTTTGTATCCCTGACGTTTGATTTTATTTCAGTCACCAAGGGCCGGAGGAACCAATCCGTATATTTAGACAAGACTGTTTGCGCTCTGGCACATCTTAAAACAGGTGCGCCGAGAACAAACAGGGAAAGTGCGCCCTTTCACATAGAATTAGCTGCCCCAGGACAGGTGCGAACTCGAGCTGCCCCCAGGGCAGCGCATTCAAGTGAAATTCGGAGTGGCTTTGTAGCAGCTGCTCTGTGTTTCACTGTGCAGGCGGCAACCCACCTGCACATTTAAAGTGGATTAGAGATCCCCTTGCAGACGGGTGCAGTGAGTGACCTCCAGAGGACTGCTATCAGGGGGCGCACTGACAGTGTGCCACCTTTTAGGTTGCGCACTGTCAGTGCGTCTCCTGACAGCTTCTTTGCCTCCGCGTCCGCCTCTGTAATACGGCGCGGGCGCAGAGGCAAAGAGATTCCCTTGTTTGCATGGGGCACGCCCCCATGCAAATGAGGGCATGCCCTCTTTAGAAAGCGCTGGCACTGTATGTGCGCCATAGCTTTCAGTATTACAGAAGGGGCCGCACAAGAATCTGCAGCCCCTTCTGTAATACCAAAGTGCCCTGGGGTGCACAAAGTGGGCGCAAACGCCCGTTGCGCACCTGGGGCACTTTGTGTAACATGGCCCCTGGAGTGCACACAGACAATTTGAAAACAGTACCAAAGTCTTATAGGTTTTGAAAAATGTATCTGACTAATGCGTGCCCGTTAACAAAGATTAAAAGCTGTGCAGTATTTGCCTAATCTGTATTGGTTAGAGCTGAATATCTACCTCCTCTTCAAAACTCGATTATGATATTTTTCCTAAGGTACACAGGAATAAGGTGTTTTTTCAAATATTCGGACGAATCATGACTAACAGCATTAGCATGTTGGACTTTTATTACTTTTAACCTTTGTGTAAACTAAAGTATGCACATCAATAATCCAGACTACTGCCTAATGAATTGACCCTAAAGATGATAAATACAGTACCATATTAGCATGCAGCATGAATATTAATGCAATGCTGCCCTCTTTTCCTTCAGGGGATGTTTTAATTCTCGAATACATTAAAAGTCTCAATTAGCTGCTTGCAGGGAGTTAAAACTCATCAATCTTCAAGATATGTGTGGGATGTCCCCGGTGACTGTGGCTAATGCTCTGCTTTATGAGAATGCATTTGATGTTGCATACAGAGTTCCTAAGTTATTTTAAGCTGTTGCTTGGTAATTGAGGCTTTTTTTATTTTTAAATTATATTGACATATATTAATACTATATTAACAAACGCTGGCTTGCTATTAAACATGTCGTAAATTACATCGAGTCAAGCCAGAAATACTATTATTAAGAAAAAGGAATGCCTTTAACTAAGCTTAGTTAAAGGCATTCCTTTAGCTAACATCACTTTAATATACTAAACATACCAAGAGCTAAATAACAAAATGGCCAAAGACAATTCCGTTTTATGCAATACACTGAACTACATCCACCTTCGCTACCTAAACCACGTGGGATAGGAACATGTTCAGGAATGCAGGCATATTATGAACGCTCATAGAATGGACTTTTGTTTGTTTTCCAACCGATGTACATCGACACTTCTTTCGGTTTCGATTTTTTAGGAAGCCTGGCTATTTAGCAGCCTGAAACTATGCAACATATTGAACATCATCGTCCATCTTGTTGCTGATGTCGGCAACATGAATTGCCTTATGAAACAAAAGATCTAACTCAATAAAGATTCAGATTTAGCAAAGCCAGAGAAAGGGAAATTAAAATAATCAAGCAAAAGGATGCTTTATTGCATGAGTATAGCAAGTGTCCTGCAGTGGTGCCCAAATATTGATGTCCACATTAATAGGATGAAAAGGAAAACGTGATAGGGCATCCGAAAAAGTATGAAATACGCCCACACTGTCAACCGAGTTCTAATTCAGCAAGCACAACACACCTGCCAAACATGCCTCAGATAAAATAGACAACATGGATATTTCAGGAAAAAGCACAATTTCCATACTTAGAAATAATACTACAGTTTGCTGTTGCGAATACAGTAAAGCAAAAGTTTGGGCCACATGTAACAAGCAATTTTGCGCTCGCAAACAGGCCGATTCTCAGAATCAGCCCGTTTGCGAACACAAAAAAGGCTTTTTACTTGCATCAAACCATATTTTGCGATTCGGTAACCTGTTACCGAATCGCAAAATGGGATTGCGATTCGGTATTTGGAAGGGGGGTGTTTAGAGCGTCCCTTCCAAATAGCGATTCCTAATGGTATGTATGAATTTTTTGTGACCGTGAATGCGGTCACAAAACACTTGCATTTTACCACCTACTTCAAGTAGATGGTAACCCATTCGCAAATGGGACAGGGGCCCCAAGGGACCCCTTCGCCTTTGGAAATGGACCACTGCCTGCTCTTAAAAAATGAAAAGAAATGTTTTAATATTTTTTTTTAGACGCAACCCGATTTGCTTTAAGGAAAACAAGCTGCATTTTTAAAAAAATTGCTTTATTTAAAAGCAATCATGGACATGGTGGTCTGCTGACCCCAGCAGGCCACCATCCCCGTGATTTTAGCGATTCCTGGGGGGTCGCAAATTGCAACCTACCTCTTTAATATTAATGATGTAGGTCGATTTGCAATCCAGTAGGGATTGGTTATATGAATCACATGGAGTTTCATACATTGGAAATAGCGATTACCTAATTGCGATTCACAAAAAGCGCAATTAGGTAATCGCAATTTCCAAATTTGATACATGCGGCCCATAGAGTGATTCATTTCCCAGAAAAACATGCATCATATTACACCACCTAGCTAACACCTCTTCCATATACATGTTCCCTCGGTCATTAGACATTTACGAGTGATTAAGTAAACCTTCTGGGCTCTATCTAAAAGGTCATTTTTGGCTGCAAACCTACATATGTGGCCCACAAATGCCTCCATTTATGCCTGGCATGTAACTGGGAGACATTACTGACAAGCACAAACGGTTTTACCACTGCCTAATTGCACGCCACAACTGCTTACATTATGCAGTTGAAAACTCCACACCAGGGGTGGGGAGTTGGTGAAAGAATGCTTGGTTTGGCTTGAGAGTTTGCGAGCCTTGTTTGTTTTTAACTTTCTCATTCTCTTCTCTGACCCGTAAGCCATCCCAAAATTGGTCAAATATAAACTACAACACAGAACTGTATTAAATTCCGTTCCAGTGTGTGACGTAGAATGGAATATCCACAAACTTTGTCGGAGTGAGGAGGAAGGGGCTTCTCAAAGGTAAATATCTTTTTCCCAGTGAACAAAATAACAAAAAGAAAACAATGTGCATTTGAAAAGAGGGTTTCCTTTAGCTGATGCAGTAATTGACTGTGAGTCTAACGTTTCAATGAGGCAATAGTAACCAGAACAATGTTACAGAACACTAACAGTAGTAAACTTAGACAGCTGTGACAGATGCATTTCTACAGGCATACTTATTGGAATTCCCAAAAATCATACATCTAGACTGTTGCATTTGAAAAAAGAAGACTCTTCAGCTGATTTTCGATGATGGTGAGTTTACGCCAGGAACAGGATCTTGGGTACAACAGGGAAACCAGGGGCAGCCCACTGCTCCACACCAACTACTCCTCTTAGTATCCCCCCTCAACATTCCCTTGCAAACACTCTTCACAAGAAAGGAAAGCATGCCCTGTTATCCAGTTGCAGCCGGCATGGCTCGCAAGTGGGGGGGCAGGGGGTCACGTGGGGAGGGGGGGTTAATTAAAAAAAATATATATTAAAACTTACCTTCGCCTCCGGTACGGCGTCGCGTCTCCTTCTCTCTCTGCTCTCCGAGTCCCAGGAAGCAGGCAGTCTCCCTCTTCTCCCCTAAGCCAACCACCCTGTTGCAATAGCAGCGTTGTGATTGGCTGGGACGTCGACCGCACAGCCATCTATGGGGAGGCCGTTTTCTCTATGCTGGCTGCATGCAGCCTATATGGAGAAAACGGGAGAGTGCGTATGACTGGTTTGGTCGGCCCCAGAACCGACCAAACAGTCAGCGCCCACAACAGTGGGCAAGCCACTCTACCCCTGCCCTGCAGCAGGACCACCCACCCGCCCGCCCGCCCCCAACCAAACCTTTCTTTCTGCTTTCTTGCAGTGAGAGAAGCAGAAACATAAAATGGTATTCATAATGCCATTTTATGTTTCTGCTTCTCGCACTGCGAGAAAGCAGTGGGGCGACGCTCCTCCGCCGACATGGAGGAGCCGCCCCTGCTGTTATCACAGTTACCACGCACCTTCCCTCTTAATCTAATAGTCAATCTTTTAACAAATGTAATATATTAATATATACATTAAATAATCAATAACAAAAGAATACACAACATCAAATTACATAATATAAACAATTATATGGCAATTTGGAACAGCAAGAAATTGAACAAAACTATATGCATTCTGTTGGAAATTGGGTTGCTGATTGAGGGGGTGAAACCCTACTCAAGCAGCAGCCACAATTCCTGTCAGGGGGAAGTCACAAGCGAACCACAAATTAACCTCTACTTTAACCCTCTGGTAGCTTGGCACAAAAAGTCAGGCTTAACTTAGAGGCAATTTGGAACGTATTTAGGCAGCACTTTAAACAGTAATAAAGTGAAAACACAACACAAAAAAAATCCCCCACCAATTTTGAAGAGTCAAAATGAATAGATTATTTGACACCAAAATGACAAAAATACATCTAGTACAACCACAGATATGCAATTTGACAGATATCAGGTGAGTAATGTGCCTAACAGCACAATGCACCACTCACAGTTATCTGGTTATGCGAGACTGGGTGAAAGTCATATGTTCAGGCCTAACGTGATGGAGCGCAGGCCAAATGCCAGGTTATTACTGCTTAAAGAGTTACTTTCAAATTCCAGCGCGAAGAGCTATGTAACGGTGGAAGTGTCCATGAGGAGAAGCGAGAGTATCGCAGGTCATCATCAATATATCAGGAAAAGCAGGCCGGGCATCATGGATGGTTGTCTCTGTAGCGCGAAGATCCTGCCAGCCTCGGATATGGTCATTGATGGAGCTTTGCGCTGATGGTCACAGCAAGCTGTCAAATCTGTAGCACAAAGTGCAGATCTCACGTTGCTGGTCGGGACTGGCAGTCACTTCAGTTTGAAGAGTCAGGTTCACCGAGTTTTGCATTGGCGGGTGGCACAGGCAGCAAGATCTTGGTGCAAATGGGCTGTTCACATTCACAAAGAGCCTAAAACATCAAGATTTCTCCTTTGTTTTGAGGAGAGAGCTCTACTCATGGCACATCAAGGGTCCAGGACCTGAGGGGCACACCTTGGGTTTATGCACACACTCCAGCAAAGGCCAACAGGGCTCAGGCAGGTCCAGCTGCAGGTTCAGGTTGCAGGTCAGCTGGGTAGCTGCAGGAAGTGTGTGGAGTTTGTTATGTCCCTGTGGCTCAGAACAGGTCAGATATCTGACACTTGGAGTCATCTCAGCCTGGGAAGAAGGGTGCAGGTCCTGTCCTCCTTCTCAGCAAGCATGGAAGCAGGCAGCAGAGCAGCAGAGTAGCAGGGCAGCAGAGTTGCAGTCCTGGCAACAGAGCAGCACAGCCACCCTTCTTCTGTAGTATCTGCAGGTCCAGGTGTGTATTGAAGAGCTGGTTCTTAGGGTCCATGATTTATACCTGGTGCCCACATTGAAGTAGGAGGACGTTTGGGAGGTTTCCACCCAAAAGGTGTTTGGAATTTCCTGCCTCCCTGCCCTGGCCCTTGCTTGTCTGGGGACACAAAAGACTAGTGGCATACCCTTTGTGAGAGTGCTCAAGCAGAGGCTTTGTGATATGCATGTGATGTAGGTGACAGCTCTGCCCCATCGTTAAGTCAGAGTGGCTCATCCTGCCAACATCTATCTCCCCTTTGTCATACTATCTGGGAGCAATACACAAGGACCATCTGCCAGCTACACCTAGTCATGTGCCCCATGGACAGCTGCATGCATCAAATGGTTAGGACAAGAAAATGGCAATTTTCTAAAAGTGGCATTTTCAGAATTGTGACTTAAAATCTGAATTTACCATTACAGATGGCTTTCAATTACAGTTCATTAAACACAGAATCCAACCTGTCTACCTGTTCCCAATTGAGAGTTATCATTTAATAGGTGTAATAAGGAAACCCAATGTTATCCTATGGAGAGGTAGGCCTTGCACCAGTGAAAAATGAATTTAAGAGTTTTTCACTACCAGGGCATGCAAAACTTAAAGGTACATGCCCACCTTTTTGTTTTATCATACTGCACTCTGCCCTCTGGACTGTCCAGAGCCCACCTTAGGGGTGACTTATATGTATTAAAAAGGAAGGTTTAGACCTGGCAAAAGGTTTATTTTGCCAGATCTAAATGAAAGCTTAAAACTGCACACACAGGAAGCAATGGCATGCATGAGACATGTTTTACAGGTCTACTTATGTGGGTGAACAGTCAGTGCTGCAGGCCCACTAGTAGCATTTAATTTATAGGCCCAGGGCATATGGGGTACCACTTTACTATGGACACACAAGTAAATTAAATGTGCCAATTGGTTACAAACCAATTCTACCATATCTGAGAGAGAGAGCACAAGCACTTTAGCACTGGTTACCAGTGGTAAAGTGCACAGAGTCCCAATGCCAACAAAAACGAAATCAGCAAAAATTGGAGGGGTGAAGGCTAAAAGTGTGGGGATGACACTGCAGAGAGAGCCAAGTCAAACACATAAGCCTTCAACAGTGGTTCTTAATCTTTTGACTTCAGAGGTCTCCCATTTAATCATTGCTGAAACCCAGACATCCCCACTGAATCATTATTGGAATCCTGGGACACTTGCTGAATCATAGCTGGAAGCCCAGGACCACAGCCTAAGCATTTTCAATGGTTCGAACTGCAAAACAATACAAGGAACATACAGAAAGAAGCATTCATTAAACAAATATACAAATTATGAAATATTTTAATTCACAAGAAAATATAAAAAATACACATTTTAATTTTAATAGGGAGGTAGATTGTAGCATTTCTAAATTCAATTGAGGTCACTCAACTATCATACTAGAGTCTGTTTGATGCAATTGCAATGCTCCCACAAATGAGCCTGAGGATACCAACTTAATGTTTAGCCTGCAGTTTCAAATGACTTTAGATTTACAAAGCATTATAAAATGGTTAATTGTACATTTTACTTCTTTAGTTACATACACTATATTAATCTGTAAGAATATTTAATTTTCTAAGTAGTTGTGGACTCCCAAAGGGTACTACCACTTTGCATTTCAAACTCTCCTTTTTTCTTCTGGTCCTAGAAACCACCTCACCATTCACTACCGAATTGTGGTTTTTCTACCAGATGATAAATCAATCACCTCCATCTGAGACAAATCCAAAACACATTACTACTCTCCTTGCCCCCTCTCATGTGATTATCCTTTCCTTGCAATCATTCAGGTTTTCATAACCTTTAGATTATCAGGAAACTTTACTGAGGTTCCAAACAGTATCACTCTGCACCTTAACAGCATTCCTAAACACTTCAACCACTTGATTAGGATTAGACCTGTGTGCAGTACCTTTACTAGAATCAGAACTCAATTTTACTCTAACCCACTCACCTTCCTTCACACAATATCTGCTGCTCGGATTATCTCTTTTGCCATCCATAAAAGAATTTAATCTGCACTTGTACATACTCACACCACTTCTAATTTCCTGAAAATCAATTTCTGAATCCTTGCTGCACTTATTTTTCAACCACCAAGGTACCAATTTGAAACCTGGTTTATGTCCTCTCAACAATTCAAATGGAGTCATGAAAGTAAATGGATTAGGCGTAGTGCTATATGTGAACAAAGTAACCTGTAACGCTTTCTTCCACTCAGTTCTACTTTTGATTACTAACTGAATAGAATCCTTGATCACCTTGTCAATTCTCCCAATTTGACCGTTAGCCTCTGGGTGAAAAACTGAAATTATCCACAATTGGTGAAACATTTCTCCACCACACTACTAATAGACTGTGGACCATTATCTGAAGCTATCACCTCAGGCAGGCCCTCTCTGCAAAATATTTCATCCAAAACCCCAAGAAGGCATCTGGTGTAACATTCTCCACCATTTTCAGCTCTGGTCACTCAGGAAGATATTCAACAAGAACTATGCCATATGCTTCTTGTTTGGGAAACACTGAAAACGGACCAAGAATATCATTACCAAGTTTCTTTCATGAACCATAAGGTAACTCCACAGGAAATGATTCAGTTATTTTTTTGTCAAGCTCTTTTTATTGAAGTATTTACTACATTCACTGTATCGTGCAGGCATTGTACCAGTGAAGAAAGTCATTATTCCATACAATGAACTATCAATGACATTCACAGTTGCTTTAAACAAGGCTTTACCATTAAAATAATATGGTCTAATGTAATAGTGTCCTCTGGTTAGCAATATTAAAACAATTCCAGTGCCCATTATTCCACACCCCAAAGAATATTTAAAAAAATCTGTGAGTGAAGGAAACAAGCTATACAATTTGCTATGTGTAAGGGGTGCTGGGAGAGCCAGGGATGTAGAAACAAACCAAAATAATCGGGGAGCTGACCCCTGGGGCTGCCAAGAGGATCAAAACTCGGGCAAGTGGTTCTCATTGGTATTCAAAATCTTTGTATTTATCGTGTAAAATGTCTCTCATCCTTTCTATTGTAAGTGCTTTCCAGAGCCTAGCATACCACTGTGTGAGTGAAGGTGCAGAGGGTTTCTTCCAGGCAGCCACAAAGGCTGTCTTGGCATCTCCTAGCAGAGCCACATAATGTAGTGATCGCTCAAGGTTTGGCATTTTAAGGTATAATCTTGCATACCCAGTAGTGCAAAGCTGGGTGTGGTTGGAAGAGGATAGCCCAGTATAGTTTTAATTTGTGCTAAATGTATGTCCAGAATGGTCTAATAACCATGCATTCCCACCAGATATGTTTGAAGTTTCTGAGTAATCTGCAACCCCTCCAACAATGATCAGATGTGTTAGGGAAGATTAATTTCAATTTAGTGGGGTAAAGGTACCGGTCAAACAAAGCTTTATAGTGGGCCTCTCAAAGCCTCATGGAGTGGTCATGTACCTGGGGATGTCTCGCCCCAATTTCTGCAATTGCGTATCAGATATTGGGTCTCCAGGGATCTCAGCCCAAAAATGAGTAGGGTGAGGTGGAATCGATGAAAGGGTTTAAGCAGGTGGGCATAGAGGAAGGAGATTGCGCCATTGGCGCCGCTAGCATGTTATACACATTTTTCAATTTGGAAAGTCCCTAGTGGCTGCTAAGCACATGTCAGACTGAAGGGCCCAGTGTTTCAATGCAGTGTAATGGTATCTTTCAGAAATAGGTATCCCAAAATCATGCTTACAGTGTTTAAAAGTAAGGATGTCCCACCCGTGAAAGAGATCAGAGACTACGAGGCAGCTGCCTTCTCTTCAGAGGCTAAAGGATCCTCATGTTAAGGCTGGGGGAAAGCAGGATGAGAGTGAATGGGGATATACGGAGAGGGAAAGGAGGTCCATTCGGGAACACGAGTAACTGTATCCCATACCTTCAGCATTGTTTGAGTAGGTGTGCTCAGGTATGCATTAGGAGGTCGGTCAGATTTTGGCTTCAAAAGGACATCCCACACATATCAGCCCACCTCTCCTCTGTCCATATGGAGCCAATGTTTATCCAATTCTCTATGGGCCCATTCAGCAATGACTCTTAATTGCATGGCTATATAATATAGGTGGATGTCTGGCAGGGCTAGTCCTCCCACCTCCTTTGGGCGCCTTAACTGTTTGTAGGTTAGCTGAGCCCTCCGGTCCTGCCAAAAGAATCATATCACAAGGGAGCGTAGCTCTGTAAAAAAGTCCCAGGGCACATCAGTTAAGAGACCCTGAAAGAGGTACAAGAAACGTGGCAGAACTGTCATTTTAACTATGTTAATGCATCCTAGCCACGTTAAATACATGGAAGCCCAACGTTTAAAATCTAGTTTCAGTTGAGGGAGCAGTGGGGGGAAATTAGCTTGATAAAGATCCATAAGCTTGAGGGTAATTTTAATTCCCAAATAAGTGATGTCTTTTTTTATCCATTGAAAGAGAGTTGTGGACACTAGCATTTCCATTTCATGTGTGGAGTGGGTCAGATTAAGAAGGAAGGACTTATGGAGATTTATACGGTACTCTGCCACCGTTTCATAGTAGGCTAATTTGCGTTGTCAGACATCCATGGAGGTGGAGGAAGAGGTAAGGTAGAGCAACACATCATCTGCAAAAAGTGAAATGTTATGGTCTATTGAATTAAAGAAGATGCTGTGAAGTGCGGGCACAGCTCTGATTTCAGAGGCCAGCGGTTTTATACTTAGCGCAAATAAAAGTGGGGAAACTGGGCACACTTGTTGGGAACCCTGACTTAGATGGAAAAAGTCTGAGCCCACTCCGTTAACCATGACTCTTGAGAGAGGATTTGCATAATTCACTTGGACCATGGCGATTAATTGCTCTTGAAAGCCAAATTTGCAGAGGGTTTGAAATAGTAAGGACCAATAAACCTGGCCCAAGGCCTTTTCCGCATCTAATTCTAATAGGATAGCCTGAATCTGCCACTTATTTGCTTTTTCAACCAGGTAGATTATCCTCCTCAAATTATCATGTGTCTGCCTCCCTTGGATGAAGTCTGATTGGTTGGGATGGATTAAATCGGGTAGGATACCCTCTAATCTAGTGGCAAGAATCTTAGTGTAGAGTTTTTCATCTAAATTAAGCAAGGCTATAGGCTTAAAAGAAGCACAAAACTGTGCATCTTTCCCCGGTTTAGGGATAACTGAGATAAGTGCTTCGCTCATTGAAGGGATGACCATTTTAGTGGTGGCTATATAATTGAATAAGAGGGTAGTGTGAGATATGAGTTCAGCGCTAAATATTTTGTGGAATAGTGTAGTAAACCCATCGAGCCTGGGATTTATGTGTCTTAAGAGTAGTGATAGCCAACCGAACCTCCTCCTTCTCAATCAGGCAGCTTAGTTCCTCATTCTGATCGACTGACAGTTGGGGCAATTCTACCTCCTCCAAGTACTTCCGTTGAGACAGCACGCAAGGCGGGGCAGTCATATAGAGGGTTTTGTAAAAACCATGAAAGGCCTGAGAGTTATCGCGCTCAGAAGCGACTAATTCCCCTGTGTCTTTTTGGATATGGCTTATATAATCCTTCTCATGCTTTATTCTGAGTTGGCATGCTAGATGGGTGCCCACTTTATTTCCCTTATAGTACGTCATGTGTTTAAGACATAGTAGGGTGAATTTGGCTCTATTCGTGTACATGGTATTAGGCTTCCCTCTCAAGGCTGTTACTTTCCGCTGTTGTGTGAGAGTGGTTGTATCTTTATGAGCTCTTTCTGTGGACTGAAATTCCACTTCAAGAGCTAACCTATCTTTTGTTTTTTGCTTCATCAACTCAGACAAGAGAACAATACATTTCCCTCTGGTTACTGCTTTAAAAACATCCCACCTATTAGAGAAGTTAGTTTCCTGGGGCTTATTTAGGTGGACAAAATCTCAAATAGCTGTGTGTACTTCATATCTAAATAGGTGGCCCCAGGTAAGAGCTCCTGGGAAGAACCAGCGGCACAGATTAAGGGTTAAGGGTTAAGGAGCATGGTCTGATAGGGCAATAGGATGGAAATCAACTGCCAAAATGGCTTGTATCAAAGTTTGGCATTAGAAGACATAGTCTAACTATGCGTAAGAGTGGCGCGAGTGGGAGAAAAAATTGCAATCCCTCTTAGTAAGGTGTGTCTTGTGCCAATCGTCCATCATGTCTAAAGATTGAAGAGACTGTTGGACAGCTTTTGTAAAGCTACCTGTGCTGATGCATTGCAGGTGTGTGCTATCTAATTGCGGATCCCAGGTGAGAGTAAAGTCATACATAAGTATGAGGTCTCCCTCTGCAAATCCCCATAGGAATGTGAGAAACGAATTGAAGGAAAATGATGGGTTGCACCAATTTTTGGGTTTAAATCGAGGCATTGGTGCACAAACTGCAAGAGATCGTCTCTTCATCATCAATATTCGCCCCTCTTTGTCTGTTTTACTGCTTAAAGGGTGGAAATTGAGTGAGGAACATAATAAAAGGGCCACCCCGTTATGTTTGGTGGGTGCGGAGGACTTGTGGGTAGGCCTTGTGGCAATGTTTATTTTCATCACTGCGTTTAAGATGTGTTTCTTGCAATGCCTCTAATAACGTTTATCAAGAAGGTATTTCCATAATTTCTGTCTTTTGGCTGGGGAATTGAGGCCCCTAATGTTCCAGGTTAGTGTAGTCAACACCATTGGTGTAATAGGTGTAGTCCTTGGTTAAACAGTACTTCCTTGTGTCACCAACGCACCTGTGTTGCATCCCCCAAGCCCCCTCCCTCAGCACATAAAAAAAGAGCTCACTCATGGAACAACAAATGAAGAACAAAACAAACCTAAATTGTAACCATGTTTTACAACTATTGGTACAAGATCGAGAGAACTGGAAAAATGTGTGTGTGTGTGTAAGTCATAAGCCACTTAGAACATTCATAGTAGATGTTGGAAAACGAGGCAGTATCTGTGAGGCCTGCACAAATAACATGACTACATTTGACCTTCACTGGGAACCAAACACCCAATTGTAGCGCCTGACTCTCAGAGGGTAGCGTTGCAGAGCAGTCTGAGGCTTTACTCAAGGGAGGTGGTGTGGGCTAGTAATCGCCATTACAGGTGCGCAGAAATAACACTCAATAATTGATTGTCCAGTCTGTACTTTGCTTTATAAAAGTAAGAGTACATTTATTAAACACACACACTACTCAATACTATGCACCAATTTACAAATATACATAAGCTGTTGGAATTACTTTGTGACATTGCGTAACATCTCCACCCCTCCCAAAAGGGGGTGGGGTCTAGTACCACCACTCCCATGTATGCACATCATCTTGCCCCCTAATGCAGTGTGTTGAGCCTAACCTGGAGCGAGGGCCCTGCGCACTGGCACCATCCCAGTGGCGACCCACCCCATTACCTCAACGCGCATTAAAAATGGGTACACCTGCCTTGGTGACACATAACCCTGACTGAGCATTTCCTACTGACCATAAAGTATGCACCTCTATATCTTAAGGGCTAGCAGTCTGGGTCTTCACCTAAGTGCAGCAGCAAGAATACATGTTTACGCACACCTTAGAATGACAGTACTCATCACCTTTGTTGGACATTAGAATGCATTGCAATTACAGCCCCTAAGGGCATCCGAGATGAAATCACAGGATTACGCCTATACAGCCAGACACCCTAGCAGGAATGTCTGGCAACATAACCCACTTTGCTTATGACATCACCTTACACAGGTACTTCACATTACATATGTGACCTCCAGTCCCTCTAAAAAGGAATAACCGTGAGTAAATGCAGTTCTGGTGCAATGACACCTCTTCACCTCCAGGGGATGCCCTTCTCCCGACATCCCCACCTCAGCCCTTCACTCCATGAAGCACTTCGCAATACACCCTCAGCTGTAGAACAAAAGTTCCAGCCCAGAAGGTGTAATAAAGCCGGCTGAGCCCTTGAGGGGTTATCCTTTTCAAAGCCCTAGGAAACGTAGGGTGGGACTTTTCACTCTTCGTGCTGGGGAGGCTGCGCTCTCCTGCAGCTCCCCTGCACCTCAGCACACAGGTGGTGGTGACCCCGTTCTCCTGGGGCCACCACAAGCAAAGAACACGATGTTTGCCCTTGCAGGCCGGTCCTCGCCTGCAAGGCATTATGGGCGTTGTTGAATTTTAGAGCAGCGGCTCCCCCGCTGCTTCGGGAGAGCCACGATCTCCACCTCGATGTCGGTGGCTTCACCGCCTCTCCACTGGCTCTGTTGGGGGCCCGGTCCCACCCGGACCCCCAGGTAAGTGTAGTCGGCGCGAGAGCCCACCCCCGGCCACTCCTCCTCTTTTTCAGGGCCCGGTCCCACCCGGGCCCTTGCACCGCTTGTGGTCTTCCTCGGGGCCCCGGTCCCACCCGGGACCCCACATGGCCATGCGTTGGAGGGCAGCCCGGGAGCCCACCCCGGCTGCCCCCGCCGGCTCCCCGCCCGGCCAGCACCCACGCGTGCTGCCGCGGGAGCCGGCAACTCCATTCTGGTCTGCCCGCTCTGTGGGCAGACGGCTAGTCTTCTCCGGGCGAGTGCTACGGCACTCTCCCACCACACGCCAGGGCCAGGAGATGGGGTCCCGGGCCCCCTGAGTCTTCTTCCCGTGGGGCGCGACGGCGCTCCCACTGCCTCTTCGCCGCACGGGGCCCGGAGATGGGCTCCCGGGCCCCTTCCCCTGCTTCGCGCGTCGGCGGGGGCCAGGGTGGGCTCCTGGCGCCCGCTGGGGAACATTTTCACGGGAGCGCGACGGCGCTCCCGACTTTGCTTCGGGCCTGGGGATGGGGTCCCGGGCCCCTGGGGCTCATTTTCGCGGGGCGCGACGGCGCTCCTCCTCCTTCCTCATTACCGGGGGCCAGGGTGGGCTCCTGGCACCCTGGAGGGCACAATCTTCACGGGGATCGCGACGGCGCTCCCGGCTTTGCTCGGGGCCCGGGGATGGGCTCCCGGGCCCCGACCTCCTCTTCGTGGGGGTCAAAGGTCGCTCACCTTCTGGGGGCCATATCTCAGCCCCTGGGGGTCCGATCTGCCCCATTTTTCGCGTCCTCTTGCTCCTTGCGGTGGCCCCCAGCCAATGGGAGCACTCTCCTTCGCCCTCCGGGTCTCCAAGAGGGGCATTCTGCAGGGAGCGGTCTTCACTGGCTCCCTGCGCCAGACTTTCGCCTGGCTCTCCTCCTGGGCCTCTCTTCTTCCTGCGCAGAGGCCCCTGCGTCTGCGCACTGGTCCTGGTCTCTTCTTCTGGTGCTGTTAGGGGCCTGGGGGCAGTCAGGGGGTACCTCCTTCCAACTGCCCATTGCCAGGCTCCAGCACCTTCCGCCTCCGCAGACCACACCCCAGAGAGAGCTTCTCTTCCTGTGCAAGCACTTTTTAAAAGTTGAGTAGGGGCTGGCAGGAAGTCTCTGTTGGTCCTATCCAACAGCGCCACATCACTTCCCTGCCCCTGCTCCCTCCTTCTTGTCCAGCCTCTGGGCTGGTTCAAAATGGCGTCGTCCAGGGTCTCTGGCCACATGGTCTCTGAAACCAGAGCCCTTCCCTCCTAGGTGCAGCCTGGTGCCTGGCACCCAGTGATAGCTGCTGATGGATGAGCCTGTAACTCCGCCTATCTTCCCTTCGTGGAAAGGAGGTCTTTGCTCTGGGAGGGAAAGGTCATCAATCCAGCCTGCTGAGGTCAACCCCCAGCCAGGCCCTGGTTATGATCTGACTCAGAGAGATGTAACATTTCTGGATGACCCAAAAGCAGTACAAATATGACTCTGGACTCTGCAGTATACTTCTTTTCACATCCGCTACAGTGGACTTTAGTGCGTGTCTGGAATCTGTAGGCCTTATGGAAGTTAATCTAGCACATGGGCTCCACATCCCCATAGGGGAATAATGAAGTGAAAAACACAGTAAAGCACACTGACTTTCCCTGGCATGTTCCTTCCTAGTGTATAAGGCCTATTCCGTGTCACCACCCAATTCTGCATACGTCCTGCCACACCATTCACTTTGTAGCTGCTCCTGGACTGCGCACGCCAAGAATCTCCCCTGCGCAGCCCCTACACGTGTGCACATGCATGTACACAGGTGTCTGCATGTAACCAGCCCGGTGCCCCTTACTCCAGCTGCTGCGCAGCAGCCTAGTCAAGCTAGGGGGACACCAGTAAAATCCACATGCAGTCTCTTTCATCATGAGTTCACTGTGGATGAGTCCCAATTTATGAGGCTCTCCCACAGTAAAACCTCAACACCTAGGTGCTCAAAAGCGAAAAATCCGGCCGGCCCATAGTGTCAGAACCACCTTCTAACACACGCCGCGCCCAGCTGATTCCTACAGGGAAGAAGTAGCCACCCTACATGGGTATACTTCCCGTAGTCAGCGATAACTAGTTATAAGGGGTTCTGACCAGACCCCCCTTACTCACCAGTTATCCGCTCAGACCACCTACTCCTCCCATCCATGAAATCTCCACCCATGACAGGGATCCCAGACTACCCTAAGAACCCTCCGGGCTCTAGGTTAGATACCTCTAGGTCACTCATGGTCTACATGGACTTGGCCTCACTAGGCCCACCTTTGCCCTTGGGCATGCAACACTATGCCTACCCCTTCTCTGGACAAGGGTCCAGTGCCTCAGCACCGTTGCGGTCTTCCGGGACAGGTCTACATCCCATCCCCTGGGTCACTAGCTGGTCTCCTTCTGGAGTTTGTTCCAACCAGTACCCTCTCTCCGTTTGGTCCTTGCACCCCAAAGATGCAACCTCTCTGGACCCTCACCCTCAGCCTGCCGCTGAGGTCATTATGCTGCCACCACCCTTTCGGGACGACTGGCTTCCCTAAAGAAAGCACAGCCACTCGTGCTTTCCCCACACAGAAAAGCACCCTTTGGCCACTGGCCTGGCTCCCTGATAGGACCTCAGACCGGCCTCACTACCACACTGGCAGTGCCAGGGAGGAACACTGAGGGTGCCCCGTCAGACATCCTACAGCTCATTCCCCCTGTCAGTAGCTCCCCACGGAAACTACCCCGGGAACCTAGACCCCTTCCTTGTTCTCCGCTGCGAGAACAGGGCCTATGCACCCTTCCCTCCGAGAGGCGCGCTCTCCTCCCAGAGTACCCTTAGAGAGCCTGTGGGCCCCGAGTTAGCTAGACCCAGGCCCACTTCTCATGGCCCTCCCGGTCTCCCAGCAGCGCCTTGGGAGGCCGCCCAGGGACCTACATGGTCCCTGGATGGCCTGCACCACCCCTTATGAAGAGCAGGGTCCCCTCCCTAAGATAGGCCCTACCTGCCTTCAGGGTAGCACGACCACACCAAGCCAGGACCCTAAAGATCCCGGCTAGGCCTGCACCACCCCTTTGCGAACCACAGGGTCCCGTCACTTAAGATAGGCCCCACCTGTGTTCAGGGTGGTACTACCTTGCAGAAGTCCACCTCCTGCCCCGAGCTAGGGAACACCCCCATGCTCCTGGTCCTTGGGTTCCAGACCCACAGGACCTACCGGACTGGTCACCGTCCACCCGACCCTGTCGCCTCAGGGTCCACCACTAACCCTTCACCTGGAAACTAGGGAGTACATCACCCCCACTCCGATCTCCACTGGGTCAGTTACCTAGCCCACCTAGGGTACCTAGGGGCTACCACTACACACCATCACTTAAGAACTACCCTCCTTTGGGGCCACCCACTACCAGGGGCCACCCCTGGGTCGCTCAACTCCCCACCAGTTAACCTGGTGGGCCTGCCGGACACCCAACTCTACCACACCCTCCTCCCACCGTGGGAAAAGTTTCTTGGGGTCCCCCACCATGGGAACCCCTGGGGCGTTACTACCTGGGGTAAAGAAACCTCCTGCCCCACCCTTCCAGTGGTTTTGGCCTGCGCCAATGGCAAGTAACATTTCAGCGGGGAAGGACACCTGGGGCCCCTTCTGTGGAAACCCTCCCTGCCCTTAAAAGCGCTGGAATTTCCCAGGACCCCCTCTCTCTCCTGTCCCCCACAAAGGTCAATCCACCCGACACCCCCACCTGTGATGTAGGTATCAGTTGCTGTCCCTATCTCTTGAGGAGACACCCTCCTCATGCAGGTGTAGTGCGTGTAGTGTTAGGGTTCAAAGGTGTACAATATGGCTTAGAACATTTGTATGCAATAATTTCCTGGAAAGCACCATCCCGCTAGCACATGATAATCAACATAGCGCGGTCATATCAAAACAGTTCACATTTAAACCATAATCTCTTCACATGACACATATGTGCGCGGGGCTTTCCTTTCCCATACTTTTAGTTCACCTAACCAAAACTTTGAACCCTTTTCAGAGCCTTGCGCTCTTCCTTTTGCTCATTACTGCATAGGTAATGTGTGGCAAAACTGGACTTATCAAATGCTATAAATGCGCACCAGAATGGGATACTATGTATCCCGCCGCTGGACACCAATGTTGGAAAACGAGGCAGTATCTGTGAGGCCTGCACAAATAACATGACTACATTTGTCCTTCACTGGGAGCCAAACACCCAATTGTAGCGCCTGACTCTCAGAGGGTCGCGTTGCAGAGCAGTCTGAGGCTTTACTCAAGGGAGGTGGTGTGGGCTAGTAATCGCCATTTGCAGGTGCGCAGAAATAACACTCAATAATTGATTGTCCAGTCTGTACTTTGCTTTATAAAAGTAAGAGTACATTTATTAAACACACACACTATTCAATACTATGCACCAATTTACAAATATACATAAGCTGTTGGAATTACTTTGTGACATTGCGTAATATCTCCACCCCTCCCAAAAGGGGGTGGGGTCTAGTACCACCACTCCCATGTATGCACATCATCTTGCCCCCTAATGCAGTGTGTTGAGCCTAACCTGGAGCGAGGGCCCTGCGCACTGGCACCATCCCAGTGGCGACCCACCCCATTACCTCAACGCGCATTAAAAATGGGTACACCTGCCTTGGTGACACATAACCCTGACTGAGCATTTCCTACTGACCATAAAGTATGCACCTCTATATCTTAAGGGCTAGCAGTCTGGGTCTTCACCTAAGTGCAGCAGCAAGAATACATGTTTACGCACACCTTAGAATGACAGTACTCATCACCTTTGTTGGACATTAGAATGCATTGCAATTACAGCCCCTAAGGGCATCCGAGATGAAATCACAGGATTACGCCTATACAGCCAGACACCCTAGCAGGAATGTCTGGCAACATAACCCACTTTGCTTATGACATCACCTTACACAGGTACTTCACATTACATATGTGACCTCCAGTCCCTCTAAAAAGGAATAACCGTGAGTAAATGCAGTTCTGGTGCAATGACACCTCTTCACCTCCAGGGGATGCCCTTCACTCCATGAAGCACTTCGCAATACACCCTCAGCTGTAGAACAAAAGTTCCAGCCCAGAAGGTGTAATAAAGCCGGCTGAGCCCTTGAGGGGTTATCCTTTTCAAAGCCCTAGGAAACGTAGGGTGGGACTTTTCACTCTTCGTGCTGGGGAGGCTGCGCTCTCCTGCAGCTCCCCCTGCACCTCAGCACACAGGTGGTGGTGACCCCGTTCTCCTGGGGCCACCACAAGCAAAGAACACGATGTTTGCCCTTGCAGGCCGGTCCTGGCCTGCAAGGCATTATGGGCGTTGTTGAATTTTAGAGCAGCGGCTCCCCCGCTGCTTCGGGGAGCCGCGATCTCCACCTCGATGTCGGTGGCTTCACCGCCTCTCCACTGGCTCTGTTGGGGGCCCGGTCCCACCCGGACCCCAGGTAAGTGTAGTCGGCGCGGGAGCCCACCCCCGGCCACTCCTCCTCTTTTCGGGGCCCGGTCCCACCGGGCCCCTTGCACCGCTGTGGTCTTCCTCGGGGCCCCGGTCCCACCCGGGACCCCCACATGGCCATGCGTTGGAGGGCAGCCCAGGAGCCCACCCCGGCTGCCCCCGCCGGCTCCCCGCCCGGCCAGCACCCACGCGTGCTGCCGCGGGAGCCGGCAACTCCATTCTGGTCTGCCCGCTCTGCGGGCAGACGGCTAGTCTTCTCCGGGCGAGTGCTACGGCACTCTCCCACCACACGCCAGGGCCCGGAGATGGGGTCCCGGGCCCCTGAGTCTTCTTCCCGTGGGGCGCGACGGCGCTCCCCACTGCCTCTTCGCCGCACGGGGCCCGGAGATGGGCTCCCGGGCCCCTTCCCCTGCTTTGCGCGTCGGCGGGGGCCAAGGTGGGCTCCTGGCGCCCCGCTGGGGAACATTTTCACGGGAGCGCGACGGCGCTCCCGACTTGCTCCGGGGCCTGGGGATGGGGTCCCGGGCCCCTGGGGCTCATTTTCGCGGGGGCGCGACGGCGCTCCTCCTCCTTCCTCATTACCGGGGGCCAGGGTGGGCTCCTGGCACCCTGGAGGGCACAATCTTCACGGGGAGCGCGACGGCGCTCCCGGCTTGCTTTGGGGCCCGGGGATGGGCTCCCGGGCCCCGACCTCCTCTTCGTGGGGGTCAAAGGTCGCTCACCTTCTGGGGGCCATATCTCAGCCCCTGGGGTCCGATCTGCCCCATTTTAGCGTCCTCTTGCTCCTTGCGGTGGCCCCCAGCCAATGGGAGCACTCTCCTTCGCCCTCCGGGTCTCCAAGAGGGGCATTCTGCAGGGAGCGGTCTTCACTGGCTCCCTGCGCCAGACTTTCGCCTGGCTCTCCTCCTGGGCCTCTCTTCTTCCTGCGCAGAGGCCCCTGCGTCTGCGCACTGGTCCTGGTCTCTTCTTCTGGTGCTGTTAGGGGCCTGGGGGCAGTCAGGGAGTACCTCCTTCCAACTGCCCATTGCCAGGCTCCAGCACCTTCCGCCTCCGCAGACCACACCCCAGAGAGAGCTTCTCTTCCTGTGCAAGCACTTTTTAAAAGTTGAGTAGGGGGCTGGCAGGAAGTCTCTGTTGGTCCTATCCAACAGCGCCACATCACTTCCCTGCCCCTGCTCCCTCCTTCTTGTCCAGCCTCTGGGCTGGTTCAAAATGGCGTCGTCCAGGGTCTCTGGCCACATGGTCTCTGAAACCAGAGCCCTTCCCTCCTAGGTGAAGCCTGGTGCCTGGCACCCAGTGATAGCTGCTGATGGATGAGCCTGTAGCTCCGCCTATCTTCCCTTCGTGGAAAGGAGGTCTTTGCTCTGGGAGGAAAGGTCATCAATCCAGCCTGCTGAGGTCAACCCCCAGCCAGGCCCTGGTTATGATCTGACTCAGAGAGATGTAACATTTCTGGATGACCCAAAAGCAGTACAAATATGACTCTGGACTCTGCAGAATACTTCTTTTCACATCCGCTACAGTGGACTTTAGTGCGTGTCTGGAATCTGTAGGCCTTATGGAAGTTAATCTAGCACATGGGCTCCACATCCCCATAGGGGAATAATGAAGTGAAAAACACAGTAAAGCACACTGACTTTCCCTGGCATGTTCCTTCCTAGTGTATAAGGCCTATTCCGTGTCACCACCCAATTCTGCATAAGTCCTGCCACACCATTCACTTTGTAGCTGCTCCTGGACTGCGCACGCCAAGAATCTCCCCTGCGCAGCCCCTACACGTGTGCACACGCATGTACACAGGTGTCTGCATGTAACCAGCCCGGTGCCCCTTACTCCAGCTGCTGTGCAGCGGCCTAGTCAAGCTAGGGGGACACCAGTAAAATCCACATGCAGTCTCTTTCATCATGAGTTCACTGTGGATGAGTCCCAATTTATGAGGCTCTCCCACAGTAAAACCTCAACACCTAGGGGCTCAAAAAGCGAAAAATCCGGGCGACCCATAGTGTCAGAACCACCTTCTAACAGTAGAGTAGCTAACAATCAAGGTAGACTGGAGATGCTACCAAAATAAAGAACATCGGTTGAACACATAAAGCACCTTAACATTTGATAGCGCAACTGCAAAAGGCCATAAGAGTATCAAACAATAGAAGGCTTCCCCCATGTTGGGGCCTACCATACTAACAGACAATATGTAGCAATAGATTTAGACAGGTACAGAATTGGAGAGTCTCATGTTTTATCAAGCATCCTTTCAGGGGGTGCGTAGAGGGCAATTGCTTCACTCAAATGCACCTCGCTTACCCAGTCTCTGGGATTTGCATTTCGGGAGCCAGTGTCAATGATCTGTACCTGCCTTGGAGCTTGACCAGATCCGCTGGGTGCAGCAAATTGGATATCTTCCCCCCAAGTAGGTCTGCCTCCTCCACCAGGTCTATAAAGTGGTGCGGCTTGTTCTGGTAGGAGAAAGCCAAGTCAAATGGATATGTCTATATATATTTAACATTGTCCTGATGAAGTCTGCTGGTGATTGGTCAAAATTGTTGGCTCTGAATCAACGTCGCTGGGGTAATGTCATGGAAAATAAAACATGACACATCCTTGAAGGTCACCTCATCTAGTTTCCATGCTGCCTGAAGGATGGCATTAGTTTTGAAAGTATGTAGCTTCGCTAGGACATCTTTGGTGCATTGTTCATCACTGTCATTGAGCCGGCCCACTCTATGGACACAGAACAGCTTGACCTTGTGCCCCCCATCCCCAGCAGATTTTTAAAAAGCCCCACCTCCAAGGACTCCAAGTCAGGTCCCTCTGCTCCTTCTTCTATGCCTTGCATCCTGATATTGTCACTCTGAAAGAAATTTTCAAGCTCCTCACATTTCAGAAGTGTTGCTTTAAGGTGTGCTTGAAGGTGGCCCGTGGAGCTCTCTAGGCATTCCACTCGCTGCATCAAAGTTTGGCGGGTAGTATCAAGATCATGTGTCTGTGTGCCAATAGAATCTATATTTTGTTGGACGACAGTGAATTTGGAGGTAAGTTCAGATCAGAGGGCCTCTGAAGAAATGGTTAGTTCAGCCTTGAGTTCTTTGCGTAGTTCCTTTTTTAAATCTTGAAGGGAGGACAGGAGATCTTCCTTAGTCAAGGCCATATTTTCTTCTCTATGGGGAGACGGATGAGAATTCCATGATTCTATTGTCTGAAAATAAATGGAGACTCTAGTTGTCTGAGGTTTTTCAGAAGGCATGTAGAGTGTGCCTGCAAAAGGTAGGTAGAGATGGTTAAGCGGCACCGTTAGGGCTATTCAGATGGCTCGCAGTAGCTCAGTCCAAAGGTTAAGGTATCTCAGCTTCAACATGTGCCCCAGAGGGCAGCTAGGAGGTTAGCAGTTAGCCGCTGTGTCCTCCACAAAATTTATAGAGGGGACTGGTCTGAAATGGAGCTGTTAAGTGATTGCCTCTGTAGTTGCTGTAGAAACTGCAAGCGACAATGCCTAGGGGACCAGAATGCTAGCATAAGGGGGTCAGATGCCAAATGGCCACGTATTCCCCTCCAGTCCTTCAGACACCAAGACCTCAGGTGTGTACCCGGTATTCCAGAAAATACCTGACCAACAGTTTAAATAGGTGCAGGAAGCCTCCTTGGGCCCACGACTCTGATGACGACCTGGGGGCCCTTAACAGTGCAGTAGATCAAACTGTGCAGCTGAAAGGCGAGAAGGAGTTACCAGGTGGAGGAGCAAGGTGCCTCTAGTTAAAAGGGCAATATAGGGTGGTCATTGTCATCCAGTAGGGCGTTACTCAAGAATCAGGGAGTGACATGCCAGCCCCTGGCCCCCTACCCCTATATATGAAATGGCTGCATCATACAGCAGGAGGTTTCTCAGTCCGAAGGCTTCATGGTGCGAGGGTCATTTTGTGGGTGCATGGCAGGCCCAGCCACTGCTCTCCAAGGCCTGTATTAGACTCCATGTGGAGTGCCCCACGGCCCATCTATCCACCCCTTGGGCAATTCAGTAGGTAGGGCCAGGTCAGGTGCAGAATGGAGAAATAAGTGACCGCAACCAGACTACCTCGCTACTCAGCTCACCGCTCCCCCCTTGGAATCAGGTGCAGATGAAGGTATGGGGGGCGGTCAGAGGGCAGGTCACCACTTACTATGGTAAGAGTTGGGAGAGGCTCATCAAAGGGCATGCCGCCCTATCAGTCCAGAGCTATGCCCCTTCATCATGGTTAGGTCTCATGGTGGAAACGTACTAAGTCTAGTCTGCGGTGCTCTGGGCCCCAAGGCGGTAGCTCAGACATGAGGCGAGAGCAGAAAGCTACGGGGGAGGGGCACCACCTTCCTCAGTGAAGTCCTAGCCCACTGCGCACCCAGCGGCCTGGGTTCCAACAGGGCACCGCCATGGAAGAAGAAATAAGGTGCAAAAGGACTCAGCATCTTGTTCGTGCCCTGACATGCTTCACAGTCCTCCGGCGGTCTGCCTTGTCTCATTCGTCCTGCGGTGACATCAGGGGGAGAAACCCATTTCCATTCTCAGTACGACCCTCTCCGCATAACCTTCGGGGTAGCCATAGGGCAAAGGATCGCCAAAAGACACCCGTTACCTCAAGTTTTAAAATAAATTTTATGGAGCTTGTATGGATCACGTCCGTGCGTTCATGATGGTGGGTCACACCACCAATAATTCAGTTATTATGGCAACAGCAAACTTGTCGTTAAAGAAACACGATTTGCAGGATTTTATCCACTTGTCCACCATACCACCCACTCTAGGCCACCCATTTGTTCACAAACACATCTTCTTGTACCCTAAATGCCAACATGACCTTCATGAGCAGGTTTGAAAAGCTTATTCCTTAAGCTGCAAGAAGGAACAACGTTATCCCTCGAAGAACCAAAACATTTTCAACATGTATTTTGTGAAAACTCATTACCACTCAACATCTCCTGTTCATTTGGCCAACCTACAGATATGTTCTGTTTCACTTTATTTTAAGTGTTGTCATTTTTAACTTCTTGAAACCATTTATCTGCAGATATTACTCCAGACCCATCTGTATTTACGATCATTTTACTAACACCAGAGATGTAAATGTAACTTCACATTACACTTCTTCGATGTCACTCAGATCCTCCATGTCTTTATGCATTATTCTTTACTGGAACATATTTAATTTGATATTGGAAAGTGTGTAATATGGAAGCTAATCTAGCCAATCCGGCAGTCATAGCTCTATCTCCCCAGGTGAGAACATGTTGGCCAACAGTTTGTGATCAGTTTTTACAGTTAATATTGTCTTCCATTTAAACATTCAGTAATATTTGCCCTCCCTAAGCCCAAACACAAGCTAGTAATTCCCTTTCAAGTATGGAACAATGCCCACACTAACAATAGTGTGCCCTGAATGTTCAACTTCCTACCTCCAAAATTTACACTTAGAAAATTTGAGCATGAGACTTTTTTCCTGAAGTGTGGTAAGAAACTTGCACAGTAATGTCTTTTCCGAAAACCAAAATATCATCCTGAAATGCCACCTTGAAGCCCCTCTAAAGTCACTTTCATTAATCTCTGAAAAACCGAGGATGCAATAGATAAAGCGAAAGACATTCTACAATATTGAAACAAATCTTCCGGAGTAACAAAAACAACTACATTTTTGGAATCCTTATCCAGGACCAACTGGTGGTAAGCATTAGCCACATCAAGTATTGTGAGAATGTATGCCCTAGCTAACGTAGATACCATCTCATGTAGATTTGGTAGCAGATGCGTATCAACCCATATTTCATTAGAGGAACGTTTCTTAATCTGTGCCTGTGCTTACTCTGTATTCTATGGAACAGCATTTTCCTTTAGATTATCTTACGCTTGAAATTGTTATACTCACCCATTCCATCATTAAATGCAGGACAAAACTTCTTCTTTAAATCTGCTACTTGATGCCTCAATTGACATACTGATTTCCAAAGACTTTACTATGAAGACTTTCTGATGATGCCAGCCAAGCAAATGCTTCTCTCTATCTAAGACATGTACCTTACCTCTTCTGCGTCCACCTGAAAACTCCAGATTATGCCAAAAATATCCAAGATTGATTTTATGACAAATGTAGCCCAGGATAAAAAATCAGGAGGCGACATCTTCCTGTTTGCCCAATTTTCATTTACCATGGCCCAGATGTACGACCATTTTTGCATGCGCAAACGGGTTTGCGAACCCGTTTGCGTATGTAAAAACAGCATGGGGAATGTACAAACCCTATTTTGCGACTCGCAATTTTTTGCGACTCGCAAAATAGGGTTTTGCGACTTGCTATTAGGAAGGGGCGTTCCCTTCCTAATAGCGAGTGCAACCCTATGTAAGAATGTTTTGCGTCCGCAATTGCGGGCGCAAAACACTCGCAAATTACCACCCTCTTCAAGAGGGTGGTAATGCACTCACAAAAGGGTAGGGGTCCCCAGGGGACCCCTTCCCCTTTGCAAATGCAGGGGAAAATATTTTTAAGGGCAGGCAGTGGTCCCAGGGACCACTGCCTGCCCTTAAAAAATGAAACGAAAACGTTTCAATTTCTTTTTTAAAATGCATCCCGTTTTCCTTTAAGGAAAACGGGCTGCATTAAAAAAAAAAAACTGCTCAATTTAAAAGCAGTCCCAGACATGGTGGTCTGCTGAGCCCAGCAGGCCACCATACCTGGGAGGGCCTCCCATTCCCAATGGGGTCGCAAATTGCGAGAGGCTCATTAATATTCATGAGCCTCTCAATTTGCGACCCCATTGGGAATCACTAACAGTGTGAAATACACTGTTGTACATTGGAAATAGCGCCTCGCAAATTGTGAGTCACAAAAAACTCGCAATTTGCGAGACGCTATTTCCACGGTCGTACATCTGGCCCAAATATCTTTACTAAGAATGGTAAACCAAGCTGGAGAATCTATGAGAACGGAAATGGCCTTAACATCCATCATAACCTTGCTCAAAGGCAGACTCTTGATCTGTGCAATACAAAATTGCAATCATCAGTACTCAGAAAAACATTGGGATCATCATGACCCGCATCAAAATCTGAACCCTCACTGTTGTCATCTGTTATTAGATTCACTTTTTTGGATTCAGAACCTTTACATACCCTGTTGAAATTACCCTTTTTCTACACTTTGAACATTTTTTCCAAAGCAGGACACATTTTTTAATTAGCCAAATGCAATTGACTACCACATCTGTAGCATGCTAAACTGATTTCTTTCTTTCCTGCTTTCTTTTTTGGTTCAGTACTCATTGTTTTTTCAGATACAGCATTTATTGCAAACTAGGGATCACCCTTTTAGAAATTTCAGTGGCTCCTGTAAGAGACATATTAGCCTTTACACATAACCTTTCCTTCATCTTTTTAAATTAGTTTTCATAAGAATTTGATCATGTACCAGCTGTTTACAGTTGATATGTTTGAAATCAAAGTTGTAAGCTAAAACTGTTGATGCTGACATGAAATCATCAACCCCCTGTTTTCAAGAATAAAACTTATAATGTTCCATAACCACATTTGTTTTCTTTCCATAACTTATCGACATTTGCTTGGATGGATATTGATAGACATCAAGAGTACCAGGGCTCTCCAACTGTGGTGAGATGTTAAACTAATTTAAACCAGAACTCCCCAAGCAATGTTTAAATAAAGAAAGAGTCCATTCAAGCGGTCATGACTACCCTTCTAATCCTTCAAATGGAATTCAATGAAAGGTTCACCAGGTATTTGTATAAAAGAAGGAGGTGGTACAATGCTCGACATTCTAATACACACACTAGCTCTAGACCCTCAGGATAAACAAACAAAATAAATGAACACACTAAAGCTAGTCACAGTTATCTGAAAAATAAATAGAGTTATCACTGTTATCTATGCCCAAGGCATGCTCTAAATCCAAATGTGTAATATCCATGGACTAGCACCAAGCAGTTCCAGTGTATACCATGAAACTGGAGACTCACAAACATTGTTTGCAACTGTCAAGTTATCTCAATGACCAATGAGTTAGCCGACACCATTTAAAACTTGGCCAATTGAGACTTGTAGTAGATAAATACATTTCTTTATTCAGTTAAATGATTAACCATAAAAGATTTAAAATATAATAATCATACAAATACGATACTTAAAATCTTGGTTCATTTTACAAGGTACATAAAACCATAATGAAGCATCCCCACATGCCGTTTTACAATAAATATTAGATAAATAGTTTCTTCCCTCTAGCCACATAAAAAAAGAAACGTTCTTCTTAGAGAGGCCCTCACTTCCTGGCCAGGCCCCTCATATCTTCACCACCCAACGTAAAAAATGCCCCATGCAAATACATGTGTGAACATCTCCCAACATAGCCAGAAACAACATGGCCGTCCTTGCTTTGCAAAATTTAGCCTCCTTCAGGATCGGAGTCATACACTTTTTACTTGGTAGGGAATAATGACTACAAAGCAGGACAACATGCAGCAAAGTCTGCTTCGAAAAAACATCACACCCACACAGCCTTAGGCAACCATCTGCCACCATTCCTTTGGGAAAACTAACCAAGGGCAGAAACACATTCATCCTAAACATCTGGATAAGAGGTGTCGATGATAAATATTATTCACCCATGTTAAATATGGTTCTGTGGAGCTATCTGTCTGTGTCAGGAAATAAGCTCGATCTGAGGGTTTGCGACATTCAGTTTCCTCACAATTGACAGATAGCTGAATTAAAAATGATGTTTGACCCATTGATAATTATTTTTGGTAACAACTCCTGGGTGAGTAAACAGACTGGGGCGACCCATGGTATGGAATGCAGACTTTATGTAGTTCAACCAGGGGATTATTTTAAGATTATCAAGTGAAAGACAATCCTGACTAACCAACCTATTTAGGATGGGCTCATTCTTAAGCCAGATATAAATCCAGCTCAATAAGGGTATACGTTTAAGCAGGTCTGAAATATAATCAATGCCTAGCTCCTCATGTATCGCAAATGTGGGGGTACCCGGGGGAACCCCCAGGAGCCTCCTAAGGAATTTGTTCTCTTCCCACTGAATTGGATCACAGTCCCAATAACCCCAGAGGTCACTTCTGGAGCTGGCCGCAGAGACACGCTTGGCCTTACAAACCTTAATCAAACCTTTCACAGGTTTCTTTCCCACCCGCAAACTAAAATCCATCACTGCTCCGTACAACCTCGCTAAAGCTAACTTCTTTGAGTACATGGAGGGTGCCCAGGAGGATTTATTTTCAAATAAAACACCTAAACAATCAAAAGATCCCACCTGAGCCATTTTGGCCTTCTGACAAAAGTGACTCCTTGATTTTGCAGGCTTGGCCCCCAACCTCATCGTAAATGATTTAGCAGAATTAACCGACAAGTCTATTTCCCCAATAAAGGAAGCATAAGAATCCAAGAGACGTTGGAGACAGGGCCGCACTTGACAAAAGGACGGCATCATCCGCATATGAGAGAACTGGGATTGCCCTTTAGCCTACTCTAGGTGTATCTCCCTGTGCCTCCATTAAAGCCAACTCCAGGCCGTTTATATAGATGGTAAATTAGAATGGAGCCAGGATACATCCCTGGCAGACACCACAGGAAATGGGGAAATTCTTCATACAGGCACCATTACTAGTAAATCTGATGGAGCCCGACATGTCCCTAAGGAGATCTGCCTAAAAAGAGACCAGTGCTGGCTCCACCCCAAAGATAATAACAGGGGCCACAGTTTTGATCAGTTCACCCAATCGAATGCTGTTGAAAGATCCATAAATCCCTAGAACCCTGATCCCTTCTTGAGATTCAGACATTGGCCCATAATACTTAACCCAGGTCTGAACCCATACTGGTACTTTTAATACTGATGTGCAATGAAATTTGACACTCTATCATGCATTAAATAGCAAAGTGGCTTATGGAAACTTGACAAGAGGATTGCCAATTCAAAATGTCATAGGCGTATCACAGGTTGTGCGGTAAACACACATATAACACTATGCACGAAACTCCAATCCAAAATAGCCATACCTGGCATTGCAAGTTTGCTGAATATTGCCATCGACGTCAAGTAATACGAACTCTATTACAAATTGGCAGTGGAGCATCCTTATGTCCTGACATCACACAAAAATTGCATATGACGATGGACGTATTGTACCCAGTAAGTGCGAGACGAGCACAACAAGCCTGCACAAACAAAGCAGTGTGGGAGGCTCATCCAAAATTCCCAAAACAGGTGTTAATATGGAAAACAATACTTTCATTTATGAAAACAAAATCACGTCACTATTATTGAAATCGCCCATTTTGAACTCCACATCAACCCCGAATCGCAAATACATAGGGGCATATGTACAAGAAAATGGTGCGGCGCTGCGGCAAATTTTGCAGGGCTGAGCAGTGCCATTTACAAAACACAGGGATGTGTCATATTTACAAGAATACAGCGCACCCCTGTATTTTCCCTAGCACTTGCGCAAAAATAGTTGGCTAGTGCCAAAACAGACAACTTTGTACCATAGTGCAAGGGTACCTGCATTGCAGGGATGACTGTTTATGTCCAGGAAGGTGTTCCTTCCTGCACATACACAATCAATTCTTTTCTTTCTCCTCATTTTTGCATTTTCTATGTGTGCTGCATTTTGCAGCCCACATAGAAGTAGCAAATCACCATTATTTAATGATTGTTTTTGTTCATGAAGGGACACCTTCATGCATAAAAACAATCATTAATGGCGTTTTGCTCTTTCTATATGTGCTGCAGAATGCAGCACACATAGAAAATGCAAAAACAATAGTATTTCACCTCGTTGCGCCAATCTAATGCCTGCTTTTGTATTTTGTTAGTTTTTGGCACTGCCACAGATTTACCGATCCTTGTAAATCTGGGGCAGCATCAAAAAGCAATGGCTGTTGTGGTGGAGCGTGCACAGTAACACCCATTGCACACCCGTTTCATGAAGATACCTGTTTGAAAGGGTATTATATTTACACAGCAGTGGTAAGCCACAAAAAGTGGCTTCATAGCTCTTTGTAAATATGGAGCAGGGCATTGAGTCTGTGAAAGTGGTGTTCCGGTGGCACAATCCCCTTGTACATATGCCCCCTAGTCAGGCAAGCTCTGAGACCCAGGCTCGAGGTTACTGATTTTTAGGTCACAGGTGGGATGGCACGTAGCTAGCAGAAAACAATACGAACAGGAAACCTTAGAACAATACCACAGATAGGCGCAACGACATTACAATGGTCATGGGAGAATTGCCCCAATAAAACACACATGGCCGGCGGGGGTGCACACACTCCTAAAACACCATAAAGTCAGATGCCAAATGAGTTGGGAACATTTTGCCAATCAGAACACAGCACACGCAGTGATTACGCATTCCCCATGCCAGACATCTGGACACGTTACCCACTGGCCACATTATGTCCACGTAAGATCGAGGCTCACCTGTAGTAACCATTTGACCATTAATTTATGACTCTAAGGCAGCAACCAACATTCCTCACCATATATGGCTCACCGGAGAACTTGTACAACTGGATGAAAGCTGTATTTAAGAAGGATCCCAACTGAATGTAAATTGAGACAGTTCTCAGACCCTGCACCTGTAACTTTTCTCCCAGCCACCATGTTTAATTAAACAAAATGTTCCTCTTTTGCCAAATGCCTCTGAATTTGAGCAAAATTTTGGTGAGCCAGCAAGGAGATATTGGGACCTTGTACTCGACTGCACCCAAAGGAAGGTGACCCAGCCCGGACAGAGTCACATTGTGCAACGACAAAGGTGGGCAGACACTTCAATTGATTGGAAGTTCTGCTGAATCCGTGGGGCGGAGGTCTGCCCTGAAGCAGCCATCGCAAAGATAAGAGACCACATCTGAGCTTGAAACATTCTTTTTAAGCATTTGGCACATGCGAAAAGTGTAAAAAGATAACCTAAGCGCCCTACCACTGCCAGAGTCTGGCATGTAAACCATTTGAAATGTCCTAACTGTATCATTCATAAGGCGGCCTTGGAGGCAATTCTGCGGAAGCCACCTTTTTTCGTTAGTTAGCGCGCGAGGAAGGGTGAATATTTATTTATTTATATAGCGCTTTATGGCTCCCAGGATGTTGTTTTTGTGATACAGCTATCCTGTATGGGTATAGTTGGCACCTCAATCTCATAGATTTTTTTTGTCAAAAGGATTTCTCAGTGATACTGGTTTCTTAACACAGTTGGTATTTGAAATGAATCAGAGGTGTTGGTCTCTTGGACTGCTGGGCATGACACAGATGATATACTTAACCCCTGGTTGTGACACAGGGTGTGATTCGGACTTTAGGGAAAATTTGGACCTGGGAACCTAGGCGTAACTTGTGAGTGGCCAAGAGGGGCCTGTGGTTTCCGAGTCTATTACTACCACCGTTGTCTAGGAGGGGTTAGTGCCAGACCATCCAGTTCACTGAGAAACGTGTACCACGCTATTCTTCTCCTCCTAGAGCACAAAATGTTTTAAACCATATCCATATTTCTATTGGACTAAGTAACTTTTTTTTCTTTCAATCATTGATAAAATTCATTATTGTGTACAATGTCATTGCATTTATTGTCACTGAAAACTATATTGCAAGAGAACTGATGCAGATTTTATGATAACCCATTGTATGTTTGCCCTGTATCACAATACAATTTATGCAGTTTTCTCTTGTTTTTATGTAAGTACTAGGTTATCTTTTTTCATGTAAATTCTCATTTTGAACTGTTTTATGTAAGAAATTGCCAGCGCTGAGCTCATAGTATGTAAAATTGTAGCAGTGCACAATGTACATTTCCCCCCATGATTAGAACACACAAAACTCCCAAACGATTTATGATGTATTTGCCCACAAACCTACTAAAATTGTCATGGATTCTCCATTAAAACACATGGAAACCAGGTTGCCCACACTAGTAAAGAAACCTAATATGATTAGCCAAGAACGGCATGCACACACATTTCCCTGGCCTAAGGAGGGAACATTTGACACCAACATAATTGAGCCTATTAAATCACATATAAAAACTAAATATACAGGTCAAAAGAGATGCAAGAGAAAGGCATTATTAGAATTATGGACCATCTTCGAAGAGGCCAAGAGCGATAGCCCGACAATGCCGGTAACCAGCAAGGCGTTGAAACCTCCCCCACCATATGCAGGAATGGAGGCTCTCACGCCAGCTCCCCCCGCAATAGGATATTCAAATCCAACAATATTAGAAGCCGAAGAGCCCCCCACTGAAAGAAGTACAGTTAGGCCCAAGCACAAGAGAGCAAAAAGCCGTAGAGCCCAGATGCTCCCAGTGCAACCCAAGTTCCTTGAAAAGGTCCCCAAAGCTCAACCCCCTGTCTACCAAGTCCAGCACATAGGACCTCAACAGCCAAGAAAACACACACTCCCACTAGGTCAGGTGAACATACTCGAGTAACAAGGAGATTTGTGACAGATCATAACAGTGATACAGCGAGCGGGGGGAGCACCAGTCCCCCGGGAACTGATGATTAGTGTGAGGCTACAGAATTTGCCCAGGTAGTCAAGGAGTCAACACAAAGCCAGTTTGAACGTGAAGCCAGGCCAAAAAAAGCAACGCGCAGCTCAGAGAGAAGGAGTCAAACCTGATGGGACAAGGGAGAGAGGCTTGAGCTGAGGCTAGTGAGAGAGTGAGCACGCAACCAGGAAGTACAACAAGAATACAGGACAGTGCACCCTTCATACGAAGGAAGCAGGAGTAAGTACAGGGTGCAGTGCTGGGAAGAATCAGAGGTAGAAATTAATGAAAGGCTTCTAGAAGGGATAGGAGCTTCACTGCTCTGTCAACAAAGCAGATGGGCTGACCATGAAATAAAAAGACCAATGCAACCTGGTACTAACCCACCCAAGAAACAGTAAAAATAAGAAAGCACCTTTGTGTGCACATGAGGGAAGCAGCCATGAGGATGCGTGCTGTCCACAGGGGTGCACGGCAAAGATAGACCTACGCCCAGGGAGATAGTAGTAGGAAAGGAAGGTAAGAGTTTTGCATATCTGTTTTGAGACCTGTTAGCAGACTGGACTGTGGAGAGGTACCAGTATGATCAGTCCTGGCCTAGGAGAGGATCATTTGAGCCAGAGGACATGGTTATAGCAGAAGATTGCATCCAGCATGGAGGGGAAGACCCCAAGTGGAATTTCCCCTACATGCACAAATGCCTAAAAAGATTGGAACGCTATGTCGGGGAGAAACCCATAAAGTCACCTGAGATAAGAATGTACCCGTTACTACATAGGGGTGAGGCTGGGATTGTATATGTGCCATGGGCCCAGATGGGCAAAGAAGGGCTGAGAACGAAGTTACTGCCATTGTCGGATGGGGCAGGGAAAAGGATTTCATGCTTCGAGAATAACACCGTAGGTATCAACCTAGTGACATTAAGAGCCAGCTAAGTAGCGTTATTGGGGAACATGTTAACACAGTGTTCGCCTGCGCTAGCATTCCAGCAATTAAGCTAACCTATACTGAGCATTATGGGGCCACGTTTAATTTCTACAGGCACTGTATATGGACAGGCCTGAGAGATATATTCCCTGACCGCCTAGATGTAGGAGTGTTAATGGCAGAGACCATGAAGCCAGGGGAAAGCATAACAGATTTCCTGAGTAGAATGAGGGAACAATGTGGACAAGGGACAGGACAGCCGTGGACTTATATGGGTCCACAAGTCGCATTTTTCTAAAATATTCTTAAAAAGGGGTTACCCAACAAGATACAAAGTGGGTTAGACAGCATAGTTGGTTTAGATACCAAACCCTGGTGAGAGATACAAGCCCATATACTACACTACCACAAAAAGAAGCAAGAAATTGATAGAGAGAAACAGGAGCAGGTCCAAAAAGACACAGCAAAACTAGTTCAACACAAATTGAAAAAGAACAGCCATCGAGGGGAACAGCAATGGCTGCCACTGTGCAAATGGCATCAGTCTCAATGGGGGCTCTACTGCAAAACCCACAAGGGTTCCATACCGGCTATGGCAGTAGAGGCCAGGGAGGTTGGCAGCAATCAGACCCTAGGGAGTTCTACTATTGCCACAGGCTGGGTCACCTGGCAATAGAGATGCTGTTTAAAGGCATACCATGAGCATAAAATGCAGCAGAGATTGACGAACCAGGGCCAGACACCACAAAACCCCACAAATTTCCCTCCTCAACACCAAGTTCCAGGGAATCACAATGCACCCTACACTCCACCACAGCAGGTATCAGGTAATTGGACAAACACGTGGCAACAGGAACCTAACACAGGGAACAGCTCTGGCAGGGATGGGTGATAGTGTGGGGAGGTAGCCCCTTCACACAATCACAAAGCCAAAATGCACAGTAAGACAAACCCCCAGCATAACTAGGAATTACCCCAACAATTTAAAACCTAGTAGTTAATAACTAGCACCCACTTACACTTTCCCCAAAGATCATTTGGTACCAGCCAAAATAGAATAACTAATAAGATGGCAGTGGGAATTCAAAGTTATTTGCTTGTGTCCAGAAATTTGGTCGACTGAGAGCTGGGTCAATGGGTATCCTCACTAAAAGTTCAACATCAATGGCGATCCCATAGGAGCATGGAATAACCAGGTTGCCTGGGGCATCTTCAGGAGCTAAGGCCTCACTCTGCCACTGATCCCCCAGGGTGGGGTTGGCTGGCCAAGCCCCAGGGGACGGCAGCCTGACAAGGGGGCGGGACAGCACCAAGAAAATAGTTAAAAAGCAGTCACCCAGGTTCCGTCGCCAAAATCATAACCATCATAACCAGGTCAAAGGGTCCCCATTCTCGGGCACCATGGCCTGAGCCAGTCTTTCCTACAAAGCTATCCATTGTGGCAGGAACCAGGATACCTGTGCGCCCGGGACGGTAAGACCTCCAAAGACTCCACAGCGCACACAAGGCGACAATACGGAGCGAAGCCTTAACATGATCTCGAGTCCAAGTCGCCAGTTGGCAGGGTTCATCATGGTGACCAGGCCTCCCAGATTTTCAAAAGCAGTCCCCATTCTTTCCATTATCAACCAGGAGGCCTTTGCAATTTTTGGTCGAAGCCCAGAGTCTATGTTTTCTATATTCCAAGGTGAATAACTAGTTTCGCAACCATCTTCTTGTTTGTGAACTGTACTGTTTTTGATTCCCGAAGTCCAGTCACCCTGCCACACCCTTCCAAAGTTCATTAAGCAACACAAGACCATAGAGACCCCAGCCACAAGCTATGGACAGCGGGCCCACCAGCGTGCTCAAAGGGAACCGGGTGTGGTCCAAGGGAGATGGGGTGCCCGGAAAGAGGGATCACAAATCTCCACACTGGCTCCAGACGAATGCAGGGCACCGTGTGCTTTCACCTCCATACCAAGCATAGTGACAAATGGTGCTCCAAATCTTGCAGGCTCTGACACGGGAAAGTGGTTGGCCCCGACCTTGAACACCATGAGGCAGCATGGGTTGGAGAAAAGAGGGCACAGAGCAGCCTAATCCTTTCCCCCACATGACAAGCAAAATGAAATTGCATGAGATTCAGGAAAACGCCCTAAATTAAAGAAACCCGCCCAAAGCTAGCCCAAAATGAAGGTTCCAGACACCAAGGCAGGATCAAGATCAGCCAAAGCCTGGTACCTGGAAGACACAAGGGAGGGCTACACCACAGCACACCACGAGCTGGAACAGAGAGATGCACAAACACATGATCCCAGGGCACTTTGCAAACACCAGCAGAACTAAACAGCAACACATCCCCCTCATTGTACATTCCCACACATATGTAGACTGAAAAATGCAACTCACAGCAGTAGCATCCTCATGCACACCCCAGGCAAGGCACGTTTGCTGAGAACTAGTTACGTCTATGGAATCCGTGCCAAAACATTACGCTATCCATCCCTATGCCCATTAGACCACCCCCCAAATATATTTTGACCAATCTAAGCATCCCAGTTGGAGGGGAGGGGGCTCAAAGGCTTATAAAAAGAGTTAATCCATCCAGATAACTAATTACTCCCTGAAATCACCAAAACATGCCCAACAGGGTTCACCTTCCATTGCCTCACTATATCACGACTAATGGAGTGTGGAGATCACACCCTTAGGGTAAAAACACAAGGACGCCGAAACCATTAATTACGAAGCACATGTAATATTTCTGAATTACACATCAACAAAGATTTTTCAAAAACCAGGTAACAGAGAGGACAACAAGAGTGCACCAACGCTACGTGTCACCAACTTGTACTAAGCAAGAAAGAGAAAAAGGACAATATCCGCACTTACGACAATGGAAGGGGGAAAAGCCGAAGCCTGCTTAACACCTGAGTGGGTGCACCATTCCTTCATGTAGTCAATCCCTTCCATGGCAATTACTTCCATGAACTAAACTTTGTGAACATTTTCCAACTTGGAAAGAGAGACACAGCTAATGGAAGAGCACAGATGACTCTAAAGGGAATCCTACCTCCAACTACCATAGCACAACAAATGTTATGCATATTTTTGTGTATATGTACCCTCTGTCTACTATGGGTATTACCACACTTGTTTACCTTTGAGAAATTTCCAGGTCAAAAGGCACTCGCAAATGGGGAACTACAGCGCCTGCGTAGGGATCTTTCGTATGTCACCTACAACTACAAAAACAGAACACTAACATTGAACACACACTACATAGCGCCCTCCTACACAACACTTTGGAACCAACACATGTCTTCAGTAGGCTCCTACGCTTGAGCCAGGTCAGGTTATGTATGTTCGCTGATCCCACATGTAAGGGCCAAGACTCAGCCCAACAAGGTAGAACCTCACAGAGTAGATGTAAACCTGACCCGCTATGACACAAATCCAACAGCGTTATACTTGTTCACTGAACCCATGTATATCCAAACCAAGCTAAACAGAATGCGTAGCAAAGGCACCATATGGGAAGACACTGTTTTGCCCCAAGACTTCCCAGAAAAGAGATTCTTGTAGATAGCAAAACCCCCAACCCAGTGCACAAACTTGTCCACTCTTGATTCCATCTGTGGACCAACGGTTGCCCTTAGCATATCTGTGGTGGCCTTTTTTAACAACAAGTGGTCTCCCAACACAGAGTACCTGTGTAGGGCCATCCAGCTTGTGGATAAAAAGGGGAATGAGTCACATGGCAGAGCGTTGAATGAGATCATTTTCACCCCACGTCAGGAAATATATGATACTTAAGTAGGGGGGTACACTTGATTAGAAGGGAAAGGGCAACTCTTGATTGTTCGGAAGATAAAATTGTACTCCTTATCTTTCTAAGGTAAAGGAATGCTTCTGATGGCACGAATGCTAACTGCGGCATGATATTGCACATTCTGGATATGCAATGGGTCACCTCCATGCTGATGGATTACTACTGGCAATGCCGTAGGTTTGCCTATACTCAACTCTTCCTTGGAAGGCTCGGACTCTATTCCCAGATATCTATGCACAACCCGACCCTGGTCGTTCATGGAGAAGAACCATCTGACTTGTATCAACACCTGTTAAAGAGAAGAACAACTTTGCTGCACCAAACTCGTGACAAAAGAACTGTGGACAATGGTGGCTGGGCTCAGGTCAAAGGCATGCCTGAAAAATTCAGACTGTTCACAGATGCACAATTATCGGTGGGAGGGTCTGTACCCTTCTTTACCCTGCAGACAAAAGCTAATGCCCGCTGGTTACAAATAACCCGGTGGGTATGCTCAAAATTAAGAACAGCAATGAGCTCAGTCTCAATTCGATCAAGGAAAAATTATGAGTAATCCACCTCATGGTAATGCATCACTGATATGTGTTGGACTTAATGACCGCAATGGAGGGAGGGGTGTGTGCCAAGATCAGTGCGGTCTGCTGCACCTTTATTCCAGGGAATTCTATGGATAATCTCCCCGTGCCTAAGAATGACTGTGTTCGTCTGTAATGCATCGGGTGCTCGTGTAAAGCACTCTGATACCTTCGGGTCACGTTTGTGCTATATAAAACTGCAAAAAAAAGCATTGCACCATTTACAAAGAGACATGTGTGAGGAGGGAGGTGCCCCTGAGAAGGAGTGGTTTGCCAATTGGGTCTCCTGACTCCAATGACTGTTATCCGGATTGTGTAAATCATTGTTGCCAATTATCGTTGTGCTTTTATTGACATGTGGGGCGGTGCAATTGGGGATAACCTGCTGTAAAAACGCAGTCTTCAATTTAGGTAGAATGCAAGTAAATAGAAAGGTTGTTGTAGTCAAAAGAGAACAAGGGGATCAGAAGGAGCCCAATAGAATAATAGTACAAATGTATAAGTTGGGTAGTGTAGTTGAAGAATCAACAAGAGGGGGAATGTTAATATGGAAAACAATAGAGTGAATATGGAAAATGATACATTCATTTATGAAAACGAAATCACGTCCCTATTAAGGAAATCGCCCGCCACAAACTCCACATCAACCCGACTCACAAATACATCATAAGGCAGGCTCTGTGACCCAGGCCCAGGTTAATGATTTATAGGTCACAGGTGGGATGGCACATAGCTAGCAGGTAACCGCACAAACAGGAAACCCTAGATAAATCCCACTGATAGGCGCAGTGACAATAAAATAGTCAAGGGAGAATGGCCCCAATAAAGCATACATGACTGGAGGGGGTACGTGCAACAAGAGTTAGGAACATTTAGCCAATCAGAGCACAGCACACACAGTGATCATGCTCTCCCCATGCCAGACATCTTAACATGTTACTGTCAGACCCCAGGCGTCCTGCGCGATAAACTGGAATAGACTATAGCATAGTAAGTGCATTTTGTGTTTGGGCGTCTACGATCGCCTTTTATGTTTCCTAATTAACCTCCTTTTCTTCAAGTGCTTTACGGAGCAAATGCCTTTACATTTGCTGACAGAAGTCAGCCTTTGTCCCTTCTCCCTTATAAAGCGTTTAAAAAATGCTTTGCGCCAGCGAGCCATTGCTTGGCTTACTGGTCCTGGACTTGACCACGCCCCTTTCTGCATATCGGAGCTTTGTCTTCTGGATTCTCTTCCTGACTCTTCTATGGCTGGCAGTTATTGGTTTTCGACTTTCTCCTTTGGATCTCCTTAATGGCCGCATTACCTGCCGTGCCACACAAAAACAGCCTGCTCAGGACATCAACGCCGGCCGGCTTCCAATTTTTGCTGTGATTAACTTTCGGCGAGGCACGGACGCGCTCGCATTTGTAAAGCGGCTGGTGTTTGCAGACACTGGACATCCTACTTCTCTCACTCTCGGCAAAGTGCCTTCTCATGTCCGACAACGAATCGGATTTCGAGACAACTACTCCTCCCTGAAGCCAATTCTTAGTGCCGTAGGGCTAAAGGTCGGTACGCTGACCGTCATCTTTGGTTGCTTGTTTTCTTTTATTTTTGTTGGACTTCTGATTACATTTATGGCAAGACTATTTTCTTATACCTTCCTAAAGACAACATAATTAGGAACTTTCTAAAACCTTTGAGGGAATGATTGGAATTTCTCTTACTACAGAAATTGGGGTTGGAAATATTTTATGGTGAGTCAATCCTTGATTGTCCTGGTGTAAAATGCACTAGTTAAAAGCACGTTGAGCTCTGTTTTCAGTTGGAGACAGAGAAGAAATTCTGCATTATTCAGGGTATCGATTCCTGTTCCGGTGAAGTGATGTGGTCCCTCCAAAAAACCTTCCCCCTGTCTACCGGATGAGAGTAGTCGAAGAGCGAGTGGTTATTAGAACTCCTCTTGGTGCTGACGTCTGAGAGAGTGGGGGACTACTCTTCACTCCTGTGGATTCCGACAAGTCAGGTTAGTGGTTATTATGCACTTGACAGTTACCCACTGGCCACATTGTGCCCATGCCATTTGACCATTAATTTATGACTCTAAGGCAGCAACAAAATTCCTCGCCAAATATGGCTCACCGGGAACTTTTACAACCTGATGAAAACTGTATTTGAGAAGGATCCCAACTGAATGTAAATTGAGACAGTCCTCAGAGCCTGCACCTGTAACTGTTCTCCCGGCCTCTATGTTTAATTAAACAAACTGTTCCTGTTTTGCCAACCACCTCTTGTCTCTTGCTTTTAAGATATTTAAAATTTGATCAACACAGGAATAAATTCAAACAGCTGCTCCCAGAACATGTGACAGATGTAAACAGGCTAAACCAAGTTCACCAAATGATTTGAAAAATGCAGTGAGTGTCCTACAAAGCCAGTGGAAACAACATCACCACAATTTCATCAGTGCTCCTGCTTTTCCTCAGTCATCACCAGAGTTGCATTGCCAAAAGAAAGACGCTTGAGCCAAGATTCGATTAGGGTAACTTTAATGCCAAGAATAGGATCATGGTTACAACAGGAGCACCGGGCACAGCCTACGGCTCCACACCAACTACCCTTCATTGAATCCCCCTACAACATTCCCTTGCAAATATTCGATGCAAGACAGGAAAGAGTGCACTGTTACCACAATCACCAAATACAAAAAAGTATCTGTAAAGGCAGAGATTTGTGAATCAACCTTGGCTTCATTGCCTTGCAATTAAGCACAAAAGGTACCAATGCATAGCTTATGAAACAGCATTTTCCAGCATATTGGAAATAATTCTTCAACTCATTGGAAATAACTCTTCAATGTATTTTTCATGAAAAAATATGGAAATACAATTTTTCATATATGTACTACTTTAAAAATACAGAAATTTGTATCTATTCTTACCCTTAAGAGTATATCAGTCCCTTTAACGCACCGCTTGTATGAATTTCAGTATACACATTTGCAGCTTGGTGTGGCTGTAAGTTAATTATTTTGACAAAATATGTAGTTAGCACTGAGGATGCATGAGGTGAAAACATCTAAATATTCATAAACTTTATGTATTTCCATAATTGCTGGTGGCTTTAGTGTAGTCATAAACTATCCATGTTTTGTTTTCATTTACATATATTTTGTTTTGTTTTCTTATTGTACATTCCCAAAGCAGATTGAGCAGCACACATGCATCCCGCCAGGTATTTGTTGTGTTTTACAGATGGATTTGTCATGCGAAACAACTGCTGCAACTTATGGGTGCCCAAAGTGGGAGAGGCTCAGTAACACGGCCCTAATTTCTGTGTATGTGACTTTGTGGCAAGAAGACGGTGGCCTCTCATTTATTGCAAATTCCTTTTTACACTACACTTAAACTTTGTCAGCTTCTGTAAATACTTGGGATACGTAGTTGGGTCCTTACATATATTTCCTACATACATCTACCTTTTGCACCAATACCTTTGTATTATCTTTTACTGGCTATTTTTGGTGTTAGCAAAATCAGCGTTGCTAGCAAAATTTTATAGTAAAAGGGTACAAATCCATATTGTGTGGTCTATGCACTCTGCCCACTTTAGGACAGTGCTTTGTTTTAGTTTTTCTTTCTTCCTCCCTCCTCCACATATGGCCCTGTACATTTTGACATACTTGTATTACAATGAATTAACTTATATTGTAATTTATAATAACCAAATCGAGAACTAAAATAGAGCAATAATATAATGTTTCAACTTCAAGAACAGGGTTATGACCCATAAAAGCAATCCATTCTTAGTCATTTCCGGATATATATGTTATAAGTCACAATTTTATTGCAGTTATGCATGTACTTTATCCTTTTCATTGCAAACTTGGGCTGATCTTGCTTTTTAACTATTCGCCACCATTTTTCTGGTGATATTTTTGTTGGTAAGAGAGATTAACAGAGATTGCTACTTGCAGTGATATATTTACCAGGGACAGTAACTATCTACTGGGATCACTTCTGATTTAGCACCAGGTTGTAATTTTCCCTTTTGCATCAGATTTTATTTTACCACGGGTAGTTATCAATAATTGTAACAAGCTGAGTTTTTATTAGTCATCCATAAGATGATGTATGAAAGTTTTTAAAGCTACAAATGAGGATGCGCTGATATAATGTTCTTTGGAAAAGGTGTACTAATTCGAGAGTTGTCAGTAATACCAATGTTGTTATCAAATATATTGCTAAAAAATGTGCATACAATAAATTACTGTTAGACCGTGCCCTTTTTGGCATGGTCACCCCCCACTTTTTGCTCTAGATGCTGTGTTAATAGGTCTGGAAGTGCACTGGGACCTGCCAACCAGGCCCAAGTGCCAGTGTTTTTCCCTTAAACTGTAACTGTTGAATTGGTACACACAATTGGCAAGCACTTGTAAGTCCTTAGTAGATGTTTCCAGTGGTACCCAGGGCAAGGGTGATAAGAGGGATCCCCAGGGCTGCAGCACTTAATTGTGCCACCCTGAGTGACCCAAATAAAAGTACGTCTGCAGGTCCGCCATTGCAGCCCTTCACGAGCAGCCTGTCTGCTCGAGAGTGACTCTGCACATGCCATGTGCAGCAGAGCCACACCACTGCCTTAATGTAAGTAAATCACTCTTAAGGTTGCCCTCCTAAGCCCAGGAGGTAGAATGCATTATATTAAAGGTGTGGGTGTATATGTTTACAAAACACACAAGATGATGGACGGAATGTTGCACAATGGCAAACACTCACCCCCAGTCACAGATCTGGGTTTAATCCATCGTTATTTTGCTTCACCACGCCACCCCAGTTCAGACATGGCCATATGCAAATCAGTCTTGACCCTGTGCCTCATGGGAACAGTCCAGACCGAACTGCCAAGCCATGTCTTCCCTGGACCGGAATCAAGCATCCTAGGACCGGTTTCGGGCATTCAGCCCTCATCAGCCAGGATAGCCTGACTCCAGTGGCGCAGTGAGCACGGGACCCACGTCTGGGCATATATGTTTACACATATATATATCCCTACAGTAACCTGTAAAGCAAGGTTTTCGGTAAGTGAACGGCGGTCCATAGAGTAACATGGACGGGCTACCGAGGAAACTTGAAATGGCCAGCTCCATTATGGAATGACCGACTAGTGTCGTGTTTGACATCAAACACCATGCTTTTTCACCCCCAACACAATCTCGTGTTGAGGGTGAGCTGGCATGCACAAGGGTGCCACCCTGTTTGGGTACCCCCATAGGATACAAAGCTCCAGGGCCTTGGCAGGCTTCCCTGAGCTATTTGTCACCAAGACAAGAGTTTGCCCTCCCGGTTGGATGTGCTTGCACTTACCCAGGATGGAGTCAAAGGCCTGGGCATGAAGGAGGTCACACTTCCACCCTCCCAGGATGGCTAGTGTTTACAGTGATCAAGGCGGTGATCCTCGAAGGCTTTCACTGCCCTTGATATGTAATCTCCTGTCCCCCACTCTAGGACAAAGCCCTTCCCACCCTGTCAGCCGACAGGTGGGAAAATTTGGTAGTCAGGAGGCATACATCCCCAAAAGGTTAGCCACACCTTTAGGGTGGGCTAAGAGGTCTCTACAGCCAAGGAAGGGTTCTGCCATTTTGACAGACCCTACAATTGAGTATTCTGGGTAGCACAATGACTTACACCCATTGGATGGTGTCACTACAGGGGCGGGTTAGCAGCAGGGTCCACTACCCCATAGGGCACTGTTCCTCATGCCATAACGCCCCCTAAACTAGAATTTAAGGGGTTCCCTTGGCACCAGAATATCAGATAAATTTTGCAATCCGAGAAGAGACTCAAAGAAGGCGTTGCCACCGACAACAGGACTTTGGACTCTGCCACAGAGCAAAGAGAGGACACTTAAGTGCCATTAACAGACCATATACTGAACCCGAGTGTCGACATGTGCCCATGGTGAAAGCTTGTTGCTCCCAGCAAGAGGGACACCAGTGGACACCAGAAAGCCAAAGCAGAATCCTCTGATATGTGGAACCAGTCACCTGCAACCTGCAGAAGAATCGACGTGCTGCGTCACAAGAATTGCGACCCACTGGGCCTTTTGAGAGTGAGCCCAAAGAGAAGTAGTGTCTTGCAAGTCCAGAGTGGTAGCCAAGCTCACGTCAAGCTTTGAGCCGTTAGTCCACTCCTGTCGACCAACAGCCACCAAAGTATCCAAAGACTACATTTGCTGCAGGCAAGGCTTGGTGACCGCCAGTCGGTTGATTGACCCCATGAGTGACAACGGCAGCCCGGGAGCAACTCACACCGACCAACGTCGTCAACGATCCCAGTGCTGTGTCCCTGCATGGTGAAGTTGGTGTCGTTGAGTGTGCAAAAAGCATTTTTGGCAAGACCTGTCCCCTGTGATTGCCAGCTGCCAGCTACCTCTACACCCGGAGCCACCAAGCAAGGTAGGTGAAATCCATCTATTCCACCCGGGTCCTGGGGCCCCAAAGTCTTCTACTTTCTGAGGGTAGAGTGTAACTTTATTGTAAAGTGTGACTTTTTCAAGTGCTGCATTTTTGACAGCTACAGCAGATTCCCATCAGCACCAAGGAGAGTCAAGTAACCTCTGCACCCGGACTCCCTGGGCAATGGAAAAAAGTAGTGACTGTCAAGTCTTGGCCTAGGGCCCTGCAGAACCTTAACCAAAAGAGGGTTTGCTTGAACTCACCCTGCAACTATTGTTTTGCTAAGTGTGTTTTCTCCCATTGACTTTAATGGTGAACATTTGACAGCTGTCATTGCATTCATCGTAATTCTTTGAAAATCAATAACTCCGGTTATCTTCAACGTATTAAGTTTGTTTTGGTATCAATATTTATTAAAAAAATACTATCTATTTTTATAAATTGGTGTCAAGGCTTCATTTGAGTTGTATCACTTATACTTATTTTCAATGTTGGTACTGTGAAATGCTTAACACATGTTCCTGTGAGCACGCCTGACTGCTCTGTGCCACTCTACCAGGACCGAGCTAGGGCTGCTAATTGTGAATCTGAGGACCACTTTTGTGTATTATGTTAGTATTACATAATAAGGCCATTCAGCCATATCACATAGTACTTCCACCTTACCCTTTATGTTTAAATATTGCATCAATTGATTAACCACTTTTAGGCACACAGATTGATAGATGCCTTTTTTTTTTAAACTTAAATGTTTCACTGAACACAAAGTTACTCACCGAAAACAGTTATGTGAAGTAGGCACTTTGCAAGTATGTATGTTTCATAACCTCAAAGGACTTTGCATGAATATGTAGGACCTCCGTACTTTGGTGATAACTCTTTAGATCTGTTGTTTGACAATGTGAAATTAATCATGGAACCAGAGAGCATTTTAGTCCGATCACAACAATTTAAACATCAAGATAAATAGCATAAACATATTTAACTAAATTGAATCCCACCATCCAGGAAATATAAGGTATAGAGAGTGAGTGGTATCTATCCCCAAGCGCGAGCCGCAAGCATGCTGCAAATAGAAGTCAAGTCACCATAATATGAGGGTTGTGGAAGTGACATCATGCACCCTTTGACTGCCCCTCTTGACCTCAGAGTTAATCCTAACTGTAGCCCCTCCACAGCCTCCTACTTGCTGCTGAGGAGCAAGTGGAATTTCATGGTTTGCAAGAGACATAAAGTAAAGGGGGTTCCAAACTCATTTAAGTTTTGCTCCTTTCACAGCTCTCTTGACTCCTGAGACCAAAGGTAGCAAAAAGAGTGCCTGGGATAATAATACCTCCACCAGGGATAGCATCTTCCTTAAGCAGGTTATTTAGGAAAACATTGGTTACCTCACTGATTTATCGTCATCTAGAACATGAATGAGTCTTTCACAGTTGTTAAGAAAATCACAGACCCTGTCCAGATATTTTACAGGATTGCGCAGTTCTACTCATAATCAAAATTGTTAGACCGGGCATCCTTAGCGTAGTATTGCTCCAAACATTTCACCTTCACTCATCCTGTTTGCTGAGTTAATTTTTTGGGGCGTTTGTACTCTGTGCACTTTACCACTGCAAATCAGTGCTAAAGGGCCTGTGCTATCATCTTCAAGCCCAATACAATTGGCCTACACAATTGGCAAATTTAATTTACTTGTAAGTCCATAGTAAATGGTAATACATGTACCCAGGGCCTGTAAATTAAATGCTAGTAGTGGTCATGCAGCACTCATTGTGCCATCCAATACAGCAGCACTGTAAAACATGTCTCAGGCCTTCAACTGCAGCCTGTAGTGCAGTTCTGAACTGTCATTTCGACCTGCCAAAATAAACATTTTGCCAGGCCTAAACCTTCCTTATTAATACTTATAATTCACCCCTAAGGTAGGCCCTAAAAGCTCATAGAGCAGGGTGCATTGTATTTAAAAGGTAGTACATGTGTATGTAGGCTTTACATGTCCTGGCAGTGAGAAACTCCTAAAGTCATTTTTCCTTGTTGTAAGGGCTAACTCTCCTACTAGAAGCCATGGGGTCCGAGCAACGAACTATCGGTTGTCCCAATGAGAGTAAAAAAATGGAAAAATAGTGCTGTGGGAAAGGGGGAGATGTCCCTTTTAAGGACGGTTTCCCTCACACACCAAAGGTGTCATGCTTCATCATGGGGATACCTCCTCGCGCCACAAACCTAGTCGTGACGCGGGCTACAACCCCCTTGCTGCAAGGGAGGAGCTCAGGGATGTTTTAGTGAGGAAAGGGGTATTACTAAAACCCAATGTGAGCGATTGTGTGAGTGAGGTGGTGCAGTGCTGACTAAACAGTGGGGAAAATTTTAAACTAGTTACAAGGCAAGCCTACCATAGTTTATTGATGCTTCCTGGTGCCAGGATTAAAAACAAGATTGAGAAGTGTGGCTGCCGTAATTAGAGACAGCTGCACTAAAAAGGGATCAACATGTTTCAGCCATATTGACCTCTAATAGTGTTGTGTCCTTCTTCAGGATCTCTTACTTAATAGCTACTGCAAGTGTGTGAAAAACAACATTAAAGATAAGAGTGCACTAATAAAAGCAACGCAGTGTAATACAAAACCAGTGATCCGGCTGCTCAGCAGATTCACCTGTATACCTGTAAAAGTCAGGTATCTTACATCATCTGTCCCTGGCACATGGCCCAAGGTACAAACGCCCATCCAACCAGCTCACTTCAGCGTGGCAGCAGCAGCGTTTGTCCGGGAGCAAGAAAGACTGCTGATTAAACTCAAATGAATTGTAATTTAAAATCTTCTTTAAATGATAAAGTCAATTGTAGGTCACAATTCTCATAATTACACTTTTAGAAATTTGGCATTTTTATGTACCAATCATCTGTGCCTTCTGTCACTGTCCTGGATCACTTGGCTGTATACAGCTCTGCTGTTGGAGTTTATACATTACTTCCAGACAGTGATACAAAGGGGGCTTAGATGTGGACATGATGGGCCATCCTGACAGGATGACTGGGGAGGGGCTGTAGTACCCAGCCCTACTTACACATCAGGGGACTTTTCCTCCTTCACACACAAAGGAATCTGACACCAGACCTGCCCTGCCTCTTGTCACCTCCAGTCAGTTTGGAATCTTGACAGGGGAATGGGGTGAGCCTTCTAGAACCCGATGTGGGGCTAGGTCAGGGAGTCCTCCCCATTCAAAGGCTGGCACCAGGTATAAATATTAGACCTCCAGAGCCACTTGAGAGTACACCTGGACCTGTGAATGTTACAGAAGAAGGACTGCCCTGCTGTTAGTGGACTTCCCTGCTGCCTGAAAGACTGCCTTTCTGTCTGAGAAGGACGATTGAACCCACTTGAATTCATCACAGGCTACCCAAAGTGACTCTAAGGGTCAGCTGACTGATCTTCTGTGTGAGCTACAGACATACCAAGCTTCAGAGGCCTTCCTGCAACTGCCGAGCTAACCTGCTGCACTGGACCTGTCTTCACCTGTCTTAGTCCTGCTGCTGGCCTCTACTGGAGGGAGTCCTGATCTCCAAGAGGTGCCCCCCAAGTTCTGGACCATTGCTGGCATCGGAATGTACTCCTCCTAAGGAAAAGGTGAAAATCCTGAAGTTTGGGATCCTCCCAAATGCGAGCAGGCCCGTTCACACCAAGACTATGCCACCAGCAATGACCTCCTCTTCTCGCCGACAGTGACTGCCAGCGACGAGCAGCAATGCGAGAGCTACACTACACACAACAGCAATGACAACCTGCTACAACCACCAATCTGAAGCTACAGCAACGACCGTCTACGACACTTGACCGGCTTTTTGCGCTACAGTTCAGACCACCCACCACACCAGCCTGCTCCTCGTGTTACAGCAACAATCGCCCGTGATGCTCAGCCTCCTCCTTGCGGCCTCCTCCACCATAAAAATAACTCTTTGCGCCGGGCATAGAAGGTAACTTTTCAGAGTGACTAACCTGGTCCCTGTATCCAACTAGCACTCCATTAGGGTGGGCCTGAATTTGTGACTTTCCCCTAGTCTATTGCAACCAGATGACCATGAGTGGTGCTTTGTGCTTTTAGGCAGTATTTCCATTAAACAATTCAAAATAGAATACTTTTAGTTCCACTGATTGGATTTTTGCTGTTCTAGTATCATTTTATTTATTAAAATGTACTCCATTGTTCTAAATTGGTTTGGTATTTTTCTTGTGGTGTGTTTTCACTCTATCACCATTTGTATGCTGTATAAATACTTTACACATTGCCTCTAAGTTACGTATGAATCTTTGTGCAAAGCTACCAGAGGATTTAGCACATGTTAATTTAGTGACTTGTGCGGTTCACCTTGATAAGGATTGTGGTTGTTGCCTGGGTGGGGCTTCCACCCACCCTCAACCCATAACCCAATTTCTTACCATAACTTACTGAAAGAAATCAGAGAAATGTTTAAGGGCAATAAGTTTCACCCAAAGGATATTAAATCCATGTTATTCTTACACTTGACTGTTCAGGCGTCTATGATGGTTTTACTGAATATAGCACACTATGAAATCTTTGAAACGCCCAGAATTTACATCAACATTTGCCCCAGGTTCCATAATTATGCATTTATATGCATCTAAATAATGCTGTGGGTAAGGGCTGTATTTGAGGCAGGCTACTGACATTTATCATTTAGGGCAGATAACCACGTGAATTTGCAATGCCAAATATATGGAACAGATTCTGCTCTGCTCATCATGGAAGACATAAGGGAATTAAATTATGCCACGTAGCAGTGTGCACAGGGTCGGACTGGCCTTTAGGGAAATCAGCCAGTGCCCGATGGCTGGTCTGAAGTGTGTGGGCTGTTTTTTTAGCAGTTTGTGGGCCTGTTTTTTAACCAGGTGGGCCGGTTTTTACTATTAATTTCCCTGATATTTCCACAAACATCACTGCAGCAAACACACGTCTATGCAGTCTCCCATGCCTTGCAAAATACCTCTGCAGCGTGTCTTCCAAGTTCAAAACTGGCCCGATTTCAAAATGTGGGCCAGATTTTAGCTACCTGGTTTGTTAATGCGGGCCACCGTTATTTTGGTGCCCGGGCCTATTTTCTGTCCCCGTCCAACCCTGAGTGTGCTTGGTGGGTTTGATGAGTTTTAGCTTTTGTCTAATCCTGGGATTATGCATCTTGCTCATGGTCTTGGCAACAGATCTCAAAATAGCAGGCGTTTCAACGATCTATTTATCTCCTTTGCCGGCTCGCTGGCATACATAACCTCAAATAGCTCATTTGGTCAGCTTTTTTATTCAGAAACCTTAACAACCGAATGCATTCAAAGGCCAGCCTCTTCGCTCGTGTGGCGACATCATTCTCGTCAACCCTTCCTGAGCGTTCTTGAGTCCTCATAGAGAGATATTGAGGAATGATTTCAATGTATTGAAGAACCAGTGATTTATGCATACAGAGAGGGACCTTAAAGGATATTAGAATCATGAAAAAATGGTCCTTTTCATTGTAACTTTTAAATGGGCGTTCAGAGCTGCAGTAATATTTCCTGCGTTCAGTTGGCCTTATTTAGGGGCTTATTTACAAGCCCCTTGCGCCACTTTTGCGTCACTTTTAACATGGGAAAAATGACGCAAAAGTGGTGCAAGGGGCTTGTAAATAAGTCCCTTAGTGTTTGGCGGACCTGATACATCCCGACAAACGTGAACGATGCCCACTCCGTCATATTGCAAGGGCTTTAAAGCTTTTAGAACTTGTAATACGGCGAAGAAGAAAACCAGCATGTTTTGATGAGTATCCTGTCCCGAAACTCTTTGAAGGCCAAGTGTGTCTCTGCAGGCAGCCTAAAGCACGCGCAGCAAGATCCCTCTTGCTGTTCTGAAATCTTACCTCTAACTATCAAAGTCACATTTCAATATTTCCACAGTGACTACTCGGATTAAGTTCACTTTTTTTGCACATTCAAATCTGTTTAAATATCTTTAACTGTACTGGGAGGGATTTGTTAAATCTTTTTACAAAAGACAGGTTTTTAGGAGGGTATTAAATGTTCCATTTCCCAGCCAGAGAAGGAATAAGCTGTGTGCGTCTCAGTGTCTTGAAAATATCATCTAAATGCAGATGTAACCTGGCTGAATTTCACTAGATTTGCCTCTTGTTCACACAGGTGACGAGTTCTTACTATTTCATAGCTGAGATTGGTACATTTCGTCCTCCTTTAAAGAGAAAATGAGGGTATGGCACCAGCACAGTTGGAGGGTGCGTCTGGACAACTCTCACTAATGGGACAGAGGCTTTGAAGTCCATGTTTATGTAGCCTCAGAATAAGCAGCCTTAGATCCATAATGGAACATGCAGGATTCATTGCAGTGGGTATAATAACCTAGAAAGTAAGATCTAGAAGAATTCCCAATGCTACAGTGCCGAAAAGGTCAATGGGTGGACAACCAATGAAAATATGTACCTGAGAGGCATGAAAATTTCTCCAGCCAAGAGTCATCAACTCCCTCTTATAAGTTAACTGGAGACCAACTCTCTTTGAACAGTTTTTGACATCTTCAGATGACCTTCCTGCCAAGCTGAAGAGCTCTTGCAGTTGGCGTACACTAGGCTGAAGTATCGCTTGCTCCCCGTCCTTCTATACAGTTTCTTTACAAAGCACCCATGAACTGTTGGACTTGTCCACCAATAGAAGACCAGTATGTGGAAACTGTGGTGCTGCTATAACTGGATATGGAGAAACTCAGACGTCATCAGCCTAGAGTACCTGCTCTCTTGTGGAAACTGGCAACAGAGGTGCTGGAAGACACTGACTACAAGTCCTGTGACCAGAATGGAATTTGGGCTGGCCCTCCTGTTTGAGGAGCAAGAGTACCAAAAATGGCAAATTAGGATCTCTCCAGAGGCTTGGAAGATCCTCACACTTCTGCAACAAGCTCTATTATTTGTTGCAGATACTAAGAAAACTCAAGAGTCACAACACATAGTTGAACTGGTACAACCCAGTGTTTATTTTTTCTAAATTTCAGGTTCAACATTATCCTCAGAGAGTTCTGCACTACATTACACTGCACATAAATGAAACTGCTTCCTTACTGCAAGATTGCATAGATTGCAATTATACAGTTGTAATATACCACTGACATGCCTAGGATGCATAGATTGCAATGGTGCAGTGCACCAGGGAGAAAGTTATTTTTGTATTGCATATGTGGAGAAACATCCCACCAGAACTAGTGCAACATGGCACCAGCACGGCTGCAATCTAAGTGATATTGCCCCATGTTGTGCTGATGATATTAGTACTACCTGCCATAATGAATATCTGTTAGTGTAATGTTGAATTTCAGGGAAGTGACCATTCTGACATTGTTTAAATAACATTATTGACTGCATGCAATACACAAGAAAGGGCACATTCCTTCATCTGTGCCAGCCTGAAGTGGATCAATTGGTTTAACTGTGGGCATAAAGCAAAACAGAATGTGGCTTAACCAAGAAGAAATACTTTTATCAAAGGCATTTCCCAATGTCAAATAATAACATACTAGTTTTATAGAGTATGCTTAACTTTACATACTTCACCAGTGTACTTCAATAAGTGTTAGATGTTAATTGTTGTACAAAGCTGAAAGCAATACAACTTGCCATTAGACTTAACTATGAATCCATAATACTGGGAATGGCTTGTTTCTTACCAGTGATCTTCATTACTCTGAGTACAGGTCTTGCTTGTCCCGGTCCCTACTCTATGAGGTTGAGTCTCACTCTGGAGAAAGGCAACTACCCCCGATTTGTTTTTTACTATGCTGCCAATAGCTACACAAGGAACCTCTAGCACTTTCTGCACAATGCCAAGCAAAAAAGGCTGAAAGAAGGACAACAAGTGGATGGGATGATGGGATTCAAGACTTTGAAAGAAAGATATTGACTCAGATTAATGAAGTTTACTGGTAGGTAACAACATAACGTGCAATTGTAAAGTGCATGTTTACCCGTGGGTATCTTGGTGCTGAATAACAGATGTTTATAGTTACCCAACTCAATGGTACTCATTTTATTAACCTCAGGAGGATGAAATGCTGAGTGAACCCGCTGGAATTTGAACCTGCAACCATGAGGTCAAACACAGGCCCTTACAATGGAGGCTTTAGTTCACTAAGCAACCAGACCTGGCAGTGAGCCAGGACTTTCATCTCTATCTTCCTCTCCCAGTTCTTACTATATGAGAACATAACTAGGAATCTAGTTCTCTGATGTGCAACCAATACTCAAAAGGCCAACCACATGAGTTAATGCAACTATGCTCCAGATAAGCTATAACACCAACTGAAAACAGTGAATAAGGCTAGAAGGAGAAACACCATAGACAGTTGAAAAACGTGATTCCACTCCCCCACTGCCGTTACTAGGGATGACCACCAGGAATTCCAGCTATGAAACCAAGCGGAGTCAAAAACCTAATATCAAAAAAAGATAGGAACTTGACAGACATTTCCTGAGAATCTCTTTCTTTAAAGGCAACCAAACTAAACTGATACAGTTCAGGGCACAATATAATTTACAGACCAAAACATGAAAGACATACCCTGCTAACCTCATAATAGACTCCTAAGCCAATGTAACCTGATCCAAAACTATATTTTTAAAGGGAACAAGTAACAGCCATTACCAATATTAATGGTAGGAATGTAAGGTACTTGAGACAAACTGAAAAGCAACTCCAGTAGGTAAAACCAGATGAGAAATGCCTAGAAAGTAAACACTGAAAATGATAATGTTCTCTCATTAAAACACTAAACACGACAGATCAAAAAAGGGTTATCCATTTGACCCAGGCAGATATGACTCTAATTATAACATGAGATAGGAAAAAAGAAATCATATAAAAACCCCATCACAACGTCTGACTGAAGAATATAAATCGGAGGAGGAACTACCAGGGCTACCGTAGGATCAAGCAGCCCCAAAGGCAGCACTGCAAAGACAAAGTGGAGCAAGACAACATTCAGAAGTGAACTCAAGAGCATTCCATTCAGTAGACTCTACCACCTAAACTTCAATAGGTACACAGAAGGGATCATCACACAGAGAGCCCCAAAACTGGAGCACAAGTGCTGGAGTATACAGAAACCAGACAATGCAACCACCCAGTGGAGAATTATCAAAGAATCACACAGAGACATCTTAAGGATTTTGGGGGCCCTGGGCCAAAAATATTTTTAGTGACCCTGTTCCGAACTGATTTGAGTTATGATCCCATTTCAGCACATTTGTGCCCTCTTTGGCCTGGTCACTGACAATGCACTGGCATACTTGTCCAAATTCTTAATGTGTTTACATCTAATATTCAGGGACAATGATGTCTTTTCAATTTTGTAACACAGCAGAAGCTCACTAATATTACTGTAAATAATCTCTGTGACACCCTCCCATTTCTCATATGTGACGGCCTGTTTGATCTAAAAGAAACTTTTTATGGATGTTGCATGAGACATAAACACATCTGCAAAATGCCTGTGATAAATTCTCACTCATCACCCACATTAACAATAAACTAACAGAAAATGGTATTTAAACAATCTGTTTAAGGATTATGCAAGGACATTAGGGCAAGATTCTCAGCAGAACAGAGCCTGCTCTGTCTGGGGGCCCCCTGAAAGGCTGGGGCCCTGGGCCAGAGCCCACTTTGCCCATGCCTTAAAACGTCTCTGGAATCACAGACTTAAACAGGCACAAGGCTAAAAAGCACAAGTGGAAACTTTCTTTCCCACTTGTGGCTTGCAAACTCTGGGGGTATAGGTAGTAAGGGACAGGGTGAATAATATTGGTATAGCTGTAATATTATGTCAAGAATGTTATAAACAATTCTGTAATTTTCCCCTTTTGTATAGCCAACATCAATACAAAGCACAACATGGTGAAGAGGAAGAACCCAGTGAAAAAATGTAACTAAAGCTAACCCAAATTGGCACTTCGATACCCAAAACCCTGCGGAGGTAGCTCATAGAAAAGTCAGGGAATGGATAACTCCAGCAGTTTAGCTAAAACAGGCTTATATGATATAGGCCCCAAGACAATCTGAACCAGCGGCCTTGGCTAAGCCAAAGAAGCACCAGAAGCAGTCTAGGGCTCAGGGATAAGAAACACCCAGTCTCCAGAAGTGCACAGATAATACAAAAAGGGCTAGAGGTAGGAGGTTCCTTTTGTAGCTATTAGAGGAAAGTCTGCAGTCTCAAAGAAGCTGTTTATCTCCAAGGTTAGATTCACCCTCATATAGAAAGAACTGGAATGAGGAAGATGGACAAAGAGGAAATACTTCAATCTGCATAGAGAACTGCTATCGCTGTTTGATCTTATGGTGCAGGACATCTTGAAAAGACAACATGCATAAAAGGAAACTCAGTAGCTAGATCTTTAGTCAGGCTCCTTTTTAGAACATTTAGCATATTTCAATGGCAATGAATGGCGAACCTCCTTCCACTGCAACCCTCCTAAGCCACATATGCTGCTTAAAATATTTGCCTTCTTGAGAAGAACTACATATACAAATGGTTTAGAGTTGACAAATGCATTAAATATTTTTTTGATTTCCCACAAACGTTCACATTTGTGGGCATTCTGAATATATAATTGTAATTTCCTACATTAGTGGCGTTTTACATAGTATTTCTATTTTACATGTAGTAGATCTATTTTGATACCCATAAGTGACACACTAAGGGGTAAACTACCTGTTTGAATAACGCCCAAAATAACTTTTTTGACCTAATGAATATTACTTGCCATCATAATCCCCTGACGTTGCCATATTTTCAGAGGTTCTATTCCTCATGTACTAAAATCCCCCATTATATCAATGTCCTGGAGATGTAGCTAATCTGCTCTGGGGCCCAAGGGACTAAGGGGCTGACTTCACCCAAATTATATCTATTTTACTATCAAATCAGGGGAGAGGACACCCTTTTTCCTTCCTTGCATTAGGGTCAAGGGCACCCTTGCTACCCCAGTGGTCAATTTTATACCTCTAGCCCATGACCATCATTGATTAATGACAGACAGGTTAGATGAATGCCCTGGAGTTCATTTAGAAAGTCACATATGAGACAATGTTTGTTTCTACAAAAAGACAGAGAGTGAATGAAGAAACAAAACATTTATGCAACACACTATATAACAACATTGCATCAAGGCATCATCATCATCTTTGTTTAGGCGCTCCACATAGATGTTGTTGCTTCACACCATGCTGATACACTCGGGACTGTCTGCTTAATAAAAAAGCAATAAGTAACTTAAACAAATAAACCACTGACCACCACCAGATCAAAGCAATCAGCCACGTGAATAGACATGTATTCAACCTATTTCCAAGATTGTTTAATGTGCATTGGAAGTTTAAGAAACAAAGTTGCACTTACTCAGCGTATGTCTTCCACAAATTTACTTTGACCTGTAATGGAGTGCATGCAACTAGTTCTTGGTCCTGGGCCCACACTAGTCTACTGTTTCTTAGATATAAGAGGGCATGGTATGAAGATACTGTCTATCAAACAAAGGAACTTGAAATGAATACCAAATTGTACTGGCAACCAGAGTAAACCTGGGATTGCTTTGGAAACGTGATCAAACTTTTCAAGATTAAAGATGAATCACATTTTGAAATTTCTGCAGTCGATTACATTTTAGATATAACCAGATTTAGGGAATTGCCTTAATCCAACCAGTGAGTTTTCTATTACTCAGTTTTGACTGATACAGTTAATTAACCTCCTCATCCGGATTTGTTGGTGAACTAAACAGTCTGTCACTCGATTTCTCAATTGAGAGCCCTTGAATGAAAATGGCATCTATGTTTTCTCAGTTGTGTCTTTGGGGGAGTAACTTGCTTGCATATTTTCAAATAGTGTTCCTTTAGTGTAGCCGACATTGCTCCCTTGTTGTTCTTTGTTCCTTTCATGCTCACATCTTTTTACGCCCATTCTGATTTGACAAGCTCCTGTACATCAACAGTTCCACCTCCCTAAGACATGAGTGTCTTAATGAGCCCACTTCCAAGGACTTTATTCTGAGGTTTTTGTCCCTTCGGTTTTCATCTTAGTATTGTGGTAGCATTTTGACAATCAATGTATTATGACTAATTGTTTTATATAATTACACTGTTATGATCTGTGATTCGTAACTATCATGTTTCTATGTATTTATAATGCTTTTGCACTGTGTACTTTTATGGTTCATTGAACCGAAACAAAGTTGGTTGATTGATTGATTGTTGGATCTCGCGGTCCAATTTTTCCTCTTCCACTTGTCTGATAACTTGGGTATAATTGGTGCATAAGTAGAAGGGGAGATGGTGGTCCTAAAATATGTTCATCATGAATCTAACAAACATATTGAATAATACTAGAGAGATTGGAGAGCCCTGTGGTACTCCTGACAGCACCAGTGAACTTTAAGAAACAAAAGAACCCAACTCAATATGCTGCAGTCTGTTTTAGAGAAAGTATGCAAACCAGTCCAGGTATTTGCCTTCCAACTCAAATATAGGGGCATATTAGCAAGACCCACGTTAAAATTATCGCCGTTTAGCGGCAGGAAACTGCCGCTAAAACGGCGATAATGGGCTTGCTAATATGCGTTATAGAATTCCAATAGAAGCCCATGTTAGATGTGCAGGACGTCTAACCTGGGCTTCTATTGAATTCCATAACGCATATTAGCAAGTTCATTATCGCCGCTTTAGCGGCAGTTTCCTGCCGCTAAAACGGCGATAATTTTAACGTGGGTCTTGCTAATATGCCCCATAGTTCCCATACAGTGGATTAATAGCTTATTGTCCACCATGTAAAAGCTGATGAAAAGTCAGATAGGCACGCAATCCCTATCTTTACTTCATATGCAATATGATGTAACTCATCCAGCGCATTGAACAAGCCATCAAAGTAATCTCTGAGCCGTAACCTGTCCTATTGGCTGATTGTCTGTGGGCTTGGATATTGCGCCTATTTAGGTGTTCATTTAATTGCTGTGCTGTCAGTGCTTCAATTATTTACCAGGTACAAAAAGGCCTGCAATTGTTTGTGGGTTCCTGGGCCCTCAGCAACTAGATCGTGCTTTCTCAGGAGTAGTATGATTACTGAGTTTTGGGGGAATAGAAGAAATGTGCCTTTATTAAGGAATGAGGCGTCCATTGTTTTAATAACGTACAAAGCAAGCGTTTTAGCAAAGTTCAGTCAGATCCCAGGTCAGTTCCTTTAAGTTCTGAGAGTAACTTCTGTGCTTTTTTCTCTAAGGCCATTGTGAGGGGGCTTCCCTGTCAGCTGTACGTTGATTAACAGTTATTTATAAATAATGTTCACCACATTTGAAATGTGGCTTAGTGCGGCTTTCATATGCAGGCTTTTCTTTATACTTCTGATTTTCTCATGGAAATGTTGTTCAATACCCTCTCATCCATCTTAAGGAAAAGCAGCTTTTTGTAAAATTAAATGTGATCAATTGGCAATGTTTTTTTTTGCATTTATGTGTTCACACACAGTTTTTTTGCTGAATTGTAGTGCTAGCTTTTCGACTCTGCACACAGTGGCACTGCTGTCCTGTACCCAGTGTATGTGTTCTAACCCGTAAAACATGCAATAATTGACTTATCTCCGATTGGCATATTTAACTCTCCTTTAAGGCCATATTATATGTTTTGGAAACTGAAAGAGCATAATATGTCGACTGACCATATAAGAAGCCAATTTTCAATGGCATTAATTGATAAATAGTCCCTTATAGAGAGCTGAGATGGTGGTGAGAGTGTGTATGTACAGCCTACAAAATTGAAAAGGCCTCTAATTCGTTCAGCATTATTATTCGGAGTTCTACCAGGCAGGTTAGAGTGATGTCATGTTTGGCCTTATGAATAAGGATGCCAAGTTTGAACATAATACTTTTAAGGATATCTGACTAGTAGAGATTGCAAATACTAGGTGTGACGTGGCTATATTAGTTTCACTTTATGAACTAGCCTATCAGTGGAAATAAGGACAGATATGAGAGTAGCTAAGTGAGAATTGGACCCAGGGCAGGGTGGAATTTCTAAAGTCAATGATGAGTCCTTGAAACCACTGTTTGGTAAAGATCAGGTGCAGTGTGGTGCCGGATTATGCAATGAAAATCTTTTGTTGTGGCTTTTGCACTCTTATTTAGGTATGGGATGAAAAGTCAGGACTATGGACTGCTGCTCTGTATACTAAAAGGCATGTACATTGGGGCCAAGATCCAGAGACGATTGATTGTTTATTAGTTCCTTTTCAAGGTGTTCCAACCACAGAGTTGTAAAGTTGCAAAGTTAGTATCATACCCTTTGGAGTGATAGATTAGTATGAATCTAGCACTTTTCTGAATAAATGCATCTACTCCTACCCATCTCCCTCCTTGCTCAAATAACTGGCCAATTTAATTTCCAGGTTTTCTGGAAAAACAGAATTGTCACCTCCTGTGCAACCTATTTACACAGATTATGCTGTATCCTGCGGGAACTATTATGCCTGCGATGGGACAGTTTTTGCCATACGATCATGTTTCATTAATAAAAACATATCTGAATTTGTGTGTTCAAGAACAGGTCCTGGATTTCTGATGCGTGGTCCACTGATGATCTGGAATTCCACATAGCAACCGTAAGTGGAAATTCTCTGGGTGGTGTGAAGGAGCCCTAATGTCTAGTGCAGTAACATGTTTTAATACGGCAGGGTCAATGTGAAAGGTATTATACAGCTCTAGTAGCATCGAGTGAACTAATCTACACAATGGAAGCATAGTAAGAATCTCTCCTATTCAGAAATCCAACCCTATCGGCGTACTGGACCATCTCTAGCTTTCCAAGCTGTTGGCATTGCGCTCATCCTTAGAGGCAGGGCCACTGGAATTATGCGGCAGAAGAGGGTCAAATTATGCGGTAGGATTGAGTTAATTATGCAGCAAGAAAAGCCAAATTATACGGCATTATGCAGCACGTTATGTGATATTATTACTTCATTATTTTCCCATTTTTAAACTTGTTACCACTGCCTGGGCATTAGCTGTGCCTCTTTAGTACAGTGTAACACCCCAAATATAGCAAAAAGCTACAGAAGGGTGGCCAGAAAATGTTTGCAAAGTGCCTTCCACTGCTTGGCAACATGTGTCGCTGTATTTTTGGTTACTTTTGAACCGTTTGGGCTAGAAACAATTTTTTTAATTAAAATCTCCCGATTATGCAGCAGACGATGAATTATCTGGCAACTCCATAATTATGCAAAAATCGCTGCGGCCGCACAATCACATAATACCAATAGCCCTGCTTAGAGGGAACCCTGTTACTTGGTTGCTTAGCAACCATTTCATTTGGGCATGGTGACTGGTCTTTGGAATGACCGAGGTCCAAACAGGCCCTAACGGGGTGCATGTAGGCACAGTGTGCCTTAGCTTCTCCTTTAGCAGTGCGGCCCACAAGTGGTGGCACTTATTGGCGAAGGATCCTACACATTAACAGATTGCATTGTGGTTTTAATCTGATTTGTTTCTGAAGCCGAAGCTTAGTCTGATGTGTGGGTCTTCCTACTGACCTATCGGAATTCACAAGTATGATGGCTCAGTGAGTTAAGCACTCATTGTTGATATCTGTGTGTGACACGCAAGTCATGACTTTGGATCCTGGAAGGGATGACGTACCCCTTCAGTCTTTTGAAGTCAGCAAATTGAATACAAGTGTATTGGGTAATCTTAGCACGGTATGTACTATACAAGACAGAGCAAACACAGATAGTTGTCAAACAAAAAAGTAACAATTATTATTATTTAATCAAGCAGCATTCCCTCGCCTTTTAGTCTCCACTTGTCCACCATCAAATTAAAGAATATGCATCTTTCTGCTTTCCCTGTTTTTAATTCCATTCAGCAAGGAACAAGCATTAACTAACATAAAAGGGATGTGATGACTGGGGCTAATGCTGGTGTGCAGAAGGTCTGTATGACAGTTCGCTGAAATGGTGTTTCATGTGCACTGCATGCAGCACATTACATGTACAATGTACAATTCTCCAGTCTGGCATGATGGTTGTACCAAACGATACTCCTTTCAACAACAGTAACGTTTGAAATGGAACATAAACTTTCAATGCAGATCCGAAACATTAGTCGCCCCAATTCAATGTTGCACTTGAAATGGCATCATGGTACACTGGGGAGAGAGGGATCATTGAGTGGGAATTAGACCTTTCACATCCAATGGAGTTAAACCCTTTGAATAAGCCCAATATGAATTAATAAATGTAAATGTACCGCGTACCAGCAAACCAAATTTCCTCCAGCAGTTTCGAAATTTCGGCAGTAAAGCTTTGAAACTAGAGCCACCTAAACTGTTTTGACCAGGATAAATCATTTTTTAAAGAGAAAACTGGGATTGAATCTTAATTTTCTTGTTTCTGCAGTATGTAAATATGTCAGTAAACGACATATCCTCCCAACAAACCCCGATTAAGCCTCCCATTTACTAACTCCAACATATATTCTTTAACATTCTAAGAACCAGCTGAAAACGTTTTGGAAATTCACAAAACTATGGATAAAAAAGGTGAATGAGCTAATTTTACGGGTTAAGGGCCAGATGTAGGAAGCGAAATAGCGATCGCAAACGCTGAAATACGCAGAATGTCAACGTTTGCGACCGCAAAATAGCCCTGTGCAATGTAGGTAGGAAAAACCTACTCGCAAAATAAGGAATCGCAAATTTTGCGATTCCCTATTTTGCGACTGCCTTTAAGGAATTGCAAATTACGATTCCTTAAATGCAATGCAGGAAGCCCAGAAAGTTTGTGATTTGGGCTTAAGGAATCGCAAATTACCACCAACTTCAAGTTGGTGGTAATTTGCAATTTCTTTGAAAAATGCACTTTTTTGCATTTTTCAAAGTGCCATGTGGCGCACATACTTGCCCTTAGGGCATGTATGTATGTGTGCAAATATGTATGTGTGCACATGTGGCGCACATACATGCCCTTACGACATGTATGTGCGCCACATGTGCACACATACATATTTCAGGGGTGCAACAGGGTGTCCTTTTGACACCCTTGAAAATGCATTCGCAATTTGCGAGTACCTAATGAGTACTCGCAAATTGCTAATGTCTTCCCATTCATTCCTATGGGCCTCTACGCCCGGGGAAGTCATTGCCCACTACAGGCTCAAAAGGACAACCATCCTCCGCATCCTGACCCACATTGCCCACAGGCTGATGGTCCCAACACAGCGGAGAACAAACATCCCTCCGCAGACAAAGCTGCTGGCAGTGCTGCACCTGTTGGCCTCTGGGACCTTCCAACCAACAACTGCCAGAGTCGGAGGGGTCTCACAGCCAGCCCTATCAAAGTTCATCACACCCATCCTGGATGCCATCATCAGCTTCATACCCCAGTACCTTCACTTCCCCAACACTGTGCAGGAACAGCTGGAGACTAAGCAAGGCTTCTACGCCATAGCTGGATTCCCGGCCGTGTTGGGGGCAATCGACTGCACACATGTCCCACTTGTGCCCCCTGCGGATACTGCACACCACTACCGCAACAGGAAGCACACGCATTCCATCAATGTGCAGACAATAGTGGACCACCGGGGAATGTTCACCAATGTCGTCGCCAACTACCCAGGCAGTGTGCATGATTCCTTCATCTTCCGACAGTCCATCATCAACCAGAGCTTCCAAGATGGCACATATGGAACGGGACTGCTCGTTGGTAAGTACCAACTCAACACACCACACATCCCACAGCCACCAACGCACAAGGCACAACTGTGGGGATGCACACGTGACCTAACCACATCCGACATGTTAAACTACACGACCCCCTACCAGACATGACTACACCACTCCATGGTCATCCTGGGCTACCCCTGCACCCAATACAGACTCCACATGGCACCACAGCCACACAACAGCTGAACGTGTGGAGATGCGGAATGCGGCCATGACACATGTGAGGCACTGCTCTGCCCCCATGACCTTACCCCGGTCTCCCGCAGGTCAGCGTCCCGTGGTGGTGGGCCCGTGTCGGCCGCTGTGCATCCGGGGTGACTAGCCCTGTGCGACTCAAGTCATCCCCCCTTGTAGTTCAGACATTGCATGTCTGTGTGCCTGATGACTGTTGGTGTAGTTGCCAGCACATGCTACTCCCTGAGGGCTGGCTTACACTCACCCCCCACACAGCCAGCACAGGCATCACTGGATTGGTGGGCCTGCCATCACGTCCTGCCGAACCAAGTATTGACTCTTTTCTCCCTGCACTGTCACAGGTGATCAAGGATATGCACTCTGCCCTCGGATCTTGACACCCCTCCGAGACCCGAACACACCCGCCCAGAGGTAGTACAATGCGGCCCACATACGCACCAGGGGCATCGTTGTACGCACATTTGGCGTGTTGAAGTCACGTTTCAGGGGCCTGGACGACACTGGTGGGAAGCTCCTGTACAGCCCGGACGTCGTGTGCAAGATGATCGTTGCATGTTGTGTGTTGCACAACATCTGTGTTCGCACCAGGGCCCCATGGATCCCAGTTCCAGAGATACCGGACGTTGATGGTGGTGATGGGGCAGGTGGCCCACATCCCACTGCAGCTGCGGCAGGAATGGCCCGTAGGGACTCCATCATTGCCACTCTCTTCTCATGAGCACGTCACATTGTGACTGTCCGTGGAATTCATGGGACAGTAGTAGATGTCCAATTGCACTGCATGTGTGAATAAAACATATTTGCAGATCACAGGTTGGCATTGTACATTGTCATGTTACATGTCCCTGGGGTTTCAGATGTGATTTGTCATGTTGTGCACATTTTCCGAACCAGTTGTGTCCTGTGTTCAGTTGTGGAGGTGTTGCTGTTTGTACCGGGATGTTGTCACTGTCCGGCTGCACTTCTGCTTATGTGCGTATGCTGCACGGTGGGTGTGTCGCTCCTGCGGCTCTGATTTGTCTGCCACTTGTCTCCTTCATGAGGTGTGCCTGTAGGTTCTGTTCTTCCACGGTGCCTGGATGTTGTGGTGTGCATGTTGTCCTCTGCAGTTGGCCAGGGTGCATCCGTGGTACTCGGCTGTTGATGTATTTTGTTCTGTGGCATTTTCCGTATGCTGTTCTTGTGCTTTTTCCCGCATTGCGCGTGAGTATTGCTGCCCTCGCGCTGGTTGTCACTGTTTTCTTATCGCGCTTTGGCCCATCGCAGCTTTTTTCGCGTTGTGGTTTGTGTTTTTATCTCCGTCGAGGTGGTTGTATCACGAGCATTGGCCGCGGTGTCGGCCAACTATCGCATGCTACCGCCTTGTTGTGAATTCCACGTTGACACAGGGTTATTTTCCCGTGATAGGCTGCGTTTTTGAAAGTTGTGTTACGCTACTCTTGCGGTAGTTATCACATGTTCTTGTGAATATACCCCTAGGTGTTTGCTAATGCTTTGCACCAGAGGGGCAGAGGGGAGGAAAAGTTATAGGGATCAAAGGTCACATCAGAAGTGTTAGGAGTTTTGGGGGATAGAGCATTCTGGTCTGATTGTTATGTCTGCAGTTTCATCCATCTTACTCGTATCTCCTTGCCTTCCACAGATACACACTGTTGGCCAGATAACTCATAATTTCACCTTCATAACCATTAATTTAACCTGTTGCTATTAAAAGAAGAGGTAATAAAAGAAAAAGTCTCCACCATCCAATACGTTCATGATTTAGGGAAGAGCAAGTGGCACAGGAAACTCAGGGCCAGATGTACGCCCCTATTTTTCATGCGCAAACGGGTTTGCGACCCGTTTGCGCATGCAAAATACAAAAGGGCCATGTACTAACCCTATTTAGCGTGCGCAATTTATTTGCGACTCGCTAAATTGGATTAGCGACTCACTATTAGGAAGGGGCGTCCCGAGTGCGTCCCTTCCTAATAGCGAGTCTGAGTCCTATGTATGACTACCACTACCTGCCCTTAAAAAATGAAACGAAAACGTTTCATTTTTCTTTTTTTCAATGCATCCCGTTTTCCTTTAAGGAAAACGGGCTGCATTAAAAAAAAAACTGCTTTATTTAAAAATAGTCCCAGACATAGAGGTCTGCTGAGCCCAGCAGGCCACCATACCTGGGAGGGCCAGCCATTCGCAATGGGGTCGCAAATTGACAGTGCCTCATTAATATTCATGAGGCATGCAATTTGCGACCCCATTGGGAATTGCAAACAGTGTCTCAGACACTGTTGTACACAGCATTTTGCGACTCGCAAATTGCGACTCGCAATTGAGCGCAATTTGCGAGTTGCAAAATGCTTTGGTCATACATCTGGCCCTCAGAGACTCCATCCAGGTTTGTATAGCGCGTGAAAACTGAGAACACAGACACGTTTTGAGGTGTAAAATTAACAAGTTCTGCATTAAAAGCTTTCAGTTATTTTCCAGGAGAACATGTTTCATAAGTTGCATTAGTAAATCGATTTTCCGTGATGATCAGGGCTCGCGAGGAGGCCGCTTTAACATATCCATGTCACTAATTATCCCTTACAGGAGAAGAGAAGCTCAAAGAGCACTATTTGGATCCTTCCAGAGAAGTTCAGAATATGAATGGGGAGATATAGTGTCCTTCTAATTGATTCATTATGGTGTGTTTCACTTTGTTCAGAAGATAAATTGATTTATATCTTCTTTGATGTTAGACTTACTTCTTCTAAGATGTTTAAGGAATTTGACCATGAAACAATGTTGTTTGCCTCTATGTCAGACCTAGAAAGAGTTCAGTATGGTTAGGTGGCTGGACATTTCTTTTGATAAACAGACTAAGAGCAAAGTATTTCAAGCCGCTAACTTAAAAGAAAGAGAATGAGGCAGCCTCATGTTGTTATTCCACCACTTTCCATGTTAAACTATGCCATAAATTAACACTACATGAAAACAGTTTTGATCCCTTCCCTTGCCACTGTAGGGAACTTGCCCAGCAGGCTGCATCCAGAAAAGTAAGACAGATGGGAGTTAAAGCAGATTTTCTGCACTGCCTAAATAGAGCAACAATGGTATATCAGTTTTCCTAAGTAGATCTTTGACTCACCCTTTGTACCTGGACAGCAAGGCAAGTCCCCAGAGGAATATTTGTGAGATTCAAATTGTAACCAACTAACTAAACCATAATACAGTATATTGAGGAATATTTAATATATTTGATGCCATACAATGGAAGAAAATCAGATAAAGGGTGCAAGAGAAAATGAAGAAGGCAAACTGCTTTCTGAGAAACAATGTGAAAAGTAATTTCACTGGGAAAGTCCAACAGTGAGCTGGGGAAAAACCCCAGGCCAACCTCATTTGTGATTGCATTAGATTAAAGTCTTTCTCGATGCTCTTAGAAACTGTTATGGAAATTGACTCTGTTCAACAGGCTGAGATAGGAGGTCCTATATAGCAAGGGAAGATTGATGGTGAATACTGACAATGTCAGGGCTCAATGAATTCAGTTTAAAAGGATGAAAATGCTCCTACAAAATCATTTGTTTTTCTTCTTTTTGGGGAACAATGATCCTGTGATGTCTATGTACTTTAAAAACTATAAGGATTTTACACCTTCCTACAGAATACTGCAAGTTTTGAGGAAACGTTCAAACTTTCAAAAATAATAAATATGAGAAAGTGGGTTATTACTTCTTTTGGATATTAGTCCACCACAAGTTATAATGGCACTATTCTTTTTGGGTCCAGTAAAGGTTTCATAATTTAAGCGCACCCTACAAGAACAGTGTCATTATTACTTGTGGTGGACTACCATTCACCCCAAAAATAATAATCCACTTTCTCACATTGGTGTTGAGCGGTGGGATCCAGAACTTGTGTTTAGCAGTACCACTAAGCTATTTAGTTGGAAATTAAAAATCCTTAAATTAAACAGAAAGCAAAAAAAAATTTTTTTTTTATTGGCACCAGATCTTTCATTGGGTCACTTTAGATTTTTTCGAATTATTTTGATCCAATTGTTGCACTTTTTAAATGTTTAAGGGGGCATGGATTTGGAATTTACTACTTTTTAAAAATATATTTTTATTGGTATTTCAAAGCCACATAATACTCCACATGGTTACAGAGCAATATTAGACAGCATGGCTTAAAACAACAAAAGAACCAAAACATCAGAATGGGGTGCGAGAATGATGGAGATCTCTTGCAGGCCCAAGCCAACATCACATTATTTACAAAGGATTAGGGGCACATAGCAAACGCAATATCATGGGTACAGTATACATACAGTGTCAATCCAATAGGACATTCAGCAGTGGCAATCAAGATTGCTTCTGCCGCCTACGGCTGGTAGTGCTGGTATATGTGCACGTGACAGAACAAACAGCGCATCTAGATCTCTTGGTCTTGTATTTCGCCAATCAAGGCGACATGCCAGGAATATCTGGTAAAGTGGAGGTGATCATGTCTCTCTGTCTAAGCCAGTTTAATGGAGCCCATATATCTTTGGGTCTGGATGCAAGGGTCATGAGTTCCCAGAATGTGGACAGTTGTTCTTGACAAAATGCGACGTCTGTGATCCAGGTGTCAGTGGAGAGGACAGTGCTTTTCCCCCAGCGCATTGCCACTCTCCATTTGCCAACAACAGCAGCATTGCAATCAGCCAGCGATCTGCAGAGGCAATTTCCCTGACATATCCCAGTAGGCCCACTAAGGGTATGCATCCAATATCCACGCCTGTAATTTCTCACAATGGCTTTTACTACTTTGACAACTCTCACAGTGGTAGAGATGTAGGCCTTATGCAAAGAAATAAAGTTGAAGCTGGACCACAATGCCAAAAAGCCAGATTTTGAGAAAGCACTCAGAGCCTAGGAGGAAGCATGCCAAGCACAGATCCCTTTGACGAAGAGGCAACTCTAAAGCATGAAGGAGAGAGGGCAGCCTGTCCGAACATGGGTTTTTTAGTGCACCATCCAGGGCTGAAAGAGAAGTGGGCTCTGCCAGCACAAGTCCCTCTGAACTGGCCATCCACAAGTTGGAGCTCATTAAAAGAAACTGGCACTAGAGAAAGATATTGGCATTGGAGGAGAAGAAGGCCAGGCTGGGATTGATGCACAGTGATGATGGTGACAGCAACAGTTAGGTGTCGACAGGGATGCCACACACCCTTTGCTTACTCATGATATACACGGTCTCCGTATTTGCTGATGCTGTGCAGCAGGGAAGCAAGGGGTGGAAAAGCTATATGGATCAAAGGTCACATCAGAAGTGTTAGGAGACTTGGGGGATAGGGCATTCTGGTCTGATTGTTATGTCTATAGTTTTATCCATCTTACTGGTCTCTCCTTGCCTTCTACAGATACACTCTATTGGCCTTATAATAGATAATTTCATCTTCATAACCATTAATTTAACCTGTTGCTACTAAAGAACAGGTAATAAAAGCAAAAGTCTCCACCATCCAATAGGTTCATGACTGTGTGGAAGAGCTCGTGGAAGAGGAAACTCAGTGAGTTCAACAAGCATGGCTTTGTAGAGGGAGACAGAATTGACAAATGGTTTGCCTCTTACAAACCTACATTGAAAATGTGCAGGGTGGGTCAGCATCACAGGAGAGCAATACCATGGGAGCTAGTGCCAACAAAGCGGAGGAATACACTCTTGACTCTAGAAGAGAGGGTAACTGCTTCCTGCCCTCACATGAAGGATGCCGTTCTGCAGAAATTTGGTTTCATACCTGAAGAGTACTGGAAGAAGTTCCAGGACACACACAAAGGCACACATCAATCCTGGGTTGACTTTGTAGATGTCTCACTAAAGGCACTAAAGGGCTTGGTGAAAGGCATTAAAGTCACTACATATGATGGGCTATATAATCAAATCACATGGGAGCACATCTTGAGTCATTGTCATTCAGAGCTACACTAGCATCTAGTAACTTTAGAGTTGTCTGATCCCAGTAGCTTGGGAAGGCAGCTGATGTGTGAGTGTGCACAGTGTGTTTAAGAAGTACTGGAGAGGTGAGCCCAAGAAAGGGGGTCAGCCCCTCCTTAGGGAAAGGAGGGAGCAACAAGTGTAAAAAGAAGGAATTCTCACAAGTGGTCACAAAAGTCTACTCAATAGGGGGAATCTTGTGCCTTTTCCAAATCCAAATGTGGAGGGTACAAGAGGAAGAAAATCTTTTGTTCACTTGAAGGCTGGGGTGTGCCTGGACTGTCAACAGCCAGGACATAAAATGGGAGACTTAGCCTATACCAACATGCCTCCCACTGGTGGGTAGCTCCCAAGGATTGCTAGTGTAGGAATTTCGGGTGGAAGCTTGCCATGGGAAACCAAGAGTTGGACTGAAATCACCTTAGTTTCTGTTGGTGGGGTGCATGTTGAAGCCCTGGCTGCCTTACCTCCCATCATGGTGAAGTACAGTCAATGGCCTGTCATCACTGAGACCAAGGTAGAAGCTCTGAGGGATACAGGAGCCTGTATGACTACAGTGGTGGATCCGTTGGTTTTCCTAGAGCAGATTATCCCACACACTTTGCATAGGATAGTCAACGCTGATAATGAAGAGAAGTTTCATCCCATGGCAATGGTCAAGTTTGAGTGGGGAGGATTACTGGCCTGAAATGATGGGTCTTCCTGACTTGGTGTGTATGGCCACAAAGGCCCACATAGAATGTCAGGGAAGTCAAGGGATATTGGAGTATGAGACAATGGCCCAGGATCCCATGGGCAAAAGGTGTGCAAAGCCAGTCTCAAAATGTCCCATGACCTAAAAGGAATTCTGATACCGAGGGGGAGGATCTGGAGCCTAAATGGGAAGAAGAACCTACCCTGAGAGACCTGTCAGAGCTGAGTTGCATGGGGAGGACGACCTTCCTTGGAGGAATTTTGTTAATTACAGAGAACATGCCAAATAGTTGAAAGTCTCTGCACCAGGCTGAAGTCCAGGAGTTTGAGGATAACAGAGGAACTCATAGGATCTACTGGGAGGAAGGTTTTCCATGCAGTGAGGCTATGGACCCAAATCTTTAGATAGGGGAACAAACTATATGTCTGCGTTCTTGAAGGCCATGTGGAATGAATGTGGAGTAAATTACAAGTTTACCTCTCCATATCACCCCAAACCAATGGTTTTGTTGAGGGATTCAATAAAAAATTATGATTATGGGGCCTAAGAAACTCCATCTGCAGTGGGATGTCCTACTCCCATGCCTTTTATCTGCCTACAGTGTGGTACCAAAAAACAGAGTGGGATTCAGCCCCTTTGCACTTTTGTATGGGCACACTGTCAGAGGTCCATTTAGTCTGGTCTGAGAAGGGTGGGGGAAACCTCTCAAGAAACCCAAACAAACCTTTGAGGACTATGTGCTTGGTATGCTTTCTCACATGGCTGAGTACATGAAGAGGGCTAAACAATACTTAAAGGCTAGCCAGAAGTTTATTATGCGCAGGTATTACCAAAAGTCAACATTGGTGGAATACCAGCTGGGTCAGAATGTCTGTAGCTCCCAGAGTCTTACACTACATATGGGCTGGGCCCTACACTGTACTGGAGAAGATAGGTGAAGTCACCTACCTGGTGGACCTTGGTACCCCCAGAAACCCTCACTGGGTGATCCATATCAACTGTCTGAACCCCACTTTGGTAAGGCTGACATGGCTGTGGTGACGGTCACAGATGGAGGAGAGGAGGAGGGGAGTGAACCTCTCCTAGACCTCTTGCCACATAATACCAAGAATGGGTCAGTGGAGAGAGTAGTGCTCTCCCCTACACTGAAAGAGCAGCAGCAGCAAGATTGTCACTAATTGTTGGGGCAGTTTGCTGATCTGTCCTCCCTGACACTTGGACTGACCCAGTGGTTGACATCGGTGACTGATTACCAGCCACGAGAAAGATCTACAAGGGCCAGCAATAAGGAATGAGTCTCCAAAATATTGTCTATGGGGGCGATTGAGCCCTTAAGTGGTCCCTGGGCCAGCCCGTGGCCAATCTGAAAGTGGGGACCCCAGAACTCATGTTCTGTATGGACTATAGAGGACTAAATGCTGTCACCAAGACTGACGCACACCCCATTCCCAGTTTATTGACCGTCTAGGGGCTGCCAAGTATCTCAGCACTCTCAGCGGGTGAGATCAGCATTTTTAACTCCAGAGGGCCACTTCCAATTTAAAGTAATGCCCTTCGGGATGAAGAATGGCACTGCGCCTTTTCAGAGGCTGGTGAACAAGGTACTATCTCGACTGAAGACCTTTAATGCAGCATATCTAGATGATATTGCTGTCTTTAGCTTTTCCTTGAAGGATGACTTGACCCACCTCAGAGATGTGCTTCAGGAACTGCAGCAAGCCGGCCTGACTCTCAAGGCCAACAAGTGCCAGATGGGGCAGGGGTCTGTAATGTATCTGGGCCACCAAGTTGGTAGGAGACATGTGCAGCCTCTCCAGCCCAAGATCCAGACAATCATGGCTTGGTAGCCTCCCAAAACCCAGACTCAGGTCAGAGCTTTCCTATGTCTGACTGATTACCACAGACGTTTTGAAATTAGGAGATATGGCACCATTGTAGCCCTTTTGACTGAGCTGACTCTAAAGAATCACAAAGAAGAAGACCGAGCAGTGTCAGAAGGCCTTTGAAAACCCTGAAAGAGGTGCTGTGCACAGTACCTGTACAGAAGGTGCCTGATTTCAGCATGGAGTTTGAGGCCGAAACAGATGCTACAGAACATGGAATTAGGGCAGTTTTATCACAGCTAAATGATGAGGGTCAGAATCAACCAGTTGCCTTTATTAGCAGGCAACATCTCCTCAGCCTTTGCTGCAGCTTAGTCACTGAGGAAACTGAGACCTTACCTGTTTTGGACTCACTTCAAATTTCAAACTGATCCCAGGCCTCTCAGATGGCTTATGCAAATGAAAGGGAAAGCCCAAAATTGTTGAGGTGGTCCATCTTCCTACATGGTAAGGACTTTACAGTAAAGCCCAGAGCTGGGACTGATCAAGCCAATGCAGATGGCCTTTCCAGGTTCTCCTGCTTCAATGAATAAGACTGCCAAGTGAAAGGCTGAGTTACTCTTTACCTTTCATCTGGGGGGGGAGGGAAATGTATGAAAATTCCTCCTTTTGGCAAAATCACCCTTATTTATTTTTAGACTGATTCTGCTGGATTTTGACTCTGCTCACAGGGGCACTGCTAACCAGGCCCCAGTGCATGTACTCTGACCCCTTAAACATGTAAAAATTTAGTATACTCCTGATGGGCATATTTAACATATCTATAATTCCCTTGAATATTGTATAGATGTGTATCCAGGGCCTTTGAGTTAAATATCACTGGTGGACTGCAGCACATATTGTGCCACCACTAAAATAACAATTCAAAGCATGTCTCCAGGCCTGCCCCTGTAGACTGGGCTTGCAGTTTAAAAACTGCCAATTGCACCTGGCAAAATAAACCTTTTGCTAGGCCTAAAATGTCATTTGTAATACTTATAAGTCACCCTTATGGTAGGCCCTAAATGTCCAAAGGGTAGGGAGAGTGGTATTTAAAAGGTAGGACAAGCATAATTAATGTTTCACATGTCCTGGCAGTGAAAACCTCCAGAGGTGTTTTTCACTTTGGCAAGGATGGCTCTCCCACAAGAAAGCACTTGATTACATTATAACACCTTACAATGCTTACATTCAGTTTGGGAGTGTCTGGAAAAATGATTTAAGAACTCATTTTAATAGTAAGTTAAAATTCAACTTAATGGTTAACTGGGATTTTATATTACTATTTTGAAAATATCACTTTTAGAAAAGAACAAAGAAAAATAAAGAGGAGATCTTATATGACCCAGTTTATAACTTTCAGGCAGATCCAGGGTATTTGAACACTTTATCTATCTCTGTAGATGGAGAATATTGAATATAGAATATCGGGTGGCACAAAGTCATGTCCAAAATATTGAGGACAAAAATATAGCATTTAGGTAAGTATAGATTTTCTATACTTGACTCCACAAATATGCACACAATGATATATATATTGTCAAGGTACATAGATTTGGAGTTAAGAATAATAAATCTATACTTGCCTACGTGCACTTACATCCTCAATATTTAGATTTTTGATATTTTGGTCATGATATTGTGGTCAATGAATTGTCTATACTCAATATTCAAGACTGCAATGTGTAGTCCATAAAGACTTTGTTGCTTGCAGCAAATTATAGGGGGGGCAAACCCATTTGTATAAGTTAATTGATTTCTGTGTTCAGGCCAGAGGTGTGAATTGCCCTTAATTTATCACGGCTAGATATAGTATAACATATTGAACCTCTTATAATTCCAGAATGAAAAGTGATATTTGTAATATAATTTGTGATTTGGTAATGCAAAATCTATCTGTGTGAATCTGCATTTTGTAACTGCTATTGGGCTTGAGAAATTAATTTACATCAAAGGTGCAAGCAAAGTAATCTCGCCATGCCAATATATTTGAACCTCCGCTGGTCAAGAATTCTTCCTTTGACTTAGTCTCTCTTTTGGCTGAAAATCTTCCCGCAGGGCAAGCCTGAAGCGGTATTTGATGAAGTCCTTCTGAAATAAGACCCCTTTGCCTCAAGGTCTAGAGGTTTTCAAAGTCCCAACTTTTCTGACTTTCTTGGGCAGTTCTTCTTAGCCACTACTAAGACTCCCAGGATCTCTGGGACAGCACTTAGCAGCCGGGACACACTCAAGCAGAAGCCACCAGCAAGGTTCATTCCAGTTCCAGCTGGAATTTCTCCAGAAAAAAGGCCTCTTGCAGCTTGTTATGTCCCTGTAGCCATACAGGACATCAGCCAACTGACCCTTGGAGTACACGTCTTAGTCTTGGGTGCAAGTGGGAGCAGGTCTAATCCTTCAGGTCTCCATACAGGTATCAGAGAGCATGTCTAGTCCTCTTCTGGTATGCCACAGTTTTAGAAAGGAGCTGGCGGTGAGGTGCTACTTCTATCCAATCCACTAACCAGTGGGTGGGGGAGACTACTGGACACTCACTGATCAATGGGTAAAAAGTTAATAAGATCAAGCCTTCCCATTTTTGTACAACATCCTGTTTGTCTTACTGCAAACTATCTCACAGTTGACTATAGTAAGTTGTCTCTGACATGGCACAATCTTTCTGTCCCTAAAGGGAGCTTGTGGCACACCTCGGGGTGGTTAAATGTAATGAGCCGTCCGCTCCCACTGTTTCTTGAAGTAGCTCCCTCCGCCACTGAAACTGAAGCCAGAAAGCTAACGTGTGTCATTGGATTGAAAGATCTGTCTTCTTTAGGCTTACCTCATCACTAAACTATAAAGATACAGCCTCCGGGTCCCTTTTAAGTTAGTGAAGACTCTGGACATTCTTAAACTGCCTGCTTGGGTTAAGATGGATCCCATTTCTCCCCAAGCCATCCTGCTAGGCCCAAGCCATGGTCTCATCTATGAGAGAAGTGTTTTACACATCATCAAAGTGCTAACAAGCCAGCTGCAGTGAGGTCAATGCCTGCTTTAAGCTGAGAAATTATAACATTTTGAAAGTGACTTTTCCCATAAAACAAAATCAACTTCAGCATTGAATTGTGTTTTAATAATTATTAAAAACAGTTATTAAGCTACCTCTGTAGCTTTTTCTAAACAAAAGATAAGCGATTAACACATTATTTGAGGAATGAGCAGCAACCCTACGAGTGAAAATAGCTTTTAGAGGCTGTTCACTCTAAGAACACGCAACCATTAAGTTCGTACATGTTCCACCTTTAATTACCAGGCACCCTACCTTGTGGGATACAAGACCTACTTATAGGTCCCTTACTTAACATTTAAAAGTATGGTTTCCCTCCTGTCAAAATGTTTATTTTGATAGGTCTGCCTGCAGGTTCAAAAGCTGCAGGAGTCAGGCTACACATGTAGGCATTCACTAGGCTGTTTTCCTTATCAAAGCAAACACAAGAAGACGATGGACGGAGCACTGAAACTTTTCAGATACTCACCCCAGTCACAGATCGGGGTTGAATCCATCATTGTTCTTTAGCTCAGTTCGCCACCTCAGTTCAGACCCAGCCATATGCAAATCCGTCTTGACCCTGTTCCTCGTGGGAACAGTCCAGCCCGAACTGCCAAGCCAGGTCTTCCCTGGACCGGAAACAAGCATCTTGGAACCGGCTTCGGGGTAACACCCATCATCAGCCAGGTTAGCTTGAATCCAATGGCAAAGTGAGCAAGGGACCCAACGCTTAACTGGGAAACTAATCTTTTCTGTGAAGACAACCTATTCAAAGCTGACATTATTCTTCTCTTCTGAACAAGAACTTAATGTAATACAAGTCACGGTTAACTTTGGATCCCGAGTTCTTCCCAAATGAGTCATAAAAGTGGAGTTTTCATTTATTTTGAATTGACTCTCCTGGGATATTTAAAGCTCAGGCAGCATCTTGAGGCAGAAAACTAAAGTGAGATCTGAAGTGTGGAGATGCTAGATTAGAAACATAGAAAAGACTGATATTCCAGTCTTCTAAATTACCAGTCCTGGTGTGGCTGTGACTAGCAGCTACAAGTAGGCTCTGGAAGATATTCCAAGAACTCTTAAGTACATGCAGGCATTTTACATTTGGAGTGTAGACTGTGAACTCAGAATCTTTTTCTTGCTAATGGGTGATAGTTGCTGTACCCCTAGGAAATGTTGTCCCTTAATTGATTGTTATGCTGGACATAAATACAATGCAGATAGGTTGGTAGAACATTTCCAGTTAGGCTAGGTCAGTAGCCCACCCTACAGAGATACAAATATTTGTCTATGGTTCTTAGACCCGTCAGTGGATGCAAGGGCAGACTGACAAGGTGACCCTTAGAGAAAATGCATGAAGCGCTAAGCAGCACAACAATGCTGTTATAAAATATAGAACCGATAGATTCACACTAATTTCATCCCCACAATGATTTAAAAAAACGTATAGAGTAAAAATAAGGCCTACATGTGGTTATTCAAGAGATGTAATATTTGCAACGGAAAAATATCCACAAGCAATTAGTTTTAAATTGGGAACAAGCATAGCTTTTTATATGACTCTAAACCCAGGTGTGAAATGGTCCTGAGACCACCACTTACACTTTCGTATACATTTATGTGTACTTGTGCCTGCTGACACCCGATTAGAGAGTTTTATGAGCTCAGATGACAGGGAGCATCTTAAGAGCTAAAGAGCTCTCTCTCTCTCTCACTGCTCAAATTCACACTCATCTAACCAGCCAATCCCACTAAATGATGGGACCGTTTGTATCTATCAATCCTGAATTTCAATTACTGAAGTGCAATGTTTATTTAAAAAGACATGGACACAGATATAACAGCTGGCAGGTCATCAGTGCTACACACATGCTGGCTGATAGAAGGATAGGTATAAGCTACTTTTCATCACTGTTAAGGCGACCAGCATCAGGGCAGGCCACCTTACACTAATATTGCAGCATACAATGGATTAGTTATTAATATGCTGCCACCGTGTTGACAAATGCTTCATGCTCAATATTTTCTCACTGCTTTTTCTTGGGAATCAAACGGCTTCTAATTATTTTCAATGGAATTATCTTAAACACCTTCATTTAGCTTCATTTAGCTTTATAAATAGAAACCCTCTTCCATGTGTTCATCTAGTCAAGGGTCTTTAATCACTGGTGCTGGGCATTCATCTGTGTTCACTGTTAAAGGTGCGTTCATGTTCTGGTTTCCAAATAACACATTTTGTCTGTGGTTATAATGCCCAAATGTTGGTACCACAATGCTCCATGGAGCATTCGCTGATTGTCAGCTAGACCCTGTGAGTTCAAGGAAAGCCTTCAACTGATTCTTGTTTTTGAGGGGTACCCAATCCATTACTGTGTGGATCTTTGATTTGGGAAGCTACATATTTCCACTGCTAACCTAATGGGTCAGATACTTGATAAATGGCTGCCCTAGCTCACACTTTCAGGCTTTGATAGTCAGCCCTCCTTGCACACGGCCAGAAGCACTTTGTGTGTACCAGAGTAGTTCCTTTAAATGCAGCTGTGGAAAACAATGTTTTATAAGTATGTGGCACTGATGTCCTCAAAACCATTAAGGGTTCAATTTAAAGTGGTCTTTAGTGATCAAAATGCACATATTTGCTTTACACAATTGGTTATGGTGATATGTGCCCAAATACAGATGAAAGTACTCAGAAACATTGCTGCACTTAATCTGTCAAAGAAATCATTAATTTGTAGTATTGTGAGCGTGCCAGTGTTAGCAATGGTGCTCTGGCCCTGGTAATTCACACAGAATCCCATTGCTGGCGCACCAACTTGAGGGAGATCCTCAAAACCAAAGCCACCCGAATGGGCAGAGGAACACTGCAAGGATAAAACAGCCGCTTATCCAACATGTGAAAAACTTCTAGAATAATGCTAGGCCTTCTTTGTCTGACAGCTATTAATACGTGTTTTTGACATTTAGGCTATCACCTCTTTCACAGATGGTGAGTTTAGCTGTAAATGTGTACAAATCAGAGAACTTTCTAAGCACTGATTGCTGCTGTTCTGTTAGATAGAAGATAGAAGTCTCTCCAGAGTTAAAAATCAAGTTTCTTCAGAGCTATTATTCTCCACAACTATCACTTCAGAGTATCATTAAAGATCCTTTCCTAGAGCCAAACTCTGCAGTGGTATATTTAGTAGACTTCGGCATACCAGATGCATTAGATTGAATCTTTATCGCTACCCAAAGGGATCAGTTGAACCCTCCTGGTAAAGTTCCAGAGAGGGACAAATGCCTGGTAATTGGGTTACCTACACTTTGTATTGTCTAAAAAATTTCTGGAAACTACAGGAAGGTGTGAATTATTACTATGCATTTCCCGTTGAGATCTGCAATTGTCTCTGGTGTCTCTGGTAACCTTTCGCTGTCATTCAAAGAGATTTGTGGTAATGTATGTTGTTTTCCAAATAACTGGACATGTTGAAAAGATTGAGGAAATTGCTAACGTTCATTTTAATCATGAGCGATACAATCATCATGACCCTGCAATTCCACAATACTTTAGAGCGTGTTCTTCATCAGGACCTCGATCAGCTCATGTTCTTGCTCGCTTAAAATATATCCTTTTAGCCATAAAGTGTATTAAAGCCTTAAATATGCACATTTTTTGTCACAGTGACTTTATGTTTTGTGATCATTTGTACGCATATGGGCTCCAGGTGAATCCCTAATTATATGTATTGCTCGATCATTATGTCTCCCATCATTGCAGCAGGAAGGTGAATAGGAAACAAATATTAGTTTGATGAAAAACCGAAGCTGTTAAGAATGAGTCGATTAATATCCCTCCTTAGAATATGGATTCGTAGAAACGTTTACAAGTTCTGAACAGCTAATATGTATTCTTTACTAATCTGTACGACATCAGGGATACGGAGCATCCCTGTATTTGTGTCCTATGTACTTAGAAATGCAGATTAACCTATTCTTCGTGGTATCATTAACTAACAATGTCATGCGTAGTCCCCAATGCTGCTGCAGATAATTATTCTGTTGATTAATTAGATCCTCGGTTATTTAAAAATTTCCCTGTCATGACTTTGGTTTCCATAGTGAATTCTCATTGACACAGCCATTATTAGCTTCCAAATAGAACTCCATGAAGAAAGAGTCAATAGGAGAAACATAGACAAATGAAGAGTGTTTTAGCAATTACTAAAGCAAACCTTTGAGCCATGTTAAAGGTTTCATTATACTGGCTCAATAGTATGAGTATAGTTTGTTCGGCACAGTTATTTCAACATTAACCAAACACCTGCATGCAATAGAGTAGATTCTGTAATTTGCATGACCTTAGAATAAAACAAATTTTCTTGATTTGATATGGTTTTATAGATTGTCATAGTTACACGGAAGTTCTGTTCATCTTGCTTTATCCATTGAGGAAACCAATTTCTGTCTGAACCAAAACGAAGATGAGAACGGCAACTGTTGCTAATGAGGTCCAAAAAGCAGCTACAATTTTCAAAATCTGCAAAGGTTTAGTGCACATTCAGTGCAGGCACAGATCATGATAGAAGCCCAAAAATCTACATTGATGCCTTCCAGTGTGCTATAGAAACCTGTTCATACAGCACTGGTTTATATATGTGATGTGCTTAAAATGATACTGTTCAGTGGATATTGTCAGGGAAAAAAATAAAGGTTTGGTAAGGTATCACATAAAGTGAGCATAGTTAGTGCTAAGTTATGACTCGGGGTAGTATCATCTAAAATGAGCATGGAGAGCAGTACATGAACGCACAATCTCTGCCAAAGTTTTGGCCGGAATATTTGTAGAGGTGGAGCAGCGCTATTTTACCACCGTACTCTGCAGTAAATTGATATTTGTTGCAAATACTTAATTTAAGTATTAATTAACTTTTGAGGCATTTGCTGCTTTTGGCTGGAAATGCATCAGCACTTGCTGTTACCTTTAAAGTAAACAACAGAGCATTACACAATAGCAAATACAAAGTAACATAACAACACATTTAAAACTTAACAGAGCACACCAAAACAAAACAGTCAAAATTGGATGTGACAGAACAACAGCATTTCTTCTTCAAGACCTGACTCAGTGTAGTTAAATCACTATTAGGAATGGGCCCAACTTGCGTAATTTGCTCTAGAGCAATTACCTGAAATTACAGCAAAATTGCGCAGAATTATGTCAGCATTTAGCACTGTTTTCTTGGACCAAAATGCCCCCTTGCATTCAAAGTGGACCTGAGCATGTTGAGTTTAGAAAATAGCGCTAAATGCAATAGAATACGAACAGCAACAGTCACTCACTAACTTTGCTGTTCCTGTGCTTCTGCAGTAGAATGTTTGTGCCACATTACTCATATTTACACAAATGGGCATAATTGTGTTTTCTTTTGTAATTTCACATCAAAAGAATAAAATGAAATTACCAAAATAACTCAGTTTACTCCGGTATGATTAGAATTTTGTCCAGACCAAATTATAATCACAAACGAAAAGCATTCAAGTTTAGTGTTAACCTGGACAAATGTTAAAAGCTGCAACCAGTCACTCTCCAATTATCAAATACACTCAATGAACAAAAATCATACCTTTCCCCACACTACACAGGACAACTATAGTGAATTCTACTCTGTTCACTCTGACCACTAGCTTCTCAAAATCACTACAATATTTTACTTTCAATACATCTTTTAGTGTTACTTTAATATCATAACTTGTTAGAGGGCCCTTTGTTTCCCGATGCTATGCCCGGAGACTACAATAAATGTAATAATGCCAAAAACAACACTGTAATTGTTGTGGACTTCAAAAGTTTATGTTGGATAGAAAACGACTTTGAATGTTTAAACTGACAGTAATCACTAGCATAAAAATCCTTGTAACTGGGAAGTTTAACAATTTATATTCCTATTTCTAGAAAGCCAGCCATACGTAGGTGTGGATGTAATTATAATTTTACCAGAAAGGTTTGCCAAAGTGAGAAACGTAGCATCTTCAAAACATTGCAATGTGCATTACTCTAATAAAAATTTGTCTGTATTTGAAATTTCTAGTGTAGGTAATTTTTTGGGGGATATTTTACCCACAAACTCATCTTCTAAAAATTCGGTTCTACAGAATTTTTCTCGCATATTCATCTTTTTGGATGATTTGTCAATGTATTTTCAAATTCTTTGACACATACTTGAAGTTAGTGAAAACGACAAAGGGTAAAATAAACTTCATGAAGATGGAAAAAGTGAAGTGTGCCAATTTTGCACATCACTACACCAAAAATCGAAAAGTCGTGATGATACGTAAATGATTAGGACTAGTTATTGAGGTGGTTCCCACTTTTTACGCCATCACATCCTGGTGCAATTCAAATGTTCCATGGAAAATATAATGCTGCTGCTTAGAGTTTGGTTGAACTGGAAAAAATATCTAATATATATTAAATTGTTGTATTCATTTAATTAATAATTACATTAATTATTTGTGATGTCTATAAATCACATCGTAAAGTATGATATACAAGCAATGGAATTATAGAGCAACTACTGATTTTGCACCAAATTCTATAACAGAAACGAGATGTGTGACAATAACATTCTGATTGAGTGTGAAATAAATGAAACTTCAGAATGTAACCCTCACACTTTGTCAATAACTGTGACATGAAGTGCTGTTAAGATGTAGTTAGTCTCTGAGAGAGTTATTTAAAACATGAAGATTCAATATATATTGGCAAAGTATAGATTATTGCTAATTACCCATGACCCCATGTCTAAAGTTTTATTGTGTGCATAGCAGCTTCGTGTATCAGGCTATTCAGAACAGGAAATGCAAATATATATTGTGTCCATAAAGTCTTCCTTGTTTTGTTTGTCTATGCAAAGATCCAGAATTTAAGAAAATACCTGCTACATAGGAATCATTGTGAAATGTTGCTTTAACATCAGCAAGGGAATGCCTTTTGCCATCACTTTCACTCCTGATTACTTTATTCTATTCTGACTGCATTAACCTTCTAACGTAAATATTTCTAATATTGATTTCTCTTTGTATACTTATGTGAAAATGTTAACAGTAAGCCAATTTATCTGCACTACAAGGCACTTGTAATATGGCGGACAGGATATGTGTCACGTTTGTGATAGAGTAACCTGTCCGCCGAACTCTAAATCAGGCCCTAATTTATTTACTATTCATGATACATATAACTGTTTGTTAATTATAATAGCAGTTCATAAAATCTACATTATTTCAATGAAATATTTCAAAAATAAACCAGAGCACAAAAAGTATTTGTGGAATTGTGTCATCTTCTAACTCAATTGTATCACTTTAAATGCCATTATGGGTTTGCATTTAAATGCCTCCTCTAGTAAGCTAAATCTAATATGCCAGCCTAAGAACTTGGACTGAAATTTTGGACCCAGCCTGAACAATGGGAGGTCTGTGGTTAATGAAATACTGGCATTATTGAGATTGTAATTATTGACTTTAACAGACAATGTCTGTTTCTTACTGAAATATGGCGCACATTGACCATTTTGTTGAACTGGCCCCAGCAGTCTTCAAAGCAGATGTGGGTCAATGAATACACTAGACCTAACTTATGATCAACATTAAATTATCAAGTACATCAAGGGATTACATCCTAATTAAATGTAAGACAATTGTATCCTGCATTTTAAAGAACCACAAAACTGCAAGTGCTGCAGACTGCAAACAGAAAGGCTGGCATATGGACATGGCAGATGAATTCTCAAACTTATCAGAGGACCACAGGCAGAGCAGAAAAATTCAGTTGCTTTGAAGACTTTCAATTCTGGGATAAGGACCTTTCTAAAATAACCACACAGGATTTGTACTTTGATCTTTAAAAGAACTATGATTTTTAAGACACATTTTTGCCCTCCCAGTACACAAGGACAAATGTAAGATCTGATTTTTATTTAGGACATCAGGCTTCACCATGATTTTGTAACCCTAATGATGATTGAAATTCTTTAGGTCCATTCTACATTCTTACACTTTTTTCATCCTCTATCATGTAGCATTAGCAATATACCATATTGGTACATAGCTAATGCTGCATGGATGATAGCACATTTTGCAAGTGAAACATGCAAGAAGGCCCTTCCATCAAATGTTATCATGACATCCAAAAACATTAATCTTCAAGTTAAACAATTTTATTTGAACATAAACTATCAACAGTTGTGTAAGAAATTGGGTTGTGTGCTGAGAGGGGTGTTAACCCTGCTCAGGCAACATCCACAATCCCTGTCATGGTGAAACACAACAGTCAAAAAATTAACCTGTGTTTTCCAAGAAAATTCACACAACAATTTAGAAAAATAAAGTTCCTTTTCATAAATTATTTGACACCAAATGACAAAATTCCAATCATTAGAACCAGAGATATACATTTTTAAAGGTAAAAGTAAAAGGTAGCGTCTAAAAGATCAAAGCACCAACCACAGATATCTAATTGTACAAGATCAGATCAAAGTTGAAAAATATAGCTAACTGCAATGGAGTGCGAGTTAAATACACAAAGTGGTTTGTGCCCAGTCAGCCTTAGAAAATTTCAACAAAAAAGTCTCTTATAAGGTAGAAGTTCAGCAGTCTAAGCTGCAGGCAGTGTCTGATGAGGAGGCATCGTCGTCGAGGAGCTGCTGGACGAAGTTGTGGTGAAGATTTCCACATTCAGACTTAGTCATGGAACACACCGCAGCACCCACAAATGCTGTGCTGCATTGCATGACAGGAAGGGGGAAGGAGAGCACCTTATCTATAAAGATATGGCTCTCTCCTCCCCTCTCCCTAGCGCCAGCGCTGATTTCAACTGTTGTTCGCCAGGATCCCATCTTAGCACTATAGTGCTAGGGTGCATGCCTGTGTCTACCATAGGTTTTGTACTGGAAGGCTACCCTTGCAGTACAAAATACTATACACAGACACATTTTAAAACTTTTCCTACTTTGCATGTATGCTGCACAGTGCAGCACTGATACAAAGTCAGAAAAGAAAGGAGAAATAACATTTTTTTCCTCTTAACGCCTCCTATTAAATTGTGTTAACATTTGGTGCTAAACTCTGTCAACTATTGTTTGTAGATAGGGTTTTGCGTCAAAAGGCATGAGTGGTAGCATGGGAACACCCATTTAACACCCATGTAATGCCCCCATGGCACTAAGTAAAGCAAAACAGTGCTTCACGCTGCTTTGCATTACTTTCAGGGTACTTTCCAGTGCAAAACAAGTTTTGCACTGCAAAGTAAATTAGGAACAAAACATTTTATGCTGGTTAGCGTCACTTTTGTGATGCTTACTCAACACAAAATGTTAATAATAGTCCCCCATAGTCTCTTTTTTTGGAAGTTGTAAATCTTCAGCAGGGTGAAGCTGGAGGCTGTTGAGAGTTTCTCGAGGGAGGATACCCCTTCTGTGAAGGATCACTGAACAGAATTTGTTCCTGCAGAGAAGAATGTAGCAGGAGCTACTGTGAAGGCAGTCTGATGGGGGCTGCACCTTGGGTGGATAGACAAGCCGGTTGATCCCGGTCTCCTCTTGGTTCTCATGGCAGTTTTTAGCCAAAGACTTTCTGCGTCCCAAGTTTTGGATTTTGGCACTTTTAATACCACCACCAAGGTTCCAGGACTGAAGAGGGACCACTTGGGGGCTTAGAACTCACTAAGGGTGGGTCAAAGTGCGGGTCCAAGATGGTTGGAGCCTTTTCTGTCCCTAAGGTTCTGATGGGGAGGCCAGCCAGCTTGCCCTTGGAATTACTCTGGTAGTCCTGGGTTCAAGAAGTGGACCAGGGCTAGAACAGCAGGGCAGGCCTCCGAGGGTTCAAGGCAAATTTCAGGCAGATTATAGGCAGCAAAGCAGTCCTTCCAGGTGCAGCAAAGCAATCTTCTGAAGTACACAGCAGGTCACAGTAGCAGGCAGTCCTCTGAGAGTCCTTTCAGAGGTCCAGAACATGAACTGATGAGTGGGTCTGAGGGTCCTATTTTGCTACCTGGTGCTTTCTTTGAAGGAATTAAACGTTAGCACTTAAATGTAATAAAGCAACCCAATATTATCCTATGGCAGAGGTAGGCCTCACAGTAATGAAAAACATATTTGTGAATTTTTCCCTTCAAGGACATGTAAAACTTAAAAGTGCATGTCCAACTTTTTAAAGGAAAAACGTATGGGACTTACCCTGCAGAGAGGGCCAAGTTCAACAAGTTGTAATTTTTTAAACCTTTGGTATGTATTCATGAGGAGTTTAAATAGTGCTCCTTAGCCTACTGGAGATTCAGGCATGTAAAGGGTAACTTTCTAAAAGTTACTTTTCCTAAATATTTAATGAAAATTCAACTTTACCAGTAAATTGTCTTGTTAATATATATTAAATATAGTCTTTGAATGACTTTTATAAAATTTCCTGTCAAATATTACAGATTAAAGTCTAAAACCTATACTTTGCCATTTTGTAGGACTCAACTACAGTCCTGCCTGGGAAAAAAACGTTTGAGATCTAGTCACTGAAGGGGCATGCAAATTTTCATTTGGCAAATGTTTTACTTTTAAATCGCATGCAATACTAAGGGGTTACTTTGACAGATTTGTACAGCAGCATTTAGCTTACTGCTGTCAGGCTACACATGGTAGGCTTGCAGCTATGTTTTCTCTGACATATTAGTGGATGGTACAATAAGTGCTGCTGTCCACAACTGGCTTTCCAAGCCAATGGTGTATTTTCTGCACCATATACTATGGCCTTACAGGAAAGTCAATATGCCAATTATGGTAAACAAATCCAAACATATTTAAAGGGGGAACACAGGCACTTGAGTACACTTTAGCAGTGGTAACGTTTATAGCACTCTAAATCCAGTAAAACATATAGGGCAAACAATGGAAAGAAATCAGGCAAAAGATGGTCATTTGTTACACCAGAAATATCTTAGTGTACCGCTATTAATATAGTTGCCCATTATTTACGCATGTATGGCAATCTTCATTGACTTCTAAGTGTAAGTTGAAGTCTCCCAAAAAAATATGATCAGCCCAGGAGCTTAGTTGATCAGTGCCAACTACTGGGTGCGTACTATGAGATGTTCAGCCTCAGTGGTTCAGGTGTTGGGTTTTTATTCTCTAGAGCAGAACAAGAGAGGGTTTACTGAGGTAATTAGTTTGAATTTAAGATACTCTTGATTTATAAGTGCAACCCCTACCAGTGTTGTCTATTTAACTGATGTGAATGGAGCTGTATCCTGGTTTAAGATAGTGGTATGGGCAGATGAGCAGTACTAGGTTTCTGTGAGTGCAATAGTATCAAGATCAAAGTCTTAAATAGGGGCTGAAATTGCATTGCAGACTGAACATCCACAGTTCAGATGGGCATGATGATGTGATGTGTAAGAGATAGGCCACTGAATTGAGGAGAGGGGATTTGCCTGAAGTTGCATGGACAGATTAGCTGTTGGTTATGTTTACACCTATAGCTCTGGAGATTGGCGATTCCTAGAGTGCGCAGAGCGCATCTAGGGGGCTGCTTTTTCAGATTACGGGTTGCCAAGCTGTGGACTCCCATGCCACTGAACCTGCGACTTGAATCTTCAGAGGCAAGATTCCGAAAGAATCTTAAGACTTGGCTCTTTAAGCAGGCTCAGCTGATTCAGCTGCCCTTGCCTATCTCCGATTGTCTGATTCCTACCTAGTGTTAGTGCTTAGTGCGGGGACACTCCTTGAAGTAACCAGGCACTCTATAAATCCATAAATAAATAAATTGTAGCAATGCATTGTGCATCCTATGATCACAGATCATTCAGGTGTTTAAGTGATCTGCATGGAAAAAGCTCTGAAGCATCGTGTTGGACTTGGCCCTTTTTGCAGGGTTATCCTCAAACTTTTTGCTTCTTCCTCCTATTTTTTCCTGACCTGTTGATGTTGGCTTTAGGACTCTGGGCACTTTACCACTGCTAATCAGTGCTAAAGTGCATATGCTCTCTTTGTAAATTGTGTTTACAATTGGTTCTCCCTGATTGGCATATTTGATTTACTGGTAAGCCCCTAGTAAAGTGCACTAAGTGTGCCAGGGCCTGTAAATCAAATGCCACTACTGGGCCTGTAGCACTGATTGTGCCACCCACATGAGTAGCCCTGAAAAAGTATCCCAAACCTGCCACTGCAGTGTGTGTGTGCAGTTTGTTAACTGCCATGTCGACTTGGCAAGTGCACCCGCTTGCCAGGCCCTGACCTTCCCTTTTCTTACATGTAAGGCTCCACTATGGTAGGCCCAAGGCTGAGCTGAATTCCTTGGCTGAATCTAGAGTAGTGGGAGGAGATTTTCTTGCACCTGAATAGGGCCTGTCTCCCTTGCACAATGCTGTCTCCACCCCCTGTGGTCATACTGCACCAGTGAGGACAGAACTGGTTTGGACTGGGCTCAGAGACCCTTGTACAAAGAGAAAAAAAGCAATTCTGGGGTATAAGTATTAGACCTGAAACCCCAGAACTTTAGACTACTTCTGGAATCAAGAGGAACCTCTGCCTAGAAAAAAAGCTAAAGAGCTGTGAGGAGAAATACTTCCCCTTTGCTGTGTGCTGTGTGGGGTTGGCCTGCAATTGCTGTTTCTGCCAAGTAGAGCACAAAGACTGGAACTTTGCTTTGAACCTACTTGAAGAAGATCTCCAAGGGCCTGTGTGTGCTGGCCTCCTGTTCTGAAGTCTCAGGGCCACAAATACTTCACCCCCAGCTCCCCTGAACTCTGCTGCTGAGAGTTCTGACCTGCCAGGAGGTGCCTGTTCCAGTTCTTGGCTTCTGGAGGTTGTGCTTACTGCTGGGAGCTGGAAGAACCCTGAAGAACTACGAAAATCGACGCATCGCTCTTCTTGGGGCTGTTTTCCCGATGCAGCACCGCTGTGCGAGAAGAATCTCCACGCATTGCGTCGCCACTGCTGAAACCGACGCAGCACCTGTCGCAGCTACAAGAACCGATGCATCGAGGGATCGCGGCTGAAGAAACCGATGCAGCGCCGGTCGATGCCGCCGCATCGATCGCTGACGCATCCCAGATTTCCACGCATCGTACTTGTTTTCCTGATGCATCACCCCTGGACCAGAATTGTCTTGGATTCTACGCATCACTTCCCCCTACAGACCAGATTCAATGCATCACTTCTCCTGCATACAGCAGAACTGTTGCATCGCCTCCCCTGGTCTCAGGAACTGATGCATCTCTTTGTTTCTCAACGCTTCCCATCTCTGCGGTTATTTGGCCTTGTGAATTTCGTCGCAACTACAGGTACTTTGAGAGAAATCACGCATCCATAGTTTTCTATGGACCAAGTTGTTTGAAACCTTTTTAAAGTCATATTCTTATTACAAGTATGTTGGATTTTTGTCGTTTTGGTCTTGTTGAGTTTAAATAAAGAAACTTTATTTTTCTAAATTGGTGTGGTGTTCATTTGTGGTGTTATCACTGTATTACTGTGAGTTTTGAGTACAAATACTTTACACATTACCTTTGGAATAAGTCTGTCTGCTCTGGCCAAGCTACCCAAGGGGTGAGCAGGGGTTATCTAAAGTGTGTATCCCCCTTACCCTGACTAGAAGCAAGGGTCTCTATTTGGACAAAGGTACCTACCTCTGCCAACTAGAGACCCCCATTTCGAGCACATTGGGGTTGGTGTGTATGTTAAGGAGTAGATGTGCTGTATGTCTGTGCGACCTGCCCCTTACTGTGCCTCCTTTGTCTATAGTCTGTTTTTTATTCCCAGTGATATTGGGGCCATGCAGCACTGCAAACCTGTTTACTCTCTGCTGAGGTATGCAGAAACGTGGTATTTAAATAAACCAGGAACATAGTCCCATTGCATTTGCAATGTGAGGCTAGTGCACACTATTTAACACTGTTATCTTATTTTGACCACGGACAGTCCACAGAGAGACGCTCATAAAATAATAGATAAGCAGGTACATGGAAAGAGAGGGAAACACATTGCGATATAATGTAAGAGAATGTGTGGCGCAAACAAGAGATTATACATTGAGGCTAAAGAACAGGACTAAACACTGCATGTGAAAAATATGAGGTTCACACAACCATAAAAGTATCTCGCTGTCGCGTCCATTTTAATTCCATAGGCAATCACTCCTTATTAAAATAAGAGCAAGGGATTCAAGTAAATTAAACCTGTTTATTAAGACACATTTTCAGGTCAAATAACATCCAATTAATTGTGCGTATAACAATAATGTTGAGTAGCAGCATTAAAACAGGTATTTTTAAGAGTCCCTTGGGGTCACTGCATTCTAAAGTTTAATCCAAAGATCAAGGCCTCTACGCTAACCTCACACGCTGATAAGTGGTCCCTTTTAATCAGTGCGAAATTGAGGTGGGACCAAGTAATCTCCTTTGAGCGAATATGAAGCAAATGCAAGCTCATAATTTAAAGATGATTGGCATTTTAAAGAGCGGGATAATAGACCTTCCGTTTTGAGGTGCAGAGGAGTACATATCCGGCTCGCTGTGCGCGCGGAGGCCGTGGCAGGCGCTGCTCTCATACTGAGGCCTGACAAACCCGTATAGATTCACTCCGGTCCGAGAATCGATGACGCCTCTTTTACCATACATTCTCGTTATGGGATTATTGCTCTTGCTGGATCGCTCTCCAGGGGAAAAGACATAATAGAACCGTGTTGTTAAGGTTAACACTTTTCTGGCAGTGCGTATTATTACTTTGACACCATCCAGTGAAATGAATAGGGCCATAAAAGCGTGTTTACTGAGCACTGTCTTGATTGCGTTTCATTTATCCATTCAAAATATATATATATATATTTTTCTGAACGGGGACTTCCTGCCAAGATTTGTCGGTTCGATGTTTCATAACAATGCTACAGCTCAAACATGAACATCCTTTAAGTACTGCAAGAGGCGTGGTGGAAGCAGAGGAATGCCAAAACTTGGACTACAAGAATGTTTTGAGGGGCACAGTTCCTTGAATACGTTTATCTCGCCGACGCATTTTAGTCACGGTCAAAAATGCACAGGGTATGTATGCATGATATCAACTCACGGAAAGTGCTTCAGCGCTACTTCAGGGACATGAAGCGCTAAATAAAAGGAGTAGCAGATCACTTCAGAAAAAAATGAATCTTTTTAATTAAAATAGGAAATGTTGTTTGCACTCTGGGCTCTAAGGTCGTGATGATGCATATAAATAGTTTAGAAATAAACTTCTGCCCAAGAACACTAAATACTAAGGGGCAGATTTACAAGAACTGACGCATCTCTGTATATCAGTAGAGATGCGTCAGTTAATTTGCGCCACATAAAAAAACGCTTGCGCCACCATGGATGCGTCGCATTTACGATGCAGCGCACCGTGGCGCAAGGATTGACAGATGCGTGACGCATCTGTCGGCGTAAAGGTAACGCAGTGCTGGAGTTGTGTCGCAAGCGCGACGCAACTCCAGCACTGCTCAGGGGCGGCCTATACTTGCTGTGCTGCGTCACTCCTTACGCCTAATGTTTTCACGCAGCGGCGCACAGAAGTGACGCAACGGCGGCGTAAATGTGTCACAAGGGGCTTGTAAATCTGTCCCTTATACTTCAAACAAAATAAATACATTTACAATAGGAAAAATTGTTTGCAAAGGACCAAGGAAAGTAATGAATGCGTGAAACTGAATTCTGAAGGAAACAGACTCTTGTAAGGGCCAGCTGAGTGTAAAGAATAAGCTTTTGACAATAGCATCTTGATTGATTGAGACTTTGTCATCTTTTTAAACTAAGAGTCTGAATTATTCTGCCTGGAGATAATAGTAAAATATGTAAAACATTTTTAGGTGCGACTTCAAACTTCGAAACATGTATTCGATCATTTGGAATCTCTTAAATAGTTATCTAACTAAATGCAGACAAATATTGAGAAGTAATGGCAAATTAATGTATATGCAACAATAATTGTTCAAAACCTTAAAGAAGCCAAGGGAGAGCAGGAAAGGAGAAGGGGGATAAAGTTTGTCACTGGTGCAGGAAACAAAGTAGGTGCACTGCAAAAGAATGGCTGTTTAAGTCCAGGGTTAGCCTACGACACGACACACACTCTCACAAAACCTTTTCAGTTAAAAAAACATGGGAATCTGTTTATTCTGCTGAGCAAATCACAACCTCGCTGTTCAAGCGTCCGTTGCCACAAATGACAATTCCTTTGATGTGTTTTCTTTTATAATGTATAGTGTTTGAGTATGCAGGGTCATATTAGTAGCAGACAATACAAGTCATGATACCACTTGCTGCTGATCTAGGGAACCATGACCAAGCAGTGCATACGAGGTTTTTCAAATTTGAGAAGTATTTTGGGACAAATAGTGTCAGGTTACATTCATTGCAGCTTTCCAGGACTACCAAGAAGTCTGAGCAGTAACACAAGCATAATTGTACATCATGTGCAGTGTTTAACAAACGGGCAAATGCTTACAAAACTTGTATTTTCAAATGTTACTTACCTTTTTTTCTCCACTGGGAAAATGTTTTTTTAACCCGTGGAGAATCCCTACGGCCCCATTAATACGGTGCGCGTTTACTCCCATTCGTAGCATGGATAGGGATTTCTCTCTCCTCCTAACAGGAGTAAATTTCAGACCTTAACCCGAGAGGGAATGTAAGACGGATATGATCACGAATAACCGCAAACTCACATTTAGCGGAAGTTCACAAATCATCATGGCCTTTCCACATTGAAAAACCACCACTTGGCAGCAGATGTACATATGGTAAATGGATGTATCAGTGCAAATTCATATTTGAGCACCTCGGTTGAACTTAGGATAGTTCAACTATGTGAATGGGTCCTTATATGCCCTAGTAGTCCATGTGAATGGGTCCTTATATGCCATAGTAGTCCATGAGAATGGGTCCTTATATGCCCTAGTAGTCCATGTGAATGGGTCCTTATATGCCCTAGTAGTCCATGAGAATGGGTCCTTATATGCCCTAGTAGTCCATGTGAATGGGTCCTTATATGCCCTAGTAGTCCATGAGAATGGGTCCTTATATGCCCTAGTAGTCCATGTGAATGGGTCCTTATATGCCCTAGTAGTCCATGAGAATGGGTCCTTATATGCCCTAGTAGTCCATGAGAATGGGTCCTTATATGCCCTAGTAGTCCATGAGAATGGGTCCTTATATGCTCTAGTAGTCCATGTGAATGGGTCCTTATATGCCCTAGTAGTCCATGAGAATGGGTCCTTATATGACCTAGTAGTCCATGAGAATGGGTCCTTATATGCCCTAGTAGTCCATGTGAATGGGTCCTTATATGCCCTAGTAGTCCATGTGAATGGGTCCTTATATGCCCTAGTAGTCCATGAGAATGGGTCCTTATATGCCCTAGTAGTCCATGAGAATGGGTCCTTATATGCCCTAGTAGTCCATGTGAATGGGTCCTTATATGCCCTAGTAGTCCATGAGAATGGGTCCTTATATGCCCTAGTAGTCCATGTGAATGGGTCCTTATATGCCCTAGTAGTCCATGAGAATGGGTCCTTATATGCCCTAGTAGTCCATGAGAATGGGTCCTTATATGCCCTAGTAGTCCATGTGAATGGGTCCTTATATGCCCTAGTAGTCCATGAGAATGGGTCCTTATATGCCCTAGTAGTCCATGTGAATGGGTCCTTATATGCCCTAGTAGTCCATGAGAATGGGTCCTTATATGCCCTAGTAGTCCATGTGAATGGGTCCTTATATGCCCTAGTAGTCCATGAGAATGGGTCCTTATATGCCCTAGTAGTCCATGAGAATGGGTCCTTATATGCCCTAGTAGTCCATGTGAATGGGTCCTTATATGCCCTAGTAGTCCATGTGAATGGGTCCTTATATGCCCTAGTAGTCCATGAGAATGGGTCCTTATATGCCCTAGTAGTCCATGAGAATGGGTCCTTATATGCCCTAGTAGTCCATGTGAATGGGTCCTTATATGCCCTAGTAGTCCATGTGAATGGGTCCTTATATGCCCTAGTAGTCCATGAGAATGGGTCCTTATATGCCCTAGTAGTCCATGAGAATGGGTCCTTATATGCCCTAGTAGTCCATGTGAATGGGTCCTTATATGCCCTAGTAGTCCATGAGAATGGGTCCTTATATGCCCTAGTAGTCCATGAGAATGGGTCCTTATATGCCCTAGTAGTCCATGAGAATGGGTCCTTATATGCCCTAGTAGTCCATGTGGATGGGTCCTTATATGCCCTAGTAGTCATGGCCAGCTGGCACATTCATGAATGGATCATTTCCATAACAAATGAGGTAAGGCTAGCTACCTTGAGCAAACGTCCCTTTAGAAACTACATGCAATTGTTGCGTCTCCAGGATTTATCTACAGGAGTTGCCGCTTAAGGGGGGGCATTGTCGGGAAACTTAGAGGGTTTCACGTGTAATTCACTCATGGCACCCTTTCCGAGGGGTGAATTCAGTGTTTGCACTACACTGCATGGACACTGGACCTTTCCAACGGTAACCGAAGGGAGCTGCACTCTCTGGCAGAGACTCCACCATCAATATCTTGCTGTCACTTAGTACAGACATAGAACAAGGTGAGTATAGACGATAAGACTGTTAAAGAATCATGCACCTAACATACATTAATAAGCTAGAATAAAATCTCAAGCGCACATTGCCCAATGCACTAAAAAGACTTCAGCTCCACCTCCTTTCATGTGCCTTAGCCCGGGCTGCTGCAGCTTCCGGGAAACACTCAGAGGCTTATTTACAAGCCCCTTGCGCCGCCGGTGTGTCACTTTTAATATGGGTAAAAGTGACACACCTGCAGCGCAACGGACTGGTAAATAAGCCCCTCAATTCTTTAGCTGATGTGTGCTGGGCTGCGCTACAGATGGGGCCTCAGTGATAGCATCTTACATAATATTATTCATTTAGTTCGGAGGTTGAGGTGCCGAAAGATTATGGGGACTGTGATCCTGAGTGCAATGGGGACACGGTCAGAGACGTGGCAAGAAAGAACAAAATATTCTCGGTTTTCGGCCTTTCATCTTCCTTTAAGTGCTATGTTAAGGAAATTACAATACAGCGCAATTTAAATACATATAAACTATTATACACACACCTTAACTGAAATATAAATAAAAATTAAAACAATCTGTGGGAAATGCATTCTGTTATGAAAGAAAACTCAGTTGGTTAATGTGATGTTGGACTTGGCCATTTTTGCAGGGTCATCCCTGAACCTTTTTGCCTTCCTCCTGGTATTTTTTTCTGACCTGGTGTTGGTGGTTTTAGGACTCTGGGCACTTTATCACTGCTGTCCATTGTAAAGTGCATGTGCTCTCTATGGTAAAACGTGGTAAGATTGGTCTACACCTGTTTGGCGTATTTAATTTACCTATCAGTCCCTTGTAAAGTGGTATCTCAGATACCCAGGGCAGGTAAATTAAATGCTACTGGTGGGCTTGTAGCGCTGCTTGCGCCACCCACCAAAGTAGCCTTTCAAACCTGTCTCAGGCCTCTGCCATTGCAGGGCCTGCGCGCGCAGTTTACTGCTGCTGTGAAGTGGCGCATAAAGTGGTTGCCACGTCCGTGACTCCCCTTTTACTACATATCAGTCACCCCTAAGGTAGGCCCTAGCTAGCCCTATGGGCAGGGTGCAATGTAGGTAAAAGGTAGGACATGTGCCTTAACTGTGTGGCATGCCCTGGTAGTGACAAACAGCCATTTTGGTTTCTCACTACTGTGAGGCTGCCCTCTCATAGGAATGCATTGGGGATTCCCTGATAAGTGTTTCAGTGGTAATTCCTGACATGAGAGGAGTAGCGTGTTCAAGTTTGGTATGTTTGGAATAGTGGTAATAAATGCTGCGTAATGGTGTGCGCAGATTTATTATCACTATTTTAGAAATGCCACTTTTATAAGTGGGCATTTATGTGTGCTATGTGTCTTTGTGCCTGCCTGTTGTGTATTGCATGTCTGGCTCTGAGTGACAGAGACTGGGGAGGTGCAGTGGCTCCAGAGGGGCTGGGTGAGTCAGCGCTAGGCTGAATGGGCCTGATCTGCATTTGGAGTAGTGGGAGGAGTAGCCCCTGACCCTGAATAGGTCTGTGCCTGCCTTGTACAATGCTGGCTCCGCCCCCTGTGGTGTGTCTGGGGCCAGAGCCTACATGAACAAAGGAGGTTGTTGTGCACTGAAAGGATGTTCCTAAGTGCCACCCAGAACTGGTTTGGACCAGGCACTGAGCCCTGTGCCAGGGGGAGAACAAAGACTTAATGTAGTATAAGTATTGAGGCTGTGACCCCATGTGAGAGGCTGTGTACTGCTTGGGGCTTACTTGCAGCTGGTAGGCTGCTGGACTGCCAGGGGGTACCCCCACTGGTGATTGACCTGCTGTCTCCTGGGAAGGGGAACTTCCAGGACTTACCCTCTGCTGGGGGACCCGGTGTGCTGGCCTGCCTGTGCCCAGCGCAGTGTACTTTCTGGATCCAGCGCGTGGTGAGCGCTGGAAATTCACCCTGCTCTCCCCAAGAGCATGCGGAGCGCTGCACAGGGTATGGAGAGCTCTTCCTCCTGCTGACCATTTTTTTATTGGGGGAAAGAGCGTGCATAGCCTTCTGGTGGCTGGACAGAAAGCGCAGGGTGAGCGCTCTAACTCGAGTCCCAGACGGGGGCTCCGACCGTAACGCGACCAGGATGTCAGGCGGCTCGGCCTGACTGTGGGCGCGGCCATCTTCCTGAGAAAAGGAGGCAATCCCGCGGAGACTTCGCTCCAGAGGCTGGAAGTCAGGCAAATCCACGCCTGATTGTGGGCGGGGCCCACAACGCTGAGAGGAGCAAGGAATGATGGAGCGTTCCCTCCGTGTGCGCTCCCAACCGGAGGAAGCTGCGCCACTTCTATCCCCCGGCCAGCGCGACCCGCCCAGAGTCTGCCCCCTGCAGAAGGAAGGTGAGCAGCAAGGACGGCACCACAAGTTGGTGGGCCGCTCCCGACATTCCATACTGGAACCAGTGGGGTGCCTGGAGACCGGACGAGGCTAGGAGAGGTCCCGGTGAGCGTGGCCTGCGAGGCACACTGCTTGTGCCTGATTTCTGCTAGCTGCACCGGAAGGAAGCCCCGGTGAGTGGGGCTGGGAAGGTACACTGTTGGTGCCGATTTTTGGTCATATAGCTGCACCACCAGATCGTGGGCAGCTGCAACGTGGGGCACATTGTTAGGGAGGACAAGGGTGAGTTGCACCCCCTCCCCTCCTGTGAGGATTGTGCCCAGAAGTGAGTGCTGCATCGGCAGCCAGGAAAGCCCTGACGTTTGGACAAAGGGCATTCGGAACAGCCCAAGACGGGCCCCCGAGGAAGGCCAGTCGGCCTGGGGATTGTCCCGTGTTTTGGTGGGGCATAAGGCCCTAAGGTGATGTGTACACCGCAGCAGTGTTACTGTGGTGCACTGCTAAGTTAGGATGTTTTGCCTAATATGCTTATGTCTAAGGTGTGATGCTAAGTACAGTGTTTGACCAGTAGTTACTGGTTGCTTTGCTAACGGTGCACTGATGATGTAGGATGATGCCTAAGATGTGATGCATAATGTGTTTATGCTACCTGTAAGGTTACCAGTAGTTACTAGTTGTGTTTTACTACTTATGTGTTCTAAAGGTGATGACAGTGGCCTGATTGGCCCTGTAATGTATATAATCCCCTGTAAAGTGATACCTAGTGCCAGGTGGCACAGTGTATATATGTGATTATGCTCTAATGTGTTTTATCAGTAATACAAAGGCTATTTTTATATAACCTTGTGTGGAGTTTCTTTTGTGGTGTGCCTAGTGTGTCGCTGCTGTGTGAGTGTGTTGCTCAAACGCTTTAAACATTGCCTCTCGGATAAGCCGGACTGCTCTGCCAAGCTACCAAGGGGGTGAGTAGGGGTTATCTTCGGTGTGTAACTCCCTTGCCCTGACTAGAGTGGTGGTTTCTGCCTCGTATGCCCTAGCCAACCAGAAATCCCATTTCTAATATGTGATCACTGTGGATGTCTGTGAACGTAACCAGTCACAGATCTGAATCCTTGTTGATGCACTGGGGAATAGTGACATGTATTTACAGTGCTATGAGATCCCAGCCTAAGACTCAAAGTAATGTGAATATGCAAGTCATTATATGATAGGCTGCAGCAAAATGTACAAAAAGATTTACGACCTCATTTAGTTATTGGCAGACAGGTAATAGGTCACAAACATGATGGATATGCCATCTGCCTTGTTACAAGTGCGTTAGGATACTTTTGTGATGGAGTACCAAATTCTAAATCTATAGTTTAAAGCATTTGTGTCATCTTCTAAGTGTTTAAGATAACATAAATGCATTTAAAAAATACTTTTAGTAATAAACAATCAGACAACACCTAGAGCAAAGCGTTTTTATATACATTTCCATTAGAAGAACATATTCCAGCACTCAGCTGTTAACACCCCTGTGTTACATATCAAAAAATATATTTGTCACCACAAAGCCTCACATGAATTAAAGTCATATGTGGGCTCCAAGTAGCCTTTAGATCTTTAAATTTACCACTTGCACACATTTACATTTCTTTCAGGTAGCAGGCACCCTGGTGAGATAGCTTGTTTCTTCTGTCACTCTCTGCTTCTATCTTAGCTTCACAGAACAGCAGTCCCCCCTCCTTTCCCTTTAAACCAGAGGCATCTGAAGTTTGGCATTAACCATTTGGGAATGGCTGTTTCTTACCAGAAGTATGGGTACTGTTATTGTAAAATTAAATAATTTATCAAGAATATAATTCTCAATAGATTCTAAACTCTTCAGCCACTGAGGTCGTCGAAAAGCTGAGGTGAGTTAGTTTCTTCATTGCTTATTTGCCTCATTGTGTTGCACACTCTGTGCCTAATCAATCCCCTTCCAAGATACCCATAAAAGACATGACCCGATTCAGAATCCTAGTGCTAGAGCACTTCATGTGAAGTAGCTATGAGCTCTATAAAATGCATTATTATTATTATTATTATTATTAATAATATGATTCTCGGGTGGAGTTCTGCTCTGTACAATTATAAAATGTCCATTAGTCTGGTAGCTGGATTTACTGGGTGTGGGAACAACAAACCTAATTTTACCAGCCAAAACTCCAGGTGGTAGGATCAATGTGGGAAAAGGCTCCATTGTGGCCCGCCTCTCTTCCTCGAAACTTGTCTGCACCTCGGACAAGGTACAAGAGAGAATTACACAATAAGCATGTTAGGATTCATTCTGAGGTGGGGAACTATGGAAAAGTTAATTATGTTACCCATTAAATACCCTACACCAGGATAGAAATAATTACCATGTACTCTAAAGTTCACCGGAAGCTTGCATAACTTGAATCCATGGCCTCAGTCTTCAAATCTGTCTTTGTGCTTCTATCATTATGATACCCATACAGGTACATTACTTACAATATATTAGTTTCAGTTTGGGGTCACCACACCCATCTTGTTCACCTATTTTTCTACCTGCTGTAACCTCATAGCCTCAAATAAATCTCCATCTCTGTCTATGCCCTGAAAATATAAATAATAAATAGTGAAATGGTTGTGGGGTGTAAATGTGTGTGTGGGGGGAGGGGGAGAGTGAGGGGACCCATCTATTCTGTCCATTTTCCAAAAAGTACCAGCTCTGTCTTTGCTCTTGCACTATGATAATATCATATAGAATAGCCAAATAGATGTATCACTATACATAGATATAGATGATATACAAAGACCATCAGACTCACCTGATATGTCAAATGCCCTGCTTATCATTACCTTGTAGACCATGCTTAGGGAGATCTTTTGAAGCTTGTGGACAGTTAGCAGATCTGCTAGGGGTAACGGGGAATAAGCCCATGGCCTTTGCCACTCAGCAGAGGACAGTCCACCCTATACCCAACTGCCTGGTCAGGATTTCTGTGCTGTGAAAGCAGCTATGATGGCAGCATCCCCTTCAGAGCACTGCAAGCTTTCTGAGTGGGCACCATTTGTTAGGCACCCACTCTGCAAACTATTTTTGTATTGCAAAAATGAATACGTAAAGGTGGAGCTTGTTTTCTAGTCACAATACACAGATGGCCTGACATGCAAGGACCTTTCACCATGCATGTGGGGGCAATTCACCATTTTCACTGCCTGTTTCCATCATGCCAAGGGAGGGAAAATGAGTGCTAGCAAACCTGTCCTCATTAGGGCAGATGTCCATCATTGTGAATTGGCAGCCTCTTGGATGATGGGCTGACAGGTGATAAGTTTACACCAGCAGAGCCAGCGGTGAAACTGCGGTCATTTGGCCAACTCTAAATTTAAGGGCAATTGTGAATTTGGAGGAGTGGAAACATTGCAGAGTTTTGGTGGTCTTCCCGCTTGGCAAAACCAAAGGGGATGATGGACGGAGTGTTGAACATTGCAAGCACTCACCCCCAGTCAACTGATCTGGGTTTAATCCATCATCATTCTTTAGCTCACTCCGCCACCCCAGTTCAGACATGGCCATATGCAAATCAGTCTGACCCTGTGCCTCATGGGAACAGTCCAGCCCAAACTGCCAAGCCATGTCTTCCCTGGACCGGAAACAAGCATCCTGGGACCGGTTTCTGGCTTACAGCCGTCATCAGCCAGGCTATCTTGAATCCAGTGGCAAAGTGAGCAAGGGACCCACGTCTCGGCATACCCTGCCAACTTAGGGCGAACATAGCAAAACCAAAGGGGATGATGGACGGAGTGTTGAACATTGCAAGCACTCACCCCCAGTCAACTGATCTGGATTTAATCCATCATCATTCTTTAGCTCACTCCGCCACCCCAGTTCAGACATGGCCATATGCAAATCAGTCTGACCCTGTGCCTCATGGGAACAGTCCAGCCCGGTCTTCCCGCTTGGCCAACCTCTAAATGAGGGCCCCAGTTTCACCTTTGTCTTTGTTCCTGGTGCCTTGAAGCTGCCAGCTTGAGGTATATAGTGTTATAGAATACCAACAATAATCTGACTAAACAGTTGTTTAGAGAGTAGCACAGGCTGGAGGCAATTTAGGCTTATCCAGTTGAGGCAAGCAGAGTAGAAACAGGGATACAACCACTCTACCTTTGTATGTAAAAATATTCAATTTGCATTTAGCAAAACACAAACATGCATGTACACACACACACGTTGGACTTTGAATGCATCAAATATATGTGAACTCATGCAATAGAAATTGTCTCTTACAGTTACTATAACCTCTTTTATTTCAAATTCCTTCTACTGATCAAGCCTACACCTCATCAAGGGCTCTTTTCTAGGCAGTCTCTAATCTCACAAATTTACACTGTGTCAAAATGACTGTTCGCTTTTCCAAGTTGTTTCTGAGGATCTGCACTAAAAAAAGTGCAAAATTCTAGATTGACATTTTACACATTTTTTTCAGAATTTCAAATAATTTCCGCAGAGGAAACTACAAGAATTTCGCACAGGCTGAAATCTATCATGGTTTTTGCATCTCAAAAGGAAACGAACTGTTTCATATAGCAATAGAGAATGAGAGAGGTAATAGTTTACAACGTTTTCAAACAGAATAAACTAATTAACTAATTTCGCTTTATGGGATAAAAGGAAATCCCATTCCTTATGTCCGTTTCCTACAATAAATATATGTCTCGGCTTCAAAGGATACATATAACAAGCATTTGCAATGCAATAGGTCTCGCATTTACTCGAGTTTCAGCTATTGACATTGTAAATGACAATGCCTTTATTTATGTTTTAAAAACCAAAACTTAAATAAAGACATTGTCATTTACAATGTCAATAGGTCAAACTTGCATAAATGCGAGACCTATTGCATTGCAAATGCTTGTTTACTTGTGAAGACACGCTTACAGGTGCTTTTCAATATATATAAAAGGCAGGGCGGATTTAAGCTTGCTGCAGGCAATGTTTGTGGTAATAATCTCTGGGAAATCAACAGTACAAACAGGCCCACCCGGCCCCAAAACAGGCCCAGTAACAGCCAGAGCACCAGCCCCCTCACTGACTTGTCAGACCAGCCCCACCAGCCCACTCAATGACGTGTGAGATCAGCATCTGGGGCACTGCCTGACTGATTGCCCAATATGCCAGTCCGACCCTGCTCCACCCATTTTCTGGGGTCACCGTTTAGCCCCTCAATGTATATGAGCGACACGTGTCGTTCAGTCAGATTCACAGCACAAGTTGGCCCTGCAGTTACAGGCAACAAGAGAACCACGGATAATATTATGTCCACCTATAAATGACACTCACGGAACGGATGACGTCAGCACAGCCTGCATTGCAGGGCGTTCAATGGGCAGGTGCTAGAAGCTGCACTTCGTCCATTTAAAGGGGCGCACAGGTACTGTGCTATGGTGAGCACCTGCACTTATATCTTTTGCTGTCAAACCCTGCTGCGAGGAGTTTTTAGGTATCAATCAGCATTGTACGGTCAGAGAACTACAGCGTCACCAGCAGCTGGACACAGCGTTATAGACACAAGTATGCCCTGTTATTAGACACAGTCAAGCACAGATACCCGCGCGCAGTGCACCCGGGACAAACACACACTAACAGAAGGGTGGTTACCAAGTACCCTGGCGACGGTACCACCTCTCTGCACAAACTTCACCGCATAGCATATCTTAAATGTCCCATAGCATGCGCCTGGCTTTCAGTCGGCGTTGTTTTTAAGCCTGGAGAAGTATTTTATACTTTTACTTTCAGTTTAGGCGCTATAAATAAATACAAACCTGCGAGGGAAATCCAGAACTGTTTGAAAGTCACCTTCATGTGCCGGAAACAGGTGGCACCCGAGCTGTGGTAGTTACTCATCGCACACAGTCACCCACTGGGAAATGCTTTGTATCTGTTCTCCCACTGTTGTATGGATTCATCCGATATTAAGATTCACTCCGTCAAGGAAATGGGGGCTAGAGTCACGCTTTGTAGTCAAAATAGTTGCATTCTGGGACCTGTAGTTTTGCCTTTACCACTGAAAGTACAGACTCAAACACCAGCGTGAAAAGTGTTGTTGGCGCACACGTCACGTATAGCTGTAGCAACCATGGACCACTCGCACAGTTCACGTTCAGCCAGGACCCCATCACCAGTACTCACCACTGACACAAAGCCACCCTGGAGCACTTATGCCACCGACCCAGAGTACCCGAATCAGCACACCTCAGACGTTATCCTCTCAATATCCCGTTTACTACCATCTACCCACCGTGTCCAACAACACGAACCAGCGCAGGTCTCACAACGGAGTACACGTCAGTATGGGGAAATAAAAGAACGAGGCCAGTACAGACCAGTACTCACCATCACCGGGACGGCGCCAGCCCCCGGACATCCGTCCGGGAGTAGGGGGGGGTGCGATAATGCACGGAGAACTGAGTGCGGGTGGGGGGTGCGAAAATCCACGGACAACGGAGTGCGGGCGGGGGGAAGAGGGTGCGAAATGACATCTGCTTAAGGGAAAGTAAGAAATATCATCGCGCTTCGCGGCCGAATGAGACAAGTGAAACGAGGAAAGCCTCTTGGTTTAAAGTTAGCGGTGTTCGCTAGTTTTACCACGCTTGCCTGCACTCTGTACTCAGCACCGGCAGTTCTAACAAGAGAGGAGCGGGGGCGAGGCGAGCGAGCGCGGCAGCCTGCTCAGCTGACCAGACGCTCGTGCGTCATGGCCTTTTGCCGGCATGTGTTTACAATTATCGCGCCCGCGTCTGGGCACGATAATTGGAAACACATGTCTGCCGCGCGTAACCATCCCAAAAAGGCCAGCCACGACGCACGAGCGTTTGGACTGCTTCTGAAACCCCCTTACTTAAAGTCTTCGCCTAGCAGCGCTTGCGCGCTACTCGAGGCTCGACCTAAAAATGCAGGTGATTGATGGGGAGGAGCTTCTTGGACGAGTCCAAGCCTGAAAGGAAGGTTTGAATCGCTTTCCAACACCTCCCATTATACAGCTGTAGGTCCAGTCTTATCCCACTGATAACACTTCTCTGTGGGGGGAGCGGTACGAGGTATTCCTGGAAGGTGGTGCAATCCGTTTATTGTGAAGGGAGTCATTTGTTTTCCTAACAGCATGATAGAAACACATGAAACACGCATGTCGAAGTACATGAGAGCCACTTATCATAGGCCAGGCTGTATTTACAATGCATTCTCCTAAACAACATTTGTCAGCATTCAAAATCTTGACAATAACAAGGCCATAGGGGGGAACCTTTACTCTTATGAAAATGTATGCTAATCACACTCATTTTTAATCATATTTCTCCCCTTTGCATTAGAAACATCACTAATGAAATATGTTTAATAAATCATGATAATTCACCGGATATTCTGAAGATATGAAAAACATTAATTATCCAGGTTGGGTGAGCAGTGGTTTTTAAACAGAAATGAATGACTTGGAAGTCACAATAAACTGTAATTAACTGGCAAGGCGGCCTCATCCGGCAAGACAATTAAAAAGGTTCGACCTCCACATACAAACAATAACTAAAATTATCATATTCCCAGAAGGAATCATAGTCATTGTTTATATTAAGATGAATAGACGCCAAGAGGTACAGTGTATGAATGGAAATGATCAGGAAATAAGATTACCATAAGACACCGACAAGATGGCGTATTAGACGCATATCAAAAAACTAGAATGAAAAAAGTGTGAGTAAAGCAGAATGAATAATATACGTGTAATGAAATATCTGTAAATATTATATGTTTTTGAGGGATTTTATCCTAGAAATGAGGAAAAGCACGTTTCCGCCGGAGAATTCTCGCTTTAATTTGAAGACATGGCTCAGAATAGGTGCGCAATTTATTTTTTTCGAAATGTAACGGTCTCCTTATCAGTCAGAGACCCGGAACTGCTAAATATGGCATCAATGAATGGGATGTCCCTCCACAGGGGCTCTTCAGTGCCATGCAATTGATCAGGTTTAAAAACAGTGATGATATTATCAAACAAACTGACTTAATTTGCAAGAAAAACTATGAAAACATACACTGTGATGTATTGTATAGAAATCTATACAACACACACAGCAGACATTTGTTGAGGTATTTAACTTAGAATCAGCGCCGAACTGGGAACAGCAACCAGCCCTGACAGGTTACTGATCGACCGGCCCTGGGAGCGGGAGGGTGGGGGGGATAGTTGTGTTGTTATCTAGCACCGCTCCCGCTTTTCTTACAGGGGGGTGATATTGCAACCCTGCTGCAAAACCAGCCACCCATGACAAAAGCAGTCCCTGTGGGCACAAAACCGGCCCCCACCACTCCGGCCCACCAGGGAAATGCACGGTGCTCACTACGGCCAGTCCAACTCTGCTTAGTATCCACAACTAAGAAGAGGCGTGTATTTGGTCATTCTTGCCATGGAGCACCCACTCTCTAGTAGAAAAATGCCTAAATATAGTGCCACTTCTATCACAAATTAATAATTCGAAAATGGACACTTCTCACATACTTTGGCATGACTAAAAGCATTTACCATATTACCTGTTTATGTGTTTATAGGATAGACACTGTTTGTAAGGTGGCAATACTAGTTTGCACTAGTCTGTCTTGACACCTTTGGCACTAAAGAGAAAGAAGACACAGACCGAGTCATGTGTCAAGAGATTCCAGAATAGCAAATTGCGTATTATTGTGCAGTTGTAACTAGTTTACACTGTAAAAGTCCTTTTCTATGAGAGCTGACACTCCACCAGAGATGGGTACCTGTAAAGCCTAACATTTTTAACCATTTCCCCTCTAAGAGAGTAATACCTCCAAGCCAATAAGAATCATGGCTATGACTTTCATTGCAGGACTAAGATGAAGAGCAGTAGGACTCAAAAAATTGCAGATTACTGGGGAGGATACAGGTAGGAAAGGACAAGACCCACTGAAACGAGCCGAAGATAAGAAGGGGGAACACAGAAGAGACCTAAGCTTCCCAGGTGATAAACAAAAAATGACTTTCGCCAACTAGATTTTGAGGAAAATGTCCTCCAGAGGCTCCCAAGACCCACATCACAAGGCCGCGAAAGATAGCCAAAAACCCCAAGCAGAAACATAAAAGCAAACACTAGGCTGAGCCAATTCGAAACTCTTTAGCAATGGGTAGAAGAGAGACCACACATTTTCCAGATATTCACAGGACCAGCAAATTTCCAAGAACTGTAAGGGGGTCACAGGACCACCTCAAGGTTTTGGAATTATGCTGTTTATGGGAGTATCCGGAAAGGAAGTTAGGCCTTGGGCAGAAAACCAACAAAGAAACAAGCCTCAATGACGGTTATATGAAATATAAATGTAAGATAGGCAATGCCCTCTAATGAGACACTGCCAGCCCACATACATCTATATGCTTAGATTTCAAACCATGAAGTGGGCATGGAGAACGGAAGAGTGAGAATGGACCAGCTACTGGATAGGAGATGCCACATAAGGGAGCTCTCATGTGGGACCCACAGGCACCCCCAGTGCTTAATTTGTAAAATATGAAGTCCAGGTGCTCAAATGTTTGTTGGAGGCCACACCCACTTCCCCCCGGCTCCACCCACTTCCTCCACTAGCTCCACCCACTTCCTCTATTGGCTCCACCCACATCCTCAACTGGCCCTGCTGAAAGTCAGATGTAATACACCGAGGGTCCAGGTAATCAAGCTCACTTTATTGTCAAAGCGGAACTGTTTAACAGTGCAGGTGCATCGGCGTGGGGACGAGGTCAGTTTACACCAATCATCAAATGCAGAAGGGGGTCAGATGAAACTGGGACTGGCTCAAGCTCAATTTATAGTCAATGTAAATCTGTGGAGAGGGTGCAACAGTCTGAGCATTTGATTATCACTGGCTCCCCTATTTTTTCATTGCATCTGCTGTTGGGGGTTGGGTGGGTGTTTAATCCTGCGTTCGCCTCATCCCCGTTTTCGAGATGTTTGTTGCAGGACAGGTCCACTGACTAACCCCCACAGGAGAGAAGACCAGCCCATGTGCGCGTTAGCCTATATAGAACATCTACTCAAGCGAGTTAAGCATGATATAGGTACACCTTTCTCAGACCTCATCACCGACTCATTTTGCTTATGTTTAATGGTACTAGTCCATAAAAACTCTTCATAAGAGCACCAGCTAAGCTGGTCCAGCCCAGCCCTGGGTAAACCCCACAATCAAATCTCAGGGGCAGAAAGACTGTTTGCCCCATTCTGGGGTGGAGGCTCAGCCCGATGCCTGGGCGGGACACCCCAAACCCTACTCTTTTTTTATTATTTGGTGGCTGGCGGGGTTTCTTACCATCCGTCCCCCAGACTGGGAGTCTGTCCTATCTTTTTATGTGTAGAGTTCTCCGTCCCAACTGTGGATTCTCCTCAGTCGTAAGCATAGTATTAACTCCTAGTTTGTGAATGCCCAAAAAAGTAAACTTACACAGAAGTGTAAGTTTACCGCTGTGAATCAGGGCTCCTGTGCCTAATCTCTATCCCACCCCCATCAATCATACAATGCGTTGGTTAAATATTCAGCAAGGCATTTTGTAGATAAAGACTGAACAATCGGTATCTTCCTTTTCTATAGCTACTGTGAGGTGCCTTCTCCATACAGCTTCTACATGTCTCTTTCCTGATTCATCCTTCTACAGGTCAGGAAATCCAACAGGTAGCGGTGAAAGTGTGCTGCATGCTAATGACTTAAAAACGATCATTTTGCATTTCTACATGTATTTCCCTTAAACAGGAGGTAATCAACTGCTAACATCTCAGCCCACACACTAAAACTGTAGTAGCTAAGTAACAGACGTACACAGATGTACATCAGGCAGTTGATCAAGAAATAAACAGAAAGACTGACAAATAGATCGAGATATAAAGACAGAAATAAAATAGGTTGATTAACAGATATATGAGAATATTTATGTGCCATGTTTTAAACTAGCACTCTATTTTGCATTCTTTGACAGTCAGTCGTCATTAGAATTCACTGACGTTTTGTTCTTAGACTAAGTTGTTTCAGGGATAAATAACCCTTTTAAGAGCAGTGAAACCTATTTACCCACTGCGTTTCAGAGAACATAAAAACTGGCAATCGGAGTCACCTTTTCAGTTGAGTGCACACATTTTAAATACATCACTAGTATCACTTATCGGACTAACTATACAATACTGTATCCCTCCCGGAGGTAATCATCCTGAAACAAGTTATTAGAAGAAGCCTGTGAACTTTCCATGAAGGCTGAGTTATTGGTATGTTGCCAAAGTTTCTGATTGAAGTGTTTTAGTACATTCCAGTTTTCAGTCTGTTTTAAAAGGGTATTTCAATTAATATTTGCCCCCATCTCTATATGTCACCCTACCCTGATCCTTATCGCATTGCTTTCCTTTACTTTCCAGCTTTCGCTCCTTTCCCTATTGCCCTCCCTCCCCTCCCACTTACTAATCACATCTGTGTATGTTATTCTCTTCTCTCCTTTCTTATCTCTATCTACTTCCCTCTCACACATTCCCTCCTGCCTTCACTATCACTGCCTTCCATGTCAACAAAAGATACCTTGTCCTTACCTTGACCTTGCTTTTGTCCCTGGTAAACTCGACTCCAATCTCTTCCTACTATTACCATTAGATCTATCCTTCTCCCTTGCATGTGTCCGTCCTTTGACTCTCAATCATTACCCTCTCACACACTACTTTATGATTGGGATGAGGAGAGCCGTATGAGGGTGTAATGCTACATGGTGGGGTGGGATGTTATCAAGCGGCAAAATGATAGGGCAGTTATAAATTTCTGTCAAGCATACATTACATTTTAAAGTACCGAAAATGAAACAAGCAACAATAAAATGAAAGAAAATTAATAACGCATAAATAAATATACATGACCTGAAAATTGCAGGCTGAAAATGTTGCGCCTATTAGCAAATGTGTAAATTGCATCCAATTTCGAGTTGCACCTCCCTGAAATTATAATTATGTGCAATTTACACATGGGAATGCACAAACCTCACTTTACACCTGTGATTTGTGGCACGTTTATCATTCACAAACTGCGGAGCTAACCTATTGCATTCGGATCAAGTTGTACTTTGTTTTTAATCCTGTTTTAGGCATAATTTACCTCCCAATCTGTCACCAATGCAAGGTGTATTTGAGCACAAAAACTGTGATTTGCAATGCATGGGAGAAACTTTTCTTTTTAAAATGACATAGGACACAGTGGTGTTTAACAAATACCGTCAGAAGGAGTCCACGAGTTTAACGCTCTCTGCTGACATCTGAGAATGTTCAGGTCACGAGTATGGATTTTACAAGTACTTCTATGTAGGTAATTTAGTGATGGAAGAACACCTTCTTGAGAGTAAACATTCTGCGCAACGGAGTGCTGCCCTATATTAAGCTTATTTTCAAAGAACGAGAGCTACGGAAACCCAGCACAGTCAGTGCGTCATGTATGCCCGCAGACATTTCACATGTTAGTGGCATCCTTGATTTTAAACTGCACCAACAAACCCTAGGTGTCTCGTTATTTTCTGGTGAGCCCTTGGTTATCAAGTGTCTTTGTCTCATGATCTACTTGGAGTCGATCTCAACTTTTCCTACTAAACAGTCATCATCCACTGCCTTTTTCCATCAAATTTGACATTTGCCCCTCTTCCTGCTTTTAGCTCCATCTTTTCACCCTTGAGCCCCTTCACCACCTTTGCACTGCATACCCACCTCCTTCTTGGATTTCTTTCCCTGTGAGATAACTGCTCTCCTCCTCTGTCTTTTGTTTCATGCAAACAATAATTATGTTACCCACGACGTGTTCCATGCTCTGTAGTCGGCAGCACAGTAAATACTGTACGTAGGGAAACATTTATTTCCCATACCCTTAAATGTTACAATCCTACAACCCAATGGAGCACTGCAATGGCGGGAACACAGACAGCACAGATACAAAGATAGAGAGAGGAGTGAAAAGCAAAAATCGGACTGGAAGACTGTGTTAAGAAAGTGGGTGTAACGCGACAGCAAGGGGGTAAACAATGGGACTTTTTACAAACAATGTGAATAAAAATGGGAGAAAAACCTGTGAGAAATATGTGGTGTAAAACCAGATATTCTGACATGTGGTGGGCAGAGTCTTTGCAACTGTATCAGGGGTTAAAAGGCCAGGGCAAGGCCCTGCTCTTCCAGCCTCCTGACCTGACTAGTGCTCAGGCTGCACATGGTGCCCCGCCCGGATTATAATGAACCGAGTCCGAGGCCCGAGCAATCGGCGACGGGCGGGGCACCATGTGCGGCCTGAGCACTAGTCAGGTCAGGAGGCTGGAAGGGCAGGGCCATGCCCTTAACCCCTGATACAGTTGTACTGTACACTAAACCAGTAAGTAAAATTCAAACCATCCAAGTCACCACGCTCGATAAAAAGCAGCGTTAGATGGTTTGTATTTTACTTACTGATTTACTTTACAACTGTATCAGGGGTTAAGAGGCCACAGCCCTGCCCTTCCAGCCTCCTGACTTGACTAGTGCTCATTGCTGCTCACTCAGGCTGCACAAGGGGCCTGTGCCCCACCCGGCGCCGGTCGCATGATTGCTCGGGCGGCGGCCTCGGACTACTCGGTTCATCATAATCATACCAAGTCACCATGCTCGAGAAAAAGCAGCGTTGGATGGATAGTTTCGATTTTACTTACTGTCTGGTTTACTTTACTGGTGGCACTGCACTGCCAATATTAAGAGGCCTGCTGCTTCTTCAAGTAACAGTGCCCGCCTCCGCCTCGATGTCTGAACTGGTGCAGCGGGCGTGGTCGGAGTTTAATTTGGAAAAAAAGGTTACGCAGGCTGCCGCAGCTCCTACCCCTACAGCCCAATCAGTGGCCCGCCCACCGCAAACACTGAACCGAGGGCAAATATGCATGGATATTATGGAGGGTTTATCGGCTGTCGGCTGTAGTCTCAGGATGAGCATATTAGCAACACTTCTCTTCACCAGGGGGACTCGGGAGACCGTACTAGTTTGAACAACACTGCAGTGAGTAAGTCAGTCAATTATTTTACTATGAAATATGACGGCACGTGCAGCGAGTGCAGTTGTGTCTTTGATGTGAGTTCAAGCTGGCAGTGTAGACCCGGCCCTGTCAAATAAGTGCCAGTGCTAAGCACCAGCACAAATTAAGCACTGCACCCTTGGAGAAGAAGGATCAGGAACTTCCTCTCCCATGCTGAAGCCAAAAGAAAGAATTAAGAATTCTGCCTCTACATCTGGAGACTAACTCTCTTGAGAAGTTGAAAATAGAAAGCAAGCAGGAACATGGGAAAAAGAGAACACAAACAGGAACTTAGGAAGGTACGGAAAGTAAAGGTCATCCAATTGCACTGCATCTAGACCTGGAGAAATATGTGGGAAATGGGTATTTTAGAAGCAAACAAAAAGGTCGATCTGGAGCTGATCAGACAAGGGGCAGTCCTTTAGGGGCTGATCCACAGACAGAGAAACATATGTGAAGGTTGGGAAGACCTTGCTGTGCACTGCAAGCTGTGCACTGTACACCGCAGTATGTAGCAAGAGCAGGCGATAATACACGCAGAAGCAAATACACAGGGCCACCAAGACAGTAACTGAGATCGTATATGCATTGCATGATTCACATAAGCAAAGGCTACCTGCGTGTTTGTCCTCAATGCAACAGCCTGATTCAGGACAGAGGATTCAAGATCAGCCACACTTAGAGTACCGTTCCTTCCTGTTTGAGGGTAATGGTATCTGTGATGAAAATCACAGCAGGAGCCAGGATCACACCAATGGGAAGGCTGCAGTTGGAAACAGAACTGGAGAGAGTTGTTGGCCAGAATCATAGACCTGGAGACAAATGAGACTGGGTGTCAGTGGGAAAATACATAATGAATCAGGGCCTTCATTCGGAATTGAGCCCACAGATCAAGAGAACAATGAACACTGACACCTGATGCTGCCATACCTCTTAGTTAGTGACTCAAAGAGATGAGATTGAAGTTTCAGGATCCGGAGAGGATGATAATACACTTTTCAAGCAAAAGTGCAAAAAGCCTGCCTATGAGGTTGAGGCACTGGCTTGGTTTCAGATGGGACTCGTCCCACTTCTGAAGGACAGCCCAAATCCACACCTTGTGACAGGAAGTCAAGATGTGGGAAATGGCATGTACTAGTCAGTAGTACAGGAAGGGCAGGAAATAATTGCTCTTCCCTTTTAGGATAGCCACCAAGGGAGCTGGACCCTTGATGAACATACAAGGGGCAGACTTCAGTCAGACCTGCAGAACTTCATACTGTAAGGGGCCATCAGGTAGCACACACAGCAAGAAGAGTTGGTGTATGGAAATAATTAAAACACAAGCTAATGCATCTCTCAGGTCAATGGACATCCGTGAATGCCATGACACAATTGAGGCAGTGATGGTCGAAAAAGAGTCAGGAGGTAGAAAACATCATCAAGAAGTGATCCACAAAGCAGACAACCATACAGAAGAATAGTCACCTTTCTTACATGCTGTTCTAGTACAGATCTCTGTGCAGCAGTGCAACTGGCTGGTCTCACCTGATGCTACTGGTCAGCAGTAGACCGACTTCTAGACCCAATTAACAGGTGCTCACAATACAGCACAGGGGCCTGGATGCAGAAGCGGAAGAGCTGTTAACAATCACTGTGGGTGGGCAGCATAAGCAGCAACCTGTAGTTGGAAGTTAAGGTCATTTTAGGCCAAATAGGAGGAGCCCCTGGAGGAACATTCATCCAGGCAATGGCATGGAACAGGACCATACCAGGGGCATGAGAGGCAAGGGGCGTCATGGAACAAGTCATCATCCAGTGAAGAAAAGCCAATAGACATCTGGGTAGGCATGGATAGCAGAGGCAGCATGAAATTCAGGACATCAAGGGGCCCTCTGGTCAGGAATACTGAAGCCAGAGCAGAGTGGAATTTCAAGAGTAGAGACAGCTGCACTCATCCGACTGCTAGCTTGGCAAGACGAGACTCACTTGCTAGGTCCAGGTTGCTAGAAACAAGACAAAACAAGACAAAAATATATGAAATGAAAGTCCCATTGCACCCCGATGCCCACCTCTTTAGATACAGGAAACTATATCCATAAGAGGTATTAAGAGGTAGGAGTCCTCCTATGCTGTCCCTAAAAGGATAACTGTTTAAAAAACATTAGAACTTGCAGGTGTTCGAAATGGGATTTTCGGTTGGCTAGGGCAAGCGCCTAAGCCAGGCAGAACCCACCACTCTAGTCAGGGCAAGGGAGTTACACACTGAAGATAACCCCTGCTCACCCCCTTGGTAGCTTGGCACGAGCAGTCAGGCTTATCCCAGAGGCAATGTGTAAAGCGTTTGCGCAACACACTCACACAGCAGCGAGACACTAGGCACACCACAAAAGAAACTCCACACAAGGTTATATAAAAAATAGCCTTTGTATTACTCATAAAACACATTAGAATGCAATCACATATATACACTGTGCCACCTGGCACTAGGTATTACTTTACAGGGGATTATATACATTACAGGGCCAGTCGGGCTACTGTCATCACCATTAGAATCACACAAGTAGTGAAAGATCAACACAACCAGTAACTACTGGTAAAGGTACACTCAGCATACACATATTAGGCAAATCTCCTAATTAGCAACAGTGCGCCAAATCATTAGCATAACTCAGTCACTACTGGCAAAGACTGTTCCTAACAGCACACATCAAGCACATATCATGATCAGCAGTGTACCTTAGGCAATACTTCTCACAGTGCGCACATCCATAAAATCACCATCACAGTACATAGTGTGCAAACTTGGACCATGTAACCCCTCCTCCATATATGTATCAGGCAGTAGGCATAAACATCTTTACTGCCCATAATACTCCTAGACCACATTCCCCGCAGTTCACCATTACCTTGCTACTAGGCAATTGCGAGGAACACAAGTAGCGCACTAACGCATATTTGTAGATTACACCAGTCCTGCCAAAGGCGCGGCGCGCCTACTCTGGGAAATACTGTACTGATGGCTGGGAAGCTCTGTAGTTCACGAAGCGGAGCCACCATCGAGGATTCTCCCTGTGATGTCCCCAAGATCGGGCTAAGTCGGCAGGGAGGCTTGATCTGGCCCTCCAAGCGACCTGGATGGGATTGCAGGAGCCCGGCCCACGGTCACACTAAGGGGCTGCTGCTACGGTCAGTGCGGTCACAGCCAGTGGCGAGACCCCACCTGGGTCTCGTGCAGCCACTCGACTCGGGGCCTGAGCGCGCTGGCTCTACACGCCACTCACCCGCTTCTCTGCTTTCGACTGCGAGGCGGCCCCTCTCTGCCAAAGACCTCCGGGTCACACCCTCAGTAGGGTAAAGCCCTTTCACTATTTCTTTGGCCGCTTCCACAGGCAATCACGCGGGGCTCTCCTTTACTGGTCGCACATGGAGCACGAGAGGCTCCGGCTCAAACGTATCACCAGCCCCGCCCACAAACAGGCCCAGTAGCACGCGGGGCTCCCCTCTTCCTCACGGGAGCCCCGCCAACAAACAGGCATCCTCCGCCTGACTTCCGGCCTCGAGAGGGCCACGAGTAAACAGAGCCAAGTCTACGTCGTTTTTGCTCCTTTCCTTCTTCCACGACATGGGGCAGCTCAGGGCCACGCAGCAGAGCCCTGGCTGCAGCACTCAGCACCGAGGCACCAACATGGGAGGGAGAGCACTCCGCTTTCCTTAGCTCTCCCTGCCTGCTTCTCGGTCCCGACGGAGAGCGCTGAGCTGCCCACGCTACAGGGCAGTGAAAAATGAAGCGCTCAGCATGTCTCCACCAGGGAGACCTGAAACAAGGAGCTGCCAGCGCTCCTCTCGTGCTGGGCTCCTTTGTGAGTAATGGGGCACTCAGTTTAAAAACACAGGCAGCAGGCCAGCACACATGGTCCCTGGGCATAGGGGCAGTCCAGTCAACAAGCAGCTCCCCAGGCAAAGTCCCAGTGGGGGTTCCTCTTGGCAGTCCAGCAGCCTGCCGGCCGCAGGTCCAAAGTAAGTACCCCACACCTTTTTACATGGGGTCACAGCCCCAATATTTATACACCCTATGTTCTTTGTTCTGCCCTGGCACAGGGCTTGGGGACCCAGTTCAAACCAGTCCTGGGGGCACCTTCCCATGTGCACAACACCCTCCTTTGTCAGTGTAGGTCCTGTCCCCAGACACACCACAGGGGGGCAGAGCCAGCATTGTATGAGGTAGGCTCTGTCCTATTCAGGCCCAGGTGCTACTCCTCCCACCACTCCAAATGCAGATTGGCCTATTCAGCCTAGTGCTGACTCACCCAGCCCCTCTGGAGCCACTGCACCTCCCCAGCCCCTGTCACTCCAGAGCCAGACATGCAATATACAACAGGCAGGCACAAAGACACATAGCACACATAAATGCCCACTTCTAAAAGTGGCATTTCTAAAATAGTGATAATAAATCTGCGAACACCATTACGCAGCATTTATTACCACTATTCCAAACATACCAAACTTGACCACTCTACTCCTCTCAGGTCAGTAATTACCACTGAAGCACATATCAGGGAATCCCAAATGCATTACTATGAGAGGGTTGCCTCACAGCAGGGAGAAACCAAATTGGCTGTTTGTCACTACCAGGACATGCCACACAGTTAAGGCACATGTCCTACCTTTTGCCTACAATGCACCCTGCCCATAGGGCTAGCTAGGGCCTACCTTAGGGGTGACTGATATGTAGTAAAAGGGAAGTCACAGACGTGGCCCCCACTTTAAGTGCTACGTCACAGCAGCAGTAAACTGCGCGCGCAGGCCCTGCAATGGCAGAGGCCTGAGACAGGTTTGAAAGGCTACTTTGGAGGGTGGCGCAAGCAGTGCTGCAAGCCCACCAGTAGCATTTAATTTACTGGTCCTGGGTATCTGAGATACCACATAACTAGGGACTGATAGGTAAATTAAATTAGCCAAACAGGTGTAGACCAATCTTACCACGTTTTACCATAGAGAGCACATGCACTTTACACTGGACAGCAGTGACAAAGTGCCCAGAGTCCTATAACCACCAACACCATGTCAGAAAAAAGACTAGGAGGAAGGCAAAAAGTTCAGGGATGACCCTGCAAAAAGGGCCAAGTCCAACAGCAGGTGCCTGAACATGAGGGTGGTTCACTTCTCACAGAAATGGATTGGGATTAGAAGAGGGACAAAGTATTCATGCACTAATATTGAAAAGGCAATCTGCCCAATAGGAGAATAGCAAGAAGTTATGTAAACAACAGAGAAGGGCATTTGTGACATCAGGCATACAGTGATATCTTCTTTATTTAGATGTGATTTGTTGGCTACAGTCCTGACTTTGGAATACAAACACCTGAGATCTAATTTTAAACTTCACATTTGAGCAAAGTGAGTGTTGACTGTGTGTAAAGTACTGCACCTGAAATTGTAAATCTGTCTGGATTTTGTAATTTAAATATACTTAATTATTTAAGGAAATATTGTAAGTGTATAAGCAAAGCTGTTTAGTGTGCAAGTTTAGGTGTGTGTCAAATATAAGTTACCATCCACACTCCCCATCACACCCTGGCACATCATAATGTTTTAGATGCTCTGCTAAAATAAAAATGTGAGTTGATCTATACATTTTGGTCCACGTTATATTAAATACTTAAAATTAAAATTATGCTTGCACTCTGACATCATAACTTGACTGTAAGTTTTGCTGAAGAGCAAATATGACTGACATTGACACTTAAATTAAGTGTCTGTATGTATATTAGACCATGTTGTATCGATCAACTACCCCTCAATAGTCAAGAAATATGTAGCTGGCGTGTGTGAAATTTGCATAATTTACTTTTGTATATTTACGTGAAATTTTTGAAAACGTTTGTGAAAATCCAAATAATTACACAAAATATAAATCCATCTTTTAGTGCTATAGTTTAGATTGAAATGTGTCCTAATGTCAATATTTGATGCAAGAACACATTTCAAACTAAATAAGTGTGAAAACCACTATTGTCATGACCAACAGCCGCTGTGACCTGGAGGCAGCCCTTTCAAATCTAAGTGGGACAGGGAGCATCTCTGACCCACCAATCCTGGAAGGATGACCTGATTTATGAACATCTAGTCCCTGTTTGCCTCACTGTCTAGAAGAAAAACACAAAGGCCAAATGCCAAGCTATGCATGGTCATGTGAATTAGGACATAGGCAGTAGGCACCAAATGGTTTGGACAAGAAAATGCCATCTGTCTAAAAATGGCATTTTTATAATTGTGACGTATAATTCAACTTTAATGTTAAAGAGGATTTTAGATTATAATTCATTTAATTGCAAATTTGACATTACTCTCTGATCCCAATCAAAAAATAGCACTTATTGAATACAATGAGGTCACCCAGTGTTATCCAATGGGAGAGACAGGCCTTGCAACAGTGAAAAACGAATTTAGGAGGTTTCACTACCAGGAAATGTAAAACATAAGAGCACATATCCTACTTTTTAAATACAATGCACCCAGCCCTGTGGGCTGTTTAGCTACTACCTTAGGAGTGACTTATATGTTTTAAAAAGGAAGGTTTAGGCTTGGCAAATGGTTTAATTTGCCATGTTCGATTGGCATATTTATAATTGCACTATAGGCTGCATTGGCAGGCCTAAGTCATCTTTTTAAATGCTACTTACATGGGTGGCACAATAAGTGCTGCAGGCCCACCAGTAGCATTTAACGTACAGGCCCTGGCTATATATACTAGGGAGTTATAAGTAAATTAAATATGTCAATCAGGTTTAAGCCAATTGTACCATGTTGTAGAAAGAGGGCACAAACACTTTAACACTGGTTAGCACTGATAAAGTGCACAGAGTACTAATGCTAGCAAAAATGAAATGTGAGAAACTGAAGGGATAAAAGCAAAATGTTTGGGGGTGACCTTGCAGAGAAGGCCAAGGCCAACATTCAGCAAAAAAATACATATAGTCTCTTGATCTTTTCTTCCTCAAATAAAATGTAGTTTTCTTGAAGTCACTACAAGAAATGTATTCAGCATCTGCAAATTGCTTAAGTGTCACTGTTGTCCCTATAGTTTGGGAACCTAATTTTGTGCACTGGATAGAACCTGACAAAATCACTAAAAGATGTGGATCCTTGTTCATGAGAAATATTTTTGTAATTTTCTCCCACAAGTTCCAGAATATGTAGACATACTTGCAAATGAAGAAGCTTTCTTTAGTGCGAGAAAAGGCCCTGATCAGTAGCAATGGGGGCAGAATTTTATTAGTGCTCATGTGAGGAGAAGATACCTCAGGGTCATGAATACATTAGATACCCCCAAATGACAGGCAGTGTGTGTTTGGCATCATGTTATGTTTTGGATAGTGTCTTTTGGCAGTGCTTAATTTGTAAAAAAATATATATAAGTGCCAGGGCCCAAGGTATTTCATGGGAGGTCACTGCAGCTTGCACCACCCACAACCTCAGACACTGCAGCCAAATGCAAGTGAGATCCATACCCACTTATCATCACATGCCTTGGCGACCTGGAAATTTAATTTTTATACACTGTTACTGATGTGCTCTGCTCCAAAATACTTAGGGGCCGATTCCGATCTCGGCCGGTAGTGCTCCGAATCGGATTTACCGGATCCGATTCGGAGCCCTGTTTCCCGACCGAATCGTACGCGGGTCCGGCCGAGCGAGTACTTTGCAGGCACCCGCGAAATCTCCGACCGACTCGAACGCGGCTTCAACACGCTCCGACCGACTCACATGGACACGACTCGCACCGCGCTATGGAGACGTATCCCGGCCGGGTAAGTACGATGCGCGCCGCGAGCAGTCCGACCGACTCGCGCCATCCGGCTCGAAAAAGCTGTCAGAGCCGGAATTTGGGGGTACGCGTCGGACCCCCCTGTACGCGTAGGCGCGCGAGTCGCACACAGGGGGGACCCATGGGTCCCCCCTACCTGTGCGTGTACGCTGCGACGCGCATGGACACGTACACGCTGTAGGGGGCGCCCTTGTCCGCCTCGCACCCATTGAGTCAATGGGAGCCCGCGTACGCGTTGTACGACAGGCTCCCATTGACTTCAATGGGAGTCCGACCGACTCGAGTCCGATGGCATGCGTGCGCATCGTACTCGTTCGGTCGGACTGCCAGAGTCCGATTCGGTCGGAAATCTCTCCAGGTCCGGCTCGGTCGGAGAGATTTCCGGCCGGAATCGGAATCGGCCCCTTAATCTCCACCATCTGGTGTACAGTCAGAAATAAGTGCTTTATTAAATAAAAAGTGCTAGTGCTACGCAATGGGCAAACACTGGATACAATAGGCACTGCCTTTGAGTGTGTCAATTTCCTTCTACGCCTTGACTTTTCTATGAATTGAAGATCTTCACTCGTGCTCCACATATACCTTGTGAAGCGTCTGTTAGTTCCACTGAGGCAGGTTTTTTCTAATTTGCCAACAGCTTGACAAATCTTTTTTCCTGATTCCGACTACTGTTAACCATCTTTCCTCTATTGTACCTAAATGTATTAGATGAAAACGTACAATACCTTATTTAGAATGCATAGTGTATGGAAATAAATGGTGCTATTTGTCTTGAATAATGAAGGAATATATTAAATGAGCGCTCATTTCAAGAATAAACAGCATCCCCTGGAAACGCATTACTGAAACCATTTGCAGGCTATAGGTAAATAAATTGAATTTTTTCATGAACAGGTTGATGGCGACTTTCAATTGCGCTCTGTTATTCTGAGATGTCCTAAAGTGTTGGGTGTTGAAATGCAGAGAGCTTTACTCAAAGAAAAAAATCTGATTAAAGTGAGGTGTGTTAATTTGGCTTGGCCCACTTTCTTTAATGTCTAGTCATCATAGAGTAACCCCAGTTGAAATAATATCATTCCTGCTTCGCGGACCGCCCTCTTAAATGCCTTCTCAAATGTAGTGGTCTCCCCTTAATCATGTTTGATGTAGCTCCTATTTTGCACAGTGCAGAAATGAAAGTACTAAATGTATCTTCTATGTTATTCATGATATGCTCAAGGGTAGCACTATTTTGATGAAATGGTCACAGTTTTTCACATTCCTTCAACTCATAAAATACATATGTTTGGACCCTAGGTCTGTCATCAAAAAAAGACTACACATATCCTGTTACCTGGAAAGTGTATGTGTTCCACAAATGTACATTTCGGAATAGGATGACCATAGTTAAATAACATATTGTGATTCTTGTGATTGATTTATTTTGAAACTGAATATATCACTGCCCTGCCAATATGATAGCATGCCAGAGAAAAAACTATTTTGCTCCTATCACTACGTTTACAACATGTGCATCTCTCATCTTAATTTCCTTTGTGGATTTTGTATTGCTTTAATGACACACTCTAATATAACCTTTACTATAATTTTCTATTAGGGTTTTTGAAAATGATTATCTTTGCATGACATTCTTTTGATATATAACACGATAGACTAAAGCATGAGAACAATTTAGAAAAAAAATTACGTAATGAGGAATTATCCAATATCGGGCTAGCCATTACTTACATGTGGAAATGTCTGCACAGCGGTACTAGTTGTTATTTTTCGATGTTTTGAATATTTGTTCAGCTTCAATAGCTGACAAATACAATATTGAAATAGTTATTTCTGTTTTCAGAATTAGGTATTAAATTGTAAAATACTACAAAGAAACGTAAAATGTGGAAATGCGGTACACCATAAATTAAGCATAATCTAATGGTTACTAAAATCTCATAAAGAAGGAAGCGTGCTGAGCAAGTGGAAACTATCTCAGCAAGAAATATACAGCTCATTTGCTTTCTATTAGTGCCCTATATGATGAACACATTCAAATATTACAAATTAAATTACATGGAAAGAATGACTAGGCTGCAGACTGAAAAACAGCAAGTATTTGAAGTTTTCTAAAGCAGAGTAAAAATTGTATTAATAAAACCAAGCATTTTACGGGCTTTCATAGGTAATTTTTTCACATCATATATTCTGGGGAAACAATACATTTCCTTATTAATATTGAAATTATATTGAGATGCTATTGGAGAGGATATATTTTTGCAATCTGAAGAAATCCAGAAACAGAATGCATACATTTACCATACTTAAACATTGCATTTGAATTTTCAAATACTCCACCACGTCAATGTAGTAAAGTATTAAATCAATTTAAAAAGTTGTTTCCTAAAATATGTACTGTTTTCCTAAATAACATCATGCAGTAAAATATATTCAAGTATTTAGTTGTACGTTGTTGGCAATTAATAATGGCATTCGCCTATCGACTTCAAAATTATCATCATGGTATGGCCCTTTAATAGGCAGGTTAGTGCTGCATATCTAATGATGGAAGTAAACAAATTGAAGCTCTGCTCGGTAATGTTCCCGGAACCTGGAATAAAATCATGCACAGGATATCATGATTAAGTTTGCCACTTTCTGTGATCTGTCAAATATTGCAGAAAAAAATATTGGCAACAAAAATATTGCCAAAATATATACAGAAAACAAATATTGACTTTATATATTTTGTATGCAAAGTAAAAAATATTGAAAGCATAAATATAGAAGACCACGATATATTATCAAAAATGGGTACTTATATTGAATTTTAACTATTATACACTACATTAACTTTAAAACTTATATTATATTTAACAACATTATAAAATTTAAAATAAATAATATAAAAATAAAGAAAAAATGTTTAACTTACAAACATAAAATAAATATATACACTTTAAAATAATAAACAATTAAAAAAAATATAATTTAAATACGAATAATTAAGAAATACTAATGCAATTGAATTCTAACATTGAACACTAGGGGCCTCATTACGAAGTCGGGTGGACTCACATCTGCCCAACACCGTTGCGGTCCAGGGACCAACTATTACAATGCGACCGCACATGGTGCCCTATTACGATGTGGTCTGAAACGTCTATGACAGTCAGTTGGAGCCTTTCCGACCGCATCTTAATATGCCGGTCGGATTCCTTTCTGACTGCCTCATTACGATGGAGGCAGTCGGAAAGGAATCTGAACTGTCATTCCGACTGGCTTCCGACATCCGCCAGTCACGAATGCGGCCATTAATCCTCAGGGCGGCTCTTTACGCCCTTGGGCTTACGATGTGGGGTTTCGGCAGCCTTTCCGTGCCGGCCTTTCCAACACAGAAAGGCTGTTGGAACTCGACTTTGGGGGCCCCCAGCAGGGTCCACTTGGGTGCAGGGCCTACAGTTGGAGGCCGAGGGGGCACGTATGGTTCCCCCCTGTTGATCCCTGCACCCCGTGCCAAGAACCTTGAGGTGCCTTCCGTGGGGTGCAGGGATGAACTGCACCTCCTATTTTACAATGGGAGCATGCATTCCGGCCGGAATACATGCTCCCATCGTAAAGTATAGGAATGCGACTGAACAGTGTTTGGTCACATCCTAATTAGTTGGTCGGGACAGCTGACCAGGTGTCGGTCGGTCCCATGACCAAGACAATATTCCGACATCATAATAGGGCCCATAGTGTGGTCTCATACTTCCATTTCTCTATGGGAGCTTGTGCTGCGGCCATAAACCGGCCGTAGCACGCGGTGCCTGCCATACAGTGCAGAGATTAACAGGGGGGCACCATAGGTGCCCCATCGGCCCCCAATCTGATGCCACAGGTACAAGGGGGCCCTAGCAGAGGCCCCCAAATTCGCTTTCTGACAGAGTTTCTATTTTGGAAAGCCCAACATGGCAAGTCTATGGGAAACATACATCGTAATCCCTCTGTCTTTAAGGGATTACATGCTGGCTCCGACTGGTCGATGGGCTCCTTGATCCCATCAGAAGCCAGCCTGAATGACCACTCGGTTTCACTTTTGACGGTCGTCATTGTTATACGGAGGTCGAAAGTGAAGCTATGACTTCGGTCGGAGGCTTTCCTACTGAGATCATAATAGGGCCCTAGATATTAGAAAAATAAAAAAAATTATACAATAACAACATAAAAAATAAAAATGAATGAAAACAATTAAATGATAAACAAATTATATGAAACTAACTTTTAAAATGAATAAAAAACAACTTAAATGAAATCAATGGAAAAAATTGGAGAAGTAAAATTTACAACTATCACTCCAACCTGAGCAACAGTAGGTAAAGTGTTGGATATTGGGGGCTCAGATTTACGATTCCCACTCCAATGCTATCAAAATTAGGAAAAGTGTTGCATTTTGGCAGGGTCAGATTTACTATTACCCCTCCAGTCTGAGGGACAGTAGAAAAAGTGTTGGACTTTGGAGGGGTCAGATTTACTATTCCCACTCCAATGTAAGGAAAAGTAGGGAAAGTGTTGGACTTTGCAGGACTTAAATAACCAAATCTGACTCCAATCTAAGTACCAGTAGGTAAAGTGCTGGACTTTGGAGGAGGTCAGATTTACTGTTCCCATTCATATTAAAAAAAACATTCAAATATAGAATACAACATGTAATAATTAAATATGAAACAAATAGAATTAAAATTTAAAAATGCTAATTCAATACCACAAATAAACAAGTAAAAACTAAAAACAATGGTAAAACTATTTTAAAACAAACCACTTCCCTTCCTGCTAATGTAAACAACAAACATTAACAAACAATTAAAACTCATAACAAAATGGAATATATTTATAAAAGGAAAAAGTTTAATATTTAATATTTATTAAATTAAACAATTACAATTAAAGGATTTCTTACATTTAAAATTAATTAAGATTATTTAATAATTAAAGGAGCTGATCCACCAACCAACAGTTATTTAAAAATCAATATATATCTCATATAACAATTAATCAGTTACCTAAATAACTTAATTATCAATTAAATATTTAAATGATATATAAAATTATGATAAAAGAAATACCATAATCTACATTGTGAAAAACTTCCCACCTTAATTCCCTGCAAACCTAACTACCCAACACTAAATTAACAATTTCTAATTAAATTAGAAACAAATAAATTACTTTTTAAAAACATACATCCCATAATGAAACAAATTAAACACAAATATTATTATAATACTAATAATTTATAATACTAAAATATTTCAAATTTATCAAACTTATTAAATAGCATTATTTGATACAGCTATGATAAAACAACATATTATTCAACTGTATTTAAAAAAAAAACAATATTAAATAACTAAAAAGATGAGATTCTTACCTTCTATGTTATATCCCACAATATTTTTGACATGATGTTTGTAGCCCTCGTTATTTTTTACACAACATTTGGGACTACATGACAATGAGTAGATCTCCTTGTTCTTCGGCTGCTCACATTTTGCCCCCTTCCAAGCATCCAATAGGCACTAGACTTTGCAGCTGCCTTAAAATTGTCAATCAGCATAACATCGAAGGCCTTCTAGTCTCTGTGGATATGCATAGGTCTTCCTGCAAAGACCAGACGCATGTGCACTGTGTCAACCACATTGATCTGAGCAGTGGCTTGGGGCACATTCACCTTGCCTTTAGCAGTAGCCTTAGCACCACCGCAATACTAATTTTGATTGTCCATTGGTTCTTTCTAACTTTGTGCTAACATTGTAAATAACTTTTCTTGTTCTTCTACTAAATAAGGTTTTGTAAACTATTGACTTGGCTTTGAAGTGGAATAAGAGGCTGACTTAGAGCAGGGTGGTAATGGGAATGCTGGCAGAAACACATGACATTGCTTTTTGCACCTCCTCCCCTATTTAGCGATGCCCCTTCCAATGGTTAAGAATCCTCTGGATACAGCATTGGGTCCATCATAAAGATGTGCACACTGTACCAGAAATCGTGGAAGGGGGAAAAGTCAAGCTATGGCAACCTTCGAAACTCTGATGTGACTCACCTCATTGTAGAGGCATTGTAGAGGCAGCCACTTCAGAAGAGAAATCATTTTTAAAATGGCAATAGCCTCCTGAGCACCTGGATAAGGTAGATATACGAATGCCGAGGTCAATGCTCAGGCTGTCAAAAGTGGTTCTGCACAAGGTCTAGTAAAACATCCACTCTAGCCCACATGACAAAAATTAAACTAATTTGTAGAAAAACATATGGATCTTCCAAGAGATCTCTCATAACCCTGTAAATGAAAATGTATACTGAAAACTCTTTCCCCACCATTGGCTCTGTCCTGCAGCATAGTTACATCCAGTTCTAGTATTACACAGCAAACGTGTCATAGAAAAATTCATAACAGGCAAAGATGTTCACATGCCATGCTTCCAATCAGCGTGTCATTTGTCAGTTAGAAATCCTGACCTTACTCAGGGTATTATGGGAGTTTAGTGACTTACAGGGACATCATTATTTTCAACTATTTACAAATATTAAATTAATTAATATAGTAACTAAATCATCCATTTTGAAAAGTAATCCAAACATTATTTGATTTAATTCCTGAAATGTGCAAACCAGAAAAATATAAAGTTGCTTATGATAGTTCTGGAGCATCTAAACTGCATTCAAGACCATTAAAAAAAATATCGTTCACTTGAAGTGGAGGAGCTGCAGCAGGTTGTTATAAGGAAAAATCTCTTCGCTGCATGATTATGGACTGATAGTGTTGATTTTTAAACTCTGTGCAGAGCAACTTTGCAAACCAGGCCTCGGTGCATGTGCTCAGACCCTTCAAAGTTGCTGAATTTGCTAAACATACAAATTTGCTCATTTAACTTACCTGTAAGTTCCTAATATATGGTACCCAGTGTACCCAATGTGTCTAGTGGACTGCAGCACCTATTGTGCCACCACTAAAGTGACCATGTAAATCTTCTAGGCCTGCCACAGCAGCCTGGCATGGTAGTTTTAAAACTGCAGTTTTGACCTGTTAAAGTCACTCTTTTAGCAGGCCTAAATGTTCCTTTTTAAATAATTATAATTCACCCCTAGGCCAGGCCCTAAATTCCCATAAGGCATGGTGCAAGGAATGTAAGTGCTTGAGTTTTACATCTCCTGCCAGTGACAAATCTCCAAGCTGTTTTTCCAATGAGGCAAGACTGGCTCTCCCATTGAAAAGCACTGGGTTACATTATAACACCTTATGATGTGTATCTTCAGTTTGGTAATAGCTAGAACCATGATTGAAGGACTCAAATCTATACACATTTAAAATTCAAACTGATGATAAAGTCAGATTTAAAATTACAATTTTGAAAATGCCACTTTTCCCGCTATATCAGCACCAAATGCAGCCGCGACCTAATGGTGCACACCATCGAGACAGCCCAGAGGATCTGTAAAAAAGAAGCAGAAGAGATCGAGGAACAAATATAAGCCATACGTGACAACCACAGTCTCTGAAGCCAAAGCCCTGTTAGAGAAGATAGAAAAAGACATTTCCACCTTTAAAGACAACACCATTACCTTTAAAGTAAATAAATTCGAGAAAGATAAAAAGACATTCAACATTGAATCAGTTTATCCTTAATTGAAGGAAGATTTTTATACAAATTCTGACTCATGGAGATTCCTATCGGAATATCAAGGCCGTTCAAGATGCAAATTCTTGACCTTTTCAGAAACATCCTCTTCAGACACAACAGGGGATTCTGACGCTGGAGAAGGGCCATCGAATCAAAAATGTGTTGGAATTGTGGTTTGTTCTTTTTGATGACATGATGTAAATGTATTCAAACATTTTTCTCAAAAGTAAAAACAGAAAAGTGGAATAAACCACACGAGCTTGTGGATTAGCAACATCGGCTCGTCGTTTGTTTAATTCTTAATGGATTTATGCAACTAAATACTTTTTTGTATATAAAAAAAAAAAATCTTTTAGAAAGTTGGCATTTCCTGGCTAAAGGCTTAGGTAGCCCTTTCAGAGATAATTCCCAACTGTCACCTGGCAAACTACTGGGAGATGTGGATGGCTCTCAGAAAAGAGAACAAAAGGGCATTGGCTGGGAGGAGGTGTGACCTCCTCCTGACAGGTTGACCTGGGGGAGGTGGCCACAAATTGTACAAGCTTCAAAGGGCAACTCCCTGTCACAGGCGGATGCAACTCACATGTAGGCCTGCCATTGCCCGAGTAGCCAGAGCGGCTCAAAACCAAGTGGGGGGAAAACCTGTCCAAGAACTGGTTTTGCAGGGGAAGATCCTAATTTTCCTAGACACACCTCAGGGGTGTTCCCAGAGCTCTGGCCAAGGGAATAAAGATTCTGCCATGGTGGATTTTGCAAGAGCAGGGCACTGTGAGACCTTTTAGGGCGAGACCCCCTGGAAATGAGGTCAACCTTGGTAGGTTTGCCCATAGAAACTTTTTCTCTATTGGTTAATGTTGAACCTGCCCTTCTTGGTGTGATTTCCTCTGATGTTTTGCCTTCAGACATCCTATTTTGCTGACTATATTTTTGCTGGCTTTGGGACTCTGTAGATGTTACCACTGCTAACCAGTGCTTAAGTGCATGCACTCTCTGCTTAAAAACTGTAACATTGGCCCACAATGTTTAATTTACTTATAAGTTCCTAGTAAAATGCACTACATCTGCCCAGGGCCTGTAAATTAAATGCTACTAGCGGGCCTGTGGCACTGATTGTGCAACCCACTTAAGTAGCCCTTTTAACATGTCTCAGACCTGCCATTGCAGAGCCTGCGTGTGCAGTTTTAAACTGCCATGTGGACCTGGTGAGTTAACCCTCTTGCCAGGCCCAAACCTTCCTTTTTGATACATGTAATTCATCTCTAAGTTAGGCCCTGGACAGCCCAAGGGCAGGATGCAGTGTATTTATAAAGTAGGAGATGTACTTTTAAGTTTTACACGTCCTAGTAGTGAACAACTCGAAAATTCATTTATCACTGCTGCTAGGCCTATCTCTCCCATAGGTTAACATTGTGATTACCTTATTACATCATATATGAGTTTAATTTCCAATTGGGAAGAGATAGGATTCCCAAGTTTGGTGAATTAGGATCCACAACGAACGGTGAAGTTGGATTTTAAATTGTAATTCTGAAAATGACACTTTTAGAAATTTGGCATTTCCTTACTTTAGCCATTTGGTGCCTTCAGCTTGTCTCTGAGTATATGTCTGGGGTAGGTGACAGCTGTACTTTGTGTATTTCCTCTAGGCAGCCACACACAAAGGGAGCTTAGGTGTGACTGAATACCATCCACATCCTGATGGGCCATTCTGGGCAGGATGGGAGGGAGGAGATGACACTTATACCTGAATTGGCTGTGTCCTGTCTCCACACAAAAGGGTTGCATAACCTTCTGTAGTGAGTCTGGAGCCAGGGCAGGAAGGGCAGGGACTCTGTGCACTTTAAGGGCATCTCTTTGATGTCTCCCCCGCTTCAAAGGGACAACTGGGTATAAGTATTGGACCTCAGACTCCACAAACTTAGTACACTTCTGGACCTGTGGATACTCTGCCAGGAAGACGGACTGCTGTGCTACTGAAAGGACTGCCACTCTGCTGGACTCCTACTCTGCTGGACTCCTGCTCTGCTGTGCTGACCTGCTGCCTGTTTCCCTCCTTGCCAGAGAGTGAGAAGGACTGGACCTGCATCTCTCCAACCCAGAACTCTCAGGGCTTGATTGCTTGCCTCCTGTTTTGAATCCTCAGGCACATCAAAGACTTCCAACTCACCCTGCTACATCACTTGAACTCTGCCATCTGAGAGTCTTGCTCTGCCAAGAGGTGCCAGCCTAGCCCTGGCCCCTTGGAAGTGGGAATAAAGGCTGCTCCAGCAGAAATCCATGCATTGATGCAGTTGCACAGTTTGAAGCCAGTGCATCTCCATCGACGACAATGCATCATCACTGCTGCAAAAATTGACTGCACTGCACCGCTGTCACCACGAGGTTCAACTGCAATGCTTCGCCCACTGCGCGTTGCATCAGCCCGAGTTCCGATGCATCTTCGACTTTGCACGGCTCGGAGTCGACGCATCGCCCTCATCCTAAGAATCATGGACGAAGCAACGCCTTCTCTTCTCCATGCATTCGTCCTCGATGTCGACGCAAACAAGGCACTTTTCAGTGGGCCATGGTTGGTTTCTATATCGGACCCCCACTCTATTGTGGTCGGCCGGAACTTTTGGATTTTATCCAGTCTAGTACGACCAGATAGCTCGGGTGGGCACTTGATGCTTTTAAGTACTACATTTCAGTTTATTCTTCACAAATTCATAACTCCAGTTATACTTATAGGATTTTTGTCATTTGGTCTTGTTTTGTTCATTAAATTAAGCTCTATTTTTCTAACCAGGTTTGGTAACTTTTTGTGCAGTGTTTTTACTGTTTTACTGTTTGAAGTGTTGCACAAATGCTTTACTCATTGCCTCTTAAGTTAGGCCTGACTGCTCTGTGCCAATCTACCAGTGGTTGAGCACAGGTTAATTTAGGGTGTGTTTGTGACTTACGCTGACTGGAACTGTGATTCCTGCTTGGAGAGGGTGCATACCTCTGTCAACCAGAAACCCAATTTCTAACAGTTAGATATTCACCGCCACTTACAAGCTAGTGCCAGGCATAAAAGTTACACACTGGATAACTTCCTTAGAATGCTGCTGGACCTGATAAAGACAGAAGAACAGTACCTGCTGTACCCTGACTTCAGAAAGAGGACTAAACCTGCTGTAACCAGTGGATAGTTACCCAAAGGGATGGACCTGCTCCCACTTGATTCCAGGACAGAAGAGTGGACTCCAAGAGAAAGTTGGCTAGCCTCCTGTTAAGCTCGAGGAACACCAAAGCTGCAAGAAATCACAGAATCTACTGAGTCCAGCTGAACAGTTGCAACTGGATTTGCCCTAGACCCTGCTGGTGGTTTCTGGGAAACTAAGTCCTAACCTGGTAGTAGTGCTTAAATGGTCCTGGACCTTTGACTTATGTTAGTTTACTTATCTAACCTTAAAGTTTGCAAGAACTGTACTCTGGAGACTTTGTTTCAACTCTCCCAGTCAAGTTCTTGGCATCAACAACAACTGCCAATGCAAAGTTCCGACCGGGGACTAGGACTTCATGGGCCTGCCATTGACCAACCGCTGCCCAATGCACTGATGACCATGTTGACAAGAATTTTTCTCCAAGAAAAAACTCATTCATAAGGTAACCATTCCACCTGACCAAACGTGGTTCCCCTGTATCCAACCTGCGTTCCATCATGGTCAGCCTTAAGGTTTGACTTTGTTGTTATGGATTGGTGATTCCATGATTGGCATATTTGATTTATTAGGCAGTCCCTAGTACAGTGCGCTGTTTGTGCCTAAGGCCTGTAAATCAAATGCTGCTAGTGGGCCTGCAGCACTGATTGTGCCACCCACATAAGCAGCCTGTAAATGTAGCTCAGGCCTGCCATTGCAGAGCCTGTGTGCAGTCTAGTACTGCCATGTCGACCTGGCAAGGGCACCCACTTGTCAGGCCCTAACATTTCCTTTTCTTACATGTTAGTCACCCCTAAGGTAGGCCCAAGGTACCCCTGTGGGCAGGGTGCAGTGTATGTGAAAGGTAGGACATGCCCTGATGTGTGTGGCATGTCCTGATAGTGAAATACTGCCAATTTCGTTTTTCACTATTGCAGGGCTATCTGTTCCCATAGGATAGAATGGGGAGTTTGCTTATAACATCTTATAAGCATAACTGCCCCTGGGAACCAGATATGAAAATAAAGTTTAGTATGCCTGAACTCAGAATGTTACAATGCATCTTTTAGTGAGGGTGATTTTTACATTCTGTGTTTGAAAATACCACTTTTAGAAAGTAGCTATTTTCCTGCTTAGCCATCCAGTGTGCCTCTGCTAGGATGTGTATTGACTGTCTGGTTTGGGACTGACAGGGGCAGGGGATGTGCAGTGGCTCCAGAGAGTCTGGATGAGTCAGCGTTAGGCTGAATAGGCCTGGTCTGCATTTGGAGTGGTGGGAGGAGTAGCACCGGCACCTGAATAGGGCTGTACCTGCCTTCCACAATGATGGCTCTGCCCCCCTGTGATGTGTTGGGAGCCAGGGCTCACACTGACAATGGAGGTTGTTGTGCGCTTGCAAAGTGCCCTCCCAGAACTGGTTTGGACTGGGCTCAGAGCCCTGGGCCAGGAGAGAACAAAGAGATTTACTGTATAAAAAGAGGGGCCCAGACCCCAGACTTTAGATCACCTCTGGGAAATCAAGTGGAACCTTTGCCAAGGAGAAGAGCTGGAGAAACTGAAGAGGAATACTGCCCCTGTGCTGTTTGCTGTCTGGGGTTGGCCTTCAGTGGCTACTTTCTGCCAAAGAAAGGGAAAATGACTTTGCTGTTTGCTGTGCCCCCTGCTTGAGGATGATCTCCAAGGGCTTGAAACTGAGCTTGCATCCTGTTCTGAAGTCTCAGGGACACAAAGACTTCACCACCAGCCCCCCAGAACTTCCTTTCTGTGAGTTCTGACCTGCTAAGAGGGTCCTGCTGTTGTTTTGGACCTCTGGAGGCTGTTTGCCACAGGGAGCTGGAAAAGCAACGCAACTGCGAGAAGCGTGATGCATCCACACCTGTTTCCAACGCTTCGCCAAAGAAATCATTGCAGGGCCTGCCCGCGACTCAAGAAATCACTGAACACCGCTTCGAATGCACCGATCTCCAAAGTCTGAGATCACTGCACTGATTCCAATGCAAGCCCTGCTGTGCAGCTGCACGTCCCCACGCAGTAAGAAACCACGCATCACCTCCTCTCCGGTAAGGAACCGACGCATCACCTCCGTACGCAGCATTAAGGAACTGATGCATCACCTACCCTGGAGCAAGGAACCAACACATTGCCTTCCCTGAGTGTAAGGAACCAATGCATCTCCTTCCCTGTGGCCCTTTTTGTTTGTGTGCGCAACGCATCCAAGGTACTTTGTGTAAAAAGTGTCGCATCTGCAATCTGCTTTAAACTGAACTATTTCTACCATTTAAAAGTCATATTTTTTTTACTGTATTGTGGAGTTTTGTTGTTTTGGTTTAGATAAAGATTGCTTATTTTTCTAAACTAGTTTGATGTCCATTTGTAGTGTTTTCACTGTATTACTCTATGTGTTCACAAATGCCTTACACACTGCCTCTGAGACAAGCCTGTCTGCTCGTGCCAAGCTGCCAAGGGGGTGAGCAGGGTTTATTTTAGGAGTGTATCCCCCTTACCCTGACTAGAAGCAAGGGTCCCTATGTGGACAAATGTACCTACCTCTGCCAACTAGAGACCCCTATTTCTAACACTCTATAAATAAACAATGTTGCTCCCCTCAGTTAACTTCATTATTTGTGATTGATTAGACTTCACACGGTACAATGATAACATGTCTTCATTAGTTGTCATGTAAAACCCGTTACCACACTTGTTTGAGGTTATGCATTCGTTTTTAGAGTCACCATAAGCCCCTTGATCAAATAGTACACTGAATTATCTGGGAACATGCAGATCATATTCTTCCAGGATCACTCATGAATGTGGGGTGGGTGTAGTAAAGGCTTGAAAAAATGTGAAGTATGATGTTTACAGTCACGGCATTTGAACTGTCTTGAGGCTCCATGCTATGGGCACATTCCTTTACCATTCGTAAAAAAATAACTAGCTACAAAGGAGTGAGTCTGCTAACAAATGCAAAAAAGGGGATGCCTTAGATATGTGTATTGCAGTCTAGTGAATGTTGGTACTATAACTGAAGCACATGAAAGCACGATGGTTCACTTTTGCACATATTTTTTTTTATGTAAGGTCAAGAAAACTTGAACAAAAGGTAGACATTTTCAGATCCTGGCTCGAAGAATCAGAATGAATGAAAATGTTCACCTAAAGATCAAACTTACGACAGTGATTAGTGTACCAGACCAGGAGTATATTTCGAAAGTAGGAAAGATAATGATACACCCCCATATTTCATGAGGGGCTAGGGTAAAATGGTGTTCTTTTTGGAGAAAAATGTTTGCCAATTGCTGCTAAGTGTCGTTCACTGGATTATGCACACTTAGGACAATTCAATAAAGGATGCACAATGAGCAAAATGTATACCTTGAAATATATGATTTAGGTGGATATCCAGGCATAATCTTCTGGGATCCAGTGTTTTTCCACCAACGCATACATATTTGAATATTATAAGTCTATACTGCATTAATCTATACATTGTTAGCGTGCCTGGGAGCCAAATTGCCCTTACCTGTTTTTCTGAGTGGTTGGAATTATTTTCTAGAAAATCTTTGACTTTTTGCAGGAATGCCTGTAACGTTTGTGACTTTTTGGTCTGAGCCCAATGGGGTTCATCAACACTTATCCAGGAAAGGTATACCCACCTTGGATGGAAGTAGAACCTTTCCTCTCTAGGAGGGGTTTGATCTGTGCAAATTCTGTTTTTCAGTATTTGAAACAATGCGGCCCTGGCTACAACAAGTTCACAAACTATTTACATAGCAGTAGCATTTTAGAAATCTGGTGCTGATAATTTTCAGGTGTGTTTTGTGGGGTTCAGATGAGATAGGATTCCAGAAGCCAGGATGTTATCAGGATTATTAGCTGAAAAAATGTACTAGGAAAAGCCTGCAACAGAATACCATATTGCTGGCGCTTAGAACCACACCATGAATTGCTAATGACTACTTCCAAGTTCAAAACCATCTCATTGGTCAGCTTGTATGCTGTTTTAAAGAGGTTTAGTTTAATTACATGGTAAAGTAGGAAAAGCCATTGCAGAAAACTAGCACCGGACTGAACCATAACAAAGCAATGCATTGTGGAATTTCAAGGCACACATCTTAGTACTTATCTTTGTCTTATAGAAATCTTCTCATTGTATAGTTTTAACACACAAAGCATTGCATGTTATAAATGATCAATTATGAAAGTCACGTTTGGCATAGATTCATATAGAAATCCACATACCATCGGAGAAAATTCATTCAACTGTACATTACACTTAATATAGAAAGTTTGAATTCCGAAGTATGGAAGTGGCTGTCAGATAAAGTCTTAAATCATTTATTCATGAAACCTTATAACTACTTGGGAGCCTTGCATAAGTTATGCATACAAGCCTGTATAATTTAACTCGATTTTGTGAAAAAGCTTGATTGCTTCCATTGATTTCAATTCGTTATCATGCTTTACAATATTGATTTTCAGAAAGTGAACTGAAGTTAATGGCTTTTCAGGAACAGCCATCAGACTATTTATTACCAGTCATCCATGATGTCTTTGTCTTTTTCTAAATGTACAATTCATTGTTTCGGAATGTTTTCACGCCAACTGAAGGCAAGCTGCAGAAACATCTGCGAACAAGCGCTTGCAAATGAACATGTTTGGAGAAATATAAGGTTCAAATGCCATTTGTATATTGCGCATAAACATGAATGCAAGTTAAAGGAAGACAACATACACAGTCTGTTTTTGAAATACTATGTTTCACTTGAATCGTCGTGCTTTAAACGCTGCTATACTATACCCCTAAGTGATCTGCTATATGAACGATAACCGGTTGCCAGAAAGAAGTGTGTTTTAAATACATTGGGGCATATGTACAAGCCCCTATCGCCACCACAACGTCACCTATATTGACGTTGTGGGGGCGATAGGGGCTGCGCCTTATTTATAGGGCAGCGTTAAGCCACTTAACGTGGCTTAACGCTGCCTTGTAGATAAGGCCCCCTTTCACGCTATGGTTAGCGTGAAAGGGGTGGACAGTGGGTGTTGCGGTGGGCATTCCACCGCAACACCCATTCATTTTGACACTGCTCCCTATGTACAAGGGTGGCATACATAGCAGGCAGCGCCAAAATTAAGACCAGGTAAAAACTGGTCTTAAGATGGCGAAACGAGGAGAAATGCATTATTTCTCCTCGTTTTTGCTTTTTCCATGTGTGCTGCAAATTGCCATTGTTTGTTTATGTGTAGGAAGGTGTCCCTTCCTGCACATAAACAAACTTTTAAAAAAATTCCATTTTGTCACTTTCATGTATGCTGCATGAAGCAGCACGCATGAAAGTGACTGGATGGCATTTCTAGAATTGTTTATGTGCAGGAAGGGACACCTTCCTACACATAAACAATCCTCCCCTGCACGCAGGCACCCTTGCACTCTGGTGCAAGGGTGCCTGCGTTGGCGATGCGTTGCGTTGGCGCTAAGTTGCTAAACTTAGCGTCATCGCACGGGAAAACGCAAGGCTGCACCACATTCTTGTAAATATGGTGCAGCCTGGCGTTTCAGAAGTGGAGGAGAGAGGCGTTAAGCCAGGAAGGCTAACGCCTCTCTCCTCCACTTCCTTGTACATATCCCCCATTATGTGAACAAGATGTGTTTTATTTGCAGCAAGGTTGGATGAATGCTAAGTTATGAAACAAAATACAGGAATTTAAGTGGTTATCTTTCTGGGGTGGCCAGCAAAGGCCTTACAAAATATGGTTCAGTTACGTGAAGTACTTTTATTTCCTCGTTTTTGCTTAATTATTTTTGGCAGTGAGTTGATATCTCTCTAAATCATGTTTGTATCTCTCTATATTTTTGTCATCTTGATATATCTCTACTCTGCATTCCCGGGCAGACCATGGCGGCTGATCTATCAATTTTTAAGATATAAAATGTTCATTTCCTTTAATAACCCCTGATCTATATCGCCATGTTTTCATGTAGGCAATACTCCCCCAACAATTTTCCACTCTATTAGACCCCTAAGATGGCCCTCTATAGCCCGTATTTATCAAGTTTTTGAGTGTATAAGTCTCACCTTTGAGAGACTGATATTCTAAGTACTACTAACACATAATTCTCAGTATTAGTATAATCGACAAGTTGGATATATATATATTTTCAATCAATCATTTAAGCCCTCCAGACACTCACTCATTTGTAATTTTCCTATTTATACTTCTTTTTTTGTATTATCTTTGCTGCATTTGCCCTCTATAGTGATTCCCTGTGCTTCAGAATCATATTTTGAAAACAATTCCAAAGAACCTAAACGCCTTCATATTTAGTCTATACTATTGTTACAGCGCATCTCTATAATCGCATGCTGCTATCAGTATAAAAGCTTTTGAATTGTTATCTCTGCAATAGTTGTCACAAGTACATATGCACTCTTATCAAAGTCACGAGAACCTATGCACTCTTGTCAAAGTTCGAGCTCCAAAGTACTCCATACTTTTTTACCAGTCATCGAGTCACCCTATACCTCACCATGGGTTCCTCTTCAGTTCTTAACTCTCAACATATGTATGTATGGGCATTCTTTCTGCTTACCATGACAATTGATTCATGGTAATGTATGGTGCATTATTTACCACTATTCCTTTGCAAGACATTGAAGTTCTTCCTCCAGCACTTTTGGCCAAAGACTTCCTATTACTTTGGGACCTCTTCAACCACAGGAAACTTCGAAATACTACAAGTATATTACTGTCTCATATAATTTCCCTGTTGGTAATATTCAATAATGATTAGACTCTGTTGGTTCTCTCACAATCCAAATATATACATATCATATTAAAATAAAAAGGTATAAATGTGTCTTTTGAGCTCTTGACAATTGCAATCTCCATCTTTCATTAATAAAGAAAAACCAGAAGACACATGAGTGAAATTACAACTATTAATTAAGCTTTAGGGAATTTCGAACATCGTCTCCAAAAAAGCTTTTCTGACGCTTTGAACTCCGTAGGTAACATTGTGCCTAGTGTGATAAATTATTACATTTTTGTAATCGTTTTTCTTTCTTTGTCAGTTGTGAATAACTGAAACGGTGGTAAATGTGTATAGGTATTATATATTATCTCTTTTTTTACAGCCTTACAAAAGTGACAGGTATTGTGAAACATGTCTTGGCTGTATTTTGGTTTGATTCATGCATTCCTATATAGACTATGCAAAAATTGGTATTGGTAGTTTTGTTTGTTTAATTCTCACTATATTCTGAAAGAAATACAATTGATTAGAATAATTGCTATAGATCAATGATGAAGATAGCAGCACAAATATTTGTGCAACTCTAAATTAACTATACATTCAACTCTCAATAAATGTGTGGCCAGAAATAAGAACTACATTCTGGATTTCTTAATATAGGTGCCTCTCACATTTGTATATTCGTTTCATTCTATCTTCTTCTATGTGATACCTCAGAGTGAATAATTCAGTCACATGAAACTTGAATTGTAAAAGAAAGCATTTTTTCACTATGCGACTGTCTCATTTTCCGTGGTCACCCCCATTTCCTTTGCTGATTGGTATTGTTGCCCACTAGGGCACTGCTGTCCAGGCCCCAGTGTGTGTCTCTGACCCCTAAATCTTGTTAAAATTGCCAAATCCTCAATTGACATATTTAGCTTTACAGTACACCCATAGTATATGTGCAGAAAAATACACCAATGGATAGAAAGTTAAATGTCACCGGTAGGCTGTAGCACTTGTTGTGCCATCCACTAGAGTGACAAAAAAACATGGCTTCATGTCTATCTATGTAGTCTGACTCTTGTAGCTTTTAAACCTGCAAGCGATGCTGTAAAACAAAACCCTTTTTGACACGAAAGAACCCTAGTTTTAAATAATGAATCTTTAACCAATAAGTAGACCTTTTACCCACTAGGTAGGGTGCCTATAATTTGAAAGTGGTACATGCAAGAATTTCATGTTGGGCTGTATCTACAACTAGCCTCCAAAACTGATTTTCACTGTAAAGGACTGTAGTTGTCCTATGAGAAAAAAAATGTTTAAAATACAATCATTACACTGCTAACTGGTTTGGGACAAAATACTAGAACAATCCAAACTATATTTGTATTGCTCATTAAAAATCTAATTCACTGGTAAAGTCAAGTTTTTAAGAAATATTTATGAAAAGTGACTTTTAAGAAAGCTAGACTATGTCTGCCTCAACCTACAGTGGGCTGATTAGCATTAGCCTACATGCAGCTTGCCTATAAGTGCTTCTGCTAATGAAGTATGAAAACTACTCAGAGAGCAGAAACAATGGCTTACGTCTCTTGGCAGGAAGACTTGAGTGTGAGGTATGTGATGCATATCAGCTCAGAAAGATCAACTAAGGAGGGTTCAGGAACTTAATTAACATTAAAGATAGCAGGGAGAGGCCTTCCCATTCATAGTTAAGTTTAAAGGGAAACCTAGATAAGAGAAGCCTTTTGTACCGAGGGCTCTCTGTAGACATTTTGGTAGCAGACCAGTGGAAGAGGGAGCTAGACCCAGAACCAATTTGGAGTAGTAGGGGAGCAGACTGCTTATTTACCCAACCATACCTCTAGCTGGCACACAAGTGACCTCTAAGGGCAGAATGACTATGACATGTTGAATTTTACTCAAAATAGTGCACTGCAGGATAGTTTGCAGTGAGGCAGACAGGATGTTCTGCACAAATGGGAAGTTTTGCTCTTGGGAACTTTTTTCTCATTGGTTGGGGAGTTTCCAGAGTCACCCCCACCCACTTACCAGTAAATACTACAAAAGTGGCACCTCATCCACATCTCATCAGAACACTTTCTGGATCTGTGGGCGAACAGAAGAGGACTGGGCCTGCAGTTTGTGACCTGTGTGTGGATGTGATTGGCTGGACCTCCTCCAACTTGAACCTAGGACTGAGAAGTGGAATCCAAGGGTTAGTTGGCTGACCTCATGTACAGTCCCCTAAGTCCAGGGAGCCTTAGAAGAGTCCAAAAGGAGCTTCATTAGAAAGTCTGAAAAGGTCGGACTTGGAAAATGTTTGTACCTGCAACACCTCCGGAGCTTCAGCAGAACCTCGCAGATGATTTCGAGAGGACCTTGTTGGATGCAGCTTCACGCTTGACCCCCCCTAGAGGATTTTGAGCTCCATAAAAAGTCAGATGGAAGAAATCTTGAAAGGGCACTGGTGCAAAAAGTATCTGCCCATCACAAGGACTTTGAATGCAACAAATTTTAAATTGATACCAATTTGAGTTTTTTCTTCCAAAGCAAATGGCTCCAACAGGACCTCATCCTGCGCTTATCTTGTTTTGTGAGGAGTTTGGTGGATAAAGCTTTTAACCTTGACTCACTGGAGGATTCAATTTCCATTTCAGAGACTAAACCAGAAGGTGATATCTTTGACTGAGACAAACCCACTTGAGGTATCTTGCGGTTAGCTTGAAATCGCAAGTAGGTCCTGGTCAACCAGTGTAGTGTCTATTGATTGGCAATTTATGTTTTCTTTCTTTTGTTTGCTTTGAATCTTTAAAAAATGATAACTCTGGACTACCTTATTGGAATTTTGTCATTTGTATGTCAGTTTTCTCATTATTGTTTTCTAGATTGGTTGTGTGATTATTGTGTTGTGAATTTTCAACAGTTTTGTTACTGTTAAATATAATAAGTTAAGCCTGGCTGCTCTGTACCATAGGTGCCAGAGGGTTGTGTCCAGGTTTGAACTATTGAAACTGTGGTTTACCTGAACAACGTTTGTTGAGTTTTTCTTTCTAGTGGACTCCTATCCACCCCATTTAATAATGCACTTTCCTACTATGTTTTTAGCAAATATTTAAGTGACTATTGTTTTTGTGCAGTTGAACTGTAACAGCAGAAAAATAATCTCAGCATGCCTGAACAATGATCAAGAATTGTTCATAATGTATGCACTACCACATATTTGGTTGTGAGGACACATCCTCAGATTTCTGGATAACACACAAAACAGGAGGTCAATTCTCTGATGGAAATGTATCCACTTTGGTAATCATATGGTGAATTATCCTCTGAATGTTTCACAACCTGCAGAAACTAAAGCATTTTCCATTATCACCAAACTCCAAATCAAAACCTGAATCATGCTGATATTTTTTTACAAACAAAGATGACATCCTAACATATATATGGATAATACTTTAATTTGCAAAAAAATCATTTTCATGAAGTTACATATGGAATTACATTTAAATAAACCCACTTTGAATTTCATAAATGGCTCTTTCACCGCATGATATTGATATAATTAAAATTGTTAAGCACATCTCCAAAGTAATTTGTATTGAATTCATTTCTTGAGGAAACCAAATTGTTTTGCAGATAGAAAATTATATTATTAAACTTTGTGTACTACATCATACGACTTGACAGCAACGCATACTTGGTCAAGTGAAGTTTTTATATTATTTCATTAAAATCCATTCCATTTGTGAATGTGTTAATTTATTCACATTTTCATAGACATTAAAACTAATTTTCTTTCCGGTTAAAAAATCAGCATCAAATGGGACGTAGAGTCGAGAGCTACTGATATTGTTTTGTGAAATAACCGGCAATTACTGATACTAATTTATAAGGCTTTATGTCTTTCAAGTAGAGTTAATTATCTTTTTTAAATCTCTAAAAACACTCTCTAAAATAGTTTCATCAATTTTTCCCAGTGTTTCTAAAATTGTATTGAACTTCATTGGGCCAATCGCCCAGATAAAACCATGGTGAAGTTAGGGCTATTTCGTATAGCTAAAATTCCACTGGAACTATAGAATTTGAAGCTTTAGGCCCATCCTGATCCTCTTTCATCTCCACCCTTTACTAAGGAGAGAGAAAGAGTTGGCAGAATATTCAGGCTACACACCAGAGACGACCACTGCCTATTCTTTCTGTCAGGTAGAAATCGTCAAGTTAATAAAGGGAGGTGATTTCTAAGGGGTGGTGAATGCGCATTCAGGCTACACACCAGATATAACTAGTCTCTCTTCTTTGTCTTAGTAGAGGTAAGAATTTCCCGAGGAAGGTTTGGGGGGAGGGTGTCAACTAATTTCCACCATATGATCAACTCATGGATACTAATTGAACTGAATGTCATTAATATGAAAGATATATAGGTGTGAAAGACACAGAGCAAAAGAAACTTAAAGTGATATTTTATTTATTGACATTTTTACAAATATTATTGGAAATATGACACTGTGAGTAAACAGAGAGTCTTTTTACCTCCGTTCTTGTGACCTACTGTTCAATCATTTTCAAGAAAGGCAACTTCCATCACTGCCTTAATTAGGTGGAGGACTGCCCATGGAAATGAGCTGGATTTAGGCCTTCCTAAGAAATACGTAATTAATCTTCACTGTATTTGAATGCTGAAGCTCACTCTCCCCATTCTACCCACCTATTCCTAAACTTACTTGAGGGCCTTTTAAGATCATGGGCTTTGTTCATGCCTATTTGGCAAAGCACCATATTTCTCAGGCAAGTGTATACTCTGCAATGTTCTCTTCATTATATTATTCAACATCTATTGCTTGTATCCCATTCTAGGAAACCTAAGAAGGGTATACTGCTAGCTCGTAATTGTTTGAAATAGTGCCATTAGCATAGGCTAATGAAAGCTTCTGTATCAGTCGGGGATTTAATTATTCACCTGCCTTCGACATGTAGAAGGAATTACAGCTCCTCACATTTCGCAATGGATAACAGTCTGTATGTTTCAGTCAGAGTGCTTTTATGTTGTAAACAAAACATACAAATCACTGCTACCAAGATTAGAATAATATTTAACACCAATTGTTGTTTTTTTAGCATCATGTCTTTATTTTAAATGGGTGGTTTACCCAATGTGACTGTATAAGTCAAGGAAGCATTAAACAGGGCTATGGGAATAAATGCATTTAACTTTACAGGCCATTACTGAACATATCTGTAATGGGGCAAGTTTCATGTGAACTAAAGTTATTATAATTTTTAATTTAGCACATCATAAGTCATAAGTTATGCATATGATCACTTTGAGAGCCTTCTTTAGTTGGAGAACTGTGCCCAGGGGAGTCTCTAGCGCTTTTTCTGCCAAAGGAACATATTCTATAACTTACCAAAGAGATCTAACTTAACTGACAAATAGACTTGGTATAGGATAACATGTAAGACTGATTTTCTAATGATATGCATATATTTGAAACACTGATCAGCAAAAAACTATGTAATGCTAGCCCAGATAACTTGCAAAGTAGTTAAGATTAGCTTACATTTTGATACCATTGCCCTTTTGTTGTCTAAGCACTATTAGACTGATTTCATCAAAACCCTTGTCAAACATATATATATATATATATATATATATATATATATATATATATATATATATATATATATATATATATATATCAACCTCATGTTTGCGCTTTTTTTAAAAACATTCTTCTTTTAATAAGTTATCAGCCATAACGCGTTTCGGCCACTGGAATGGCCTTAGTCACATGGCACATACGTGATATTGCGTGATATTTACTTCCGTTTCTCGGGAAAACATAAATGAAAGACTTAAACCCTCACAGTGTCAACTTTTCATCTTGGTTAAAAGATGAATAAATAACAATAAAAGTGAAAGTAGATGAGCATAGTTAATAATAACTTCCCAGGCAAGTGCCCAATGGATAACTAGATCTGTATCCACTAACTCATCTAACTGTCATCGATGTGTTGTTTGTAGACAAGTGCCTAATTCAATATACATATTCCAATCCATTTTCTTTGAATAAGAAAAATCATTTAAATTACGATTTCAAAATTGATTCTACTAAAGATGATAAAGTGCTGTGTGCAATGTCATAGTCGGCAAGTGCTGATTTATATAACTGCCACCTCCTAGACTTCTAGTTGCCTGTACCCACTCCACTATGTGAGGGTAAATCACATAACATAAACAAAGAACAAACAAAACCTGCATTCGCAGCTGATCTACTGCTGTTTTCTTATCCAATTTTATGCCATAACTGCTCATAAATGACGATCCTACTCAAGATTTACAGGCACGAATGCAGTTCTTCATCATGGTTTAGCCCATTAGGAAACATGCTGTCTAGCATTATTATGTATCTGGTTTCCAGTTCCCGTTATGTTTTTGTACTGTTCCCCCCGTCTGCTTGCTGGTACTGCATCAATGACATGGGTGTTTAGGGAGTGTCATCCATATAACTGGATCTGACTTCAATATGTGCTAGTTTTTGTTCAGTAGATCCCTGAGTGCTTTATTCTGTTTGTTATGAGTCGTTAAAAATCTCACTGATGATTGGGTTTTTCTATCTTTTGGGTCTCTAGAAGGAAATAGGATCGATTCTATTTTCTTTTCATTGGCTGCTTGCCTAGCCTCATAGATTACTGATCTATTGTACCCTCTCTCAAGGAAGATATCTGTCATCTCATCCTGGCACTTTTTCAATTAATCTGTGCCGCAATTTCTTTTTGCCCGCAGCATCTCACCATAAGGGATGCTCAATTTGGTGTGACTAGGGTGGAAGCTGGAGGCATGAAGTGTTGTGTTCCCAGCTGTCTTTTTTCTATACAGCCTGGTTTCCAATTTACCCTCTTAAACATATACTTCTATATCCAGAAATGTAACGCTAGTCTTACTGATATCATGAGTAAACCTCAAATTCAATTCATTATTGTTAATGAGCTTAACGAACTGTTCTGCAGAACTAGTCGAGCCCCTCCAAACCACAAAGAGATCATCTATGTATCTAGCCCACGTTACTATGTGTTCATCCCAAATTTGTGCATGTTCTGTGCAGAGCACCTGTTCCTCCCACCAGCTTACATGTAAACACGCATAACTGGGGGCGAAACAGCTGCCCATTGCAATCCCACGCTGTTGGTGGTACACTTCACCCCCAAACAAAAAGAAATTGTTTTCTAGGCATCTCCTTGCCATAGTAATCAACATTTAAGTATGGTTGTAGAGACCAACCGGTCTATCTCATAAAAAATACTGCATGGCTTGTAGGCCATCCTTATGGGCTATGCTCGTATAAAGAGTTGTTTTATCCAATGCCATCAAAACATAGTCATCTTCAATGGGTACATCATGAATCATTTTTAGAAAGTCACCACTATCCTTAATGTAGGCTGGCAAATTTTTCAAATAATTTTGCAAGAAGAAGTCAATATATTTGGAAGCATTTTCCATCATACTTCCAATTGCAGCAATTATTGGATGTCCCGGGGGGCACACAGCATTTTTTTGAACTTTGGGGATTAGATATATGATAGGAGTCTTCGAAGTATCATTTCTAAGATATAAATATTCATCATGAGATAATAGACCTTCGGACATCCAATGTTTCAGCTCTTGACTATATTCGGAATGCGCCATGGTTAATGTTATTTGTTTGCATTTCCTGTAGCAGTCTCTTTGCCCAAGTTGGATCTGTGCTTCTTGTAAATACATACTAAGAGGCCATAGAACTACATTCCCACCTTTGTCGGTGTTCCTTGCCACTACATTATTATTCTTTCTTAGCTTTTCTACTAGCCCGTGGAATTTCCATTCATCAGGAGTTCTTTATGCCTTGCTTTCGTTGGTCTCTCTACAGATCTTTTTTAGACCTTTGATAATCAGAGTTCATGAAAGGTATCTATATTGTACTTTATTGTGACCGGCATTGCTTTAGCAAAAACAACAATTGATGGACAGAATGCAAAACAATGTCATACATTCACCCCAGTACAGAGATCTGGGCCTAAATCCATCGTTTTTTAGCTCACCATGCCATTCCAGTTTGAACCCAGCCATATGCAAATCAGTCTTGACCCTGTGCCCTATGGGAACAGTCCAGCCCGAACTGCCAGGCCAGGTCCTCCCTGGACTGGAAACAAGCATCCTAGGACCGGTTTCAGGGTTTCACCCCTCTTCAGCCAGGATAGCTTGACTCCAGCGGCATGGAGAGCACGGGACCCACGTCTGGTCATACCCGTCCCACTCGGGGTGATAAATGCAAAAACAACAATTGATGGACAGAATGCAGAACAATGTCATACATTCACCCCAGTACAGAGATCTGGGCCTAAATCCATCGTTTTTGCTCACCATGCCATTCCAGTTTGAACCCAGCCATATGCAAATCAGTCTTGACCCTGTGCCCTATGGGAACAGTCCAGCCCGAACTGCCAGGCCAGGTCCTCCCTGGACTGGAAACAAGCATCCTAGGACCGGTTTCGGGGTTTCACCCCTCTTCAGCCAGGATAGCTTGACTCCAGCGGCATGGAGAGCAAGGGACCCACGTCTGGGCATACCCGTCCCACTCGGGGTGACAAATGCAAAAACAACAATTGATGGACAGAATGCAGAACAATGTCATACATTCACCCCAGTACAGAGATCTGGGCCTAAATCCATCGTTTTTTTGCTCACCATGCCATTCCAGTTTGAACCCAGCCATATGCAAATCAGTCTTGACCCTGTGCCCTATGGGAACAGTCCAGCCCGAACTGCCAGGCCAGGTCCTCCCTGGACTGGAAACAAGCATCCTAGGACCGGTTTCGGGGTTTCACCCCTCTTCAACCAGGATAGCTTGACTCCAGCGGCATGGAGAGCACGGGACCCACGTCTGGGCATACCCGTCCCACTCGGGGTGACAAATGCAAAAACAACAATTGATGGACATTGCTTTAGAGCATGGTCGGAACGGTGTAGATGCAGATTTTCCCACCTCTATGTTGTACTCTTGTATGATGTCCTGACTGCTGGTTTCCACACTGGAGTCTTTACTTTCAATTTCTAACTGTTGAAGGGTCTGCAAAAGGGACAGGTCTGTGATAGTAGCAATCTCCACTGGAGCTTTTGGCGTGTTCCCCTCCGCCCGAGTTGTTATGTTTGGGCTTTCACTTAATGTATGTACTTTTTGAAGTTTGAGCTTACTTATATATTTAAAAGTGTCAATATGAAAGTCCCAATGATAAGATATCTTCCTCCACTTTGGTTAATGTCACATTAGTAAGGTTCACAATTGATCCCCCTCTACCTGTTTCTGAGCTCATTACATTTGTTTCCATTGCTTTTTGATGTTTCTGTTTTGCCTTTCTGATTTTTTGCTGCTGTTTGTTCTGCCGGTACCTCCGTCTTGTTGCTTTTGAGTCCTTGGTATTCATGGCTTGAGCGTTAGGCGCCGGTCTAAACGTAAAAAATCCAATTCATCCGAAATTTTTTATTTTTCTCGATGATGTAGCTCCGTCTTGTTCTAGTCCCTTGCTTAAATCTTTGTTATCCGTCTCAATTTCAGAACTCAACTCCGTCTCCGTCAATCTTTTCTCCTGTTGTATTCTATTTCCTTCCTCCTGACGCTGTTTTCTCAGGTAGTCAAATCTTCTGGCAAACGTAAGTATTTGTCCATTCTCGTAATCAATCCTATCTCTCGTGAATTTTTGCACCTTTGTTTGTTTGATAGTCTCCTCATGTTTTTTTAAATGGTTTTTCATATCCGTTTTGTATTTCTCTACCTCATTGTTCTCTGGTCTGGAATTGAGCTCAGTTTCCAACAGTTCAATTTCTTGTAGGATCTTCTGTCTATCTTTGTCAGCATATTTGATCAGAATTTGCACCAATCTTGCTGACGTCTCCAAGTTACTGGCTGCCCATTCTTTGAGCATATCTGGATCTGGGTTCTCAAAGCTTGGTGCAATAAGTATTTTCAATCCACGAGGAAGCGGTTCACCTCCAGATACTTTGTCAAAGATTTGACATCTCACCAGTTCATAATTTCCTTGCGGTTTAGTTCCTCCAAAGTTTTTAATAATTGTGCTCCACCTTTTGACTGATCCTGCTTTGTTCTTTGTATACTTTGTACGCTAAACATTTGTTCAGCCTCCTCCTCTCTTTCACATACCGTGTTGGCTGACATATTGCTTATTTTCAGAACGTAGTAACCGTCGATAAAAAAAGTTTCTTCAGCGATGGTTATCTTCCGCCACCAGACCCGTACAGTCTTCAGCTCACCTGGGGGTCTTCACGGTGCGTTAGCGAGCCCTTCGGTCCATCGTCGCACACTTCGGATCCTCCAGCTAGTCTCATCCAGCCCTGGATTTCTGGTACTGGGGCCTGCAGCTTCTTTAAGCTTCACCTTCGAAGACACCACAGAACGCGGTGTATCCACGTAGACTAAATGCCGCTGGTCCAAACATGGGTGGTCCGCTCGCAGGTACAGTCTTCCCCGCAAATATCACCTCGCATTTGTGCTTTTTTTTTTTTAAACAAACGGCGCTGACTCCATGTGTATTTTCACATTCTTCATTTAATCAGTTATCAGCCAGAACGCGTTTCGGCCGCTGCAATGGCCTTGGTCACATGGCACGCATGTGATATTGCATGCTATTTACTTCAGTTTCTCGGGAAAACATAAATGAAAGACTTAAACCCTTGAAGTGTCAATATGACTATCACATGAAAATTCATTATATAAAGTCATGATTGGAGGCAACACAGGTATTTTGCACAACTTTTCATCTTGGTTGAAAGATCAAAATAACAATAAAAGTGAAAGTAGATGAGCATAGTTCATAATAACTTCCCAGGCAAGTGCCCAATGGAGAACTTGATCTGTATCCACTAACTCATCTAACTGTAATGGATGTGTTGTTGGTAGACAAGTGCCTGATTCTATATACACATTTCAATCCATTTTCTTTGAATAAGAAAAATAATTTAAATTACGATTTCAAAATTGCTTCTACTAAAGATCATAAAGTGCTGTGTGTAATGTTATATATATATATATATATATATATATATATATACACAAATTAACTATTTGTGTGTTTGTAACTTTATCAACGGGGCAGATCGAATGTAATTTTTTAAGTGTTTCTAATGGATGTCTGTAGAAAACACCTACACCATTTTAATTATTCTAATTGATATTTGAAAGGTATACTTCTGATTTACAAGGAAAGTACTGTGTTCCTTTTTCAATGCATTTGATTTCCAGAGATGCTTTAATGCTTTTATAACCTTGTAGTTTTCTGTATATTTGATGTTATAATCAATTAAATCAATGTTAGTATCTGGAATTTTGAATGAATAGTCCCTTCTAGGTGACAATGTTTATTAAACTGTTTCCCACAGAGTTAGTAAAAAGATAAAAAAGCAACTTTTAAACACTAATCTCAGTTACCAAAATTAGACACAACTGCAATATGCCATCATGTCCTATTATATATTAATTTCAAAACGTTGGTTTTGGAGCTAAAATATAAAACAAAGCTAAAAAGAGCATAGTTGCAACATAATATTTTCTTACAATGTAGCATCCAACAATTAACGTAGCACTGGCAACAAGGAGAAATACTGAACAATGAACTTTAGGAAATAACTGTAGATGCCAATTAACGTTTCCGTGGCTTTGATGATTTGTGGAATCATCGATCGGTCAAAATATGCCGACAAGAAAATGCATGTGAACAATGACGTAAGTGCAAATCTGGAGAAAGAAGAAAAATACATTGCAGGGTACTTCCAAAAGCTAGGAACAATGTATTATTTTATAACATAATATGAACATTTAATTTACAAATATAATACATTTAAATGTGAAATTAATTCATCATTTTCATATAATAACATTTGATTCAGAAGTCCTTGCAATGCATTGATATTAAGATTAAGCATTAATGTATTGTTTATTATATATTGCTGTCAATTTTCACTTAGCCACTTTGTGCTTCACCATTGAGGGCACTATATGGTCCCCTAAATTTCTATAGCTCTATGTACAACTATCTTTAAATGTATGGGACATAATCAAATAGCAAGGCACAACCATACCTATGGCAGAGTGTGTGTTATGCAGCTTTCTCTAACATAATACAACTCAACATAAAAAGAAAAACATAACTTATAATATCTGTATGTGCAATTGTGTCTAACCTGCGTAAATTATAGAATAAAAATCATTATCATTTACTCATATACATTTCTACCTCAGAGTTTTTATTTAAGCACTTTCAGCTACTTGGGCATTTTAACACAACAATATACAAAGTTTTGATGCGAGAAACAGTAAAGGGATATCAAGATCAAGTAAACAAACTGGAGGATCAATTCAAATAGTTATGTCCTCTCTAATGGAAGTTCACAGAAAGAATCAAAGCACATCTGCTGTGAAAAGTCTATTCTAAACCTATAACCTAAAATGCAGGAAATACCATTGCATTTGAAACCTTTGTCACAATCATATGAATTGCAGCTTTATTCTGTACTGTCACCTAAAGCATCCAATTCCCGATATTCATTGGCTTGTGAAAGAATTTACATTTTTTCACTTCCAATTGCTTGTAAACTGCCATTTCAAACAATAGGGTATTCAAAATAATCATTGAATGCAATTTGGCATTATAGGATTCTAATCACAGTTGCAAACCTGAATCTCCAAACAAAGAGGCCTGTCATACATTTTGTGACTTTTTGTAAGTGAGTTTCATTATGCTAATAAAGAATCACATAACAATATAAAGGTTAGCTTGTTGTTCTTGTACTTTCTGGTGCTGGACTGGTTCAATGAAGGTCACTGCTCCTCAATTTATCATTCCTCCTGGATTTATACATTATGTTTTTGTTCCCTAGCTCCCTGTTACAGCGTTCACAATTACTAATCTTCTGATTGGCAGTGCTGCATTTCCATATTTTGTTTCTGTAATTGTTCAATTTAGATTTCTAACTTCCACATTATTTTGCTATACTTTAAGATGTTTCCAGCTACTACTCAGTGCTGCAGTTTGTGTTGCTTTTTTAAAAATGTTGTTTTATGCACTCATTTTACTTCCATTCTGAGCTATTGTCTTCCCCCTTTAAAATCCGGAGCTGCATTTTGAGCAGTGGTGTAATACAAAATTCCAACAAGGAGTATTGGGTAACTTGAGAGTTTGCAGTAAACATCTTCCCCCTTCAGCAAGTCAGTAACCACAATATTTCATGTATATCTAGCCAGCAGCGGAGGGTAGATGAGGGCGACGGAGCGGCGCTCTGTCAGTTTCCTGGGTTTCTGGCAAAGTAAACTTAATTCTGGCACATTCAAAAACATTCAATTCATTTGTGCCTCCCACAATTTTCATTGTCTAATCTGACCCTCTCTTTGAGGATCAGGCAACCAGTCACATTCAGGAGGCGAAGTGCGCAGGTGTGAATCTTCACGTATTTTACGCTGGGCATTGCCGTGAACAGCCCCGGGGCTGGGTGCCTCACACACAGGGTAGAGTTCAGGTATAGAGTGGAGCCAGTGATGTCACTGTGGCTTGAAACATGGGTGCATTAGGCTACAGCTGTTCTGAGGCTGCACCTAAGTCAATTACAATGACTGCCTCTGCAACGTCCTGATGTTACTCACACTGGGCCTTTTGTCCTGGCTACCAGTAGCGGCCCGTGATGGGAGTGCTGCCGGGCGGTGACGTGGGGCGGGGGAGGGGCAGGGTGGGGGGTAGTAAACTCCAAAATACGGCCGCACAGAGGTAAGTAAACAAACAAATAAATATAACGAATTTCGTTGCGCACCTTGCATCGCCAAATGCGATGCAGCGCGCACAACAAAATTCGTTTTATACTTACCTCTGTGCGGCCATATTCCGGAGTTTACTACCCCCCACCCTGCCCCTCCCCCGCCCCGCGTCACCGCCCGGCAGCACTCCCACCACGGGCCGCTACTGCTGGCTACAAACAGAAAGCGTGCACAGAACCTCCTGTAAATATCAGCAGTCTGTGCTGGATATGGAACATCAGGAAAGGCTCTTCTGCCCCTTGTCCTCCACCCATCTGCTTTCAAGTAATGTAATTGTGAGCGGAGCAGCGAGGAGCAAATATCTAGGCGGAAGCATGTTTGAGAACTTTTTCTGTTCCAACTGAAGCCCGCAACATACACATACGTGTTACACTTGCATAAATTAACAGATTTTTAAAGTAAAAGGGACACCAAGAACTGTTTTTGAGCATGCCGAAATTAGAAAGTCAGAGACAGTTAACACATTCATAATCAGCATTCGGTGTTCGTGGTAGTCATTGTTCATATTTTGTATTAGGTCATTTAAGGTCTGTTGTTTCTGCAGTGCCCACAATGACTTCTGAACATGTTCTGCATCACTTTACACTTTTACTGTTTCCAAATGGCAAGTGTTTAACAATTTTTAAGGGTAATCACTGAGTCACCGTGTACACCTTGGAAGCATGAATGTCTGTGTGGGCCATCCTGAGTAAGGACTCATGACAGGCAGATTATAGCCAGATTTCAGTAAAACCACTTAATTCACTTAGCCACATTCCTGGGTTTCATGCAATGACAATGCTTTCTCGTATTCAATACGTACTGATCTAATGTCACACCCCACAGTTTTCAAATTTCACCAGCCTGTATCTAGCCAGGGTGCAAAAACATTGAGAGGACCTGTTACCCAAATAGTCTCTAAGCAGGAACATAGCAGTTTTCCTATACACAATATTAATGTTTATATACCATAATATGAACTTATTATAAAAAAACAAAAGGTTGCGTAAATAAATTGAATCTTCATTCCAACCTCTAGCCAAAACAGGTTTTGTCCATTGGTTTAAGCACCCTATGACTTTGTTAGGGTTACAAGAAATGTGTGAATACTTTAAACTAATTCAAATCTTATTATGACACCCATAGTGGTAAAACCTAACACATGCTCACCACAAGAATCTACATATTGTTTTTTCTATCTAGGGCCATTTTCCATATTAATAATTACAACTAAATAAAACCATTAATATTCTCATTTTATATCAAATAGGTGTTTCATAATATCCTTGACTCATCATTCATTAACCCATCACAAGCATAGCATATCTGGCAACATTTTCTATTAACAGAATTTCAATAATTCTGAAGAAGTGTCCTAAACAGTAATGTCTACAAGTATGGTTAGTCTAGCTATTTGGTCAAATATTTGTATCCCTTTACCATGTGACCAAAACAATAGATGTCACTGCCTATTCCAATGGTTTCATGCTTACTTTCCCACTTGTAGTGAGTCTTTTGGTAGTACATTCAGAAGTATTGAGTATAGACATCAAATAAAATTACTAATGAATGCTGTGAGAGCCAAAAGGGAGTATGGCTGTATATTTGTCATTCATGTCTATTATATAGCCTCTTAATCCGGGCTTTCAATATCTTTGGAGTAGGTATACACACGCTTTTGTCATTCTTTTCAAATAGCGAATAGGAGGGGATGTGAAAGGGGCACCCCCATGCCATTTGTGGCTTGGAAAGGAATGTATCAATGTTGTGGGACTGCAACTATGGCCCCATGATGGGGTGGAAACTGATTCAGAAAGGGGAAAGTGTTGCATTGTGAATCATCATGTCTGTTCCTCCCAATGTCTTTCAAACTGGGAAATATACTTTTTAAAGCAGCATCCATGTCTTTAGTTGGCATGGGCTGCTTTAAAAAATACCATTTTGTAAAGCAAATGCAGGGATAGAAGTCTGCAGTATTTTGCAGGCGTACACCCATGCATCCATGCATCACAAGGGGTCACAAATTACGACCTGCCTAATTAATATTCATTAGGCAGGTCATTTTGTGCCACCCTTTGTGAGTAGACAACTTGCATGTGATCTAGCAGTACAGAGGTTGCATCACAAACTGCATTTCCTTTCGATAACCGGTAAGTGTGAAAATGCACATCTCTGGTTTGCGACCAGGAATGATCCATTGAGCTCAGAATACTTTTGATTGTTCATAGCTGACTCTCGGTTGCAACACTTGCTGCCCTATGCTAGTTGTGCTCCCTTTTGATGAGTAATTTGATGATAATATTTGGGCAGATTTCACAGACATTCTCTTTCCCTGATACAGTCAGGCCAGGACCACAATATCAGAAGAAGCCCTCAGAAGACATTATGTAATGTTTTCACAGAGAAGCTGAGGCTGAGACCTGTTTTGGAGGTCTTAATCCAGAGCAGAGATAAAACAAAATCCAGAGTTCCAAATTAAACGAAAATGGTGAACAAGCACTGCAGAAGGATTTCCTCACCATCCATATCTGTAATAGCATGGGCTTGCAGAAATATTGATCAAATGGAGTCTGCCATTTATAAACTTACAAGTGTTTTTGATTGTTTCAGGATTTTCCACCCAAGCCTTTTATGCTACTTATGTGAGTCTTCACGGATACCTTTGCTAGGTTTCAAAGCTCATAGTATCACATAGACTGAAGATAGACTTAATTAATGTAGTAGGGCTCAAATTTATTTGGAGTAATTTGTGTTCATGAGCCGAGAGTGGCGAAAGTTGATGAAGGTGAATTCAATTCTAACGTTTTAACAGATCAGTGCTATAATACTGAGGTCAGAATAATTCTGATTTGTTGCAAGATGGGTTTTGCCCATTTAATACGCCAAGATTGTTTTGCTTTTTGGATCACCTGATTTATGACTTTTAACTGTGGGTGAGTCTCACGACGTGTGTCTCATCCATGATGATCACATGGTAAATGGACTGCACATGTTTACCACCAGTGATGAGATAAGGCCACTGCAACACAGCTAGGGTAAGGGACACTAGGCTGCTACACATGAACACATGTGTGTTTCCATCGTGTGCAGCCCAGTCACTGCGCACAGGTCACCTAATGCAGAGGGGACTGTGTGGGATTAGATGTTGACCTGGTGTAGGTCTCATAATGTTAGTGTACACTTATAGGGAAAGTCTGTGTGGTTTACTGTTTTGTCTGCAGTGACACTTTATTATCCACATAGGAGGAAGACTTCCTTAAAGTGCAGTTTTGCTTCCCTTTGGCCTGCAGAGTCCATTGACATGAAAATGGGGCGGAACATGTACCCCAAATCCAAATCTAAGAGTTCTAAGGAAATATCTGTAGAACTTATGGGTCATCCTGGATTGGCATAATTTGCTGGCTCAGCCCAGAGTCAGAGCCCAGGCTTTTTGTCACCCTGCTGTGCCAATTTAATTACATTTCTCTCTAGCAGTAGGAACAAAAGCCTCCCCACACAAAGGTAGCAATTAACAGGGCTTCACCCAACTCCTGTAGAGGAAACGGGTGGAGGTGAAGGATCTGCATCAGTCAATTAGCTGTCACACTGTTCCAGGGGTGGGCCAGCCCAAGCACACTGAACAAAGGAGGGAGTCCAGACCACTACAGCCAACACGAGAGGTTGCTCTGCTTTGAAGATTTGCTGGGAAAGGTCATGGCAGTAATGCCAACGAGGGACAGAGCTGAGGCCCCCAGAGGAGATTTGACCAGTGACTGCTGGATGACACTGTTTTGAATTGTCTCAGTATTCTACACAGGAGGGTTGAGACAGGGGTTGAGGGGTGATGAGGCCACCAAGGATAGGTCAGAAGTGCCTGGTTTCTAGACCTTTCCACCCCCACTTCAAAAATCTTGGACAAAGGGGAGGTCTCTCTCTTGGTTGTGCTTTAAGCAGGACACTGGGATTGGAGGTGACAGCCATGGGCAACTGGAAGGAGGAACTTCCTGATGACCATCTGGACTAAAGACTCTTACTACAGTTGACCCCAAGACCAGTGGGTATCTCCCCAGGATCAGGAAGTTGGTCCACTTACACACCCAAAGGGCGAGTTGGGGGAAGAAATTGATTTCTGTGCCAAGGAGGAGAGAAGCACCAAAGCAGAAAGAGAAGAAAAGCTGGCTTTGAGTGACAGTGGAGCCAGCTCCTTGCAGATTCACCACCTTAGAGGCCAAGAGGCCTACGGAAAATGATCCAGGTGGCTTGGGCGACTTACAGGAGCAAAATGTGCCCAAAAGCATGCAAGGGCCCGAAATATGAGCTGGATTTGACCTTTGACCGCTCAGTGCAGTCATGGAGTACGTGCAGCTCGGCTGCAAAGTTGCTGACCACTGCCTGGGATGGGCTCATGCATAGGGATCATAGCAAGGTGCACTTTTATTTTTTTATCCTGTGAGGGGGCATGTGCAGGGCTGCCTCCTCAGAGTTCAGAGGGCCTGGGTATCCCAACTCCCAGACCAGTTCATTTATTGATGGCCCGACATCCCAACTGTGAGCCCCCAATTGCACCAAATGACAGGAAAGTGCTGTCACGCTCCCCAGAAGAGAGAGAGAGAGAGAAAGAGAGAGATGGAGGCGGGGCCTGAGATACTTCCGGGACCCCGACAAAGTGGAAGAGGACGGGGGAGTGCCACCGCATTCCCACATTGGTGGTGAGCCTGTCCCGCTCCCTGTGTCTGGGCAGGCAGCTACCACCAAAGGAAGTGCCCTGTCAGAAGGAGCTGGCAGGGAAAGAGAACTGCCAGCTCTCGCATAAGCACAGGGAAGCGGGGCCCATGTGGGGAGCCAGTGAGGCAGACAGAGGTGGGCTCCCTGGGCTGCCCCAACATTGGAGACATGCTTGGGTGCTCCTCAAGATCAAAATAAAAAGATAACAGAACGAAGGCACACCTATCTTTTTTTAATCAAAAGAGCCCTCATTCACTATTTAAGCTCCTGGTGAGTGTGTCCCCCAAAATGCCCTGTGTGGTTTTTGCTGCCCACCAACAAGGGCCCCACCAACTTAACCAAAGATGTGGTGGGGAGTTGCAGGAGGGCTGCAGCTCCTCCTAAGGGGTCCTCAGTGATCACCAAAAGTACTGACCCTAAGTCTGGAGGGTCTTCAAAAGGAGGACCACTCTAAGCCTTGCCTGAGTTTCCAAGCACTCCCCACACTTGAACTGAAGCTCTTCAATTGAGAGTGCAGCACCCCCTACGGGCTAAGTCTATGGCTGCAGGTTATGTGGCCTAAAGATTATTAAACAAGACACAAACACATGTATGTTAAAAAATGATTTTTTGAAAACGTGTTATTCGCAGTGGGTTGAAAATGCTTCCCTTGAGAAATTTTTCATGATGGTTTGACAAAACATTTTCTTTACATGTGCAAAATGCACCCTTGTGTCTAAAATGGGACTGGAGCTGTTTTAACATCTACCTATTTCTGACATTTCATTCAGTCCTTTAGTGATGCTATTGAAATGAGCTATCATATAGGCTTCTTTTCTTAACAGTGAAGCCTCAGTGTCACCCCCTCTTGGTGATGGTTTGATGACTGATAGCACAGTCCATTTAAACTCAAGTTAGTGGTGATTGGAGTCATTGTTCTGAGGCCTTTTTTCTGATGGAAGGGGATAAGTCTGCTCTTACAATCCCAAGGTCAAAATTCAGCATAAGGTGCCAATTTTTTCGTATAATTGACCGAAATGCATTAGTGTGTGGTCCATCTGTCGAGACACACACCAACTTCCCCATCTCTCAATGTTCAATATGAAGGCATTGACGGGCCACTATAAATGTGGTACCTGTACGAATTGTAGTAACACGATAGTGGGTACTGACTTTATACACAACGACATTAAGTGGACAAGGAAACAATTCTCCAACTGCAAGACAAAAACGTCATTTATGCAATTGTTTGTCCTTGCCCAAGAATTTACATTGGCAAAACTATGCAAGAGATTCGATCAACGCGTAGCGCAGCACCGATCAAGGATAAAAAATAAAGTTGTAACAGCATATATGGTGAACCACTTCATTGACTCCACTTACCACGAACTTGAGTTAATTGGAGATTAAGGCAAGAAACATATGAAGCAAGTTAAGTGTCAGAATGTCATACCAGGCAAGTACACAAGCGTTTTCTCCTGATAAAAAAGTACATTGTTCACTAGCCAAAGCAGGTCAGAAATTAAATTCCTTGTTATGAAGTGGCTTGGAGCCAGCTCTCACACCATCAAATATAACTCTAAGCAAATATTCACTTTGGTATGAGTTTTGAAATATGAGGATGCACGTAAGAAGGCCCACAATAGGTAAACATTTGGCATATAGACAGATCGAAAGAGACACTGCAGTATCAACTGAAACATATGTTATGGTCTCTGCCACAGATTTGGGCTGACTATTGTTGAATAGCTGGTACAGCAGTATTTCAGACCTTAGAAAATGGTATATGTCTGCTTAAAACTGGAATTGTAAAGGAATTTGGTGATTTTGTAGCACCCCTACAGTGCACAAAAGAACACCACACTATAACATAACGAAGCAAAACAACTTAAACATAACGGCACAACACAACGAAACATGTAAAACAGAATCTAACATAACCACAGTAGTACATAATATCACAAAGTACTATAATATTTTAACAGAAAAACACAGCATCACAAAAACACAAGTCACTAACAAGCACATGCATACTTACATTTTTGTCACATATTACTAACTGCAAATATCTAATTTCGTAATATGGTGGTAAACTTTGTTTGCACCACTGCCTTACTTAACACCAGCCAAAAACGTTTTGTCATCTGGCCCATCTGACAATACGTGAAAAAAACATTCGTAACCTTGTCACCAATGAAAAGGTTATGTGAAATATTTTGACATGAGCATATTGTATAATTAAAACACATATTCATTATTGGTAAGGCCAGTTACACAGTTATATTTTCTTTCCTTGGATGGGATTTTTGACCAGAAGATATGGACGTATTTCATCTGGTTAAAACAACCTGCGCTGTTGGACAGGGAGGACTTATAGTACCTATTGTGGGCAGTCTGAAGGACATACAAATTAGACAGATGAAGAGAAGGATGCTAGACAGATGTCAGTTTGCAGTGACTTCTCTCTCATGTTTCTACTCCAGCTCCTCCAGTGTCAGGCTGGCATGGTGAATAACATGAGCATATGTAGATAGGGCCTGCAAACGTTAAAGAGTGCTGCAATTGAGGGGAAATGTTGTTGCTACTGGGTCCCTGTTTCCTTGCAGTTTCATGCAGGTTGAGGGCAGTCTGAGTGCATAAGGAAATTTTGGGGGGTCACGTCTCTTTAATTTTGATGTGTACTGCACTATCCAGGATGCCACTGGAGGCAGCTGGACGATCATAAAAGAAATTCCACTCAGGAGGCACTGAGTCTCTGAGCCCTGGATCACCTCCCCACCTCCTTGTCTCCCTTTTAGTTTCAGCTTGGAATTCATAATGCTGTGGGGGTAGAGTGGACACTCCTTTGTAGTGATTCTTGAGCCTGTGCTTGGATCTTGGACCATCTGGAGCCCCTTTTTTGTAAATGTACATCACTTTTCTTTGTCTTTGTGTAGAGTCTTGGTTTACAGCCTTGGATGAGCTGGACATCTAGATTCCTGTTCGACTAATGCTATCTGCCATGCTCATTCTGGAGGTCAGTGGGGTATTGTTTCTGCCCACTACACTTAGGCAGGTGTTGTGAGTGTTTTGACTGCCCATTTGTAACTTTAGATTCACGTTTTCTTTTTTACTGTTAAACTGTTAAAACGTTGCACATCTACTATTAAAACCTACTAAATCTGACCATTTTTCATTCTTTTAACCCTGAATGTTTTTATGGTCCGATATGGTTCCTTCTTTCTTGTGCTTTTCTGTTATGTTATTCAAAATATTTATAGCACAAGTCCATTGATTTTAAATATTAAAATCAATATATTTAATCTAATAAATGCACTCACAGATTAATGCTGGGATTCAACCCTAGAATTATTAGCATAGCTCTCAGCATTTTCAAATTATTTAGCTAGGTCGGTCCTGTGCACACTGTGCCACTAGAACTAAAGTATAACATACTAATGAGCCCTAACAGGGGTGTTCCGGTTCAGAGAGGACCTGGTCTGGCAGTTCTGGCTGGACTATACCTATTGGAGCAGAGTCAAGAGTGATTTGCATATGGCTGGGACCAAACCGAGGTGACATGGTGTACAAAATAACAATGGACTAGGAAGCAGCCCTGGGTAATTACCAGTGGCTGAGATTAATTCAAGCATTCCATCCATCACTTTTCTGCATACTTCACAGGAGATTATGAGCACACCCTGTTTCCTGGTATGGTTGTCTTTGGGTTTACTTGTGGCCCACCTGAGTGTCCTGCATTCCTGAGTGTCTGAATACTCTTAAGTGTGGCACCTGACAGGAAGAAAGCAGGAGAAATCAAGCAGCAACTCTCTCAACCACGTGTCTAGTTCTAGCTCTTCTGCCCTGCCTGACACTTCCTTAAGGCTGGGCAGTGGAGCCAGCTCATCCTTGGTTCTTGCGCTCCCGATGTTTCTTTCCAGATATGATGCTGAGAGTAAGCATCGATGGCCAGTGCTACTATTGCCCTGAGAGACCCCCTCACACAGTGTTGTGTCAGTGATGTCTAGTGCTTCTCTGGAGGCAGGTGAGGCTTCCTCTTTACAGCATGCCGTTGTTGTAATTAATTATATAGTTTTTTACCATACTCCCTTTGTCATTTAGTTTCCTCCCCCCATAATCTTATTGTAGTCCAGTTGTAGAACCTTCACTATTTGAACATTCTACCTGTCAGTTGATGTACCTGAGGAGAATCCTATGAAAAGGAGGCATCCACTATTAGGTCTTGGTTTGAATACAGTATCTTCATAACCTTAATCGACCATTCACTGTGCCTGGGAGGTAAGAGTCGATAAAGTCAAGAGTCGAAACCAAGGATCCTTTACAGAGGTTCATCTGCTATGCAGGTTCTGCCCTTGTTCTTGCAGGTTGCTTCTCAGTGTTTTGAACCTGTGCAGGGAATTAAAAAGGAAGGTGGAGTTTCCTATGTTTGGGGGGGGCACCTAGCCAAGTAGTGCTTCTAACAGGGTCCATCTCGTTGTTACCTTACCACTTTGCTGCATTCCTAGTAGAATTACAAATTTCAGCTCAAACCAAGACCTTTGCACATCTCCATCTGAGCCCCACCCTGACATGTTTGTTCCTCCCAAACACTTCAAAGGGATCCACCGCTGAAAATCAGAGTCAGATGTCTGGGCCTATCTATTTTTAAATCCTGTGATCATCCCACCCTTGGATTGGCATACAACTACAGAATTATGCCACTGGAGATTCCACCTCGCTCCTTCTTCCAACAGAAGAGGCATAATCCTCCAGGATTGGGCCTTTTATCTCCTTTGATCTGCCAGCTGGTTCAATAAAGCAATTATCTCACTGAGCGAGGCAACTCAAAGTATGAATGTCATTAATGGCTGGCACAGAGAAGGAAGATAAATTATAAAGAATGATACAAAATTCAGATATTTGAAAAATTACTGCAAATGTGGATTGCTGGAGCAATTGGTTATATAAAAGACCACACATGTCACCCTTGTATCATTCTCGATTTAGGAGTTACAGTGTAATCACAATTTAACATACAAAATGTGCAGTAAATCATTTACATACTTTATACAGCAAGACGTATGATGTTCTTACCAGTTGCCAATTAAATCATAACACGCATCTTTCATTGTGCTGTCTATGTACAGATAAAAGACTGAGTCACATAACAGTCTTATTCAGAATGCACATTTACACCCCATATTCTCACATGGTCACATTTAACTTATCTTAGCCCTTTATCTCAGCTTTCCACAGCAGTTGACCTTATGTTGGGAGGGGGGCAGTGGATGTTAGAGTTCACTACCATTTTCTATAGATCATTGTAAGGGGTGAGATTCCATTAAATGGGTCTAATGCCCAGTGGTCCAAATATCAGAGGTCTAACAGTGACAAAATGATGGTAGGACAAACTTCCTCTCCTCACTGTAGGACCATCTACTGCCCAGTAAACTTAACATTGCACAACTTCTTTGTAAGAAACATACAAACATTGTTCATTCATTATTCTACTTGGTGATAAGCAGCTGTAAGACTACCTCTCTTTACTGACATTGTGTATGTAAGAGATGTATTCAGCACATTTTCTGAGAGAAGCAGTGACACATTAGACTAAGATGCAGAATACCTAGAATACCTATAGAAAAGGTTTGATATTGAATTTGTGATATTTGTGAAAGGTGCGTCAAAACCTGAAACTATTATTGGCTTTGCACACGTTTTTGTACATGGAAAAATGCACAGATGAACATAGTGATCCTGTCTTTCAGCACTGACTCACAAACAATCCCAAATGTTACTCCAACAAACCAAAATACACAAAAGGGCTCAATAACACATGGTATTTTATCTTCAGTTCTTTTGGTTTTGTGTCGGCGAAATATGAAGAAGAGCCAATTGTGGAGTTGATGATGGAACACATGCAGGGAACATTCTTCTGGCCTTTACCAGCATACGTCCCCTTTGCCAATAAGAACTTCAAACAGGCAGTCTTGAACAAATGAACAGAAACATGTATTTCCAATCCTGCAGTGTGTGTCATTCAAATGAAGGATGCGAAACACAGCTGTGATTATGATGAAAAAGAAAAGAGAACATGGGAGAGTGCCTTTGTGTTGTTCTTTATGAGAAAGATCCTACTGCTAATATTTAAATTTGTTTTAATCCATATAATACAGCTAATGATCTTGATTTCTTTTCTTTAGAAGAATTTATTCAAATAGTTACAAAACTGGGGGGAAAAAGAATTATGTTCCTGCTGAGTCGCTCCAGATTCGCAATCTAAATATTACACAAGGTGCACAGAGGAACTGTTTTTCGAGCCTAAGATCCTCATTGTGAGAAAGAAAGGTAGCACACTGTTAAAAGAAAACCTGTCCATTATTGAAAGATTTGGAAACGAAAACAACTGTTCTTTAGAAATAGTATTTGAAAAGTCCTCTAAAGAAGTGTTCTTGATTCCAGTACTAACTTCAGATGTCATGGATTGTGAAAACAAAGAAGAAACAGTATGATATCTCTCAATGCCTATAGCTATAAAAGGAGAAATGTAAGACCAGATAAATTAGCACGTCTGTGAGCGTAGATTTTCTGCCCATAAGTTTTAAATCAATAAAATGTAGGAGGATGCCCAGTCTACTATCCCAAATACATTTCATCCTCATTTAGCCAAAGACTGCTTGAATAATAAAGTAGTAGGATTGACTACTGTATTATTCATTCTTCTCTTAAGTGACTTGAAGGGAGGGTCATGGTCCTACTAACATTAGATGAATCCAGGCCCTCCACCTTTTTACTCTAGGAGCACAATTTCCTTGATAGAGCTTAATGTGCAAATCAGTCATACATAATGTCATTTATTTATATCCTACGTTCAGTTATAGAAGTGGCATTCTATGCAGCTAGACCAATGCCTAATTCAAGTGTTAATAAATATAGAAATCTACAGTGGGGAGAGGATGCGGCCTAATGGCTAGGGCGGTCAACATCAAATCTGGGGAACCGGGTTCGAGTCTCGGCAAGGACACGCAACATCCTGTGATTCTGGGCAAATCACTTAATCTCCCCATGACTAACAAAAATTATTTTTTCCTCATATAATGCAACTGGTGCTCCTGTAAAGCACTCCGATAACTGATAACTTCGGGTCAAGTTTGCGTTATATGAAACTCCGGGAAAAATAAATCTGTGGCTCTGCTCTGGCCTGGATTAGATTGTTTCTGGCTGACAGAGGTCAATCTGTTTGGCATGCCATCATTTGCATCTGACCCTAAACAGATCAGGTTTGCCCAGCTCCTTTTAATATCACATGACCCCTCTGGCCTCCCTGGTGGAGTCCTTTGGGCTTCTTCTCACTATGGATAGTAACTCAGCAGACACTTTCAGATTGTTTAAGAACTATCTGATGGCCATCTTTTAGTGGATGTTGGATAGCAGCTTACAATACAGTACAACAGTTCTGCAAAGTTTTATGGACTATCAGCAAATGGGTGCAAAGGTATTAAGGGACAAAAGTCACAAACTTCCCTATCTCTGGTCACTATAACTACAGAGTGGATATATATATATATATATATACACCGAAACGTGTTGGGTTGTTCGGCTATATGGATTAAAAATTATTATGAATATATCATGCAGAGTAATGAACTTTCTTAGCTGATTTGAAAGGCGAGTGTGCATCCCGAGCATTGCTCCATGCAAAACCGGGAGAGATCACAATTACAACGGGTTCCTCTACCCCGACAGGCACTGGTGCCGATCCTGGCTCCCGCCTACAGGAGGATTTGTGTGGCTCATGAGATAGATATATATGTATAAAGATATATATAAATATATATCTATTTATATATATATATATATATATTATCTACTGGCGGTCGCCAGTAGATAGTTATAGTTAGGACCTATTTTCCATAGGAAATCCGCAACATTCTATTTGAAATAACTCTTGCGTCGGTTGACGAATCTTCGCGAAATTTTCAAACGTTATGGCCCGCTCCGGTCCGCTCCTATCCTGAAAGTTTCGGGGTGATTCGTCAAGCGGGGGCTGAGAAAAAGGGGGTCCCAAAGCGTGTTTCCCCATTCATTTTCCCATAGGAAACTTTAGCCACGGCTACAGCTCGAACTGCTGAACGGAATTACACCAAATTTGGCAAAGAGGTAGTTCTTGGTTCAGAAAGAACCCTTTTGTTAAATGGTGTAAATCTGTTCAGTAGTTCCTGTGAAAATCAAAAGGAAAATCACGTATATATCTATGGCCGCGTCGGATTCGCGCACCCTCCCGATCACGAGCTGCATGCTAATTGGCTGTCAACACTCCAAATCAGGAAGTGTTGGCAGCCATTTTGTCCTCGGTAGAACCGAGGCAGAGAGAACAAGTGCGCAAACGCACAAAGGGGGCAGGGTAGAAACACCCTGACCCCTAGGTCTGCCCAGGGGTCCCACAAGGACCCCTAGGCAGAAAAAAGCATTTTTTAAAAAAATCGGCGGGATGCGCTTAGGGTGCGCGGATCCCGCCGATAAAAAAAAAAAATCGCAAGTGCTTCAATGCTATTTTGCCCCCGGGTGGGCCAAGTCCCGGGGGCATGCGGGGGGGGTTGGTTTATAGTTAATGGGGGGGCCTCTAAGGCCCCCCAAGCCCTGGGGACCGCCACCCCCCGGGGCTTTCTAATAAAAATGGTGCGGGAGGGCCCTGTGCGCGCCCGCAGCCCCGGGGACCGCCACCCCCCGGGGCTTCTTTTTTTAAATTTGAAATACCTGTGTGGGGGGCTCCAGCCCCCCCAAACACCCTGGGGACCGCCACCTCCCCGGGGCACTAAAATTTTTAAAATGGGGGTCCGTTTCTGACCCCCGAAGCCCCGGGGACCACCACCTCCCCGGGGCTTTGCAGAAGTGGGGAGGGGGGCCGCGCAGCCCTCCTCCTGGAGCCTGTGGTGGCCCTGGGGACCGCCACCCCCCAGGGCCGGCTCCTGCAGTGCCCCCGGGACACTACTGTTTGCAATGGCAGGACGGGAGCCTCGCGGCTCCCGTCCTGTCATTGCAAACTTGCTTTGCTTCATTGAAGCGAGAGCAGGGAAACCTGCTCTCGCTTCAATGAAGCAAAGCAGATTGCTTTTCCATAAGGGGAGCTGCATGTCAGCAGCTCCCCTTATGGAAAAGCAATGCCGGCTCCCGCAGGACGTGGGGAGCCGGCGGGACCGTGCGGGGATTGGTCCCCAACGTGTGGCCAGGCCCCGGGGAATGGGGTCCCCGGGGCCATTAGTGGCCCGGGACGGGGGCCACGCAGCCCCCCTCCCAAAAAAAGGAATAAAAAAAAAAAAAAAGGACGCAAAGGCCGGCCACGGGGGATGGGGTCCCCGGGGCCTTTAATGATGTCACTGACCATGTCATGAGTGATGTAATATGTGACGTCATCAGCAGTGCATTGCGGGGCGCGAGTTATAGTTAGCTGAACTAACTATAACGGGGGAATTTCACGGGTTTTGTACGAGTGCAATGTCCAACTAACTATAACTGTCCCTAAAACCTATGGTTTTTTCAGTGAATTTCTAAGGTTTTTAAATGCTAATTTCTAACTATAACGTGCCTGAAACCTATGGTTTTTTCAGTGAATTTCAAAGGTTTTTAAATGCTAATTTCTAACTATAACGTGCCTGAAACCTATGGTTTTTTCAGTGAATTTCAAAGGTTTTTAAATGCTAATTTCTAACTACACCGTGCCTGAAACCTATGGTTTTTCAGTGAATTTCTATATATATATCTAGCTACATTTCTAGATTTTGTTTGGTATTGTGCATTTGGCAATAATTACAATTGTTAAAAGAGACATGTTGGGGTTATATTTATTAGTAATATGTAGTATTTATACCAACACGACATTTGAAATGCCCTTTTTGCCTTTTTAGATCATCTGTGTAATTTATTGATATTATCCTTGTATAATGAGCATTTTATGCATTCATCAGTTTTAAATGTGATCATTAGTATTGTATTCCTATTTATTTATTTATTATTCCACTACTTAATCAGGATGTGTGTCAACAATTTAGGTGCATATTTATTACTTATAGCCACTCTGTTGACTATAAAGTATATTTTCTATGTCTATCGTCACATGACACGGGTGAAGCAACTTTAAAAATGTTCTCTCGCAAAGCTAGCCTCATGTGATCAAGGCCGTTTTATCGGCCGAAACGCGTCATGGCAAGCAGAAGGGAGAAACAATAAAAAATACTTACCACGAAGAGGAGTTCGCGCATTCTTTCTCGCCGTGAGCTGGAAGTCTGGGAATGCTTTTGAGTTGATATATATATACATATATATATACACACACATATTTATATATATACATATATATATATACACACACACACACATATATATATATATAAATATATATATATATATGTGTGTATATATATATATATATACTAGATGATATCATCAGTGATGTCACTGACCATGTCGTGAGTGATGCAATATGGGATGTCATAAGCAGTTCGTTGCGGGGGCATAATTTAGAGCTAGCTTAGGTCACTGTAACTGCTGACTTTCAATGGTTTTGTGTGCGTAAATCTGAGCCAAACTATAACGTCCCTGTAACCTTTGTTTTTTTCAGTGAATTTCGAAGGTTTTTTAAATTTTATTCCCTAACTAGAACCTCCCTATAACCTTTGATATTTCCAGTAAATTTCAAAGGTTTTTAATGGTATTTCCTTCCTGCCTCTACCGTCTTCCTTCGCCTTTTATTCCTTTCATCTTCATCCTCTTCTCTGTGTACTTCTATGTCCATCACACACCCTCTTCCCTCCCATCCTCTTCTCTTCCCCTTCTCTCTCACATTTCTCTCATCTATCATTCCACCATATTACCTCATCTGTTCTCCCACTTCCTTCTGTTTTTCGGTGTGAAGTCTAGCAGCTCCACATAGGCTCTCCCTTCCCCTGGGGTGCCCTGGCGCAGTATATAAACACTTCAGATGGACTTTCTAAATCTGCTGTTGCACCGCGCCTGCAGGGAATGTGCCAACGTGCACCCCTCTGGTGCGCTCCTCCCAGGGTTATTAAACTAGCCCTCAACATGTGCCTTTCTAATCCATAGAAGCGACAGGCCCAGCACCAGTGTCTCCTATTAGCCCTCCAGCAACCGTCAGGGGGATTTTTGCAACCATTGGTCTCTCTACAGGCCCAGGATTCCTAAACAGCTCCCGCCTCACATCCATTTCCAAAAAGTAAACAGCCGAGCGGAAGTGCTATGGCTGCTATAAATGAACCATAGAGTGCGATAGCAGAAGCAAGATGTTAAGAGAGTGTGAGCAACCTATTGAGCAGAGTGAAAACTATTTCCCAAATCCTGATGGCGCGCGGACTGTATTCCTCCACAGCTGCTGATCTACATGAGAGCAGATATCCACGCTGAAACCAAATTGTCCCCTCTGCAGTAAGTACTACATCCTTTCTCCCCATGCAGATACATCCGCTTGGCGGGGGCAAAGCGTTGTATTTTAGTACAATTTCCAATGTTGCTGGCTGACGCGTCGCACCAGAACGAGAGGGCGTGCCGGTAGCCAGTGCCTGCAGAACTGGCCCAAACATGAAAACCAATACTCACTCGCTGATCAGAATGAGCCCGACACAGCTTCAGGATTAAAATGGATTTATTTCAGCAAATTACTCAAGCGCATGGTGTTCATAGTCCAAGAAATGCTGTGGCAGACGCGTTTCAGCCGCAAGGCTTTCATCAGTGCCTGGTTTCAAAACAGGTCCTTGCACCTGGGGCTTATTTAAATCTGATGATGCTGTTATGGCCACTCCCAATGGCTGGATGTTTCAGCCCCTCCTCTCCTTAAGGCTGTGTTGCACTTCTCGCTGCACTCAGACCTGCTGCATGCTGGTAAACATAGTCCGATGTGGTAACCCATAGAGTAAGGGGTTTAGACCAAACACCCAGTGGTGTCCCAAATCCTGTTGGCACGCAGACTGTATTCCTCCGCAGCTGCAGATCTACATGAGAGCAGATATCCACGCTGAAACCAAATTGTCCCCTCTGCAGTAAGTATTACAGCCTCTCTCCCCATGCAGATACATCCGCTTGGGGGGGGGCAACGTGTTGTATTTTAGTAATATTTTCCAATGTTGCTGGCTGACGCGTTGCACCAGAACGAGAGGGCGTGCCGGTAGCCAGTGCCTGCAGAACTGGCCCAAACATGAAAACCAATACTCACTCACTGATCAGAATGAGCCCGACACAGCTTCAGGATTAAAATGGATTTATTTCAGCAAATTACTCAAGCGCGTAGTGTTCATAGTCCAAGAAACGCTGTGGCAGACACTTTTCAGCTGCAAGGCTTTCATCAGTGCCTGGTTTCAAAGCAGGTCCTTGCACCTGGGGCTTATTTAAATCTGATGATGTCGTTATGGCCACTCCCAATGGCTGGATGTTTCAGCACCTCCTCTGCTTAAGGCTGTGTTGCACTTCGCGCTGCACTCAGACCTGCTGCATGCTGGTGAACACAGTCCGATGTGGTAATCCATACAGTGAGGGGTTTAGACCAAACACCCAGTGGTGTCCTAAATCCTGTTGGCACGCGGACTGTATTCCTCCACAGCTGCTGATCTACATGAGAGCAGATATCCATGCTGAAACCAAATTGTCCCCTCTGCAGTAAGTACTACAGCCTCTCTCCCCGTGCAGATACATCCGCTTGGGGGGGGCAACGCGTTGTATTTGAGTACAATTTCCAATGTTGCTGGCTGATGCGTCGCACCAGAACGAGAGGGCGTGCCGGTAGCTAGTGCCTGCAGAATTGGCCCAAACATGAAAACCAATACTCACGCGCTGATCAGAATGAGCCCGACACATCTTCAGGATTAAAATGGATTTATTTCAGCAAATTACTCAAGAGCATAGTGTTCATAGTCCAAGAAACGATGTGGCAGACGCGTTTCAGTCGCAAGGCTTTCATCAGTGCCTGGTTTCAAAGCAGGTCCTTGCACCTGGGGCTTATTTAAATCTGATGATGTTGTTATGGCCACTCCCAATGGCTGGATGTTTCAGCCCCTCCTCTGCTTAAGGCTGTGTTGCACTTCTCGCTGCTCTCAGACCTGCTGCATGCTGGTAAACATAGTCTGATGTGGTAACCCATACAGTGAGGGGTTTAGACCAAACACCCAGTGGTGTCCCAAATCCTGTTGGCGCGCTGACTGTATTCCTCCACAGCTGCAGATCTACATGAGAGCAGATATCCACGCTGAAACCAAATTGTCCCCTCCGCAGTAAGTACTACAGCCTCTCTCCCCGTGCAGATACATCCGCTTGGGGGGGGGCAACGGTTGTATTTGAGTACAATTTCCAATGTTGCTGGCTGATGCGTCGCACCAGAACGAGAGGGCGTGCCGGTAGCTAGTGCCTGCAGAACTGGCCCAAACATGAAAACCAATACTCACGCGCTGATCAGAATGAGCCCAACACAGCTTCAGGATTAAAATGGATTTATTTCAGCAAATTACTCAAGAGCATAGTGTTCATAGTCCAAGAAACGATGTGGCAGACGCGTTTCAGTCGCAAGGCTTTCATCAGTGCCTGGTTTCAAAGCAGGTCCTTGCACCTGGGGCTTATTTAAATCTGATGATGTTGTTATGGCCACTTCCAATGGCTGGATGTTTCAGCCCCTCCTCTGCTTAATGCTGTGTTGCACTTCTTGCTGCACTCAGACCTGCTGCATGCTGGTAAACATAGTCCAATGTGGTAACCCATACAGTGAGGGGTTTAGACCAAACACCCAGTGGTGTCCCAAATCCTGTTGGTGCGCGGACTGTATTCCTCCACAGCTGCAGATCTACATGAGAGCAGATATCCACGCTGAAACCAAATTGTCCCCTCCGCAGTAAGTACTAAAGCCTCTCTCCCCGTGCAGATACATCCGCTTGGGGGGGCAACGTGTTGTATTTGAGTACAATTTCCAATGTTGCTGGCTGATGCGTCGCACCAGAACGAGAGGGCGTGCCGGTAGCCAGTGTCTGCAGAACTGGCCCAAACATGAAAACCAATACTCACTCGCTGTTCAGAATGAGCCCGACACAGCTTTAGGATTAAAATGGATTTATTTCAGCAAATTACTCAAGCGCGTAGTGTTCATAGTCCAAGAAACGTCGTGGCAGACTCGTGTCAGCCGCAAGGCTTTCATCAGTGCCTGATTTCAAAGCAGGTCCTTGCACCTGGGGCTTATTTAAATCTGATGATGTTGTTATGGCCACTCCCAATGGCTGGATGTTTCAACCCCTCCTCTGCTTAAAGCTGTGTTGCACTTCGCGCTGCACTCAGACCTGCTGCATGCTGGTAAACATAGTCCGATGCGGTAACCTATACAGTGAGGGGTTTAGACCAAACTCCCAGTGGTGTCCCAAATCCTGTTGGCGCACGGACTGTATTCCTCCACAGCTGCAGATCTACATGAGAGCAGATATCCACGCTGAAACCAAATTGTCCCCTCTGGAGTAAGTATTACAGCCTCTCTCCCCATGCAGATACATCCGCTTGGGGGGGCAACGCGTTGTATTTTAGTAATATTTTCCAATGTTGCTGGCTGACGCGTCGCACCAGAACGAGAGGGCGTGCCGGTAGCCAGTGCCTGCAGAACTGGCCCAAACATGAAAACCAATACTCACTCGCTGATCAGAATGAGCCCGACAGAGCTTCAGGATTAAAATTGATTTATTTCAGCAAATTACTCAAGCGCGTAGTGTTCATAGTCAAAGAAACTATATATAAATCTTTTTTCTTCAATAACTCCAAAACTACCAAACGGACTTACACCAAATTACAAAATGGGCTCTTTCTTGACCAAGAGCTAGCTTTCTGCCAAATTTGGCGTAATTCCATCCAGCTGTTTGGGCGGCTGTAGTTGTGTCTAAAATCCATATGGGATAATGCATGGGGAAAACATGTTTTGGAAACCTCCTTTTTTCTCAGCCCTCGCTTGATGAATCACTCTGAAACTTTCAAGACAGCAGCTGAAGTGAGTGGCAAACTAGTTTTAAAAATGTTGTGAAGATTCACCAAGGAAAAGGCACACAGATGGTGGATGGAATGCAGAGCAAATCAAACATTCACCCCCAGTCAAGAGATCTGGGTTAAATCCATTGTTCTTTTGCTCACCATGCCACCCCAGTTCAGACCAAGCCATATGCAAATCAGTCTTGACCCTGTGCCTCATTGTAACAGTCCAGCCCGAACTGCCAAGCTAGGTCCTCCCTTGACCGGAAACAAGCATCCTGGGACCGGTTTCGGGGCACTACCCATCATCAGCCGGGCTATCTTGAATCCAGTGGCGACGTGAGCCTGGGACCCATGTCTGGGCATACCCGGCGCACTTAGGGCAAGAAAGCAGAAGGCACACAGGTGATGGACAGAATGCAGAGCAAATCAAACATCCACCCCCCAGTCAAGAGATCTGGTTTAAATCCATCTTTCGTTTGCTCACCATGCCACCCCATGCCACCCCATTTCAAACCCAGCCATATGCAAATCAGTCTTGACCCTGTGCCCCATGGGAACAGTCCAGCCTGAACTGCCAAGCCAGGTCCTCCCTGGAGCAGAAACAAGCATCCTGGGACCGGTTTCAGGGCATCACCCCTCATCAGCCAGGGTAGCTTGAATCCAGTGGCACAGTGATCCTGGGACCCATGTCTGGGCATAACCGGCGCACTTAGGGCACGAAAGCAAAATGCATGCAGATGATGGACGGAATGCAAAGCAAATCAAACATTCACCCCCCAGTCAAGAGATATGGGTTGAATCCATCGTTCTTTTGCTCACCATGCCACCACAGTTCAGACCAAGCCATATGCTAATCAGTCATGACCCTGTGCCTCATGGGAACAGCTCCGCCCGAACTGCCAAGCCAGGTCCTCCCTGGATCAGAAACAAGCATCCTGGGACTGTTTTCAGGCCATCACCCCTCATCAGCCAGGCTAGCTTGAATCCAGTGGCACAGTGAGTCCAGGACCCACGTCTGGGCATACCTGGCACACTTAGGGCGAGAAAGCAAAAGGCACACAGATGATGGACGGAATGCAGAGCAAATCAAACATTCACCCCCCAGTCAAGAGATCTGGGTTAAATCCATCGTTCTTTAGCTCACCATGCCACCCCAGTTCAGATCCAGCCATATGCAAATCAGTCTTGACCCTGTGCTGCATGGGAACAGTCCAGCCCAAACTGCCAAGCCAGGTCCTCCCTGGACCGGAAACAAGCATCCTGGGACCGGTTTCGGGGTATCACCCCTCATCAGACAGGCTAGCTTGAATCCAGTGGCACAGTGACCCTGGGACCCACATCCGGGCTTACCCGGCGCACTCAGGGCGAGAAAGCAAAAGGCACACAGATGATGGACGGAATCCAGAGAAAATCAAACATTCACCCCCCCAGTCAAGAGATCTGGGTTTTAGCCATCGTTCTTTTGCTCACCATGCCACCCCAGTTCAGACCCAGCCATATGCAAATCAGTCTTGACCCTGCGCCTCATCGGAACAGTCCAGCCCGAACTGCCAAGTCAGGTCCTCCCTGGACCATAAACAAGCATCCTGGGACCGGTTTCAGGGCATCACCCCTCATCAGCCAGGCTAGCTTGAATCCAGTGGCACAGTGAGCCCGGGACCCATGTCTGGGCATACCCGGTGCACTGAGGGCGAGAAAGAAAAAGAAACACAGATGATGGATGGAATGCCGAGCAAATCAAACATTCACCCCCCAGTCAAGAGATCTGTGTCATATCCATCGTTCTTTTGCTCACCATGCAACCCCAGTTCAGACCCAGCCATAAGCAAATCAGTCTTGACCCTTTGCCTCATGGGGACAGTCCATCCCGAACTCCCAAGCCAGGTCCTCGCTGGACTGGAAACATTAAATTGATTTTTGTTTTGTAGCCATGCTGCTATACAGCATAGCTACAAATCATTGCTGAACTCGGAATTCCCCCTTTATGCAGCATGAACAAAAACCAATGGCAGAGCCAATAGTCTCAAAGGTGGGGCCTATTGGCTTTTCCAATGCGTGTTAGGTCTTCCCACAACACCCTTGTGATCCTGAGCAAATCAGTTAATCTACTCATGTGTGAAAAAAAACCAAATATGACATATGTCAAAACATTCTATCACATAAAGAAAGCAACTGCACCCATGTGCTTGTCTTAGTGAACATACAATATAGGCAGATATCATCTGTTGTCGCAATAAACACCATTTCAAAGGCGAAAATGGCTTTTTTTAAGTATGTGTTGCATCGTAAAATACAGCTACAAATGGCAAGAGATTCAACAAGGACTAAAGGGTAGACAAAAAATTTTAAAGTAGTACCTCAATCACAGCAAGATCAGCGGAACTACAGCAATCAAGATGAAACAATCAGTACTTGGTCCAAGCTCCATCAGAAAGAAGAGGAAGTGAAGCCAGTATGCGCTGGTCAATTAGGAGTCAGCAAATAAGAATGACAACGGAGTCAACAAATGTTAAGCAAGGGGCAGGCTTTAAGTCTCTTGCATATTTTATATAGTTGACAAAGACTATAGGCTTGTCTTCATATATTGATGTGGTGGTAACCCCTTGACAAATCCAATATGTTTAGTTTGCATATTGATTGATCACCCTTTGCCAAAGCCAATAGGCTTGTGTTGCATAATGGTTTTGTCACCTCTTGACATAGCTAATAGGCTTTTCTTATATAATGATGTGGTCAATCCTTGACATAGCCAATAGGCTTGTCTTCATATAATGATGCGATGATTCCTTCACAACGCCAATAGGCTTGTTTTGTACAATGATGTGGTAACCCCTTGACATAGCAAATAGGCTTGTCTTCATATAATGATGCGGTGATCCCTTCACAAAGCCAATAGGCTTGTGTTCTATAATAATGTGGTCTCCCCTCGACAAAGCCTACATGGCTGTCATCATATAATGATGTGGTGACCTCTTGACAAACCAAATAGGATTGTCTTCATATATTGATGAGGTAAACCCTTGACAAAGCCAATAGACTTGCCTTGTATATAAATGGGTCACCCTTTGACAAAGCCAAAAGTCTTCTTTTGTATAATGAAGTGTTCACCCCTTGGCAAAGTCAATATGCTTGTCTTCACATAATAATATGGTGCCCTCTTGACAAAGCCACTAGGCTTGTCTTATATATTTATGTGGTCACCCCCATGACAAAGCCAACATGTTTGCCATTAGATACCTATGTGGTGACTCCATGACAAAGCCAATAGGCATGCCTTGTAAATGTAAGTGAGCACCCTTTGAAAAAGCCAACAGATTAGCCTCGTATAATGATGTGGTCATGCCTTGGCAAAGTAAATAGGCTTGCCTTTTATTTTGATGTGATCACCCCTTGACAAAGCCAATCGAGTTGCCTTATACATTGATGTGGTCACCCTTTGACAAAGCTAATAAGCTTTTCTTGTATGACCATGTGGTCACCTTTTGAAAAAGCCAATAGGCTTTTCTTCGTATAATGATGTAGTAACTTCTTGACAAAGTGAAAAAGGCTTACCTTTTACATTGATGAAGCCACCCAGTGACAAAGCCAGTAGGTTTGTCTATATATAATGATGTGATGACCTCTTGGCAAAACCAATAGGCATGGCAGGTATATGGATGTGGTCACCCGTTGACAAAGCCAATAGGCTCGTTGTGTATAATGATGTGGTGACCTTTGATAAAGTGAGTAGGCTTGCCTTGAATATTGATGTGGTCACCCCTTGACAGAGCGAATTGACAGAGCCAATGTGTCTGTCTTTATATATTGATGTGGTGCCCCCTTGATAAAGCCAATAGGCTTGCCTTATATATTGATGTGGTCACCCTTTGACAAAGTCAATAGCCTTGCTATGTTTATTGATGTGGTCACCCCTTGACAAAGCCAATTGGGTAGCCTTCATATAACGATGTGGTGACCACTTAACAAAGCCAATAGGCTTGTCTTATGTAATGATGTGGTGACCTCTTGACAAAGCCAATAGGCTTGCCTTGTAGAATAATGTGGTCACCCCTTGACAAAGCTAATAGGCTTGCCTTATACAATGATGTAGTCACCCCTTAACAAAGCCAATAGATTTGCTTCTACACGATGATGTAGTGACCCACTTGACAAAGCCAATAGTCTTGACTTGTGTAATGATGTGGTCACCACTTGATTTAAAATCAGAAAAAGAGGGAGTTAGAAGCGTATGGGTCCGCTCCACTTCCTATTTTGTTCAATCCTATCAGCAAAGGGTAGAGAACTCAGTTTGAATGCTAATCGACTATCTCTATGAAAACAGTGTGGGGGGGTGTTCCTATTTATTTAATGGGACCCTCACCCACTAGTATTTTAGCAATTTTTGAGGCAGATGCCATAGCGTTAACTCTTGGTTATTGAACATGGCAAACACCTTAGCTCCAGTGATAGAGCAGAATACTGTCAACTCTGCCAGATGACTTTCATCTACCCCATGGTTTAATGTCGAACTAAGAGATATGCGTAAGCACTGTAAAAAATTAGAAAGGGCTTGGAGAAGGTTCTATTACCCTGAAGATAAGGAACACTTTAAAAAAAGCTCAGAATGCCTATTATGGCATGATTAAGAAAACTCAAGCGGCCCTCTTTGCTTATCAGATTGCTGGTTCTAACAACAAACTAAGAGCTATTTTTAAGATTGTAAAGCATTTTGTTCAACCTGATGCCCTTTCCCAACCCCTAGATTCTTCTATCATGTTATGTGAGAAGCTGTCTGATTTATTGGAGGGTACGATTACTGGCATTGTTGAAGAACTCAATAAATCTCTATTGACTGTAACTTTGCTATCAGCAATGTTGAGGTGTTGCCAGAGCCTCCTTGCAAGCCCCTGACAGGTTTTCTCTGAGGGTTTGCTCCAATTTCTCTGGAAAAAGCAGGACCGGCCATCCAAGAATGTAAATCTGGCTCTCCAGATGACCCATGTCCCCCACGGATTTCGCCTGCAAGTCTGAAGCTTACTAACCCTTTTTTAACCATATTTTGAACAGCTCAGTTCAATCTGTTACTGTACCTACCTGTTGGAATCAGGCCAGACTAGAACCCTTATTAAAAAAGCCCTCGGAGGATAGATCCATACTGAGCCCTTTCAGGCATATTTCACTGTTACCAGTTCTGTCAAAGATGTTGAAGAAACTTATTAATGGACAGCTATCCAAATATTTAGAACAAGGCCATTTTTTACACCAATCCCAGACAGGATTTCCATCCTCGTTTCAGTACTGAGTCTGCCTTAGTGGAGGTAACGGATTCCATCAAGCTGGCTATGGGTCAAGGGAAACAGACCGTGTTGATATTGCTTGATTTATCTGCAGCCTTTGATATGGTGTCTGACTCCATCCTTCCCCAATGCCTGGAAAATATAGAAGTCTGTGACTTCGCACTGCCCTGGATTAACTCTTTTCTTGCCAACAGAGGTCAATCTGTTTGGATGCCACCATTTACATCTGACTCTAAAAAGATCACGTTTGAAGTCCCACGGGGCTCCACCCTGAACCCAACTCTTTTTAATATCTACATGACCCCTCTGGCCTCCCTGGTAGAGTCCTTTGGGGTCCAGATAGTGTCATATGCAGATGACACGCAGCTCCTTCTCACTGTGGATAGTAACTCACCAGACGCTTTCAGATTATTTAAAAACTGTCTGGCAGCAGGCTTTTAGTGGATGTGGGCTAGCAACTTACAATGCAATGCTTGCATAGTGGAGATTCTGCTATTTCGCTTGCCCCTTCCTATTTGGGATAGGGATTGGTAGCCCAGCAACATCCCACCAGCCCCACTCCAGCAACAGTAGTCTGTAATTTAGGGGTCAAGATCAACTGCCAGCTAAACTTAGGTTCGCTATTAGCGTCTGTAATAGATTCCTGTTTTAGGCTTTTAAAATCCCTAAAATACATTTTGTATTTGCACAAATAACAGTGATACATGCTCTTATCACCTCTCGTCTTGATTATGCCAATGCTCTCTATCTGGGATTTTCAGCCTACTTGCTGAGTAGGTTACGGCTGGTCCAAAATGCAGCGGCAAGACTACTGTTACAAATCCCTAGGCAGGCACACATTCGCCCTAAGCTAAAGGAACTACACTGGTTGCCTATCAAGAAGAGAATTCAATATAAAACTCTAACGTTAGCCCATCAAGTTTTGTATTAGACATGTCCTAGGTATCTCTCTGCAAGGATCTCCCATTATCACCCAGCTAGAACTCTCCACTCTTCTGGTGCAGAACCAATGAAAGGATGAGGTGGTGCATCCTTCTCATATGTTGCTGTTGAGGCCTAGAAAGCTCTTCCGCTGGACTTGGGGTTGCTGAGGAACAGAAATCACTTCAGGTGAATCCTCAAAACCCGGCTGTTTCAACCAGCTTTTCAGTAATTTAGTTGTGTGACAATTGTATATATGGTCAGAGCACCGGGACATTCTTGAGTAGACGTGCGCTTTATAAGTCTTTAATTAATTGATTTAATTTTACACAGTGATTCCTCTCCAACACACCCAAAGTGCTCCATTTTTTCACAGAGTACAGCCCGCCCAGACCCAAAGTGCCATGGGTGAGGACCCGAGGATGAAGCATGCCACTAATGGTACAGGTGGGTGAGAGTCCTTTTAAATGGATAGGAACACCCCCCCCACCCTGCATTTTCATAGAGTAGCTTCATTAGCATTCAAACTCTGTTATTTCTTTTTTGTTGATAGGGCACCCCTTTACAAAGCTAATAGGTTTGCTTTTATAAAATGATGTGGTGAGTCCCTGGCAAAGCCAATAGGCTTGCCTTGTATATTGATGTGGCCACCCTTTGACAAACCAATAGGCGTGTCTTCTATAATGATATGGTTGTCCCTTGACATAGGCTTGTTGTATTTCCTCTTAGGGTGTCCATAACGGGCTTCCCAATATCCTGTCCTTATATAGGCACAATTCGCCCTGCCCTTATATAGGCATAGAATCCCATGCCTTATTTAGGCATTAAACCGTGCACTCCAAATACAGGCATGGTCTCTGACATCCGTCCACCCTAACGTCACAACGAGTTCATGAAGAACAGACCCTTAGGCTGCGGGAGTTTCCCTAGCTCAGGACTATTGATTTCTTCAAGGCCTCATCTATTATGCATGAACCATTATTCCTTAGGGGTTCATTCATGACGTCTTTCGTTGTCCAATTCACGTCAATGCTAACATTCCTAAGGTACTCTCAGGTATAAATATACCTTCCCTAGCCCCTGTAAACTAGAGGAGACCTCGACTTCAGAGGAGCCCGTATCCCGGCCTGACGCACTGAGAAGACGCTGCCATTCCCTGCACGCAGAGAGCCCAGCTTCCAGTGATCTGACTTCCCTTGCGGGGTGTTGGAGATCGAGTCTGGCAAAGAGATTCCAACCTCTCTCATTCTTCAGGTATGGAGCTGATAAGAACCTAGAGGGACTCTTGGCATACTAGGCATACTAGACTTAACATACTCTTAGTATACCATAGTAAGGAATACTTCACCTACTTCTTCCCTCTTCCTACACCTAGGTTAGGTTAGGTACACTGGGGTAGAACTAGCTTAGCACCGCATCGTATGAGTACTCGCATTTTTAGTCTGTGTTATTTATGTAACAGCATTTGTACTAAAAGATAATGCTATCGCAGTATTATTTATTTCTACTGCTCACCCTGTACATTATTTATCTCGCATACTGTCTTGTGATCGTAACAGCACATTATACTTACACCAGAAACAAGACTGTTCAATAAACCTTTTATTGAAAACGCCCGTCTATTATTTCTGTGTAACTCTGAGGAAAACTAAGCATGCACGACTGAGCTGAGTGAAATAGTTATCTAGTGTTTCCACGACTCTGGGACACGGTCTGATTCTAAAAGGAAAACATATTGGTCATGTTTTGCGGCTGCCAGAAACTACTCCCTTCTTGTTGTCAAGGAGTTTCTAGTGGCCTCTGAGCTAGCTGGCACAAGTAATTAAGTTTAATATACTCGATAGGGACATACCAACCTTAGTCCTATGTCAAACCTATAGGATATATTATTCCAATGCGCAGAGCCTATTAGGGAAATAGGAGCTACACTACATGGCGCCCAACGGTTTGGTTAGGCAGTAATTCAACTTTAGATACTGAGTACCTCAGCCGTGCTATTTTCTCTCAAAGACCCCTACCCATATACTCCAAAAGACGTCTGGAGTAGGCAGGGTTAGGTATCCACCAAGGCTACATAGGGAAGCACCCTATATATTAGCTGTTTGGTTTGCTCAACGTTGAAGGATACAGTGTTCCAAAATATTGTGCACCTTATCTTTGTTTCCTTGAAACTTGTTCTACATTTTTCAAAAAACAAAATGACTGAAGACACCGAAAACGGTGGAACTGCGGCTGATCCAGCCCAAGCAGTAGTTTTTAACCTTACAGGTTTAAATGAAACTGAGGAGGGTGTTGTACACATCACTCAAAAATTAAGTAGAGCCATAACTCTAAAACTTATAAAACATGGCCTATCGCCAAGAGGAGGTAGAGCAGTTTTCGTGATAGAGGCACATGAATCATTTCAGACAGAGGTATTCTATTCATGGGTACTACTTCCGGAATGCAATCCAACATCACAAACATTTCACTTCTACAAAGAAGATGAACTACCAGAGGAATACATTCCTTTCGAGGATATTGAAATTCCATTAACATACCAAGAGCATCAGCTCTGGTTTAAAGGCGCCCTAAAACATCACAAAAACATTACCAGGCTCGCTCCACTAGGTAGACCAGGAGCAACATGGCCGATTTTAGCCGGCTACAGACCTCATCCTGAACTGGATATAATGACAGATGAGGAATTATATACGCAAATAAAAGAGTTAATAAAAATCTACAGACAATTGGTCCAATATGTCATGCGGACTTTCACAGTCCGACCACCATTGACATATCCAAATCCAACTCCCCAACAGGGAAATACACAAAAAATTACACCACAGACTCTATATTCAGTCATGGGTAAGATGCCCACAAAACGTGAGCAAATTCCGTTTTGGATAGCTCAAAAAATCACTCAAATCGAAGCAGTATTTCCAAATACTAGCCCACATGAGAAACACAGAATCCTAACAATCAGTTTACCGATGAGGATCACACCACAACTGGAAGACTGCACCACTTGGGGCTCAGTCTTTGCTGCCATCTATACTAAAACACATGGTGTTCCGTCAATTGCGGTAATACCTGATGTACTAAAACAAATTCAAAATGAATATGGGGCAGAGCCTGCTCTAAATTTAGGTATGAAATTACTGAAAAATTTCGAGCAGGTCTCAACAATAATATTATCTAATATTAAAGGGGAGGCAGCAGCAGTGGCGATCCGCCAAAAATTGAGGAATTCGATGTTACAGAACATCAAACTGAGCTACCCAGAATTATAGAACAATCTTATGCAGAATTAGGCAGAGATAGTTTGGGTGGAAGACCACTGAAACCAAAACTATCTGAAAGTCCTGAGAAGGACTCAATAAAACAAACTCCTACATCTTCTAAAAAGAAGTGGGAGTCTACTAAACAAAAATCAAACGAGAAACGTTCTCAATCCCGAGGTAGGTCTCCTCAACAGGAGCCCTCTGAAAGGAGGTATAACCTCAGGAATAGGGATAATTTGAGAAAACCTGATAGGTATCATGATACTGATACACGTTCCTCTCGTCCCTTTCAGATCTCACCACAGACTTCGGAAAGAAGAGGACGGACGGAACACAGAGAAGAACGCGTGACATCGAAAGACGACAAACACGCTCCAAAAACTAAAGTAAAACCTCAATTCTCCAAAAAGAAAGTAGCAGGTCTAAAGATAAGACATGCCGAGAATACTGAGAACGCAACTCAAGAACGGAGAATGGGCTCAGACCATGCTGGACAGTGCAGCAGAAGTCACAATAGTTCGCCAGAACCTGAGGGAACTTCTGGAGATAGTGGACTTGAATGAGTACATCACAGTTGAGACTGTAGACACCAGGGTTAGTACTCCACAAAAGTTATATGACATAACACTCCGGATGGAGGGAGACAAACCTAGACAGGTGAAAGCACTTTTTTGGGAAAAACTATCAAAGGGCTATGACATACTTCTAGCAGAAAAGGACTGGCCACCACAATTTGTCAGGGAGTGCCCACACGGCGAGGACATAATTATGCCTGCCTTCTCCAACCATATTCCAATTCACCTAAAATATACATATGCCAGGAAATGGGCAGTGGCCCAGGCCCCAGCATTATATAAAAATCATGTAGGATGGGATGAGGATTCACCTCACCATAAAATACATCTGAAACATGAACCAACTGCACAACGGCAGTATCCTATTAAGCAAGAAGCTAAAAAGCAGGTCAGGGAGATCTTAGATCAACTTGAATACCAAGGGGTGATTGAAACATGCACCTCATCAATGAACAAGCCTTTGTTTCCTGTCTCCAAACCAGACAAAACATATCGTCTAGTTTTGGACTACAGACACCTAAACACTTGTTCTAAAACTTTTGCAGTGCAAAATGCACATAGCACAGCATTAATGAATAACATTGTGCGTAAAAAATATAAAACCACATTAGACATCTCAAATGGTTTCTTTTGTCAAAACATAGCACCTGAAAGCAGGTACTTAACAGCATTCTCCATAATGGGGACCCAGCGTCACTTTTGTCGACTCCCACAAGGGTTCAAGAATAGCCCAGGTTTATTCTCAGCGAGGGTAATGGAGTTACTACAAATTTATGACAATGAGGCATTGTCCTATGTCGATGACATATATCTGACAGACGATGACCTAGTAAAACACTTGAACAGGGTGAGCACCATTATACTGGGATTCGCCTCTGAGGGTTACAAATTCAACTTTAAAAAGTCCAGAATTGCCCATCTCAATGTCCTATTTCTAGGATATGAGCTTTCAAGTGAAGGCAAGAGCTTGGCAGCTAACTTTTTAGAAAAGTGTGCGCTGCTCCAACCTCCAAAAACGCTAAAAAACTTACAATCAATCCTGGGTTTCTTAAATTTTGGAAGAACATACATTATAAACTATGCAGAAAGGGTTAAACCTCTCTACGCATTAATCAAACCTGATTTTTCAATCAAAAACTGGACACAGGAACACACAGAAATTTTGCGTTCACTCCAGGCTAACATGTTAGCAACAAATCACTTACAAACACGCGTAAGTGAACGAAATTTGGTGATCCGAATAATTTCGGGTCAATGCGGATTCACCTACTTAACTTTCAATGAGGGTGAAAAAATACCAATAGCGTATAAATCACACTTGTACACACAAGCGGAAATGCGCTTCAGTTCTACTGAAAAAATTCTAACAGCAGTTCAAACCGCTGTAGCAAAAGAAAGAGCCTTAGCCCAAGGGAAACGCATTATTATCGTAACCCCAGTACCTGCTTTAGAAGCGGTTACAAAAGCAAGCATTCCAAATGCTAAGGCATTGCATCCAAGATGGATACAATGGGTTAATTCTCTTGCTGCAACAGATGTTGAATATGTTTTTGACCCAGATTTAAAAACACAAGCCTTCCTGCAGTACGAACATGAATGTCCCCTGCCTACTGAAATTCTGCCTCTCGATCAGTACGAATTCATAATTTATACTGACGGATCCGCACAACCCGCAATAGGGGGTAAGCAAGCTTACAGTGCAGCGTGTGCTATCGTTAAAGGTCGCATGCGAAATGGCATCTTCAGACCTATGGTCACAAAAACGCAGTCTCTAGGAGATTGTACAGCTCAGCGAGCTGAACTACAAGCATTCAAACTGGCACTTGAAAGTACAGATCGAGAATTCCCCACACTAATCGTGTGCGATTCCTTTTACTGTGTGCAGTCGTATAATAAATATATACAAAACTGGCTTGAAAATGGTTTCAAAGATGCGAAAGGTGGCACAATAAAGCACAAATTGCTTTGGGAACAAGTAGTTCAGTTGAAAAACGAACTACCAAAGGCTCACGTGATCCACACACTGAGTCATCAACGTGATGGCGTTCACGTTGCAGGGAATTCATTGGCTGATGAAGCCGCAAAGGGGGCTGTGCAAACGGCTTCCGTAGCTGCGATCACTCGTTCAAAAACAAAAATAGACAGTGAGATAATGTTGGCTGTCAATGCTTCAAGCAAAGGCAGCAGTGCAGCGTTACCAAAAAGGTTTCCACTCAAGTACTCTTATGTAATTGATGCGAACAACGTTCCTTTTGCTCGAATCCCTGGAGTGGGGGATAGGGTAATACCAAACAAGGAACGTAGATTAGGACTTAATCCTAGCAGCACACGAAGGGATAGCTTCTGCCCATGCAAGGTGATTTCTGCAACAATATCTTTACGTCAAGCAAAGAGTATTGGTGGCCTGGCATGAATACAGAAATTCACATAATCATCAAGAACTATGTTTTAGAATGTAATATATGCCAACAGATGAAAGTCTCCACAGTGAAACGTCCTGCGCATGCAGCACCCCTGTTAATTTCAGATAAACCATTAGCTTGTGTTTACCTTGACCACTGCGGTCCCTTACACAGGGACGGTAATTATAAATATATCATGGTAGCAGTGGATTCATGACTCTAGGTTCCTATGGTTATGGCCTCAGCGCTCAGCTGACGCTCGAACTGTTATAAAAGATTTGCGAGTCTTTATCGGCATATACGCAATAGGCACGCTACATTCTGACCAGGGTCCTGCGTTTAGCTCTAGGGCTTACAAAGACGCCATGGCCAGTCTGGGCGTTGCATTGCGGTACTCCTCTCCATTCCATCCTGAGGGAAATTCGGTTGTGGAAAGGAAAAACCGGGACATAAAGCAGTCTATAACAGCTAGAGTATTAGGTTCGGGTGACGGGTGGGTCAAACACCTTAGTGGCGTACAGCGCGCAATGAACAATCTGCCAAGAAGTTCTCTAGGGGGGTCACTCCATATGAGGTCCTATTTGGGACGAGAATGTGGGTACCAGACTTAGACAACGTAGGCACAGTGGTGGAAAATAAACCCTTTGATATCAAAGATCGTTTGGCTGTTTTACAGGACTTAAACAAATTAAGAACGAAACAAAGCAACGTATTCCTACAGTCAACCACCACTGGGGATCAACCGGCTGTCCCAGCAAGGCCTGTCTGGATTCCAAAAGTTGGGGATCTAGTCAGAGAAAAAATTGCGGACAAGAAGGAATTTGGACCTTCTTACAGACAACCAGTACCTGTCCTAGCAGTTCAAGGAACAAGAACAGTACTACTGCCGCCCCTTGCTGGAAGAAAGGAGAAAAGATTTGTGTCCATCGACCTGATCAAACCACAGTATGTGGCCAATACTAAATAGTAGGCCTCGTGGACTCCGACCTAGTAGCAAACGCACTCCTCTCGCTACTATCCAAGAGGTTCATACTGAAAGACTGATAACAATCGAGAATTCAGCTGAAACAAATGAAGGACTATGCAACAACGCTATGGAACTCATACCTCTTGAAGAACAAGTAACAGTTCGTCCAAATACACCTGTCTACACCAACGTAACAAGTGATGAACTGGTTCCAGTGATTTCTACAAATCCTGATGCAATTCAAACAATTGACAGAACTGCTTCTGGCTACTTCATTAACTTTGATACGTTCTCAGAAGATCCAAGTGAACCTGAAACGACGCCAGTGTCATTAAAATTCAAGCAGCAAGTACAAGACTTTCTTCACTTTCTGAAAAAGACTTATTTGGTTTCTCCATGGATTGAACTCTGGATTACATCTGGACTTTTTGTTTTCCTGCTCTGGCTAGCTTTGGTAACAACAGTAAGCGTGCTTATAAGTGGCAGATACATCCATGTGAACACTGAAGGAAAAGACGTAAACGTACTTTTGAAACCTCATAAATCTTCCCATCGTGAAGCAAGAGACTTGTCATCAGTGAACATCACAGCTGTTCCTATACACGATGGTATAGTGTGGGACAAAACAGATTTTGATATATTCGGTCCAACGGAAGAATTGAACATTCCACATTTGTTTAAAATTTCACTAAGTGATCTAATCAGATCCAGTACCTATTCTGATGATTGGGACTTTGAGACTGTGACTGATATTATGTTTGACCTAGAAAGATCTGCTGCATTTTCTAAAAATGAATATTTAGAGGGGTCATCAGACTATGAAGAACTGTATTGTTATAATCACTATGGTCATCATTTTTTGCATAAATCTGCATATCCAAGAAATGTGTTTATGTTTAACCAATGGGAACATTGTCCTACACCACCTAAAAGTAGTTCTAAAACATTTGCCAGTAAATTTCCATATTTTTCAGGTTACAATACATCTGATCCAGAAATGTTTTACTATAAAAATGTAAACAAAACAGGACTGAAAATTATGTTAACAAATACAAAACAGATTTATTCTGCATTATTCAATGCCCAACTGTCTAGACAGGGTTTCGACTTTTGGAAAGACACAATAGACACAAAAACGTTGTGGGGTACTAAAGAATGGCAAGTACAGGGGATAGAAGCTTTATTTAGAGCCTGCATCATCCCTGAACAAATAATGTTTTTGAATGAAACTATCCAACAAACATCTTGTCTTGGATTAGCCAAGATCAAAGAGATGAACACACCTTCTGTACCAACTCCTGCAAAAAATAATGTAACACAGGCAGTGGTGACAGTCGACAATATACTACAACTCAACAGATCTAATCCTGATTGGAAAAAATGGTTGATCTGGCCCACAGACACGAATAACTGTCAGGAGAGATTCCTGAATAAAACTCAGGGCTTTACTATTCATAGGCCAGACCCAAGATACGTCCAAAGACAACATCCGGGGGTAGTAACAACATACAGTGTAGGGAAGTTATGCCTCGATTGGCTGCATACATCTACACTACAGGATGTGAAACAACACTTATCCTTACTTGCAAAAGACGCAGATCTTAGGGATTTCTTGCTTGGACCAAGAAAACCGCGTCAAAAACGTTTCATATATGCCGGCATTTATGCTGCTTATAATGAAGCTTGGAAGGTGTCACAGATGGAGGCCGCAGAACGAATACGTGAACTTGATCGTATTAATTTAGAGAAAACACTCTCTGTGGTCGACAATGGGTTAACAACTTTGTCCTCCAGAATATATTCACTGGACGGCATTGTATCCTCTGCTATCGACATTCTAGAACAAGATTTGGCGATGTTACAACAGGGCCAATCTCAAATTCGTTCTATTATGTTATTAAGCTGGACGCTGCAATCATTGCGAGCGGGCTATGTGCCTTGGCGTTTCATCAACACAACGGCTCTGTTTGCAGAATACAATCTAACTGATAAACAGATAGAAATGGCACAGAGAGGAGCAAAGTATACAGTGCTGAGCATTGAAAAACTGGAAAAGTTACCATTCACAGTGGCAGAAAAACCAGCTACCGAATGGCTTATTCATGGCAAAATTACACTACCTGTGACTACTTTTCAGTTTCAGTATTGCCTCAGACAAATGCAAGCAGGCAAATATGAAAGGTTGGGTAAGGAATACATTAAGACATCTTGGTCTTTACCGTATACATATAGATGTTGGAGCGGGGATCGTGAAGTGTTTTTAAGCGGTAAAAACTGTAAACGTGCACTAAGCGGTTCACTAGTATGTCAGGACATTTCCTTGCACGGGGCTTGTAATGGTTCTGTGGCAAATTTGTCTTGCCATCAGCAGGGTACACCAGCTGCTGTGATTAATCCAACGTTCGGACAACTTTCTAATGGGAGTTACCTCATGTTGAATGATCAGAGTTGCTGTGGCATGCTGCCAGGCATCCCATATCTAGTAACGGTCAACTCCAGGGTCACTTGCTGTATGCAAGTATTGTTTGCCCCAATAGACACAGTCAGGGAGTCGCCTTTATGGCCTTCGCTGAACGTCTCTTTTATAAGATTTGATACTTTAAGCAGAATGAAAGCCATGCTTTTACAACAAACAGTGCCTCTGACCTCGGCCAAAGAAACCTATGATCTGCAAATTGCAAGGACTTCGGCTGAGATACAGACTTTAATACGTACAAACTGCCCTATACATTTCGTGGAAATGATAGGACGAATTTTCAACATGTCTGATACAACAGGAATTGTACATGTATTTAAGGGCATCTGCTCGGGTCTGTTAGCACCTTTCCAGGCAATACTCGGAATCATCCCGAACTTTGCACATTCGGTGTTTGGTGGCATACCATTAATTCTAGCACTCGTTGCCGGAATTCTATTTCTCTTCCTGCTATTTCGCTATGGCCAGCCAATTCGCCGACATCACTCCGAGCGACATGGAGAAAGCTCTCCTTGAACGAAAGTGCCGTGAGCAAATAGTACAGCTTTTAGGCATAAATCGTCTACGGGACCTTAATACCACATGGTTCCTGTCATTTAGACCAATCTGGCAAGATTGCATCTTACCTGTTCTACGATGCCTGCTATGCGGTGTAGAATGCGTGTTGGACACCTGTCTAACATTTCCATCGGATGCGCCAACGGACGTCGATACTCTGCTGGACCAGATAACGGCCCATGCTATGTGTTGTCCCCAGCGGCTTCCTATCCTGATGACAGCATTCATTGAGATCTCACAGACGCTTCCAGCAGCTGCTGAGGTACGAGAAAGAACTACAGGCACACAGGTAACAACGGACGCGAACGTTGCGACAATTGAAAGCAATGTTTCACATCTCTGTGCGATTAACCTGCTTCACGAGGTGTTCCAACTCACACCAACTACAGTGGATGATGTTTTGTCTATAGAAATAGATGATCTAATGTTTACACCAGACCCGTAAACTGACTCTGATTCAGCATACAGTGTTCCAAAAATACAGCAACAATTTGGCCTTCATTTTTTCAAAAACTTGGAACTCTACCAAAAATTGAACTTTTTCCCATTTTTTCGAAGGAAAATGGAACTTCAATCTGCTTAAAGTAAAACTAGCCTTATAGTACAGACTTAGCGTTCTTTCCAAAGACATTTACTCATCTTGTGTGTCTACAACAGTTCATTGATTTTGCTGACATGAAATGACTTTGATTTATGAACAAACTTATCGATAATTTTTTTGTCAAATGTAAATATTTCTGCTTATTTCATTTCTATTGCATTTATTTTCGAATTTTATGCCTGTAATGAAAAGCAATGCTTCAAATGTACAGTACCTTTTGCATTCTAATAGGTTTTTTAAAGAAATGCCCTTTTTTTAAATGGTTTTTTACAAAATTTTAGAAATATGCGGTACTCCATTTTTATGTTTAGCATTTTTAATGTTTAGCATTTTAGTGTTATCATACACACGAAAGAGGAGTGGGTGTTGTATTTCCTCTTAGGGTGTCCATAACGGGCTTCCCAATATCCTGTCCTTATATAGGCACAATTCGCCCTGCCCTTATATAGGCATAGAATCCCAGGCCTTATTTAGGCATTAAACCGTGCACTCCAAATACAGGCATGGTCTCTGACATCCGTCCACCCTAACGTCACAACGAGTTCATGAAGAACAGACCCTTAGGCTGCGGGAGTTTCCCTAGCTCAGGACTATTGATTTCTTCAAGGCCTCATCTATTATGCATGAACCATTATTCCTTAGGGGTTCATTCAAGACGTCTTTCGTTGTCCAATTCACGTCAATGCTAACATTCCTAAGGTACTCTCAGGTATAAATATACCTTCCCTAGCCCCTGTAAACTAGAGGAGACCTCGACTTCAGAGGAGCCCGTATCCCGGCCTGACGCACTGAGAAGACGCTGCCATTCCCTGCACGCAGAGAGCCCAGCTTCCAGCTTCCAGTGATCTGACTTCCCTTGCGGGGTGTTGGAGATCGAGTCTGGCAAAGAGATTCCAACCTCTCTCATTCTTCAGGTATGGAGCTGATAAGAACCTAGAGGGACTCTTGGCATACTAGGCATACTAGACTTAACATACTCTTAGTATACCATAGTAAGGAATACTTCACCTACTTCTTCCCTCTTCCTACACCTAGGTTAGGTTAGGTACACTGGGGTAGAACTAGCTTAGCACCGCATCGTATGAGTACTCGCATTTTTAGTCTGTGTTATTTATGTAACAGCATTTGTACTAAAAGATAATGCTATCGCAGTATTATTTATTTCTACTGCTCACCCTGTACATTATTTATCTCGCATACTGTCTTGTGATCGTAACAGCACATTATACTTACACCAGAAACAAGACTGTTCAATAAACCTTTTATTGAAAACGCCCGTCTATTATTTCTGTGTAACTCTGAGGAAAACTAAGCATGCACGACTGAGCTGAGTGAAATAGTTATCTAGTGTTTCCACGACTCTGGGACACGTTCTGATTCTAAAAGGAAAACATATTGGTCATGTTTTGCGGCTGCCAGAAACTACTCCTTCTTGTTGTCAAGGAGTTTCTAGTGGCCTCTGAGCTAGCTGGCACAAGTAATTAAGTTTAATATACTCGATAGGGACATACCGACCTTAGTCCTATGTCAAACCTATAGGATATATTATTCCAATGCGCAGAGCCTATTAGGGAAATAGGAGCTACACTACAGGCTGATCCTTATATAATGATGTGGTGACCTCTTGATAAACCCAATAGGCATGCCTTGTATATTCAATCAATCAATCTAATCATCTTTATTCGGTTTCTTGCACAAAAACATAAAAGCACACATAGAATAGAGGTAAAATGTCCTCGATTAAAACGTGCCTACTAAAATAGTAACTAAGACTGTGTATAAAAGACAAGATACAAAGGGCACCAAGCTCCCACAGAAAAAATGACTAGTCTCATCCTTGTATATTGATTTGGCCATCTCTTAACAAAGCTATTAGGCCTGTCTTTTATATATTGATGTGGTGACCCCATGTGGAAACCAATAGACCTGCATTATTTAAAATGACACCCCTTTTATTTTGATAAGCACTCATTGGCTGGCTGTGCACTGGGGCGTGGCTACCCCCCTGTGTGGTTGGGTGCTGGGCTTGTACTCCACAGTCCAGTGATGCTAAAGTTAGGTATGGTAATAGGATCACACTTCACATTAAAAACCTGGAAATTCACTGAAAATAACAAAGGTTAAAGTGAAACTGTCAGTGAAGGACCATGTAAACCACATCTGCATGCCCTACAGAAAGTATTTCAAAGGATTCCACTTGGATCAAGAAAATCCCTAGTCCAGGCACTTATTATAGGTCGCTGAACTATGGAAATGTTTTAATGCCTTCCATGAATGAAGAAATATAAACCAGACTTCAGGTCGTACAAAACACTGCAGCATGTCTAGTACTTCATCCTCCCCCTCTATCACCATCAGGCTCCATCTTAAGAAACCTACACTGGCTACCAATAAGGAAACATACCTGTTTCAAACTCCTCTGCCTAACACACAAATCTCTATATGGAAATGGTCCCCAGTACTTACAGAGAAAACTTAATTGGTATGCGCCAATAAGGAATCTTTGGTCCTTTGAAAAACATCTGTTACTTCCCCATAGGACCCACGCTTGCAGAAAGGGCGGCAGATCATTTTCATACTTAGCCCCCAATATTGGAATCAACTTTACAAACAGCTTCGTGTTTGCACCGATCATAGACACTTCAAAAAAGCTCTAAAAACGTGGATGTTCTAAACAATTGCAATACCACTGTCAATGTCTGTTGGAAATCTCTCATCAGGACCATGAAACGCTTTTAGGGTGATATGTTTGCGCTTAATAAGATACAATTAATAATAATATATAATAATGAAGATAGATTTAGTTATGAGAATAATCTCTTACTTCTGAAACAAATCCTTAGAAATTCGAGTTGCTTTATGCTTTTTACAGATGCTCTTAGATGAATTTGTAATCTTTGCCACTGGCCATTTTTTAAAATCCACAGTACGCTACTGTAACTCGATATTGTTTAAACATAACATAAACTTCCTTTTTTCTAGTGGTGTAAAAGAGTGGGCAGAAGGGCCTGAGACTGTGACAAAGTGTATTTACTTCTATTGATCTTTAAAACCTGCAAGTATTTTGGAAATCTGGGTGGTAAAATGTACCTTTTTCATATACATTTTTTATTCCTTTTGATACAAAAGAACACAAAGTCAAAAGACTTTTAAGGTGACTTTAAGAAAGTCATCCTTTTGGCCCTGATAATCTCCATTTTTTGCTTGATACTGGTAGTAACTGACTCTGATTGTGCCCAGGGCTCTGCTTACCAGACCCAGGACCAGTGCTCTGCTTTAAAGGTATATGGTGGCTAGGTATAATTACAATTAACAATGACAGTCTCCTGTAAGTCCCTAGTATACAATAAAGCAAGGGGGATCCAAACTACCTATAAGTCCCTAGAATGTAATAGGGAAGGGAGGTTTAGAGACCCAGTAGATTTCCTGCACTGAAGTGTGCACAGCTGTGTTGCCTGCTGTCATTTTAAAGGCAGCCCTGCTTTGCATTCTGTCTTTAAAATTAAACTGTATGCAATTTCAACTTTGGAATTAAAGATACTTCCAAATTAGTAATCTACCTTATTTTTACATATGAGTCATCCCTAAGGTCTCAGGGACATTATGAAGTATGTTTTATAAGCCCTGGTGAGGGACAAACTGCCAAATTAGCTTTTCCCTATTGTAGGTAATTAGCTCCAAATGCTGACATTGGAATGTTATATTTAAGTATAAATATTGCTAGGAAGGAGCTGAAAATGTCTTTCAAAGACTTAATATGATAGTTATGATAAATCCAACAGCTTGCCACTGTTAGATTTATAATAACTAACATAGAAATAAAGTTATTAAACTTTTTTTTTTGCTGTAAGCCAAAATCCAGCCTTCCAGCTGCTCTCCTGATTGGCTAGCCTCTGCCAGGCTGAGCCACACTGTTTTAATGAGGTGTGATGTTGCCTGCAAGAGAGACAATGCATTTCCTATGTGAAAATAACTGAAACTGCAGAAGCAGAAGGTAGGAGGGGGTGAAGTGACCAAACTGGTCTTCAAAGGGAGAATGACACTTTAGGACAGCACAGGCTCACCCCAACATCCTGCCATCCCAGCCATTGTAATTAGATTAAGGCGAGGGATGGAAGGGGAGTGTTAGAGAATCTTGGTCATACCAGTGGGTTGGCTTAGCCTGGTCTAACATCTAAGGAGAGAATTTCTCCATGTTGGATTATGAGAGAATAGTGCTTTCTGGGAGAATAATATGCCACACTTTGGAGGAAGTGGTCATACAGCTGGGTGGCACCCTGCAGTCCACTAGTTAGAGGTGCCCCTGTGCTTGATGCCCAGAAGCACAGAATAAATTTGGAAGAGTTGGCAAGCTTCTCAGATCCGCTGCCTGAAATTTACAAGGAGAAGAAGGACTGCCCTTCTGGAACCCTGACCTGCACCCCCAAAGGATTGCACTCTGAGGGACTGCACCTGCTGCACATTTGCAACTGCAGCCCTAAGGACTTTGCCTTGCTTCAAGAAGGATTAAGGAGTGGACTCCCTGTAAGCTAAAGATTAACTGAACCCACCTGCATCATCTCCACCAAGAAGTCACCATCCTGAAGTGCGTCCAGTGGATTTTAAAGGATTTGGCCAGGTGCATTGTGGGAATTGTAGTCTCAACATCCTAAGGACCATATCAGAGATTCTAGACCCATGGATTGATGTGTGGACACTTTGAATCCTCAGGGAGACCTTCTGAAAAAATATTTAGCAGTTTGGTGAGGTTTGGGAACTTTTGGGTAAAAAGTTCCATAAGGCAACCAAGTCGACGTCGAGAGTCAAGCCAGCTATCTTCAACTGCCACCTGGCCTGGATTTCAGGTTCATCGCGCTGAAAGCTCCGGAGCACCAGACTTCCAGTATTTGACCAGGGCCTTGCAGAAAATCAAGCCGACGATGTCTATACAAATCCGGCCTGAAGAAGAGCCTCACTCAAAGTCAAGAGAAAAAGCTCCAGAAAAACGACTAAGTGCGAAGGTAAAATTTTGACCCAGGCCTCTCGTTTAGTGTATCTGACCAAGGCTGCATCGCGGTCAGTGTCAAACTTTGACTTTGTCCTGGTCAAGCGTGAACAGATGTCCCAATTTGGCGCTATAGGTTTTTGAGCATTAGAAAGTGTTTATTCTTTGAAGATTCATATCTCTGGTTCCCTACATTGGATTTTTGTCATTTTGGTGTTTATTTGTTCATGAAAATATAACTTATTTTTATCAAATGGAGTTGTTTTTTATTGCGAATTGTGTCTTACGTATTTAATATATTGGTGTTTTAAATGCTTAAACACCTGTCTCGTAAGTTACGCCTGCCTGCTCGTTGCCAGCTTGCAAGGGTTGAGCAAGGGAAAAATTTATTGAGACCTTTACTGAACCTTTTATTGTGTTTGTGGCCTTATTACTAGTGGGTAGTCCTTACTTATCACTACTAATAGCCCAGTTTCCAACAGTGACAATGACAGCAATAAGTCATCAGCAGTTCCCTGCATCTCATAAAACATTGTCAAACAGCGAAAGAAGAAAACATAAAAAGTGAAGTCTTCAAGCAGTATAACTATCGCATTCCTGGGAAGGATGTAGTAGTATACAGGTAAGTGAGCGCCCAGGTATTGCCACAACTGTGAATTATGGGTATAACAGCGCAGTTGGTGGAGGTGACCGTAGATATCTATCTACCAGCTCTGAATGCGTGTTACAGGGAAATACTGGAGGGGCTATTAGCAAGGTGTGCATGGGCATCCCGAATCTGGATGGGCTTCTCAGGGTGTCCCTGGTGATCTCCATGGGATCCCCTCCCCTGGTAATATGTCCCTTTAAGTGTCACATATTCCCCTTGTTGCTGCTCTTACTCTGATTCAGGGGCCTGCACTCGGATTTCTGAAATTAAGCATATAGGAAGCCTTATTATTAGAAATGTTGCTCTTCTGAAGGGCTTGCTGCTCTATGGAAGGAGTGGAGGGTGCAGTGAAGTCCAAAGGAGTTTCCCTAATTGTTTTGTTGATGCCAGCTTTTCCTCTGTGTTAGAATGTGATCGACAAATATATTATGAGGAAAATCTTTTCTTGTGGTTTAGCAGAAAGCAGCCTATCTCAGCTTCCATAATTATTACTGGAATGCTGATCTTCTGATTAGCAGATTTCTGGAACCATTTGAGCAATCCTGATCATGGAGATGTATATTATTTTGTTTCCAGTCCCAGTTTTCCTTTTTGATAATCTTACATTTTCCAATGTTTTGTTCTTTAATCTCAAATTTAAGAAGGACGATATTTGCTTCCTTTTTAATTTCCTTCAATTCCAGGTCCTACTCTCTATGAACAAGAACAAGAGGGTTAATACTTGAGTCACAATGCCACTTTGCTGGTAGCTTACTCTGAACAGCTCTCTTATCTTTTTGCTCTACTGTGGATTGTTCTCCTGAACATGACACCAGCCCAAATCTTGCATTCTATTCTTCAGAGGTTTTTTTTCTGTTTCACACACTTTATTTCTTCTAAAGAACATGAGTTTTCTCTAGCCTTTTTCTTGTTTGCTCCTGATCCACTTGTCATCTGGAGTCAGGGGCAGCAAAAGATAGCAGCAGGCCTTTACTTCAAATGAAGAGGATAATTGTTGGATCGCCAGTGCTGTCTACACTTCATATTTAGAGACATAATTGCAATGTTGTATTGTGCCCAAATAGATAAAAAAAAGTATCAACATTTTTTGTCAATTTTTATATTGTATACCCGCCACCCTGAATCCCCCAAAGTCCTTTAGATGTCTCAGCTCTCTCTCTTATAGTATATTAATAATTTCACAATATGGATAAAGTGCAAGTCAAATACATATGCACAACATTTTTGGAGACACAATGCTTCTTCCTAATATAAAGAATTTACCTCATTTTAAATATTTTACATTGCATACATTTATTATGCTACATTGAAAATATTCATTAAATATCAGTCTTTGCCTATACTTTTTAAAGGAAACACCATCGAGACAATCTATAATGCTCACAAAATGTATCAGTTTACTTAATAATTGTGAGAACATATCAAGCCATTTTGCAAGTCTATTACATTTATTTTTAACACAAAGGGTCTTAGCAAGGCAATGTTAGGTTAAAAAGCAGCGCTATTTGTACATAAGCACTTGGGGGCATATTAACAAGGGCCATATCGCCGCTTTCCCGGCACGTAGCGCCGGAAAAGCGGCGATTTACACATCGCACAATCATCAAGGCGACGCTAACATGCATTAGCGCATGTTAGCTGCCGTTTACGAGATGCCTCGCATCTTAGCGATATACATCGCTAATCAGATGCAAAATAGGCATTCCCTCAAAAACCAACATGAAAAAAGTCGCCAAGGAAACACCGCGGTATTTACAACCCGGCCCCAAACACGCGAAGCAATAATTAAAGCCGCGCTAACCGCGGTTTTCGCCGGATTCCTACGTCTGCAAAAATCCCGACTTAGCTATAAGTGAAATGGGAGGTGGATTGCATGGTTAAGTCCACATCTCCCTATTTACAACATTCTCATTAGCGCTGTTCTTATTTCGCTGTATTCCGCCGCTATTGATGTGTATCGCCATCTATCGCCGGGTTTCATATCGCCTGTCAGCAAAGTGTTGCAAATACGCCGCTAACACGGCGATGTGAACCGGCAATAGACGGCGATAATGCAAATCGCGCTAAGCGCGATTTGCGATGATTACCACGGCCCCTTGATAATATGCCCCTTGGTACTTTGAATGGTATGGTTGCTTTGTGGGCAGCTCTACTTTTAATGCTATCGAATTTTTATGGTTTTAGGTTTTAATTGAATAGCAGTATGCCCTCTGTTATAAGCACTTGGCACTTTGAAGAAACCTGCATGGTTTTCTCCAGGCTAGGATAAATGCAAACCTATGTTTAACTTTGATGAATTCTTATGCATATAGGCTTTATTCAAATAGCAGTATGTCCTTTGTTATAAGCACTTGGCACTTTGGACTAACCGGTATGGATTACTGCGAGCTACGATAAATGCAAACTTATTTTTAACTTTAATAATTTTTTATGTGTATGTTCTATATAAGAATAATTTATGCGAAACTGTTGGATATGTACTGTAAAGTATCATTTTGTGATGATTTTTATTAATCAGACAATAAAATAGAATAAAATTTTTTTTTGAAGACAATGCTTTTTTCTAATATAAAGAATTTGGCTCATTTTAAATATTTTAAAATTGCATACATTTATTGTAATAAATTGAAAATATTCATTGAATATCAGTCTTGGCCTATACTTTTTAAAAGGGAAACATCATCGAGACAATCTACAATGCTCACAGTATTTATCATTTAACTTAATAATTGTGAGAACATATCATGCCATTTTCCAAGCCTATCCCATTTATATTGTACACAAGGGTCTTAGCATGGCAACGTTTATAAAACACAGATCAATGCACATTCAACTGATGAAAAACCAATTAATTATATGTAATTGATAACACTACAATGACAGAAGATATGACCAGAAGCAATAAAGATTAAATCCAAAATATCCAGGGCCAATACTGATTTTTTTTTTATCTAAACAGCTATAGTGTTGCTCCTTACAAGTAGTTTGGAATACTTGCTAGTGCACTAGATCATAAAACCACAATGGCACTCCATGGTCAGTTATTTTTCCGTCTGCCAACAATTCCAACAGATAAGTTAAATTGTTTTAACTCCTTCTTTTCAGTAGTCTGTGAGGAAATTATCTAAACAACTCCTATCACTGCAGAATGAATCATCACAAACACAAGAAAATACAGCAATTTGTTGCTATTGAGAAAGCTTTAATGGCTGCCTTAATAACGTTTTGCTAGTTAGATCTTATCCAAAATGTGATTCATGGCACTACCCAGGGTTCTTTGAAGCCTTAATGTGATCAATCTCATTTCTGCTTTAGCAGCATCTTAGAAAACAAAACTCCTGTGTCAAGGGTACTCGTCTGCTGCATGTCCATGTTCTTCTTGAAATCTGGACCCTGCACTGATCCAGGAGTAAATTCTCTTCAACCCCTTCTTCTGAGTCCAACAGATGATCAATCTACAAGGGCCTGTATCGATCCTAAGGAATTGTATCTGCTATGATGCATTTTATCTGAACATTTATATCTGTGAAGGGTCTCCATATGCAGAAAGTGTGGGCAGGGGAACAAGTCACATTCCAAGTGGCTTAGTCCTAGTATTCTATTCTAACTATATCAGATGCAATAAAGACAACTTTGCTTCAGGAAACGCCATAAGAGGAGGTATTTCCAGTTATTTATTATGAACCCAAAGTGCCCTTTACACAATATATGATGGTTTTCTGCTTTTTTTATGCCTCGTCAGAGAGGTTGGGGTCAGTTCTTTCTTTCCCATTCAAACCCCATGAATAAATTCTAAGAATGTATTTAACCTTGATTTGTGGGGTTTGCATAGGGAAAGTTGAAGTAATTCAAAATTGTAATCATTATCGAGATATATATTTTTCAAATTAAATTCACCCCACACACCCAGCATTAAAGTGATTGATTTTGCAATGTCATCTCTTCAGCCTCTCATTATCTAATTATAACTGTTTTCATAAGTTGATCTCTAAAACAAGTAAAGGATTCAGAAGATTAGGAAATGTCCATTGAATAGCTTTGCCACTAGTTAAGACTGAACTGTTTGTTAGAATAATACATGCATCCCTGCTCATAAGATGACCAGAGAAACTACTGTAAAGAATAACAAAAAATACTGGGGTTGATGTTAATGGTCATATTATTAAGAGAAGAAGCAAAGGGGTAATTAGTTATGATTGTCACAAAAAAGCTCTATTTCTCTGTAGCATTACTTTAATGTGATGCAATGATCAAAATATTATGGGGCTTATTTACAAGCCCCTTGCGCCACTTTTGCGTCACTTTTAACATGAGAAAAATGACGCAAAAGTGGCGCAAGGGGCTTGTAAATAAGCCCCTATATTTCACACAGAAAAATACCAGAGACACTGAGCATCCTGATCTTATCCCACTGGAATTTAAATGCTTGAAAACTACCTTAACTTGAGAGCCTTTTTCTGAAGCACTGACTGCACCTATTAATCACTTTCAAAAGGTAGCCCTAACTGACTCCATCAAATGCTTCTTCACTGTCCACAATCCATTCTACAATGTTATATATCATTAAAGTGACGCACATACACCACTTTGGGCTGTAACAAAATAGCGTGCTGACCATGAGTTTCAGTCTAAGGCTCCTCATACCTCACATTACAGAGGCAATTATTAGTTGATCCCTTACACTTTGCAAGGATCAATCTTCATTTGGGGAAATAGTGTGCCCCAGACACTTCTCCCATTTTAAAATATCTCAAGAAAACATGTTAGAGCAATTGTCGGTCTATTAGAGGTTTGTCCCCCTGATTTAAAGGAAGCAAGCAGTATACTAGTTATTTATGTAATGGTGGATAAGGAAGAAAGGTTATATGCTTCCCGATTCAATCTACTCATTTGACAGAGAAATGTAAGCCTGTTAGTCTCACTGACATGCACAAATGGAATGATTTATAGGTGCAGAGTATTAACAAAAGGCGATTTTGCACTCATAAATCCTTTCACTTATCTGTGGTATTATCACACAACGGTGTCATTTTTGGTATGAGCAGATATCACTCAAGCAGTGGGGGTTACAGGGCTGTTTTTTCCTGGTAATCTTGGGGACATCCTTATGCACCATCTGACCCCACTGCACCTTTGAAATGGTCAGAGATTTACTCCCCTCAAGGTCAAGACTGACTTGCGTCCCAGGGCGGGAAGGGAGATGCAGCACCCTCCCCATTGGTGGGGGGATATAGGAAGGCATTTCCTCATAGGGTAAAATGTAGCCTGAAAGGAGAAAATGGCAAATGGTATTTCACCCTGCAGAGAACATGTAGATATAATCATGCAGAAACGCTTCTGAATTGTCAGAAACAGGTCTTCTCCATATTATTTATGGCAGCTCTCCATTCTCTCATAACCAACAAGGTGCAACTATTTCAATCTGGCAGGACAAGTGACTTTTCTACAATTGTTGTTCACACGCTGCAGTACTGGAAACCAAATCGAAAGGAAGTCTTCTCTGTCCTTGAGAGAGGCCTGAACAGTCTCTCTGTGCCCGTGGTAGCACATATTTTGTGTTACCAGTCAACAGTTCCAGGCGCTTTTGATTGCTGTCACTGTCCTACAGTCACCATTGGGCAGTTCATAGGAGTTTGAATATCAATGGCCATTCTTTGCCTTGTATGAATTCCAAGGATTCTAGTCTGAAATCTAAGAGCACGACCTCTGAGTCATCTGGTATTGTTTTTTTATAGCTGCCAGTACCTCTTTCCAAAAATATGAATATTTTGAGCATTTCCACCAGAGATTATAGGATTCCACCTGTGCCCATACTCCCTCCCTCAAGGATCAATCGAGTCTCTCTGGGGTAAGATGCTAACTTATCAACACCTTACTATCAGATTCCCTGTAAAAGACTAATTTAATATGACATTTTATTCTCCATACGATTTTCCACAAAATGTTAGGGATGTCCTTTCCTAGTATTGGCTCTAACTTCCTCATATAGACCTGTGTTTGCAGACCCACGGGAGTTGGCCAGTGCAATAAATGCCTGCCAATATTCTGCCATCTTTTATAATTCGCCCCCTCCTTCACTGGCATGAAATCTGGATTATAGATACTAAACTGATTGCCTGGTTAGGCGTAACAGTCCCAAGGTGCACAGCCCTTGAGTAAGCCCGTAGGCTGTAGGGATCCTGTCCAGCCGACGACCCGAGGAACCCCCTTTAGGAATAGCATCACTCCGCTATTTGTCGGAAGCATATCAAGCCTCTAATTGATGTATTACGACTGGCCTACTGAACAGATATTATCGATCTCTTTGTGTGGGGTTACTAGCAGGTCAAATGGCCTTTGGCCTAGTTCCATGAGTGATTTATGAAACATTCTGGATTCTTGATATCGTTGCCTTTGGAGGTTAGGTTTCACCAATGACCTTATAAAAAGAACCCTAGTGAATAATTTTATTGTCTAAGGTGTGGTTGTGTGTCCCACACTATTTATCCACCCTCGCCCTGATGAAGGTGTAGCCCCGTTGAGGGCATTACACCGAAACGCGCGTTGGCGCTTAAGTCTTCTCGTGCCTCTGGACCTTTTCCATCTATTACCAGGAGGATACACGAGAATGCTCCATCCCAACATCAATTGGAATTATGCCATCTGGAGCGATCTATAATGTTTTAGACATGTGGTTTTGTTGAGGAATGAATGTGTATGATATTATGAATGAGTGCAAGTATGATTGATGGTTATGAGTTTGTTGTGTGGGACATATTTATATATTTATAGATGATTTTGTATGCTTTATCTATGTATATTTTTTTGTAAAGTGATATTATGTTTGATACTATGAAAATAAATGAAAAACAATACGGTTAATCCAATAACTTAATAAAAAAAAAATTCTCTTTTCGAATTTCTGAAATATTGCGTTTGTCTGCCATAGGTGTTGGAATGTAATCCTAGGACCCTTCATATGGGCCTCTTTGTATCCTTATATATGGGCGGGTGACCGTTTTTAGTGGTGGTTTAGCTTGAATTTTCCCCTGCCCCACCTGCCCTTCATTCGTACGCAGGGGTCCCCCTTTGTATTGGTTAAGCCCGTAGGCCAGACATGCAACGCCCATAGGGCTCAAAGGACTTCACCCCCCCCCCCGTCGTGTGTGTCAGCCCGGGCTGAGACAGCTTCCCGGGCACACAGACAGACAGTTTTTGAGCTGCTGTAGGCTGGCTGGTCTGGCGTCCGTCATATTGCAGCCGCACCTGAGTACTTCACTGGTCTTTTAAAGACCATTTACTTTTTAACGAGGCTTTGTTGTTTTTCACCCCTTCTTACAGCCCCTGCATCTCCACTCTGCCTATTTCTGGAAGAATTAGCCCCCCTAAATTTGTATTAGCTCCCCCCCGAGATTTGGCTCTAGTTGCCCCTCTGCCATAGGCCAATGTGAATCCAGCGATAATTACACTCGTTATTGTTCATCCTTTCTTTTATCCTTTTATCCATTTTAATCCATATTTAATCCATTTAGAAGAAACGAAATGTTAATATTCACATCTTCCATGTTTTAGATTAAGCACTTCTGAATTTCTGTGGGTGTATACTTGGGGGGAAATGTCATATAATGTTGATTCTGATGGAACTTAGTTCACAACTTTCCTGTTTCCTGTTTCAGTTACCCCTGACGAAGAGAAATTATCTCGAAATGCATTGGGTGTTGAACATCTATGGATGAAATGTGGATTGTTGTATAGGAAGAAAGTAATATTGTGGATCGTCACACATTGGAATCATCATGTTGCTAATAAAACATGGACAATGTGAATATTAACCTTTCGTTTTTTCGAACTGGATTAAATATGGATTCAAATGGATAAAAAGGATAAAAGAAAGGATGAACAATACCAAGTATAATTATTGCTGGATTCGCATTGGCCTACGGGCCTATTCAAGAGCTGTGCACCTTGGGACTGATGCGCCTAACCAGGCGATCAGCTTGATATCTATAATCAATAGCGCGGTTCGGGCAGAGCACGCGCCAGGGGCTGCACACCAGACATTGTTTGCCATAAAGCGTAGTAAAAATGGTTAAAATTGTTAAAAAAACAGGGTGTGCATTATTTCATTTATTTGATAATTATGAAATCTGGATTACCATAAACAGGCTTCAGTGGTGACAGTAACTTTATTAGGCTACTCATTTGTGATGTGTTGTTCCGTGTGTTCAGAGTCAAATTATGGATCTAACTGAAAAATAATCTTTGTAGCCTTGCATCTTAGGGATCTACAAAATATACCATAACTTTTATTTTACGGAGTTTTATATAGCGCGAACTTGACCCGAAGATATCGGGTATCAGAGCGCTTTACATAGCACCAGTTGCGTTACATGAGGACACATTCAATTTTTTGTTAGGCACGGGGAGATTAAGTGATTTGCCCAGAATCACAGGATGTTCAGCGTCATTGCCGAGACTCGAACCCGGTTTCCCAGATTGGAGGTCAAACGCCCTAGCCGTTAGGCCAACTCCTCTCCCAGCTATGACTCTGTCCATATGCACCCTGTGGCAACCACAGACTTAAGGGGCCATTCCCTGAGGATCCTCAATGGTGAGGCCCAAAAGTAAGTATTCACAGAGGCGTAGCAAGGGGCGGAGGGGAGGCGGTCCGCTCCAGACGGCACGAGTTTTGCCCCACTCTTACTTGCCGTCACCATGGAGAATCGCCAGCAAACCCCCCCCTCTTAAATTCGGCTGTGGGCGGCAAACGCAGGGGCCGCCATGGGCAGCAAAAGGCGTAGCTACACCATGGAGTATTCATATCTGGGAATGCTAAACCACCTTTACTCCTAGCCAATATTAGAACTCTTTTGAGATTGTTACTCGTTTCCCTCACCAAAAGAAAGCTAAGAGATGTTTTTGTAGCATTTTAAATGTTACAGTTTTATTCAGAGCCTCTCTTCTTAGCCACACGCAAGGAGTTCGTCCCCCACATACCTTTACTCCACTGTACCTCACACGGGTATTGCAGCACTCAGCTTGCCTCGTGGATCAGTTAACAGATGCTTATTTATTTACTATTTCACTTTGACAAAACTTAGCTTTGAAATGTGGTGGAATGTTGGACGTCGCAAAAGGGGTATTTACAGCTAGCACTTGTATTAATGGGGTGGGGAGATAATTTGGTGAGTGTATGGTGGAACCAGTGATTGCTGCCAGGAATGGAATGTAATGAAACCACTAGAGTGTAAGAACATGATTTATATTTTGGCAGACAGTACACTCCGTTATAAACCTGAAGGATATCACTTCCGCTGCATTACAAGAGCCGTAGGATATAATGCACTTGTAATATGATTGACGGGATATCCGTCACAATGTGATGGAGTATCCTGTCTGCCAAAATGTAAATTAAGTTCTAAATCTTTGACAGTTTCCATGCCCTTTTTCAGGTCAATCTCTCACTACCTATCATGTGGCATTTTGCAAGGCTCCCCATGGAGCTTGTCTCTTGCTAATGTATATGCAATGGCATTGGCCAGCCTGAGTAGATATTATGGTTTCACATTTTACACATAAGCTAATGACACTCCAGTTATACAGAGCTTAAAAGGAGCTCCCACTTAACACTTTACCCCCACTTTAAAGACTATAGCTGACAGAGCAGAATTAAAGGCCAGAAATGTTAAACTTAACATGGATGAATTTGAAGATCTAAATTTAGGAGGTCAAAGTGATCAATGGGGGACCTCAGAGTGGTTGACAAACAGAGGTTTCCCTCCTTCTCAGTGTGCTGCAGTAGGCAATCTTGGTCTTAAGCATAATACTGATCTTCCTCTACATCCAAATATATTTGACGCCAAGGTTTTCTCAGCTGCTTTATAAGTCATTAGGATGATTTTTTTCTTTTTTCTACTTCACAGAACTTTTTTCAGGTGCCCTGAATCAACAGGTTTGGAGCAGACAGTCATTCTCACAACTTGCCCTGTTGTTATATCACAGGATTCCCCAACGCCATTCCCAGAGAAGAGGGCAACAGCAAAATCACAACCCATGTACTTCTGAACATCTCAGCAGACATGACACCTTGAAGCAAGGCGTACTGCTGAGCAAAATCAGTGAATGATGTACTGCTGAGTAAAATCAGTAAATGGCGTACTGATGAGTAAAATCAATGAATGGGCTGAAGTCCCTTGCTCCGTCTTAAGAGAGAGCTGGTGCTTTCTGTACAACCGAATCCAGAAAGTCTGAATTGACTCCATAGTTTCTTCTTCTTGGAATGCATCATGTGGCATATCACAGGGGTCTTCCCATTCTTGCCTGCTATTTAATATTTATATGTGCCCATTAGTGTAGCTGCTAGAACAGTACCAGGTATACCTCTACATGTATGCTGATAACACTCAAATTCTCTTTTACCAACAAAACATGAATGTGAATCTAACCAAACTATACCTTTTCTCAGTGAAAGAGAGTTTGCTGTGCCTGACCACGGCCAGGACAGAACTCTCAAACATGGGAGGACAAGAATACCCCACACTGCCATCAAGGAGCCTCCCACCTTAGGAGCATCACCGTTCATTGCATTTAAATATAGAAACAGGGGTATCATATTCAACTTCAAGCTCCATTTGCTTCCTCAGATTTACTGGTCATTTAAAACATTAATCTGCAATTCTACCTACTTTAGAAAAGCCATTGACTTCTAGTAACTGACTACCTGGTGAAGTGTACCAGGTTAGACTAATGTAACATTGGCTACGATGGGAACATATTGACAGGCTTCAAAGCCTTCACAATATAGGGTCTCATTACGATGGCGGAAGGCCCGCCACCGCCAGCCGTGCGGTGGCGGGCCCTCCGCCATCGGACAGCGATTTCCCCCCGCCAAATTAGGATGGCGGGGGAAGCTGAGCACGACCGTGGCGGGCGCAAAGACCGCCCGCCACGGATCCACCACAGGCAATGGTTCCGATTGCCTGGCGGAGCGGTCAGCATCTGCAAAATGGTGGTGGTGCCTAGCAGGCACCGTCCGCCATATTATGATGCTGCATCCCCGCCAGCCGGTGTATGATGGTGAAACCGCCATTTACAGGCTGTCAGGGATTGCATTTGGGGACCCGTTGCGGGCCCCCCTTGTGTGGGGGGGTAGGAGGGTGCACTCATTTCCCTGCACTGTGTGGCAGGCACCACGTGGTGCCTGCCACGCAGTGCAGGGAAATGTAAGACATGCATTTTTACTATTGCGGCGGGTGCTGCAGCCAGCTTCACCCACCACAATGGTAAACATGCTAGATGCGACCGCCACGGTGGCAGTCGCATCATAATTTCACGTGCAGGACCGCCGCGTTGCAGGCGGGCGGTCCCAGACACCGCTATTGTCCGCCCGTCATCGTAATGACCCCCATAGTGTCTAGATAGTGCCTGCAAGTAAAGCCATAAAATATCAATCCAGCTATGTCTCCTAGTAGATGCAAGTATCGAAGTTCTATGTACCGTGTAAAATGCTTACTGGGGCAGAACTGCAAGGTACCTGCGGAGACGGTTCCCCTACTATGTAAGAAACAGAAACCTGTGATCAGCAGGGTCAAATATTGTCTCTCGATAAGCCTTTAGACGGAATGAACATGGAGTCAGAGCTCTGTAAGTCTAGGAGAGCAGACTGTGGAACTTGCCGTACCCAGGGTGAAACACAATTTCAATCTTTTCAAGGAAGGCTTCAAAGCGAAAGTCTCCCTCATGCATTCAGCTAAATTCTTCACTTTGACTGAAGAATAATAAAGTAAGGCCCTATCTTCACAAATTGGACTTTACCTCTCCATATCCGTAGTTTACTTTGTACTCTGAATTAGCCTGAAAGAGACCAGTAGAGCTATAGAAAAAGTCTTAATAAGCAAAAACAGTAAACACGAGTGAGAACTCAATTGTGGTTAATCTATGATGGTGTCTGAAGCTTCTCTGCTGAGGCAACATATGGTTGGAACTAATTTGCTAAATATCTTCTGATTTAGGACTGGGGAGCCCCAGAGATTGCAGTAAGCATTATAAATTAATCAATTCAAATTCCTTGAAAAGACTCTTGTAGTGCTGGTAAAGGTTTTTTTAAGAGGTGGAACTCATTCTGCAAGAAGAATGGCCTAAGGAGCATGTAGGAAGGGAGATGTTGTTTATTTTCCCTTTGCCATACTGCATTGCCACCCCTCTGATCTGTCTCCTGTCCTCCTCATTGTTTTGAGGCATATTAATCTATAATTTTCTACAAATTGCGCACGCATCTGCAGACCCTCTTTTCACGATAAACTCTACTTTTTAAACTTCTGAATTACTTTACTAGTCTATGAGTCAAATGTGGCATTTTCAATTATAAGTTAAACAGGTTCGAATATAAGTATAAAAAACATTTTATCCGGGGTCAAAATGTGCAGCCTAGCTTGTGACCAAGGCTGGTTTGAGGAGCACACTCATAATGAGGGCCTTAGAGTCTATCGAGTGTGACAAATGTCTTGTTCTGTATCTGTGTTGTTTCTCAATTCCACCTCTTGGAGTTAGCCTTAACTGCTCGCTATCATTACCCTTGGAGAGGTAAGTGGTTATCCAACTGGAATGAGTTGAAATTGTGACATTAATGGTAACCAACAGTGACCACGATGTATGCAGTCCAAAAACAGTACCCAGAGAGAAAAGGCCTTTATTCCCAAACACTGGGGGTGCTTGTGCTTGCAAACTGACTAGTAGATAGTGAGTGTGATAGACAGAACCTTGATGGAACCACAAGACGTGGTTTATATTCATTACCTACCTATGTAACCAAATTGCATGCTCTTGTCGAATCGCTTTTGTAACATATTCCTCTCTTCTTTTTTCCCAGAAAGATTGGAAGAGCTTAGACTCAGGCTTAACACCGGTAATAAGAGTGTGGCAAGACACCTGACGGGAACCCTAAATATATTGAATATTATTGCTCTGGAACACATCTCCAGGTCCCTAGTCTCAGAGCCTTCTCACTAAAATGAAACAAGGAGCCCTGTGTTGCAATAGTGAGTCACCTACTTGACCAAATTGTTTAGTATTGGCCAAATCCTTTTTCGCTAAGAGTTTCACCCCTTATCAGCCATTGAGTGGAAATGTTAACAAATGTTAATTACAGGAAAGGAATAATCAAGGACCTTTTCTGAGGACAAGACTGCAGTGCTGTTTTTATTCAGACATGTTTAGTGTTTTGTATCAATTAGGGATGGTTAACAGGCCATGATGACATTGACCTCAATTGTACCGGACTACAGACAATAATACACTATTTAGTCCAAAGTTTTCTCTATGTTCGTTCATTAACACCACAATAACACAAGAGGCAAATACTAAACTTCCTACCCATTCTTTAGTAGTGGTAATGAGAATCCCAGAATCAAACAGTTTTATTTTCCTTTCATAGACAGTACAAATGGTCATATTACTAATTCAACACTTAACATTGTCTGGCAGGCATTAAAACAGTTCTCTGATAGGTTAAGGTTATTCCCTTGCAGGTCCAGGGCTGCTTTGCTGTAAGTGGTCACATTCCTCCTTCACAGGACTCTAAAGGTAAAGATGCCCCTGACGCCGTTGTGCAAGCCAGCTCCTGTGCTGCGCCCTCCGGCCCCTGGTAAACAGAGGCTGCACGGCTCTTTACACTGCGGGGAGGGCTGTGCGAGTTAAAGATGCCTCTGGCGCCATTGTGCAAGCCAGCTCCTGTGCTGCGCCCTCCGGCCCCTGGTAAACACAGGCTGTACGGCTCTTTTACACTGCTGGGAGGGCTGGGCGAGTTAAAGATGCCCCTGATGCCGTTGTGCAAGCCAGCTCCTGTGCTGCACCTTTGGCCCCTGGTAAACACAGGCTGCACGGCTCTTTACACTGCGGGGAGGGCTGTGCGAGTTAAAGATGCCTCTGGCGCCATTGTGCAAGCCAGCTCCTGTGCTGCGCCCTCCGGCCCCTGGTAAACACAGGCTGTACGGCTCTTTTACACTGCTGGGAGGGCTGGGCGAGTTAAAGATGCCCCTGATGCCATTGTGCAAGCCAGCTCCTGTGCTGCGCCCTCCGGCCCCTGGTAAACAGAGGCTGCACGGCTCTTTTACACTGCTGGGAGGGCTGGGCGAGTTAAAGATGCCCCTGATGCCATTGTGCAAGCCAGCTCCTGTGCTGCGCCCTCCGGCCCCTGGTAAACAGAGGCTGCACGGCTCTTTACACTGCGGGGAGGGCTGTGCGAGTTAAAGATGCCTCTGGCGCCATTGTGCAAGCCAGCTCCTGTGCTGCGCCCTCCGGCCCCTGGTAAACAGAGGCTGCACGGCTCTTTTACACTGCTGGGAGGGCTGGGCGAGTTAAAGATGCCCCTGATGCCGTTGTGCAAGCCAGCTCCTGTGCTGCACCTTTGGCCCCTGGTAAACACAGGCTGCACGGCTCTTTTACACTGCTGGGAGGGCTGGGCGAGTTAAAGATGCCCCTGATGCCGTTGTGCAAGCCAGCTCCTGTGCTGCACCTTTGGCCCCTGGTAAACACAGGCTGCACGGCTCTTTACACTGCGGGGAGGGCTGTGCGAGTTAAAGATGCCTCTGGCGCCATTGTGCAAGCCAGCTCCTGTGCTGCGCCTTTGGCCCCTGGTAAACACAGGCTGCACGGCTCTTTTACACTGCGGGGAGGGCTGTGCGGGTTAAAGAGGGTCCTGTCTGCCTGACTTTCTCCAGATTTTCTGCTGTCAGCCTGGGAAACCTCAGCCCAGTGCTGCTGTGTTCTAGGGGACCCCATGGAAGGGACAGTAGGGCCGCATGAGCACAATGGAATTAGATGATGCATTGAGGTCTGTGAGCCAACAGGACAGCAGGCAGGCACTCAATAACTGATACTCAGTACAATTCGATGTTTGGCGTCTTTAAAATGTGAGGTGTGGAGCTTATCCATAATATCATTAGAAAAATGCTACACATTTTTGGCTCCAAAAAACGAAACCATCCAATTATAAAATGATATATCTCGAGGATGAAAGCTACTCCCAGCCGTAGTTAGCTGTGGAGCAATTTCAATTGTCAGAGTTTCATCTATTCACGGACAGACATATTGGTTAAGCACCAGGGCCTAGATTGACTAGATCTGTACCGCCTGTGATTTCCCTCCCTCCTGCTAATTAGCCCTTAAACATCAAGTCGATAAAGGATGCCAATAATATAAGAACCCAAACACGGTATGGATATTCACCATTCCCGTAAGTATCCTCTTCATGGTTACTCAATATACTCTGAACCCTCTCTAGCAGTCAGGTCCCATTTCCTGGTGAACCTCTCAGGCAGCAGCTTCATTCCTCCCCCTCCCCCCCACACACACATTTATTCTTACAGGCAAAACGTGTATAATGATGAAAAAAACTCACCTCCGTATTGTGGTAATATATGGAAACCAATCAGCCTTCAGCCATATGGGAACAGAGAGGATGAAAAAGCGAGAACTAGAGAGAGAAAGTGAAAGAGAGAGTAAGAGAAAGAGAAAGAGTAAGAGAAGGAGAAAGAGAAGGAGAAAGAGAAAGAGAAAAAGAGAGAAAGAGAAAGTGAAAGAGAAAGAGAGAATAAGAGAAAGAGAGAACAAGAAAGAAAAGGAAACAGAAGGCGAAGGCGAAGGAGAAAGGGAAGGGAAATTGAAAGGAGGAGAGAAAGAGAAAAAGAAAGTGGAAGACAGAGAGTGTGAGAGAGGGAAAAATGAGTAAGTGTAGCATATAGAGCTAGAATACTTGGATCTTAAGCAATGAAATTTATGGTTTAATAGCTTTTATTCTGGCTTTAAGGTGAAGCTACTGAAGTGGTGTCTCTCCAGTTCTTCGTAGTCTTGTCGTGTCCTGTGTTGGCTAGAATAGTGTGGTGAACAGTGTCATGGGATGACGAGCAGCCAATGAGCGTGAGGGAATCTATCATTCACAGGCCCATGACTGATAGCTTCTCATCAATGACATCCTGAGAAACTCATGTTTGTTATGGGATGAGTGTGCCCCAGACTGGCAATAATCTAGGAAGCTCTTAGTACTACAGTGAACTGAGGGTTGTGATTTAATCTACAGTCGTGGCCGAGTACAGTACCATTAGGCAGACAGTGTTAAAGCTGGAGAGATCTAGGAAAAGCTGCTTTTGAGTGTCACAAGGTGCCCACCTTCAGCAATACTGGATTTGGAGAGCTACTAGATACGGTGCCAAAGAAGTGATCACCCTATGGAAAAGCTGTTAGGAATCTGCAAACCCATGTCCACTCCTATCTTAATGGACGACCAGTACACATGTTGTCAACATCAATAGTTCATCCTAATTGAGTAATATAAACAGACTCACTGTGCCTCTCCTTTTGAGACTGTCATCCACTTTCTGTCCTGTACGTCTAGTTTTTTTCAACATCTGCCTCTGCAAACATCTGTTGGGTCCACTCCCTCAATTACAGTAATTCGACACCTCAAAATCCATTGTGTCTGGACTCGAGTGTGTCACCATGAAAGATACTAGCAAGGATTTCAAATCCTTTCTCATGGTCAAATCAACAAATGTAGATGTAGACACTTTTATGGGCCACTAACACCAAGGCACATATTTATCAAAGTTTTACATTGTTCTTGCAGCACACAATGTAATATAGCGCGGCACAAAACCTAGAATGAGATTTATGAACCCACGTAAGGCCCCCTTGCATGGCTCTGTGTGGCTTGGTAAATCTGGAGTAGCGCAAGACAGCACAAGTCACTGCAGTGTGTTACTCTTCCCTGGGAAGGTGTTTCATGGGTGGAGTGTCGGTGTTTCCATGCATCCACCAAAGGATTTTGACGCATTCCCATATTTACCAAGAATGGAAAACCAGGGAATGCATCAAAATGCTAAGTCTTTCGAGAGGGGGTGTAGCAAGGAGAAATATTTGTATTTCTCCACATTGTTTCCTCTTTCCAAGTGTGCTGTAGCACACTTAGAAAGAGGGAAACACGTCTGAGTATTGTTTTTGTGCATAAAGGTGCCCCTTCCTGCGCAAACAAAGTTAAGCCTACAATGCATGCACCCTTGCTCCATGGCACAAGAATGCCTGCTTTGGCGCAAGGCAGCACTTTGTGTGCCAGCACAAGGAGAGGACCGGAATGCGCCATATGATGTTAAATATGTTGCATTCCTGCCCAATCACGCAGTTTAAGGCAGTGCAACTGCGTTGTGTGAAACCTTGATAAATTGGCCCCCAATCTATGAGTTTCTTTTACTGACTGCTGCTTCCAGCCGTGGCTCCTGCAGGCATGCGTGGTGGTGGGGGGGGGGCAGGGCTGGTGGGGGGAGTCGACAGACGACGGAATAAGATTTATTAATTTATTTATTTTCACTATTCCCTCGTCTGTCGACTTCTGCACACCACCCCACTGCGCTTACCTGCAGAAGCCGCCGCTGGGTTCTTCACCACTGACTTTGTGCAGTAAAAGACCAAGGCACACATTGAAATCCATTACATTTGCCAATTTCTCTGTCCCAGAACCTTGAAGCTAAAGCCCCCTCAATCCCCACGCCAATCTACTCCTGAACGGAAGGGTCTCCTCAGAGGAGACTTCTGGCCTTAATTCTGAAACTGCAAGCCTTCTGGTGCAAATGCCTTGGGCGTGTGTGCTTTTTAATGTAGCTTTAGCACTGATTCCTCTCAACTGATTAATGAAATGCCCATCAATGAACCGCATGAACTTCCTTTGAGGCATATTGCAAATTATGAATGGACGTGACTCAGTGTGGTGCTTAGTGCAGATGAATTCACTGCAGACAGTGGGACTGTGCCTGACCAGGTGACTAATGGAAGAAAGGTGAGCAAGACACAAACCATGGCCTGGTTTTCCCAGGGGGCTTTGCGCCTCTCCACAGAATACATAGAAATCAATAAATGAGACCAAAAGCTTCCCACCGAAGCCTCCATTCACGACATGAGGAGTGGGCTACTCTAGTGTGAGAGTTCTGAAGGGAGCAAAGCTTTCTTGGTCTGGGCATTTACAACGTGTGGGAGTAGCACTCGGTAACCACAAAGTGTACCACTGCAATCTGCAGCTTATTTTGGGACAGATGGGAAGAGCCCCTGCATTCTGTGGGGCTTAACAGGAAAAGCAAGAGGCATCTCGAGGGTTTAGGCAATGAACACCATGGACTTCGAAAATGTGCTTGGAAATGACTGCGCCTGTTGACTGAGTGTCCCTGTTTAAAATGATGTGGGAAATCAGTCTGATGGTATCCTCCACTGCTTGATATGTTTCCAGAGAGTTAAACTAACCCACCTCCCTGGATTACCTCCGTCGAGAAATGTTGGACATTTTTTTATGAAAGCCAGGCTCCATCAACTTCGAAAATGAGATATTAATGCTACGCTTCAATGTATAGAGCGATGCGTCTCAGTGTGTTTGCTTGTGTGTTTCTATGTGAGTGTGCATGCGTGTGTGACAGTGTGTATATGTATGTGTTCATGTTTAACCCTGCATGTTTTTATGTGTAAGTGTGTTCACGCAGGAGCGCGTACATTCATGTGTTATTACATGCTTGTGTGTTAGTGTGCATAGTGTAAGTGCATTTGTACGTGTGCGTCTGTTCTTGTGTATATGCATGCATGTGTGTTTTTGTGTCCGTGCATGTGGTGTGACCATGGCGTAATGCAAAATGATACTTCCCTCCAGAGTATGGTGAGGACCCTTAATACTCCCAGCTCTCTCAAGTATTCAGTGTGTGCGTGCGTGCGTGCGCGAGTGCGTGTGTGTGTTCGCCAATCATGCCTCAATGTCAGCCAGGGCTGGGCAGGAGTCCACCCAGCGTGAGCTGCAGCCCTGGCCAGCTGGAATGCAGCACTGCATCGATTTTCTGCAACACTCCGATATTTCATTGCAGAGACCCAGACCGGCCTCTGGAGCCTCCACAGAGCGCCCTGTAAGAACTAATTACACATCCGGCGTCCCGCCGGAAAAGGGAAAACCCGAAGCCCTGCACCCATCAATAAGCATAAACGAGTCCGTGTGAACTGTGTACGTCTGTGTGCGGAGAGGAGCTTCGCTGCAACCTGCACCGCGAGCCAAGTGCGCACGTTTAAAAAGCAGTGACCCCTTTCAGAGAGCAAGCAGGGGGACGAGCACCCGCGCGGAAAAGAACGAGGGAGAGTTAGGCGGGGTATGATTCTGTGACACAAGCCTGCTGGCTTTGCTGCAATCCTCTATCTATGTGGGCAGGCCCTTGAAACGCGTGCCCAAGTAGCCCCAGTCTCCAGCAGGGCCGTGCACGGGCAGTGCACCTCGCGGCCAGAGCGCTGGACTGGACAGGTTTCCCCAGAGTGGTGGTGGAGGGGGCAGCTGCGATTCACGGGCGGGGTATCTGCGCCACACTCTGCACATGCTGTGCGCCTGTTGCCTGTGCCAGGCGGAGTGATTCTCGTCTGTGTGCAGGGTCTGTGTGGTTCGTCGGAACGTCTAATAGGAAGCAGTAGAAATACTGTATATTGATAAATGCCGCCTTTCTCACGAGATACTGCGTGAAGACATTATCGGACCCTCTGAATTCTTCGTGTTCAGCAGTATCGGGCATAATGCGGTTCGTGCGTGTCTGGATAAATGGCTGGATTTACCCCGCGTCGAAATACTGCTGCAAGTCTTGTTTTGTTGCATTTACACAAGAACCCGTTACGTGATGTGGTGTTGAAGTTCTAGCATCTTGGGTAATAGAGCAGAATCTGAGCGAATCCAAAGAAATTTTATTTCTCTTGCATTTTATGCAATATCGTCGGAGCCGTTTAATACGATGATTTTGAGCATGCCGACAAGAGATGGGTGAGGGTCTGTAGCTGGAGGAGGTGTGGAAAAAGTAGAAATGAGTGACGGGGGACCACAGGAGTGGGAGAGGATTGGTGGCAAAGGTGAAAGGAAAAAAGAGGGATATCAGACGGATGTTGAGGGAATTGGAAAAAGAATCAAGGAGAGAAACAGAACAGGTGGACGGAGAAGGGAGACAGATGTTAGAGGGACACATTGGGAGAACGTTCAGGGAAAATGAGAACGTAAGGCATCAAACCGGGACGAAAGCATGAAGAAGGGACGAAAGTGTGAGAATGTGAGACGGAGGAGGGACAGACAGAAAGAGAGAGTGTGCGTGACAGAGTAAAAGAGGGTGGAGAAACAGAGAGGATGGGAGTAGGACAGCCACAATATTCATGGGAATCGAGAAAAAGGGGTGGACAGAATTTGAGAGTGTGGAAAGGGTTTGAGATAATAATGATGATAGAAAAGGAAAAAGAGAGAAAGAGAACGACAGAGGGGAGTGAGGAGAAATCCAGAAAAAAATACATGCATGAGGAAGGTAGGCGAAAGCGGAAAACAGAGAAAGAAAAAAACAAACGAGAACCATAAAATCCAGCTGAGAATAGTAAGCGAAGATACAATGAAAGGAGCGTAAAAGGCGCGAAAGGCGGGAGAGAGCAACATGTGCATTTCTGAACATGCCTTCTTTCCACGGAGGTTACACAATGATGGGGAACGCATGGCATTTTGTCCCTTCAACTTTCAGTCCTCCTGTTTGCCCGTTTATCTCTAAGCCGCCCTCCAGTGGGCCGCATTAGGCTCTCTGCCTGGGCACGTCCTCTGTATGGAGAGAGCTCTCCTGGTATTCGGCCTTGGAGGCATGTGTGAGCGCCGCCACCTCTCTCTGCTAACAGCTTCCCTCTTTGTCATCAAGGGATTATGCACCTGCCAAAGTTTTCAGAACCATGGAGAGCAGCCTCGAATTTCACCATGGCAATGTTCGCAGAAAGCACTAACGGCATGCACCATTTTATAGCACAAGCACGCTAAATTATCTATTGACATTTGAGCAATGGGCAAACTATCTCCCAGCTCGAAAGTACTCATCTTAGCGACCCCCTAGGGAGGAAGGCCTGCGTGTTAGTGCAGGATTCACATTTGTGGCCTGCGGGTTTTCTCTGCTCTCTGGCGCAGGAGTGAACGCACTGCCCTAGCTCAAACGATACTGGCTATACATAAAGGTTTGATAACTGTGTGCAGAATAGTGTACGAGGGGCCACGGTTCTTAGGTCACACGCAGGGCTTGCTGAATTGTTTATTTCGCCGGATCTGGCCGGGTTTCTGTTCTGCATCTGCATTTCAACGTGCCATCTCCACAACAGGTATCGTGAAAGTTTCCTTGGAGCCTTCACGCAACGCTTGCCCCGAACGTAGGCTTTGGGTCCTCCTTGGGCCACGGGCTGCTACAAGAAGAGAGCCTCCCGGAAGCGCAGGCCGAAAAGAAACTCGAAGGTGCCTCGCAGAATTTCTCCTCACAGCTCACGCCTCCACGGGGAGTCGCATCCTCTCCTCCACCCATCCCTCCCAAGCAAGCAAAGAGCAGGCGACGAAGAAGCGCTGCGTCCCTTTCCTCCTCACATCTGCATGCAAGCTTTATTGCACCAGGACCAAAGCTCTAGCCATTCAATTAAGCACGATTTTATGTGTGTGAAAACATTAGGAATATCACGTTTCCCTAAATTGTATGGATTACGGGCACGCGGGCAGAGCGCAGAAGTCCCCGCGTAATTAGCAGGCACATTATCATTCCGTGCACGCTGCCCCTCACAAGATATAGTGCAGAGATAGGCTGTGATGAGCTCACCCTCTGCCCCTCTAAGATAAATGATATCTCTCCCACCCGACCCTCCACCCAGTGCTAATGGACAGCCTCGGCAGCGATATGCCAATAACCTGTTTCACATGGGCGGCCCTTTCACAGGTCACCCCCGCCCCCACCGACAATGGCTATCACACTACAAACTGCACGGCTTTAGGTGTGGGAGCCACGCTCACTATCAGGGGATTAATATTGGCGAGCAGACACCCGACGACAGCCTCCGCGCGAGACGGGTCCCTCCTCAGAATGTAATCACTGCCAAGCCCCTGGGGTGGCCCCGGCACGTATTTAAGAGGGATGGATTGTCCGGGGCTCTGCGATGCTGCTACGAATCCAATCGCGCTGTGATCCATATTTCATTGTCATCGTCATGTTCTCATCTGCGCTAAAGCAGCCGGTCCCAGCATCGCACCCTCTTTAGATTGCATGTATGCACCGGTGTGACGTGCCTGTGACACGTACAGGTGCCCAGACCTGCGCGGACACCCCCCCCCCCCCACGGTCCCAGTCAGATAAAGGGGTCGCTCCCCCAGCTGCCATCAGTCATCGGGGAAGTGTCATTTATGCACAAATGAATGCAGCCTTGAAGGGTGAGCGCGCGTCTCCACGGCCTTAATCACCGCAGCCGAGCAGAAAGGCACCCACACCTCCATATGTGTGCGATCTGCCATGCCTGCGGCGTACCTCCCAGGCTCACATGTGGCACCCCTTCACCTGGGCATGGCAGCGGCTCCTCCGCTCGTTTATACACCTGACACCGTTTCAACTTTCCTGATCCACACATTGCAAAATACACAGTAATTGCAGTAATCCCCCAAATTGGCCCTTCCTCCTCTGCAATTAAAGCCACATAACTTATTCAGCTGAAACAAAAGTGTTACATTCCAAATCCACCTTAAAAAACTACATAGATGCTATAGGAACCAGCTCACGTATTCACGCGAGCATACTGCAAGAATATTTATTGAGCCAGCCTCAATCACTGCATTGAAAGCAAGGCAGGCACAGCAAATGCACATCCTAGCTCATAAACAGCTCGAAATAAATGCACCCCTACCCACAGAAAATGTAAATGAAATGTAAATCTTCTTCATACCGCTTCCTGGTGGCTAATAGAGGGTGAGATCAAAAGCAGTGGGGGAACCTACCTTCTGCACAGGAAAGCATCATGAAAAAGACAAGGTTCCAACATGTAAATCCACTTGTAAGCCCCATTGTTTTGTAGCAGGTGAAGTCCAGCCGACCGCATTCAATGCATTCCCGTACGCACAGGTCCTTGTCTGATGCCCGGCAGCCCCCGTGCGCCCTGTGTTCCCCTCTGCAGCTGGCTTTCATGTCTTTCCTGGAGCTCCCGGTCCGCCTCGCTCCGCTCTCCCTCCCCTCGGCCAGGCGCGGTGTGCAGTTGTTGCCGCTGGTGCCGGGTGCGCGGTCACAGCGCGATGTGAATGGTGCTTCTGTGATACCACAGCAACCTTGACGAGGACTCAACCATCTCCATCCGGCGGGGGCAGCAAGTCTCAGCTGCTCCAGACTGAGCTCGCTCCTTCCTGCCGGCTCCCTCCACACTCCGGCGCTGGCAAGCGCCCCAGCCTAGCAGCAGAGGAGACGGCAGCGGCAGAGAGAGAGAGGCACAGGCAGCAAGCGGCAGACTCAGAGCAGAAACCCTCCTCTCTCTCCCCCCCCCCCCCTCCTCAGCCGAGACACGAGCACCAGCGCTGCTGCCGCCAGAGAGGCGCAAGAAATCATAAATTAGTGAGATCCCCACTGCCGCCTGCAGCCCTCCCGAGCAACTAATAAAAAAGATCCATCCTGGCACCGTGATTGGAAAAAGCTCCTAATAACGCAGGGACTGTCAGGTGAACTGCGCGAGGTGCTTGGCACACGCGTGCAAATGCTCCCGCTGCACGATGCAAGACGTCTCTAGGTGCATGTGTGGCACAACGTCTAGGGCGGCGATGAAGCAAGCACGACCAGGGGCAGATCATTAATGCGAGGCAGCCGTGTGCAAAGCGTGCTGGACAGGTGGATGGATAGGAGCTAAAACATACACAGTTATCTTCGAGTATTCGGAAACAAGCCCTTCCAGAAATTATACCAATACTTGTAACCACCACCAAACGGCTCTTGCTCAAAAGCAAAAAAAGTAGTTTTAATGTTGAGCAAGGGAAGAAAGATCTCGTGTGCCATCTACAGGCTGCCAGGGGTTGATCTGTTAATTACCTCTGTTTACCCGGGCACCCCGTTTTCGACTCCAGCCTGGCATGCACACTCATTTAATCCCCCATTGTTCATATGGTGCTTGCTTCAATCAAGCGGAACGGAGCGGAGTGGGGACCCTTCCTTGCATGTGTGACAAGGCACCTGCCACAGGTATAGTGGCATTATAGGTGCATGCACAGCGAGGCCTGTCAGAGGAAGTGCCGCGCTAATGGCGCAAGCTGCCATGATTCCCAGGAAGCCAAAGTAAACAGGGGAGGAAAACGTAAACTGTTGCAGGGAACGCATGGAACCACTCGTTGTAAAATGGAACACGCCACATTGGCATGTTTTCTCGCGCACAGAGTACTGGCATGCACTGCTATGGGAAGATGGCTTACTGCTATGTACATCAACACGGGCACTGAGCCACGTGCCGCGCCTGGGACAGAACAGAGGGTCATTTATTAGAAGAAGGGATTCAGCCATGGCCTGTAGCAGGGGCAAGAGGCCTTGCACTGCTACAGGAAGGAGCTATGGAGCCAGGCGCTATTCTAGAAAGATGACTGATTCACGCACTGCTGCAGAGAAAGGGGCCGTGAACACCCACTGTTCTCGAGGGGTGCAGGGTCACGCCCCTCGACGAGGTGGTGGTTGAACCCCGTGCACTGCACAAGTAGGTGGCTAAGCCACGCACCATTCTAAGAAGATCTTTGCTACTTATTTATTACTTAAGTGTACATTTATTCACGAGTTTTGTAACACACAACATGCTTTCTCTTGGTTGTTTCAGTGCAATGTTTGCCAGACCCTGCAGAACAGGTTGGAGGGACAGATGGCCCCAGGTGCGGACAGCATCATGTTTGGTCAGATGGAACGCTGACCTTTGGCAAATAGTTTGATTCCGTGGGCGCTTCTCCTTTGCCGACTGAAATGTGATAGTTTCATGGGAAAATACCCAGTCCTCTGGAGAAATAATGAAGAAATCCTATACCAGCAGCTAAATGACCAAGGAAGCGTCTATATAATTTTCCTTAGCTTTTGGAGTCTTAGTTTTCACCTAAGAGAGCAGCCCCAATTAATCCAGCTCTTCGGTCACAAAACACTGAGGCAAAAGGAAGGAATGCTGAACAGTGCAAACATTCACCCCCAGTCACAAAGATCTGGGTTTAATCTATTGTTCCTTTGCACACCACAACACCCCAGTTTTGACCCAGCTATAGGCAAATCAGTCTTGACCCTGCTCCTCATGGGAACAGTCCTGACCGAACTGCCAAGCCAGGTCCTCCCTGGACCGGAAACAAGCATCCTGGGACCGGTTTCGGGGCATCACCCCTCGTCAGCCAGACTAGCTTAAATCCAGTGGTACAGTGAGTATGGGACCCATGTCTGGGCATACCCTTCCCACTTAGGGCGACAAATGCAAAAGGAACAAATGATGGACAGAATGCCGAACAATGCAAACATTCACCCGCAGTTTCAAAGATCTGGGTTTAATCCATCTTTGTTTGCTCACCACGACACCCCAGTTTGGACATAGCCATATGCAGATCAGTCTTCATGGAAATAGTCCAGCCTGAACTGCCAAGCCAGGTCTTTCCTGGACCTGAAACAAGCATCCTGGGACCGGTTTTGGGGCATCACCCCTCATCAGCCAGGCTAGCTTAAACCCAGTGGTGCAGTGAGCATGGGGCCCACATCTAGGCATACCCTTTCCACTTAGAGGGACAAAAGCAAAAGGAACAAATGATGGACGGAACGTTGAACAATGCAAACATTCACCCCCAGTCACAAAGATCTGGGTTTGATCCATTGTTGTTTTGCCCACCACAACACCCCAGTTTGGAGCCAGCCTTATGCAAATGAGAATTTGACCTGCTCTTCATGGGAACATTCCAGCCCGAAATACCAAACCAGTTCCTCCCTGGACCGGAAACAAGCATCCTGGGACTGGTTTCAGGGCATGGATAAATATGGTGCATGACTGCCCTTTCCCTGTAATGCGGGGCAGTGCAGCAAGGTAAATTGCTGCACTGCCCTGCGCCACAAATCTCATAAATGTGCTGTTTAGTGTAGCTCATCTTTGTTTACTCATTTTAAACTTGTCAACCTAGCCAGGTAGGATCTGCCAGAGTGCACGTTCCACACAGGTGTGTAGTGTTAATAGTTTTTCCGGCATTTTAAGCCCTTGTCTTGGATGGGCCTGTATTCTGCACACTGTGCCTTAGATTTTGTTTTAATGTAAGCCTTTGGCCACGTTAAAGTAGCAGTTTTGAAGTTACTCTTGCTCTTTTTATTCATGCAGTCCTATTCTTCTTGTCCTGCGAGATGTGCTCCAAAAACTCTCAAAAGTCTTTCAAGTGACTTTGCACAGTCTGCATACATTTAGAACTGTGGGTAGTATGATTTGATTAGTAAATGTTGGACCGTAATTTGTTAAGGAATGACTCCTGAGGAAGTCAATGAAACAGACATGAAATGTTAGAACATGGTCCAGTCCTGAGCTTTGAGCTATGCTGTTTCAAGGGACAGTGTTTGACCTGCCCAATCACAGAGGACCCTCATGAGAATCTGGTGGTCCACTTTTTCAAAGGCAGCTAACATGTGGACAAGAACTAACACTGTAGGGTGCTCTTCCAAAGCAATCAGGAACTCTGCCATTATGTATGACTTTTAAGTCTTTCTCAGAGGTCTGAAATCTGATTGACAGACACTCCAGAAGCACCGGCTATAGGGCCAGTGCAACAACTAATGCAGAATGTATCAGATCGAGGGGATCATATTGCTGCACAGGCCTGGGGCCTACGAACTGCACTAATCTAGCATTTGTCATTCTGATTTTAGCATGTGTATGTTTTACCGATCAGAGGTTAGCACTTTGTATGTTCACTTCCTGTGTGTGATGCGTAAGAACCAGATAGAGTAAGGGTGGTCGTGCGACTCAGCGAATCATGCCTTTCCATTTCGGTGGTAAAAAGGAAGGCAGCTGGGAAGATTGGTAGCCATTTTGTGTGTAACTGTTATTGTGATGTTAAGGAAATGCAAAAAATAATATGCATGAAGAATGTGAAAAAAGCATGATTGGTGGCAGTGAAGTATACTGTGGCCCTTCAACTACTTTTGGAATAATTTAGCTACCTCCATTTCTGGAATCTTGGTTGGGTATGATATATTTGAAACTGGGCAGCAGGTTAGTTTGGTGGGTCTTTTTTCCCATTATTGATGTTCTGATGCCATATCTTATATGGTCCCAGACTAAGTGGTAGATGAGCTTGATGTTTGCAACTCATACTTTTCATAAGTCCTTTGCAGAGGCCTTAGTTGTGTTAGACTGAGAATGCGTCTGGCTGACTCCTTCTAGCATTGTGCGAGTTAAGTTAGCATTTGCGGCACCATTTTGTATTCAGCCGCCATTTTGTACCATGATCGAAATGATACTTCTGTCTCATATTGTCTGCCTCAGCAGAAAGCAGCCTCGATTGTTTCACTTTATTATTCAAGGTTGAGCTTCGCTGCACTAATGAATAGATCATTCTGTTTTTGCATGCCTTTACACGTAGGTAGCCTGCTCCCACTCTCTTAGAGAGCTGGGCTCGGGCAGAATAACCTTGAAGCTGAGAGAGAATGTACCCGGTCCCAGGAGTGTAGCTCATCCTTCTGTGCTTCCTTTGTTAACCTGCTCCAACTGGAAATTTCTAGTCTGGGCGGGTCCTGTTGGGTATTGGAAATGTATAATATCTGATGCTATGTTGGTAAGGGTCAGTCCCTCGGCAGCTATCTAAGGAGGTTGGTCAGATCAGACTCCACTCAAGCGCATACTAATAAATAACTTTGGTTTGTATTCTCTACTGTCTGACCGACTCTTCATTTGTTTGGAAGGCTGAGAGGTGGTCGCGAGTGACCCGGGTGTCCCTAATCGGGTCACTTCCTTCAGTTGGCACCCGAACAGGGAGCCCATCGGGCGAGTGACCCTTCTTTGCCCGCGGATGGGTGAGGAGGACGGGGCCATGTTGGGTCGGATGGGCGGACCGGGGATCCCTGCACTAGAGAGTCTTGCACTCGCAGCTGCCCCGCCTGTCTGACTGGCGGTGCCTCACCCAGTGGTCATCCTGGCTGGGGTCCTGAACGGCGAAACCCTTGGATTTGACCGTTTGGTCTGAAGAGTCGGCTGTGGAGAATAAATTTGCCTGACCTGTGTGCACCAGGTGAGTTTGTTTGGTTCTTTGTGGTTATGGCGCCCTTTTGGTTTGTGTTTGGTAGGGTCTGAGGATCGGTTTTGGACAAGCGCTTGGATTTGTTGCGGACCGATTTTGGCGAAGGTATTCGCAAATTATTCGTCTGGCATGAATAGTGAACTTGCTGTCTCTTAAGATGCCTTGCCTGAGCAGATTGTGCTGTGTGGGGTGCCGTTATTGTTCTGCTGATACTCGATTGGAGGAAAGGCAACCTGCGCCTCCGGAGGGCACCCTGAACTTTGACATGTATGTTAAACATGGCCTTGGCCCTATTATGTTTAGTACATTATGGCACAAATATACAAGGGACAATACCGAGTTGCAGTGGCTGTTAACAGGTACCTTTGATGAACAAAAACTGAATTTCCTGCAGGATAAATTGTTTGCAAAACGAAGTAGGTAGTCGATGTTTGATTATCTCCAGGTATGGCAGAAGGAAGCTAAGCAGAGGTGAATGAAAGCAGAAAAAGAGGCCCGAAAAGGGAGAATGCAGACAGTGACTCAGAAAGCAGTAGGGTACGATAGAGAGAAAATAGAGAAAGGTATAGAATGTGCTGATAGAAAGTTTCGATTGCAATGTGACAAAGACGGGGTCTTGGTGACTGTAAAGGAGTGATTGGGGCATGTATTGATCCGATTTGATGTGAGAGATGCAGAGAAAAAGATGGTAACTAAACAGGCCGCCCAGTGGGCCAGAAATCCAATTTACAGTGTGGAGGAAGTGTGGAGTGTGTTGAAAGAATATGAGCCATTCGTACAGCAACATGCCCTTAAGCACATGTCGGCTACTTTAATTGGATTGTGGGAACAGTGTTTCAATGGTGTAGCACCCCAGATTATTTATGATATCCAGGACCGTGTGTATGCTGCTGACATGGCCCCTAACGAAGTTTTTGGTAACGTTGCAGTGTTAGTTGTTTATCGAGATAGGTTACTTCAGAAGAGCCGGACGACAGGATCCCAGTTTCCGATGAGGGAAGTTCACCCCATTTATCACCCTGAAATACCGGAGTTGCATGATCAGCATAATGCTGTTGTCAGACAGCGAGTCGAGGCTCGTTTTCAAGAACAATGGTTTATACTCCATGGAAAAGGAGTGAGGTTTTGTCCCTTAAGACTCAGTTACCCGACCCTAGAAAGAATCCTACTGCGTATTACGAAGAATTAACGGAAGCTGCCTCATCGACAGTGATGACACTAGCAGATATTGAAATATTCTTTGGTTTGTTAGTACCAGTGGATATTTGGTGACAGGTGCATACGCAGGACCATGTTGTGGAATTGGGTGGTACCTGGGATGAGATTAGAGCATGGGACAAGGACAGGAAGCCGGGTGAGAAGCCCAAGGCCGAGATATTAGCTTTACCCGGACGAATTATTACCAATATGCACTCCCTTATTCCACTGAGAAGAGTAGACTGGGACAAGTTAACGGCATGTCGTCAGAAGAAAGATGAAAGTGTGTCTGATTTTTTCATGTGGTTCGAGGGTGTGTTTTGGGATTTTAGTGGGCAGGATTTATCAGTTGAAGGGGGTGTCCAGTTGTTTGTTAATAGATTTGTTACGAACTTACTCCCAGAGATTGCAGCTTGGTTGCAGGCTTCAGAGAGCACTTGGACGACATCCTCTCCTTCTGTTATACTGAGTATGGCACAGTATTATGAACATAGGGAAAATGAGGAGAAAGAGAAGGTGGAGAAAAAGCACAAATAGTTGAAGGCGAAGATGTTATTACAGCGGGCATCTAGGGGAAACGGTAGGGGTCGTGGTGCTGGTCTGGCCTGGCAGCTTCCCCGTGCTAGCAGGAACGCTGCGGCTGTGGGGCCGAATCAGTGCGCATACTGCAAAGAGGAGGGGCACTGGCGTAGCGAGTGTCCGGTGTTATTACAGAAAGTCACGGCCCCTAGAGGATGGGGTTCTTGGGGACGGGGTTGTGGAGTAAGTGATCAGGACAGGGCTCAGGAAGGTGGGACATCGCAGGGTCATTCTGACCAGAACTATTTCGATGATCCTCGAGGACGACAGTGTTATCATGATGATTATGATCTGGACGAGGTGACAGGGATGTCTCACAACTAGGACAGCCAGGGACAAGGTGAGGGACCAGTCCAGATTCCTGTAGATCAGTGCGGTCCTTATGTCACCGCAGATTTGCAATGCTCAGTTAAGAAATTCTTAGTGGACACAGGTGCAATGAATAGCTCTGTTTCTCGTTCGCTGGTCCCCGGGGCAGCTCTGTCTGGCCAAAATAATGTTTCGGTAGGCTTTTCTGCTGTGCCGGTTGTGAGCCCCATTTCTAAACCCCTTGCCTTGACTATCGGTCCCTTTACTGTGGATTCGCCGTTTCTGTTGATGTCTAATTGTGGGGAAAATTTGAATAGCTTGGATTTATTAAAGGGACTACATGCTACAATTTTTTGTTCCCCGGACGGTGTTTACATGATGATGGGTCCGAACGTAGGTAGCACTAAGCAGTGTCTGTCCAAAGATGCACCCCTCCCGGCTCAATTTAAGGATGTGCCGGACACGTTTTGGGCCACTGGGGATACTGATATGGGACGGTAAACGATTCCCCCGGTTTCCATGAAAGTTAAAGAAAATGCTATTTTGCCTCGTATTGCCCAGTACAAAATTCCACAAGCGGAAGAGCGAGCTTTGCTGCGAATTATACAAGATCTCATTGAGTCAGGTGTGGTTGAAGAGACGACTGCGAATGTGTGTAATATCCCTATTCTTCCCTTTCTAAAAAAGGCTTCTTCAGACTCCCCCGATGACCACCCAGATGTTTATCATTTTGTGATTGATTTACGCACAGTTAATAAGATAGTGGTCCCTCAGTTCCCGGTCATCCCTGATATTACCGCCCTCCTGACAATGATTCCTTCCTCTGCTAAATTCTTCTCTGTCATTGATTTGAAAAATGCATTCTTTAGCATTTCGATTCATCCTGATAACTGACATCTGTTCGGTATTACCCTAGCTGGCAGGAGCTTTAGATTCTGTCGGGCTCCTCAAGGCTACACAGAGAGTCCCAGTATATATAATCAAGCCTTGAAAGCCCAATTGGACTCCCTTTTGCTACCCCCAGGTAATGTCTTGCTGCAATACGTGGACGACCTTCTTATTGCTTCTGACACTGAAGAAGGTTGTAGACAAAGTACAGCGCAATTGTTACTGCATTTGGCGCACCATGGACATAAGGTGTCCCTTTCTAAATTTCAGTATTGTCCACAGGAGGTCACCTATTTAGGTCACCAGCTGTCGAAGAAGGGTAGGAGATTGACCCCAGAGCGTATTAGTGCTATTGTTAAAATACCTCTTTCTAATACTCAGAGGGACGTGCACGTTTTTATTGGCATTACTTCTTATTGTTGGCATTGGATTGCTAACTATTCGTTACTAACAAAACCTTTGTTGGCACTAACCACTAAAGATGGATGCTAACAGACGCCTATGTCCTCCCTGTAGTCACCATGGCCCACGGGCCAGCTCATATCAGTGCCAAGGGCATATGCAAACTGCTAGACCCCGTGTGGCAGAATGACAATATCCCCAAGACTGCTGCTCACCTGGTGAAATACTGTGTGGTATGCATGATGTATAACCCCGGGAAAGGCACCCCTACGCCCCCTGGTAATTTTGCACCTCCTTCGTTCCCTTTCGAGGTCCTCCAGATGGACTTTATTGAAATGGAATGAGTGAACAACCTGAAATATGTGCTAGTAGTTGTTTGTGCATTCAGCAAGTGGGTTGAGGCTTATCCCACTAAAGAGAATACAGCCTTGGCAACGGCGTAGGCATTCTTGAAAGAGTTCTTCCATCATTTCGGCTTGCCCCGCTTGATTTGGAGTGACAACGGAAGTCACTTCAATTCAAAAGTCATTCAAATGGTCTGTGATGGTCTACACATTAGGCAGAAGTTCCATGCTGCAAATCATCCCCAGTCAGCAGGTTTGGTTGAGAAGTACAATGGTACTCTCAAACTGAAATTAGCAAAGATTCAGGAGAGCATAGAATTGAAGCTGCCAGATGCTTTACCCTTAGCCCTTTTGTCTACACGAGCTATGGCTCACACTAGGACAGGATTGTCACCGTACAAGGTCGTGTTCGGTTGGCCGGCAAATGTCTGGGGCGTCCCGCGACCTCGTTGGTTCTCTGATATAGAATGCCCTATAATGGTGGACTACCTGTATGAGTTGACTAAAAGTTTGCGTTCTATTCACCAACAGATTCACGAAGCCTTGCCTCCAGCGCCTGAGGGGCCAGGACACGATCTTCGGCCGGGGAATTATGTTTTAACAAAGCACTTCCAGAGGAAGGGAAGTTTGGAGCCCCACTGGAAGGGGCCTGCCCAGGTGCTCCTTGCCACCCAAAGTGCAAGAACTGTATACATTCCAACCACTGTCGTAGGGTGCTCCTCCCTTTACCTTGCGATCAGTGGGTGCTTGATGGAGTTGGCGATTCTGAAACAGAGCCAGTGCCCCATTTCGTTCCGTTCTCAGATGCCTGACTGACGTGGGCACACTCAGAGGAAGAGAACAATGCAGTGTTGAACGAGGCAGTGCCACCTGAGATCAAGGCCATCCAGGAGCCCCAGCCTTCTGGCCCATCTGTGCTTGAGCCCCAGTTCATTGACCCCTCTGTGTCTGAGCCCCTGTTTGCTGACCCTCTGTGCCTGGAGCGGCTAGGTACAATTTGCGTCCTCGACGGAGTAACAATGCACCAAAGGGGAAGTGAGACTAGTAGGGATGGACTGCAAGGAAAAAGAATAGGGTGTACCTTGCCTGTGGTACCAACGGTAGTTTAGGGAATGGGAGATTGGTGCATTGTTCAGACATTGGACATGGTGAATTCGACGTGCTTCCCCAAAAAAGGGGGGGTGCACTACCCTGAACGACGTGGGATTTCTTCAGAAAGGGCTGCGATCGCGCAGCTCCACCGAAAGTGCTCAACAGCACCACCGTAGATGAACAATAGGATTCTGCCAGCGAGGATCTGACGGACGCTGGGAACTTTTGCCCATTCTCTCATTTCTTTGCCACCCACCCCAATGCATTGCATCTCTTTCCCTCTAACAACAATGTATCCATTTGGTCACCCCATTATGGAGGAAGAACAACCCTTTGCAGCCCCGCGTTTTGGGCAGGGTGGGTCTGGCTGGTCTTGTTGGTCTACTAAGAAAACACTTCTCTGTGCTGTTTTTGTTTTGTTACTGTTGTTGATTTTGGGAGGGGTGTCCTGGGTTTTGGAGTGCAATTGTAATGCCTCATCATGTGTTATATACAAGATTGTTTCTCCAGTTCATGCCAAAAGAACAATACCAAGCAATGTATTTCTAGATACGCACAGGAAATTCTTTGGTGAAGGTACAGCTTGCTATCCTACTGAATATGTTACGAGTTTGTGGACTGCTTACCCATTGTCACTGGTTAATTATACATATTTTCGCCCACCACAATTTGTAGAGGTAAAGAGTGAGTTCGGGATGGGATATCCCGGTCCCTGTTTGTTTTATAGGAAGCCATGAGGGAAGGGATACCCAGGTTGTAACATTAATGTATATTGTGACAATCTGTATATGGAGGAACAGAACATTACTTTAATAGGTTGGCATTATCAAGATTTGGCAGTTACTCGAGAGGCAGGTTACTATCCCGCATGCTGTCCGATAGTAAATAGTACTGACGCTTTCTTATACATAAATTGTTCTGGACAGATATTGTTCAATAATACAATGTCTTTAGTGAGGAAAAATAATCCGAGTACAGTGGGAATGAATACCAGATATGCTCCTGTAGATTACCAAGGTCCACTTTATGCACACCCAGGATTTTACTTTTTGTCTAATGGTACTTATTCCAATGTTCATAATGGTACAGAGGATGTGGCTTTGGGAATGGTGCTTCCTCTTGGGGTGCCTTGTAAGTATAGTAAACCAAATATAAGATGGGTTAAAAAGACGTTAACAAAGACATTTTGCGACGGAGTGACAGACCTGGAGGTCAATAATTATAGTAATGGTATCACCTTTGGGTATATACTTTCCTCCATTATTACGTTTGGTGGTACCGCTCTGGCCTGAGGTGAAAGGGCTAGAGAATATTTTGGATGTAAGCTGCAGATACTGTCTAACTCTACAGTAGCGGCTTTACGTGATATCACCACCCAGTTGGAAAGTGTGCGAATATACTCTGAGCAAACGAGATATGCAGTTGATTTCATCCTAGCTAAGAGCCGTGGTGTGTGCGCAGCAGTAGGAGACCAGTGAGTAGTTGGGATCACAAATATGGAAAAGAATATTACCCAACAGATTTTAGATATTTTGGAGAATGTCAAAGGAATGGAAAGCGGGAATTGGACTTGGTCTCTCTTTGGTGGATGGGGTTGGATCCTTCAAAGGGTAATCTACTTCATTGTAATTCTAATTGTCTGTTGCATTCTGGTGCAGTGTCTTCCCTTATGCTGCTCTTACTGTACAACACTCCTCACCCCTAAGCTGCAGAAGACAGTCCATGACACTGCTGTGATTATGTTGCAGAAGGACATTCACGAAATGATGCAAGTAGATGAGGGCATCTTTGGTTCTACCACCTCCCTTGCAACTTCTATTCCTGCTATTGAATATATGGGTAATTTTAAGTGTTGATGTCCCTATGCATCTCAGACAATGTCCCTAATGAATATGCAGGCTGCCCACGACTTAGGGGTCGATTCCAATTCGGGCCGGAAAAAGCACCGACCGACTCGGAGCCGGTATTAATTCCGACCGACACGTACCTGTGGCGCCCGACCCGCCAAGTACGATGCAAAGCGTGCAAAATCTGACCGACACGTACGGAACCCAAGCCGAACGACTGAGCCGCACGGAAAACAGCAATCCGGCCGGAAAAACACGCGAATCGAACCGACCAACACGCACCCGGAACAAATCCGACCGAAACGTACCCGTGAACTCCAAACCGCCAAGTACGATGCAAGGCGCGAAAACCACGACCGAGTCGTACGGAGGACAAGCCGTACGACCGACACGCATACAAAACTGCGAGCCGAAGTAACACAAAACACTGCGACCGACGGGTACGCAGCATAGAAAATAGCACAAACACAGCGTGAACGAAACGGAGAAGACCGTACGAGACAACTGCAGGGTCCGACTCGGTCACAAGAACGTTTCCAACATGCACAGAAAGTACTAAGGGAAAATACACAAAAAAAGGCCAAACAAGCAATTACAAAGCCAATAAATACTGGGGGGTGGGGACAGAGAACAAAGACACACCCACAACCCCACCCATATAAAGGACACAAATCCCAACCATGATCCTTTGCAAATCCAATTCACCTGCCAGCACTCAACAGACAGCAACCACACACCCACAGCTCATCCCTCACACAAGCCACATACCAAAATAGCAGAAACACAGCGTGAACTAAACGGAGAAGACCGTACGAGACAACTGCAGGGTCCGACTCGGTCACAAGAACGTTTCCAACATGCACAGAAAGTACTAAGGGAAAATACACAAAAAAAGGCCAAACAAGCAATTACAAAGCCAATAAATACTGGGGGGGTGGGGACAGAGAACAAAGACACACCCACAACCCCACCCATATAAAGGACACAAATCCCAACCATGATCCTTTGCAAATCCAATTCACCTGCCAGCACTCAACAGACAGCAACCACACACCCACAGCTCATCCCTCACACAAGCCACATACCATCAGCACACCAACAAATAGCTACCTCACATGCACCCAGCAAAACACACACTCACACACCTTCACCTGCACACCAACACACACATCACTCACCATCACCACCCATCACCATGCCCCCAAAGAAGAATCACAAGTTCCTAGATAGTGAATTGGAAGTCATGGTAGACGAGATCCTCAGGGTAGAGCCACAGCTGTTTGGCGCACTGGTCCAACAGACACCCATCGCCCAGAAAACAAAGATGTGGGAGAGGATCATCAACAGGGTGAACGCACAATCACCATGTCTGCGCACAAAGACTGACATCCAGAACAGGTGGTATGACGTGCGCAGGAGGGTACGGGACCTGCTGAAGAAGGACTACCTCCTGAGCAAACACACCGGCAGTGGCCCTCCTGCCAAGCCAGTATACCTCAGGCCCTGGGAGGAGAAGGTGCGGGCCATCCTACCGCCAGTGAGCGTCTATGGACTAGAAAACATCCCAGAGCCTGGTGAGTACACAACAAATGTACACAATATTCTGCCACAATACACACACACATCACTGTCAAGGGAGAGTCAAACCATGCACTCTTAGCAATTACACAGCAACAGGAACAGAATCATCCCAAAATGTGTATGTCAGTCAGATAAACACAACACATGCCATCTCAAAGTTACATTTAACCGTGTCATCACATGTACAAACAAAACTACAACTACAGCTAGGCAGTGACACAAATATAACTAACAAACACATCCAGACATGTAGCCACCACTACAACACCAACACACAGTGAAGACCACTGAAAGAAAGGAATTCTGTGTATGCTGGGCAAGTCAGTGTAGCCAATAGCATCATGGGAGTCGTAGTCACAGATATTGCTCACCCCCACAACTGTCCCATCAACACCACCATGATTATGCGCACATCACAGGGAGTGGAAAAGGACTCACAAGATGGCTGACACTGGGTACTGCTGTGGGGAGCACAAGGCCCTGCTGGCAACTGTGCAACAACCAACAGCAGGACACCACTGACTGACATCCTGAAAGACAACTTGCACTCCCTGCAATGGAAGCACGTTCCATGGTGGGATATCTGGCTGGGTGGGAAGGAGGACTCACAGCACTGACCATAGTCACAAGCACCTCCCCTCACACACCCCCTCAACACAAACTCCACATAACCCACCTGGGAGAATGCAATGCCTCACATCCTAACTGAAGATCCCACAAAGAACCACCACCCTGGGTTATGCTGTGTGAAGCACAGGGACACTCTTGGGACTTTTAGCCAAACAACTGCCAGGACAACACTCCCAGCCATCCTGTCAGCACAGGCAGCCCACCCCACAGGGAAGCAGAGTCAAAAGGAAGGAAGGATGGGCATGCTGGGAAGGGGGTGGAGGCAATAGCATGATGGGAGTTGTAGGCACAGATATTGCTCAACCTCACAATTGGCCCATCAACACCACTCACAACCATGCTCACATCACAGGGAGTGGAAAAGGACTCACAAGATGGCTGACACTGGCTACTGCTGTGGGGAGCACAAGGCCCTGCTGGCAACTGTGCAACAACCAACAGCAGGACACCACTGACTGACATCCTGAAAGACAACTTCCACTCCCTGCAATGCAAGCACGTTCCATGGTGGGTTATCTGGCTGGGTGGGAAGGAGGACTCGCAGCACTGACCATAGTCACAAGCACCTCCCCTCACACACCCCCTCAACACAAACTCCACATAACCCACCTGGGAGAATGCAATGCCTCACATCCTAACTCAAGATCCCACAAAGAACCACCACCCTGGGTTATGTTGTGTGAAGCACAGGGACACTCTTGGGACTTTTAGCCAAACAACTGCCAGGACAACACTCCCAGCCATCCATTCAGCACAGGCAGCCCACCCCACAGGGAAGCAGAGTCAAAAGGAAGGAAGGATGGGCATGCTGGGAAGAGGGGTGGAGGCAATAGCATGATGGGAGTAGTAGGTACAGATATTGCTCAGCCTCACAATTGGCCCATCAACACCACTCACAACCATGCTCACATCACAGGGAGTGGAAAAGGACTCACAAGATGGCTGACACTGGCCACTGCTGTGGGGAGCACAAGGCCCCGCTGGCAACTGTGCAACAACCAACAGCAGGACACCACTGACTGACATCTTGAAAGACAACTTTCACTCCCTGCAATGCAAGCACAGTCCATGGTGGGATATCTGGCTGGGTGGGAAGGAGGACTCACAGCACCGACCACAGTCACCAGCAGCTTTTCACACCTCCCCCTTAACACAAACTCCACACAACTCACCTGGGAGAATGCATTGCCTCACACACCAATAATCTATCCCACAAAGAACCACAACACTGGGTCATGCAGAGTGAAGCACAAGGACACACATGGGACCTGTAGCAGAACTAACCCCAGGATTACACTGTCAGCCATCTTGTCAGCACAGGCACACAACCCCACAGGGAAGCAGAGTCAAAGGGAAGGAAGCATGGGCATGCTGGGAAGGGGGTGGAGGCAATAGCATGATGGGAGTCATAGTCACAGCTCAACATCCCCCACCCACATGGCCCAGCAAGCTCACACTCACGCATGCACATCCCACAGAGAGTGGAAAGGCCCATCAAAGATGTCTGACACTGGTGCTGTGTTGTGGGGAGCACAAGGGCATGCTGGGAACTGCACACCAACCAACAGCAGGACACCACTGTCAGCCATCTTGCCATTGCTCTCACACCCACACACACTGAACTCCCCACAAAAGCAAGTAAGTATGGGAATGCTGGGAAGTGGGGTGGAGGCAATAGCATGATGGGAGTCATAGTCACAGACATAGCTCACCCCCACAACTGTCCCATCAACACCACCCTGAACCATGCTCACATCACAGGGAGTGGAAAACAACTGACAAGATGGCTGACACTGGCAACTGCTGTGGGGAGCACAAGGCCCCGCTGGAAACTGTGCAACAACCAACAGCAGGACACCACTGACTGACATCTTGAAAGACAACTTTCACTCCCTGCAATGCAAGCACAGTCCATGGTGGGATAACTGACTGGCTGGGTGGGAAGGAGGGCCGGCTGGCAACCAAATACAACCAATGCAGACCATGTTCACACCCCAACAAATACATAGAAATGCCCAAATAATGCAGGACAATGTGCTACACCAATATCAACCCCTGACTGTGACAACTTAGGACAATGCAATGTACAGGCCTGCACCCAGAGGCACAGTCACAACTGTCAGGTGTGTCAACCATTGATGCCTGCAGAAACATAACATACATTGTGTGTGTCTCCCAAAAACAGGTGATGATGGGGACACAGCAGCAGATGCTGAGGAGTCCCAGTCCCAGGCTCAAGAGGATACGGAGCTCACTGGTGTCGAACAGCCTCTGCCCTCCTCGGATGAAGAAGACCAACCTGGCACCTCTGGTGCAAGTCATCATGCAGCACCAGCAGGACCACCAGCTGCAGCACCAGCAGGACCACCAGCTGCACCCCCTGCACCCACCCCTCCAACGACTGTCACCACAAATACCATCCCTGCCGACATGGACAGAACAAGGAGCACCACCAGCACAGGGACCCTGGACCAATGTGGGGCCATGGACACCACCACTACCACCAACCCCCAAGGGGGACCAGGGTCATCTGTGCGTGCCACTGCACGCACTGCACATGTCGGCAGGGGTGGTGGGAGGGGTGGGAGACAGAGGTCGCTGCTTGCAGAGGTGTCTGGTGTGCATGATGACCCACAACTGGCACGCATAGCCGATGCGTACCAGTCCAGCACCGGAGATCTCAGCCAGGTAGTGGGGCTCCTCAGGGACATCAAAGAGCAGCAGGCTGCCCATCATGCCCACTTGGACTCACACATGTCCCGCGTGGAGTCCAAGTGGGACACACTGCAAGAGATGACGGCGGTGCATAGGGTCATTTTATAATGCCTCCGCCAGATGACCAGCAACCAGTCTACACCTCCCTGTGTGCCAACAACATCTGGTGCTGAAACAACTGCAACTGCCACAGGGAGGGAGGATGACTCTGGCGGAGAGTCCCCTGCACCGCAGCAGCCTGCACTTCAGGGGCCCCCCCAAAGAAGAGGGGCAAGTGAGAGGCCGATGGCCATGTGCAACCCCCAGGAAGCCTGAACCTGTTCTGGTTGATCACCTTTGTGCGCAAACTGTTCACCCTGTTGACGGCAACACAACTCCCACACATGACATGGGGAGTACAAGTTGGACCAATGTCTCAGACAACTGTGGCCCCGATACTGGGGATTTTGTCTACCAGGACTTTCAATTCATCTAGGAACTTCTGATTGCAATATAAATGTACAGCACTAACCATCCTGTGCACTATTCACACAAATGTATCACAATAAACACACTAATACACCATACTTGGCTCTGTTGTGATTCCAACGTGGGTGCTGTCATGGGGATGATGAACTGCAAAATTACACTGTGTATGCGAACTGCAACAGCAAGTACAACACAGGCATGTGAGTAATGGCAACGTGACACATATGAGGGAGACACACCACCAGGGCTACACAACACATACACACCTAGGCCATCTGACTCATTGCCTACACTGATGTTGCCAGGAAAGACGGTGCAATGCACAGACACCACACCTATTCCCAGTTGTATTCAAGTAGCCCACAGGTGCAGTAAGCAAATGACAGTCAAATGTGTGACCACAGACAACGCACATCACAAAGTGAAGCACAGGTTTATTACACAGTTGCAACATGTCGTAACCACTACAGATGCAAGGTAATCCCACCTGGCAGCGGGCACACAGTCAACAACTGTAGAAGGAAGGAAGTCCATGGGTGTGGCGCACATCACCTGTAGGGACACAACAGCTACCACCCTGGAAGTACAATCACGTCGTCGGTGGACACAGTTGACCAAACGAATCTGAAAGTACCCTGTGAAGGACAGAAATAACACACAGTCAAAAGCAATGGAGAACAGGACAGAACAGCAAAACTCATGCACAATACATGTTACAAGATACCCACCCAGAACCAAGTTAGCATGTCAACACTGTTGGGGAGTACAGACTACCTGTAAGCACACATCGCTACACACATCCAGTCAAGTAGCCCATGGACACACTCTAACAGCACCAGAGCACCACCTACACATATCATGCTAACTCACATCATTGACATGACACCTCAGGATACTCACATTCAGCTAAAGAAGTTGGTGATGAGCTGTGTGCGGACATCACCATCATCATCATCATCACTGGCATCGTGGTCCAGGCCAGGATCCTCCACAGGTGGCGGATGTTGGTCATTATCATCCTGGATGAGAGGCAAGTCCTTCCGCACTGCCAGGTTGTGGAGCATGCAGCAGACGATGATAGTCTTGCACACCTTCGCTGGGGCATATGGGAGGGACACTCCTGTCTTGTCCAGGCAGCGGAAGCGGCTCTTCAGGAGACCAAATGTCCGCTCAATCACTCTCCTGGTCCGACCATGTGCCTCATTGTAGCGCATCTGGGCTGGTGTCACAGGGTTCCTGAGGGGTGTCAGCAACCACGGCATGTTGGGATATCCCGAGTCACCTACGGACAGACAAGTGCACATTAGCTGACTTGGAAAAGTGGGCGGAATACTACAGATCAGATCACACACAATGGCACAAAGTCAGTACACACCGACAAGCCAGGCACGCTGGTTCTGCATCTGTGCCATCATCCTGGGGATGCGACTACTCCTCATCACAAAGGCATTGTGTGCTGAACCAGGGAAACGGGCACACACGTGTGAGATGGTCATATCTGCAAGACACACCACCAGTGCATTGACCGAGTGGTAGTGTTTGCGGTTACGGTAGGCCTGTTCATGTGCCTGTGATGGTACCAAAGCCACATGTGTCCCATCAATGGAGCCAATGACATGCAGCATCCTCCCCAGGGCATAGAAGTCACTCTTCACGTCAGTGAGTCGTTGCAGTCTAGGGAAATAGATGTACCGGTTCAGGTATAGCAACATTGCCTCCAAAACATCGCGGAGCACACGGCTGAACATGGTCTGTGACATCCCACCAGCAGTCGCCACAGTGTGTTGAAAGGTACCAGTGGCAAAGAAGTGTAGGGCTGCCATCACCTTCACCTTGGGGGTCAGCGCTGCAGGATACGGCCGGCCAGGCTGCAAATGTGGGGCCAAATCCTCAATCAGCTGCCTGGTGAAGTGGTACCGTCGGATGCTGTCCCGTTCCACCATCGTTGCCAGGTCTGGGAATGGTCTATGGACAGCAGGAGCCCTGCAGTGCAGAGGAAAAGAAAGCAAGATTGTCAGTCACCCCACATATGCGGCATTGAACACACTCAATATCACATCATACATCATTATGAGGCACAACTACATGAAGTGTGCAGTTCCGTAAGGACATGTATGGTACATACATGGCCAACATCTGTCATCACGGTTCAACAAGTGGCATCAATTAGTCCCAGGTTGGCCCATTGGATATCATGAGGCCGTGTCACAGTTCCCATCTCCTGCTGCCATGTTACAATCACCCACCACAGTGACATGTGAGGACAGATGTGCCCCAGGCATCACAGCTCAATGACAGGTACATTCCCAGGGACCCTGTATTGCCACATGGACACTGGCATCACATGGAGTATCATGTATACACCACAGCAAAACAACCATGACCCCAACAGGTAGTGGTTCCACTTGCCTCTGCAGGACAGACATGGACGTCTGTGACACACACACGCACAACATCAAAGTCCATGCACAAACAACGTGGATGTGGAGACTGTCTCCCATTGTGCACATGAAATCAGAGACATTGTAAACACTACATGCACACAGACTGTGGAGGACCATCACTATTGTGCCACTGGGTCACCCTGGCTCAAACATACCGTCCCACATGGGACTCACGGGGTATGTGACATGACATACACCACTGTGAAATGTGAGCATGGCACATGAACAGTTGCACATCACAGTGGTCATGTACACATAACACCTAGGGATCCTGTCCCCATGAACATGTGCACAGCCTGGGGTTGGCTGCCCCCAGGTGACACCCACAGGACAACATGTACACCAACATACACACAATAGGAAATGCAGCCTTACATGCCTTATGATACAGTTTGGACAGGCTTTGGTGTTGTAGGTGTGCCCCTCACTCCCTGGGAGCTATTTGTGGCTGGCATATGTTCATCTGAGACAGGCATTGTGACATATGCCAGTCACTTGTACAGGGATGCGTTGAACAGCAATGGACCGATCGGTGCACCCTGCGGGCCATTGCATTCAATGTGTGCGGGTACGTGTTGTACCCCTGTACGCGTTGAACAGCAATGGACCGATCGGTGCACCCGGCCAGCCCATTGCATTCAATGTGTGCGGGTACGCGTTGTACCCCTGTACGCGTTGAACAGCAATGGACCGATCGGTGCACCCGGCCGGCCCATTGCATTCAATGTGTGCGGGTACGCGTTGTACCCCTGTACGCGTTGAACAGCAATGGACCGATCGGTGCACCCGGCCGGCCCATTGCATTCAATGTGTGCGGGTACGCGTTGTACCCCTGTACGCGTTGAACAGCAATGGACCGATCGGTGCACCCGGCCGGCCCATTGCATTCAATGTGTGCGGGTACGCGTTGTACCCCTGTACGCGTTGAACAGCAATGGACCGATCGGTGCTCACCCATTGTCAATGGCCTAGCCTGGCAACGGACGCGTTTTCAAAATTCGAACGAGTCGGTTGCTGTAAATTCAGTTGGTCACCCACAACAATGTTGCAAAATCATGTATGTCATGAAGTTGAAGATTTGAAGGATGCTGTGGGCGTGTATTGGTGCTGCTATTCAATGGATTGGCCAGATTCAGAAGATGCAAACGACTTGGACCTATCACTTTGGACACATGGGACAGTATCTGCCTCTGCAGCACACATATATTGCTGGCTGTTCCCCTGAGAGCTCACTTGCCTGCACTACATGCTCCAGGACGACATCTGCCACTGCACTGCTGCTGTCTCTGCCCCATCTGGACCCTGCAATGGCACGTACTGTGGAGCGAGCCCCAGCCTTCAGCCTTGAGGAGAACCAGGCCCTGCTGGACAGCCTACTTCCACAGTACAGCAAGCTGTATGGGACACCAGGGGAGCAGGTGAGTGTTCTGTGCACTGCCTTTCTGAATGTGCATTTTGTCTGACTAGCAAGGCTGAAAGTCTGCACGCCACTGGCTAGCAGGCTCACTGAGTAGTTGTCACCCCCCATAGTGTGTAGTGACATGCACTGGTCAGGTATGGTGCAGTGACAGTGCATTTGAACAAGGTATTACTTCCCATGCAATGATACCATGTAGTGACTTCTGGCAAACTGTCCATGGGCAGCGTTGCACTGCCTGTGTACATCATGTGCCCCTGTGATTGAGACATGTATATACAACTGTGTCATGCATGGATATGTTGCATGTGTAGTAATGGCCTTTTCACTTTGTCATCCTCACAGGTTAATGCCCATCGGAAGCAGGAGATCTGGAAGGACATCGTCCGGGCTGTCCGGTCCGTGGGGGTCTACAAGCGCCGGATCCGCAACTGCCAGAAGAGGTGGCAGGACCTTCGGGGCTGGACCCGGAGGATTGCATGGGTCCAGCTGAAGCTGTCGCCTCCTCGCAGGAGGGGCGGAACACGGACCCTGACCCCCACATGCTCCAGATCCTGGCGGTGGTGTTTCCAGACCTGGATGGGCAGCTGAAGGCCAGACAGCAGCAAGGAGGGGGTGAGTCAAAGACTGCACTGTGAACTCTGTATTACATGCTATGTGCCCTCCTCTGGCCTGGTTAAACTGCCACAGTACAGCAGTCATGTTGTCCAGGAGCCATGTCCCTCTATTGTGCACTGCCCACTCCTCATCTGATACCCAGGTGTGGCCCTTACAGTCAGGGAATTGTGTCACTTGGGACTGTGTCCTTGTAGTTTGCTTCACTCAAGGTGGGGGACAGCATCTGTTTCCCTAACTCTGTTGTGGGCATCATGGGTGGGTCCATTGTTCACACAATGCCTGTGTTCGGACATGTAATCTGCGTGTTGCTTTGATATGCGGTCCACTTGCTGAGCTGAGCCACCACATGTGCCTGGGGTATCTGGCACACACCCATGCAGCGGGTGGGAACAATGTTTGGGCCCCAGGAGTGTGCAGATTATGTGTGTCACACATACATAGCCAGCTATCCACTGTCCAGGGCTCATCCCTCATTCATGTGGGGCAGGACAGTCATGCCTACTCCAGCCCATCCAATACACCTGTACTCCCACTCCCGTGTATCAGCTGACACGTTGTGCGCAGTGATTTGACCCCTCAGGTGTCTGCCTCTGTGTCAGTGTGCTGTGGATTTGTTGCCAGGACTGCTGGGGTGTTTCTCAGTTGGGGCTCAGCATTCCACTGGAGATGTGACCATAGGAGACGATACTTGTGTGTCACATAGGTGTTTGATCAGCTGCCCGTGCAGACTGGGGTATGCGAATGTGAAGTTCAGGCAGCTGTTTCCCATTCACAGCAGATTGTGAGGGGCTCAGGTTCAGAGGGTAGTGTCACAGATCTCCCATATGTCCAATCGGTATGACCTGGACAGATGAGGGTTCAGATGATGTGTTGTGTGGGGGATGTACATGTGCACTTGTGCAGCTCCAGGACTTGCATTCCCCATGACCTACTATTGTGACACAGTGCAGAGTGTTGTTGTCTGGCTGCCAAGTCATACATCACTGAGACAGTGATGTATGACTTAGCAGTCATGCCTCTGCCATGGCATGTGTCTACTTATTGGTGATCCTGCAGGGGAGTGACATGTGCTACATGCACACCATTGTGGCGATGGCTATCAGGACATGGGTGCATCATGGTGTCTGTCGCTGGTATGCATCACATGCATTTCCTATTTGACTCTGGGCATCCCTTTCATCCGGAAACCTGTACTGACTCAGTGGCAAGAGTTGTGATGTGTGCATGTCCACATGCTACACCGTGTCCTCTGCAATGTCCAACTACTGTGTAGGTGGTGCATGTGTCCACACTGGGGTGTTGCTATCCAACAGACACCAGACAGATGGGTGCAAGGCCATGTGGGATGTGAGTGCCATGGTTGGCATCAGACTGACAATTGGCTTCTCCTGTTCAGTTAGGGCACTTTTAGCAATGTTCAACTAATGATGCCAGGGCTTGCTCTGTAATGTGCTGTGCTCACAGTGGTGTGTGCGTTCGGTGCAGGTGACTGATGTCTGTCTGTTTCCCCATTGATTGCAGATACATCCACGACCACAGAAGGGGACAGCTCCATGGACCAGGAGGAGCCGGAGAGCCAGACTGGGTCAGCAGCCGAGTAGTGGTCGGAGGGACCCAGTGGCACGGAGGGCGAGGGGAGCCACACCGAGGAGTCCTCAGCAGCATCCACCTCAGCTGAGGACCACAGCGGCTCGGAGGATGACTCCCTAATGGAGGCGGGTGTCAGCAGCCACCACACCCCAGCTAGTGTTGCTGTCCCCGCCACCACCAGCACCACCACCGCCCTCCCATCGGCTCCCATTCCCCAGGTCCATGGAGGCTCCCATGTTCGGGAGCGTGTCTCCTTCGGGCCAGGCACCGCACCCCCCTGCCCCTGTGTCCCCTGCTGCCCTGAGTGAGGAGTCTGTGTACCTCCTTCGCCAGCTCCATGTAGGGCAGACAGCCATGCTGAGTGTCCTCCATGCACACACCGCTCTGTTGACTCAGCTGGTGTCGTTCATGGAGGGCATCTCATCGGGCATGTCTGACCTGCAGAGGGGCAATAGGTCCATGGACTCCTCCCTGACGGCAGCAGTGTCCCTCCTCAGACAGTCCCTCACCCCTCCTGCCTCTGCTCCATCCACACTCCCCAGCACCTTACCCGTCCCAAGCACACACACACACCGGCACAGGCACACACCAGCACACACACGTCCAGCACACAGACACACACGCCACAAACAAAACTCACACGCACGCACAGTCAGGGGACTGAAACCAGACTCACAGGGGATGGGGCCCTGGAACACACACACGCATCCACAAGCACTGCTCAGTCCTCAGTTGCCTCTCCCTCCAAAGCACCCTCCCTTGCCTCACCTGCAACCCCAAAGTCACAGCGGCTCTTCCTCTGTGACCTCGGCCTCATCCCCTACGATCCAGCTGCTCCAGCATCCAGGGGAAGAGGAAGCCCACCCACATGGAGCAGAGTGCCCCTCGCATCCGGACAACCTCCCCCAGGCGCAGACAGACTGAGGCCCCCACCCGCAAGTCCTCCCGGAGTCGTAAGAGCAAGATCCCGCCGCCGCCCTGCAGCTCAGGCACCAGGTCTCCTTCCTCCATCCCTCAGGCCCCCACTCCACAGGTGCCCCCACCACACCCTGCCCCAGGTTCCCCCACCCACAGATATACCATCCCCAAGAGGATCAGGCCTTCTCCCCCTGCCACTTGCTCTCCCGGCACCACACCCCCGCTGCGCTTGTCTGTGCCACTGATGTGGTGAGGGTGTCCTCCCCCTCTGTCCAGCCCACCTTGCCTGTTCCCCATTCTCCTCCCCTGGAGGTAGGCACTGCAGTGGAGTCCACTACCACCCTGTCTGACTTGGGCACTGCAGTGGCGGACCTGTCCACTCCATCTGCACGGTCCACTGCAGTCGTGCCAGCACACACACCATCTGAGCCATGCCCCCCAGTTGTGCCGGCACACACCATGTCAGACACCTCCACTGCAGTTGTCAGTGGCTCTCCAGCACCCACCACCCCTTCCCTGCCTCCTCCTGGTGAGCCCTGATCCTGTCCCTGCGGTGGCTGGCCTGCCCCCCCAGTTGCCCCTCCTAGTGGATTGTCCCTGGTTTTGTGCAGTGCAGGCATGCGTAGGGTGACATCTGCCACTGTCACCCTGTATTGACTTACTTGATGGACTGGCAATTGGCCTTTGTTGGAGCATTACTGTTCTCTGAGTTTTTGGACACACATATGCTGAATAAAGCAACTTTCTGTTCTCTAATGCTATTACTTCTGATGTACATGATGTTGATGATGCTGACCATGCCCTTGCAGCAGGGATGATGATCTTTGGTCTCATGAAAATGAAGTGTCACTGGGCAGGGCCCCATGTGGTCCAGAGGGACAGTGTCCTATCCTGTGGTGTATCCATGTCATCCTTAACAGCATCTGTGGGTGTCATGTTTACAATATTTGGCAATGGAATTTCCTAGTTACATTAACAATGTCACATCTGTGGCTTCCATCCCTGCACATCTGTAGTGCTTGCTATTGTTCAATTCGTCTACTTCCCTGACCGTGTGGCCATCTCCAGTGGACATGCCGGTTTGGGCATCAATGGGGAAGAACTCATCTGTGTTGTCAGGGCAACTTGCTGTACATGTGTGTTGGATCTGTGCTGATGATTTCGTTGACACTCCCATGACCAGGCTGATGTGATGGGAGCCTTGATTTGGTGCTAATTGTTTACTGTGTGACAAAGTGTTGTGCTGACATGATGGAGCCCTACTGATGCGACATATGGCACAGCTTTCCTCACCCAGGAGTGGAGTCCCCTCATGGCAGTGTGTGCTCCTGTGACATTGCCTGCGCCCAAGGTGTGTATTGTATGAGCATGTCTGTGTGTTCACTTCCATTTTGCTATGCGTGCTGGGATCCCTAGTGATGTTCCTGTTTGTGATGCTTGCTGAGTTGAGCTATGTTCCCCCAAAGTCTTCTCCCTGGGTTCTCTGTGATGTGGGTGCATGGCACATTACTGGTCATCAGGGTGTCACCCATAGGTGTGTTTGCTGTCAGGGCTGAGTTTGTGGGCAGGCGCTGATGGGTCACAGTTAGGATTCCCTTAGCACTTGTTGTTTACTCCTGTAATGTGATTTCCGGTTTGTGTTAGCTTTCATTGTTTGTGACACGTTGTGTGTGTGACTGCTGGCACTCCTCAGGGTCAGGGCTGCAATGTTGGTAGTTGTCCATGTGTGTTCTTTGTGGGTGACCTTGGCTTCTTCATTGGTGTGTGACTGTGGCTGGGATCCCATTGGTTGGTGTGGTGTTGCCGTCATGTCCATGTACAGCGTAGTGTGCAGTGTGTCAGACATTTAGGAGTCTTGTTGAGTGGCCATGTGTGCTGTGTTTCTGCACCTTGCTTCCCACCCACCCCCTGGGATTGTCATGGGTGCATGCGCAATGTCACCTGTGCATGTGCGCTTCACTGCAGCACATTGTTGGTGGTCGAGGTGTGTGTTGTTGAGTGTGTGCAGATGAGAGTTGTTGCCCGGCAAGACCCCTGCCTCCATGTTGGCCTTGGCTTACTGGCCATGCTGATTGATTTGTGCTTGTGTGGGTGTGCTGGTAATTCTTTGCTCAGGATACATGACTGTGGTTCACAGTGTGAACGACATCTGGCTTTGTCATCACAGTGGTATTGTAATGCAGCCCAGGGTCACCACATTGTGTGGGCCCTGGGGGTGGTGCTGTGGTGCCTCGGTGTCTTACTGTGTGGGTTGCTGTTCCTACATGCTTGTGTGACATGTGTGATTTGTGCTCCCTCTCATCTGACAATGCCTGATTGCCCACATAGGGGAATTGGATCCCTGAGTTACCTTTGTGTGGCACTGTATGCACATCTGTGTGTTTGGTCTTCAGGCCTCCTCATGTGTTGTGTGGTTGCCTGGGGACACTGGTCCCCCCTCACCTGTTGTGTTTGATGTGCAGTGTGTGTCTGCCTGTTTGTGTTTGTGCATCAGCGCCACTGCATTGGCATATTTATGGTGTGCCATTATCTGTATGTTGTTTGGTGTGTTTGCCCTGCTGTCCCTGGGACTCCTAGGTCATCAGTCAGCACAATGATCATTGTTTATGTGTCCCATTGCTGCCATGGTATGGTATCTGTTCACCTGCCATCTGCAGTCTACACAGGATATCTGCATTGGTGTGTCCATTGGTGCAAATATGTGGGTCTGCATTGTGATGGTCACTTCTGTCATTGTGTCATTGATGTATGTTGACGGTGTCAGACACCATGGGTGATGTTTGTATGCAGCTGGCCAGAGGTATGTCTTATTTGCACTGCACTGTTTGCCTCCCCAAATCTATGTTGCAATGGGACACCTGCACTACTTTGCCACAGTTGTGTTTGTTGTTCTGTGACCAGGATTTGTCCATGCAGTTTGCCAGTTGCAGCTTCTACTTTGTTCACACTTACATTTTGGTCACTGTGATGATGGGGGTTTGGACCCCATTGCCACAATGGTCAAGATGTGCTTCAGCTCAGGACCCCACACTTACATTTTGGTCACTGTGATGATGGGGGTTTGGACCCCATTGCCACAATGGTCAAGATGTGCTTCAGCTCAGGACCCCACACTTACATTTTGGTCACTGTGATGATGGGGGTTTGGACCCCATTGCCACAATGGTCATGGCCTGCTTGCATTGTGGGGGCCACACACATTTATGTGTGGCACATGTGATAGGGTGTCACATTGTATGTTGATGATCATGTTCTGTGTCGTAGGCATTTGACACAGTCTACACATACTTGTCATGGTGTTGGGGGGATGTCTTAATGTTGCATTCTTTATGTTGGTGTGTGCTTGTTGCGACATGTATTAGCCATCCTGTGAGTGGAGATGTTGTTAGTGGTAGGCATCCAGCCCCCCCAGGCTAAGGGTGGTAGTAGTGGTGGGCATCTCGCACCCCCATGGCTAAGGGTGGTAGTAGTGGTAGGCATCTAGCCCCCCTGGCTAAGGGTGGTAGTAGTGGTAGGCATCCAGCCCCCCCTGGGTAAGGGTGGTAGTAGTGGTGGGCATCTGGCATCCCCATGGCTAAGGGTGGTAGTAGTGGTAGGCATCCAGCCCCCCCTGGGTAAGGGTGGTAGTAGTGGTAGGCATCCAGCCCCCCCTGGGTAAGGGTGGTAGTAGTGGTGGGCATCTGGCACCCCCATGGCTAAGGGTGGTAGTAGTGGTAGGCATACAGCCCCCCTGGCTAAGGGTGGTAGTAGTGGTAGGCATCCAGCCCCCCCTGGGTAAGGGTGGTAGTAGTGGTGGGCATCTGGCACCCCCATGGCTAAGGGTGGTAGTAGTGGTAGGCATCCAGTCCCCCCTGGGTAAGGGTGGTAGTAGTGGTAGGCATCCAGCCCCCCCTGGGTAAGGGTGGTAGTAGTGGTGGGCCTCTGGCACCCCCATGGCTAAGGGTGGTAGTAGTGGTAGGCATCCAGCCCCCCTGGCTAAGGGTGGTAGTAGTGGTAGGCATCCAGCCCCCCCTGGGTAAGGGTGGTAGTAGTGGTAGGCATCTGGCACCCCCATGGCTAAGGGTGGTAGTAGTGGTAGGCATCCAGCCCCCCCTGGGTAAGGGTGGTAGTAGTGGTAGGCATCCAGCCCCCCTGGGTAAGGGTGATAGTACTTGTGGGCATCTGGCACCCCCATGGCTAAGGGTGGTAGTAGTGGTAGGCATCCAGCCCCCCTGGCTAAGGGTGGTATTAGTGGTAGGCATCCAGCCCCCCGGGTAAGGGTGGTAGTAGTGGTGGGCATCCAGCCCCCCTGGGTAAGGGTGGTAGTAGTGGTGGGCATCTGGCTCCCCCATGGCTAAGGGTGGTAGTAGTGGTAGGCATCCAGCCCCCCTGGCTAAGGGTGGTAGTAGTGGTAGGCATCCAGCCCCCCCTGGGTAAGGGTGGTAGTAGTGGTGGGCATCCAGCCCCCCCTGGGTAAGGGTGGTAGTAGTGGTGGGAATCTGGCACCCCCATGGCTAAGGGTGGTAGTAGTGGTAGGCATCCAGTCCCCGGGCTAAGGGTGGTAGTAGTGGTAGGCATCCAGCCCCCCTGGGTAAGGGTGGTAGTAGTGGTAGGCATCTGGCACCCCCATGGCTAAGGGTGGTAGTAGTGGTAGGCATCCAGCCCCCTGGGTAAGGGTGGTAGTAGTGGTAGGCATCCAGCCCCCCTGGGTAAGGGTGGTAGTAGTGGTGGGCATCTGGCACCCCCATGGCTAAGGGTGGTAGTAGTGGTAGGCATCCAGCCCCCCTGGCTAAGGGTGGTAGTAGTGGTAGGCATCCAGCCCCCCCTGGGTAAGGGTGGTAGTAGTGGTAGGCATCCAGCCCCCCTGGCTAAGGGTGGTAGTAGTGGTAGGCATCCAGCCCCCCCTGGGTAAGGGTGGTAGTAGTGGTAGGCATCTGGCACCCCCATGGCTAAGGGTGGTAGTAGTGGTAGGCATCCAGCCCCCTGGGTAAGGGTGGTAGTAGTGGTGGGCATCTGGCACCCCCATGGCTAAGGGTGGTAGTAGTGGTAGGCATCCAGCCCCCCTGGGTAAGGGTGGTAGTAGTGGTAGGCATCCAGCCCCCTGGGTAAGGGTGGTAGTAGTGGTGGGCATCTGGCACCCCCATGGCTAAGGGTGGTAGTAGTGGTAGGCATCCAGCCCCCTGGCTAAGGGTGGTAGTAGTGGTAGGCATCCAGCCCCCCTGGGTAAGGGTGGTAGTAGTGGTAGGCATCTGGCACCCCCATGGCTAAGGGTGGTAGTAGTGGTAGGCATCCAGGCCCCCTGGGTAAGGGTGGTAGTAGTGGTAGGCATCCAGCCCCCATGGGTAAGGGTGGTAGTAGTGGTGGGCATCTGGCACCCCCATGGCTAAGGGTGGTAGTAGTGGTAGGCATCCAGCCCCCTGGCTAAGGGTGGTAGTAGTGGTAGGCATCCAGCCCCCCTGGGTAAGGGTGGTAGTAGTGGTGGGCATCCAGCCCCCTGGGTAAGGGTGGTAGTAGTGGTGGGCATCTGGCTCCCCCATGGCTAAGGGTGATAGTAGTGGTAGGCATCCAGCCCCCTGGCTAAGGGTGGTAGTAGTGGTAGGCATCCAGCCCCCCTGGGTAAGGGTGGTAGTAGTGGTGGGCATCCAGCCCCCCTGGGTAAGGGTGGTAGTAGTGGTGGGCATCTGGCACCCCCATGGCTAAGGGTGGTAGTAGTGGTAGGCATCCAGCCCCCTGGCTAAGGGTGGTAGTAGTGGTAGGCATCCAGCCCCCCTGGGTAAGGGTGGTAGTAGTGGTAGGCATCTGGCACCCCATGGCTAAGGGTGGTAGTAGTGGTAGGCATCCAGCCCCCTGGGTAAGGGTGGTAGTAGTGGTAGGCATCCAGCCCCCCTGGGTAAGGGTGGTAGTAGTGGTGGGCATCTGGCACCCCCATGGCTAAGGGTGGTAGTAGTGGTAGGCATCCAGCCCCCTGGCTAAGGGTGGTAGTAGTGGTAGGCATCCAGCCCCCCTGGGTAAGGGTGGTAGTAGTGGTAGGCATCCAGCCCCCCTGGCTAAGGGTGGTAGTAGTGGTAGGCATCCAGCCCCCTGGCTAAGGGTGGTAGTAGTGGTAGGCATCCAGCCCCCCTGGGTAAGGGTGGTAGTAGTGGTAGGCATCCAGCCCCCTGGCTAAGGGTGGTAGTAGTGGTAGGCATCCAGCCCCCTGGGTAAGGGTGGTAGTAGTGGTAGGCATCTGGCACCCCCATGGCTAAGGGTGGTAGTAGTGGTAGGCATCCAGCCCCCTGGGTAAGGGTGGTAGTAGTGGTAGGCATCCAGCCCCCTGGCTAAGGGTGGTAGTAGTGGTAGGCATCCAGCCCCCCTGGGTAAGGGTGGTAGTAGTGGTAGGCATCTGGCACCCCCATGGCTAAGAGTGGTAGTAGTGGTAGGCCTCCAGCCCCCCCTGGGTAAGGGTGGTAGTAGTGGTAGGCATCCAGGCCCCTGTGTGCATATGTGGCATTGGTGATGGGCATCCCGCCCCTATGGTGCTGCTGTTGCTGGTGTAAGTAAATTCTGCATCCCTGTGTGTGTGTGATGTGTCGTGTACGTGTTGTATGTTTTTGTGGTTGGTGTCTGACTTACCTTCTGCGCCGTATGCGTCCGTGCCTGTTCCGGTAGTAAATGTAGAATATTGGTAGGATCGGAACGAAGGGATTCATGGTTGGTTCGTCTCGTTCGTCTTTCTCGTTGCTTTGCCTCGTCCTCGTCGCTGGCGTGTTCGCCTCGTAGCCGTGGATCGTGTTGTTGCGCGAATCGGAGCTTATGTGCGCCTCTCCCGGAAGCTTTGACGTGCCGGACGTAGCGACGGGTTCGGCGCGTACGGAAAGCGCATCGTACTTGTCCGGCCGGACGGGGCTGCATTTTCCCTTCCGTGCGACTCGATTCGGCGTTTCCGGATTCGCCTCGGTCGGAGAACAGGACCTGGATTGGGTGAGTACGACTCGGCCGGATTCTATGCTGTTGTGCGCATCGTACTTGCTCGTTCGGAATAATGTGCGGATCGGTCGGGAAACAGGCATTCGCATGGCTTTTTTCCCGACCGAATGGTATTGGGTGCGCCTCCGACCGAGATCGGAATCGGCCCCTTAATGTCTATTGACGAAGGTATTTTTGAATATTGATAATATGCGAATGAACATGTAACAGTAGTCGTTTCCTTACTATGCGAGCAGTTATTAGTTTCCTAGCATTAGACAAAATTGTTAGCAAATGCTAAAAGGGGGGTCTGTTAGACTGAGAATGCGTCTGGCTGACTCCTTCAAGCATTGTGTGAGTTAAGTTAGCATTTGCGGCACCATTTTGTATTCAGCGGCCATTTTGTACCATGATCGAAATGAAGCTTCTGTCTCATATTGTCTGCCTCAGCTGAAAGCAGCCTCGATTGTTTCACTTTATTATTCAAGGTTGAGCTGCGCTACACTAATGAATAGATCATTCTGTTTTTGCAAGCCTTTCCTCGTAGGTAGCCTGCTCCCACTCTCTTAGAGAGCTGGGCCTGGGCAGAATGACCTTGAAGCTGAGATAGCATGTACCCTGTCCCAGGAGTGTAGCTCATCCTTCTGTGCCTCCTTTGTTAACCTGCTCCAACTGGAAATTTCCAGTCTGGGCGGGTCCTGTTGGGTATTGGAAATGTGTAATATCTGATGCTATGTTGGTAAGGGTCAGTCCCTCGGCAGCTATCTAATGAGGATGGTCAGATCGGACTCCGCTCGAGCGCATACTAATAAATAACTTTGGTTTGTATTCTCTACTGTCTGACCGACTCTTCATTTGTTTGGAAGGCTGAGAGGTGGTCGCGAGTGACCCGGGTGGCCCTAATTGGGTCACTTCCTTCGGTTGGTGGAACTTAGACCTGGTAAAGGCGTTCTTGTACAAATTAGCTGCGTTGGTTTTAGACAATTAATTGATGAGCAAGTACATTCCACTCTGTAGTCATCAGTGACAAAATGGCAGACTGTGAAGCAAAGTGTATGGATCTTTTTCTGTTTGGGGAAAATTCATGTGCTGGACAAAACCCAAACATTCTATATTTTCAAGCTGGCCACTACAATTTGCCTACCTTTGTCTTCCTCCCAAAAATTGCAGCCTTCCTTGAACATAGTACTTTAATACAAAAAATGCATGTTGTGTACCTGTACAAGAAACGTGTTGAGAAAGGTGATGTTGTCGTACAATTCATACTAATTCAGTAAGACTGAATGTGGGCAAAATAAGCATCAATACTATGGGGGACTGAGTCCACTGATAACATCAGAATATATTGACCTCGTTCTTGGCTGGCTCACAGTGTGCCATCTGGACCTCTAAACGTTACAAGGTACCAGATGGTGTCTGCAACCTCAGTACATGACAACCCTGATTCCCCCGAGGAATTCATGGAAACAGATCTGCCCTTTGTTGTTAACTCAGGCATGCCCCAATAGAGACAAAGAAATATACAAAGTGGCATTTCAAACATTTATTGAAGCAATTGGATTCTTGTGTAAAATATGACTGCTGCAATAATGAGTAGAATAAAGTAGAGCTTAGTAGCAAGCATTTCGAGAATGGTGAAAAAGATAAATGATTCATCCATTGTGCATTTACATTGGTTCTATGAATACATATAATTGTACTCCTACCTAACGCAGCCCATCCTAGAAAGACTAGCGTATGAGGGTCTGCCAAATATCTTGGAGTGGTCTAACTCCCCATTTACCTGCATGGGTAAGTCATCTGATAGCCAGTCTTGGTGAAGAACAGGCTGCCGTTCCTTTCAGGATAGTGATGGAATTCAGCTGGGCTAGAATTCAAGCATGGGTCGACTGCAACAGTGCATTGAAATGCTCCTCTGCCTAAACAAAGGACTGGTGCAGTTTATATAATAAAACTGAGCGCATTCTTACTGTGCCTGAGCTCTGGTCCGGCTGTCATGTTGATTTTACCCACCAAGAGCTGTTGCTGAACAGAATACAACAAACAAGGCCAGCGTGAGCAGTGTACCAGGTTCTTAAACAGAATGTTCTAAGGTATGTTAATGTGGCTATGAGGAAATGTAATTGTAAGCTACCCTTTTCTGAGTACACTATCTCATACGGTTGTGCAAGCAAATGTGTGCTAAAAGTCATAGTTGAAAAAGATGTAAACTATAAAACCTGAACATGTAAAATTGAAGTCTTTGTGCACACTATGCACTAACCTCATGACAGTGTTGTAACATGATTATCAGCAGATAAAGTACTCAGTTAGAGAATCATTAAGAATGAAAGCATGGTGAGTTAGAAGAAAGTTGAATGAAATAATGATTACTCCATCTCCCCTATTACCTATTTCATGTATCTCAGTAACTCCTTCTCCCATCTTGCCCTTTCAAGGAAAATTGCATTACGTTTTGGGAAGTTAGCCCACAGTTGTAGTACAGGGCTTGTAGAACCACGTCTTCATGAGATCTTAGAGATAAAACTCAAATGCTTCAAATAGATCAAACACTTTGAAGGAATAGTTGTGGCTGGATATATATTGATTAAAACTGACTTAAATTCTGAACTGAGGTGATCACTCTTGTCTCACAGCTCTGCTCATTTGAGGTCAGTCATACCATCAGAGACTGTTGGACTTGGCCCTTTTACAGGGTCATCCCTAAACTTTTTGCCTTTCCCCTAGCCTTTCTCTGACATGGTGTTGGTGAGATTGGCCTGCCCTCCCATAGGAATGCATTGGGGTCTCCCTGATAAGTGTTTCAGTGGTAATCCCTGAGATGAGAGGAGCAGCGTGGTCGAGTTTGGTATGTTTGAAATAGTAATAATAAATGCTACGCAATGGTGTGCGCAGATTTATTATAACTATTTTAGAAATGCCACTTTTAGAAGTTGGCATTTCTGTGTGCTATGTGTCTGCCTGCCTGATGTGAATTGCATGTCTGACTTTTGAGTGACAGGGGCTGGGAGGTGTGTGTGGCTCCAGGAGGGGCAGGGTGAGTCAGCACTAGGCTGAATGGGACATCTGCATTGGGAGTAGTGGGAGGAGCAATCCCCTGACCCTGAATAGATCTGTGCCTGCCCTAGTGAATGCTGGCTCCGCCCCCCTGTGGTGTGTCTGATGACGAGCCCCCACCTAACAATAGAGAAGAGGAGCCTTGTCAACAGAGTGCTCCAAATCCCCCCTGAACCAGTTGCATCTGGTTCCCCCAAAAGCCCTGTCCTGCAGACAAAGAGATTCTGTGTATAAATACTGGGGCTGTGACCCCATGAAAATGTGGTGTTCCTGGACCTTTGGGGGGCTTGCTGCTGCTGGGGGCCCAGGAGGAACCGCCATGGGGGCTTGCCTCCCTGCTGGAGGGCCCTGTGTGCTGACCTCCCTGGGGCCAGCTTTGCCCCCTTCCCCTCTCAGGACGTTTTGTTGCTTCTAGCGCCTCGTGAGCGCTATACTTGATTTTCCCAGAAGAGGAGAGCATGGGCCTTGCAGCACGGAGCTGCAGCCCTTTTGGAGGGAATCCCGACATGGGGATTCCCCCGCATTTTGCTGTACGAAGCATGAGCCCACCCTGCTTTATGCATTTCTAGCGGGTGCCCACCCCGCGTTTGGAGTTGTTGGCGGGTGCCCACCCGGCTTATGTGCTTAATTGGCGAGCGGGTGCCCACCCCGCGTTGCCGCGAAGAGGAGAAGCGGCCGCCGGCCCGACCAGGAAGCCAGGCGGCCTTGCCTGACTCTGGGCGGGGCCACTGAAGGAGGTGGCTGCAGCTGCCAATCACAGCGCGACAAGACCCGGATGCAGGAAGCAGGAAGTCAAGAGCCTTGCGGGCTCCACATCGAAGTCCCGGGTCCCAGGAGGGGGCCTGGGTGAAGTGAGGAGAGGCCCGTTGCAAAGGACGCCCGGCGAGCGGGAACCGGATCGTCGGCGGGGCTCCCATTTCTGGAGAGAGCCCCACATGCTGAGTGAGGGAGAGGAGGCGTCTGACCGGAGTCTCCAGGCCTCCCAGTGCAGAGGAGCACAGAGCCCCACGGAGAGCCCGGTGAGTGGGGGCTTCTCCATTGTTTGTGCCGATCGAGGCACAGTGCCTGAGCGGACCCGCAAGAGAGCGGGCTGCTCCAACGAGGGGGGCAGATTTGTTCAGAGAGCCCTAGAGCAGGGCCTCTTGATGTATTCACAGCTGCACCACCGTAGCGGGCAGCTGCAACGTGGCCACATTTGTTTTCAGGGCCCCAATGGGGGTCCAGAGGCACAGCGGTGCCCGTGTTTGGTTGTCCCACAGCTACCCCGCTTGACAGAGGGCAGCTGCAACGTTGGGGGCAATCTTGGCTCCACCGAGGCACATTGTCGGTGCCTGGAATTGCGTCGGTGCCCCCTGGGGCCCCGTAGGGCCAGTGCTTGTTTACTTTCCTCAGCTGTACCGCCGTCGCGGACAGCTGCAACGTTAGGGGCATTTTTGTTGTAGAGTCCCTGAGTGGGACCGGAGAGGCACAGTGGTGCCAGGCCTCAGTACCACAGCTGCACGGCAATGAGCGGCAGCTGCAACGTTTAGGCCATCATTTCTTTGGGGGGCATTTTTGGATGAGACAGGAGTGAGATACACTCCTCTGCCCCAGCGCAATTGCGCACTTGTGGATTCTGCTGCATTGGCAGCGCGCCCTGACATTATGGACTTAGGGCATTTGAGCCCTCTAAGAAGGCCAATTGGCCAGGGGGACTGTATGAGGTTATTGCATACTGCGTGTATGCTGGGAGGCCTAATGCGTAATGTGTTTATGCTTATGAGGTTATTGCATAGTGCGTGTATGCTGCTGAGGCCTAATGCATAATGTGTTTATGCTTATGAGGTTATTGCATACTGCATGTATGCTGGGGAGGCCTAATGCGTAATGTGTTTATGCTTATGAGGTTATTGCATACTGCGTGTATGCTGGGGAGGCCTAATGCGTAATGTGTTTATGCTTATGAGGTTATTGCATACTGCGTGTATGCTGGTGAGGCCTAATGCGTAATATGTTTATGCTTATGAGGTTATTGCATACCCCGTGTTTCTGGTGAGGCCTAATGCGTAATGTGTTTATGCTTAGGAGGTTATTGCATACTGCGTGTATGCTGGTTACGCCTAATGTGATGCTGAGTGCATAATATGATTTATGTTGCAGGATATAATGCTGAGTACAGTATTTCACCAGTCATTACTGGTTGTATTCTACATTTATTATTTGTGCTTGTGATGGTTCTGACAGTGGCCCCAATTGGCCCTGTCATGTGTATATAATCCCTTGTAAATATTGCCTAGTGCCAGTTGGCACAGTGTAAATGTGTGATTATGTTTCTAATGTGTTCATGATAATACAAAGGCTATTTTTTTTTATATAACCTTGTGTGGAGTTTCTTTTGTGGTGTGCCTAGTGTGTTGCTGCTGTGTGTGTGTTGCGCAAACGCTTTACACATTGCCTCTGGGATAAGCCTGACTGCTCGTGCCAAGCTACCAAGGGGGCGAGCAGGGGTTATCTTCAGCGTGTAACTCCCTTGCCCTGACTAGAGTGGTGGTTTCTGCCTGGCTTAGGTGCAAGCCCTAGCCAACCAGAAATCCCATTTCAAACATTGGTTGTCAGCGGTGAGGATAGGACTTGCGTTTGCGCATTACCACAGTGACAACTGGTTGCACTACAAACTCTGCATTTAGATAATCACAAGTTTGGGGATTATTGTCTCTGATTTTGTTTTAAGTATCATTTCTTTGAAATGTGTTTTCTTGTTGCACTATGAGTTGGGGGTCCTGCCAAGGACAGAAGCCAGAGAATTTGGAGGAGTTTTGTACTGCCCTTGTGCAGACTGCTATTTCTGGGGTGGCCCTGCAGCGCAAGCTGGAGGAGGCAACTGCCCCTGTGCTGTCTGCTATTTCTAGGGTTGGCCTACAGTGGTGACTTAATTGGCATGGAGAAACTAGCTCAGGGGGGTAGATTATCCCCTAAGTGCAGGTTTAGTTTTCTGGATTCCCCAGTAAGGTTGGGATCCAGTGGTGGCAGCAATATGGAGTCCAGTGTAGGAAGTCCCATTCCCAGAACCTGGAAGATGGTACCTAGTTCCCAGTTAGAGGGGTACAGGTTGAGATTCAGGGGCAGTAAGATACTGTCTCACCAGTCATGGGGGGAGTGTGGATGAGTGTTGTGATGCACTGGACGATTGGGTGTGAGTTCTCTGATCCCCGGGAACCTGCACGGGAGGGAGACCTCTGGCTGCGTGTTAGAGGATCTGAAGAGGCAATTGGGAGTGATCCTAAAAGGAGTGGCTCAGGTATCTTCTGGACCTGCGTGGTGGAAGAGGTTCAGAGTAGCCCAGCTCGGTCCCAGTGTAGTGGGAGGGGTGTAGGGGCTCACGTCCTGTCTCTGCGGAGAAGGAGTGAGTGTGGGGCTGCTTGTCCCAAGGTGCCCGAAACCCAGTCTCAGGGCCTGGAGGGTTCCTTAAGGGAACACCAGGTTTTTGGGCCTAGGCTGTACTGGTAGGTCATTTTGAGGGGGGATCTCCCAGTGTCTAGAGAACCTGGAGCATCTGTAAACGGAGCTCCAGTGGTTCTGGTGTCTGGCAGTGCCACTCCTAAGTGGAGGGTGCAGAAGTCCAGATTGAGGGGCGAGAGGGGGAAAGAGTCCAGTGGAAGAACCAGTGGGTCAGGGGCCAGCCAGAAGGGCTGAGTCGCCAATGAATGACCATGGTGACACCACTTCTGTCCTGGGTGATCTTCACGCACTGTCAGAGGGACAGGGGTTGGGAGATCTGCGCCAGGCAGACTGTCACATAACACATGAGTTATGTGTCACCCTCAGGGGGGGCATGCGTGCTCCCAAGGAAGTCCTGGTGTGCCAGGTGGGTGCTCAGCTGCAGGGTTCCATCCCTGGGTTGGGAGGCCAGTTTCAGGGTATGCCTGACCTGGAGGGAAGGACAACTGTAATCAGTGTCCTGACCGATGTAGCTTCCAGGGGTACCACTCCAGTTGGGAGGGTACAGTGCTCTGGAAGGGGGTGCAGAGGGAGGGAGTCCTCGCCTCTGACCCCGGTGCAACCTGAGGGTTTAGATCCCAGGTTGGTAGACCAGTTGCTGGAGAGAGGTCCTGAACTGGTGAGTGAGTTGTGTTCTGAGGTTGCCTCTCTTAGGAGGAGAGTGCGGAACCCCAGGTTGGAGGATCAGTGGCAGTTTGGAACTACACTGAGAGGAAGGGTGGAGAATGGCTATTATGTGCCAGGGGTTACTGCCCCCCACTCTGTGGATTGGCAAGGACCGGAGGTGTCTGGAGGGTCTAGGGCCTGGTCCTGGCTGAGGACAACTAGTGAGTACCAGTGGGATAGCCTAGTTGGGTCTGAGAGTTTTTTACAGAGGGAACCACATGGGTTCAGAGTGGCGTAGAACCGGAGGGTGTCCCTGCAGATGCGGGCCCACGTCCGTGTTCTATCACCCAAAGCAGGGAAGCCTATCAAGGTAGTGATTGGACTACCCTGCGTTTTGGCTGGAAGGGGGTTGTGTTGGACTTGGCCCTTTTACAGGGTCAACCCTAAACTTTTTGCCTTTCCCCTAGCCTTTTCTCTGACATGGTGTTGGTGAGATTGGCCTGCCCTCCGTTAGGAATGCATTGGGGATTCCCTGATAAGTGTTTCAGTGGAAACAGGCCATCGTTAAACCACTCAGGAAAAAGGCATCGTTAGAATATACAGTACTGGAGAATTTACGTCCAATCTCATTATTACCATTTGTGGCTAAGATCGCTGAAAAAATCACAAATAAACAGTTGGTTGACCACATTAATATGAATGACTTATTACATCCATCCCAGTCAGGCTTTAGAATGGCGCATTCCACAGAATCAGCTCTACTGATGGCCACTGAGACGTTGAGAAAATATGCTGATGAAGGGCAAACGGCCGCACTGATCTTGTTAGATCTCAGTGCGGCGTTTGACACTATCTCACACCAACTGCTTCTTCAAAGACTAGAGGCTTGTGGTATCAGGCGGAATGCCCTGAAGTGGATGACTTCGTTTCTTTCTGAACGGAGCTTCCAAGTTGTACAACAGACGTATCTGTCCGAAAGCTTCCCTCTGCCTCAGGGGGTCCCACAGGGATCAATTTTGAGTCCCACCCTTTTTAATCTGTATGTGGGTCCACTGGCAGAATGTGTGGAGAAGCATAAGGTGTCGATAGTATCTTATGCAGATGACACGCAGCTAATCGTAATGCTGTCCCAAGACAAGGAGCAGGCAGCTATACGTTTTTCCAACTGCTTAGAAGAGGTGGCGGACTGGATGTCAAACCACTGCCTCAAGCTGAATGGGAATAAGACGGAGGTGTTGGTGGTAGGCAAGACGCCATCAATATGGACATCCGCATGGTGGCCAGAATCACTGGGACAAGTCCCCACCCCGAAAACAGAGGTGAAGAACCTCGGAATCTGGTTCGATTCTAAACTGACTTTTGATAACCAGATTCGGAAGGTAGCCGGGAAATGCTATGGGGCAATGAAAACCTTGAGGAAGGTCATTGACCTGTTACCTTCTAAAGCCAGGAAGACCATAGTACATGCAGTAATCACTTCCCAATTGGACTATGGGAATGTATTGTACCTTGGCGCATCCAAAAAGGCCTATCCAAACTGCAGAGGGTACAAAATGCGGCCGCTCGCTTGGTTCTCAGCCTCCCAAGGACTGCGAACACAAAGAAGGCCCTGACAACCCTTCACTGGTTGCCAGTGGAAAAGAGAGTCATGTTCAAAGCAATGTGCTATTGCCATCGCATTCTATCTAATAAGGGTCCGAACTACCTTCAGCCACTATTGACTAATTACACCCCAGGGCGTAGTCTAAGATCCTCGGGGAAGGCACTGATGACAGTGCCAAGAATATTCAGAGCACGAATGGGGGCCCGCTCTTTCAGGTACCTGGCAGCAAAAACTTGGAACACTATGCCAACTGACATTAGAACTGAACCAAGCGAAAGTATCTTTCGCAGACAATTGAAGACCTGGATGTTCACAAAAACTATGTAATCACAGCTTGTTGGACCGGCAGGGGGCAGCAGTAGTCTCATTAGCTTTGTCTCAGCGCGGGGACACACCGGGCGGTGTAACCATGCGCTCTACAAATGAATAAATAAATAAATAAATAAATAAGTGGTAATCCCTGAGATGAGAGGAGCAGCGTGGCCGAGTTTGGTATGTTTGAAATAGTAATAATAAATGCTACGCAATGGTGTGCGCAGATTTATTATAACTATTTTAGAAATGCCACTTTTAGAAGTTGGCATTTCTGTGTGCTATGTGTCTGCCTGCCTGATGTGAATTGCATGTCTGACTTTTGAGTGACAGGGGGTGGGAGGTGTGTGTGGCTCCAGGAGGGGCAGGGTGAGTCAGCACTAGGCTGAATGGGACACCTGCATTGGGAGTAGTGGGAGGAGTAATCCCCTGACCCTGAATAGATCTGTGCCTGCCCTAGTGAATGCTGTCTCCGCCCGCCTGTGGTGTGTCTGATGATTAGCCCCCACCTAACAATAGAGAAGAGGAGCCCAGTCAACAGAGTGCTCCAAATCCCCCCTGAACCAGTTGCATCTGGTTCCCCCAAAAGCCCTGTCCTGCAGACAAAGAGATTCTGTGTATAAATACTGGGGCTGTGACCCTATGAAAATGTGCTGTTCCTGGACCTTTGGGGGGCTTGCTGCTGCTGGGGGCCCAGGAGGAGCCACCATGGGGGCTTGCCTCCCTGCTGGAGGGCCCTGAGTGCTGGCCTCCCTGGGCCCAGCTTTGCCCCCTTCCCCTCTCAGGACTTTTTGTTGCTTCTAGCGCCTCGTGAGCGCTATACTTGATTAGCCCAGAAGAGGAGAGCGTGGGCCTCGCAGCGCAAAGCTGCAGCCCTTTTGGAGGGAATCCCGACGTGGGGATTCCCCCGCATTTTGCCGAATGAAGCGGGAGCCCACCCCGCCTTATGCATTTCTAGCGGGTGCCCACCCCGCGTTTGGAGTTGTTGGCGGGTGCCCACCCCGCTTATGTGCTTAATTGGCAAGTGGGTGCCCACCCCGCGTTACCGCGAAGAGGAGAAGCGGCCGCCGGCCCGACCAGGAAGCCAGGCAGCCTTGCCTGACTCTGGGCGGGGCCACTGAAGGAGGTGGCCGCAGCTGCCAATCGCAGTGCGACAAGACCCGGAAGCAGGAAGCAGGAAGTCCGGAGCCTTGCAGGCTCCACATCGAAGTCCCGGGTCCCAGGAGGGGGCCCGGGTGAAGTGAAGAGAGGCCTGTTGCAAAGGAAGCCCGGCGAGCGGGCACCGGATCGTCAGTGGGGCTCCCATGTCTGGAGAGAGCCCCGCATGCTGAGTGAGAGAGAGGAGGCGTCTGACCAGAGCCTCCAGGCCTCCCAGTGCAGAGGAGCGCAGAGCCCCACTGAGAGCCCGGTGAGTGGGGGCTTCTCCATTGTTTGTGCCGATCGAGGCACAGTGCCTGAGCGGACCCGCAAGAGAGCGGGCTGCTCCAACGTGGCGGCAGATTTGTTCAGAGAGCCCCAGAGCAGGGCCTCGTGATGTATTAAGCAATGAGTGTTTGAGCGTGCACAACGAAATGTTGAAATGAGGTTAAAATATTTGTGGCGTGCACTGGAGGTATCACCCTCTGGATAGGGTGTCACGAAGTAGATCCTGGTAGTGCCCTCTAGGCACAGCTCCGAACCTGAACGCAGGTTGTAATGTGAGTAATCCTCTTTGTTGAGCATAGGATAAGCTTCCACAGCCTCATTCAGGGCTTGCTCAGGGAAGGATTGATCATATTTTGCAAAGTGTTCACTTTGCAATAATGCGGCACTCACCAAATGTTTTGTAAAAGAAAAACGTTCTTGTGCATGCACAATTATAATGTCACATATCTCCTTTGCAATTCGGACCAGACTGCTGATGTTTTTCCTGCGGTTTGAAAAAGTAGAATCCTCTGGCAGTTTGCTGTCTAAATTGTCAACCCCATTTCTCACTTAGCTCATGCTGCTGACAAACATACTGGTATCTCTTTGCACAGAGACAGTATCTATGGCTCGTGATTGTAACTGGTTGTATAATATGTCGACATGAAACATTATTTCATGAAATAAAAACAGAAAGAACTGAAACTCTCTGTCTTGTAGTGTTCTAGCAAAGCCACGGGCTTCATTCTGACTTTTTAAATCAAAGTCTTCATTGGCTACTATGGCATCAAAACATTCTCAAGGTCCTCCCTATGTTGATATATTAGGTTGATTGTACGTATGTTAAAGTTCCAACGAGTTGAGGATCCCCTTGGAAGCCTTTTGGCCACAATCTCCTGAAGTACTTCCGTTCTTTTGGGGGAACGTGAGAAGAATGCTGCCATTCCTCCTACATCGAGAAAGAAAATTCGTGTCTCGGAGATCTTTGATACTGCCTGTTGCATAATAAGATTAAGTTGGTGGGCGTAACAGTGCACATAATGAGCATTAGGGTACACATCTCTAATTCTTTTCTGTACTCCACCAAGGCTTCCACTCATTACGGATGCACCATCATAGCTTTGTGCGATAAGTTTTTTTTTTTGAGCAGCTCTGGAAAAATCAAGTTCAGTTCACGCAGTATAGCTGAAGTAATGGTTTCTGCACTAGAGTCTCTTAAATGTGTGAAACCATAGAACCTCTCCACAACTTTATTGTCATTGTCAAGGTACCGAAAGACTAATACGGACTGTGTTTTTGTGGCCACATCAGTGGTGTCATCAGCCTGAATAGCCACAAAGTCTGTGTTTTGCACCTCTTTGACAATATGGCTTCTCATAATTTCTAGCATACACTCAAGGAGTTCATTTTGTATCGTTTTAGAGGTGCCCTTAAAGACTGTAGCACTTGCTAAATGTGCTTCCATTTCATGGTCTATGCTTGCTATTAAATCCACAAGGCCTCTGAATATTCCAGGATTTGAGGAACTTTCAGATTCATCATGGCCTCGCAATGCCAGTTCGAAAGCACCACAGAAACGAATGCAATCAATTATTTTTGATAGTATGTGTCTATTCCTATCAACTGCTTCATTGTGTTTCTGTATTGTTTTGCGGTATGCGTCATTTATGTGGTGCTCAATCGGTGTGTCTCCCAACATTCCCAGTCTCGTCAGGTTTTCCATATGGATTCTTGTGTGTGCATGCTTCTTGATTTTGTCAGACAAATGCTTCAAGTCTGTTACTCCTTGTTTTGTCCAAGGCATGTCACCACCAAACAGCAAGCAGGGGAAGCAGAACAGAGAATTTCTTGACGCGCATCCTGTAAGCCAATCAACTATTGTGTACCAGGTGTTTGAGAATGTACGTTTGTAAGTCTTTCCTCTGTCCTGGGAAATTTGTTGTAGTTTTAGGTCAGGCCGATCAGGTCCTAATTGCTTTATATTTAGTTTCTCTTCAAGTGTCCGTCCAAAGAATGACCTTGCAAGTAGCTGTTCTACTGTATTCATGCCGATGCTGACCTTACCAATATTAAAGAAACCTGTCAATAATCAAAGTACAACGTATAAGGTTTGGTGCAATAATATCAAATTTCAGTATGAATACATATCTTGTGCATTATCGCAATATATCTCCAACAGCTCCCCTTTGCACAACATAACTGCTAAAAATACAGCCTTACTGCCTGCTGCCTCTGTGTGCCATAGTGGTTGCTGAAGGCACAGAAACAGACACTGCTTGAGGGCCTTTAACAAGGCACGGGATAGATAGTGCCTTTAACAACCATTATAGCCCAAAGCACAGGGCTAAGGCAATTAGTAAATTCCATCCACTGAGGGTACAATGTTCAAAATGTGCACCCATCCCACCCACTATGTAGAGTGCCACATACATAGTCCTAACTCCAATGTAAAAAAATATAGCATCAGTTTCCTTACCTTTTAACACTGGTGTTTGCTGGGTTGTAGGGGTGAAAGAGCAGCAAAGGAGGTTGGGGCCTCTTGTTCTTCGCCCAAAAATTTCCCAAAAATTAGGTAATGCTTGTCAGACTTTACCAGGTGCTGAAAATAAAAATATAACAATTTAGTCAACCAAACACAGACGGTCCTCTCACAGATGAGACAGCGCCCCTCAGCCTTCACATGCAGGAACCAGTCCGACCGGCAACCCATCCATCCACACCCAGATAACCTTTGTGAAGTGTCTTGCACTAGGTACGAACACATCACCATGTTCTTAGTAACTTTTGATACGTTTGAGCTAGAAACACATTTTTTGTTAAAATCTGCAGATTATGCAGCAGATGAAGGATTAAGTGGCAAATGCAGCTATCATAATTATGCGGTGAAAGAAAGCCACGGCCATAGAAAAGCGAAATTCCACTGGCCCTGAGCATACGTATCTGTGGGGCGTGCTATGTTGAAGGACTAGGGAGCGGACCCGACAGCTACTTGATTAAGGTGGCCCTGTTTTAATTAACAGCAGCCCCTCCTGACATACTTTCTAAAGGCTGCTAGTCACAAACCTGATGAAACCAAACAATTCAAACAGGCCCAACCCAGGGCTTAACTTGTAAAAGAAAGAGCCCCAGGGCAAAGCTCTGCTATAAGCCCACATCTGTCACTACTAAGTATATACCAAACGAAGCTGCCCGTCAGGGCTCACATACTGATGACCACATCCAGAGACCACTAGGTGTGTGTACCCAGAAGTGTGTGTACCCTTACATACACAGACAGTACATGAAAACGTGGGCTCGCCAAACTTAACGCAGATAGTATCCATCCATGACAACGTACATCACACAAGAGAGTACTGCACCTACATACTCCCAAACACACAGCATCTGACAACACTCCCAGATCACTGCCTTTGGGATGCAGAGCTCGGGGTTTGGGTTTCCGATACCTTGGTCATCTCTGCTGGCTCGTGACCGAGTCCGGACATAGTCCCCAGGGCTCTGCTCGGCGGACACAGCCCTGCTCTGCTGCAGGGGTGACTGGGCTCCCCCCGGTCACACCGAGGCCCCGGCTGTAGTACTGACAGGATCTGTGTCTGGCTTCTCTCACTCGTGAGCTGGCCTGGGCAGGGAATCTTGTCCACACCCTCCGCCCAATTTATGGCCCTGCCCCTCCCTCATCTGCCCCCCCCATCAGCGAAGCGGGCATGACCAAGAGACACGGACAGGCCGGGCAGTATAAACACACACTATCACGTGGACACAGACAGGCGATGACAGGTGCAGCAGCCCGGCTGGGCTTTACGGAGTACTGGCCTCCCTGTGCACCCAGCTCACGAGGTGTCTCACTCACATACTGATTACCTCAGCCCGGGAACCTTTCTACCCGCCGTTTCCCAATGTAATGTTGAAATCAAAAATGTTTACTCTCTCTACTTACTAGCGATTGATGAATGCAGTACTGGATGAATGAAATAAATCAAGGCTGAGCCTGAGGTGAGGTGACCCAAGCATGAGCGAGCAGTTCAGCACTGTGCCACTGACTGAACACGAGGTGTCTGAGACTGTGGCGCGGCCGACGTCACGGTTGTCATCGTCAGTCACGCTTGCTTCAGCAACCATTGAACGTAGAAATGGCCAATCACTGTCTGCATGGCTTCATAAGCCATGACAGTGATTGGTCATGCTTGTTACAAGTGCCACCCAAGCGCGGCACCCAATGCCCAGGACTGCGCGCCGGAGAACCTGGCATTGGCAAACGCGTGCCTCTCAGTCAATCCAGACGCTGCTCCAGCAGCGCCAGGATTGGCTTGATCAGGGATACTCCCCGCTCATTAGGAGACCGGGGGCTGTGGCATGAAACAACCCTCGGTCTCCTAATGTGCAGCCTAGTGCGCATGTTCGGGCTGGTCGGAAAAATGATCAGCCCAAAACCAAACATGCGCACTGACTGACCCTTGCTGCATGTTGTTCACTGTCAGTCAAACCTGCTGCCAGTGCATGCCCCCCCCCCCCATTGCACGCCTGACTGCCTCGGGCGTGGCCTGGTGACTGGCCGACCCGGATAAATTATTTGAGTAAGTAAAAGTTTTCAAACACTGACAGCGCCCCGATGATGCTATTTGTGTGTAGTGGGGCAACGCCCCAGCGCCCTAATGGACGCACCGCCACTGAAAGTGTTATGTTGAACCACTGACTTATTGGTGGGCTTGTGATTTAGATGGTGTTATTGTTGTATTTTCATTATTTTCCAGAGTTCAGTATCATTGGGTCATGTCCATTTGAATAATATTCTGATTTCTGGATTGGGGCAGCACCTTATTTTGTTGATCTAAAGCAACTTGACATGGTGGTATAACATCGATTGTTTTTATTTAGCGAAGAATGGGATAGGTGGCAAATCATTTTAAATGTGGTGCACATATCAATGGGTCATCATCTATCATTGCTTTATAACTGTTGAACATTTCTTGTACACATGATCTTCTGATCTGGACTGGCTAGAGTTCCTTAGTGGATGCTCATTTGTCTCACTTTGGTATTTTAGTACATTCCACTCATCACATCTGCATGGAAGCATGCAGTGCGGCAAAGGAGAATAGGGTAAAGCATTTATTACTTGATGACCATGCATTGTTCAAAAAATGTCACAGATCCATTCACTGTTCAGCGTTAAGACTGGGAGAAGGGCATTACCCAGGCAGGTGGCAATAATTATCACAGATGGATATTCATCTATACACTTACAAATGACCTCACATTGGTATTTGAAGGCTTAAAAAAATAATCCTAATTTCAAGGGATAATGACTTCTTACGGTACAATCATGAAATATTGAAGGATTTATATATCAGTTTGAGGTTATGAAATTTGATGAATACATTAACAAAGAAATACCTATATGTTCTGTACAGGCATGGTCTGTACAAACACAAATTTTTTGTTTTAGAAAACTAAACATTATTCTGTTTACTTGTAAAGTAGCTATCACCTCATCCTAATGAATGCATTGTTACCTATTGTAGTTTAGGAATAGGAACACAAAATATGTGAATGGATGGATCAATCAAGAAATTTCTCTTTAGTGTTTTTTGGCTTAAACACAACATTACTCTATATTAAAAGCCCCAAAATTCTACCACATATTTCAGTATATATATTTGCATTCTGATAAGGCATGTTGCCCCTTGTCCATAGAATCACTTCTTTTCAAAATGTGAGTGACAAATTTAAGCTATTATACGCCTTCCTCATCTTATCATTAAATATTCATCTACAAAGAATGAATACCCTGATGGGAAACTTATTGTCAAACTAGTGTTAACACTCTCCATGTAATAGAGCTCTATTAACTTTTAATAACAATTAGTTTCAACATTATGCTCTTAATGTTCAGTTTTGCAGTTATTGCTAGCAACAAATTCTCGCTAAATATCATAAGGGAATAAGTAAGTGCTGTTATAGAGAAATATATTCACTCTTGCATGCTTCATTGTTTTTACACGTCCCATGTTTGAATGAATGAAAAATGTTTATTGAAAAGAAATAATAAAATAGCACATACAATAATAAAATCATTAAAAGAAAAAAGGCAATCCCTTTCAAAAATAATTTAAAACAACAAACTAGAATATATAGAGCGTCCAAGTGTAGCTGAATATCAATAGATATTATTCCAAAAGACAATGATATGTAAGGTCCAAAAATGTTGTCAACTTCCCAATGAACTGACTGTCTTTAGAAGAGACAGTAACTAATCGCTACATATACAGTTCTTCAATTTGCGTTAATGAAGCCAGACTTCAAACACTTCTTTCTTATGTTTAAACATGAGGGACATAGACAAATAATATGTTCAATGGTGATCCAGCACTCAGAGATCAATAAATTTGCAAACAAACAAGGCCCAATTACATTACCCAACAAAGTCCCTTCGCGCTGGATTCAGTGTAAATGCAAATTTCAGACCTAACTTACCAATCTTCAACTGAACCTGCATTACTCAGAAAAATAATGTGTCGATGGCATCTTTATATAGTTGAATAGTTGATGGCAATAATTAATAACACTCTCTAAATAAAGACGAACACAGAGTGTATATTTATAATGTTTTATCTAAATAATGTGAAAATAATGCTTATCAAGTACCAATACACAGTACAAAACCATGGTATATCACTGAATAAACAATTAGCAAAGAGAAAATGACAAGTCACATCACATTGACAGTGCATTGAAGGAGTGGAAAGGCGAAGAGAGAAAAGTTTCAGAGACAAAATACATTTGTAAATGATTATGCAAATTCAGGTTTCTATCTATACTAACCCAGAAGGAAACAGGAAATCTGCTCTCTGACCATGGAAGCATTAGGGCCCCTCAAGAAGATTTGTAAGGGCAAAGTCTAAGTCAGGAATCAGGAACAGGAATAAACAAATAGGCCTCTACAGCAAACCGACGACAGCGACGATCACACCTAACGCCATCAGCACCTCTCGGAACAGGAGCACACCCCTCCCACCAGGGCACCTCAATTATACCCTAAAACCCAAATGTCCAACCCACATTTGTTTCATTCCAGAGTCAAAACTACATCGTGATTGGTTAAGGAAGGGGGTGTACTGTCACACCACACTTGGCATGTCCATCTCTCTCAATGTTCTATTGTTTTGTTTTTTCATCATTACAACTACATCATCTCAGGAAATACAAGTATACAATATCAGACTTCAGTTTCCTTCTCTATCCACAACTGTGTCAAATTCTATACTTCTTGTGCCACTCGTGCGCTTCCAGAGGAAACGTTCATCACTTGTCGTTTGTTTTTCGTCTTCGCGTTTAACTTTTGGCAGGCACACATAAATTCGAAGGTCGCTCACATTAGCCTTCCCTCCACATCCTCTTTTGCTTTTTCAGTTAATAATTCTTTATTTTGCTTAAACCATGCTTCTACGGAAAATAAAACAAATATAATTAATCATTTTAAAATGATTTTCTTTACGCACCTTCCCAAATGCTGCATCTAACCATGCGCTACCCATATTAGGTTTGTCTGACAAACGTTAATAATCATGCACAAAAAGCAGCATTAGTCTCTTTATTTTCATTAGTCAAGCACTTGCGACCTAGTTCAGTGCTTTAGTACGTGGTTGCGCAGTATTATTTTCCTTCATGTTAGTTATTTAAACCACAAATTTTTCACTCCACACTGTTAGAAAAATTAGAAAATGTTACTAGGGGTCTCAATCCGAGCAGGTTTTATTTTACGAAAACCCTGCTCCATCAATCCCCCCTTTGATGGCGTCTTTGAGCCATCACCAAATACCCACCAATACAATTTGTCACCTAAAAAGCTGTTTTATCATTATTCCATCTAGATCCCTCATCATTTCATAATAGTTTCCTCTTCTATCCTCTTGTTCTATTTCTTCTCTCTTTCTTTTTCTTGCTCTTCGTTTGTTATCAGATGTCTCTTTCTTGCATTTGCAACATTTATACATCAAAAAAATCATTAGTATCACTGTAGCCACTGCAATAATAGGTGTTAATATCCTCCCTAATAGACTATTCCCAAATTTAGAAAACCAATTACCCACAGAGGAAAAACTCTTACGAAGTTTCTCCCAAGCACCATCAACCTTCAATTCGGATGAATCTTGATGAAGATTTGTAATATTCTTAATATACCCCTCAAGATTTTTACTCTTGTCAGGGACATAAGTACAACATTGTTGTACTTTCAACATATTACAGACTCCACCCTCTTTAGCCATTAATACATCAAGGGCAAGTCAATTCTGCAAAACAATAGATCTAATTGCAACCATCTCAGTATCAACCATTAAAAACCCACCAGCAGTGTCTGTTGATAAACAATCAATCACTGTGGACAATTTTCTAATTTTGTGCAAATTTAGTATAACTCCAACTGAAGGTATTAATGCTCCATAAACATCTCCTATAATTTCTGAAAAACTCGCTCTCTTATTGCGTATTAGTCCATTCTTTATTTCATTGATTCTATGTTTTTCATCCATATGGTAAATCTTTGGAATTACTATTGCTATATAACAACACCTGTACCAATGTACAGGGAACCTATAGTAGGCATTCTTACCACAAACATAATAGATTCCCGGAAAGACAGGATCAGTTCCTCCTTTCAATCCCCATCCTCCAGTGACTAGAAAAGTATGATCACATTCACTAGAACCAATTAAATAGTTATTATAGTCAGTCTTTGGTCTAAGTAAACAAAGCTTCCCTCTATGATACCAGTCTAGGGTCATGGCAGCGTAAATTTCACCCTTCTTGTAATCTCCTTCTCTGAAACCGATGGAGGTACATGAGACTTTTGCTCAGCAGCCTTTCTCTGAAACTGTTGTCTTCTATCTTCAACCATGTTAATGAATTCTATTTCTTCAAATCGTAATCTACAAGTTAGGTTATGTCTATGTGCATACACTGTATCTATTGTTTGTGTAGAATGAAAACATTCTCCGATATATTCCACATTTCTAGCACTATTTATTTTATTCATATTCCTTCTAATAGGAATTTCTGAAAATACTAAATCTATGTTAGAATAAATGTATTGGAGACTTCCCCTCTCATAAAACAGACTTGTTAATACACTGCAAGACAGACCATATGTTAAAGGTAGGTGATGATATGTCACCCCCTCTGAGACAGACAACAGTAATTGCATGCACACATAATAATCTCTCGCATCCATTACGTCAACATACTCATACAATAATTTGGTAAAGACATTTAACGAAAAATCATTAATTGATTTATCATGATGATAGATGCTGTCATCTTTCATCTTTTTTTAGTATGTGAGTCTTTCTCTAAACCTATTGGGGCAGATTTACGTTGAACTAACGCAGCACGGCGCAGCAAGTCATTTTGCTGCGCTGCGTTAGTTTTGAAGCACAGGGATGCGACATATTTACAAGAATATGTCGCATCCTTGTGCTTCCCACTGCGCTGGCTCACAAACTGCAGCCATACGCCGGCGCAGGCACCCTTGCACCATGGTGAAAGGATGCCTGCATCGTGTGGAGATTGTTTTTGTGCAGGAAGGGGAACCTTCCTGCACAAAAACAATCACTACAACCATTTTCCTCTTTCAATGCGTGTTGCAGAATGCACCACGCATTGAAAGAGGAAAAAACGAGGAGAAATGAAAACATTTCTCCTCGGTGCGCCTTGCTACGCCACCTCTAGGGTGGCGTAGCTTTCAGACGCATCTCCAGAGTTACGATGTCTCGTAATTCTGGAGATGTGTCTTGTTCCATGAGTGTTGCGTGGGAACACCCACAGCAACACCCATGGAACGCCCATTCACCGCAAAGTGCTCCGTGTGAAGGGGCCGTATTTACAAGGAGAGGAAAAGTCACGCAGGGTGGCTTTTCCTCTCCTTGTAAATATGGAGCAGCCCCCTGCGCCACCAGTACGTCACGAAAAGTGACGTACTGGTGGCGCAGGGGGCTCGTAAATCTACCTCTTAGTATCTACTTTTTCACTCATCACACCATTAATATTAGTGACATTCTTTTGATTAGTTACCATTAAGACAGGCACAATGACAATTAGTGTTAACCATACTATCATTAGTAGAAATATACGAAATAAGCAAGCATTAATACATTTACGTTTAAAACTACGATTTTGATGTCCAGTCTCTACTGTATTTGCCATCTTCTAGTTAAATTTGTACCAATTCTAAAAAACTAAAACAAACTAAGAAAAAACTCAAAAATGTAACTTAGAATAAAAAAAAATATCTAAAAAATCTAGGGGCATATTAGCAAGACCGACGATAAAATTATCGCCGTTTTAGCGGCAGGAAACTGCCGCTAAAACGGCGATAATGGGCTTGCTAATATGCGTTATAGAATTCAATAGAAGCCCAGGTTAGATGTGCAGGACATCTAACCTGGGCTTCTTTGGAATTCTATAACGCATATTAGCAAGCCCATTATCGCCGTTTTAGCGGCAGTTTCCTGCCGCTAAAATGGCGATAATTTTATCGCCGGTCTTGCTAATATGCCCCCTAATCTATAAAAAATATCTATCCAAAAATAATATCTATCCAAAATAGTGTATCCTCACACTAATGGCTTTTCTTCTTTAACCCTCTTTTTTTTTATATCTTCTTTTTCTTCTTCTTCAAGTCTTTTGAATGATTCAGAATAATTTTTCTCAAAACTGTTGCACCTTATTTTTCACAGTTCTTTTAAGGTGGTTCAAAACTGTCTCCTTCTCTTTGCTCTGTACCAGTGTTTTCTTTGATCTGATCAGTGTTTTCAATTTCTTCCAGCACCACATATGTCCATTCTGGTGGTATGTATTTCTTATTTGGAACCCTCACTCTTTTTGTTTTACGAACTGATTCTTCTTCAGACTCACTTTGCTCAGTCTGATCTGAAACTTCAATTATTGTGTCAGGTGATCTTTGTTTCAGAGTGTATTTCAGTCTTTTCACTCTTTCTGGCCACACATCACCTTTTCTTGTTTTCTTTGCTTGCACAGCTTCCGGTGCTTCGTTGTCAAGCTCGCAAGTTCTTTTATTCAGTCCTTTTCTCTGTTGTACTTGCTCTTGATTCACTTTCTCTTTCTCAACAACAGCCTTTTGAGACCCAGTAGCTGGTGCCCACTCTATTCGACTGTTTCCTTGTTCAACTTCAGAATCTGTAACTTCAGACTCTACAATTTCATTTTCTCCACTTTCTGCTTCTCGTCTTTCAAGTGGACTTGGGACTCTTCTCGTGTGACTTGCATGAATTCAATTTGGTAAGCCACCACACTTTACTGCTGTCGTCATCACCAGTATCACTTGGTAAGGACCATGCCATCTAGGTTCAAAACACGATTTTCTCACGTGTTTCTTCACCAGGACCCACTCTCCTGGACTTAGATCATGTGCTTGTTATTGCTGAGTTGTAGTTGCAATTTCTCCAACCTGATGAGACACAGAATGCACTACATCAGCCAATCATTTGCAATAATCAAGCACCAGATCATCAGTAATAGTCATCAGTTGATTTGCTGGTACAATCGGCTGTCTCATTGCTCTCCCCATTATTATTCCATGTGGGGATAATCCAGTCTTTTTATCAGGAATACTTCTCAGACTCATCAATACCAAGGGTAAAGTATCTGGCCATTTCAGTGCTGTGGGTGCACAGACTTTTGACAGACGTGATTTGATAGTGCCATTAATCTGCTCGACCACTCCTGATGCTTCTGGTCGATAGGCACAATGCAGTTTTTGTTCAATTTGTAACGCTGCACAAATCATCCGAATTATTTCATTATTAAAATGAGTTCCTCTATCTGGTTCTAAAGAGACTGGAAATCCAAATCTAGGAATTATCTCTCTTAACAGCAATTTAGCAACAGTCAAGCTATCGTTCCTTCTTGTTGGAAATGCTTCCACCCAACGAGAAAACAGACAAACAACAACTAACACGTATTTTAGTCCATTACAAGGAGGGAATTCTATAAAATCAGCCTGCAACCTTGTAAAAGGTCCTGCAGCTTTTCCAATTCTGCCCCAACTAACAACTGTCTTTCTACCTGGATTTTGCTGCTGGCACACTGTCCATCTTTGGCATAGACTCTCTGCAATGACCCTGAACTTTGGATTATTCCATGACTGTTTGAAGAGTCTAATCATAGCATCTCTCTCAACATGTGTTAAACCATGGTACATTCTTGCCATCTGTGAAAGTAAACAATCTGGCATTACTGGTCTCTCGTCTACTTACACCCATACTTCATCATCGGATCTCTTTTTACATCCTGATTTGATCCAAACTTCCTTTTCTTCATCACTAGCTTCTTCCTGCAACTGTTTAATTTCATCCCATGTTTCTATTGCAGAGAACATCAGGTGACAATTTGTATTATTTTTCTCTTTTCCTGTTTATTGAAATTGAATTTTGTGCACAGAAACAAGCCACTTGGTCTGCGTACCTATTCCCATTGGTCACATAATCATTTCCTGACTTATGTGCTGAACATTTGACCACTGCAATCTTTTTAGGCAATTGTAGTACATTCAGTGAATCCTTTACATGTTTACCATTTCTAATAGGTGATCCTGAAGAAGTCAGAAATCCACGTTGCATCCACAATTGACCAAAATCATGCACCTCTCCAAAACCATATTGACTATCAGTGAATACGGTTACTCTCAAATATTTGACAATTATGCACGCTCTAGTAAGTGCAATCAATTCAGAAATTTGTGCTGAATTTTTCCCTCTTAGACAGGATGCTTCAAGAACCATTGCCACTGTACACACAGCATACGAAGCACTCAATACACCTTTTTCATCTCTCCGACAAGATCCATCCACAAACATCACACAATCTGACTCTTCTAGTGGTGTATCTTTTATGTCAGGTCTTGGTTTTGTACACAACTCTGTCACATCCAGACAATCATGATCTGCTTCATCTCTCACTTCTTCACAACTTGAACTCGGCAACAAAGTTGCTGGATTCAATGTTGTACATCTCGTTACTGTCACATTCTCAGCACCCAGAATTACTCTCTCGTATTTTGTCAAATGACTGTACGTCATATACTGTGTTCGTGTGCGAGGTAATGGGATCTCAACAGAGTGTGGCACATATACTTTCACTGGATATCCCATAACAATTCATTCACTCTGCTCAAGACTCACACAAGTAGCAGCCACTGCTTTCAAACAACCTGCAGCCACTGAGTCCAAAGTAGCAGAAAAATATGCCACTGGTCAACGTGCCATTCCCTGTGTTTGTGTCAAAACTGAAAGCGCACACCCATCTCTCTCGCAACAGAACAATGCAAAATCTTTCGTATAGTCTGGCATTCCCAATGCAGGTGCTCGACAAAGACTGTCTCGCAGCTCAATGAATGCTTTCATGCTTTCTTCATCCAATCCAATTGGATCAGTCACATCTTTGTGAGTCAACCTCTGTAGAGGTTTGGCAATCAGTGAGAATCCACTAATCCACTGCCTACAATATCCTACCATGCCCAAAAACATTCAAACTTCTTTCTGTGTTTTGGGAGGTTCCATCTGCAAAATCACATTGATTCTATCCTGTAACACTCTCCTAGCTCCTTTTTCAATTTTGTGTCCCAAATATTGAACTTCTTTCTGACAAAATTGTAATTTTGCTGGTGACACTTTATGCCCACCTTCTGCTAAATTATTCAGTTGAGCAATTGTATCTGTCACACATGCCTCTCGGGTTTTTGATACCACCAGTAGGTCATCAATATACTGCACTAACACTGAATTCTCTGGCATAACCAATGACTCTAGACATTTTTTCAAAATCTGATTAAAAATTGAAGGACTCTCTGTATACCATTGAGGAACTCTGCACCATGCCAAAACACGGTCTCCGAACCGGAAAGCAAATAAATATTGGCTATCCGGATGTAAAGGTATCAAGAAAAATGCTTGACACAAATCAATCACTGTATGCCATTCCGCATCACAAGGAATTTGGTAAAGAATCACTGCTGGGTTTGGCACTATTGGACAACAAGGTACCACAATTTCATTTATTTTTCGCAAATCCTGCACTATTCTGTATTTCCCACTTGGTTTCTTAATTCCCATAATAGGTGAATTGCAAGGACTTCCCAATATTTCTTTTAGAATGCCTTGTTCAATCATTTGCTCTATTACAGGAATAACTCCTGCTATAGTCTCAGGACTCATCTTATATGGTGGTGTTTTTGGAAACTCTGCACCTTGTTTTACTGTAATTTGAATAGGGTAAACACCTTTCATCAGTCAAATTTCTTTTCCTGTAAAATCCCACACATCTGTTCTTACTATGTCTCTCAACTCACCGGGCAAATCCTCAAATGTGAGCAATGAATATAGATCATTCAGTTCTGTTCCTTGCTTTGCTAACATAATTTTAAAAGCAACATCTTCATCTGGTGTCTGAAAAGCAATACCATCCGGTGTACAATAGATGGTACAATTCATCTTGCAAAGTAAATCCCTACCTAAAAGATTCACTGGACTCGTGTCACATACCACAAAACGATGCATATCTCTGAATTCTCCAATATGAACCTCCATTGGTTTGGTCACTGGAGTTCTAATATACTTATTTGAAACTCCTACAACTTGAATAATTTCTCCCGAGAGGGGCAGGTTTGGAATTTCTGCTGCTCTTACAGTAGAACGGGTAGCACCAGTGTCCACAAGGAATGTAATATTATTACCTTCCACTTTCCCATCAACAAAAGGACCTGATTGATCTACCACTAGAGATGCGCCAAGCAGGCACTCTTCCTCCCCCCTCAGGCACCGTCATTGAGATGAATCTGAATCACTCTCAGGACACTGCAACCAATATTGTTGTACATTTTGATTCTTACCAACTTGTTCACTCAAGTGAAATCCAGCATTCACACTGTATCTCTGTACCTGAGCATTCACATTATTTGGCATAGGAGCTTGAGGTACTTGTATTTGTTGAACCTGTGGTGTAACTACCTGTGCTGTTGCAGCTGTTGTTGATTCACAACCGCTTCATTCTGCATCTGCGGATTGAAATTTTGAATCATTCCATTATTTCCTAGCAAGGACTTACACTCGTTCTTCCAATGCCCTAACTTTCCGCACGCATGACAAGGATATTTCTTTTTAATTTCTTCTCTATTATTCTTACCTCTACCTTTTCCACCATTTAATACACCATTCATTTTAGGTACCTGACCATTTTGAAAATTCTGATTCTGTCCTTTCATTTGGAAATCTGTTTGAGAACCATTGACATATTTCCCATCTTTCTGTTGAACCACTTTTACTTGTGCCCACAGCATCTTCTCCTTTAATTTCTTATGCCTCGACTCAATATCATCACTACAATACTTAGCATATCTCAAAATTTCATCCACTGTCTTACTCTGCCAACAAATCAAATGTTGCTGAATCGTATTACTAATCTCAGGTTTTAATCCAAATACAAACCTATACACAAAATGTCCCATATCTTTGTCAGTTATACTTTCAAAGCCACTATACTGTTTAAACACCCGTAGAAGCCTCCCATAATATGCATGTACTGATTCTTTTGACTCCTGTGTTGTCCTATCAATTTTAACCCAATCTGTTTCTTTTGGAGAAATTTTACCTTTCAGGTAAGTAAATACCTGATTATATTTTTTCATCACCTCTTCTGAAGGTGCTCCTGTTTTAACATCTCTAGGATTTTCCTCTTTTGGCCAATCGACTGCAATTTTACAATCAGTCCATAAATCAGCTGGAACTACAATGTCAAATAAGCCATCCAAATCTTTCAACAAGACTTTTGAGACCTTTACAAACCTCTCTACCTGTTTGTACCATTCGACAGGCTTTTCTCTCAATCTGGGGAAATCATTAGTAAAAGACAATATATCCTGTCCTTGACCAAGGTATGTGTACATATCCACCACCTGGAACTTCTCTCATCGGATATATAATTTCTACTTGCTCTGCTTCTCTTAATGGAAGTAAAGAAGATGCATTCACATTTTTACTGGCAATCATTTCTTCCTTCTTTTTCGCCCATCTACCTTTCCATCGTTCCACATCACCCCATCTCTTCAAAGTATTAATCAACTCTTTTATTTGCAATCGTTTACCAGACGTATTCAAACTCTCCAAATCCTTTTCAGTAAAGTCCAATCTATATGTTTTCTGCAAAGCTTTAGATTTCCCAATATCCACTCCATATTCTTGTGCAACCTCTACCAATTTCTCATGTAAATTCTTCGCTCTCCATGTAATATTTTTACACAAAAATAGCATCTCTTCTTCCTGATATTTACTCAATCTCTCCGGACTTATTGTACCATTAATCATTTCTTCCAAATCTTTTCTCAATTTCCCTATATCTATACTCAATTTAGACTTATTCATTGCTATTCCTCTTATCCAATCGTCTAACTCCTCCGGCAAAGATCCCACTGAACCCCCTGATACTGGAGTAATTTCTCTCACATTCTGCACTAGTTTCCTAGGATCTATCTGCACACTTCTTTTTGGAGTTTCAATCACTTTTTCATTTATTGGAAGATCAATCAATGAAGCACTCCTCTCAACTGGTTCCGATCCACTAGTATTCCTAACACGATTCATAGGAATTGTCAATGTATGCACTCTCGAAATATTTTGACCCTCACTAAACAATGGAACTATAGGACCAATTGTTACTGGTACTGACAATGCTTCTGCATTCAAACTCAACTGACTAATTTTCTTAGTCAACTCCTCTCTTGTTCTGTTTAGCATGTCAATCTCTTTTTCCTGTAACTCTCGAGTACCTAATGAAGACTGTGAAGCTACCGGAACATTTGTAACTTGTGAAACTTGTGGGACTTGTGGAACTTCTGTTTCAATTAACGGTGCACTCTGAGAAATCCCATCCGGGCTCTCCTGATATGGTGGAGGTCTCTTTAATAGCATCTCATCTAATAATTCATCATCGATTTCATTGGGATCAATGTCTAATTCTGAAATCTCAACATTATTCTTTTTCTCTTTACATTTTCCTCCAGCCTGATCCTCGGCAACTATTACTGGATATAGCCCATCTGCAATCACTTCTCTTCTCCATCTCTTCATCTGATCATCCCACCTAGCTTCTGAATATCTCCTCAATGTATTCCTATATCTTATCCCATTCTTGTCTCACTCTCTTTTATACGCTTCATGTTCCCGTTCTTCAAGCACCTCATACTGCATAGGTCTGGGATTTGGTTTTAATGAATTCATTTGTCTCCTCAAATTTTCTAATATCCTCACATTAAAAGGACCATGCTTTGGAAAAGCTAAAACTCCATCATCTTCCGTGTAACCCATCCAATTCTCTAACCATGTACTCATATGATATCCACGCTCCAACATCATGAAAGAAGCAGGTGATCCTGGAGGAGGTACAGGAAGCCCCTCCATAGTAACTATCGGCTTATCCTTTTTAAAGAAATCTTGTATTCTTTTTACCATCTTCATTTTAAACTCTCTTTTTCACGCTAAATAAACTAAAACAAACAGAGGAAACCTTCCGTAAATCCTCTCACTCTATTCGCTAAATCTCAACCAATACCAGCGCGACTCACACCAACCAACCAATCACGGCTCACTACACGCCCACTATCTCGGCCAATGCCAGCGCGGCTCACACCAACCAACCAATCATGGCTCACTATGCGCCCACTGTCTCAACCAATGCCAGCGCGGCTTTTTGTGACGTCAGTATAACTCCTGCTACTGACCCTCCCTTTACAAAATAATACGGCAGTATACTACAAGGTTTTTCTTAACTAAATTCTTGTTAGAAACAACACAAAACAATGCTACTTTGTCTGCTCCACTAAATAAAGAGATAGTTCGATCATTCGAAGAGATTTCTTTTACTTCTAGTAAAATAACGACCAGCGCTACTCTACTCCCAATCAAGTGAAAAGAGGTCTTGGTACTCTTCTGGGGATACTAGCCAAAGTTTCGGAAGTGGATTTTGAAGTGAAAAAAGTCTTGGTACTCCTTTGGGGATGTAAAGCCAAAATTTCGGAAGCGACTTTCCACTATTTCACACAACCCTTTCTCAACAGAATGAATCCCTAAAATAACATCAACAGCTTCTCTCTGTTTGATATTACAACAAAAGACAAAGTACTTCTGCAGTGTGATACTTTTTCCACACTATTCCACTGCCCCCTTAAGGCTAAAATAACATCATAAACATCATCCCGGGATCTTAGGCAACTCCGTACCCGTATTTCCAGACTACATGAAACAAAAGGAACACTAACTTTTCATATTAATAACCAAAAAATCAATAATCAATAATGATTGCCAAACTAATCAATATTACTCAATAACCATCCTCTGCTACCAAAAACTGATCCAGCGCTCAGAGATCAAAACATTTGCAAACAAACAAGGCCCAATTACATTACCCAACAAAGTCCCTTCGCGCTGGGTTCAGTGTAAATGCAAATTTCAGACCTAACTTACCAATCTCCAACCGAACCTGCATTACTCATAGAAAAATAATGTGTCGATGGCATCTTTATATAGTTTAATAGTTGATGGCAATAATTAATAACACTCTCTAAATAAAGACGAACGCAGAGTGTATATTTATAATGTTTTATCTAAATAATGTGAAAATAATGCTTATCAAGTAACAATACACAATACAAACCATGGTATATCACTGAATAAACAATTAGCAAAGAGAAAGTGACAAGTCACATCACATTGACAGTGCATTGAAGGAGTGGAAAGGCGAAGAGAGAAAAGTTTCAGAGACAAAATACATTTGCAAATGATTATGCAAATTCAGGTTTCTATCTATACTAACCCAGAAGGAAACAGGAAATCTGCTCTCTGGCCAGGGGAGCAGTAGGGCCCCTCAAGAAGATTTGTAAGGGCAAAGTCTAAGTCAGGAATCAGGAACAGGAATAAACAAATAGGCCTCTACAGCAAACCGATAACAGCGACGATCACACCTAACGCCATCAGCACCTCTCGGAACAGGAGCACACCCCTCCCACCAGGGCACCTCAATTATACCCTAAAACCCAAATGTCCAACCCACATTTGTTTCATTCCAGAGTCAAAACTACATCTTGATTGGTTAAGGAAGGGGGTGTACTGTCACACCACACTTGGCATGTCCATCTCTCTCAATGTTCTATTGTTTTGTTTTTTATCATTACAACTACGTCAAATCAGGAAATACAAGTATACAATATCAGACTTCAATTTCCTTCTCTCTCCACAATTGTGTCAAATTCTGTTACTTCTTGTGCCACTCGTGCGCTTCCAGAGGAAACGTTCATCACTTGTCATTTGTTTTTCGTCTTTGCGTTTAACTTTTGGCACGCACATATAAATTCGAAGGTCGCTCACATTAGCCTTCCCTCCACATCCTCTTTTGCTTTTTCAGTTAATAATTCTTTATTTTGCTTAACCCATGCTTCTACGGAAAATAAAACAAATATAATTAATCATTTTAAAATGATTTTCTTTACGCACCCTCCCAAATGCTTCATCTAACCATGCGCAACCCATATTAAGTTTGTCTGACAAACGTTAATAATCATGCACAAAAAGCAGCATTAGACTCTTTATTTTCATTAGTCAAGCATTTGCGGCCTAGTTCAGTGCTTTAGTACGCGCTTGCTCAGTATTATTTTCCCTCATGTTAGTTATTTAAACCACACATTTTTCACTGCACTCTGTTAAAAAAAATTAGAAAATGTTACTAGGGGTCTCGATCCAAGCAGGTTTTATTTTTCGAAAACCCTGTTCCATCAATGAACTTATTCCTATAACCACAAAGCCGACATGACTTTGAAGCCCAACATTTGGTTTTTCAAGAGCCTTTAGACTGAGCAATCAAGATGTACAAAAACGAAATCTCAAATACCTGTTTTTACAAGCTGGGTCTAATGTTTATGTCAGATATTCCTGATTTATATCTGAACAGTATCAATGGTATGGTTTGCATGGAAGTATGTCTGTGAGGTAAACAGATTGACATGTCTAACGTTCTGCCTCGGGGTCTGCCTTAAAGGGCCTCTTGAGCTGAGCGTGACAAGCCAGAAAGAAGTGGCAATGAGGGCAGGTTATTCTCTTTTATGGCATTGTCAGCTGCTGCAGTGCTGTTGAAGATTCTTGTGTCATTATTAACTCTTTGTATAGGAGATATTTCAGAGAATCCTCCTTGTTGACACTCCAGTCACACATATAGCTTAAGGCTGCCCCTATATGTGCAGCAAATAACGAAGTTAAAGATATCTCCAGTTGAATTTTACTGTGCAGGGAGGAAGAGCAAAGACCCAGAAGGAACCTTGTTTTGTTTACTTAAAATTCACTGAGCTCTGTGACTGATTTGTCCTTGAAGACAAGGGAAGCGTGGACACAAGATGGGATGAGTTTGCTGTTGATTGCCTCTCTGGACTGGTGGGTGGCCAGACCTGCGTAGGTTTCGAAGTATTGTTTTAGTGACTGAGTGATAAAATGTGGCTTTAGTTTCTTGTTTATTATGTGTTCAGTTCAGGTTACTATTATTTTTCCTTGATAATTGTAGTACTTCTCTTGTCCTATAATGTTGATGCCGAGTTTTGGTCTCATTTGGGTTCTGGCATTACCAAATGACATAATTTTGTTCTTGTCACAGTTGATTTGAAAATCATTCAGTTGATTGAATTCACATAGCTTTGATAATTAAAATTGGAGACCCTTTGGTGGTTAATGAAAATAGTCTATAGCATTTGTGGAAGTGCAATAGTTAATAGATTTGGCGCTGAGTTTAGTATCTAGACCATCTCGGTGATCCAAAAAGAAAGAAAGATCTGCTGTGTACCAGGCAAAATAGGAGAGGAGCCAGAGTCCATCCCTGGTTTTAGCCATTCAAGGTGTTCAGCTTTGCAGGTAGGACTCCCCCAGTGACATTTATCTGAAGCCACATGTTGTCATGTAGCAACATCAGAAAGTTTAATAAAATGTATTAATGCCCCATTTTGTTAATTTGCTCCAAAGTTTTTTCCAATTTACTTTCTCAAAGGCTTGAAGGTAGTCAATATAGCATACGTATAATGACAAATGTTTTTTAGGGTCTTATTCACCAAATGTTTGAGAGCGATTATATTGTTTGATGTAGAGCAGCCTGCTCTAAGCCTGGATTGGTTGATTGGAATTAGTTTTTTACTGGATGTCCAGTCATGCAGACGGTTTAATAAAAATTTGCCAAAGAGTTTTCCATCGCAATCAAGGAGGGCAGTGAGTCAGTAATTAGTTGGGTCCTCCTTACCTTCTTTTTTATGAATTGGGTGTATTAATATACCTTTCAAGGACATTGGGATTCTGCCTGTTTGAAGAATGAATGAAAATAAGCTATATACTAATAAGGCTCAGAGACTGGGATCAGCTTTTAATATATATGGATGGGAATCCAATTCAGACCAGTGGCTGTTGATGGTCAAGACTTCTTTTTCAAATGCTGTTGTTTCATCGGTGGTGATACTCATATCTGTATTGGAAAAGGCAGGAAGATCATATGCCATGGGTGACTTTTTTACAGAGATTTCTTTGATATACTCTTTTCACTTAGCTATTTAGCTATTGTATGCTATAAAGGAGTCATTTGCAACTCTGTTAGACCCAAGACCATTGGCAATTAATGACCAGAATACCTTGGAATTGTTAGATTTAATTGCAAAATTCAGTTGCGACCATGCCACCACTTGATGTGTTCAATGGATCTCCAGTATTCTACTCCTATAACTCTTTATTGTCTTCATTATCCCTTAATATCGGCATAAAGTAGGTTGTCTCATTTAAAGTTGCAGCAGCTGTTGTCTGCAGGATTCTCTTTGGTCAATTACAATTTGATGGTTGATAGAATTAATCTGGCGCATCAGCTTAAGCAAAACATTTAAGGAGATAAAAAGGAAGATTTGTAGAAACAGTTCACAGTTTTTTAGCCGACTGACAACTAATAACCCAATTGCTTGCATTTTCTATAATAATTGAGCACATTAGATTCAGTGTTTCTCTATTCTTAATCTAACAATCTATTTCTGGTAGCTGTTCATTATTTTGTTCAGTATTCACTAATATATTTGTTTGAGGCTGAAGACACACATGACTGGTCTGAATGATGACGTGCCATGGTAATTGGTAGGTATTGTTTTAAAGAAGTATGCACAAGAAGTAAACACTGCCTAACCTTGTTAAATATTATCATATTAGAGGAGTATAGAATTATAGACATTAACTGACATTAAGTGGCCAGTTTCTTTATCTTCTAACAGCTTTTTAGTAGCACATTGTTCATATCCTTGTTAGACTGCACAGGACCCCAATGCATGCACCGTAGTTGAGAATGCATCTCCGGTCAAGCCCCGACTGTGCATTGACGTTATCATGCTTCATGCATGCTTCATTAGACATGGAATATATGGCTTCTGCTATGTTTTTGCTGAAACACCTGTGCAAATTAATTTACTGACTTGATGTAAGATGGTACTCTATATGCACCCATCAAAGGATTCATTTTAATTTCCTGTCTTTCGGTGTGCTCATTTTCTAATTTTTCTCTTTAGTTTACTTTGTGGTACCACACTAAAAATATCCAAACCAGAGTATATTCTAAATCTTGTGGCTTGGATACTATGAGAGATGGAAGTTTTCATGATGAATGAATGGGAATAATTGCTGAACCTCACAATGATCCTGATCGTGACAAACGCCATGGACCCAGTGTGGGGCCTTCATATGGCTGACACTTGTTGACCTGAGGGATGTTGGAGGATTAACGCTCCTAGGCATCCTGACTCTACTTTTAATCATTTACTCAGTTCCGTAGCATTAAAGGAGTTTCTTGAGGAAACATTGCAGATATTTAGTCTGATATCACTAATGCCATACTTTCACCATCCTCCAACAAAAGTACTCCCAATCACATAAGGAGCCCATTCATCACTGTAATTATTTTTAACAAATGAAGCAGCCCTACGGTGAAGCATGACACCTACGTTGGTGTGTAAAGGCTCGCCTAACATCTTTTTGAAGATTGGTGATACACTTCGTCAACACATATTCTGGATAGAGAAGGTGTCCCATGAAATGCAGATAATGCCCTCTAGTACACCTATGATTGTGTCAGGATAGCTTGTTATTGTATGTGCATTGCGACTGGGAGGGTGTCATTGACAGCAGCTCTTTTCTTCTTGTTCTTACCTGCCCCCTCTTCTAGCAGCATTTTGAGACAGGTTCCTTCTTGCCCCACATCATCTTCTGTCTCTACAGAGTCCCCTGGGTCTCTCTATGCATGGATAATAGCATAATTATTCATCAATAAACACTAAATTCTACTTGACAGTCTCCTCTGGTACAGATATCCAATGGCTCTATCACAGCCTGTCACTCAGAGGGATATGGGGGTCCAACACCTACGTAAAGTTTAAACCCATCAAAATAAAATCTCTGCAATTCCCCAAAAACAACAAGAAATAATTACTGCAAATCTGGTTCAAAGACATGAGCCAGGAAGAATTCAAACCCCAATTTTCATCTAAAGCAATGACACTTAGGGGCTGATTACGATGTGGGTTGGACGTACTGTTGCGGTTTCGGGCACAACTGCCTGCCGGTTGGCAGTCCCGGCACTGCTATTACAATGCGACCACACATGGTGCGGTCGCATACTCCCATTTCTCTATGGGAGCTTGTGCTGCGGCCATAAACCGGCTGTAGCACAAGCTCCCATGGAGAAATGGGAGTTTCTGTTAATCCCTTCACTGCATGGCAGGCACCTCACGATGCCTGCCACACGGTGCAAGGATTAACAGGGGAGCACCATAGGTGCCTCCTCGGCCCCCAACCAGAGGCTGCAGGGAGAAGGGGGCCCTGCTAGGGGCCCCCAAAGTCACTTTGCAAAAGGCTTTCCATGTCGGAAAGCCCGACATGGAAAGCCTGTGGGAAACTGACATTGTAATCCCGATGGCGTAAACGCCGTCTTTAAGAGATTACCTGCTGGTTCTGACTGGCCAACGGGCTCCTTGAGCATGTCAGAATCCAGCCAGAATGACCGGACAGTTTTACTTTTGACCACCGGCATTGTGATGCGGCCGTCAAAAGTGAAACCTTCGATGTGAGTCGGAAAGCTTCCGACCTGCGGTCAGAGGCTTTACGACTCACTTTCTAATCAGACCCTTGGAGTCACCTTGGACCCTAGCCTCAAACGTATGGAACAGATCACCAAGAAAATGAAGATGGCCTAGTACCAGACCTCTTGACTAAAGAAAGTAAACCATTCCATCATAAAGTGATTTCTGAAACTGCATTCAAGCCCTTTAATGGATTTGCATGGTGACAATGTCCTGTTCATGGCCTCTCTGACTCCATCAAACTCGCCACACTTAGGGACATCCTACATGCCGCTGCAAGATTCATACAAGGACATCAAAGTTAACTTTCACATATGGAACTCTAGTTTCTTCTCTTGAGATCATGCATCATCTTCAAAACCAACTGTATTATCTTCAAATCTATCACAACTTGCATCCACCCCTTCTGGCTGACAATATCACTATCTCTGGGGGCTCTTGGCTTACCAGCAGATAGAATGCCAACAGGCTGGAAAAGAAGTTAAAAAATAAAAATAAAATCTTGTCCAGCTAAGCACTAAAGATCTGGAAAGACATCATTGCATCCATCAAGACACTGCAGTCCTGCTCCAATTTAGTTAACACGCCTCTATAAAGAGCACTAAATCATAACTTTGCATCAGGCTATGACCACTGTCAAAACTCATCTACTTTCCAATCACTTGTTGACTGTATCTTTGCCTTTTCTCTTTCCCCTAAGTTTGTTTTTGTCAAGTACATACATACATATTGGGAGGTCCACTGTTGAGGTGCACATTTAACTATAGAGTCTTAATTTTTCAACAAACATGGGGGGGTCATTACGATGACCGTCCGCTATCATATCGGTTTTGGCACCGGCTGCTTATGAGGCGGCGGTCCCACACATGACATTACAATGCGACCGCCACTGTGGCGGTCGCATTGTGCATGTTTACCATTGCAGCGGGTGCTGCTGGTTGCAGCACCTGTAAAAATGCATGTTGTGCATTTTCCTGCACTTTGTGGCAGGCACCACGCAGTGCCTGCCACCTGGTGCAGGGAACTGTAGGGGGCACCATAGGTGCCCCCCAAGTGCACATACAATCATCCCCTGCACAAGGGGGGCCCGCAACGGGTCCCCAAAGTCAATCCCTGCCAACCTTTCCATGGCGGGGGAACCGCCATGGAAAGGCTGGTGGGATGCAACATCCGAATGTGGCGGACGGTGCCTGCTAGGCACCGCCACCATTCTAGGGATGTGGGGCGGGTTCGACAGGCAATCGTAACGATTGCCTCTGTCGGACCCATGGCAGCCGGTCTTTCCGCCCACCAGCACACCGCCCGCCATCCTTATCTGGCGGGCGGGGAATGGCCTTACGATGGCGGTGAACCCGCCACCGGAAGCCTGCCAGTGGCAGGTTTACTGCCATCGTAATCAGGCCCATTGTTTTTTAGAGCTACTAAGTAAAAAAAATGTTTGGAACCAGGAGATAAGTAGTTAGCTGTTCTGTATCTTTTTTTCTTTATACCAGCAATGTTAAAACTCGTGCATTTTGCTAGAAACCCGAGTGTTATGTTTAAATGACAACCTGATGACACAAGCTGTGACTGCAGACAAGTAAAGATTGTGCCACCCACTTGTTAAAATGTGGTGAAATGGTTTGAAAAAGTAATGTTTGGCTTCTCTGTTGTAATTCCAGATGGTGTGTTAAGTCCACTCCACACAGAGCCTGTCTTTGTAAATAATACGGCGGGGCTATGCTAATTTTGTGGAGATAATTGCACACAAATACTAATGAAACTGTTAAATTAATTTTGAATGTTCAAGATAATGTGCAACATGAAGTATGTAGAGTTCTTACATTTTTTTGAGCAAAGCAGGTATATGTGCATCACTGAAAAGACGGAAGTTGTCATGTCCACTGGCCAGTAGGGTTGTCTCCACCAGATACCCAAGTTGATTCCGTAAAGAACTTGGGGATCAATTTTGACAGTAAAATGTCTTTTTAATAACCAAATCATCTCCGTGGTAAGCTTGTGCTTTGGCATTTTACGTATGGCAAAGAAATGTCTGCATTTCCTCGCTGTTCTGGATAAGATCATAGTGGTACTCTCTCTGGTTATGTCCAGGCTGGACTATGCCAATGCACTATATGCTGGCTTGCCAATATTTCTGTTGAGAAAGCTTCAGACTGTTCAAGATGCTGCGTATAGGCTGGCCCTTGGCCTTCCCAGACGAGAGAACATTGCTATACATCTGCGCAATTTGCATTAGCTTCCCATGGAAAAACGGATTCTTTTCAAGTCCTCTCTGTTAATGCACAGAGCGCTCCATCATTCAGGACCAGACCACCTATCTGCCAGGATTGCCTAATATAACCCTGCAAGAGTACTACGGTCCTCCCGCAACCAACTGTCCAGGATCCCAGGAGCTTGTCTGGCCAAATCTAGTGGACACCCGTTTTCTTTCTTGGACCCGAAGGGCAGGAATAATTTTCTGTTGAATTTGCAACAGATTAATGATGAACCAACATTTAATAAAAGGCTCAAGACATGGCTCTTTACGCAGTAGCTGTCTTCACCTTTCTCTTTTTAGCATGGCTCTTTATGCAGTGGTTGTTCTCTACCTTTCTTCTCTCTGACTAACACCATATAGCGCTGGGACACTCTGTTGAGTAGCAGTGCACTCTAGAAATCTTTGTACATTACCATTAACATTAACGTTAACATTTGTGACTGGTCTGTCAAAGGCTATGCCTCATGTAAATTTCCTCCAGGTTGTTAACATTTTTCTTTCTGCGGAGTTGAGTCAGTGGCAGCATTTGATAAGGGAGATCAACTTCTTTGACTTTGAGGCATTAAAAACTGAGCCAGCACCATGAAATATTGAAGTTAAACCGGCACTGATCCAGCAACCAGGACTCTTGGTTCGACCAGAACAAGGAAAACAAACGTTGGTACCACTATTCCACAGACTTCTTCCTTTAGGGTGAGGTATATGCAAGCAGTAAGTGGGAACTGCAGCTTTCAAGGAAAGATGCACCTAAGATTTTCCTCACTTTCCTTGTACGAGAAAGTGAGAGAATGGTTAATTTCAGAGAGATTTAAGATGTTTAATTTAGACGTTAGAGTCATCATCAAGATTAAGCATTTGCTTTTACAATGCCAATCTGAACACCCTTTAAGAAACACCTACCTAGTTATATACGGAATAGCTTTCTCCTTATTATGACTGATCACCTCTGGAATGCAGGTTTACTGAATGATCTCGAGGAGTAGAAGGTTTCCGGTTCCGTTGTTCGAATCAATGAACTTTCCTTTCTACTGAATGACAAGTGCCTTGAAGCTCTAAAGTGCTGCGGCCACTGGATTCAAGCTGGCCTGGCTGATGAGGGGTGTTACCCTGAAACTGGTCCCACGATGCTTGTTTCTGGTCTAATTGATATTTAATTAGGGCAATTGTTCATTTTATGTGTGTGGGTTTTTACTTTTATAGGCGTGAAGGGAGGGGAGTAAATTAATTTTACTTACTTAATAATTAGTTATTAAATACTATTAGTTTTTTAATTGAAAATAAGTTTTAATTGTGTAATTAATTTTTGACAGTTTAATTTTAGCTCTGGTTTGTGGGGGTTAAAGGGGTAAAGTGTGGGAAGTTTATTAATTTTCATGAGTTTTAATTTGTTTTTTACTTAATCATATTTCTTTAATTGGTCATTAATTATGTTAATTATGTAAGTACATTTTTTTATTTAGATGTGGGTTGTGAATTGTGTGGTTTTATAGGATAGTAAATAAAAAAGTAAATTTAAGTGATAATTCATGTTTTGGTTTCTAAATATTTTCTATTTAAAAATATTTATTTGTTTGAAAATTATATTTTGTTTCCTTTAATATAATATTTGTAGATATGTGTCAAATGCATTTAACATTATATTTTTTTTAGATTTGTAATATTAAATATATTTGTATTTAAATTTTTAACATATTTATATATTTTTTATTTATTTAGTTTTTTCAATATTTTTGTTGGTAATATTTTGTTTGTTTTTAATTTTGAACTGACTGGAGTGAGAATATTAATTGTTACCCCTCTGCAATCCAACACTTTCTCTACTGTTGCACTGATTGGAGTGGAAATAGTAAATTCTACCCCACCACTATCAAACTCTTTCTCTACTGGTGCACTCACTGGAGGTGGAATAGTAATTTTTACCCCTCCGCTATCCAACACTTTCCCTGCTGTTACAATTATTGGAGTGGGAATAGTAAATTTTATCTCTCTGCAATCCAACAATTTCTCTACTGTTGCACTCACTGGAGTGGGAATAGTAATTTTTACGCCTCCGCTATCCAACACTTTTCCTACTGTTGCACTGACTGGAGTGGGAATAGTAAATTTTATCCCTCCGCTATCCAACACTTTCCCTACTGTTGCACTCACTGGAGTGGGAATAGTAATTTTTACCCCTCCACTATCCAACACTTTCCCTATTGTTGCACTCACTGGAGTGGGAATAGTAATTTTTACCCCTCCGCTATTCAACACTTTCTCTACTTGCACTGACTGTAGTGGTAAATTTAAGTTGAAAGATTTTTAAATAGTTTAATGTTTTAATTTATAATAGAATGTTTTTTTAAAATAGATTTTATGTTATTGGTATATTATCTACTGGCGGTCGCCAGTAGATAGTTATAGTTAGGACCTATTTTCCATAGGAAATCCGCGACATTCTATTTGAAATAACTCTTGCGTCGGTTGATGAATCTTCGCGAAATTTTCAAACTTTATGGCCCGCTCCGGTCCGCTCCTACCCTGAAAGTCTCAGGGTGATTCGTCAAGCGGGGGCCAAGAAAAAAGGGGGTCCCAAAACGTGTTTTCCCCATTCATTTTCCCATAGGAAACTTTAGACACGGCTACAACCCGAACTGCTGAACGGAATTACACCAAATTTGGCAAAGAGGTAGTTCTTGGTGCAGAAAGAACCCTTTTTGTTAAATGGTGTAAATCCGTTCAGTAGTTGCGGATAAATTGAAAAATAAGAGTCAAAAAATAAATTTCCCATAGGAAACTTTAGACACGGCTACAGCCCGAACTGCTGAACGGAATTACACCAAATTTGGCAAAGAGGTAGTTCTTGGTTCAGAAAGAACCCTTTTTGTTAAATGGTGTAAATCCGTTCAGTAGTTGCTGAGAAATTCAAAAGTAAAAGTACATATATATCTATGGCCGCGTCGGATTCGCGCACCCTCCCGATCACGAGCTGTCTGCTAATTGGCTGTCAACACTCCAAACCAGGAAGTGTTGGCAGCCATCTTGTTCCTCGGTAGAACCGAGGAACAAGAAAGCAGTAAAAATAGTGCGCAAAACGCACAAAGGGGCAGGGTAGAAACACCCTGACCCCCTAGGTCTGCTCAGGGGGTCCCACAAGGACCCCCTGGGCAGAAAAAAGCATTTTTTTTAAATCGGCAGGATGCGCACAGGGAGCGCGAATCCTGCCGAAAAAAAAAAAAAATTGAAGGGCGGTCTTCCGCGCTTCGATTGTATTTTGCCCCCGGGTGGCCCAAGTCCCGGGGGCATGGTGGGGGGGTTAAATTTATGTATGGGGGGCCTCAAAGGGCCCCCCAAGCCCCGGGGACCGCCACCCCCGGGGCTTTTTTTTAAATGGTGCGTGAGGGCTCTGAGCCCTCCCGCAGCCCCGAGGACCACCACCTCCCGGGGCTTCTTTTGTTTTTACTTTTTGCAGTGTGGGGGGCTCGAGCCCCCACACGCCCCGAGGACCGCCACCTCCCCGGGGCACTAACAAATTAAAATGGGGGTCCGTTTTGGACCCCGAAGCCCCGGGGACCACCACCTCCCCGGGGCTTTGCTGATGTGGGGAGGGGTGCCGCGCGGCCCCCTCCTGGAGCCTGTGGTGGCCCTGGGGACCGCCACCCCCAGGGCCGGCTCCTGCAGTGTCCCGGGGTGCCTACCCCCGGGACACTGCTGTTTGCAATGACAGGACGGGAGCCTCGCGGCTCCCGTCCTGTCATTGCAAACTGCTTGGATATTGGAAACCTGCTCTCGCTTCCAATATCCAAAGACAATGCTTTCCACACGGGGAGCAGCATGTTAGCTGCTCCCCGTGTGGAAAGCAATGCCGGCTCCCTTAGGACACGGGGAGCCGACGGGACTGTGGGGGTTTGGGGACCCCCACAGTCCCCAACCAGAGGCCAGGCCCCGTGGGATGGGGTCCCCGGGGCCATAAGTGGCCCGGGAGGGGGCCACGCGGCCCCCCTCCCCAGAATTTTTTTTTTTTTAAAAAGGCCTGCCCCGGGGGATGGGGTCCCCGGGGCAAAAGGAGGCCTGAGGAGGGGGGCCACACAGCCCCCCTCCTTAAAAAGGAATGTTAGTGTGGCCATGCCCCGGGGGATGGGGTCCCCGGGGCAGTTTTTGTCCAGGGGAGGGGAGCCACGCAACCCCCTTCCAGTTTAATTTTAATTAAAAAAAAAAGGGGGGTAAGGCCCTGGGGGATGGGGTCCCCAGGGCCCAAAAATAAGAAAAAGGAAGGGGGCCACACAGCCCCCCTTCAGGGAAAAAAAACGATCGGGCCGCAGGCCCCGCCCCTTCCTTTACCACTCTGCAAACGCGCCCCTGGCGCGTTTGCAGATGGGGAACGAAATCCCCTTGAATACTGGGGGTCCCTGGGGGCCAACTAGCCCACCAGGAACCTCCAGTATGCGCCAGGGGGCTGCGTTGCAGAGAGGTGTACAGAGGCCACGACCCTTTTTACACCTCTCTGCAACGCAGCTCTGTGGCGCTTACTGGAGATACCTGGTGGGATAGTTGGCCCCCAGGAACCCTCAGGATTCAAGGGGACTTAATCCCCCAACTAAAAACGCGCCACGGGGCGCGTTTGCACAGTGGTGAAGGGAGGGGGCGGGGCTTCAGGTGACATGTGTGCAAACAGGCCCCTTGGCGCGTTTTAAGATGGGGAATTAAATCCCCTTCAATCCTGAGGGTCCCTGGGGGCCAACTAGCCCAACAGGTACATCCAGTAAGCGCCACAGAGCTGCGTTGCAGAGTGTTGTAAAAAGGGGCGTGGCCTCTGAACACCTCTCTGCAACGCAGCTCTCTGGCGCATACTGGAGGTATCTGGTGGGCCAGTTGGCCCCTAGGGACCCTCGGGATTGAGGAGGAATTAATTCTCCAACTTAAAACGCGCCACAGGGCGTGTTTGGAGACATGTCACCTCAGGCCCCACCCCCTTCCTTCACCATTGTGCAAATATTCCTCTAAAATCAGCCGAACTACGAATTCCGATTTACTCACCTGTTATCAGGAGAGACCTCAGTGCTGCATCTTTGAGCCCAGTACTGATCCTGAAAAGTAATTTTAACCGTACTTACCAGTAACTTGAATTTCCTTCCATAGGATATCATTGCCTGCTTTTTGCTGAAAAAGTTTCTGTGTCGATTTTTGAAACATACAAATATTCCTCTAAAATCAGCAGAACTACGAATTCCGATTTACTCACCTGTTATCAGGAGAGACCTCAGTGCTGCATCTTTCAGCCCAGTACAGATCCTGAAAAGTAATTCTAACCGTACTTACCAGTAACTTGAATTTCCTTCCATAGGCTAACATTGACTGGTTTCACTTGGAAATTCTTCTAAGTGTTGAGTTTTGGAACTTTATAATATTCCTCTAAAATCAGCTGAACTACGAATTCCGATTTACTCACCTGTTATCAGGAGAGAACCCAGTGCTGCATCTTTTAGCCCAGCACTGACCCTGAAAAGTAATTCTAACCGTACTTACCAGTAACTTGAATTTCCTTCCATAGGCTAACATTGACTGGTTTCACTTGGAAATTCTTCTAAGTGTGGAGTTTTGGAACTTTATAATATTCCTCTAAAATCAGCCGAACGACGAATTCCGATTTACTCACCTGTTATCAGGAGAGAACCCAGTGCTGTATCTTTTAGCCCAGCACTGACCGTGATAAGTAATTCTAACCGTACATACCAGTAACTTGTATTTCCTTCCATTGGAATCCATTGTCTGGTTTTCCGCAGAAAAGTTTCAAAGTGCCGTTTTTCACAAACTACAAACATTCCTTAAAAATCGCCTGTATGACTTAAGCATTCTTTCAACTGTTTACAGGAGATGCACCAGTGCTGGATCCAGGATCCACCACTGAGTAAGAAAAAGTAACGATAATACTACTTACCTGCTAAGTGAATTTCCTCCCATAGGATCACATTGGTGATTCTATGTGAAAAAGTTTCTAAGTGTCAACTTTTAAAATACAATAATATTCCTTAAAAATCACTACTGTAACCAAAACGCTTTTACTCAACTGTTTACAGGAGATGTCCCAGGACTGAATCTAGGATCCAGTCCTGTGGTTAGAAAAAGTAATCCATAAAGTAACTAATTGCATTTAACTAGAAATTCACATTGAGCTCAATGTTGCATTGTGTTTGAAATTGTGTTGCCCATTGCAACAACTATAACTACTGTACTTAAAAGTCTATTGCCTATTTGCAAAGTATTTAAACTAAAGTAATTCATTCTGAGAAAGTATATTTTGTAATGTAATGTATAATGTAATTACAATGTAATTTAAAAAATAAAATATCTAAAAATAAATAGTTTAAAAAATGTAGTAAATCAGTATCAAAAAAATAAATATAACAATTAATACATTTAAAAATTGTCATTTACAAAACCTTTGAAATTCACTGAAAAAAACCATAGGTTTCAGACATGTTATAGTTAGGAATTAGCATTTAAAAAACCTTTGAAATTCACTGAAAAAACCATAGGTTTCAGGCACGTTATAGTTAGAAATTAGCATTTAAAAAACCTTACAAATTCACTGAAAAAACCATAGGTTTCAGACACGTTATAGTTAGAAATTAGCATTTAAAAAACCTTTGAAATTCACTGAAAAAACCATAGGTTTCAGACACGTTATAGTTAGAAATTTGCATTGAAAAAACCTTATAAATTCACTGAAAAAACCATAGGTTTTAGGGACAGTTATAGTTATTTGGACATTGCACTCGTACAAAACCCATGAAATTCCCCCGTTATAGTTAGTTCAGCTAACTATAACTCGCGCCCCGCAATGCACTGCTGATGACGTCACATATTACATCACTCATGACATGGTCAGTGACATCACTGATGACATCACTGATGACATCTCAAATGACATCACTGATGACATCACTGATGACATCATCCGCGTGATAATCTGATGCACCTCCTCACACCCTAATATAACCTTTGATACACCCACTCTAAATTACAGACTGCCATTCGCAAAACCATAGACACTCCAACACCAATAACTACATACCCACTCATTGATTCTTAGGTCTACACACACATCCACTCACTCACTTGTACAGTCCTCATACGTACGGTCACTCAGTACAGGACTATCATATGCACTCATACTCCTATATAGACACTCAAACACCGCCACTCATCCATGGAGGTACTCACACACCTAGTCAGTCATGCAAATAATTAAACACACTGCTAATTTCTCACCTATACAGTTATACACACACCAGCTCACTTACTCATACAAATACTAGCACATTCTTACGCTCTTATACAATCACTGATGCAAGCACACACTCATCCATACAGTCACTCTCACAATCACACACTCTCGCTTATAGCTATTTATATACTCCAACACACATATATACTGCCTTTCACATATGTAGTTACTCACACATGTACCACTGGGACATACATTCACTCACTAATACACTCTTACACACACTTACCCACCCATACAGTCTATCACAGATGCACTCTTGAAACCATCCACCCAGTGAATCACCCACTCACACATCTATGCACAGAGTCGCACCCACCCCACCCACACAAACACTCAGGCACCCATACAGATACTCAGACAACCAATCAATATCTCATAAAGACACTCATGTAGCTATTCACAAACCCATGCAGCCACTTACACAGCAACAGACAGATGGATACAGACATTCACCCAGTTTAGTCACTAACCCATGCATTCAGTAAGATACGTTTAATCACTCACTTATAGAGTTAGTCACGCACCTACTAAATCATCCATACAGACACTTATACACCCACTCATTCTTCAATACGCCTTTCCCTATATATATTAAAAATATTTAAACTTTACAGAAACACATAGTCACTGGATGATGTCATCAGTGATGTCATTTGAGATGTCATCAGTGATGTCATCAGTGATGTCACTGACCATGTCATGAGTGATGTAATATGTGACGTCATCAGCAGTGCATTGCGGGGCGCGAGTTATAGTTAGCTGAACTAACTATAACGGGGGAATTTCATGGGTTTTGTACGAGTGCAATGTCCAACTAACTATAACTGTCCCTAAAACCTATGGTTTTTTCAGTGAATTTGTAAGGTTTTTTAAATGCAAATTTCTAACTATAACGTGTCTGAAACCTATGGTTTTTTCAGTGAATATATATATAAATACATATATATTTTAATGTATGTGTGTTTAACTTTTTTAATTAAGTTTATTTATTATATTTGTTAAAATGTATATTAAATCTACTTTATTAAAAAATATATATATATTATTTAATATATTTAATATTTATTATTTTATTTTAGATATAAAAAAATCGATATTTTGTACAACTACATTTTTAACATCGATATTTTTCTCGTTCTTTTTGTACTTACCTGTTTAAGTATAGGGAGTAGATATTTTTGCATTCTATATTTTTTCATCTATATTTTTTATATCTATATTTTTGACATCTTTATTTTGTCAGGGAACCATTCAAGCTAGCCTGGCTGATTAGGGGTGTTACCAAAAAACTGGTCCCAGGATGCTTGTTTCTGGTCCAGGGAGGATCCAGCTTGGCAGTTCAGGCTGGACTGTTCCCATGAGGAGCAGGGTCAAGACTGATTTCCATTTGGCTGGGTTCAAATTGGGGTGGCGTAGTGAGCAAAAGAACAGTGGATTTAACCCAGATCTCTTGACTGAGGGTGAATGTTTCATTTATTCAGCATTCCATCCATCATTTGTTGCTGCAGCATTTTTTGCCCTAAGTGGGATGGGCATGACCAAACGAGGGTCCCTTGCTCGCTGTGCCACTGGATTCAATCTAGACTGGCTGACCCGAAACTGGTCCCAGGATGCTTGTTTTCGGTCCAGGGAGGACCCGGCTTGGCACTTCGGGCTGGACTGTTCCCATGAGGAGCAGGGTCAAGACCAATTTGCATATGGCTGAGTCCAAACTGGGGTGGCGTATTGAGCAAAAGAACAATGGATTTAACCCAGATCTCTTGACTGGGTGTGAATGTTTGATTCATTCAACATTCCGTCCATATTTTTTTGCCACAGCACGTTTTGCTTTAACTGGGATGGGTATGCCCAGATGTAGGTCCCTTGCTCACTGTGTCACTGGATTCAAGCTAGGCTGGCTGATGAGGGATGTTACCCCGCAACCGGTCTCAGGATGCTTGTTTCCAATACAGGGAGGACCCAGCTTGGCAGTTCGGGTTGGGCATGAGGTGTTACCCCCAAACTGGGCCCAGAATGCTTGTTTCCAGTCCAGGCAGTACCTGGCTTGGCACTTTGGGCTGGACTGTTCCCATGAGGAGCAGGGTCAAGACTGATTTGGATATTGCTGGGTCCAAACGGGGGTGGTGTAGTGAGCAAAAGAAAGATGGATTGAACCCTGATCTCTTGACTGGGGGTAAATGTCTGATTCATTCAGCATTCCATCCATCATTTGTTGCCGCAGAACTTTTTGCCCTAAGTGGGATGGATAGGCTCACACATGGGTCCCTTGCTCGCTGTGCCACTAGATTCAAGCTAGCCTGGTTGATGAGTAGTGTTACACCAAAACCGTTCTCAGGATGCTTGTTTCCAGTCCAGGGAGGGCCCGGCTTGGCAGTTCGGGATGGACTGTTCTCATGAGGAAAGGTTTAAGACTGATTTGCATATGGCTGGGTCCAAACTGTGGTGGCGTAGTGAGCAAAAGAACAATGGATTTAACCCAGATCTCTTGACGGGGGTGAATGTTGGATTCATTCCGCATTCCGCCATCATTTGTTTTCGCAGCACTTTTCACCCTAAGTGGTATGGGTATGCCTAGACGTGGGTCTCTTGCTCTCTGTGCCACTGGATTCAAGTTAGCCTGGCTGATGAGGGTTGTTACCCCAAAACCAGTCCCAGGATGCGTGTTTCCGGTCCAGGGAGGACCCGGCTTGGCAGTTTGTGGACTGTTCCCATGAAGAGCAGGGTCAAGACTGATTTGAATATGGCTGGGTCCAAACTGGGGTGACGTAGAGAGCAAAAGAACAATGGATTTACCCAGATCTCTTGACTGGGGGTAAATGTTTGATTCATTTAGCATTCTGTCCATCATTTGTTGCTGCAGCACTTTAAATTCTAATGGGCACTTATTTGAGGGTGTCTTGCTGTATGCCTGTAGAATTTTTAACAAGCGAACTGTGCCAGCTGAACAAGAATCTTTGAAGGAACCCACCAAAAGAGCTCCAAAAAGCAATAAGCTGTTGCCAACAGGAACTGGACGTTTATGCCAACCATGTGAGCTGTAGGGATAGTTCATCACAGATCACTGATGTAAGAGTCAATTGGAAGTATAGGCCTGTGGAATACTGCCTCTGAAAACCTGTTAAAAACCATGAATGGGAACAGGAAAAATCTGATGTTCCCATCTGAGAACAGCAAATGATATTGAATAAACCATGTAGTTGTTCTCCCTTCTCTAAAGTTCTGTCAGCACTCACAAAATAGCTATTGTGGGCCAAGCATTGTGTTGATTCATGTGTCTTGAATGCTACTAAGTCTCCTGAGTCTTTGAAACTTCTTTTATCTTAGAACTCTTTCATCACAGTCACAAAAGGAGCTTTTCTGGGGAGAGTACACTCTTGGGGCATAACAATTTCTTGATTAGAACATTTTTACCCAGACATTTGTCTTTGAGACACCCAACTGCAGGAGCATACTGCATTAAAAAGGGTTACATTTCCTGCTTCAATTTTGAGCACTTTGGACCACTAGAACATGCTTTGGCAAATATACAGCCTGTGTCCCTTTACCGATTCTCTGTTAGAAGGAAACCTTTAAAAGCTAGTCATAATGTCACTGCACATCAATCTAGTTTATCCATGAACTGTCCTAGCCTTTAATTTCAATTTAGTTACAATTAAATTTGGAGACTTAAGGAACATATGTTTTAATCCCCAAAGCTTTTATGGACACCCTAAAATGCACATTGTTTAGGACTCTAGCTCTAAAAACTATTGTATGGTTATCTTATTTCTTATCCTACATGCTTTTCTTTTCTCCTGACCTTTCAGTGACATTTAGGCAATATTTTATACTATTTCATGTTTACCTTTAAGTGGAAAAGATATTTTATGTTATTTTGCACTGTGTTCGATCTGTTATGAATTCTTTACATGTCTGCTAGCATTAAGTATTTAGCTGGCATAAAGGAAATCAAAGGAATACCTAGTGAATATGTGCCTGGACTATGTCAGATACACAGATACAAACTGTGGATATTTGGGATTTCATAAACCTATTTTGGAACACAATACACTTTTATCTTATCCTCCACCTACATCCTACAAATAGTGTATTCACATATAGAAAATAATGTGCTCTGATAACAGCATCAACAAGTATTTTATAAGCACTCAATACAATCCCCCCACCCATTACATTTTCAACATAACTGATATCTACATAGAGTATTTTAGACTCAAGTAATAGTGCAAAAATCAAGAAATGTTTTAAGGCATGGACACAATGGCCAATTGCCCATGTCCCCACCATACAAGGGCCCCCTCTAGAGTGACTTGGACAGTTAAAATTCCCTCTGTCTCTCATTCTCTTTATCTAAGCCTCCCTCCCTCTTTTTGACTACATCTATCCTGAATTCTGTCTCTCTATACCTACATCTCACCACTCTCTACTTTTCTATCTCTCTTTCTTTATGTCACCTATCTTTCCAGGCTATCATCTCTCACTATCTGTTGCTTACCCCACTTTACCTCTCTCAACTTCAGTCTGCCTCTATATAACTTAGTCTTACCTCCCTCTGTCTAACATGCTTCTCTCTTCTTCACTTCTTTCTCTACCTCTTTTTTGTATCTCATCTCTCTACCTGCCAATTACTGCATGCCCACCCTTTTCTCTACCCCACTTTTCTGTTTACCTTCCTATCTGATTACCTTTATGTCAGCTCTCTCTAGCAAACTCCACCTCTCACTGCTTCACATATCTTTCTATCTCATATCTCTCCATATTTTACATCTCCTCTTCTACCTCACCCTATACATCTCTCCCTCTCTCTCTCTCCCTCTCTCTATAAATCTATCTCCCTCTCTCTACCTCTATTCTCTATTTCATCTATCTCTACCCATCTCGGACATACTTATCTAGTTCTAGCAATCTTTTTGACGACCTCTACCTCTCTATCCACTTCTCGATACTTCATCTCTCTCAACCTGCCACCTGATCTGCTTTTATTTCACCTACCTGTACCTCTCTTCCATCGACCTCACCACTCAGTCTTTCTCACTATCTCTCTTCATGCCACATCTCCCCCAACCCTCTGCCAACCTTATGCCTCTGTTCCTCAGCCTTCTTAACACTGATCACCTGCCCTCTCCGATATGTCCTACACAGAGCCTAGGCCACTTTGTAGATAAAGAAGTGTAACATAGAAACAGGAGTGAAGGGACAAGGCAGGAGAAGAAATAAGAAGAAAACTAGCACACAACTGTCACTTGAGGCCATGAACAGTCGCATTCCGGTATTAATCGCGTGTGGGGGGGTCGCGCGGGGAGGGGGGTGGTAAAATAATACATTTTAAAAACTTACTTGTCTGCCGGCTGGCCGGGTCCCTCGTTTTCTCGGCTCCTGCTTCTGTTCTCCTGCCTCCAGCAGGCAGCTTCCCTCCCCTCCCCAAAGCCAATCAGTATGTTGCAATGGCAGCATTGTTATTGTTCGTGACAGCGCCCAGCCAGACGAGGAGGCCATTTCTCCATGTAGGCTGAATTGCGGCCTGCATGGAGAAAGGGCAGAGTGCGCATGACTGGTTTGGGTGGCCCCACACCACTCCTCCCCTGCCCATCCCTGCTTGTAGAGCAGCCCCAGCAACCAATCACTTCTGCTTTCTCGCAGTGCGAGAAGCAGAAACATAAAATGGTAGTTTTACCATTTTATGTTTCTGCTCTTGCACTGCGAGAAAGCAGTGGGGCGACGCTTCTCTGCCCAAGTGGAGGAGCCGCCCCTGGCCATGAAGGAAATCCGGAAGCAGAGGTTTGATTTTTTTCCTGTTGCAGTGAGAATGCCATTTGTGAACGTAGATTTATTTGTGATTAGGAATATAAAACAAAGGTACATTTTCAAGTGCTATGAGCTTATGTCTTACATTGATGTAATATACTAGTCAACTAAGTATCCATCAAGTCACCCATATCATATCTTTTCTACAACAGACATTGAATTCCACATTAAATATTGCTGTTGCAAGACAAAAAAATCTAGACACAAGTGCAAAATATATATGGCTATTTGCAATGCTTGTTTCAGTTTTATTTCTTATTTCAATATTATCTCGCTGGTGGTTGCCATGCAGCTTGAGTTTTTTGCTTTCTTTATATCCTTGCTTCTGTTATTTTACATATAATTCAGTATTGTTTGGCTTGAAGGCCATGAGGGCTTCAATTAGCTGAAAATAGGTAATAAAGTTAGAGCTGTCCTGAACAAGGGGCTCCAAAATAAGTCTTACCCGGGACACAAAAATCCTTAAGAGCACCTTTCAAAAATAGCCTATAATAGTATGTAAACCTATGTTTCCACCTATGTCTATTTTTAACTTTACACAAGTTGAACACTGTTAGGCCTGTCATTCGTAGGTTGGTCTTCCCCCAAATATTTGCCTGCTTATCTCCACATTGTGCTGTATCTTCTTGTTGGCCATAGGACTCTGATAACTTTACCACTGGTAACCAGGGCTAAAGTGGTGACATTGGTGTATCACTGATTGGCATATTTAGCTTACCTGTAAGTCCCTTGTAAAGTGGTGTACCATATAACCAGGATCTGTAATCTAAATACTACTAGGGGGATTGCAGCACTTGTTGTCCTTTTTAAGCTGTAATTCCTGATTAGAAAGGAGTAGCTAAATCATGTTTCATGTCTTTGGAATGGTAATGATAACTCCTTTTTAGTGGTAAAGTTGCAAATGACATTACGATTTTAGAATTGCCACTTTTAAAAAGTATATATTTCTCTACTCTTAACTTACTTCTGAGTGCCTGCAGCCTGTCTCCAATATAAGTCTAGGCTGGATGACAGCTACAATTTGTGCATTCCCTCTAGATGGCCACAAACATAGGAAGGGTGGGTATTACATAGGACTCATCTGCATTTATCTGCATTCTGATACCCTTCCCGGGCAGGAATGGAGAGAGGGAGCTGACATTTACATCTGAGTAGGCTGTGTCCTGTCCCCACAGAAAGGACCGATTACCCCCCACAGACAGGGCTGGAATGAAAGGGGAACTGTGCACTTTTAAGGAGCTGTTTTGAAGACACCACCACTTTAAAGGCACATTTGGGTAGAAGTACTGGAGCTCTGACCCTACCAAGATAGTACACTACTGAACCTGTGAAGAACTCTGCCAGGTGTCAGGACTACTTTGATACGAGGATTGCTGCTCTGCTTTAATGACTGTTCCAAGGAACTGCTTCACCGCTATGCTGAGCTCCCCCTGCTACCTGCTGATCTGTGCCCTGCTGAGGACAAGGACTGGACCAATCTCACCTGAACCCATAGTGACACCAAGGGCTGACTTTGTGCCAATCGGAACAGACACATTACCTTCAATTCCGAATCAGCGGCCACTCAATGACATCGATTCTAAAGGCGGCCTGGCTCGACGCTGGTGAACAGCATGGCTTGACATTGATGCAGTGCCTGCCTCACAAAGGGGTTCGACACCAAAGCTTCCATCAACTACACGGATTGGCACCAACGATGAGGCACCTCCTTGCCTTGATTTTCGAAGTCGACGCTTTGCTCCATACAAGTTATTCTGTGAGCGGGACCTGTCCAGGTCCTGTAGCCTCCTGAACTATATCGCAGTCAGCCTGAACTTTGGATTTATCAAATCTAGTGTGACCTCAAGTAACCTTTTAGTGCTATTGACTTCTAAGCATTATTATTATTACTATTTGTTTAATTCAGAACTCCAGTTCTACCTATTGGATATTGTAATTTTGGTCTTGATTTACTCAGATAAATATTCTATATGACTCTAAACCTGTGTGGAAACTTTTTTTGGGGTATTCATTGTGTTACTGTGTGTGTGTTGCACAAATACTTTACACATTGCCTCTTAAGTTAAGCCTGCCTGCTCTGTGCCAAGCTACCAGAGGGTGAGCACAGGTTAACTTAAAGTGTGTCTAGCTTACCCAGGCTATGATTGCGGTCCATACTTGCATATCTCTGCCAGCTAGAGACCTAATTTCTAATATTGGTGATCAGCGGTGAGGATAGGACTTGTTCTTGTGCAATGCCATATAGTAATTCAATGTTCATTCCAACTCTATAATAAGACCTATTCAATTTTTTTTAAATTCTCCCTGATTTACATCTTTGATTTTTCCAAACGTCTTTTTGCCCAATTCTCATTTTTCTACAGTATCTGTGGTCCTACCTGGCAATATGGAATTTGAGCTGGCCAACCTGGAGGCCTAGACAGTGGCCCTGCTCAAGAAGTTCTGCCAGGAGAGAAGGGTATTCCATAAGGGAAGTGCAAAGAAGGTAGAGCTTCAGAAAGCCTTTAGAGCATGGGCAGCAGTCTACCCAGAAGGAGACGTGGACGAGGTGGAGGGGTCAGAGTCTGATGAGGAAGGATTGGAGAAGGACCAAGCAGGAGGTCTTGTCTTGCAGTCTGTTGATGGGCGGGAGTGGTTTAACATGCTTCCAGTCCACAGCAGACAAGGCAGCAGTGTGTCATCAAGGAACCTGTCCCCTGAGGAGTTGGCAGACAAGAGGGAGTTGTGGAAAATAAAATTGGATCTTGCCAAGCTAGACAAACAGCAGGCCCTTGCTAAATTGGGGAAGGAGCAGACTCTTAAAGAGAAAAGGCTGGCCATGGAAGAAAAAAAATGTCCCATGAGCTCAGCATGAGAGAGCTGGACAGCAGAGCCATGAGAGAGAGGTCCAGCAACAGCAATGGGGCAGCATACAATGCAGTGTCGGCTGGTGAGTCCAGAGTCAGGATCCCAAAGGATTGCAAGGTTGATGATTATTCAGGCCTGTTCAACTTCATTTTGAAGGAGCACATGCTTGATATTTGTTTTCCAGAGCTGCGTCAACTCCTAGTGGATAGCAAGTTACCTGATCCCAGGAAATTTGCTGAGGAGGCGGAACTCAGGGTCAGCACCACAGTAACAAGTAGGCATCTGGGGGGTACTCCCAAAAGGGTGGTCAGTGTTCCCACCAAAAGGTGGGAGAGATAGAAAAGATAGATTTCTCTAAAGCCCCCCAAAACAACTCACTGGGAAAAGGGTCTGGTTCTTATTCCCAATCTTGCCACCAAAAGAAAAACTACACTGGCAAAGGTCAGCAGCCCATGCCCATCAAGTGCTATACATGCTACGTGTATGCACACTACAAGGGTGAACCCCAGTGGCCAAAAAGAGGACCATCTCCCACTGGAGTAAAGAATCCAGGGGTGGCTAGTGTAGTGCTGGGAGAGGAGTTTGTTCCAGTTAGTGTTCCTAGGTCACAGTTTGAGGATGCCTAAGATCCATGTGCCCTCAAATACTACTAAGTATAGGCAATGGGTCACCATAAATGGGCAAGATGTTGAGGATCTAAGGGATACAGGAGCTAACAGACTATGGTAATGAGTCAAAAGGTATTCACAGAGCAGGTGATTCCTAATGATTTCCACAAAGTTGTGATGGCTGACAATAGAGAGGGTCACGACCCAGTGGCCCTTGTTCCCTTTGAGTGGGGGTTACAGGTCTTCTGAAAAATGCTGTGAGCCAAGCCATGCCTGTGGACTGTTTGTTGGGTAATGACCTTGAGCACAATATCTGCAAAAAAGTGCAGCTCAAGGCTCATGTGGAGATTTTGAGGTTTACTGATTGGATCTGTGCAATGACAAAGTCCAAGGCTTCCCAGGATGGGAGATAAAAAGGGCTGGAGCCTGGAACAATGGCCCAGCCAGCGGCTAAAAAAGGAAAAGGCAGAGGGCATGGTAAACCAGCCCCTAAGTGTCTTCCCAGTGAGGTGGATGGGGCACCTGCGGTAGCCGCCCCGGAGCCCACTCAGGAGGACACTGATTGCCTTGGTGAACCTACCTACACTTGCTGGATGGCATGTAGAAGGAGGACCCAATAAGGAGCAGTTAGGTATGGCACTAAGAGACTTTCCAAACCTTGAGGGCATGAGGAAATACTCAGAAGCCCAAGTGGCAGTTGATATCTCTGGGAGTTATCACATTTACTGGGAGAACAACCTCATTGACAATGTGCCTAAGGCTCCTGTGCATAGGACAGCAAGGGCCATGGTGGTCCCCAATGCTACATGGCCTTCCTACTGGAGCTGGCTCATGAGATTCCCTTGGCAGGACACTTGGGCCAAGACAAGAGCTTTGCAAGGCTCGTCCCACATTTGTTTTGGCCCAAGAGCAGATCATCCTCAGATGCATTCACCTGTGTAACCTGACAGACTAGTGGAAAGACAGCACAGAGGCTTAAAGCCCCCACCCCTTAACACATTGCCAGTTGTTGGCACACCCTTTGAGAGGGTGGGCATCGGCATTGTAGGCCCTATGGATCCCCAGATGCTTCAGGCAACAGGTTCATCTTGGTTCTGGTAGATCATGCCACTAGGTACCCAGAAGCAATCCCTCTGAGGACCATGACTGCACCTGCTGTGGCAAAGGCCCCAATGGGGATTTATATCTGAGTGGGTTTCCCCAAGGAAGCTGTGTCTGAAAGGGGCACAAACCTCATGTCTGCTTATATGCAGTGAATGTGGAAGGAATGTGGAGTAACTTACAAGTTTTCCTCTATCATCCACAAACCAACGGGCTTGTTGAGAGATTCAACAAGACCCTGAAAGGCTTGATTAGAGGCCAACCTGATGCCCTAAGGATTCGTGGGACATCCTCTTGCCTGTTTTTGCCTACAGGGAGGTATCACAGAAGGGAGTGGGCTTCAGCCCCTTTGAGCTTCTGTATGGGCACCCTGTTAGTGAACCTCTGAGTATGGTGAAGGAAGGGTGGGGGCAAGCTCCCAGTAGACTCCCAAGGATGTAGTGAGCTACATGCTTTCCTTGAAAAGCCAGATGGCTAAGTTGTGGAAGCAAGCTTCTGACAAGTTGGAAGCCAGTCGGTGTGATGAAAGAGTGGTATGACCAAAATTCTACCACTGTGGAATTACAGCCTGGGCACAAAGTGTGGGTGATGAACTCTCTGGAACCCAGACCCCTCCAGGGGTCGTGGACTGGGCTCAACAATGTGATTGAAAAGAAGGGTAATACTACCTACCTGGTGGATCTTAAGACCCCAAGAGACCCCACAGGTTGTTTCACATCAATAGCCTCAAACCCCACTTTGAGAGGACTGAGATCACCATGCTGTCGGTGACAGATGGAGAAGAGGAAGAGAAGAGTGAACCTCTTCCTCACCACTTGGACTCCAAGGAGAAGGATGGGTCTATGGAAGGAGTAATTCTTTCCCTCATTCTAACTCCTGAGCATCAGAGGGACTGTCATCAAGTTTTGAGACAATACTCCTCTCTGTTCTCCCCTATTCCTGGGCCTAACCACCTGTGCACCCATGCTGTGGGCACAGGGGACATCCTCCATGTTAAGAATAAATCTTGCAGGTTGTCGGATATGGTGAGGGCCAGCATCAAGCGTGAAGTATCTAACATGTTGGAATTGGGATGAAATACCCCTCCAGTAGCCCCTGGTCCAGTCCTGTGGTTCTGGCAGCTAAATCTGCCCTAGAGGGCACCACACCTGAACTGAGTTTTTGTGTGGATTATAGAGGGCTAAATTCTGTGACAATAGCTGATGCTCATCCCATCCCCAGGGTGGATGAGCTGATTGACAGGTTAAAGGCTGCCCAGGACTCAAGTACCTTTGATCTTAGATCAGGATACTGGCACATCGTCCTAACAGCAGGTGCCAAGGAGAGGTCAGCCTTCTGCATTCCAGAGGACCACTACCAATTTTGTGTGATGCCTTTTGGACTCAAGAATGCCCCTGCCTCCTTCCAGAGTTTGGTGAACCAGGCACTGGCTGGTATGGAGGCCTTCTCAGCTGACTATCAGTAGCAGTTGGAAGGAACAGCTTTTTCACCTCCAGGAAGTGCTTCAGGCTCTGCAACATGCAGGCCTGACTATCAAGGCCAATATGTGCCAGATTGTGTAGGGGTCTGTGGTGTACCTGGGACACCCTCCAGGCAAAGATAGACACTATCATGGCCTGGGAGCCACCCAAAATCCAGAATGATGTCAGAGAATTCTTGAGCCTCACTGAGTATTATACAAGGTTTGCCAAGTGATATGGCACCATTGTGGCCCCCTTGACAGAGCTGACTTCTAGGAAGCAGCCTAGAAATGTGATTTGGACAGAGGCATCCCAAATTGCATTTGATTACCTGAAGCAGGCCATGTGTACAACCCCTGTGCTCAGGATCCCTGACTTCTCCAAGGAGTTCATCATTCAAACAGATGCCTCAGAACATGGCATCGGTGCAGTGTTATCACAGCTAATTAAAGAGGGCCTAGACCAACCTGTAGTCTTCATCTCCAGGAGGATACTCCCCAGGGAACAGAGGTGGAGTGCTATAGAGAGAGAAGCGTTTGCTGTGGTCTGGACACTGAAGAAGTTGAGCGATACCAAAGGGGATAATGGACGGAGCGCTTGAGCTAATCAAACACTCACCCCCAGTCAACTGATCTGGGTTTAATCCATCATCATTCTTTAGCTCACTCCACCACCCCAGTTTAGACATGGCCATATGCAAATCAGTCTGACCCTGTGCCTCATGGGAACAGTCCAGCCCGAACTGCCAAGCCATGTCTTCCCTGGACCGGAAACAAGCATCCTGGGACCGGTGTCTGGCTATTCAGCCGTCATCAGCCAGGCTAGCTTGAATCCAGTGGCAAAGTGAGCAAGGGACCCACGTCTGGGCATACCCTGCCAACTTAGGGCGAACAAAGCGATACCAAAGGGAATGATGGACGGAGCGCTTGAGCTAATCAAACACTCACCCCCAGTCAACTGATCTGGGTTTAATCCATCATCATTCTTTAGCTCACTCCACCACCCCAGTTCAGACATGGCCATATGCAAATCAGTCTGACCCTGTGCCTCATGGGAACAGTCCAGCCCGAACTGCCAAGCCATGTCTTCCCTGGACCGGAAACAAGCATCCTGGGACCGGTTTCTGGCTATTCAGCTGTCATCAGCCAGGCTAGCTTGAATCCAGTGGCAAAGTGAGCAAGGGACCCACGTCTGGGCATACCCTGCCAACTTAGGGCGAACAAAGCGATACCAAAGGGGATGATGGACGGAGCGCTTGAGCTAATCAAACACTCACCCCTAGTCAACTGATCTGGGTTTAATCCATCATCATTCTTTAGCTCACTCCACCACCCCAGTTCAGACATGGCCATATGCAAATCAGTCTGACCCTGTGCCTCATGGGAACAGTCCAGCCCGAACTGCCAAGCCATGTCTTCCCTGGACCGGAAACAAGCATCCTGGGACAGGTTTCTGGCTATTCAGCCGTCATCAGCCAGGCTAGCTTGAATCCAGTGGAAAAGTGAGCAAGGGACCCACGTCTGGGCATACCCTGCCAACTTAGGGCGAACAAAGCGATACCAAAGGGGATGATGGACGGAGCGCTTGAGCTAATCAAACACTCACCCCCAGTCAACTGATCTGGGTTTAATCCATCATCATTCTTTAGCTCACTCCACCACCCCAGTTCAGACATGGCCATATGCAAATCAGTCTGACCCTGTGCCTCATGGGAACAGTCCAGCCCGAACTGCCATGCCTTGTCTTCCCTGGACTGGAAACAAGCATCCTGGGACCGGTTTCTGGCTATTCAGCCGTCATCAGCCAGGCTAGCTTGAATCCAGTGGCAAAGTGAGCAAGGGACCCACGTCTGGGCATACCCTGCCATCTTGGGGCGAACAAAGCGATACCAAAGGGGATGATGGACGGAGCGCTTGAGCTAATCAAACACTCACCCCCAGTCAACTGATCTGGGTTTAATCCATCATCATTCTTTAGCTCATTCCACCACGCCAGTTCAGACATGGCCATATGCAAATCAGTCTGACCCTGTGCCTCATGGGAACAGTCCAGCCCGAACTGCCAAGCCATGTCTTCCCTGGACCAGAAACAAGCATCCTGGGACCAGTTTCTGGCTATTCAGCCGTCATCAGCCAGGCTAGCTTGAATCCAGTGGCAAAGTGAGCAAGGGACCCAAGTCTGGGCATACCCTGCCAACTTAGGGCGAACAAAGCGATACCAAAGGGGATGATGGACGGAGCGCTTGAGCTAATCAAACACTCACCCCCAGTCAACTGATCTGGGTTTAATCCATCATCATTCTTTAGCTCACTCCACCACCCCAGTTCAGACATGGCCATATGCAAATCAGTCTAACCCTGTGCCTCATGGGAACAGTCCAGCCCGAACTGCCAAGCCATGTCTTCCCTGGACCGGAAACAAGCATCCTGGGACCGGTTTCTGGCTATTCAGCCGTCATCAGCCAGGCTAGCTTGAATCCAGTGGCAAAGTGAGCAAGGGACCCACGTCTGGGCATACCCTGCCAACTTAGGGCGAACAAAGCGATACCAAAGGGGATGATGGACGGAGCACATGAGCTAATCAAACACTCACCCCCAGTCAACTGATCTGGGTTTAATCCATCATCATTCTTTAGCTCACTCCACCACCCCAGTTCAGACATGGCCATATGCAAATCAGTCTGACCCTGTGCCTCATGGGAACAGTCCAGCCCGAACTGCCAAGCCATGTCTTCCCTGGACCGGAAACAAGCATCCTGGGACCGGTTTCTGGCTATTCAGCCGTCATCAGCCAGGCTAGCTTGAATCCAGTGGCAAAGTGAGCAAGGGACCCACGTCTGGGCATACCCTGCCAACTTAGGGCGAACAAAGCGATACCAAAGGGATGATGGACGGAGTGCTTGAGCTAATCAAACACTCACACCCAGTCAACTGATCTGGGTTTAATCCATCATCATTCTTTAGCTCACTCCACCACCCCAGTTCAGACATGGCCATATGCAAATCAGTCTGACCCTGTGCCTCATGGGAACAGTCCAGCCCGAACTGCCAAGCCATGTCTTCCCTGGACCAGAAACAAGCATCCTGGGACCGGTTTCTGGCTATTCAGCCGTCATCAGCCAGGCTAGCTTGAATCCAGTGGCAAAGTGAGCAAGGGACCCACGTCTGGGCATACCCTGCCATCTTAGGGCGAACAAAGCGATACCAAAGGGGATGATGGACGGAGCGCTTGAGCTAATCAAACACTCACCCCCAGTCAACTGATCTGGGTTTAATCCATCATCATTCTTTAGCTCACTCCACCACCCCAGTTCAGACATGGCCATATGCAAATCAGTCTGACCCTGTGCCTCATGGGAATAGTCCAGCCCGAACTGCCAAGCCATGTCTTCCCTGGACCGGAAACAAGCATCCTGGGACCGGTTTCTGGCTATTCAGCCATCATCAGCCAGGCTAGCTTGAATCCAGTGGCAAAGTGAGCAAGGGACCCACGTCTGGGCATACCCTGCCAATTTAGGGCGAACAAAGCGATACCATAGGGGATGATTGCCGGAGCGCTTGAGCTAATCAAACACTCACCCCCAGTCAACTGCACATGTGCTTCTCCCCTGAACATGGTGACATTGGTGTATATATGTTTGGCATATTGAGTTTACCTGTAAGTCCCTTATAAAGTGGTATACCATATACACAGGGCCTGTAAGTTAAATTCTACTAGTGGACCTGCAGCACTGGTTGTGTCACCCACACAAGTAGCCTTTCAAACCTGTCTCAGGCTTGCCATTGCAAGACTTGCGTGTGCAATTTTACTGCCTCAACCACTTGGCATTTAAAACTACTTGCCAAGCCTTAAGCTCCTGTTAGAAATGGGGTTTCTTGTTGGCTAGGGTATACACCTAAGCCAGGCAGAATCCACCACTCTAGTCAGGGCAAGGGAGTTGCATACCTAAGAGAACCCCTGTTCACCTCCTTGGTAGCTTGGCAGAGTAATCAGGCTTATCCCAGAGGCAATGTGTAAAGCGTTTGCGCAACATACACACACACCAGTGACACACTAGGCACACCACAAAAAGAGACTCCACACAAGGTTATATAAAAATGTCCTTTATGTTGTACATAAAACACATTAGACCATAATCACATAAATCACTGTACCACTAGACACTTGTCATGACGTCACATAAATCATATAAATCACTTTGCCAACCAGGCAATTGTCATAACATTACAAATTAGTGCAATCCAGTAAATAGTTATAGGTTGCACACGTTATAAAAATAACACCATCACTGCGCATATATTGTACACTCTGAAATGATACTCGTTATCCTGTCATTGTAAGGAATAAAACGACATACATCCTAAATCAGGGCATAAATATGAAGCAGTTAGGCATGACACACACATTGCCAAAACATCACCCCATATAACAAGCTGGACATTAATCACCGGAAGTCCTAACAATTGTGTAGTCATCCCATAGATATAGCGCACTTGCTCTTCCCTTACATGTTCGATGGTAATTGGCACAACATGGAGGTTGCAGGAATGTCTGCACACCAACTTCATGTGTTATGGTAAACCCAGATAGGTTTCTCTGAAGGTGTCAAATTTCTAATCGGGGGCCCTTCACAGGCTTGCCACGCAATGCCTACTAAGAACACGTGACGCCCCAGGCCTGTCTCAGACTGGAGCAGGGGCACACACACTCACCGACCAGATTTCACGGGGAGACCTCACTTGGTCACCCACAAGGGAAATGACCGCCGAGCAGCTACCCGCGTTCACGTGGGGCAGCTGCATGTTCCCCACTACCTTGGGGAAACGCCATGAGCCGTTGGTCGTCTCGGGGCCACAGTCTCTTTAGGAGAGACACAGCACCACCTGCATTAGAGTGCAGGTTGGGCTCACCCTTCTCCAGGTGATGCCGATATCACTGCAGGGCCGGTGTATCTGTCAGGCCCCGCCCACCACCACACGACGTTGGCGGAGTTCCTCTGCTCCGCTCCCGCCTCTTCTCCTCACATCTGCAGTGTGCGAGCCCGGCTTTCTGTGCCTCTCGCGGCCGGAAGGGAGGGTCTCACAACAAGGGGGGATTCAGACGGTCGAGCAAAGCAGTCCTGACACAGGGCTTCCTTCGGCACCTCAGTGATCCCTCGCGCTGTGGGGTCAGTGACGGTTCTCGACACGCAGGGCAGCTTCCCCAAGGAACACAACAAAAACGGGCACTCGATTCACAATACGCTAGCCCAGCTGACACACGGGCAGCGTTGACTTCCATTAAGGTCCATAAGGAAAACTCTTGGCATAAGTAGATCTCACATGCAGTTCTCACCAGGCGGTGGAGTGGCAGGAGTCATCTTGGCCCTTGAGAGCACTGGGGGGGCACAGGCAGAGGGTGGCAGCAGGCCAGCATGTAAGGCAACAATTTGCAAAGTGGCAATCTCTTCAGCTGCCCAACGATCAGTAGGGCCTACTTTAGGGGTGACTTATATGCAGTAAAAGGGTAGTTTCAGACTTGACAAACACTTTAGATGCCAGGTCACTGCAGAAGTAAACTGCGCGCGCAGGTCCTGCACTGGCAGAGGCCTGAGACAGTTTGAAAGGCTACTTCGGTAGGTGGCACAAGCAGCGCTGCAGGCTCACTAGTAGTATTTAATTTACAGGCCCTGGGTATATGGGATACCCCTGTACAAGGGACTTACATGTAAATTAAATATGCCAAACAGGTGTAGACCAATATTACCATAGAGAGCACAAGCACTTTAGCACTGATCATCAGTGGTAAAGTGCCCAGAGAAATGAAACCAACAAAAACAGGTAAGACCAAATACAGGAGACAGACTAAATGTTCTGGGATAGCCCTGCAAAAAGAGCCAGTTCCAACAGCTCCTATTTCATTACACATAGGTCACCCCTTAGGGAGGGCCTATTTAGCCCTAAGGATAGCGTGCTGTGTAAGTAAAAGGTAGGACATGTAATTATAAGTTTTACATGTCCTGGTAGTGACAAACAGCCAAATTCATTTTTCACTACTGTGAGATCTACTCTTCTCATAGGTAGCATTGGGAATTCCTTAAAACACTTTTAAGCTGTAATTCCTGATTCGAAATGAGTAGCTAAATCTTGTTTCATATCTTTGGAAGGGTAATGATGAATCCTCTTTAGTGCTAAAACTGGATTTGACATTACTATTTAGATGCAACTTTCAGAAAGTGAACATTTCTCTGCTCTTAACATAGCTCTGTGTGCCTACAGCCTGTCTCCTATACATGTCCGGGATGGGTAACAGCTACACTTTGTGCAATCCCTCTAGACAGCCACAAACACAGGGTGGATATGACAGAGGACACATTTGCATTCATCTGCATTGTGATAGCCTCCTGGACAGGAAGGGGGAGAGGGAGCTGACACTTAAATCTGAATAGGCTGTGTCTTTTGCCCCCACGCAAAGGACTGATTAGACCCCACAAGGAGCCTGGCAGACAAGGTTGGGATGAAAGGGGACCTTTGCACGTCAAGGACCTGCTTTGACGTCACCCCACTTAAAAGGCACATTTGTGTATAAGTACTGGGACTCTGAACGTACCAAGACATTACACTACTGGACCTGTGAGGAACTCTGCGTGAAGTAAGTACTGCTGTTCTATAAGGATTGCCACTCTGCCTGACTGACTGTTCCAAGGAACTTACTGCTGTGCTGAGCTGCCCCTGCTGCCTGCTGATCCCTGTCCTACTAAGGACAAGGACTGGACCCACCTCACCTGAACCCAGAGTGACTCCAAGGTCTTGCTGGCTTGCCTCCCATTTTCTGAAGTCTTGGTCATAAAGGATTTCCTACAATTCTCCTGGTGCTGCTGGACTCTGCCATCTGTGTGTCCTACTATTGCCTGAGGTGCCCCCGCCAGTCCTGGGCCTCAGAAGTGTGTTCCTGCAGCTTTTCCTAAATGGACGTTAACGCAGTGATGACTTTGTGTCTATCAGAACCGATGCACCATCTTCAAACCTGAAGCAGCGCTGATGGAATGCATGGCTCAACATTGACACAGCACCTGCATCGCAAAGGGGCTAGACACCGAAGCTTCCATCGATGGTGCGGATTGGCACCAATGCTCTCCCCCATCCTCAGATTCTCGGAACGACGATGACGTGGCACCTCCTCGACTCCTCACCTCGATTCTTCAACGTCGATGCTTTGTTTCATCAAAGGTACATTGTTAGCGGGACCTGTCTGGGTCCTGTGGCTGGCCTGCCCTCCATCATGGTTTACCTAAACTTTGGATTTTTCCCTTTCGAGCACGACCTTAAGTAACCTTTTACCTTTTAGCACTATTGACTTCTAAGCACTATTTTTGGTTTATTCTATACAATTTCATAACTCCGTTCTACTTTTTGGATTTTTGTCATTTTGGTCTTGATTTTCTGAAATAAATATTCTCGATTTTTCTAAACCTGTGTTTAGTCTTTTTGTGGTGAATTCATTGAGTTACTGTGTGTTTGTGTTGCACAAATACTTTACACATTGCCTCTTAAGTTAAGCCTGCCTGCTTTGTGCCAAGCTACTAGAGGGTGAGCATAAGTTGATTGTAGGAGAGTAGGATCTGCCTCTTATGTTGCCCCCACTTTTTGTCTGATGTTTACACTGGTTTCTGGCTATAGTCTGGCTGGGACCCTGCCAATCAGGGCCCCAGCCTCTCTGTTCTCTCTAAACGACTTGGAGTGCACTCTAGGTGCACTAGTGATTGGATGCTGTGGTACCTTATGAGTCCCTAGTATATGGTACCTTAGGTACCAAGGGCATAGGTACTCCACAGGCCTACCAGGGGCTGAAGCATGTATTATGCCACCCTGGGAAGCAGACTAAATCTGACACCACAGGCCTGCTACTGCAGCCTGGGTGAGGAGGTGCTAGCACCCCTCACTGAGATATAGGTTCCCTATATCTCCCCTGCACACACATTTAAACCTATCAGTCACCCCTAAGGCAGGCCCTATCAATCCTGAGGGCAGGGTGCTTAGTTTCTATGTGAGAGGGTGCCTCTGCCTGAGCAGGGCCCCTCTGCAGCTCTCAGAGTCCATTCTCTGGGGCTGTTTGTGAATGCGGTCAAACCATATACTCTTAAGTGCATTATAACCTCGCGGTTAATGCTAACTTTGGAATGGCTGCATCAAAACATGTCGTGTTTGGTGTCAAACACCTTGGAATCATACCCCCACACAAGTAACTGGTGTGGGAGTATGATCCCACCCTTCTAGAGGGATAGACATGTACCTACTGTGGAAACGCGGTAGAATCCTGAAGAGCCCTGGCATCACAAAATGGATGCCACCAGTCACAGACACTGGGCTGCCCTCCTGCTGATGACCGAAACTCGCAGTGAAGGAAGCCCAACAATAGGTATCCTGTCCCAGGGAGGGGTGACCACCTCCCAGACAGGGTTTAGTGTATTGGGGCTGGGTGGGTGCACTCCTAGAGTGCTTTGAAGTCCTGCACTGGGGGAGCAGAAGGCTCCTCTGTGCATACACCAGTTCAAACTGGCTCAGGGGCTACCTGCCCCAGCTCTGGCACGAAACTGGACAAAGGGAAGTGGGTGTAGCCACCCACTCCCCTGACCCTCCCATAGGTGGGGTCATAGAGCTAGTCCCTCCCTTCCTTTTAGTATAAGATAGGGAACCCTTGAACTTGCAAACTAGATATCCCTGGACGATGCTCTGAAGAAGAATCCCGGACCTTCAACGTTCCACTACCTCTGGAAGACTGAAGAATCTCCCTTGGAGTCAAGGAGTGACTCCCCTGCTTGGCAGGCACCAAAAACTACAACGATGGTCACAAACTACGCTGCTCCTGCCGGAGCCCGAAGTCCCTGCAGCCCAGGAAGAGGATTTCCTGACTTCTCCAAGGCCATCGTGAGTCTCCAGCGAAGCTGAGGCAAGTGGACCCCACGAGTGATGAGGAACCGCAGTCCATGGGTACCGTGCACTATTTTTGAGTGCAACCCCTTCATGACGTTCTATGAACCTGTGCTTTGGACCACATGTGGTCCCAGCCTCTAGCAGAGATCCCTCCCAAGATCTGAGGCCTACCCCATCCCGAGAGAGCGTGGGCCCCTGTTGAAGGAATCCTCCCAAGGCGTCTTTGCGATCCCTTGCCAGCCGGCTTGTGGGTCCCCTGAAGATTTTTCTACAAATCCAAAGGGCTCCCCTGGTTGCTCCAGGCCTGCCCTGACTTACCTTCGCTGGGTGAGTCTCCCAGACCTTGCTGATCTGCACCATTGACTTTTTGTTCTTTCCACAAGACTTGCTGCTACCAAGGCTTGTTGGCTCTAATCGGGTCGCTGACACTGCAGTCAGCTGCAAACTTCATGGGACACACTGAATCCAGCTCCTGGTTGTCCTCAACGCCTCCTGGACCTCGTGACCGAAGAGTCAAGACACCCATGAATGACCTGAATCTGTCGACAACGGTGGGCATTCATCTTCCTTGCCCCGGGTCACTGCCAAGTGACTTTGAACACTGTCCCCTCTGCTTTCAGGTCTTCCTTCTTCTGAATCCAGGCTTGGATTCCACCGGACACTTCTTCTGGGTTCACAAGCAGCAAGTCTTCATTGGCTCCCATTGAAAACGACGCCGCGACCCGACACCAAAGGACACCTATGCACCCGGCTTCCCTGGGTGAGGTAACTCCAGCACTACGGTGCTCCTGTGGGTGTTGGCCCTAGAACTACTTACCCTGCAAGTGACTTGCTTGTAGCTACTCCCGAAGTGCCCTTAAACTCTTAATTTCCAACCGCGACTTGCCCCATTGAAGTCTACGGCGATCCATGCCTGTGTTCACTCACTGCACGCGTCCCCCGTGGGTCCTTTACTTACCTGCCTTGGGTGGTTTCGTGAGGCCCCAGCACTTCTGAAGGCCCTAGGCCTTGTCCCTTTGCAAGTCGTTGTTCTTAAGTCTCTTTTTTAGTATATTATCCGGTACGCCCCTAGGGCCCCGGCCATATTTGTGCTCAATTTGTTGTGAAACGTTAATTTGTGCATATGTTCCTGACTTCAAATCTCACAAGAGATTAGTAGAGAGTTGTTTAGTAATAAATACATATATATTTGATATATATACCTGTGTGGTGTCTTTTCATTTGGTGATTCAAGAGATTGTGTGGTAAAACAAGCTGCTTTACATTCCTCCAAGACTTAGCCTGAAGGCTGCTCTCCACAGCTACCACTAGGATAGCTTTCTGTAAAGGTTGTCTTAAACCTACCATAAGAGTCGAATTGTACTGGTGCAAGGTGTCCACTTTAACTAGTGAACAGCATATACCAGGCCAACTTCTCACATTGATTTAAAGTGTGTATCTAGCTTACCCTGAATAGGATTGTGGACTCTACTTGGACAGAGTGCATACCTCTGCCAGCTATAGACCCGATTTCTAAGAAACAATATCTATTTTGCACTCAGTGCTATGATCACATTTAAGCTAGTGGTGATAGTGAGCACAAACCATGTAAGAAGGGGCTAATAACCTGCTTAAAATAATTGCAAATACTATTTACACATCATATTTAGCAAATTATGGTAAATAAACTCCATTACCGCCATCTGCATTGTCACCACCTCCATTGCCAACACCATTAACCCACAATACTATTACCACCAGCACAGTATTTATACATTGCTGTCTTTGCAAACATTACCACATTAAATCATGACCCCTTGGCATTGACAATGCTTGCTGTTTAAGCTGCCTATTTACTATGCGTTTTACAAATTAAAAAAATAAATCACTGGTAGTGGCATGTTACCTTGATCTCATGTCATCAGAGGAGAGACAACACATCAGGGAGTTTTGTGGCTGTTGCAAAGCACCGGGTGCAGGAGACAGTTGGCATTGTACCCAGATATGTAGGATGTCAAGCATGTGGCTCTTCTTCCTTTGACTTTCATTTCTGGGATTCACCATTCTCCTGGAAGAGTAGCAGCAATGTTTGTTGCCTGAAGTTGGCACTCTAATATGGTAGCAGTATCTTTTCCTTTGATCAAAATTCCTGAGTAACTTGGGATTGGGAAGGATGTATCATGTCACAATTGTTTCCTGACTTGAATGTTCATTGCCAATTAAATTTCTTTTTTGTCCCTGTTTTTTGGCGCACGTTTTCTGTAGCTGGGTCCCTCTGAAATTCTCTATTCTGGAAGATTTTATGCTGGACTCTTTTTCAACCCTGATTCCATGGTGGTTTTGATGCTCGCTTTTCAGCCTCAGCAGTAAACACCGGACTAACCCTTATATTCAACTGGAACCAAGATAATACTGGTAAAAGAAAACAAGCGTTACAAAGGATTAATTTGTGAGACATGCATCAGATGATTGGATACTCAAATTCTCGATCAACTGTCACTGTCAATGTGCCCATGTTATGGTATATACATATTTAAAAATGAAATACAGTGGGGACCAACATATGTTATACATTCTCATGTGGTCCTATTAGCATACAAATTATGTCTTCAAAGTGAACAAACATTCAAATAGTGCAGAGTGCAGAGTGCTTTATGATACATGCAATGCACTGTTTATGACCTCACAGATTACATCACTCATGGCATGGGCAGTGACATCACTGATGATGACATAACTGATGACATCTCAAATGACATCACTGATGAAATCTCAAAGGACATGAAATGAATTTCTTTGGTTCTATACGAGTGAAATGTTAGCCTAACTATAACGTCCCTGTAACCTTTGGTTTTTTTCAGTGAATTTCTAAGTTTTTAAAAATTCTATTTCCTAACTATAATGGCCCTGTAACCTTTGGTATTTTCAGTGAATTTTCAAGTTTTTTTTAAATGCTAATTCCTAAGTATAATGTCCCTATAACCTTTTGGTTTTTCATTGAATGTCTAAGGTTATTTAAAATTCTGATTTCCAACGATAACATCTCTATAACATTTGAATTTTCCAGTGATTTTTTAATGTTTTGAAATTGTGTTTCGTAACTATATCACCCCACTTTCCTAAATAGTTTTCAAATTTTTCCTAAGATTTAAGTACCTTTCTTCTGCAATTGCATATTATATAACACAGGTGTATAACGAACCAATTATTTTTAAATTTTGGTGTGATGCTGCTTTTAATTTGTGTTAGTATATTTAGAACTGGATTTTTTTTTTATTGATTTTGCTAACATTGTAAAGTTGCAATTCTGGAAGTAATCACATGCAGAAAGCAATTTTTTCTTTATAAAGAGTAAAACACATATATGCACATGGTATTTACTGACATCATGTTTAAAAAGCTCAGTTTCAATTTCTTTGTAAAGAACACCATATTTAAAATGTATTTGTTCTGTTTGCTGCATCGCTGGTCGTTGCGATGTTGTCAGTTTTCCCAAAGACAGTGAGGTTGTTTAAAAATCTAAAACAAATATATACACATAGGGCCTTATTATGATGTAAGTCCTCCCGACAGCGTTGTGGTCACGGTACTGACCGACTTCTGGTCGGCGGTCCCGACACCGCGATTACAATGCGACCGCACATGGTGCGGTCGCATGCTCCCATTTGTCTATGGGAGCTTGTGCAGTGGCCATCAATCGTCCGTCGGAGGCCTCAGGGAATATTGCTTTTGGACATGCTTTCCATGTGTAAAAGCCCGACATGGAAAGCCTGTCGAAAACCGACATCATAATCCTAACGGTGGAAACACCGTCCATTGGGATTATGTGCCAGTCTCTGACTGGCCAAAGGGCTCCGTTAGCCCGTCGGAATACAGCCGGAATGACCGGCTGGTTTCACTTTCTACTGCCTGCATCGTAATGCGGAGGTAGAAACTGAAACCGCAATGAAGCTCGGAAAGCCTCCGACCTGCAGTCAGAGGCTTTCCGGATCTCATCGTAATAAGGCCCATAGTGTAGACAATGTTTGAGAACAGGGGTTTACTAGTATCATCTTTTAACTTCAGTTTTTGTATTTTTTCTTCAGAAAACCAGTTTTGAAATATATTTCCCGTTATAGCGGTGCCGCCAGAAGTCGTGATGACTGCGGTAGTCACGAAGACCGCATGGTTTTTACAAAGTCTAAAACACATATATACATATAGTGTAAACAATGTTTGAGAATAGGGCTTAACTACTATCATCTTTGAACTTCAGTTTTTGTATTTATTTCTTAAGGATACTACTTTTCGGATGTTTTCCCGTAATCGCAGCACCGCCGTTGCGATGGCATCGGTAGACACAAAGATCGCGTGGTTTTTACAAAGTGCAAAACACATATATACCTGTAGTGTAAACAATGTTTGAGAATAGGGGTTAACCACCATCATATTTTAACTTCAGTTTTAGTATTTATTTCTTAAGGAAGCCACTTTTCAAATGTATTTCCCGTTATCACGGCACAGCCGGACATCGCAATTACATCAGTATTCGTGAAGACCTCATGGTATTTTAAAAGTCTCAACACATATTTACACATATTCTATGGTATGATAGAGAATAGGTGTTTATTAGCAGAATGTTAAAACTCAGATTTTTGTAGTTACTGTAGTAAAAATGTCTTTTTACTGGCATATTAGGTAACCTCTAGCATGTTGATCGTCACAAAGGTCATGTGACCGGGACAGAAAGTGATCTGATTGGATTATATACTTTTTAACTATCCTAAAAGGAAGACTCCACCCATATCTATTTTCCTGAAGCTTCCTTTCATTCTGCTGATATTCTGTGGAAGTGGCTAGACAGCTTGCATTTTGGAATCTTTCCTTCTTGAACATGGCAACAGCAGGAGAAGAAGAGGAGCGGGTGTCACAGGAGGTGGATCAGGAGGTACAGGAGATAGCAAATGACAATTCTGAAGATGAAGGACCTGCTCAAAAAAAGTCCAGTATTGCGTGGAAGTTCTTCACTATACCATCAGGAGAGTCCAAAACAGTGGCAAAACTAGTGAAGTGCTCTCTTTGTGATAAAATCTTGCCCAGAGGCTCCAATAAAAAGTACAGCAGTGGAACAACATCAATGCTATATCATTTGAAAACTTATCATTGAAAGTGCCTAAAGATAGCAAGGAAGGAAAGGGAAGCTGGAGCAACATCTGCACCATTTGATGCAGCATCTGTACCTGGTCAGAAGATCCCTCCAGAGGTGCAGAGGATTTCTGGAGACTTTGCTGTAGAGCTTTGTCACATGGCAATGTACTGCATGGATTGTGGGACTATAACAACTGCTGGAGAGCAGTCATTTGCAGTCATGCATGAATCAGCAAGTCACCACAATTATTTATTTTTTTAAACCTACTTTTTGCAGCTTTTGCATGGCGCTTGTTGTTTTTTTTGCACCCCTTGCTGCTGTTTCACTTGCACTAAAAAATACAAAAGAAAAATGTTTAAAAATAATAAAAAAGCAAAGTAAAAAAAAAAGGTTCTAGTTACAGTTAAAAAAGATAAAGTATGCTGTATGAGTGAATGATTGCATGTTTGCAATATGGAATGGATGTAAAAGTGTTGTATCGGTGATTGAATAAGTCCATGAGTGGTGTATAGATGTTACAATGAGTGCCTGAGTCAGTATGGTTTCCGTCTTGGGCTAGGTACAGTGCAGTAGTGTTTCAATTTACATCTGATAGTGAGTAAATACACCGTCGCCTGGTGCTGCCCACTGTACCTGGCCTTCATGGACTTGTCAACCTCCTTTGACTGTTTAAACAGAAATAAAGTTTTGTTGGTGTTAATTAAACTAGGGGTTGATATTGTTTTAGTCACATTTTTGCATGGTCTTCATGAAAATTTGGGTGCCAGGGTCCGATACGGCCAGGCTGGTGAACTTTCCAATATGTTTCTACTAGCCAGTGGAATGCGACAGGGGTGGGTTTTGGCACCCCTGCTTTTTATTTTGTACATTCATGATTTGAATGTCTCCTTAACTAATTCGATCAATGATGTGCAAACAATTTGCCAATTCTGCTGTTCCGGCTTTATTATATGCCGACGACGCTGCATTGTTGGCCAGAACTCCTTGTGAACTGTGTAGCCTGGTGGAATCTTTTGTATAATTTATAAGTACCTTAGATATGAATTCTTTTTTGAGAAATCGCACATTGTGACTTGCGGACCTGGTAGGAAAGCACTGACAGTATTAAAACTGGACGAGAAACTGCTTAGTGCAGTAGGAAATTTCTGATATTTGAGACAGATGTTTGATTCAAGTGATTCTTGGCAGATACAAATAAATTCAGCTGGCGGAAACTCGGAAGGGCAGTGGGCTCCCTTATTAATTTAGCTAAGAAGGATGGTAGGTCCACGATTTCCCCATTTATTAAAGTGTACAAAATGCAATGTGTCCCCACTGCCACATATGGAGCCGGGGTTTGGGGATTTCATAATGCTGCTATCACACAAGTATTGCCAATTTTATTTTGCACTCCAGACTGAACCTAGAGTACATTTCAGACAGTATTAAATTGGCACTCCTCCTGCTTTGGGTGAGTGTGTGGAGTAATAGCAAGGAAAGTTTCAATAGGGCAGTTATTGAGGACTGTCTGAGTTTGGATAAGTGACTCTCCATTCCCTGGCTGTACTATGTCTGTAAATCTCTGGCTGATATTGGTCTTCCTGATTTGTTTAGTACACCTGGTTTAATTACTAAGACCAAAAAAAGGGTGGTCAAGCAGAGGTTTGCTGAACATAGCTCCTCACAGAGGATTCAAGAGGCTATTTTGTAAACACAGTCTTTGCCATTATTACTCAATTTTTGCCACACAGAATACTGCTATGGATTTTACCCTAGAGTTAACACGCTCGGTGCGGTCTCTCCTTCTTAGATTCAGGTCGGGGTTGGTTTGGCGTTTAGCATGTTTTTGTGATGGGGATAATGAGTTGGGTAGCGTGCTGCCCCTGTCCCTGTCCCTGCAATGGTAAGGCAGAACAATCTTTGATACATTTGATGTTTTTCTGTGGCTTCTATCGTACGTTTTTCAGCTTTGTCTTAAACCCACATTTAAACAGTTAGCCTTTCGGAAATGTAGGGTGGCCTTAACCTTCCTTCAAATTTTTAATAGCCCTGATATTTGTTATAGCGTGTATTGTTTTCTTAGGATGCCTATCCGCAGCAGAAGATCCATGGAAGGGAGCTAGTAGGGTATTTGAGGCATCTAGAGGGACAGTTTTATACACTCTTTTAAATCAATTTGCTGTATGTGATGGCTTGATGTGATTTGAATGTTTTTAGCTAATTATGAATTAATTGAGAATGTAATTTATGATACTGTGTTTGCTTTGATATGTTTTATTGTATTGTTTTTACTCTGTGCTTTTATGATCTTTTAAAGATGGAATAGAGATCTATTGAAATGAATTGAATTGAGTGCATGGATGTTAGATTGAATGCATGAGAGGTGCATGGATGATTGAATGAGTGCATGAGTGGTGTATGCATGATTGAATGACTGCATGAGTGGTGCATTGATGATTGCATGAGTGAATGAGTGGTGGATGAATGTTACAATGAGTGCATGAGAGGTGAATGGATAATTGAATGATTAGATGAGTAGTGCATGGACGATTGAACGAGTACATGAGTGGTGCCTGGATGTTAGTATGAGTGCATGAGGGGTGTATAAATATTAGAATAAGTGAATGAGTGGTGCATGGATGTTAGAATAAGTGCATGAGAGGGGCATGGATGATTGAATGAGTGCATGAGTGGTGCATGGATGTTAGAATGAGTACATGAGTGGTGCATGGATGTTGCAATGAGTACATGAGTGGTGCATGGATGTAACAATGAGTGCATGAGTGGTGCATAGATGTTACAATGACTGCATGAGAGGTGCATGGATGATTGAATGAGTGTATATGAGGTGTATGGATGATTGAATGACTGCATGAGTAATACATGGATGATAGCATGAGTGGTGCTTAAATGTTAGAATGAGTGCACAAGTTCTGCATGGTTGATTGAAAATGTGCATGAGTGGTATATGGATGATTGAACGAGTGCAGGAGTGGTGCATAGATGATGAAATGAGTGTGTGAGTGATGCATGGATATTAGAATGAGTGCATTAGAGATGCATGGGTGATTAAATATGTGCATGTGTGATGTATGGATGATTGAATGAGTGCTGCATGGATGATTGCATAAGTGCATGAAGGGTGCATGTATGTTAGAATGAGTGTATGAGATGTGCAAACTATGATTGAATGAGTGGATGAGTGGTACATGGGCGATTGAATGAGTCCATGAGTAGTGCATGGATGGTGCATGCATGTTAGAATACGTGTATGAGAGGTGCATGGATGATTAAATGAGTGGATGAGTGATGCATGGATGATTGAATGAGTACATGAGTGGTGCTTAGATGTTAGAATGAGTGCACGAGTGCTGCATGGATAATTGAATATGTGCATGAGTGATGTATAGATGATTGATTGAGTGCATGAGTTGTGCATGGATGTTAGGATGTGTGCAAGAGTGCTGCATGGGTGATTGAATATGTGCATGAGTGATGTATGGATGATTGAATGAGTGCTGCATGTATGATTGCATGAGTGCATGAATGGTGCATGTATGTTAGAATGAGTGTATGAGAGGTGCATGGATGATTGAATGAGTGGATGAGTGGTGTATGGACAATTAAATGAGTACATGAGTGGTGCACCAATGTTACAATGAGTGCATGAGAGGTGCATGGATGATTTAATGAGTGCATGAGTGGTGTATGCATGATTGCATGACTATATGTGTGGTGCATGGATGTTAATATGAGTTCATGAGTGGTGTTTAGATGCTAGAATGTGTGCATGCGTGGTGTATGAATGTTAAAATAAGTGCATGACATGTGCATGGATGACTGAATGATTGCATGAGTGGTGCATGGATGATTGAATGAGTGCATGCGAGGTACATGGATGACTGAATGAGTTGTGCATGGACTATTGAATGTGTGCATGAGTGGTGCATGGATGTAAAAATGAGTGCATGAGTGGTGCATAGATATTAAAATGACTGCATGAGAGGTACATGGATCATTGATTCAGTGCTTGAGTGGTGCATGGATGACTGAATTAGTGTATCAGTGGTGTATAGTTGATTGAATTAGTGCATGAGAGGTACATGGATGAATGGATGAGAGCATGAGTGGTGCATGTACGATTGAATGAGTGGTGTATGGATGATTGAATGAGTGCATGAGTGGTTCATGGATGATTGAATGAGTGTATGAGGGATCCATGGATGATCGAATGAGTACATCAGTCATGCATGAATGATTAGAGGAGTGGTATATACATGACTGAATGTGTGCATGAGTGGTGCATGGATTATTGAATAAGTGAATGAGTGGTGAATGAATGATTGAATGAGTGCATCAGCAATGTATCCATACTTCAATTAATGTGACAGTGGTGTTGGATGACTGTATGAGTGTTGTATGGATAATTGAATGTATGCATGAGTGGTGTATGGTGATTGAATGAGTGCATCAGTGGAGCATGTATGTTACAATGAGTGCATGAGTGGTTCATTATGTTACAATGAGTGCATGAGTGGTGAATGGATATTAGCATGAGTGCATGAGTGGTACATGGATGATTGAATGAGTGCATGAGTGGTGGATGGATTGAATGAGTACATGAGTGGTGTATGGATGATTAAATGAGTGCATGAGTGCTGTATGGATGATTGAATGAGTGCATGAGTGGTGCATGGATGATTCAATATGTGCATGAGTGGTGCATGGATGATTGAATGAGTGCATGAGTGGTAGATGATTAAATTAGTGCATGAGTGGTATATGGATCATTGAATGAGTACATGAGTGGTACATGGATGATTCAATTAGTGCATGAGTGGTGTATGGATGCTTGAATGAGTGCATGAGTGGTGGATTGATGATTTAGAGAGTGCTTGAGTGGTCCATGGCTATTACAATGAGTGCATGAGTGGTGCATCGATGTTACAATGAGTGCATGAGAGCTGCATGAATGAGTGAATCAGTGCATGAGTAGTGTTTGGATGATTAAATCAGTGCATGAGTGGTGAATGGATGATTGAATTAGTGCATCAGTGGTGTGTAGATGACTAAATTAGTGCATGAGTGGTACATGGATAATTGAATGAGTGCATGACTGCGTGTATGGGTGACTGAATGAGTGCATATGTGTGATGTGTGGATGAATGAATGAGTGCATTTGTGGTGCATGGACAATTGAATGAGTGGTGTATGGATGATTGAATGAGTACATGATTGGTACATGGATGATTGAATGAGTGCATGAGTGGTGGGTGGATGAATAAATGAGTGCATGAGTGGCGTATGGATGATTGAATGAGTGCATGAGTGGTACATGGATGATTCAATGAGTGCATGAGTGGTGTATGGATGATTCAGTGAGTGCATGAGTGGTGAATCGATGATTTAGAGAGTGCATGAGTGTTGCATAGATGTTACAATGAGTGCACGGGAGGTGCATGAATGATTGAATCAGTGCATGAGTAGTGTTTGGATGATTGAATCAGTGCATGAGTCATGCATGGATGATTGAATTAGTGCATCAGTGATGTATAGATGATTGAATCAGTGCAGGAGTGGTACATTGATAATTGAATGAGTGCATGACTGCATGTATGAGTGACTGAATGAGTGCATGAGTGATGCATGGATGAATGAATGAGTGCATGAGTGTTACATGGATGTCTGAAATATTGGTGTTTGAATATTGAAGGAGTGCTTGAGTGGTACATGGATGATTGAATGAGTGCTTGAGTGATACACAGATGATTGAATGAGTGCATCAGTCGTGCATGAATGATTAGATGAGTGGTGTATAGATGACTGAATGAGTACATGAGTGGTGCATGTATGATTGAATTAGTGCATGAGTGGTGAATTAATAATTGAATGAGTGCATCAGTGTTGTATGCATACTTCAATGAGTGTGACAGTGGTGTTTGGATCATTGAATGACTGCACAAGTAGTCTATGGATGATTGAATGAGTGCATGAGTGGTGTATGGATGATTCAATGAGTGCATGAGTGGTGTATGGATGATTGAATGAGTGCATGAGTGGTGGATTGATGATTTAGGGAGTGCATGAGTGGTTTATGGATATTACAATGTGTGCATAAGTGCTGCATAGATGTTACAGTGAGTGCATGAGAGGTGCATGGATGATTGAATCAGTGCATGAGTGGTGCTTGGATTATTGAATCAGTGCATGCGTGGTGAATGGATTATTGAATTAGTGCAATAGTGGTATATAGATGATTGAATTAGTGCATGAGTGGTACATGGATAATTGAATGAGTGCATGACTGTGTATATGTGTGACTGAATGAGGGCATAAATGTTGCATGGATGAATACATAAGTGCACGAGTGGTGCATGGACAATTGAATAAGTGGTGTATGGATGATTGGATGACTGCATGAGTGGTACATGGATGACTTAATGAGTGCATGAGTGGTGAATGAATGATTGAATGAGTGCATCAGCATTGTATGCATACTTCAATGAGTGTGGCAGTGGTGCTTGGATCTTTGAAAGTCTGTATAAGTAATGTGTGGATAATTGAATGAGTGCATGAGTGGTGCATGATGATTGAATAACATCATCAGCAGAGCATGGATGTTACAATGAGTGCAAGAGTGATGTATGGATGATTGAATGAGTGCATGAGTGGTGTATGGATGATTAAATGAGTGTATGAGGGATGTATGGATGATTAAATGAGTGCATGAGTGGTGTATGGATAATTCAATGAGTGCATGTGTGGTGGATTGATGATTTGGAGAGTGCATGAGTGGTTTATGGATGTTACAATGAGTACATGAGTGGTGCATAGATGTTACAATGAGTGCATGGGAGGTGCATGGATAATTGAATCAGTGCATGGGTGGTGCATGGATGATTGAATCAGTGCATGACTGTGTGAATCGTTGACTGAATGCATGAATAAGTGCTGCATGGATGAATGCATGAGAGCGTGAGTGATACCTAGATGATTGAATGAGTGCATGGGTCATGCATGGAAGATTAGATGAGTGGTTTATAGATGACTGGATGAGTGCATGAGTGATGCATGAATGATTGAATGAGTGCATGAATAGTGAATGAATGATTGAATGAGTGCTTCAGTGGTATATGCATACTTCAATGAGTGTGACAGTGGTGCTTGGATCATTGAATGACTGCATGAGTAATGTGTTGGATAATTGAATAAGTGCATGAGTGATGCATGATGATTGAATGAGTACATCAGTGGTGCTTCGATGTTACAATGAGTGCATGAGTGATACATGTATGATTGAATAAGTGCATGAGTGGTGCATGAATGACTGAATTAGTGCATGGGTGGTGTATGGATGATTAAATGAGTGCATGAAAGGTACATGGATGATTGAATGAGTGGATGAGTTGTACATGGACAATTGAATGAGTACATGTGTGGTGCTTGGATATTACAGTGAGTGCATGAGTGGTGCAGAGATATTTCAATGAGTGCATGAGAGGTGCATGGATGATTGAATGAGTGCATGAGTAGTACATGGATGATTGCATGAGTGCATGACTGGTGAATGGATATTAGTATGAGTGCGTGAGTGGTGCATGGATGACTGAATGAGTATATGAGTGGTGTATGGATGATTGAATAAGTGCATGAATGGTGCATGGATGATTGAATTAGTGCATGAGTGATGGAAGGATGATTGAAAGAATGCATGAACAGTGTATGGATAATTAAATGAGTGCATGAGAGGTATATGGATGATTGAATGAGTGCATGAGTGCTACATGGATGATTTAACAAGTGCATGAGTGGTGTATAGATAATTGAATGAGTGCATGAGTGGTGGATTGGTGATTTAGAGAGTGCATGTGTTGTCCATGGATGTTGCAATGAGTGCCATAAGAGTTGCATGGATGATTGTATGTGTATATAAGTGCTTGTATTGCTTAGTGAGTGTCTGTTTGGGAGTCTGAATGGTTCTATCAGTGTGACTGTGGGGAAGTGAATTGAAGTATGTCTGCATGTATGGATGAATGAATGGTACTTAAGTGACTTTATGAATGAGCAAATTGTTGGAATAGTACATGCATGTTTGAGTGGATGGGTATTAGTGCTGCTATTGGTAAGTTAATTGGTGGGTAAGTGCTTGCATGGCTGAGTGACAGAATGGATGTATCAATCTAGGTTTGAGTGAGTGAATGGGTGCATCAGTGACTGTATGGGTGAGTGAACACGTGGTTGACTTCGTATAAGGGTGAATGAAATAGTGGATAAGTTTGTGTATGAGTTAGTGATTGGCAATATAAGTGATTGGATAGTCGAGTGAATGGGTGCATATGTACCTTTATTTGTGTATAAATGAGTCCATAAGTGCTTGTATGTGTAGGTGAATGGATGCAATACTTTCCTTACCACTAAGAAATATTTCTAGGGAACAAAAATGATTTGACAGATTGAATCTCACTGAAGTGCAGCCAGTCTGGTAAAAGAAAAAGAAAGAAAAGATATGTTAGTATTTGATCTTGAACATTACACAACTATAACAAAATAGATTACTTATACATAGTGAAAACATTATTTTCTTCTTTTCACTGTTCTCAGCTTCCATAATTTTTCACCATAAACAGTGGTCTGTATGAAGCATCATCAATGAACAGTGGGAAAAAAAAGAATCAATGAATTGTAAAAAAACAATGCTGCATAGTACATCTCTACAGCTAAGTAATACTATGCATAACACTCACTAGAATTCACTAACTTGTGGCTTTTTCTAAACTTACTACAATAATGTGAGGAAATATAGGGTATAACCGTTTCTTATATCTGATAGAATATAACATGTAATTGTTAAACAGTTTTCAACTTTGCACATTCTTTTGAAAACATCCTTCCGTTTACGTGAAATAATATGGAAAATGATGCACATAGACAAAATAGCACATAGTAGTATGCAGAACTTCTTGCTGGAGAAACAAAAGATTTTATTTTTATTTTTCAAGATTGTTTAAGGTGGTAACTAAGGCTGGTCTTATTGCACTACATTCATTTAGTATTTAATTATAATAACAGAATGTACTGTCTACATGTCATATAAACTCCTTTGTTGAACGTTTAAGGAATGTTGCATTTTGAACAAGATTTTTAAGACATAACTCCCAATCGGCAGAATAATGTCTAGGAAACTGTAAACAAAGTAATAAAAAAACACCATACACCCACTTTTTAACTAATAATCTTTAGAATTTGGGTTGAAGAAATAACAGATATGACTTTGGTAATCTCCTAAGTAGTCTTGGCTTGGTTTTTCGATTGACCTCATTGCATTCTATCCATCCGGATTATCATCTTAAAAGACAGTATATTGTCCAGACATTGTATTTACTCTTTCAACGAAGATAATTACAAAAGTACTAAAAGTCCTTCCTGAAATTGACATTTGTCCAGCTACGAAGTTTGTTATTTCAGTTTCCAATTTTGAACCATCAGGTCTGCATCGTTGTAAGATTATTGGAATGTATTTTTCTGTTCTTTCAAGAAACGATGGGCTTGATTCACAAAAGTAATCTGAGACAAAATCCTAACTTTACGACTTTCGGTATTCACAAAGGGCATTTAGGAGTAGTAAAGTTAGGATTTTGTCTCAGTTAAACTTAAGTTTTGGTCTTAAGTTAAACATAAGACCAAAACTTAAGTTTAACTGAGACACAATCCTAACTTTACTACTCCTAAATGCCCTTTGTGAATACCGAAAGTCGTAAAGTTAGGATTTTGTCTCAGATTACTTTTGTGAATCGGGCCCAATGTAGATAAGAGGTCTGATTTGCAGTTGGGGGAGGTCATATTTTGGTTGGCCTTATTGGTCGATTGCTGAAAAGGCACATTTTTACAATATGGTAATGTCAATTAGACAGTAAATTAATCATTCTGAATTGATTACAGTGCTGGAGGTGAAATCACAATCTTCACACTTATGCTGACATTTATAACTTAATCCAAATAACTCATTAATATTTGCTTGTTCTTCCACTAATGCTCTAGCAGTACCATAGTAAATTCTTGTGCATCTTGTTGAATATTCACAGAAAACACTATTGCTTAAGTAGATACATCTATAAGATCTCGTATTCCTGAAGCAAAATGTATTGTAGTTCTGTCACTGAGTAAGCTTTGCAGCAAACCGTATAGTGCAGAACAAAGTCTCTTATTTCTTTTTTGTTTGATTTCGGTAACAAAATATGGCAACTGGAATAGTATATTGACAACAACATGTGCATAGCAGATGACCCATCATTTAGCATTTTCTTCTTCTTTGATTGTGGGTGATTTTCCTTCTGTACCTAGGGCCTGATTCACAGAACTAACTTACGACAAAATCCTAAACTTACTACCATTTTGGTATTCACAGAATGAACTTACTCATTTTGGTATTCACAGAATGAACTTACTCATTTTGGCATTCACAGAATGAACTTACTCATTTTGGTATTCACAGAATGAACTTACTACCATTTTGGTATTCACAGAATGAACTTACTCATTTTGGCATTCACAGAATGAACTTACTCATTTTGGTATTCACAGAATGAACTTACTACCATTTTGGTATTCACAGAATGAACTTACTCATTTTGGTATTCACAGAATGAACTTACTACCATTTTGGTATTCACAGAATGAACTTACTACCATTTTGGTATTCACAGAATGAACTTACTACCATTTTGGTATTCACAGAATGAACTTACTACCATTTGGTATTCACAGAAGGCACTTACTCATTTTGGTATTCACAGAAGGCACTTACTCATCAATGAGTAAGTGCCTTCTGTGAATACCAAAATGTGTAAGTTACACAAAATGTGTAAGTTACACAAAATGAGTAAGTTACACAAAATGTGTAAGTGCCTTCTGTGAATACCAAAATGAGTAAGTTCATTCTGTGAATACCAAAATGAGTAAGTTCATTCTGTGAATACCAAAATGAGTAAGTTCATTCTGTGAATACCAAAATGGTAGTAAGTTTAGGATTTTGTCATAAGTTAGTTCTGTGAATCGGGCCCTTAGTTTTGTTCAACATCTATATTCTGTTATGTAATTTTGTGCTTCGGACAGATTGATCATTTCTCATAAACAGGGTACTGTCCTAAATGAGGAGCAAATGCACTCCTTAACTTATTGTACTCGCTTATGCAGCTTGCATCAGCACTAATTTTTTCTCATCAAAGTCAATCAAAAACAACTGGACAATGGTTTATCAAGCGATAATGCTATATATGACAGTCCTTCTTTGAATACAGTACTTCCAATATTTACAAAAGCTGCATCTACACCTAACACATGTGATTTGTGGATTGTTACAGCTTATGGCAGTAACACTGGAAACTGCTTTTGCTGTACATATAAGTCTTTCAATAACAAAAACGTACCACGCATCGATCAATCTGCTTGACACTGTCAACCAGATCACATTTTATCATCAAGTTTTCCTTGTCATCTCTGTTTGGATAATTAACAATATTTATAATTTTACCCATTGTACCCTTTACTAACCCTTCTTCAGCATTCAGATTCTGACATAACATTATACGACAGTCCTTACAGAGATGTAACTGCTCCTCTAATCCTGCAGTTTTTGATCCATACTTTTCCAGAGAATCCAATTTTGCTTATAGTTTATCTGTTAATAGTACTGTTACTCCCTAATGTTCCATTTTTCAGTAGCTGTAATTCTAAAATATCTTCTTTCTCCAGTTGTAGGAATTGTTCATTGAAGTTGGAGCACTCTTGTAGGGTTGGCAGTAAACAAACTATAGACTTGTTATCTTTAATGAAATTATACATTACTTGACCTGGTGTAACATTGATTGGAAATAATTTGTTGATAAGACTTGTTTCAAAAGCATATTTTCCTTGTTTTGTCAGAACTCCTACTCTAATGTCCTTTATTATATCTCCATCCTCCACATCTCTTGATTGACATATATTGTGCAGTAATTCTTCTGTATTCAAAGTATTGCCAAATATTCATGTTCCCAATACTTCCAAGAGAATTTCTTGTTTCCTCATGTAGAAGTATCTTGAAAACAGGTTGTCCTTTTACAGGAGTTAGTTGTAGTAAGTCAACAAATACAATTAAATGTTTTGCACCAAACAGTACGTCATAGTTTGTTTTAAATATCTGCTGCATTTTTTAATGTATGAAGGCAAGCATTAGGTTCAATACCATGCTGACTTCATCAATAATCAGTAGCTTCAGTTTTTTAATACTCTTGCTTCCTCATGACAAGCGTCACCTGATAATTTGTGGTATTCCAGTTTGTTGTTATGTTCCACAGGTAGTAATAATGTAGAGTAATTCCGTTAATATTATGTGCAGCTAATCCTGTTGGAACAGTTACTACAAATGTGAATCTGTAGTCTTCTGTAGATAACTGGTGAATACTTTAATTAAGAAGCTTTTTCCAGTGCCAGCTTCCCCACTAATGTATAGTAGAACTGGTCACAATATTTGGTATTCCAGCTTGTTGACATGTTCCACAGGTAATAATAACAGTCGATGAAGAGTAATTCCATTAATATTCTGTGCAGCTAATCATGTGGTGCAGTTACTACACATGACACATTTGAATCTGTAGTCTACTGTAGATAACCAGTGAGTACTTTAATTAAGAAGCTTTTTCCAGTGCCAGCTTCACCACTTATGTATAGTAGAACTGGTTACAATATTTGGTATTCCAGTTTGTTGTCATGTTTCTCAGGTAGCAATAACAGTTGATGAAGAGTAATTCCATTAATATTCTGTGCAGCTAATCCTGTTGGTGCAGTTACTACACATGACAAATTTGAATCTCTAATCTTCTGTAGATAGCTGGTGAGTACTTTAATTAAGAAGCTTTTTCCAGTGCCAGCTTCACCACTTATGTATAGTAGAACTGGTTTAAATGAAGAACAATGACACTCTTTCTTCTCATGCAAGTATCCATGCTGTAGTTTATCTTTAACTTCATTAAAAATGTCTTTCTGTTCATTATTCAGGTGCCACACTAATTGTTCGAAGTCTTTAGGTTCAGCTCTTGCATGCTGCATTACATTCTCCCCCTCATTCATAGCTATAGCTGCCTCATTTTGAATAACTGGCTCTCCAAAAGGATCTTGACTTGCTGGTGTTGAACTTTGGCTACTCTGAGAATTCTCCCTGGCTATCTCAGCAGCAATTGTTTCCTCTTGTACAATCTCATTCTTAACATTTGAAGGTAATTTGGAAATACAAAGCACTCAATGGTGTCTTTCACAGCATTAAAAGAGTCTTTCTAATAGTCATAGTGTCCACGTAATTCTGAATCTGCACGCCATGGGTTGAACAACTGCAAAAGTGGCAAGTAGAAAAACTCTTTTTGACTGGTGTTTAGAAACTCAGCTTTCTGAGGTTGATGAGATTTCCTTTCTTATGTCTCACCAAACAACCAGCACATCCAAGTACTCCATATCTTACTTGTTCTATAAATTTAGTAATGTTTCTTCTGTATGTTTAATGCTGAAGTATTTCATATAGACACTAGCTTTCAAGATGTGTACTTCGTCTTGGGTAGCATGTATCCAACATGTTATTTATCAGAATATCTGTACTCTCAGGTTCAAATTCAGCAAGATATTGCATTTCTGGGAAAGACTTAAATACTCTGTTATGACTGTTTGCAAGCCCTAGGCTCACCCACATGATTCATCTTGACTTAGAGAATAAACTAGCTGAGCTTAATCTGTCAGAACATTCATATGAATCTATTTCTCTGTGGGGAATATTTTTCAACCTAAAACTGTACAATTTCTTTGTGAGACTTTTTTCAGCTGAAATCTCCTCCCACATCTCTTGCATCTCTGTCTTCTCTGACTTTGTTATACATGGAGTGATGTAGCAAGCATCAGCAAAACAGTTGTCTGCAACAAATTGTAGATCCATATTTGCATTCTACATCTTCAGAATGACAGGGTTGTAGTCATTAATGTACTTGGAGGCCTATGTACTTCTCAGGCTGTATGTATTTTTGGGTGATTTCCATGTGAGGGTATGTCTCACTGCAGACATAAAGCTATTCACTCTTCCTTCTGTGATAACAGGTTGTAGGAATCTAAAACATCATCTTGTGTAAAATTTTCCTTTGCATCTGTAGATTCAATGACAGTATTTCACTCCCCTATGCTTTTGGAATCGTAGAACTTGTTGTTTTACGACAAGTTCTACGATTCCAAAATTGTCACCAATGTCCTTTGGAATTGCATAAGTCACATATTGCTGTATGAAACACAACACAGAGTCATCGGTATTTGTTCCAAATTTTGGAGCATCTTTTACCCATAGCAGCATGTGAATATGTAGAGCACTTCTAGCTTTGTACTCTTTGCGCCAAAAGAATCAGTCACTTCACCAAAAGGAAGATTCGTTTTGTTGCTGATAAAAACCATCATGGCTTGAAATGTGTGTTTAAAATATCTGCAAATGTTTGCAGGGTCCAATGAGCCGAGTTCTCCTGGTGTCTTCAGATTGATGTCTTTTATATTTGAATTTGCCTCTCGCAAGAATTCCAGCAGGTCATCCCATGCATACTAACCACAACTGAGTGTTGGAAACCATGTACCTAGCATGCATTTCAGCTCACCATTTCGATGATACTAAGGCTCATTGGTCCCACGTTGACATGCCATGAGATTAATCAAGTTATATTCCAGCTGTTGATCTTTTCCTTGAACTATCTTAACAAATTCCCTTGCTGATATATTTTGCAGCTTTCAACCTATTTTCACGATGTGATTTACGGCAAAAGACAACCCAGAAAAGTCATTTTAAAATAGTAAATGAAACATGTAAAGGATACACTGGCGAACTCTAAGGTCCTCTAAGTAAAGTCTAGTTGATCTGTACTCAGCCGCTGGTATTTGCACAGGTCGGTCATCATACCTAAGACCTAGTCCAGTAGGAAAGAGATGCGGTAAACAGCAAGCTTCTAAACATTTTTCCCACACACTTAAGGGAGCTCCTTTCACTTCTTTCAATTGCTGTAGAATAATAGCATCACCAATAATTTATTTAGAATGCATGGGATGGATGCTATAATGTTCATACATTTCTTCTAATCTGGATAGATCCACTTTTTCTATCTGACCTGTCAATGGTGATATGTCGTCCTCTGTGTGTGTGATATCTTGAAGAATATCTACACTTCTATGGTGAATGTTATTTTGTACCAGATGTAAAGTTGCTTTTTAACTTTAGTAACATCTACTAACTCTTTACATATCATTTTACTCTTGGTAGCGACACCATTTACTAAAATTACAAATTCATCTTCCAAATCTCTCTGCACCCTTATAGTTTCAATATTTTGCTTAAAATCTAATTCTGGAGCTCAGTTGGAGGTAATTTCCCTGTCTTTGGCTCCATACAAAATATAGCTTGGAATGGATGTACACATTGGATTAGTATAAATTCATAAATATTCAAATCTTATGTACTTCTGGAATAGGTATTATTTCTAACTTCTCAATTAGGAATTTTGTTTTCCTCCACCTTACTATAGCAGTACTTACATATAACTTATCGGGTGGCAAGTCAAACTGTTCCTCTACAAATAAGTAAACAGCAAATTCATGCCATTTATTATTATTCTCTTTTTCACTTTTTATGTACAAATCAACATTCCGAGTGTAGTGAGTGCATCAACAACATATACAAACACAATTCGGTTTCTCTGAACACACTGTAAAACTTTATAATCTCTTCTTCAAAGCTTTCCACTGTAATACCTATTTCCTGTTCTGCATCACCTGCTCTTAAGAACTCTTTATGTTCTCTACAATCCTGTTCAGGACCAAAGAAGCAAAACTGCACATCATCACAAACCTTTTCTACCTCTGCCGCAGTACCATGCAAAAGAGCTGTATTCATTTCTCCTAAAAGTAGAGCAGGAGATTTTAGATAGTAAAGCCTCCTAACTAAAGTTTGCATTTTTGAGTGGTGTACAGCTAACATTCTGGAATGATGAAAGCTGTTTTGCCATACTTTCTTTGATAGACAAGCTAGTGAGTGTCCTTGTAAATTAGTATGGTTTCTTACTTTGCATGGATCTAATCCTTGCAAAGTACCTATTTTCTGTTTTAAACTTCTGCAAAGAAACATGCGGAGGAAATTTCCCAATACATCAATTGATTGCTGTTGGATACTGCAAACCCCACTACAGCTCCATTTGTATACAGGTGCATGTCAGCAATCACTTCCTGTACATTTGTAGCTACCAATCTCTTCTTTTGGAACAGGAGTACCATTCTTCATCTCATAACATCATCCATATTCATCAACTGCATGGACTTATCTATTGTCTTGAAATTAGCTTTCTTCATTAAAGAAAGGCTCAGTACTCGAAGTATGTATCCATTCAGCGCTAAAAGCTTTGCAAAAGTTACTTCTATTAATCAGTCTTTTCTTTTGGCTCTGTCTCCTCATAGTCAACACTATTTTGTCCAGTGTCTTCATTCTCTTTAAAATCAAGATAAGTAGCTTCCTCCTCAGAGCAAACGCATTATCAACTACACTTTCAACACATTCCTTTTGTCTGATTGCTTGTACTCTTCTTTTATACAGAACATTCTAACTCATTTTTCTTGAACTGCCTCTGCCATCTGGTTAAAGTCTCTCCTTTTTTTGACAATGTCTTAATTTTTATATGAGAGACTTTTTGTCCTTTGTTAGTTGGTGTTAAACTTTTTTTGTTGACTTGTTTTTGTAGTGTTTCCAGTTGTGCACATACAATTTTAAGAAATTACTTTGTTCTCTTAGAACAGCAGTTCTTTTCTCTTTCACCACCTTTCCGCATTTTGTCCCTTTTGTGTCTTAGTTCTGAGGAGATGGTGTGTTTGCTGCTGTTTCTTTCTCCTCTGAGTTTTTGATGGCATTGTAACTCTCTATAGTTAACTAGATATTGATGTCTGAAAACAAAAAAAAACAGAAGCACATTCACCATTTGAATATTTAGTATCAGTTTATATTTTTAACTATTTACCTACCAACATAAACAGTTATCTGAATGAGTGAATGTTCAAGTGCTTTTGTTAGTATGTGCCTCTATGCATTTGTAGGTTGTTAGAAATAGGATTTCTGGTTGACTAGGGCTTGCGCCTAAGCCAGGCAGAAACCACCACTCTAGTCAGGGCAAGGGAGTTACACGCTGAAGATAACCCCTGCTCACCCCCTTGGTAGCTTGGCACGAGCAGTCAGGCTTATCCCAGAGGCAATGTTTAAAGCGTTTGTGCAACACACACACAGCAGCAACACACTGGGCACACCACAAAAGAAACTCCACACAAGGTTATATAAAAAAATAGCCTTTGTATTATCCAAAACACATTAGAATCATAATCACACATATACACTGTGCCAACTGGCACTAGGCAATATTCACAGGGGATTATATACAGGACAGGGCCAATCGGGCCACTGTCAGAACCTTTAGAAAGCACTAGTAGCACATATAAACCACAACCAGTAACTACTGGTACAATAATGACCTCATCATTATGTCTAACAACATAAACGCATTATGTCTGCATCACAGTAGGCATAAACACATTACGCACAAATCATTATAGGCATAAACACATTATGCCACCTCTGTAGGCATCACATTAGGCATAAAACACATGGTGCATAAATCACATATAGCAACAACACATTATGCAGTCCTTTAGGGCCTTGCGCCCTCCTAGTACACTCAGGTACCAACCATGAAAATGACCCCAGGCCAACTGGCCTTCTCTGGAGCTCAAATGCCCTCTGTCCCAAATGTCAGGGCTTTTGGCTGCCACCGCAGCGGCGTGCAGGCCCAACTGGCCAGCACCAGAAATGGGGGCAAGGTTGTGATCCACCCGGTTCTCTCTAGAGACCAGAAACCATGCCACCAGCATTGCAGCTGCCCGTGCTCACGGTGCAGCTGTGACGATCCACTAAGCACTTGGCACTAACAGTGCCTTAGGGAGCCCGTCCGGTGCCGCTCTCGGTACCAATCGTGCTCAGGGAGCACCAACAATGCTCTCAGTACAGCCCCCACTCACCGGGGCTCCTTGTAGACAACTCCGCCCTATTTAGGCGGGGCAGGCACCGACAATGTGCCTCGACAGGCCCCCACTCCCGGGACTCTTCTGTGCAAGCAGGCCCAACAGGGCGTTTTGGGGAGCCCCCCTCACCGGGGCTCCTCCAGCCAGGAAATCACCAGCAGCTTGTTGGCACCGACAGAGTGCCTGGCAGGCTTCGTGCTCACTCACCCACTTTGGAGCCATCTCCAGTCCCTCTTCTTTGTGCGCCTGGGACCCGCGAGGCTCTTCAGCTGAGGGCCCGCGAGGCTCCGGTCCTTAAGGCACCGGCGACTTTCCCCATTGGCGGCATCCGGGACTCTTGGCTTCCTGGGCCTTAGGCCCCGCCCACGACCAGGCCTTCCGTTGCCTGTCTTCCGGCCGGCACTTCCTTTCTGCCACAACTCCTCCCACAATCAGGCATGGGCGCCTGACTATCAGGTCGCGCTGGCGGCGATCTGGGACACAAATGCGGGGTAGGCTGATCCAAAGATCAGTTTTAGTTTTGCCTTGGCAAGATGGGTCCACCTAAGGTCCATGGAAGCATACGAATCCGCTGTATAAACATTGGCACTTCAAAATGGAAAGAAGGCCATTTTGAGATTTTAGAAAAAGATGGAAAGGCTACTCTGTTGGTTGTCTACAAAGCTGGTGGAGCTCCAAAATCCTTTAAGTTGCACCAAAATATCAAGTCTGTGTTATTTCGACCCAATGGAAATAATCTCTCACGGTTGATGGTGACTCTGAAGGATGCCAGCCATCTGACAATTGACAGGGTTTCTCTTGTTGCTGGGAAGGATATGGAGACATATCTAATGTCGGTCTGTGATGAGGGCATGCCCACAGCAAAAGCATTGCTTGGATCTGCAAGTTTTGGATGTGTTTTGGGAAGCCGTAGTACACAGAAGGAAGAGAACATACAGATCTCTGCAGTTAAAAACCAGACTCCCACCCGATGAGCGAGCTTAGAGAATAAGGAAGAAACCCCTGTCCGGAAGCCGCTCTGTGCTACAATGAAAACCTCTCCTGGGAATGGAATACTTGGAAGCAAGGGGACTGGTTCTTCTAATGCTTCCCCTCCTCTGAGAGCAGGCTTGCAGGAAACTAGGAATGAGAAGCAGAAAAGAATGCAATCTTTGATGCAGGAACTAAACGAAGATTATCCCAAAGAGAATGATTCATCTACCAGTAACAAGTCTGTGGTCGATCCAGCTTGGAAATTCCTAAACCGCAGCCGAGAAAAACAGTTGGTTTTGAGACAAACTGAGGAGAATAAAGTAACAGGGGTCTTCCCAATGCAGTCCTCATCCTTCTATAGCAGCAGACCTTCTTCAAAAGAATACTGTTTTGGGAATTCCAGTGCAGAGAGGTATAATGTAGCTACTCAGTCACCTTCTGTGAAGAGAACACTTGGGTTCACCTCACAGCCTGCTTCTGGGAAAAAAATTAGACCGAGTCAGGATTACACTGGATGGAATAAGTCTAGTTTTCAGCTGTCTAGTCAAACACAGCAGCTGCAGGGCTTTTCAAACCTTGGAAATACATGCTATATGAATGCAATTTTACAGTCCCTCTTTTCGCTGCAGTCATTTGTCAATGACCTACTCAAGCAGAGAATTCCCTGGAAGAAAATCCCTGTCAATACGCTGATCAGGTAACTTCATTTTTGTGCAGACTACATTCTCCATGATGTACTTTTCATTAAAATTAATTTCCATAAAAATGTTTATGCATTGGGAGTTTCCCAGTCCTGTTTGTAATCCGTGGTTAAAGGGTAAACAGTTTAGTGTTAAAATCTGCGTTTTATATACCATGGTTGTAACCAGTCTACCTCATTGTTTTGATCATCTGAATTGCAGGCAGTGAATTTGAGGTGCTAAGAACTATGAGGACACAATATCTCATAATTACTAATACTAATACTTGAGTGATTTGAATAGGGCCTTCCATTAAAGCTCTCCTTCTCCCCTTGTTGGGGAGGGAACCAGCTTTTGTTCCCTGGAGATTCAGAGACCCCTCTGAGAGAGACCACAGCGACAAGGGATTCACACTCAGAGGATTGGGAATGGTCTCACTACCACTGGGAGCACAGCACTGTGACCGGCGCTCTCGATGGAACTTTTGACGATGCCACCTAGGTGGAATCCAGAACCTTCTTTACATACTGCGGTGCCCGAGCAACCTTGGCCGATGACCGGTGGAGCTGTCCTTTGCAGCTATAGAGGAGTTTGGCTCTGGTTCACCCCTCGGCCGTCACCTACCCAGCCGGACATCGGACACTGTTTTCCTCATCTCCCCGTTGTGTTTCTTTCCCCTCCCCCGCCTCCTCCCTCCATGATTCTTTGTCTGCCTCCCCTGTTCCAGCCTGACTTTCCTGTTTCCCCTGAACTACTTTCCCCTTGCCGTTTTTTTCCTTGTGTTTATTCTATGCTTTTGTAACTCGTGTATCTACATTATACTGTTCCCTTTCTATGTTATGCGACGCTCCAACAACTGATGTAACTTTGTAACTATGTTCTGAAACAATGTCCTTCCTCATGTAAAGCGCTCTGATACCTCTGGGTCTAGCTAGCGCTATATAAAACTTTTCAAATAAATAAACAAATAAATAGGCTCCCGCTTCTCAGGTCATAGAGGCGGGGTGGGCTCCCACTCCACCACAATGCGGGGTGTGCTCCTGCTGAGCCACAGTGCGGGGTAGGCTCCTGCCTCGAAAAGGAGCATAAATGCGGGGTGGGCTCCCGCTCCTCAATACTTGCCAATGCGGGGTGTGCTCCCGAGGCGCTAAGCCCAAAGTCTCAGGGGCACAAGGCTGGGCCCAGGTAGGCCAGCTCACAGGGCCCTCCAGCAGTGAGGCAGTCCCTCGTGGTGGTTCCTCCTGGGGCCCAGCAGCAGCAAGTCCCCCCAAGTCACAAGGAAACACCACAACATGGGGTCACAGCCCCAGTATATATACCACATTTTCCTTTGTCTGCGCTGGCACAGGGCTTGGGGGAACCAGCCTCAACTGGTTCTGGGGGGTATTGGAGCACTTTGTTTACAGGGCTCCTCTTCTCCTTTGTCAGGTGGGGACTCGGTCATCAGACACACCACAGGGGGGCGGAGCCAGCAGTCACCTAGGGAGGCACAGACGTATTCAGGGTCAGGGGACTACTCCTCCCACTACTCCAAATGCAGGTCTCCTATTCAGCCTGTCGCTGACTCACCCTGCCCTCCCTGGAGCCACACACACCTCACCAGCCCCTGTCACTCCAGAGACAGACATGCAATCCACATCAGGCAGGCAGACACATAGCACACAGAAATGCCAACTTCTAAAAGTAGCATTTCTAAAATAGTGATAATAAATCTGCGCACACCATTGCACAGCATTTATTATTACTATTCCAACCATACCAAACTTGACCACGCTGCTCCTCTCATATTAGGAAATACCACTGAAACACTTATCAGGGAATCCCCAATGCATTCCTATGGGAGGGCAGCCTCACAGCAGTGAGAAACCAAAATGGCTGTTTGTCACTACCAGGACATGTCACACACTTAAGGTACATGTCCTACCTTCTACCTACAATGCACCCTGTCCATAGGGCTAGCTAGGGCCTACCTTAGGGGTGACTGACATGCAGTAAAAGGGGGTCACAGACATGGCACACACTTTAGGTGCCACGTCACAGCGGCAGTAACACTGCGTGCACAGGCCCTGAAATGGCAGAGGCCTGAGACAGGTTTGAAAGGCTACTTTGGTGGGTGGCGCAATCAGTGCTGCAAGCCCACCAGTAGCATTTAATTTACCAGCCCCGGGTATATGAGATACCACTTTACAAGGGACTGACAGGTAAACTAAATATGCCAAACAGGTGTAGACCAATCTTACCATATTTACCACAGAGAGCACACGAACTTTACACTGGATAGCAGTGCTAAAGTGCCCAGAGTCCTAAAACCACCAACACCATGTCAGAAAAAAGGCTAGGAGGAAGGCAAAAAGTTCAGGGATGACCCTGCAAAAAGGGCCAAGTCCAACATAGGTACTTATCTTAGACTGAAGTCTAGCTAGCAGACTGTATGTATAACTGGATATATGGTTCTGTAACACTGCATACAGCTCACTGAAACTTTTTAAGTACATGTTTTGTTCTCTAAGCACATATCACATTAGCTACAGTGTGCATTAGTAGAGAATTACATGTGGTGGAAGAGCAGTTTAAGGCTTTGCAAAGGGTTTTAAAAGCCTAGTGAACTTGCCAGTAACAGTGCATGCACAAGCTCAAGCACACCAGGCCCAACACATGTTTAAACGACTACTTCTTTGGATGGGAGACTTAAAAGTGTCAGCTGTTTAGTACATACCTCATTCAGTGTATCTGTATGTGGGGATGTCATTGCATATGTAAGTAAGTTTGTTGGTATAGCACTGTCTCTGTTTGTCATAGTATGGCTCTCTAAATATGTATGTACGGGCCTGCATGGATTGCCTCCTAGGTGTCTTAATGAGTATTCACTTTTCTAAGTGTACCTGCAACTGCCTCCATTAGCACTAGATACATATCACTTGTGCCTGTCTGTCTGAGTCAAAGTATAGCTGCTTCTGTCACTATGTCAGTGGGTGTTTCTGTGTCTGTCTGCTTTTCTACTAAGATGTGTTAGATTAAAGTGTGGGTGACACATTAGATGTTTGACAGGGCACATTAGTTTGTATGAGTGCATGTAGCTCAGTGCATGTGTTACCTTTTAACAAGATACCAGCCTACCCGATGGCCTAGATAAACCCTACCTCAAAGGAGACTTATACGTGGTACAACAACAGTTTATGCATTGTGTAGGATTTTAAAAAATGGCGAAGATTGGCCGAGCACTGAAACTTTATGCAAAGACTGAACTGAACAAGGCCCAGAACATAATACAAGAGCTATTTCTCTGGATGTTAGCCTTGAAAGTGTCAGTTCTTTAGCGGATATGTGAAACAGTGTCTCAGTCCCTATCTAAGGTGTGATTGCATGTGTATGTAAGTTTCTTGGTAAATGACTGCCTCTCTTCGTAACCTCTATTGTTATCTAAATGTGTCTGTAAGGGGCTGCGTGGTTTGCCTCCTGGATGTGTTAGTGGGTATTAGTATTTTTAGCTGTGTGTGCAACTGCATCCATAGCTATCACATAGCTTTCAGCCTATCTATGTGAGTGAATGTTTAGGTCCTTCTGTCACTATGTCTTAGTTCTTATCTGCTTTTCTACTAAGGTGTGTCAGATCAATGTCTGGGTGGCAAATTGGATGTTTATTGGGGCACATGAATTTGTATGATCGCATATAGCTGAGTGAATCTTTAGACTACATGTGTTACCTTTTAAGCACATTCCAGCCTGCCATATGTCCTAGCTACAGCCTACCTCAGTGGTGGCTTATATCTAGTAGAACATCAGTTTCTGCCTTGTGTAGGAGTTTAAAATATGAAGGTAGGGTTAGCAGTAAAACTATTAGCAGTAAAACTGCATCCAGAGGCTAAACTGTTCAAGGCCCAAAACATCAGGCAATGGGTACTTTTCTGCATGTTAGACTTGAAAGTGTCAGTTATTTAGCAGACATGTGAATGAATGTCTCAGTCCCTATCTCGGGCTGTCATTCCATATGTATGCTAGTTTGTGGGTAAATGACTGCCTCTCTTCATAACCTCTATGGTTATCTAAATGTGTCTGTAAGGAACTGCATGGTTTGCCTCCTGGATGTGTTAGCGAGTATTATGTTTTTTAGCTGTGTATGCAACTGCCTTCATTAGCACTACATAGATATCGCTTGTACCTGTCTATACCAGTGAACGCTTAGGTGCTTCTGTCACTATGTCAGTGGGTGTTTCAGTGCTTGTCTGCTTTTCTACTAAGGTGTGTCAAATTAAAGTCTGGGTGGCAAAGTGGATGTTTGTTGGGGCACATGAATTTGTATGAGTGCATATAGCTGAGTGAATCTTCAGACTACATGTATTACCTTTTAAGCACCTACCAGCCTGCCCTATGGCCTAGCTATATCCTACTTCACTGGTGACTTATATCTAGTACAAGATCAGTTTATGCCTTGTGTAGGCATTTAAAATATGAAGGTTGGCCTAGTAGTAAAACTCTAATCAGAGGCTAAATTGTACAAGGTTCAAAACATGATGCAAGGGCTACTTCTCTGCATGTTAGACTTGAAAGTGTTAGTTCTTTAGCAGATATGTGGCTGAATGTCTCAGTCCCTATCTGGGGATGTCATTGCATGTGCATTTAAGTTTGTGGGTACATGACTGCCTCTCTGCATAATCTCTTTGGTTAAATAAATGTGTCTGTAAGGGGCTACATGACATGGTTTGCCTCCTAGATGTGTTAGTGAGTATTAGGTTGTTTAGGTGGGTTTGCATCTGCCTTTATTAGCACTACATAGATACCATGTGTGCCTATCTATATCAGTGAATGTTTAGGTGCTTCTGCCACTATGTTCATGGATGTTTTGGTGCCTGTCTGTGTTTCTACTAAGGTGTGTCAGATTAAACTCTGGGTGGCATGGTGGATGTATAATGGGGAACATGAGTTTGTATGAGCACATATAGCTCAGTGAATCTTCAGACTATATGTGTTACCTTTTAAGCACATACCAGCCTGCCCTATGGCCGTGCTACAGCCTACCTCAGTCGTGACGTATATCTAGTACAAGATCAGTTTATGCCTTATGTAGGAGTTTAAAATATAAAGGTTGGCCTAGCAGTAAAACTGCACTCAGAGGCTAAACTGTACAAGGCCCAAAACATAATGCAAAGGCTACTTCTCTGCATGTTAGACTTGAAAGTGTCAGTTCTTTATCAGATATGTGAATGAGTGTCTCTGTCCATATCTGGGGCTGTGACTGCATAGGTATATAAGTTTGTTGGTAAATGACTGCTGCTCTTCATAGCCTGTATGGTTCTCTAAATCTGTCTGTAAAGGGCTGCTTGCTGGGTGTTTTAGTGTCTCTGTGCTTTTCTATTTAGCTGCGTCAGATTGAAGTCTGGGTGGCATAGTGCATGTATAATTGAGCACATGGATCTGTAGGAGTGTATATAGCTCAGTGAATCTTCAGAGTACATGCGTTAAGCATATAGCTCCATGCCTCGCTACATCCTTCCTTAGTAGGGAGTTATATGTTCTAGAAGAGCAGATTACACCTTGTATAGGAATTTTAAGTAAGAAGACAGCTCTAATAGTAAAACTGCATGCACAGGTCAACAATACCGCACTGAGACATAATGCCTAGGTTTCTACTTAGGTATGTCGGATTGAAGTCTGGATGGCATGCTGCATTTATACTTGAGTACAAGCATTTTTATGAGGACATATAGCTCACTCAAACTTCACAGTACATATCTTACATATTAACCACATTGCAACCTGCCCTATGGCCTAGCTAGGAGTCCAATAACATGTTTAAGAAAATTTACCAGTATCTGACTGTCTGTTTTGAAAGCTCTAGAAATGTGAACGAACATAGCTGAATGAATACTTCAGTGCCTGGATTAGGAATTAGAAATGTATCTGCAACTGCTTTTGATACTGCTAGATATAGATCTTGGGAAGAGGATGTGGCCTAACGGCTAGGGCGGTCGATCTTGAAGCTGGGAAACTGGGTTTGAGTCTCAGCATGGACCCTCAACATCCTGTGATTCTGGGCAAATCACTTAATCTCCCCGTGCCTAACAAAAAAAAAAAAAAATGAATGTGTCCGTCTGTAACACAACTGGTGTTCATGTAAAGCGATCTGATACCTTCGGGTCTAGTTCATGCTATCTAAAACTCCCCCACCCAAAAAAAATCTACTTTTTGAGTATCTTAGTAAATGTATAAGTGCTTCTGTTGATCCATGAATGGCTGAGAGAGAGCCTATATGCTTTAGAAACATGTATGTCAGTTGTATCATGGGCGCTATAGTCTACATAGTGCTTGGCATAACAGTGTCCACATGATGACTAAGTTACAGAAACTCAAATGGACAAGTCTCACTTTTTAACCAGAAAAAAACCATGCTTTAAGGCATACCTACAGCATATGTCAGAGGTCAGCTATATGTACTAAAACATGCATTTAATACTTGACAAACTGATTTTGCATGCTGGTAGTGAGAGTCCAAAGGCACACTTTGCACTAGTAAGTGGCCTAATCAATATTTAAACACCGCGGGGCAGATTTACAAGCCCCTTGCGCCACTTTTGCGTCACTTTTCCCATGTTAAAAGTGATGCAAAAGTGGCGCAAGGGGCTTGTAAATCTGCCCTTGCATGTTTATATATGCCTAGCAGTGTTATAATACACATATCGCTCAGGATACTTTTAAAGATCATATCTCACAATCTATGCACATACAAATCTGCCCAGTAATTTTCCAACACCTACACTAAAGTTTATGTAATACATAGCTGTCAACTTTGACAGATTCATGATTCATATACACCTAGAGTGCATGGTTCCACTTTCAATTCTGAGTGTTCTAGTCCTCTTTTATCATGGAACAAATAGGACTACAACACCCACAATTCAAACAAAAGCATGCTTTGTGACCAGCACATCATGTATACACATGTAAAGCTTTCACATCTTATACTACATAATTATATATATAACTTTAACAATTAGTGTGCAGTTTTTTCTTCTTCCACTTACAGAACGGAGTAAAGGAGCACAACTGCAATATGCAGCTCCATGGAAACACATTGTAAACTAACTTCAAAGATACCTAGTCTGCATCTGAGACAAACTATGTCTTAGTCACCTATCAATAGATATATAAAAACACTCAAACTACCAGTTATACACCATCTCAACTTTTTAAAAGACTTACTCATATGTATTTTAGACTTTTTTAATAAAAATCTGACATAGGTATATACCTTGTTAATCATTTTTTTTAACATAAGAAACAATGTAAATTACATACCAGAAGATTGAGTTCATTGGTAAAATCGCTTTTTTTTCTCTTATTAGATAGATGCAATGCTCTCATGTTTTGTAAAAACTTAGCACAAGAATGACCTACCACTCTCATACAAAGCAACCGTAATTGGCAACCTTCTGATACTGCAAAAGGCAGCAAATAAAATCCTTCCTTTCCTATTTTATTGTTCTAAGTTCACTTCTGAATAGTTACTATCTGTTAACCCTTTCACTCACTTTTACAGATAAGCCCAAAATAGATGCCTCTTTCAGCAAAATCGCGATGATGTCACAATAATCGCGATTCATTTGCAAAAAAACAGGAGTTCGAAAACCTGTTTAGCTTTATAGTTTTATCTTTTTAACAGTATACTAAACTTTATTGTGAAGTTCTTACTAGGTAATCAAATCTTTCTTATAGAACAATGAGCCTAAACCTCTCCAATTTCTATAAACTGACACCTATCTCTTTAATACCCTTTCCCGATACACTCTTAGCACATTCTCCATAGCAACCCACTACAACCAGTAGGTCAAACGTTCACAGCACATTCTAGAAGGGTCGCACTAGTTACAAAATGAGCTAAATCAGGTGTGGTTTACTGCACATACTGTAAAGCATATACAAATCTGCATTATATTTTTTTCTATTTACCAGATCCAATGAAACATCTATGTACTAATCCTTTCTAAATGCTATCTACTTTTATACACCTGCATATTCCCTCTATTCAATCAAATTTTTAATTTATTTGAAACCACCAACACACATGCATTTTAACTGCCTTTCATTCTACCAACTGCCTCATTCATCTCCAGCCTTTTCCTGTCTGCTACTGCTGCTTCACTTCAAAATGCTTATAGTGTGGATTGTGGGCCACAGCTATGTCTGTTGGGCTGGTGAGGCTGCAAGAAAGAGAAGTACTGAAATGGACTTGGACTTGGCTAACATGGATATTACTTGGATTGGGCAGAGAGGATTAAAGTGTCATCAATTGCTGCCTTTGGTTAAAAGAACTGTGGATTCCACTGCCGCTGACCTGGAGTAGGACTGGAAATCCTAATGAAGGACACCTTTGATGAATTGATGATGCTTTTCCCTCATACTATCTTGGTGTACTCTAACATAGCAAGAACTGGAAGTGTTCTAATTAATTCTGTCAGCATATTGACAAAGCCAGGAAACATGTTAATAAAACTGTTTCTGCATTCTCAGAGACCATAACATGGGCTCTAGCTACAACATCCTGCATTTCAATATGCATGGAATCTATAGAAATGATTGACTGTGCTTTACAGACGAAGGCAACAGGGTGATTCTAAGCAACCTGAATCTCTGCATCCGGTCTTATATGTAGCTGTCATATAAACACAATCAACATAAAGGCTCTTGTCAGAGCCACCCTAGTGCCCAAAAGTTTGTTCATTTTCGTTATAAATAGCAATTAAAAAAAAAAAATTGAATCTTCACGGCGACGTCGCGATGGTCGCGGATACATCACGAAAATGCGATACAAAAGCAGACACTCAATAGCTACCAGCACATTCAAAATTGTCAAGTAAAAAAATTAATTCTAACCATAACACTACATACATTACTAGTTACATGACTCTATAAAAACATGTTTAAAGTCATGTTTTTCTAGTAAGTTTCTTTAACCCCTTCGATGCTCATGACGAGCTCAGCTCGTCATGCTGCGCGGTCGCGATATGCGCATGACGAGCTGAGCTCGTCACAACCACACCTGCGATCGGAATGTCCAGCACCTGGGCGGAATTCCGATCGCGGCGAAGCGGTTAAAAACTATCTTTAAAACCTACTTTTCCTTTTTCGTGGTGACACCGGGCATCGTGATGACATTGGTAACCTCGACAATCATGTCTTTTTAAAAAAGTGTAAGCCAGATATATACACATTTTTAGGGGTTTATTAGTGTACTGTTTAAAATCATAGTTTTCTTATAAGTTTCTATAAAAAACATCTTTCAAACCTATTTTCCGTTTTTGCGATGACGCCGGGCGTCGCAATGACGTCGGTAACCACGACGATCGCGAATACATTGCACAATTGCAAAGCCAAAGCAGAAATTAAAAAGCCCCAGCATATTCAAAATTGATAACTATATAATTGATTCTAAACAGCACAGGAGATACATAACTATCTAAATAAGTCTATAAAAACATGTATCAGTCTCTAAATGTCTCTGAGACAGTGTGTATGAGTGTTTGAGTGGATTATGTGACTGGGTGCGTGAGCGTGTCACTGAGTTTCTTAGTGGGTGTATAAGGGTCTAAGAGGGTCTATGAGTGGATGCATGAGTATCTGAGTGGGTCTGTGAGTGTAAGCATAAGTATCTGAGTGGATCTGTGAGTGGGTGTATCAGACTCTTAGCAGGTCTTTGAGTGGGTGCATAAGGGTCTGAGTGGGAACTGTGAGTGGATATATGAGTGTATGACTAGGTCTTTCAGTGGGTATATGAGTCTCTGAGTGGGTCTGTGAGTGGCTGTATGAGTTTCTTATTGGCTCTGTCAGTAGGTGCATCTTCTTTGAGTGGGTATGTGACTGGGTGCATGAGTCTCTGAGTGGACCTATGAGTGAGTGTGTCAGTGTCTCTGTGTGTCTGTGAGTGGGTGTCTTAGTCTCTGACAGGGTCTGTGAGTGGATGCATGAGTCTCTCAGTATGTCTCTTAGTGTGTGTATGAGCATCTGAGCGGGTCCGTGAGTGACTGCATCAGAATTACAATGGGTCTGTTAGTGAGTGTGTAAGTGTCTGTATTGGTCTCTCAGTGAGTGCATGAGAATATGACTGGGTGTCTGAGTGAGTGCATGAGACTCTGAGTGAATCTGTGAGTGGATGCATCAGTCTCTCAGTGGGTCTGAGAGTGGGTGTGTGAACCTCTGAGTGGCTCTGTGAGTGGCTGCATGACTGTCTGACTGTCCAACTGGGTCTGTAACTGGGTACATGACTCTCTGAGTGCGTCTGTGACTGGGTGCGTGGCTCTACCAGTGTGTCTGTCAGTAAGCGTGCCTGTCTCTGAGTGAGGGTGTCACTGGGTGCATGACTCTCTGAGTGGCTCAAAGAGTGGGTGTGTCAATGTCTGAGTGGGTCTGTAAGTGGGTGTCTCAGTCTCTGACAGGGTCTGTGAGTGGATGCATGTGTCAGACTGGGTCATTGAGTAAGTGCATAACCATTTCATTAGGTGAGTGAGTGGGTACATGAGTGTCTCAATGGGTCTGCCAGTGGGTGCATTAGTCTTTGAGTGGGCCTGTGATTGGGCATGTGAGTCTCTTACTGGGTCTGTGAGTGGGTCCATGAGCCTCTGAGTAGGTGAGAGACTTGTGTCTGAGTGGGTCTGTGAGTGGGTGCATGAGCACTTGACTGGGTGACTGAGTGGGTACATAGCTGTCTCAGTGGGTCTGTGAGTGAGTATATGAGTGTCTCAGAGGGTCTGTGAGTGGGTGCATGAGTGCCTGACTGGGTCTGTGAATGGGTGTATGCGTCTGTGAGTTGCTCTCTGAGAGGGTGCATGAGTGTCTGATTGTGTCTGATTGTGGATGTATGAGTGTCTAAGTGGGTCCGTAATTGGGTGCATCAGTGCCTGAGTGGGTCTGTGAGTTGGTGCATCAGTGTCTGAGTGGGCTGCTGACTGGGTGGATCAGTGTCTGAGCGAGTCTCTGAGTGGATCCATCAGTATCCTAATGGGTCTGTGAATGGGTGCATCAGTCTCTGAGTGGATCTCTGAGTCAGTCCATCAGTGTCTTGGTGGGTCTCTGAGTGGGCACATCACTGTTTGAGTCAGCCTATGAGTGGGTGTCTGAGTATCTCAATGAGTCTCTGAGTGGGTGCATCAGTGGCTGAGTGGGTGTCTGAGTGGGTGTGTCAGTCTCTGAGTGAGTCTGTGACTGGATGCGTAAGTGTCTGAATGTGTCTCTGAATCGGTCTCTGAATCGGTGTCTCACTCTCTCGGTGGGTCTCTGAATGGGTGCATTAATCACTCACTGGGTCTCTCAGTGGTTGTATCAGTGAGTGAGTGAGTCTCTCTGGCTGCATCACTGCCTCAGTGGGTTTGTTAGTGAGTGTGTGCATCTGTGGCTATGTGCATAAGTCTCTAAGTGGGTCTGTTCTGTGAGTGGGTGTGTGACTCTTTTACAATGTCTGTAAGTGGGTGTGTCAGTGTCAGAGTGTCAGAGTGTGACTGTCAGTGGGTGTATGAGTTTCTGAATAGGTGTACCACTGGGTGTATGAGTGTGTGTGAGAGGGTGTGTGAGTGTGTAAATAAAACTGATGGCAAGTGTGTGTATATATATATTTTTTTATATGTTTACCAATATTCACGAACTTGCCGCGATAGTCACAACATTCCCACAACTGTACTCAGGGTGGCGCTGACAGTCCCGGTGTCTTCGTGAATATTGTGCATGATAAAAATAATCTATTTTGGATGCACAACTTGTGTCACTAACACCCCCATTTCTCAAACATGGGGTCAGAGTACCTGCACCCCAACCCTTTGTATCAACTTTCACAGAAATTTTCAGTCCCGGGAACCATTTGCCGATCGATCAAATGGCAGCCGCAATTTCCTGTTCGGGTTGTGGCCAGCCAATAACAGCATTCCTGTTGCCTAGCCTCTTCGTGATTCATCACGATGTCGCCGCAAAATATCCTTGAGCACATATTTCACTAACGTTTTCTTCTTAAATTTCACAAGAACTACTGAATGGATTTGCACCAAATAACAAAAACCACAATCTGTGTAACAACATCTACCTTTCTGCCAAATTTGGTAGAATTCCATCCAGCGGTTCAGGCTGTAGGTTGACTACATGTCCTATGGGAATTAACATAGGAAACACACACTTTTTTTAGCCCCTATTCCTCAGCCCCTGCTTGACAGATCACCCTGTGCACAACAAGACTTACTATGACACATTTTTGAGAAAATTTTGTGAAGATTTGTCAACTTGCGCAAAGATATAGGCAAGTAAAAAAACTCTATTCCAGTGGAAACATTGTCCTAACTATAACTACCTACTGGAGACCGCCAGTAGGTCATATATATATATTTATATATGTAAGCAAGTAGTAAGTAAATCTTTATTTGCTGATTGATAAAACTCATTGCAAAAAATAAATAAATGAATCATTACAAAATCTCTTCTTTTAAAAAAAAGTCTACATGAGACCTATCAAATAAAACACAATTCCATTTATACAGTGTGCCATGTAAATAAGATTAAACACTAAAAGGAGAGTTGCCCTCAAGGTGCTAACAGTCCAGACAGGACTATGGGGCAATAAGAGGTCTTCTAGACAAGGTACTGTGTAGCGAAGGCATGGGGGGGCCGTACCGACAACTAGTCTGAGCATCACTGGCCCCACACTGTGACTCTGCTTCGCAAATAGCAGTCTTTTTACTTGTAATAAAAACATTGTTGCCCTGAAAGAGTGCTGGAGGTGATAGCTATTTAATAGAGTCATCTCAGCAGGGTGACAGGATCTTATCTGGAGGACCAGAAAGACTGGCACTAGGAGTTTCCATCTGAGCTGACTTATGGTAGGGCAGATGCATAGGAAGTGTAATACACTTTCCTCAAAACGTCCACATAAATGGCAGTAAGTGTCTGACAAGGTATGTTTCCAGGCTGGCACCTGGTCTTTTGACTGAAAGGCTCACAGATGGATTAAAAGCAAGAGGTGCCGAATCGATGGGGCTATGTGGCTTGTAAGATAGGTTTGTGGTTCCCAGTCGTTGTATGTTTGAAGAACCCACCCTTTGTGCTTGTTACGTGCCATCTCAGCTTTATCTCTTGTCCTGGCTTGTAGTTTGGTGGCTTTATTAACTTTTTGTTTAAAGCTGTGAAACTGATAATTAGGCCTCACACTTCGGACAGATTGAAAGTGGTTAGTGTCTGCTGAAGTGCTGTTGCCAATTGTTTTTATGACTAAGGTGGTTCTTCATTTCTGTCCAGCACAAGGCGGCCAGTGAATCAGGTAAAGCAGATCTCATTTTCTAGCACAATTTAATGAGTGTGGCCATCCTTATTGGGGATTGATGGAATAGCCAAAATTCTAGTCGGACTTGTGCTTGGCGAATATTTTGAGGAAGATATAAAATACGTTTAAATAAAACAGATTGCAATTGATTTAGGGTGGTTGCATCCTTTCCCTTCAATAGTTCTGGGCCGTAAGTGAGTGAGGGAAGAAACTTGGCTTCTATTACTTGCAATAAATGGGAATAGGATGGACCTCCCAGCCTTTTCTTAAGAATTTTGAATGCAAAGAGCAGCTCTTGTGCCAGAGCTCTTTTTTGGAGTAAGTGCTCCTTGAATGTTAGGTCTGAGTCGATGACCACACCTAGGTATTTATACGATCTGAACAACTGTAAGTTGTTCCCTGCTGCTTTGCACTTGAATTAGATGTGATGAAGAGTGGGCTTTAAGGAGAAGCAGATAACCCTGGTTTTCTTGTAATTTAATTACAAGCCCAATGTTTCTGTGTAGGTCATTGCTAATTTGGGTGGATCGCTTTGTACTTCTGCTGGACGTGCATTGAGGTCCATCATGTAGATGATGAATAGGCAAGGAGCGAGCACACACCTCTGCTTCAAGCCGGTGTGTATAGAGATCTTGCTGGTTGCTCTATCGCCCTTGCCTATATTGACTTCCACCCAGGTCTCTGAGTACAGGTTAAGTATGGCCCTCAGTAGCTATATATACATATATATATATTTTCACTGAAAAAAACAAAGGTTACAGGGACGTTAGAGTTATGCTCAGGTTTCATTCATTCAAAACCAGTGAAATTCTGCAGTTAGAGTTAGCTGAGCTAATTATAACTCATGCCCATGCAGTGCACTGCTTATGATCTCATATATTAGATTACTCATGACACCGGTACTCACGAATAGCACATGACTACTAAATAAAGTAACTTCGTTGGTTTACACAGTTTCCTTTATGAAAGTAAGTACACACCCATTTCTCCCTTCTTGAACTTTTGAGGTACTGGCTAGTTTATTAAAGGATCTGTCCCAAATACATTTTCAAGATTGTGCTGGGTTTTTTCTTTTTTGTCTATTTAAAAAAAAAGAAAAATGGCATCAGAAGAACCAGAGGATGACCTACAACTGGTTGAAGTTGTTGACCAGCAGGATGGCTCAGCAGCACATGAACAGTCTTCTGATGAAGAACCACCAATGACGAAACAAAGCATAGCTTGGGATTTTTTCACTACTCCATCTGGTGGTTCGAAGACTACTGCTAAATTGGTGAAGTGCAGCATATGTGAGAAGACATTATCTTGAGGCACAGCAAAAATATATTCATGTTTACAACAAGTACGTTGTACCACATGAAAACATACCACAAAAAGCAAATTAAAATTGCACAGAGATAGAGAGAAGGAGAGGGATCATCTGTCTCCAGACCTCCAGCCCCTGCTCCTGGCGACAAAGATCCAGCTGCAGTGGAGAGAAGATGCAGTGAAATTTAACCAGAACTAAAACATTTTGCTGCCGTCTGCATGGACTGTAACACCATCGTAACAGCCGGGGAGCAGTCTGTGGATGTAATTTTCCAGAATGTTAAAAACCATACTTGTTAATTTTTTTCTTTTTTAATGCAGCACTTCAACCACAATGTTTTAGTCAGTGCTCACAATTATGTTGTTTTCGTTACCATTTTATTTTTGAAAAAAATAAAAGAAAATTAAAAATGCAGAAAAAAATCATGTGAGAAAAAGAAAAAACGTGGTTCTTTTCAGAACCGCCTTTTCTGGTTAAAAAAGATACGTTGAATGAATGAGTGAATGAGTGATGTATTGTTGTTAGAATGAGTACATGAGTGGCGCATGGATGATTGAATGAGTGGTGTGTGGATGTTAGAATGTGTGCAAGACTGGTGCCTGGTTGATTCTATGAGTGCATTGGTAGTGCATGGGTATGTATGAATGCATGGATTGTACCTGGATGATTGCATGATTGCATAGGAACTGCCTGGGTAATTTGATGAGTGTATGAGTAGTGTCTGGGTGATTGGATGAGTGCATGGGTAGTGCTTGGGTTATTGGATGAGTGCATGGGTGGTGCCTTTGTGTTTGCATGAGTGCATGGGTAGTGCCTGGGTGATTCTGTGAGTGCATGAGTAGTGCCTGGGTGATTGCATGAGTGCATGTGTAGTGCCTGGGTGATTGCATGAGTGTATGGGTAGTGCCAGAGTAATTGGATGATTGCCTAAGTAGTACTTGGGTGACTGGATGTGTGCATGGGTAGTACCTAGGTAATTGTATGACTACATGAGTTGTACCTGGATAATTGGATTAGTGTATAGGAACTGCCTGAGTAATTGGATGAGTGCATGGGTAGTGTCTGGGTGATTGCATGAGTGCATGTGTAGTGCTTGGGTGACTGGATGAGTATCTGAGTAGTACCTGGGTGATTGGATTTGTGCCTGGGTAATTGTATGATGCATGGGTAGTGTCTGCTTGATTAGATGAGTGACGGGTAGAGCCTGGGTGATTGCTTGAGTGCATGAGTAGTGCCTGGGTGATTGCTTGAGTGTATCAGTAATGCCTGGATGATTGCATGAGTTCATGGGTAGAGCCTGAGTAATTGTATGACTGCACAGGTACTGCCTTGTTGTTTGCATGAGTGCCTGGGTAGTGCCTGGGTGATTGCATGAGTGTATGGGTAGTGCCAGAGTAATTGGATGAGTGCCTAAGTAGTACTTGGGTGACTGGATGTGTGCATGGGTAGTACCTAGGTAATTGTATGAATGCATGAGTAGTGCCTGGATGATTGGATGAGTGCATGAGCAGTTGTATGACTGCATGAGTTGTACCTGGATGATTTGGATTAGTGCATAGGAACTGCCTGAGTAATTGGATGAGTGCATGGGTAGTGTCTGGGTGATTGCATGAGTGCATGTGTAGTGCCTGGGTGATTGGATGAGTGTCTGAGTAGTACCTGGGTGATTGGATTTGTGCCTGAGTAATTGTATGATGCATGGGTAGTATCCGCTTGATTGGATGAGTGACAGGTAGAGCCTGGGTGATTGAATGAATGTATGGGTAGTGACTGGGTGATTGGATGAATGTATGGCTAGTGCCTGGGTGATTGCTTGAGTACATGAATAGTGCCTGGGTGATTGCTGGAGTGTATCAGTAATGCCTGGATGATTGCATGAGTTCATGGGTAGTGCCTGAGTAATTGTATGACTGCACAGGTACTGCCTTGTTGTTTGCATGAGTGCCTGGGTGATTGGGTGAGTGTATGGTAGTGCTAGGGTGATTGGATTAGTGCATTGGTATTGCCTGAGTGATTGGATGAGTGCATGGGTAGTGGCTAGGTAATTGTATGCCTGCATGGGTAGTGCCTGGGTGATTGGATGAGTGCATGGGTATTGCCTGGGTGATTGGATGAGTGTATGGGTAGTGCCAGGATGATTACATGAGTGCATGGGTAATGCTTGGGTGATTTGATGACTGCATCGTTAGTGCATGGGTGATTGTGTGGCTGCATGGGCAGTGTCTGGATAATTGTGTAACTGCATGGGCAGTGCCTGGGTGATTGGATGAGTGTATGGGTAGTGCTTAGGTGATTGGATGAGTGTATGGTTGGTGTCAGGGTGATTGGATGAGTGCATCGGTAGTGCTTGAGTGATTGGATGATTGTATGGGTAGTGACTGGGTGATTGTATGAGTGCATGGTTAGTGCCTAGGTAATTGTATGACTGCATGGGTAGTGCCTGGTTGATTGGATTAATGCCTAGGTAGTGCTTGGGTAATTGAATAAGTGTATGGGTAGTGCCAGGGTGATTGGATGAGTGCATTGGTAGTGCCTGGGTGACTCGATGAGTGCATAAGTCGTGCCTGGGTGATTGGCTTACTGCATGAGTAGTGCCTGGGTGATTGGATGAGTGCATGGGTAGTGCCTGGGTAATTGGATGAGTGCATGGGTAGTGCCTGGGTGATTGGATGAGTGAGTAGGTAGTGTGTGGGTAAATAGTTTAGTATATGGGCACTACCTGGTTCATTGCATGAGTAAAAATATAGTTTCTGGATGATGGGATGAGTATATGAGTAGTGACTTGATGAATCCATCACTAGATTAGTGATTTGATACACATAATATATCCCGATCTGCAGCCACTGTGAAAAAATATAAACATAGAAAAATGTATTAAGATTTAATTTTCAACACTAAACAACCAAAACAAGATACAATATTTTTCCTCCAAAGCTTTAATACAATATAGTAAAATGCTTGACTGTTTTTTTATTTTTTTTTACTGTTCTCAGCGTTCATACTTCTTCACTTTCAACAGTGGTCTGTATGAAACATCATAATCAAACAGTGGGGAAAAAATGTCCAAGGATTGTAAAAAAAAAAAAAAAATGAGCACAGTACATCATTACAAATATGTGATACTGTGCATTCCACTCATGACAAGTTTGTTAATAGTGGCTTGCTGATAGGTTACTACCTTAATGAAAGAAACTATCTGTTAAAACTGTTTCTGATGTTTTTATAGCTGGTACAAAATGTCCAACAATTATGAAGCAGACTTCATTTTTGGATTTCCTTTTGTACACATCATCCTTGTTAGGCCAAATGATGTCCAAAATGTTCTTGGTCCACGTACAAAAAACATAACACGCAGCAATACGTACAACTTGCTGTAGCAGAAACAAAAGGGGTCATTTTGTTGGTGGTGAAGAGATTTCTTAGATGCAACTTAAGGCTGCTGGTATTATGGTACCTCCATTTAGTTTTTATCTGTAGTAACAGAATGTAGTCCTGAAATATTTTATAAATTCCTTTCCCGCAGTTAAAAAGAGTCTTTCATTTCTAACAGCTTGCTGTTGACAAAATCCCGAATAAGCTGAATAGTTTCTCACAAACATATAATCCATATACATATCAACACAATACCACATTTTGTTATCCTAAATTGTCCTTAGAACTTCAGTTCTAGAAATAGCAGATGTGAGTTTGGTATCTTTTTAGTAGTCTTGATTTGAATGTCCTTTTTATGTCATTGCACTCTGTCCATCCTGTTTGACATCTTAAATATATTGTGTGGTGTCCAGAGGTTATACTAACTACTTCATGAAATATGATTGCTATAGTTGTGAACGTTCTTTTTGAAATGGAAATTTGTCCAGCTACAAAGTTTGTAATTTCAGTTTCTAATTTAGTACCATCCACTGTGCATCGTTGTAGCATGACTATGTCATATTGTCTATACCTTTCTAGTAACAACGTAGACCTAAGTTCTGATCTGCAGTTGGCCAGGTCATATATTGATGGGCGTTTTTAGTTAAATTTTCAAAGGACCCAGCTTTATAATCTGGTAACGTCAAGTAGAGGAATCGTTCCAAATTGATTTCAGTGCTAGACGTGAATTCACAATCTTCACATTCATGGTTCCATTTATAACTTAAACCAAATAATTCATTGATATTCACACCTTCTTCCTCTAATAGTCCTAGGATTTCCATTGAAATTCTGAGCATCCTGCTGAAGATTTTGAGAAAACACTACTGATTCAGTACACTTATCTGTAAGTTTTCTTATTCCAGAAGCAGAATGTATGATAGTTCTGTCACTTCTTATTTCTTCAAGTAAACTGCATAGTTGAAAATACATTCTTTTATCTACTTTTTCTTTAATAGAATTTGTGAAATTAGGCAAATAGTACAGTCTATTTAACACTACATTTTTATAACACTTCACTCCAGATTTGTAAGCAAAGTGATAGCCTTCCATTTCCTCATTGTGTTGTAGTTTTCTTTTATTAGGACCTTGTCGTTTTTCTTTTTCTTCGTGTTTCTGTTCAGCTCTGCTTAAAACTGCTTTGATACTTTTTGCTTTGGACACATTATCAGTTTTTCAAACACAGGATACTGACCTAAATGAGGAGCATATTGACTTCTTAACCGATTATACTCCCTTACACAGCTCATGTCAGCACTTACTTTCTTCTCATCAAAATCAATCAGAAATAAACCAGACAATGTTCTAATTTGTGACAAAGCTACATATGAGGTTCATTTTTGAATACACTGCTACCAAATATTAACAAGAGCTGTATCTACACATAAACCTTGCGATTTGTGGATAGTAACTACATACGCTAAAGACATTGGCAACTGCTTTAGCTTGACATACAAATCTTTCAAGAGTAGGAAACATATAACACATATAGCAATCTGCTTAACTTCACCAACATCTTCAAATTTTATGGCTAAGTATTCCACGTCATTTCTGTTTGGATAATTAAAACATTTCATAACTTTACCCATTGCTCCATTCACTAGCCCTTCTTCAACATTTAAATTGCGATGCAAGATTACACAACAATTTCCACAGATACATAACTGTTTTTCTAATCCTGCAGTTTTTGACACAGCCTTTTCTAAACTATCCAATTTTGATCGCAGTTTTTCTGTTAGTAGCACTGTAACTCCTTGATGTTCTATTTTATTATTTGCTCTAATTTTGATGATCTCTTCTTTTTCCAGTTGCACTAATTGTTCATTGAATTTACTACACTCCTCAAGGGTTGGCATCAAACAAACAAGAGACTTCTCTTCCTCAACAAATATATACAATACTTCTGCAGCTAAAACATTTGTTGTAAACAGATTTTGATGAGACAGGTTTGTAATGCTCTCTTTCCTTCTTTTGTGAGGACTCCCACTCCTATGTCCTTTAGTATATCTCCATATTGCATATCTGATGCATATTTCTGATGAACTCTTTGTATTCAATGTTTTCCCATAGTTTACATTTGCAACACTTCCTAGTGAATTACTAGTTAATTATGTATTAGTGTCTTGAATACAGGTTTTCTTTGACTGGAGCTAGTTGTAGCAGGTCTCCAAAGACTATTAAGTGTTTTCCTCTAAAAAGCACGCCATAGTCAGTTTTTAATACTTGCTGCATTCTCAAATGTATAAAAACTGGCATTAGGTCAGACACCATGCTGACTTCATCAATAATTAGTGGCTTTAATTTCTTAATACTCTTGCCACTTCATGACAAGCATCACCAGATAATTTGTTGTATTCTAATTTGCTATCGTGTTCAACAGGCAGCATTATTAATTGATGAAGGGTAACTCCTTTAATATTATGTGCAGCTGTTGGTGCAGCAAGTACACATGACAAATTGGAATCTGTGGTCTTTTGTAGATAACTTGTCAATACTTTAATCAAGAAGCTTTTTCCAGTTCCAGCTAGACCACTTATGTACAATAGAACTGGTTTATATGTAGAACATGCACACTCTTTTTTCTCATGGAGAAATCCATGCTCTATTTTACCTTTTACTTCATCAAAAATATATTTCTGGTCTGTATTCAATTGCCGTATTAGTTATTCTAGATCCACAGTTTCCTGTCTTGCTTGCTGCATTGTATTCTCCACCTCATTCATGGCTATTGCAGCTTCATTTTGAATGATTGGTTGCCCAAGAGGACCTTGAATTCCAGGTACTGAACTATGACTGCTCTGAGATCTCTCTCTTGCTATCTCAGCAGCAATTGTTTTGTCTTGTTCAATCTCATCTCTCAACATTTGAAGATACACTGGAAACAAAGAGCACTCAATGGTGTCTTTCAGCTCGCCATGGTTTGAACAACTGCAACAGGGCCAAATAGAAAAACTCTTCTTTGTCTGGAGTTTGGCAACTTAGCTTTCGATGGTTGATTACATTTCCTTTGTTATGTCTGATCAAACATCCTTCACATCCATACCAGCAAATTTTCCTTCTATGTTTTCACTGACATTATTTCTGTATGTATAATGTTGAAGTATTTCAAACAGACAAATCCTTTCTTGATGTGGACTCCTTCTTGGATCGTACATATCCAGCATGCTAGTCTTCAGAATATCTGTACTGTGTGGCTCAAATTTCATAAGATATTGGATTTCAGGAAAATACTTCAGTACTCTGTTACGAGTATTAGCAAGCCCTATACTTACCCATAGAACTCTTCAAGATTTACAAAACAAACTAGCTGAGCTTAACCGGTATGCATATTCATAAGAGCCGATCTCTCTGTGAGAAAGCATTTTCAAACTAAAACTATACAATTTCTTTGTAAGAGTCTTTTCTGCTGAAATCTCCCCCACATCTGCTTCATCTCGGTTTTCTCTTATTTTGTTTTATAAGAAGTGACGTACCGAGCAACAGCAATTGAATTATCTGCATCAAACTGTAGATCCATGTTCGCATTCTACATCTTTCAATGACAGGATTGTAGTCATTTATGTACTTTGAAACTTTTATTCTTCTGAGATTGTTTGTGTTCTTTGGTGATTTCCATGTGAGAGCGTGTCTGACTGCAGACAAAAAAGCTATTAACTCTTCCTTCTGAGATCACAGGTCATGGAAATCAAAAATGACATCTTGTATAAAAGTTTCCTTTTGATCTATATTTTCTATAACAGTATTTTCCACACCTGTGATTTTGGAATCATAGAACTTGTTGTCTTAGCGTTTTGTCCACACTCTCATTTGGGATGATGTAAGGCACATACTGCTCTATGAAAGACAACACAGACATCTGTGGTTAAAATACCACAGATGTGGTACCTGAAAATGTTTGCAGGGTCCAATAAGCAGACTTCTCCTGGTGTCTTTAGATTGATGTCTTTTATATTTGAATTTGCCTCTCACAAGAATTGAAGCAGGTCATCCCATGAATACTCAAAACAACTGAGTGTTTGAAACCATATAGGTGCTCCTAAATTTCCCAACATGCATTTTAGTTCACTGTGATGATGATACTAATATTCATTGGTCTCTCGTTGACATACCATGAGAATAATCAAGTTGTATTCCAGATGTTCATCTTTTCCATGAATTGTCTAACAAATTCTCTTGCAGATTTGTTCCTGTTTTCAAAATGTGACTTACGGCATAAGACAATGCAGACAAATCACTTTCAAATAATAGATGAAACATATAAGGGATACATTGATGAAATCTAGTGTCCTCTGAATAAAGTCTAGTACATCTATACTCGGCCACAGGTATTTGTCCAGACCGATCATCATACCGACCACCTTTTCCAGTAATAAAAAGATGAGGGAAACGGTGAGCTTCTAAACTTTTTTCCCCATACGCTTAAGGGAGTTCCTTTTGCTTCTTTTAGTTGATATAGATCAATAGCATCGACAACAATGTCTTTAGAATGTAGGGAATGGATGCTGTAATGTTCATACATTTCTTCTACTCTGGATTGATCCAATTTTTCTATCTGAGCTGTCAATGATGATGTATTGTCCTCCAGATGTGTGATATCCCAAAGAATTTCTGCATTTTTGTAATATATGTTATTTTGTACCAGATATGAAGTTGCCTTTTTTACTTTATTAACATCTACTAACTCTTGCCATATCTTTTTACTCTTGGTCAGGGACACAATTTACTAGAATTACAAGTCCCTCTTTCAAGTTTCTCTGTACCCGTACAGTTTTAACATTTTCCTTAAAATCTAATGGCAAGTTTACAACTCTAACTTCGAGGCCTTTCTGGAGTTCAGTTGGAGATAATTTGCCTGTCTTTGGCTCCATGGGAACTATAGCTTGAAATGGATGTACAGACTGTATTAATATGGCTTCATAAACATTCAAATCGTTAAGTACTTCTGGAACAGGTACTATTTCTAAGTTGTTATGTACCTCTCTAGCAGGAATTTTGTTTTCCTCTAACTTATTATAGCACTACGTACATATAACTTGTCAGGTGAACAAGTCAAATTACTCTTCTACAAATAAGTAATCAACAAATTCATGCCACTTATTAATATTCTCTTTTTCATTTTCAATGTACAAATCAACATTACGAGTTTTGCTTTAGTAGTGAGTGAGTCAACAACATATACAAACACACTTTGGTTGCTCTGAACAAACTGCATTAAAGTTTGTTATCTCTTTTTCAAAATTACCAACACCAATACCTCTGTTCTGTTCCGCAACTCCTACTGTTACCAATCTTCATTTTCCCTACACTCCTGTTCCAGTCCAAAGAAACAAAATTCACATCATCACAAACCTTTTCTTCTTTTACTACACTACCAGGCAAAAGAGCTCTATTCATTTCTCCTAAACATACAGCAGGAGATTTTATATAGTAAAGCCTTCTAACAAAATTATCATTTTGAGTGGTGTACCCCTAACACTCTGAAATGATGAAAGCTCTTTTGACACACTTTTTTTGACAGATAAGCTAGTGAGTAGCCTTGTAAATTAGTATGCTTTCTTACTTTGCACGGATCTAATCCTTGCAAACAGCGTATTTTCTGTTTTAAACATCTGCAAGCAAACATATGGAGGAAATTTCTCAATATATCAACTGATTGTTGTCGAATACTACAAGCACTACTACAATTCCATTTCTACACAGGGGCTTGTCTACGCCTTCCTGGCACTTCTTCAGCAATCACTTCCTCAATATTTCTAGGTAACATTACTTCTTTTGGAATAGGAGTTCCATTTTTCATCTCATAATACCATCCAGATTCATCAACAGCATGCACTAATGTATTGTCTTGCAAGTAGCCTTCTTCGTTAAAGAAAGGATCACCACTAAAAACATTTCAAAAGTTACTTCTATTAACAGGTGTTTTCTTTTGGCTCTGTCTCCTTATAGACAACACTATTTTGTCCAGTGTCTTCAAACTGTTTAAAACCAAGATATATAGTTTCCTCTTCAGAACAAATGCCTTATGAACTACAGCTTCAACATATTCCATTTGTCTGATTGCTTGTGTTCTTCACTTCTTCATAGATGCTAATAAGTTGTGAAACTCTCGTACAGACCATTCTATCTCTGATTTCCTTGAACTGCCTCTGCCTTCTGCTTAAAATCTCTCCTTTTTTAATAACTTCTTATTTTTTATATCAGAGACATTTTCTGCTTTGATACTCGGTGTTATAGTTTTGTTTTTCTTTACTTCTTTTGGCACTTTTTCCAGTTGTTTACAAACAATTTTAAGAAATGTCTTGGTCCTCTTACCAGCAGCCTTTTCTCTATGACCGTCTTTTCTGCATTTTGCCCCTTTTATTTCTCAGTTCTAAGGAGACGCTCAATTTGTTGCTGCTTCTTTCTTCTCTAAGTTTTTGTCGACATGGTAATCCTCTGTAGATAACTAGATACTGATGTCTAATCACTTAATTACGTAGTAGCACATTACATATTTTAACTATTTAAACATTCAGTTTACATGAGCATATATAGCTCAGGCAATCTTCAGAATACATGTGTTACCTTTTCAGTATGTATAACCCTCCCTATCAACTACCCACATCCTACCTTAGTGCTCAGTTATGGGTATGGGAGAGTGAGAGGGTACTCACACAGCTAACACACACACTCACTCACTCACCCATAGAGTTACTCACACACCCTCTCACTCACCTGTTCACCTAGTTATACAGACATTAACTCATAGGAGCATACCCTATTGCCTGATTACAGCCTACCTCAGGGGATAGACATATGTGGTAGAAGAGTAGGTTAAGGCTTAAGAAGAGTTTACATGTTAGACTTGAAAGTGTCTGTTTTTTCGCAGATATCTGAATGACTCTCTAAGTCCATATCAGAGGCTGACATTCCATGAGTATGTAAGTTTGTTGGTAAATGACTACCTCTGTTTGTGAACACTATAGTTTACTAAATGTGCCTGCAAGGGGCTGCATAAATTGCCCCCTAGATGTGTTAGTGAGTATTGGGTTATTTATGTGTGTGTGTGTTCAACTACCTGTTTTAGCACGAGATACATGTTAGTTCTGCCTCTCAATGTGAGTGAATATGTAGGGGCTTCTGTCATTATTTCAGTGGATATTTTAGTGCCTGTCTACTTTTTTACTTAGGTGTGCCAGATTGAAGTCTGGGTGGCACGGTGGATATATAATTGGACAGATGGGTTTCTATGAGGGCATATAGCTCTCTGAATCATTAGAGTGCTTGTGTTACTTTTTAAGCAAATTCCAGCCTGCCCTATGGCCTACATACATCCTTCTTCAGTGGTGAGGTATATAAGGTACAACCAAGGTTTATGCCTTGTCTAGGAGTTTTAAATGTGAAGCTTGACCTAGCAGTAAAACTGCATGCACAGCCTCAAATGTACCAGGCCTGAGACATGATGCAAGGGCTACTTCTCTGCATGTTAGACTTGAAGTTGTCAGTCTTTTTTGCAGATATCTGAATGAGTGTCTTAGTCCCTATCTGGGGCTGTCATTACATGTCTACGTAAGTTTGTTCGTAAATGGCTACCTTTCTTTGTGACATCTACGGTTCTCTAAATGTGTGCATAGATTGCCTCCTGGGTGTGTTAGTGAGTTCTGGGATTTTTCAGTGTGTGTGCGCTACTGCTTCCGTTAGTGGTAGATACAAATCAGTTGCCCCTGTTTATGTGAATGGATGTTTAGGTGCTTCTAGCACTATCTCACAGGGTCTTTTAGTGTCTGTCAGCTTTTCAACTTAGGTGTGCTAGATTGAAGTCTTGGAGGGAGACTGAATTAATAATTAGGATCATGGGTCTGTAAGAGTGTATACAGCTCAATGAACTTTCAGAATACATGTATTAACTTTTAAGCACAAAGCACCCTGCCCTATGGCCTAACTGCAGCCTACCTCAGTGCTGAGTTATACTTAGCAGAATAGCAGTTTATGTCTTGTCTATTATTATTGAAAGTGAAAGCTAGCCTAGCAGTAAAACTGAATGCACAGATTCAACTGTAGCAGGCCCGAGACATGATAAAAGAGATACTTGTCTCATGTTAGATTAGAAAGTGTCACTTCTTTAGCAGATATCTAAATGAGTATGTCAGTTCATATCTGTGGCTGCCATTGCATGTATAATTACATTTGTTGGTCAATGACTGCTTCACTTTCTGACATTTATGGTTCTCTGTGTCTATATGAGGCTAAATATTGGGTTATTTATATATCTGTGCAACTGCATCCATTAGCGCTGCATACGTATGACCTCTGCCTCTCTCTGTGAGTGAATGTTTAGGTGCTTCTCTTACTATCTCACTGGGTGTTTTAGTGTCTGTCTGCTTTAGTAAATAGGTATGTCAAATTGAAGTCTGGATGGCAAAGTGGATGTATAATCTCTAGGAGTCTGTATAGCTCACAGAAACTTCACAGAACATGTCTTAGCTTTTAAGCACATAGCTCCCTCACTATGCTCTAGCTACAGCCTATCTTAGTGCTCAGGTATATGTAGTACAAGAGCAGTTTACAACTTCTGCAGCAGTTTGAAGTGATAAGACAGCCCTAGCAGTAAAACTGCATACACAGGCTCAAGTGTAGCAGGGCCGAGACATGATACAAAAGCTACTTCTCTGCATGGTATACTTCAAAGTGTCAGTTCTTTACCAGATATCTGAATGAGTGTCTCAGTTCCTACCTGGGGCTGTGAATGCATGTCTATGTCAGTTTGTTAGTAAATAGCTGCCTGTCTTTCTGACATGCATACTTCTCTAAATGTGTCTGTAAGAGGCTGCATGGATTTCCTCATGGGTGTGTTAGTCACTATTGGGATATTTAACTGTTTGTGTACAACTGCCTCCATTGCCACTTGATACATATCTGTTCTGCTTGTGTGTGTGTGTGTGTGTGAATGTTCAGGTGCTTCTATTACTATCTCACTGGGTTTTTTACTGTCTGTCTGCTTTTCTACTTACTCATATGTCAGATTGAAGTCTGGGACGCAAGGTGGATGTATAATTGGGCACATGGGCCTCTAGGAGTGCATATAGCTCACTTAAATTTTGCAGCACATTTCATGCATTGTAAGCACTACCAACCTGCCTTAAGGTCTACCTGCAACCTATCTCACTGGAGAGCTAAATGTAGTAAAAGAGTACTTCATACCTTTTGTAGGACTTTTAAATGTGAAAACTGACCTAGCAAGAAAAGTGCATGTACATGCTCAAGTGTAGAAGGCCTAAGACAATGATGCAAGGCCTACTTCTCTGCATGGTAGAGTTGAAAGTGTCAGTTTATTAATAGATATTTGAATGAGTGTGTCAGTTCCTGTTTGGGGCTCTGACTGCATGGGTATATAAGTCTATTGCTAAATCACTCCCTCTCTTTGTGACATGTAGGAGCCTCTAAATGTGTCTGTAAGGGGCTGCATGGATTACTTCCTGGATGTGTTAGTGAGTGTTCGGTTTTTTAAGATATCACTAAACTCACACTACATGTGCTACATTTTAAGCATATACCACCCTCCCCCTGACCTAGCTGCAGCCTATGTCAGTGGTGACCTATATATGGTAAAATACCACTTTATGCCTTCCCTAGGACATTTACATTTAAAGGTTGGCCTAGCCCTAAAACTCCATGCACAGGCTCAAGCGTACCAAACCGGAGACATGACGAATAACAGTTGTGCCTGTCTATGTAAGTGAATGTTTACATGCTTCTGTCATGGTCTATATGGCTGTTTTAGTCTCTGTCTACTTTTCTACTTAGGTATATCAGATTGAAGTGTCGCTGGCAGGGTGAATATATAATTGGGCACATGGATCTCTAGGACTGCATATACCTCACTAAAACTTCAGAATATAAGTGTAACCTTTTAAGCATATCACACGCTGTAATATTATGTAGCTGCAACATATCTCAGTGGGAGTTATATATGGTAAAAGAGCAGTCTTTGTCTTCACTAGCACTTCTAAATGTGAAGGTTGGCTTAGCTATAAAACTGCATGCACGGGCTCAAGTTTAGGAGGCCTGAGACATTATCTAAGGGCTACTTCTCTACATGGTAATCTTGAAAGAGTCAGTTGTTAAGAAGATATTTGAATGAGTGTTTTAATTCCTATCTAGAGCTGTGATTCCATATATATGTAAACTTGTTACTAAATCACTGCCTCTATTTGTCTGATATATGGTTCTCTAAATATGTCTGTGAGGGCCTGCATACATTGCCTCCTGGGTGTATTAGTGAGTATTGGGTTATTTAAGTGTTTGTGAAACTGACTCCATTAGCATAAGATACATATCAGTTGTGCCTGTCTGTGTGAGTTAATGTTTATGTGCTTCTCTAACTACCTCACTGGGTGTTTTAGTGTCTGTATGCTTTTCTACTTAGTTAGGTCAGATTTAAGTCTGTGTGTAGGTTGGATGTATAATTGGGCACATAGGTCTTTAAAAGTGCATACAGCTCACTGAAACGTCAGAGTGTTTTTTTAGCGCATAGATCCTTGTGCTACGGCCTAGCTACAGCCTACCTCATTGTTCACTTATATTTTGTGAGTATCTTAGTGAATATATAAGTGCTTCTCTTGATCCATGTGTGTGTGGGTGAGTGAGAGCCTCTATAAATTAAAAACATGCATCATAGGTGCCATACTTTACATATTACTTGGCTTAACAGTGCCTAGCATTGTTATATTACATATCTTAATATGAATATAGTTAAAAGACATATCTCCCCGTGTATGCAAATACAAATCTACCCTGTAATTATCCAACACATACACTAAAGAGTATGTAACACATAGCTATCAATTTTGAGAGATTAATAATCCAAATACAGCTACAGTGCATACTTTCCACTTTCAAAAATGAGTGTTCTACTCTTCTTTTATAATGGTACAAAAATGACTCCCAGAATTCAAATATAATAATAAGCTGCACATCATATATACACATATAAAACTTTGACATCTTACACTACATTATTACATATAAGTTTAACCATTACTGTGTGCTCTTTTCTTCTACCACATACAGAATAGAATAAGGGAACACAAGTACAATATACACCTCTATGGAAACACATTCTAAACTAAGTTGACAGACACCTAGTCTGCACCTGAGACAAACTATATCTTAGTTACCCATTAATAGATATATAAAAACACTTACAATTCCAATTATACATCATTATTTCTTTTTCTAAATACTTATATTTATATTTCAAAATCTTTTAGCACAATATGACATACTTATCTACCTTATTAATCAATTTGTTTTGCTTACAAAGAAATTTAATTACCAGAATATTGAGTTTGTTGGTAAAATCGCTTTTCTTTCTCTTATTAGATAGATACAATAGTCTCAGGGTTTTTAAAAACATAGCACAAGAATGGCATACCACTCTCATACAAAGCAACCATAAATGGCAACCTTCTGAACTTTGCATTACCTGATACTGCAAAAGTCAGTAAATACAAACATTCCTTTCATATTTCATTGTTGTAACTACTTTACTGCATGCTTACTGTTTGTTAGCCATTTCACTCCAGTTTAGAGGTAGCCCAAAATGCATGCTTTGTGTCCATAATCACGACGTAATCACGATCAGCGTGATGAGTTTGTGGAAAAAAATGGGAGTCAGAAAACCTACTTTCCTTTATACTTTTATATTTTTAGTACTATACTACACTTAATATCAAAATTCTCACTAGCGAATCTTACCTGCCTTATAAAAATATGAATCTAAACCTCTCCAATTTGCAAAAAACAATTCTGTCTCTTTAGCACACTTCCCCCAATACACCCTCTGCAGATTCACAATAGAAAACCATTAGAACCAGTAGGTCACAAGTTCACAGCACATTCTAGAAGGGCCATGCTATTTCCAAATGAGATGCAGTAGGTGTGGTTCACTCCACAGATTCAAAAGCATATCCTTGTCTGTTTTTAATTTCTTTTTTAAACAACAGCCAATAATAGGACTTCTTGCTAATGCATCCAACACACTACCCAATTGTATTCACTTACATGCTGACAGCATCCAATAAAATATATAAAAAAAAAAAAAAAGAAAACACCTCCATTTTAACTGCTTTCCATTTGGAAAACTACCTGATTTAGCTCCAACCTTCTCCTGACTGCTATTGCTCCTTCACTTCAAAATGCTTAGATTGTGGATTGTTGGCCACAGCTATGTCAATTGGGCTAAAGAGGCTGCAAAAAAGAGCGGTATAGACAGGCACTTGGTTTTGCCAAATGTGGAGACTACGTGGTTTGGCCAGAGAGGGTTAAAGTTTCATCAGCTGCAGGCTTTGGTTAAAACTATTGTGAATTACCAAGCTCCTCACCTCATTATTGTGCACTGTGGTGGCAATGACCTAGGCACATTGACTAGGGTAGGACTGGGGTAGGGTTGGAAATCATAATGAAGGATATCTTTGCAGAACTGATCGATTTTCTTCACACTGTCTTGGTGTACTCTAATATATGCCAGAGACAGAAATGGAAGTGGTCAAATCAATTGACAAAGCCAGGAAACATGTTAATAAAACTGTTTCTGCATTCCTCAGAGAACATCGCATTTGCTGTCTCCATAACAACAATCTGTGTTTTCGCATGCATGGAATTTATAGAAATGATGGAGTGCACTTTACAGATGAAGGCAATAGGGTGTTTCTTTAGTAACCTGAAACTCTGCATCTAGTCTTTTGTGTATCTGTCAAATATACACAATCAACACAAAGGCTCTTGTCAGAGCCACCCTAGTACCCAAAATATTTTTTTGTTGATAAAGATCCTCTTTTTTTTGTTTTTGGGAATCTTTGTGACGATGTCACAATGGTCACGAATAAGTCGTGAAATTGCAAAACAAAAGCAGACATACAACAGCCACCAGCACATGCAAAACTATCTAAAAAAAATGTATTCTAAATATTGCGCTACACATATTACTATATACATGCTTCTTCAAAAACATGTTTATACTCATGTTTTGTGCTAAGTTTCCTTAAAAAGCATCTTTAAAACCTATTTTCCATTTTCGCGGTTATTCAGGGCGTCGCGACGACCTTGTTAACCGTGATGATCGTGCCTTTTTCATCAAGTGTAAAACACATACATGCACACATATTAAAGTACTTTACACACTAGGGGTTTATTACTGTATTGTCTAAAGTCATGTTTTTCTAGTGAGTTTCTATAAAAACCATCTCTAAAATGTATTTTCCATGTTCATAGTGACGCTGGGAGTCATGATGACATCAGTAACCACGACGATGGCGCCTTTTTTACAGACTGAAAAACACATATATGCACACATATTATAGTATTTTTGGCACTTGGGGTTTATTACTGTACAGTCCAAACTCATGTTTTTCTAGGGAGTTTCTATAAAAACCATCTCTAAAACCTATTTGTTGTTTTCTCCGTGATGCAGGGAGTCACGATGATATCGGTACCCGAGATCGCCGCGGATACATCGTGAAAATGCAAAGCAAAAGCTAGACTTCAATAGCCATCACTGCATTCAAAATGTATAACTATATAATTCATTCTAACCATCACACTAGATACATCGCTATCTAAATAACTCTATTAAAACATTTATCAGTCTCTCAATATCTCTATAATAATGTGTATTATTGATTCACTGGGTTATGTGAGTGGGTGCGTAAGTCTCCAAGTGGGTCTGTGACAGGCTGCATGAGTCCTTTACTAAATCTATAAGTGGATGCATAAGTCTCTGAGTGGATAAGTGAGTGGGTGTATGAGTGTCTGAGTGGGTATGTAAATGGGTGCATGAGTGTCTGAGTGGGTATGTAAATAGTTACACAAGTCTGTGACTGGATCTATGAGTGGATGCATAAGTGCCTGAGTGGGTCTGTCTATCAGTCAGTGTAAGTATAAGTCTCTCAGTGGGTCAGTGAGTTGGTGCGTGAGTGTCTGAGTGAGTCTGTGACTGAGTGCATAAGTGTCTGAGTGGGTATGTCAGTGGGTGGATACTTTTTGTTTTATATTTCCACCAATATTCATGGTGACGCCGCAAAAGCCGTTATATCCCCACGATTGAACATGGGGGGCAGCGCTGGTGGTCGTGTCATTCTCGTGAAAATCACACGTGATTTTTAAAAAACTACTTTGGACACATAGGGGCATATTAGCAAGAAGCTCGTTAAAATTATCGCCGTTTTAGCGGCAGGAAACTGCCGCTAAAACGGCGATAATGGGCTTAATAATATGCGTTATAGAATTCAATAGAAGCCCAGGTTAGATGTCCTGCACATCTAACCTGGGCTCTATTGAATTCTATAGCGCATATTAGCAAGCCCATTATCGCCGCTTTAGCGGCAGTTTCCTGCCGCTAAAACGGCGATAATTTTAACGAGCTTCTTGCTAATATGCCCCATAATTTCTCAAACATAGGCTCAGGGTACCTCCACCCTGACCCCTTATTTTAGCTTTCACAGACATTTTCAGCCATGGGAACTGTTCCCAATCGATAAAATGGCAGCCACAACTTTCTGTTCAGGTTGAACCCAGTCAATTACAGCATTCCCATTGGCTACGCATTCGCGATTGACTACAAAAATGTCACGAAATATCTGTGGCCAGAGATATCACTATAATTTTCAACTTTAATTTCTCAAAATCTACTAAACGGATTTTCACTAAATAACAAAAAACACAATCTGCGTAACAACATCTACCTTTCTGTCAAATTTGATGTAATTCTGTCCAGCAGTACGAGCTGTATGTTCGACAATGCCTTCCAATGGTAATTAACATTTCAAATGCACCCTTATATTGTGCCCCTATTTCTTGGTCCTCACTGCACGGATCACCCACAAACTTTCCATGACACACAGAACCTACCTTGACACATTTTTGGGAAAATTTCATGAAGATTCTTCAAACGACATCAAAGTTATAGCAAGTCAAAAAATGCTTTTCCTATGGAAACAAGGTCCTAACTATAACTACCTACTGGTGACCGTGAATGTATATATTCACCCAAAAAAACAAATGTTAAAGTCTAGTTATATTTAGGTGTTACATTACAACCACAACAATTTTAAATAAAACAAACATTAGAAAGCTACATAGCTATAGTTTTATTTTTTCAAGCTTTGCTTATACATTTATTTATACAAATGGTACTATGTTCTATATTCAAACATTACATACATACGACACTGATACTCAAAATTAAACAATAACTATGGTATTTCTAATGTTTGTGTAGCTTAAATTTGTTGTGGTTCTAATGTAATAACCCCTAACTATATCTAGGTTTTAACCTTTGTTTTTTGTGCGAATTCGTTGGGATTTTAGAGTTTAAATTTTGTAAAGGTGTGTGTTTATGTAATACAATGTCTTTATTTTAGTGGTAAAATTTTAATGTTATTCACATTTTATTTTTTTGGGTGGAATTGAGCTATAGATTTGCAGCAAAAACAACTTTCTGTTTTGGTTTTAAACAAAAGCTGTATAACAATAGTAATGTTAGAGTTTGTTTCTCAGAAGTAGTAGTAATAAATAGGGTGCAGGTTGTATAGAGAAAATATGTATATGACCAGAAGGGGGGAGAGAGAAGCTACATAAGGCACAACCCTCAGCCTTTCAGACTATTATAAGTAACTGCAAAAAAGAGGGTTAACCTATGTTATTGTGATCTCTTTTGACTGAGGGATCGGTAACCGGTCCCATATATCTCAAGAAAGTGAAGGATCCACACCCAGGTGCATTAGTGTGGTCCTGGCATCTCTTGGATATTTTTGTAGGATCCTCCCCCACATGTACTACCTGTGGCATGCTTCATCATCATATCTTCACCCACTATAACTAGTGTGAGTGAGTGGGTTCAATGCAGTTTGTAAGCAGAGCTCTTATTGTAAGAATGAGGGTTTATCAGTGAATTCAAACAGCCTTCTGGATCCAAGCACCATTTAATGTAAAGGTCCTTTGGCAGAGATAAAAACAGTGAGATGTTTGGTCGGTATAATGACCCAAAACATTAATAGGTTGACATGTTTCAGCCTATAATATGCCACCAAGGGTCAGTAGGCTTTCTTCAGGACCAAGAACTATATTGAATCCCTATGATTCGTCGTTGATATTTCCAACTCTAGGCTAGTTCAATCAGACAAACAACATGAAGCATGCACGCAACATACAGGCCATAATGGACCTTTTCCTCTTTATGGTCTATGTTGTAAATTTTAGTTAGGCTTCATAAGGCAGTGGGGGTGGGTGATCCATGTAGTCACACATTCATCAAGGGATATTGTCCTCAATTTTTACCTTGAGTGTGCAGGGAGAAGAAAGTCAACACCCGGAAGGTGACTTGTGTCTTGAGCAATGAAATCATCTTGCATGGAACAGGACAGCAGTACTTCCTAGGGACAACAGGAATGAGGTAGCACCTGAGCACCATGCATGCCACCCGTTTGGCATGGGCAGAAAGGCTGAGACAGTTGGATTTAGCCCAACTGGAGGAGGGAACCTCTGTGATACCTGGGGACATTCCACCATCTGCTGTACCTTCCAGTTCCGGCATGCCCACTCATCCATGACCACAAGGTGGAACTTCATCTCCATCCACGATTCTAGCACCTGGGTCAAAAGTTGCTGTCAACTGGCTCCTAGGTAATATTTTGTCAAGAGTGATGTAATATATGAGGTCATAAGCAGTGCATTGCGGGGCGCGAGTTATAGTTACCTCAGCTAACTATAACGGCTGAATTTCTCTGGTTTTGTACTAGTGAAATGTCAGACTAACTATAACGTCCCTCTAACCTTTGTTTTTTTCCATGAATATCTAATATCTAAGGTTTTTTAAATGCTCATTTCTAACTATTATGTCCCTGAAACCTGTGGTTTTTTCAGTGAATTTCTAAGGTTTTTTTTAATGCTCATTTCTAACTATAACATCCCTGAAACCTGTGTTTTTTTCAGTGAATTTCTAAGGCTTTTTAACTAGCACTCACGTTTTCAGAGTGGTGGGGAAATGGTACTGAGCATCCGACCAGCTCTCAGGAATTCTGTTCCGTAGGACTTACAGGCGATACCAGGAGGGCTTCTTGGCCCCCAAGGTCCCTCTGGAGTAAAGTGGACTTCATCCCACAACCAGTAGTGTGCCAGGAGGCGCGTATGCAGAGTGGTTGACAAAGGGGGCATGTCCTCCGAAGAACTCTTAGCAATTCTGTTGTGCTGGACTTACTGGAGGTAATAGAAGGGGTAGTTGGCCCCCAAGGACATCCTTGGGGGCCAACTACCCCTTCTATTACATCCAGTTAGTCCCACACAGCAGGATTACTGAGTTCTGATAGCAGGCTACGCCCCCTTTGTCCACCACTCTGCAAACGTGCTTTCTGGCGTGCTCTTGGTTGGGGGATGAAATCTCCTTCACTGCTAGGGGTCCTTATGGGCCAACAAGCCTACCTGTTACCTCCAGTAAGCCCAACACAGTGGGATTGCTGAGAGGTGGTCGCAGGCTACACCCCCTTTCTCTACCACTCTGCAAACGAGCCTCCTGGAGCGCTCTTGGTTGAGGGATGAAGTCCCCTTGCCTCTTGAGGGTCCCTGGGGGCAAACTAGCCCTCCTGTTACCTCCAGTCAGCCCCACACAGCTGGATTGCTGAGAGGTGGTCCAAGGCAATGCAATGCCACCTTTCTCCACCACTCTGCAAATGCACCTCTGGGCACATCGCTGCTTGGGGGACAAAGTCCACTTTAGTCCTGAGGCCCTCATGACACCCCACCAGCAGCGCGCCAATGGGCGCTTTTGCAAAGTGTTGTAAAAAGGGGCATGGATGGCCTTCGACCACCTATCAGCAATCTCACTGTGTGGGACTTACCGGAGGTACCTGGTTGGCTAGTTGGCCCCTAAAGACCCTCACAGCGACAGGGACTTCATCCCCCAACCAAGAGCGTACTAGGAAGCATGTTTGCAGAGTAGTGGAGAAAGGGGGCGGGCCTTCGACAAGTTGCAGGTTTGTATTTTTGTTTATAATTTAGGAAAGGGGGCTGTGTGGCCCCCCTTCCCATGGCACTTTTAGGCCCCGCGGACTCCATCCTCGGGGCCTGACCCATTTTTAATTTTTTTTTATTAAAAAGGGAGGGGGGCACGTGGCCCCCTCCCGAGGCTGATATATGCCCCAGGGACCCCATCCCCCAGGGCTGGGCATTTGTATGTATTTTTTTTAAAGGGGAGGGGGGCCCCCCTCCCCAGGCCGAATTCAGCCCCATGGACCCTATCCCCAGAGTCCCGGGCAATTTAAAAAACAAAAAAAAATTAAGGGAGGGGGCTGAGCAGCCCTCTTCCCCCAGGCCATTTTCGGCCCATGGGACCCCATTCCCCAGGGCTTGGCCATTTCTTTATATTTTTTTTGTATTTATTTTAAAGGAGGAGGCCCCCCTACCCAAGTCGATTTTGGCCCCGGGGATCCCATAAATAAAAAAAGGGAGGGGGCCAAGTGCCTCCCCTCCTGGGCCATTTTCGGCCCCAGGGACCCCAACCCCCGGGGCTTGGCCTCTCGTTGGGTACCACGGGGGAAGCCACAAGGCCCCTGCGGTCCCTGCCAGCTCCCCACCTCCTGTGGGAGCCGGCATTGCTTTTGGGCATAGGGAGCTGCTAACATGCAGCTCCCTATGCACAAAAGCAATTCTTCTTCACTTCATGGAAGCAAGAGCATTTTCCATGCTCTCGCTTCCATAGGGCGAATCAGTGTTTGCTTTGGCTTGGCGGCAGCAGTGCTCCTGCCAAGCCATAGCAAACAGTAATGTCCCATGGCTGGGCACCGCGGGACATTGCAGGAGCTGGCCCTAGGGGGTGGGGTCCCCAGGGCCATTTACGGCTCCAGGAGTGGGGCAAAGCGGCCCCCCTCCCATCTTCTCTTTAGCCCCAAGAGAGGTGGTGGTTCTCAGGCGGGGGGTCCGCAACGGACCCCCTCATTTACTTAATTTATGCCCCTGGGTGGTGGTGGTCCAATGGGCTTTGTGGGGGCCTCGAGCCCCCCACACTTTATTTTTTAATATAGCCTTGAGGAGGTGGCGGTCCCCAGGGCTGTGGGGTGGCCACGTGGCTCCCCGCTAATAATGAATATAGCCCCGGGGAGGTGGCAATCTCTGGGTCTGCATGGGGGTGTAGGAGCCCCCCATACCTTTTTTTAAAAAATAAAGCCCCGGGGAGGTGGCATCCCCGGGGCTGCATGGGGGCGCAGAAGCACCCCCATGCTTTTTTTAAAAAAAAGCCCCAGGGAGGTGACAGTCCCGGGGCAGTGGGGGGCCTGCGTGGCCCTCCCGCATTTAATGAACATTGCCCCGGGGAGGTGGTTGTCCCTGGAGCTGCGGCATGTATGTTGATGATTGCCCCAGGGGTACCTGGCCCACGGGGTCATAAAAAGAAAATGAAGCGGGGAAGTCTGCGCTTCATTTTTTTTTAACATTTTTATTGGGATTCACAAACCCAGCGTGACTCCCGCCAAACCTTTCAAAAGAAAAATGATTTTTTGGGCCCTGGGGGTCTCTGTGGGACCCCCTGAGCAGGCCTAGGGGTCGAGGTGTTTCTACTCTGCCCCCTTTTCTTGTTTTTAAATCCTATTTTTACCTTTTTTTTGTGACTCGGTTCAACCGAGTCAAAAGATGACTGCCAACAGTTCCTGGTTGGAACGGTTGGCAGCCAATCAGATTGCTTCGTGTCGATCTATAGATATATGAGAAATGTTTACATTTCTCAGCCACTACTAAACGGATTTACACCATTTAACAAAAAGAGTGCTTTCTGGACCAAGAGCTACCTTTTTGCCAAATTTGGTATAATTCTGTTCAGCAGTTCGGGCTGTAGCCGTGTCTAAAGTTTCCAATGGAAATTAGCATGGAGAAAATGTGTTTTGGGACCCCCTCTTTTTCAGGGCCCCCGCGTGACGAATCATCCCAAAACTGTCAACTCAGGTCCTGACCTGGCCGCCCCATTAGTTTAAAAAAAATTACGAAGATTTGTCAAACGGCGCCAAAAATATTGGCAAAAGAAAAAACACTTTTTGAATAGAAACAAGGTCCTAACTATAACTACCTACTAGCGTACGCCAGTACGTAATATATATATGTATGTATATATATATATTCACTGAAAAAACCATAGGTTTCAGGCACGTTATAGTTAGAAATTAGCATTTAAAAAACCTTTGAAATTCACTGAAAAAACCATAGGTTTTAGGGACAGTTATAGTTAGTTGGAAATTGCACTCGTACAAAACCCGTGAAATTCCCCCGTTATAGTTAGTTCAGCTAACTATAACTCGCGCCCCCGCAATTCACTGCTGATGACGTCACATATTACATCACTCATGACATGGTCAGTGACATCACTGATGACATCTCAAATGACATCACTGATGACATCATCTAGTGACTGTGTTTCTGTAAAGTTTAAATATTTTTAATGTATTAGGGAAAGGCGTATTGAAGAATGAGTGGGTGTATAAGTGTCTGTATGGATGATTTAGTAGGTGCGTGACTAACTGTATAAGTGAGTGATTAAACGTATCTTACTGAATGCATGGGTTAGTGACTAAACTGGGTGAATGTCTGTATCCGTCTGTCTGTTGCTGTGTAAGTGGCTGCATGGGTTTGTGAATAGCTACATGAGTGTCTATATGAGTTACTGATTCGTTGTCTGAGTATCTGTATGGGTGCCTGAGTGTTTGTGTGGGTGGGGTGTGTGCGACTCTGTACATAGATGTGTGAGTGGGTGATTCACTGGGTGCATGATTTGAAGAGTGCGTCTGTGATGGACTGCTTGGGTGGGTGAGTGTGTGTATGGGTGTGTTAGTGAGTGAATGTATATCTCAGTGGTACATGTGCGAGTAACTACATATGTAAAAGGCAGTATATATGTGTGTTAGAGTATTTAAAAGGCTATAAGTGAGAGTGTGTGATTGTGAGAGTGGCTGTATGGATGCGTGTGTGCTTGTATCAGTTATTGTATAAGAGCGTAAGAATGTGCTAGTATTTGTATGACTAAGTGAGCTGGTGTGTGTATAACTCTATAGGTGAGTAAATGGGTGTGTGATTAATGTTTTGCATGACTGACTAGGTGTGTGAGTACCTCTATGGATGAGTGGTGGTGTGTGAGTTTTTATATAGGTGTATGAGTGCATATGATAGTCCTGTACTGAGTGACTGTAAGTATGAGTGACTGGACGGGTGAGTGAGTAGATGTGTGTGTATAGACCTAAGAATCAGTGAGTGGGTATATAGTTATTGGTATTGGAGTGTGTATGGTTTTGCGAATGGCAGTCTGTAAATAAGAGTGGGTGTATCAAAAGTTATATTAGGGTGTGAGAAGATGCATGAAATTATCACATGGATGATGTCATCAGTGATGTCATTTGAGATGTCATCAGTGATGTCATCAGTGATGTCACTGACCATGTCATGAGTGTTGTAATATGTGACGTCATCAGCAGTGAATTGCGGGGGCGCGAGTTATAGTTAGCTGAACTAACTATAACGGGGGAATTTCACGGGTTTTGTACGAGTGCAATGTCCAACTAACTATAACTGTCCCTAAAACCTATGGTTTTTTCAGTGAATTTCAAAGGTTTTTTAAATGCTAATTTCTAACTATAACGTGCCTGAAACCTATGGTTTTTTCAGTGAATTTGTAAGGTTTTTTAAATGCTAATTTCTAACTATAACGTGCCTGAAACCTATGGTTTTTTTCAGTGAATTTCAAAGGTTTTGTAAATGACAATTTTTTAATTGTATTAATTGTTATATTTATTTTTTTGATACTGATTTACAACATTTTTTTCAACTATTTATTTTTAGATATTTAATTTTTTAAATTACATTGTAATTACATTATACATTACATTACAAAATATACTTTCTCAGAATGAATTACTTTAGTTTAAATACTTTGCAAATAGGCAATAGACTTTTAAGTACAGTAGTTACAGTTGTTGCAATGGGCAACACAATTTCAAACACAATGCAACATTGAGCTCAATGTGAATATCTACTTAAATGCAATTAGTTACTTTATGGATTACTTTTCTCACCACAGGACTGGATCCTAGATTCAGTCCTGGGACATCTCCTGTAAACAGTTGAGTAAAAGCATTTTGGTTACAGTAGTGATTTTTAAGGAATATTATTGTATTTTAAAAGTTGACACTTGGAAACTTTTTCACATAGAATCACCAATGTTATCCTATGGGAGGAAATTCACTTAGCAGGTAAGTAGTGTTATCGTTACTTTTTCTTACTCAGTGGTGTATCCTGGGTCCAGCACTGGTGCATCTCCTGTAAACAGTTGAAAGAATGCGTTTAAGTCATACAGGCGATTTTTAAGGAATATTTGTAGTTTGTGAAAATCGACACTTTGAAACTTTTCTGCTGAAAACCAGACAATGGATTCCTATGGAAGGAAATACAAGTTACTGGTAAGTACGGTTAGAATTACTTTTCAGGGTCAGTGCTGGGCTAAAAGATGCAGCACTGGGTTCTCTCCTGATAACAGGTGAGTAAATCGGAATTCGTAGTTCGGCTGATTTTAGAGGAATATTAAAAAGTTCCAAAACTCCACACTTAGAAGAATTTCCAAGTGAAACAAGTCAATGTTAGCCTATGGAAGGAAATTCAAGTTACTGGTAGGTACGGTTAAAATTACTTTTCAGGATCAGTACTGGGCTCAAAGATGCAGCACTGAGGTCTCTCCTGATAACAGGTGAGTAAATCGGAATTCGTAGTTCGGTTGATTTTAGAGGAATATTTGCACAATGGTGAAGGAAGGGGGTGGGGCCTGAGGTGACATGTCTGCAAACACGCCCTGTGGCGCGTTTTAAGTTGGAGAATTAATTCCTCCTCAATCCTGAGGGTCCCTAGGGGCCAACTAGCCCACAAGGAACCTCCAGTATGCGCCAGGGGGCTGCGTTGCAGAGAGGTGTACAGAGGCCACGCCCCTTTTTCCAACACTCTGCAACGCAGCTCCGTGGCGCTTACTGGAGGTACCTGGTGGGCTAGTAGGCCCCAGGGACCCTCAGGATTGAAGAGGATTTAATTCCCCATCTTAAAATGCGCCACGGGGCCTGTTTGCACACATGTCACCTGAAGCCCCGCCCTCCCTTCACCACTGTGCAAACGCGCCCCGTGGCGCATTTTAAGTTGGGGGATTAAGGCCCCTTGAATCCTGAGGGTCCCTGGAGTCCAACTAGCCCACCATGTACCTCCAAAAGCGCCACAGAGCTGCGTTGCAGAGAGGTGTAAAAGGGGCGTGGCCTCTGTACACCTCTCTGCAACGCAGCCCCTGGCGCATACTGGAGGTTCCTGGTGGGCTAGTTGGCCCCAGGGACCCCCAGTATTCAAGGGGAAATCGTTCCCCATCTGCAAACGCGCCAGGGGGCGCGTTTGCAGACTGCTGCAGGGTGGGGGCGGGGCCTCTGGCACGATGCCGTTTTTTTTTTTTTGTATGGGAGGGGGGCTGCGTGGCCCCCCTTCCCTTGGCCTCTTTTGGCCCTGGGGACCCCATCCCCCGGGGCATGAGGATTTTCATTTTTTTTAAAAATTAAAATAAAACGGGAAGGGGGCCGCGTGGCCCCCCTTCCTTGGGCCTATATTGGCCCCGGGGACCCCATCCCCCGGGGCATGCCCTCTTTTTTAAAAAAATTTAATATTTGGAGGGGGGCTGCGTGGCCCCCACCTCAGGCCATTTAAGGCCCCGGGGACCCCATCCCCGGGGCCGGCCTTTCCTTTTTATTTTTCAATGTTTTTTTTTTTGGGGGGGAGGGGGCCGCGTGGCCCCTCCCAGGCCACTACTTGCCCCGGGGACCCCATCCCCGGGGCTGGCCCTCTTCGTTGGGGACTGTGGGGGTCCCCAATGCCCCCACAGTCCCGCCGGCTCCCCGCGTCCCTTGGGAGCCGGCATTGCTTTCCACATGGGGAGCTGCTAAGATGCAGCTCCCCATGTGGAAAAGCAATTTGCTTTGGATATTGGAAGCGAGAGCAGGTTTCCAATATCCAATATCCAATATCCAAAGCAGTTTGCTATGACAGGACGGGAGCCGCGAGGCTCCCGTCCTGTCATAGCAAACTACAGTGTCCCGGGGGTAGGCACCCCGGGACACTGCAGGAGCCGGCCCTGGGGGTGGTGGTCCCCAGGGCCATTACAGGCTCCAGGAGGGGGCCGCGCGGCCTCCCTCCCTTTGATTGCACAGCCCCGGGGAGGTGGTGGTCCCCGGGGCTCTGAGGTCCGTAACGGACCCCCACATTTATTTTCTATGTGCCCCGGGGAGGTGGTGGTCCTCGGGGCATGTGGAGGCTGGAGCCCCCACAGGTTATTTAAAATTTAAAAAGAAGCCCCGGGGGTGGCGGTCCCCGGGGCTGCGGGAGGGCAGGAGAGCCCTCCTGCACCATTTTTTTTTATTAAGCCCCAGAGGGTGGCAGTCCCCGGGGCTTGGGGGGCCTTAGAGGCCCCCCATATAAACAATAAACCCACCACCCGCATGCCCCCGGGACTTGGGCCACCCGGGGGCAAATTTGCATCGAAGCGCAGGAGACCGCTCTTCGATTTTTTTTTTTTCGGCAGGATCCGCGCACCCTGAGCGCATCCTGCCAATTTAAAAAATAAAAAATGCTTTTTCTGCCCAGGGGGTCCTTGTGGGGACCCCTGAGCAGATCTAGGGGTCAGGGTGTTTCTACCCTGCCCCCTTTGTGCGTTTTGCGCACTTGTTTCTGTCCCTCGGTTCTACCGAGGATAAAATGGCTGCCAACACATCCTGATTTGGAGTGTTGACAGCCAATTAGCATGCAGCTCGTGATCGGGAGGGTGCGCGAATCCGACGCGGCCATAGATATATATGTGATTTTCATTTTGATTTTCACAGGAACTACTGAACGGATTTACACCATTTAACAAAAAGGGTTCTTTCTGAACCAAGAACTACCTCTTTGCCAAATTTGGTGTAATTCCGTTCAGCAGTTCGGGCTGTAGCCGTGGCTAAAGTTTCCTATGGGAAAATGAATGGGGAAAACACGTTTTGGGACCCCCCTTTTCTCTCGGCCCCCGCTTTGACGAATCACCCCGAAACTTTCAGGGTAGGAGCGGACCGGAGCGGGCCATAAAGTTTGAAAATTTCGCGAAGATTCGTCAACCGACGCAAGAGTTATTTCAAATAGAATGTCGCGGATTTCCTATGGAAAATAGGTCCTAACTATAACTATCTACTGGCGACCGCCAGTAGATAATATATATATATATATATATATATATATATATATATATATATATATATATATAAATCCCTTGGGGGATTTATTTACATCATAGGGGCCGATTACGATGGCGGAAGGCCCGCAAATAGGAGTCAGCATTCAATCAAACGGATTAACATTTGTTCAACCAATCTGGCTACACAAATAAGGCTAAGGAATCAGAGGAAAAGGTTTAGTAGATTTATTATAAATTCACAATTAGGCCCAGATGTGCAAAGCTTCCCACTTGCATTTCTTAAATAGAGTCTCCATAGAAATCGCTATTTAAGAAATGCAAAAAGGTATGTACTAAATTTGTAATTCCCTAAAAGCTAACCTACAAAGTAGGAATAGCTATTAGGGAATTGAGAATAGGAAATGCCATTGCATTTCCCCCATGGGCAAAATCGTAAATGGTTTGCATTTTCTAAATAGCGAAATCACAATTTAAGAAATGCGAAGCCAAGGGTGTCTCTGGGCTTAAGGCCCCCCTGGAGGCACCCTGAATTTCCTACTTCATATGTAAGTGCACATATACCCCAGGGGCATATATGCACTTCATGCTACATTAAAAATGCATTTTTAAATCATTTCTTTATTTTGTACATGGTACAATAATAGCATTGCATAAATGCCCGATTCACATTTAGGAACTGCTACATACATGTGCTATAAGAATCGCAAATAGGTAATCTCTATTTGCGATTCCTAAATCCGAGTCGCAATTTGCGATTTCTATTAGGTAGAAATCGCAAATTGGAACCGCTTTTGACCCTTTCTTCTGTAGAAATATTCCTAAAGACAGCAAATGTTAGCATAAAGCCACACTCAAAAAGGAATAAGGGAAGCAGAGAGGTTTTTACCTCTCTAAATCCAAAAGAATCTGCTCTAATGTGAACTGTGTAAACACCAGGATATAGGAAAAACGTGAGAATCAGATGGTGTTATCTCGATCACACCACCATCATCAAATGAGAAATCAGTGTTCAGATGTTTTGCAAAATGTCTGTTCATTCCCATTGTCTCAGCTAAAACAGCAGTATTCAGCCTTGAACAACTTGCCACTCCTAGTACGGGAAGAGCAGGAGGCGTTAATGTAACACACTAACCAGCACATTTTCGTGAAGATTTTCTTCCTAGCCTTGCTATCACTAGTACATTGTTCTACTAACTCTTGCTAATGAACCCACGAGAAGGCACCTGCAAGGGAAAACATTATTGCAAGCAAAATGAGAAAAAGGCCTCTTCATGTTAAAGAAATACAAGCATAGTTAGGCTAACAACTAATAAATGCAAACTTTATTAATAAATCAGGATTATATTCAAGTTACACTTTCAGTAACTTTCATGTTATTCAAATTATGTAAAAGTGAATGAGAACTACATCTTATACTATTTCTTAAAACATTAGAGCACGTTTATGACAGAATCTCTAGATTCTACAGGTAATACTTTTCTAGTGTGAGGATGGTTTTGATAAGGCCTACATATTACATCTTTCATTAGTTATGTTAAGGTACTCAGGGGCAGATTTACAATAAACTAACGCAGCACGGTGCAGCAAGTCGTTTTGCTGCGCTGTGCTGAGTTGGTTTGGAAGGCACAGCGATGCGACATATTTACAACAATATGTCGCACCTCTGTGCTTCCCCTGCGCTGGCGCACAAACTGCTGCCATGCGCCAACGCAGGCACCCTTGCACCATGGTGCAAGGATGCCTGCGTCGTGGGGAGATTGTTTTTGTTCAGGAAGGTTTTCCTTCCTGAACAAAAACAATCTGAAATGCTGTTTTTCAACTTCCATGTGTGCTGCATTAGCACACATAAAAGTTGAAAAACGGCATTGTATCAATGATTGGTTATGTGCAGGAAGGGAACCCTTCCTGTACATAAACAATCATTAGAGGTGATTTCCTCTTTCAATGTGTGCTGCAGAATGCAGCACGCATAGAAACAGGAAACAAAAACGAGGAGAAATGAATACATTTCTCCTCGTTGCGCCTCCCTACGCCTCCCCTGGGGAGGCATAGCATTCACACGCGTTTCCAGATTTACGATTCCTCGTAAATCTGCAAATGTGTCTTGTTCCATGGGTGTTGCGTGGGAACACCCACAGCAACACCCATGGAACGCCCCTTTCACGCAAAGTGCTGCGTATTAAGGGGCCATATTTACAAGGACAGGAAAAGCCACGCAGGGTGACTTTTCCTGTCCATGTAAATTTGGGGCAGTGTTTTGCGCTGCCAGTGCGTCACAAAAAGTGACGTACTGGCAACGCAAGGGGCTTTTAAATCTGCCCATCAGTGTTGCTACCTTTTCTTCCCTTCTTGGAATTTAGCGTATAATTTTTTGGCTTAGTTGCAGCCTATTGATCCTCTATCTGCAAGTTCAAGGACGAAAGGGTCTTGGCTCAGAGCAAAGTAAATTAATTGCATATGATCATATTTTCCCATGGGTTGTCACAGGCACTCAGGTTGCATTTCTAATGCTAATTTGACATTGGAAAGCTTTGAAATATTTTTGATTCAGTTGGAAATGTAAAGGATTATATTGTTAAAGGAAGTTCAATACATTTTCATCTATTTATATGCTTTGATTTTCGGTGTGTCACAGCATGGTCATGATGAGAAATCCAGCATCTACCACAAAATTTAATCTCGCAATGATTATGAAGCAATATCACTCTTCAAAACCTTCAATGTGTGAAAGATGTGCGCTGCAAAGGATGCTTAAGATGTACTAATAAATCCATCTATTATATTTATATAAAGATATATGTCACCAAGCAAATTAAGTCAATGTTTCAAAGATTGTGCATGTACAAAATAAATACCAAGGTGTACTGCCTACAGATGGATGGATCTCTTGCTGTGTGTTTCATTGAGATATACAAAAAAAAATTCTTCCTACCATATCTAACTCTCTGCCTTTTGAGGGCTCAATACAATGCACTATGGGGTATATTTACAAGACCCTATCGCCACCATAACATCACTTTTTCTGATGTTGTGGTGGAGATAGAGACTTCGCTTTATTTACAAGGCAGCGTTAAGCCACGTGGCTTAACGCTGCCTTGTAAATAAGGCGCCCTTTACGCTATACTTAGGGTGAAAGGGGCAGGCAATGGGTGGCGTTCCACTTCAACACCCGTTGATTTTGACGCTGCCCCATATTTATAAGGGTGGCGTAAATATGGGGCAGCGTTAAAATTAAGACCAGCGAAAACCTAGTCTTACCCTGGCGCAAAGAGGAGAAATGTTTAATTTCTCCTCGTTTTTGCTGTTTCCATGTGTGCTGAATTGTGCAGCACACATAGAAACAGAAAAAGGCCATTGATTGCTTATGTGCAGGAAGGTGTCCCATCCTGCACATAAACAATCGTTAAAAAAAATGACGTTTTGCAACTTCTATGTGTGCTGCATGAAGCAGCACACATATAAGTTACAAAACGCCATTTCAGATTGTTTATGTGCAGGAAGGGACACCTTCCTGCACATACCAAATCTTCCCTTGCAACTCAGGCACCCTTGCACTGTGGTGCAAGGGTGCCTGCGTTTCCGCTAGGTGGCTAAATTAGCGCTAGCGCAGGGGGAAACGCAGGGCTGCACCGTATCCTTGTAAATACGGTGCAGCCCTGCGTTTCAAAAGTGGCGGAGCGCGGCGTTAAGCCAAGGAGGCTAACGCCATGCTCCGCCACTTCCTCATAAATTTAAATCTAGATAAGCATCTATACCTCTGTACCATTACCCCATGGACTCTTCACATAGCGCTTGGATGTCATCACATATCCGGTGTCATAAGATTATAAGGCACTCCTCTGCTTCCCTTGAGGGTGCCCACCAAAAGATCTTAAAATATTGGTCCCTCAGTATGCTATAGTGAGCAGTTTCCACAACTCTATTCTGTTAAGGACATTACTCTTTAATTCAAATAGGCAATAGTCATCCAAATTCCCTCAAAAACACTGACACCTGACACTAGGCTCTCCAACTTGTCAAACTTTTCTGTTCCCAGGCACAGAAAAAATCTTAGAGAACCATGATCCCTCTAAAGTCGGAACATTCCTTGAATGCATAGGCCAGAGGTCTGAGGACTATTTTACAAAATTAAATGTCATTAAAATGAATACATAAAAGTAATAAAGTATATATAAATAAAGAAGCAAAATTGAAAATTTGAAAACGTTGTCTATATTTGATTGTGAATTACACAAAAATATCAATATTTGAGCCTTTGTTTGGTGTATGCTTGGTTTTTGTATTTTTGAGGTACAAATCAGAGAATTTACTTAGGTCTTGTGTCCTCGCTTCCAACAGGTACTCAGTGGAGGTCCCAGGATTCCAGTAATGATTCATTTGGTGGTCCATAGACGTCAAAAGGTTAAGAACCACTGACTTAGGCTGTAAGTGAAATGCATAGGCAAGTTTTCTTAGGGATGCAGTCAATGCTCTTGAGACTTGTAGAGAAACTGCAGTTGGTCACTGATATCAGTGGTCTCAATGACCTATTGAATTTGCCAGCAGAGTTTGATAACATTGGCCATCATATCCCCATTCTTTGGCGGCAGGTGGTCGATTGCGAGAACACCTCCTCATGGCGTGATCCTAACCCATATGTGTCCCCTTCAGAATAAACCATCTTGCACACCTCTTTAATATCTTCAATGAACCTCCAGCTAAGCACACCCATCCCCATGGTTTTTGCTTTTATATATGCTGATGACACAAAAATGCTAATCATTTGGGTGCAGGGATGTCTTCAGCAGGTGCATTCCAATAATATATAATGTACATCTGGAAGTTGGTAGGGAGGGAATAGCTCAAGGGACTTAAGAAACTTAATTAACTTCATAGTATGCCTCCACTGTCACAGGCAGACATGGCTCATACCTGGAACTGTCCTCTCTATTGTCCTGCTAGCCAGCCTGATACCAATCCCAGTTGAAGAGGAGCTGTCTCCAGAACTAGTTTTAAATGACCATGGGGAGGGTTGGCTCATTTCCTGGGCCACACCTCTAGGGTGGAACAGGAGCTCTGCACAATAGAAGAAGCATTCTTCCATCTTTGTTTTAGGTAGAGAAGGGCACAGGGAGATAGGTTATAGTAAAACACATCGGAAGTGCTACAAAAGTGGATAGGGTCACCAATTTGTTAGGGAATTGCCAAGAGTTTTTGCCACACACTGGGCGGCATTAGGCATAAATGTGATACCCACTGTACCCTATTCATAACACGGCTAAACCTGTGGAAGACAGAAGGATTGCACCTGTGTTGTGACCTGCCAGGAGAACCCAAAAGGCTGGGCCTGCTCCTACTTGTACCCAGGACAAAGAAGTAGACTCCAAGGTCACTTGGCCTACCTCCTGTTACGCTACAGGGACACAAAAGCTGCAAGAAGCTCACTTTCCTGAAGAGCCTAGCTGATCATTTTCAACTGGACCATGCTGGTGGCTTTTGATGGAGTGAGTTCTGAAAGTGCTGTTCCCAAGGTCCTGGAACCCTTAGCTGGTGGTAGGGTGTACTCCTCCTGCCCAAACTGCAATTTCTGGGAAGTTTTTCCAACTTTTTCTCTGAAAAACGGGTACTAGTGGGCCTGCAGCACTGACTGTGTCATCCACTTAAGTAGCCCTTTAAACATGTCTCAGGCCTATAATTGCAGAGTGTGTGTGTTTGCAGTTAAAAATTGCCATGCCACGCCGGCAAGTTAAACCTCTTGCCAGGCCCAAACCTTCCTTTTAATACATATCAGTCACCCCTAGGGTAGGCCCTGAACAGCCCAGAGGGCAGGGTGCAGTGTATTTAAAAAGCAGGAAATGTATTTTTCAGTTTTACATGACCTGGTAGTGAAAAACTCTTAAATTCATTTTTCACTATCTCTCCCATTAGATAACATTGGAGTTGCTTATTACATTTTATACGTGTAATTTCCAAATGGGAAGAGATAGACTTTTAAGTTTGTGTCTCTGGAATCACAATTTAAAATCCAAACTTATGGTAAAGCTGGATTTTAAGTTGAAATTCTGAAAATGCCACTTTTAGAAAGTTGGCATTGTCTTAGGTTAGCCATTTGGTACTTGCTGCCTGTCTCTGATCACAGGTCTGGGGTGGCTGACAGTTGGGCTTTGTGTATTCCCCTTAGACAGCCACTTACAATGCGAGCGTAGGTGTGACATGATGGGCCATCCTGGCAGGATGCGAGGGAGGAGCTGAAACCAGCCTCACTTACACCTCAGTAGGCAGTGTCCTGTCCCCACACAAAGGGCTGTAGCACGTCTGGAGCCAGGCAGGAAGGGCAGGGCATCTGTGCGCTTCAAAGACTTGTGTTTGAAGCCTTCCCCATTTCAAAGGCACCACTGGGTTTAAGTACTAGAACTCAGACACCACAACATCTTTACACTTCTGGACCTGTGGATACTCTGCCAAGAGGAGGGACTGCTGTGCTGCTGAAAGGACTGCCAGTCTGCTGGACTGCTACTCTGCAGGAACCCTGCTTTGCTATGCCAACCTGCTGCATGCTGCTCTCTTGCCTGGGTGAGAAGGACTGGACCTGCACCTCTGAACCCAGAGTGACTCTAAAGGCAAGTTGGCGGGCCTCCTGATATGAAGCTCAGGGATATAACAGGCTTCCAGTACCAGCATCTGCACCTGAACTCTGCCATCGGTAAGTCTACCCTGCAAACTGGTGCCACCCCAGTAGTGGGCCCTTGGAAGTGGGCCTAAGGTACTTACCAGCAGAACTGACGCATCTTCTTTACTGAGCTACACATCCGATAACTGAACCAACGCATCTCTTTTGCTGAGCGGCGCATCCTCAAACAGAACTGACACATCGCTGCTGTTGCATGGATTGGGCCCGGGGCAGAAGGTTGTCATCACCCTTGCATCCTGCAAACTGATGCATCGCTGGTGGTGCAGCACATCTCCGACCCAGGTCCTTGCATCCCTCGTCAACAGCACCGGGACACTGATACCAACCTCTGCATCGCAGCTTTGCAGCGCATCAGAACCAATACATTGCCTCTGCTGTGCGCCGCATCCTTGATGCTTGGACTTTGCATTGAAAGCCCCCTTCGAAGGGATCCTCAACAACGATGCACGGGAACTCGTACCGCAGCTTCCCCGCATATCAGAAATGATGCATTGCATCGGCTGAGCGAAGTTTCTTGCCTCGGATCCACACAATGCTCTGCAACCAGGTTATGAGGTACTTTGGTTCAGCAGGCCTAACTGGGTAGCTGTAGCTGACCCGTGCTCCATCGCGGTTAGCCTGAAAATTCGACTTTGTCCGGGTCCGGCGCGACCAGATCTCCTAAATACTGCTTTTTGCTTCTAGCTGCTACTTTATTTTAAAAATTTGAAATGCAATATCTCAAGTTCTAATAATTGATTTTTTTTTGTTTTGGTCTTGTTTTATTTATTAAAATACACACTATGTTTCTAAATCTGGCGTGGGATCTTTTGGTTTTCACAGTTTTACTGTTTGAAGTGTTGCACAAATACTTTACACATTATCTCCTAGTGAAGCCTTTCTGCTCTGTGCTAAGCTACCAGAGGGTGAGCACAAGTTAATTTGGGGTTTGCTTCTGCGTTATGCTGACTACGACTGGGGTTGCTGCCTGACCAGGGCTCACACCCCAGTCAACCAACAACCGTATTTCTAACGTTGGTGATCAGCGGTGGGATAGGACTTGTGTTTGTACAGTGCCATACAGTTTTTTGGTGTACACTACCATCCCATATTTAAAACCAATACAAGTTTTTTAATTCTGCTTTTTCTCTCATTTGGTCGTTTTTCCAAAGTTTGACTCCTACTACACCTTCATCAACTAGCTTGGGACTCTTTTTGCTGTTGCACTTGCGATACCGTGCCAGAATGGGAATAACCCTGGATCTCAACTACCTATCATTCTACAATATGAAGGAGCTGAAGGATTTCTGCAAGGAGAGGGGGCAGAAAGGTGATGAGGAGGTCCACAGTAGGATCTTCAGTCAGACCTGTATGCTTTCGAAGAGGATCACTGGGAAAAGACTTCAACAGAGGTCCAGGAGGGTGATGATTCTGGGAAAGAGTCTGAGGAGGATTAATTTGCAGCTCTAGGGTTAGAGAACACAGAGCCATGGTTACTCCTGGACTCAAATCCAGAGGCCCAAGAGGGCAATTGCCCTCGGAATTAAGGAGGAGGAAAATGACTTAGCAAAGGCTCCAGATGAGAGAGGGGAGCCCACAGAGTGCAGGAAGCAATGTCTCCTTCCCAAACCCTGTCTTCTGGGGAGTTAATGGACAGATAGGCTTAGAGGGACCTGAGGCTGCAGCTGGCTGAGCTAGCTGTAGAGGAGAGAAGAGATGAGTCGGACAAAGCCTTAACAGAGGAGAGGAGGGCTGAGGCTCAGAGAGCCTTGGAAGAGAAAAAAGATCCTGCTGGGCTCATGAATTGAGTCTTAAAGAGCTGGACTTGAAGGCCAAACAGCTGTTAGAGTTTAGCAAGAATGGTGGCAGCAAAAACACAGTGTCCAGTAGTGAAGGAAGGATCCACATACCCATGCACTTGGTGCCTGACTTCAAGGACGGCGAAGGCACAGACAGGTGGTTTGAGTCATATGAGGTTACTCTAGAGGTACACAGAATCCCTTAGGAGGATTGGGGAGCTGGCATATGCCTAGAGATGATAGGTAAATCCTACTTGCCCTAGAGAAGGGGGGCATGCTGATTGCTGCTCTATCCCACCATGAAGGAGACCCCTGTCAAGAGACATGGATTCACCCCAGAAAAGTGCAGGTTGAGATTCAGGGGCAGTCGGAAACTGTCGCAGCAGTCCTGGGGATTTTGTGGGGTACTTTTGCAAGGCACTAGATTGCTGGGTGAAGGGTAGTGAGGTAAATACCATTGAATGGCAGCACAATTTGATTGATAGAGACCACATGTTCAGTCACTGTTTTCCATAGTTATGCCAACATCTGGTTGATTGCAAGCTCACTGGCCCCCGGGGAGCTTGCAAAGGAGGCAGAATGCTGGGTGAGGCCGAGTGTCTGGGAAGGCGCTGGGCAGTGATCCTAAGGATGGTGTCTCAGGTTTCCCTCAACAGAGTGAGAGAGAGGTACGTAGTAACCTAGACAGGTCCCAGTATGGTGAGGAGGGAGAGGGGTCCCATGTACTTTGTAAGCGTAAGAGGGGAAGGTTTTAGTAGGCAAAGGTCCAGGTTGCCCTATTCCCAGCCTCAGAGCTTGGGTAGCTCCCAAAGGGGGCACAAGCAGCAGTACCTGGTCTGGAGCAAGAGACCATCTACCGATGGGAGCTCCACAGTGTCAGGAGAGCCAGGAGTCTTACCATTTCTGATTTCTGGGTGTACCACTCCACAGTGGAGGGTACAGATGCCCAGATGGAGGGGCAGGAGGTGGAAACAGTCCATAGTGGGAGCACCAGTGAGTCTGTGATTGCCAGTTATGAGAACAGAGAACCCCAAGACTGACCTTGGTGAGGCCACCTCTGACCTGGAGGGGGCTCCATGCACTGTCACAGGGACAGAGGGCTGGGGACTTGCACCAGGCAGTCTCTTGCATGACACATACAGAGTGTGTCTCCCTCGAGAGGGGTAGTGGTACTCTTCTGAAAGTCCTGGCTTGCCAGGCACCTGTTCAGCCTAAGTGTACAGACCTTGGGTTGAAAGACCAGTTTCAGGATACCACGCCTGAACAGGTGAGAGGTGGAGTGGAAAAAGAATGCAAGGCACCTGGGGATATTCCCCCTCCCCCCATTTTCAAAAACTACTGAGGTCAGAAACCCTGGGTGGCCTGGGGGTTGGCTCTTGAAACTGACTGCTGTCAGTGGCCTCTGTTGCTTGCTGTCCTTATGGACACAGTTTTCCTTGGGTTGGGGACAGAAGTCAGACCCAAGGGGTGGAATTGGCCACAAAACTTTGCTGGCCACTGTTATGCTACCTACCTACTGGGATGATCTGTGAGCAAGTTAAAGTTAGGTGCTGCACAGATGGGGTCCATAGGTGAAGAGATGGGATACCCATGGGTCGGTTCAGTGGCTCAGGAGAGTATAGACAGAGGGATCCAACTGAGTTCAGAGAGGCGTAGAACTGGCAAGTGCCCCTGCAGTAGAGAGCCATTGTCAACGTTCTATTGCCTAAGCAGGAATATCTATCAAGGTATTGATTAGTCTACCCTGGCTTTAGGCTGTAGGGGGTTATGTTGGAAATGGCCCTCTCTGCAGGGTCGTCCCCAAACATTTTGCCTTCCTCCTCCCATATTCGCTGAATTTGTCTTTGTTGGCTTTAGGACTTTGGGTACTTTACCACTGCTAACCAGTGCTAAAGTGCTTGTGCTCTCCCCTCTAAACAGGGTAACACTGGCTTATCCAAAATTTACATATTTAATTTACTTAAAAGTCCCTAGTAAAGTGCATTACCTGTGCCCAGGGCCTGTAAATGAAATGCTACTAGTGGGCCTGCTGCACTGATTGTATCACTCACTTAAGTAGCCCTTTAGTTTAAACCTGTCTCAGGCCTACCATTGTAGAGCCTGTATGTGCAGCATAAACGTTCCTGTCAACCTGGCAAGTTAAACAACTTGCCAGCGCAAACATTCCTTTTTAATACATATAAGTCACCCATAGGGTAGGCCCTGAACAGCCCAGAGGGCAAGGTGCAATGTATTTAAAAAGCAGGACATGTATGTTTCAGTTTTGCATGTCCTCATAGTGAAAAACTCGTAAATTTGCTTTTCACTACTGCAAGGCCTATCTCTTCCAAAGGATTACATTGGAGCTGCTTTATTATATTTAAACAGTGTAATTTCCAAATGGGAAGTGATAGACTTTTTTAAGTTTGTGTCTGGAATCCCAATTTAAAATCCAAACTTATGGTAAAGCCGGATTTTAAGTTGAAATTCAGAAAATTGCACTATTAGAAAGTTGGTATTTTCTTATGTTAAAAGTAAACACAAGGAGAACAAACACAAGGAGATGATGGACGCGGAGCGCTGAAACTTTTCAGACATGCACCCCTAGTCACAGATCTAGGTTGAATCCATCATCGTTCTTTAGCTCACTTAGCCACCGCAGTTCAGACCCAGGCACATTCAAATCAGTCTTGACCCTGTTCCTCATGGGAACAGTCCAGCCCGAACTGCCAAGCCAGGTCTTCCCTGGACCAGAAACAAGCATCCTGGGACCAGTTTCAGGGTAACATCCATCATCAGACAGGCTAGCTTGAATCCAGTGGCAAACTGAGCAAATAGCACTTTTTGCTTCTAGGCGCTATTTTATCTAAAATCTTTGAAATTTAATATCTCAATTATAGGACCTTTGTTGTTTTGATCTTGTTTTATGTATTAAAATACATACTATTTTTCTTAATCTTATGTGGGATCTTTTTGTGTGGTGTTTTCAATGTTTTACTGTTTGAAGTGTTGCACAGATACTTTGCACATTACCTCCCAGTTAAGCCTGACTGCTCTGTCCCAAGCTACTAGAGGGTGAGCACAGTTTAATTTGGGGTTCGCACATCTCTTACCCTGACTGGGATTGTGGTTGATGCTTGACCAGGGCTCACACCCTAGTCAACAAACAACCCAATCTCTAAGAGGGAGCAAGACCGCCAGTGAGCTGAAACCATTGATGTTGATCCAACTTGCTAGTTTTTCCAGCAGAATTAGATCCAACTTCCAGAAAAGTTTTTAAGCCCAAATGTAGGGGGCTTCCTTGAGAGAGACACTGTGCCAAAGTTGAACAACATTGAGACCTTCCTAGGCACTGATGCTTGACTTCACCTGCTCAGACCTTTTTCACCTTCATCGAAGACCACACTAGGCCCGCACCTCAGCAACCCACGATCAATTAAACCCAACTTGGATCCAGCTTGCCATTCCATCGACTGATCGATGACCACTTTTTCAGCAGAAAATAGTTTAAGTCTAAAGGTAACTCTTTGACTGGCACATATGTGGGTCTTGTCTCTGACCCTAATTCCATCACACTCAGCCTCAAACCTTACCCTTGTCCCAGGTCTAGCGCCACCAGTTGCCTGTAGTTGGCACTAGTTTTTTTGAAATCTTTAAAAAATCAGATCTCCGGTTTCCCTTATTGGATTTTAACCATTTTGGTGTCAATTTGTTCATTAAAATATCTTCTATTTCCATAAATTGGACTGGGATTATTATAGTGCTATGTTCTTGACTTTTTAACTGTTTTGGTATTTCTAAATGCTTTACATAAATTCTTAAGTTAAGCCTGTCTGCTCTGTGCTGTAGCAACCAGAGGATGATCTCAGGTTTACTCTACTAAAAACTTTACTGGACCTAACACGAATAGTGCAATTATTTCTTGTAATGGACTACCATCCACCCCAACTAATAATTCACTTTCTCACAGTAGTATCGTATGTATAATATAGTATAGTGTAGTATAGTACAGCATAGACTACTGATGCTTGTTGCCTTACAGCCCACAGATAGGGGAAAGTGTCTCTTGCAGATGAAGGTTGTTAAGTATTTGGGCTTTACCCTCAACAAAGAACATAGCGCCATATATACTAAGGCATTTCCTAACGATTTGAACCACAATTTTGAGGCGATAGGAAATACAAAATGCCATTTTGGTACATATGAAAGGCATTTGCGGGGGTGCAAAATGTGATCTCTACATAGTAGAAATTGCATTTTTGAAAATCGCAAAATAGAAAATCACAAATAGACATTTCCAAATTGTGAATCACTAACCGAATGTGCAAAGTGTTTCCTAATTGCGACTAGTCGCAAAATGGGCCTTTAGGAAATGCAATTTCCATTGATTCGGATCAGGTGGTAACCAGGTGCAAACTATAAAAAGGCACCCAAAATTCATCAGGTTCTTTCAAAATGGCTGCTTTGTATATTCTGGTGAGGAGGATGAGGTTTTTGGCTGGTAGGCAGAGAAGGCGGAGGAGACCGGAGAGGATATTTAGGGTGAGGGTCACCCTTTTTTAACAGACTGAGGAGAAGATTTATTAGAGGTACAGACTCAGTAGTCAGGTAATTTTTTATTTAATTGCTTAGTTGCAACCTCAGCTACTGACCCCAACACTCAGAAGCAATGCAATCCCACCATATGTGCAGGTATTGTGTTGCCTACACCTCTTTGCTTCTGCTATGGGGGTCATAGCAGTGACAGGAAGGGTGTTACAAATGCCTTTTCCAGGTTCTTTCACATGTTCATGAACATCATGATTAGCAAAGTTACCAATATATATCTTTCAAAAATACCCCCCAATTATTACAGCAAACCAAATTGATGTTCTACTGGGTAGCACAGCTCCCCAATGTCATTGGCTGTGTTGATTGCACACATATTGTCATATATCCCCCCATCAGCAACTGAATTCATATACAGGAACAGGAAAAACTAACACTCATTCAATGGGCAGGTAGTGTGTGATGCCTCCTGTATCATAACAGACCTTGTGGCCAGATTCCAAGGCAGCACAAACAACTCATTCATGTTATGCCACAGTGGAATACAAAATCAACTGTCACAGGGTGAATTTGGCGATGTTTTTTTACTAGGTAAGAGAATCACAGACTCAATGAATTCAGCGGCCAGGGCGACTTCTAATGTGACCTAATGGATTTTGTTTTCATGCTGTTAAGGTGACAGTGCATATGCCTTGCTTACCCGGATACTCACACCATAACTAATTCCAAGGACAAAAAGTGAAAGGCAGCACAACATGGCACACAGGACAACACGTTCAATCATAAAGAGGACCTTTATGATCAAGCCCGGTTTTGCTCTCTCCACAAGACCGACGGAGCACTACTGTACAGACCTGAGGCATGCTGCAAGATTATCGCCACGTGTGCCATATTGCACAATATTCCCATAGAGACTGAATCTGATTCTGATGCTGAATTACCACCACTACAGGTGCAGCAGGAGGATACATGTGCAGCAGAGGCACTATGCACAGAGATCACCAACAACTATTTCTGAGGTAAGAGTAATTAAAACATCGAATAAATAGACATCAAACATGATGGTAATGCATGGTGCATAACTGAGAGTCCACCTTTTATTCAGGTAGTGACAACATTGTTTCTCACAGGAATCAACTTTATCCATTGTGGCTGTAACATTGTTTGAACTAAACAACAAAGTATGTAATGACAAACAAAACAAAGTAGACTCATGACTCTGAGTGTTCAGTGGTTCACTGCTTATGGCCTCTGCGGTTGAGTACCTTGTCAGCAACACTGGGCTGTGGAACTGTTGACATGCCAGTCCCAGAAGTGTTTGGGCATGAATGCCTGGAACTGCATGCCTCCTGAATAGATGTGCCACTGAGGTTTGAGCCCTCTTCACTTTCAGGTGGGGGCAGGAAGTTGGGGATACAGAGGTTGTGGGTCTGAATATTCTCAAGGGCTGTGGTCACTTGCACTAGCCCATGTGCAACATCCTGACAGCTGTTCCCCATGTCAGTCTGTATGTTGCCATTTCCCCTTGCTAGTGTGGTTGTGGCTACTGCTAATCTGTTGATGGAATGGGTGAAGGAATCTAAGTGCGTCAGGCACTGCCTGTGTCTCTGTCTCTGCACATGTGCTCCTTTTCCATGGCAGCAATCCACTGGTCCTGCCCTTTCTCCAATTGCTGCATCAAACTAGATATTCATAGTGGGAAACATCCTTAACAACAAAGGCTAAACAACGAGATGCCTTTACAGCAAAGGCTTTACAATGAAAATGCCTTTACCACGTGAAACTTTTACAACAATTGTTTTACAACGGATATGCCTTTACCATGGATTCCTTTGACACAAGAATGTATGTTATTTTTTGTGTGGTAAATGTAAGTATTTTGCAAGTAAGTAGAAATTATATATCTATGTAAAAATTGATTTTTTTGGGAGAAATGTGCCTGCTGCGGATGACGACTCGAGAAAGAGGCGAAGAAGTCCCAGCAGGAGAAAACCAAAAAGAACAAGGTACAGCCGGAAAGAGACAAAGGAAGAGGTGGCAAAGGTGGAAAGAAATAAGAAAGAGCATCACTTCAATCCTCGAGCATGATTTAGTCATCAACTTATAATCAAAATATCTAAATCTTAAACACAAGAACTTGTTAAATAAAGGTCTAACATTTTGCCACATGAGTGGCATGAATTTAGCCATGGCCAAAGTTGATTAATATAAATTCTGTCAAAAATTAAAGTTGAAAAAAACATTTTGCAATAAAACAACATACTACAAGAAAATCTAGCATTCCACAAATCTTAACAACATTAACATCAGAAGACATTGCTGAATGAGAACATTATCTGGCCTGGAATTAGAATTGAGCGAATATCAAAAGCAATTAATTTGGAAGAACTATCGACTAAAGATTACTGTCAAATTGTGGGTATAGAAACTGGTAAGGCAATCACCAGCAGATGCAAGTTAAAATCAAAATTCTGCCCACAATAACCATCAGGGAATAAAATAGATCTTTTTGAAGACTTAATGACAGAAGAATTATGAGAAATTGCATTAAAAGAAAAGATGAATACTCGTTATGACAAAGGAATCTGACTGCAGATGATTGGTGGGCCCATAAGGATTTACAGAAAGGCAGATAACATCTTCCGATAAGGGGGGAACATTGTGATTATGGATCGTCTGAAATATTATCAAGGAGCTAAAAGACAGTTGAATGATCCAAACCACTATTAGAGATTGAAGGAAGATCCGACCACCAAAATCACAAAGGAATTCCATCAGAAACTACAAGCATGGCATGAACAATGTCTATTGCAGGATGAAGAGTTACAATATTTGAAAAACACTTATCCCATTACACCCATAATTTATGTACTTCCCAAGGTACATAAGAGTTTAGGAAACCTTCTGGGACATCCCATTGTTACCTCTTGTGATTCCCTATTGGAGAATGCTTCCAGATATGTGGATATTTTCCTATTCCATATCTAGCAAATCTCCCTTCATATATCAGGGACTCCATGGATTTTTTAAATTGAATCAATGGCATACCATGGAGGCCGGAATGTATTATGGCCATAGTAGACGTTGTATCCCTCGATAGCACATGAGGATGGTCTTAGAGCATGTGAATATTGACTACGCTCAAGGTCATTAGGACTATTACAATATTTATGCTTGCTCTTAGACATCATGCAGTACTGTTTGACCAACAATGTGTTTCTCTTCGATGGCAAATTCTACAGGCAGAAAAAAAGGGTCAGCAATGGGCACGTCCTTTGCCCCAACATATGCCAATTTGACAATGGGACACTGGGAGGCTGAATATGTTTGGACAGATAAAAACTGAAAAAGGTTATTTTATGGATATGTTTTATTGACGATCTGTTTTTATTCTGGGAATGAGTAGAAGATGAATTGGAACAGTTTTTACAACCTCTCAATCATAATCTTAAATTGCAATTCAGATATCAAATAAGTAAAGAAACAATTGATTATTTAGACATTTGAGTATATATAGAGAATGACAAGATCTGCACAAAACTATTTCGGAAACCCACCAGCAGCAACAGTATTTTATTTGTGAATAGTGCTCAACCCTAAGTGTTGAAATGGAGTGTCCCTGAATTTTTAAGAGCAAGAAGAAGTTGTTCAGAAGAGAATGAATTTGAAAAACAGATTAAAGACATGTTTGGAAGGTATAAAAGACGAGGCTATCCAACTTCTGTCCTAGATAATGCCAAGAGAAGAGTGAGAGCACGTAATAGAGATGATTTGCTGGCACCTAAAACTTTGGAGAAAGAGAAGAACAATGGAACTTTGAGATATATAATGGACTTCAATCTTTCAGACAGAGAAGTGAAATAGGAACTGAAGAAAAATTGGAGCATTTTAAGAAGGGACCAAGATCTCAAAGAGTTAACAACTGAACATCTCAACATAACATACAGGAAGACTTCTTCTCTATTTACTCCCTCGAGAAACAGAGAGAGGGATCTGGCTTAAGAAACCTGCTTTTTTTAAATGTCAAAAAGGTAAGGCATGCCAGTATGGACAGAACAGGACTGGTTTTAAATCTTTTGATGGAGTGACAAGGCAAATCAAATAATGTATACTATGTGAAATTTCCCATGTTGTGTGTGGGTTAGAATACAGCTGCGGTAGGAAATGTATAGGCAGCACAGTGAACAAATTGAAACTGCCCATTCTTCAACACATAAGAGCAGTCACTAATAGAGACTACTCTTATGTTGTTGCCAAACATATATGGGAGGAACACAGTGGAGATCTGAACAGATTGAGTTACTGTGGCATCAACATATTCCTTAAGAAGAGCAAAGTCCAGATCTATTATTAGAATAGGAACAGAGGCACCATGGGGTTTCAATACAGATGCTGAGTTATATGTGCATCCATAGAAATGTGTCTCTGCCTCTAGTCCGTATGACCCACTAGGGTGGACCATTTTGGTTTCCCTCAGTTTTTATATCTGTGAATAGTCCCAACAGAGTTTTTTCTGTAGGAAGTGCAGGAGTATATCACTTTTTTGATGATTGCTTTTTACAAATCTTTTTCTGCATTCTGTATTAATTTCTTTTCCTTGATCAATCCAGAAGTAATTTATAGTCTTTTTTAGACACCTCCATAGAAAGCCAAGTTGTTTTTATGTACTAACATACAGATACACGTGGTCCATTTGTTTTACTCCTATTTCTCAATGAGGGCAATTAGGGAAGAAACTCAAGGCACTTTATTGTCAAGTACTGTAAGGAATACCAGTTTGGTGTGTTGTTGAAGCACAATGCACTTTGTTTGGATCATGAGTCTGAACAGAAAGAAAAGAAAAAGAGTACAAAAAGTGTATAGGAGTAGTTTAATGTTCATGAAATATTGCAGAGTGATTTGGAAAGAATTTTTTGATGCACCTCATAGTATAGTACTGTATGAAACATGATTTCTGTCCTTACGTTAGGCATAATGCATTTTATGTAGATTGTGAGTCTGAATACGAAGAGAAAAAGGAAAAGAGAGAAGGAAGAAAGGGAGGAAAAATAGTGGATTTGATTGGTTTTAGGATCATGTGGTTTTGGAATTTTAAAGACCATCTTAAAAACTTCTATTAGTAGATGAATATAGATGACAGCTATGCACATTATTTTATCAATATGCTGCAGGTTTGGTTGCAATATTATAATGTAAGAAGCACAATGCACTTTACGCTCTTCCTGTGAATTTGCACAACAGGATTTGTCATATGGTTACATTTGAAACATCTGCATAGCACCTTAATATCTCAGCACCTTATCAGAAATGGATGTGATGTACTGTGTTGTATATATGTATGTTTATGTAATCAGATAGCACTTTATTTTTGAAGTTTGCTCCACTTTTTCTTCTCCGTGAGGACTAAATGGATGAAGTGGATAACAGATTTTCGAAATTTGTGAGATAGTGGTTGAATTAAATTCTGATTAAACAGGATAATTAAAGGTTATGTGTATATACTTAGCTTGAATGAGGGTAATCGGAATAGTGAATATATCCGGATTATATGGTAGGTGCTCCTAATATGCGAATGGTAATTCTTGAAAAGAAAAGGAGATATTTTGATTCAGGGTGAATATTAGAAATGAGTTATCAACATTGATGTAGATTGATATATGATAGTAAAATGAATTAGAAATGAACTCAATGGGGAACTTGTATGTGTACTTTACAACAATTTTTTTGTATAAGAAACCCTGGGGGTTCAAATTTGGTTACTAGGAGAGAAATGAGAAAGGCAAAAATTTGAAGAAAAGAAAAATTAAGCAGTTATATATTGACATTATGATTTACATTGATGTGATAAGAAAAAGGCAAACTGTATACCTTATGGGTCACATGTGAATCTCAAGCTGCATATTGAAATATAATGTATGGCCTAATGCTGCTCCTTTAATTGGTGGTGGTGGGAATTGAGAGCAATAGCCCTTTAAAAGACACACTAGATGTGATCACTCTATGGCCCAGTTGATGGCTTCAGCCGAAACACGTAGGCTTTTGTCATTTTACACTAGGTACTTGCACTTGGGAGCTAAAATATAAAAAGACAAAATAAAATTGTCTTGGAAGTTTCATACCAGACTGTGCCGTTTTCTTCTGCTTTCCCGTGTGCATTATGAACCTACTTGGAGGATGACCGGGAGTCAGCACTGGGAGCGTGTATCATATATATATATATATATATATATATATATATATATATATATATATATATATATATATATATATATAAATATATATATATATATATATATATATATACCAACAACGAAGTTCGCTCTTACCTAAGCCTCTTGTGACGGCGTTCGCGCGGTGGGGTGGCGAGTCCCAACAAATCCTCTCAAACGCTGCTGGAAATGTAGATAAAACAGCATGCCGCAGACTCAAATTCTTTGCAAAGATGTTATTTTAATGGTTGGTGGCACAACAACTCTACGCGTTTCCGAGCCAACACTCCTTGCTCATGAGTAACTATTGTTGTAGTACAAAAAAACTTAAATAAACCATGTGACATTGTGCTTCATAGACACTGCAAACAGACTTCAATGTTACATTGAGTTTACCATTTGTCACTCAATGTATTATTATTCTTTCAATCAAATTCATTAACAATATTTAAATACATTCACAGATTTTTTACATTCCTAGGCAAGTGGGATTGTAAAATGCTACCACTTAGTGTTAACCAAATGACACAGACTTTGTGCGTGTTACGATAACAATAAAGTTTTGGAACAACTTTATTGGCTATTTCAAGGTCAGACATCGAACAGCAAATTGCTGCTGTGATGGTCACAGTTATCAGTGGTGATCATGTTCGTATATTACGGCCGTCACATCACCTCTCTGTCTTGAAATGGTGACATGATCATTTATTTATTCAGACAGTGCCATGCCCAAATATAGGATAATGCCCCAGTGGGCTTATCTAATACTGATGTTTTTTGGGAACCGCTGTTTCCGACCTCAAAACGGAACAGTGTCATTATAATGTTACCAGGTATTGCCCAAGTGGGCAAACACATAAATCGTTACTGGCATCACTCTGTTACCCAGTATTGCCCAAGTGGGCAAACACATATATCATTACTGGCATGACCTTAACCTTATGATCCCACTACTTCATGACCTATTATATTATACTACTGCCCCAGTGGGCTTCACCATTTACTCTTCCTGTTCATATATCACTTATTCAACTAATATCTTTTGCTAGTCCAAAACCTAATTCCAACAGTTCATATTGCCTTTTATGCATCATTCATTATGGATAGATACGTTTAGCTCCCTTGCCTTCCACTTGCCGCCGTGTTAAATGGAAATCTGCAAAATATAAACATTCTGATTAACAGTCAAATTAAGAACCCCTAAAGCTACAACTAAAGTGCATAAAAGAAAAGAAACATACAGTGAGGTTAAAAACCAAATTTCTGATGCAATAGTATAATGTAAAAACAATAAAAATATGTTATTAAGCAGATTTATGATGTTCGTGTAATGTTATCACTTTCAGTAGGCAACTTATGTTACCCTAAATGAACCGATAGTTCTTCATCCCCATTGTGGCCTGTGGGCGCCATGGTGTGATATTGTATTATCAGCTTAGATTCCAGGCATCTTAGTTCCAAGACACGGTCACCTCCTCGTTCATGGATTCGAACAGTGTCAAGTACACAGAACGAAAGGTGATTGCTGTTCTGATTATGATAGGTTTTGAAATGTCGGGCAATAGGGTACTGTTTGTCCTCGTTTTTGATAGCGCGAAGATGCTCTAAGATTCGTTTCTTCACTTTATGTATTGTGCTACCAATGTAGTATTTATTGCATGGGCATTTCAAGGCATACACCACGTGATCCGTGGTGCATGACACATGTTTGGTAATCTTAAATGGTTTGCAGTGGGGTCACAGTTCTACTTCTTTACAATTAGTGCTATATTTACACGGCTTACAACATCCACAGATATAAAATCCTTGAATTCCTGTCCTCTGGGGTTCTAGCGTGGTAAGAGATCTGCAAATGGTATCTTTAAGTGACCTTGCTTTTCTAAAGGTAATTTGTGGATATTCCTCAATGTGACTAGCCAAGTCTTTGTCAGTTTTCAGTACGTGCCAAAATTTGTTCAGACCCTTTCTCACTAGTCTAGATAGGCCATGAAAAGTAGTAATGAATCTTATTTTCTGTTCTGATTCATTTAACAAGGCACTCCTAGGTGTCAACAATTCAGACGACCTAGTCCTATTCATGACCTCTAAGCTTGCTTTTTTAATCATAGCATGTGTGTAGCCTCTCTTCAAAAAACATTCTGTCATTGTTTCCTATAGTAGGTGCGGTGGCGTTCAAGCAGGCTTAATTAGCATATAGAGCGCTGTGCCTACCAGTTCTGATAGTTCAAAACAACAGCCTCACCCAGCTGGTTGCAGCTCCTCTCCCAGCTGGCGATGGTGCTCCTCCCCACGGCCGGGCTGTCGTATACATGTGTATTCAACCAAATGCCCTGAAGCATCGGGAGGGCACTCAACAGCGTTCTGCCATGTGGCTGTGTGATGCAGCCTGCTTTCCTGCTCCACTTTGTAATTTTTCTGCCGATGTGGTTGAAAAGGTAAAAACCTCTTCTTCTAGGGCTGCCACAAAATTGAAATCTGATGCTCGAATTGTTTGTTACCATTTCAGTTCTTCTTTATTAGTATATCCGCCCCCCAGTGGGTGTGTGCTTAGTGCAAAGACTTACAATGCTTGGTGGGACATGAAGTCATATATACGTACTGGTGGGCACCAGTAGGTAGTTATAGTTAGGTCCTATTTTCCATAGGAAAAGCATTTTTAGACTTGCCTGTAACTTTGCCGTTGTTTGACCAATATTCATGAAATTTCCCCCTAAAAAGTGTCAAGGCAGGTTCTGGTTGTCATGGAAAGTTTGGGGGTGATCCGTGCAGTGGGGACCGAAAAATTGGGATGCAAAATCAGGGTGCGTTTGTAATGTTAATTTCTATAGGACTCTTTAGCCACACCTACAGCCCAAACTGCTGAACGCACTTACACTACATTTGGCAGGGAGGTAGATATTGGTTCAAGGAAGTGCCTTTTGCCTCTTTGGTGTAAATCCATTAAGTATTTTTTGTGAAATTTAAGCCAAAAATGATGGTGATATCACAGATAGTGGATATTACACAATGGTTTTGCGAGTAATCGCGAATGCACGCGCCAACGGGAATGCTCTGATTGGCTGGACAGAACCTGAACAGAAAGTTGCGGCCGCCATTTTATTGATCGGGAACGGTTCCCGGGGCTGAAAATTTCTGAAAAAGCTAACATAAGGAGTCAGAGTAGAGGTACTCTGAGCCCATGTTTGAGAAATTGGGTGTGTAAGTGACACAAGTTATGTGTCCGAAATTGATTTTTTTAATCGCGTTTGATATTCGCAACAACGCTGCGACCACCAGCACAGCCCCAATTTACAGTCGTGGGGACATTGTGAATATCAGTGGGAATATAAAAAGTATATCAGTGAATCATTAATACACATTGTTAGAGAGATATTGAGATCCTGAGAAATGTTTTTATAGAATTATTTATATAGTGAGTTATCTACTGTGGTGGTTGGAATTAATTATATAGTCATAACGTTTTAATGTGGTGGTGGCTATTGAATTCCTGCTTTTGCTTTGCATTTTCGCAACGTATCCGCGGGGATCGTGATTACCAATGTCATCACAATCTCCGGAGTCACTGTGAACACAGAAAATAGGTATTAGAGATGGTTTTTATAGACACTCTCTAGAAAAACATGACTTTAGAGAATACTGTAAGAAATCCTTAGTGTGTAAAATACTGATATTTGTGTGGATATATGTGTCTTAGACTTTATGGAAAACGCACAATCATCGCAGCTATTGACATCATCGCGACATCCTGAATAACCACAAAAACGGAAAATCGGTCAGCAAGATGGATTTTGAAGAAACCTAGTACAAAAATATGACTTTAAACATGCTTTGAAAGAAGTATGTATATAGTAATATGTGTAGTGCAATGTTCAGAATGGATTTTTTTACATATTATTTTGGTCAATGAATGTCTTATTTTATTTTCTGTTTTCGCTACATGTCCGCTGGGATCGTGATTATCGACGTCATCGTGACTTCTGCTGTCTTCGCGGAAAAGGAAAATAGTGTTTGAAGACGATTCTTTTGGAAACTCACTACAAAAATATAATATGTCTATACATATGTTTTACACGTTGTACAAACTACAGGCTCTTTTCGTGACTACCGACGTCACCGCAATGACGTCAGTAGTCGCGAATATACATTTTTTTTATAAAGGAGGTTTTCTCCTAAATTGATCACAGAAAGAAAAGTTAAAACATTGTCTGACTAAATATTTACACTTAAATGTTATTTAAAAAATGTTTTTAAGTGTATTTTTCAGTAAGTGAAATACATTTACTGATCACAGATTCACCACAGTAAATGCGCAATGTCGTGCCGACTCCCAAAATTGTTAAAAATAAAACCAGTTATTAATGTACTTTCTCATAAACACATGAGTGATATATAATATAAATATAATATCCAATTATAGAAAGAAAATACGAAAATCTTAGAAGTTCAATAAAAAAAATGGACATTATAATTAATAAATAGAATTTAAAAAAACAAAGGTTACAGGGACGTTATAGTTAGGAATTAGCATTTAAAAACCTTAGAAATTCACTGAAAAAAAAGGTTACAGGGACATTATAGTTAGGCTGATATTTCAGTCATTTTAGCTGAGCTAACTTAAACTTGCACACCCACAATGCACTGTTTATGACCTCAATTCGTGTGGTAAAACAAGCATGTTGTATCACTTAAAAACTTACCATAAAAACAATCTTAAAAGGGCACAGAAGGAGAGAGCTGGAGAGGGGCCATCAACCTCCAGGGCTGCACCGCCTGCTTCTGGAGATAGAGTACCAGCAGAAGTGGAGAGGCTGTGCCCACAAATATCTCCTGAGTTGAGGTACGTTGGGACATATTGCCTTGACCGCAGCACCAACCTGACAACCGGTGAGCTGTCTGTCAATGTGATTTTGGAGACAGCCAGGCAACATACCTGTTAATTTTTATTTTTATGATTTACTCCAGTTTTCCCACTGTTTTTGTGTTCGTGTTTAGAATTTTTTTTCCCCTTTTGCCATTTTATTTGAGAAAAAAATACAAAAATAGTACAAATTAAAAAAAATTAAAAAAGCAGTTCCAGAATAAAGTAGAAATATAAGGTTCTTGTCAGAATTGCCTTTCATGGTTAAAAAATGATAAACTGTATGTATGTGTAGGTATAAAGAGGAGTGGATGTATAAGTGTGTGACTGAGTGTATTAGTGGCTGCATGTGTGAGTAACTCTGTATGTGAGTGTCTATATGAGTGAGTGACTAGGTGTGTCAATAGTTGTGTAATTGAGTGAGTGGTTGTATGAGTAGCAATACAGGTAAGTGAATGTATGCATTAGTGCCAGTATGAATGACTGACTGAGTGGATGAGTGGATGTATAAGTGAGTGCCTGGATGTGTGAATGACTGTGTGAGTGAGTGACTGAGTGGATGAGTGCCTGTATTATTGTGAGAGTGACTGGATGAGTGAGTGAGTGTCTGAGTGGGTTTATGAGTGAACAAGTGGGTGTGGGTGTATGAGCTGCTTTATGAGTGAGATAGTGAGTATGTAAATGGCACTATGAGTGAGTGAGTGAGTGTGTCAGTGTTTGTATGAGCTAGTGAGAAAGTGCATGAGTGGATGTATGAGTATGTGAATGAATGCATGAGTGCCTCTATGGGCGAGTGAGTGACTGTGTGAGTGGCACATGGGTAAGAAAGTGGGTGTGTAAGTGGCTGTATAGGGGAGTAAGTGAGTGCTTGCATGAGTAAGTGATTAGGTGAGTCAGTGTCTGTATAAGTGAGTAATTGGGTATGTTTGTGGCTCAAGGGGTTAGTGACTGGGTGTGAGTGGCTCTGTGAGTGAGTGTCTACATGTATGAGCAGCTGAATGAGTGAGTGACTGTCCGTATCAGTTGCTATTTTAGTGAACAAGGGGTGGTGTGACCCACTGTAAGAGTTTAATAGTGGGTATATTAGTGCCTATATGAGTGAGTTACACACTGTGTGAGTGGCTGTATAGCTGAGTGAATGTGTAAGTGAGTGCCTGAATGATTGAGTCAGTCATTGTGTGTCAGACTGTATAGGTGAGATACTGTATGTGTTAGTGCCCTTGAGTGAGTAATTGGGTGGATGAGTGTGTGTATAAGTGAGTGACTGGGTATGTTAGTGGTTGTAGGGATGCATGAGTGGGTAGGTAAGTATATTTGTAAGTCAGTCACTGGTTATGTAAATAGTGGTATATCTGACTGAATGGAGTTGTAAGAAGCTGGTGACTGACAGTGCGAGAAGTTGTGTGGGTGAAGAAGTAACTATATGAGCGCTGATATTGGTGAGTAAATGTGTGTGTAGGTACTCTATGGGTAAGTCAGTAGCTATATCAGTGTTTCCATCAGTGTATGACTGGGCGTATCAGTGGCTGCTTTATTGTGTGTATGGGTGGAATAGTGTATAAAATAGTGTATGCTTGGGTGTATCAGTGCATGCACCATAGTGTGTCTGGGTATGTCATTGAATACCTGGGTATGTTACTGTATCTATCAGTTTGTGGGTGGATGTATTAATGTATGTTTGCCTGAGTGTGTCAGTCTATGCATGAGTATGTGTCTTGGCATGTTAGTGTGTGTATCAATGTGTGTCTGAGTGTGGTATTATATTCAACAGTATGTGACTGGGTATGTCACAGTCTGTATCTGTGTGTAAATAGTTTTGTGGTTATCTGTATAGATGAGTAAGTAGGTGCATAAGTGTGTGTATCAATAACTAATTGGCTGTGTGAGTGGCTGTATAGATGACAAACTGACTTAGTCAGTGCCTGTTTGTATTATTGAATATGTATTGCACTAGCTCTATAAGTAACTGACTGGATGTGCTAATAGCTGTTTAGATAAGTAAGTAAGTATATGTGTCACTGCTTAGAGGAGTGAGTGGATGTCTTTCTAGCTGTATGCTTGAGTGATTGGCTGTATCAGTAGTTATATGGGATAGTGACTGAGTATTTTAGTGATTGTGTGCATGGTTGACTGGTTGTATAAGGTACTGTGTAGGTAACTGAGTGCACATTTTAGTACCTGTATTAGGAAGTAACTAAGAGTGTGAATATCTGTATGAGAAAGTAAAATCATGTAGTAGTGGATGTACTCATAAGTGAAACAGGGTGTTTTTACCTGTGACGCTGAGTTAGTGGGTGAGTCAGTGGTTGAATGCATGAGTGACTGGGTGTATGAGTTATGTAATCAGTGTATGTGAAAAAGTGTGAGTGGTTGTACAAGATTCTACCTTGGTGTATACTTTTAAAGTGTAAATGTGCTGAACTACACTGAAGGCATAGCAAAGTGCTGGCAAGAGTACCTTACATTTGCAAACACTCTCCATGGATATCTCTAAGCAATATTTCTGTGGTAGAAAAAGTGTTTTGAGACATCTAAAGACGTCCAACTCCAGCCGCTATTGAAAAAGAAAAAGAACATAAAGATATGCTAGTATTTCATCTTCAAAATTACAGAAACATAACAATACACATTGGTTATACTGTAACACTGTATCACAATATAAAAAAATTTTTTTTTCCCCTTTTACAATGTTCTCAGCTTTTATACTTCTTGACCATAAATGATGGTCTGTATGAAGCATCATCCTTGAGCAGTGGGGAAAAAACAATCAATGGATTACAAAACAAAAACCCAAAGCCGCACACTACATCACTATAAATAAGTGCCACTATGTATTGCACTTACTACAATTCATTAATCAGTTGCTTTTTCTGGAGTTACTACACTAATCTAAAGAAACCTATGTTAAAAATAGTCTTACATTTTTATATCTGATACAATACTACAAATAGTTATAAAGCACTCTTGAATTTAAGAGATTCTTTTGAAAACGTCACCCCTGGTAGGCCAAAATTTGTTTAAAGTGCTGATGATCCATATAGACAAAACCCCATACTGTACTTTTCCCCCAGAAATAGTACGTAGAAGTTTGCTTGATGAAACTAAAGGGGTACGTTTTTTTAGTTTCGAAGGCAGTTTTTGGTTTCAACTTAAGGTTGCTCTAATTGGATTGGGCCTATCCAGTTTCAGACTTTAATTAGAGAATATAGTATTTAGATGTAGTGTTAACTCCTTTCTAGAAGATAAAAGGACTCTTGAATTTTGAAGAACTTTCTAAAGAAATTGCCCCCATTAGGCCGAATAATGTCTAAAACACTGATGAACCATGTAGAACAAACACCTTACAACACTTTTTTATCCAGCATTCCTCCTTAGAACTTTGGTTAAATAAAGAAAAGATAAAAGTTTGGTTGTTTGAATGGAAGTTTTGGTTTGTATTTAAGGTTGATGTCATTGCATTCTGTCCATCCACTTTTGCTCTTTAAATAGACAGTGTGATGTCCAGAGGTTGTATGAATTCCTTTGTGAAAGATGATAGCTGAAGGTGTAAAAATTCTTCCCAAAATTGACATTCGACCAGCTTTAAAGTTTGCAATTTGAGTTTCCAATTTAGAACCATCTGCTCTGCATCGTTGTAGCATTACTATAAGGTATTTTCCAGTTGTTACTAGAATCAACATGACATAACATCTGATCTGCAGTTCCAGCAAGTCATATTTTGGTTAGCCTTCTTCAACAATTCATCAAAGGGTACAGTTTTGGGATCTGGTAATGTTAAGTAGAGAAAACGCTCAGAATTTATTTGAGTGGTAGATGAATAATCACAATCTTCACAGTCATGGTTCCATGTGTACATCTTCTTGTTCTAAAACTCCAAAAATAACCATTATAAATTCTTATATATCTTATTGAGAGTAAATATTACTGATCTGCTACCTATATCTAAATGATCTCAAATACCTGAAGCAGAATGTATCATAGCTCTGTCAGTCAGTAAACGTTGGAGCAAATGATCCAGTGCAGAAAACAATCTTTTAACAGTTTTTTGTTGAATTTTGTTTACTAGATCTCCAGTGCATGGAGAACACCATTTGCACAGCAGTTGACACCTGAACTGTTTTCCAATTGTTAACTACAATACCTCTGTTATTTTCCAGTTTTCTCTTCTTAACAGCTTCTAGAATGTCCTTCTGTTCTTTCTTTTCTTCAGCATTTGTACACTCTCTTGTAATCTGATTTGGACAGATTATCTGTTTCTCATAAACAGGGTATTGGCCTAAATGAGGAGCGTATACACTTCCTAACCGATTGTACTCTCTTACACACCTTGCACCGGCACAAACTTTCTTTTCAACAAAATCAATCAAAAACAAACAGGACAATGTTGTAACTCACGACAATTCTACATGTGACATTCCTTCTTTAAAGACAGTACAACCAATAATAACAAAAGCTGCATCTACTCTTAAACCTTGTGATTTATGGACAGTTACAGCATAAGCTAGAGAGAGTGGGAACTGCTAGCAGCGCACATATAAGTCTTTTCGCTAGCAAAAAATGTGGAACACTTCAGCCAATCTGCTTCATGCCATCGATCTGATCAAATCTTATTGCCAAGTATTGAACCTCATCTCTATTTAGAAAACTAATGAAATCAATAACTTTACCCATTGCACCATTTACTAATCCTTCTTCAACATTTAAATTATGGTGCAAAGTTACTCGACAATTTTTGCTCAAGTGTAAACGCTTTTCTAATCCTGCTATTTTGGATGCAGACTTCTCCAAAGAATAGAATCTTGCTTGTATTTTATCTGTGAGTAGTACTGTGACTCCCTGATATTCAATTTTTTTCAATAGTTGTAATTTCCAAAATATCTTCTATCTCCAGTAAATAGTAATTGTTATCTAAAGTTGTAGAGCTCTTCTGCTGCAAGCATTAAACAAACTATAGATTTCCGTTCTTTAATTAATGTATGCATTAGTTCTGGTGCTGTAATGTTACATGGAAAAAACATTATTGATAAGGCAAGTTTCCAAAGCAGGTTCCCCCTACTTTGTCAGAACTTCTACTCTAATGTACTTCAGTGTACCTTCATATTCCACACCAGATCCTTGACACATATTTTTCACTGGTTCCTTATATTTGAAGTGTAACCAAATATTTTCATTGCCAATACTCCCCATGGAATTTCTTGCTTCATAGTGCACAAGTGTTTTGAAAACAGGTTGTTCTTTGATGGGAGTGAGTTGCATTAGGTCACCAAACACAATTAAATGCGTTCCTCCAAAGAGTACATTATAGTTTGTTTTTAAAATCTGCTGCATTCTTAATTGTATGAAGGCAAGCATTAAGTTTGATGCCATGCTCACTTCATCAATGATTAGAAACTTCAGTTTTTTAAATACTCTTGATATCTCATGACAAGCATCCCCAGATAATTTCTGGTATTCCAGTTTATTGTCATGTTCAACATGTAGCACTAATAGTCGATGTAGAGTAATTCCTTAAATATTATGTGCAGCTAATCCTGTTGGTGCTGTTAGTATACATGACACATTTGAATCTGTAGTCTTCTGTAGATAAACCATGAGAACTTTAATTAGAAAGCTTTTTCCAGTGCCAGCGTGACCACTTTTATATAGTAATATTGGTTTATGTGAATGACATTCACATTGTTTCTTCTCATGCAGAAACCCACGCTCTATTTTATCTTTTACTTAGTTGTACATTTCTCTCTTTTCATTGTTCACTTTTACTAGTAACTGTTCAAAATCCACAGTTTCCTCTCTTGCTTGCTGCATTGCATTGTCCACTTCATTCATAGCTATAGCTACTTCATTGTGAATTATTGGTTCCCAAGAGGATCTTGACTCGGTGGTGCAAAAATTTGGCTGCCTTGTGAACTCTCATTGGCTATCTCAGTAGCAATGGTTTCTTCCTGTTCAATTTCATCTTTCAACATTTGCAAATAGGTTGGAAAGACTGAACACTCAATACTGTCTTTCACAGCATTGAAAGAGTTTTCATAACAGTCATAGTGACCAAGTAAATCTGATTTAGTATGCCATGGCTTGAACAACTGCAAAAATGGCAAGTAGAAAAACCCTCTTCTCTCCAGAGTTTGGTAACTAAGTTTTCTGTGGTTAATTAGATTGCCTTTGTTGTGTCTAACCAAACATCCATCACATCCAAGTAGTGCATATCTCCCTTCTTCTAAGTTTCCAGTTACATTACTTCTATATGTGTAATATTGAAGTACTTCATAGAGAAACATGTTTTGAAGATGTGGACTCCTTCTTGGGTAGTATGTATCCAACATATTAGTTTTCAGAAAGTCTCCACTTTCTGGTTCAAATTCTGTGATACTGTATTTCTTGGAACATTTTTCATTCTCTATTTCAAGTAGTTGCAAGGCCGAGCCTTACCTACACAATTCCTCTTGACATTGGGAACAAACTAGCTGAGCTCAACCAGTCTGAGCACTCCTATGATTCTATTACTCTGTGGGAATGCATTTTCAAGCTGAAACTGTACACTTTCTTGGTAAAACTCTTTTCTGCAGAAATCTCCTCCCACATCTGCTACATTTCAGTTTTCTATGCTTTTTTATATATGAAGTCACGTAGTGAGCAACAGCGATGGAAATGTCTGCAACAAATTGTACATCCATATTTGCATTCCACATCTTCAGAATAACAGAATTGTAGTCATTATACGTTGAAGTCTCTGCTCTTCTGAGATTGTATACATTTTTCGGTGATGTCTGTGTCAATGTATGTCTGACTACAGACAAAAAGCTGTTCACTTTTCCTCCAGAAATAATAGGTTGTGGGAATCCAAAAGGACATCTCGTGTAAAAGTTTATTTTGAATCTGTACTTTCTATGACAATACTTTCCACAATTATGAGTTTGAAACCGTCGAACTTGTTACCTCAAGTTCTTTTCAACTCCGTCTTTTGGGACTGGCACATATCACATACTGTTCTATGAAACTTAAGACAGACTGATCATTGTCTGTTCCAAATTTCGGTGCATCTTTTACCAATAAGAGCATGTGAATATGTGGAGCACTTTTAGCTTGGTACTGTTTACATCCAAAGAAATCAGTTACTTCAGCAAGAGGGAAATTTATTTTGTTGCAAATGAAAGACATCATAGCTTGAAACCTGTGGTTAAAATATCTGCAAACATTTGCATGATCCAATGACCATAGTTCTCCAGCGGTCTTCAGTTTGATGTCCTTTATGTTTGAGTTTGCTTCTCGCAAGAATTCAATCTGGTCATCCCAAGCATACTCAGCACAACTGAGTTTTAGAAACCAAGAAGGCACTCCTAGGTTTCTCATCATGCATTTTAGATCACCATGTTGATGATACCAACACTTGTTGGTGTCACGTTGGCACGGCATCAAATTGATCTAGTAGTATTCCAGGTATTCATCTTTTCCTTGAACTTTGTTAGCAAATTCCCTTGCTGTTAGATTTTGCAGATTCACTGCTGTTTTGAGATTGGGAAGCTTACAAGTGCTAGAGTGGGGGCAGAATATAAGCCCCATCATCCAACGCGGCAGGGAAGTCGGCGACGCCAGCAGTTCTTGCCCAGAGGTGTTCATTAAAAGCAGCCTGGGGCTCCTGTAGCACGGGGAAACTTCGGGGTGCCAGAGTTGGGGCAGACCTCAAGCCCCATCATCCAATGAGGCAGAGAAGCCACCGACACCAGCAATTTTCACCCAGAGGCGCTCACTAAAAGCAGGCTGGGGGTCCCGCAGAGCGGGGAAACTTACAAGCACCAGTGTGGAGGTGGAATTCAAGCCCCATCATCCAACTTGGCAGGGAAGCTGCAGATGCCAGCAGTTTGTGCCCAGAGGTGCTCATTAAAAGCAGGCCAGGGGTCCCGCAGCATAAGACCGGGCAAAGAGCGGTCTCATCTGCATCCATCCACGCCCGGAAGAGGCTGGTTTGGGCTGGGCAACCCCTCTAATGTGAGTACTTTGAGCTATTGTTGGGCTAACTTTTGCCAAATCCAGGTGGATTCTTCCATTATTTTTCACCTCTTCGTACCAAACAATTGTTCTGTTAAAATAGGGGACAAGATAGGCATTTATAATATGTCCATTATTGTATGTGAGAATTTTTCACTTAACATCTGTTATTGATTGTACACGGTATAGAAAAAACTGGTAGTCTGAGTGTATACATTCATTGGGTTTTATGAACTGCCAGGAGCGAGCACGGTCATGAACTGTCATGTTTACAGGGGCAAGTTTGCTCTATTACTTTGGCTTCACCTACTCTTTGTTTCTCAAGAATGAACACTATCACTAACTATGATATCTATGACTTTAAAATGAGCTCTATACAGTGGCTTTGCTAATCCTTCATGCATAATTTGACTACTCTACCTACCAATAACCTCTTCGTTTGTGCTCTTTCATCTGTTCTCTTTGCATAAAAACCTTTCCTAACTACAAATTGCGACTTGCAACATAAACTATAGTGTAACATTGCTAACTGAATTGTACAACTGGGGCCAGATGTACGACCATGACAATTTGCAACTTGCAAATTGCGCTCGATTGCGAGTCGCAAAATGCCATGTACAACAGTGTCTCAGACACTGTTTGCGATTCCCAATGGGGTCGCAAATTGCATGCCTCATCAATATTCATGAGGCACTCGCAATTTGCGACCCCATTGGAAATGGCTGGCCCTCCCAGGGATGGTGGCCTGCTGGGCTCAGCAGACCTCCATGTCTGGGACTGCTTTTAAATAAAGGAAAATGGGATGCAATTATTTTTAAAAAATGAAACGTTTTCGTTTCATTTTTTAAGGGCAGGTAGTGGTCCCTGGGACCACTGCCTTCCCCTAAAAAATATTTTCCCCTGCATTTGCAAAGGGGAAGGGGTCCCCTGGGGTTCCCTTCCCATTTGCGAGGGCATTACCACCCTCTTGAAGAGGGCAGTAAATTGTGAGTGTTTTGCGACCGCAATTGCGGTCCCAAAACATTCATACATCGGGTAGAGAGTCGCTGTTAGAAAGGGACACCCTTGAAGCGCCCCTTCCTAATAACGAGTCGCAATTCCTATTTAGCGAGTCGCAAAAAAATTGCGACTCGCTAAATAGGAATTGTACATGGCCCTATTCATTTTTGCATGCGCAAACGGGTCGCTAACCTGTTTGCACATGCAATTTAGGGTCGTACATCTGGCCCTTAGTTTATAACCATGGGACGTTTAAATTATCAAAGTACTATTCTATTTTTTTCTGTGCACGTAATACTGGTTGAGTTGGTTGCTTCGTTCATGCAAGACTAATCATTACACTTGATGCAGTACCACTTCAAAATGGCACTCGTGTTTCAGGTACACCAGTAGCGTCCGGTGGTGGGAGTGCTGCCGGGCAGTGACGCAGGACGGGGGAGGGGCAGGGTGGGGGGTAGTAAACTTCGGAATACGGCCGCACTGAGGTAAGTAAACAAAAAAAAAAAACGAATTTCATTGCGCGCGCTGCATCGAGTTGTTTAAAATATCGATTTTTAAATTAGTGTTATGTATTTTAGTTCATATTTTAGATGTATTTGATGTATGTTTTTTTGTATAAGTATTGGTTATGTTTTTTAATATATGTGTTAAATTTTTAATAGTTATGAATTGTATTTTAATTAAATTTTGCATTTTTTAGTTCCGTAGCTGGTTGTGTGTTTATAGGGGAATACGGTGGGAAGTAATTTAATTATAATAAATTAATGGTTATTTTTTATTTATGTAATTTAGATTTTATAGCGTTAATTGTGGGAAGTAATTTATTTGCATTCAATTATTAATTGGTTGTTAATTAATATTAATTAATTAATTGATAATTAATTATGGCAATTGTGTGATTTGTTTTAGGTGCGGGTTGTGGGGTTTATAGGGGTAAAGGGTGGGAAGTAATTTTATTTTGATTAATTAATAATTAGTTGTTAATTATATTAATGAATTGATTGAAAATAAATAATAAAAATTTTGTTATTAATTTTAGGTGCAGGTTTTGGGGTTTATAGGGGTAAAGGGTGGGAAGTAATTAATGTTTAATTAATTAATAATTAGTTGCAAATTTATACTAACTAATTAATTGATAATTAAATATGGTAATTGTGTGATTTTTTCCAGGTGTGTATTGTGGGGTTTATGGGGTAAAGGGTGGGAAGTGATGTATTTTTAATTAATTAATAATTAATTTTTAATTAGTATTAATTTATTATTTTTATTTTTAATTAGGGTATTTGTTTATATTTTTGTGTGTGTGGGTTTTATTGTTATAGGGGTAGAGTGTGGGGAGTAAATTAATTTTACTTACTTACTTTATACTTAGGGGCCGATTCCGATGTCGGACGGACTCAGGTCCGTCTGACATCGTCCTGGAGCCATAACCGACCGACCTGCTGTCGTCGGTTACGGCCCTGCAAGTGCGATGCGACTGAACCCTGTTCGGTCGCACTCGTATACTTCACAATGGGAGCATGCATTCCGAGCGGAATGCATGCTTGCATTGTGAAAAGCAGGGGTGCAGTTCATCCCTGCACCCTGTGGCCGGCACCCCAAGGTGCCTGCCACCGGGTGCAGGGATCAACAGAGGGGCACCATAGGTGCCCCCAGTCCGCCATTCGGCGGCCTCGCACCCATGGGGGCCCTACTGGGGGCCCCCAAAGACAGTTACGGACTGCCTTTTCGTGCACGAAAAGGCAGTGAAATACTGCCATCGTACTCCCTCGGTCGTGAAGAGGCGGCCGGGGGAGTACTGAATGATTTCCGGACGGCGGTCGGGCTCTCCGAGCCCGTTGTAAGCCATCCGGAAATTCCTTTTCGACCGAGCCCATCGGAATGGCTCGGTCGGAAAGGAATCCGGCCGGCACGTTCCGATTCGGTCGGAAGGGCTCCGACCATCGTTCGTTGCCCTTCCGGCCGAAATCGGAATCGGCCCCTTAGTTGTTAAATACTATTAGTTTTTTAATTGAAAATAAGTCTTAATTGTGTAATTATTTTTTTTATAGTTTAGTGTTTACTGTGGGTTGAGGGGATTCTAGGGGTAAAGTAATTAATTATGTTAGTTGAGGAAGTACATTTTCTTTAAATTTAGATGTGTGTTGTGAATTGTGTGGTGTTATAGGGTAATTATTTAAAAAAGTAAACTTATGTGATAATTAATGATTTTGTTTCTAAATAATTTTAATAAAAAATATTTATTTGTTTGGAAATTGTTTTTTATTTTATTTAATATAATATTTGTAGGTATTTGTTATATGTATTTACCATTATAATATATTTTTTTCTTTTTAATATTATATATTTTGGTATTTAAATGTGTAACATATTTAAATATTTTTTAACTTATTGAGGGGCATATTAGCAAGACCCACGTTAAAATTATCGCCGTTTTAGCGGCAGGAAACTGCCGCTAAAACGGCGATTATGGGCTTGCTAATATGCGTTATAGAATTCCAATAGAAGCCCAGGTTAGATGTCCTGCACATCTAACCTGGGCTTCTATTGGAATTCTATAACGCATATTACCAAGCCCATTATCGCCGTTTTAGCGGCAGTTTCCTGCCGCTAAAACGGCGATAATTTTAACGTGGGTCTTGCTAATATGCCCCTTAGTTTTTTTAATATTTTTATTGTTGTTAAAATTGAGTTTGTTTTTAATTTTGAACTGACTGGAGTAAGAATATTAATTGTTACTCCTCTGAAATCCAACACTTTCCGTACTGTTGCACTCACTGGAGTGGGGATAGTAATTTTTACCTCTCCGCTATCCAACACTTTCCCTACTGTTGCACTTACTGGAGTGGGAATAGTAATTTTTACCCCTCCGCTATCCAACACTTTCCCTACTGTTGCACTCACTGGAGTGGGAATAGTAATTTCTACCCCTCCCCTATCCAACACTTTCCCTACTGTTGCACTCACTGGAGTGGGAATAGTAATTTTTACCCCTCCCCTATCCAACACTTTCCCTACTGTTGCGCTCACTGGAGTGGGAATAGTAATTTTTACCCCTTCGCTATCCAATACCTTCCCTACTGTTGCCCTCACTGGAGTTGGAATAGTAATTTCTACCCCTCCGCTATCCAACACCTTCCCTACTGTTGCACTCACTGGAGTTGGAATAGTAATTTCTACCCCTCCGCTATCCAACACTTTCCCTACTGTTGCACTTTCTGGAGTTGGAATAGTAATTTTTACCCCTCCGCTATCCAACACTTTCCCTACTGTTGCACTCACTGGAGTGGAAAATGTAAGTTTGAAGATTTTTAAATAGTTTAATGTTTTAATTTATAATAGAATGTTTTTCTTATTAGATTTTATGTTATTGGTACAACCACATATATATATATATATGACGGCGGTGCAGGGAACGAAATAAAACTTATTGCACCAGAATCTGGGTCCTCATTCGTCTGTTCCTGTCTGAAAGGAGTGTGAGAGGTGAAGTAAGATATATATATATATATACATACATACAAATGTACATTTTTATATAATGTTAAAATTATAAAATAAAATAAAATGAATAGTTTATTAATTGTTTTAAAGGAAATATATATGAATTAATATGCATGTGTGTTTAACTTTTTTTAATTAAGTTTATTTTTTATATTTTTTATAAATTTTATATTAAATCTACTTTATTCTTGTATATTAATTTTATTTTTTAACATATTTAGGGGCATATTCACCAGCCCCTATCGCCACCACAACGCCACTTTCAGTGACGTTGTGATGGCGATACGGGCCTCGCCTTATTCACAAGGCAGTGTTAAGCCACTTAACGTGGCTTAACGCTGCCTTGTGAATAAGGCACCTTGTGAATAAGGCATCACACATGGAAAAAGCAAATTGCCATGGTTTGTGTATGTACAGGAAGGTGTCCCTTCCTGTACATAAACCTTTTTTAAAAATGCCATTCTGTCACTTTCATGTATGCTGCATAAAGCAGCACACATGAAAGTGAGAGAATTGCATTTAGGATTGTTTATGTGCAGGAAGGGACACCTTCCTACACATACACAATCCTCCCCTGCACACAGACACCCTTGCACTCTGGTGCAAGGGTGCCTGCATTGGCGCTAAGTTGTTAAACTTAGCGCCATCGCAGGTGGAAACGCAAGGCTGCACCATATCCTTGTGAATATGGTGCAGCCTTGCGTTTCCGAAATGGCGAGAGAGGCGTTAAGCCAAGAAGGCTAACACCTCTCTGCGCCACTTCCTTGTGAATATCCCCCTTAATATTTATTATTTTATTTTATATATATATATATATATATATAACATTCAATATTTTGTACAACTATATTTTTTACATCGATATTTTTTTCCGATATTTTTGTACTTACCTGTTTAATTATAGGGAGTCGATATTTTTGCATTCTATATCTTTACATCGATATTTTTTACTTCTATATTTTTCACTTCGATATTTGGTCAGTGAATCCTTTCGAAAGCCCTGCACTGTGGGGAACTTGTTGTGTCAGCATTTTTAAGAACATTAGCTAAATCATCTATTGTTACGCTTTCAGTGGGTTACGTTTACAGACCTCCCCAATTACTCTCTTACATCCCACCCCGAGATTATGACTTGGAACCTTTGTTGGGCCTGACAAGTATAACAGATATTCCCCATTGGTCGATTGTAATGAGGTCGACTGACAGGGCGCGCACAGGTCAACCAAGTTGGTTGCCTTGGAAGCAAGGCCAGGGATTTTTGATGTTTTGCCCCCTTCTGACCTCATAATACAAGTAAGTCGGTTTGCCTTGGCCCCACCCCAACCCTTGTACCACCTTGTTTAGAGGAGACAGTTAATATTGTGCCTGCTCCCTGTCACTCTCGCCCATTAACAATCTTGAGTTAGAATATTGTCAGTATGCGCTTCAAGATACGATTCCTGGAGTGGCAAATGCTCATAAGATCATATGATATTCTGTTATTTCAGAAAGCATGGGATATTGCCCCGATTGGTTTTAATGGTTTTTTGTGCTTCCCCCTACCTGCAGTGCCCTCTTTGTCTGGACGTCCATCTGGTTGGCTTTCCATTTGGATTAATTTGCTACTTAGAGGTAAAGCAGAGGGCTTAGAAGAACAGGAAAACAAGCTTCCAAGTAGTAGTGTATAGGGGGGCTTTGGAGTTATACCTGGTGAATTTCTATATTAATGATTTCCATAACATTCCCAATAAGAATTTTCCAGTTGTATTTGATATTATTTGTTCTTTACTGGAAAAAAAGGGTAAATGTGGCCCTTTGACTATTTGTTTGGCAGTAGATTTTAATGCCAAACTGCCACTCAAAAGTGTTGGTAAGATGACTAAGGATGATGTAGGTGGGGACGCACGGGGCAAAGAGCTGGAGGTACAACTTAATTCAGCTGACATGCATAATGCTTTAGAGATAGCTGGTAGGGATAGTGTAGGGTTGCCGACATTCAGAGGGAGAAATTGTTCTACGGTTACAGATTATGTGTCTGTCTACCGTAACCTGATAAATTCATTCATGTATGACACCATCATATCCACCCAATTTGGGGATCATAATCCTGTTGTAGTAACTTTTGATACTCCAGCTAGCAGGATAACCAAGTTAGCAAGTGGCCTCAGTTCAATATGCCAATTCACTGACAATTTACAAGTATGTTGGAAAGTGTCTGACAATTTACGAGTATGTTGGAAAGTGTCTGATCCCATGCAATTTTTAGGAAAGGTCATTTCTGATAACACGGGGAACAGGAGACGATAGTCAGTGCTTTTGTAGGTCTCTGCAAAAAGATTAAAAGGATACTTAGCAAGCCCACCAGACGTACTGTACAGTGCTTGCGGTGGTTCTACCATGTGTGTTAAAACGCTAATTGTTCATTACGCAGAGCCCAGTGTAAAAATACCAGAGATCACGCTGAAGTGGTCCGTATGAGGAAGGAATATAAAATTGTGGTTTCTCACAGGAGAAACGAGGTTATCATTCAGCAGTGGAAGGTTCTATTTGATAAAGCACATACAAAGGATAGTACCGTGTTCTGGAAAGCTGTGACCAATATGCGTTCTCTTGATCAGACATCCACTACTATTTGCTGGCATATAGAGAGTGACGCATGGATAGAGCACTTTGCTAATATATATTCAGATAATACTGTGAATCTGTCAGTTTTATTAGACCTGGTTGGTACCCCTTTTAAAATGTTTAATCTTACTCTTGATGAAGTCACAGCAGGAATTCAACAGAGTGCGGGGGGCAAATCTCCAGGCCCTGATGGAGTCCCCATTGACTGAATAAAATGTAACTTGGATCTATGGGCTCCCCTGCTGACTAATGTTTTTAATAGTATGATGTCTTCCACCATATCAAGTTCTTGGGCGAACTCTATTATAGTTCCCGTTTTTAAAAAGGTGATAGTACAAAGCCCCATTGCTATTTTTCAATCTTCTTGACCGATATACCGTACAACATTCTCAGTTGAGTTCTTTACAACAGGATTCAGGATTGGGTATGCGAAAAGAATATCCTGGATCCATGTCAATACGGTTTTCGGGCTGATATCAGCACTGTGGAGCAGTGCCTCAATTTGAACTTCGTAATTGGCAAGTATGCGGTAGCCAAACAGTCTCTTTTGTACTTAGGATTCATGGACTTATCGATGGCCTTCAATTAAGTAAACTGAAATAGGCTCTTGCAACAGCTTTAAAAAATTGGATTAGATGGGGCTCTAATTCACATATTGGCTGCACTTCATTCTAACACCTCAGCAAGGGTGCAATATGGACAAAAAGGCAAACTTTCAGGTATTATTGAGACCCACCGTGGAGTGTGCCAAGGATGTGTACTTTCTTCCTTATTATTTATTCTTTACATTAATATCTTAAGTACTCTATTGGCAGCCAGTACTCAGATGTCCCAAAGATAAATGTTGCTTTACTACTTGCACTACTATATGCAGACAATATGTTTTTAATGGCCTTCACACTTAAAGCCCTGAGAACACTAGTTCGCATATTTGTGTCTTTATGTCAAAACTCGATCTTTTAACCAATATTTCTAAAAAATGTATAATGACATGTGGCGCCAGAAGACCTCCAGACCTTAGAATTACAATAGGTCCAAATACCTTAGCAATCACAAATGTTTTTTCGTATCCCGGTATAACCTTTAGCGTGACAGGCTCCTAAGTTCCGCATATTTCAAAAAGCAGGCAAAATTGGCAAGATCAGCATGCGCAATCCTTGATTTCCGGTGCCCATTTAATGGCCCTCAGTTATACAAATCTATATTGCCCAATGTTCTCCAATAGACTCCTATCGGGCGGGTGTCTGGGGTATCGCTGATTGTACGGCACTTCAGAGGGAGGAAAACAATTTTTGTAGGAGAACTTTGGCTGTTCCCTTATCCTCCTCGCACTTTATTTGCCATAACAAACTAGGTCCTACTCACCTGTGTGATCTTATTCAAATCAGACCCTCTTTGCTGTGGCTTTCCATTTGGAGCAACGAGGAAGCCTCAATAACAAGGACTATAATTACCGACGGCCTGGCCTGTGACAAAGGCATGTCAATTCCTTGGCTGTCATAGGTGAAAAACTCATTTGTTGAGGTTGGTTTTTCCCAAGTTTTTTCACGACACCGCTTCAAGTGTATCTACTAATAAGAGACAGGCAACTGCATCGTTGCTAGTTCAATTGCATGATAAGAGGGTCAAAGTTGAGTCACAGAGAGTAACTATTGGAAAGTATTTGTTCTTAAGTGTGGAGGCCTCACCAGTTAGTTATGTGTTGAAATCTAGAAAAGCCTGGGAGCGTTCTTTGTTATTAAATTTAGAGCTGACACAGTGAAGTACCTACTCTGTTTTCTTCTAGGGTATCAGCCAAATCTAGATATGATTGATTGACCACACAATATTGGTGCTAACCAATCTAGGATTCCTTTCCTGTTTTTCCTGTAAATTTTATGCATTGTATACCAAAACTTATCTGGTCCCATTTCTGAGATTCGGAAATTTGAGAAATTATGCTTTGGCTTACCTCTTTCTACAATGTGTTTTAGATGAAGAAACTTGTATTGCTCTAACTTGTTTTTTACAAGCTGCTGTTCACTCATGTGTCACTATGGGCTGTGTGTAAATGATGTGACACTGCAATATATCTTATGGGCTGTTGTATTAATGTAAGGCACTGTGCACTTTATTTGCGCTATGTATACATGGTTTTATTCTGGATTTTATTGTGCATGGCTTTATTTTTTTAACATTCATCAAATATTGACGTATTTTATCTGTTTTTATATTTTGTATGCTTTTATGGTTGTTTTTATCAACCAAATAAAGTTATTCTGAACTGAACTGAGAATGTGGTTTACTGCATAGGATAGTCCTGGTAAGTCACTCTCAGATAGTAGATGAAATATATAGGGAACACACTGGCAAAATCTAGGATCCTTTGAATATCGTCTAGTTGATCTGTACTCGGCTGCTGGTGTTTGTATAGGCCGGTCATCATATCCACCACCTGCTCCAGTAGGAAACCGATGTGGAACACAGCAAGCTTCTAAACTTTTCTCCCAAGCACTCAAGGGTGCTCCTTCTGCTTTTTTGAATTGAAAGAGATCAATAGCATCACCAATAATCTCTTTAGAATGCAGAGGATGAATACTGTAGAGTTCATTAATTTTTTTCTGATCTCGATCGATCCACATTTTCAATCTGACCTCTTGATGATGATGTCATCCTCCATATGTTTTACATTTTGAAGAACATCTACATCTTTATAATAAATATTGCCTTTATATCAAATATAATGTTGCTTTTTTTTTACTTTACTAAGATCCACTAACTCTTGCCATATTTATTTGCTCTTAGTAGGGACTCCATTGACTAGAATAATACGTGTTTCTTCCAAATCTCTCTGCACCCTTACAGTTTCAATATTCTGATTGAAATCTAATGGCAAGTGCTCAACTCTACCTTTAAGACCTTTATGTTACTCTGTTGGAGGTAACTTCACTCTCATTGGCCCCATATGAACTATAGCTTGGGATGAATGTATACGTTATATTAGAATTGATTCATAAACATTTAAATCTTGAAGTTCTTGTGGGATTTGAACTAATTCTAACTTGTTCTAAACTGCTCCAGTTGGCATTATATTATCCTCCAACTTATCATAACAGTACTTACATATACTTTTTTGTGTGGTACAATCAAAGCGTTCCTCTACAAATCAATAAGCAGAAAATTCAAGCAACTTATATCTGTTCTCTTATTCAATTTCTTAAGAGAGAAAAATATAATGAGTCTGAATTTGTTATACTGAGTGTTTCGACATCATATACAGGCACAGTTTGTTTTTTCCAAAACATTTTGTTAAACTTTGTAATATCTTCTCAAAAAATATCAACAGTAACAGTTGTGTCCTGTTCCACAACACTTGCAGATACCAATTTCTCATTTTCCCTACACTCCTGTTCAGGACCAAAGAAACAAAACTGAACATCTTTACAAGCATTTTCTACCTCTGTTACTGTACCATGAAAAAGAGCTCTATTCATTCCTCTTAAATATAGGGCAGAAGTTGTGACCTAGTAAAGTAAAGATCCTAATTAAAGTTTGCATTTTTGAGTGAAGAACAGCTAACATTCTGAAATGATGAAAGCTGTTTTGGCACACTTTCTTTGATAGACATGCTAGGGAATGTCCCTGTAAATTACTACACTCACTTACTTTGCATTTATCTAATCACTGCAAAATCATTATTTTCTGTTTCACAATTTTGCTATGAAAGTTACATAGGAAAGTTCTCAGAATATCATTAGATTCCTGCTGAACACTAGAAACTCTGCTACAGTTCCATTTATATACACAGGCCTGTCTACACCTTCCCTGCACCTCTTCAACTATCACTTCTTCAACGTTCCTAGCTACCATCACCTCTTTTGGAATAAGACTACCATCCTTCATCTCATAACATTGTTCAGATTCTTCCTTTGCATGCACTAATGTGTTCTCTTGGAAGGCTCAGAACTAGAAGTATGTCTCCATTAATCGCTGAAAACTTTGCAAAAGTTACTTCTATTGACAAGTCTTTATTTTTGCCTTCTTTTCTTCATAGACAACACTGTTTTATCCAGTGTCCTCATTCTGTTTAGAATCAAAATGAATAGATTCTTCTTGAAAGCAAAGGCTTTATCAACTACAATTTCAACACGTTCCTTTTGTCTGACTACTTCTCTTTTTCTTTTATACTTCTTCATAGTTCTCATTAGATTCTGAATTTCTCCACTACAGAACATTCTAACTCTGATTTCCTTAAAAGGCCTCAGTCTTCTGGTTAAACACTCTGCCTCATTGGATCATTTTTTACTCTTCATATCATGTGCTTTTTCTCCTTGCTTAGTTGACTTCAAACTTTGTTTTTTATTTACTTGGTTTCACTGAGTTTCCATTTGTCCACAAACTATTTTAAGAAATGTCCTGGTTCTCTTACCAGTAGCTGTTTTTTCTTTCACTACTTTCTTTGCATTTTGCCCTTTTTGTTTGTCAATTGTGAGAAGATAGTATGTTTTCCTCTGTTTCTTTCCTCTCTCACATTCTGATGACATTGTAGCTGTCTGCCTTAACAAGAAATTGATGCCTGAAAAGAAATTAAATTAGTCAATTTACTTTTTCATTACATGCTATTAGATTACATAATTTAAATATTTAACTACCAACATAAACAGTTGTCTTATAATATAGCTAACATTACTCTATTAATTTTCATGTTTATTTCTCTGTATCTCTGTCTGTCTCAGAGTATGCGTTATATTCTCACTAGGTTTACTATCATATCCATCACTGTGTTTCTATCTGTCTACCCATGTTTAAAGGACTACTTGTCTGCATGGGTGACTGGGACTGTCACTACTTGAGTACATGTCTAAGTGACTGTATCAAATCCTCTGTGAGTGTGTTACTCGATGAAGAAATAACTATGTTGCTTTATGACTGGCTGTCTTAGTAAGTCTATGGGTTTGTAAATGTGTTTGTAAGTGGCTGCATGGATTTCTTTCTGGCTGTCTTATTGAGGGTTGGGGTATGTGTCTCTGCCACTGTCTCTGTTACTGCTGGATACATACATGCTATGTGGGTGTGTCAGTGAATGTGTAAGTCCCTCTGTCACTGTCTGACTGTGTGTGTAAGTACCTGTATGTATTTCTCTATAGGTATATAATTCACAATATGCGTGGGAATCTTAATGTTTAATTGAACATACGAGTCTGTAAGTATATGTGTACCTTAGAGAAAATAAAAAGGACATCTCTTACCATTTAAACACAAACCCCTGTGCCTTATGGCACACCTACAGCCTATCACAGAGGTGAGTTATGTGTACTAAAAGGTGGATTTAAGACTTGGTGAAGGGCTGTTTCATGCCAAGTCAAACTGGCAGTGAAAGTGCACAGACAGACTCTGCACTAGTAGGCCTGACCCTTGTTTAAATGTCTGTTTGCCTGAATGGATGAATAGGTTGTATCACTACTTAGGTACGTATCTGAGTACATGTAGGAGTACACCTGTAGGAGTGTCATCAGATGTTTAAGTAAGTATACTACTATATCAGTGTCTGTTTAACTCACTCTATGGCTCATTAAATGTGTATGTAAGTGGCTGAACAAATAGCTCAGTGCCTACGATAGTGAATACAGGGGTATGTAAGTGTGTCTGCAAATGCCTTTGATAATGCTGGAAAGATAACTAGTGTTGTAGCATTCGAGTGAATGTATAAGTGCCTGAGCACTGTCTGACTGTGTAAGAGAGAGACTCTATGCTTTTGAAAACGTATGTCTCTTGCATTATGAGTGGTATACTCTGTGTAGTGCTTGGCATAGGGGTCTCCAAGTGCACCTTTTAAGCACAATGCACCATGCATAATGACATACCTACAGCCTATCTCAGAGGTGAGTGATATGTACTAAAAGGTGTATTTAAGACTTGGCAAAGGGATTTTTCATGGCAAACCGAGCTGGCTGTAAAAGTGCACAGACAGGCTCAGCAGTAGTAGGCCTGGCCCAGGTTTAAAGGACTACTCATCTGGATGGGTAACTAGGTTGTGTCAGTACTTGGCTGCATATCTGAGTGAGTGTAGAAGCCCACCTGTATGTGTGTTATCAGATGTGTAAGCAAGTATGCAGGTACATGACTGTTTGTTTTATTAACTCTATGGCTCTTTAAATGTGTATGTAAGTGGCTGAACAAATACCTGAGTGCCTCAGTTAGGGAATAGAGGAGTATGTAAGTGTGATTGTGACTGCCTTTGGAACTACTACATACATAAGTACTTTCTGAGTATGTGAGTGAATATATAAGTCCCTCTGTCGCTGTCTAACTGGGTGAGGGAAAGTCTCTATGCTTTTGTCAACATGTATGTCAGTTGCATTATGGGTGGTATACTCTATGTAGTACTTGGCATAGGGATCTGCAAGTGCACAAGTAACTTATTGAAACTGAAAAAGACATCCCTCATCTTTTAAGCACAAAACACTGAGATTAATTGCATAACTACACCTTATCTCAGAGGTGTTATGTATATTAACACATGGGTTTTGGACTTGGTGAAGGGCTTTTATATGCCAAGTCGAGCTGGCAGTGAGAGTGCACAGACAAGCCTTGCAGTAGTAGGCCTGACCCTTGTTTTAAGGACTATTTGTCTGGATGGTTGAATAAGCTGTGACAGCACTTAGCTATATATGAGAGTGAGTGTAGGAGCCCATCAGTAGGAGCATCATGAGATGTTTAATTAAGTGTGTCAGCATATGACTGTCTGCTTTAGTAACTCTATGGCTCTCTAAATGTGTATGTACATGGCTGAATGAATATCTTAGTGCCGGTGTTAGAGTGTTATGTAGGTGTATCTGCAACTGCCTTTGATACTGCTGCATACATAATGTAGGTGATTGAATGCATAAGTGCCTCTGCGGCTCTCTGACTGGGTGAAAGAGAGGCTTTATGCTTTGGAAACATATATGTCAGTTGCATTATGGGTGGTATACTCTATGTAGTGCTTGGTGCAGGAGTCTCCAAGTGCATAAATAACTTAGTGAAACTGAGAAGGACGTCTTACCTTTTAAGCACAATGCACTGTGCTTTATGGCATATCTGCAGCTTGTCTCATAGGTCAGTTATGTGTATTAAAACACAGTTTTAAAACTTCAAAAAGGGTTTTTACATGCCAACTCAAGTTGGCCGTGAGAGTGCACAGACAGACTCTGCACTCGTAGGCCTGACCATTGTTTAAAAGACTATTTGTCTGAATGTTTGAGTGGGTTGTGTCACTACTTGGCTACATATCGGAATGAGTGTAGGTATCCACCTCTGGCTTTGCTATGACACTGTCTGACTGAGTGAGTGAGAGTCTCTATGCTTTTGAGAACATGTATGTTAGCTGCATTATGGATGGTATACTCTATTTAGTACATGGCATAGGGATTTGCAAATGTACAAGTAACTTACTGAAACTGAAAAGGGCATCTCATCATTTAAACAAAAAGTTCTGTGCTTTATGGTATATCTACAGCTTGTCTCACAGGTCAGTTATGTGTCCTAAAACATGGGATTAAGATTCGAGGAAGGGCATTTACATGCCACGTCGAGATGGCAGTGAGAGTGCACAAGCAGGCTCTGTACTAGTAGGCCTGACCTATGTGTAAAGGTCTATTTGTCTGAATGGATGACTAGGTTGTGTCAGTACTTGGCTACATATCTGAGCGAATGACGGTATCCACCTGTACCTTTGCTATGACATGTTTAAATAAGTGTGCTGATTAGGGACTGTCTGTTTTACTAAGTCTAAAGCTGTGTAAATGTGTATGTAAGAACTTGAACAAATACATCAGTACTTGTGTTAGGGAATAGAGGGGTATGTAAGTGTGCATATAACTGCTTTTGATACTGCTGCATACAAAAGTAGTTTATGTATATGAGTGAATGTATACGTCCCTCTGTTGCTGTCTGACTTAGTGAGCGAGAGTCTCTATCCTTTTGAGAACATGTATGTCAGTTGCATTATAGGTGGTATACTCTATTTAGTACTTGGCATAGGGATCTGCAAGTGTACAAGTAACTTATTGAAACTCAAAAGGTCATCCCTCATCTTTTAATCACAAAGCTTTGTGCTTTATGGCATACCTACTATATGTCTAGGTGTACCCCCTATACCATCAATCTAAGAAAATGTTCTGAGAAAATGTCTCATCATTGTTTCTCTGACCATCAATCTATGACTGCTGGTGAATTTTGTAAATCATAAAAGCTGTACACTGATTTTGCCATGTGTCACATTCACATATAACACTGTGTTCCCCAAAATAAGAGAGAACAAGGGATTCTGTGTGTAATCTAATGTTATTCGTCTTCATTAGTGAACAAAAAAACAGTTACATATAATTATTAAGACAAATATATACACATAAAAACATTTAACACAAAGATATGCACATACAATATTATTGATCAATTCAAACAGCAGACATTGATAACCTTCTGTTTTTATTAAATAGTGTTTAACATATATGGGGCCTATTACGATGTAGGGCGGTCTTGCGCCCGCCCAACACCATCTCGGAAGCGGGGCCGACCGACCTCCGGTCAGCAGTTCCGACTGCTGTTCGGTCACATTCTGACATTTCCCTATGGGAGCATGTGTCACGGCTGTAAACCGGCCGTAGTACATGCTCCCATAGGGAAATGGGAGGTGGTGTTAATCCCTGCACCGCAAGGTGCTTGCCACAGGGTGCAGGGATTAACAGGGGGGCACCATAGGTGCCCCCTCGGCCCCCAATCCCGAGGTCACAAGGGAAAGGGGGCCCAGATAGGGGCCCCCAAACATGCTTTCAGACAGGGTTTCCATGTTGGAAAGGACAGCATGGAACACTGCTGGAAACCATGCATCGTAATCCGGACCGTGTAAACCTCCGTCCATTTGGATTACAGGCCCATCGGAAGCCAGCCGGAATGACCAGCTGGTTTCAATTCCAAGCGGCTGATTCAAAATCAGCCAGTCGGAATTGAAACCGACAATGTCGGAGGTCGGAGGCCTTAAGACCAACATCGTAATAGTCCCCATAGTGTATTAAATCACAACAAAAATAAATGAAAGATTAAATATGGTGTCCTGTACTGTTGGTAAATGAGGGGTACATATTTGAACCCTCTACCCTGTAGTCCAGGGGGTACCAGCTGGCCCTTTCCTATGGGGGTCGGAGATCTTTAGCTATTACTCAAAGAAGTCATTATTCACATCACCGTTTCGGGTAGAATAATTTATTCTTTTGTGATTGACGATAACTCCTGGGCACACCAATGAATACACCTACCTACAGCGTGTCTCAGAGGTCAGTTATGTGTACTAAAACATGGGTTTAAGACTTCACAGAGGGCTTTCACATGCCAGGTAAATCTAGCTGTGAGAGTGCACAGACAAGCTCTGCACTAGTAGTCCTGACCCTTGTTTAAATTACTATTGCTCTGAATGGATGAGTAGGTCATGTCAGTACTTGTCTACATATCTTAGTGAATGTAGTTATGCAACTGTAGCACTGTCATGAGATGTGAAAGTAAGTCTACCAGTGCATTACTGTCCTTTTTAGTACGTCTATGGCTCTCTAAATGTGTGTGTAAGTGGCTGAACAAATAACTCAGTGCATATGTTGGTGAATAGTGGGGTATTCACATGTGTCTGCAACTGTCTTTGATATGGAATGTGTAAGTTCCTCTGGCTAACTGTGACTAAGTGTGTGAGTACCTCTGTATTTCTCTTAATGGGTAAGTGAGTTAAAGCAGTGGTCGCATACTGCATGTATAACTGCACTTATAGGTATCTAACTACACATATGACTTAGTAAACTTAAAACTACATGCAAGAGAAAGCACTCTGTCCTTTAGCCTACCTACAGCCTACCATGCAAATAAGTTATATGAAATAACTACTGCATACATAAGTTCTGTATAGGTATGCCACACAATATCTACATACCTCCGACTCTTTCGCACAGACTAGATGAGTTAATATTGTTCCTTACATATGTACAAAATGTGTACTATATGTGACACTGCATATTTAACTTTGCCTAGATGTTTCAAGCTATACATGTGACTCAGTATTACATAAAAGGGCATGTCTTTCTATCTAAGCACATACAAACCTGTCCTATAACTTACCAACACCCACCTTAAGAGATGTCTAATACCTAAGTGCAAGTTTCACAGGTTCATGCATTATGAACTGCTCCAGTGCATGTTTTCCCCTTTCAATTCTGTGACTTTCTGTTCTCTTTTAAAATGGAATAAATAAGCACTACAAGTCCCAGATTTCAAAGGAAAATATTCTTTTTGAGCAGCATATTCAATTCAATTCAAACTTTATTTCGCATTTAGAAAAAAATGCTTAAAAGTACATAAAAAGCAAACATTTCAATAAATTAGTATAAAAACATGTACCTATAGCTTTTCTATAAAAACATCATCTAACATTCATAAATATTACAATATTCTGAGGTTACTCTTTATGGGCTTATTACACAAAGACTTTGAATTAATCACGTTAGCTAAACTATGAGTTTTTAAAGCTGAGCATAAAAACGAGGCCATCACAGAGAATACTTAAGGTGTCTCTACCTGTAACATAACAGACAATGCAGTAATATAACTACGCAAGCAGAATTTCTTCAGAAAAGGGATAATAAATCTTTTTCTCTCCTTTACGTTGCATTGACAGAAAAATAAAATATGTACAATCGATTGTTTTGAGGTGGTATCACAGGGGCAACATTTCAATTGATTCAAGAAAAACACATTTGCAGGATGGCCCAGCATTATTGTTAGATAATTTAGGGGAAATCTTGTCAGGATATATCAATGGCGGTTATTTCCGACAAGAGTAAGATATGAAGATCAACCGTGCAACAAAGGGGGTATATTATTATATGCAATTACTGTAGCTTTTTCTTTGTTTCTATTCCATCTATCTTGTGCACATTTCTCTAAAAAATAATTTTTTTGTCTCGTCTTAGGAAAGGTTTCACAATGAGCAGGGTGGTCATAAAGGCCCCCTAGCCCCAGAGACTCGAGAGTGCACCATATGTAGTGCAGCCATGAGATTTTAGACGCGTTTTCCAATTTCATGATATCCTTGAAAATACATTGGTTTGGCTGAACCACCTTCAGTTTCCAAATAGACAGCCATAGTAACAGAGGTGCCAGTTTAATTGTGTCTGTAATATAAGGTAAGCCTAGTTCTTTGTGGACAATAACATTTGTACAAGCCTTTGGGACAGACAATAACCTCTTAGCAAACCCATCCTCTATTTTTTGGAGGCTCTCCAGATTGGCTATACCCCAGATTGCTGTCCCATATGTTTCAACAGAGATTTTTGCCAAATAAATTTTGACCATCTCGTGTATTGGTTTACTACCTAAATTCATAGCAAACCTGAAGATTGCAGCTATGCTTTTATTCATGTGTGTGGCCCTTGATGTCACCATCATTTCCCAATTTAATTTATTATCAAAAACAATGCCCAGATATGAAAAATTATCTACACTTTCAATTTTCCTGTCCTCAATAACATAATTTACTTTCTTTTTGCTTCTATTTCCAACAGACATAAAAAAGACTTTGTTTTGTTGACATGTAAATCTAAATTCTTCATAAAATATACATAGTTAGTGATACATTTTTGTAAGGATAGGGGCGTTCTTGCCAAAAGAACTGCATCATCTGCATACAACAAGATGGGAAATGGACTTGAACTCACATTCGGGATGTCTTTAATCTTATCTACCAGAAACTCATTTAATGTATTAGTGTAAAGTGAGAACAGGAACAGGAAGGTCACGAGTGCACAACCCTGTTTTACTCTGTTAGTAATGTTAAAGTGTCTAGTGCATTCTCTCTGCTTGCCATGGCGTACCTTCGCAGTAGCTCCATGATATCATTGTCTGATAAAACTGATTATTGCGGTGTCCACACCCATTAACTCTATAATGTGCCACAGCTTGTTGTGGTTAACGCAGTCAAAAGCGGATGAAAGATCCATGAACGCCATATAGAGGTTCTCTTGCTTGGCCTGTGTGTATTTTCTGCTAAAAGGGCCAGGTTCAAACATTGGCCCACCGTTCCTCTGCCCTTCCTAAACCCATATTGCCTTTAAAGACGATGCGTGCACCAAAGCAAGCTCTACCTCATCCATTTTAAAAACTAGAGGAGAGGTAGCTCTGGGAATTTCAGGCTGTTCATCAGTACTTTCTGTCTTATGCTTTTGAAAGATGGTTTGAAAGTGATTTACCCACGTATTTTCATCTATAAATACATCTGTACATGGACCTCCCTCATCTTGCAGGAACGGGATGTTAACCACTTCCCAGAATGCTTTACTGTCATTGCTGTTAGCAGCTGCCCTTATTTTCTCCCAGGCTTCAGGTCTCAATTGTTTTTTCCGGTCTTCTATAGACGTTTTATAAATTGCCCTCAGATTTTTAATTTGTATCTTATCCCTTGGTTTTACCTTTAAAGCATTGCGAAGGTTAGCTGAACCTTTTAAGCAGGTTTTATCAACGCAGCTATATTGTTGCTGGTTTTGTACGCGTGATGGGCAGGTTAATTGTTGTTTGATACTATCTAGAATCATTCTAAATGCTTTGGTTGCTTGTGACTTGTTTGTTATAAGATCTAGACAAGTCAGGACCTCATTATAGTTTGTCAGTATTAAGCGAGGAAAAAGAAGCCTTTAATCGATTTTACTCCACCTTAAGGAGTATCCATTTCGTCTAGCTAAGATGGGCTTAGTAGTTGTAATACTCTTTCTAGTTGTCCATTGATCTTTCCATGGGAGCATTGTTAGTATAATTGCATGGTCACTGAATTCCGTCATCCTGACGTTTAACTCAACGTGATTGTTAGCTGTTATTATATAATCTATTGATGAAGTAGTCCCCGCCCTATAAAAGGTGGGAATCAATTGTGCATTATTATGAGCTCTCTGAGTCCTAATTACTAGCTGCCAGACCATTAATAGATTATTCAATGCATTTCCATAGGTGGTATGTATAAAATGATCTTTTAGGTCCTCAGATTGTATGATTTGTTGGCACATGCGGTGATCTTCATTCATACATTTTGATATATTAAAATCACGAGCCCATATAAAATAAAGTGGTTTTGCTTGTGTGAATATTATGTCCTCAAGTACTTCTTTGAGATCCTTTACCACCTCTGATGGATTATAGAAATTGTTTTTATCGTAGTTTATTATCTTTAAGTTTGTGCTGTGATTACTATCTATCAGAATAATGTGGAAATACAGTGATTTATTAATAAAGCTCACCAATCTAAATAAAATAGTATTAGATATACATGTCAAAAAATGCCGTTTTGTCTCCCTTTGATGGATGGAAGGACTGGGGTGTGAAAACATCGGTACTCATTTATATAAATTGGGTCCACTTCCCATGTCTCTTGGAGGCATAGGATTTGATTATTTAAGACTTCGTTATACCACTCACTATTATGTTTTTTATTTTTATAACCTGCTATATTCCAGGAAAGCAAACTGTGATGAGTATTGTTTGTTAGAGTATTACTTATTGGCTCTGTACTAGCTGTCAAATCCTAAGAGTTTGAGTACAGAGCTATGCTGGAAGGAGGGTCAGTATCATGAGCACTTTCCTTGGCTTCAATCGAATTTACAATTACAACGGTATTCAGAGACACTTCGGCCCCTTTTCGATCTTCAAAATCGCAGCCAATTTTGGGGGTAACGCTCAAAGAAAGTCAGTCGCAACTATTTAAATCTGTTAGTACCCAATATCTAATGAAGGTGGGGAAGATTCGATTCTCCCCCCTTGCAAGCTAGTTCCTCCCATTGTTCCCCTGAAAGGGTGCCCTGTTGGAAGGGGGACTTTGTATATACAATGGCTTGTAAAAGAAGCCCAGTGGGACTACAGAGATCTGTGAGCTGGATGTACAACCTGTGGGGAGCTGAGCTAGTAATTCACCTACAATATATGAATTATCAAAGTTCAGTACAACACAGTCCCTCTCAATGGATTTCTCAGATATTCATACCCAGAGTATTCTTCTTGCCATGATTAGGTGGTCATATGTAGACAGTGGGAATCTAGCTGTCTTAGTTAACCAATGCCTGGATTCGTCCATTAATTGGGTGGTTGTTTCTTGTTGCTCTGCTCTAAGATTCAGGGTGTTTACCATAACTATTATGAAAGGGCAAGCAGCTGGTGGGAGACTTAGAGATTGCGGTTTATCAAGCTCACCCTTGTTCATCATCTTAGTAATATGCCTTTTAAGCAATAGGCTTCCCTCAGCTGGAGGCTTTATGCTCCCTCTCTGTGACCCCATCATGCAGGTTTTATCAGCCCCCGTATTATATGATGCCCTCAGCTCCACCGCCGCTGGGCCCCCAATTATCGTGGTAAATCCCTGTCCTGAGTTTGGCTCAGTAGGTAATCTATTTGCATTAGGTGGTTTAGTTCCCACACTTACATTCGATTCTTCTGGGGGTTGATGGGTTTTATAATGTACAGTGTTGATTGATGGGGGAAGTGTATTACATTTATTTAAGGATATTCTTTCAATCTGTGTTTTATCGTTCATCAGAGATTTCCGCATTCCTTCTATTGAGGTTAATCGTAGCAATATAGGTTGTAATACAAGTGATATTTTGTCTCCTACAATGTCCTCAAGTGGTCGGTGCATCGTAGGGTCTGTACATTTTGATTTTCCTCTACAATCTGTAGTAGATAGAAAGGGGTCAACTTCCTTGGTTTTTCAGCTTTCTTAGGCATAGGTAGTCTTTGTGCCTCTCTTTTCCTCTTTGGTGGAAGTTTTTCCAGTAATGGAGCAGGTGGAACTGGCATAGAACATGATGAAAATGGCAAGATCGCTGCTGATGACTCTGGGGGCTGTGGGCCACAGACACTAACCTGCAATTCCGTGTCTATCAATGCATTATTCTGTCCATTCAGAGTTACATTTATAGTATCCCCCCTTCCCAGCGACAATCTTTTTTCAGTTAGTGCGATCTGATTCGAAATAACTGTTGTAACTTTCAGCAGAAAAGAATCTAGCGTTGAAATAATTCCCCCCTCTGTGCTCGTTGTTGTTACCTTTTTCTTCCCCATGACAGGTACCGAAATTTTCGTAGGCCAGCGCGGGTGGTGGCGAGAAATGTAGTTTTCCCCAGCGGTGCAGGGTCAGCAGTTCATGGCTTCACCCCTCCAGGCGTCCTTCCTAAGCAGCAGACAGGTGAGTACATTTGCCTCGGGCACTTGATGCGTATTTGAGTGCAATCCAGTTCGGGTGGTGGCGGGAAACATAGTTTTCCCCAGTGGTGCAGGGTTAGCAGTGCACAGCTTCACCCCTCCAGGCGTCCTTCCTCAGCAGCAGACAGGCGAGTACATTCGACGCGGGCACTTGTCGCGTATTTGAGCACAATCCAGCGTGGGTGGTGGTGGGAAACATAGTTTTCCCCAGCGGTGCAGGGTCAGCAGTGCACGGCTTCATCCCTCCAGGCGTCCTTCCTCAGCAGCAGACAGGTGAGTACATTTGCCACGGGCACTTGGTGCGTATTTTAGCGCAATCCAGCGTGGGTGGTGGCAGGAAACGTAGTTTTCCCCTGCGGTGCAGGGTCAGCAGTGCACGGCTTCACCCCTCCAGGCGTCCTTCCTCAGCAGCAGACAGACGAGTATGTGGATCACAAAACGTATCCCCACAACAAGTTTATAAAATAACTACAGGACCGTGTTTGTATTTAATTCGCACGCAGCATTAAAAAAATTATACCTTACAAACAGTCCCACGAGTAACCAATACTAAAGAGAACGATTGTTTTGGTATTTTTTTTTTTTAAACGCTAATTAAAAATGTTTCCCCATTCCAAGTAACGAACACTAAAAAAAAAAAAAGTATATGTTATCCTGAAGAAGGAAACGAAAAGCTAACAATATACAAACAGCAAAACGCCCTTGCCTCCAAAGCTATCATTTGTCAAAAGACATTGCATATTATATATAGATCTATAAAACTCTACAGACCTTGCAGTACATTGTTAAGTATACATTTAACGGTTAGCAACCATCTTTGTATACCAACTAGAGCATGCAGTAAAATGACACATGTGCAATATACAGTTCCAGGGCAACACATAGTTAAGCAACTTATCACACAGCTAGTCTGAACTTTAGAAAAACAGTCACATACTCACACACCGAGGAACAGACTTACTCACCCATTAGTACAAATATAAATACACTAACACAACCACACAGTTGGGTCTGTAAGTGGGTGCATGAGTGTCTGGTTCTATGACTGGGTGCATGAGTCTCTGAGTGGGTCTGTGACTAGGAGCATAAGTGTATGAGTGGGTCTGTGAGTGGGTGCATGAGTGGGTCTGTGAGTGGCTATGTGAGTGTCTGAGTGGGTCTGTGAGTAGGTGCTTGAGTCTCTGAGTGGGTCTGTGAGTGGGTGCATCAGTGTCTGATGAGATCTCTGAGGGGGCGCTTGAATATCTGAGCAGGCCTGTGAGTGGGTTCATGAGTTTCTGAGTGGGTGTATGGGTGGGTCTGTGAGTGTCTAAGTGAGACTGAGGGTCAGTGTGTGAATATATTGTTTTATCTTTTCCTCTGACATTGTCAAATTCAGCACAAATTTACATGGGGGGCTGAGCTGACTGGCACAGCGAATTCGCAATTATCTTGCGTGGCAAAAAAACCCTATTTTTTTCAACGTATACAGCCAATCCTATGTTACAGAAACACCCATATATCCCACCAATCGGGTCAGGGTACATACAACCTGACCCCTCAAGTCACTTTGTACCATTTCTGTGTTGCCTTGGAGTCTTTGCAGACAAACAAAAAATGCGGCTGCAACTTTCTGCTCAAATTGCAGCCAGTCAATCACGACATTTCTGTTGGGGTGTGTATTCGCAAATCTTCACGAAATAATCGCAAATTAGTCGTGATCCTAAATATACAAATTTGGAATGGATTTCCTTTAATTTCTTGCAAACTACTGAATTGATTTACACCAGATAACTGAAAGCATGATCTGTGAACCAAAAGCTACAGTTCTGCCAAATTTGGTGTAATTCCGTCCAGCAGTTCGGGCTGTAGTCGTGTTCAAAGCTCTTATGGGAATTAACATGGGGAAAACGTGCTTTTGGCCCCGCTTGATAGATAGCCCCAAAACTTTCTTTGCACAAGTAGAATTACCGATGCATTGTTTTGGAAAATTTTGTGAAGATCCGTCAAATGGCGCCAGAGTTATAGGCAAGTCAAAAAATGCTTTGCCTATGGAAACATGGTCCTTACTATAACTACCTACTGGTGACTACCAGTAGGAGGTTATAGTTAGGACCTAGTTTCCTTAGGAAAAGCATTTTTTGTTTTGCCAATAACTTTGGCGTCGTTTGTTGAATCTCCATGAAAATTTCAAAACTAATTTGCACTCACTTCTGCTGCTGACATGGAAGTTACAGGATGATCCATCCAGAGGGGGCCAAGAACAAGGGGGGACTTAAAAGCACATTTTCCCCATGTTAATTCCCATAAGATCTTTAGACATGGCTACAGCCCGAACTGCTGAACAGAATTACACCAAATTTGGAAAAAAAAGTAGCTCTTGGTTCAGAAAGTTACCTTTTTGTTAAATGGTGTCAGTCTGTTCAGTAGTTTTTGAGAAAATTAAATGTTTACAGATATCTATATATGGACGCAAAGGATCCACGAACCGTCCCAATCATGAGCCTTGCATTCTGATTGGCTGCCTACATTTCCAACCAGGAAGTGTTAGCAGCCATCATATGACTCGGTTGAACTGAGTCACAAGGAAAAAGGTGAAGCCTCCACCGGGCCTTTTCCTTGCCTTACCCACCACAATGATGCAGCAGTCGGCGCCGGAGTGCCTTCATTAGCAGCAGAGGCGTCTTGCAGTGTGGGAGCCTCCACCAGGGCCAGTTCCTTGCCTCGCCCTCTACAGTGACGGGGCAGTCAGCGCCGGATCGCCTTCATTAGCAGCAGAGGCATCCGCAGTGCAGGAGCCTCCACCAGGGCCAGTTCCTTGCCTCGCCCACCACAGTGACGCGGCAGTCTGTGCCGGAGCACCTTCATTAGCAGCAATCAATCAATCAATCAAGCATTTGTATAGCGCGCTACTCACCCGGAGGGTCTCAAGGCGCTAGGGGGGGGGTCCGCTACTGTTCTAACAGCCAGGTCTTGAGTTGCTTCCTGAAGGAGAGGTGGTCTTGGGTAAGGCGGAGGTGGATGGGTAGGGAGTTCCACATCTTGGCAGCCAGGTAGGAGAAGGATCTTCCTCCCGTTGTGGCTCTTCGGATGCGGGGGACGGCGGCGAGGGCGTGGTTGGTCGATCGTAGCTGGCGGGTGGGAGTGTAGAAGGTCAGACGGTCGTTGAGGTATCTGGGGCCTTGGTTGTGGAGAGCTTTGTGTGCGTGGGTGAGGAGTCGGAACGTGATTCTCTTGCTGACGGGGAGCCAGTGCAGGTCTCTCAGGTGTCCGGCGATGTGGCTGTGTCGGGGGATGTCCAGGATGAGTCGAGCTGAGGCGTTCTGGATGTGTTGGAGTCTTTTTGAAGTTTGGCTGTGGTTCCGGCGTAGAGGGAGTTGCCGTAGTCCAGTCGGCTGGTGACGAGGGCCTGGGTGACTGTCTTCCTGGTTTCGGTGGGGATCCACCGGAAGATCTTGCGCAGCATGCGTAGGATGTTGAAGCAAGACGAGGAGACGGCGTTGACTTGTCGGGTCATTGAGAGGGAGGAGTCCAGGATGAAGCCCAGGTTGCGTGCGTGGTCCGTTGGTTTGGGTGCGTTGCCCAGGGCAGGGGGCCACCAGGAGTCGTCCCAGGCAGAGGGTGATGATCCTAGGATGAGGACTTCCGTCTTATCTGAGTTCAGTTTCAGGCGGCTGTTCCTCATCCACTCGGCTACGTCCTTCATCCCTTCATGTAGGTTGGTTCTGGCGGTTGTGGGGTCGTTGGTGAGGGAGAGGATCAGCTGGGTGTCGTCGGCGTAGGAGATGATGTTGAGGTTGTGTTGGCGTGCGATGGCTGCGAGGGGCTCATGTAGACGTTGAAGAGGGTGGGGCTGAGTGATGATCCTTGTGGTACGCCGCAGATGACTTCGGTGGCCTCGGAACTGAACGGGGGAGGCGGACTCTCTGGGTTCTTCTGGCGAGGAAGGAGATGATCCACTCCAGTGCCTTCTCTTGGATTCCGACGTTGTTCAGGCGTTGCACTAGGGTGCGGTGGCAGACTGTGTCGAACGCTGCGGAGAGGTCCAGGAGGATGAGGGCCGCTGTTTCCCCATTGTCGAGCAGGGCTCGGATGTCGTCGGTGGCTGCGATGAGGGCGGTCTCGGTGCTGTGGTTGGCCCGGAAGCCGGACTGCGAGTGGTCGAGGGATCCATTCGTCTCGAGGAAGGCGGCCAGTTGTCTGTTGACGGTCTTCTCGATGACTTTGGCAGGAAAAGGAAGGAGCGAGATGGGGCGGTAGTTTTTGAGGTCGGTGGGATCCGCTGACGGTTTCTTCAGTAGGGCGCTGAGTTCGGCGTGCTTCCAGCTCTCTGGGAAGGTGGTGGTGTCGAGGAGGTGTTGATGATGTCCCGGAGGTGGGGTGCGATGACGGCGTCGGCCTTGTTGAAGACGTGGTGAGGGCAGGGGTCGGTTGGTGATCCGGAGTGGATGGAGTTCATCGTGCGGATAGTGTCTTTGGTGTTGATCGGGGTCCAGGCTCGGAGGGTGGAGGTGGGGGACGTTGGAACGGTCGTAGGGTACGTCGGCTGTGTGCTGAAACTGTTGTGTATGTCTGCGATCTTGCTGTGGAAGAACGAGGCGAGCGAGTTGCAGAGGTCTTGCGAGGGAGTGATGTCGTTGTTTCCGGCGCTGGGGTTCGAGAGTTCTTTGACGATGATGAAGAGTTCCTTGCTGTTGTGGGCGTTGTTGTCCAGTCGTTCCTTGAATGCGGTTTTCTTGGTGGTGTGGATCAGCTGGTGGTGTTTTCGGGTGGCGTGCTTGAGGGTGGTCATGTTGTCTGCAGTCGGGTCTCTGCGCCATGCTTTCTGAGGGCCCGGCAGTTCTTCTTGGATTTCTTGAGTTCGTCGGTGAACCAGGATGCTTTCTTGTTGCCGGGTCTGACTGGGGGTCTTCAATGGGGCGAGGTCGTCTGCGCAGTTGGTGATCCATCTTGTGAGGTTGCTGGCGGCTTGGTTGGGGTTCGTTGAGCTGGCGGGAGGGTTCTGGCTCAGGGATGTGGTGAGTTGGTCGGTGGTGATCTTGTTCCAGCTTCTGCGCGGAAACTGTTGCGGGTGGTGGTGCGTGGTGATCCTGCTGAAGCTGAAGTGGACGCAGCTGTGGTCTGTCCAGTGGAGTCCGGTGGTGTGGCTGAAGGAGATGTCCTTGCTGGAGGAGAAGATGGGGTCAAGCGTGTGGCCGGCGTGGTGTGTGGGGGTGGTCACCAGTTGCTTGAGTCCGAGGTTGGCGAGGTTGTCCAGCAGGGTGGTGGTGTTGCGATCGTTGTTGTTCTCTAGGTGGAAGTTGAGGTCCCCAAGGAGGATGTAGTCAGCCGAGGGGAGGGCGTGCGGGCTGATGAGGTCGAGCGATGTCTTCGCTGAATTGTGTGCGTGGTCCTGGGGGTCTGTAGATGAGGGTGCCTCTGAGGGTGGTCTTGGGGTCGGTGTGTATCTGGAAGTGCAGGTGTTCGCCGGCTGTGAAGGTGTCGTCGGAGTTGGTCGTGATGCGGATGGTGTTCTTGTGGACGATGCCTCCTCCGGTCTGGTTGGCGCGGTCCCTTCGGGTGATCTTGTATCCGTCCGGGATGGCGATGGCGATGTCGGGCGCTGAGGAGGCGTTCATCCATGTTTCCGTGAGGAAAGCGACGTCTGGTGATGTGGAGTCGAGCAGGTTCCAAAGTTCCACGGCGTGTCTGTGGACGGAGCAGGTGTTGAGCAGGATGCACTTCAGGTGGTTGCTGCTGGTGCTCGGCTTGGCGGGTGCGGTGCAGGTCCGGAGGCAGGAGAACTTGCAGGATTGGCAGCCGAAGGGTCCGTGGGTGCGACCTGGGGTGGCACGGTGGCAGCCGGGATACGGCCGGTGTTGAGTGCATTGAGGGTGGCGGTGTCGTAAGTCCGGTGGGTGGGTTGGCTGCTGCGGGGGCCAGGGGTTTGGCGCTGGGCGCGGTCCAGGCACGGACGGGCGCAGACGGGACTTGCCTTAGGCGCGCCTTGGGCGCGCCAGCGGCGCGGCACGCACAGCGGCCGCCATTTATGGGGAGGTGGGAGGGAGGAGCAGCTGGGAGGCGGGAGGCAGGGTCAGCGAATGGGCAGACAGGGGGCGGGGCCGCAGGGACGCAGCGGCGGGAATGGCGAGAGGCAGCGGGGGCACAAAAGGAAAAAAGGGAGAGAAAACGGACACAAATACGGGCACAATGCCAATGGGGCAGCGAGGGGTACAGAAGGGAAAATGGGGAGAGAAAAGCAGACACAAATACGGGCACAATGCAAATGGGGCAGCGAGGGGCACAGAAGGGAAAATGGGGAGAGAAAAGCAGACACAAATACGGGCACAATGCAAATGGGGCAGCGAGGGGTACAGAAGGGAAAATGGGGAGAGAAAAGCAGACACAAATACGGGCACAATGCAAATGGGGCAGCGAGGGGTACAGAAGGGAAAATGGGGAGAGAAAAGCAGACACAAATACGGGCACAATGCAAATGGGGCAGCGAGGGTACAGAAGGGAAAATGGGGAGAGAAAAGCAGACACAAATACGGGCACAATGCAAATGGGGCAGCGAGGGGCACAGAAGGGAAGATGGGGAGAGAAAAGCAGACACAAATACGGGCACAATGCAAATGGAGCAGCGAGGGGCACAGAAGGGAAAATGGGGAGAGAAGCAGACACAAATACGGGCACAATGCAAATGGGGCAGCGAGGGGTACAGAAGGGAAAATGGGGAGAGAAAAGCAGACACAAATACGGGCACAATGCAAATGGGGCAGCGAGGGGCACAGAAGGGAAAATGGGGAGAGAAAAGCAGACACAAATACGGGCACAATGCAAATGGGGCAGCGAGGGGTACAGAAGGGAAAATGGGGAGAGAAAAGCAGACACAAATACGGGCACAATGCAAATGGGGCAGCGAGGGGTACAGAAGGGAAAATGGGGAGAGAAAAGCAGACACAAATACGGGCACAATGCAAATGGGGCAGCGAGGGGTACAGAAGAGAAAATGGGGAGAGAAAAGCAGACACAAATATGGGCACAATGCAAATGGGGCAGCGATGGGTACAGAAGGAAAAGGGGAGACAAGCAAGAAATGCGGGCACCGAGGCCACAAGCGGAACAGCGATCTTACCAGCAGCAGCAGCGGGCGGCCAACACAGGCGGAGCTGTGTGGTGGGGGAGCGACCTACCTGGCAGAGGTGTCCCGCAGTGTGGGAGCCTCCACCGGGGCCAGTTCCTTGCCTCACCCACCACAGTGATGCGGCAGTCGGCACCGGAGCGCCTTCATTAGCAGCAGAGGCATCCCGCAGCATGGGAGCCTTTACCGGGGCCAGTTCCTTGCCTCACCCACCACAGTGACGTGGCAGTCAGCGCAGGAGCACTTTTATTAGCAGCAGAGGTGTCCTGCAGCGCAGGAGCCTCCACCGGGGCCAGTTCATTGCCTCACCCACCACAGTGACGCAGCAGTCGGCGCCAGAGCGCCTTCATTAGCAGCAGAGGAGTCCCGTAGCCTGGGAGCCTCCACTGGTGCCAGTTCCTTGCCTCACCCACCACAGTGACGCAGCGGTCGGCACCGGAGCATCTTCATTAGCAGCAGAGGCGTCCCGCAGCACTAGATGCGTGCGGTGCATGCCCGGGCGAAGACCGGGCCAAGATGGGCCCGTCTTAGCCCATCATAGCCCGGAAGAGACTGGGCTGGGCCACCCCTCTTTCTTTTGGGGGTTGGGACTGAGTAACCTCCGGAGACGGTGAGTGGATATCTTTGGGACATTTTTCATTGTGTTGCGCGCAGCCCCTGTTTGACTCCTGTCTCATGTTTGTCCCCTGCACTGTCTGGGTTCACTGGCTCAAGGCACGACGGACTTTCTGTAGCTGTAATTATTGCAGGGGGTTTAATCGTCAAATGGTGGGAGCCTGTTTCACAACACCTTTGTAGTGTGTGTTTTGCTAAGTCTAGTTTCACCTGCATCTTTCTGCAGCTGGTCCCTAAACCCGTTCTTGGACGTATGCTCTGCCACACCGAGGGTTTGAAGCAGATTAGAAGCCCACCAGGATTTATTCTTGAAACAGGGCAACACACCTGGGGGCCTTGAGCTACATCAAACCACTGTTGTTCTTTTTTTTCATCACCTTGGGCAGTAGGGCCCTATTGTCAGGGCCATTGACTGATATGGCAAAATGGGAAAGAGGAAGGCTCAGCCTGTGACCCCCTCAGGGTAACCGCGTCTCACTATCAATACATTCCTGGCAAATGCTGTGGGAGCGATTAATAAGGAGATAGACAGGGCTGTGAGGTGGCTTTCAGTCGATGTGGGAAGCTCGGTCTGTGTTTTACATCCATGCCACCACTGACTGTCAAGGCCCGCTTGGTCAATCCACCCCCAGCCCCACCTTCTCCGCCCTCAAATGTGTACCAAGGCAAGCAATCTCCCCATGAGACTTCAGCCTCCCGGCCCGAGGCCTCTTCTACCCAACCTATACCTCCTACTGATGCGATTAGTCCCCCAGTGCCAAAACGGCAGAGGAAGTCCAAGAGAGCAAAGGAACCCCTTTCAGTCACTTGACACGAACAGGCGAGCGAGGTATCAGGGCCCATTGCAGAGGAACTTCTGAACAATCTGGCTCCAGCACTATATAAAATCAAGGCGACTCTTATTGATCTTAAATCACCAATTTTGTCCAGACTGGATAAGTTGGAGTCGGCATCCAGGGATTTGACATGCAAGTTGGACGCTGTATTAGCTTCTTTGGCCAAACTCCCTCTGGTCCATTTGCTAGTGCGCCCCCCAGTATCAGACATTACACCCCTTGGCAATCCACATAGTAGCAGTGGTAGCCGGCACATTAATGTGCCCAAGCTTGTACAGCTTCAGCAAGTACCACAAGGGCCTAGTAGTTTGTGATTAGAAGAAGGCAGGGTGCCCTTTGTTACCCGTCCTACATAGGCACCAGATGGAGTGGATACCTCCCATCCTGGGGCCAACCGCCCATGGTTGCACAGCTACCAGTGATTGACCTCCCCCCACCCGGCATGCCCTGTCAGGGGTACCAGATTTGGCCGCCCATATAGAGGAAACTACCATCCAATTGATTAATAAATCCTCTTATTGTCTAGCACAGCATTCAAGGTTCTCCGTTATGGACTATCATGACATTTCAATGGCGCGGAGGGTGGGTTGGATAGGTTCCTCAAGGAAAAGGAACAATGGAGATTGCATTATCATCTCCTTATGACACACTGAGTTAGCACGAAAAATCCTCTTCGGGGCATCCAAATTGTTTTCTGTAGACTTATGCATTACATTACTCCCGTTGGGTTTCTTTTATAGACCCCCATGAGTAACTCATGTAAGGAATTGTGCAGAGAGAGTGGGCGCATTGAAGGAGGTATGGGCACCCAGATGCAACTTAAAAATTTGTACGCTCCCCTAGAGGATTTGGATGAGCTGGACTGACTATGTGATTTCGAGGCAAGTCAGGTTCAGACGCACCATCACCTTGTGTTAGTGTCTAGAGGTTGTGGGGGTTCCACCTGTGTGAAACTACTGAACAGATTTACACAAAATGACAAAAAGGACACTTTGGGACTCATAAAAATGAATGGGGAAAATGTGTTTTGGGACCCCCTTTTGTCTTGGCTCCTGCTTGAAGGATCACCCCGAAACTTTCCATGCACAAATAAGTCAAAAAGTAGGACTTTTTTTGGAAAGTTTACTGGAGATTCAGAAAAGTGGTACCAAAGTTATTAGCAACACAAGGAATTAATTTCCAATGGGAACACGTTCCTAACTATAACTACCTAGTTGCGACCGCTAACAGGTAATGTATATATATATATATATATATATTCACTGAAAAAACCATAGGTTTTAGGGACAGTTATAGTTAGTTGGACATTTCACTCGTACAAAACCCGTGAAATTTCCCCGTTATAGTTAGATCAGCTAACTATAACTCGCGCCCCGCAATGCACTGCTGATGACGTCACATATTACATCACTCATGACATGGTCAGTGACATCACTGATGACATCACTGATGACATCTCAAATGACATCACTGATGACATCATCCAGTGACTGTGTGTTTCTATAAAGTGTAAATATGTTTAATATATATGCCAAGGTGTATTGAAGAATGAGTGGGTGTATAAGTGTCTGGATGGATGATTTAGTAGGTGCGTGACTGACTCTATAAGTGAGTGATTAAACGTATCTTACTGAATGCATGGGTTAGTGACTAAACTGTGTGAATGTCTGTATCCGTCTGTCTGTTGCTGTGTAAGTGGCTGCATGGCTTTCTGAATAGCTACATGAGTGTGTATATGAGTTATTGATTGGTTGTTTGAGTATCTGTATGGGTGCCTGATTGTTTGTGTGGGTGGGGTGTGCGTGACTCTGTGCATAGATGTGCGAGTGGGTGATTCACTAGGTGCATGGTTTCAAGAGTGCATCTGTGATGGACTGTATGGGTGGGTGAGTGTGTGTATGGGTGTGTTAGTGAGTGAATGTATATCTCAGTGGTACATGTGTGAGTAACTACATATGTTAAAGGCAGTATATATGTGTGTTGGAGTATATAAATGGCTATAAGTGAGAGTGTGTGATTGTGGCTGTATGGATGAGTGTGTACTTGTATCAGTGATTGTATAAGACCGTAAGAATGTGCTAGTATTTGTATGAGTAAGTGAGCTGGTGTGTGTATAACTGTATAGGTTAGTAAATGGCAGTGTGATTAATTATTTGCATGACTGACTAGGTGTGTGAGTACCTCTATGGATGAGTGGCGGTGTGTGAGTGTCTATGTAGGTGTATGAGTGCATATGATAGTCCTGTACTGAGTGACCGTAAGTATGAGTGACTGTACAGGTGAGTGAGTGGATGTGTGTGTAGACCTAAGAATCAGTGAGTGGGTATGTAGTTATTGGTGTTGGTGTGTCTATGGTTTTGACAATGGCAGTCTGTAATTTAGAGTGGGTGTATCAAAAGTTATATTAGGGTGTGAGAAGATGCATGAAATTATCACATGGATGACGTCATCAGTGATGTCATCTGTGATGTCATTTGAGATGTCATCAGTGATGTCATCAGTGATGTCACTGACCATGTCATGAGTGATGTAATATGTGACGTCATCAGCAGTGCATTGCGGGGGCGCGAGTTATAGTTAGCTGAACTAACTATAACGGGGAATTTCACGGGTTTTGTACGAGTGAAATGTCCAACTAACTATAACTGTCCCTAAAACCTATGGTTTTTTCAGTGAATTTCTAAGGTTTTTTAAATGCTAATTTCTAACTATAACGTGCCTGAAACCTATGGTTTTTTCAGTGAATATCTAAGGTTTTTAAATGCTAATTTCTAACTATAACGTGCCTGAAACCTATGGTTTTTTCAGTGAATTTCAAAGGTTTTTTAAATGCTAGTTTCTAACTATGCCTACAGAGGTAGGACATGTGAAGAAAGAAGAAAAACGCACAGAAAGAAGCAAAAGAAATGCAGAAAGAAGCAACAGAAGTCCACAAAGACGAAGAAAAGTGCAGGAAGAAGCAAAAGATGTGCAGAAAGAACCAACAGAGGAGCAGAAAGAGGCCTTGTTCCAAAATCATCCTGTGCCCACAACTTTTTCCGACGTGTACTAGTGGTAACTGACTCTGACTAACCAGAGCCAGTGCTATGCTAAAACACACTTAGAATGCAGTGAAAACACCTACATACACTAGGGAACACTATGCGTTGGGGTACCCCTGTGATTAGCATGACCTCCTCTGTAAGTCCCTAGTACATAATAGGGCAGGGGGATTAAAACTACCTCTTAAAACGCGCTACAGGGCGCGTTTGCACAGTGGTGAAGGAAGGGGGGGCCTGAGGTGACATGTGTGCAAACGCGCCCCGTGGCACGTTTTAAGTTGCAGGATTAAGTCCCCTTGAATTCTGAGTGTCCCTGGGGCCCAACTAGCCCCCCAGGTACCTACAGTTAGGACCACAGAGCTGAGTTGCAGAGAGGCGTTCCAACGCCACGCACCTTTTTCACCTCTGTGCAACGCAACTCTGTTGTGCTTACTGAAGGTACCTGGTGGGCTAGTTGGACTCCAGGGACCCTCAGGATTGAAGGGGACTTAATCCCCAACTTAAAACACGCCACGGGGCCTGTTTGCACACATGTCACCTCAAGCCCCGCCCTCCCTTCACCACTGTGCAAACGCGCCCGTGGCACGTTTTAAGTTGGGGGATTAAGTCCCCTTGAATCATGAGGGTCCCTGGGGTCCAACTAGCCCACCCTGTACCTCCAGTATGCGCCAGGGAGCTGCGTTGCAGAGAGGTGTTCAGAGGCCACGCCCCTTTTTGCACCTCTCTGCAACGCTGCTCTGTGGCGCTTTCTGGACGTACCTGGTGGGCTAGTTGGCCCCCAGGGACCCTCAGGATTGAAGGGGATTTAATTCCCCATCTTAAAACGCGCCACATGGCCTGTTTGCACACATGTCACCTGAAGCCCCGCCCCCTCCCTTCACCTTCACTACTGGCCCTATAATGGGTTACATTAATCAAAAGACCAGTGGGTAACAGAAATGGATATTAGACACATTAAATAGAGTTGAGGAAAGGCCAATGCGAGGACCTGGACATTACTTGCTCTAACAGGTTTGCACCACTGTCCACTTTAGTGTCTCCCAAGGTCTGCGACATACACTATGTAAGGTGCAAAATGCCTAGATCTATCACTGCTCCCACTGAGGAATGTAAGGAGGGCTATAGCCCCCCCAGTAAGATTGGTCCTCCTAAGGGTGAACCCATACTGAGTGACCTATACCACAAGATTGACTCTTTCAAAAGAGGTTTTGGATATCAAAGAGATTATATCGGCACTGATGACACAGTTGGAGTCCCGTGGGGTGGGACTGAATAGTGGCACATTGGAGAAATGTTTTGACACTTACTACACCTCAAAAACACAGTGGACGAACCCACTAATAGGGGTCTCCCTAATATAACGGGTCATTTCCCATGCTGGAACTGCAGTGGGTGCCACTTGACGGAACCCACCAAAAGCCTGAATCTTGAACCGGGGAAAACATGGCACATTCGGCAACACACGAATTGCAATACCATGAATGCAATTTACCGAATCACTTGCTTATGCGTGTTGACATACACCGGCATGACCAGCCGAAAAATTAAAACTCGTATATGCGAACATCGGAGCAATATCCGATGCAAAAGAAACACCACACGCATGACCAATCACTTCTTAGAAGCCAGACACACCACTAATGACATGAACTGGGTGGTGATCGAAACATTGGAAACCAACATGCCGAATCTCCAGGGTCGTCTCCTTGAGAAAGAACAGCAGTGGATTTACCATCTGTCTACTCATCTACATGGCCTTAATGACAACATTCCATGGAATGCCCTTAATAAACCCCCATAGAACTACCCCACGGGTCTAACAACCGGATTGGTTCCTCCCTGTCCTCCCTGATGGATAACTTAGGATGCCTTTACTCTCAGTCCCCCAGCATTTTGCATCTTTACTAATGGTTAACAACATACCAGACCTCCACAGAGTGGACATCCACTTAACACATTAGGATGCACAATGCAATCCTTTTTGTGTCTTAGGTCTATGGCATGATTATCTTTATATCTTTATATATACGTGTGCTTCGACACACTGACAAGCTCCTCCTGAGGCCACTTTGTTGCGTTCACAAATTTTCTCCCGCATTTAACAATCTACTACCTATAGGGAACCTCTGCGCACACGTTCCCACACTTCCGCTTCTAAATCAGAATCCAAGTAGGTAGCGTTCTAGTTTAACTGATGGTCATCCCGTCACACGTAGACGTCACTACGTCAGCACGAAACGGCCCATTTCAGCGCCTGGATCTCCCTACCTTAAAATAGACGCCGGCCGGCGGCACCAGTATCTTCCAGAACCGCAAGAAGATCCCCAATAGGTGCACGGCGGGTGCTTTGTCTTGATGAAGTAAGGGTTTCTTGACTTTTAATGTTACCGAACAGCCATGCGAGCTGTTCAGAGAGTCTAGGCTCGGTTATTTACATTGCTTTTTTTCATCCTCCTTACTTGACTACTCAGACCGCCTTTTTTTTCTCTACCCCCCAGTGTGTGACTACAGACGGGCGCCCCTTCCGGGTTCTGCTAAAAGCTACAACAAACTTGTAGCTAGTGTAAATATGTTGTTTAGTTTTGGTGACAGTTTTTATAGTGATTTACAATAAATGTACAGCTAAATGGCACGACATTGCACACGTGTGGCACCTTCCCAGTGTCACAACAGTTCTCTCATTCTCTGCATAATATACTGAACCACAACGGCATGCATCGAATGCACCTCTGCAAATCATCTACTTGCCTAGTATTGCATGCGAGTTGAGCACAGTATACCAGAATATTTTGCACTTATTGCTGACCATCAGGTTGGCAGTATAGATCGACTCACAATGTGCCAGATCGCCATAGACACCGATATAGTTAACGATGGTGGCATTAAGACACTGTATAAAAGATTGCATTTTATGTTACATGTCTTTTCCTCTTCTTTTCCTTTACAGGTTCCTCCAGTGGGTCCATAAGTACACAGACACCACTGCATGCACAGCACACCTTAGTGCGTGTGCTGCACAATTTTACACGTGGCGTGTTTTTGCCACAACTTCACTTATCTCACCTGGTCCTGAAGAAAGCCTTACTATTTTTAAATGAGGCTGAAACATGTAGACCACAGTGACAACTAAGATCAATTTATCCTGATGTTGTCCTTATTCCTTTTTTAACCTTGCCCTGGGCTGCTGGGAATAAAAACCGTTCAGTAAGGATTCCCAGAGACATTTTTAACTTGCACCACTTTATTAGCACTTCCCTTCACACGTTTACACAAATCCAGCTCCGCTGTAATCAGGCGTTGTAGCACAACTGGGTGGCATTCGGCTACCCAGTTGGGACCCCAATGATGAAGCATGCCACCAACTAGGTTGGTGGGTGAGGGGTCTTTTTATAAACCTAATGGGTTTCTGGCACTTATATTACTACTATTGAGTCGACTTTATTAGTGGGTTCGTCCACTGTGTTTTTTGTATTATATTCCGGGGATAGGGATGTACCCCATCATAATCCTCGCTCTCTCCATTTGCTTACGCACTTACTACACCTCACCATACTTATCAATCGCATATACAAAAACCAGGGAGCCACTACAGAGTTGAACACACACTTGCAATGGGACATTGGCATGCTCCTAACACCAATCAACTAAATTACACCCAGAAGCCTGATGGTCCAAGAATGAGTATTGTGAATGATAGTGGTGGGAGGCTTAAGGATTGTGGGGTGCAAATAGAACCTAGAGTAATAGCTGATCCCAGAAATGAGCCCAAATCTAGCAGGACATCACAATACATCCATCCTTCCTCTGTTAATTGGCAGGCAGATCAGGTAGTGAGGCCTAAATAAAATATTCTTTCTTATGATAGCAATCTCAGTCTTTTTCACCGTCCCCACGATTTAAATATCAAAAGTCTACCAAAGAATTTGGACCATAAAATATATATAATGAATGTTGCCAAATTGGGACCTAGCTCTAGGGAGAATGGTAAAAATAAGGCCATCCATTGGATCAGACAGGTGCGCCAATGTCTATCAGTTGTGCATGAAGATCTAGTGAAAGCAGAACATCTGCCTAGTAATAATTAGTTTTTTGACAATCTCAAGCTTCAAAATGACCCTTTAGTTTTAGGGGCCTCAAACAATGAACCTTGTAGTACAAGTGGTAAGTTGGGAACTGCTTGGGATTGTACATTATTGAGGATAGATGACAAAGAACCTTCCAACCTGTTTCACTTGGTTTCATGGAACATTGCAGGCCCAGAATGCAAATTGACTGACCCAGATTGGCAGATGTACATTGAGCAGTTCAATCCCTGCATTGTCAAGAAACTTGGCTGCTAGAAACTCCCCCCCCATAAGCCTGGGTATAGAATATTCCATGTTAATGCAGCTGCTTCTGCGTTTGCAGGCCTTCAGGGGGGCTGGCTATATGGCAACAAATGTCTCTTAATATCTCAGTAGAAGTTTTGATCATTGACTCACCTGACATTCTAGGTCTAAGAATTAAAACACCAACAGGTCTTTGCCTGTATCTTTTTAATATATGCACGAGGCCAAGGATGAGTAATCAAGAATCCCCAGTAATAGGCATGCTTGATAGGTTTCTTAATAAGCTAGGCTCAAATGTCATAGTTATACTGGGTGGAGATTTTAATTGCAGATTGGAACCAATTAATGATTTGCAATTTAATAGTAGCTGAGGAGTACCTGGCATGGGTATCCCAAGTCTTGGAAGCAAAAGCACTGCCCTATACTCAGTGGCTGGCATGCAATTATTGCATCTCACCCTACGACATGGCCTTTGTGCCTGCAATGGCATGTCTAGATCTGATAACCCCAGCTCATTTACCTATAGAAATGGTACCTTGCAATCTAAAATTGACTATGACATGATTAGCGTAAAGTTATGGCATTGACTCGGAGACTTTTGGATCGACCCCACAAAAGATAGTGACTATCTCTCCTTAAATCTAATGATGGTGGGATTGTTTTCTGAGATCCCTACCTTGCCTGCTGATTCTCTGTCTGTGGACCGGTTCTAGGGAACACCCATCGGTCAATCAAGGGGTCTTCAATTGTGGCAACCCTCAACACTTTAACAAAGATATCTAACATCTATTTAGATATTTTAACTCTTTTTTTAAAGGATACATCCAGATATTCCTATAGTGAATATCCATGGTGCCCTGTTTGAGAGTTTAAGACCGTATTTAATTAACCAAGGAACTAAGTCAAGATGGTAAAAGAGAAAAACCTAAGGCCCTCCCCTGTAATCCTTGGTGTACAAATGAGTGTAGATTAGTTAAAAAGTTGTTTATTGTTGCCATAAAATCCAAGAAGATTGTAGATGTTTGAGAGCTAAGGGTTAAATATAAAAAAAACACTGGCACTAGTGAAAAGGGAATGGGATGACAATAATTGGACTGATTTGATTGTGGCATCTAAAAGTAGAGATACAGCAATCTTCTGGAGGATTATTGCCCTTGGCAACCAGGATCTGTCTCCACAACCAGACTGTTTCTTTGATCCTGAAACTTGGGTTCATCATTTCAGGAATCTCTACTCATTGAAGTTTGCTGACAAACAACTTCTTTAATCGGTGCCACAGGTACTATTGAATAGTGAACCTAATTGTGCTGCAGCATACCAGGCACATTTTTCCCTTGAACAGACAGCAATAGCCATTTAGAGATCTCATGAGGCACGATCAACCTGTTTTATGTTCCATATGTTAACCTACTATGTAATTCAGTTGCTTCTGGTGCTCCAGCTCCACAAACTTGGAAATGTGTGGAAATAGTACCCATATTAAAAAAAGGGAACAGGCAGGCTCGGTCCAATTATAAAGAGAGTAAGGTATTATCCCCATTTCAACCTTGTATTAGATCGTGAGTCAGTACAGTGGACCAATTGTTTAGGTTTTTATGTATTATATGGAAGTATGTCAAGCTGAAAGGGGGTCATCTATACGTCACATTTGTAGACCTCAGGGCAGCCTATGATCTGTTCTCAAGGAGTTGCCTGTGGGCAGCCCTAGGGAAACAAGGAATCTCAGAGGATCTTCTATTATAGATAACGAGACTGCATGAAGGTAATTATGGAAGCGTCTGTTGGGGCCCTCAGGGCGAGCTCACTGATCCAATACCCATTAACAGGAGTGTGAGACAGGGTTGTGTGCTTGCCCCCACCCTTTTCTTTCTCTGTTAACAATGTCATTGGTTATTTAAAAGAGTGCAAACAGAATTCCCTGAAGCTCAATGGGGTCCCTCTATTACTTTTTGCAGATGACATGCTTTTGTTGTCACAGACTCCAATGGGGTTACAGTCCCTGCTCAATAAATTTAAAACCTATTGCAATAGCAAGGGCCTTGAGATAAATTCAACTAAAATAAAATATATGGTAATCAAGCCACGTGTCCTTTAAGGGGCTCCACCAACAAACGCTCGAATGTGCACCCAGATTCTGGGCATAGCGCTTGACTCTAACTTGTCTTGGGCCCCTCATATAAACAATAGAGCACTGTCCCTAGCACACAGCTCAATGGCAATATTGAAAAACCATAAAGCTGCTACATCAATGGCCATTTCTCTGGCAATCAAGGTTTATGTAAGCAAGGCCCAAGCAGCTGCCCTATATGGAGCTGAGTTATGGGGATTTAACAATGGGGGACAAGCTGACTCTGGGGGAGAATATGTTTTTGAGGTCGTTCACATGCCTCCCTACCAGTACTCCCCTCATTCCTTTATACCAAGATACTGATCTCAAGAGAAATGAGGACTAGCAGTCTTGAGTCCCCTGTTATTCTGGGTGAGACTATGGACCACACAGGAACTTCGATGCTATAGGGAAAGTAAATGGAACTTCTGGAAATAGATAGAATAGATAGCTTTCCTTGGACCTGACATGTTGAGTCTTGGCTGGGTAGATTGGGTCTGGATTCCTTTTGGAGTCATCCTCAGGCCTTGACAGCACCTTCGAAAAGGCAGTTAAACCAGATTTTTTGTGATTTCATGACCAACTTACTCACTAAGAATTCTAGTCCAGCTAGGCTGACTAAGCGATTTTTATTATTTAAGCCCACTCCATATTTTGACTCCTTTTTGGATGAAGTCCAACCCCAATTGGCCAAATCACTTTATCTGACATTCCGCTATGACACTCTTCAAACTAGAGAGTACACATTGAGATGGATAACTGATAATAGTGATTTGGTGGACGTAAACTGCAAATGATGTAATTTACACACTAAATAAGACACATCACACATATTCTTCTTCTCCCCAACCTATTCAAACCTGAGGAGGAAATGGATCAGTCTTATAAGATGTAATTTGGGATTTAGGAAGTACCAGGATGCACTAAGGACTCTTAAAACTGATTCTTCTCTGTGCATAGTTTTTTAGTGTAAGCCAGTATTTAATTGCAATGGGGTTTGTTTGGAAATAGAAAGACATAAACTTCTAAGGTAGACTCCACCTGCAATGACCAGCCGCAAAAGCTGTTTATCTCAATTAATATAAAAATGTGATCTTGGAATTTCTATTGATGAATATTGATGTTATGCAAGTTTGATTGTAATTTTTACTCAATAATGATTTTTAAATTAATTGTTATATTCTAAGGAACCATGGGAATGAATTTAAAGGATTTTAATAGTTTTTAGATAATTTGATTATGTATTGCTTGTTTGTACGAGAGGCTTATTTGTGCTTTGTTAAAGCGTGCAACCGAAATGAAGCTATGTTAGTACTACCTAGTGAGACAGCCACTAGGTAATATACATATTGAAATTGCATCACTTGACAGAGACCAAGTAGGTCGTTGTTTTTTTATAATTGTGCCCTAAATTGAATGATATATCAACCCTTGACCGTACAGCATATTCCTTTGGATTCAGAAATTTTAGAATGCATGGCATGCCTTTCATGCAAGCACCAGGTAGATGAGCACACCGCTCAGGAGATAATTTTTATGGCTGATATAGATGCATGCTATTCCACAATGGCTTTCTTATCCTCCTGTAGGTTAAAAGCGTATGTCCGATTCTGGCCTCTAATGTTTAGAGACAGAAGGGATAACACTCATTTAGCACACCTTGTTTAAGGACTAGGAACTCACGTTTAGGCAAATGTGAAACATTCAAGTGTATTTTATTTGAAAATATATCATGAAACTTAGTTGGAGTTTCACCTCTTTTATTGCAATTAATCTATGATGTCCTAAAGTTTAACATTTCCTTTATGAATTCGCACACTCTTTCCTATGCTACTAAAGCGTTTTTCAATATTTGGATTCTTCATACTTTAAATCCTAAATCCTCCTTGTCATCCTGTCACAGCCCCCTCATCAACTATCTGTCTCCCCTATTCCTCCTTCATTTCCTCCTCTACATGTAATTCTTTCTCATGTAAGGGTTTATTCTCTAGACCCACATTTGTGTTTTGTTCACTGATAACAATTTGGATGGAATTGCAAAATGTAAGAGAAATAGATAAATATTAATTGAACATTAAAGAAATCCTCCAGCAGGTCGAAGAGGAGATATTTATTAATATATATGATTTGGCTAATAATATTCCACAACACTCAAGAGCAGGGGTATAGCCACAGATGCAGCCTTATGACCTCATAAAGGTATCCTTTCTCCAGCTTTTAACTGTCGCTAACTTGAGATGACATTGGTGATGTTATCAATGATGTCATTTACATTATGTGGGTCAATGTCATATGTGAGGTTATGAGCAGTGTATGATGAAGACACGAGAAATAATTGAATTAGCCATAACTGCCAAATATCAGTGGATTTTCGGTTTCGTTTTGTAATTGTAACTTCACTTTAATTGTATTTATTTAATGATTTTCCAAGAAAAATTTAGTCATATGCTATGGTTTATTATTAAAACAAATCATCAATCAATCAGGGGTTTGTTAAAGCGCGACTACTCACCCGTAAGGGTCTCAAGGCGCTAGGGGTGGGGGGGGGGGGTGCAGGATCCATTCCATTAAGGAGGGGGTCTGTCAAAGAGCCAGGTTTTGAGGTTTCTTGCGAAGATGGGGAGCAATGTTGTCTGTCTGAGGTGGAGCGGAAGGGCGTTCCATGCTTTGGCCGCGAGGAAGGAGAAGGAGCGGCCTCCCGATCTGGTCTTTCTGGTGCGGGGGACCACGGCGTAGGAGAGCTGGGCTGATCGTAGGGTCCTTTGGGGTGCGTGGAATTTGAGTCAGCTGTTCAGGTATGCTGGTCCGGTGCCGTGGAGGGCCTTGTGTGTGTGGGTGAGTCACTTGAAGGTGATTCTCGCCTCAACGAGGAGCCAGTGGAGTGTGCGCAGGTGCTGGGAGATGTGGCAGTGTTTTGGCAGGTTGAGGACCAGTCTAGCGGCGGCGTTCTGGATGTTCTGTAGCTTGCGGGTGAGGTTTTTGTTTATTCCGGCGTAGAGTGCGTTGCCGTAGCCGAGTCTGCTGGTGACCAGGGCGTGAGTGACGGTCTTTCTGTGTTTGAGGGGGAGCCATTTGAAGGTCTTACGAAGGAGGCGGAGGGTGTGGAAGCAGGAAGATGAGACAGAGTTGATCCGGCGGTCCATTTTGAGCTCGGAGTCCAGGATGATTCCCAGGTCGCGTGCGTGGTCCGTGGGGGTTGGTAGGTTTCCGAGGGCAGGGGGCCACCAGGTGTCGCTCCAGGCGTCGGGGTTTGGGCCCATGATGAGTACTTATGTTTTGTTGGTGTTTAGTTGTGGGCAGCTATTTTTCTTCGATTTGGCGAGTTGTGTCTGGCAGTGTTGGGTTCGTTGGATAGGGAGAGGATGAGTTGGGGGTTATCTGCGTATGACACGATGTTGAGTCCGTAGGTTCTGACGATGGGGGCAAGTGGAACCATGTAGACGTTGAAGAGCGTCGGGCTGAGGGAGGAGCCCTGGGGGACTCCGCAGGTGGTAGGTGTAGGGTCCGAGAGGAAACGGGGGAGTCTGACCCGCTGCGTTCTGCCGAAGAGGAAGGAGCGGTTCCAGTCGAGGGCCTTGTCCTGGATTCCTGCGTCGTAGAGTCTGCGTATTAGGGTGCGGTGAGAGACTGTGTCGAATGCCGCTGAGAGGTCGAGGAAGATGAGGGCTACTGTTTCTCCTTTGTCCAGTAGGGTGCGGATGTCGTCTGTTGCGGCGAGGAGGGCGGTATCCGTACTGTGGTTTTTTCTGAAGCCTGATTGGGAGGAGTCGTAACTTTAGTTTAACCTTTTTTTCAGTGAATTTCTTGTTTTTTTGTCATATCCACATCCAACTTTTTGTTGAATTATTCTCCTATTTATGGCCAACGCCCACTGTGCATGGCCTTAGGCCATTTGCAGCAGGGGTTGGGGTTGTGTTATGCGCTGGGGTTACCCAAGGGGTTGGCCCAACAGGCTTCAATCAGAACATTAACCCAACAATTTGCAGGTTGACAACCAACTTTTTTTAAACTTTGTTCTTTTGGGGTCCTTTTGGGACCCTTCCACTTGAGCCAGGGGTTGCTACGCCTGACTCTCTTTGGGTGTTTTCAGTGTAATTTGTGACCGAAGCACGGAGTGATGTAATAGCAGCAGCAGCACATTTTTCTCTCTGTGACTAGCCAATCAAAGAGTTTACTGAGCTAACTGGAACTTGTGCTCCCACCATGACCAGTGTTGTAGTCAGTGATGCCATTTGAGAAGCTATCATTGAACATGTCATGAGTGATTCAATCTGTGAGGTCATAAGCAGAGTGTAGTGGGAGCAAATGTTCTGGTTAGCTCAGTAAACTTTAACTGGTTAATTTCAGTCACTTTAACTTTTGCTTTTTCAGTGATTTTCTTAGTTTTTTTCAATGTAAAGGAAGATACTAGCGCTTTATCCAACAATGACGTATTTTTTCAGTAAATTTCTAGGTTTTTTTTACTCAAAGTAAAATATTATCACCATACCCAATGTCCTTCGGTCATCTGTGGTGTGGAGTTGGGTTGGCAGGTCTTGCACCCACCAGCCTGCTGGTGGCCTACCCCCTGATGTGCACAGCTTTTATCCACGTGCGGGATTGGGTTAGGCACCCAGCTCCAATTGTGCTCAACCTTCAGCCATGCGTGGCATGGGGTTGGACAGAGAGCCTGGCCTGTGGACCAGGCTCTGTGCCCCCCCACATGCAGCCAGACCTTAGCTGGGCAGAGCTTTCAACTCTATTTGATATATCCTGAAATTAAAAGAAAAAAAAATAAGTAGTAGGGTGCAGGCTTGGGTTATGCTCTCCCCTTATAGATATGGGGAGGCTTAGAGGGACCTATCAGGGTTAAGAAAATTAAACACAAATCAGCTTGGCAGTCCTGCAGGACTCCCTTGGGAGTCAGCATGGACCCTGCTATCCCACAAGACTGGTGAAAAAATGTAAAAAAAAGAGCAAGACCACTTAGATGGCTAAACCCAAACTACACCTTTTTCCCTGAACCAGCCCCTTTGTGGGTAAGCAACCTCTTATGCGGAATCAGTGATATACCAGTGGCCAAATGTAGGAAAGTGGGTTTCTGTTGCAGTAACCCCCCCACTTTTTGCCTGATAACTGATGCACTTTTCCTTGGTGTGCCCTGGGTCCCTGCCAATCGGGTACCCAGGGCCTGTGTTCCTTCCCTAAAAACTGTACTAAAGCCTAAACCCAATTGGCATCTCTGGCCACAGGTAAGCCCCTGGTAAATGGTACCCTAGGTACCCAGGGCACTGTGACCAGAGAAGGCCCCTAAGGGCTGCAGCACTTATTGTGCCACCCTTAGAGGCCCTGTACCCTGACACACACACCCTGCCTTTGCAGGCTGAGTGTCTTGGTGCAGAACTAAACAGAGAGTCGACATGGCACACATCCCTGTGTGCCATGCCCACAAACACACTGCCCTGGCATACCTCAGTCACCCCTCTAGCTGGGTGCACTATGCCAGTGGTGTGGGCACAGGTGCATGAGCCCTGTGCCCCTACAGTATCCAGGGCCATTCCTGGGCACTGTAAGTGCAGTGATGTCATTAAGAGTATATGGTGCTGGGAGGTTGTCATTACGAACTCCACAGCACCATAGTGGCTACACTGAAAACTGAGAAGTTTGGTATCAAACTTCTCAGCACATTAAACCCACACTGATGCCAGTGTGGGATTTAATGTAAAATGCACGACAGAGAGCAACTTAGAGTTGCCCCCTGAACCTAACCTACAATCCATGTCTTGTCTGAGGGGCTGCCCCGGCTGCCACACAGCAGACATGTTGCTGGTTGGGTGGAGAGCCATCCGCTCTCCTGGGCCTGCAACAATGCACATCCTGGGCGAGGTGCTAGGTCTCCTCCCCCAGGATGGGCAGGGGAAGCTTCAAAGGCATGCCGCCTTTTTGAGCTTCTCCAGGCCACTTGCTGTACTCAGCAACTGGCCCCCACCAGTTCTGACCCCCTCTCTGGCGGGAAGACTGGCGGGAAACCCCAAGGGAGGAAAGGGGATGTGCCAGCCTCTGCCAACCCCACCCCTCAGGTGGGGGAGGCGAGGTGAAGCACAACTCCGGGCTCTCGCCATCTTGAAGATGGGGAGCCCTGCCCAATCAGGACTAGGCTACTGCCCCCTCCCACAGGAGAGGGGCAGGATAGGGGTGTACCCACCACAGGGTAGGGACACATTGGTCCCTGCCCTTTACCTACCTGTAACGCCCCTAAATTTAGTATTTAGGGGCACCCTGAACCTTCCTTCCTCAGATTACCGCAACCTAAGAAGAAAAAGGACGAAAGAAGACACCCAGCAGAGGAGACTGCAGAGAACAACTGACTTGGCCCCAGCCCTACCGGCCCATCTGCAGTTTCCAGAGATCCTGCGCCAAAAATCGTCTTGTCCTGCAGCCAGCGACCTCCAGAACCCCGGGGAGGACTGACTGCCTTCAACAAAGACTGGATCTCCTGTGAACAGCAGCTCTGTTCAAAAGAAACACCAAACAAAGACTCTGAGGAAAAAGAAACCCGACGCCTGGAACCACCACTGCACCCGTCGCCTACAGCCCGAGTTCAAGTGGCCCACTGGTCCCAGCGAGGTCCCCCAGTGCTCCAGAGTCCGAGTCCACTGTGGGACTCCCCGACGTCGCCTGCAGCCTCTGCACGAGATCCCCCCCAACCGCGAGTGGCCCGAAAAGGTGAAATCCGACCTCAAAAGACACCCCTGCATCCAGCCGCCCTGCGCCCTGGAGAAAGGAACCCGAGGTGCACCTACGTCCCCGAGCCCTCCAACTTACCTGCCCAGCTGTTGGTTCCTCCTGGAAGTCTTCCTGGACCGAGCCTGCAGCTGAAAACCAAAACCGAAAATCCCCATTGAAAACAACAGGGCACCCAACGCCAAAACAGCACTCTGCACCCGGCCGCCCCAGCGCCGCTGAGGGTGCACCTTTTGTGCTGGCTTGTTTCCCAATTTGCCCTGACCTAAACCCTAGGAGCTTTGCTCCCACAACCTTGTGGCCTGCCAGCCAGCAGCCACCAACCGGAGGCCCCCTATCCCCCATAGGATATGGGGCCTCAACACTCTGCACCCGGCCGCCCTAGTGCCGCTGAGGGTGCAACAACATTGCATCACTGACCCTGGGAGACCCCTGAGTCTATGCCCAGAACCTTAACTCTGCCAGTCAAGTACTTACCTGAAAACCGATAACCTACATTTTCTCCATAGGGTAACATTGACTGGTTTACACTGAAATTTCTTCTAAGTGTCGAGTTTTGAAACTTTAAAATAATCACTAAAAATCGTCCGATCAACGAAAACGAAATTACTCACCTGTTATCAGGAGAGATCCCAGTGCTGGATCTTGGTGCCCAGCACTGACCCTGAAAAGTAATCATAACTGTACTTACCGGTAACTTGAATTTCCTTCCATAGGATAACATTGCCTGGTTTTTGCTGAAAAAGTTTCCGTGTCGATTTTGCAAACTTACAAATATTCGTTAAAAATCGCCTGTATAACAAAAACACATTCTTTCAACTGTTTACAGGAGATGCACCAGTGCTGGATCCAGGATCCAACACTGAGTTAGAAAAAGTAACAATAACCACACTTACCTGCTAAGTGAATTTCCTCCCATAGGATAACATTGGTGATTCTATGTGAAAAAGTTTCGAAGTGTCAACTTTTAAAATCCAATAATATTCCTTAAAAATCACAACTGTAACCAAAACGTTTTTACTCAACTGTTTACAGGAGATGTCCCAGGACTGAATCTAGGATCCAGTCCTGTGGTAAGAAAAGTAATCCAAAAAGTAATCTATTGCATTTAACTAGAAATTCCCATTGAGCTCAATGTATTATTGTGTTTGAAATTGTGTTGCCTATTGCAACAACTGTAACTATTGTATTCAAAAGTCTATTGCCTATTTGAAAAGTATTTAACTAAAGTAACTCATTCTGAGAAAGTATTTTTTGATACCTATTGTTGGTTCTAAAATAAAACAACTATATATTTTGATACAAAACCATTGGCCTAGAGTTCAGTTCTCGAGTGTGTGAGACCATTTGCTGACTGAGTGTGTACAACAAATGCTTTACACTGTCCTCTGATACTGCCTTACTGCTCGACCAAGCTACCACTTTAGAAAGTAAGGTTATATCTAACTTTAGCCTCTGCCAAACCTCTGGGGACTGTGGACTCTGTGCACACTGAACCTTACTTTGGTTCAGTATATACAGAGCCACTTTCTTGCACCAAACCTCTACAATGCACAGCCTACACCTTGTACATATATCTTCACAGAGAGCCCACTCCCTCCGGACACCCAAACCGCATTAGGTGGCCAAGTCCCTACTATTCATACTCTTCTTCTTGCAAGAAGCCTTCACAGAGAGCGCACTCCCTCCAGACACCGAAGCCCCATTATGTGGCCAAGCCCCAACTATTCACACCCTTTGTCTTGTACAGAATTATTGAGAGAGAGATCACTCCCTCCAGACACCCAAGCCCCATTAGATTATCTAGCCCCTACTGCACACACTCTTCACCTTTTGGAGAAGTCTTCATGGAAAGCCCATTCTCTCCAGACACCCAGCTCCCATTCAATGGCTAATGCCCTACTACACAAACCTTTGCCTTGTCCAATGTCTTTATGGAGAGCCCACTCCTTCTAGACTCCCAAGCCCCATTAGCTAGGCAAGCCCATACAACACACACCCGTTGCCTTATATAGAAGCCCACTTCCTCCAGACACCCAAGCCCTGTTAGTTGGCCAAGCCTATACTATGGGAAACAGCCATTACATTCTATGCGTAAAAACGCATGTGATTACAACGCGGTTGTTACAACGACCGCGTTGTTACATTAGTACCATTACAATGCAAGTTGTTACAACGACTTGCTGTAGGGGGCGCTCTCAGCTAAGGAATTGTATAATTTACTATTCCAACACCTTCCCTACTGTTGCACACACTGGAGTTGGAATAGTCAATTATACTATTTCAACATCCAGCACCCCCAACAGCAAGTCGTTGTAACGGCTTGCGTTGTAATGGTACTGCGATGTAACAACGCGGTCGTTGTAACAACCGCGTTGTAATCGGATGCTTTATAAAGGCATGCGATGTACAAGTATATATTCCATACTATGCATAAGATTTGCCTTATACAGAAGTATTCATGGAGAGCCCACTCACTCCATACACTCACGCCCCATTAGGTGGCCATGCACCTATTAAGCACAGAATGTTCTCTGTACCGGACCCTTTATAGGTACAGGCCTCTTCATGGAGAGCCCACTCTCTCCAGACACTAAAGCCCCATTAGATAACCAAGTCCCTACTATGTGCAGTCCTTGCCGTGTGTACACTTATTCATGGAGAGGCTAGTCCCTCCAGACACTCAAGAACCATTAGGTTGTCAAGCTCCTACTACCCACAGCCTTCGCCCTGCACATAGCCCTTCATGGAGATCTCCCTCCCTCCACACCCTAAGCCACATTACATAGCCAAGCCCCTGCTAGCAGATCCTTCACCTATATACAGATGTTAATGGAGAGCCCGATCCCTCAACACACAAGACCCATTAGGTAGCCAAGCTCCTTCTTCGCACAGCCTTTTCCTTGTGCATAGCTCTTATCAGAGAGGCAAGTCACTCAAGACACCCAAGCCCTACTAGATAAACAAGCATCTACTATGCACAGCCTTTGTACTGTGTACAGCTCTTCATAGAAAGGCCAGGCCCTCCAGACTCCCAAGCCTCATGACCAAGCCCTTACTACACAAAGCCTTCTTCCTCCAGATATATTAGCCCAATTAGATTGTTACATTCTTAATAAGCACAGGGCCTAATTCACAAATGGCCTCGCAGTCCCCGTGGGGGTCCTGCACTTGTGGCGGGACCACTGTACAGCAGTTTTCCATTGCGGAGGTCCCGCAAAGAGTGCAGGATAACCTGCCACAACTGTGATGCCTCTGCCATGACTTCAGAGGCTGTTTGTCAATTAGGCCCAACGTCTTTGCCCTGTGCATAGCTCTTCAACGAGAGCCCACTACCTCCAGACACTCAAGCCCCATTAAGTGGCCAAGTCCCTATGAATTTGCCCTGTTCACAGCTCTCCACTGGGAGCCCACTCCCTCCAGACACTCAAGCCACATTAGGTGCCAAGTGTAGCAAGTCAGCGGTCTTGCTGTTAACCCGGCATGAGCCGGATATGGCGCACCCACGTGTTTGGGCCAGGCGTGGCCCGAGCAAATAAATAAATGGGGGAGTGGCCGCGTGAGGCATTCTCCACCCAACTATACTACTGTGTGTGGTGTGTATTATTTACCGACCATTTCTAGGCCTTTGTCAGTCCCTCAGGCCGCCTAGGTTACACTGGCGGCGAGGCGGAGCCGAGCCCACGCTCCCGCGCCTGCAGCTGCCGACGATGCATCCCCCACGAGCTGCTGCCAATCGCGCCCGCAGACCAAGACGTCATCCACTCCTCCCCGGATTCTCTCTCCCCCCTGGCCGCCATTGCGGTCCCAGCTGAGGAAGTGCCTGCACTGACGACAGCACACCGACCACGGTAAGAGTGCTGTTCTGACGTTGCCGCTCGCCTGCTCCGGCCCGCGCACAGGCTCGCGCAGCAGAGCCACACACGACCAGGCCGGCGTCCACATCCAGCGCCAAGGAGCATCGCAGGCTGGGCATCTGTTCACACTGCATGCAGGGAGGAGGGCTACCTCACAGGTATGCCCAGCCCCAGATCCAAGGAGGCACAAGAAAGGAAGCCCAAGGAATAAAGAGGCAGGAAGAAGAGGAAAACAACCCCCAACAAAATAAACAAAAGGAAAATAAAGGACTTTGGTGAGAGGAAACAAGGCAGATTCCAGGGATCAAGCACAAGGCAACACAAGACCACACGCACAACTCCCCAGAGGCAGCTCACTTGAAGGCGCACCGAGATACAAAATGGGTGATGACCCGAATGCACATAAGCCACAGACGCATGTAGTCACACAGCACGCCCCCACAGGGGTTCTACCACCGTTCAGCGAGGCAGCCGATCCCACCACTGCGTCCCCGCAGTGGAAGACATGGTTAGGGTAGCTAGAGAACTATTTTTTGGCGACAAGAGAGACAGATGTAGCAGAGAAATGATCCTTGCTCCTCCACTATGCTGGGGAAGAAGTATACCTCCTATTCAAACACCTCCCCAATAAAGGAGCGCCTACCGACTATGCCGCCGCCGTGATGGCGCTAAACGCACACTTCAACCCACAGCTCAATCCAGATTTTGAGAGATTCAAGCTACAGCAAGCCCGCCAGCGCGAAGGGGAATTGATCAATGCATTTTACGCACAGCTGCGAGAGCAGGCCAGCACCTTCGCAACGGACGACAGGGCCACGGAAGAGATTCGCGCCCAAATCATTTAGAGTTGCTGCAGCAAGATGCTACATGGGCTGATCCTGAGGCAGCCGAATATACCCCTAAATGACATACTAGTCCTGGCCAGGACACATGACCTATCTTCCGCAAGAGCAGATGAGATGGACCTCGCCCTAAAACAGTCAACAGACTAAGACACAGCAGTTAAGGCGGAGCGCGCTGACGCGGTGAGGACCCGAGACAGAGGGAGCAGGCAGCGAAGCCGTCCACCCCAAACCCCGAAGGGCCAATGTGGATACTGCGGACGCGAGGAGCATCCTGTCCAATCGTGCCCTGTCCAGGGATGGACGTGCTTCCACTGTGGGATCCCGAACCATTTTGCCTCTGTATGCAGAAAGAAGAGTCAACAGAAAGACACCAGGGGCGGAAAGCCGATGAGGAAGATGGTGCGCCAACTGTCGAGCTCCTCCATGACACCCAGGAGCAGTGCCAAGAAGACTGATCAGGTCACCTACAGGTTAGAAGATACTTCCACGGAAGATGAAGAAGTTGAGACATACCTCGTCTCATTCACGCAGGAGCTAAAGAAACGGAGGAGGCCGCAACCCACATGCACCGTGAGGATAGCCGGCTCTGAAGTAAAGGCAGTCATTGACACTGGAGCCTCCGTGACCGTTATGGGGATGCAGCAGTACAACAGACTATGACCCCGACCTGAACTCGCACAGTCCAAGACCAAAATGTTTGTGTACGGGAGCCAGTCGCCCCTGCTCTATGAGGGAAAATGACTGTGCCAATCAGGTCAGAAGAAAACAAAATTACCATGACAGTCGATACCCTACTCAGCAGTCATGCCGCAGAAGACCTGGGACTGGCGATGTTCGCAAGGAGCGTACAAGTGAACCGAATGAAAGAGCTGCTGAGCCAATTTGTAAGCCTCTTTGAGGGGTTGGGGCGCACCAAGAGAGCCCCGCTGAAGCTGCACATCTACCCAGCGGTGACCCCGACAGCACTCCGCCACCGGAGAATCCCTTTTCACCTCAGACCCCTAGTGGAGCAGGAGCTGCAGAAGTTGGAGGACCAAGGGGTGATCAAAAAGGTATCCGGGCTGACCCTCTGGGTGTCACCCATGGTCATAGCGGAGAGGTCACAGCAACTGGGGAAGATCAGATTGTTCATTGATATGCGGCTCCCCAACCAAGCCATCCGGCGGGAGCTCCACATCACGCCAACGGTGGATGACATAGTGGCTGACGTCAACGGGTCCCGGTGGTTTTCGAAGTTGGACTTAAACGCAGGATACCACCAGTTGGCCCTGGCCAAGGAGAGCAGATACATCACCACGTTCAGCACCCATCTGGAATTGAGGCGATACAAGCGTCTCAACTTTGGAATATCGTCCGCAGCAGAGATATCCCAGGACACCGTACGTGAGATCTTGTCGGGGCTGCCAGGGGTGCTGAATGTTAGTGACGACATTCTCATCTACTCCACTACCGCAGACGAACACTACCGACATCTCAGAGCTATGCTGAAGCGCCTCCAGGAGCATGGAGGTACCCTACACTGGTAAAAGTGCCTCTTCTTCCAAAAGGAGATAATATTCTTTGGATACCTCTTCAACCAAGAAGGGATCCAGTTAGACCCGCGGAAGGGCCAAACTATCAAGGACGTGCTGTCCTCCATGACAGTGTCGGAAGTGAGAATCTTTCTTGGGATGGCCACGTATTGTGGCCGATTCATCCCGGACCTGGCCACCATGGCGGAACCCCTCAGGAGCCTCACTCGCGCCGATGCCAAGTGGAAGTGGGAACAGAGAGAAGAGACGGCATTCCAGGAGATCAAAAGCACCCTCCTCAACCACTCAACCTTAGTATATTTTGACCCCGCAAAATGCACCAAACTCATTATAGACGCAAGCCCAGTAGGCCTAAGGGCGGTGCTCACCCAGGAGCAAGAACCCAAGAGATGGGCCGCACTCGCGTATGCCAGCAAATCACTCTCCCCCACAGAGGCCCACTATGCACAAATCGAACGTGAAGCATTGGCTATCCGGTGGGCGTGCGGGCCACCCATTCAAGGTCATCACAGACCATCAGCCACTAGTGCCGCTCTTCAAGGGATCAGCACCCCATCCACCTCCAAGGATTGAACCCTGGGCCATCGGGCTGCAACAATACGAAATGGAGGTAGTGTACCGGCCAGGTGCAAAGACCCCAGCAGACTTTCTTTCTTGACACCCAGCTTCAAGAGGCCACCAAGGGGAGACACAGGAGGTCAAAGAGTTGGAAGCACAGATCAACATGATCTTCACCGCCATATGCCCGAACGCCCTGACCCTGGTGGACATCACGGCCGCAGCCGAAGGAGATCCAGTCATAGTCAAGGTATGCAGTGCCATCGAGGGAGACAACTGGCTGTGTTTCCTACATACCGCCAATGAATGGTCAGGGCAAGAGAAGGAATATCTCACCAAAATGTGGAGGGTGCGCAACGAACTAAGTGTGACCAAGGATGGAATCCTACTGAGGGGATCACGCATCATGATTTCAGCAGACCTCCACAACCAGCTGACGCAACTGGGCACCAGGGAATCGAAAAGATGAAAGCCAGAATGAGGGAGAAAATCTGGTTCCATGGGCTTGAGGATTGAGTGGAAGAAACAGTGAAGCGATGCCCAGCATGTCAGCTAACTAGCATGCCGGAACTTCCAGCGCCCATTCAGACAGATGTACATGGGAAAGCCCAGTGGGAAAAAGTGAGCATTGACTTTGGGATTGTCGCTGATGGCCAGATGACTCTAGTCCTTATGGACAGCTACTCCAAGTACCCAATAGTGGAGGTCATCAGCTCCACCGTGTTCTCCCGAGTCGCCCCAGTGCTGGAGAAAATGTTTGCCATGTTTGGATGCCCAGAGGAGCTCAAGAGTGACAACGGACCCTCTTTCCAAGGGGGTGAGTTCTGGGAATTCATGCACCACCACGGAGTCCGACATCGCCGAATCACCTCACAATGGACCCAAGCCAATGGAGAGATCGAAAGGTGTATGCAGACCCTTAACAAGATCCTACTCATAGCAGTGGCAGAAAGTACGGACCCTGAACGCCAATTTCAACTGTTCTTCAGGGAGTATCGAAGCACACTGCACAGCACCACTCACCAGGCGCCCTGGGCATTAATGTTTAATGGCCCATGCCGAGACACCATCCCCACGTGCCCAGGGTGGGTCCCGCCATGCTACAGTGCGGAGGAAATTTTACCACGATGAGAAAAACAGAACCGGATTGCAAGCCACAGGAGGAGGGCAAAAACCCGGGACCCACAACCAGGGGACCAGGTTATAATCAAAGACTGGAGACCAGGAGCAAAGTTCAGGACCCCTTACAAACCAGGCCACTGGACAAGGAGGTAAAAGGGAAAATGGTCACCGCGGAAAAGGATAGTGAGATGGTGACCAGAAACATCTCCTGGTTCAAAAGTGTAGAGACAAACCCGCCAGCTGTAGATGAGAAGAATCAAACAACAGAAGGTGTGGATGAGCAGGAGAACAATGAGGAAAACCAGGTGGACACTCCACTGAGTGGTCGCCCTACGGCACTGGAAGACAGCGGTCACGGGCACACCATGTCATTCCCGAAACCAGACACCCTGCAAGGTGACTGAAGCCAACACCCAAGATACTGCCTGCGGCAGAGCCCTCCCCCGAATTCCCACCTCAAAGACTTTGTATGCCAGATGGCAAGAAGAACCCCACCGAAGTATGCAAGCCTGACAAGGAAGAAAAAGAGACTGAGCTGAGATGGGATGTAGCAAGTCAGTGGTCTTGCTGTTAACCCGGCGTGAGCTGGATATGGCACACCCACGCGTTTGGGCCAGGCGTGGCCTGACCAAATAAATAAATGGGGGAGTGGCCGCACGAGGCATTCTCCACCCAACTGTACTACTGTGTTTGGTGTGTCTTATTTACCGACCATTGTTAGGCCTTTGTCAGTCCCTCAGGCCGCCCAGGCTATACCAAGCACCTACTACATACAGCCTTCACCCCATGCACAGCTCTTCACAGAGAGGCCAGTCCCTCCAGACAGCCCTCTCCTTGTACACAGCTGTTCATAGAGAATGTTGTACTATATTTATAGCCCATGTGCCATGGGCTAAAAGGTTTGTAAACCCTCTCTTCTTAGTTATAGAGGGCCTTATATAGATCTCAGCAGATGGAATACTCCATCACAAACGTGACGGATAACCCATCTGCTATATTACGATCTCCACAGGATATAATGGGATTGTAATACAGTGGGCGGGATATCCGTCATGTTTGTGACAAAGAGTTCCCATCTGCCAAGATCTATATCAGTCCCAGAGACTCAAATGCAGTACAGACCTATAACTTTTATTCAGAGGGTTACAATTACTAAGAATTTGCCCACCACAGAACACAAACAAAGTTGCTGACATGCATTGTGTCAACTTGGGATAACGTAATTGTGCTACATCTACACAGAAATGGCACAGCTGTGCTCTCCTAATTTGCTGCCACACTTTCCACAGGATTCCACTATCACAGACACACTGGCAATAGTATCTGCATTGTGGTGAGGATAGTATCTGTGCAGGAGCACCTTCCTGAACAAAACTGTTCTTTAAGGCTATTTCCTCTATGTATGTGTACTGTAGAAACAGAACACATGCAAAGAGGAAATAACAAAGAGAATTAATAATTTTTCTCTTTGTTATGCCTTTGCGTCAGACAAGATTTTGGTGCAAATTCATATCTACAAGTGTTTGCAGATATGGATCTGTGTCAAAATCCATGAGTGGCAGGAACATCCATACACCACCAGAGGAATGTCCATTTGAAGCAAGGTAGTGCATTGCATTTCAAGGAATTACTTATGGTTATAAACCAATATAAATAGTGAACTCTGTTGGTTTATAAATACAAATGTGAATTTTGGTTCAGGTGTACACTAAAAAGTAATGCAAACCTGAAGTAAAGTGTTTAAAATCTATTGTTATAAGTGCTTAGGTCTTAATTGCACTTCTAAGCATAGACTTATCTTTTATCACCTTTTATTATTATGTATAGACTGCTACAGCAGAGTAGTAAGATACACACACAAAAAACAACAGCACATTTACATATTTTTAAACCAGAAATGATGGTCCTAGAAATAACCTTTTTTAAGATTTTTAATTTGGTTTACTTTTTTGTATCTTTATATTTTTTGGGTGGTGTTCACCTTCAAAGACAAAAAGAGGACATATGAACTTGGAGATTGAAAAAAAGCTAGTTCTTCTTGGGACACTTTAGCTCCATCACTGACGTGCTCTGCTCTCCTCAATATACAACTATGCTGCACCTCCTGCGACATGGGATGATATCCTGATATGCTAGATTGATGTCAGAGAAGCCTGCAGCATTTCTGTAGGCACCGTATCTCCAAACCTCCAATCTTCATTCTTGGAGATTGCAGATTCTGATGTGGACACCTCCTCCACATCCTCTTCTCATTCAGCACATGCTAGGCATACTACATTCATGTTAAGCACAACTTTATTGTTTGTCAGACTTGTGGTACTACCACGAGACCCAGGACAGGAAGTGAAACCTAGCACGGAAATCACTTGGCACCCTCCCATTGGTTCTAGAGTCCCACGACAATTCTGTGAGACCTGTGGAAAATAATAAAAAAATAATAATATAATTAACAACAGGAATTAAGTTGAAAAATTAAATCACACTATTGAGAATCCAAAAGAAAAGCTGAAGATAACATTGATGTTGTACCTAACTATCCTAATAACTTTTTACATCATGTAAAAAACAGAATTTCACTTAAAAAACAAACTTTAATGTGACGGCATAGTTTGGTATAAAAAGACCTAACTTAGGTTACAAAAAACTAGAAATTATCTAAAAAAAAGGTTAAATGTATGTTATAGTTATGTGAAAATTGTCAGTCATAATGTGATGTTTTAAACATAAGAAAAATACTGATATTTCTCAAGTATAATTCAGAGACCTAACTATAATTTGAGCCACCACCATGTACTGCTTATAACTTCATATAATACATCAGTCACAATACGGTCAATGTCATAAATCAAGACATCACTGATGACATTTCAAATGACATAATTGATGACATCATGGACCCAAAAGAGTACCACATCCAAGTCAGACTGCCATCTAGGTCACCACTGTGAAGTTATAGTTATGTGTTGTTTCTTGTTAGCAAGAACATTTATTGGTTTTGCTAACTTTGGCACAGTTTGCCAAATCTGCATTAAGCTTTCCAAAAAACCAATTCTTCTCCCTCAGCTGCTTCCTGGAAAATTTAGGGATGATCCGTCAAGTGGTGACTGAGAAAGAGGGGAGTCTCCAAGCATCTGCACTATTTTGAGAAATTGTGGTGTATTGTTAGATGATACCTATCCTCTGCTGGGATCTGATAACCCATATTTGAGAGAAAACTGTTTTTTCTCAAGATTTTCTCATAGAGGTCATGGAAGGTACTCAAGAAGCTGAAATGAAATCATATTTTCTATAAGTTCACACTATCTTCCTCAGCCATGTGAGAATAAGGTGTGACATACTAAGTAAAACATGCGCATTCAATAGCAGCCAGTCAGTTGATTCCCCAGTGTTTTACTGCCACCTCATAAAGTGCTGTAATGAACAACTAGAGCACTAACATTCTTATTTATAACAAAAGTGTGGTACATCTGAAGCTACCTTGATTTAATCAAAGCTGGAGAACTTAAACTATTTTCTTCAGAAATGAACAAAATTAGTGACTTTATTTTGTCATGGAAAGTATAGTTAATGATGTAAAAAGCAAAATTACGACACATTTCCCATGAGCTCTCAAATGCCTCTCTCATCCAATTCAGTAAAATAAGCTGAAACATAATATCAACAGCAGCAGCAGGCTCCCAGTTAACTCCCTGGTGATCAACTGCAGCATTGTAACAGTATTCTACTGAGCAACTAGAGTGCTAACATTCTGCCTTTATGTCAAACTTGTGGCACACCTGAACACCATCTTGATGGATTTCTGCAATACATAATGACGCAATCAATTAGATCAGAAAAATAACATAAAAATAGCAACTAATTTAAAAGCCCTTTGTTGCTATTTTAGAACTCAGAAAATGCCATGAACAACTGAAGGCAGCAGGTAGGGCGCAGCAGAAGGAGCCGCATGCAAATAATGTAGGGCAGGCAGAAGGGGAAGTGGAAGCACAACATACCATTGAGGGCAGGCGGGGATGCATAGGGGCACACATATGAATAACGATTGGAAGGTGTGAGGGGTCAGGGGAAGCAAGCTGAATACACAAGGCAGGTGGGAGGGGCAGTGTCAGCACAACTGACCTTGGAGGCCAGAAGGAGGGGCAGCACAATGGAAAATGGAGGGCAGGAGTGATGGGTTAGGGGCTTGGATTTGGAGGATGGAAGGCAGGGCAGGATATGCAGGGACAGGGGCAGCATGCTAACCATGCTGGGCAGACAGAAGGGGCAGTGGCAGCACAATGGATCACAGAGGGTAGGAGGAAGGGAGCAGGGGCATGTGCAAAGACAAAGGACAGCAGACGGAAGTATATGAGGGGCAAAAAGCCAACCACACAGGGCAGGCAGGAGGGGCATTGGCAGCACAATTAACCATGCAGGGCTGGAAAAATGGGGAAGGAGAATGGGCTTGGACAACAGATGGAAGGGAGGAGGGGGCAGGAGCAGCAAGCTGACCATATACAAATGGCCTGCAGGGGCAGCATAATGGGTCATGGGGGCAGGGGCACACACACTGAGAATAAAGGAAAGGAGGAGGGAGCTGAAAAAGGGGCAGCAAGTGGATCATGCTGGGCAGGTCGGCATTGGCAAGGTCAGCACATTGGATCACGGAAGGTAGGAGGGAGAAGGAGGGGCATGCACATGGAGAAAGAAGGACAGGGTGGGGCAGGGGTAACAAGCAGACCATGGAGGCCAGGAGGGGAAGTATAATGTACCACAGACGGCAGGCGGGAGGGGGTGGGGGCACGCACATGGACAGCAGAAAACAAGGAGACAGGGCAAGGGCAGCAAGCTGCCATGGAGGGTTAGTGGGAGGGGACCAGGCATGCAGATGGAAAACAGAGGGCAAACAGGTGGGGGGAGGGGCAGCAAGCTGACCGCAGAGAGCAGGAGTTGGGATAGTTGCACCGAGATGAAGAATGGACAGAAAGTAGAAGGGCAGCAGGGGAAGGGGCAGCAAGCTGTCACAGAGCACAGGCTGCAGTGGGTGACCCAGTGCCAACCTTCTGGTGCAAATGGCCGAAGGCTGTGTGTAGTTTAGATGTTGGCTGAATAAATTCCTAAACACCTGAAAAGTTCATTGAAAGAACTAAGATTAAATAGACAATATATTCAGGTATAGTAGTATATCTTCCCTAATATTAAAAGAAATAAACTGAAATTCACTGAAAAGAATCAAAGGTTTCCATGATGTTATAGTTATGTTTGGTTGTACCATCTTAGCTTATGCTAAAAAAAAAACTAGAAATTTACTGAACAGACAAACGTTAAGGTGATATTTTAGGTATGTGTAAAATGAGTTCAATGTTAAAACTTAAATACCCCCAACATTTTAAATTTTCCAGTTATAGTTCATAGAGATAACTATAACTTGAGAAACTGCCATGCACTGATTATGACCTCAAAAATTACATCACTCATGTCATGGTAAATTAAATAATTAAAGGCTTGACGATTACATCATACACTGAATGTGACAGTTGCTTTGCACTTTTCATACTGGAAGGTATCAGTGAGCGACGCCTAGAAGTACTTTTCTACCACTTCTGTAGTGCTAATAGGCATATTCTCTTGCAACATGCAGGTTATAAACATATTTGTGAAAGCACACACATTTAAGAGAAATTATGTTCTTATTTAATGGTATTAAGGTGTATAAGAAACATAATGTCTCTGTAGAATTTAATACTATCAGCAATTTATTAAACCTTACATACCATTCAAAAGAGTGTTTGGTCATAATGTACCTTTATGACATGCTTCTGATAAATACCTAGGGGCAGATTTACAAGGACTGGCGCATCTCTGCATATTAGCAGGGATGTGCCAGTAAAGATGCGACATGCAAGAATACCCTTGCGCCACCACGGATGCGTCGCATTTACAATGCGGCGCACCATGGCGCAAGGATAGACAGATGTGTGTCGCATCTTTTGTCATAAGGGCAGCGCATTGCTGGAGTCGTGTCGCAAGCATGACGCAACTCCAGCAATGCTCAGGGGCGGCCCATACTTATTGTGCTGCGTCACTCCTTACACCTACTTCAAGCAGGCGTAAGGTTTTGACGCAGCGGCATTGTAAAAGTGACTTGTAGATTTCACTGCGTCACTTTTACGAGGCTTTCTTGCAACGGTACGCCCACCCTGCATACATTATACCTGACGCAGGTATAATGTAGCGCAGGGCTTTACAACGTGACCCATCTCCCTAGATGCGTCACGTTGTAAATATGTCGCAACGTGGCGCATTGTTTACGACGCACAGAAGTGACGCAACGGCGGCGCAAATGTGCTGCAAGGGGCTTGTAAATCTGCCCCCCTATTCTGATATAGAATTGTAAATTAACAGCTTCACATCTATGCTCTAGCCAATGATAAGGCTTGTTTGCAAAAATGCCTTTCACTTATTCCTGAAATGAGCAGAATGGTATACAACATTACAACAATGCTTACAGTCATTCTAAGACTTGAACACTAAATGAGTAACCCACGGATTATACATATTTTACCAATGTACATCTCAGAATTTTTATTCGATTTCTATAAATTAATAACTGTACTTTATAAATCTCCAATTTAAGTAAAAATTGTCTATAGCACTACATAGTTACTCTTTGAGTCGCGTAGTGATGCAATACGTGAGGTCATAAGGAGTCATGAGTCATGTATTATATGAGGTCATAAGCAGTGCATGGTGGTGCTTGGTGGGGGCACAAGTTATACTTAGCTCACTGAACTATAACTGGCAAAATGCCAATGGTTTGATGTTCGTAGTGGCAAGTTTACATTACACAGGAGAGATTCTAAATCATGGTGTGGGTGTGTTATAGTACAATTCTATGCATTTTTACAGCAGTTGTGTGATTTATTTGGTGCTTTCTTTCTGTTGTGAAGGTGCATGTGTGTTTCTGAGGTAGAATGCGTCTCTGTTTCTCATGATTGATTTACAGTGGGATGGTGCCTTGCTACATGTGTTTTAAAATAAACAGTGTCTCTGTAGTTATGCTTTAGCAACAGTTTTCATGGAAAAGGCATTTTTCAACTGTGTGTATAATAATAATAATAATAATAATGCTACTAATATACATGATATATATACACATGTGTGTATATAGATATGTATGTGTATATTTATATATATATATATATATATTTATCTGGCAGAATACTCACATTCGCACATAAATATGATGCTCCCAGGAAGAAGATGAGCCAACAAGGGGGGCCAACCCGTACATCCAGAGACACTTCGGAATCAGAAGTCGAAACTTCGGAAAATGAACAAACCTCAGGAACTGAGGAAGTACCGAGTACCAGTGAACCGGGGCTTTTTCGGGAGTACAAATTGATGCGAGAGACGAACCAGAGACCGGCACCGAGAACCCACCCCCCACAGCAACATCAAGGAAGAAACGCAAAACAAGGAGGGGACAGAAACGAAGGAGGAGAGGAATCCTTTTAGAGAGTCACACGCAGCTGAGGGAAGAAAGAGAAATGGTAACCCATCAAACCACCATGACGGTTATCAACCTATCCAAGAGAACCTTGACACCGGATGAGATACAGGTGCTACAAAACGGCCTAACCGTCTGCCCAAATTTGGAACCAGATTACACACAGATCAGAATCGACCTTTTTAAATATATCCGCAAGCTGAAGCTGCAGAAAATCCATCTGCTCCACCCCAGCACGACATCTATTAACTAGGGGAATACACTCTGATCTGATCACCGAACATGACCTTGAAACTCTGGGAGTTCTAATTTCCTTGGGAGACGACAACACTAGTGGAGAACCAAACATTCTAGTAACTCCAGAAAGACATGTGAGAGAGACGGGGATCACCCAAGTAGGCGTAAAAAGTAATCTTAAACCAAAATTGAGAACTATACCTAAACTCCACATGATGCTATTGACATTTTCAATTAGACCATCATTAATGATTTGAAAAAGATGATGAACAACAAAACTCCTGATAATCAACAGTATAATCTCACCAAAAAAGAATGGGAGTCATTACAAGAACTGAAAAAGGATGAAAATTTAATCTTCAAACCCTCCGACAAAGGAGGTAACATTGTCATTCTAGACAAGGAACAATATTATAGGGAAGCAAAGAGACAACTTGACGACCGAGAATGCTATATCCCTATATCACAGTCAGAATACATTGACTGTATCCGTACTCTCCACCAACTTCTCCTACAATGGGAAACCAAAGGAATGATCACCCATGATGAATATCTCTTCCTTAACTGCGAGAACCCCGTCGTTCCCACATTTTACCATCTTCTGAAAGTCCATAAAGACCTTGTGAATCCCCCAGGAAGACCAATTGTGGCATCTATGCAAAGTCTCCTAGAAAACTGTTCCATCTATATCGATCTGTTTTTAGCACCATTGGTGAGGGATCTTGCCTCTTATGTACAAGATTCACAAGACTTTTTATGACTGATTGAAGGGATAACAATGGAGAACGACATGATGTTAATTACCCTAGACATCACAAGTTTATACACGTGTATCCATCAAACTCAGGGCCTGCGTGCAATTAAGTGGTTTTTAGGTAAAAGGCCACTTAAATTCCAGCAGCACAATCAGATGCTCATAGACATGACACAATTCTGCATAGAAAATAAAATTTTTATCTTCGCAGGACAATTGTATAGACAACAACGGGGGACTGCCATGGGCACGTGCTTCGCCCCCAGCTACGCAAATCTATTCGTCGGCTGGTGGGAGAAGCACGTGGCATGGGCAGGAAGGAATGAACGATGGGTTGACAGTATTATACTGTGGACAAGATATATAGATGACCTGTTTGTCATTTGGCGAGGCGACCGCTCCTCGGCTGAGGAGTATGTCAAATCGCTGAATAACAACGAGTTAAATCTATTTTTCACTGCCACCATCAGCAGTGAGACAGTCTGCTACTTGGATCTGGATGTATATATTGAGAATAGGAGACTCCTTACCAGACTGTATAGGAAACCCACTTCAGGTAATTCTACTCTCCATGCTGGAAGTCACCATCCCAAGAGCCTTATTTCCAACATACCGCATGGGGAACTATTGCGTATTAAACGCAATTGCACCATAGATGCTGAATATCATCTAGCAAAGGTAGGGGCTCTTGAACACTTCACTGCTAGGGGTTATTCCACTAATGGCCTCCGTACAGTGGAAGCAAAAGTTAATCAGATACCGAGGACACAACTATTGATGACTAAAAATACCAAGAGGAGAGGCCTAGTGGGTAAAACTACAGAACTGGTGAGGATGATCACACAGTTTAACAGCAGATCTGCTCAGATTATGCAGATCTTTAAGAGAAATTGGAGAATTCTCCAAACTGACCAGATATTGCGTGGGAACCTCCCACCCAGACCTATGATCACCTACAGAAGAGGTAAATCTGTGGGTGATCATCTTGTGCACAGCCATTTCCAATCCACCCGTCCCAGAAAAGATATGGTTACAGGCTTCTTCCCCTGCTTGCGCTGTAAGGCGTGCAAATATAGCAAAAAAGTCTCCAGCTACAGGACTATGAATAATGATCCCAAAAGCCTATGGAAAATAAACTTGCTACTTAACTGTAATTCGGAATATACCGTCTACTGCTTGACTTGTCCTTGCAATAAGCGGTATATTGGTAGCACAAGACACCCCGCCAAAAAGCGAATTCTGGAGCATATGCGGGCGATTAGCCATAAAGATACTAATTATCCCATCGCCCGCCATTTTGAGGAAGCCCACCAGAGTAATAGAGATTTACTCAGCTTCTTCTGTTTAGATCAAGTACAGAAGAATGAAAGGGGTGGGGATAGAATTAGGAAATTGAGGGTCTTGGAATCAAAGTATATCATCAAACTTCAAACCATGACTCCTGATGGCCTGAATGGAGATGAAGAGATGTGGGTCCACTTAGACTAGGATTCCTACTGTTCTCCTATGCTTTATTGCTGCACATATGAAATAACATCTTAGGCAATACCTTTTATTCTGTAAGATTGTGTCCATTACTGTCCTAGATCTTTAGAGATTTTCTTTCTCCCACTCATTATACACATAGATCATACACATGACATGTAGGAATTTTCCTGATTGATTTAGTTTAAACCAGCGCTTTGCCATTCCAGCAATACATGCAGAATGACCGAATGAAATGCGTAGCTTGTTTAAAGTCAATATGTAGTTAAATGATCATAGATATTGTGGGATTAATGAACTTCAAATCCTAATATCAGCTCAACCATCATGAATTGTATATTGTTTATGAATTTAGCCCATTCAGGGCGCAATTATGAGGGGTTTGTGAGATTCTCTTGAGAATTGAAATTTTTATGCACTTTTTATTGAAATAGCTGCATATTTCTCTTTAATTGGAAAAACATGATTAATGTGCATTTCTATCCCCTATACAATGTAATTATTTACGTTTTTCACCATTATCACTGATTATTAAATTTTGCACGTTCCAAGATGGCCGCCATGAGTTTGAGCCGTCAATACTGTTTTTTGCTTCTATTCTATCTCAGTATCACCTGCACCAATGGATTTGTACTTAAGTCATTTCCTGGCTTGAGGACACCGACATTGAGAAAGGCGTTGTACGCCGAAACGCGTCTGTCGGTGCGGGGGGGGGTCCGCACAATAAAGAAAACGAGAGGAATTGACCCGCGAGTGCGTCCTTCTGTGGCTTTCATTGCGCCGCTTGTGGAAAATATATATATATATATATTTTTTTTTTCACTAACTATGGTTAAAGTAATGTTATGGTTAGGTGTGATAAAAAGAGAGCTGTTTTAAAATAAATTTTTTAAAAAAAACTTAGAAATTCACTGAAAGAACCAAAAGTTAAAGTGGTGTAAAGTTAGGTGATTATGTCATTGACAACATTAACGTTTTGAACTCAAAAACCACAGAACCTCACCAGTAATAGTTAGCAGAGCTAACTATGACTTGCGCTCTCGCCATGCACTGCTTAAGACCTCACATATTACAGCACTCATGACATGTTCTATGACATCATTTATGATCACTGATGACATCTCAAATTACATCATTGAAGGCATCACTGTCGACATCATTCAATGAGTGTGTTAGTTTGTTTTAAAGTTTACATAGTGGCGGGCAGCTGCCATATTACTTTTCTCCATCATTTTTTACAGCCTAGTGGGTATAAGTATTTATAGATTGCATGTGTGCCTAATGCATCATAGGTGTGTAGAGGCATTGAACACGTTACAAATTTTTGTATTGAAGAGTAACTCTGTGTGCTGGTGAAAAATGACGACTTGGTTCAGCATGTTCCATACAAGTTTTTAGCTCTGCAGAAAAATTTTCCAACAGAGCAAAGAATCTATTTACTAAATACTAAGTATTTATAAGCAGCATTGAATTATTAGGCAGAATTATCTCAGCATGGCAGTTTCTACATAAATCAGAAGACTGTGTGCAACAGGTACTAATCTATGAACATGTGCTTGTTTTGCTTCAGAAGATGGGCTATCTGTGAAGTTTTCATCACAATATGAAGGCTGCAGGTAGTATGATCTTTAGCACCTTCAGACCTTGTTTATTTTAAGTGAATAGTCTCTCTTAGGGCACATTTTGCATAGAGTGTACAATGATTTTAGTAGATACTCAAGTATGAAAATCTTTTGTCCAAAGAAGAAACCCTTTTTCCCATACCACCATGAATTTTGGGGGTATTTGATGTTCCTGCCCATCCTGGAAAGAGATATACTTCAGTGTTTTGCAGGAGTAGATCTCGGACTATGCATTCAGGGTGGCAAATGATAAGTGAATATGTGTGAATGCTAACTGATGTGCTTGTGGCTGTTCACAGACTCATGAGGCTAATCATATAATGCCCACTTCCCACTCCTTGCACTGGAGTTACTCCTGCACAATTGTATACAGTTGAATCATATACTGAGAGGGAGGGCCTTTAAAAACCAGTGTAGCCCAAGGAGGAAGAGATATAAGGTTATTAGAACATTCCATCAAGTAAGGATAGAATGTCCTAAATTAAAAAGGGAGAAACATGAAGACAAATATTGGAATGTTGGAGCACAGGGCATATACCAGCCATTATAACCCTGGTGCTACTCCACTGTCTTAAGTGAACTTCTCAACGTTCCAATGTCCTAATTACTTTAGAACCCTTTTCTGTCTATCGCCAGACATTTAAGTGAGAATAGCCAAGGGAGGGGCTTTAGCTCTGACCACATGTTGGGAGCCAGGAGTGCATATTTGAATGTCACAAAAAAGTGGTTGCACCCCATGCAGCTGTGATCATTTATTTAGCTGCCTGAGCTTTACCTTTCAGGCGCTCACACGTAATTACAATGCTAGATAATTATCTATGCTTGTATTTCTCTGGCAGCAGCACAGATGGAAGGATGGCAGCCATAAGGAATATATTGTAGCCCCATCACCCTCTCCTTTCACCATTAACTTTAGATTTCAGAGAGCAGATTTATGTTTGAGAGCAGTATGGGATGCCTACTACTACACTAATAAATGTGGATTTAGTGCACCTGTTGCCTGAATTTATGTGATCAGCAAAAAAGGAACTTTTAGAGTACAGCTAAGAGAGGGGCTTAGACTCCACCCACATTTTGGTTCCCCTGAGTACATGATTTGATTTTGTCAAATTTGAGTTCTTTCACTGCAAATACTGCTTCTATGTTTTGTGGTAAAGCTCTGGGTGTCTCATTAAAGTTTGCTCTGACATACCAGGGAGTTAGTTTTAGTTCACAATCACTTTTCACTTCACTCCCTCCACAACCTGCTCCTCTTAAATATTTAGGATACCTCTTCTTTATATTCAACACATCCCTGAGCTCCTCCCTCTCAGAGAGGGAGTTGTAGCCCACACTGCAACTAGGTTTGCAGTACGAGGAGGTTACCCTATGATGAAGCATGCCACCTACCAGTGGGTGAGGGAAACCATCCTTTAAAAGGGACTCCCCTGCACTCCTTCCGAGTTTCAGACCCAGGCGCTTATCTTTGTGTTTTTTTATTGTGTTAGAGGGGAGTCCGGCCCTCCCGGTCTCTAAACCTCCTCAGGCCTCATTTGTGTGTTTTGTACTACTGCACAGCCACCGCTGTAGGCCATTCTTCTGTTGTTGTTCTAGTTACACAGTTTACCTCCACACACAGTTTATTTTTTAGATTTTTTCTCACATCTCCACAATGACAGACTTCAATGGTTTAGCCTTAGACAAATCAATAGTTCAGGACATTCTAAATGCTCCGAGCTTACTTGATACACCTATTTTTCAAACTATCACACAGTCAGATGACTGGACAAAATTACTGGTGCTAAAACGAACACATACACGCACACTTACCCATGGAGCAATGTCCTTTAGGTTAGTCCCATCATCTACATACCGATTACATACATTGTGTCCCATCCACACGACATAATGGTCTTACACAGGTGACCTTTTACCTAGTAGCTTAGTTCTGTCTCTCCGACATCAGGCTCTTGGTACCATATCTTAATCCCTGTACCTGACGTAAATAAACATGTCCCCAGGCATGGTAGATTTATTCTGTACAAGGGTCACCACTTTTTTCATCCATGGCCAACAGCCAGCTGTGCATGATCATATTTGTTTAGAAAAGGATTAGCAGGGGATTACTGAATGTTTTCAAAATGTATAGATTCTAAAAAAAACCCGGAGTGACCACTTTAGTATAAAAGACCCTCACTCCCCCTTAGACACACAGAGGAGAATTCCTTCCAAGCTGAGATGAGGCTCTGCCAGCTGATCCTTCGACAAGCAGAGCTCTGACATCCCTTGCGGGGTGCCATCCTCGACGCAGAGACAGGGTCCTTCATTCAGAACCATCAGGTGAGGGGTTAGCACTTCCCCGGGGAATTCTTGGCTCCATTAGGTTCCATTAGGACATATCCTAGCACTTACACATACATACTTCACCTACACCTCTAGGTTAGGCGCGGTTAGGTAGGATACGCATCATAGGAGTACGCCAATGCTATTGTTTAATGTAATATGCTTTTATTCATCTTATTAGCACTATGATAGAAAATGTATCTACTTTTTACGATATTGGTACTAGCGATTACATTTGTCTGCTCCTGTCTTTTGATTGTCGCAGCTAACATGTTTCATACTAGACTGATGCTTGACTAATAAATAATTATTGAAACTGTTCCAATCGTCATTCTATGTATTCCGAGAAAAGTAAGCACGAGTGACTGAACGAAAGATACTGTATTGTTTCCACGATACCTGAGGAATCAGGGTTGTCATGTTCAGTGGATGCCAGAAACTACCTACCACACTGTATAGTACAGGGGGGTGGTAGTGGCACTGTAGAGCTAGCAGGTCTAAAGGCTGACTCATCCTGTGGGGGTGTCCAGAGTCTGTCTGCACACCAAGCCCTCAGTTTAGGTCATCCAAAAACGCGCAGGTCCTGGGGGGTCCTAGGAACTACACAACATGGCGCCGCCAACGGTGGTTTGGTTCTTATATTAACAGTAAAATCAGAGCAGTTCAGTCATGCTTTCTCAGACAATCCTACTCACATTTTTCAGAGACGTCTGAAGTTGGAAGATTAATCTGCCTCAGCTGAGCAGGCACACCCTGTGTATTGGCTGAAGATTTTAGACAAGCTTGTAAGGACTAAAAGTTCCCTATCGTGCTAAACCCTAACTCTTAAACTACTTACATTCTTCTCCTTTCAAAATGACTGAAACCGCAAATGGCGGTGGAGGCGAGGAAGGAGACTAATTTGCAAATGCTCTTAACATTTCAGAAAACTGCCGACAGGAAGTAACACTAAAGATATTAGAACATGGATTACCTTCAACAGGTGGCCATTTTGCCTTCGTGATTGAGGCACACGAGGTGTTCAGATCAGAGGTATTCTATTCCTGGGTGAAATTCCCACCTGCAGATTCACAGACACACATATTCCATGAATACATTGAAGTGGATCCACCAGAAGAATACATCCTATACAAGGACATTGAAGTTCCGTTAACTTACCAGCAACATAAAAACTGGTTTAAAGGCACCCTAAAACACACAACTTCAGTCATAAGACTAGGTCCACTCAGCATAGGAGGAGCGACGTGGCCGAACTTAGCGGCTTACACTCCACATCCTAAGATAGAAACACTCCCAGTAGGGGAAGTACGTACACTTTACAAAGAAGTAGTCAGGCTGTACAGACATAGGGCCCGATTCTGATGCGGGCTGGAAAAGCTTCCCGACCGAGGGCCTGATTCTGATGCGGTTAGGAAGGCCTCCTAACGGCATTTGCTCCTTCCAAATCGGATCGGGAACGTGTCTTCCCGACCGAGGGCCCAATTCTGATGCGGTTAGGAACAAATGTTCCCATTGAAGTCAATGGGAGTTCAACCAAATCGTATCTGGAAGCATCCGGATGCATCCTACTCCGCCGGTCGGACTTTCCCGATCCGAGTGGGTCGGAAACCATTTCCCAACCTATTCGGTCGGGAAGCTTTTCCAACCCGCATCAGAATCGGGCCCATATTGTCCAGTTCGTCATGCGAACACTCACATTACAACCTGCGAGAGCTGCTCCACCTGGGATAGTCCAGACCCAGCCCACACCAATAATTAGTCCACAAACACTAAAAGCAATAATGGGTGTGTTCCCATCAAGAAGGGATCAAGTACCATTCTGGATTGCTAAAAAACTAGCACAGTTGGAAGCAGTATTTCCCTGTACGGGTCCGCAGGAAAAACACAGAATGTTAACAATTTGCTTGCCAATGGGAATGATTCCCTCAATTGAGGATTGTACCACTTGGGGAACAATCTTTGCTGCAGTATACATTAGAATACATGGTACCCCAACCATATCAGTTATTCCTGAAGTATTGAAACAGATACAGAATGAGTACGAGGCAGGTCCTGCCCTAGACTTGGGGATGAAACTGATGGGTAATTTTGACCAAGTCTTGGCAATTATGCTGAGCAACATTAAGGGGGAAGCAGCAGCAGCGGTGGCTATACGCCAACGCCTAAGGGAAACAACTGCTGCAAATCAGGAGCGGGTATTACGAACAGTTATCGAAGACAACTATGCTTCACTAGGCAGAGATAGTTTGGAAGCCAAACTCGGGAAACCACTAGTGGTGAGTAGTTCTGAAAAAGAGAACTCAAAGCAAGCACCCACTTCTTCTAAAAAGAAGTGGGAGAATAGTCAACCTAATAATAATAATAACAGAAACACTTCACGATCCAAGGGGTGGGTCTCCCCAACATGAGTCCTCTGAAAAGAGGTACAACCGTAGGAATCGTGATAACATTAGGAAACCTGACAGGTATCAGGATACTGATACACGTTCCTTTCAGGGTTCATCAAAAAGCTCGGAGAGGCAAGGACGGTCAGAACAAAAAATTGAAGATCGACCAAAGGGAAAAAGGGAGACACATCACACTTCAGATTTCATTATCAAACAAGAAGAGCAACCTAAAACAAAGACTCAGTTCAAAAAGAAGAAAGAAGCTGGCTTAAAAATTAGAAATGCCCAGGTTACTGAGGACTCAGCTTCTGAAAGGGGAATGGGCTCTGACGATGCTAGACAGCATGGCAGAAGTAACAATAGCTCGCGAGAACCTGAAGGAATTTCTGGTGACAGCAGTATTGAATGAATACATCATGGTGGAAACACCTGATACAAGAGTGAGTGTCCCACACCGTCTACACAAAATTAATCTCCAAATAGAGAGGGACATCTCAAGAAAAATTAAAGGTCTTTTTTGGGAAAATTTGACATTTGGATATGACATCCTGTTAGCAGAAAAAGATTGGCGCCTGAATTTATAATGGATTGCCCAAAGGTGGAAAGCGTCATTTTGCCTGTTTTTTCTGACCTCTTTCCTGTTTCCTTAAAACACCCATATGCGCTGGAGTGGGCGCAAGCGCTAGCTCTGGCATAATACCACAACCATGTAGGGTGGGACGTGGAGTCCAAACTCCATGAAATACCATTAAAAAGTAATCCAACTCCACAGAGACAGTACCCTATTAAAAATGAAGCGAAGAAACAGGTCAAAGAAATCTTAGACCAACTTGAATACCGAGGTGTGATTGAAACTTGCACTCCGTCAATGAACAACTCTTTGTTTCCCGTAATGAAACCTGACAACACATATCATTTGGTTTTAGATTACAGACACTTGAACACATGCACAAAAACATTTGCAGTTCAGAACGCACACAGCGCCGCATTGATGAATAACATCGTGCAGAAGAAATACAAAACAACACTAGATATCTCACAATGGATTCTTCTGCCAAAATATATCTCCTGAAAGCCGATATTGATGGGATTTTCCGCCCTCTGCACTCAGCGTCAGTTTTGTCACCCTCCCCAAGGCTATAAGAACAGCCCCGGGTTATTCTCGGCAAGTATGTCAGAGCTATTACAAACTTACGATGAAGAGGCAGTGTCCTATGTATTTTTATCTGACGGACGATGAATTACCTGATCACTTGTGCAGGGTGAACAACATAATTGTTGGTTTTGCCAATTTGGGCTACAAATGTAACTTAATAAAATCAAAAATTGCCCATCTCAGCGTCCTATTTTTGGGATATGAGCAGTCAAGTAAAGGCAAAAGTATGACCGGAAATTTTCTAGAAAAATGCGCGCTAATACAGCGTCCTAAAACTCTGAAAGGTTTACAATCCAATTTAGTATTTCTAAACTTTGGCAGAACATACATTCAAGACTACGCAGAAAAAGTAAAACCTTTCTATGACTTAATCAGACCAGACTTCACAGGAAAGAAGTGGACTCAAACACATACTGACACTCTACATTCAGTTCAAGCTGACTTGCAGACACGAGTAAACGTCCGCAACCTGGTAATACGGGTCGTCCCCGGGTTATCAGGGTATACTTATATCACATTCAATGAAGGTGAGACAGTTCCTACCGCATTCAAATCTCATCTGTACACAAATGCTGAAAATCGGTTTGCAGCAACAGAAAAGATTCTGACAACTGTATAGACTGCTGTAATGAGAGAAAGAGCATTAAGACCAGGGGAAACACATCAATGTTGTAACTCCAAGACCGACTTTAGAAGCGGTAACTAAAGCCAGCATTCTAAATGCGAAAGCACTGCATCCACGATGGATACAATGGGCTAATTCTCTCACTGCAACAGACGTAGAATATAGATACGATCCAAGACTTAGAACACAAGCATTCCTGCAATACGAACAAGAATACCCTCTACTGAATGAAATCTTGCCTCTAGATCAGTACGAATATATCATTTATACTGACAGTTCTGCGCAACCTGCAATAGGAAGTAACAGCAGTATAGCGCTGCATGCGCTATAGTGAAAGGTCGGATGTGGGATGGTAAGTTCCATCCCAGCAATACAACTACGCAATCTCTGGGAGATTGTACAGCACAGCTGGCAAAACTGAAAGCCCTGATATTTGCACTACAGTATACGGATCGGGAATTCCCCACACTGATTGTGTGCGATTCGTTTTACTGTGTGCCATCTTACAATGAATATCTTCACTACTGGGGCCAGAATGGATTTAGAGACGCCAAGGGTGGCACGATAAAACAAATTGTTATGGGAACAAGTGGCAAAGCTGAAAGCAGGCCTGCCACAGGCTCAAGTTATTCACACCTTGAGTCATAAGCGTGTTGGCACATACACGTTGAAGGGAATTTACTGGCTGATGAAGCCGCCAAGGCGACAGTGCGAACTGCTGCTGTTGCCTTAATCACTCGTTCACACACGAAAATAGACGGAGATAGAATAGTAGCTATCAATGCCTCAAAGAACGGCTCACCTGTCCTGCCAAAAGGCTTTCCACTCAAGTACTCCTACAAGTTAGATGCGCATAACACACCGTATGCTCAAATTCCAGGAGTGGGGGATAGAGTATTACCAAATAAAGATAGCAGATTAGGTTTGATACTAGCTGCACACAAGGGACTGGGCTCAGCACACGCAGGAGTAACTGCAACAGTTTCATTATTGAAGCAGCGTTACTTGTGGTTAGGGCTGATGAAACAAACGAAGGACTATATCCTGACGTGCGATATTTGCCAGCAGATGAAGGGTTTCACCATTCACAAGCCAACACAAACACCATTATTGATTTCAGACAGACCCCTTGCATGTATCTAAAGGACCACTGTGGCCCCTTAAATTCAGATGGGGCTTACAAGTACATCTTGGTGGCAGTGGATTCATGCTCTAGATTGCCATGGGTTTGGCCCCAACGCTCAGCTGACGCTCAAACTGTTAGAAAGGATTTGCGAGTCTGGCACGTTACATTCCGACCGTGGTCCTGCGTTTAAGTCTAGGGCTTACAAGGAAGCCATGGAAGGTATGGGCGTGGCCTTGCGGTACTCCTCCCCCTACCCAAGGGAAATTCGGTGGTGGAGAGGCAAAACCAGGACCTAAAGCAATCCTTAACAGCAAGGGTGTTAGGCACTGGTGGTACATGGGTCAATCACCTATATGGGGTCCAGAGGGCACTTAACAACATGCTAAGAAAGTCCTTGGGAGGGCGTACCCCTTATGACATCCTGTTTGGGACAAGAATGTGGGTACCGGATCTCGATTGTGCCAGCACAGTGGCAGATGCAAAACCATTTTAATTTAATGACCGTTTGGCTGTTTTACAGGAACTCAATGAATTCCGAGCACTACAAAGCAATGTGCAAGTCAAACGCACTGCCACTGGGGAAGTGAAACCAGTTCCAGCAAGACCTGCCTGGGTCCCGCAGATTGGGGATCTGGTCAGGGAAAAGATTGTAGACAGAAGAGAGTTTGGGCCATCTTACAGAACAGCTGTACCTGTCCTAGCGGTAGTGGGAACAAGTACATTACTTCTTCCGCCTCTTGCCGGCAAAAAAAGAAAAAGATTTGTCTCCAGTGATCTGTTCAAACCGCGTCATGTGGGCGAGTCTCAACATTAGGCCGCGTGGGGTCCTGAGTAGCCGTAGATCTCCTCTTGCTACTATACAGGAAGTTCAGATGGAAATACTGGTAACCTTTCAAGACTCCGCAACACAGAGTGATGGAGCAAAGAATAATGGAGTACAAATCACACCAGTTGAAATTGTAAAGCACCAAGAAGAAACAACAATGCAAGTTGCAATTCGGCCCAACAATGATGTCTACATTAATGTGCCTTCAAACGACACATCCACTAGTTCTACAAAACCTGCTGAGCTACCAAAGATAGATCGAACTGTGTCTGGCTCCTTCATCAACTTTGATGATTTCTCTTCAGATCCAAGTGAACCTGATCAAACGCCACGCACTTCAAAGAAAGAAAGATTTCGCCAATTCTATCTTTTGCTTAAAAAGACTTACTTAGTGCCACCTTGGTTGCATATTTGGTTCGCAATAGGGGTAATATATCTGTTAATTTGGATTGGCACAGTAACTGTCTTTTTTTCTGCTTCTGAATGGACATTATCTCCCAGAATGCTCTGTAGTACAATCCGTGAACTTGGTCCTGAAACCACATACGTCATCACATCGTGAACAAAGAGACTTGTCCCTGGTGAACATTACAGCAATTCCAATACCTGATGGTATTGTTTGGGATAAAGTATCATATGATGTATATGGCCCCACTGAACATTTGAAAATCTCACATTTGTTTAAAATCTCTTTAAATGATTTCATTACCCCCAGTACATTATCTGATGATTGGGACATTGAGACTGTAAATACGATGCTTTCAGATTTAGAACAATCTGCTGCATTTTCTTACAGGGAATTGTATGAAGATACAACTGACTACGATACCATGTTTTGTTACCAGCATTATGGTCATCATTTTTTGCATAGAGCAAGTGTACCATGCACTGCTAATGTGTACCATCAATGGTAACATTGCCCAACACCACCAAAGGGTAGTTCTGCTACATTCGCATAGAAATTTGCATATTTGTCAGGGTTCAATACATCAGATACAGAATCATTTTACTACAAACTTGCAAAGACTAATGCAACTGCAAAGAAAATTATGCTGACAAACACAAAGCTGATGTATTCAGCCCCTTTTATCTCCCAACTGTCTATACAGGGTTTCGACTATTGGAGAGACACCATAGACACAAAATCCATCTGGGGGACGAGAGAGTGACAGGTTCAGGGAACTGAGGCATTATTTAGAGCTTGCCAAATACTATTACAAATGATTTTCCTGAACAGAACATGCACACCTATTAAGGTTTTCACAAAAAACACACTAACAAGTGACGGGACACATGATACAAGTACATACAATTCGTCATCTCCTGTTTGGAAGGGTTGGTTGGGCCCGTAGACACAAATAGGTGTCACTCAAGATTCAGGTGTACAACTGAAGGGTTTAGTATCCATAGACCTGACCCACGCTATGTACACATAGACGACCCAGGGGTAGTGACTTCCTATAGTGTTGGGAAGTTGTGCCTAGATTGACTAAAGACCTCAACACTATCACAGGTGAAACAACACTTGTCCCTTTTGTCACACAACACGGATCTTAGGGATTTCTTGTTAGGTCCCAAGAAACCACATAGGAAACGCTTCGTGTATACCATCTACAATGACCTGTGGAAAATCTCCCAACAGGAAGCTGCCGAGAGACATCGTGAAATAGATAGAATTAACATAGAAAAGGCCTTAGCTGTGGTAGACAATGGCATGACCACACTCTCGTCTCGTATTTATTCACTGGGCAACATTGTGTCCTCAGCTATCGAAATAATGGAACAAGATTTGTCTATTCTACAACATGGGCAATCACAGCTACGTGCTATTATGCTTCTAAGCTGGGCGCTTCAATCATTGCGTTCTGGCCACGTTCCATGGCGATGCATTAAAGACACAAATCTGTTTTCGGCTTACAATCTGAATGACAGACAATTGACCATGGCTCACAGAGATGCGAAGTACACCATGCTGCTCATTGAAAAACTAGAGAAGTTACCTTTTACTGTAGCAGAGTCACCGTCTAAGGAATGGTTAATCCATGGCTATAACACACTGCCAATCACGACATTCCAATTCTAGTACTGCCTGAAATATTACCCAGTGGCAGATATGAAGCGTGGGGCGAAGGGTCATACGAGAAACCTGGGCAGTTACCGTACACATATAGGTGCAGGAACAAAGACAAGTAAGTTTTTCTGAGTGGTTCAAACTGCGAAAAGTCCTTAAGTGGCTCTTTAGTGCATAAAGAAATATCGCTGCACGGAGCATGTAATGCGTCAATAGCGAACTTGTCCTGCTACGTTAAGTGTTCCCCAGCTGCTGTAATTCATCCGGTCTTTGAGTTACTTTCAAATAGGAGTTACTTGATGCTGAATGACCAAGGCTCCTGTGGTATGACGCCCGGCATTGCTTATCTAGTGACCGTCAACTCCAGGGTTGTTTGTTGTAAGCAAGTATTGTTTCCCCCGGCTCGAACATTTAGGGAGGCACCACTGTGGCCTTCACTGAATGTATCCAACATAGGGTTTGATTCTCTGAGCAGACTGAAAGCCATGTTGTTTCAGCATAATGTGGCCTTAACTTCAGCCCGAGAGACTTTTGATCTCCAAGTGGCAAGGTCTTCAGCAGAGATACAGGCGTTGGTCCGTACGAACTTCCCTCTCCATTTTGGGGAAATGGTCGATTGTATCTTTAACATGTCTGATACGAGTGGTATCGTACACTTATTTAAGAGCATTAGATCAGGTCTGTTAACCACCTTTCAAACCATTTTCAGAGTGATTCCATCATTTATACACTCTGTCCTTGGAAGCATTTTTGGAGGGCTTCCTTTGGTCCTGCTTTCAGCGATTGGTGTTCTTAATGGGGTTACCTCGGCTTCAAGAGCTGAATGAGCATTGGTTCCTGTCTTTCAGACTGGCCTGGCTTGATTGCATTCTACCAGTATTCCGCTGCCTCTTTTGCTGATTCGTACACATGTTGGACCTCTGTCTGGCGGTGCAGAGAAAGAATATCGATGTAAAAATATCGACTTGCACAAATATCGAGGGAAAAATATCATGGGTCAGAAATATCGACAGATAAAATATCGTGGTCAAGAATATCGATTTTAGGTAAGTTATATTGATGTTTAAAATATCGAAGTGTTTAATATCGTTGGCAAAAATATAGTTGTTAAAAATATCGATTTTTTATTAATGTTATGTATTTTAGTATATATTTTATATGTATGTGATATATGTTTTTTGTATAAGAATTGTTTGTATTTTTAATATATGTGTTACCGTTTTAGTATTTATTAATTTTTTTTAAATTTGAATTTTGTGTTTTTAGTTCCGTAGCGTGTTGTGGGTTTATAGGGGGTAGAGTGGGAAGTAATTTAATTATATTAAATTTATTTAATATTTTTATTTATTAATATTTGTTTAATTGAGATGTTATAGTTTTAAATGTGTAAAGTAATTTATTACGAATAAATTAATAATTTGTTGTTAATTAATTTTAATTAATTAATTGCCAATTAATTATGGTAATTGTGTAATTAGTTTTAGGTGTGTGTTGTGGTGTTTATAGGTGGGAAGGGTGGGAAGTAATTTATCTTTAATTGATGAATTAATAATTAGTTGTTAATTAATTTTTAATAATTAATTAGTAATTAATTATGGTTATTTTGTAATTAGTTTTAGGTGTGTTTTGTGGTGTTTATCAGTGTAAATGGTGGGAAAGGTAGAAAGTTATTTATTTTTAATTGATCTTTTTTTTTCTTTTCTTTTTTTAACTCCTCATTTGCCTCAAACCATTTGTGAACAAAATAAGCCGTTAGTACCATTTCTCAATATTATGAGACGTAGGCTCTGGAAGGGGACCAAGTGGAAACGCCCCGCCTACCGGCACGTTACAGTCTTGAAATGCCACTTCCCCCTAGATGTAAAAAGGGGGTGGTCACACTCTCTTCCGGTTTACAGCGCCGGCTGACTGTAAATGTTGGCCTGTAGAGAGAGGTAGAACTGGGGGGGCCCAACACAGTCAAGAAAGTTGCAAAAAGGCATAATCATTGGAGCCATATTCCCTTGTAAGTAAAAAAACACACTGATAAGCATTGGACCAAGTTAATAAAAAATTTCAAAAGGCTGACTTATTCCTACTCTGTGTTCTGCACAAATCTGTCCTAGAGGGGGTAAATAGTGAGGATAGCCACTCAGCATGCAGGGGAGGTGTAGTTTCTACCCATCTTTTGCAAATTTCTCTCCTAGCCAACAGAATTGCATAAAAAAGAAATGACCTAGCCGGGCCCTTAATTTCACTGGATATACCGAATATTATCAAGGAAAGAGTGAGTTGGATAGGGAGACCCAAAATGTCCGTAATAGTTTTGCCTACTTTCCCCCAAAATTCTGCTATCTCAGGGCATTCCTTGAACATATGAATATCAGAGGCACTCTCTAAATCGCATTTTTTACAGCTTGACATTTTAGTCAATTTTTGCGGAGATAAATAAGCCCTATGCACCGTGAACAGGTGGTTTCTCGTAAGCCACGCTGGCTTTACGGTGGCAAACAAGATATTAAAAGAAGTCTGCCACAGACCTTCCCACTGTTCGTTAGGCAGAGAAGCCCCCCATAATTCTTCATCCAGCTAGAAATCTCCGTCAATAGCCTCCTAAATGGTCCAATAGAAAAAGGAAACTTCCTTCTTCCCTGGTGGTCTAACCACTAGCTGTTGCTCAAGAGTGTTCCCTATACCTATGGATTTTTTTAGGTTTTGGGACCAACTCTGCAACTGAATATATTTAAACTTAGACATGCCCCCTCCTTGCCTACTATTTAATGACAACCATGGTAAAAGTAAACCGTCGGTAGCAAGGTCCCCCCACACCTTGAGCCATGCCACTCTAAGTTGTAAGGCCAGCCTATCTTTCAAGCAATCTGGTGCACCTGGAGAATCCCACAAAGGGGCCTGACTAGAATAGTAATTCAGACCAGTACGCTGTTTCAAACTGGCCCATGTCCGAGCCATCCCCAAAAGGACTTTCAGTCTAATCTTCTTGAAGAACTTCTGTTCTCCAAATTTGAACAGAAATCCTTCCTGGGAGAGACCTGCACCCTTTAACATTACAGAAAACATATCCCTGCCCCTGTATGGTCCGGGGTTTTTAAGAGCATTCTTGAGTGTGATAGCTGGAAGGCCCATGCATAATACTGCAGATCTGGGAGCGCAAGGCCCCCCTTCTCCCTCCTTCGACTCAACTTCTTCCAGGCAATACTTGTAGCTCTATACGCCCAAATAAACAAGTTTATAGCCTGCTGAAGCTTAGCTATAGCTGGAGTTTCCAAAAATAGAGGGATAGTATTAAACAGGAAGGTAATTTTTGGTAGGACTGCCATCTTAACCAAATTAATCCTCCCCAAGATAGTCAAAGGGAGATGAGCCCAAGATTTCATTTGTTTCTGACACTCCCTAGAGACTATTGCCAAGTTGGTCCCTGAGATCTTTTCAATGTCCTGCACTATTCTCACCCCCAAGTATCTCATGTCACGTTTGGTCTGATAGTGACACTCCGCCAAATTCCAGGTCATAATCTCAGTTTCCTCCACATTGATTTCATACCCGGATACTCGCCCAAAATCCTGTGCCAAACTAATGACACAGGAAAAGGTGGTCTCGAGATCGGCAGAGAAAATCAAGACATCATCGGCATACAGGGCTACCTTCCTCTCCCACTCCCCATACTTAAATGGCTTTATATTCAGTTCTTCTCTTAAACGCTGAGCAAAGGGCTCAATATATAGATCGAAAAGGAGAGGGGAGAGGGGGCAGCCCTACCTCGTGCCCCTAGTGATCTTAAAAGATTTAGTCAATTTACCATTGACCAAGAGTCTCGGCGATGGGTCCCGATAAATGAGCTGAATAGCTCTGCAAAAATTCTCGCCCAAATTAAATTTTCCCAAAACTGCCGATAGATATGCCCAGTTGACCCTGTCAAACGCCTTAGTGGCATCTAAAGTCATGGCTGCGAGGGGGAGTGAGAATGTAGTGGCTAAATCAATAGCACCAACCAAATCATAGGTAAGGTCCGCTAAATTCCTACCCTTAACGAAGCCTTTTTGATCAGGGTGAAGTATATCTCCTGCTACTAAAGCCAGCCTATCCGCCAGGATCTTGGCAAAGATTTTATAGTCCGCATTTAATAGCGAGATGGGTCTATAAGACCCGCAGCTCGCTGGGTTCTTACCTGATTTCAAGATCAGTGTGATAGTAGCTTCTCCCCATGAATCGGGAAGTTTTACACCCACAGATAAAATTTCATTGAATAGCGGCGTCAAGGTGGGAATAATCACATCACCCAAGGATCTGTAGAGTTCTGCAGGAAGCCCATCGGGCCATGCAGCTTTCCCTGCTTTACCAGCAAAGATGGCCCTCCTTACCTCTTCCTGAGATATGTCCTGATCCAAGTCTTCCTTCTGGGACAAACTCAAAAAGGAGAACGAGCTACTCCCCAACCACTCTGTTACTGTGGTTTTATCAACCAAGCTGTCTTCTTGATACAGCTCCTGAAAGAACTCAAAAAAGGCACCCCCAATCTCTTCATCTGAAGTAAATACTTTTGTACTGTTTGGACTACCAATTTGTTTTATCAAATTTCGCGTCCTATCAGTCTTAGCCTTCCATGCAAGAAGCTTGCCTGCACCTTCTCCATACTCGAAATGAGGAAGCTTGCTCGCCTCCCACCTCCAAGTGACCCTGGTCCGAATAATGTTATCCAACTGTTCCTTTAGTTTACTAAGCTTCACAAGATATTCCTGGTGCTTCTCAGGGTCAGTCTCTCTAATTAAGCTCAACTCTGTTGTCTTCAACTCTTCCTCCTTGTGGGCCACCTCCTCCCTATATTGTCTGTTCTTATAGGATACCCTGTTAGGAATCATACCCCTTAAAAAGGCCTTTAATGAGTCCCAGACTACCGATGTCTCAGCTGAGCCCAGATTTGTGTTCAGGAAGTATTCAGTCTCCTGCGCTAAATACTTCGTCTCAGCTTCATCAAGAAGCAAAGTCCGATCGAATGTCCAAGCTCTAAGATGAACACCTTCTTCTAGGGCCAAATCCATCCAGACACCAGAGTGGTCAGACAGATGTGGAGTCAAATAGCCAATATCCTTGACTTTGCCTCTCACATTATAACTTACCAAGATATAATCGATTCTCGATCTATGACCATATTTGCTGTTGTAATATGAGGCCCCTGGCTGAATGCCTGCTCTATGCCTCCAAATGTCACTGAGACCAGTCTGTGCCGTCATAGATTGGAGATATGTCCGGGACATGGAAGGCACCTTAGCTCTACTGCTAGGAGACTTATCTAATTTGGGGTCCAGGACAATGTTAAAATCCCCAGCTATAATAACTGTGTCTGGATAATCCCAAAGATTGGAAAAAATGGTCTTCAGAACGGAGGGGTCATCCTGGTTGGGACCATAATAGCCCACCAGGGTTAGCAAAGTACCTAAAATAGTCAACTTCGCGATGACCCACCTGCCACAAGGATCAACCATGGTGTCTAAAATACGGGCATTTGCTTGTTTTTTAATTAAGATAGCGACCCCCCTAATGTTAGCATTCTGATCAGAGCAAATCATGTGTTCCACCCACTTTAATTTTTTTTAATATCCCCGTCATCTCCTCTTTCAAAAGATGTGTTTCCTGGAGGATAATGACCTGTGCGGGAGAGTCTTTTATATACTGCAGAATTCTAGCCCTTCTAGTTTTCACCCGCAGGCCATTAACGTTCCAGGACAGAAACTGAATTGTTCTCATGGGGGTTTAGAAGGGAAGGCTATAAATCGACCTAGACTCTGAGGAAGACAATACCAGACCAAATGTGGTAGAACCAGGCTTATTTGACCATATAATGAGGAGACTGAGGACATTTTATAATTTTTACCCCTTTGCCCCCAATCCCGTGCTCCCCACACCAACCCCCATGCCCCCCTCCCAACCAACCCTCCCTGGAGAACCCTTCCCCCATTTATCTGGACAGATGTTGCCCAGTAGTTGCATCCCGGGGCCACCCGCGTTGTCCCTTTATGAACCAATTTAAATACAAAAGAGGCGAAAAGAAAAGAAGAAGAAAAAAACTGAGACCCTACCCTCGACTACTCTTGACTGAATATCCCCATGTTTGTCCCAATGTAGGTATATGTACATGTATATTCATTTTAACTACCTATCTATTATCTATCTAATTCCTCGTACAAAAGGTTAAGGTTGGGCTAATGCACAAATAGGGTGGGGGAACCTCAGTATCTAGAACCTCCCCTAAAGATCCCCAAAAGATCCCGGATCCCAACTGAAGATGTCGTTGATAGCTGCTCAGCAACCACCATCTTTATGACTTCCCAAGACTATCTAGTAACTCATCCGCTTCTTGCACTGATCTGATGTTATACATTGTGTTATTGTGCATAATTTTTAGAATTGCAGGATATTTGAGCTGGGCAACCGCACCGAGCTTTCTAAATTCATCCAGCTTCCTGCCCAGTTCCCACTGCCTATTCAAAGTGACACGCAAGAGGTCAGAGCGGATTTCGTATGAAAAATCACCGGCTCTTAATGATTTCATTTTTAGAGCCATATTGAGGATTTTTTCCTTTAGGGAATAGGTGAGAAAGTTCATGAGTATCTTCCTAGGTTTTGTCCTGTCGGGGTGCCTCCTGAAAGGGTCTCTATGAACTCTTTGAATGTCTTTTTTCAAGTCTTCCTCTGATTCTTCAATCTGGAGTGATTCTTTTAGGAGTGACACTATGGGGCCGATTCCGATCTCGGCCGGTAGGGCTCCGAATCGGATTCGGCTTAACTGGATCCGATTCGGAGCCCTATTGCCCGACCGATTCGTACGCGCGTCCGGGCGAGCGAGTACGATGCGAAATCGCCGACCGACTCGTCCGGGCGTCCCGACCGCTCCGACCGACTCGTTCCCGGGTCTAACCGCACCGACCGACTCGCTCGGACTCGACTCGCACCGCGCAATGGAGACGTTCCCCGGCCGGGTAAGTACGATGCGCGCCGCGAGCAGTCCGACCGAGCTGCGCACTCCGGCTCGAAAGAGCAGTCGGAGCCGTACTTTGGGGGTCCGTGTCGGACCCCCCTGTACGCGTAGCTGCGCAAGTCGCACACAGGGGAGACCCATGGGTCCCCCCTACCTGTGCGTGTACGGCGCGAGTCGCTTCACCGCATACACGTTGTAGGGGGCGCCCTTGTCCGCCTCGCACCCATTGAGTCAATGGGAGCCCGCGTATGAGTTGTACGACAGGCTCCCATTGACTTCAATGGGAGTCCGACCGACTCGAGTCCGATGGCATACGTGCGCATCGTACTCGTTCGGTCGGGCTGCACGGGTCCGATTCGGTCGGAAATCTCTCCGGGTCCGGCTCGGTCGGAGAGATTTCCGGCCCGAATCGGAATCGGCCCCTAAGTAGGACTTGAGGTCTTCCCCTTCTTTCCCCTCCGGAACATTCAAAATACGCAGGATGTTTTTCCGAGAATTATTCTCTAGCGTCTCGAGCCTTTCACGTAGAACCACCTCCTCCCTCTTAAGAGATGATATATCAGCTTTTGCTGTTCCCAGATCGTCTCTTAAATCCCCCACTGTGTTCTCCAAAATAAGTGTTCTTGAGTTTAGGAGATCGATTTTCTTCTCGAGGGACTCACAAAACACCCTAATCTCACCTTGGTTAGCTTCGGAGACTGAGAATCCCTTCTTAATGTCTGTTGAGAGGGTGGAGAAAAGAGCTTCTAGAGATGCCACTGGGGACCCCCTACTTTCACCTTCCTCAGGAACTTTATCCACCCCTGCGCTGCTGCTGGCTGCTGTGCGTTGACCTGCCAAGGCTTCTCCACCTGCAATCCCCTTCCCTTTATCCGAAACAATAACAGAAGTTGCCGGTAAATTTGAGACCAAAGGGGGGGACTGCCTCCAGACTCCATTACCTCCGAATTAAACCTTGATTCCAACTGGGCTGCGGAGCTCTTTCTCAGATCCTCCCCTTGTTTCACCACGTCTAAGACCAAGGGTTGTACTTTAAAGTACGACCGTAAAGAGGGGGTAATCTTAACTTTTAAATCAAGCTGGTTACTTTTCGCTCTGTCTGCCTTTATGCTTCTGCTTTTAACCTCGCATCGCTGGAAGAAAGAACAACTACTATCTGTTAGTGTTACTGGGGTGGTGCTGCCTTTCCCCTGACCTCGACCCTTCCCGCTGTTCTTTACGATAGATTTCTCCTCAGGGGGCGGTTTAAATATTATGTCCCCAGTTTTTGCTCTGACAGACCCCAGCACCAAACCTCCGCATTTTCTACCTCTCTTAGTGCCTTTATTCGGGAGCACAGAACTTAAGTGCCCTCCCTCTGCCTGGGCCCCCAGTACCTGTACCAGTTTTTGCTGTGGCTGTACCAGTTTTTGCTGTGGCTGCAATGGAGATGGCCAGGGCTCGTAATGTGCAAAAGCCTGGTGGTCGCCGGTCTTCTCTGCAGAGGTAGTCTGCTCCAAAATGCAGGAAGCTTGCCCAGTGCTGCCGCTGCCGGAGTCAACCCGAAGGAGCCCGCGAGCCGCTGCTCTGCAGCCCCTCCTTAGCTCCAGGGCGGCAATAACCCAGCGCGACGAGAGAGCAGGGGCTACAGAAACCCGAGCACCAACACACATCTCCCGTGAAAAAAAGCCGCAACCACAAGGTGCACCAGGGCGCTTTAGAAACCCGTGAAGTAAGAACAGAAGGTATTTTAAGTTTTGCCGGGGAAATTCAGGATCAGTTACGAGGGAAAAAAAACGCGGTAATCGGGTCCTTGGTTCCTAGAATCGCCTCCTCATAGCGCACGAACGCGGGAGCCTCTGGATGCAAGCGGCTGCTCAGCTAGCGGCCGCCATGTTCTCTCCCCCCAGCACCTGTATGCCAGTGTAAATGGTGAGGAGGGTGGGAAGTAATTTATCTTTAATTGATGAATTAATAATTAGTTGTTAATTCATTTTAAATAATTAATTAGTAATTAATTATGGTTATTTTGTAATTAGTTTTAGGTGTGTTTTGTGGTGTTTATAGGTGTAAATTGTGGGAAAGGTGGAAAGTAATTTATTTTTAATTGATGAATTAATTAGTTGTTAATTAATTTAAATTAATTAATTAGAAATTAATTATGGTAATTGTGTAATTAATTTTAGGTGTGTGTTGTGGATATTATAGTGTTAAAGCATATGTATTTAATGAATGTTTATTTTTATTTTTATTAATAATATTTTTTTAATTGATTATTAATTATGTTAATTATGGAAATACATTAAAATACAACTTTTGGAGTTTCTGTTATTAGTGTGGTGTTATAGGGTAGGAAATAAAATAAATAAATTTATGTTTTGAATAATTTTTTTGTTTGTTAATATTTGCTCCTTTTAAATAGTTGTTGTTTATAAATGTTTTTATTTTTTTATATAACGTGTAGCTTTTTGTTATATGTAATTTATATTATAATATGTGTTTTTTTATATGTTTAATATATTTAATCGTATATTTTTTTAATATTGTTTATTCATTTTTATGTTGGTTTTTTTTCTATTGTTTAAATGTTATTAGTAATTTTTGTATCTCTGCTATCCAACACTTTCCCTAATGTTGCACTCACTGGAGTGGGAATAGTAATTTTTACCCCTCCGCTATCCAGCACTTTCCCTACTGTTGCACTCACTGGAGTGGGAATAGTAATTTTTACCCCTCCGCTATCCAACACTTTCCCTATTGTTGCACTCACTGGAGTGGGAATAATAGTTTTTACCCCTCCGCTATCCAACACTTTCCCTACTGTTTCACTCACTTGAGTGGGAATAGTAATTTTTACCCCTCCTCTATTCAGCACTTTCCCTACTGTTGCACTCACTGGAGTGGGAATAGTAATTTTTACCTCTGTGCTATCCAATACTTTCCCTACTATTGCACTCACTGGAGTGGGAATAGTAATTGTTACCCCTCCATTATCCAGCACTTTCCCTACTGTTGCACTCACTGGAGTGGGAATAGTATTTTTACCCCTCCGCTATCCAACACTTTCCCTATTGTTGCACTCACTGGAGTGGGAATAGTAATTTTTACTCCTCCGCTATTAAATACTTTCCCTACTGTTGCACTCACTGGAGTGGGAATAGTAATTTTTACCCCTTTGCTATCCAGCACTTTCCCTACTGTTTGTCTTACTGGAGTGGGAATATTAATTTTTACCCCTCCGCTATCCAACACTTTCCCTACTGTTGCACTCACTGGAGTTGGAATAGTAAATTTAATTAATTTGCTAGCCAACATTTTCCCTACTGTTGCATTTATTGTTTTGCGAAATGTAAGTTTTACATTTTTTTAATAATTTAATGTTTTAATTTATTATAGAATTTTTTATTTTAGATTATTGATATATATATATTATTTTAATATCATTTTAAAGTTAAAAAATTAAAAAAAGATAGTTAAATATATGTGAATGTGTAAATTATTGTTTGTGTGTTTATATTTTTATAAATTAAGTTTATTTGTTATATTTAGTTAAAATGTATATTACATTTAATTTATTTTGTTAAAAATAATATTATTATTTAATATATTTTATATATATTTTTAAATCAATATTTTTTACATCTATATTTTTTACTTCGATATTTTTGATTCAATATTTTTGTACTTATCTGTTTAAGTATAGGGAATCTATATTTTTGCATTCTATATTTTTTTATCGATATTTTTGTCATCAGTATTTTTTACATCGATATTATGTCAGTGAACCCTGCCTGACACTTCCATCGGTTGGGCCTCCGGACATAGACATGCTCCTGGCGCCTTTACAGGCCCATGTGCACAGTTGTCCACAGCGTATTCCCATGTTGATGATGGCATTCCTAGATCCTCCACGGGACACTTCAGCTCCTGTTGGACTGGAGAACGGCTCTGCAACCAATGTGCAAGCATCAGCCTCAGGCACACAGGCTTCTACTTCTTCCCGGACGGCTGCCATGGGAAACAACGATGATGAAAATCTCTGCTCACTTGATATCATACTGGAAGTACTAGAGGGACAGCCTCCTGTGGATGCCATGTACAGTGATGTTGAGTCTTCAGCGTAGGATTCTTAAACAATCTGGCCTTTCCTGTGCTGGGAACCATTTGGGCAATTTTTAAACATGTACCAAATTGAAGGTCGAACAGACTTTGTTTTTCTTCTCTGCTCTATCTGAACATAGTGGCTTTCAAGGTGCTCAGAAAAACAATGACATTATATACAAAATAAAGAGGACCTTTTATGACCACTTTTTTGGGAAGATTGCCTTCACTATAGATCTTGCTTTTTGATGGTCATTTTTTAAGTGCTTTTAGTATGCTTTTAATATAAAGGATTTTTTATGCCTTTGTAGCATTTTCTATCATTACCTAGCTGACCTTGTTGACTTTTTATGAGGAGTGGGTGTCATGCCCTTTAGGTTAGTCCCATCATGTACATACCAATTACATACATTGTGTCCCATACACACGACATAACGGTCTTACACAAGTGACCTTTTACCTAGTAGCTTACTTCTGTCTCTCCGACATCAGGTTCTTGGTACCATAAACATGTCCCCAGGCATGGTAGATTTATTTTGTACAAGGGTCACCACTTTTTTCATCCATGGCCATCAGCCAGCTGTGCATGATCATATTTGTTTAGAAAAGGATTAGCAGGGGATTAGCGAATATTTTCAAAACATATTGATTCTAGAAAAACCCTGGAGTGACCACTTTAATATAAAAGACCCTCACTCCTCCTTAGACACACAGAGGAGAATTCCTTCCAAGCTGAGACAAGGCTCTGCCAGCTGATCCTTCGACAAGCAGAGATCTGACATCCCTTGCGGGGTGCCATCCTCGACGCAGAGACGGGGTCCTTCATTCAGAACCATAAGGTGAGGGGTTAACACTTCCCAGGGAATTTTTGGCTCCATTAGGTTCTATTAGGACATATCCTAGCACTTACACATACATACTTCACCTTCACCTCTAGGTTAGGCACGGTTAGGTTGGATACGCATCGTAGGAGTACGCCAATGCTATTGTTTTATGTAATATGCTTTTATTCATCTTATCAGCACTATGGTAGAAATGTATCTACTTTTTGCGATATTGGTACTAGCGATTACATTTGTCTTCTCCTGTTTTTTGATTGTCGCAGCTAACATGTTTCATACTAGGCTGACGCTTGACCAATAAATAGTTATTCGAACCGTTCCAATCGTCATTCTATGTATTCTGAGAAAAGTAAGCACAAGTGACTGAATGAAAGATACCGTAATGTTTCCACGATACCTGAGGAATCAGGGTTGTCATGTTTAGTGGTTGCCAGAAACTACCTACCACACTGTATAGTACACTGGGGTGGTAGTGGCACTGTAGAGCTGGCAGGTCTAACGGCTGACTCATCCTATGGGGGTGTCCAGAGTCTGTCTGCACACCAAGCCCACAGATTAGATCATCCAATACCGCACAGGTCCTGGGGGGGTCCTAGGAACTACATGACAAGGGAACTGTTCTCTGAATGGTCTTATTGTGACCAATGCCCCCAAACTTTTCTTGGAGGATAAACCATTTAGGAAAGACTGGTCCTTGATAGCATGGCGCTGCACCAGGGATTGGCTGATCCTAATTATCAGCACAGCCAAGAGGATTGCGGATGCTTCCCTAGTTGAAATCCAACTTCTAGAGGGTCAATTAAAGGCTACCATCTCAGCGACCCTCTTTAAGAAGAATCTAGATGAAACAAACAAAACCAACAAGGACTAAAAAGATAGCCTCCTAGCATCGAAAATTAAGAAATTCCAGAAGGACCTGGCTCACTTTTTGCTGGAAAATGTCTATACATAATTTGCGAATGATTACAAACCAACCGACCCCAACCAACAAGGCCGCGGACATGGCTCTAGATATTCCTCTTCAGCATCAGGATACTCAACATCAGATCAGGACCCATGGTCCAGTGATTCCGAGTCTTGGACTGACAAGACAATGCAACCCATGACGAGGAGGAGAGGTAGGGGAAGAAGGCAGGCTAACAACCCTACCTATAATCAACGGCAAAAATGGTGGCCTCAGGGACCATGGACATATCCCATGCCGCCTTTCTATCATCCTGTAGCACAGTTTCAACGATTACCACAACCCTTCTGCCAACCTTCTTTTTAAGAGCAGGGCCACAGACGGCCGAGAGGCAGAAGAAGATAACAGCCACAAGTCCATTGGGATGCACCTACATCCCCCCAGACGACACGGAGCATGAGCAGGATGTCAACACAACCGGGGACAAGCAGGGAGACAACCTGATCGTGAACTTGAGCCAACTTACCCTGAGTACTACCAAGATTGTATTACTGAACAAAGGGATTGGCTATGTACCTACCTATGAGGGGGACCCCTTCCAGATATATCAGGAAATTGCCCAGTTTTTCAGAAAAGTTCATCTGAACTTTTTTATTTCTGATAAAGATATGACTACAATGCTGGACCCCTTGGTCAACACTAACCTCTGTGAGAAGTCTACATTTATGCCTCCACCGCATACAATACCACCAGAGGTTATCACTTTTGAGAAGGCAGTTTCGAAAGATCTAAACTTGGGCCTAGCAAAACAACTGTCTCCATTCATGAACCTCTCTAAAATAGAGCAGGAAGCATTACATAATTTAGGCAGGGATGAGACGATCACAATCAAGCCAGCAGACAAAGGCGGAGCCATTGTCATCATGGACTCTGCTTCCTATAGAGCAGAATGATTAAAAGAACTTGCAGTAACTAGTGCCTATTGTCCTTTGAAAAATAACCCTACCAAAAGACATCTGAACTTGATCACCTCTCTAGCAGAGGAGGCAAAGGAGCCGGGTTGGCTTACTGACAAGGAAGCTGACTTTTTTTTCAACACTGAGCCGATTATTCCCAATTTTTATGTGCTCCCCAAAATTCACAAACAGCAAATACTTCCTCCTGGGTGGCCAATAATATCAGGGATTGGGTCCCTGCTTGAGCCTTTGTCCCAATTTGTCGATTTTTTTCTGAGACCTTTCGTCAAAGAGATGCCCACTTTTTTGCAGGTTACCAAGGATGTCCTGCGTGTCATAGAAAGCCTGGAGTTCAACCACAAAACTGACTTCTTGGTTTCGTTTGATATGGAATCTCTCTACACATGTATACCACAAGATCAAACACTGTCCACAGTTGAAGCCCTGCTGAACTCCAAAGAATTGGATACAATAACATCTGTATCCTTTATCATGCAATGCCCAACTCTACCAATGAAAGAGAACTTCTTTCAATTCGAAGACAACCTTTTTCTGCAGATATCTGTAACTTCGATGGGAAGTACTTTCGCCCCCAGCCTGGTGGATCTCTATGTCCATTCCATTTAAACAGCGATCATTTTGACTCCTGCGAACGCCTTCCATTCCAACATCCTTGTTTGGAAATGCTATATTGATGATATTCTTATGATATGGCGGGGTACTGCAGAGGACATCAATCGGTTTCACCAATGGCTCAATACTTGCAATAGTTTTCTTAAGTTTACATGTGAATACAGTCAAGAGAGACTCCCTTTTGTAGACCTGATCTACACGTCGCAGGGTTCATTATGCACCGAACTATATAGGAAACGCACGGCTAAGAACTCCCTCCTTTTATACTCTAGCTACCATCCCAAGTCGCTGCGGGAAAATGTAACCTTCGGTCAATTTTTGCGTCTTAGATGCAACTGCATGGATGTGGAGAAATTTGAAAGACATGCAGCCACTTTGGAAGTTCAACTCCTCGACCGACAGTACCCTCACCCTTTGATGAAAAGATCAATGAAAAGAGCCAGGAATAATCATCGTGAGGCCCTCCTTGAGGCGCACCCTGAAAAACAACCAACAGATAGAATGATATGCATCAGCATATTCAGTAACAGGTCAAGTCTGGTCCAGAAGTGCGTTACTAAAAATTGGAAAATCCTCAATAAGGGCGCACGCATGCTACCGAAACCCATGTTTTCCTTCAAACGTGGTGCCAATCTAATGGACCAATTAGTGCATACGAGACAACGGAATAAACAGCCAGCTCAGCAAAACACTCTTTGGAATTTACAACTGGTCAAGGGTCAATTCCCACGTGGTGGTTGTAGTGTCTGGGCCCAAACTACACATACAACACACATAGACATCGGCACAGACAGCCCATGGGAGTTACAGCAACATACGAATTGTAACTCAGACTGTTTGATTTACTTGATCACCTGTCCTTGTGGACGGAGATATGTGGGCATGACCACGAGAAAGGTCACAACGCGGATCCTGGAACATAAAAGTACTATTCGGTGTAGGAAACAGATCAACAAACTAACCACACACTTTCTAGAAAAGGGACACGATACGAATGATTTTACTTGGTCTGTCTTAGATAAACCAATCATTACTCAGGCAGTTGCCAACATGTTTCAGTACTTGTCCAGAAAGGAGCAGCGTTGGGTTTTTAGGTTGCCCACTGATACCAGGGGTCTGGATGATGATATACCCTGGTTCAGTCTATCTCGCCCCTAATGGGATGACCCTTAAATTTGATGTGTACTTTTATATGAAGGCAATGCTAATTCGATTTTTGGTGAATGAGTTTAGGTTAACAACATCTAACTTTCTCACCTGAGCTATCTAATGAGGCATTATGACACTGGTCTCTTTGTTTTGTTAATACGGTGTCTCCAAGCCTTTGTTGGACTCCACAGGCCTCTTTTAGCAAGTGCTATCTGGCTCCAATGGACAGAATATCCTTTGGCCATATTCCCAGAATAGGATAAATTTACACATTTTCTTGTCAATCAATTTACAATATGTGACAGTGCAACCTTCCAGTAAGTCACACTCCACCCCTTTCACCTGGCAACTATATACTCTGACACTATTGTGCCACTGGGTGTTGTCAAAGTTTTGACTTCACATGTCAAGACCGGAGCTTTTATTATGGTCACCTGACCCCCTCCTGTCACCACACACTCAGGTACTATTGTGCCGACAAGAGTGGTGGTGTCGATAAAGTTTTTTGTATTCAAGAGCTGCCTGGAATCTCTCAAGACTGAGTCTGTTTTTGCATTTTCCAATCCAGTTTTGGTTGCCATTTTTACAATACATCTCATGTCCTGCACTGCCTTCCACAAGGTTTGGCTAACACTTTCCATTTACTGTTTCTCCCATTAATTGGGTTACAGTCTCCCAAAGACAGCGTCACAGAGGATTCACCACCACATCATGGTGGGCGGAGCCACGCTCTTGGCTGGGGCTTGAAATATGGGCATGCCTCTTTTTCTGGCGTCCCTTCCTAGGTGCACGTTTTCCGGTCCGGAGGATGGCATTCTACAGGTACGGAGGCGCAATGCTTCTGTTTCTTTTCCCTCTCCCTGTTTTTCATAATTTTGTTAGGTATATTGGCACCAACGATTCGTTAGCTACCTTTCTGCCTTCGTTGACATTGACCTTGACAACCTGGGAGCTCACGAACTCTATGGAGCCGTGCGCAAAATATTTCCCGGTTTGAAAGCGCAGCCCTCACTTTACTCGTTATATCACATGTAGTCCTATATGTAATCTCAGTGTGCTATCTCCATTTACGTCCACAGCTTCGGCCATGTAGACGGGATCTGCACAGCTGTGGGTTTTGGTATCGGGCGTTCAGCCCCGATCTCAGTTCACTTTATACACACTAAGCAGAAGTCCTGTGTATCGGGCGCTTTGTCCCGATCGCACTTCGTTATAAAAACCATTGAAACTACCTCCGCCTGGCGGGGGCTTACCGGGAGACCCCCAGTGGTTTCTATAACAAACCCCATGCAGTGAAAGTCATTAAGTGTGTTTTTTATTTACACTTTACAGCGATTACAACATGCATTTGACTCCTCATGATGACTAGGGTTGACTAGCCGGCCGGCTGCCAGCTATCAATATACTTTCATTTCTACTACGGTAGCTGCACTTGGGTGTGTACTCCTCACCACCCTCGAGAGTTTATAGATGTAGTGTTTTCTGGGAATATAATGTGCCATTTCAGAAAGTGGCTTATGTCTTTTGGGACCAGTACACTTTTTTTTTTTTTTAACTTTATTTCTCACTTTGGCAATCATCAAGACATAGCAAGATTACAAGTTCACTGTCGTTTGCATAGCAGTAGAATGAAAAATAACCAAGGAGTAAGCAATTTAGAATAACGTCACATCATTATCACAAAACTGACATGTCTTATGCATTGGAAACCCAGCAGTACAATGCCGCATTAAAAGGAACGTGCAGTCCCACATGTCTATCCCCTCCTATACGACTTGACAGTTCGTGGTGTACAGTGAAGCTCTAAATTCATATAAACATCTACGCTCAGAATAAGTTGGGAAGACTTAAAAAATAACAAATTATGAGGAGTCCACCAAATGTACAGTGTCGATGTTATGTGTTGCCAGCCAACTCACCCTACTCCTTCTGGGACTATGCCGTGGTGCAGTTGAGAGCTGGAGGCTCGCTGCAGATTATCTGTGTACAGTCTGAATGGACCCCAGATATCTTTAGGCCGGGAAGAGCCCGGCAGTAACCCGGCATACACCTCGCAGTTTGTATTACAGTAAGCTAGGCTGCGCAGCCAGCCTGTCCGGGTAGGGGCAGATTTGCGGCCCCACAGTAAGGCAATTTCACGTTTGGCTAACAGTAAACTTAGAGCTGCGAAACTTCGGACCGTTTTGGGGAAGTTCACCGTATATCCCATTAGTGCTACTTCCGGAATGGGGGTAAGAGTTAGCTTCGTCATAGTCCCCAATGTGCTGTGTACTTCTTCCCAGTAGGTGCGAAGTTTGGGGCAGGTCCATGTGAGGTGAGCAAAATCAGCATGTGGGGCCGCGCATTTGCGGCAGGTGTGCGGTCTGGTCGGGTCTAGTTTGTGTGCCTTGGCGGGAGTGATATAAATTCTGCGCAGGAATTTGTAATGCAGCAGCTTATGTCTACTGTTTAGGGAGACATCTTTTGTCATTGTGCAGCATTTAGCCCACTGATCGTCCGTGATGGGATAGCCCAGGTCTTTCTCCCAGTCTGCGCGAATCTTGTCGTCTTGCGCGGGCCGTAAAGCCGCACAGACCTTATATAGCTTAGAGACGAGGTGTGTCCTGCTTGGGCTTTCGATTATTAGCGTTAGGGGGGGGATGATTCCGGTTCCAGGGGAAAGCTTGGCAGCGCAGCGCAGCGCAGAGCGGATACGGTTCAGCACAAAGCTGTCCATGAAGGTGGCGGGCTGGAAACGGTCATCTTCCGATGGGGAGAAGATATGCCCCTCAGGGTAGAGGTCCTGTAGTGTTGTGATGTCGAATTTGGTTAAAGTGCGCTGGATCAGTTTTTCGCCAGTGATTGGAAGCCAACGGGCGTTCGGGACAGGCAAAGCCGAGGAATACAGTATGGGGGCAGCGGTGACCCGTCGCAACTTGTCCCAGGCCCAAATGGTGGTGGAGACCGTCTGTATATCCGTAGGATCTCTGGGAACTCCCCGGGGCAGTACGGTTGATAACCGTTCGGGAAGGACAAAGTCCGCCTCTGGACGAAGATAGGGGATCCGTGCGTTTGGGTGAAACCACGCGTGTGCATAGCAGCATTGAGCCACTAAATAATATAGTTGGAGATCTGGTACGCCATATCCGCCTCTATCGTATGGCAGAGCAAGAATTTGCCAGCGAACGCGTGCTTGTTTGCCTCCCCATACCAGCCTTATGAGGAGCTTGCGCAGTTGCAAAAAAAACCCATTGGTGAGGGGGATAGGTAAAGATACAGAAACTTGGGTAGCACTATCATCTGGAGAATTGTGACCCGGCTGGCTATGGACAAGGGTAAGTGTAGCCATATCTCAATTTGAGATTCAAGAGTAGTAATTGCTTGACCATAATTGAGGCAGAGAATCTGGGCAGCGTCGAGATGTATATGAATGCCCAGATATTTGACGGAATCAGCGCACCATTCAAGAGGGAATTCGCACTCCCAGGGAATCGTGCTGGAAGTTAACGGGAAGATGACCGATTTACGCCAATTAATGCCGAGGCCAGAGAAGAGGCCGAACCGCAGTATTTCTCTGATGAGAGGCTCTAAGTTAACCCGGGGATCCCTAACATAAAGGATGGTGTCATCTGCATATAGAGAAATAAGGAGGGGGCCAGGGTTGAATTGCAAGCCCCTTTGCAGGTGCCGCTCCTGAAAGTGGCAAATTAGGGGATCCATGGCCAGAATAAACAGTAAGGGTGATAGTGGGCAGCCCTGGCGTGTGCCGCGGGAGAGTGAGAAGGGACGGGATAAGGTGCCGTTTATGCGGAGCCGCGCTGTGGGGTGTCTGTATAGTAGGGCGGTGGTGGCTATGAAGCCCATGGGCATGCCCATGCGGTGCATTATCGAAAGGAAGAAGGGCCATTCTAGAGAATCAAAGGCCTTCTCTGTGTCTAACAGGATTGCGGCTGCAGGAACCGCAGGATCGATCCTATGGAGGACCGAGAAAAGAGTCCTAAGATTTAAAGAGGTGGACCGGTGGGGGACAAAGCCAGATTGGGCTGGAGATATGATGAATTCCATCAGCTGGGAGAGGCGATTAGCGATGATTTTGGCTAATATTTTATAGTCTAAGTTCAGGAGTGATAATGGCCTGTAGGAACCACAAGACGCCGGATCCTTTCTGGGTTTGGGGAGAAGGATAACAACCGCTTCCCTGAGCGTGGGGGGCAGTATTTGTTTCTGGAGGGCCTCAGCATAGACTTCAATCAGCTGTGGGGCTAGCAGGTCTTTAAATGTCTTATAGAAGTCCCCAGTGAAGCCGTCTAATCCAGGAGCTGAGGAACAGTGGAGAGTGTCTATGGCGCCAAGAACCTCTGTTTCCGTGATCGGTTCTGCAAGGAAGTCTTGCATGTCCTTCTCTAGGTACACCAAAGCTATTTCGGAAAAATAAGCTTCCTGTGCCAGAGGGTCACCCCCTGTTCTGGTGGAGTACAAAGCCATGAAGTAATCTAGGAATTCCTCATGGATTGCCGAAGTGGAGGTGAGTGTCTGATCTGCAGAGGAGTGTATCTCGGTGATGCAGGTTTTACTGTAGGGGGCCGCAGCATCTGTGCTAGGACCCTGCCCGGTCTCTCACCCTCCCCGTATCGCCTAGCGGTTTGATATTTGCCAAGGTATAATATCTCACGGTCTGCAGCCTCACGGAATTCAATCAGGAGAGCTAACCCGCGACCCGTCGTGTCAAGAACTGAGGAGGTCAGTGCAGTGTCGTCTAAGTTAGCGAGTTCACGCTCAATACGTGAGCTCGTGGTGCAGAGGCTCTTCAGTACACCGGAGTGTTTAGCTATGCACATGCCTCTGATGTAGGCCTTGAAGCCCTCCCACAGGACCGCCCATGTGTCCCTGACCCAGTGTTGATAGTGAAATAGTCTTCTATAGCCTCGCAAACTTCTTCTTTAAAAAGATCGTCATAGTGTGCACGGCTCGGGAAGCGCCATTGGCGTTCAAACCCCTCTGGACGAGGGATCCTCAAATGGAGCTGTTGGGACCAGTACACTTGACACTCTGAAGTGGGGGCTTTGTGCTTACAGAAGTTCGCTCTTTGTAGCTTTCACGCCCCTTGTCCACTCAGTGTAATTACTCTTGTTACTGTTAGGCTGACATCCTGTCGGCAGAGATTTGAGACATTACCTTAGACCAACGACTACTTGTCCCTCACGTTCCACAGTAAATCCTGTATGAATGATAGTGTCCATGCCATTCACATTATATTAACCAATGCTGTGGATAAGTATATTTGCCTACATTAAGGTCCTAGTAGCTCACCTAATTTGTTTTAAGAACTGTGCTTATATCTGCTCTACTGTTTTTTTGTGTATTTGTATTTGTATGACTGAACTTTACAGTCAAGTTTCATTCCCCACTTTCCTCCTATAGGAACTGGATGCCACCTCGAGTGTGTGTGCCGAGGTTAAGGTGCCATTAGCTCCCTCGATAACACGGGTAAGCGCTCTGGATAGTCATGTGTATATTGTTATAGGCCACGTCTGCATTTTTTTAACATGTACACATGTGATTCATAAATGAGTGCGTGGTGGTATGTGTTATACATTGTTATGCTAACACCTTGTCTCTTTTCAGGGAAGACGCTGACTAGCAACTAATTTGAGTGGTTAATATACCCAAAAGCTGGTTGTATGCCTTTCTTACCACCTACTCAGTTTGGTATGCGTGGTTACTTTACTTCACTTTTCACGTTTTGGTCCTGAAGAAAGCCGATACACCTCCACGGAGGGTGCCAGGCTGAAACATGTCGACCACTAGTCTATGACAGGTTGAATTCCCCTGCCATAGCTCAACCCTTTTAATTCTGACCTCTGGGGGTTTCATTAAAGTTTGCTCTGACATACCAAGGAGTTAGTTTTAGTTCACTCTCACTTTCCACTTCACTCCCTCCACACCCTGCTCCCTCTTAAGGTTTTAGGATACCTCTTCTTTATATTCAAAACATCCCTGAGCTCCTCCCTCTCAGAGAGGGGGTTGTAGCCTGCACTGCAACTAGGTTTGCAGTGTGAGGAGGCTACCCTATGATGAAGCATGCCATCCACGGGTGGGTGAAGGAAACTGTTCTTTAAAAGGGACTCCCCCGCACTCCTTCCGAGTTTCAGACCCAGGGGATTTTCTTTGTGTTTTTTGATTGTGTTAGAGGGGAGTCATGCCCTGCTGGTCTCTAAACCTCCTCATGCCTCATCTGTGTGTTTTGTATATTGTTTTGCCAACTGTTATTTCATACATATCTGTATTTTTACAACTGTATTTATCATGGTTGTTAGTGTATGTGCCTTCTGTACGCCTGTGTAGTATACAGTATCAAGCCATTGCCAAATGGTAGAGGCCTTATTAGGACACTGGGAACATTATGTTAGATTCCTTAGATGCTATATGTTTATAGGGAAAAGTTACGACAAAGCAAGTAGGCCTTACTTATTTATAGTGAAACGTATGTGTGAAAGTCAATAGACTTTTAAGAGTGAATTGTTATTACAGTGTGCTACCTCATGTAGACAGGTATATTGTTACATGTGATCTTGCAGATTACCTTAGTACAACAACACTGAACGCACCATGTGGCTAGACAATTTACACTATTGTAGTCCTTATTGTCTTTACACCAAATCTTTTAAATTATGCCATTCCCTATGACTAGTTCCCTTGGGAAACAATCGTATCCTTGAAATTGAGTAGAACTGCAGGTTCAGATAATGTCCCTGCTGTCAATATCAAATCTAAAAGTGAATGGTGGGCAGATTCCTCTTCGCATTTGTTTTAATGGAATGTTAAATTTGGACTATTCCCTAATACTTGGAAGGGCTCTGTAGTCAAACCAGTACTGAAGAAAGTTGATTGAAGCCTGCTCTCTAATTAAAAGTTAACAAGTGTTTTGGATATTTCTGCAAAGGTTTTTTCAAACATCTTACTATCTCACTTAGAAGAATGGTTGTCAGCGTATAACCTTAAGATTGAACAGGAGGGATTTTGGGAGGGGCATCCCACCACTGGTCACTGCTTTGCATTTAAGATTAAGAAATATCTTGAAAAAATCAGAGGCTTTGTTTCTGTTTTGTCGACTTCCACATAGCCTTTGATATAGTATATATACAGGTAAAACATTATTGTATCTCAACCCACCAGTAGGTGCAAGATCCAAAAAGATATAGTTTACACGTGACATAGTGTGGCCCAAAAAACATACATTTCATGAAAAAGAATGGAATCAGTTATTCCAAATAAATGACAACAACAAATATATAAATATTGCACAGCTTTTATCCATTTATAATCTTAAAAAGGGGATACATGAAAAGAAGGGACGGAGGCCAAAAAAAGTAGGAAAGCCCACAAATGGAAAAATTACAGCGAGGCTGGCTGAGAATTTGTATGAATGATCGGGAGCCCCTTGGATTTTGAAAGGTAGCAATTAATGCTATTTTATTGTGAGATATGAAATGCGAAGATTTTACTCTCCCTTTATAGCTTATTTATCCTCGGCTGTATTTCCTCATGTAACTATGTATTTATTCTTCTGTATGTATCTAATCAATGGTGAAAATAAAATAAATAAATAAATAATAGAACAAGCCATTGCAATTTAAATGGTGTAATGAATCGAGTATACAAATTCTTAAACAGAGAAATATTAAAGAAACTAAAACAAGCTTTGCAATAAAGTTAAGTTCCCAGTTCAACAGCTGCTTAATGCTTGGAGAAAGTTTTATACTGGAACAGCGATCACATAAATATTTTCAATTTTTAGATGATAGTATGATAGTTAGATCCAAGCTATGTATCCGAACATGGGTAAATTGCATACTCCGCTGCAACAACTTGGCATCCCTCAGGCACACTAAACCACCAGTTCAGTAAAACTAGCTACTACCTTCATCCATTGATCTGCTAAAGAGCCGCCCCCTCTGCTATCGCCCAGTTTTCCAATTATTTCTATCAAATACCATGGGGTGGACCGTTAGAGACTTTCATTGTAATGTAGTGTCGCTGCAAGCTACACCGAAGTTCAAATCCAAGAATCTGTTGGTAGCTTTCCTCAATTCCTACCTAACATACAAATTGAGCAAGCAAATTTCCACAGTATTTAGCAACTATCTGTTCAGTGTTTTTTCCAATTTGGATGTAACCCCAAGCCAGAAATGAACAGTCACCGGGCAGCTCTAGATTATGAGGGTGAAATCTGCATCAACAAGAGCACACCTGTGGCAGCTCAAGTTGGTGACATGCATCATAGTGTTCAAACTATGGGGTGTAAGATATATATGGGCGTAAGATATGTAGTACGTAAATAGTTAAACAGTGCAAATTTAAAACTAGTGCTTCTGGAGATTGCTTATGTGCATTTAATGGTCTGCTCCCATTCTTTTCAATGAAATTGCCTACCTATTATGTCCTCGTACCTGGCATACAGAGCTGGCAAACCAACTGATACCATAGACACCATTGTTGTGTAAAATCAATAAATCAATCGACGGCCATTGCAAAAGGTACTTATAAGGTGTAGTAGGTCATGTGTTGGAGGCTCTAGGTTTGGTTCTCCCAGATAATGATTTAAGGTCAGCACCAATGCTCCATCAACCAAGAATTGAGCAACTGGGAAACCACTCTCTTGGTAACACTCTCCAAGCTTTGTCGGGGCCCCTCTGAGTAATAGTCCCTCACGGTACCAATGTCCACAGTAGTCCATTCTCTCAGCTGACGGGCAGTGAAAACCACCCCCTTCGAAGTGGGCAGCCAAATCAGGGGTAGAGCTAGAGCATATAAGGGATCATCACCAATAATAGCGCAACCAGGACTACCTCTCCAAATTCCCTTAATTCTAGCAAGTTAACCCCTGCAAGCTATCTAGCAGGCCATTGTAACTGCACCTCTAATAATATATCTCATAGTCAAGCACTCCAAGACCTCCACTTTGTGTCAGCCATTGGAGTAAATACAGGGAAGCACACTGGTTTCTCCCATCCTAAATCAGCTCCATGATTAGTACGTTCAAAGTTTCAAAACTAGTTCTGTGGTATACAAAGTTGTAGGTTTACAAAGTAATATAACATACATGACAAAATTATAATTTCCATAAGGCTATTCTAGACATGATGGGGAGTTTCAGTGTATGCCAAAAGGCCACATTACCCCCTCAGGGCTCGCAGAGAACACTACAGATTACCCTCTCTTATGTGCCCATCTAAGTGGTACATTTTAACTCCCAGGTATTTGAAAACCCTGGCTTCCCATTGAAATCACAAGCACCAAACTACACATGGTGGGCTTCCCAGCAACAGAGACACAAAAAATGTGCATGTTTTCCTCCAGTTGAAGAAGAGCTTGGACACTCTTTCCAGGTCATCTACAAGTTTTACATTCTATGGGACCCCCGTGTCAGCCTCTTGCAGATATAAAAGCACATCATTGGCATACAGCAAGATATTATGTTCTTGATTTAATACCTTTATCCCACTCTTCTGTTTGGAGTATACTAGCAAACGGCTCAACCACCAATGCAATAAACATCGGTGAGAGAGGGAGGCCCTGTATATTCCTTTGCTAAATTTTGTATGCATGAGATATGCAGTGGCATGTAAGCACGCTTGAGTGTGGATTCATATTCAACAGGATAACCCTTTATTCCATCCCTCTCCCAGATTCAGACTTTGCCAAAAAAAACGAATATATAAATATGTGTCACGATCCTAACCCACTTACAAGAAGACAAGAAGAAAAGGTGAAAAATCATGTATCTAAACAAAGGTGAGAACATAACATCATGAATGCTGTCTATCCATGACCATGTGTTAACCCTTCTGTGCCAGGCTAAACATAAGCTGCCTGAAGAAGGGACAAGCCAAATAATACAAAAAATATATATCTTAAGTGTATTAAGATCAGTCTCTGCCTCCTTGTATGGTTAAAGTGAAAGAATCCGTATTTTCCGGTAATATAGGCACAGTGTCCTTAGTAAATGAACAAGGAGGCAGTAATATCGTGCTGCAGTAAACATAAAAAACATGTTTAAATAAGCACATCCTATAGATCGTGGTCAAAATATCCACAGACCAAGTGGCATGTCACTAACAGTCAAGAAAATAATTGCTCCGATACCTAGAGAGTACCCATTGATATACCGTAATTGTTATTGATAGTACCAGGAAGTAATCATATAATCTCTATGAGTATCACAATGTAATGATGTCTAATGGTCCTGAAATGGGCATATTCTTATCACATGTTGGAATCCGCATGCATTACAAGTGAATTGCAACAATGCAACAGTTAGTTATATTGTGTTTCCTACCAGTTACTTGATAGAAGAGAAAGTGTCTCACTGTAAGTTACTCGCATCAGTCAAACTCACTGGCGGCACTTGAAATAGTTGTATGTGACAGTCAAGCTTAAATGCACAATGCAGGTGTAAATAATATAATATGCCAATCAATAAATTAGGGTTCTTATAGAGTTAAGCTAATCACCCGTTAAGGTCTCAAGGAGCTGGGGGTGTGGGGGGGTCATGTTTCTGCAGTTCAGTTGAAGAGCCAGGTCTTGAGGTCCTTGCTGAATTGAGGCAGTGAAGGTGATTGCCTGAGGTGTGGAGGTAGAGAGTACCAGGTCTTTGCATTAAGGTAGGAGAAGGATCTTCCAACAGATCTGTGGGACAGTGGCCAGGGCCAGTTGGGTAGAACAGAGATGTCTGGCGGGTGTGCAGAAAGAGAGATGGTGGTTGAGGTATGCAGGTCTGGTTTTTTGGAGAGGTTTGTAGGTGTGCATGAAGAGCTTGAAGGTAATTCTTTTGTTGATCAGGAGCCAGTGAAGGTCTCTCAGGTGACTGGAGAAGTGGCTACAGCGGCGCATGTCCAGGATAAGCCTTGCAGAGGCATTCTGGATGCTTTGCAATTTCTTTTGGAGCTTTTGGGTGGTGCCGGCGTAGAGTGTGTTACTTTAGTCGAGCTTGCTGCTGGCGAGGGCCTGGGTGACCATTCTCCTGGACTCGGTGGAGATCCACTTGACAGTCTTCTGAGGCAGGCGGAGTGTATGGAACCAAGAGGATGAGACACCATTGATTTGGCGGTTCATTGAGAGTGAAGAGTCGAGGATGATGTTGAGGTTGCGTGCATAGTAGGTGGGAGTGGGGGGGTTCTGAGCGCTGCGGACCACCAGGAGTTGTCCAAGGCAGAGGGAGTGGTGTTCAGGAAGAAGACTTTGTTTTTGTTGGAGTTGAGTTTGAGGCAGCAGTCCTTCATCCAGTCGGCGACTGCCTTCATTCCGTTGTGAAAGTTGCTCTTAGTGGCTTTAGGTTTGTCAGTGAGGGAGAGGATCAGCAGGGTTTTGGCGTAGGAGATGATATTGAGTCTGTGGTTTCTGACGATGACTGCAGAGGGTGGGGCTCAGAGAGGACCCCTGAGGAACTCCACAGCTGATCTCTATCGGTTCTGAGGAGGATGGTGGGAGCTTGACTCTCTCGGTTCAGCTGGTAAGGAAGGAGAGGATCCACTCTAAGGCTTTTCAGCAATTGCCGACATCATGGAGTCTTGTGCAGAGGGTGTGGTGGGAGACAGTGTCAAAGGCGGCAGAGAGGTCCAGGAGGATTAGAGCTGCTGTTTTCCTTGGTGGAGGAGAGTGAGGATGTCGTCTGTTGCAGCGAGGAGTGCAGTCTCGGTAAGGTGGTTTCTTCTGAAGCCTGATTGGGAGGGGTGCAGGGTGTGGTTTGTTTTGATGAGTTCAGTGAGTTGGGCGTTGATGGCCCTTGCAATTACTTTGGATGGGAAGGGGAGCAGAGCGATGGGTCTGTAATTCTTGAGGGCCGTCGGGTCAGCAGAGGGTTTTTTCAGCAGGAGGTTGATCTCTGCATGTTTCCAGACTTCAGGGAAGGTGATGGACTCGATGGAGCAGTTGATGGTGTGGCAGAGTTCTGGGGTGATGGTGGTGCCGGCTCGGTTGCAAATGTGGTGGGGGCAGTGGTCCGAGGGCGCTCCTGAGTGGATGGTTTTCATGATCCTTAGGGTGTCATCAGTGGTGAGGGTGCTCCAGTTGAGCAGGGTCAGCTGGGATCTGAAGCATTTGGGTGTGGAGGTTGCGGATGGGGTGGGTGAGTCCTGCTTAGCGAAGCTGTCATAGATATCTATGATCTTGCGGTGGAAGAAGGTGGCGAGGTTCTTGCAGAGGTCTTGGGAGGGTGGGATGTCTGTGCCAACCGTGTTGGGTTTGGTGAATTCTTTGATCACGGTTAAGAGTTCTTTGTTTGTGTGTGCGTTGGTGCTGATACATTCCTGTCTTTCTGGTTCTGATGAGGTAGTGGTGTGTGGTGATGGCGGTTTTGAAGGCTGCATGGCCTACCGATGTCTTGCTGCTACTCCATCTTCTCTCGAGCTGTCTGCACGTGTATCTGGACTCTTGGAGGGCAGGGGAGAACCAGCTGGCTTTCTTGAAGGGCTGCTTGCCAGGGGCTTTCCTGAGGAGAGCCAGTGTGTTAGCACAGTAGGAGATCTATAGGTGGAGGTTGCGTCCTGAGGCATTGGCGTCCATGGAGATCGACTGTGAGGTTTTGCAGAGGGAGTTGGTGAGTTGGTCTTTGGAGACCTTGTTCCACCTTCTGCACGGGTAGCGGTGGGCGCATTGGTGTTTGGTGGGTTTGGTGAAGGAGAAGTGGACGCGGTAGTGGTCAGTCCAATGTAGTCTGGAGGTGTGGCTGACGGAGATGTTGTTGCTTGCGGAGAAGATGGGGTCGACCGTGTGTCCTGTGGAGTGGGTTGGGGAAGTGACCAGTTGTTTGAGCATGATGATGGCAAGGTTCTCCAGTAGGGATGAGGTGTTGTGGTAGTTGAGTTTGTCCAGGTGGAAATTGAGGTCACCGAGGAGGATGTAGTCCGTTGTGGCTAGAGCGTGGTGTGCGAGTAAGTCGGCTATAAATTCGCTGAAGGGGGGACTGGGTCTGGGAGGTCTGTAGACGAGGATGCTGCGGAGGGTGAGGTTTGGGTTGGTGTGGACTTGGAAGTGGAGGTGCTCCATGTCGGGTGAGTGGTCTTCAGAGCTAGTTGTGAGGCAGAGGTTTTTTTTGTGCATGATGGTGATGCCTCCTCCAGGTCAGTTGGTGCGGTCCTTGTGGATGATTTTGTAACCATCACGGATGGCAGTGGAGATGTCCGGGGCTGAGGTGGGGTTCCTCCAGGTTTCCATGAAGAAGGTGACATTGGGGGAGATGGAGTCGAGCTGGTCCCAGATCTCCACAGCATGTTTATTGAGGGAGCATGTGTTGAGTAGGATGTAGATGAGGTGGTTTAGTCTAGTTCTTGGGGGCCGTGCAGTTGGTGGGTCTGGTGTGCAGTGGCAGGAGACGATGCAGCTGCGGCAGGTGAATGGGCCTGGGGTGTCATTCGGCGATGCAAGGTGGCAGGCGGTGGTTCATCCGGTGTTGAGGGCATGGAGGATGCTGGTGTCGTGTCAGTGAAAGGTGTGGGGACTTGGGTGTGTGGCACTGTGTGCGATCCAGACATGGACATGCACAGATGGGCTTGCGTGCCAGTGGCTCACCTGCTGCACGAGGCAGCCATTAAGTAGTGGTAGGGAGGTGGGAGGGGCTGGTCAGCTTGGAGGCGGGAAGCAGGGCTGGAAGGGGACAGGGCCACAGCAACAGAGCAGCAGCCAGGGTGGGATGAAAAGAGGCACAGAATAAGGGGAAAAAGAGAAACACAGAAGAAAAATAGAAAATGAAAAAGGCTAGAAAAGCAGAACAAGAGATGAGAAGGAACAGGAAAGCAGAGACAGACTCACCACTGGACCACCAGGGACGAGGCGCAAGTGGGATCCTGCGGGTGGAGGAGGCCCTTGAACTCGAGACCTGGAGCACAAAGGGGCAACAATGGGCCAGATTGCAATTTGTACAAAAAGGAACATTATGAATGTGTGATAAATGGTAGAGGAGGTCATGAAAAAGAGTTTAGGCAGGGAAAAGGGTACGGCTATGTCTGAACTGGGGTGGCGTGGTGAAGCAAAATAACGATGGATTTAACCCAGATCTGTGACTGGGGGTGAATGTTTGCCAATGTGCAACATTCCGTCCATCATCTTGTGTGTTTTGCATTTCGCCCTAAGTGGGAAGGGTATGCCCAGACGTGGGTCCCGTGCTCACTACGCCACTGGAGTCAAGCTATCCTGGCTGATGAGGGCTGAAAGCCCGAAACCGGTCCTAGGATGCTTGATTCCGGTCCAGGGAAGACATGGCTTGGCAGTTCGGTCTGGACTGTTCCCATGAGGCACAGGGTCAAGACTGATTTGCATATGGCTATGTCTGAACTGGGGTGGCGTGGTGAAGCAAAATAACGATGGATTTAACCCAGATCTGTGACTGGGGGTGAATGTTTGCCAATGTGCAACATTCCGTCCATCATCTTGTGTGTTTTGCAGGGAAAAGGGTACGGCCAGACACTACATCATAACCCAGAAAAGTTTTCTCCTTTGCATTATGGTACATGCAGTGCACAATTTGCGCTCCCCTCAGTGTTGACTGCGGTGTCAACGCTACAGTCAACACTAAAGTGAGGAGTCTAAGGGGCCTTAGTGTTGACTGTAGTGTTGACACAGCAGTCAACACTGAGGGGAGCACAAATTGTGCACTGCATGTACCACGATGCAAAGGACAAAACTTTTCTGGGTTATGATGTAGTGTCTGGCCGTACCCTTTTCCCTGCCCAAACTGTTTTTCATGACCTCCTCTACCATTTATCACACATTCCTAATGTTCCTTTTTGTAAAACTTGCAATCCTGCTCATTGATTACACTTTATTTGGCCCCAGCCGGAGATTACGGCTCGAGCCGGAGAGTACGGTCCGGGTGCGGAGAGTAAGGTTCGGGTGCGGAGAGTACGGTCCGGGTGCAGAAATTCCAGCCCGAGTGCAGACGTAAAGTTAGTAGTTGTAAGTGCAGTCTGTGAATACCAAAAATCCAAAGTGCCTTCTGTGAATACCAAAAGTAGTAAGTTTAGGATTTTGTCTCCGATTAGTTCTGTGAATCAGCCCCATACAGTTCAGATAAGACAGTAGCACTTGCATACTACTATAAAGCACCCTACATTATTTGCCTGAGTGTACCTAGCCTAGATATGTAGGTGTAGCATGTATAGGTGTATAGGTATATATGTATATAGACAAGAATCCCCTAGGGAAGAACCAACCCCTCACCTGATGGTAGAAATTGAAAGACACTGTCTCTGCTCCGATGACAAGGGATGTCAGACCGTTGCGTGTCAAAGATTCAGCGTGCAGGACCCCGTGTCAGCGTGGAAGGAATTCTCCTCTAATTTGCAGGGGGGAATAAGGGTCTTATATACTAGAGTGGTCACTCCAGGGTTTCCTCTAGAATCAATATGTTTTGAAAACAATCATAAATCTTTTGAAAACAATCATAAATGTTTTTCTAAAACCAAGCGATCATGCACAACGGGCCTGTTGGCTAAGGATGAAAAAAGTGGTGACCCTTATACAGAATAATTATGCAGTGCCTAAGGACATGTTTATGTACATCAGGTACAGGGATTATGATAAAATGCTAAGAGCCTGGTGTCGAAGAGACAGGAGCAAGCTACTAGGTAGAAGGTCACCTGTTCAGAACCGTTATTGTTGTGTGGATAGGACAATGTATGTAAAAGGGGGACATACATGACAGGACTAGCCTAAAGGACATGACACACCACACTGCAATATTAATGGGAAACACATAGCCTATGTCAATAATTCTGCTCCATGGAAATGACAACGCCCAATGGACATACTTATTATAATATGTACGCATGTCCCTTGACATTAGATGGGACCCACCATGTACCCAATGACCCATAGTTTTTTTTTTTTTTAATAAGAGATCTCCCCCAGCATGATGGCAGCACATTTCTAACTGGTCAGACGTTACATTATAAACATGTATTCTTGTTTATAACTCCTCCACAGAGGTGAGATATCCATAAAATAAGGCTGGGATTTACTGACCTTCACGGTCCTCAATCCTCTCCTCCGTATGTGTCTATCTCAAAGTTTCATTTCCGCCCGTCCCAACATGGTGACCAAGGTTATCGATCCATTCGTTACACACCTGCAAGCGTTTACACGAAGTGGACATAAAGATAAAGACCTTTCCTCCCCGGGCTCCATGTCTCAGCGAGGAAGCATAGCCGCTGTAGGTCTAAAAGAAGATGCCACTCCGTATCTGAGTAAGAACTGTAAACTAAGGAACTCGCTACCAAAACAATGGTAAGAGGATTCCATTCTGATAAATGTGTTTCGTTTGTCCCCCGTAGGACGCTACTTGGCGCTTCACTCTGCCACATCCTCCTGGGGTCCGAGTTGGCCCTAATGAGGGTGAGTTGTGGTTTCTTCTAGAATCAAGATCGGACCACAGAACAATTTGTTCCTAGATACCATTTTCCCCAGCACATTATTCATGATTGGCGATGAATGTGCAAGTTGTTTTATCTCTTTAAATCACTTGGGGGATGTAGTCAATATTAAAGCACATGTGAATAGTATACCACATAGATTGTGGCTACTTAATAATCGATATATGTGTTTCATGTAATGCTTGTCTCTTTGTTTTCCAGGTTATTTTCTGACCAGGTCAAGGTACAATTGCACTTTGCGACCTGATGTGTGATTGATTACTGCATCACTTACTACTAACTATTGAATCAAGTCACTGAGTAGTGTAGGTTAATAAAATTAGGTCCTGAAGAATTGCCATTTGATCTGTTGTAGACAGACATACTCAAGAAACATGTTGACCACATTATAGAACAAATTGACACACCTTGCTCATCAAGACCATTGTATCCCAATTGAGCACCACATCTTTTAATTAGGGTAGTGAGCTTTTTTTATTAAAATGTTCTAATATTAAGCATCACTTTACTTATTTTAATCCACCTCTAGCCACCACACTACATACACAACACAATCCACACACCCACACTTCACCTCACGGCATTTAAAAGATCTCAGACAAAGAGCTCCCTAGTGGGTGTCTGTCAGGCATGCAGCGCCGGCCCAATGAGGAGCATGCCCAAATGATGAAGCATGACACCTCTCAGGGTGTATAAGGGCACTTGCTCCTATAGGAGCTTTCTCCTTTAACCTGAAACAGGTGAAATGTTTTTCCTCCCCCTTTCACCTTACTTTAGAGGAACTGCACACCCCTGTCTATGATTAGACTACTTTTGGGCGAACCACTAGATTTTGAGGACGAGCTCTACTTGCCTGACTACTAGGCCTGGGCCAACAACCATAGAACTTTCTCTCCCAGTTTCTGTCACTGGTCTGCTTTCTTTCATTTAAAACAAAAAAACAACAAAACATAACAATATAGCTAGGGAAACATTATTTACTTTTATTTGTTTGTATCTCATTGACTAATTCATCCCCAACTTCTTACTCTTAGACATATTTTATTGCCGTATTGGAGTTGCAACTGTGTGCAGTGAAAAAGTCCCCCACACCCATTTCCCTCAAGGGCATTGGATAGAGAGAATACAAACAAATGTGTGCCTGCCTCCAACCCTGGGCCGTGACTATCTATCCCTTTCCTAGTTTATTACCCTAGCCGGACTGCCCCATATTATTTTATTTACACTGGCCAATGTCTGCTCTGCAATGTACCCCGATCACGGTGGCCGTGCCTGAAGAAGAACAGGTAAATGGCATGCATTGCACACTGAGTGATTGTTGTTTGTTGTGGACTTGTGATATGTGCTGAGAGATGATTCATGTGGTGGCAGGCAGTGTGACACTGGGTCTTTGTTTATTTGTAACTATTATGCTTAAAATGTGTTTGTGATGATGATTTACAATGGTGGTGGTCTACCAATGGCTGATCAATTTTTCCCTGAAGGTGATTTTTGTTTACTTCCCCTTTGAGAGATAGCGAGCTTTCTTTGCCAGGTCCACTGCACCCTGTTTTGTTTTGGTGTTTTCTGCTTTATGCTCTTCAAAGAATCAGACCAGAACAGTCCCTTAGATAACGCAAACACAAATCTAGTCTATACATAAAATGACTCAATGTTTCTCTTGTTGGGCAAAAACAAATTTGTACCAGAGAACATTTACACATATATTGTAACTTGGGTCTCTCTAGGGGCAGAAGGACAATTTGGTTTGGTTTACCTGTACTACTCATCATTCCTTCGTTTTCTTTTCCTTCCATAACAGATTTATGATCATCGGCTGCTCATGGCCAAGATGAATGTTGTCCTTGTGTAGAGTTTGTCTTTGTCAAACCTTTCCCCAAATCCCCCTTCCCATCCATTCATCGAAACCCCTAACCCTCTTCCCCTGGCCTGTATGATTAATTGAGGTGTGACAAAATAGTTTACACCATTAATTGATCACACACTTGGTGGGGCGGATGTGGCAAAAGCTATACCAACTCAGTATAGTCCATACTGGCAATACTATATATGCCATCCACACACAGTGTTCGATATTTTTTTCAGAGGAACATCATTGCCAGCATCATCATTCAGGCAATCTATTGTGTCAAAGGTTGCACTTGTCCACTTCGTAGCTCGCGTTGACTATTTTCTCTATTGTCTCTCTTCTTGTGTACGAGTAGTCTAGTCCCTGGTGACTGTCTCATTTTTTTTAAAGCTTATAATAACAGCATTAACTCTCTATTTCAATTTGATTAGTTTATTGCAATGAATAGTCCTTATCCTACAGTTTGAGTTCAGCTAGTGAGTGAGACCTTGCTTCTGAGGCCTTCACTGATAGACTAGTGCAGTAGCATGCTGCTACTAATGCCACCACCATGGCACCTTGGAATACCATACAGCCCTCGCTTCATCAGGTAAGAGAATGTGGTTGATTCATTGTTGAACTACAATCATTCTATATACAATGGAAATTCACACACCAACCCCCTCCGACTCCTTAGGGGTTACTATAGTTGCAGACTGCAGAGACTGGGAAAAGAGATTAGAAGGACAAGGGGGGTACCGCATAACTATTTTGTTGTTACACTATTAGCAGATTTTAAAAACTGGCTGTGGCAAAGGCAGCAGTGCGAAGTAAAACTGTAACACCCCAAAAAAGATTTCAATCTTAAAGTACAACTATAAAAAATGTATTTCCCTAACAAATATAAATAAACTAGTAAACCCACAACTGGCCCACGCCTCTCCCTAACCCCAACCAATGTCCCAAGTAGTGTCCAAGGAGTCCAAAAACGAAATTGTCCTTAAAGAAAATCCCCATAATGCCCCAGCTCCCACATTCCCACCCTCTCCCCACATCAAGTCCCACCCACCCAAAAAATTATTTAAAAAGGGACAGAAGAGTAGGCCTAATGGCGGGCTAGGAGCTTCTTAACGTGTCTCTCCAATGTGTCCAGATGTTCCTCCTACCTGGCTTCCAGGCGTGCCAACCTCAGCATAATGCGGCACTGAAATATGCGAAAATAGGGAGGAGAAGCAGTGGTGGAATGGACTGTGGCGATGGTGTACTGGAGGCACTGGGGCCTGGCTGGGGCCCGGGGCATTTGCAGCTGCTGCTGCCTCCTCCTCTTCCTCCTCGGCCACCAGTCACTGGTACTCGGCCCTGATGGCCCCAGCTTCCTCTGCCCGGTCCGGGCTGCTCTCTCCTGCCTGATAGGTTTCAGATTGGCAGGAGTAGCTATATCAAGAAAGAAAAAAGACAAATTGTAAACAATGCTCTTAGCAAAACACATACAATTATTTAGTGGCACAGTAGCAGTGCATTTGCTGGTTTCCATTGCCCATTCAATTTTGATCTGATTCGAGTTTCAGGCATTGTGCACTATGAAGTATACAAGTATTCGTCTCTCTCTTGTTGAGCTAAATTAATGTAGACATGCTAGCTCAGCTGGTGCCCTAGACAGACATACTCATGTCACGTTACTTTGCTACTGTCTGCAGGTTGGGCAGCTGTTCTAGACAATTATTCTATTCCTATCATGGCCATGCTCTGTTAAAGGCCTCAATTTCACCCTGACTACGAGGCAGATGAATAGTTACTTACTACGAATGATAGTTACTATAAATGATATACATCATGTGAGGTACTATAAAAAAAAGAAATTTGCCGACAGGCATCCTCCTGTCTGCCCAATGGAAAAGCAATGCACTACAGTACAGGGAATGGAGGGATTAAAGAAAAAATCTTCAGGCTATTGTGTTTCGCACACGTGCATCACAGTCTATCCCACCGGCAAAATGAAAAAGGCACTTACTCTTAGTCCCACTTTACTCCCTGGCCTCACCCTCCATCACCACATTTGACATAACTTTTTTCCAACAAAATAGATTTGCTTGGCAGTAAGGAAAATAATTAACTTAGGGCACATGTATTAAGCATTTTTGCGGTCGGAAATGGCCGATCGGTCCATTTGCGACCACAAAAATGCTTTTACATATGTATGAAACACAAATTGCGATTCAGTAACACATTACCGAATCACAATTAATGTTTGTGATTCAGTATTTGGAAGGGGCGTGTTTAGGGCGTCCCTTCCAAATACCGAATCTGAATGGCCACCATCCATGTGATGGCGTAGATTCCAAATGGCTCGCAAATTGCGACCTACCTCATTATTATGCATGAGGAAGGTCTATTTGCTACCCATTAAGAATCGCAAATGAAACTGAAAACAGTTTCATACATTAAGATTAGCGATTATGTTGTAATGAAAACGTTTTAGCTATTTTTGCTTGTGCATTATTCTATGTAAGTTAGCATTCGCGGCACCATTTTAGGTTCAGCCACCATTTTGAATCATGCTCGAAAACTGCTTCTTGCCTCTTCATGAAAATGGGTTGTGGAAAGTTTCGCTTCTCCAAGGTTGGGCCTTGCTCTGCTAATGAATACACTGTTCTTATTAGCGCATACCTTTCCCACAAGATAGAGGCCTTCTCCCACTAGTCTAGTGGTGGGCACGGGCAGAGTGACCTTGGATTGAAGATAGTGTGTGCCCGGCACCAGAATCGAAACCTATCCTTCTGTACTTTTTTGTTTAGCTGCATCTGCTTGGAAAATTCCATTATGGGCGTGCCCTCATTGGTTCTGAATAGTACATAATGTATCTCCATGTTTGCTGATGTCAGTCCCTCTCTGCAGCACTCCTAGAGACTGGGCAGACCGGGCTTCGCTCGAGTGTATCTGAATAAACATATATTGGTTTGTATTCACTACTGTCTGACCGACTCTTCATTTGGTATGGAAGGCTGAGAGGTGGTAGCGAGTGACCCGGGTGACCCTAATCGGGTCACTTCCTTCAGTTGGTGCCAGAACAGGGACTCCTTCGGGTGACCCATCCCCTCCCGTGGATAGGTGGGATCATGTAGTGGAATTGGGTGGTACCTGGGATCAAATTAAAGTATGGGATCAGGAGAGGAAGCCCAGCGATAAACCTAAGGTGGAGATACTTGCCTTGCCAGGCCGCATTATCACGTATATGCATTCTCTTATTCCACCGAGAAAATGTAATTGGAACAAGTTATCAGCTTGTCGTCAAAAGAAAGATGAGAGTGTGTCTGATTTTTTCACTCGGTTTGAAGATGTGTTTTTGGATTATAGTGGGCAGGATTTGTCGATTGAAGGAGGTGTTCGGTTGTTTGTCAATAGATTTGTTTCTGATTTGCTTCCTGAAATAGCAACTCGATTGCAGGCTGCCGAGAGCACTTGGTCCACCTCTTCCCCGTCTGGTATTTTGAACATGGCGCAGTATTATGAACACAGGGAAAATGAGGATAGGAGAGGACAGAGTAGAAGCATAAGGATTTGAAGATGAAGGTGTTGTTGCAGCAGGCTTCTAGAGGGAATGGTAGAGGACGTGGTGGTTTGGCCCGACCGCTTCCACGCACTAGCAGGCAGCCTAATACTACACCTTTAGGGCCCAACCAGTGTGCGTATTGTAAGGAGGAGGGACACTGGCGTAGCAAGTGTCCTGTGTTGTTGCAGAAGGTGGCGGCCCCCAGAGGACGAGGTTCTCGTGGACGGGGTCGTGGAGCTGGAGGAGCGGACAGGGTTCAGAATTCTGCAGCCTCACAGGGTTGTTCTGATAATAATTACTTTGATGACCCTCGGGCGGACAGTATTATCATGATGACTACGACACAGGTGATGTGACAGGAATGTCTTACAGCTAGGACAGCCAGGGACAGAGTGAGGGACCAGTTCCATTACCTGTAGATCAACGCAGTCCTTATGTTACTGCGAACTTGCATGGCTCGGCTAAGGAATTTTTAGTGGATATAGGTGCAACAAACAGTTCTATTTTTCGCTCTTTGGTCCCTGGGGCGGCTATGTCTGGCCATAATAATGTTTCGGTAGGTTTTTCTGATGTACTGGTTGTAAGCCCCCTTTCAAAACCTCTTGCATTGACCATCGGTCCTTTCAATGAGGATTCGCCATTTTTGCTGACGTCTAATTGTGGTGAGAATTTGATGGGTCTGGATTTATTGAAAAAGTTGCATGCCACAATTTATGGTTCCCCAGCAGGTGTCTATATGACTATGGGTCCGGATGTGGTGTGCGCTAAGCAGTGTCTGTCCAAAGATGCACCCCTTCCTGTTGAATTTAAGGATGTGCCACCAACTCTGTGGGCAACAGGCGACACAGATGTGGGATTGTTGCAGATATCGCCTGTTTCGATCTGCATTAAGGATGGTGCCATTTTACCTCGTATCCCTCAATATAAATTACCGCAGGCAGGTGAGCGAGCTCTATTGCAAATTGTGCAGGATCTGATTGAGAAAGGAGTGGTTGAGGAGGCGACTGCTAATATTTGTAATAGCCCTATTCTTCCCATTCTAAAACGGACACCTTCGGGTTCCCCTGATGATCATGCAGATGTCTATCGTTTTGTGACTGATTTGCGCGAAGTTAATAAAATAGTAGTTCCCCAGTTTTCTGTGGTCCCCGACATTACTTCTCTTTTAACAATGATTCCTTCTACTGCCAAATTATTTTCTGTCATCGATTTGAAAAACGCATTTTCAGTATTCCTATTCATCCTGATAGCAGATATCTGTTTGGGTTCACCCTAGCTGGTAGAAGCTTTAAATTCTGTCTCGCTCCTCAAGGCTATACAGAAAGTCTGAGTATCTATAGTCAGGCATTGAAAGGTCAGTTGGATTCTTTGTCGCTCCCCACATGTAATGTATTGCTACAGTATGTTGATGACTTACTCATCGCTTCTGACACAGAACAAGGTTGTAGGGACAGTACAGTTAAGTTGTTGTTGCACTTGGCACACCATGGACATAAAGTGTCCCTTTCCAAATTCCAGTATTGTCGACACAAGGTCACCTATTTAGGTCAACTACTGTCGAAGGAGGGTAGGAGATTGACTCCTGAGCGCATTAGTACCATTGTTAAAATGCCCATTCCACTGACTTAGAAAGAGGTGTGTGCCTTCATAGGTATCACTTCTTACTGTCGTCAGTGGATACCTAACTATTCCTTACTAACCAAGCCCCTGCTCGCACTAACCTCTAAAGATGTGCATGAGCCCCTGCCTTGGACGCCCGAATGTCAGCAGTCTTTTGAGCAACTAAAAATGCGCTTTGCTTGGCTCCAGTGCTTGGCACGCCTAACTACAACAAGCCATTTGTATTATATGTCCATGAGACAGCTGATTGTGTGCTTTCTGTTCTAACACAAAAATTTGGTGATAATCAATGGCTGTGTGCTTATTTCTCTGCTGTTCTTGACCCTGTCGCACGAGCCCTACCAAGCTGTCTAAGAGCGGTTGCGACTGTGGCTGTCTCTATAAGACAATCGGCTGGATTTGTACTTGATACTGACCTCACAGTCATGGTACCCCATGCTATTGATACACTTTTGAATAAGACAAAGACGCAGCACCTCACCAGTGCACGTTTGATAGGTTATGAATTGACCCTGTTTGCGAAACATATCACGATCAAAAGATCTGCCACTCTGAACCCGGCCACGTTACTGCCCCACCCTTGTGAAAATGATGAAAATGAGAAACATGATTGTATCTTCCGGACGGAAGAAGAGACGAAAGGACGGGTAGACTTGACTGATGTTCCCTTATCTGACCCACAAGGGGAACTATATGTCGATGGCTCATGTTTCAAATTACCAGATGGCACTACAACTGCTGCTTATGCTATCATTACATTGCGTACAGTCGTAGAGACATCATGAGTCCCTTACCAGTCAGCCCAAGCCTCCCGTATTTGAGCTTGTGAATTGGGCGAGGGACTGGTTGTCAATATTTATACTGACAGCCAGTATGCCTTCGGGGTAGCGCACAATTTTGGGTGACTCTGGGCTGAGAGAGGGTGCCTTATTTCCCATGGTACAAAAATCCAGCATGGTCACCTTGTATTGAGGCTTTTGTCTGCTTTGACACTCCCTAAGAAGTTGGCAATAGTGAAGTGTAGCGCCCATAGGAAAATTACTGAGGACGTAGGGAGGGCAAACGCTTTTGCTGATCAGACAGCTAAGGAAACGGCACGGACAAAAATGAAGAGAATGTTTGTGGCAGGACCTGCTAGGTGGGTACCTGAAGTTACAATGTTTGAGGATACGCTTGAGAATGTGAAAGAAATACAGAGCGAGGCCACAATAGAAGAATTAGCAGTGTGGCAAGAAAGTACAGCACAATTGAACGATGAGGGATGTTGGATGTTGAATTGACAAGTCAGGAAAGCAGAGATGGATGTTGCCAGATGCATATGTTCTCCCTGTAGTCACAATGGCCTATGGTCCAGCCCATATTAGCACTAAAGGTATTTGCAAGTTGTTAGATCCCGTATGGCGAAATGACAACATCCCAAAGACAGCCGCACATTTAGTGAAATACTGTATGGTGTGTATGATGCACAATCCTGGAAAGGGTACCCCTACACCACCCGGTAATTTTGCACCACCTGCTTTCCCCTTTGAGGTCTTTCAGATGGATTATATAGAATTAGACAGGTGTAATAATTTGAAGTATGTGTTGGTGGTTGTCTGTGCATTTAGGTAATGGGTTGAGGATTACCCCACTAAAGACAATACAGCTGTTACGACCGCAAAGGTACTCCTGAAGGAGTTCTTTCCTCGGTTCGGCTTGCCCCGTTTGATTTGGAGTGATAACGGAAGTCATTTTAATGCCAAGGTCATTCAATTAATTTGTGATGGTTTGCACATAAAACAGAAGTTTCATGCTGCAAATCACCCACAGTCAGCAGGATTAGTTGAGAAGTACAACAGTACTCTCAAACTGAAGTTGGCAAAGATTCAGGAGACAACAGGGTTACAATGGCCAGATGCTCTACCATTAGCTATTTTGTCGAGAAGAACAACAGCACATTCTAGGATAGGATTGTCACCATACGAGGTCATGTTTGGACACCCGGCAAATGTCTGGGGCGTCCCGCGCCCTCGTAGGTTTTCAGATATTGAGTATCCATTGTTGATAGACTAACTGTACCAGTTAACTGAAAATTTGTGTTCTATTCACCAACAGGTCCACGAGTCCCTACCCGCTACACCAGAGGGGCGCGGACATGATATTCGGCCTGGAGACTTCATACTAGTTAAGAATTTCCAGCGGAAGAAGAGCTTGGCGCCTCGCTGGAAGGGACCCGAGCAGGTTCTCCTGGCCACTCGAACTGCCGTGATAAGGTCGACCGGCTGAAATAACTGGATCCACGCCAACCACTGCCGCAGGATACCTTTGCCCTTGCCCTATGATCAGTGGGTGAGGAACGGCATAGGACACTGAGTGTGAGGAGGTGCCTCAGTTTGTCCCCTTCAGTGATGCATAGCTAACGTGGACCCAAATGGATGCGGAAAATGGTGAAGTTCTAAATGCAGCGGTCCCCCCAGAAATATGAGCTATTAAGGAGCTGCTGTTTGTTGATCCAACGGTGCCTGGGGCTGCCAGGTACAATTTGCGTCCTCGGTTGAGGGACTGTGCACAGAAAAAGAAGTCAGATTAGATAGGGATGGACTGTGTAAGTCAGGTGTACTTTATGATAGTACCAACAAAGTTAGTTTAGGGTGATGCGAGACTTGTGCACTGTTTGTCTTCAAACTTTGGACAGCACAGCATAAAGGGTATCCCTTTGGGGGTACCTTATCCTGATTGACGTAGGATACATCGCAAGCTTAGGACAGAGCAAGCTCCACCACCGGTGCTCAAGAGCGCCAACGTTGATGAACAATAGGAGCCTGTACCAGTGAGGCTCTGACGGACACTGGGAACACTTATCTTTGCTATCATTTTAGTTGCACCATCGTTTTGTGGCACTTCTTTCTTTGTTTAATTATGCATCCCTTTGATGAGGAGGAACGGCCCTTTGCACCACTGCGTTCAAAGAAGGGTTGGTCGACAAAGAGTAAAATAATTGGCATATTAGTAGATGTGATTGCACTAGCAACAATACTTGGAATATCCTGGTTTTTAGAGGAGAAGTTTCCTGCACATTCCTTGGTTGGTACAACTCCCGCTTCCCCTGAGCATATTTTTGTTACTCTAGCCCCCCACAAAGAGGCGCATAGACTGTCCTACACTGACAATGTATTCATACAAATGTTGCATCATGCTCAAAATGTGTCTAATGCCACTAATTGTTGGGTTTGTGGGTTGCTCCCTTCGGTCACTCATAAAAGTGATAACTTGTTGTCCCTGCCGCTGTCGTATATAGGCATCTGTGAGGGTTGGTTTCAATTGTTTCAGCTAGTGTACTTCCAATTTCACCTTTCAACTTTGGGTATGACACATATTGATTCTCATACTGCGCATGAATATGTATGCTTCTAACAAGGGTTTACCCCCATAGGACTGGCTGGACAGGGGACTCTAGGGATTCTGTCCTCAAAGTCATGTGCGAATACATATCGTAAAGTGAAGAACAATGCTTTGTTTCGAATGGAAATGGCTGATTTCCAATGGTTTAACACATTTGAGTACTTTCAATCCTTCCAAGCTCGAAATATTACCAAAGATAAGCCAATACCTATGTCAGTGGTCAATATGACAGCTAGTTTTTGTGTCAGGGGACTGGGGAGATAAAGGTGGGGTGTGTGTAAATGTAATTTCACCTACAAGCTGAATATGACTAATAGGCCGCCTTTGATCTTACCCCATAATGCCTATTTTGTTTGTGGGTCACAAGCTCACGTCTGGCTCCCGAGGGGATGGTCTGGCACATGTTATCTCTCTTTTCTTCTTCCCCTGTCCAATTATCATAAAAATCATCTGCTACAACGTAGAAGCACCTTCCAGACTTGAGTTAAAAGGGTTGTTGACACAAAGGATATAGATCAAACAGACACCACTGCGCAGCAGTTTGAGGACACTATAAAGGGCCTACTACCTTTCTGGAGCCCCATGGCTAATAGCCTTCATCTTCTTCAGTTAACAAGAGTTGTTGAGGGAGTTATCAATACAACTGCTGGGATAGTGGCAAATATCACTGCTGAGCTCCAGGCTACGAGATTAGTCACTTTGCAGAACAGGGTGGTGCTAGACGTCATCCTTGCAGATAGGGGAGGGGCTTGTCACGTCATCGGCAGCAGCTGTTGTGTTTACATACCTGATCACGCTCCCAATGTGTATGCAGCTATACAAAAATTACATAGACTCTCATCTGACATACATCAGGACACAGGTACGTGGACACTATTGGGGTGGTTTTGGAACATACTCACATCTTGGGGTTGGAAGATTCTCATCTTCTTGGCTTTGGTTGCTGGTATCTTCTTTAGATGTTGCCTCTGCATACAATGTCTCCCAGCTTGTTGTTCCTATTGTCTCAACGCCCTCACACCCAAACAGAAAATGTCAATTCATGATACTAATGCTGCAATTATGTTATAGAAGGACATTGATGATTTAATGCAGATTGACAAAGGTATTTTTGAGACCACATCTTTCCTTGCAGCCTCTATTCCCGACACTGAATATATGGATGTTCCGAATACTGACGTTCCTTTGTCTATGAAAAATGTTATATTATCTTTGATCATTTCCTGAAAAATTGTTAGCTCATGCTAAAAGGAGGGTCTGTTGTAATGAAAACATTTTCGCTATTTTTGCTTGTGCATTATTCAATGTAAGTTAGCATTCGTGGCACCATTTTAGGTTCAGCCGCCATTTTAAATCATGCTCGAAAACTGCTTCTTGCCTCTTCATGAAAATGGGTTGTGGAAAGTTTTGCTTCTCCAAGGTTGGGCCTTGCTCTGCTATTGAATACACTGTTCTTATTAGCGCATACCTTTCCCACAAGATTGAGGCCTTATCCCACTAGTCTAGTGGTGGGCACGGGCAAAGTGACCTTGGATTGAGATTGTGTGTGCCCGGCCCCAGAATCGAAACCTATCCTTCTGTACTTCTTTGTTTAGCTGCATCTGCTTGGAAAATTATATTATGGGCATGCCTTCATTTGTTCTGAATTGTACATAATGTATCTCCATGTTTGCTAATGTCAGTCCCTCTCTGCAGCACCCTAGTGACTGGGCAGACCAGGCTCCGCTCGAGCGTATCTGGATAAACATATATTGGTTTGTATACTCTACTGTCTGACCGACTCTTCATTTGGTATGGAAGGCTGAGAGGTGGTCGCGAGAGACCCGGGTGACCCTAATCGGGTCACTTCCTTCAGTTACCTTAATTGCTATTCAGAGAAAATCGCAATTATGTAATCGCTACTTGTTATAATGATACATGTGGCCCTTAGTCTACTGCTGGTAAGTTAGAGGGATTAGGCCGGATAGGTAGATGTTTCACCGATCATCATCAAGTGCCTCAGCCTTTCCTAGTAGTGAGTCACTTTGTTCAGCAATTGCTGAAAGGGAAAAAATTGAACTGATGTAATCCGTTATGGAAGCAATAATAAAATATACCACTTGACCAGAGGAAAGTGGCACATGCAAACATTTTGTTTTTCAGATTTTATGGAAGGCTGGGACAAAAGGAACTTAGGAAAGGACTGAGTTATGTACTAGGAAGTGACTGAGTGGGCACTGGGAGTGAAGGGAAACACAACTATTTTTCGCTCTGCCATTAAATTTGTAAATGGGCCTACACATTAAGTGAGGCAGAAGCACATTGCACAGACAACAATGCAGTGCCACCGATGTAACCATGCAGCCGATGGGTCACCCATGGGTGTCACTGGTGAAATGCCATGATTAGGGAGGGAGGGAGGTGATTGATGAGTAGTCTGAAATATCAACATCCTCAAACCTTTGAACCAAAAACCTTGATAAAAACCATTCCAAGCAAGTAAAGGGGAGAAAAACACCACTACAGAGGAGCACCCTAATCCCTTGTTTATTCTTCTTCCTAGGGTTTTTTCCATTCATCATTGATTTATTCTTCTAGTATTTTTATTCTTCACCCTTGGCTTTGCTACTCACTGTTTAAGTTTTATATTCTCTCAATCCAATCTTCGCCATTGAAAACCATCCATCCATCCATATATCCATCCATCCAAACATGGTTCTCAGTCTCAACAAACATTTCACCAACATACATTTGTCATTTACTAACCCATGCATCCTTTGACCCATTAAACCCACCGGAGAATTCCTTTTACCCACCCAGGCAGCCATAATTTCACCCATACACTTTCATCCACCCAGACAGGCAGCCTTTCACCTTTCATCCATCCCCCACCCACCCATGCATCCTATCAGCCACCTTTAGTATATGCATCCTTTCACTCACGCATCCTTCTCTTCTATTCATATTACATTTCACCCATCCTTTCTCCTTCCATCCTTTTTTCTCTTTTCCATCAACCTATCATAGTTAAAGGTCTTTATGAAACTTTCTCTGCTGAGTTGAAGATAGAAGAGGCCATCAGTTACTCAACTCCCACTGTATATGCTAAGTAAAGAGGGGTGTGTTCAATTGTTCTCAAGTCAACAGTACACCCTTGCAGTGAGTATATAATTAATTGTCAATAAGCAAGCAATATTACTTACCACCGCCCGCCACTGCCGCTGGCTCACCCCCTACAGCTGCCACATCTGCTGACTGGCTGGTGCCGCCGTCACTGCTGGCCCCACCATTGGTGGCCAGTGTGGCTAGAAAAAACACATTATTTAGATGCCAGATACGCCTCCCCCTATTTATTTATTTTTAAGCAAAATACACCATACACATCACTACAATTCTGATACAGACAGTATTTTCTATCAATATCAGGTTGGGTATTTTGTTGGTGGCAATTTTTGAAAAGCCTTAAGACAAACTGTAACGGAGTGGCTAGAGCTATTGATGAATCTGAGTTTTGGAAAAGAAATAAAAGAGTGGGTAACTGGACATATGGTCTTGGTTGGCTAATACAATAGGACCATCCTCCTCATACTTCCTTCCAGCCATGGTGCACGGTCATCAGTTCACCAACTACTGCTAATAATACTAGACCTAACTAAGAAGACACAACTTTGGGGTGTCCAAAGTGACCATGGCCACTTTCTTGTTTTACTGATCGAGCATGAGAAAGTAAAAGAAAGCCTTCTCATCTCAACAAACATGCGAAGAATACCTTACTTGGGCATGCAATCTGCATGGCAGAGTAGCAGTAGGTTCTCTGAGTCCTACATTAACACCACTAGGCAGTCAACAAAAAATTATATAAGGGGAGAAGGAAAGCTGACTGACAAAGCAGAAGAAAGGAAGCTACAGACAGACTAGTATACAGAGACAGTTGAGGTTACGTGCAGACACTAGGTATATAGAAAATAAGTAAATAGGATAATGTAGGGATAACAAGAATTTTGAAACGTATAGATCAAAAAAGATTTGGAAAAAGTTAGAAAATGGGTAGAATTAATTCAAAATATGGAGCTGTAAAAGTTAGGGAAATAAATAATAATGTTAACAACAGGAGGACTTACTAGGGCCAGCAGAGCCATCGGCCGAGGAGGATCGTTGGGACTGCGAGGTACCTCCAGCTCACTCACCCGCGTCAGACCTCTTTGTGCCCGCTGGATGCTGGTCATCGCACCGAACAGAGAGACAGACGCGCTTCTGTTCCGAAGTACCCTGGGAGCAGGCATATTATTATCCAAGCCTTATCAAGATCCTGATTGATGGATGCTAGCCATCTATATATACGTTGAAATGGAGCTATTGCCGTGTAGCCACGCACAGTCTCAGTGTTCGGTCCTGCTCCTTTGCCCACAGCGCTCAGACATACCCACACGGCGCTCGTCATTTCTGCATGTCCAGTACCTTCACTATCGCCGAGGTTGTTCCCGGTCGTGTTATTCTTTCTACCTGCCTACCACTACCCTCATATGGGTGCCTGGCTGGGTTCCCTGTGAGTTTTTTTCTTCACTCCACTCACGGTGACACTGTTCTTTCAGGTGTCCCTACATTCTTAGGTCCTGAAGAGACCCTACATTGCACACAGGGTCAAAACGCCATCGACTGTTTACAAAAGCGAACCATCATTCAGCACCTATCATTGCATAGAGTGCTGTTCAATACAATGTATTTTTTAATGGTCGCTTAAATGTTTTGAAAGGAAACCTTGTACATATGTCACAAAATATGTCACCATTAGTTTAGGTTCCTACCGTTTTTCACTGGGACACAATTCACTACTGTTTAATCATTATTATTTTTGTAAATAAGTAGTTTTATTGCTAAGCCTTATGTATGTATTGTTGACTTTACCTTCTTATTGCATAAACAATTCTACAAACTGATCGCATCCATGGTGTATGTGGCTAGCTCTCTTTCTGACATCATTGTAACCCAGTATATTGCCATTGTGCATACTCTATTAAGAATAATCTTTATTAATCCACAGGAGCCATTGTTTCTTTGCTAAATGGATGCTGATGTAAGACATAAAGACAAAAAAAGATTTGTGGTAAATAAATAATTTCTCCAAAAAGATTTTTTGACAGGAAAGGCAATCACAATGTCATTGAACTTTTCTAAATCAGATCAACTAGTAGTAGACTAGTATTGTGGACTATCCTATCCTATTCCAAATTTCCTAAACCTACCTATCACTAGTCCAAAGATTTTGAAATTACTAATAAATTGCAACAAATTATGTTTGCTTCTTCTGATCTCATTCACAATCTCATCCTCAACCTCTTTGATGGGCCAATTCACCAAGTCTGCATTTTTTCTTTAAATGCATAGATGGATGCATGCATACACCAAATTGGTTGCTTGTCACTGTATGACCAATGAAAAAGGCTCTAAGAACTGAAGTGAGAGGATGTATGCCACTAAATTTCCAATAATAACTACCACCATCTTAGTGACAGGGCAAAGGAGTCTCTGCATTACTTAAGTTCTTACATAATCAGCCCAAGTGAGTGCCAACAAGTATGATTAGGTAGCACTGAGCACCTGCCTAGTATAACGATCACATCATATAATATTTGTAATCTTAACTTACCTACATGTGAGCAGCAGTCTCGTTATTTGGGAAAAAATATTAGCAATAGCATAAAATGCACAAGTAATAATAATATTAATAATTAGCTCTCACCGATCTCATTGACCTTTACCCTTAGCAAGTCCAGCAGATCTCACTCTCAGTCTAGGATGTTGGGCCACCGGTGCGTCAGCTGTTTATGGGTGTACCAAGTCCTAGAGCAGCAATACACTGCCTGGTGCTCCAAGAGACCCTATACAGAGCCAGGCCTGTGGCCGGGGTTGAGGGGAGGTGGCGCTGGACATAAAACAACAGCCCTGCCATCTCCACTTCAGAAAACAAGGCCCTGGACAGCACCCCTTCCTGGCGCGGCCTACCGCAAAGAAGGCAGCTCCTTGTTGCGGGGGACTTTTGGAGCACCCTTACCTGCTTCTGTTTGAGGTGGAAGAGAGAACATGCAGAAAAAGGAATAAGAAGGAATGAAGTAAAATAAATGGGAAGGAAGTAAAGTGAAAAAATTAAGTACAACATTCACAAAAAACACACAACAAAGTTTAAAAAAACGTAAAATACAGACTCAGAAAGAGAAAGGGTTAGATAAATAAAAAAGATGAGAATAAAGTTTTAGAACACAATGATTGCAAAGAGTCATGGAGGATCAAGAAGTAGGCCCCAGCGCTATAAACAGATTGAGAAACAAGATGGGCACGCCCATGCGCAACGCATGGCATAGTTCACGTGATATTTCTTTCCAAAAATGCAATTTGCACTGCCGTACAGCGGAAACATCATGCAAACAGGTGAGAAAAGGAACTCTGCCCGCTCTCTTAACTTCGCATAGCATGGCAGAGTTTTTTTACCACTTCACGGAGTTCCACATAGCACTGCTACGTGAACTCTGCCCACCCTTAGTTATACCCTTGTTCTACTATCCTCTGTAACTATACTGACTACTAGGGAGTATGCCTATGTCTATTGCTTTCAATATGCATAAAATCTTAATCTTCAGTAGAAGTTGACAGAACTAGTTCACTTCACTTTTTAGTTCTCTTCCCTGAATAGATGAAGCGATGGCTGCTACCTCTCTCAATCTTCCAAAACGTTATTGCAGAGATTCCCAATGTGTTTTCCAAATGGTGGTAGTAGTAGTATCAGGCTAGTGCGCTAACAGGGAAGGCATCGCAAATGAAGTCCCACTCCCACCTTTAGGATTATTCAGAAGGATTATCCATCACAGGCAACTAGATTGACAGAAAACACAGAGTTAGTGGGTTATTTATATCATAACTTTTCAAAGACTGAGACCAGACTACTAACATTACATAAAGGCCTGATACCTTTACTAAAACTAGCAATAGTAACTTCTGAGCAATGGGAAGTTAGTATTTAATTAATTTATTAAACAATTAAAACTAAAGCTATGAAATCCTGGAGTCAGGAGGAGTGGACTCAGGATAAGCTTAAGCATTTAAACAACGCAGGGCCTGAATTATGATGTTGAGAAATTATGTTATATGTATCCCTTTTATGCATGGGTGGGTAAGTGGGGCTGGCGTGGGCTATTGCTCATGTAAGAGAACATACCTCAGTGAGTTGGTATCGCTTTCACCACATCTGCCCCACCAAGTGTGTGATCTATTTATGGTGTCAAATCACACTTCAATATATCACATTGCCTGGGGGAAGATGGTTAGGGGTTTTATGAATGGATGGAAATAGATAGTTGGGGAAAGGTGTGAGAAAGACAAACACTGCACAGCAAAAATATTCATCAGATTGATGAGAAGGACATCATCACCATCAAATCTGTTGTGTAAGTAAATTAAGGAATGACAGTTCAATTAAATACACTGCAAAATTCCTTCAGCCCCAGAGACCCAAGTTATTATTTATCTAAAAGTTCTGTCATCTAGGTTTGAAAAATACAAATTATAGAGGAGTGAACCCACACAGTTCTAAAAACTATGATTGTTAAAAGAAAAAATATACTGTATATAAGTGCCAAAATGGGTGGTGCATCTGCATTCTTCTCGAAATGTCTATTTTGGGTGCCTGGCTGAAGAGGTCCGGTAAGGTAAGCAGGGGTGTTATGGAGCTTTCGCCTTTCATGCAGAAGAAAAGGCCTGTGGATTGCAAAACAGTAATGATATTGTAGAGTCAAGGAGATGGATGGAATCATGAGGAGTCGACCAAGAAGCAGGGCAAGAGCATAGGCTGCTGAAAACATTCATGATGACTCATGTGCGATTAACTGAGAAGTGAGACACATTTTACAACCAATCCCAGACAAGTAGCTGCATGTACATGTCTGATCAATCTCACAACCATCTTAACATTTAGCTGAGTGCGTCCATCATGTGATGATGCAACATCACATGTCTGTCTCCAGCTACAGCCCTCAAGATCACAACCACATAACAGAGGAGTTTGATATTTGAGCCAGTACGCTACTTGCCATTTCCCAAATCAATGCACTTCTCTCCAGTCCACAGGGTTGGGTAGGCCTCTTACAGTCATCATCCTGTTGGTTTCCCTTTGAAGTAGATAGCATCCTTCTGTCTGTTGAGGTAGTCCCAGTCTGAGTCCCTATTCCGAGTAAAGAATCAGTCCGACTCCCGACCAAAATGAGAATGAGAGATATACCTGTAGTGCACTGCTGCTGATGAACAACACGAGCAAAAGCATTCAAGCATTTTGTGTAGTTCTGAATTTGTTAACTAAACTGACTGGTCTGGTCTCTGACAACCAGAAAACAAAGTACAGCAAGAAGTGGACCATGCAAGTAAATCTAGCTGCGTGTGAAAGGGCCAATCACCTTCAGGCAAAATCACCCATCGGACTGCAAGCATTGCAAATCATTGAAATAAGTTTGCAAATTAGTTGAACACCCTCACCGTTTGCCACCACATGACTCCTCATGACTAACATTCACTTAATAATGAATCACTCATTGGTGCAATAGTTACCTGTTCCAATCCAAGCACGGTGGTACACAATTCTTGTATTGTATCTCCTTTTTTCCTATGGAAGCAACACATTGGCAGACTTGTAAAATAATGGTCTCACTGTGGCAGCTCTGCTAGGAAATGAAAAAAGAAGGATAGGCATGGGATGGAGACAGGAATTGTCTCCAATGTCCTTAAAGGGAATGGGGAGGCTTCTTCACTGCACACTGGTCCAACTCCAATCCTGTCATACAAGAGAATAAATGGTTGGGCTGCATAAGTCAGAAACAAAATATATAATGTTCCTCTAGCTACATCCATTTTCTTTTTTGGCAAAGCAGTTTAACGATAATCTGAAAGTTGTATGGTGGCCTACTCATACAGGAAAGTAGAGTTCATCCTCAAACTCAGGGGGTTTGCCCAAACATTGGTCAGCTAACGCACTTGAGTCTGACCAATCGCCCTCATCCTGCTCCTGTGGTGTTTCAGGAACATTGTAATCAAGTGGTATAAAGTCTTGGTTCATTTTAATCATGGTCAATCTCTCAACATTTTTAGGAGAGGCTGGTCTTTCGGGCTGTGACAACTGCATCAGCTGCACTGAAGAGATGCTCAGCAGGCACATTAGGAACTGTACATGTCAGATACTTATTTGCCAGCCTGCTGGTGCATCTTCCTATACAATAGCAAACGGGTTTTGGTCCATGTAGAGTCTTTTGGGTTGTCAAGATAGTCTTGGACCATCCTCTGAAAGTTAATTGGTGCTACCACTTGCTTGACCTCTGTTACCTTAAGCCCTGCCACTTGAAACAAAGCCTTAGCAAAGGTTTGGTCTGTTTTTTCTGTCGCTATTTTTTCTGGTGTTGTTGTTGCTGGTTTTGGCTGCTGTGATATAACAGTACTGCCCTCTCTGGAGGTTGCAGGCTGTACACCGAACATCTGCCTTGGACTCTAACTTTCAACCGTTCTTCTTCCAGGTCTCTCGCTTGCTCAACAATCCACATCTTGTATAGTGAAACATCCCCATCAGAGAAAGTAATGAAAGTGGCCATAATTTCTTTGTACCATGGATCAAGAATTGTGGCACTAATGTACTCTTTGGAGGACACAATCTGTCTTTGCTGCCTTGGATTAACAGCCTAGAGATGGATTAATGTGCTTCTCCATTCACAAGGCGGACCTTTGTGACACCTTTTTACTGGTCTGGTAGCCGATGCAAGAACAGGATAGCTTGGCTCTTCATACTGCCCTCCTTGCTGACTTCCCATGTGAAAATCTCAAAATGAAGTAGCATTTGGTCAGGCATTTGACAAGGCTTCATTTGTCCATCTCCATAGTCATGCTTTTCCCAGTTGCATCCTTTGAAGGACATAGTTGGTGATCACTCTGTACTGTTCAAACAGACATTGCAACATGTAGTAGGTAGAGTTCCAATGTGCTGGCCACTCCTGTAGGAGGGCTTTAACTGGTACTCTATTCAAATGCTGAATGATCCTCAACTGCTTCTAGGCTTTAAAAGAATGGCTAAAATTAGTGCAGATTCTTCTGCAGGTAGCCAGCATGTTGCTGACTATTTTGAGAAAGTCCTGCACTATCAGGTTGATTCAATGCGCCAAACACAGGACCCTGAAATATCCAACATCTGCCATGGTCTTAACTATATTAATGCCATTGTCTATGGCAACAAATCCACTTCTCAGACTTCTAGGTCCCAGCCATTCAACCACCTTGCTGTTAAAGTCTTCAAAGATGTTTGCAGCTGCATGGGATTTCTCTATGGTGAACATCGCTACTGTTGTATGCCGCTGAACGCCCTTGAAAGTTTCTTCAGTGCTAAGACCTGCAGATAGTTGTTGCCTAACCCCCACAAAATAAATCTAGTGTGCAGTAATACACATGTAATAATGTACTTGACAAGTGGTCCACATGTCTGTCGTTAGGTGCTCAGTATGAACAGTACTCTACTGCAAAGCTTGTCCAACCAATCGCAGCACATTGTGATGGAGCGCTGGAAATGCAACTCTGCCAAAATAGGTCTTGAAGGGAACCTTCCATTTCAGGCAGATGGCCTCCACAAATTCTTAAAATCCCCCTCCTTCCACAAAAGAAATAGGTGGATGTCCAGCGATAACATTTTAGCCAGCTTTCCGTTGTACAAACATGCTGTTGGGTGGTTGCATTCGTAGGGCTCCTCCTGCCTAAACAAGCCCATAATATTAGCCTGTAATTATTTTCTTTTGCTGTGCCACTAATGCAGGGGACTTCTGGAGAGAAACAGAAGGTGGTAGACTCAATGTGCATCTTACAACAGTCACCCCATGTGTCTCCATTTGAGTCTTGTGCTGGGGATAGGACTGTTTTGTGTAAAGCTGTCACCCTCTTCTTCCTCATCACCTCCCACCATGATCATAGCTGATACTCCCCTCTTATCACCACTACCACCTGCAGCAATTTTTTTAAGGTGTTCCTCCCACCGGATTTGCATTATGTTTTTTTCATATGGGTCGTTTGTAAGCCTGGGCTTAGTCTGCGAAGTAGCGCTACGCGAAGCTACGCGAAGTGCACTTCGCGCTACGCGTAGCACTACGCGAACTGCGTAGTGCGCTGTTCGCGATGATTGCACAGTGCCGGATGCTTGTCCGCACTGTGCAATCATTGAAAACGGCATCTTGCACAGTGCGAGCTGTCTTTTACTGCCGCTCGAGTAGATTTTTACTCGAGCGGCAGCTTTCTCAACGCGGACTGGTAGTTTCTCATCGCGAGCGGTCGCGAGCATACGCGACCACTCGCAATGAGAAACCTGACCTCCCCGCGTTGAGAATCTCGCCGGGAGGTTTATTTCCCACGCTCGCGATCGGCAACTTGATGTTGCTGATCGCGAACGAGGAAAAAGTCTCGCCGGGATGTCATTTTGCTTGCTCGCGGTCGCCAACTTGACGTTGAGGACCGCGAGCAAGCAAAAAATGACCGCTGCACTACGCTACGCTACGCGTGTTTGCACTGTGCTACGTGCAATTCGCGTAGTGCGAAGTAGCGCAAACTTCGCAAACTACGCGAGCGTAGCGTAGTGCTTTGCCCAGGGTTAGTCGTTTGGCCTCTATCTCCATAGTGTCAACCAGAGTTACCTCGACAAACACTCATAAGGCAAATGGAACATATTGCATTTTTATCCTCCTACTTGCTAATCGTAAAGTCCCAAATTGGGGAGGAGAACTTTTTTAGTGTGCCACCGGTGCCAATGCCCGAAGAACTGGAGGTAGGTGGGTGTGTCAAAGATTTTCTCTCTGCAGTGCATACTTCAACTGAGGTAGTGGTGGATGCAGGCCTCAGTGGGGACCTTACAAATATGGAAGCAGGCGGTGGTGATAGAACTAGTGCCACATACCTCGGAGCAGGTTGAATAGGAGTGGTGATGTAGGTGTCCTCTCAGCCAGCTTCCATGACAATGACTGGCTCGTCCTCATCATCCCCTTATATAGATCTAAGGCTTTCAGGAACTTTCCTTTTTCTCTTGTCTCTTGTGGCGGGTCTCAGACTCAGCGGGTTCAACCCATGTCCAGATGATCAGAAGGGCGGCTTGGATAATATGGTGGAGTACCTTTTCTTGCTGGAGATTGAGAAGCCAATGGTTCAAGAAGAGGTACATTTTGCTCAGTACTAAGCTCAACTTCCCGTTTTGCTCCTACTTCAGGAAGATCTATTGCTGGCTGTGGCTCATGTTGTCTAATTTGCTCAGTTTTCTGCGACGATTGGATACTAGTTTGCGGCTGAGACAAATCCAATTTAGACTCACTGCTCATCGCCAAGATTGCAGTGGCTGCCTTTCTGAGAGACAGGGCTTGGGCTTAGGTTGGGGTTGTGCCCCTCATTGATGCAGGAGTGCTGCTCCCAGCTTACTGCCTGGAGGACGGTGCAGCAGGCACAAGAAGTCTCCTGAAAAAGGAGGAGGGCAGAAAACCAGTAATGGCAATCTGCTTCTTCTTCTCCTCCTCCTCACTGACCACATTTTTGGCAGTACCTTTATTTTGGGCCATCTTCAAGCTCTGTCAGTTAGCACTTAGCTGCGCAAGTGGAAGCAGAGGAGGACTCGTGTTGTGGTCACGTCACTTTGTGCCAGCTTTCAGTCTGGCTGTACTGTGAGTGATGTCTCTTGTGTGCATAAAAGCAAATAAGCAAGATAAACACTTAGTGAAACGTGGCATTTTTGCAGTTTGAATTATTCATAGGACAGGCATTATAATTTGGTGAGGTTTTCCCAAACAATTAACAACAATAGTTTATCAATTCCAAACCACACCATAACATACTATTTCAGTCAGGATACCAAAAAACAGATGTAACTATTTGCTTTATGTGCATCTAAGGAGAGACACCTGTGGCAGGCAGGGGGTGCAGGGAAAATTTGAATAATCCTTAAAATATGAATGCCAGTGTGTATCTATGGCAGGCAAAGGGTGCAGAGGAAAATGAAATAATCCTTAAAAAATGAATGCTGATGCGCCTATGGCAGGCGGGGGGTCCAGGGGAAAATGAGTAATGACAATCCCTAAAAAATGAATGCTGATGTGGCAGGCAGGGGGTGCAGGGGAAAATGCATGACATAATCCTTAAAAAGATGAATGCTTGTGTGTGGCGGACCCAGGCACCTATGGCGGGTGGGGGTGGAGAGGAAATGTAAAACAAAAAAGAAACTGCTGGTGAACTAGGAAACATGAGAAGTCCATTGGGAGGCAAGGAGGTGAAGGGGAAATTGGAAATGAATGCATGTAAGATTATATAAAAACTGTTCATATATACATATACTACAATGATACTCAAGCACATTAAACTGATATCAGGGAAAAGAAAAAAACAAAATGAACAAAAACAAAAAGGCCTAGCCCTCTTCTAACATTTTCCCTAGAAAATAGTTTTGAAAACTGTAAAACAGGATTTAACACACTGGCTGGCAGCACAAAATGGTCACCTGCCATATGGGCAAACAACAACAAGCAAGGAGACATGGACAACAAAGAGCACACACAGGCTTATAGCAAACGTACACTGGCTGGCTGCACAAAATGGCCACTGGCCACATGGTCAAACAACAATAACAGGCAAGGAGGCATGGTCAACAAAGAAAACATGCAAGCCAATGGCAAAAGAACACTGACAGGCTACACAACATGTTCGCATGGTCAAGCAACAACAAGCAATGAGCAACAAAGAACATATGCAAGCCTATTGACACTGACTACACAAAATGGCCAGCAGCCACATGGCATGGAGAACAAAGACTAAATGGTGGCCTATGGCAAACACACATACAGGCCAGACAAAGGAGGCATGGAAAACAATGAAGAATAAACTACCATTAATTCAGCAATGGCAAAAACTAAAATTAAGTCAGCTATAAAGATTCCACAACAACACACAGTCTCCCAAATATTACATCACCAAAATACACTTTTTGCAGAAAAAAACGTCAAATACCAAAAAAATGTTTTAAATTTAATCCAATGCCATGCCTGGCTCAAATGATGTTTGAGAACATTATATACCACAGTTGTTTCATGTACCCAATGACTAGTACTGTCTGCATGGCCTGTGGGCAGAGTAGACAACATGGTAAAATAAATGAATAGTGCACATTTAACAAACATGGAGAAAATGTACTGAACTGTGCAACCTTTTTTCCTTACAAAAAGATAAAACATTTATGAAAACAAAAAATACTGGCCCCTTACTGCAACTCCAGGCCACACAGCACAACCACAATCAAATTTAGAAATTGCATAAAAGTACAAATAAATACTTGTGCATGTCCTCTATCAAACAAGCAACTCCCTTATACAAACGTTTTTGAACTTACTTGTTATGTCACAAAAAAAAGTCCTTGAAATCTAATTGTAGATTCTGCAGCAGGAATTGCAGACAAGAGAATGATTCTTCACTTTGAAATCCAAAGGAAAAATGACCAGGAGATGGACAAAACACTGGGAGGAGCCTTCTGGACAGGAACAGGAAGTTGGAGTCTCTGGGGCACTTCATCTTGTTGAAAAAAAAGTAGAAAACAAAAAAATGCTTTTGACACAAAAAAACAACCTGAACCATCCATTTGAGTGAAATATGCACTCAAAAAGGTATATTTGAGTTTATTTAGCTGTTTCTCGAGTAGAGAATCTACTTGAGAATTAGACTCTTGTGCTCACCAGCATCACAAAAATTGTGCCGTTAGACTTTACTACTCCTAAATGCCTTTTGCGAATACCGAAAGTCGTAAAGTTAGGATTTTTCTCAGTTTAGGAGTAGTAAAGTTAGGAATCCTAACTTTACTACTCCTAAATGCCTTTTGTGAATACCGAAATTCGTAAAGTTAGGATTTTTTCTCAGATTACTTTTGTGAATCGGGCCCTTAATCGCCCCGTGCCTAACAAAATAAATGATCCATCTGCAACTAAACTGTTGCTCACGTAAAGTGCTCTGATACCTGATATCTTCGGGTCTAGTTCATGCTATATAAAACTCTAAAATAGTGAGGTGTATCTTCTATGTGTTGGACCACTACAATCGCTTTTTCTAATGAAGTATCTTTCAGGCTTAACAATTTTTCTTGTATTCTCATGTTTACAGAGTGATTTATTAACTGGCCACTTATGATTTCTTCACGTTGTTCTTTAAAATTATATGTGGCAGCTAACGTATGCTACACACTCACATACTTGTCTACAGATTCATTAGATAACTGCACCTGTGAGAAAAATCTATGGCACGCTACTACCACACTGACCTTCATACCATAATGTACCTCAAGTGCTTTCATTGGCATAACATATTCATTGCCCTTCTCATTTTCCTCACCAGATCTAACTTCATCATCTACATTTCTACTACCACTTGTTAGTGTCATCAATACCTTCCTCCCTTCCACCCCAAGACTATGCTTCAACATACTCCACGAAGGCATCTGCGTTCCGCTTCACAGTGCCTAGCTGCGATCCCTCGCTTTCGGCGGACAAGAATTGGAGGCAGCTCTCTATCCTTCAAAGCAGCTGAAGCTTGGAATTCTCTCCCCCTTGAACTGCGCAGCATCCATGACCCCGCCACGTTCAAGAAAAGACTTAAAACCCTGCTGTTTGCCTAAGGATAATTTTCCCTCTTCCATACTGTTTCCATTACTGGCTTTTTGCGCCGGGACACTCTTGAGTAGCCGTGCGCGTTAGAAATCACTGTAACATAACATAACATAACATAACATAGCCAACTTTCTTCTTGCATTGAAAATGTCTCGACCCAAGATACGTTTCGAAGGCTTCACACGAATCCTCTCATGGCGTAACTAAATCACCAGAAGTAGCTAGGAAACTGGTTGAGACATTAAGGGCTGCATGACTGCGCAGCAATTAAAACAACAAAAGTAGTCACCGTTGTCTCAGAAAACACAATAAACGTACATAAAAAAAGTAGTCACTGTTGTCTCAGAAAGCAAAAAATTTACAAAGCAAACATAGTCACCGTTGTCTGGTTTATTCCTTTGTTTAAATGGGTCTAATATTTCAGTAAACGTTGCCTAAGAAACATGAATACCTTACTGATTCCTCTTTCAATTCCAGGATGACAGTCTAGTGTTTATTTACTAAAGTTCTTTCTGATTGGCCACTAGTGTTACCAAACAACAACCTACTTTTGGATTTGCTACTGGAAGTGCTCCTATTATTAATGTCTTTTGGCTGTCTTGCTGCTGCACAACAGAGCTCTACTGGTCCGTTACAGTCCTGACTTCAACATGGAACCACTACGTACGCTACTTGTGTTGGTAATTGCGCCTCACACTGTATGAATTGCACTATATCTGAAATCAACACGCTTCTCAGCAGCATAAAATCTGCTGTTTTTACATTTATTTTATCAGCCACGCACTTAGCCGCCGTACCAACTCAGTGGGGCAGATTTACAAGCCCCTTGCGCCACTTTTGCGTCACTTTTCCCATGTTAGAAATGACGCAAAAGTGGCTCAAGGGCCTTGTAAATAAGCCCCAGTGTGTTAATTAGCCAATTTCCAGGTCCTGGCAATTCTGACTAGAATTAGGTTAGATCCGCCTTTAGCCTGCTAGTTGGGTAATTTCTAATCCAATATAAAAGTCCAACTGTATGCATGTATTGAAGAGTGAACACAATTTGCAGTGTTGGGTAGCTTTGGGGATAGGGATGCAAGCTCCTTTTGAGTTGCTCGGCTCATACTCTGAGGTTTATCTGCAGTGATGATAATTTGATAATTAATGCTTGCAGGTCGCCACTGTAATTTCCCCTGAGACTTTTTGATTTTTAAAAAAAAATTATCACTTAAATGAAAGACGCTGCATATGTGTTCCGTATAAATAAAATCCAGCTTCATTTCAAAGTGTCAATATGTCCCAATTTGTCCATTCTTATTTGTAGTTTTGTTGGCATCTTGTTTCCTCACCACAAGGCTGGCCATTTGTTTTGCTTCTCTCTTAGAATTATCCTATACAACTTGTTCACTTTGAATTCCACATGCACTCTGGAGAATGACTGTTTGACCTTTTGTCACTCACTTGTTGGTTGAGAAAGAACCACTTCAGACTAACCTAAACCACGCTTGCTATTTAATTCCAGAAGGATGTTGATGTTGATGCTGCGCTCTATTAATTATCCGAAGACTCACTGGGGCCTGTGATCTGTAACATATTTCAGGATGTATTGAGGGCAAAGGATTGGACACAGGGGCCGAAAACGGAAAATTGTTTTGGACTGGAGCCACGATCACATTTGTAAACATGAAGAGCTGCTTGTGCTGAAAAAGTTGCTTACTCACAGCAAAATAATCATCACTGTTTGTGAGGATTGCTTTTATAATTACATTTGTAAATAATTGCATCTCATTAGTGGCCGGGTATTAATGACAATTTAACCCTCGCATATGACACGCTAGATTATTTGCTGTTCACGGTATTCAAAAAGACATGCTCATTAACTGATCTCAGTTCCCACTGAATCACAAACAGTAAGGAGAAGCAGCTCAGTGCAGACAATTACACTGCATTAAGGCAGTTCGCTGTCTGAACTAGGGACTGAGCATAATGCATTCCCCTGAATGCACTGTAGTTGGTGGTGCTCGGTTTTTATTATAAAAATCTGGCAAATGGTGCACTAATGAGCCGCTGAACTTTACTTTATAGTGAATTGTATTGTAATTCGTAGTAAGTGATTACAAGTCTATATCTTTCAAATGTGGGGAAAAAATATACAAGTTCTTTAGGACTTCTGCTGGTAGTGCAAAGTAAATAGGGCTGGAAGACAGCTGCTGTCAAGCTCTCGTTCTGAACTATAAATAAATAGTAGTCATATACATGTGCCAGCCTGTTTGGCAGATCTTAGCATCTATTGCCTTCATGTTGTTATTTTATTCTCTTTAAAATTAGGGGGCATATTAGCAAGACCCACGTTAAAATTATCGCCGTTTTAGCGGCAGGAAACTGCCGCTAAAACGGCGATAATGGGCTTGCTAATATGCGCTATAGAATTCCAATAGAAGCCCAGGTTAGATGTGCAGGACATCTAACCTGGGCTTCTATTGGAATTCCATAACGCATATTATCAAGCTCATTATCGCCGTTTTAGCGGCAGTTTCCTGCCGCTAAAACGGCGATAATTTTAACGTGGGTCTTGCTAATATGCCCCCAAGTTCTGCATGTCAGAAGCCTGGGCATGATGTCAATATTTTTAGGTTATGCATTGAAAATGAAAAGCCAGTATTGGCAATGCCAATGGGTCTGGCTTATAAATGAAAGTGCCTTTTGTGTCACTGATGGATTTAGGTACTCAATACGTCATCCTACAGGTACTCTGTCTCTCATCTTGGCACTTGCATCCACTAATCCATCCATTGGTTCATTCTTGCCTTCCCCCTAGTACACAACCTCAACAGAACAACATATGCATGACGAATTAAAAGAATGCAAGTAGAAAAAACATAACATGCTGCATTCTAACCCCAGTGAAAATATGCTTGCAATAACGAACTAAGAATAGTAGCAGAGATATTGCAAATAGTATATCATCGTTTTAAAGTTCCATCATGGTGTCACATTTAGAAATAACATGTTGACCATCTCATATTAGTAAAACAATGATACATTTTAGTCAACAGCATTCCATAATGGTCGCCTGGTTCAGAGGAAGTGGACATATGGGACGTGGTGTACTGAAAAGAGTGGCAAGCCGTTCTTTTTTGCACATAAAAGGCTTTTGTTATCATTGAGCAGTAAAGTCATCATGTCAAAGTTACCTATTTTACGAGGATTGAATGTTAGGACTAAGTATTTTTTTTTCCATATCTAATGTTACGTAATTATAAATTAGGCAATCAAGAGCATGAACATCATGATTGAAAAAGGCTGGTGGCTCAGCCGAAATGCGTCTCCTGTCAGTGTTGTTGAATAACGGAACTTTGTGCTGCTTGTTACATTACAAGATGGATTATCTGCGTGCTGTTTTAAATAAATGGATGGTCCTGCCTTTGAGTGCAGGCTTTTCCATTATTTGGAGAAACATTTTGTTTGGGATATATATATAGAAATTCACTGAAAAAACCATAGGTTTCAGGGACGTTATAGTTAGTTGGACATTTCACTCGTACAAAACCTGAGAAATTCGGCCGTTATAGTTAGTTGAGCTAACTATAACTCGCACCCCCGCAATGCACTGCTGATGACGTCACATATTAAAACATGGCTTGGCCTCGTTTTTTAAAAATTTATATTTGTGAGGAGGGGGGCCGCGTGGCCCCCCTCCCCTGGGCCACTATTGGCCCCGGGGACCCCATCCCCCAGGGCCTGGCCTCATATTTCTTTTTTATATTTGCGGGAAGGGGGCCGCATGGCCCCCCTCCCCTGGGACATTTCTGGCCCCGGGGACCCCATCCCCCGGGGCTTGGCCTCGTTTTTTTTATTTTGTGGGAGGGGGGCCACTTGGCCCCCCTCCACTGGGCCACTTCTGGCCCCGGGGACCCCATCCCCCGTGGCTGGCCCTTTGCGTTGGGGACCATGGGGGGAGCCCCAATGCCCCCACGGTCCCGCTGGCTCCCCGGGTCCTGCGGGAGCCAGCATTGCTTTTGCACAAGGGGAGCTGCTAACATGCAGCTCCCCTTGTGCAAAAGCAATTCTGCTTTGGTTTTTGGAAGCGAGAGCAGGTTTCCTGCTCTCGCTTCCAAAGACCGAAGCAGAGTTTGCTATGGCAGGGCGGGAGCCGTGCTCCCAACCTGCCATAGCAAACAGCAATGTCCCGGGGGTGGGCACCCTGGGACATTGCAGGAGCCGGCCATGGGGGGTGGCAGTCCCCAGGGCCAAAGAGGGCTCCAGGAGGGGGGCCGCACGGCACCCCTCCCTTCCTTTACATAGCCCCGGGGAGGTGGTGGTCCCCGGGGCCCCGTAACGGACCCCCATATTACCATAACCAATGCCCCGGGGAGGTGGTGGTCCCCGGGGCAGTGTGGGGGGGCTCCAGCCCCCCCACACTAAATATTTTCAAAGCCCCGAGGAGGTGGTGGTCCCCAGGGCTGCGGGGGCCTGAATTAGCGCAAATTAGGCCGATTGTTTTTTTAAAAAAATGCTTTTGTTGGCCCTGGGGGTCCTTGTGGGACCCCTTGAGCAGGCTTAGTGGGTCAGGGTGTTTGTACCCTGCCCCCTTTTCTTGTTTTTCACCTTTTTTTTTACTCTTGTCTTGTGACTCGGTTACCCAGTCACAAGATGGCTGCCAACACTTCCTGGTTTGAAGTGTTGGCAGCCAATCAGAGTGAAGCTCGTGCCCGGGAGGAGTCGCGACTCCTCCTCAATGCTCAGATATCAATATTTTTCTTTTTTTAATTTCTCAGGAACTACTGAACGGATTTACACCATTTAAAAAAAGGGCGCTTTCTGAACCAAGAGCTACCTTTTTGCCAAATTTGGTGTAATTCTGTTCAGCAGTTCGGGCTGTAGCTTTGTCTAAAGTTTCCTATGGAATTAACATGGGGAAAACTCGTTTTGGGCCCCCCTTTTTTATCGGCCCCCACTTGACGAATCACCCCAAAACTTTCAAGACAGGAGCTGACCAGAGCGTCCCATTAGTTTTGAAAATTTCACGAGGATTCGTCAAACGGCGCCAAAGATATTGGCAAATCAAAAAACGCTTTTCCTATGGAAAATAGGTTTTAACTATAACTACCTACTGGCGACTGCCAGTAGGTAATATATATATATATATATATTCACTGAAAAAACCATAGGTTTTACAGACGTTATAGTTAGAAATTAGCATTTAAAAAACCTTTGCAATTCACTGAAAAAACCATAGGTTTCAGGGGCGTTACAGTTAGCTGGACATTTCACTCGTACAAAACCATAGAAATTCCACTGTTATAGTTAGTTCAGCTAACTATAACTCGCGCCCCCGCAATGCACTGCTCATGACGTTACATATTACATCATTCATGGCATGGTCAGTGACATCACTGATGACATCAGTGATGACATCTGAAATGACATCACTGCTGACATCATCCAGTGACTGTGTGTTTCTGTAATTTTTAAATATGTTTTACATATATTCTTAGGTGTATTGAAGAATGAGTGGGTGTATAAGTGTCTGGATGGGGGATTTTACAGGTGTGTGACTGATTGTATAAGTGAGTGATTAAACGTGTCTTACTGAATGCATGGGTTAGTGACTAAACTGTGTGAATGTGTGTATCAGTCTGTCTGTTGTTGTGTAAGCTGCTACATGGGTTGGGCAGTAGCTACATGAGTGTTTATATGGGTTATTGATTGTTTGCCTGAGTATTTGTATGAGTATGAGAGTGTGTGTGTGGGTGGGTTGGAGGTGTGTGACTCTGTGCATTGATGTGTGAGTGGTTGATTCACTGGGTGTATGGGTTCAAGAGTGCATGTGGAAACAGCTGTATGGGTGGGTGAGTGTGTGTATGGGTGTGTTGGTGAGTGAATGGATGTCTCAGTGGTACATGTGTGAGTAACTACATATGTAAAAGGCAGTATATGTGAGTGATGCTGTATATAAATGAGTATATGTGACAGTGAGTGATTGTGAGAGTGGCTGTATGGATGAGTGTGTACTTGTATCAGTGATTATATAAGAGAGTAATTATGCATTAGTATCTGTATGAATTAGGGAGGTGGTGTGTGTATAACTGTATAGGTGAGTAAACTGGGAGTGTGATTGATTCTTTGCATGACTGACTAGGTGTGTGAGTAACTCCATGGATGAGTGGCGGTGTGTGAGTGTCTGAATAGGTGTATGAGTGCATATCATAGTGTTGTATTGATGAGTAACTGCATGTATAAGTGAATGTATGGGTGAATGAGTGGATGTGTGTGTAGACCTAGGAATCAAAGAGTGCGTATGTAGTAACTGGTATTGGTGTCTCGATGGTTTCGAAAATGGTAGTCTGTATTTTACAGTGGGTGTATTAAAGGTTATATTAGACTGTGAGGAGGTGCATCAGATTTTCACGTGGATGATGTCATCAGTGATGTCATTTCAGATGTCAACAGTGATGTCATCAGTGATGTCACTGACCATGCCATGAATGATGTAATATGTGACGTCATGAGCAGTGCATTGTGGGGGCGCGAGTTATAGTTAGCTAAACTAACTGTAACAGTGGAATTTCTATGGTTTTGTACGAGTGAAATGTCCAGCTAGCTATAACGCCCCTGAAACCTATGGTTTTTTCAGTGAATTGCAAAGGTTTTTTAAATGCTAATTTCTAACTATAACGTCTGTAAAACCTATGGTTTTTTCAGTGAATTTCAATGGTTTTTTAAATGCTAATTTCTAACTACAATGTCCCTAAAACCTATATTGTTTTTAACTAAATTTAAAAAAGACGTGCATACGTTTTGTAGTGAAAAACTAACTGTAACAGTAGTCTGTTATAAGTTATAATTTAACAATGTTTAAAACTTAATTAGCACTAATTAACATATAAGTGTGGAAAAAGTGTGACGGAGCAGCTATGATACCTGACTTCGAACAACAGCGTTCACAGTTCGATTCCCGGCTCCAGCGGCACGTTAGCCCACCACTATGTCACTGTGGGCAACACCTTGCTTAATCTTTCCGATGCCCCCGAGCGCCGGCACACCTTTCCAGGGTTAGCTGTACGCTTTACAAATGCTCGCATTTTTTTAATTTAAAACCATAGTGATGAGAAATATTATCACGTTTTTTTTTCTTCTATTCTGATAGATCTTTTTTTTATGTCTTCTATTTAGAATTACGGCAATCAATAAATGTATTTACTCATGAGAATGGAAATGACACGGTTTTCCGGGTAACAGTTTTTAAGCTCTCCAACGTATGTACATATTAAGGACCTTATACGTGTTAGGTTCGAAATCGAAACTTTTTCCGCTTCACATTTTGTAACTTTTCCCAACACGTGCACAAGTGAAACAGTTAAAACGTGAGCACGTGTCAACTGTAAAACATGACATCTAAATGGGCGGAGCCGCATCTTCCTTCCATAGACTACTGAATAACCAAAAAGTATATAAACCACACCCGTTGATAGATTAGTTTCGTTTTTGCGAGTTATTTACGCGTCTCCATTCAGTGATGCAGGTGCTCTTTTCTACAGTTGGATTCTTCTTTTGCGGCCACAAGACACATTCCTGAGTTGTAAGTTGTTTGATTATGCAATACTAGATATTTATAATAGGTAGCTATTTGTCAATCTTTAAACACTTGTATTTAGAAAAAAGTGTTATTGGTTGTTTTTGCCATTTATATGTAACGTCAGCAGCTTGTTTTCAGAAACAGACAGAATACAGCAAACATTGTTCCTGTTCTGGCTCCTTTGAGCTCATATAGTGTGACTTTGTATATTATAAAATTGACACTGTACTTGACCTCCGAAGTGTTGGTGACCCGTCGGCGCGAAGACTAAAGATTTATATGTAACGTCAGCAGCTTCTAGTTTGTAGTCTATTTCCCCCTTGACATCATATAGTGTGAGTATGTATATTATAATAACCACACATTATGATCTCAGAGGAGTTTGTGACCCGTTGGCGCGAAGACTAAAGATTTATATGTAACGTCAGCAGCTTCTGGTTTTTAGTCTATTTCTCCCTTGAGATCATATAGTGTGAGTATGTATATTGTAATATGAACATTTATACTGACCTCAGTGGAGTTTATGACCCGTCGACGCGAAGACTAAAGATTTATATTTAACGTCAGCACCTTCTCGTTCTTACTCTGTTTCTTTCTTGGGATCATATACTGTGAATATGTATATTATAATATTAACAGTCATTGTGATCTCAGAGCACTTTATGACCCGTTGGCGCGAAGATGAAAGATTTCGAAGTCCCGGAGAAAAGAAGCTCTCAACATACTCATCGCTGGAAAGTAATTCGTTATTGATGTTGTTTTGTATTGATGACTTCATATTCATTTTCCTTTTTGTGTGCCATCAGTGACACTGTGTATATTGTAAGAGTGTGATATTTCCACACAACAGGAATTGGAGATTTCTCGCCGCCAGGAGTAAACCATCTGAAATACAGTTTACTGACCTTTATAACTTACTTGATCAGATATTTTTACAGTGACAATATGTTTGGAAATTGCAGTTTAAAAAAAAATCGTTTCCATAGATACTTTCTTAGTGAATACCTTTGATAAACCCTACATTTCTGAATGTTTTTTTACTATTTCTATTTTTGTCTGTTGCGGTTCCTATTCACCTTCTCCCTATAGAATATATACGACCAGTAGTGTATATTATTATACTACTATCCTATATATTCTTAAAGGAGTACGTGATCTAAGCACTACGACCGAACTTTCCCGAATTCTACAATAATAGAAATTATAAAAAATGATAAAGCGTACATTTCTATGTAATATAAAGTGATTTGTGTTTAACTGTTTTTTACTTGTTATTGTTCTTGTGACCTGAGATGATGTAGTGCGGGAGTGTTTCTTGTAGCACTTCTTTTCTACTTTATCTAAAAGTAACTCATGCCCTCTTATATTATCAAGAATATGGGGCAACACTTTTACAAACTATAGCAGAAAAAAAAGGTAGGGTGTGCCCACGCTTAAGGGATATTTTATGAATTGCGTTTTTATTTGTCACCCCTTTGATATATACAGCTTCAGTTTCCGAACAAATTATATTTGTAATTGCTTAATAAAAACAATTTCAAACCTAAACTGAAATTTTTGCTGCGCAACCACAGCTCCCCGTTAGAAAAGTAAACACCACATTATAACTAAACAGTGCTCCTGGGAAGTATCCCACCCGCAAACTTAATAAAAAGAAGACCGCAACACACTTTGTTATTTTCCCGCCGTGATTTGTACACCCCACGCCAATTATATAAATGGCCCTTAAAATATATAAAAAACTATTTTTACCTTCACAATCCCTCTCCACCACCTTGTGACCACTGTACAGAGTTAATAGTGTTCCTACCCTCCCCGCTACTACTTTCTTTTCCCGTACTCCATTGAAGTGCGTCACAAAATGGTTCACAACAGTGAACCGTTCCCAGCCAATAATGAGCAAACTTGTACTAGGAACAGTTTAGCCAATAAAATGTCCATGGTGTTCCGCAGAGGGGGAGGGAATAGCTGCCAACACTTCTACTTTCAATAGATTACAGTCAATGAACATTAAGGTTGGGAAGGTCCTGCTTGGAACACGTTACCCAATCAGATGTCCCTGATGCTCCACGGAGGGGGAGGGAATGGCTGGCAACACTTCTATTTTTTAATGGTTTACAGCCAATGAACATTAAGCTTGGGAACGTCCTGCTTGGAACACGTCAACCAATAACATGTGCCTGCTACTCCGCGGACGGGGAGGAAATGGCTGGCAACACTTGTACTTTCAATGGTTCGCAGCCAATGAACATTAAGCTTGAGAAGGTCCTGCTTGGAACACGTCAGCCAATCAGATGTCCCTGCTACTCCGCGGATGGGGAGGAAATGTCTGGCAACACTTGTACTTTCAATGGTTCGCAGCCAATTGACATTAAGCTTGGGAAGGTCCTGCTTGGAACAGGTCAGCCAATCAGATGTCCCTGCTACTCCGCGGACGGGGAGGAAATGGCTGGCAACACTTCTACTTTCAATGGTTCGCAGCCAATGAACATTAAGCTTGGGAAGGTCCTGCTTGGAACACGTCAGCCAATCAGATGTCCCTGCTACTCCGCGGACGGGGAGGAAATGGCTGGCAACACTTATACTTTCAATGGTTCGCAGCCAATGAACATTAAGCTTGGGACGGTCCTGCTTGGAACACGTCAGCCAATCAGATGTCCCTGCTACTCCGCGGACGGGGAGGAAATGACTGGCAACACTTCTACTTTCAATGGTTCGCAGCCAATGAACATTGAGCTCGTTGTTGGAACACCTCAGCCAATTAAACGTTAATTTTGTTCCAGACACACGAACAGAACACGCCCTCCCACATAATATTAATTTTCGTGTAAGAAAGTGACACTGTCCATGATAAAAGTGAACACCGCATTATAAGTAAACATTACTGCGCATTATATTAAAGGAAGGCTGCAATACGGCGCATTGTTATTTTCCCGACGGGATTTCCAGAGCCTACGCAACCTTGCCGCAATACCGTGCACCGTTGTTCTGCGGACGTGATTTCCACGTCTGCGGACGTGATTTCCACGGCCTACGCAACATTCAAACTCCCTGCCTCTGCACTGTACAGACTGCTTAAACTAAAACCACAGTGTTCCTACTATACCCTCTTATACAATTTTTCTCTTTTGTTTCGCCCTACGCCTTTCAACTCAGTCACAAAATGGCTGCCAACACTTCCTAGTTTGAAAAGTTCGCAACCAATGAGCCGCACGCTCGCCGTACAGACTGCTTAAACTAAGACCACAGTGTTCCTACTATACCCTCTTATACAATTTTTCTCTTTTGTTTTGCCCTACGCCTTTCAACTCAGTCATAAAATGGCTGCCAACACTTCCTAGTTTGAACAGTTCGCAACCAATAAGCCGCACGCTCGTGCTCGTAATGCCTCAGCCAATCAGATGTCAGAATTCTCAAATATCGATATCTGTAAATTTTGATATTTCTCTAAAACTACTGAACGGACTTACCCCATTTAAACAAAAGCGTGCTTTCTGGACCAAGACCTTTCTCCCTGCCAAATTTGGCGTAATTCTGTTCAGCAGTTTGACCTGTAGCCTTGTCTAAAGTTTCCAATGGAAATTGCATGGAGAAAACATGTTTTGGGACCCCCCTTTTTTCTCAGCCCCCCCTTCACGAATCACCCCCAAACTTTCAGGATAGGAGCTCACCTGAAAAGAGGAACTTTTTGGAAAAGTTTGTAAAGATTCGTCAAACGACGTCAAAGTTATAAGCACATCAAAAAATGCTTTTCCTATGGAAACGTGGTCCTAACTATAACTATCTACTGGCGACCGCCAGTAGATAATATATATATATATATATATATATATATATATATATATATATATATATATATATATATAATGCACATTTCCTAGTTACTGTCCGACAACTTCACCTTCCAAGTGGAAACAGACAAACGCAGGACAACGGCACGAACACAGGCAAAGGGATTACTTCAGGTATTCAGTTTATTTTCTTTCTTTTTTCATTATCACCAGCAAAGTGCACGTGCGTACGAAAAAACAGACCTACGCGTTTCGGCGAAAAGCCTTCATCTGGGTCATAGAGTTCTGTAAAAGGAGTGTCATATTTAAAGGGCTATAGTAGTCCTCCCACCATGCATTTGAATATTTAAAACAGTTTAAAGGAACAGGTCCATAGCTTACAACCTTCCATACAACACTGTTGTACGATGTGTATGACTTTGTTACAAACAAATGTGGGGCTGGCAAGGCACGATACATTGTTGCAATTACGGCAAGTACCAAATCAAAAAACACAACTTGAGGATGTCTTCACTCGACTAATACAGATACACACTCAATTAAAAAAAAGAACTTCCCCAGGACAATATATGAGAACAAGGAATATTGCCCGCGACTTCAAAGTTGGAAACAAATATTTTCCATAATCTTATGTATCAATTGCACTAAGCAACTCCTTTGTAATGTTGACTCATTGTACAGCCAATATATACGAAAACATCATATTTGCTTTTCAATGGACATTATATCCTCAACACAGTACTTTGGAAACTTTTCGGAGATTTTCTTTACAGCACATTGGTCACAATTCCTTAAAGCTATACATTGAGGTCCACAGTTCTTATTTGAAATGTCTTGTCCCTTGTGTCCTTTTCACTGTGCAAAGTTCGCAATATATGTCTGATTTAAAATAATGTGCAAAACTCACAGTATTTAGCAAATGACATTTAAAGTGCTACATAATGGGTAAAACCTGAAGACAATTTTTCTCTATACTTGTGCTAGTGCAATATACTGTAAAAAAGTACCTATGAAAAAAGGGGGGGAGATATTCCACAAAAGGGTGTGCAAAATCCCAGTTTCCACCCAGATGGAATTTAAGTCTCCTGTTCTTCAGGTCCCATACCACAACATCTGAACCACAGAGGAATGTCTAATCAAAGATAAAGTTCAGTGCATACCATTATAGGTAATTTAACTAAAGTTGTAATACCCAAAACCTTATAATTCATACTGGGCTGCAGATTGTCTGCCTGTCAGGTTTAATTGAAAGTGCAGTGCTAGTGCGTATCATTACAGGGTATTTTTATATAGTAGAAATACCCAATACCTCATCCTACCAGTCGAGCTGTAAATTATCTGCATGTTGATTTCATTGGAACATGCAAATGCTAGAGTTATGTTGTCTAATTTGCTTATAAAACTATTAGTCATACCATACTTGAATCTTTCTTTCACATTGCATCTAAAAGAACTCGCTGATTCAGAGAAATCAATCTGTCAAAGATGGTAGGAACAGACGGGCAATATTATTTGCCAAACATGGGATATAGATATAAACAACAACTCTATCCATCCGTTTCTTCAAATGTTTCACAACACAACTGAAAAGTACAATGTTAGATTTGAGAACGACTAAAAGAGGGAAAGAGAAAAACTATTAAAGCATGATCCAATGAATTATAAGAATATATGGAATTCTGCAACTGCATTCAGACCCCATGGGATCTCAGTCCCAATTGTTTTAACCCACTTGGATTCTGCTTTTCAATTCCCGATCACCTCCTCTGATCTTTAACGGGATATGTTCAATGCCGAAGAAAGAAAAGTTGCTCAGGTCACCATCATGGTCCTTCCATAAATGTTTTGGCATGGCATACATGAAATCTCTGTTGGTGATTGCTCTCAGGTGTTGGATGATACATAGTTTTAACTTGATCACAGTTCTACAGATGTATTGTTTCCCACATCTGCATTCTAGGACGTACACTACATGTGTTGTCTCACACAATATCCTTTCTCTGATTTTCTTCTTCTCCCCAATGAAAGTCTTGATATCTATACGATTTTGTCCATATTGACTTGCTTTGCATCTATGACACTTAATAAATCTATTGGTTCTAAGCCAATTCCGTTTTATTGCCTCTTGTTCTGGTCTGTGAAAATAACTTTGCATTTACAAATCCCATAAAGATGGTGCCTTTCTGTATGTTACACTTAAATGATCTATGGTATGATCCTTTAAGCCTTCTTCCTTCCTGAGTACTTTCCAGTGGTTTTTCAAAACACTCTTAATGACTCTGCTTGATGTATTGAATTGCGCGATAAGTCTGAGGTCTCCTTGATCTTCGTTATTTCATTCTGTTGACATTTTTGGATGCAACAGATGCTCTCTCCTCTGTTTCATGGCTCTCATCTTCGCATCATTTAGTACGGCCAATGGATGTCCTCGCCTCCTGAATCTTGCATACATTAAGTTGCATTTCAAATTCATTATCTTCAGAGCAATATCTGCGAGCCCTTAGAAATTCGCCATAAGGCATACTCCATTTGAGAGATTTAGGGTGGGCACTGTTTGCGGCAAGAATACTATTACAGGCCATTGGTTTTTGGAACAAGGCAGTGCAGATTTTAATATTTTCTTTAAACACATGTATATCCAAATAATTTATTTCTCGTGTACTTATGGTATAGGTGAATTTTAATTGGAGAACATTATTATTAAGGGATTTTTAAAAAATCATCCAGTTCTTCCATTCTTCTTTCCCAAATTAAAAAAGGTTTTCAATATAGTATACCCAAAACACCACTTTTTCCATTTCTTCCTTGTTCTCCTCTGACCAGACTTGTTCGGCCTCCCAGTAACCCATCATCAAATTTGCATAAGTAGGTGCAAAAGAAGTACCCATGGCAGTTCCTCTGCTCTGCTTATACATTTTGTCTGTCAAAAATGAAAACATTATTGGTTAAGCAGAATCACATCATATCCAGGATCATTTGTGTATGGTTAAGCAGGCTCAGCGATGATGTCCTCAGAAAATATTCACTTGCTTTTATACCATCCTCATTTATGATAGAGGTATACATCTATTGTGGCCATCACATATTCCTTTTTCCATGGAATATCTCCGATTCGATTAAAAAAATCCATTGAATCACAAATTTCAATGGGTAATTTTTCGACCTATGGAAACAAAAACATTTCCACTAATCTAGACTTATTTTCCAATAATGAGCTGCATGAGCTCACAATTGGGCGACCTGGGGGGTTGTCGAGGCTCTTGTGGACTTTTGGAAGCACATATATTGTGGGAGTAATAGGACAAGTCATTAATAGATATTGTAGTTCATCATCATCTAGAAGTTCCTGCATATGCCAGCTGTTTAGCAAAGTGTGGTATGTCTGCATAATTTGTGGAATCAGATCCACTTTTATTCTCTCATAATTTACAGGGTCATTAAGTTGTCTTTTAATTTCTTTATAGTATTTATGGCAGTCCATCACCACAATGTTTCCGCCCTTGTCTGATGGTTTAATAATAATATTTGCATCACTGCAAAGATCTTTTAGGGCTCACCAGTCCTCGCCGTTCATGATCTGTTTTTTTAAGATTTTTCAATTTATTTTCTTTTAACAGAATATTCCTAAGATCCTTGGTCATTAGTTCCTGAAAAACATCCACCCTATTACCGGGTGGAAGCTGGGGATAAAATTTAGATTGCATCCTACATTTACTGCTAAACAATTTATTTATTTCAAAGCCCATCATGTTACACCCTTCATCATTAGTTATATTCTCTGTTGTTACTGACATATCATCCTCTTGATTCTCAGATTCCAAACTGTCTAATGTTTTAATGGTGTTATATAAATCACTTGGCCAGAACAATGTGGCACATGCCAAGACTGGATTGTATTAAATTTCTTGATAAGTTGGGACAAAACTTAGGAAAGAATAATGGAGTGAAGTACTAGTAGGAGGTGACTGAGTGGGCCCTGGGAAACACACCTTGTTTTGGTTTGTAATGCATTGAAAACATTGCAATGCCTCATTATCCAAACCAGACGCACATTGAAAAGTCAACAATGCAGTTCCAAATTGAACCATGCTGCAGTTAGGTCATCAGTGGCGAAATGCCATGGGCAATGAGGTGATTATGATGGATGGGATAGCTGCCTCACTAAACAAATACAGTATACTTAATTTGTCAATAAGCATGCAATATGACTTATCCCCACTTGTCCCTGCCACCGATGGAACTCCTCCCCCTGCAACATCCTGGACTTCCTCATCACAGTTCCCGCTACCCCGTGGCTGGCACTGGTGATGGAACCGGTGGTCTGTGTGGCTAGAAAAATATTCAACGGTTTTAGATACCAGATTCCCCTCCTAAGTAATTATTATTATTTTGAACAGCAATACCTCACTATAGTTCGGTTAGCAGTATCTTCTATCGATGCTTTTACTCTGGTAGGTTGGTTGGTTTGCATGTTAAAAAAGCCACATTAGGCCCGGGCGAGAACACGACCCATTTACATGTTTACACTCTTGAAATCATTAATTAAACATTGACATTTGACTTACATTTACTTGTGTGTATGTATTGGATAACATTCTCTGAACTGGCTAGGATAGGTAGCGCTAGGTAGGGGCACAAAATATAATCTATGCACCATCACAATGGTTGAACTGTTTATATTCTTTACTGTTCTTGTGATGCTGATTACTGTGCTATGTTTCCTTCTATTAATAATTGCATCACACATATTTTACACAAGATTCATATTGCTTTAATAAATATTTAAACAGCACCCTGTGTATTTCCTGTGTATCTCTTTAGCCATGCATAAGCTACTAAACTAAAAGTGTTCTAAATCTCTTACCACAATTTCCCTGGGAAATCAGGGTTGCCACGTTCTGAAGTTGCACATTCCACATGTCACCATACTTGGTTAGGGGTACAGATGGTGCACTGTGAGCTAGCAGGACAAGGAAAGGTAAACATATCCCAATGGTGTGCTAGGACTCAATCTCACACAGTTTTGACATTTATGCTGCCCAACAAATGCACAGTTTTACTGAGTAAGTAGAAACCATATGACATGGTGCTACCAACGTTCTAGCCTGGGTTCTTATATAATGGATCACCTGAGTACTTTTCTTTTGTGTGCCCAAAATCCCTACTCATCAACTTCTCAGAGAAGTCCATGGTGTTAGGGAAATAATCCTCCTCAGCTGAGTAATGAACCCTATGTAGTGGTTGTAGGTTGTTCAAGATTGAACCTTTCAAGAGGATCACCACATTGAGGTACCCTCCCTGATTCCACATATTCAAATAGCTAATGAAGCACCAGTAAATATCCCTGTGTACTGCAGACATGCTGTCACACAAATGCTGCAACAACAGGATCTACCTCTTATGGGGGGGAGACGTTACCTTTGTGGTGGAGGACCACAAAGCATACAGGACAGAGGTTGAGTAGCTGTTACTTTATTTTGGTCACGTGACCATAAAAGTGCAAAAGCAATAAATACATATGATACATTGTTATGCAGCCAAAATACAATGCCAGTCCCATATTCAATAAATAACCAATTAATCTTGTACAATATCCTCTGATGGAGCGGTAAGCTCGAAACAACAAAAGCCTCCAGAAATCCTAAAACATAGACTAAAGGGGTCCGTCATGTTGTGTGCTTAATCCATACCAATCTGGGGATATCATAATCTTTTAGGGCTCATAGCTGTTTCATCAACATCATATGCTTCTTCAGTTTTCCTGACCATCTGGGTATATACAATCGATAAGTGACAATAAATAACTAAAACAGTCTTTACCCAATTTGCACATCTTGAAACAACATTTTTTAAAAGACTTACATAAGAACAATTAAAACCACAGTTAATAACATACTAACATGTAATTAAAATGCTAAGTGCCACTTGTGATCAAACAATCATATTAAAATTCCTAGAATCATAATCCAAGCTGCCCTGTACATAATCAAATCTCTAGTAGTGAAAACCACCCAAATATTCTAGGTGTCGTCAACCTAACCCCGAGATAGTCAAAAGGGACCACCCTCTCAAGGGGGTTCTCAGCTATCTTCACTGCTCCTGTTCTGCCCTTACTTTTACCGAATACCATGAACTTAATTTTCTCCATATTTTGTTCCAGGCCCCTGGCTTCAGAAAAGGCCAAAAATGTGTCTAATAGTTTCTGGAGGCCCATAGGGGTCCTGGAAATAACTAGAGAATCATCTGCGACCCGCAGAATTGATGTTTTCTTACCATTCAGCAGGTGAGTCTTTGGCACAGTCCCTCAACTCATTGACTACTTCATTTATGTACAGGGAGAGTAGCCAAGTTGCTAAAACACATCCTTGGCATACCCCACACGCCGGATAGGAATCTTTGTAGATAATTCTCCCTGTCTCCCCCACCTAACCTGCGCATAGTTACCCATGTGTAGCCTAACAAGTAAATTAACCTAATTAGCAGGAGCACCCATCCCCAATAAAACTTTCCATAGAAGTTCCCAAGCATAAGATCAATAGCAGCTCGGAGATTGACAAAAGCTACATACAATTTCTGCTTGTTTAATACTACGTATTTGCAGGTGAGTAGAATAAACCTAAACACCTGGTCGCATGTACTGGTTTTTGTACAGAACTCTGCTTGATAGGGAGACAAGATATCATTGTCCTCAATCCAAGTTAACAATTTATCCAGGACTTGGCTAGCAAACAGCAAATAGCATGCAGGATAGAGGTATTCTATTCATTGGTTACATTCCCAGCAGTAAATGAACATTTAAGACATTTTCATGCAAACACTGTATCTGCAGTTACTAACAACAGCACAGCTAAAGCAGTAGAAATACAATTAACATATCAATCACACCAAAATTGGTTAGAAGGCACCCTACCACATACATAAAATGATGTTAGACTAGGTCCCCTCAGCAATGAGGGAGCAATATTGCCTTTCATAGCCAGTTACACACCCTACCCAGATAAAGCAAATCTGACAGCAGCAGAACTATGTATACTATACACAGATCTGTTTAGAATAAATAGATGGTGAGCACAATATGTGATGTGAACAATGGCAGGAAATCCTGCAAGGGCTGTTCAAGTGGCACCACCACAATTGGCTATGCCTGGAATTAGTTCACTGACCATCAATGCAGTCATGGTTAAGGTTCCTAGCAGATGTGAAGAAATTCCATTCTGGGTTGCACAAAAAACAAATCAGCTTGAAGCAGTGTTTCCCCATATGGGACCCCAAGAAAAATATACATTTCTCAAAACTTGCCTACCAATGGGGATGGCTACCCCAGTGGAAGATTGCCCCGTTTTCACATATTACACAGTCTTTGCTGCAGTGTATACTAAAACACATGGTACACCCTCATTAGCTGTTTTGCCAGAAGTACTTAAAAAGATTCAAAATGAGTACAGGGCATCCCTGGATTTGGGGATGAAACTGATGGGCAACTTTGCCGCAGTGTCCGCCATAATGTTAAGTAACTTAAAACGGAAAGCATACATTAGCGACTCACACAGGTTGCCCTGGAAAACCAGGAGCGAGAACTACCTAAAATTATTGAGGAAACCTATGCGATAGTAAGTAGAGACAATTTGGGTGCCAGACCTAGTAAACCACAGATTAAAGGTAATTCTCAAAAGGATAACTCGAAGCAGACACCTGAGTCTTCTAAGAAGAAGTGGGATAATAAGAAAAATAAAGAGAAATCAAACACACGGATTGGATCTCCTTGACAGGGGTCCTCTGAAAAGCACTACAGATTTGTGCAACCGTGATATGATTAAACCGCCTGATAGTATCAAGATACTGATATGCATCTCTCTTGTTCCTTTCAGGAGTCATCTGAAAAATGCTAGAAGAGAGGAGGATGATCAGAGCACATATCAGAGGAGTATGTGAAACTGAAGAAAGACTCACAACGCTCTTCTGACTTCATAATAAGACAAACCTTCACATTACGAGACTCAATAAAAAAAGAAGAATGTAGCTGGCATCAATGTAGGATCAATGGGGAGAGAATGTGGCCTAACGGCTAGGGACATCGACCTCGGATCTGGGGAACCGGTTTCGAGTCTCGGCAGTGACGCTCAACATTCTGTGATTCTGGGCAAATCACTTAATCTCCCGTGTCTAAGAAAAATGAATGTGTCCATCTGTAAGTAACTGGTGCTCATGTAAAGCGCTCTGATACCTTCGGGTCTAGTTCGCGCTATGCAAAACTCCACAAAAAAAAAATTTAAAGCAAGCCACAGACATTGAACACTCTGCTTGTGAATGGGGAGTGGGCTCTGACAATGCTGGACAGCATGGCAGAAGTCACAATAGTTTGCTCAAATCTTATGGAGTCTCTGGTGGCAGTAGCAATGAGTGACTACATCCAGGTGGAAACACCAGACCACAGAATGAGTATTCCTAGTCAATTGTATAAAATAGAACTCCAAATGGAGGGGATGTACGACATCTTATTAATGTTCTCTTTTAGGAGAACCTGTCATTCGGCTATCACATTCTCTTGGCTGAAAAGGATTGGCCACCAGAGTTTGTTATAGATTGCCCATGGGGAGAAATGGCAATTAAACCTATCTTTCCTAACCTTGTTCCAGAATCCGAGAAACACACATTCGCCAAGGAGAGGGCATTAACACAAGCTCCTGTGTTGTACTGCAATCATGTGGGTTGGGATGATGGATCCTCTTATCAAACCATACCTGTGAGGTCTACCTCACAACTGCAAAGACAACACCCCTTTAAAAATGAGGGTAAAAACAAGTTAAAGAAATGAATGCACCACTTGAGTACCAAGGTGCAAAGAAAGTTGCACCTCTCCCATGAATAATCAATAGTTTCTTGTGATGAAACCTGATCGTTCATATAGATTAGCCTTAGATTATAGTCATTTGAACACAGCTACACGTACATTTGCAGTACAAAACACACATGGCACAGCACTAATGAGTAATATAGTGTGTAAAAAATACAAAGCAACACTAGACATTTCAAATGGATTTTTCTACCAAAACATAGAATCTGAAAGCAGGTATTTGATCGCCTTTAGTGCCCTGGGTTACCAGAAGCAGTTCTGTCAATTGCCACAAGAGTATAAGAATAGCCTAAAGCTGTTTTCAGCCTGTGTAAAAGAACTACTCCAAGACTTCGATAATTAGGCATTGTCCTATGTCGACAACATATACTGATGATGACCTATCAACTCACTTGGCTAGAATAAATTGCATAATTTGGGGATTTACTCACATAGGCCACAAATTCAACTTCAAGAAGTCATAAATTGCCTATCTTTGTGTTCTATTCTTGGGATACAAATTGTCAGGTAAAAGCAGAACCCATGCAACACATTTCCTAGAGAAGTGTGCTCTCTTTTCCAGTTTCAGAAAGAAGTTTATTAAGAGAAATTAAGATACAAGTACATAGTACAGTAAAATAATAAACAATCACACAAACAATAATTAAGTATTAAAAGGAATAGCTGGATATAAAGATGAGCTCTACATGGTTTGAAAAGAGGAACATTGAAATAAAATGGTCAAAAAGGTAATACAATGCATACAAGGAGTAAAAATAGTAATATTAAGCATAATCACAATGCTAATAGGAGGGAAGTCATGGAGGTTGAGAAACACCTTGTTGAATAGGGGTCCAAGAAAAAGAACATCTAACATTAAAATCAAGGAATATTGTAACAGGTGACCATAAATTCAAGCCTTTCATAGCAATAGAAACAGGGTGTCCATAAGCTGTATCTAATATAGGATTATGACAGACTGCATACCACCAGGCTTGAAAGGATAATTGAGTGAAATACCTCCAAATGTTGGTAATCTGCTGAAAAGCATCTGCTAATAGTAGATCTAAAATCTTTATATTTGATGCACAAGTATTCCAATCAGGCGATAAACTTCCTAAAAATTTGTTAGTAATGGAGAAAGGGATTGAAGAACCAAAAATTAAGTTAATCTGAGACCAAACACTTTTCCAAAAATTGTGAACATAAGGAGAAGTAAAAAGAAAGGTCCACATGCAGCAAGCATTTTTGCCTTCTCAAACGGGCCGTTTCACAGAATCGGTCCGTTTGCGAGGGCAAAAAGGCATTTTCTGATGCATCAAAGGCTTTCCATTCGCAACTTAGGTATTCACAATATTTTTCGATTACCTAAATTGCGAAAGCATTTAGGGAACCGCAATTTGCGATTCCCGAAATGCGATGCATCAAGCCTTTCCTAAATGCAAACCGTGGATTTAGGAAACGCCAATTACCATCAACTTCAAGTTGATGGTTATTCGCTCATTCTTTGAAAAATGCACAAAAGTGCATTTTTCAAAGTGACATGTGGCGCGCCACATGTGCACACTTACCATTTTGGGGGGGTGCATCAGGGGGGCCTTAGCCCCCCTGGCACCCTTGGAATTGCATTCGCAATTTGCTATTACCAATTTGGTAATCGCAATTTGCGAATGCATTCCCATTCATTCCTATGGGCCTATAGGCCCATTGGAATGTATGGAGTGACATTACCGAATAGCGATTCAAAATTTGCGATTCACTATTAGGTAATGTTTAGGAATAGCAATTTATTTTGCGATTTCTACATGCATGAGGAATTGTGATTCCTAAATAGCGATTCCTTAAAAATCGCTATTTAGGAATTGCAATTCCTTATGTTGATGCGTGTTTTAAATCAGCAAATGCGGAGGAAAAAGTCCAACAAGTGTCAGGGAGATCAATGTGCCTTTTGTGTAAAGCTCCAGGACACAGAAGAAGTCTATTATAAATAAAAAAGAATGTTTGTGTAGTGTTTGGCGCTCTAGGGAATTTCCTAATTTTGATCCACAGTTTATTCCATAATAGGATCGACCATTGCACCTCTAAATCATGTTCCCAAGATAATTCTACTTTAGTTTTCTCTCGAGTATTATATGGCATAAGGAAATGAGAGTATAAAATGGAAGCTCTGGGACGAGTGAGAAGAAGAGTATGTAAACGGTTAACAAGAGAAGATATAGGAGAGATAGGAGAAAGAAATTGAGCATATGCAGTGTAAAGAACATGCTGCAGGTATTATGCCATATCGTGGATTGAAGAAAAGAGTCAGAATCCCTGGGGACCAGTGATGACCCAAACTCTAAAATTGTGCATGAATGTTTAAGAATAGGAGTAGATAAAGTTCAGGGTTTGCGGGTAAAAGCTGAGTATTCCTGAAATGAGAATGGAGCGAAGTAAGAACGCTCTAGAGCGACCCATGATGGACAATCAAAAAAGACTCGGAAAGCCACAAAGAGGATTGGCAGAGCAAAAATTATTTATGATAAGTAGAAAAATCAGGAAAGTTTACCCCACCTTCTGATTTTGGATGTATTAACTTTAATGGTGACATACAAGATTTTTTATTATTCCACAAAAACAAAGATAATATAGAATTATTCCATTTAAATTTTTTGAAGGAAATGGGTATTGGAATATTAGAAACTGTATAAAGTATTATGGGAGTTAACATCATCTTAATGATGTGTAAACGGCCCCACCAGGATAAATAATGAGGATGCCATTTATTAGTTAATGTAGGAATTTTCTGTATATATTTATCTATGCACAAAGAGAGTGTTGCTGTGATTGAAGGAGGAAAATATAAAACTAAGGGGCGATTCCGATTCAGGCCGGAAATCTCTCCGACCGAGCCGGACCCGGAGAGATTTCCGACCGAATCGGACTCTGGCAGTCCGACCGAACGAGTACGATGCGCACACATGCAATCGGACTCGAGTCGGTCGGACTCCCATTGAGTCAATGGGAGCCGGATGTACAACGCGTATGCGGGCTCCCATTGACCCAATGGGTGCGAGGCGAACAAGGGTTCCCCCTACAGCGGGTACGCCTCAAAGCGACTCGCGGCGTACATGCACAGGTAGGGGGGACCCATGGGTCCCCCCTGTGTGCGACTCGCGCGGCTACACGTACAGGGGGGTCCGACATGGACCCCCAAAGTGCGGCTCCGACTGCTCTTTTGAGCCGGACGGCGCGAGTCGGTCGGACTGCTCGCGGCGCGCATCGTACTTGCCCGGCCGAGGAACGTCTCCATCGCGCGGTGCAAGTCGTGTCCGTGCGAGTCGGTCGGAGCGCTTCGGACCCGCGAACAAGTCGGTCGGCGATTTCGCGTGCGCTCGCATCGTACTCGCTAGGCCGGACGCAAGTATGAATCGGTCGGGAAAGAGGGCTCCGAATCGGATCCGGTTAAGCCGAATCCGATTCGGTGCCCTACCGGCCGAGATCGGAATCGGACCCTAAGTATTTAATGTGATGAGGACTCCATATAACATTTGAAATGGTAAAAGTCAGCTTTAAAAGTAAACTTGGTCAAAGGTAATATCTCATATTTATCATTATTCAACTTGTATTCAGATACTAAAGCGTAAGACTTAATTTCTTGTAAAAATGTCGGAAAATAATTTGTTGATTTTTAAAATCAAATCCATATATATCCTGATTTTGGCGTATTTTGCACGAAAAAGGTTCTAGGGCTTAATTAAAAAGGAATGGGGAGAGCGGGCAACCCTGACGAACACCTCTACCCAAAATAAAATATGGAGAGGTACGGCCATTTACACAAATAGCCGCAAGTGGATGTGAATATAAAATAGAAATCAAGGATATCATTTTTGGGCCAAAACCAAACCATCTAAGTGTTTGAAAGAGATAAGGCCAATAAACTTATATTTGAATTTGCCTCCTGCAAAAATTCTAGCAGGTCACCCATGCATCTTCAGCACAACTCAGCATGAGGAACCAAGTAGGTGCTCCAAGGTTCCTCAACATGCACTGGAGTTCACCATGACGCCTATACCAATATTCATTAGTCCCATGCTGACATGCCATTATGTTTATTGAATTGTATTCCAAGTACTCATCTTTTCCTTGAACTTTTTCCAAAAGTTCCCTTGCTGATATATCATGCAAATTAACTCCTGTCATTCACAGCATATGAGAGACCAAACAAGTCACTCTCAAATAATAGGTGAAATATATATGGAATACACTGACAAATTCTAGGATCTTTCTGAATAAAGTCTACTACATCTATACTCATCTGCAGGTATTTCCACAGGCCGCTCGTCATACCTGACACCTACTCCAGAAGGAAAAAGATGAGGGAAACAGAGAGCTTTCTAAACATTTTTCCCACACACTTAATGGAGCTCCTTTTGCTTCCTTCATTTGAAACAGCTCAATGGCATTACCAATAAACTCTTTAGAATGCAAAAGGTGTATGCTATAATGTTCATAAATTTCTTCTGTCCTGGACTGATCCACCTTCTCAATCTGACTTGTTGATGGAAATGTCTGATCCTGCATATGTGTGATATCTTGCAGGCTTTCCACATTTCTATAGTAAACATCGTTTTGTACCAGATACAAAGTTGTTTTTTTAATTGTTAGCATCTACTAACTCCTGCCATATCTTCTTGTTCTTGGTAGGCACACCATTTACAAGAATTACTAGTCCTTCCTCTAAATCTCCATCTACCCTACTGTTTCAATGTTTTTCTTGCCATCTAATGGCAAATACACTTCTCTACCTTTTAGACCTTTTTGCAGCTCTCTTGGGGGTAACTTGCCTGTTTTGGCTCAATACCTACTGAAGCCTGAAATGGATGTATAGTTTGGATAAGAATGGACTCATAAAAATTAAAAACCTTAAAGTGCTTCTGGAATGGGAACCAGTTCTAACTTGTTATGCACAGCTCTAGCAGGCTTTATATTATCCTCTAATTTATTGTGGCATTACTTACATATAACTTGTCATGTGGACAAGTCAAATCTCTCTTCTACAAATAAGTACAGTACAAACTTTTGCCAGTTATCATTATTCTCTATTTCACTTTTTAATCATTAGTCAACAGACTGCGTTTGATTCTTGTAGTGAGTGCGTCGACAGCATATACAAACATTCTCTGGTTTTTCAGCACATACTGTCTTAAATGGTGTAATCTGTTCTTCAAAACTATCAACTGTAGTACATGTGTCCTGTTCTACAACAACTCTTGTTTTCGACTCTTCAATTTCCCTACAGTCCTGTTCTGGACCAAAGAAACAAAACTGCACATCATCACAAACCTTTTCTACCTCTACCACAGTACCATGCAAAAGTGCGTATTAATTTCTCCTAAACATAAAGCAGGAGTTTTCACATAATACTGCCTCCTAACTAAAGTTCGCATTGTTGCGTGGTGCACAGCTAACATCCTAAAATGATGTAACGTGTGTTGGCCCGCTTTCTTTGATAAACAAGCTAGTGAGTGTCCCTGCAACTTTGTATACTTTCTCAGCTTACAAGGATCCAAACCTTGTAAAGTACTTATTTTGTGTTTTAAACTTTACCTTGGAAATATGCGTAGGAATTTCCTTAATATATCAATAGATTGCTGTCTAATGCTACAAATACTACTACAATTCCATTTGTATACAGGGGCCTGACTATGCCTCCCTTCTGCAATAACTTCTTCTACATTTCTAGGTACCATCACCTCTTTTGCTATAGGACTGCCATTCTTTATCTCATAACATCGTCCGCTTTCATCAACAGCATGAACTAATCTGTTATCCTAGAGATAGCTTTCTTCATTAAAGAAAGGCTCTGTACTAGAAGTATGTGGCTAGGAATTGAATCGTCAAGGGTATATTATGTGGTTTTTAACTAATTATACTTTTGTTTTTCTATTGCTGTACATACTGCATATACTTTTATTGATGATTGGTGATTTCAATAGAAACCTGTGTAGATTGAAATGCATATTGGATTGCTAACCAAGGTCTTTGTCTTTCTCCCATTTTTTGGGATTTTTAATTGCCAATGTATAAATTTTAACCATTTTTATAATGTATTGGATATCACCTCATCGTCTTTTATCATACTGTAACTGTTTTACTTTTCTTGTACTTTTATGGTCTATCTTTATAGATTGAATAAAGTGTATTGATGATGATGACAAGCCACATATTCCACCACTTCACTTGGCTTTCTATATACCCAGGTGATGTGGGGAAAGAATATGGAAGCAACTGGCTGTCCAGTGTGATCACAGTGTAAAAAAATCTACTTTTGGAGAAGTATGCATTCATTCTCCACTAAAAACTGTACAGAAGTTACTTCTGTTCACCAATCTTCTGGTTTTGTCTCTCCATTCACAACACTATTTTATCAAGAGTCTTCATTCTATTTAGAATCAAAATTAAAAGCTTCCTCTTCAAAGCAAAGCCTTATCAACTAGTCTCTCAATTCGTTCTTTTTGTTTCAGTGCCTCTATCCTGCTTCTATACTTTTTTGCAGTTCTTTGTAGATTTATAACTACTCTACTATAAAACATTATGGCTCTGATTTCCTTAAACTGCTTCTGTCTTCTGCTTAACGTGCATCCATGTCTTTTACAATCTTTCCTGTTCTTGCAATGAACAGTTTATCACCTCTTATTGTTTCTCATTGGCATAATTTAATTTTCTTTATTTTCTAATCTTTGCAATTGTGTGCATATACCTTTAAGAAATGTCTCTGTCCTCTTACTAGTAGCCCTTTTTTCTTTCACCACTATTTCTGCATTTTGCCCCTTTTGTAAATCATGTCTGCAAACATACTGTAGTTGCTTCTGTTGCTTTTTTGTCCCAGCTTTAGTAGGCATTGCAACTGTGTGTAGTTATGTAGATACTGTTCTGTAAAAGAAAACAAAGTATATTTAAATTTTTACCCTAGCCAATCTACCAACTACTTTACTAGTGACTTACACATAATACAAAAACAGTTTTCATGTTATGTTGCCGCTTTAAATCTGCAGATGAACCTAGAAATATTATTACATGCACTTACTTCAATATAACAAACCGAAAGCAAAACACAAAACTTTATTTATTAGTTACCTTTTAACATTTTAGCACCCTCTTGTACAACACAGCTACAGCATATCTTACTTCTCACTTGACATGGTGGAAGAACAGTTTATAAACATGGAACAAACCTCTTATCTGACCTATTTCATTTCAACAATGGTAATCACTCAAAAAGCGACATTTCCCCATAAATAAAGTCTCATCAAATATAATTTTTCTTATGATTTTATTATTTATCAAAACACTTGTGCTTTTTCTTTTTTTGTTTTTTTAGATATAATTGTTATCTTTTTTAATGCTCAAATAGTCATAAAAAACATTTACAAATATTCACAAATGCATATAATTGTTTGTGTTATTAGACATTAAAAGAACAGATCTCTCAATTGTGGTAACCCCCACACAACCATCATACCCATTCTCAACTCTCATTCTCTTCAATCATACTACCAAACATACCACACAAAAAAAGTGACAATAAAATGCACAACTTTGACGGGATCCTTCTGACGGTTACTCCCTAACATGATTTAAAATTTCGACTCTGACATTCAGAAAGTTTGCTCATTGCTTCTGATTAGTTCTTCTCTCATCTGTGTCTTGGGTAGGATTCCCAGATGTGTACGAGATGGTCTACGCATGTTTCGGTGAAAAACAGTTTAAATCACCTTCTTCAGGACCAAATAGACATACATTCCTTTAAATCTGTATAGTGGCCTGGGGGTTATCTGTAAATACAATAGTAATTTGCATCAGACGAAGGGGAATGTCATATTCTGCAATAATTTCAGAAAATGTTAATTACTACATAGTCATGCTCATCTAATGAACAACCCTTAGAAAAGTTGGTATAGATACGTCATCTACTTGCTCCTGACAAACATCCGCCAGTGCTCAAGAAAGGGAAAGTAGTGTGAAATTTTGTTCTAGGTACTAGAATATCCCAGTGTGACTTAGGTGTGCCTAGAAGAAAGAAAAGAGTTTGGAAAAAGATTCTTGTGAACATGCATAAGAGTATAAGTGAATACCCATTTTTTAAAAGATAATTTTATATATTGATAATTCCTACATGAGTTGTTTGACGTGAGATTTTCTTTGGTTCAAAGGGATGCCTTATCCTCAAGTGGGAATCATCGATTGGGTATACTCTCAAAGATTCATATTTTTGTAGTCAGAAACAAATTATAGTTGAGATTAGCCCAACATCTTTTTTCCTTTTCTGGTTAGAGATTTTAACTGTGTCTAAGAGATATTGTATCTTACCCCTAATTGTATGTTCTTTTCCGGGAAAGATATTCTCTATATCATACGAAGATATGAATACATTGTGTTATCAAAGCTGGTCCAGTAATCAATTTGTTAAGCGTCCAACTTCTATATAAAATCTTTTGGTTCCATCTGTAACAATAAGTCCCCAAAAGCAAATTATAGGTCGTTTTCTATTTTCAAGGTCTCCTATGGCAATGCGCTATTAGTTTCTTTTGGGATATGCTGAAAATGTCTTACCTATACATTGGCAGTACTGTTGGTCACATGGTATTTCATAGTAGCCCCATTATCCAAAACTTGGGAAGGATATTTTCTCTCTATTATCCTGGTATGTTCAAGTGGTTTGGTTCTGAAACACGTGAAGAACCAGTTGCAATTACAATCCAATCTTGTTAATATGGGGCAGGAACATGTTATGTGAGACATTCATCTTAAACATTATTTCTTATTAAGAGTAAAAATCTCTCATGAGTGATATGTGGCTATGTGCTGTCCGAGCTCTCAGGGGCAGATTTACGTTCCCTGGTGCATCCCTGCAAATCAGCAGGGATGCGCCAGGGAAGATGCGTGATGCAAGTTTACCCTTGCGCCACCACAGATGCGCCGCATTTACAATGCGGCGCAAGGATAAACAGATGCGTGACGCATCTGTCGGCGGAAGGGTGGCGCAGTACTGGAGTTGTGTCGCAAGTGCGACGTAACTCCAGTACTGCTCAGGGGTGCCCTATACCTAACATGCTGCATCACTCCTTACGCCTGCTTGAAGCAGGCGTAAGGATTTGACGCAGCAGGGACGTAAAAGTGACTCCGTGAAATCTTGTAGATTTCACTGCGTCACTTTTACGGGGCTTCCTTGCGCAGGAACGCCCCCCCCTGCGCCAGCACGCCCACATGAAACCTGACGCAGGTTTCATGTGGCCTAGGGCTTTACAACGTGACGCATTTCCCTAGATGCGTCACGTTGTAAATCCCCCGCAGCATGGCGCATGATTTGCGCCGCCGCTGCGTCACAAAAGTGATGCAACGGCGGCGCAAAAGTGGCGTAAGGGGCTTGTAAATCTGCCCCTTAGTCTCTAGTGACTTGCTATATAGTGATGGTAAAAAACTAACTGATATATGCCACCGCATATATGTTATGATTTATCTTTCTTTTGGAAACACATTTAAAACCAATGCTGTTAATACACAAGGATATATGTCTAAGATGGATTTAGTAAATTCTATGGGCACTATCCTGCTTATCATAACACCGATGAATGTGATGCTTTAAAATGAGTTTTGGAATTATCATTGTAAACGAGACCACTATTTACCTTGCGTTTTGGTTGTTTATGGGTCTACTGTTTGGGTAAGTCCAAACTCTCTGATGTGGGTACAAAATAAGAAATGTGAAAGATTGAATAAGTATTATGGCGTATTTATTGGATTACTCTATAGGCAATGCTATATTATTTTCTCATTGTTGGTACAAAGTAGAAAAAGGCCATGCCCTGCTTCTAAGTTAGAGACACGCTTTGCTACGTTAATAGACTTATCACTGCACCAATATCATGACATGTCTGTGATTGTCAAATGCACTTTTAAAACATGATTTAAGTTGCGATGAATTGTGAGTGAGGAGGACCTAAAGGGTTCTCTATGCATTATTTTATTTGTGGTGGCACCGACAGATTCGGAGTTTAATATTGATCACCGAACGTATGGTAGTGATAGACCACTAATTCCTAAGCATTGTGGCGGTTGTTGAGTTTTACTATTGAGGCTAATACTTATTCTATTGTGCGGGTACATAAATCAAATGTAGCCATGCCAAGGGGTCTCTGCTAAAAAGACGCTGTTGCAGCCGTAGTATCAAACGTTAAGATATTTACTCTCACGAAAGGTTGGCTGCCTATTGGGTGAATAAGACATTTATAATGCAATGTATGTACCGCATTTCATAAAGCAGAAACTCCTTCACCATGTAGATAAAGCACTGCATAACGTCTCTATAGGGAGATACGCCTAATGTTTTTACTATCCTGTATGAAAGTACACAATTGTACTCTCAGAAATATGCATTTTTATACTATCTAACTTTCCTAACACGCTGTTTGAAAGACTACGCTTTGGACAAATGCGAATAGCACTTCCAAACGACATGGGGCTATCTTATCAGTATTCCTTTTCGCGTGCGTTCGTCTGCATATTGTCGTGTAGTTGTGGTCGCCGGCTCCCCGACTTACGTTTTTATGACGTTGCCTTAGCATCTTATTAACCATTCTCGCGATATTAGGTTATTTCACGAAAGGAAAATGTTTTTAATCGAATTCTCCTAAAGTCGCCATGTTGAACTGGTGAGAGTTGGTTATTGCACATCGTTCTTTTATTTATATGGCAAGGTGGAAGATGGCAACAGCTGCCCCGTACTCAGAACCAACAAGATATTAGAGTCTGAACCTAAAGGTGGTTATTGCGCTATTATTTGCAACATTTGCCGTGGTGCAAGTGAATTCAAAATATTGGCGGGATAGAAGCTATAAAGTGTGGCGTGCAATCAAAGCAGAGTAAACGCCATTTTTGAATGAGTTCTTTGGACTCGACTTCTTCTATAGTCGCCATATTAGAATGGTGACAGTAGGTTAGTACACATAGTTCTTTCGATTAGGTAAGAATGAAAAATTACATACATTTCCCGTACTTCAGAAACAACAAAGTATTAAAGTCTGAGCCCAAAGGTGGTTATTACACTGGTATTTGTAACATATGCCTAGGCGCCAATAAATTCAAATTATTGATGGGATAGATGCTATAGAGTGTAGCATACCATCAAGGCAAAGTAAACACCATTTTAAATAGATGGTCTATAATATGGGTTGATGGAACATTGGTGGATCATTGTTCGTGTGATGACCAATAATGTATAACATAAGATGTAATGCTATCATAGAGATGAACCGCTATCCGTGCTTTCGGGGCTATTAGTCAGTAATTGAAACTAGCTTTATAGTTCAGGGTACACAATTACTATACTGAGTTGTTAAGGTAGCTGCTGGCCATAGAGCATGTATTATGCTGTTACTAGCCATATTATTTCTTCATTAAGGCCTTTACGAACTGTGTCCAGAGAAACGATCCAATATGTCTCCCGTTGTTTTCGCATTTTGACTGGATCCTTTCCTGGCATTGGTTTGACACGTTCTAAAATCAACCATTTCAATTCTGTTTCGGTATGTTGGAAGTCTTGATAGTGTTTGACTAGGGGTGCCTGCAGTTTCCCTGTTCTTATTGCCGATTTATGTTCTGAAAGTCTGGTGCGGAATTCTCTTGAGGTTTCACCTATATATCCTAGCCCACATGGGCATAGGATCAAATATATGATGTTTGAGCTTCTGCAGTTTGCCATATGCCTTAGTGTGCCTGATTTTTCTCCATATGTCCATGTCTGAGTAATTATGGCAGAATCACAGGCATGGCAATTGCAGCATCTGTAGTTGCCTGTTGGTGGTGGCAGTCCATCTATGGTAGTTTGCCTGGTACTTTCCTGAGATTTGAATCTGCTGTGTACCAATTTATCTCTTAGGTTTGGATTTCTCCTATATGCTACCATCGGTTTCTGCTGTGGTTGTTCTTCCTCATTTACAGTGAGGATCTTCCAATGCTTATCTAGTATCTGTTTGATCTTGTAGTTGATGCTCGAATGGTCCACTACACAGACCAGTTTGTCTGAAGTTACTTTGGGGTTGTTGTTGATAAGGGCATCTCTATTATAATATATAGCCCGTTTTAGTGATTGGCGTATTAGCCTCCTAGGATATCCTCTAAGAAGGAGACGTTCTTGAAGTTGTTCAGCATGTGTCATGAAATCTGCGATGTTAGTGCAATTTCTCCTAATTCTTAGGAATTCCCCAAAGGGGATTGAGTCTTTTGGCATGACGGGTGGAAGCTGCTGTGTTCCAAGATAGTATTTTTAGCTGTTGGTTTCCTAAAGAGGCTAACTTCTAGTTGTCCTTGTCTGCCCATAATCCATATGTCTAAAAACTCCACTTTGTCCGTTGAGTAATTACAAGTGAACTTTAGATTTTTGTCACTCATATTGAGCTAGGATATAAAATCCAAAAGGACTGATTCAGGTCCCGTCCAGATGAAGAAAATGTAGGCTGTAACTATGCATTCATGGTAAAACTTGTGCAGAAGCTATGCAGTCATCTAAGCATACACTTACAACCCATGCAGTCATTGAAATACTGAGGCACATGCATGAACTCATGCAAACACTCAGGTACGACTCATCTAATTACATAGAGAGTACTTATGTAGTAAACATATTATTCATCCAGTAGCTATGTACTCATTTAATCACTGAGGGAATACTCTTGCACTAACACAATCACCCCAGCAGTATATTTACATTTATCCAATCTCTCAAGGTTTAACAATGGAGTTATGTAATCACCCAGACACTGGTAATGCACCCATGTAATCAGCCAGACATTACTGATGTACTCATTGAATTATTCATGCACTACCCATGTAGTTAGCTAAACACCCAGGCCCTACCTGTTTACTGAACCAGAAACACGTGGGCAACAGGTAGGTAGTCATGCAATCACTGAAACATTGGTCATTCACTCATCCTATATGCTAGGTGCTATGCATGTACTTAATCAACCATGTATGCCCTATCCGTTACGGCGCCGGTGTGTCAAAAAAGACGCTACGGAGAGTGCATGGGGCTTGTAAATATGTCTCCTTGCCTTGATGTTCATTTTAAAATTTACTACAGAAGGGATAAACTGTTCTTCCGTATACAAAGAAAAAGGTGCCCCCTGTTTACTTTTAGGTCCAAGAGGAGGGGGAAATAACAACAAACATGGAACAAACCTCTTATCTGACCTATTTCATTTCAACAATGGTAATCACTCAAAAAGCGACATTTCCCCATAAATAAAGTCTCATCACATATAATTTTTCTTATGATTTTATTATTTATCAAAACACTTGTGCTTTTTCTTTTTTTGTTTTTTTGGGATATAATTGTTATCTTTTTTTTGTGCTCAAATAGTCATAAAAAACATTTACAAATATTCACAAATTCATATAATTGTTTGTGTTATTAGACATTAAAAGAACAGATCTCTCAATTGTGGTAACCCCCACACAACCATCATACCTCCATTCTCACCTCTCATTCTCTTCAATCATACTACCAAACATACCACACAAAAAAGTGACAATAAAATGCACAACTTTGACGGGATCCTACTGACTATTACTTTCTAACATGATTTAAAATTTCGAATCTGACATTCAGAAAGTTTGCTCATTGCTTCTGATTAGTTCTTCTCTCATCTGTGTCTTGGGTAGGATTCCCAGATGTGTAAGAGATGTTCTACGCACGTTTCAGTGAAAAACAGTTTATATCACTTTCTTCAGGACCAAATAGACATACATTCCTTTAAATCTGTATAGTGGCCTGGGGGTTATCTGTAAATACAATAGTAATTTGCATCAGACGAAGGGGAATGTCATATTCTGCAATAATTTCAGAAAATGTTAATTACTACATAGTCATGCTCATCTAATGAACAGCCCTTAGAAAAGTTGGTATAGATACGTCATCTACTTGCTCCTGACAAACATCCGCCAGTGCTCAAGAAAGGGAAAGTAGTGTGAAATTTTGTTCTAGGTACTAGAATATCCCAGTGTGACTTAGGTGTGCCTAGAAGAAAGAAAAGAGTTTGGAAAATGATTCTTGTGAACATGCATAAGAGTATAAGTGAATACCCATTTTTTAAAAGATAATTTTATATATTGATAATTCCTAAATGAGTTGTTTGACGTGAGATTTTCTCTGGTTCAAAGGGATGCCTTCTCCTCAAGTGGGAATCATCGATTGGGTATACTCTCAAAGATTCATATTTCTGTAGTCAGAAACAAATTATAGTTGAGATTAGCCCAACATCTTTTTTCCTTTTCTGGTTAGAGATTTTAACTGTGTCTAAGAGATATCGTATCTTACCCCTAATTGTATGTTCTTTTCCTGGAAAGATATTCTCTATATCATACGAAGATATGAATACATTGTGTTATCAAAGCTGGTCCAGTAATCAATTTGTTAAGCGTCCAACTTCTATATAAAATCTTTTGGTTCCATCTGTAACAATAAGTCCCCAACAGCATATTATAGGTCGTTTTCTATTTTCAAGGTCTCCTATGGCAATGCGCTATTAGTTTCTTTTGGGATATGCTGAAAATGTCTTACCTATACATTGGCAGTACTGTTGGTTACATGGTATTTCATAGTAGCCCCATTATCCAAAACTTGGGAAGGATATTTTCTCTCTATTATCCTGGTACGTTCAAGTGGTTTGGTTCTGAAACACGTGAAGAACCAGTTGCAATTACAATCCAATCTTGTTAATATGGGGCAGGAACATGTTATGTGAAACATTCATCTTAAACATTATTTCTTATTAAGAGTAAAAATCTCTCATGATTGATATGTGGCTATGTGCTGTCAGAACTCTTAGTCTCTACTGACTTGCTATATAGTGATGTTAAAATACTAACTGATATATGCCACCACATATATGTTATGATTTATCTTTCTTTTGGAAACACATTTAAAACCAATGCTGTTAATTCACAAGGATATATGTCTAAGATGGATTTAGTAAATTCTATGGGCACTATCCTGCTTATCATAACACCGATGAATGTGGTGCTTTAAAATGAGTTTTGGAATTATCATTGTAAACGAGACCACTATTTACCTTGCGTTTTGGTTGTTTATAGGTCTACTGTTTGGGTAAGTCCAAACTCTCTGATGTGGGTACAAAATAAGAAATGTGAAAGATTGAATAAGTATTATGGTGTATTTATTGGATTACTTTATAGGCAATGCTATATTATTTTCTCATTGTTGGTACAAAGTAGAAAAAGGCCATGCCCTGCTTCTAAGTTAGAGACACGCTTTGCTACGTTAATAGACTTATCACTGCACCAATATCATGACATGTCTGTGATTGTCAAATGCACTTTTAAAACATGATTTAAGTTGCGATGAATTGTGAGTGAGGAGGACCTAAAGGGTTCTCTATGCATTATTTTATTTGTGGTGGCACCGACAGATTCGGAGTTTAATATTGATCACCGAACGTATGGTAGTGATAGACCACTAATTCCTAAGCATTGTGGCGGTTGTTGAGTTTTACTATTGAGGCTAATACTTATTCTCTCGTGCGGGTACATAAATCAAATGTAGCCATGCCAAGGGGTCTCTGCTAAAAAGACGCTGTTGCAGCCGTAGTATCAAACGTTAAGATATTTACTCTCACGAAAGGTTGGCTGCCTATCGGGTGAATAAGACATTTATACTGCAATGTATGTACCGCATTTCATAAAGCAGAAACTCCTTCATCATGTAGACAAAGCACTGCATAACGTCTCTATAGGGAGATACGCCTAATGTTTTTACTATCCTGTATGAAAGTACACAATTGTACTCTCAGAAATATGCATTTTTATACTATCTAACTTTCCTAACACGCTGTTTGAAAGACTACGCTTTGGACAAATGCGAATAGCGCTTCCAAATGACATGGGGCTATCTTACCAGTATTCCTTTTTGCGTGCGTTCGTCTGCATATTGTCGTGTAGTTGTGGTCGCCGGCTCCCCGACTTACGTTTTTATGACGTTGCCTTAGCATCTCATTAACCATTCTCGCGATATTACGTTATTTCACGAAGGGAACATGTTTTTAATCGAATTCTCCTAAAGTCGCCATGTTGAACTGGTGAGAGTTGGTTATTGCACATCGTTCTTTTATTTATATGGCAAGGTGGAGGATGGCAACAGCTGCCCCGTACTCAGAACCAACAAGATATTAGAGTCTGAACCTAAAGGTGGTTATTGCGCTATTATTTGCAACATTTGCCGTGGTGCAAGTGAATTCAAAATATTGGCGGGATAGAAGCTATAAAGTGTGGCGTGCAATCAAAGCAGAGTAAACGCCATTTTTGAATGAGTTCTTTGGACTCGACTTCTTCTATAGTCGCCATATTAGAATGGTGACAGTAGGTTAGTACACATAGTTCTTTCGATTAGGTAAGAATGAAAAATTACATACATTTCCCGTACTTCAGAAACAACAAAGTATTAAAGTCTGAGCCCAAAGGTGGTTATTACACTGGTATTTGTAACATATGCCTAGGCGCCAATAAATTCAAATTATTGATGGGATAGATGCTATAGAGTGTAGCATACCATCAAGGCAAAGTAAACACCATTTTAAATAGATGGTCTATAATATGGGTTGATGGAACATTGGTGGATCATTGTTCGTGTGATGACCAATAATGTATAACATAAGATGTAATGCTATCATAGAGATGAACCGCTATCCGTGCTTTCGGGGCTATTAGTCAGTAATTGAAACTAGCTTTATAGTTCAGGGTACACAATTACTATACTGAGTTGTTAAGGTAGCTGCTGGCCATAGAGCATGTATTATGCTGTTACTAGCCATATTATTTCTTCATTAAGGCCTTTACTGAACTGTGTCCAGAGAAACGATCCAATATGTCTCCCGTTGTTTTCGCATTTTGACTGGATCCTTTCCTGGCATTGGTTTGACACGTTCTAAAATCAACCATTTCAATTCTGTTTCGGTATGTTGGAAGTCTTGATAGTGTTTGACTAGGGGTGCCTGCAGTTTCCCTGTTCTTATTGCCGATTTATGTTCTGAAAGTCTGGTGCGGAATTCTCTTGAGGTTTCACCTATATATCCTAGCCCACATGGGCATAGGATCAAATATATGATGTTTGAGCTTCTGCAGTTTGCCATATGCCTTAGTGTGCCTGATTTTTCTCCATATGTCCATGTCTGAGTAATTATGGCAGAATCACAGGCATGGCAATTGCAGCATCTGTAGTTGCCTGTTGGTGGTGGCAGTCCATCTATGGTAGTTTGCCTGGTACTTTCCTGAGATTTGAATCTGCTGTGTACCAATTTATCTCTTAGGTTTGGATTTCTCCTATATGCTACCATCGGTTTCTGCTGTGGTTGTTCTTCCTCATTTACAGTGAGGATCTTCCAATGCTTATCTAGTATCTGTTTGATCTTGTAGTTGATGCTCGAATGGTCCACTACACAGACCAGTTTGTCTGAAGTTACTTTGGGGTTGTTGTTGATAAGGGCATCTCTATTATAATATATAGCCCGTTTTAGTGATTGGCGTATTAGCCTCCTAGGATATCCTCTAAGAAGGAGACGTTCTTGAAGTTGTTCAGCATGTGTCATGAAATCTGCGATGTTAGTGCAATTTCTCCTAATTCTTAGGAATTCCCCAAAGGGGATTGAGTCTTTTTGGCATGACGGGTGGAAGCTGCTGTGTTCCAAGATAGTATTTTTAGCTGTTGGTTTCCTAAAGAGGCTAACTTCTAGTTGTCCTTGTCTGCCCATAATCCATATGTCTAAAAACTCCACTTTGTCCGTTGAGTAATTACAAGTGAACTTTAGATTTTTGTCACTCATATTGAGCTAGGATATAAAATCCAAAAGGACTGATTCAGGTCCCGTCCAGATGAAGAAAATATCATCTATAAATCTGTGCCACTGGGCTATATTTTCATAAAAAGGAGCCACCTCATTAAAAATGTGTTTACACTCAAACTCCCCCATAAAGATATTCACTACACTGGGGGCACAAGAGGCCCCCATGCTGGTCCCCTTAATTTGGTGAAATAGACTCTGTTTAAATTCAAAATAGTTTTGTTGCAGTACAATTTTTAGACACTCTAGAATAAAGGTGTCAGGTCTCTCCCCAGGAACTCTGGCCTAAAGAGCTGCCAGTGATTCTATGGCCAGGTCCTGGGGGATGTGGTGGATCCAATATATTCTTGTATGTTTTAGGGACTCCGTATATAGCTAGTGTAACTGTGTTGGTTTTGTTGAGAAAGTCTAATTCTTTCTGACAGATATAACCATCTGCGAAAGCTTTCGATGTTGTAGTGTCTATCAGTGTCTATCAGTGTCTTAAGTTGTGTGAGTCTATATCACCAAATAACAAGGCTGTTAATTGCTTAAGTAAATGGTTACTGTCTGGGTGATTATATAAATGTATAAGTAGTGCCGCCATAGTTGAATGACTACATAATTTCTGCCTGCCTGATTGCAAGGGTACATGTGTAGTATCTAGGTAATTGAATAACTCCATGGATACTAAATAACTGATTTGATGACTGTCTCACTAGTGTTTTGCTGATTGCATGAGTACCTGACTACTCCCTGACTGACTATGAAAGTATCTTCATTACTGTTAGATACATAACAGTTGTGACTATATATCTGACTCATTGGTTATCTCCTTCTGTCATTATCAAACTACCTGTTTTACTATATGTATGCTTTTCTACTAAGCTATGTGTGACTGAAGTCTAGATATCACACGGTGTATATAATTGCATACATGGCTCTGTAGCAGCATACATTGCTTTTTTACTGAGCATCTACAAGCATCACTAGGGGCCATATTATCAAGAACGGCGATAGCATCATCGCCGGTTTAGCGGCAGGGAACTGCCGCTAAAGCGGCGATAAGGGGCTTGATAATATGCCCTATAGAATTCAATAGAAGCCCAGGTTTGATGTCCTTCACACCAGAACCTGGGCTTCTATTGGAATTCTATAGGGCATATTATCAAGCCTCTTATCGCCGCTTTAGCGGCAGTTTCCTGCCGCTAAAGCGTCGATAATGTTATCGCTGTTCTTGATAATATGGCCCTTAGTTTCTAAAATGGAAAACAACATTTAAAAAATTTTAAAGCACAAAACCTTTTGTGAATGGTATAGCTGCATCATTTCTCAAATACTTCTTCTGCCACTAAAACATATATTCAGCATTTTCAAAAACAAAGTTACACTCCATATGAAGCTAGCACAAGAACTCTCAAGGCATTCTGCACTATTAATCCTTCTTAATTTTAAACAAACCATGTTTAAAGAAAAAACACCACCCTCACCCTATACATGATCACGATGTACACATATATGCAGTTTCTAAATAGATTTACACCTTCAAGCCATCTTTCCAAAAACATATACCTATCTGCATCTTTAACTAAACTCAAAAGTCCCACCGTATATATAGCTATCTGCAACCACATAAACCATATCTCACCATCTAAGCACATGCTAAATGATCATATAAGTTAAAAAACACATTGACAAATACTTCCCAATATATGCCGTACTAGTATTACTTCTCTCTAATTCATATACAGACAGAGAACATGTTCTCATCTTTTATTTGTGACTACACTACTCCTGTTTAATAATGTTACTAAAAGCACTACAACTCCCAGAATGCAAAATACAGATGTATCTTCTTTGCACATGATATTTAGACATTTAAAACATTCTTAGTTCCTCATTGCAACTTTTCACAATACTATACTATGGGGCATATTCTCAAGAACGTGTGATAACCACCGCAAGTTTAGCTTAATGCAACCCTTCACATCGCAGTCTATCGCGGGAAAACAACTCCGTATTAACGTGGTATTCACAACACGGCGGCCCCATGCGATAGTCCCACGCTAACGCGCCAAATGACCGCGTTAAAATCAACGCGACGCCTAAAAAACATGAAACACGAACGCGAAAATAGTAGCGATGATGCCAATCCCGATACAAAAATCAGCGATAACCAGCGATAGGCCTGCAATTCCCACGCGTCATGCTGGAAAATGCACCATAAAAGCAGAGAAAAAAACCGGTGAGATGACAATGTACGAGCACAACCACACATCCGTGATGTAGAACAAATGAGCATTGTCATGCATCAAATAGGCATCTCCCCACAGTCACAATGTACATTGACATGCAGTCTGCATGTAAACTGCGCCAATGCTGAAACATGCATGGAACACACATTGAAACCGCATCTCCCCTTCACATTGCAGAGGGACAAGCAACCCCTCCTGCACACAGACGTGTCATGACCATGATCAATCCACCATGAAAGCGTGGACGAATGTAGGGGCAGTGACTCCCGCTTACGTACATGTTGCCCATGTTGTGGTACTTGAGCCACAGGGGGAATCCCTGCATCATGGTGGTACATATCTGACCCCAAAAGGAGCCCTGTTGTCACCTGTAGGACACAAATGGCAGCCAAAATGGAATGATTTTGGACACATGTGAAACGCCGAAGAGTGGGATTCCCTACGAACTGCGACACACAGAACTGGCAGTCCGAATACGTGACACCCCAAACAGCCCCTCTGCACAGAGGTGACACACCCACCATCCATGAACAAATCAGAAAATTGTCACCAAAACATGCCGCACTCACACTTGTCTGAGTGATGTGCCTGTACAGGTGAGTGACATGCACTCAGGGAATGTGTATTTTGAATGCATTTATTAGCACTTGCTGTGCCTGTGGTCATTTTGTACTGTCCCCTGATTGCCAAGGACAGTCACAATGTGACGTGCTCATGTGAAAAAATTGTCAATGATGGTGTTCCTACGGGCAAGTCCTGCTGCGGCTGCAGTGGGGTGTGGTCCACCTGCCTCATCCTCCTCATCATCTTCCGGTGCATCTGGCACTTGTATCCATGGGGCCTTGCTGCGTACACATATGTTGTGCAACACACAACATGCAACGATCATCTTGCACACCATGTCTGGGCTGTACAGGAGCCTCCCACCTGTGACGTCCAGGCACCTGAAATGTGACTTCAACATGCCAAATGTGCGTTCCACGATGCCCCTGGTGCGTTTGTGGGCCGCATTGTACTGCCTCTGGGCCTGTGTGTTCGGGGCTTGGAGGGGTGTCATCATCCAAGCGCAGAGTGCATATCCTTGGTCACCTGTGACAGTGCAGAGAGACATGAGTCAATAGTTGGTTCTGCATGATGTGTTGGCAGGCTCAGTGGTTCATTGGTGTGTGATATGTGTGACTTTGTGATTCCTGCATGACATGTACTGCTTGTTGAACATGAGCGGCATCAATGTGTATTACGTGGCCTCACTGCAGCTCCTCCCTCCCCTCGAGCCCCTTCACTACTGTGCGCAGCGCGGTTGCATCACTTGCACCCCTACGGCACACTATTGTCAAGCCTGTCTGAGCATTTCCACAAGCCTGACAACGACACAGTGATGTTGTGCGCTGAAGGTGGACGGACATGTGTGTGTAGGCCTATGGTGAGGACAGGGCAGACATAGATGTAGAGTTCATGCCTGGCTGAACTCGCCATGCGGTTGAGGGTAGACCTTTAGCTTATGCTGCGGAAATAGCGACACACACAACAGTTGGCATGTCTGACCCCAAGCTGGCTTGCGCACCCTCATTTACCCCTCGGCCGAGCCCGTACTCCGGGGGCATGCTACATAGCAACATTGTATATTACGTGACGGGTGGCGCCGACACTACACGCATCAGTTACTGCCTTGGCAAGGCCTAAACTCAATCACGCCCAGAGCCACGTGGTGAATGACCACACCCCTAAGCCATACTGCCGTACGCCGGTCCACTCCCTCACGCTCACAGGGGGGTCCGACACAGATACATGTCCCAGGTCCACCCCACTGCCTGAGGTGACAAGACTGCGCATGCTGTACACAGCACAATATAATGTGGTATGGCCTGGGGCTCACATGCATACAGAATGACCACACGGACACACTGAGATAATTAGTGGAACTGGCTACGGGCATGTGCGCTCCGCACCTTTACTTGCCAGAGTCACACGTCCAGTGACGCCTGTGCTGGATGGGTGTTGGGCAGTGTAAACCACCCCTCAGGGGTTGGTTGGTTGGTGCTGGCAACAACTACAACAAAGAGCCCTACTCTTTTTAATATCTATGTCGCTCCTCTTGCGAAGGTTGTGAGATCTTTTGGGTTGGAGGTGTTGTCCTATGCGGATGACACTCAGATAATGGTGTCTATTTCGCATAGTATAAAGGATTTGGCCCTCAATTTTAGGAACTGTATGCAGGCAGTTTCCTCCTGGATGGTGGAACATTTTCTGAAATTAAATGGAGAGAAGACGGAGGTCTTGATCTTTGGGAGTAAACAGGAAATTTGGTCCAGTGACTGGTGGCCGGACGCGCTTGGCGTGTGTCCCTCCCCAGTTTCCCATGGTAAAAACCTTGGGGTTATCGTGGATAATTCACTTTCCCTAAGTTTACAGGTTAGTAGGACAGTTTCCACGTGTTTTGGGATCATCAGGATCCTACGGAAAATCTCCCATTTTCTCTCTTTCGATGCTCGCAAGCAGGCCGTCATTGCCCTGGTAACGTCCAGATTGGACTATTGTAATGCCCTTTATTTGGGCATTAATAAAGGCCTAGTGCGACGTCTGCAGATGGTGCAGAACGCCACAGCTAGGCTGGTGATGAATCTACCTAAATATCATTCAGTCACAGCCTCTATTAGGTTGTTGCACTGGCTGCCGGTGGACCGCAGGATCCTCTTTAAGACCTTGTGTATGACTCACAATGCCTATTATGGGTCAGGTCCTGAGACGATTAAGGCTATTGTCCATCGCTATGTTCCTAGCGGACGGCTCCGGTCTGCAGATAAAAACCTGCTTATTGTACCGAGATTCAAGAAGGTTACATGGGGAGGTAGAGCTTTTTCCACTGCTGCTGCTAAACTGTGGAACTCCCTCCCAGAACAGCTCTCTAGCCAGGTTTCCCATTCCCTTTTTCGCAGGGCCTTAAAGACCTGGCTTTTCTCACTGACCTCGGTATGAGCATGTCTCTTTGTTCTGCACCCTTATGTCCGCTTATAGCGCCTTGACGCCCTTGGGCTTAGTTCGCGCTTTACAAATCTCATATTCATTCATTCATTCATTCACAGTGATCAGACAATCAGGAGTTCAAATGACAAACAGCAAGGGTCCATGACTTGAGCTGCACAGAGTCGGTGGCCCTGGATGCTCAGCGGCCGGCACAGGCACACCACCACGGGACGGTGACTTGCGATGCACTGAGGTAGGGCCACAAGAGCTGAGCGGGTCCTCGTTGATGTCCAAGGAGAATGTCGCGGAGTGTTACCGGGGACAGTGGAAGATGTCCATCCAGGGCATGATGCAGAGGGCAGAAGCAAGCAGAAACAGGCAATATGGAGGAGTTCAATGCTACAGTCCCCTTTTTCCCACAATGTCAGTATCATCTACATGATGATGAAGACAACCCCCAGGCCATAGACTCAGATGCCACCAACGTTCAACCAGAGAGTGTCCATGACTCCTGTGGCACAGAGTCAGTGGCCCCAGAGCTGGAAGGGGATGCAGTCTGCGATGAGGCCTGTACAATGATATAAACTCTGCAATGAACAGATCAAGACTCAGTTCCAAATGTGTGACCGACTTGACCGCTGTGTATGCCGGTGGAGTACGTCAACGTGAAAGGAGTACTGCGGGCCTTGCTTGCGGAGGCCGTGATGGTCTGAGGAGGCTGCCAAGGTCACGGGCCTCTGGCTTTGAGCTAGCACCTGCACATGGTGGGCCCTCTTGGAGACACGCCAGTGTCGGCAGGTGAGCAGTGAGGCCTGGATGGGCAGGGGCGGACAAGACTGGTTCGGGGACCAACGGCCCGGGCTGCGGCAGGCGCACAGGATCGCAGGCACCGCCGCACATGGCGTCGGCCTCGTGGCGGGGTGAGAGACGCAGCCCTGGCAGCCACGTTGGCCATTCCAGGAGAGAACCACACCCAGGGCTACGTGCTTTTTATTCACACCTGTACGCTAGCCAGGCGTACGCCGGGCAAGCCCACTCCGCACACGCTTACAGGGAGGACGTAACAAGCAACATTTCCGAGAACTTCCCCACTTGCTGGGGTGACATGGTTGCACTCACTGTCCACAACACTACCACCACCAGCAGTATGTGTCGACATGGATATGTCTGTGGTCTGCATACTGCAGTCTGTCCAGCACTTCCACGCCACACTTGGCATTGTGTGCATTCGCATTCATGGATCACTTGCCTCATTCGCACATGCCTGGTTCCCACCTCTCCCCACATACTGCTATTGTGTGGCTGAGGTGCCATGCTGTTGATGGTTCATGTACATGGCTAGCCCAGGTTACCGCAGTATGTTGTGCTGTCGTGTGTGGTGGGTGGGCATGTCGTATGTGAGTTTGTAACGTGTGCATTCCCAGAGTTGTGAGTTGCATGATTGTGGAGTTGAGGTGTGGAGTGTGTTCATTTGGTACTTACCAACGAGCACTGCATTTCTGTAGGTGCCATCCTGGAAGCGCCGGTTGATGATGGACTGTCGGAAGATGTATGAATCATGCACACTGCCTGGGTAGTTGGCGACGAGATTGGTGAAGAGTCCCCGGTGGTCCACTATTGCCTGCACATTGATGGAATGCTTGTGCTTCCTGTTGCGGTAATTGTGTGCAGTGTCGGCAGGGGGCACAAGTAGGACATGTGTGCAGTCAATTGCCCCCAACACGTGGGGGAAGCCAGCTATGGCGTAGAAGCCTTGCTTGGTCTCCAGCTGTTCCTGCGCAGTGTGGGGGAAGTATAGGTACTGGGGTACCAAGCTGATGATGGCATCCAGGACAGGTTTGAGGAACTTGGATAGGGCTGGCTGTGAGACTCCTCCGACTCTGGCGGTTGTTGGTTGGAATGTCCCAGAGGCCAACAGGTGCAGCACAGCCAGCAGCTTTGTCTGAGGTGGGATGTTGGTTGTCCGCTGTGTTGGTACCATCAGCCTGTGGGCAATGATGTTCAGGATGCGGAGGATGGTTGGCCTTTTGAGTCTGTAGTGGGCAATGACATTCTCTGGGGTTAAGTCTGTGAGGCTGGTGCGTTTCCTGAAGGTCCGCTGTCTTTGTCTGCACTGCCTCTGTGGTGGTCCGGGGGGGGCAGGGAGGGTCCGGGGGGTGGCGGGCCTGGGGGTGTTGGCGGTGGGTGTTGTGGCCCTGTTGGGGCTCTGAGCTGCATGATCAGTAGCTCCATGGCATCTGTTGTTCTTCAGGTGTGGCTGTGGGCTGGGCTCCCTTTTCTGGTGCAGGTTGTCGTCCGACTTTGCACTAGGTCAGAGCAGGTGTTAATTTCCTGCTGCTAACGCGCCGTATCGCCTGTTTTGTGTTCTTATCGCCGATCTGGCTGGTCGTTGTGAATGTTGGGTTGTGGTGTTGTTGCGGCTTTTTGCTCGGGAACGCCTACTCTGCTTCTCATTAGGGATAGTTGCCGGGCTCATCTGTGGCGATGTTTTTTGCGGGTGCTATCGCAGGTAAACTGGTGATATCGGCTGTTTGCACCAGCTTGTGAATGGGGAGATAATTTTATCGCGACTTTGGCTGAGATAAAGTGCCGTTAACTCGGCGATAGTTCCTTGAAAATATGTCCCTATATTTTTTAAATAAAGTACACAATGAAATAAAGAGGGACTAATATATTTTTCTTTCCCAAAACATTCAACACTAAGCTCTTAAACACATAGCCTCTAATACATACAGTTCATCTGATATATTTTTTCATATCACTGTGATACTCTTTCTTTTTATCAAACTCCAACATACATCTTCATTTCTAATGTAACTTTTATAAAGGATAAAAAAGTTATGTACATACCAGTGAATTCAGTTTGCAGATTATATTTTGGTTTTAGCTTTCTCTTAATAGTTTTGACACTATTAGCATTTGTAAAAACTAAGCACAAGAATGGTACACCACTCTCATACAAATCAACCATAAAATGGTGACCTCTTTAACTTTGAACTCTGTGATCATGAGAAAGGCAGCAAATGCAATCATGTCTTTCATTTTAGACTGTACTATCTTCACTTGTGAATGGCTAGTATCTGTGAACCCTTTCCCCACTTTCAAAAACAGATTCCTATCTATGTGTGTTTACAATGTATTCGTGATCATCGCAGAGGAACCACAAAAAAAACGGAGCCCAAACCTATATCTAGTTTGATTTAAAAAAAATTATATGCTACGCAACAGTTTATTAATAGTCCTGAGTTGGAAAATAAAGCTAGCCATTAGTTACATTGTGTCATCACTCCTCAACTTTAAAAAAAAATGTTCTGTCTCTTTAACATCCTTCCCCCAAATACACTCCTACCTCAGTGAACCTAACAATCCAGTGGGAACAGTAGGTCACAAGTTCACAGAAAATTCTAGAAGGAACATGCTACTACCAAATGTGGTTTACTTCACAGATTCAAAAGCATATCAATGTCTGTATTACAATTCTTTTTTTTAACAACAGCCAGTAATAAGACATTCTTCCTGACCCATCCAACACACCACCTAATTTTATTCACTTTCATGCTGACAGCATCCAATGAAATATATATGTATATATGATAGATATAGTGTACAAGGCGGCTCGCCGTCGAAACGCGTCTAGGCTATCATTTGGAATAAACTTACTGTGTCATATTCCCACGGAGTCAGCGCCTGTCATTGTTGTTGCCAGGACTGGTATCTAATATATATATATATATATATTATCTACTGGCGGTCGCCAGTAGATAGTTATAGTTAGAACCTATTTTCCATAGGAAATCCGCGACATTCTATTTGAATAACTCTCTTGCCGGTTGATGTATCTTCGCAAAATTTTCAAACTTTGTGGGGCGCTCCGGTCCGCTCCTACCCTGAAAGTCTCGGGGTGATTCATCAAGCGGGGGCCGAGAAAAAGGGGGTCCCAAAACGTGTTTTCCCCATTCATTTTTCCATAGGAAACTTTAGACACGGCTACAGCCCGAACTGCTGAACGGAATTACACCAAATTTGGCAAAGAGGTAGTTCTTGGTTCAGAAAGAACCCTTTTTGTTAAATGGTGTAAATCCGTTCAGTAGTTGCTGAGAAAATCAAAAGTAAAAGTACATATATATCTATGGCCGCGTCGGATTCGCGCACCCTCCCGATCACGAGCTGCATGCTAATTGGCTGTCAACACTCCAAATCAGGAAGTGTTGGCAGCCATTTTGTCCTCGGTAGAACCGAGGGACAGAAACAAGTGCGCAGAACGCATAAAGGGGGCAGGGTAGAAACACCCTGACCCCTAGGTCTGCTCAGGGGTCCCACAAGGACCCCCTGGGCAAAAATCTTTTTTTTTTTTTTTTAAATCGGCAGGATGCGCTCAGGGAGCGCGGATCCTGCCGAAAAAAAAATCGAGCGCGGTCTCCGCGCTTCGATGAGCACTGGCCCCCGGGTGGCCCAAGTCCCGGGGGCATGGTGGGGGTTTTAATTTATGTAGGGGGCCTCTAAGGCCTCCAAGCCCCGGGGACCGCCACCCCCGGGGCTTTATTTAAAAATGATGGGGGAGGGCTCTGAGCCCTCCCGCAGCCCCGGGGACCGCCACCTCGCCGGGGCTTCTTTTTTTTTTTTTAAACCTGTGTGGGGGCTCCAGCCCCCACATGCCCCGGGACTGCCACCTCCCGGGGCACTAAACATGTTAAATATGGGGGTCCGTTACGGACTCCAAGCCCCGGGGACCACCACCTCCCCGGGGCTGTGCACTGAATGGGAGGGGGCCGCGCGGCCCCCTCCTGGAGCCCTTGATGGCCCTGGGGACCACCACCCCCAGGGCCGGCTCCTGCAGTGTCCCGGGTGCCTACCCCCGGGACACTGCTGTTTGCTATGACAGGACGGGAGCCTCGCGGCTCCCGTCCTGTCATAGCAAACTTGGTTTGCATTTGAAAGAGAGAGCAGGAAACCTGCTCTCTCTTTCAAAATGCAAACCAACTGCTTTTCCACATGGGGAGCAGCATGTTAGCTGCTCCCCATGTGGAAAAGCAATGCCGGCTTCCGCAGGAGGCGGAGAGCCGGCTGGGACTGGGGGGATTGGGGACCCCCCACAGTCTCCAACGTGAGGCCAGGCCCCGGGGATGGGGTCCCCGGGGCCATAAGTGGCCCGGGAGGGGGCCACGCAGCCCTCTCCCAAAGTTCAAATTAAAAAAAATAAATAAATAAGGGAAAGGCCGGCCCGGGGGATGGGGTCCCCGGGGCCTTAAATGGCCTGAGGAGGGGGCCACGCAGCCCCCTCCAAAGAAAAAAATCAAAAATCGAGGCCATGCCCCGGGGGATGGGGTCCCCGGGGTCAATACAGGCCCAGGAAAGGGGGGCCACGCGGCCCCCTTCCCGTTTTTTTTTTTAAAATGTAAAAAAAAAAAAATGCTCAGGCCCCGGGGATGGGGTTCCCGGGGCCAAAAGTGGGCAGGGAAGGGGGCCACGCAGCCCCCCTCCCATTAAAAAAAAAAAAACGACCGGCATCGTGCCGGAGGCCTCGCCCCTCCCTGCAGTACTCTGCAAACGCGCCCCTGGCGCGTTTGCAGAGGGGAACGAATTCCCCTTGAATACTGGGGGTCCCTGGGGGCCAACTAGCCCACCAGGAACCTCCAGTATGTGCCAGGGGGCTGCCTTGCAGAGACGTGTACATAGGCCACGCCCCTTTTTACACCTCTCTGCAACGCAGCTCTGTGGCGCTTTTTGGAGGTATATGGTGGGCTAGTTGGACTCCAAGAACCCTCAGGATTCAAGGGGACTTAATCCCCCAACTTAATACTCGCCACAGGGTGCGTTTGCACAGTGGAGAAGGGAGGGGGCGGGGCTTCATGTGACATGTGTGCAAACAGGCCCCGTGGCGCGTTTTAAGATGGGGGATTAAATCCCCTTCAATCCTGAGGGTCCCTGAGGCCAACTAGCCCAACAGGTACATCCAGAAAGCGCCACAGAGCTGCGTTGCAGAGAGGTGTAAAGGGTGTGGCCTCTCTACACGTCTCTGCAACGCAGCCCCTGGCGCATACTGGAGGTTCATGGTGGGCTAGTTGGCCCCTAGGGAACCTCATGATTCAAGGGGACTTAATCCCCCAACTTAAAACGCGCCACGGGGCGCGTTTGCACAGATGTCACCTCAGGCCCCGCCCCTCCCTTCACCATTGTGCAAATATTCCTCTAAAATCTGCCTTACTACGAATTCCGATTTACTCACCTGTTATCAGGAGAGACCTCAGTGCTGCATCTTTCAGCCCAGTACTGGTCCTGAAAATTAATTTTAACCGTACTTACCGGTAACTTGAATTTCCTTCATAGGTTAACATTGACTGGTTTCACTTGGAAATTCTTCTAAGTGTGGAGTTTTGGAACTTTAAAATATTCCTCTAAAATCAGCCGAAATACGAATTCCGATTTACTCACCTGTTATCAGGAGAGACCTCAGTGCTGTATCTTTCAGCCCAGTACTGGTCCTGAAAAGTAATTTTAACCGTACTTACCAGTAACTTGAATTTCCTTCCATAGGCTAACATTGACTGGTTTCACTTGGAAATTCTTCTAAGTGTGGAGTTTTGGAACTTTAAAATATTCCTCTAAAATCAGCCGAAATACGAATTCCGATTTACTCACCTGTTATCAGGAGAGACCTCAGTGCTGTATCTTTCAGCCCAGTACTGATCCTCAAAACTAATTTTAACCGTACTTACCAGTAACTTGAATTTCCTTCCATAGGATATCATTGCCTGCTTTTTGCTGAAAAAGTTTCTAAGTGTTGATTTTTGAAACATACAAATATTCCTCTAAAATCAGCCGAAATACGAATTCCGATTTACTCACCTGTTATAAGGAGAGACCTCAGTGCTGTATCTTTCAGCCCAGTACTGGTCCTGAAAAGTAATTTTAACCGTACTTACCAGTAACTTGAATTTCCTTCCATAGGCTAACATTGACTGGTTTCACTTGGAAATTCTTCTAAGTGTGGAGTTTTGGAACTTTAAAATATTCCTCTAAAATCAGCCGAAATACGAATTCCGATTTACTCACCTGTTATCAGGAGAGACCTCAGTGCTGCATCTTTCAGCCCAGTACTGATCCTCAAAAGTAATTTTAACCGTACTTACCAGTAACTTGAATTTCCTTCCATAGGATATCATTGCCTGCTTTTTGCTGAAAAAGTTTCTAAGTGTTGATTTTTGAAACATACAAATATTCCTCTAAAATCAGCCGAAATCCGAATTCTGATTTACTCACCTGTTATCAGGAGAGACCTCAGTGCTGCATCTTTCAGCAAAGTACTGGTCCTGAAAAGTAATTTTAACCGTACTTACCGGTAACTTGAATTTCCTTCATAGGCTAACATTGACTGGTTTCACTTGGAAATTCGTCTAAGTGTGGAGTTTTGGAACTTTAAAATATTCCTCTAAAATCAGCCGAAATACGAATTCCGATTTACTCACCTGTTATCAGGAGAGACCTCAGTGCTGTATCTTTCAGCCCAGTACTGGTCCTGAAAAGTAATTTTAACCGTACTTACCAGTAACTTGAATTTCCTTCCATAGGCTAACATTGACTGGTTTCACTTGGAAATTCTTCTAAGTGTGGAGTTTTGGAACTTTAAAATATTCCTCTAAAATCAGCCGAAATACGAATTCCGATTTACTCACCTGTTATCAGGAGAGACCTCAGTGCTGCATCTTTCAGCCCAGTACTGGTCCTGAAAAGTAATTTTAACCGTACTTACCGGTAACTTGAATTTCCTTCATAGGCTAACATTGACTGGTTTCACTTGGAAATTCTTCTAAGTGTGGAGTTTTGGAACTTTAAAATATTCCTCTAAAATCAGCCGAAATACGAATTCCGATTTACTCACCTGTTATCAGGAGAGACCTCAGTGCTGTATCTTTCAGCCCAGTACTGGTCCTGAAAAGTAATTTTAACCGTACTTACCAGTAACTTGAATTTCCTTCCATAGGCTAACATTGACTGGTTTCACTTGGAAATTCTTCTAAGTGTGGAGTTTTGGAACTTTAAAATATTCCTCTAAAATCAGCCGAAATACGGATTCCGATTTACTCACCTGTTATCAGGAGAGACCTCAGTGCTGCATCTTTCAGCCCAGTACTGATGCTCAAAAGTAATTTTAACCGTACTTACCAGTAACTTGAATTTCCTTCCATAGGATATCATTGCCTGCTTTTTGCTGAAAAAGTTTCTAAGTGTTGATTTTGAAACATACAAATATTCCTCTAAAATCAGCCGAAATCCGAATTCTGATTTACTCACCTGTTATCAGGAGAGACCTCAGTGCTGCATCTTTCAGCCCAGTACTGGTCCTGAAAAGTAATTTTAACCGTACTTACCGGTAACTTGAATTTCCTTCATAGGCTAACATTGACTGGTTTCACTTGGAAATTCTTCTAAGTGTGGAGTTTTGGAACTTTATAATATTCCTCTAAAATCAACCAAAGTACGAATTCCAATTTACTCACCTGTTATCAGGAGAGAACCCAGTGCTGCATCTTTTAGCCCAGCACTGACCCTGAAAAGTAATTTTAACCGTACTTACCAGTAACTTATATTTTCTTCCATAGGAATCCATTGTCTGGTTTTCAGCAGAAAAGTTTCAAAGTGTCGATTTTCACAAACTACAAATATTCCTTAAAAATCGCCTGTATGACTTAAACGCATTCTTTCAACTGTTTACAGGAGATGCACCAGTGCTGGATCCAGGATCCAACACTGAGTAAGAAAAAGTAACGATAACAGTTTTTACCTGCTAAGTGAATTTCCTTCCATAGGATAACATTGGTGATTCTATGAGAAAAAGTTTCTAAGTGTCAACTTTTAAAATACAATAATATTCCTTAAAAATCACGACTGTAACCAAAACGCTTTTACTCAACTGTTTACAGGAGATGTACCAGGACTGAATCTAGGATCCAGTCCTGTGGTTAGAAAAGTAATCCATGTATGTAAATACTCTAGGGCTACTTCAGACCATAAACCCTCACGCCATGAACGGCTGAGAAATAACTACAGTGACACTAAAAATTAGAAATGTATAAAAAAGTTTATTTATAAATTATCTTAAACCTATTGGTAGGTAACTATAAAAACACATAATAAGCATAAAGATATTCATACAGAGACTAACAATTATACAACACTCTGACCACATTCATTCACAATCGGAGACATACTACATACATATAATCAAATTGATATCCATGATTATTCCGTCCCACATGATTGGTTTAATACAAACTATAACAAACAAACAACGACAACACTTAAATAAGAAGATTGCATTTGTAGGGTGGTTTTGGAAGATGACTCTACGCGCGTTTCGACAGAAACACTGTCTTCATCAGGACTTCCACCTCAGAATGTTGTGCTCAAAACTGTCCAGCATCTATACGTAGGCTGATAAAAGGTTTAAGTAGTTCAGGTCAAGAATTTATTCCTGTCATCCAGAATGCACCTTATGTTGATAGTGGCTTATCTCAAAAGGGAACTAATGTGATTTATTGACCGACTCCTCAAAAAGAAGGCCCTACTTGATAAAATGTATCCAGCAAGAAAGACGAGCTGCTAATCCCTCAGATAGTTAAAAAAGGATGCTATTTTGGCAATCCAAAATGTTGAGCAGCTCTGTTCTCAGTGTAGCAGCCTACCGGAGCAGCTGAAAAACGCCCAAGTAATCCATAAAGTAACTAATTGCATTTAACTAGAAATTCACATTGAGCTGAATGTTGCATTGTGTTTGAAAATGTGTTGCCCATTGCAACAACTGTAACTACTGTACTTAAAAGTCTATTGCCTATGTGCAAAGTATTTAAACTAAAGAAATTCTTCTGAGAAAGTATTTTTGTAATGTAATGTATAATGTAATTACAATGTAATTTAAAAAATAAAATATGTAAAAAAAATTGTTTCTAAAAATGTAGTAAATCAGTATGAAAAAATTAATATAACAATTAATACATTTAAAAATTGTCATTTACAAAACCTTTGAAATTCACTGAAAAAACCGTAGGTTTCAGACATGTTATAGTTAGGAATTAGCATTTAAAAAACCTTTGAAATTCACTGAAAAACCATAGGTTTCAGATATGTTATAGTTAGAAATTAGCATTTAAAAAACCTTTGAAATTCACTGAAAAACCATAGGTTTTAGGGACAGTTATAGTTAGTTGGACATTTTACTCGTACAAAACCCGTGAAATTCCCCCGTTATAGTTAGTTCAGCTAACTATAACTCGCGCCCGCAATGCACTGCTGATGACGTCACATATTACATCACTCATGACATGGTCAGTGACATCACTGATGACATCACTGATGACATCTCAAATGACATCACTGATGACATCATCCACGTGATAATCTGATGCAGCTCTTCACACCCTAATATAACCTTTGATACACCCAATCTAAATTACAGACTGCCATTCGCAAAACCATAGACACTCCAACACCAATAACTACATACCCACTCAGTGATTCTTAGGTCTACACACACACATCCACTCACTCACCCGTACAGTCACTCATACTTATGGTCACTCAGTACAGGACTATCATATACACTCATACTCCTATATAGACACTCAAACTCCGCCACTCATCCATAGAGGTACTCACACACCTAGTCAGTCATGCAAATAATTAATCACACTGCCATTTACTCACCTATACAGTTATACACACACCAGCTCACTTAATCATACAAATACTAGCACATTGTTACGCTCTTATATAATCACTGATACAAGCACACACTCATCCATACAGCCACTATCACAATCACTCACTCTCGCTTATAGCTATTTATATACTCCAACACACATATATACTGCCTTTCACATATGTAGTTACTCACACATGTACCACTGGGACATACATTCACTCACTAACACACTCTTACACACACTTACCCACCCATACAGTCTATCACAGATGCACTCTTGAAACCATCCACCCAGTGAATCACCCACTCACACATCTATGCACAGTCGCACACACCCCATCCACACAAACACTCAGGCACCCATACAGATACTCAGACAACAAATCAATAACTCTTATAGACACTCATGTAGCTATTCACAAACCCATGCAGCCACTTACACAGCAACAGACAGACGGATACAGACATTCACCCAGTTTAGTCACTAACCCATGCATTCAGTAAGATACGTTAAATCACTCACTTATAGAGTCAGTCACGCACCTACTAAATCATCCATACAGACACTTACACACCCACTCATTCTTCAATACGTCTTTTCCTATATATATTAAAAATATTTAAACTTTACAGAAACACACAGTCACTGGATGATGTCATCAGTGATGTCATTTGAGATGTCATCAGTGATGTCATCAGTGATGTCACTGACCATGTCATGAGTGATGTAATATGTGACGTCATCAGCAGTGCATTACGGGGGCGCGAGTTATAGTTAGCTGAACTAACTATAACGGGGAATTTCACGGGTTTTGTACGAGTAAAATGTCCAACTAACTATAACTGTCCCTAAAACCTATGGTTTTTCAGTGAATTTCAAAGGTTTTTAAATGCTAATTTCTAACTATAACATATCTGAAACCTATGGTTTTTCAGTGAATATATATATATATATATATATAATTCACTGAAAAAACCATAGGTTTCAGGGACGTTATAGTTAGAAATTAGCATTTAAAAAACCATAGAAATTCACTGAAAAAAACAGAGAAATTCGGCAGTTATAGTTAGTTGAGTTAACTATAACTCGTGCCCCCGCAATGCACTGCTGATGACATCACATATTACATCATTCATGACATGGTCAGTGACATCACTGATGACATCTCAAATGACATCACTGATGACATCATCCAGTGACTGTGTGTTTCTATAAAGTTTAAATATGTTTTATATATATATATATGCCAAGGTGTATTGAAGTATAAGTGGGTGTGTGAGTGTCTGAATAGATGATTTAGTAGGTGCGTGACTGACTGTATAAGTGAGTGATTAAACGTGTCTTACTGAATGCAAGGGTTAGTGAGTGTGAGAAGTTGGCCTGGCATATGCTGTCCACTAATTATAGTGGGCACCTTGCACCAGTCCAAACAACCCCTTATTGGAGATAGGTTAAAGACAACCTTTATTGAAAGCTATCCTAGTGGTAGCTATGGAGAGCAGCCTTCAGGCTAAGTCTTGAAGGAATGTAAAGCAGCTTGTTTTACCAGTCTATAATCTCTTGAGTGACCAAATGAAAGAGGACCACACCAGGTATATATTCAAAATATATGTATTTATTACTAAACACACCCTCTAGTCTCTTTATGAGGCTAGAGTTCAAGTACATAAATTATAAGTTAGTTATCTACAGTAATAGCACAAATACATGTTTGAGCCCCAGGGGCGTACCAAACCATATACCAATAAAGTGGTATAAGAACCACGACTGAGCTAGACACAAGGCCTAGAGCCTGTAGAAGTGCTTGGACCACAAGGAACCACCCAAGGCAGTGACACGGGGGACCCACGGGGGACGCGTGCAGTGTATGAACACAGCCGCGAACCACCATTAACTTCTATGGGGAAAGTCGCGATTAGAATTTAAAAGAAAAGGGACACTTAGAGGAGGACTTGGAGCAAACCCCTTGAGAACTAGGCTGTTCTAGTGTCAATACCCACGGGAGCACTGGAGTACTCGAGTTACCTCACCCAGGGGAGCCGGGTGCATAGGTGTCTTTCGGGGTCGGGTTTCGTCATCGCTTTCTATGGCGATCTGCTGCAAAGTGCTGCTGGCGACCAAGTCGAAAGTGTTCGGGTGGATCCAAAGGTGGATCGAAGATCTGAAGAACCTGAAAGCAGAGGGGACAGAGTCTGGGTCTCTAGCCAGTGACCAGGAAGGCGATGAGCAGATGCCCACCGATGTCGAGTGCTTCAGGTAGGTTGATTGTTGTCTTGACTCTTCAGCCACGAGGTCCAGGAGGCGTTGACGATGACCAGGAGCTGGATTCGAGCTGTCCCACAAAGTCTGTCGATTGCAGGGGTATCGGCGACCGGATTGGACCCAACAAGCCTTGGCAACGGCAAGTCTCATGGAAATGGAAGAAGGACGATGTTGCAGACCAGCAAGGTCTGGGGGACTTACCCAGCAAGGATAAGTCAGGGCACGCCTGGAGCAACCAGAGAGCCCAAGTAGAAAAAGATTGGCCTTTGGGAGGGCCTACTAGCCAACAGACTAGCGACCGCGAAGGAGCCTCGAGATGATGCACGTGGAGCTGGCTCACAGGACACTCGTGGAGTGGAGGCCAGTGATCTTCAGTGCAGTTGGTGCTGGAGGCTAGGGCTAATCAGAACCCAAAGCACGACTTTGTGGGAGACCCAGAAGAGGATGCACTTGCAAATGCGTTCGGTGTCCAGGGGTCACAGTTCCACATTACCCACGACAGCTACGGGCCTCAGCTTTGCTGGGGACTCAGGGCAGCCTCGGGGAAGTCTGGAAATCCACCTCTGGTGATGCAAAGACTTCGGCGTCCGACGGGAGCTTCAGCGATGCAGACTGGACAATTGCTTCTTTGGTGCCTGCCAAGCAGGGGAGTCACTCCTTGACCCCAAGGAAGATTCTTCAGTCCTCTAATCTTAAAGTAGAGCGTCGAAGGTCCAGGATTCTGTATCAGAGTTTCGTCCAGGTAAATCTAAAGTCCTAAGTACTGGGGTCCCCTACTTATACTAAGGTAGGGGGTTGGACATACTCTGTGGCCCCACCTATGGGAGGGTCAGGGCAGAGGGGTGGTTAAACCCCTTTCCCTTTGTCCAGTTTCCCGCCAGAGCAGGGGCTGGAAGCCCCTGAGCCAGTTTGAACTGGGGTATGCACAGGGACACCAAGTGTGCCCCCAGTGCAGGATTTCAAAGCACCCGAGAGTGCTCCCGCCCAGCCCCAATACACACTATCCTATCTGGGGAGGTGGTCACACCTCCCTGGGACAGGAAACCTATTGTCCAGGCCTCCCCTGCCGGAGTTTCGGTCAGCAGCAGGAGGCCAGACTCGTGTCTGTGGCAGCGGCATCCATTTTGTGATGCCAGGGCTCTGGAAAGTCAGTACCGGGTATACCGGTGTGTACATGTCTTTCCCTCTAGAAGGGTGGAATGCTGCCCCCGCCGCCCGAACTGGCGGGGGGGTAGTATTCCAAGATGTTTGACACCAAACACGACATGTTTCCGTGCAGCCATCCCAAAGTTAGCATTTAACGCGAGGTTATAATGCGCTTAAGAGTATATGGTCAGGCTGCACTACAAACAGCATCAGAGAAGGGTCTCCGAACACTGCAGAGGGGCCCAGCTCATGCAGGGGCACCCTCTCACATAGGAACCACGCACTCTGCCTTCAGGATTGATAAGGCCTGCCATAGGAGTGACTTATAGGTTTATATGTGTGTATGTAGGTAGTGATATAGGTAGCCTATATCACAGTAAGGGGTGCATGCACCACCGTACCCAGGCTGCAGTAGCAGGCCTCTGGTGTCCTTTTGGCTGGCCTTCCAGGGGTGGCACAATACATGCTTCAGCCCCATGTCTGCCCTGTCCACATATGGTTTTAACCTGTTGACATGGAGAACCCTGTGGGGACTCCTGGGTGTTCCTAGGTCTACTAAGTAGGTAACCTCACCCTTCTGTTTAACAATGGTATGGGGTCCACTCCATTTGTCTTGTCTGGCAGGCCTCTGAGGTACCTATGCCCTGGGTACATAGTATACCATATACTAGGGACTTACAAGGGCACTCTAGATTCCAATCAGAGATGTGCCTAAGGCACATGGAAACCATTTTAGAGAGGAAGCAGCTAGGCTGGGGTTCTGATTAGCAGGGCCCCAGCCAGACTAAGGTCGAAAAACAGTGAAGCATCAGCAAAAAGTGGGGGTACCCATGTGAAGCAGATCCTACTCTCCTACACAACCCCCCCCCCCAAACGTAGGGACATTAAACTAACCTTGCCCAGTTAAGTCTTCATGTTCTAAGTGGAAGTACCTAGAGAGTCCATCTGCATTGGCATGGTTACTCCCAGGTCTATGTTCCACTGTGAAGTCCATCCCCTGTAGGGAAATGGACCACCTAAGCAGTTTGGGGTTTTCACCCTTCATTTGTTTTAGCCATAAGAGAGGCTTATGGTCTGTTTGAACAAGGAAGTGAGTACCAAACAAGTATGGCCTCAACTTCTTCAGAGCCCAGACCACAGCAAAGGCCTCCCTCTCAATGGCTGACCAACGTTTCTCTCTAGGGGTCAGCCTTCTGCTAATAAAAGCTACTGGCTGATCCTGACCTTCATCATTCAATTGTGACAGTACAGCCCCTACCCCCAATTCAGATGCATCCGTTTGAACAATGAACTTCTTGGAGTAATCAGGACTCTGTAGAATGGGAGCAGTGCACATGGCCTGCTTTAGGTCATCAAATGCCTTTTGACAGCTAACTGTCCACTGAACCTTTTGGGCATTTTCTTGGAAGTTAAGTCATTCAGGGGTGTCACTATTGATCCATACCCCTTGACAAATCTCCTATAGTACCCAGTCAGGCCTAAGAAGGCTCTCACCTGAGTCTGGGTAGTTGGAGCAGTCCAGTCCATGATGGTCTGGATCTTGCTCTGCAGTGGTTGAACCTGGCTTCCACCCACAAGGTGGCCCAGGTACACAACCTGACTCTGCCCTATCTGGCACTTGGTGGCCTTGATAGTCAGGCCTGCTTTCTGCAGGGCCTGCAAAACATTTCTGAGGTGGACCAGGTGATCCTCCCAGGTGGAGCTAAAGACAGCAATATCATCTAGATATGCTGCACTATAGGCTTCCAGACCTGTAAGGACTGTATTCACCAGCCTCTGAAAAGTGGCAGGTGCATTCTTCAGACCAAAGGGCATCACCACAAATTGATAATGCCCACTAGGGGTTGAGAATGCTGTCTTTGGCTTTGCATCATCAGCTAGTCTGATCTGCCAGTAGCCAGCTGTCAGGTCAAATGTGCTTAGATACTTGGCTGAGGCCAAAGTATCTATTAGCTCATCTGCCCTTGGTATTGGATGGGCATCAGTCCTAGTGACTGCATTGAGACCCCTGTAGTCCACACAAAACCTCATCTCTCTTTTCCCACCATTGGTGTGAGGTTTTGGCACAAGGACCACTGGACTAGCCCAAGGGCTATCTGAGAGTTCAATAACTCCCAAATCCAACATCTTCTGGACTTCTGTCCTGATACAGTCCCTGACATGGTCAGGTTGCCTATACATCTTATTTTTAATAGGCAGACTGTCCCCAGTGTCCACTTCATGAGTGCACCAGGTAGTCTGACTGGGTGTCAGTGAGAATATGTGTCTGAACTGATTGAGCACCTGTCTGCAATCAGTCCGCTGCTGGGTAGTGAGGCTGCCTGCCAAGGCTACACCATCCACTGACCCATCACCAGGGTTCTGTGAGAGCAGGTCAGGGAGTGGGTCACTCTCTTCCTCCTGTCCTTCATCAGTAGCCATGAGCAAGCCCATGTCTGCCCTGTCCACATATGGTTTTAACCTGTTGACATGGAGAACCCTGTGGGGACTCCTGGGTGTTCCTAGGTCTACTAAGTAGGTAACCTCACCCTTCTGTTCAACAATGGTATGGGGTCCACTCCATTTGTCTTGGAGAGCTGCTGGGGCCACTGGCTCCAACACCCACACCTTCTGTCCTGGCTGGTAAACAGTCAGTACAGCCTTTGGTCATGCCAGGCTTTTGCAGTTCCTGGCTAGCCTCAAGGTTTTTAGTTGCCTTTTTCATGTACTCAGCCATCCGGGAGCGGAGACCAAGTACATAGTCCACGATGTCTTGCTTTGGGGGCTTGAGAGGTAACTCCCATCCTTCCTTCACCAAGCACAATGGACCCCTGACAGGGTGACCAAACAAAAGTTCAAAAGGGCTGTAGCCAACCCCTTTTGAGGCACCTCCCTGTATGCAAATAAAAGGCAGGGCAAGAGTATGTCCCATCTTCGCCTAAGCTTTTCTGGGAGCCCTTTAATCATGCCCTTCAAGGTTTTGTTGAATCTCTCAACTAAACCATTGCATTGTGGGCGATAGGGTGTGGTGAACTTGTAAGTCACTCCACACTCCTTCCACATTGCTTTTAAGTATCCAGACATAAAGTTTGCACCCCTGTCTGATACAACCTCCTTAGGGAAGCCCACTCTTGAGAAAATTTCCAGGAGGGTCCTTGCCACCACAGGTGCTGTAGTGGTCCTAAGGGGAATAGCCTCTGGGTACCTGGTGGCATGATCCACTACCACCAGGATAAACCTGTGCCCAGATGCTGTTTGAGGATCCATGGGACCAACAATGTCAATCTCCACCCTTTCAAAGGGAACCCCCACCACAGGTAGTGGTATCAGGGGGGCCTTTGTAGTGCCACCTGCCTTGCCACTGGCCTGGCAGGTTACACAGGAGCGACAAAACTCCTTGGTGTCTTCAGACATGTGGGGCCAGTGAAAGTGAGGGACAATTCTGTCCCAAGTCTTGTTCTGGCCCAGGTGACCTGCTAAGGGAATATCATGGGCTAGGGTCAATAGGAAGCCCCTGAACTTCAGAGGTATAACCAACCTCCTGGTAGCACCAGGCTTGGGGTCTCTACACTCTGAGTACAAGAGTCCATCATCCCAATACACGGTATGGGGACCACTAGCTTTCCCAGCAGCCTCAGCAGCAGCTTGCTGTCTGAGGGGTTCAAGAGAGGGGCAGCTCTGCTGCTCCTGGCTCAGATCTGCCCTGGAAGGGCCCCTGTCCCCCAAGAACTCAACCTGGTCAGGTTCAAGCTCCTCTGGGACAGTTCCTTCCTCAGGACTGAGATCATCTCCCTCAAGGGACTGATCTTCCTCCTGAGCCAAGGGGAAGGCACTGCCTTTACCCTACTACTCCTCTTCTTGGAGGGCACTTGGTCCATTATTCCAGAATCCAAGGCCTGTTCAGTGTTAGACATTTTGGCTTGTGACCTGGTCACAGCAAACACATCTGCAGGGATGCCCAGCATTTCTGCATGGGTCCTGAGCTCCACTTCTGCCCAAGCTGAAGTTTCTAAGTCATTGCCAAGCAAGCATTCAACGGGTAGGTCTGCACTTACCACAACCTTCTTAAGGCCAGTTACCCCTCCCCAGGAGAAGTTAACAACTGCCAGAGTATGGTCTGTTCTGACGTTGCTAGCATTGGTCACTTGGTACATTTCACCAAGTATAATCTGCCCAGGATTCACAAGGTCTTTTTTTTATTTTTTATTGAGAGTTCATAGATATTACAAACATACAATTATATCATATATAAATACATATTCCAAAATATTAAGGAGAGAAGATGACAACATTAGTCAAAAGTGCAAGCTATTAAAAATTTATAAATACTTGATTCAAAGTGTTCAACAGTACAAACATGGTATTCCTGTAATACAGAAAAAGATCAAAGCTAAAGTGCAAAGTGCTACATACCTATAAATTCTATCATTTAATACCAAATATTACAGAAGTAAAAAAAAAAAAAAAAGATCACCCTAAGATAGAATGCAGACTAGAATATCAGAATTATTACACACCTATCTGATCCAACCTATTATGTCAACTGCGATGTATTATCCTATCATTCAAACATACTCCAATATTTCTCATACTTTCTTATGGCTCCTGATCTTATAGCATATTTCCTTTCTAATTCTTGTATTTTAGATAATTTAGCTCTCCATGCATTAAAGGTAGGTACTTTCTCAGATTTCCAAAGTTGCAAGATTAAAGATCTTGCTATTAATGCTGCAATAAACAAAGACTCCTCATGCGAAGAAATAGTAGGAGAGCAGCCCAAAACTGCAATGGATTCATCGAATGATATGAGGGGATCTATTGTAATTCTAAGATATTTCTCGATCTCCTCCCATAGACTCTGAATTTTTGGGCACTTCCAGATGATATGCGCCCAGGTGCCTTTCTCAGCGCAGCGGAAGCATTTATCTTCTATATGAGGGTATATATTATGAAGAAAGGAGGGTGTTCTATATATCAACCATTTCGAATAGTATTGCATGCGTTTAAAATTTGCCCCTCTGAATATAACTTTGTTAAGCTTGTTAAGCCTATTCCAAGTTGGTTTAAAAATCTGTATATCTTCCCTTTTCTTCCATCTATCTCTAATTTTTTCATATAGTGAGAAGGAATTATTTTCCTCAAAGATTTTAATCCAGATACTAATCTTCCGACTAATGGGGCAATTAAATGCATCGCTAACGCTAGTTTTATAGCGCAGATTTTCCATATCTAATTTTTCCAATATAGGTTTTAATCTGATAAATGACCACTTTAAGATTGTGTTAGAATGTTGAAGTCCCGTTTCAATCTCCGCCCAGGTTTTCCAACAATTCCCCTTAATAAAATCCTGAATCTGGACATACCCATTTTCTTCCCACAACCTTAGTATATTCTTCTCCAAAATACCTATATCCCCCATATATATATTCGAGAGCCTGGTTGAATTATTAATTCTTGGAATATCATAGTGTGTTAAAAGCTGAGTTTTTTGTTTAAAAAACCATTGTAGGATCTTATAACGTACTTTCTTAGGGTACTTAGTAACTCTTGTAGGATCGATAATATTGTATTCCCTTAAGATCTTTTTCATAAAAAAATTATCTGCCTCTTGGGGATCTAAAAAGAAAAATCTAAAACTGTGATGTGCAAATGTCGCATAATAATAATTTCTAATATTCGGAAGAGATAATCCCCCTTCTGATACAGGATATGTTAAAGTGCTAAGTGCCAATCTTGGTACCTTATTTGCCCATAGAAAAGAAGAGAACATACTATCTATCTCTTTAAAAAAAGAGGTCTGTATTGCACAAGGGGCTGCACTGAAGAGAAAGTTAAACAATGGAAGAATAGACATTCGAATTAACGCAACTCGTCCTATTATTGATAGCGGGAGCTGGTTCCATCGTAATAGCTGTGAGTTCACCTTTTTCATCAGTGGGATATAATTTAAAGAAAAAAGGTCTTCTACTTTCTCCGTTACCTGAATCCCTAGATATCTCTTGGGGCGGGTGTTGTATATCTGTCTAAACTCAGGTGATAAAGAATTCACACCACAATTGCATAATATAATTTCTGTTTTGGTCTTATTGATTTTATAACCACCTATTTCTTCGAAATCTGCAAATACCCTCATAACTTCCACCTGGGTGTCTATCTTTGAGTCCAAAAAAGAGCAATGTCGTCAGCATAGAGTTTTATGTTCGTCATGCCTTGAACTGGGACTGTACAGGCTCTTTTTTCCCTGATTGCAATTGCCAGTGGCTCTATAAATAGAGCAAATAAAATCGGGGAGAGGGGGCAGCCTTGTCTAGTGCCTCTATTTATTTGACATGTCCCAATATTAGTAGAGTTGATTAAAATTTGCGCATGGGAGTTCGAATAAAGTTGTTTTAATAAAAATATAAACTCAGTTGGGAAGCCGAATTTTTCTAAGATCGTAAAAAGACAATTCCAAGAAACAAAATCAAATGCTTTTTCAGCATCTAAAAACCAGATCTGAGCCTCAACCTTATTAATATTAAAAAAATCCAATGCCTCTAATAAAAAATTTGTGTTAGTATAGAGGTGTCTCCCTGCTACAAAGCCGCACTGATCCGTCCCAATAAGTGAACCCACCATCTTATTTAGTCTATTGGTTAAAAGTTTAGTGAAAATTTTATAGTCAGTATTTAAAAGACTTATTGGCCTGTAAGAATTCACATTTTCGCTATCTTTGTCTTTTTTAAAATGCTGACCACTACTGCGGTACGAAAAGATGCTGGCGGATCACCCCTTGTAATAAATAATTCGCAAGTCTTAAAAGTTCGGGGCGGAGTATTATAGCAAATGTTTTAAAAATTCCGCGGGAATACCATCTTCCCCGGTTGCTTTACAGTTTGGCAGGGAGCTGATAACTACATCTAATTCTTCTTTAGTGAATTCAGCAAGTAACAGCTCTTTAGAATTATCTCCCAAATTTGGAATTGGCAAATGCTGTAGGAATTCATTAATTGAATCTAAGGAGACCTGGTGAGATGTCTGATAGATGTCTTTATAATGTTTAAGAAAGACCTCACCTATTAATGGTGTAGTCGTTACACGCGTTTTAGTTACATTATCCTTAATGCATGCGACTCTATTGCGAACTTGCTTCTCCTTTGCTTGCCAGGCTAGCAATCTTCCCGTATACTCACTATTTTCATAGCTTGACTGAAGGTATAATCTACTTGCCATATCACCTAATTCATAGTAAAATTCCCTCATTCTTGTTTTTGCATTCAATACTTCTTGTCTAGTATCTAGGGTCCTATTTCTAAAATAAGCTTGATTTGCATGGGCCAATCTGTTTTCTATCGCCACTCTCTCCTCCTTTTTAGCCTTCTGTTTTGGTATCTCTTTTGAGGTAACTATGCCTCTCAATGTTGCCTTAAATGCATCCCATATTACGTTAATTGGGGCAGAATCCTTGTTTATATTAAAAAAGAAGGTAATCTCCTTTTCTATTTCTGCACACCATTGTTTCTCAGCTAAATTAAGTCTATTGAAATACCACCTTCTTGATACTTCTACATCTATCTTTCCTAAAATAATTTCAAGTTTAATAAGGGCATGATCTGAAAAGGGATTTACTATATGCTCATATTTACTAATTTGAAGATTATAAGAAGTTAGAAAAAGTCTAGCCTAGATGCTGAGTCGTATTTTGCCGAATAACAGGAATACTCGCGTTTTACCGGATTATTGAGACGCCAGCTATCCAGGATATCTAGATCTGACTTACAACTCAGCAAGGCAATAGCAAATTGTGGTTTATTTTGTCTTCGATCATTTTTGGTTGAATCAACCGCGGGATTTTGTAGAAAATTAAAATCACCTCCCCATATGATCTGACCCGGTATACCAGAAAGTGCTTGCTTTAGCTGTAGGATAGAAAGCGGGTCATCAATGACTGGTGCGTAAAATGTGGCAAATATAAGATTTGTCTGATTTATTTTTCCATGCACGAATGTCCATCTACCGTTCGTGTCTGAATGTGATGCTTCAACATGAAATTGGACATGCTTACCTATAAAAATGCTCACACCTCTCTGAGCTGCCCCCAACACAGATGAGCAATAGAAACCCGCCCAATTTCTAAACATTTTGCTAGCATTTGATAAAGCACGAAAATGTGTCTCTTGTATAAAGATCACATCTGGGCGGTAGCCCTTTAGCCAACTCTCTATTGCACACATTTTACGTCTATTATTTAAACCATTGGCGTTTAAAGACAATATCGACAATTTATTCCTATTCATATATAGAATATCTTTCTAAAATACAAACTGTACGAAGAACACCAAATGCACCTATGAGCCATAGCTTTCAATTTGACTCTTTTCTTCCTAGTAAAAAGGTGGCTGACTATTTTATACGCTAAAATGCAAGCCCTATCTGTTATGCAGACTGCACAGATGTTAGACCAATAGGATGTCATACATATGATAACAATTGTACAAAATATGCATTAAAATAGAAATCAGACAACTACCAAACAAATAAACTGCAATGCCTATTATGTCAAATGTATATAAAATGTGATAAAAAACGATCGTGCAGCTATTGGACCAATACATTACAGTACAGATAGAATAAAAACAATAGAGATAATATCAATTGTGCAAAATGTGCATTAAAGTGCAAATTGCGCAGCTGTTAAACCGATATAGTACAGTACCAATTATGACCATTGTGCAAAATATGCATTAAAGTGCATTAAAGTGCAAAGTTCCATGTGCAATATATATGCAATGTATATTTTCTATTATGCGGTACCACAACTTACTCCTAGACCTCAAAGTACTCATTACTTGGTCTCCTCTTCTTGGATTTATTCAAGCAAATATTTCCATCTATGAACTCTCTTTTTCTAACTGCTTCACCCCCACCACCACCCCCCACCCTCTCCAGAAGGAGGGAAAACCCAACCTCCCCCACTATCCTTCCCTCCTTCTCCCTCCTTTTACTGGATGCCATCTTGTTGCATCCTGTTACGTCCCCTGATTCACCTCGCAACCGCCCTAAAAACCACTACTGAAATACAGCTGCTTGTTATTCCACACAGACTTTATAAACAGAGAGTCTCCTTCTCCTTCTCCCTTTCCTTATGTGGCGTTAAGGCCCTCCAAAAGGTTTTGGGCTTCTAATATGTCCGTCAAGATAAAGAATTTTCCTTTGGCTAAGACTTTTAATTTAGATTGTTGCACAATCATTGCCTGTGCCCCTTTGGCCTTGAAAGAGTCAATCATTTTAATAAAGTTCTTGCGTCTGAGGGCAGAGGCTGCTGACATATCAGAAAAGATTTTAAAAATTTTAATTTCATCCGTTGTAAATGATCTCCTTGCTATTGCAGCGTTTAGAATTCGCTCCTTAATTCTATAGTCTAAGAAATTTATTAAGATTGTTCGTGGGTACTTAAGGTTGGCAGGCTTGTATGCGGGTACCCTATGCGCTCTTGTGATTGTGAGATCCCCTTGTAATTCAGGTATTACTTTTTTCAACAGAGACTCAGTCCATTTTACCATTTCTGCACTCTCCAGTCCCTCCGATATTCCCACAAGGCGTAAATTAGATCTCCTATTATAATTCTCGAGATCTTGTAACTTCGATTCCATCTGGCACTTACTTTTATTCAACACCTGTAGATCCTTCTGCATAGTGACAATATTATCCTCCAGAACTAAGACACGAGTTTCCAGCTCTGTGACCCTTGTGGGTAGGTTACCTAATTTTTCCTCCATCTTAGTTAGTCTATCATGTAGTTGTGATATTTCGTATATTTGTGACGCCTTCAGATCTCTTACCTCTTGCAGAATGATTGTAAGCATTTCTTGTACTGAGGTATCAAGTTCAGCATTTTTTTCTTTTTTTCTTTTAGTCCCAATGTTTCGCCGACTTTCATAGAGTTAGAGAATATTTCCTTTTCTCCTTCCTTTTTCCTTTCCCCCTGCTCTAGTTCTGATTCTGGTTCTGATTCTGAATCGGATATGGACACAGAATCCAGCTTGTCTGACTTGTCTACTGACGCCCGACTCCCATTCTCCTTTTGCGAGATCCGTGGAGGTACCTGAACGTCTTGAGACGGTGGCTGGTTAATCAGAGATCCTTCCCCCTGGATAGCTATAGTTATTTCTGCAGAATCTAACACAGCGTGTGATTTCGCTTGCAGCTGTGAGTGCATTGTTTGAACTGAGAGGGTATGTGCCGGGGTGGGGGTGGTAGCGTTTTTGACCTTGGGTATCCTGTGGATCTACCTGACCTGTTAGATCTTCCGGCCTTTGCTCCTCCCTGTTCACAAGAGGGGTGCTGGTCGGTATACTCCGTGTTGCAAGGGTGCTACCAAAAAGGGGATACTGTTTGACATTCCCCACATTATCCTCCATCCTTTTCAATGTATCCCCTGCTTCACCCCCTTTCTTACTTCTTCTTCACCCCCACAGCCAACATACTTAACTCAGCTGAAATTTCAGATAAGGTCTCCTCTCCCTCCAAGGTTTTATCAGAGGCATTTTGACCGATCTGTAAGTTTTTCTCAGCCAGTGCCAGTGTTTTGGCTTTAAAATCCAATCTCTGCTGAGCGTTTCTTTTCCCTCTTCTGACATCCTTGGGTGCTAGCACGGGTGTCGGTGGTGATTGACCAGATTTTAGGAACTCTTTCCCAGCCCCAGTTTTAGGCTGTTTATTTCGCATTTTGAACTCGAAAAAGTTGACACTCCTTAACCCTCCTGGCACTCGACTGCTACAATCAAACGCTGCAGTGATTGCTTACCGCAGCGCCAGGTCTGCTGTAAAAGTCTTGCGTCCCTTTCCGTGTCCGGCACCCCCTCAGGTCTCCCGCCTTTCTCAACAAATTAGAAGAATACAGGAGGGCCGGGCACGCACAACAAGAAGCCAGCAGTCTCTCACGATCGTACAGGGAAGCGTGACCGATTCAGACCGATTCAAAGGTTTCCAGCGGTTCGGAGAAATCTCACAGAAACGGAGACGGAGACGGCAACCATTCCAGCGCAGCTCCTCTCACTGGGCAGGGCGGGGCATCGATGAATCAGGAGACATTACGGCAACGTGCGTGGGTCACGTTCGCCGCATCCTCCACATAGACCAAGAAGCACCGCCATAGTCAATCCCAGGATTCACAAGGTCTTGTGCCACCATGGTGACACTTGCCCCTGTGTCCCTAAATGCCAAAGCCTCTCTTCCATTGATTAAGGGCTGTTGTCTGTACTTTCCCAGATTACTGGGACTCACAGAGGAGGTCATATCCATGCCTCCATTACAGACTAGGACAGCCTGAGTGAGTTCTCTGACTAGGTCAGAGCTCATCTCTTTACCCAGGGTCAACCCTACTAAACCCTTGGCTTGTGTAGTCCCACCACCAACTGTAACTGCACTAGGGGGAGCAGGTGCCTTAGGGGCATTGGTGGGGGCTGGAGTAGAGTCTTTGGACTTGGTGCAATCACTGGTCCAGTGGGTCTTTTGCTTACAGACCTTGCACCACGGTTTCCTTTGGCCTTTCCCTTTGGTAGACTGTGAATCCCCACCTGAAGAAGATTTTTGGGGCCTTGTGAAGACTTTTGATCTTTACCCTTCTCCCCACCCTTATCAGAGGTTTTCGAATCTTGCTTCTTAGGGTCACCACCTTGGTTCTGTACCTTCTGCTTCACCCTGGTTCTGACCCATTTGCCTGCCTTCTTTCCCAATTCTTGGGGAGAGGTCAGATCAGAGTCTACCAGGTGCTGATGCAACAGCTGATTTTGACAGTTATTAAGAATCTGCTCCCTCATGATCAGATTGTTCAATCCTGTGAAGTCACATACCTTACTGCCCAATAACCAACCTTCCAGAGCCTTGGCAGAACAATCAACAAAGTCCACCCAGTCTTGAGTCTGCGCTTTTTGGGTATCCCTGAACTTTAACCTGTATTGTTCAGTGGTTAGGCCAAACCCATCAATTAGAGCACTCTTCAAGACTTTGTAATTATCAGCATCCTCCTCTCTAACAGTGAGGAGCTTGTCTCTACCTTTGTCTGCAAAGGAGAGCCACAAGATTGCTGCTCACTGCTCCTGAGGGACCCTCTATACTTTACAGGCCCTCTCTAGAGCAGTTATCCATTTGTGGATGTCATCCCCACTCTGGTAGGGAGGGACAATCTTGCTCAGGTTTCTATGGTCATAAGACCTTTCCCTATCTTTGGGGAAACTGCTGCCACCATGGGACTCTAGTCCCAACTTTTGTCTCTCTCTATAGAGATCTAGGGACTCCTGTCTATAGCCAATTGCTGTTTCCTGAGTTCAAGCTGAGTTTGCTCATATTTAATCAGTCTCTTTCTCCTCTCATGAGAGGATTCCCTCCTATGAGAGGAGACAGAGGTCCCTATTGAGGTGTCAGAGTGGTTAGACTCCTGAGAAGGAGACCTAGACCTTCTGGGCACACTCAGAACTCTTCCTGGGGGACAAAGGGGAAGTCAATCTGATCCTCCCCTCATCCTCCTCCACAGGAGGAATTGGATTTTCCAGGACAAGGTCATTTTCACCTTCCTGGCCAGTTTCAGAGGGGGGCCTGGGTTTCTTCACCCCTGGCCCCTTCCTCATCTTCTGCTCCACCCTCTTTGCCTACCCCTTCAGACCCTAGGGGCCTGCTGAGATCATCAGCTAGTAACACCTCCCTGAGGTGTTGGGTGCTGGCACTTTTGCCTGCCTTCAACTTCCTAGTATTGCATAATGCTCTCAATTCCAAGAATGGGAGTTTATCATACTTGGAGGGAAGAAGCCCACTGGCTTCTGGCAAGGACTCACTGGGTCCTGGCTTTGAAGACATTACTAGTGAGGTGTGGTGTATGCACTACCTACTCTAGTGTGGCCTACTAAACTCTCTTGAGTTGTAGAAAGGGTGTGCTATCCCTTAACACACAACTCTAAGTTCAGTAGAACTTACTGTATTACTAAGCTTGATTTATATGTACCTTAGGTACCCTTAGTGGTTTTCAGTTGATCAATTCAATTGAGATTATCTGGTAAAACAATAGCAAGCTGGAATCCCACACGCTGCCACCAATGTGAGAAGTTGGCCTGGCATATGCTGTCCACTAATTATAGTGGGCACCTTGCACCAGTCCAACCAACCCCTTATTGGAGATAGGTTAAAGACAACCTTTATTGAAAGCTATCCTAGTGGTAGCTATGGAGAGCAGCCTTCAGGCTAAGTCTTGAAGGAATGTAAAGCAGCTTGTTTTACCAGTCTATAATCTCTTGAGTGACCAAATGAAAGAGGACCACACCAGGTATATATTCAAAATATATGTATTTATTACTAAACACACCCCTCTGGTCTCTTTATGAGGCTAGAGTTCGAAGTACATAAATTATAAGTTAGTTATCTACAGTAATAGCACAAATACATGTTTGAGCCCCAGGGGCGTACCAAACCATATACCAATAAAGTGGTATAAGAACCACGACTGAGCTAGACACAAGGCCTAGAGCCTGTAGAAGTGCTTGGACCACAAGGAACCACCCAAGGCAGTGACACAGGGGACCCACGGGGGATGCGTGCAGTGTATGAACACAGCCGCGAACCACCGTTAACTTCTATGGGGAAAGTCGCGATTAGAATTTAAAAGAAAAGGGACACTTAGAGGAGGACTTGGAGTAAACCCTTTGAGAACTAGGCTGTTCTAGTGTCAATACCCACGGGAGCACCGGAGTACTCGAGTTACCTCACCCAGGGGAGCCGGGTGCATAGGTGTCTTTCGGGTCGGGTTTCGCCGTCGCTTTCTATGGCGATCTGCTGCAAAGTGCTGCTGGCGACCAAGTCGAAAGTGTTCGGGTGGATCCAAAGGTGGATCGAAGATCTGAAGAACCTGAAAGCAGAGGGGACAGAGTCTGGGTCACTAGCCAGTGACCAGGAAGGCGATGAGCAGATGCCCACCGATGTCGAGTGCTTCAGGTAGGTTGATGGTCATCTTGACTCTTCAGCCACGAGGTCCAGGAGGCGTCGATGATGACCAGGAGCTGGATTCGAGCTGTCCCATCACGTTTGTCGATTGCAGGGGTGTCGGTGACTGGATTGGACCCAACAAGCCTTGGCAACGGCAAGTCTCGTGGAAATGGAAGAAGGACGATGTTGCAGAACAGCAAGGTCTGGAGGACTCACCCAGCAAGGATAAGTCAGGGCACGCCTGGAGCAACTAGGAAGCCCAAGTAGAAAAAGATTGGCCTTCGGGAGGGCCTACTAGCCAATGGACTAGCAACCGCGAAGGAGCCTTGAGACGATGCACATGGAGCTGGCTCACAGGACACTCGTGGAGTGGAGGCCAGGGATCTTCGGTGCATTTGGTGCTGAAGGCAGGGGCTACTCAGAGACCAAAGCACGACTTTGTGGAAGACCCAGAAGAGGATGCACTTGCAAATGTGTTCGGTGTCTAGGGGTCACAGTTCCACGTTACCCACGACAGCTACGGGCCTCAGCTTTGCTGGGGACTCAGGGCAGCCTCGGTGAAGTCTGGAAATCTACCTCTGGTGATGCAAAGACTTCGGCGTCCGACGGGAGGTTCAGCGATGTAGACCGGACAATTGCTTCTTTGGTGCCTGCCAAGCAGGGGAGTCACTCCTTGACCCCAAGGGAGATTCTTCAGTCCTCTAATCTTAAAGTAGAGCGTTGAAGGTCCAGGATTCTGTATCAGAGTTTCGTCCAGGTAAATCTAAAGTCCTAAGGACTGGGGTCCCCTACTTATACTAAGGTAGGGGGTTGGACATACTCTGTGGCCCCACCTATGGGAGGGTCAGGGCAGAGGGGTGGTTACACCCCTTTCCCTTTGTCCAGTTTCGTGCCAGAGCAGGGGCTGGAAGCCCCTGAGCCGGTTTGAACTGGGGTATGCACAGGGACACCAAGTGTGCCCCCAGTGCAGGATTTCAAAGCACCCGAGAGTGCTCCCGCCCAGCCCCAATACACACTATCCTGTCTGGGAGGTGGTCACACCTCCCTGGGACAGGAAACCCATTGTCCAGGCCTCCCCTGCCGGAGTTTCGGTCAGCAGCAGGAGGCCAGACTCGTGTCTGTGGCAGCGGCATTCATTTTGTGATGCCAGGGCTCTGGAAAGTCAGTACCGGGTATACCGGTGTGTACATGTCTTTCCCTCTAGAAGGGTGGAATGCTACCCCCGCCACCAGAACTGGCGGGGGGTAGTATTCCAAGATGTTTGACACCAAACACGACATGTTTCCGTGCAGCCATCCCAAAGTTAGCATTTAACGCAAGGTTATAATGCGCTTAAGAGTATATGGTCAGGCTGCACTACAAACAGCATCAGAGAAGGGTCTCCGAATGCTGCAGAGGGGTGCAGGGGCACCCTCTCACATAGGAACCACGCACTCTGCCTTCAGGAGTGATAAGGCCTGCCATAGGAGTGACTTTTAGGTTTATATGTGTGTATGTAGGTAGTGATATAGGTAGCCTATATCACAGTAAGGGGTGCATGCACCACCGTACCCAGGCTGCAGTAGCAGACCTGTGGTGTCCTTTGGCTGGCCTTCCAGGGGTGGCACAATACATGCTTCAGCCCCTGGCAGGCCTCTGAGGTACCTATGCCCTGGGTACATAGTATACCATATACTAGGGACTTACAAGGGCACTCCAGATTCCAATCAGAGATGTGCCTAAGGCACATGGAAACCATTTTAGAGAGGAAGCAGCTAGGCTGGGGTTCTGATTAGCAGGGCCCCAGCCAGACTAAGGTCGAAAAACAGTGAAGCATCAGCAAAAAGTGGGGGTACCCATGTGAAGTAGATCCTACTCTCCTACACAGAGTAAACTGTGTAAATGTCTGTATCAGTCTGTCAGTTGGTGTGTAAGCGGCTGCATGGGTTGGTGAGTAGAGAAATGAGTATCTATATGGGTTATTGATTGGTTGTCTGAGTATCTGTATGGGTGCCTGAGTGTCTGTGTGGGTGGGTGGGGGTGTGTGACTCTGTGCATAGATGTGTGAGAGGGTAATTCACTGGGTGTATGGGTTCAAGAGTGCATCTGTGATGGGCTGTATGGGTGGGTGAGTGTGTGTATGGGTGTGTTGGTGACTGAATGGATGTCTCAGTGGTACATGTGTGAGTAACTACATATGTGAAAGGCAGTATATGTGAGTGTTGGAGTATATAAATCACTATATGTGAGAGTGAGTGATTGTGAGAGTGGCTGTATGGATAAGTGATTGTATAAGAGAGTAAGTATGTGTCAGTATCTGTATGAATAAGTGAGGTGGTGTGTGTATAACTGTATAGGTGAGTAAATGGGAGTGTGAATGATTCTTTGCATGATTGACTAGGTGTGTCAGTAACTCTATGGATGAGTGGCGATTTGTGAGTGTCTGTATAGGTGTATGAGTGCAAATGATAGTGCTGTTGATAGTGCTGTATTGATAAGTGATTGCATGTATGAGTGACTATGGGTGAATGAGTGGATGTGTGTGTAGACCTAGGAATCAGTGAGTGGGTATGTAGTAACTGATATTGGTGTGTCTATGGTTTCGAAAATGGTAGTCTGTATTTTAGAGTGGGTGTATAAAAGGTTATATTAGGGTGTGAGGAGGTGCATCAGATTGTCACGTGAATGATGTCATCAATGATGTAATCAGTGATGTCATCAGTGATGTCATCAGGGATGTCACTGACCATGTCATGAATGATGTAATATGTGATGTCATCAGCAGTGCATTGCGAGGGCGCGAGTTATAGTTAGCTGAACTAACTATAACGGCCGAATTTCTCTGGTTTTGTACGAGTGAAATGTCCAACTAACTATAACGTCCCTGAAAACCTATGGTTTTTTCAGTGAATTTTTATGGTTTTTAAATGCTAATTTCTAACTATAACGTCCCTGAAACCTATGTTTTTTTTGTAAATTCTATGTTTTTTTAAATGCTAATTTCAAACTATAACGTCCCTGAAACCTATGGTTTTTTCAGTGAATTTCAAAGGTTTTTTAAATGATAATTTCTAACTATAATGTCCCTGAAACCTATGGTTTTTTCAGTGAATTTCAAAAGTTTTTTAAATGCTAATTTCTAACTATTCCTACAGAGGTAGGACATGTGAAGAAAAAGGAAGAAAGGTGCAGAAAGGTGCAGAAAGAAGCAAGAGAAATGCAGAAAGAGGCAACAGAAGTCCAGAAAGACGAAGAAAAGTGCAGAAAGAAGCAAGAGATATGCAGAAAGAACCAACAGAGGTGCAGAAAAAAGCCTTGTTGCAAAGTCATCCTGTGCCCCCAACTTTTTAATGACTGGTACTGGTGGTAACTGACTCTGACTAACCAGGCCCGGAGCCAGTGCTATGCTGAAAGACACTTAGAATACAGTAAAAACACCTACATAAACTAGGGTACACTATGGGTTGGGGTACCCCTGTGAATGGCATGACCTCCCCTGTAAGGCCATAGTACATAATAGGGCAGGGGTATTAAAACTACCTGTGAGAAGTTGGCCTGGTATATGCTGTTCACTAATTAAAGTGGACACCTTGCACCAGAACAATTTGACTCTTATGGTAGATAGGTTTAAGACAACCTTTATAGAAAGCTATCCTAGTGGTAGCTGTGGAGAGCAGCCTTCAGGCTAAGTCTTGAAGGAATGTAAAGCAGCTTGTTTTACCACACAATCTCTTGAATCACCAAATGAAAAGACACCACACAGGTATATATATCAAATATATATGTATTTATTAATAAACACTCTCTACTAATCTCTTTATGAGATTAGAGGACAGGAACATATGTACAAGTCAAATATTTATCAGGATAAGTTTAGCACAATTGAATATTACAATCTTAGTTTGCTAGACCTAGGTCTAGGGCATCTAGAATCGAGGGACCCCCAAGAACCACCCCAGGTAGTTGTAGGAGACCCACAGGGGACGGACGCGGTGACCTGGCACCGATGCCAATCCTGTACGAGTCTATGCACTCAGACGCGATTGAGATATCAATGTTCAAGGTCCCTTGCGTGTTCGAGGAGAACACACCGATCGGACTCAGTACGAGTCGAAGGATACGGTCTACAGATAGGATTTGCAAGGGAGTCGGACGCGGTGTGTCTAACACAGACGCGAACCAGGTACGAGTCAGTGCGAGAATCGCGCGGGGAAAGTAAGAGTTTTAGGATACTTTTGATGAACCTACAAGCAAGTCACTTACAGGGTAAGTAGTTCGAGGGCCCACACCTACAGGAGCACCGTAGTGCTGGAGTTACCTCACCCAGGGAAGCCGGGTGCACAGGTATCCTTTGGTGTCGGGTCGCGGCGTCGTTTTCAATGGCGAACAAAGAAGACTTGCTGCTTGTGATGGTGTGAAGAAGTGTCCGGTGGAATCCAAGCCTGGTTTCGGTGGAAGGATGACCAGAAAGCAGAGGGGACAGTGTTCAAAGTCACTTGGCAGTGACTCGGGGCAAGGAAGATGAATGCCCACCGTAGTCGCCGGGTTCAGGTCGTTCACAGTTGCCTTGACTCTTCAGCCACGAGGTCCAGGAGGTGTCGACAATGACCAGGAGCTGGATTCAGCGTGTCCCACAATGTTTGCAGCTTACTGCGGTGTCGGCAACTCGATCGTAGCCAACAAGCCTTGGTAACAGCAAGTCTTGAGGAAAGTGTGAAGAGGCAATGGCGCAGACCAGCAAGGTCTGTGGAACTCACCCAGCGAGGGTAAGTCAGGGCAGGCCTGGAGCAACCAGAGGAGCCCTTTGGTTTCTTTGGAAAGTCTTCTGGGGACCCACAAGCCGGCTGGCAAGGGATCACAAAGACGCCTCGGGAGGATTCTCTCACAGGGGCCCACGGTCACTCGAGATGTGGTAGGCCTCTGATCTTAGGACGGATTCCTGCTGGAGGCTGGAATCATACGTGGTCCAAAGCACAAGTTCGTGGAACGTTGTGAAGGGGTTGCACTCGACAATAGTGCACAGTACCCAGGGGTTGCGGTTCCTCGTTACTCTTGGGGTCCACTGGCCTCAGCTTCGCTGGGGACTCACGATGTTCTTTGAGAACTCAGGAAATCCACTTCTTGGGCTGCAGGGACTTCGGACTCCGGCGGGAGCGGCGTAGTTTGCGTCTGTCGTTTGTAGTTTTTGGTGCCTGCCAAGCAGGGGAATCACTCCTTGACTCCAAGGGAGATTCTTCAGTCTTCCAAAGGTAGTGGAACATCAAAGGTCCGGGATTCTTCTTGTAGAGCGTCATCCAGGGAAATCTAGGGTGCAATGCACAGGTTCCCCTCTTATACTAAAAGGAGGGGAGGGACTAGCTCTATGACCCTACCTATGGGAGGGTCAGGGGAGTGGTGGCTACACCCACTTCCCTTTGTCCAGTTTCGCACCAGAGCAGGGACAGGTAGCCCCTGAGCCGGTTTGAACTGGCATATGCACAGAGGAGCCTTCTGCTCCCCCAGTGCAGGACTTCAAAGCACTCTAAGAGTGCACCCACCCAGCCCCAATACACTAAACCCTGTCTGGAAGGTGGTCACACCCCTTGGGACAGGATATCTATTGTTGGGCTTCTTCCACTGCGAGTGTTGGTCATCAGCAGGAGGGCAGCCCAGTGTCTGTGACTGGTGGCATCCATTTTGTGATGCCAGGGCTCTGTCGGATTCTATCGCGTTTCCACAGTAGGTACATGTCTATCCCTCTAGAAGGGTGGAATGCTACACCCGCCGCCAGGACTGGCGGGGGGGTAGTATTCCAAGGTGTTTGACACCAAACACGACATGTTTCGATGCAGCCATTCCAAAGTTAGCATTTTACCGCGAGGATATAATGCACTTAAAAGTATATGGTTTAACCGCATCCACAAACAGCACCAGAGAATGGACTCTGAGAGCTGCAGAGGGGCCCTGCTCAGGCAGAGGCACCCCCTCACATAGAAGCTGTTAGAAATGGGATTTCTGGTTGGCTAAGGCTTGCGCCAAAGCCAAGCAGAAACCACCACTCTAGTCAGGGCAAGAGAGTTACACACCCAAGATAACCCCTGCTCACCCCCTTGGTAGCACGGCACGAGCAGTCAGGCTTATCCCGGAGGCAATGTGTAAAGCGTTTGCGCAACACACACACAGCACAACACCCAAGGCCCACTACAAAAGGAACTCCACACAAGGTTATATATAGAAATAGCCTTTGTATTATCATAAAACACATTAGAATAGTACTCACATACAATACACTGTGCCAACTGGCACGGGACAATATTTACAGGGGATTATGTACACATGACAGGGCCACTTGGACCACTGTCAGAACCCTCACTTAGTAAAAGGTAATAGATGTAGAACACATAATAAATGTAGGACATATCAGAAACGTACAACCAGTAATCACTGGCAACCACTGTACTTAGCATCAGCCTGTAACATAAACCACATTATGCACAGCATCACATTAGGCGCAAAACCTTATGCACCAACCTCACCACCCTAAACCCATTATGCAATTATCTCTCCAGTCTAAACGCCTTAGACAATAACATCCTAAGTATAAATCATATTAGGAAAGAATCTCAGGGAAAAATAACTCACAACCTAAACGCATTAGGAAGTAATAACCCCACAAGCATAAAAACCACATATTTAGAGGTAACCAAAACAGGGTGCGTAAAACATACTACATGCCTTACATTTCCAAGCACCACATACTCCCAGTAGCACCTAACCTCATAGTAGAAAGAACCATAGCAGAGGTATAAATCACATTAGCCTATAAATCCTAGGAAAGAAGCTCACCAACACACAAATCACATTAGGGCCTGGCGCCCTATAAACCTAGCAGTCCCCTTGGCCAGCTGGCCATCTCACCAGGGGCTCAAATGCCCTATGTCCAAAAGTCAGGGCGCGCTGCAAGGGCAGCAAAAGTCAAGGGTGTGCAATCTGCGAAGGTCTAAACGGTGCAGCTGGCACTAAGTGCTGCGCAGCTGTGAATGTCAGGGGCACAGGAGTGCATCTCACTCCTAACTTCAACAGGTCCCCTAAAGCAAAGAGAAAGACCTAAACGGTGCAGCTGCCCACTACTTGCTGGGCAGCTGGGAATGTTAAAATGAGGCATGGGCCCTCAATGGTCCTAAAAACAAATGTGCCCCCTTTGTTGGAGCCACCCGGGCTCTGGAAACAACATGGCCCCCAAGTCCCACGTCGGGACTGCTTAAAAATAGAATAGCCCCCTCGTTGCAGCGGCCCGCTACTGCGGCGCCGCTGTGAAGCAAATGAAGAACTGGCACCACTGTGCCTGGGGACCTCCTCTGGGGCCCTTTTAATAAAATTACCCCATCGATGCAGCTGCCCTCTGCAAGCGGGGCAGCTGAAATCATTGCGAGCGGGGAAGCACGGGCCCCTTTTGGCCCTTAAACAATAAGAATGCCCCGCGTTGGAGCCATCGGGGCTTGAAACCATATGCCCCCAAACGTTGGAGCCACACGGGGCTCTAACAATCATTAGCCAAACGTTGGAGCCACCGAGGCTCTAAAACAATTACGCCCTCGTAGGAGCCACGCAGGCTCTAAAACAAACTATGCCCCTTGTTAGAGCCATGTGGGCTCTGGAGGCAACTATGCGCCACGTGGGAGCGGCCCGCTGCCAAAACGGGGCCGCTCAGGATCTGTGCCTCGATCAGGCACCAACAATAGCCCCCACGGAGCCCCCAGCCCTTTCTAACTCACCGGGCTGCTCTCTGGGGACTCCTCTTCACCCGGTCCCTCTCCTGGGGGCCGGGTCTCCTCACAGGCGGCGGGCGGGGCTCTCTCACTCATGAGAGCCTCGCTGGGGATCCAGTGGCATCTCCTCGCTTCGCCCGGTCCCTCTCTCTCTCGGGACCGGGACTTCTCTTGCGGCGGCCTCGCGGAGTCGCTGTTTGCTCCGGCCGCACTCCTCTTCACCCGGGCCCCCTCCTGCGACCCGGGACTCATCATCAGCACTCTGGGAGGCGGGGTAGGCTCCCGTCCTCCTCTCCTTCAATCGCGGCGGGGGCAGGCACCGACAATGTGCCTCGTGCCCCCTCCGCCATACCGGCACCTCTCCCCTTCACCCGGGCCCCCTCCTGGGACCCGGGACTTCATCACCGAGTCTGCGAGGCTCCGGCCGGATCTCTGGCGGCCGGGCGGGACTTCCTGTCCTCGCTCCGCCCATGTCCCAGGCAGACGTGCCTGACTTCCTGGTCGCGCTGCAGCGGCCGGGAACAGATTTCTTCGGCGGCCCCGGGGCTGCGGCGGTGATTTTAAAAAGTAGAACGCGGGGTAGGCACCCGCATTTACATTAAATAAAAAGCAGCCATGTGGGGTGGGCACCCACGTTTTCAATATAAAAATAAGCGGAGTGGGCTCCCGCTCGATCACGGAGCCCGGGGGAATCCCTACACCGGGGATTCCCTCTCCCTGGATGGCAGCTCAGTGCTGCGGAGCACTCGTGCTCCTTTTCTGGGCGAAAATAGGAATCCAGCACAGCGCTCATGAGGCGCTTAGAAGCAGGCAAAGGTCCTGCAGTGAAAGAATAAGTCCTTAGCTGAAGGGGCAATGCAGGGCCCAGGGAGGCAAGCCCTCATGGTAGCCCCCTGGGCCCCAGCAGCAGCACGCCTGGCAGGAACAGAACTGCAGAACTGAACAAGTTCATGGGGTCACAGCCCTTCTTTTATACACCAAAATCCCTTTGTGACACAGCACAGGGCTGGGGAAAAACCAGACGCAACTGGTTTGGGGGAGCTTTGGAGCACTTTGTTTTGCTCAGCTCCTCTCTCCTTTCACAGGACAGGCTAGGGACATCAGACGCACCACAGGAGGTGGAACCAGCATTGTACAGGGCAGGCAACATCCTCTTCAGGGTCAGGGGATCTCTCCTCCCACCACTCTCAGCTCAGGTGTCCCATTCAGCCCAGCGCTGACTCACCCTGCCCCTCCTGGAGCCACACACACCTCCCAGCCCCTGTCACTCACAGAGCCAGACATGCAATCCACATCAGGCAGGCGACTCAGAGCACACATAAAGGCCAACTTCTAAAAGTGGCATTTCTACACCAGTCACAATGAATCTGCGCACACCATTGCGCAGCATTTATTCTCACGAATTCATACATACTAGACTTGACCACACTGCACCTTTCATACCAGGAATTACCACAGGCACACTATCCCCCATGCATTCCTATGGGATAGGCAGGCCAAGCTTACTACACACGCACACAGCGCGCACGCACTTTACACTGGGCAACAGTGCTAAAGTGCCCAGAGGCCTAAAATCACCAACACTACACAGGGAAAAGGCTAAGGGACAGGCAAAAAGTTCAGGGGTGAACCTGCCAAAAAGGGCCATGTCCAACACAACCCCCTACCAGCCAAAACGCAGGGTAGACCAATCACCACCGTGATGGGCTTCCCTGCTTGGGGCGATAGAACACGGACGCGGGCCCGCAACTGCAGGGACACCATCCGGTCCTACGCCATTTGGAACCCATGGAATCCATCTAAGAGAAGAAAAAAAAACGAAAAAAAACTCAGGACCAACTAGGCTTCCCCACCGGTACTCCTTAGTTGTCCACGGCCAGGACCAGGCCCTAGGCCACCCAGATGTCACTGGTCCTTGCCAATCCAGAGTGGGGGGCAGTAACCCCTGGCATACAATAGCCATTCTCCACTCTCCCTCAGTGTAGTTCCAAACTACCACTGGTCCCTTAACCTAGGGTCCGCACCCTCAGGCTGACCAGAAGTCATGGGTGAAGCATCTCCTCACCCTACCTCTCTTCTGGGGTTACGCACCCTCCCAGGGGAAGCACCCACCAGAACACAACTCTCCCACCAGTTCAGGACCTCTCTCCCTCAACTGGTCTACCACCTGGGATCCATATTCACCGGCTGCACCGGGGTCAGAGGCGAGGACTCCCTCCTCTGCACCCCCTTCCAGACTCCGATATCCTCCCAACTGGAGTGGTACCCCTAGAAGGCAAACCGGCCAGGACACTGACTACAGTCGCCCTGCCGTCCAGATCCGGAAACACCGGCTACTGGCTCCCCAACCCAGGGACGTACCTCTTGGGTCAGATGCCTGGAAAACCAGGACTTCACAAGGGTGACACATCCCTAGCGTGTCGTGTGACAGTCTGCCTGGCGCAGAGCTCACGACCTCCTGTCCCTCTGACAGTGCGTGAAGATGTGCCAGGACAGAAGTGGCGCACACCATGGTCAATCATTGGCGACTCAGCCCTTCTGGCTGGCCCCTGACCCACTGGTCCCCACTGGGGACTCTTTCCCCCTCTCAACCCTCGAAACCGGACCCCACCTGCGTTCAGGGGGGTACTACCTCACAATTGCCCGGAGAACCAGGACTTCCTGGGAGCACATATACTCTCCCGAGGGTGACACCTCACTAATGTGTCATGTGACAGTCTGCCTGGCGCAGAGCTCATGACCTCCTGTCCCTCTGACAGTGCGTGAAGATGCTCCAGGACAGAAGTGGCGCTCACCATGGTCAATCATTGGTGACTCAGCCCTTCTGGCTGGCCCCTGACCCACTGGTTCCCACTGGGGACTCTTTCCCCCTCTCACCCCTCAAAACTGGACCCCACCCGCGTTCAGGGGGGTACTACCTCACAATCGCCCGGAGAACCAGGAATTCCTGGGAGCACATATACTCTCCAGAGGGTGACACCTCACTAATGTGTCATGTGACAGTCTGCCTGGCGCAGAGCTCACGACCTCCTGTCCCTCTGACAGTGCGTGAAGATGCTCCAGGACAGCAGTGGCGCTCACCATGGTCAATCATTGGCGACTCAGCCCTTCTGGCTGGCCCCTGACCCACTGGTTCCCACTGGGGACTCTTTCCCCCTCTCACCCTCAAAACTGGACCTCTGCACCCTCCCAACTGGAGCGGTACTGCCAGACACTAGAACTGCTGGAGGTCTGATTACAGGCACTCCCAGCTCACCTAAAACGGGAAAACCACCTCGAAGAACGGTCCAACAGGACAGACTAGGCTCCCTACCTGGTGTTCCCTCATGGAACCAACCAGTACTGGAGACTGAGGTGCGGGCACTTCGGACACAGCCCAATCTCACTCCTTCTCCTGCGAGACAGGATGTGAGTCCCTACAACCTCCTCACTATAAGGGCACCTAGCTGGGCTACTCTGAACCATCTTAAACCGCGAGGGTTATCGAGACACCTGCACCATTCTTCTAGGGTCACTCCCCAACACAGAAAAACAACCAATCACTCGAACATCCAGTGCATCACAACATTCATCCACACTCCCCCCCACAAGACTGGTGAGACATATTCTTACTGTCCCTGAATCTCAACCTGCCCCCTCCTTAACCGGGAGCCAGGTACCATCCTCGGGGAACTGGGAATGGGACATCCTGCACTGGACTACATATCGCTGCCACCACTGGATCCCACCCATCTGGGGATTCCAGAAAACTTACACCGCACTTAGGGGATGATCTACCCTCCCGAGCTAGTGACTCCATGCCAATTAAGTTACCACTGTAGGCCAACCCTAGAAATAGCAGACAGCACTGGGGCAGTAACAACTCCTTCAGCTTCAGGCCAACCCAAGGACTAGCAGACAGTACAGGGGCAGTAACAACTCCTTTAGCTTGCGCTGCAGGCCAACCCCATAAATAGCAGTCTGCACAAGGGCAGTACAAAACTCCTTCCGCTTCAGGCCAACCCCATAAATAGCAGTCTGCACAAGGGCAGTACAAAACTCCTTCAGCTTCTCTGGTTTCTGTCCTTGGCAGGACACCCAACTCATAGTGCAACAAGAACACACATTTCACAAATGAAATGACACTTAAAACAATCTTAGACCAATAATCCCCAACATGTGACTATCTAAAATGCAGAGTTTTGTAGTGCAGCCAGTTGTCGCCGCGGTACTGCGCAAACGCAAGTCCTATCCCACCGCTGATCACCAATGTTAGAAATGGGATTTCTGGTTGGCTAAGGCTTGCGCCAAAGCCAAGCAGAAACCACCACTCTAGTCAGGGCAAGAGAGTTACACACCCAAGATAACCCCTGCTCACCCCTTGGTAGCACGGCACGAGCAGTCAGGCTTATCCCGGAGGCAATGTGTAAAGCGTTTGCGCAACACACACACAGCACAACACCCAAGGCCCACTACAAAAGGAACTCCACACAAGGTTATATATAAAAATAGCCTTTGTATTATCATAAAACACATTAGAATAGTACTCACATACAATACACTGTGCCAACTGGCACGGGACAATATTTACAGGGGATTATGTACACATGACAGGGCCACGTGGACCACTGTCAGAACCCTCACTTAGTAAAAGGTAATAGATGTAGAACACATAATAAATGTAGGACATATCAGAAACGTACAACCAGTAATCACTGGCAACCACTGTACTTAGCATCAGCCTGTAACATAAACCACATTATGCACAGCATCACATTAGGCGCAAAACCTTATGCACCAACCTCACCACCCTAAACCCATTATGCAATTATCTCTCCAGTCTAAACGCCTTAGACAATAACATCCTAAGTATAAATCATATTAGGAAAGAATCTCAGGGAAAAATAACTCACAACCTAAACGCATTAGGAAGTAATAACCCCACAAGCATAAAAGCACATTTTTAGAGGTAACCAAAACAGGGTGCGTAAAACATACTACATGCCTTACATTTCCTAGCACCACATACTCCCAGTAGCACCTAACCTCATAGTAGAAAGAACCATAGCAGAGGTATAAATCACATTAGCCTATAAATCCTAGGAAAGAAGCTCACCAACACACAAATCACATTAGGGCCTGGCGCCCTATAAACCTAGCAGTCCCTTGGCCAGCTGGCCATCTCACCAGGGGCTCAAATGCCCTATGTCCAAAAGTCAGGGCGCGCTGCAAGGGCAGCGAAAGTCAAGGGTGCGCAATCTGCGCAGGTCTAAACGGTGCAGCTGGCACCTAGGTGCTGCGCAGCTGTGAATGTCAGGGGCACAGGAGTGCATCTCACTCCTAACTTCAACAGGTCCCCTAAAGCAAAGAGAAAGACCTAAACTGGTGCAGCTGCCCACTACTTGCTGGGCAGCTGGGAATGTTAAAATGAGGCATGGGCCCTCAATAGTCCTAAAAACAAATGTGCCCCCTTCGTTGGAGCCACCCGGGCTCTGGAAAGAACATGGCCCCCAAGTCCCACGTCGGGACTCCTTAAAAATAGAATAGCCCCCTCGTTGCAACGGCCCGCAACTGCGGCGCCGCTGTGAAGCAAATGAAGAACTGGCACCACTGTGCCTGGGGACCCCCTCTGGGGCCCTTTTAATAAAATTACCCCATTGATGCAGCTGCCCTCTGCAAGCGGGGCAGCTGAAATCATTGCGAGCGGGAAAGCACGGGCCCCGTTTGGCCCTTAAACAATAAGAATGCCCCGCGTTGGAGCCATCGGGGCTTCGAAACCATATGCCCCCAAACGTTGGAGCCACACGGGGCTCTAACAATCATTAGCCAAACGTTGGAGCCACCGAGGCTCTAAAACAATTACGCCCCTCGTAGGAGCCATGCAGGCTCTAAAACAAACTATGCCCCTTGTTAGAGCCATCTGGGCTCTGAGGCAACTATGCGCCACGTGGGAGCGGCCCGCTGCCAAAACGGGGCCGCTCAGGATCTGTGCCTCGATCAGGCACCAACAATAGCCCCCACGGAGCCCCCCAGCCCTTTCTAACTCACCGGGCTGCTCTCTGGGGACTCCTCTTCACCCGGTCCCGCTCCTGGGGGCCGGGTCTCCTCACAGGCGGCGGGCGGGGCTCTCTCACTCATGAGAGCCTCGCTGGGGATCCGGTGGCGTCTCCTCGCTTTGCCCGGTCCCCTCTCTCTCGGGACCGGGACTTCCCTTGCGGCGGCCTGCGGAGTCGCTGTTTGCTCCGGCCGCACTCCTCTTCACCCGGGCCCCTCCTGGGACCCGGGACTCATCATCAGCACTCTGGGAGGCGGGGTAGGCTCCCGTCCTCCTCTCCTTCAATCGCGGCGGGGCAGGCACCAACAATGTGCCTCGTGCCCCCTCCGCCATACCGGCACCTCTCCCCTTCACCCGGGCCCCCTCCTGGGACCCGGGACTTCATCCCCGAGCCTGCGAGGCTCCGGCCGGATCTCTGGCGGCGGGGCGGGACTTCCTCTCCTCGCTCCGCCCATGTCCCAGGCAGACGTGCCTGACTTCCTTGTCGCGCTGCAGCGGCCGGGAACAGATTTCTTCGGAGGCCCCGGGGCTGCGGCGGTGATTTTAAAAAGTAGAACGCGGGGTAGGCACCCGCATTTACATTAAATAAAAAGCAGGGGGCGCTAGAGGGCACCAGGCAAGATGGCCGCACGTTAGTGTAGCTCTGCCAGGCTGATCGCCAATCTGCCTATTATCCGCCTGATCAATATTGCATCTCTGCTGCAAAACATGGTGCTGCACAGCGGTACTCCCCCCGCGGCTGGTGGGAACCTAGAGGACGGCTGGGGGCGCCGACAACGCGGTGAACTCTGCACCTTGAAGCTTGGCGGGTGCGTAGCAAAAATGGCGGCCGCCGTTTCTGTGAGCTGAGGAGCGGACCGACTGCGGCGCCAACGGGCGAGTGAGGGGAGAGAGTTGCCGGCTCGCGGTGCCCTCCTGTGGAAACGGCACGATCTGGGGCTCTGTTGCTGGTGATGGAAGTGTGCTCCTCGCTGGGCCGCTTATGAACAGCTGCCGGCCTGCTGCGGAGTGCGGAGCCCTGCGTGGAGAGGCCCCGTGGCGAAGGGGGCACCCGCGACGGCAGACGATCCTCCCCCCCCTCCCTGGCGGGAGTGCGGACGGCTGCATCTGGCGAGTACCTGATCTGGGCGCAGCTGCTGGTCGAGACCCCATGTGCGCCAACGGAGAGAGAAGCGCCTGCTGCGGGCTGCGGTGAGTGGGGCGCGGCTGAGCTGGGGCCTGCTGCTGCGGAGGCAGGAGTGGGCCGGTTCGCTATGCTGTGGCCTGCGAGCTGTGGCCTGTGTGTGGGGCTTGTGGTGTGCTGCGACTGGTGGGTGCCGGCGCCCGCCCCGGGGGACTAGCCTCGGACTGGAGCACTGAGCGTGAGCCACGAGCGGGACGTGGCTATCTGGGAGCCGGCTCCCCCCCATTCCACCGACTATCCTGCTGTGCACCCCATGGCCCGCCTGCGGAGGCTAGGACCATAAGAGACGGACTCTGGGGCGCCCCCCGGAATACCCCGGTGATATCGGCTGATGAGGACTGGTCCGGGCCCTTACTGAGATAGTGTGCTGGTATAGGTGGGCCTCTGCTACACTATAAATTAGCACTACCATGAGGGGACTGCATCTGGGGGCTATGTCTGGCTGCTGAGTGGCTCGGAAGCTATCGACTGCGGTGCGCACGCCCTTGGGATCTGACTGGGGAGTGTAGCATACAAATTCCGGTACACAAGTGGTAGACATGGGGAGAACGGATAAGACACAGCCTCGCCTCACGTTTGAGGCGCGAAAAACTACGAGGCCGCAGCAGAGGGCCGCTTCGGACTCTGAGGCGGATGCCCCGGGAGAGGGAGCCTCCGTGCTAGAAACAACCTTGCTCGCCATGCAAAAGAGTCTTCAGGCTATCGAAGGGAACATGGCGGCAATGAACCATAGGCTTGACCACGTGGCATCCCAACTGGAGAAACAAAATGCGAGAATGGGGGAGATAGAGCAGCGTGTCTCCACAAATGAAGATGGCCTTAGTGAAGTGGCGGACAAGGCCCTACACATGGAAAAGGTCCTGGCGTTGATTGAGGCAAAGAACGAGGACTTGGAAGCCCGGTCGCGCCGCAACAACATTCGCGTCACGGGTCTGCCGGAATCCACCAACACCGGCAAGATGGAGACTTTCATGGAGTCCATGTTCAAAGACATTTTCGGCCCCGAAAATCTCTCCCCCATGTTCATAGTGGAGCGGGCGCTCCGCTCGCTTGTGGCGCGACCGGTGCCGGGAGCTCCCCCCCGCCCTGTAATAGCCCGCCTGCTGAACTACCGAGACCGGGACACCATACTGAGACTGGCGAGGGAGAAAGGCACTATCCAACATCAGGGGAACACGCTGTCTATGTTTCCGGATTTCACTGTGGCCGTTCAGGCAGCACGACGAGAATTTGGCCCCGTCAAAAAAGCCCTGCAGACCTTGTGTATTCCCTAAGCCATGCTCTATCCGGCCCGTTTACGGGTCGGCCAAGATGGAGACAGAAAGATCTTTACTACTCCCAAAGCAGCAATGGATCACGTTAAAATGTTGAAAAGGAAGAGAACTGCGCCAGCTGCGAATATGGACGACGAGGAACAGTAACTTGGTGCCTGGGGTGTCATATGTCTCCGGCCACAGTGGGGGTGTGGCTGATAGGCTTAAATGGCTGTCGCTGTGTCCTCTGGACCTCGCTGCGGTTGAGCTGCACTGCGCCTCAGCAGTCACCCATGTTTCGGGGTTGGACACTTGGGGGACTTTGCTGTGTGATGTCCCCTGTGCGGCGTACCTGGCTACTTTTGATGTATGCGATGATTAATGTTCTGAATTCCCCTAGAGTACCCCTCTTTCTTGATGATACCACATAGTAATGGCAGTAGGTTAGATGCAAGTTATTAGATGTATGCTAGTCAATCCTTGCACATTCCTATACCTGATCCGCCTCCTCCCGCTTTCTGGGAGGTTTGTAGCTCTCTGGTTTCCCCCCACATGGGTGTTCCCCAAACAGGAATTTACATATGTTGCTCCCCATGTAGGGGACTGTTTTTGTTGGGATGGGATGGCTTTGGCATGTTCGGGTCGCTGAAGTGGGTGGGGGTTATGGGGGTGGGTTAGGTGGGTTACTAGGCGCTCCTTTCTTGATACCATGGCGTGCCCCTTCGGACGCATCTACAGTCTCTCTTTCACACTACCTCGTATATCTGACCATACCATACCATGGGAGGTAACGTAAAGTTCCTCACCTGGAATGTGCGCGGCTTAAATAATCCCAAGAAGATACGGTCAGTGTTGGCACAGCTAGACAGACTTCAGGCCCAGGTAGTATTCCTACAGGAGACACATCTTACTCAACTATCGGAAAAGAATGTAGGCTCCCGATGGGCTGGGCTGAGGGTGGCTTCCTCCTACTCCTCTTATGCCCGGGGGGTGATGATTTTGGTGAGGAAGGGGGTCCCTTTCACCGTGCTGCACACAGAAACTGACACTCAAGGCAGGGTTGCGATTGTCCATGGGCGGCTTGGGGGCATGGAGGTCCTTTTAGTAAATGTCTATGGCCCAAATGTGGACGACCCTTCTTTTTTATTGATGTTTGGCGCCGCATCTCCAAATTTTCTTCGGCGGAGTTGATTTGGGGGATTTTAATGCCTGCCTGGACGACCAACTGGACAAACAGGGGTGTGGAGCGCTGCGTCATAGCCAGGCGACTGAGGCAATCCTGGGGTTTCTGGATGCAGGGAATATACGGGATATATGGCGTGTGAGGCATCCTGGTGTGAGGGAAAGTACATTTGTGTCCACTGTGCATGGATCATGGTCCCGCCTGGACTACTGGCTCCTTTCTGAGATAGCATGTACCTGGGTGCTCGATGTACACCACTTAGCCAAACCCTTGTCGGACCACTCCCCGTGCTCTTGGAGCTGCAAGTCCCAACCTGTGCGCGCCCGTTTCAGTGGCGATTACAGCCCTCCTCACTTACGGACCAAGTGTTCAGAAGTACTGTTGGCGTGGCCATCAGCGACTTTTTAAAGAAAATGCTGGTTCAGTCGACAGCCCTGGGACACTATGGGAGGCATTTAAAGTTACTATTAGGGGTACTTGTATGGGCGCACAGGCCGGGGTTCTAAAAGCTCTACGACGCCGTATGAATAAACTTACTGATGAGATATCTGCTTTAGAACGCGAATACACACAACACCCTGCTCCAAGTATACTTGCTACCATTTGGGGGTTGGTAACTGAATATAATGACACTGCGGATCAGGAGATAGCGCACAGGTCAAGACGCTTTACGGCGCGGTATTATGGGGAGGGAGGCCGTCCAAGCCGCTCACTGGCCCAGAAGCTGAACACGCCTCGGACTCAAGTATACCTTACGGAAATGCTGGACTCGGGGGGAGTGCCGCGCTATACAACCCCAGAGATCAGTGAGGTGGTGTTGGATTACTATTCTGACCTGTATGGATGGCGTGGGCAGGTGTCGGCCACTGATATGCATGCTTATCTAGATGACATAGCTCTAGGCTGGCTATCACTCAACCAACGCGAATACCTCACCCTACCTTTTGATGTGGACGATGTGAAAAATGCCATCAAGTCCTTGCCCACCAGCAAAGCTGCCGGACTGGACGGGGCTCCCAAGCGAGTTTTACAAGGCTTACGCTGACGAACTGGCGCCTAGACTCCTGGACGTCTTTGCGGAAGCATATGAAAGTGGTACGCTCCCTCCATCTCTAAAAGAGGCCCTCCTCGTTATGCTTCTTAAGCCTGACAAGCCAGCTAACAGCTGTGACTCCTATCGCCCACTCTCCATTATAAATATTGATGCCAAAATCCTGGCGAAAATGATCGCCAGTAGACTCCAGCCCTTGATCCCCAATCTGGTCCTCCCGGATCAGTCCGGCTTTGTCCCTGCCCGCTCTACCGCCCACAACTTGCGCACTATCTTCTCTACTCTCCATTACTTTGAGGCCAACTTTCAGGCAGCAGCGGTGCTGCTTGATGCAGCCAAAGCATTCGATTCTTTGCAGTGGGAGTTTATGTTTGCAGTATTGCTCAGAATGGGGCTGCCCCCCTTCTTCCTGAAGTGGATTCGCCTTTTATATGAGGCACCGGCCGCACGAATCCGGGTCAATGGTTGGATATCGGCCCCATTTTTCATCCAACGGTGCACTCGGCAGGGCTGCCCCCTTTCACCGATGCTCTTCGCGCTCGCTCTTGAGCCGCTGGCTTGTAAGCTCCGCCAAGGCCACGCGCGGGCGGCACTGCGGTTTAGACAGCGCCTTTGGTAGTCTCAATGTACGCCGATGATATGCTGCTGTATGTCCGTGAACCCGAAACATTTCTCCCAGAGGTACTTCGGGAATATGTGAAATTCGAACGATTCTCAGGGCTCGGTATCAACTGGGCAAAGTCAACGGTGCTGCCTCTTACAACGGGCACGCGGCGTATGGAGCTGGATTTTCCTCTAACTTGGTCCACCGACCCGGTAAAGTATTTAGGGTTTGGCTCCACAGGGATCCAGAGGTGGTCGTCTCCGAAAATTATGGTAGGGCACTAGTACAAATTACCGAACGAACTGCGCGCTGGGCAAAACTCCCTCTCTCCTTGGCGGACCGCATAGCAGTAGTTAAAATAACGATACTGCCCAAACTTCTTTATTTATTCATTAATATCCCTATTCGCCTCAATCTGGCGCTGTTTCACTCCTTCCAGTCTGCGCTACTCTCCTTTGTATGGGGTGGTAAGAAGCCCCGGTGAAGCTGGGAGACCCTAGTATTGCCATTCGAGCGGGGGGGTTTCGAGGCCCCTGACCTACGCTTGTACTATCTATGTGCACAGGCCCAGTTTGCCCATTACTGGTTCTTCCCACAACGCTACCAACCGCATGTTGCTATCGAAGCTGACGCAGTTCTCCCAATGACCCTGGCGGTGACAGCCTTGTCCGGGGGAGCGGGGGACCACGAACTGAAATTAACCCTGCACTATGCACGGCATGGGCGTGGAAAACACTTGCTACACGTGCACAATTGCCGTACCTCTACGCCCCAAGGCTACCACTAGCAGCACACCCGGATATCTCTGCTGCTAGAGAACCTGCAGCTCTTAAGGTATTGGGCGCGGTGGGGGTAACCCAATTAGGGGATCTCTACAAACAAGGCCAGTTTCGATCTCTTGCTGACATACAGGGCGGTAGGGACCGGGGTTCATGTTTGGGTTCACTTATGTGCGAGTGAGGCAGGCAATACGTGCTAGTTACCCTGATTACCCTGTAGAACCCACGCCGTTGTTAGCACTGCAGGCGGTGCTAGCGGGCGCAGACCGCACTGGTCTAATAACGAAACTATACACTACGTCCCTCAGAGAAAGGGAACAACTGGACACCCCTGCGTACAACAGATGGGCCGCCTTGCTTGGGACCTCGTTGACACCGGAGATGTGGAGGTTCTGTTGCATACTTACTGGCAGACTCACTGCTAATTGCAATCCCTGCATCATCTATTTTAAATATTTGCACCAGCTATACTACACCCCGCTGCAATTGATGCGGTTTGGTCTGCGGGATAGCTCTGGATGTGTGAGATGTGGGCAGGGGGATGCGGGCTTCCTACACCTTGCATGGTCTTGTAAAAATGTATATGGCTTTTGGGGTAAAGTTACTGACCTGCTAACGAAGGTTGTGGCTGAAACTGTGCAGTGTACTCCTGAGGGTTGTCTATTGGGCTGGGTACAGTACTTAAAGCCTTGTAATCGCAAACTGGTGGCAATCTCGACCTTGTTGGCCAAGAGAGCTGTGGCGCAGTGCTGGGGCTCTAGACTCACCCCAACCCTACATAAATGGGTTCGAGACTTACTATATTGTAAAGAACAACTTGGGACATACGCTGAGGAATTGCCTGAAGCCTCTCGCCCCAAGGACTTTTGGGCTCCACTTACTGTATATCTCCTTACAAACCCGGATATGTAATGAATGCTGTAACTGATGTTTTTTTTTTAACTGTGTTAAATCTTGGGATTCACAAGTGATATATGAATATAACAGAGACGTGATGCGATGCCGGGGTTGTAGAGTCGCCTACTAGTGCCACCGGGGCGGGGGGGGTGTGGGATCTGGGAGTTTCTTTTTCAGTTATTTGTTTCTTCCTGTTCTCAATCAAAAAATGGTGCTTGTACTGACTCCACCGCTATCTCTATATGGCCTCCTGTGCGAGGGCCCAATGTGTACTTTACAAGCTGCTCAATAAAAAAATAAAAAAAGTTTCAAAAATAAATAAAAAGCAGCCATGTGGGGTGGGCACCCACGTTTTCAATATAAAAATAAGCGGAGTGGGCTCCCGCTCGATCACGGAGCCCGGGGGAATCCTTACACCGGGGATTCCCTCTCCCTGGACGGCAGCTCAGCGCTGCGGAGCCCTCGTGCTCCTTTTCTGGGCGAAAATAGGAATCCAGCACAGCGCTCACGAGGCGCTTAAAAGCAGGCAAAGGTCCTGCAGTGAAAAGAATAAGTCCTTAGCTGAAGGGGCAATGCAGGGCCCAGGGAGGCAAGCCCTCATGGTAGCCCCCCCCCCTGGGCCCCAGCAGCAGCACGCCCTGGCAGGAACAGAACTGCAGAACTGAACAAGTTCATGGGGTCACAGCCCCTTCTTTTATACACCAAAATCCCTTTGTGACACAGCACAGGGCTGGGGAAAACCAGACGCAACTGGTTTGGGGGAGCTTTGGAGCACTTTGTTTTGCTCAGCTCCTCTCTCCTTTCACAGGACAGGCTAGGGACATCAGACGCACCACAGGAGGTGGAGCCAGCATTGTACAGGGCAGGCAACATCCTCTTCAGGGTCAGGGGATCTCTCCTCCCACCACTCTCAGCTCAGGTGTCCCATTCAGCCCAGCGCTGACTCACCCTGCCCCTCCTGGAGCCACACACACCTCCCAGCCCCTGTCACTCACAGAGCCAGACATGCAATCCACATCAGGCAGGCAGACTCAGAGCACACATAAAGGCCAACTTCTAAAAGTGGCATTTCTACACCAGTCACAATGAATCTGCGCACACCATTGCGCAGCATTTATTCTCACGAATTCATACATACTAGACTTGACCACACTGCACCTTTCATACCAGGAATTACCACAGGCACACTATCCCCATGCATTCCTATGGGAGGGCAGGCCAAGCTTACTACACACGCACACAGCGCGCATGCACTTTACACTGGGCCACAGTGCTAAAGTGCCCAGAGGCCTAAAATCACCAACACTACACAGGGAAAAGGCTAAGGGACAGGCAAAAAGTTCAGGGGTGAACCTGCCAAAAAGGGCCAGGTCCAACAGAAGCCAAGCACCCTGCCCTCAGGATTGATAGGGCCTGCCTTAGGGGTGACTGATAGGGTTATATGTGTGTGCAGGAGAGATATAGGGAACCTATATCTCAGTGAGGGGTGCTAGCACTTCCTTACTCAGGCTGCAGTAGCAGGCCTGTGGTGTCAGATTTAGTCTGCTTCCCAGGGGTGGCATAATACATGCTGCAGCCCCTGGGAGGCCTGTGAAGTACCTATGCCCTTGGTACCTAAGGTACCATATACTAGGGACTCATAAGGTACCACAGTATCCAATCACTAGTGCACCTAGAGTGCACTCCAAGTCGTTTAGAGAGAACAGAGAGGCTGGGGTCCTGATTAGCAGGGGCCCAGCCAGACTATAGCCAGAAACCAGTGTAAACATCAGAAAAAAGTGGGGGCAACATAAGAGGCAGATCCTACTCTCCTACACAACCCCCCAAATGCAGGGACACTAAACTAACCTTGACCAGTTGAGTCTTCGTGTTCAAAGTGGAAATACCTTGAGAGTCCATCTGCATTGGCATGTTGGGTCCCAGGTCTATGTTCCACTGTATAGTCCATCCCCTGTAGGGAAATGGACCACCTCAAAAGTTTTGGGTTTTCTCCTTTCATTTGTTTAAGCCATGGGAGGGGCTTGTGGTCGGTCTGAACTATGAATTGAGTACCAAACAAGTATGGCCTCAGCTTCTTCAGGGCCCATACCACAGCAAAGGCCTCCCTCTCTATAGCTGACCAACGTTTCTCTCTAGGGGTCAGCCTTCTGCTAATAAAAGCTACGGGCTGGTCTTGACCTTCATCATTCAGTTGAGACAGTACAGCTCCCACACCCAGCTCAGAAGCATCTGTTTGGACAATGAACTTTTGGTGTAGTCTGGACTCTGTAAGATGGGGGCAGTGCACATGGCCTGCTTTAGATCTTCAAATGCCTTTTGACAGCTAGCTGTCCACTGAACCTTTTTGGCATTTTCTTTGAGGTCAGATCATTCAAGGGGGTCACTATAGATCCATATCCCTTGACAAACCTCCTATAGTACCCAAATAGGCCTAAGAAGGCTCTCACCTGTGTCTGGGTGGTTGGAGCAACCCATTCCATTATGGTCTGGATATTGCTCTGCAAAGGCTGAACCTGACCTCCACCTACAAGGTGGCCCAGGTATACAACCTGACTCTGCCCTATCTGGCACTTAGTGGCCTTGATAGTGAGGCCTGCCTTTGCAGGGCCTCCAAAACATTCCTGAGGTGGACCAGGTGATCCTGCCAGGAGGAACTAAAGACAGCAATATCATCTAGATAAGCTGAGCAATAAGTTTCCATCCCTGTCAGAACTTTATTCACCAACCTCTGGAAAGTGGCAGGTTCATTTTTCAATCCAAAGGGCATCACCACGAAGTGGTAGTGCCCACCAGGGGTCGAAAATGCTGTCTTGGCTTTTGCATCATCAGCTAATCTGATCTGCCAGTAGCCAGCTGTTAGGTCAAACGTGCTGAGATACTTGGCTGAGGCCAAAGTATCAATCAGCTCATCTGCCCTTGGTATGGGATAGGCATCAGTCCTAGTGACTGCATTGAGGCCTCTGTAGTCTACACAAAACCTCATTTCTTTCTTACCACCCTGGGTATGAGGCTTGGGTACCAGGACTACTGGACTAGCCCAAGGGCTATCTGAAGGCTCAATTACACCTAGCTCCAACATTTTCTGGACTTCAGTCCTGATACAGTCCCTGACATGATCAGGTTGCCTGTAGATTTTATTCTTGACAGGCAGACTGTCTCCAGTGTCCACCTCGTGGGTGCAGCAGGAAGTCTGACTAGGGGTCAGGCTAAACAGATGTCTAAACGGTTGCAGAACTTGTCTGCACTCAGTTTGCTGATGGTCAGTGAGGCTGCTTGCCAAAGCAACACCATCTACTGACCCATCATCAGGGTTCTGAGAGAGCAGGTCGGAGAGAGGGTCACTCTCCTCCTCCTGGTCCTCATCAGTTGCCATGAGCAAGCCCATGTCAGCCCTGTCAACATATGGCTTTAATCTGTTGACATGGAGCACCCTCAGGGGGCTCCTGGGAGTTCCAAGATTCACCAGATAGGTGACTTCTCCCTTCTGTTCAACTATTGTATGGGGGCCACTCCACTTGTCCTGGAGGGCGGTTGGGGCCACAGGCTCCAACACCCACACTTTCTGTCCTGGCTGGTATACAGTCAGTACAGCCTTTGGTCATGCCAAGCTTTTTGTAATTCTTGGCTGGCCTCCAGGTTTTTGGTTGCCTTTTCATGTACTCAGCCATCCGGGAGCAGAGACCAAGTACATAGTCCATCACATCTTGTTTGGGGGCTTGAGAGGTAACTCCCAGCCCTCTTTACCAAACACAGTGGACCTCTCACAGGATGCCCAAACAGAAGCTCAAATGGGCTGTAGCCAACCCCTTCTGTGGAACCTCTCTGTAGGCAAACAACAGGCAAGGAAGAAGAAGGTCCCATTTCCGCCTAAGCTTCTCTGGGAGTCCTTTAATCATTCCTTTCAAGGTTTTGTTAAAGCGTTCAACTAAACCATTGCATTGTGGGTGATAGGGGTGGTGAACTTGTAAGTTACACCACACTCCTTCCACATTGCTTTTAGATACCCTGACATGAAGTTGGTACCTCTGTCATAAATGACCTCCTTTGGAAAACCCACTCTGGAGAAGACTCCAATGAGGGCTCTTGCCACCACAGGGGCTGTGGTGGTCCTAAGGGGAATAGCCTCTGGGTACCTGGTGGCATGATCCACTACCACCAGGATAAACCTGTGCCCAGATGCAGTTTGAGGGTCAAGGGGACCAACAATGTCAATCCCTACCCTTTCAAAGGGTACCCCCACCACCGGTAGTGGTATCAGGGGGGCCTTTGTTGTGCCACCTGCCTTACCACTGGCTTGGCATGTGACACAGGAGCGACAAATCTCCTTTGTGTCCTCTGACATATGTGGCCAATGAAAATGTGGAACATGCCTGTCCCAGGTCTTGTTTTGGCCCAAGTGTCCTGCTAAAGGGATATCATGTGCTAAGGTCAAGAGGAACCCCTAAACTTCTGAGGTATTACCAACCTCCTGGTGGCTCCAGGGGCTGGGTCTCTACCCTCAGAATATAGGAGTCCCTCATCCCAATAAACTTTATGGGACCCACTAGCACTCCCAGCAGCCTCAGCAGCAGCCTGCTGTCTGAGGGGTTCAAGAGAGGGGCAGCACTGTTGCTCCTTCCTCAGATCTTCCCTAGAAGGGCCCCTGCCCCCAAGAACTCAACCTGATCAGGCTCAAGTCCCTCTGGGGCAGTTCCTTCTTCAGGATCTGCTTCACCTCCCTCTGGGGGTGAATCTGTGATCTGAGACAGAGGGGAAGGCACTGCCTTTACCCTACTGCTCCTCCTCTTGGGAAGCATCTGGTCCATTGTTCCAGGATCCAGAGCTGGTTCAGTGTCATGCATTCTTGCTTGTGACCTGGTCACAGCAAATACCTCTGCAGGGATGCCCAACATCTCAGCATGAGTCCATAACTCTACTTCAGACCAGGCTGAAGTCTCTAGATCATTGCCCAATAGACATTCGACAGGGAGGTCTGCACTGACTACAACCTTCTTGAGGCTAGTTACCCCTCCCCAGGAGAAATTCACAACTGCCAGACTATGGTTGGTCTTGGCGTTGCTTGCATTGGTCACCTGGTACATTTCGCCCAGGATGATCTGTCCAGGGTCCACAAGATCCTCTGCCACCATGGTGACACTAGCACCTGTGTCCCTAAATGCCAAAGCCTGTTTGCCATGTATTACAGGCTGCTGTTTGTATTTGCCCAGATTACTGGGACTCACTAGGAAGGACATATTAAGGTCTCCCTCACAAATCAGCATTGTCTGAGTGGGCACTCTGACTAGGTCAGAGTCCACTTCAGAACCCAGGGTCAACCCTACTAAACCCTTAGTCTGTGTACCACCTCCACCAGTAGCTGAGCTAGGGGGCACAGTTGCCTTAGGGGCAGGAGTGGTGGTGGTTTGGTCTTTGGACTTGTTACAGTCAGAAGTCCAGTGCCCTTTCTGTTTACAGAATTTGCACCAGGGCTTCTTTTGGCCTTTTCCCTTGTTGGACTGTGACTCCCCACCAGATGCAGATTTTTGGGGCCCTTGTGAAGACTTCTGGTCTTTTGACTTATGCCCACCTTTCTCAGAGCCTTTAGGATCTTGCTTCTTGGTGTCACCCCCTTGGTTCTGGGGTTTCTGCCTCACCCTGGTTCTGACCCACTTGTCTGCCTTCTTTCCCAATTCTTGGGGAGAGGTCAGATCCGAGTCCACCAGGTACTGATGCAACAAATGGTTCTGGCAATTATTAAGGATCTATTCTCTCATCATCAGATTATACAATCCCTTGAAATCAGTAACCCTACTGCCAACCAGCCAACCCTCTAGAGCCTTGGTTGCACAATCAACAAAGTCAGTCCAGTCCTGAGTCTGTGCCTTCTGGGTGTCTCTGAACTTTAACCTGTACTGCTCAGTGGTTAAGCCAAACCCATCTATCAGTGCACTCTTCAGGACTTCATAATCATCAGCATCCTCTTCTCTAACAGTGAGGAGCTTGTCTCTACCTTTATCTTAAAAGGAGCGCCACAAGATTGCTGCCCACTGCTTCTGGGGGACCTGCTGTACTCTACAGGCCCTCTCCATAGCAGTTATCCACTTGTGGATATCATCCCCACTCTGGTAGGGAGGAACAACCTTGCTCAGGTTCCTATGGTCTGGAATAGATTCTCTGCCTCTAGGGACACTGTTGCTGCCACCAAGGGGTTCTAACCCTCTCATCGAGAAGCTCTCTGGATCTCCAGGGCTTCTCTATCCAGTGCCAACTGCTTGGTTCTGAGGGCAACTCTTGCTTCCTCATACTGCAGCAGTTTGCACATTCTTTCAGAGGAGGTCTCTCTTATGGGAAAGTATGAGTTCCTCTGGTGGACAAATTCTCTGCCAGAGTGATAAGAGTGCTCAGATTCCCTGGAAGGGGACCTATGCCTCTCATCCACTCTGTCAGTTCTCTTAGGGAGAATTCCTCTGTCCTTTTCAGGCCCCTTGAGGCCTGGCCCTTCAATCATAGAGTCCTGGTCATTCGGATTTTCATCGTCTGACCCAGATACTGTAATTGACCCACCCACTGATTCAGACCCATTGGCTCCTAGAGCCAATCTAAGATCATCTGCTGTTAGCAGATCTATCAGGTGCAGGGTTGAGGGACTCTGTCCTAGTCTCAGGTGTCTTTCAACACACATGGCTCTCAAGTCAGAGAAAGCCATGTCCTTGTACTGAGGCTGAGTGGATCCACTGGTTCCACCCTTTAAGGACATTCTAGTGTTGTGCAGTGTTGTACTACCTACATGAGTTTGTGGCCTACTGATCCTAGCTTGAGCTGTAGAAAGGGTGTGCTATCCCTTGGCACACAGCTCTAAGTTCAGTAGAACTTATCGATACTAAGCTTGACTTTATATGTACCTTAAGTACCTATAGTGGTTTTCAGTTAGTAATTCAAATAGAGATTTTCTGGTAAAACAATAGCAAGCTGGAATCCCACACGCTGCCCACCAATGTGAGAAGTTGGCCTGGTATATGCTGTTCACTAATTAAAGTGGACACCTTGCACCAGAACAATTCGACTCTTATGGTAGATAGGTTTAAGACAAACTTTATAGAAAGCTATCCTAGTGGTAGCTGTGGAGAGCAGCCTTCAGGCTAAGTCTTGAAGGAATGTAAAGCAGCTTGTTTTACCAGTCTATAATCTCTTGAGTGACCAAATGAAAGAGGACCACACCAGGTATATATATCAAATATATATGTATTTATTAATAAACACTCTCTACTAATCTCTTTATGAGATTAGAGGACAGGAACATATTGTGAGAAGTTGGCCTGGCATATGCTGTCCACTAATTATAGTGGGCACCTTGCACCAGTCCAAACAACCCCTTATTGGAGATAGGTTAAAGACAACCTTTATTGAAAGCTATCCTAGTGGTAGCTATGGAGAGCAGCCTTCAGGCTAAGTCTTGAAGGAATGTAAAGCAGCTTGTTTTACCAGTCTATAATCTCTTGAGTGACCAAATGAAAGAGGACCACACCAGGTATATATTCAAAATATATGTATTTATTACTAAACACACCCCTCTAGTCTCTTTATGAGGCTAGAGTTCAAGTACATGACGTTATGAGTTAGTTATCTACAGTAATAGCACAAATACATGTTTGAGCCCCAGGGGCGTACCAAACCATATACCAATAAAGTGGTATAAGAACCACGACTGAGCTAGACACAAGGCCTAGAGCCTGTAGAAGTGCTTGGACCACAAGGAACCACCCAAGGCAGTGACACAGGGGACCCACGGGGACGCGTGCAGTGTATGAACACAACCGCGAACCACCGTTAACTTCTATGGGGAAAGTCGCGATTAGAATTTAAAAGAAAAGGGACACTTAGAGGAGGACTTGGAGCAAACCCTTTGAGAACTAGGCTGTTCTAGTGTCAATACCCACGGGAGCACCGGAGTACTCGAGTTACCTCACCCAGGGAAGCCGGGTGCATAGGTGTCTTTCGGGTCGGGTTTCGCTGCCGCTTTCAATGGCGATCTGCTGCAAAGTGCTGCTGGCGACCAAGTCGAAAGTGTTCGGGTGGATCCAAAGGTGGATCGAAGATCTGAAGAACCTGAAAGCAGAGGGGACAGAGTCTGGGTCACTAGCCAGTGACCAGGAAGGCGATGAGCAGATGCCCACCGATGTCGAGTGCTTCAGGTAGGTTGACGGTCATCTTGACTCTTCAGCCACGAGGTCCAGGAGGTGTCGACGACAACCAGGAGCTGGATTCGAGCTGTCCCACAACGTTTGTCGATTGCAGGGGTATCGGCGACCGGATTGGACCCAACAAGCCTTGGCAACTGCAAATCTCGTGGAAATTGAAGAAGGACGATGTTGCAGACCAGCAAGGTCTGGGGGACTCACCCAGCAAGGATAAGTCAGGGCACACCTGGAGCAACCAGGGAGCCCAAGCAGAAAAAGATTGGTCTTCGGGAGGGCCTACTAGCCAACGGACTAGTGACTGCAAAGGAGCCTCGAGACGGTGCACGTGGAGCTGGCTCACAGGACACTCGTGGAGTGGAGGCCAGTGATCTTCAGTGCAGTTGGTGCTGGAGGCTGGGGCTACTCAGAGCTCAAAGCATGACTTCGTGGGAGACCCAGAAGAGGATGCACTTGCAAATGCATTTGGTGTCCAGGGGTCACGGTTCCACGTTACCCACGACAGCTACGGGCCTCAGCTTTGCTGGGGACTCAGGGCAGCCTCGGGGAAGTCTGGAAATCTACCTCTGGTGATGCAAAGACTTCGGCGTCCGACGGGAGCTTCAGCGATGCAGACTGGACAATTGCTTCTTTGGTGCCTGCCAAGCAGGGGAGTCACTCCTTGACCCCAAGGGAGATTCTTCAGTCCTCTAATCTTAAAGTAGAGCGTCGAAGGTCCAGGATTCTGTATCAGAGTTTCGTCCAGGTAAATCTAAAGTCCTAAGGACTGGGTTCCCCTACTTATACTAAGGTAGGGGGTTGGACATACTCTGTGACCCCACCTATGGGAGGGTCAGAGCAGAGGGGTGGTTACACCCCTTTACCTTTGTCCAGTTTCGCACCAGAGCAGGGGCTGGAAGCCCCTGAGCCGGTTTGAACTGGGGTATGCACCTGGGGTATGCACAGGGACACCAAGTGTGCCCCCAGTGCAGGACTTCAAAGCACCAGAGAGTGCTCCCGCCCAGCCCCAATACACACTATCCTGTCTGGGGAGGTGGTCACACCTCCCTGGGACAGGAAACCTATTGTCCAGGCCTCCTGCCGGAGTTTCGGTCAGCAGCAGGAGGCCAGACTCATGTCTGTGGCAGCGGCATCCATTTTGTGATGCCAGGGCTTGGAAAGTCAGTACCGGGCATACCGGTGTGTACATGTCTTTCCCTCTAGAAGGGTGGAATGCTACCCCGCCGCCAGAACTGGCGGGGGTAGTAGTCCAAGATGTTTGACACCAAACACGACATGTTTCCGTGCAGCCATCCCAAAGTTAGCATTTAACGCGAGGTTATAATGCGCTTAAGAGTATATGGTCAGGTTGCACTACAAACAGCATCAGAGAAGGGTCTCCGAACGCTGCAGAGGGGCCCTGCTCATGCAGGGCACCCTCTCACATAGCAACCACGCACTCTGCCTTCAGGATTGATAAGGCCTGCACATAGGAGTGACTTATAGGTTTATATGTGTGTATGTATATAGTGATATAGGTAGCCTATATCACAGTAAGGGGTGCATGCACCACCTTACCCAGGCTGCAGTAGCAGACCTGTAGTGTCAGTTTGGATGGCCTTCCAGGGGTGGCACAATACATGCTGCAGCCCCTGGTAGGCCTCTGAGGTACCTATGCCCTGGGTACATAGTATACCATATACTAGGGACTTATAAGGGCACTCCAGATTCCAATCAGAGATGTGCCTAAGGCACATGGAAACCATTTTAGAGAGGAAGCAGCTAGGCTGGGGTTCTGATTAGCAAAGCCCCAGCCAGACTAAGGTCGAAAAACAGTGAAGCATCAGCAAAAAGTGGGGGTACCCATGTGAAGCAGTTCCTACTCTCCTACACATATGTACAAGTCAAATATTTATCAGGATAAGTTTAGCACAATTGAATATTACAATCTTAGTTTGCTAGACCTAGGTCTAGGGCATCTAGAATCGAGGGACCCCAAGAACCACCCCAGGTAGTTGTAGGAGACCCACAGGGGACGGACGCGGTGACCTGGCACCGATGCGAATCCTGTACGAGTCTATGCACTCAGACGCGATTGAGATATCAATGTTCAAGGTCCCTTGCGTGTTCGAGGCGAACGCACCGATCGGACTCAGTACGAGTCGAAGGATACGGTCTACAGATAGGATTTGCAAGGGAGTTGGATGCGGTGTGTCTAACACAGACGCGAACCAGGTACGAGTCAGTGCGAGAATCGCACGGGGAAAGTAAGAGTTTTAGGATACTTCTGGTGAACCTACAAGCAAGTCACTTTCATGGTAAGTAGTTCGAGGGCCCACACCTACAGGAGCACCGTAGTGCTGGAGTTACCTCACCCAGGGAAGCCGGGTGCACAGGTGTCCTTTGGTGTCGGGTCGCGGCGTCGTTTTCAATGGCGAACAAAGAAGACTTGCTGCTTGTGATGGTGTGAAGAAGTGTCCGGTGGAATCCAAGCCTGGATTTGGTGGAAGGATGACCTGAAAGCAGAGGGGACAGTGTTCAAAGTCACTTGTCAGTGACTCGGGGCAAGGAAGATGAATGCCCACCGTCGTTGCAGGGTTCAGGTCGTTCACAGTTGCCTTGACTCTTCAGCCACGAGGTCCAGGAGGCGTCGACGATGACTAGGAGCTGGATTCGGCGTGTCCCACAATGTTTGCGGCTTACTGCGGTGTCGGCAACTCGATCGGAGCCAACAAGCCTTGGTAACAGCAAGTCTTGAGGAAAGTGTGAAGAGGCAATGGCGCAGACCAGCAAGGTCTGTGGAACTCACCCAGCAAGGGTAAGTCAGGGAAGTCCTGGCGCAAGCAGGGGAGCCCTTTGGTTTCTTTGGAAAGTCTTCTGGGGACCCACAAGCCGGCTGGCAAGGGATCGCAAAGATGCCTCAGGAGGATTCTCTCACAGGGGCCCACGGTCACTCGGGATGTGGTAGGCCTCTGATCTTAGGAGAGATTGCTGCTGGAGGCTGGGACCACACGTGGTGCAAAGCACAAGTTCGTGGAATGTTGTGAAGGGGTTGCACTCGACAATAGTGCATGGTACCCAGGGGTCGCTTTTCCTCATTACTCTTGGGGTCCACTAGCCTCAGCTTCGCTGGGGACTCACGATGGCCTTTGGTAAGACAGGAAATACACTTCTTGGGCTGCAGGGACTTCGGACTCCGGCGGGAGCGGCGTAGTTTGCGACCGTTGTTTGTAGTTTTTGGTGCCTGCCAAGCAGGGGAGTCACTCCTTGACTCCAAGGGAGATTCTTCAGTCTTCCAAAGGTAGTGGAATGTCGAAGGTCTGGGATTCTTCTTGTAGAGCATCATCCAGGGAAATCTAGGGTGCAATGCACAGGTTCCCCCTCTTATACTAAAAGGAGGGAGGGACTAGCTCTATGACCCTACCTATGGGAGGGTCAGGGAGTGGGTGGCTACACCCACTTCCCTTTGTCCAGTTTCGCGCCAGAGCAGGGACAGGTAGCCCCTGAGCCGGTTTGAACTGGCATATGCACAGAGGAGCCTTCTGCTCCCCAGTGCAGGACTTCAAAGCACTCTAAGAGTGCACCCACCCAGCCCCAATACACTAAACCCTGTCTGGAAGGTGGTCACACCCTTGGGACAGGATATCTATTGTTGGGCTTCCTCCACTGCGAGTGTTGGTCATCAGCAGGAGGGCAGCCCAGTGTCTGTGACTGGTGGCATTCATTTTGTGATGCCAGGGCTCTGTCGGATTCTACAGCGTTTCCACAGTAGGTACATGTCTATCCCTCTAGAAGGGTGGAATGCTACCACCGCCGCCAGGAACGGCGGGGGGTAGTATTCCAAGGTGTTTGACACCAAACACGACATGTTTCGTTGCAGCCATTCCAAAGTTAGCATTTTACCGCGAGGATATAATGCACTTAAAAGTATATGGTTTAACCGTATCCACAAACAGCACCAGAGAATGGACTCTGAGAGCTGCAGAGGGGCCCTGCTCAGGCAGAGGCACCCCCTCACATAGAAGCCAAGCACCCTGCCCTCAGGATTGATAGGGCCTGCCTTAGGGGTGACTGATAGGGTTATATGTGTGTGCAGGAGCGATATAGGGAACCTATATCTCAGTGAGGGGTGCTAGCACTTCCTCACTCAGGCTGCAGTAGCAGGCCTGTGGTGTCAGATTTAGTCTGCTTCCCAGGGGTGGCATAATACATGCTGCAGCCCCTGGGAGGCCTGTGAAGTACCTATGCCCTTGGTACCTAAGGTACCATATACTAGGGACTCATAAGGTACCACAGTATCCAATCACTAGTGCACCTAGAGTGCACTCCAAGTCGTTTAGAGAGAACAGAGAGGCTTGGGCCCTGATTAGCAGGGGCCCAGCCAGACTATAGCCAGAAACCAGTGTAAACATCAGAAAAAAAGTGGGGGCAACATAAGAGGCAGATCCTACTCTCCTACACTACCTCTAACTCAGAGGTGCAGAAAGAGGCAAGAGAGGTGCATAAACAGGCAGGAAAGGTGCAGAAACAGGGAACAGGGGTGCAGAAAGAGGCACGTGAGGTGCAGAAAGAAGTAAGAGCAGTGCAGAAAGAACCAACAGAGGTGCAAAAAGAGGCACGAGGGGTGCAGAAAAAGGTAGGAGGGGTGCACAAAGAGGCAAGAGAGGTACAGAAAGAGGCAGGAGGGGTGCAGAAAGAAGGAAGAGAAGTGCAGAAAGAGGCAAGAGAATTGCTGAAAGAAGCAACAGAGGTGTAGAAAGAAGCAAGAGAAGTGCAGAAAGAGGCAAGTGAGGTGCAGAAAGAGGCAAGTGAGGTGCAGAAAAAAGCAATGAGCAGTGCAGAAAGAACCGACAGAGGTGCTGAAAGAGGTGTGAAGGGTGCAGAAAGAGCTAGAGAAGTGAAGAAAGAGGCAACAGAGGTACAGAAAGAGGCGAGAGGTACAGAAACAGGCAAGAAAGGTGCAGAAACAGGAAACAGGGGTGCAGAAAGAGGCAAGAGAGGTGCAGAAAGAGAAAAGAGGGGTGCAGAAAGAGGCAAGAGATCTGCAGAAAAAAGAAACAGAGGTGCTGAAAGAGGCAATTGAGGTGCAGAAAGAGGCAAGAGATTAGCAGAAAAAAGCAACAGAGGTGCTGAGAGAGGCAATAGAAGTGCAGAAAGAAGCAACAGAGGTGCAGGAAGAGGCAAGAGAAGTGCAGAAAGAACCAAGAGAAGTGCAGAAAGAAGCAACAGAGGTGCAGAAGGAGGCATGAGGGGTGCCGAAAGAAAGGAAGAGGAGTGCAGAAAGAAGCAAAAGAGGTGCTGAAAGAGGCACAAGGGGTGCAGAAAGAAGGAAGGGAAGTGCAGAAAGAAGCAACAGAGGTGCTGAAAGAGGCACGATGGGTGCAGAAAGACGCAAGAAAGGTGCAGAAACAAGCAAGAGGAGTGAAGAAAGAGGCAAGAGAATTGCTGAAAGAAGCAACAGAAGTACAGAAAGAGGCAAGAGTGGTGCAGAAAGAGGGAAGAGAGGTGTAGAAAGAGGCAAGAGAGTTGCACAAATAGGGAAGAGGGGTGCAAAAAGAGGCAGGAGGGGTGCAGAAATAATTGACTGAGGTGCCGAAAGAGGCAAGAGAGGTGCAGAAAGAAGCAAGTGAAGTGCAGAAAGAGGCAACAGAGGTGCACAAAGATGCAAGTGAGGTGTAGAAAAAAGCAAGAGAAGTGCAAAAAAAGCTAAGAGAATTGCTGAAAGAAGCAATAGAGGTGTAGAAAGAAGCAAGAGAAGTGCAGAAAGAGACCAGTGAGGTGCAGAAAGATGGAAGAGCAGTGAAGAAAGAACCAACAGAGGTGCAAAAAGAGGCAAAAGGGGTGAAGAAAGAGGTAGGAGGGGTGCACAAAGAGGCACGAGAGGTACAGAAATAGGCCGGAGGGGTGCAGAAAGAAGGAAGAGAAGTGCAGAAAGAGGCAAGAGAATTGCTGAATGATGCAAGAGGTGTAGAAAGAAGCAAGAGAAGTGCAGAAAGAGGCAAGTGAGGTGCAGAAAAAAGCAAGAGCAGTGCAGAAAGAACCAACAGAGGTGCTGAAAGAGGCGCGAGGGGTACAGAAAGAGCAAGATAAGTGCAGAAAGAGGTAACAGAGGTACAGAAAGAGGCAAGAGATATGCAGAAACAGGCAGGAAAGGTACAGAAACAGGGAACAGGGATGCAGAAAGAGGCAAGAGAGATGCAAAAAGAGAAAAGAGGGGTGCAGGAGGGGCAAGAGATCTGCCGAAAAAAGCATCAGAGGTGCTGAAAGACTCAAGTGAGGTGCAGAAAGAGGCAAGAGATCTGCAGAAAAAAGCAACAGAGGTGCAGAAAGAGGTAAGAGAATTGCTGAAAGAAGCAAGAGAGGTGCAGAAAGAGGCAATAGAAGTGCAGAAACAAGCAAGTGAGGTGCAGAAAGAAGCCAGAGCAGTGCAGAAAGAACCAACAGAGGTGCAAAAAGAGGCAAGAGGGGTGCAGAAAGAGGTAGGAGAGGTCCACAAAGAAACAAGAGAGGTACAGAAATAGGCAGGAGGGGTGCAAAAAGAAGGAAGAGAAGTGCAGAAAGAGGCAAGAGAATTGCTGAAAGAAGCAACAGAGGTGAAGAAAGAAGCAAGAGAAGTGCAGATAGAGGCAAGTGAGGTACAGAAAAAAGTAAGAGCAGTGCAGAAAGAACCAACAGAGGTGCTGAAAGAGGCGTGAAGGGTGCAGAAAGAGCAAGAAAAGTGCAGACAGAGGTAACAGAGGTACAGAAAGAGGCAGGAGATGTGCAGAAACAGGCATGCAGAAAGAGGCAAGAGAGGTGCAGAAAGAGACCAGTGAGGTGCAGAAAGAAGCAAGAGCAGTGCAGAAAGAACCAACAGAGGTGCAAAAAGAGGCAAGAGGGGTGCAGGAAAAAGGTAGAAGGGATGCACAAAGAGGCAAGAGAGGTACAGAAAGAGGCCGGAGGGGTGCAGAAAGAAGGGAGAGAAGTGCAGAAAGAGACAAGAGAATTGCTGAAAGAAGCAACAGAGGTGAAGAAAGAAGCAAGAGAAGTGCAGATAGAGGCAAGTGAGGTACAGAAAAAAGTAAGAGCAGTGCAGAAAGAACCAACAGAGGTGCTGAAAGAGGCGCGAAGGGTGCAGAAAGAGCAAGAGAAGTGCAGACAGAGGTAACAGAGGTACAGAAAGAGGCAGGAGATGTGCAGAAACAGGCATGCAGAAAGAGAAAAGAGGGATGCAGAAAGGGGCAAAAGATGTGCAGAAAAAAGCAACAGAGATGCTGAAAGACGCAAGTGAGGTGCAGAGAGATGCAAGAGATCTGCAGAAAACAGCAACAAAGGTGCTGAAAGAGGCAAGTGAGGTGCAGAAAGAAGTAAGAGAGGTGCAGAAAGAGGCAATAGAAGTGCATAAAGAAGCAACAGAGGTGCAGAAAGAGGCAAGAGAGGTGCAGAAAGAGAAAAGAGAAGTGCAGAAAGAAGCAAAAGAGGTGCTCAAAGAGGCAAGAGGGATGCAGAAAGAGGCAAGAGCAGTGCAGAAAGAACCAAGAGAAGTTCAAAAAGAAGCAACAGAGGTGCAGAAGGTTTGCAGAAAGAAGGAAGAGAAGTGCACGAGGTTTGCAGAAAGAAGGAAGAGAAGTGCAGAAAGAAGGAAGAGAAGTGCAGAAAGAAGCAACAGAGGTGCTGAAAGAGGCACAAAGGATGCAGAAAGAGGAAAGAGAAGTGCAGAAAGAAGCAACAGAGGTACAGAAAGAGGCAAGAGTGGTGCAGAAAGAGGGAAGAGAGGTGTAGAAAAAGGCAAGAGAGTTGCACAAATAGGGAAGAGGGGTGCAGAAAGAGGCAGGAGGGGTGCAGAAAGAAGCAACAGAGGTGCCGAAAGAGGCAAGAGAGGTGCAGAAAGAAGCAAGTGAAGTGCAGAAAGAGGCAACAGAGGTGCAGAAAGACACAAGAGAGGTGCAGAACCAAGCAAAAGAAGTGCAGATAGAGGCAAGAGAATTGCTGAAAGAAGCAAAAGCGGTTTAGAAAGAAGCAAGAAAAGTGCAGAAAGAGGCAAGTGAGGTGCAGAAAGAAGCAAGAGCAGTGCAAAAGAACCAACAGAGGTGCAAAAAGAGGCAATAGGGGTGCAGAAAGAGGTAGGAGAGGTGCACAAGAGGCAAGAGGGGTACAGAAAGAAGTAAGAGAAGTGCAGAAAGAGGCAAGAGAATTGCTGAAAGAAGCAACAGAGGTGTAGAAAGAAGCAAGAGAAGTACAGAAAGAGGCAAGTGAGGTACAGAAAGAAGCAAGAGCAGTGCAGAAAGAACCAACAGAGGTGCAAAAAGAGGCAAGAGGGGTGCAGAAAAAGGTAGGAGGGGTGCACAAAGAGGTAAGACAGGTACAGAAAGTTGCATAAGGGGTGCAAAAAGAAGGAAGAGAAGTGCAGAAAGAGGCAAGAGAATTGCTGAAAGAAGCAACATAGGTGTAGAAAGAAGCAAGAGAAGTGCAGAAAGAGGCAAGTGAGGTGCAGAAAGAAGCAAGAGCAGTGCAGAAAGAACCAACAGAGGTGCAAAAAGAGGCAAGAGGGGTGCAGAAAAAGGTAGGAGGGGTGCACAAAGAGGCAAGAGAGGTACAAAAAGAGGCAGGAGGGGTGCAAAAAGAAGTAAGAGAAGTGCAGAAAGAGGCAAGAGAATTGCTGTAAAAAGCAACAGAGGCGTAGAAAGAAGCAAGAGAAGTGCAGAAAGAGGCAAGTCAGGTACAGAAAGAAGCAAGAGCAGTGCAGAAAGAACCAACAGAGGCGCTGAAAGAGGCAAGTGAGGTACAGAAAGAGGCAAGAGATCTGCAGAAAAAAGCAACAGAGGTGCTGAAAGAGGCAAGTGAGGTGCAGAAAGAAGCAAGTGAGGTGCAGAAAGAAGGAAGAGAAGTGCAGAACGAAGTAACAGAAGGGGCAGAAATAGGCAAGAGAAGTGCAGAAAGAGGCAAGAGAATTGCTGAAAGAAGCAACAGAGGTGTAGAAAGAAGCAAGAAAAGTGCAGAAAGAGACCAGTGAGGTGCAGAAAGAAGCAAGAGCCGTGCAGAAAGAGGTAACAGAGGTACGGAAAGAGGCAAGAAAATGTGCAGAAACAGGCAGGAAAGGTGCTGAAATAGGGAACATTGGTGCAGAAAGAGGCAAGAGAGGTGCAGAAAGAGAAAAGAGGGGGGCAGAAAGGGGCAAATGATCTGCAGAAAAAAGCAACAGAGGTGCTAAAAGATGCAAGTGAGTTGCAGAAAGTGGCAAGAGATCTGCAGAAAAAAGCAACAGAGGTGCTGAAAGAGGCAAGTGAGGTGCAGAAAGAAGCAAGAGAAGTTCAAAAAGAAGCAACAGAGGTGCAGAAGGAGGCACGAGGTTTGCAGAAAGAAGGAAGAGAAGTGCAGAAAGAAGCAACAGAGGTGCTGAAAGAGGCACAAAGGATGCAGAAAGAGGCAAGAGAAGTGCAGAAAGAAGCAACAGAGGTACAGAAAGAGGCAAGAGTGGTGCAGAAAAAGGGAAGAGAGGTGTAGAAAAAGGCAAGAGAGTTGCACAAATAGGGAAGAGGGGTGCAGAAAGAGGCAGGAGGGGTGCAGAAAGAAGCAACAGAGGTGCCGAAAGAGGCAAGAGAGGTGCAGAAAGAAGCAAGAGCAGTGCAAAAGAACCAACAGAGGTGCAAAAAGAGGCAAGAGGGGTGCAGAAAGAGGTAGGAGAGGTGCACAAAGAGGCAAGGGGGGTACAGAAAGAGGCAGGAGGGGTGCAAAAAGAAGTAAGAGAAGTGCAGAAAGAGGCAAGAGAATTGCTGAAAGAAGCAACAGAGGTGTAGAAAGAAGCAAGAGAAGTGCAGAAAGAGGCAAGTGAGGTGCAGAAAGAAGCAAGAGCAGTGCAGAAAGAACCCACAGAGGTGCAAAAAGAGGCAAGAGGGGTGCAGAAAAAGGTAGGAGGGGTGCACAAAGAGGTAAGACAGGAAAAGAAAGTTGCATAAGGGGTGCAAAAAGAAGGAAGAGAAGTGCAGAAAGAGGCAAGAAAATTGCTGAAAGAAGCAACATAGGTGTAGAAAGAAGCAAGAGAAGTGTAGAAAGAACCAACAGAGGTGCAAAAAGAGGATAGAGGGGTGCAGAAAAAGGTAGGAGGGGTGCACAAAGAGGCAGGAGAGGTACAGAAAGAGGCAGGAGGGGTGCAAAAAGAAGTAAGAGAAGTGCAGAAAGAGGCAATAGAATTGCTGTAAGAAGCGACAGAGGCGTAGAAAGAAGCAAGAGAAGTGCAGAAAGAGGCAAGTGAGGTACAGAAAGAAGCAAGAGCAGTACAGAAAGAACCAACAGAGGCGCTAAAAGAGGCACGTGAGGTACAGAAAGAGGCAAGAGATCTGCAGAAAAAAGCAACGGAGGTGCTGAAAGAGGCAAGTGAGGTGCAGAAAGAAGCAAGTGAGGTGCAGAAAGAAGGAAGAGAAGTGCAGAACGAAGTAACAGAGGTGCAGAAATAGGCAAGAGAAGTGCAGAAAGAGGCAAGAGAATTGCTGAAAGAAGCAACAGAGGTGTAGAAAGAAGCAAGAAAAGTGCAGAAAGAGACCAATGAGGTGAAGAAAGAAGCAAGAGCCATGCAGAAAGAACCAACAGAGGTGCAAAAAGAAGCTAGAGGGGTGCAGAAAAAGGTAGGAGGGGTGCACAAGGAGGCAATAGAGGTACAGAAAGAGGCTGGAGGGGTGCAGAAAGAAGGAAGAGAAGTGCAGAAAGAGGCAAGAGAATTGCTGAAAGAAGCAACAGAGGTGTAGAAAGAAGCAAGAGAAGTGCAGAAAGAGGCAAGTGACGTGCAGAAAAAAGCAAGAGCAGTGCAGAAATAACCAACAGAGGTGCTGAAAGAGGCGCGAAGGGTGCAAAAAGAGCAAGCGAAGTGCAGAAAGAGGTAACAGAGGTACGGAAAGAGGCAAGAAAATGTGCAGAAACAGGCAGGAAAGGTGATGAAAAAGGGAACATTGGTGCAGAAAGAGGCAAGAGAGGTGCAGAAAGAGAAAAGAGGTGGGCAGAAAGGGCAAATGATCTGCAGAAAAAAGCAACAGAGGTGCTAAAAGACGCAAGTGAGGTGCAGAAAGTGGCAAGAGATCTGCAGAAAAAAGCAACAGAGGTGCTGAAAGAGGCAAGTGAGGTGCAGAAGGAAGCAAGAGAGGTGCAGAAAGAGGCAATATAAGTGCAGTGAGAAGGACGAGAAGTGCAGAAAGAAGCAACAGAGCGGCTGAAAGAGGCACGAAGAGTACAGAAAGAGGCAAGAGAAGTGCAGAAAGAACCAATAGAAGTGCAAAAAGAAGCAACAGAGGTGAGGATGGAGGCATGAGGGGTGCAGAAAGAAAGGAAGAGAAGTGCAGAAAGAAGCAACAGAGGTGCTGAAAGAGGCACAAAGGGTGCAGAAAGAGGCAAGAGAAGTGCAGAAAGAAGCAACAGAGGTACAGAAAGAGGCAAGAGTGGTGCAGAAAGAGGGAAGAGAGGTATAGAAAGAGGCAAGAGAGTTGGACAAATGGGGAAGAAGGGTGCAGAAAAAGGCAGTAGGGGTGCAGAAAGAAGCAACAGAGGTGCCGAAAGAGGCAAGAGAGGTGCAGAAAGAAGCAAGTGAAGTGCAGAAAGAGGCAACAGAGGTGCAGAAAGACGCAAGAGAGGTGCAGATACGAGCAAGAGAAGTGAAGAAAGAGGCAAGAGAATTGCTGAAAGAAGCAACAGAGGTTTAGAAAGAAGCAAGAGAAGTTCAGAAAGAGGCAAGTGAGGTGCAGAAAGAAGCAAGAGCAGTGCAGAAAGAAACAACAGAGGTGCTGAAAGAGGCAACAGAGGTGCAGAAGGAGGCATGAGGGGTGCAGAAAGAAGGAAGAGGAGTGCAGAAAGAAGCAACAGAGGTGCTGAAAGAGGCACAAGGGGTGCAGAAAGAAGGAAGAGAAGTACAGAAAGAAGCAACAGAGGTGCTGAAAGAGCCACGAAAGGTGCAGAAAGAGGCAAGAGAAGTGCAGGAAGAAGAAACAGAGGTACGGAAAGAGGCAAGAGTGGTGCAGAAAGAGGGAAGAGGGGTGCAGAAAGAGGCAGGAGGGATGCAGAAAGAATTATCAGAGTCGCCGAAAGATGCAAGAGAGTTGCAGAAAGAAGCAAGTAAAGTGCAGAAAGAGGCAACAGAGGTGCAGAAAGACGCAAGTGAGGTGCAGAAACAAGCAAGAGAAGTACAGAAAGAGCTAAGAGAATTGCTGAAAGATGCTACAGAGGTTTAGAAAGAAGCAAGAGAAGTGCAGAAAGAGGCAAGTGAGGTGCAGAAAGAAGCGGGAGCAGTGCAGAAAGAACCAACAGAGGTGCAAAAAGAGGCAAGAGGGTTGCAGAAAGAGGTAGGAGGGGTGCACAAAGAGGCAAGAGAGGTACAGAGAAAGGCAGGAGGGGTGCAAAAAGAAGGAAGAGAAGTGCAGAAAGAGGGAAGAGAATTGCTGAAAGAAGCAACAGAGGTGTAGAAAGAAGCAAGAGAAGTGCAGAAAGAGATCAGTGAGGTACAGAAAGAAGCAAGAGCAGTGCAAAAAGAACAAACAGAGGTGCAAAAAGAGGCAAGAGGGGTGCAGAAAAAGGTAGGAGGGGTGCACAAAGAGGCAAGAGAGGTACAGAAAGAGGTCGGAGGGTTGCAGAAAGAAGGACGAGAAGTGCAGAAAGAGGGAAGAGAATTACTTAAAGAAGCAATAGAGGTGTAGAAAGAAGCAAGAGAAGTGCAGAAAAAGGCAAGTGAGGTGCAGAAAGAAGCAAGAGTAGTGCAGAAAGAACCAACAGAGGTGCAAAAAGAGGCAAGAGGGGTGCAGAAAAAGGTAGGAGGGGTGCACAAAGATGCAGGAGAGGTACAGAAAGTTGCATAAGGGGTGCAAAAAGAGGGAAGAGAAGTGCAGAAAGAGGCAAGATAATTGCTGAAAGAAGCAACAGAGGTATAGAAAGAATCAAGAGAAGTGCAGAAAGAACCAACAGAGGTGCTGAAAGAGGCCATAGAGGTGCAGAAGGAGGCATGAAGGGTGCAGAAAGAAGGAAGAGGAGTGCAGAAAGAAGCAACAGAGGTGCTGAAAGAGGCACAAGGGGTGTATAAAGAAGGAAGAGAAGTGCAGAAAGAAGCAACAAAGGTGCTGAAGAGGCACGAAGGGTGCATAAAGAGGCAAGAGAAGTGCAGAAAGAAGCAACAGAGGTACAGAAAGAGGCAATAGTGGTGCAGAAAGGGGAAAGAGAGGTGTAGACAGAGGCAAGATAGTTGCACAAATAGGGAAGAGGGGTGCAGACAGAGGCAAGATGGGTGCAGAAAGAATTATCAGAGGTGCCAAAAGAGGCAAGAGAGGTGCAGAAAGAAGCAAGTGAAGTGCAGAAAGAGGCAACAGAGGTGCAGAAAGACGCAAGAGAGGTGCGGAAAGAAGCAAGAGAAGTGCAGAAAGAGTTAAGAGAATTGCTGAAAGAAGCAACAGAGGTTTAGAAAGAAGCAAGAGCACTGCAGAAAGAACCAACAGAGGTGCAAAAGGAGGCAAGAGGGGTGCAGAAAGAGGTAGGAGAGATGCACAAAAGGCAAGAGAGGTACAAAAAGAGGCAGGAGGGGTGCAAAAATAAGGAAGAGAAGTGCAGACAGAGGCAAGAGAATTGCTGAAAAGAAGCAACAGAAGTGAAGAAAGAAGCAATAGAAGTGCAGAAAGAGACCAGTGAGGTGCAGAAAGAAACCAGAGCAGTGCAGAAAGAACCAACTGAGGTGCAAAAAGAGGCAAGAGGGGTGCAGAAAAAGGTAGGAGGGGTGCACAAAGAAGCAAGAGATGTACAGAAAGAGGCTGGAGGGGTGCAGAATAAAGGAAGAGAATTGCAGAAAGAGGCAAGAGAATTGCTGAAAGAAGCAACAGAGGTGCAGAAAGAAGCAAGAGAAGTGCAGAAAGAGGCAAGTGAGGTGCAGAAAATAGCAAGAGCAGTGCAGAAAGAACCAACAGAGGTGCTGAAAGAGGCACGAAGGATGCAGAAAGAGCAAGAGAAGTGCAGAAAGAGGTAACATGGTACAGAAATAGGCAAGAGATGTGCAGAAACAGGCAGGAAAGGTGCAGAAACAATGGTGCAGAAAGAGGCAAGCAAGGCGCAGAAAGAAAAAAGAGGGATGCAGAAAGGGGCAAAAGATCTGCAGAAAAAAGCAACAGAGGTGCTGAAAGACGCAAGTGAGGTGCAGAGAGATGCAAGAGATCAGAAAACAGCAACAAAGGTGCTGAAAGAGGCAAGTGAGGTGCAGAAAGAAGCAAGAGAGGTGCAGAAAGAGGCAATAGAAGTGCAGAAAGAAGCAGCAGAGGTGCAGAAAGAGGCAAGATAGGCGCAAAAAGAGAAAAGAGAAGTGCAGAAAGAAGCAAAAGAGGTGCTCAAAGAGGCAAGAGGGATGCAGAAAGAAGGAAGAGAAGTATAGAAAGAGGCAAGAGAATTGCTGTAAGAAGCAACAGAGGTGTAGAAAGGAGCAAGAGAAGTGCAGAAAGAGGCAAGTGAGGTGCAGAAAGAAGCAAGAGCAGTGCAGAAAGAACCAACAGAGGTGCAAAAAGAGGCAAGATGGGTGCAGAAAAAGGTAGGAGGGGTGCACAAAGAGGCAAGAGAGGTACAGAAATTTGCTATAGGGGTACAAAAAGAAGGAAGAGAAGTGCAGAAATAGGCAAGAGAATTGCTGAAAGAAGCAACAGAGGTGTAGAAAGAAGCAAGAGAAGTGCAGAAAGAGGCAAGTGAGGTGCAGAAAGAAGCAAGAGCAGTGCAGAAAGAACCAACAGAGGTGCCAAAAGAGGCAAGAGGGGTGCAGAAAAAGGTCAGAGGGGTGCACAAAGAGGCAAGAGAGGTACAGAAAGATGCTAAAAGGGTACAAAAAGAAGGAAGAGAAGTGCAGAAAGAGGCAAGTGAGGTGCAGAAAGAAGCAAGAGCAGTGCAGAAAGAACCAACAGGGGTGCAAAAAGAGGCAATAGGGGTGCAGAAAAAGGTAGGAGGGGTGCACATTGAGGCAAGAGAGGTACAGAAAGAGGCAATAGAAGTGCAGGAAGAAGCAGCAGAGGTGCAGACAGAGGCAAGATAGGCGCAAAAAGAGAAAAGAGAAATGCAGAAAGAAGCAAAAGAGGTGCTCAAAGAGGCAAGAGGGATGCAGAAAGAGGCAAGAGCAGTGCAGAAAGAACCAAGAGAAGTTCAGAAAGAAGCAACAGAGGTGCAGAAGGAGGCACCAGGTTTGCAGAAAGAAGGAAGAGAAGTGCAGAAAGAAGCAACAAAGGTGCTGAAAGAGGCACAAAGGATGCAGAAAGAGGCAAAAGAAGTGCAGAAAGAAGCAACATAGGTACAGAAAGAGGCAAGAGTGGTGCAGAAAGAGGGAAGAGAGGTGTAGAAAAAGGCAAGAGAGTTGCACAAATAGGGAAGAGGGGTGCAGAAAGAGGAAGGAGGGGTGCAGAAAGAAGCACCAGAGGTGCCGAAAGAGGAAAGAGAGGTGAAGAAAGAAGCAAGTAAAGTGCAGAAAGAGGCAAGAGAGGTTCAGAAAGACGCAAGAGAGGTGCAGAAACAAGCAAGAGAAGTGCAGAAAGAGGCAAGAGAATTGCTGAAAGAAGCAACAGCGGTTTAGAAAGAAGCAAGAGAAATGCAGAAAGAGGCAAGTGAGGTGCAGAAAGAAGCAAGAGCAGTGCAGAAGGAGCCAACAGAGGTGCAAAAAGAGGCAAGAGGGGTGCAGAAAGAGGTAGGAGAGGTGCACAAAGAGGCAAGAGGGGTACAGAAAGAGGCAGGAGGGGTGCAAAAAGAAGTAAGAGAAGTGCAGAAAGAGGCCAGAGAATTGCTGAAAGAAGCAACAGAGGTGTAGAAAGAAGCAAGAGGAGTGCAGAAAGAGGCAAGTGAGGTACAGAAAGAAGCAAGAGCAGTGCAGAAAGAGCCAACAGAGGTGCAAAAAGAGGCAAGAGGGGTGTAGAAAGAGGTAGGAGGCGTGTACAAAGAAGCAAGAGAGGTACAGAAAGAGGCAGGAGGGGTGCAAAAAGAAGGAAGAGAAGTATAGAAAGAGGCAAGAGAATTGCTGGAAGAAGCAACAGAGGTGTAGAAAGGAGCAAGAGAAGTGCAGAAAGAGGCAAGTGAGGTGCAGAAAGAAGCAAGAGCAGTGCAGAAAGAACCAACAGAGGTGCAAAAAGAGGCAAGAGGGGTGCAGAAAAAGGTAGGAGGGGTGCACAAAGAGGCAAGAGAGGTACAGAAATTTGCTAAAGGGGTACAAAAAGAAGGAAGAGAAGTGCAGAAATAGGCAAGAGAATTGCTGAAAGAAGCAACAGAGGTGTAGAAAGAAGCAAGAGAAGTGCAGAAAGAGGCAAGTGAGGTGCAGAAAGAAGCAAGAGCAGTGCAGAAAGAACCAACAGAGGTGCCAAAAGAGGCAAGAGGGGTGCAGAAAAAGGTCAGAGGGGTGCACAAAGAGGCAAGAGAGGTACAGAAAGATGCTAAAAGGGTACAAAAAGAAGGAAGAGAAGTGCAGAAAGAGGCAAGAGAATTGCTGAAAGAAGCAACAGAGGTGTAGAAAGAAGCAAGAGAAGTGCAGAAAGAGGCAAGTGAGGTGCAGAAAGAAGCAAGAGCAGTTCAGAAAGAACCAACAGAGGTGCAAAAAGAGGCAAGAGGGGTGCAGAAAAAGGTAGGACGGTTGCACATTGAGGCAAGAGAGGTACAGAAAGAGGCAGGAGGGGGCAAAAAGAAGGAAGAGGTGTACAGAAAGAGGCAAGAGAATTGCTGAAAGAAGCAACAGAGGCGTAGAAAGAAGGAAGAGAAGCGCAGAAAGAGGTAAGTGAGGTACAGAAAGAAGCAAGAGCAGTACAGAAAGAACCAACAGAGGTGCTGAAAGAGGCAAGTGAGGTGCAGAAAGAGGCAAGAGATCTGCAGAAAAAAGCAACAGAGGTGCTGAAAGAGGCAAGTGAGGTGCAGAAAGAAGCAAGAAAGGTGCAGAAAGAAGGAAGAGAAGTGCAGAAAAAAGTAACAGAGGTGCAGAAAGAGGCTAGAGAAGTGCAGAAAGAGGCAAGAGAATTGCTGAATGAAGCAACAGAGGTGTAGAAAGAAGCAAGAATAGTGCAGGAAGAGACCAGTGAGGTGCAGAAAGAAGCAAGAGCCGTGCAGAAATAACCAACAGAGGTGCAAAAAGAGGCTAGAGGGGTGCAGAAAAAGGTAGGAGGGGTGCACAAAGAGGCAAGAGAGGTACAGAAAGAGGCTGGAGGGGTGCAGAAAGAAGGAAGAGAAGTGCAGAAAGAGGCTAGAGAATTGCTGAAAGAAGCAACAGAGGTGTAGAAAGAAGCAAGAGAAGTGCAGAAAGAGGCAAGTGAGGTGCACAAAAAAGCAAGAGCAGTGCAGAAATAACCAACAGAGGTGCTGAAAGAGGCGCGAAGGGTGCAGAAAGAGCAAGAGAAGTGCAGAAAGAGGTAACAGAGGTACGGAAAGAGACAAGAAAATGTGCAGCAACAGGCAGGAAAGGTGCTGAAATAGGGAACAGGGTGCAGAAAGAGGCAAGAGAGGTGCAGAAAGAGAAAAGAGGGGGGCAGAAAGGGGCAAAAGATTTGCAGAAAAAAGCAACAGAGGTGCTAAAAGACGCAAGTGAGGTGCAGAAAGAGGCAAGAGATCTGCAGAAAAAAGCAACAGAGGTGCTGAAAGAGGCAAGTGAGGTGCAGAAAGAAGAAAGAGAGGTGCAGAAAGAGGAAATATAAGTGCAGAAAGAAGCAACAGAGGTGCAGAAAGAAGCAAGAGGGGTGCAGAAAGAAGGAAGAGAAGTGCAGAAAGAAGCAACAGAGCTGCTGAAAGAGGCACGAAGGGTGCAGAAAGAGGCAAGAGAAGTGCAGAAAGAACCAATAGAAGTGCAAAAAGAAGCAACAGAGGTGAGGAAGGAGGCATGAGGGGTGAAGAAAGAAAGGAAGAGAAGTGCAGAAAGAAGCAACAGAGGTGCTGAAAGAGGCACAAAGGATGCAGAAAGAGGCAAGAGAAGTGCAGAAAGAAGCAACAGAGGTACAGAAAGTGGCAAGAGTGGTGCAGAAAGAGAGAAGAGAGGTATAGAAAGAGGCAAGAGAGTTGGACAAATAGGGAAGATGGGTGCAGAAAGAGGCAGTAGGGGTGCAGAAAGAAGCAACAGAGGTGCCAAAAGAGGCAAGAGAGGTGCAGAAAGAAGCAAGTGAAGTGCAGAAAGAGGCGAGAGGTACAGAAAGACACAAGAGAGGTGCAGATACAAGCAAGAGAAGTGAAGAAAGAGGGCAAGGGAGTTGCTGAAAGAAGCAACAGAGGTTTAGAAAGAAGCAGGAGAAGTGCAGAAAGAGGCAAGTGAGGTGCAGAAAGAAGCAAGAGCAGTGCAGAAAGAAACAACAGAGGTGCTGAAAGAGGCTGGAGGGGTGCAGAAAGAAGGAAGAGAAGTGCAGAAAGAGGCTAGAGAATTGCTGAAAGAAGCAACAGAGGTGTAGAAAGAAGCAAGAGAAGTGCAGAAAGAGGCAAGTGAGGTGCACAAAAAAGCAAGAGCAGTGCAGAAATAACCAACAGAGGTGCTGAAAGAGGCGCGAAGGGTGCAGAAAGAGCAAGAGAAGTGCAGAAAGAGGTAACAGAGGTACGGAAAGAGACAAGAAAATGTGCAGCAACAGGCAGGAAAGGTGCTGAAATAGGGAACAGGGTGCAGAAAGAGGCAAGAGAGGTGCAGAAAGAGAAAAGAGGGGGCAGAAAGGGGCAAAAGATTTGCAGAAAAAAGCAACAGAGGTGCTAAAAGACGCAAGTGAGGTGCAGAAAGAGGCAAGAGATCTGCAGAAAAACAACAGAGGTGCTGAAAGAGGCAAGTGAGGTGCAGAAAGAAGAAAGAGAGGTGCAGAAAGAGGAAATATAAGTGCAGAAAGAAGCAACAGAGGTGCAGAAAGAAGCAAGAGGGGGCAGAAAGAAGGAAGAGAAGTGCAGAAAGAAGCAACAGAGCTGCTGAAAGAGGCACGAAGGGTGCAGAAAGAGGCAAGAGAAGTGCAGAAAGAACCAATAGAAGTGCAAAAAGAAGCAACAGAGGTGAGGAAGGAGGCATGAGGGTGAAGAAAGAAAGGAAGAGAAGTGCAGAAAGAAGCAACAGAGGTGCTGGAAAGAGGCACAAAGGATGCAGAAAGAGGCAAGAGAAGTGCAGAAAGAAGCAACAGAGGTACAGAAAGTGGCAAGAGTGGTGCAGAAAGAGAGAAGAGAGGTATAGAAAGAGGCAAGAGAGTTGGACAAATAGGGAAGATGGGTGCAGAAAGAGGCAGTAGGGGTGCAGAAAGAAGCAACAGAGGTGCCGAAAGAGGCAAGAGAGGTGCAGAAAGAAGCAGGTGAAGTGCAGAAAGAGGCAACAGAGGTGCAGAAAGACGCAAGAAAGGTGCAGATACAAGCAAGAGAAGTGAAGAAAGAGGCAAGAGAATTGCTGAAAGAAGCAACAGAGGTTTAGAAAGAAGCAGGAGAAGTGCAGAAAGAGGCAAGTGAGGTACAGAAAGAAGCAAGAGCAGTGCAGAAAGAAACAACAGAGGTGCTGAAAGAGGCAACAGAGGTGCTGAAAGAGGCACAAGGGGTGCAGAAAGAAGGAAGAGGAGTGCAGAAAGAAGCAACAGAGGTGCTGAAAGAGGCACAAGGGGTGTAGAAAGAAGGAAGAGAAGTGCAGAAAGAAGCAACAAAGGTGCTGAAAGAGGCACGAAAGGTGCAGAAAGAGGCAAGAGAAGTGCAGAAAGAAGCAACAGAGGTACAGAAAGAGGCAAGAGTGGTGCAGAAAGAGGGAAGAGAGGTGTAGAAAGAGGCAAGAGAGTTGCACAAATAGGGAAGAGGGGTGCAGAAAGAGGCAGGAGGGGTGCAGAAAGAATTATCAGAGGTGCCGAAAGATGCAAGAGAGTTGCAGAAAGAAGCAAGTGAAGTGCAGAAAGAGGCAACAGAGGTGCAGAAAGACGCAAGTGAGGTGCAGAAACAAGCAAGAGAAGTGCAGAAAGAGCTAAGAGAATTGCTGAACGATGCAACAGAGGTTTAGAAAGAAGCAAGAGAAGTGCAGAAAGAGGCAAGTGAGGTGCAGAAAGAAGCCAGAGCAGTGCTGCAGAAAGAACCAACAGAGGTGCAAAAAGAGGCAAGAGTGGTGCAGAAAGAGGTAGGAGGGGTGCACAAAGAGGCAAGAGAGGTACAGAAAGAGGCAGGAGGGGTGCAAAAAGAAGGAAGAGAAGTGTAGATAGAGGCAAGAGAATTGCAGAAAGAAGCAACAGAGGTGTAGAAAGAAGCAAGAAAAGTGCAGAAAGAGGCAAGTGAGGTGCAGAAAGAAGCAAGAGCAGTGCAGAAAGAACCAACAGAGGTGCAAAAAGAGGCAAGAGGGGTGCAGAAAAAGGTAGGAGGGGTGCACAAAGAGGCAAGAGAGGTACAGAAAGTTGCATAAGGGGTGCAAAAAGAGGGAAGAGAAGTGCAGAAAGAGGCAAGAGATTTGCTGAAAGAACCAACAGAGGTGCTGAAAGAGGCAACAGAGGTGCAGAAGGAGGCAAGAAGGGTGCAGAAAGAAGGAAGAGGAGTGCAGAAAGAAGCAACAGAGGTGCTGAAAGAGGCACAAGGGGTGCATAAAGAAGAAAGAGAAGTGCAGAAAGAAGCAACAAAGGTGCTGAAAGAGGCACGAAGGGTGCATAAAGAGGCAAGAGAAGTGCAGAAAGAAGCAACAGAGGTACAGAAAGAGGCACGAGTGGTGCAGAAAGGGGGAAGAGAGGTGTAGACAGAGGCAAGATAGTTGCACAAATAGGGAAGAGGGGTGCAGGCAGAGGCAAGAGGGGTGCAGAAAGAATTATCAGAGGTGCCAAAAGAGGCAAGAGAGGTGCAGAAAGAAGCAAGTGAAGTGCAGAAAGAGGCAACAGAGGTGCAGAAAGACGCAAGAGAGGTGCAGATAGAAGCAAGAGAAGTGCAGAAAGAGCTAAGAGAATTGCTGAAAGAAGCAACAGAGGTTTAGAGAGAAGCAAGAGCACTGCAGAAAGAACCAACAGAGGTACAAAAGGAGGCAAGAGGGGTGCAGAAAGAGACCAGTGAGGTGCAGAAAGAAGCCGGAGCAGTGCAGAAAGAACCAACTGAGGTGCAAAAAGAGGCAAGAGGGGTGCAGAAAAAGGTAGGAGGGGTGCACAAAGAAGCAAGAGAGGTACAGAAAGAGGCTGGAGGGGTGCAGAATAAAGGTAGAGAATTGCAGAAAGAGGCAAGGGAATTGCTGAAAGAAGCAACAGAAGTGTAGAAAGAAGCAAGAGAAGTGCAGAAAGAGACCAGTGAGGTGCAGAAAGAAGCCGGAGCAGTGGAGAAAGAACCAACTGAGGTGCAAAAAGAGGCAAGAGGGGTGCAGAAAAAGGTAGGAGGGGTGCACAAAGAAGCAAGAGAGGTACAGAAAGAGGCCGGAGGGGTGCAGAATAAAGGAAGAGAATTGCAGAAAGAAGCAACAGAGGTGCAGAAAGAAGCAAGAGAAGTGCAGAAAGAGGCAAGTGAGGTGCAGAAAATAGCAAGAGTAGTGCAGAAAGAACCAACAGAGGTGCAAAAAGAGGCAAGCGGGGTGCGGAAAGAGGTAGGAGAGGTGCACAAAGAGGCAAGAGGGGTACAGAAAGAGGCAGGAGGGGTGAAAAAAGACGTAAGAGAAGTGCAGAAAGAGGCAAGAGAATTGCTGAAAGAAGCAACAGAGGTGTAGAAAGAAGCAAGAGAAGTGCAGAAAGAGGCAAGTGAGGTACAGAAAGAAGCAAGAGCAGTGCAGAAAGAGCCAACAGAGGTGCAAAAAGAGGCAAGAGGGGTGCAGAAAGAGGTAGGAGGCGTGCACAAAGAAGCAAGAGAGGTACAGAAAGAGGCAGGAGGGGTGCAAAAGAAGGAAGAGATGTGTAGAAAGAGCCAAGAGAATTGCTGTAAGAAGCAACAGAGGTGTAGAAAGAAGCAAGAGAAGTGCAGAAAGAGGCAAGTGAGGTGCAGAAAGAAGTAAGAGCAGTGCAGAAAGAACCAACAGAGGTGCAAAAAGAGGCAAGAGGGCTGCAGAAAAAGGTAGGAGGGGTGTACAAAGAATCAAGAGAGGTACAGAAAGATGCTAAAGGGGTACAAAAAGAAGGAAGAGAAGTGTAGAAAGAGGCAAGAGAATTGTTGAAAGAAGCAACAGAGTTGTAGAAAGAAGCCAGAGAAGTGCAGAAAGAGGCAAGTGAGGTGCAGAAAGAAGCAAGAGCAGTGCAGAAAGAACCAACAGAGGTGCAAAAAGAGGCAAGAGGGGTGCAGAAAAAGGTAGGAGGGGTGCACATTGAGGCAAGAGAGGAACAGAAAGAGGCAGGAGGGGGCAAAAAGAAGGAAGAGGCGTGCAGAAAGAGGCAAGAGAATTGCTGATAGAAGCAACAGAGGCGTAGAAAGAAGGAAGAGAAGCGCAGAAAGAGGCAAGTGAGGTGCAGAAAGAAGCAAGAGCAGTGCAGAAAGAACCAACAGAGGTGCTGAAAGAGGCAAGTGAGGTGCAGAAAGAAGCAAGAGAGGTGCAGAAAGAAGGAAGAGAAGTGCAGAAAGAAGTAACAGAGGTGCAGAAAGAGGCTAGAGAAGTGCAGAAAGAGGCAAGAGAATTGCTGAATGAAGCAACAGAGGTGTCGAAAGAAGCAAGAATAGTGCAGGAAGAGACCAGTGAGGTGCAGAAAGAAGCAAGAGCCATGCAGAAAGAACCAACAGAGGTGCAAAAAGAGGCTAGAGGGGTGCAGAAAAAGGTAGGAGGGGTGCACAAAGAGGCAAGAGAGGTACAGAAAGAGGCTGGAGGGGTGCAGAAAGAAAGAAGAGAAGTGCAGAAAGAGGCTAGAGAATTGCTGAAAGAAGCAACAGAGGTGTAGAAAGATGCAAGAGAAGTGCAGAAAGAGGCAAGTGAGGTGCAGAAAAAAGCAAGAGTAGTGCAGAAATAACCAACAGAGGTGCTGAAAGAGGCGCGAAAGGTGCAGAAAGAGCAAGAGAAGTGCAGAAAGAGGTAACAGAGGTACGGAAAGAGGCAAGAAAATGTGCAGCAACAGGCAGGAAAGGTGCTGAAATAGGGAACAGGGGTGCAGAAAGAGGCAAGAGAGGTGCAGAAAGAGAAAAGAGGGGGGCAGAAAGTGGCAAAAGATCTGCAGAAAAAAGCAACAGAGGTGCTAAAAGACGCAAGTGAGGTGCAGAAAGAGGCAAGAGATCTGCAGAAAAAAGCAACCGAGGTGCTGAAAGAGGCAAGTGAGGTGCAGAAAGACGCAAGAGAGGTGCAGATAGAAGCAAGAGAAGTGCAGAAAGAGCTAAGAGAATTGCTGAAAGAAGCAACAGAGGTTTAGAGAGAAGCAAGAGCACTGCAGAAAGAACCAACAGAGGTACAAAAGGAGGCAAGAGGGGTGCAGAAAGAGACCAGTGAGGTGCAGAAAGAAGCCGGAGCAGTGCAGAAAGAACCAACTGAGGTGCAAAAAGAGGCAAGAGGGGTGCAGAAAAAGGTAGGAGGGGTGCACAAAGAAGCAAGAGAGGTACAGAAAGAGGCCGGAGGGGTGCAGAATAAAGGTAGAGAATTGCAGAAAGAGGCAAGAGAATTGCTGAAAGAAGCAACAGAAGTGTAGAAAGAAGCAAGAGAAGTGCAGAAAGAGACCAGTGAGGTGCAGAAAGAAGCCGGAGCAGTGCAGAAAGAACCAACTGAGGTGCAAAAAGAGGCAAGAGGGGTGCAGAAAAAGGTAGGAGGGGTGCACAAAGAAGCAAGAGAGGTACAGAAAGAGGCCAGAGGGGTGCAGAATAAAGGAAGAGAATTCCAGAAAGAGGTAAGAGAATTGCTGAAAGAAGCAACAGAGGTGCAGAAAGAAGCAAGAGAAGTGCAGAAAGAGGCAAGTGAGGTGCAGAAAATAGCAAGAGTAGTGCAGAAAGAACCAACAGAGGTGCTGAAAGAGGCATGAAGGGTGCAGAAAGAGCAAGAGAAGTGCAGAAAGAACCAAGAGAAGTTCAGAAAGAAGCAACAGAGGTGCAAAAGGAGGCACCAGGTTTGCAGAAAGAAGGAAGAGAAGTGCAGAAAGAAGCAAACAAAGGTGCTGAAAGAGGCACAAAGGATGCAGAAAGAGGCAAGAGAAGTGCAGAAAGAAGCAACATAGGTACAGAAAGAGGCAAGAGTGGTGCAGAAAGAGGGAAGAGAGGTGTAGAAAAAGGCAAGAGAGTTGCACAAATAGGGAAGAGGGGTGCAGAAAGAGAAAGGAGGGGTGCAGAAAGAAGCAAGAGCAGTGCAGAAAGAACCAAGAGAAGTTCAGAAAGAAGCAACAGAGGTGCAAAAGGAGGCACCAGGTTTGCAGAAAGAAGGAAGAGAAGTGCAGAAAGAAGCAACAAAGGTGCTGAAAGAGGCACAAAGGATGCAGAAAGAGGCAAGAGAAGTGCAGAAAGAAGCAACATAGGTACAGAAAGAGGCAAGAGTGGTGCAGAAAGAGGGAAGAGAGGTGTAGAAAAGGCAAGAGAGTTGCACAAATAGGGAAGAGGGGTGCAGAAAGAGAAAGGAGGGGTGCAGGAAAGAAGCACCAGAGGTGCCGAAAGAGGAAAGAGAGGTGAAGAAAGAAGCAAGTAAAGTGCAGAAAGAGGCAAGAGAGGTTCAGAAAGACGCAAGAGAGGTGCAGAAACAAGCAAGAGAAGTGCAGAAAGAGGCAAGAGAATTGCTGAAAGAAGCAACAGCGGTTTAGAAAGAAGCAAGAGAAGTGCAGAAAGAGGCAAGTGAGGTGCAGAAAGAAGCAAGAGCAGTGCAAAAGAGCCAACAGAGGTGCAAAAAGAGGCAAGCGGGGTGCAGAAAGAGGTAGGAGAGGTGCACAAAGAGGCAAGAGGGGTACAGAAAGAGGCAGGAGGGGTGAAAAAAGATGTAAGAGAAGTGCAGAAAGAGGCAAGAGAATTGCTGAAAGAAGCAACAGAGGTGTAGAAAGAAGCAAGAGAAGTGCAGAAAGAGGCAAGTGAGGTACAGAAAGAAGCAAGAGCAGTGCAGAAAGAGCCAACAGAGGTGCAAAAAGAGGCAAGAGGGGTGCAGAAAGAGGTAGGAGGCGTGCACAAAGAAGCAAGAGAGGTACAGAAAGAGGCAGGAGGGGTGCAAAAAGAAGGAAGAGATGTGTAGAAAGTGCCAAGAGAATTGCTGTAAGAAGCAACAGAGGTGTAGAAAGAAGCAAGAGAAGTGCAGAAAGAGGCAAGTGAGGTGCAGAAAGAAGCAAGAGCAGTGCAGAAAGAACCAATAGAGGTGCAAAAAGAGGCAAGAGGGATTGCAGAAAAAGGTAGGAGGGGTGCACAGAGGGAAGAGAGGTACAGAAATTTGCTAAAGGGGTACAAAAAGAAGGAAGAGAAGTGCAGAAAGAGGCAAGAGAATTGCTGAAAGAAGCAACAGAGGTGTAGAAAGAAGCAAGAGAAGTGCAGAAAGAGGCAAGTGAGGTGCAGAAAGAAGTAAGAGCAGTGCAGAAAGAACCAACAGAGGTGCAAAAGAGGCAAGAGGGCTGCAGAAAAAGGTAGGAGGGGTGCACAAAGAAACAAGAGAGGTACAGAAAGATGCTAAAGGGGTACAAAAAGAAGGAAGAGAAGTGTAGAAAGAGGCAAGAGAATTGCTGAAAGAAGCAACAGAGTTGTAGAAAGAAGCCAGAGAAGTGCAGAAAGAGGCAAGTGAGGTGCAGAAAGAAGCAAGAGCAGTGCAGAAAGAACCAACAGAGGTGCAAAAGAGGCAAGAGGGGTGCAGATAAAGGTAGGAGGGTGCACATTGAGGCAAGAGAGGTACAGAAAGAGGCAGGAGGGGGCAAAAGAAGGAAGAGGCATGCAGAAAGAGGCAAGAGAATTGCTGATAGAAGCAACAGAGGCGTAGAAAGAAGGAAGAGAAGCGCAGAAAGAGGCAAGTGAGGTGCAGAAAGAAGCAAGAGCAGTGCAGAAAGAACCAACAGAGGTACTGAAAGAGGCAAGTGAGGTGCTGAAAGAGGCAAGAGATCTGCAGAAAAAGCAACAGAGGTGCTGAAAGAGGCAAGTGAGGTGCAGAAAGAAGCAAGAGAGGTGCAGAAAGAAGGAAGAGAAGTGCAGAAAGAAGTAACAGAGGTGCAGAAAGAGGCTAGAGAAGTGCAGAAAGAGGCAAGAGAATTGCTGAATGAAGCAACAGAGGTGTCGAAAGAAGCAAGAATAGTGCAGGAAGAGACCAGTGAGGTGCAGAAAGAAGCAAGAGCTATGCAGAAAGAAACCAACAGAGGTGCAAAAAGAGGCTAGAGGGTGCAGAAAAAGGTAGGAGGGTGCACATTGAGGCAAGAGAGGAACAGAAAGAGGCAGGAGGGGGCAAAAAGAAGGAAGAGGCGTGCAGAAAGAGGCAAGAGAATTGCTGATAGAAGCAACAGAGGCGTAGAAAGAAGGAAGAGAAGCGCAGAAAGAGGCAAGTGAGGTGCAGAAAGAAGCAAGAGCAGTGCAGAAAGAACCAACAGAGGTGCTGAAAGAGGCAAGTGAGGTGCAGAAAGAAGCAAGAGAGGTGCAGAAAGAAGGAAGAGAAGTGCAGAAAGAAGTAACAGAGGTGCAGAAAGAGGCTAGAGAAGTGCAGAAAGAGGCAAGAGAATTGCTGAATGAAGCAACAGAGGTGTCGAAAGAAGCAAGAATAGTGCAGGAAGAGACCAGTGAGGTGCAGAAAGAAGCAAGAGCCATGCAGAAAGAACCAACAGAGGTGCAAAAAGAGGCTAGAGGGTGCAGAAAAAGGTAGGAGGGGTGCACAAAGAGGCAAGAGAGGTACAGAAAGAGGCTGAGGGGTGCAGAAAGAAAGAAGAGAAGTGCAGAAAGAGGCTAGAGAATTGCTGAAAGAAGCAACAGAGGTGTAGAAAGATGCAAGAGAAGTGCAGAAAGAGGCAAGTGAGGTGCAGAAAAAAGCAAGAGTAGTGCAGAAATAACCAACAGAGGTGCTGAAAGAGGCGCGAAAGGTGCAGAAAGAGCAAGAGAAGTGCAGAAAGAGGTAACAGAGGGTACGGAAAGAGGCAAGAAAATGTGCAGCAACAGGCAGGAAAGGTGCTGAAATAGGGAACAGGGGTGCAGAAAGAGGCAAGAGAGGTGCAGAAAGAGAAAAGAGGGGGCAGAAAGTGGCAAAAGATCTGCAGAAAAAGCAACAGAGGTGCTAAAAGACGCAAGTGAGGTGCAGAAAGAGGCAAGAGATCTGCAGAAAAAGCAACCGAGGTGCTGAAAGAGGCAAGTGAGGTGCAGAAAGACGCAAGAGAGGTGCAGATAGAAGCAAGAGAAGTGCAGAAAGAGCTAAGAGAATTGCTGAAAGAAGCAACAGAGGTTTAGAGAGAAGCAAGAGCACTGCAGAAAGAACCAACAGAGGTACAAAAGGAGGCAAGAGGGGTGCAGAAAGAGACCAGTGAGGTGCAGAAAGAAGCCGGAGCAGTGCAGAAAGAACCAACTGAGGTGCAAAAGAGGCAAGAGGGGTGCAGAAAAAGGTAGGAGGGGTGCACAAAGAAGCAAGAGAGGTACAGAAAGAGGCCGGAGGGGTGCAGAATAAAGGTAGAGAATTGCAGAAAGAGGCAAGAGAATTGCTGAAAGAAGCAACAGAAGTGTAGAAAGAAGCAAGAGAAGTGCAGAAAGAGACCAGTGAGGTGCAGAAAGAAGCCGGAGCAGTGCAGAAAGAACCAACTGAGGTGCAAAAAGAGGCAAGAGGGGTGCAGAAAAAGGTAGGAGGGGTGCACAAAGAAGCAAGAGAGGTACAGAAAGAGGCCAGAGGGGTGCAGAATAAAGGAAGAGAATTCCAGAAAGAGGTAAGAGAATTGCTGAAAGAAGCAACAGAGGTGCAGAAAGAAGCAAGAGAAGTGCAGAAAGAGGCAAGTGAGGTGCAGAAAATAGCAAGAGTAGTGCAGAAAGAACCAACAGAGGTGCTGAAAGAGGCATGAAGGGTGCAGAAAGAGCAAGAGAAGTGCAGAAAGAACCAAGAGAAGTTCAGAAAGAAGCAACAGAGGTGCAAAAGGAGGCACCAGGTTTGCAGAAAGAAGGAAGAGAAGTGCAGAAAGAAGCAACAAAGGTGCTGAAAGAGGCACAAAGGATGCAGAAAGAGGCAAGAGAAGTGCAGAAAGAAGCAACATAGGTACAGAAAGAGGCAAGAGTGGTGCAGAAAGAGGGAAGAGAGGTGTAGAAAAGGCAAGAGAGTTGCACAAATAGGGAAGAGGGGTGCAGAAAGAGAAAGGAGGGGTGCAGAAAGAAGCAAGAGCAGTGCAGAAAGAACCAAGAGAAGTTCAGAAAGAAGCAACAGAGGTGCAAAAGGAGGCACCAGGTTTGCAGAAAGAAGGAAGAGAAGTGCAGAAAGAAGCAACAAAGGTGCTGAAAGAGGCACAAAGGATGCAGAAAGAGGCAAGAGAAGTGCAGAAAGAAGCAACATAGGTACAGAAAGAGGCAAGAGTGGTGCAGAAAGAGGGAAGAGAGGTGTAGAAAAAGGCAAGAGAGTTGCACAAATAGGGAAGAGGGGTGCAGAAAGAGAAAGGAGGGGTGCAGAAAGAAGCACCAGAGGTGCCGAAAGAGGAAAGAGAGGTGAAGAAAGAAGCAAGTAAAGTGCAGAAAGAGGCAAGAGAGGTTCAGAAAGACGCAAGAGAGGTGCAGAAACAAGCAAGAGAAGTGCAGAAAGAGGCAAGAGAATTGCTGAAAGAAGCAACAGCGGTTTAGAAAGAAGCAAGAGAAGTGCAGAAAGAGGCAAGTGAGGTGCAGAAAGAAGCAAGAGCAGTGCAAAAGAGCCAACAGAGGTGCAAAAAGAGGCAAGCGGGGTGCAGAAAGAGGTAGGAGAGGTGCACAAAGAGGCAAGAGGGGTACAGAAAGAGGCAGGAGGGGTGAAAAAGATGTAAGAGAAGTGCAGAAAGAGGCAAGAGAATTGCTGAAAGAAGCAACAGAGGTGTAGAAAGAAGCAAGAGAAGTGCAGAAAGAGGCAAGTGAGGTACAGAAAGAAGCAAGAGCAGTGCAGAAAGAGCCAACAGAGGTGCAAAAAGAGGCAAGAGGGGTGCAGAAAGAGGTAGGAGGCGTGCACAAAGAAGCAAGAGAGGTACAGAAAGAGGCAGGAGGGGTGCAAAAAGAAGGAAGAGATGTGTGAGAAGTGCCAAGAGAATTGCTGTAAGAAGCAACAGAGGTGTAGAAAGAAGCAAGAGAAGTGCAGAAAGAGGCAAGTGAGGTGCAGAAAGAAGCAAGAGCAGTGCAGAAAGAACCAATAGAGGTGCAAAAAGAGGCAAGAGGGATTGCAGAAAAGGTAGGAGGGGTGCACAGAGGAAGAGAGGTACAGAAATTTGCTAAAGGGGTACAAAAAGAAGGAAGAGAAGTGCAGAAAGAGGCAAGAGAATTGCTGAAAGAAGCAACAGAGGTGTAGAAAGAAGCAAGAGAAGTGCAGAAAGAGGCAAGTGAGGTGCAGAAAGAAGTAAGAGCAGTGCAGAAAGAACCAACAGAGGTGCAAAAAGAGGCAAGAGGGCTGCAGAAAAAGGTAGGAGGGGTGCACAAAGAAACAAGAGAGGTACAGAAAGATGCTAAAGGGGTACAAAAAGAAGGAAGAGAAGTGTAGAAAGAGGCAAGAGAATTGCTGAAAGAAGCAACAGAGTTGTAGAAAGAAGCCAGAGAAGTGCAGAAAGAGGCAAGTGAGGTGCAGAAAGAAGCAAGAGCAGTGCAGAAAGAACCAACAGAGGTGCAAAAGAGGCAAGAGGGGTGCAGATAAAGGTAGGAGGGGTGCACATTGAGGCAAGAGAGGTACAGAAAGAGGCAGGAGGGGGCAAAAAGAAGGAAGAGGCATGCAGAAAGAGGCAAGAGAATTGCTGATAGAAGCAACAGAGGCGTAGAAAGAAGGAAGAGAAGCGCAGAAAGAGGCAAGTGAGGTGCAGAAAGAAGCAAGAGCAGTGCAGAAAGAACCAACAGAGGTACTGAAAGAGGCAAGTGAGGTGCTGAAAGAGGCAAGAGATCTGCAGAAAAAGCAACAGAGGTGCTGAAAGAGGCAAGTGAGGTGCAGAAAGAAGCAAGAGAGGTGCAGAAAGAAGGAAGAGAAGTGCAGAAAGAAGTAACAGAGGTGCAGAAAGAGGCTAGAGAAGTGCAGAAAGAGGCAAGAGAATTGCTGAATGAAGCAACAGAGGTGTCGAAAGAAGCAAGAATAGTGCAGGAAGAGACCAGTGAGGTGCAGAAAGAAGCAAGAGCTATGCAGAAAGAACCAACAGAGGTGCAAAAGAGGCTAGAGGGGTGCAGAAAAGGTAGGAGGGTGCACATTGAGGCAAGAGAGGAACAGAAAGAGGCAGGAGGGGGCAAAAGAAGGAAGAGGCGTGCAGAAAGAGGCAAGAGAATTGCTGATAGAAGCAACAGAGGCGTAGAAAGAAGGAAGAGAAGCGCAGAAAGAGGCAAGTGAGGTGCAGAAAGAAGCAAGAGCAGTGCAGAAAGAACCAACAGAGGTGCTGAAAGAGGCAAGTGAGGTGCAGAAAGAAGCAAGAGAGGTGCAGAAAGAAGGAAGAGAAGTGCAGAAAGAAGTAACAGAGGTGCAGAAAGAGGCTAGAGAAGTGCAGAAAGAGGCAAGAGAATTGCTGAATGAAGCAACAGAGGTGTCGAAAGAAGCAAGAATAGTGCAGGAAGAGACCAGTGAGGTGCAGAAAGAAGCAAGAGCCATGCAGAAAGAAACCAACAGAGGTGCAAAAAGAGGCTAGAGGGGTGCAGAAAAAGGTAGGAGGGTGCACAAAGAGGCAAGAGAGGTACAGAAAGAGGCTGGAGGGGTGCAGAAAGAAAGAAGAGAAGTGCAGAAAGAGGCTAGAGAATTGCTGAAAGAAGCAACAGAGGTGTAGAAAGATGCAAGAGAAGTGCAGAAAGAGGCAAGTGAGGTGCAGAAAAAGCAAGAGTAGTGCAGAAATAACCAACAGAGGTGCTGAAAGAGGCGCGAAGGTGCAGAAAGAGCAAGAGAAGTGCAGAAAGAGGTAACAGAGGTACGGAAAGAGGCAAGAAAATGTGCAGCAACAGGCAGGAAAGGTGCTGAAATAGGGAACAGGGGTGCAGAAAGAGGCAAGAGAGGTGCAGAAAGAGAAAAGAGGGGGGCAGAAAGTGGCAAAAGATCTGCAGAAAAAGCAACAGAGGTGCTAAAAGACGCAAGTGAGGTGCAGAAAGAGGCAAGAGATCTGCAGAAAAAAGCAACCGAGGTGCTGAAAGAGGCAAGTGAGGTGCAGAAAGACGCAAGAGAGGTGCAGATAGAAGCAAGAGAAGTGCAGAAAGAGCTAAGAGAATTGCTGAAAGAAGCAACAGAGGTTTAGAGAGAAGCAAGAGCACTGCAGAAAGAACCAACAGAGGTACAAAAGGAGGCAAGTGGGGTGCAGAAAGAGACCAGTGAGGTGCAGAAAGAAGCCGGAGCAGTGCAGAAAGAACCAACTGAGGTGCAAAAGAGGCAAGAGGGGTGCAGAAAAAGGTAGGAGGGGTGCACAAAGAAGCAAGAGAGGTACAGAAAGAGGCCGGAGGGGTGCAGAATAAAGGTAGAGAATTGCAGAAAGAGGCAAGAGAATTGCTGAAAGAAGCAACAGAAGTGTAGAAAGAAGCAAGAGAAGTGCAGAAAGAGACCAGTGAGGTGCAGAAAGAAGCCGGAGCAGTGCAGAAAGAACCAACTGAGGTGCAAAAAGAGGCAAGAGGGGTGCAGAAAAAGGTAGGAGGGGTGCACAAAGAAGCAAGAGAGGTACAGAAAGAGGCCAGAGGGTGCAGAATAAAGGAAGAGAATTCCAGAAAGAGGTAAGAGAATTGCTGAAAGAAGCAACAGAGGTGCAGAAAGAAGCAAGAGAAGTGCAGAAAGAGGCAAGTGAGGTGCAGAAAATAGCAAGAGTAGTGCAGAAAGAACCAACAGAGGTGCTGAAAGAGGCATGAAGGGTGCAGAAAGAGCAAGAGAAGTGCAGAAAGAACCAAGAGAAGTTCAGAAAGAAGCAACAGAGGTGCAAAAGGAGGCACCAGGTTTGCAGAAAGAAGGAAGAGAAGTGCAGAAAGAAGCAACAAAGGTGCTGAAAGAGGCACAAAGGATGCAGAAAGAGGCAAGAGAAGTGCAGAAAGAAGCAACATAGGTACAGAAAGAGGCAAGAGTGGTGCAGAAAGAGGGAAGAGAGGTGTAGAAAAAGGCAAGAGAGTTGCACAAATAGGGAAGAGGGGTGCAGAAAGAGAAAGGAGGGGTGCAGAAAGAAGCAAGAGCAGTGCAGAAAGAACCAAGAGAAGTTCAGAAAGAAGCAACAGAGGTGCAAAAGGAGGCACCAGGTTTGCAGAAAGAAGGAAGAGAAGTGCAGAAAGAAGCAACAAAGGTGCTGAAAGAGGCACAAAGGATGCAGAAAGAGGCAAGAGAAGTGCAGAAAGAAGCAACATAGGTACAGAAAGAGGCAAGAGTGGTGCAGAAAGAGGGAAGAGAGGTGTAGAAAAGGCAAGAGAGTTGCACAAATAGGGAAGAGGGTGCAGAAAGAGAAAGGAGGGGTGCAGAAAGAAGCACCAGAGGTGCCGAAAGAGGAAAGAGAGGTGAAGAAAGAAGCAAGTAAAGTGCAGAAAGAGGCAAGAGAGGTTCAGAAAGACGCAAGAGAGGTGCAGAAACAAGCAAGAGAAGTGCAGAAAGAGGCAAGAGAATTGCTGAAAGAAGCAACAGCGGTTTAGAAAGAAGCAAGAGAAGTGCAGAAAGAGGCAAGTGAGGTGCAGAAAGAAGCAAGAGCAGTGCAAAAGAGCCAACAGAGGTGCAAAAGAGGCAAGCGGGGTGCAGAAAGAGGTAGGAGAGGTGCACAAAGAGGCAAGAGGGGTACAGAAAGAGGCAGGAGGGGTGAAAAAAGATGTAAGAGAAGTGCAGAAAGAGGCAAGAGAATTGCTGAAAGAAGCAACAGAGGTGTAGAAAGAAGCAAGAGAAGTGCAGAAAGAGGCAAGTGAGGTACAGAAAGAAGCAAGAGCAGTGCAGAAAGAGCCAACAGAGGTGCAAAAAGAGGCAAGAGGGGTGCAGAAAGAGGTAGGAGGCGTGCACAAAGAAGCAAGAGAGAGGTACAGAAAGAGGCAGGAGGGGTGCAAAAGAAGGAAGAGATGTGTAGAAAGTGCCAAGAGAATTGCTGTAAGAAGCAACAGAGGTGTAGAAAGAAGCAAGAGAAGTGCAGAAAGAGGCAAGTGAGGTGCAGAAAGAAGCAAGAGCAGTGCAGAAAGAACCAATAGAGGTGCAAAAAGAGGCAAGAGGGATTGCAGAAAAAGGTAGGAGGGGTGCACAGAGGGAAGAGAGGTACAGAAATTTGCTAAAGGGGTACAAAAAGAAGGAAGAGAAGTGCAGAAAGAGGCAAGAGAATTGCTGAAAGAAGCAACAGAGGTGTAGAAAGAAGCAAGAGAAGTGCAGAAAGAGGCAAGTGAGGTGCAGAAAGAAGTAAGAGCGGTGCAGAAAGAACCAACAGAGGTGCAAAAAGAGGCAAGAGGGCTGCAGAAAAAGGTAGGAGGGGTGCACAAAGAAACAAGAGAGGTACAGAAAGATGCTAAAGGGGTACAAAAAGAAGGAAGAGAAGTGTAGAAAGAGGCAAGAGAATTGCTGAAAGAAGCAACAGAGTTGTAGAAAGAAGCCAGAGAAGTGCAGAAAGAGGCAAGTGAGGTGCAGAAAGAAGCAAGAGCAGTGCAGAAAGAACCAACAGAGGTGCAAAAAGAGGCAAGAGGGGTGCAGATAAAGGTAGGAGGGGTGCACATTGAGGCAAGAGAGGTACAGAAAGAGGCAGGAAGGGGCAAAAAGAAGGAAGAGGCATGCAGAAAGAGGCAAGAGAATTGCTGATAGAAGCAACAGAGGCGTAGAAAGAAGGAAGAGAAGCGCAGAAAGAGGCAAGTGAGGTGCAGAAAGAAGCAAGAGCAGTGCAGAAAGAACCAACAGAGGTACTGAAAGAGGCAAGTGAGGTGCTGAAAGAGGCAAGAGATCTGCAGAAAAAGCAACAGAGGTGCTGAAAGAGGCAAGTGAGGTGCAGAAAGAAGCAAGAGAGGTGCAGAAAGAAGGAAGAGAAGTGCAGAAAGAAGTAACAGAGGTGCAGAAAGAGGCTAGAGAAGTGCAGAAAGAGGCAAGAGAATTGCTGAATGAAGCAACAGAGGTGTCGAAAGAAGCAAGAATAGTGCAGGAAGAGACCAGTGAGGTGCAGAAAGAAGCAAGAGCCATGCAGAAAGAACCAACAGAGGTGCAAAAAGAGGCTAGAGGGGTGCAGAAAAAGGTAGGAGGGGTGCACAAAATGGCAAGAGAGGTACAGAAAGAGGCTGGAGGGGTGCAGAAAGAAAGAAGAGAAGTGCAGAAAGAGGCTAGAGAATTGCTGAAAGAAGCAACAGAGGTGTAGAAAGATGCAAGAGAAGTGCAGAAAGAGGCAAGTGAGGTGCAGAAAAAAGCAAGAGCAGTGCAGAAATAACCAACAGAGGTGCTGAAAGAGGCGCGAAAGGTGCAGAAAGAGCAAGAGAAGTGCAGAAAGAGGTAACAGAGGTACGGAAAGAGGCAAGAAAATGTGCAGCAACAGGCAGGAAAGGTGCTGAAATAGGGAACAGGGGTGCAGAAAGAGGCAAGAGAGGTGCAGAAAGAGAAAAGAGGGGGGCAGAAAGTGGCAAGAGATCTGCAGAAAAAAGCAACAGAGGTGCTAAAAGACGCAAGTGAGGTGCAGAAAGAGGCAAGAGATCTGCAGAAAAAAGCAACCGAGGTGCTGAAAGAAGCAAGTGAGGTGCAGAAAGACGCAAGAGAGGTGCAGAAAGAGGCAATATAAGTGCAGAAATAAGCAACAGAGGTGCAGAAAGAGGCAAGAGGGGTGCAGAAAGAAGGAAGAGAAGTGCAGAAAGAAGCAACAGAGCTGCTGAAAGAGGCACGAAGGGTGCATAAAGAGGCAAGAGAAGTGCATAAAGAACCAATAGAAGTGCAAAAAGAAGCAACAGAGGTGAGGAAGGAGGCATGAGGGGTGAAGAAAGAAAGGAAGAGAAGTGCAGAAAGATGCAACAGAGGTGCTGAAAGAGGCACAAAGGATGCAGAAAGAGGCAAGAGAAGTGCAGAAAGAAGCAACAGAGGTACAGAAAGAGGCAAGAGTGGTGCAGAAAGAGAGAAGAGAGGTATAGAAAGAGGCAAGAGAGTTGGACAAATAGGGAAGATGGGTGCAGAAAGAGGCAGTAGGGGTGCAGAAAGAAGCAACAGAGGTGCCAAAAGAGGCAAGAGAGGTGCAGAAAGAAGCAAGTGAAGTGCAGAAAGAGGCGAGAGGTACAGAAAGACACAAGAGAGGTGCAGATACAAGCAAGAGAAGTGAAGAAAGAGGCAAGGGAGTTGCTGAAAGAAGCAACAGAGGTTTAGAAAGAAGCAGGAGAAGTGCAGAAAGAGGCAAGTGAGGTGCAGAAAGAAGCAAGAGCAGTGCAGAAAGAAACAACAGAGATGCTGAAAGAGGCAACAGAGGTGCAGAAGGAGGCACAAGGGGTGCTGAAAGAAGGAAGAGCAGTGCAGAAAGAAGCAACAGAGGTTCTGAAAGAGGCACAAGGGGTGCAGAAAGAAGGAAGAGAAGTGCAGAAAGAAGCAACAGAGGTGCTGAAAGAGGCTCGGAAGTTGCAGAAAGAGGCAAGAGAAGTGCAGAAAGAAGCAATAGAGGTACAGAAAGAGGCAAGAGTGGTGCAGAAAGAGGGAAGAGAGGTGTAGAAAGAGGCAAGTGAGTTGCACAAATAGGGAAGAGAGGTGCAGAAAGAGGCAGGAGGGGTGCAGAAAGAATTATCAGAGGTGCCGAAAGATGCAAGAGAGTTGCAGAAAGAAGCAAGTGAAGTGCAGAAAGAGGCAACAGAAGTGCAGAAAGACGCAAGTGAGGTGCAGAAACAAGCAAGAGAAGTGCAGAAAGAGCTAAGAGAATTGCTGAAAGATGCAACAGAGGTTTAGAAAGAAGCAAGAGAAGTGCAGAAAGAGGCAAGTGAGGTGCAGAAAGAAGCCAGAGCAGTCCTGCAGAAAGAACCAACAGAGGTGCAAAAAGAGGCAAGAGGGGTGCAGAAAGAGGTAGGAGGGGTGCACAAAGTGGCAAGAGAGGTACAGAAAGAGGCAGGAGGGGTGCAAAAAGAAGGAAGAGAAGTGCAGAAAGAGGCAATTGAATTGCTGAAAGAAGCAACAGAGGTGTAGAAAGAAGCAAGAGCAGTGCAGAAAGAGACCAGTGCGGTGCAGAAAGAAGCAAGAGCAGTGCAGAAAGAACCAACAGAGGTGCAAAAATAGGCAAGAGGGGTGCAGAAAAAGGTAGGAGGGGTGCACAAAGAGGCAAGAGAGGTACAGAAAGAGGCCGGAGGGGTGCAGAAAGAAGGAAGAGAAGTGCAGAAAGAGGCAAGAGAATTGCAGAAAGAAGCAACAGAGGTGTAGAAACAAGCAAGAGAAGTGCAGAAAGAGGCAAGTGAGGTGCAGAAAAAAGCAAGAGCAGTGCAGAAAGAACCAACAGAGGTGCCGAAAGAGACTTGAAGGGTGCAGAAAGAGCAAGAGAAGTGCAGACAGAGGTAACAGAGGTACAGAAAGAGGCAAGAGATGTGCAGAAACAGGCAGGAAAGCTGCAGAAACAGTGAACCGGGGTGCATAAAGAGGCAAGAGAGGTGCAAGAAGAGAAAAGAGGGGTGCAGAAAGGGCAAGAGATCTGCAGAAAAAAGCAACAGAGGTGCTGAAAGAGGCAAGTGGGGTGCAGAAAGAGGCAATAGAAGTGCAGAAAGAAGCAACAGAGGTGCAGAAAGAGGCAATAGAAGTGCAGAAAGAAGCAACAGAGGTGCAGAAAGAGGCAAGAGCGGTGCAGAAAGAAGGAAGAAAAGTCAGAAAGAACCCACAGAGGTGCAGAAAGAGGCAAGAGAAGTGCAGAAAGAAGCAACAGAGGTGCAGAAGGAGTCACAATGGGTGCAGAAAGAAAGGAAGAGAAGTGCAGAAAGAAGCAACAGAGGTGCTGAAAGAGGCACAAAGGGTGCAGAAAGAGGCAACAGAAGTGCAGAAATAACCAACAGTGGTGCAAAAAGAGGCTGGAGGGGTGCAGAAAAAGGTAGGAGGGGTGCACAAAGAGGCAAGAGAGGTACAGAAAGAGGCTGGAGGGATGCAGAAAGAAGGAAGAGAAGTGCAGAAAGAGGCTAGAGAATTGCTGAAAGAAGCAACAGAGGTGTAGAAAGAAGCAAGAGAAGTGCAGAAAGAGGCAAGTGAGGTGCAGAAAAAAGCAAGAGCAGTGCAGAAATAACCAACAGAGGTGCTGAAAGAGGCGCAAATGGTGCAGAAAGAGCAAGAGAAGTGCAGAAAGAGGTAACAGAGGTACGGAAAGAGGCAAGAAAATGTGCAGCAACAGGCAGGAAAGGTGCTGAAATAGGGAACAGGGGTGCAGAAAGAGGCAAGAGAGGTGCAGAAAGAGAAAAGAGGGGGGAAGAAAGGGGCAACAGATCTGCAGAAAAAAGCAACAGAGGTGCTGAAAGACGCAAGTGAGGTGCTGAAAGAGGCAAGAGATCTGCAGAAAAAAGCAACAGAGGTGCTGAAAGAGGCAAGTGAGATGCAGAAAGAAGCAACAGAGGAGCAGAAAGAGGCAATATAAGTGCAGAAAGAAGCAACAGAGGTGCAGAAAGAGGCAAGAGGGGTGCAGAAAGAAGGAAGAGAAGTGCAGAAAGAAGCAACAGAGCTGCTAAAAGAGGCATGAAGGGTGAAGAAAGAGGCAAGAGAAGTGCATAAAGAACAAATAGAAGTGCAAAAAGAAGCAACAGAGGTGAGGAAGGAGGCATGAGGGGTGCTGAAAGAAAGGAAGAGAAGTGCAGAAAGAAGCAACAGAGGTGCTGAAAGAGGCACAAAGGATGCAGAAAGAGGCAAGAGAAGTGCAGAAAGAAGAAACAGAGGTACAGAAAGAGGCAAGAGTGGTGCAGAAAGAGAGAAGAGAGGTATAGAAAGAGGGAAGAGAGTTGGACAAATAGGGAAGATGGGTGCAGAAAGAGGCAGTACGGGTGCAGTAAGAAGCAACAGTGGTGCCGAAAGAGGCAAGAGAGGTGCAGAAAGAGGGAACAGAGGTGCAGAAAGACGCAAGAGAGGTGCAGAAACAAGCAAGAGAAGTGAAGAAAGAGGCAAGATAATTGCTGAATGAAGAAACAGAGGTGTAGAAAGAAGCAAGAATAGTGCAGGAAGAGACCAGTGAGGTGCAGAAAGAAGCAAGAGCCATGCAGAAAGTGTAGGAGAGTAGGATCTGCTTCACATGGGTACCCCCACTTTTTGCTGATGCTTCACTGTTTTTCGACCTTAGTCTGGCTGGGGCCCTGCTAATCAGAACCCCAGCCTAGCTGCTTCCTCTTTAAAATGGTTTCCATTTGCCTTAGGCACATCTCTGATTGGAATCTGGAGTGCCCTTATAAGTCCCTAGTATATGGTATACTATGTACCCAGGGCATAGGTACCTCAGAGGCCTACCTGGGGCTGCAGCATGTATTGTGCCACCTCCGGAAGGCCATCCAAAATGACACCACAGGTCTGCTACTACAGCCTGGGTAAGGTGGTGCATGCACCCCTTACTGTGATATAGGCTACCTATATCACTACATACATACACACATATAAACCTATAAGTCACTCCTATGGCAGGCCTTATCAATCCTGGAAGGCAGAGTGCGTGGTTCCTATGTGAGAGGGTGCCCCTGCATGAGCTGGGCCCCTCTGCAGCGTTCGGAGACCCTTCTCTGATGCTGTTTGTAGTGCAGCCTGACCATATACTCTTAAGCGCATTATAACCTCGCGTTAAATGCTAACTTTGGGATGGCTGCACGGAAACATGTCGTGTTTGGTATCAAACATCTTGGAATACTACCCCCCCGCCAGTTCTGGCAGCGGGGGTAGCATTCCACCCTTCTAGAGGGAGAGACATGTACACACCGGTATACCCGGTACTGACTTTCCAGAGCCCTGGCATCACAAAATGGATGCCGCTGCCACAGACACGAGTCTGGCCTCCTGCTGCTGACCGAAACTCCGGCAGGGGAGGCCTGGACAATAGGTTTCCTGTCCCAGGGAGGTGTAACCACCTCCCCAGACAGGATAGTGTGTATTGGGGCTGGGCGGGAGCACTCTCTGGTGCTTTGAAGTCCTGCACTGGGGGCACATTTGGTGTCCCTGTGCATACCCCAGTTCAAACCGGCTCAGGGGCTTCCAGCCCCTGCTCTGGTGCGAAACTGGACAAAGGGAAAGGGGTGTAACCACCCCTCTGCCCTGACCCTCCCATAGGTGGGGCCACAGAGTATGTCCAACCCCCTACCTTAGTATAAGTATGGGACCCCAGTCCTTAGGACTTTAGATTTACCTGGACGAAACTCTGACACAGAATCCTGGACCTTTGACGCTCTACTTTAAGATTAGAGGACTGAAGAATCTCCCTTGGGGTCAAGGAGTGACTCCCCTGCTTGTCAGGCACCAAAGAAGCAATTGTCCAGTCTGCATCGCTGAAGCTCCTGCCGGACGCCGAAGTCTTTGCATCACCAGAGGTAAATTTCCAGACTTTCCTGAGGCTGCCCTGAGTCCCCAGCAAAGCTGAGGCCCGTAGCTGTCATGGGTAATGTGGAACTGTGACCCCTGGACACCAATCACATTTGCAAGTGCATCCTCTTCTGGGTCTCCCACGAAGTCGTGCTTTGGGCTCCGAGTAGCCCCAGCCTCCAGCACCAACTGCACTGAAGATCACTGGCCTTTACTCCACGAGTGTCCTGTGAGCCAGCTCCACGTGCATTGACTCGAGGCACCTTTGCGGTCACTAGTCCATTTGCTAGTAGGCCCTCCCGAAGGCCAATCTTCTTCTGCTTTGGCTCCCTAGTTGCTCCAGGCATGCCCTAACTTACCCTTGCTGGGTGAGTCCCACAGACCTTGCTGGTCTGCAACATCGTCCTTCTTTGATTTCCACAAGACTTGCCGTTGCCAAGGCTTGTTGGGTCCAATCCGGTCGCCGACACCCCTGCAATCGACAGACGTCGTGGAGCAGCTCGAATCCAGATCCTGGTCATAGTTGACACCTCCTGGACCTCGTGGCTGAAGAGTCAAGACAGCCATCAACCTACCTGAAGCACTCGACATCGGTGGGCATCTGCTCATCGCCTTCCTGGTCACTGGCTACTGACCCAGACTCTGTCCCCTCTGCTTTCAGGTTCTTCAGATCTTCGATCCACCTTTGGATCCACCCGAACACTTTCGACTTGGCCGCCAGCAGCACTTTGCAGCAGATCGCCATTGAAAGCGACGATGAAACCCGACCCTGAAAGACACCTATGCACCCGGCTCCCTGGGTGAGGTAACTCGAGTACTCCGGTGCTCCCATGGGTATTGACACTAGAACAGCCTAGTTCTCAAAGGGTTTGCTCCAAGTCCTCCTCTAAGTGTCCCTTTTCTTTTAAATTCGAATCGCGACTTTCCCCATAGAAGTTAACGGCGATTCGTGGCTGTGTTCATACACTGCACGCGTCCCCCGTGGGTCCCCTGTGTCACTACCTTGGGTGGTTCCTTGTGGTCCAAGCACTTCTACAGGCTCTAGGCCCTGTGTCTAGCTCAGTCGTGGTTCTTATACCACTTTATTGGTATATGGTTTGGTACGCCCCTAGGGCTACAATGTGTATTTGTGCTATTACTGTAGATAACTAACTTATAATTTATGTACTTCGAACTCTAGCCTCATAAAGAGACTAGAGGGGTGTGTTTAGCAATAAATACATATATTTTGAATATATACCTGGTGTGGTCCTCTTTCATTTGGTCACTCAAGAGATTATAGACTGGTAAAACAAGCTGCTTTACATTCCTTCAAGACTTAGCCTGAAGGCTGCTCTCCATAGCTACCACTAGGATAGCTTTCAATAAAGGTTGTCTTTAACCTATCTCCAATAAGGGGTTGTTTGGACTGGTGCAAGGTGCCCACTATAATTAGTGGACAGCATATGCCAGGCCAACTTCTCACAGAAAGAACCAACAGAGGTACAAAAAGAGGCTAGAGGGGTGCAGAAAAAGGTAGGAGGGGTGCACAAAGAGGCAAGAGAGGTACAGAAAGAGGCTGGAGGGGTGCAGAAAGAAGGAAGAGAAGTGCAGAAAGAGGCTAGAGAATTGCTGAATGAAGCAACAGAGGTGTACAAAGAAGCAAGAGAAGTGCAGAAAGAGGCAAGTGAGGTGCAGAAAAAAGCAAGAGCAGTGCAGAAATAACCAACAGAGGTGCTGAAAGAGGCGCGAAGGGTGCAGAAAGAGCAAGAGAAGTGCAGAAAGAAGTAACAGAGGTACGGAAAGAGGCAAGAAAATGCGCAGCAACAGGCAGGATAGGTGCTGAAATAGGGAACAGGGGTGCAGAAAGAGGCAAGAGAGGTGCAGAAAGAGAAAAGAGGGGGGCAGAAAGGGACAATATAAGTGCAGAAAGAAGCAACAGTGGTGCTGAAAGAGGCAATATAAGTGCAGAAAGAAGGAAGAGAAGTGCAGATAGAAGCAACATATCTGGTGAAAGAGGCACAAAGGGTGCAGAAAGAGGCAAGAGATCTGCAGAAAAAAGCAACAGAGGTGCTGAAAGAGGCAAGTGAGGTGCAGAAAGAAGCAAGAGAGGTGCAGAAAGAGGCAATATAAGTGCAGAAAGAAGCAACAGAGGTGCAGAAAGAGGCAATATAAGTGCAGAAAGAAGGAAGAGAAGTGCAGATAGAAGCAACATATCTGGTGAAAGAGGCACAAAGGGTGCAGAAAGAGGCAAGAGAAGTGCATAAAGAACCAATAGAAGTGCAAAAAGAAGCAACAGAGGTGAGGAAGGAGGCATGAGGGGTGCAGAAAGAAAGGAAGAGAAGTGCAGAAAGAAGCAACAGAGGTGCTGAAAGAGGCACAAAGGATGCAGAAAGAGGCAAGAGAAGTGCAGAAAGAAGCAACAGAGGTACGGAAAGAGGCAAGAGTGGTGCAGAAAGAGAGAAGAGAGGTATAGAAAGAGGCAAGAGAGTTGGACAAATAGGGAAGTTGGGTGCAGAAAGAGGCAGTAGGGGTGCAGAAAGAAGCAACAGAGGTGCCGAAAGAGGCAAGAGATGTGCAGAAAGAAGCAAGTGAAGTGCAGAAAGAGGCAACAGAGGTGCAGAAAGACTCAAGAGAGGTGCAGATACAAGCAAGAGAAGTGAAGAAAGAGGCAAGAGAATTGCTGAAAAGAAGCAACAGAGGTTTAGAAAGAAGCAAGAGAAGTGCAGAAAGAGGCAAGTGAGGTGCAGAAAGAAGCAAGAGCAGTGCAGAAAGAAACAACAGAGGTGCTGAAAGAGGCAACAGAGGTGCAGAAGGAGGCACGAGGGGTGCAGAAAGAAGGAAGAGGAGTGCAGAAAGAAGCAACAGAGGCGCTGAAAGAGGCACAATGGGTGCAGAAAGAAGGAAGAGAAGTGCAGAAAGAAGCAACAGAGGTGCTGAAAGCGGCACGAAAGGGGCAGAAAGAGGCAAGAGAAGTGCAGAAAGAAGCAACAGAAGTATGGAAAGAGGCAAGAGTGGTGCAGAAAGAGGGAAGAGAGGTGTAGAAAGAGGCAAGAGAGTTGCACACATAGGGAAGAGGGGTGCAGAAAGAGGCAGGAGGGGTGGAGAAAGAATTATCAGAGGTGCCGAAAGATGCAAGAGAGTTGCAGAAAGAAGCAAGTGAAGTGCAGAAAGAGGCAACAGAGATGCAGAAAGATGCAAGTGAGGTGCAGAAACAAGCAAGAGAAGTGCAGAAAGAGCTAAGAGAATTGCTGAAAGATGCAACAGAGGTTTAGAAAGAAGCAAGAGAAGTGCAGAAAGAGGCAAGTGAGGTGCAGAAAGAAGCCAGAGCAGTGCAGAAAGAACCAACAGAGGTGCAAAAAGAGGCAAGAGGGGTGCAGAAAGAGGTAGGAGGGATGCACAAAGAGGCAAGAGAGGTACAGAAAGAGGCAGGAGGGGTGCAAAAAGACAGAAGTGAAGTGCAGAAAGAGGCAATAGAATGGCTGAAAGAAGCAACAGAGGTGTAGAAAGAAGCAAGAGCAGTGCAGAAAGAGACCAGTGAGGTGCAGAAAGAAGCAAGAGCAGTGCAGAAAGTACCAACAGAGGTGCAAAAAGAGGCAAGAGGGGTGCAGAAAAAGGTAGGAGGGGTGCACAAAGAGGCAAGAAAGGTCCAGAAAGAGGCCAGAGGGGTGCAGAAAGAAGGAAGAGAAGTGCAGAAAGAGGCAAGAGAATTGCAGATAGAAGCAACAGAGGTGTAGAAAGAAGCAAGAGAAGTGCAGAAAGAGGCAAGTGAGGTGCAGAAAAAGCAAGAACAGTGCAGAAAGAACCAACAGAGGTGCTGTGCAGAAAGAGCAATAGAAGTGCAGACAGATTTAACAGAGGTACAGAAAGAGGCAAGAGATGTGCAGAAACAGGCAGGAAAGGTGCAGAAACAGGGAACCGGGGTGCAGAAAGAGGCAATAGAAGTGCAGAAAGAAGCAACAGAGGTGCAGAAAGAGGCAAGAGTGGTGCAGAAAGAAGGAAGAGAAGTGCAGAAAGAAGCATCAGAGGTGCTGAAAGAGGCACGAAGTGTGCAGAAAGAGGCAAGAGAAGTGCAGAATGAACCAAGAGAAGTGCAGAAAGAAGCAACAGCGGTGCAGAAGGAGGCACAAGGGGTGCAGAAAGAAAGGAAGAGAAGTGCAGAAAGAAGCAACAGAGGTGCTGAAAGAGACACAAAGGGTGCAGAAAGAGGCAAGAGAAGTGCAGAAAGATGCAACAGGGGTACATAAAGAGGCAAGAGTGGTACAGAAAGAGGGAAGAGAGGTGTAGACAGAGGCAAGAGAGTTGGACAAATAGGGAAGAGGGGTGCAGAAAGAGGGAGGAGGGGTGCAGAAAGAAGCAAGAGAGGTGCAGAAACAAGCAAGAGAAGTGAAGAAAGAGGCAAGGGAATTGCTAAAAGAATCAACAGAGGTTTAGAAAGAAGCAAGAGAAGTACAGAAAGAGGCAAGTGAGGTGCAGAAAGAAGCAAGAGCAGTGCAGAAAGAAACAACAGAGGTGCTGAAAGAGGCAACAGAGGTGCAGAAGGAGGCACGAGTGGTGTAGAAAGAAGGAAGAGGAGTGCAGAAAGAAGGAAGAGATGTGCAGAAAGAAGCAACAGAGGTGCTGAAAGACGCACAAGGGGTGTAGAAAGAAGGAAGAGAAGTGCAGAAAGAAGCAACAGAGGTGCTGAAAGAGGCATGAAGGGTGCATAAAGAGGCAAGAGAAATGCAGAAAGAAGCAACAGAGGTACAGAAAGAGGCAAGAGTGGTGCAGAAAGAGGGAAGAGGAGTGCAGAAAGAGGCAAGAGAATTGCAGAAAGAAGCAACAGAGGTGTAGAAAGAAGCAAGAGAAGTGCAGAAAGAGGCAAGTGAGGTGCAGAAAAAGCAAGAACAGTGCAGAAAGAACCAACAGAGGTGCTGTGCAGAAAGAGCAATAGAAGTGCAGAAAGAACCAACAGAGGTGCAAAAAGAGGCTAGAGGGGTACAGAAAGAGGTAGGAGAGGTGCACACAGAGGCAAGAGGGGTACAGAAAGAGGTAGTAGGGGTGCAAAAAGAAGGAAGAGTAGTGCAGAAAGAGGCAAGAGAATTGCTGAAAGAAGCAACAGAGGTGTAGAAAGAAGCAAGAGAAGTGCAGAAAGAGAGCAGTGAGGTGCAGAAAGAAGCAAGACCAGTGTAGACAGAACCAACAGAGGTGCTGAAAGAGGCGCGAAGGGTGCAGAAAGAGCAAGAGAAGTGCAGAAAGAGGTAACATAGGTACATAAAGAGGCAAGAGATGTGCAGAAACAGGCAGGAAAGGTGCAAAAACTGGGAACAGGGGTGCAGAAAGAGGGAAGAGAGGTGCAGAAATAGAAAAGAGGGGTGCAGAAAGGGGCAAAAGATCTGGAGAAAAAGCAACAGAGATGCTGAAAGATGCAAGTGAGGTGCAGAAAGAGGCAAGAGATCTGCAGAAAAAAGCAACAGAGGTGCTGAAAGAGGCAAGTGAGGTGCAGAAAGAAGCAAGAGAGGTGCAGAAAGAGGCAATAGAAGTGAAGAAAGAAGCAATAGAGGTGCAGAAAGAGGCAAGAGGGTTGCAGAAAGAGGAAAGAGAAGTGCAGAAAGAAGCAAAAGAGGTGCTCAAATTGGCAAGAGGGATGCAGAAAGAGGCAAGAGCAGTGCAGAAAGAATGAAGAGAAGTGCAGAAAGAAGCAACAGAGGTGCAGAAGGAGGCACGAGGGGTGCAGAAAGAAGGAAGAGAAGTGCAGAAAGAAGCAACAGAAGTGCTGAATGAGGCACGAAGGATGCAGAAAGAGGCAAGAGAAGTGCAGAAATAAGCAACAGAGGTACAGAAAGAGGCAACAGATGTGCAGAAAGAAGCAAGTGAAGTGCAGAAAGAGGCAACAGAGGTGCAGAAAGACGCAAGAGAGGTGCAGAAACAAGCAAGAGAAGTGAAGAAAGAGGCAAGAGAATTGCTGAAAGAAGCAACAGAGGCTTAGAAAGAAGCAAGAGAAGTACAGAAAGAGGAAAGTGAGGTGCAGAAAGAAGCAAGAGCAGTGCAGAAAGAAGCAACAGAGGTGCTGAAAAAGGCAACATAGGTGCAGAAAGAGGCACGAGGGGTGCAGAAAGAAGGAAGATGAGTGCAGAAAGAAGCAACAGAGGTGCTGAAAGAGGCACAAGGGGTGCAGAAAGAAGAAAGAGAAGTGCGGAAAGAAGCAACAGAGGTGCTGAAAGAGGCACGGAGGGTGCATAAAGAGGCAAGAGAAATGCAGAAAGACGCAACAGATGTACAGAAAGAGGCAAGAGTGGTGCAGAAAGAGGGAAGAGAGGTGCAGAAAGAGGAAAGTGAGGTGCAGAAAGAAGGAAGAGTAGTGCAGAAAGAACCAACAGAGGTGCAAAAAGAGGCAAGAGGGGTGCAGAAAGAGGCAGGAGGGGTGCAAAAAGAAGGAAGAGAAGTGCAGATAGAGGCAAGAGAATTGCTGAGAGAAGCAACAGAGGTGTAGAAAGAAGCAAGTAAAGTGCAGAAAGAGGCAAGAGAGGTGCATAAAGAAGCAAGAGCAGTGCAGAAATAACCAACAGAGGTGCAAAAAGAGGCAAGAGGGATGCAGAAAAAGGTAGGAGGGGTGAACAAAGAGGCAAGAGTGGTACAGAAAGAAGCAAGAGAGGTGCAGAAAGAAGGAAGAGAAGTGCAGAACGAAGTAACAGAGGGGCAGAAAAAGGCAAGGGAAGTGCAGAAAGAGGCAAGAGAATTGCTGAAAGAAGCAACAGAGGTGGAGAACGAAGCAAGAGAAGTGCAGAAAGAGACCAGTGAGGTGCAGAAAGAAGCAAGAGCCGTGCAGAAAGAAACAACATTGGTGCAAAAAGAGGCAAATGGGGCACAGAAAAAGGTAGGAGGGGTGCACAAAGAGGCAAGAGAGGTACAGAAAGAGGCCGGAGGGGTGCAGAAAGAAGACAGAGAAGTACAGAAAGAGGCAATAGAATTGCTGAAAGAAGAAACAGAGGTGTAGAAAGAAGCAAGAGAAGTGCAGAAAGAGGCAAGTGAGGTGCAGAAAAAAGCAAGAGCAGGGCAGAATGAACCAAAAGAGGTGCTGAAAGAGGCACGAAGGGTGCAGATAGAGCAAGAGAAGTGCAGAAAGAGGTAACAGAGGTATAGAAAGGGGCAAGAGATGTGCAGAAACAGGCAGTAAAGGTGCAGAAAGAGGGAACAGGGGTGCAGAAAGAGGCAAGTGAGGTGCAGAAAGAGGCAAGAGATCTGCAGAAAAAACCAACAGAGGTGCTGAAAGAGGCAAGTCAGGTGTAGAAAGAAGGAAGATAGGTGCAGAAAGAGGCAATAGAAGTGCAGAAAGAAGTAACAGAGGTGCAGAAAGAGGTCAGAGGGGTGCAGTAAGAGGAAATAAAAGTGCAGAAAGAAGCAAAAGAGGTGCTCAAAGAGGCAAGAGGGGTGCAGAAAAAGGTAGGAGGGGTGAACAAAGAGGAAAGAGAGGTACAGAAAGAGACAGGAGGGGTGCAAAAAGAAGGAAGAGAAGTGCAGACAGAGGCAAGAGAATTGCAGAAAGAAGCAACACAGGTGTAGAAAGAAGCAAGAGAAGTGCAGAAAGAGGCAAGGGAGGTGCAGAAAGAAGAAAGAGCAGTGCAGAAATAACCAACAGAGGTGCAAACAGTGGCAAGAGGTGTGCAGAAATAGGTAGGAGGGGTGCACAAAAAGGCAAGAGAGGTACAGAAAGAGGCAGGAGGGGTGCAAAAAGAAGGAAGAGAAGTGCAGAAAGAGGCAAGAGAATTTCTTAAAGAAGCAACAGAGGTGTAGAAAGAAGCAAGAGAAGTGCAGAACGAGGCAAGTGAGGTACAGAAAGAAGCAAGAGCAGTGCATAAAGAACCAACAGAGGTGCTGAAAGAGGCAAGTGAGGTGCAGAAAGAGGCAAGAGATATGCAGAAAAAAGCAACAGAGTTGCTGAAAGAGGCAAGTGAGGTGTAGAAAGAAGCAAGAGAGGTGCAGAAAGAAGGAAGAGAAGTGCAGAACGAAGTAACAGAGGGGCAGAAAAAGGCAAGGGAAGTGCAGAAAGAGGCAAGAGAATTGCTGAAAGAAGCAACAAAGGTGTAGAAAGAAGCAAGAGAAGTGCAGAAAGAGACCAGTGAGGTGCAGAAAGAAGCAAGAGCCGTGCAGAAAGAAACAACAGAGGTGCTGAAATAGGCAGGAAGGGTGCAGATAGAGCAAGAGAAGTGCAGAAAAAGGTAACAGAGGTACAGAAAGGGGCAAGAGATGTGCAGAAACAGGCAGTAAAGGTGCAGAAAGAGGGAACAGGGGTGCAGAAAGAGGCAAGAGAGGTACAGAAAGAGAAAAGAGGGGTGCGGAAAGGGGCAAAAGATCTGCAGAAAAAAGCAACAGAGGTGCTGAAAGACGCAAGTGAGGTGCAGAAAGAGGCAAGAGATCTGCAGAAAAAAGCAACAGAGGTGCTGAAAGAGGCAAGTCAGGTGTAGAAAGAAGGAAGAGAGGTGCAGAAAGAGGCAATAGAAGTGCAGAAAGAAGCAACACAGGTGCAGAAAGAGGTCAGAGGGGTGCAGTAAGAGGAAAGAGAAGTGCAGAATGAAGCAAAAGAGGTGCTCAAAGAGGCAAGAGGGATGCAGAAAAAACCAACAGAGGTGCTGAAAGAGGCAAGTCAGGTGTAGAAAGAAGGAAGAGAGGTGCAGAAAGAGGCAATAGAAGTGCAGAAAGAAGCAACACAGGTGCAGAAAGAGGTCAGAGGGGTGCAGTAAGAGGAAAGAGAAGTGCAGAAAGAAGCAACAGAGGTGCAGAAAGAGGCCCGAGGGGTGCAGAAAGAATGAAGAGAAGTGCAGAAAGAAGCAACTGAGGTGCTGAAAGAGGCACGAAGAATGCAGAAAGAGGCAAGAGAAGTGCAGCAAGAAGAAACAGAGGTACAGAAAGAGGCAAGAGAGATGCACAAATAGGGAAGAGGGGTGTAGAAAGTGGCAGGAGGGGTACAGAAAGAAGCAACAGAGGTGCTGAAAGAGGCAATTGAGGTGCAGAAAGAAGCAAGTGAAGTGCAGAAAGAGGCAACAGAGGTGCAGAAAGACGCAAGAGAGGTGCAGAAACAAGCAAGAGAAGTGCAGATAGAGGCAAGAGAATTGATGAAAGAAGCAACAAAGGTTTAGAATGAAGCAAGAGAAGTGCAGAAAGAGGCAAGTGAGGTGCAGAAAGAAGCAAGAGCAGTGCAGAAAGAACCAACAGAGGTGCAAAAGAGGCAAGAGGGGTGCAGAAAGAGGTAGGAGAGGTACACAAAGAGGCAAGAGGGGTACAGAAAGAGGCAGGAGGGGTACAAAAAGAAGGAAGAGAAGTGCAGAAAGAGGCAATAGAATTGCTGAAAGAAGCAACAGAGGTGTAGAAAGAAGAAAGAGAAGTGCAGAAAGAGGCAAGTGAGGTGCAGAAAAAAGCAAGAGCAGTGCAGAATGAACCAACAGAAGTGCTGAAAGAGGCACGAAGTGTGCAGATAGAGCAAGAGAAGTACAGAAAGAGGTAACAGGGGTGCAGAAAGAGGCAAGAGAGGTGCAGAAAGAGAAAAGAGGTGTGCAGAAAGGGGCAAAAGATCTGCAGAAAAAAGCAACAGAGGTGATGAAAGACGCAAGTGAGGTGCAGAAAGAGGCAAGAGATCTGCAGAAAAAAGCAACAGAGGTGCTGAAAGAGGCAAGTCATGTGTAGAAAGAAGGAAGAGAGGTGCAGAAAGAGGCAATAGAAGTGCAGAAAGAAGCAACAGAGGTGCAGAAAGAGGTCAGAGGGGTGCAGTAAGAGGAAAGAGAAGTGCAGAAAGAAGCAAAAGAGGTGCTCAAATAGGCAAGAGGGATGCAGAAAGAGGCAAGAGCAGTGCAGAAAGAACCAAGAGAAGTGCAGAAAGAAGCAACAGAGGTGCAGAAGGAGGCCTGAGGGGTGCAGAAAGAAGGAAGAGAAGTGCAGAAAGAAGCAACTGAGGTGCTTAAAGAGGCACGAAGGATGCAGAAAGAGGCAAGAGAAGTGCAGCAAGAAGCAACAGAGGTACAGAAAGAAGCAAGAGTGGTGCAGAAGGAGGGAAGAGAGGTGTAGAAAGAGGCAAGAGAGATGCACAAATAGGGAAGAGGGGTGCAGAAAGTAGCAGGAGGGGTGCAGAAAGAAGCAACAGAGGTGCTGAAAGAGGCAACAGAGGTGCAGAAAGATGCAAGAGAGGTGCAGAAACAAGCAAGAGAAGTGCAGAAAGAGGCAAGAGAATTGATGAAAGAAGCAACAGAGGTTTAGAACGAAGCAATAGAAGTGCAGAAAGAGGCAAGTGAGGTGCAGAAAGATGCAAGAGCAGTGCAGAAAGAACCAACAGAGGTGCAAAAGAGGCAAGAGGGGTGCAGAAAGAGGTAGGAGAGGTACACAAAGAGGCAAGAGGGGTACAGAAAGAGGCAGGAGGGATGCAAACAGAAGGAAGAGAAGTGCAGAAAGAGGCAAGAGAATTGCTGTAAGAAGCAGCAGAGGTGAAGAAAGAAGCAAGAGAAGTGCAGAAAGAGGCAAGTGAGGTGCAGAAAGAAGCAAGAGCAGTGCAGAAAGAACCAACAGAGGTGCAAAAAGAGGCAAGAGGAATGCAGAGAAAGGTAGGAGGTGTGCACAAAGAGGCAAGAGAGGTACAGAAAGAGGCAGTAGGGGTGCAAAAAGAATGAAGAGAAGTGCAGAAAGAGGCAAGAGAATTGCTGAAAGAACCAACAGAGGTGCTGAAAGAGGCAAGTGAGGTGCAGAAAGAGGCAAGATATCTGCAGAAAAAAGCAACAGAGGTGCTGAAAGAGGCAAGTGAGGTGCAGAAAGAAGCAAGTGAGGTGCAGAAAGAAGGAAGGGAAGTGCAGAAAGAAGTAACAGAGGTGCAGAAAGAGGCAAAAAGGGTACAGAACGACATAAGAGGGGTACAGAAAAAGGCAAGAGATGTGCAGAAAATAGGGAAAAAGGGAGCAGAAAGAGGCAAGAGGGGTACAGAAAGAAGCAAATGAGGTGCAGAAAGAGGCAACAGACGTGCAGAAAGAGGGAAGAGAGGTGCAGAAAGTAGAAGCAACAGAAATGCAGAAAGAGGCAAGAGAGGCGAAGAAGGAAGCAAGAGTGGCTTGCACACCATTAGTACCAATTTAACACCCCCATTTAACAATAAGTAACAGTTGACCATTCTAGGTTTGCAAAGGGCCTTCCACCACGCTCTAACACTTGTCGCTGCATTTTTGGTAACGTTTGAGCCGTTTGAGCTAGAAACAAGGCTTTTTTTGTTCAAATCTGCAGATTAGGGAGCAGATGATAAATGATGTGGCTAATGCAGGAAATGTATAATTGTGCGAAAGTCGGTGCAGCCAAACAGTCTCATAATTCCAGTGGCCCTGCTCATACCTCTGACTAGGTCCACAAGTGCTCCTCAGTGATTCCTTCTTTTTTGTCTCACTGAGTTCATAGTGGAGCTTCTATGGAAACGAGGAAGACTAAACCTGAGGTTACCACTCCACAACACAGACTACCGTAGCACATAATTACTCTCCAAAGCACATAATCCCACTCTACATAATTCCTATACACTAAATACCACATACTTTCTATCCACATAATTTCACTGCACAACATACCACATAATTCCACTACACACAATGTACATCCACTCCACTCCAAAAAACATTAGTAAAAACTTTTACATTTACAACGCCAATAGCTCTAACTCTCGCAAATATGAAACCTATTACATTGCAAACACTTCATTAACTAGTAGTCGCGTTTGCAGAGTGGTGGAGAAAGGGTGCTGGGCCTCCGACCAGCACTCAGGAATTCCGCTGCGTAGGATTTACAGGAGGTACCAGAAGGGCTTCTTGGCCCCCAAAGTCCCTCAGGAGTAAAGTGGACTTCATCCCCCATCCCGTAGTCTGCCAGGAGGCGCTTTTGCAGAGTGGTGGAGAAAGGGGGCATGGCCTCCGAAGACGTCTTAGAAATCCAACTGTGTGGGACTTACTGGAGGTAATAAGAGGAGTACTTGGCCCCCAAGGACATCCTTGGGGGTCAACTACCCCTCCTATTACCTCCAGTAATTACCACACAGCAGGATTGCTAAGTTCTCATAACAGGCCACGCCCCCTTTGCCCACCACTCTGCAAACGTGCTCCCTGGTGTGCTCTTCGATGGGGATTGAAATCCCCTTCACTGCTGGGGGTCCTTAGGGGCCAACTAGCCTACCTCTTACCTCCAGTAAGCCCCACACAGTGGGATTGCTGAGAGGTAGACACAGGCCACGCCCCCTTTCTCCACCACTCTGCAAACGAGCCTCCTGGCATGTTCTAAGTTGGGGGATTAAGTCCCCTTTCCTCCTGAGGGTCCCTAGGGGCCAACTAGCCCTCCTGTTACCTCCAGTAGGCCCCATACAGCTGGATTGCTGAGAGTGGTCCGAGGCCATGCCCCCTTTTTACACCACTCTGCAAATGCGCCTCCTGGTGCTCTGCTGCTCAGGGGATCAAGTCCACTTGTGTCCTGAGGTCCTCAGGACACAAGAGGACCTCATCGCTCCACCAGCAGTGCGCCAAGAGTCTTGTTTGCAGAGTGGTGTAAAAAGGGGCGTGGCCTCGGACTACCGCTCTGCAATCCAGTTGTGTGGCACTTACTGGAGGTACCTGGTGGGCTAGTTGGCACCCAGGACCCTCAGTAGGAAAGGAGACTTATTTCCCCAACTTAGAACGTGCCAGGGGGCGCGTTTGCAGAGTCATGCAGGGAGGGGTCGGGGCCTCCGGCGAGCTGCCGGTTTCTTTTTTCTATTTTATAAATGTGTTATTTTATGGGGGGGGTGCGTGCCCCCCCTTCCCTGGTCCACTTTTGGCCCCGGGGACCTCATCCTCCGGTGCCTGACAAACTTGTTGATTTTTTAAAAATTTTGGGGAGGGGGGTCACGTGGCCCCCCTCCTCAGGCCAATTATGGCCTGGGGACCCCATCCCCCGGGGCCGGCCTTTCCGTTTAAAAAAAAAAATTATTATAACTAAAGGGGAGGAGGGCCGCGTGGTCCCCCTCCCGGGCCACTTCTGGCCCTGGGGACCCCATCCCCAGGGCCGGCCCTTAGCGTTGGGGACAATGGGGGGAGCCACAATGCCCCAACGGTCCCAGCCAGCAGCCCACCTCCTGCAGGAGCCGGCATTGCTTTTGCACAAGGGGAGCTGCTGACATGCAGCTCCCCTTGTGCAAAAGGAATCTGCTTTGCCTTTTGGAAGCGAGAGCAGGTTTCCTGCTCTTGCTTCCAAAAAGCAAAGCAGGGTTTGCTATGGCAGGGCGGGAGCTGTGCTCCCGCTCTGCCATAGCAAACTGCAATGTCCCGGGGGTGGGCACCCCGGGACATTGCAGGTGCAGGCCCTGGGTTGTGGCGGTCCCCAGGGCCATAAAGGGCTCCATGAGGGGGTCGCGTGCTCCTCTCCAACATGTAAATAGCCCCGGGGAGGTGGTGGTCCCAGGGACGGGGGTCCGCAACAGACCCCAGTATTTACATATTCGATGCCCCAGGAATGTGGCAGTCCCCGGGGCAGTGTGGGGGGGCTTGAGCACCCCCACACTAATTATTAGTTATAGCCCCAGGGGGTGGCGGTCCCTGGGGCTTAGGGGGGCCCATGAGGCCCCCCCACCCAATTTTAATAAAGCCCCGGGGAGGTGGCTGTCCCCGGGGCTTCGGGGGCCTGCGAGGCCCCCCGCCCTTATTTAAATAAAGCCCCGGGAGGTGGCGGTCCCCGGGGCTGCGGGGGGGCCGCATGCCCCCGCGCATAAATTATAAAGCCCCGGGGAGGTGGCAGGCCCTGGGGCTGTGAGGGCCCCCATGGGCCCCCACACCATAATTTACAATTGCCCCCGGGACCTGGCCAACCCGGGGGCTTTTTAACAAACGAAGCGCGGGAGCCTGCGCTTCATTTTTTTTAAATAATTTCGGCCGAATTCGCACACCCAGTGCGAATTCGGCTGAAATTATTTTAAAAAATGCGTTTTGGCCCTGGGGGTCCTTGTGGGACCCCCTGAGCAGGCCTAGGGGGTCAGGGTGTTTCTACCCTGCCCCCTTTTCTTCATTTTTCAATTTTTTCCCCCTTTTTCTTGTGACTCGGTTACCGAGTCACAAGATGGCTGCCAACACTTCCTGGTTTGGAGTGTTGGCAGCCAATCAGAGTGAAGCTCGTGCTTGGGAGGAGTCGTGACTCCTCCTCGGTACTTTAGATATCATTATTTTTATTTCTTAAATTTCTCAGCAACTACTGAACGGATTTACACCATTCAAAAAAAAGAGTGGTTTCTGAACCAAGAGCTACCTTTTTTGCCAAATTTGGTGTAATTCCGTTCAGCAGTTCGGGCTGTAGCCATGTCTAAAGTTTCCTATGGAAATTAACATGGGGAAAACGCGTTTTGAGACCCCCCTTTTTTATCGGCCCCCGCTTGACGAATCACCCCGAAACTTTCAAGACAGGAGCTGACCGGACCAGGTCATTAGTTTAAAAATTTTGCGAAGATTCGTCAAACGATGCCAAAGATATTGGCAAAAGAAAAAACACCTTTTGAATAGAAACAAGGTCCTGACTATAACTACCTACTGGTGACCACTAGTAGGTTATATATATATATATGGAGTATGAAACAGAAATGGAATTAAACTCCTCTGCAGAATCATCCTCACAAGACCTGGAAGTAGTCAATCTCGCCAAAAAAATGCTCTCATATGTAGAGATTAATCTATTAAAACGAGGTTTAAATATTTGTCCAGCGAACAACATGGACTTGGCCCAAGTAAGAGTTGACTTATATAAATATATCCGCAAAATCAAATTGGTGAAGATCTTTGTGGAAAATCCCAAAATGGCGAATTACAAGAAAAAGATTACCCTACCCAATATGGAACTATTAGCTAAAGATTCGGAGGGTCTTATAGCATTAATAGAATTGGACCAAGATCTCAATTCACAAAGTACAGACCTAGAAGTACATTGTACACAGTTGGGAGCAGGAACCAGTGGTCAAAAGGCAAAATCAAAATTCTATCCCCAATTGCCACACGGAAATAAAATCGACCTTTTTCATGGGGCTGTAATCAAAGAACTATACCAAATGAACCACACGAAATATACAGACAACTTGTCCAAAGGGGAACGAATGGCATTAAAAGATCTTAAAAAAGATGACAGCATTGAAATTAAAATGGCAGATAAGGGAGGTAATATCATTGTCATGGATAAGGACCAATATTTACAAGAGGCGCATTCTCAATTAAGAAACAGAGAATATTATGAGAGACTCAAGGAAGATCCGACAAAGAAATTCAAATTGGACTTGGATCAAAAAATAACTATGTGGAAAAACAATAATCTTTTGGATGAGGATGAGGCGAAATATTTGACAACAGAGCATCCTAAAACAGCTACTATATACTTTCTCCCAAAGATTCATAAACACCCCACCAGACCGCCAGGGAGACCAATCATCTCGGCAAAGGGAGCCCTATTGGAACCTATAGCCAACTACCTGGATATCTATTTGCTACCTTATGTAAAAAAGTTAACATCGTATTTACAAGATACTGGGGACCTGTTACAACATATACAAGAAATTCCATGGGCAACCACATACAAACTGGTATCAATGGATGTAATATCGCTTTACACAAACATTAACAATGAGATTGGTCTAAATGCTTGTGAATTTTTCTTGCAAGAACGCAATATCCAATTTTCCAATCACAATAAAATGTTAATGGAGATGATCCGGATTTGCCTCACAGAAAACATATTCATGTTTGGAGATGAAATCTATCGGTAGGTGAACGGTACCGCGATGGGATTTTCATTCAGTCCCAGTTATGCGTGCCTCACCATGGGATGGTGGGAGTGCAACCTGGCTTGGAACTCAAACAATGATCACTATGTCAAAAAGATCGTCATGTGGCTGCGCTACATTGACGACTTGTTCATCATATGGGATGGAAGTAAAGAAGAGTTTGCAGAGTATTTTGAGGTTCTAAATAACACGGAGACCAAATTGAAATTCACCTACAATATAAGTGAGGAAAGAGTCATTTTTTTAGACACTGAAATCTATATCCTTGAAAATCAAGTCCATACCACACTACACCATAAGAGTACGGCAACGAATGCCATTTTACATGCCGAAAGTTTTCATCAACCGAGCACAATTAACAGCAGTCTGTTCGGAGAATTTTTAAGGATTCGGAGAATTTGCTCCCAAGATGAAGAATGGCAAAAGAATAGACTGGCAACCACTGCTAGATTCAAGAAGCGTAAATATAGCCCTAAAGTGATACGTGCTTGCCGACAGAAAACAGAAAAGTTAGTGAGAACAGAACTAATTAAAGTAAAAAACCAACAGCAGGAACAAGAGGAGAAGAATCAAGAAATTCGCCTAACAACGACATTCTCTACAGAAAATAAACAAATCAGTAAAATACTGCGTAAGAACTGGAATATACTACAGTTAGACCCTACAGTTGCAAGGCTAGTAGGAGACTCCCCTAGCTTGACATATCGAAGAGCAAACAATTTAAAGGATCAATTAGTCCATAGCCATTTTGAAAATACAAGACCGAAACATTGGCTCAAAGCGACTGGATTTTTTAAATGTATGAACTGCAAAGTTTGCACCATTGCTAAAAACATCAAAGAAATCGAAATGGCTAATAAAAGGATGTGGAAAATAAACCAACTGATCACATGTAGGAGTCAATTTGTGATTTACATTGTCGAATGCCCATGTACATTAAAATACGTGCGCAGTACCATCTGTGAATTAAAAAAGCGGATCCTTGAACATGTAAGGGCAACGATTAACACTGATAGAAGCAATGCCATTGCTAAGCATATGGAAAAAGAACATGGAAGCAATTGGAAAGAGCTCAAATTCTACGCAGTAGAACAAGTGGAACTCAATGCAAGGGGCGGTGACAGAGAGAAGATTCTGAGACAAAAGGAATCCAGACATATTTTAAATTTTCGTACACTGACCCCTAAGGTATTGAACCAAGACGAGGAATTACATTCACACTTGTAATGACCTGGTGTTCGAGACTTCTAATGAGACTGTACCTAATTTTAAATTGATTGGAATTTAATGTAATGAATTAACACACAAAAATACCTTTCACTTCCTTGCTTCTCTTCCCTTTTTTCCGTTTTTTATTCATCTCTTCATCTTCTTTTCAATCTTTCCCTAATTAATCACAGATCAATGAATAGAAATCATCAGTGAATTGCCTTGAAATTGTGAAATATTAGCTGTAGAACTATCGATGGTGATGCAAGGTACCCTATCAACTAGTTGAATGAGAAGTAGTCAAATTAATGAGCTTTATCGGACTGGTTATTGGAAACCATATTGAGGCAGGACTGCCCACTGGAGGGCAGATAGTAGGCATAGGAGTCTTTGTTTAATTGTTTATGTGATTAGAAGACATTTTAAATGTTATAAAAGCCCATTGGAGGGCAAACGAAAACAGTCAGTAAGTAGAAAAGTCCTTGCCAAATAGGCCCACTGGGGGGCGTATGGACAGATAAATCGCCATATCAAAAATGCACTAAATTGTAATAATACCGCAAATATTACCATTGAAGAAAAATGATTTTCAGATTTCAAGATGTAAACAGGGTGACACATTGGTGTATAAAAATATGGATTGATCGAATGAACTTGTTAATAATTTTCAATATTTTAAATTGGGTTAATGATGACAGCAAATGGAACGTATTTGAAAAAAACTGCAAATACCACAATGCAAAGTGACAGAATACAGGATATGATGTCAGCCTGTTTAAATAAGATCCGAAAATGCCGCCGTTTTGTGTTGTTTTGTCCCAGTGAGCAAGATCTCGGCTGAGATCGAAATGCGTAGGGGTTGCTGGCATGCTGTAAATAAACACCCCATGGAAAAGCATAATTGACTGGACTAAATTATTGCGGAAACTGTGAGTGCGGGAAGAATCCCATTCTGGGAAGTTTTGCTTGGAATTGTAACGGCGAGGCTCTGCCGTACTTCATCGCACCGCCGGAGAGTGCCCGAAGGTCGGGAAAGTGGGCCACACCTGGAAGGAATATATATATAGATATATTTATATATATATATATATACACATATTGTCATCAGTGATGTCATCAGTGATGTCACTGACCATGTCATGAATGATGTAATATGTGATGTCATCAGCAGTGCATTGTGAGGGCGTGAGTTATAGTTAGCTGAACTAACTATAACAGTGGAATTTCTATGGTTTTGTACGAGTGAAATGTCCAGCTAACTATAACGTCCCTGAAACCTATGGTTTTTTCAGTGAATTTCAAAGGTTTTTTAAATGCTAATTTCTAACTATAACGTCCCTGAAACCTATGGTTTTTTCAGTGAATTTCTAAGGTTTTTAAAATGCTAATTTCTAACTATAACGTGCCTGAAACCTATGGTTTTTTCAGTGAATTTCAAACGTTTTTTAAATGCTAATTTCTAATTATAATGTTCATTAAACCTATGATTTTTTCAGTGATTCTAAATTATCATTCCATTCTCAACCTAGTGAAAACAGCCAATATCGACAGTTTTCCAACAATAGCTTCCGCAAAAGAATTCGCCACAAATGAGAGCGACAACTAACGCTAATAATATGCAGAGTAGGCGTTCCCGTGCAAAAATAACACGAAAACACCATTTCCCGATATTTTCAACGAGCAGCCAAATCTGGGGTGCGATCCAAAAACAGGCGATAAGCTGCGTTAGCAGTAGGAATGTAACATCTGCCCTTTACTGGTGTAAAGCAGGATGTCTACCTACAGTGTGAAAGGGAGCCCAGCCCAGAACCACATCTGAAGACCAACACATGTCATAGAGCTACTGACCATGCAGCTCCGACACCCAAGAAGGCCACAACACCCACTGCCATCACCCTCAGGACCTCCCCCCGGACCACCCCCTCCCTACTACCACGAGGCAGCGCAGAACAGGACAGCGGACCTTCCCTCAGCCACACAATAGCTGAATCTTGGGAGATGTGGCAACCAAGTATGTGTGAAGGACGCAAGTCACCCATCAATAACAATGCACACAATACCAAGTGTAGTGGGGATGTGGTGGACAGACCTCACTATGCAGAGCACAAACCTCTTCATGTGGACATATACTGCTGGTGCTTGTAGTGTTGTGGACAATAGACGCAACCATTTTACCTCAGGCAGTGGGGAAGATCTCGGTCATGTAGCTGTGTTGTCCCCCCCTGGAAGCGGAGTGTGCTGGTCCAACGTACGCCACTCCTGTGTAGGAGTATGAATAAATAGACTGGGGCTCTGGGCGTGGTTCACTTGTGGGAAGGCCAAAGCATCTGCCAGGGCGGCTGCCCTCACCCTGCCACGAGGCCTCCGCCGTGACCGCCGGCCTCCTCGACACAGGCCCCCTGCGAACCCAGCAGCAGAGCACCACAGACTTATGTCTGTACCGACTACTGCCTTCGATCTACATTGCGGACAGCAGGGCTCACAATTCAGATCAAGTCACGATTGCAGATGACGCACTCCAGTAGGGAAGAGACATTGATCCCAGTGCGGCCCGCCCGGACCACGCATCATCGCAGACTGCGCACACACTGAGTGCTTCAGGTGCCACTAACTCAGTGCACCACAAGTCAATGCCACGTGGACCTATTAAGACAGAATTCATTAGGCAAAAGACATTGCTACCAGTGCGGCCCGCCCGGACCACGCATCATCGCAGGCTCCACATACGCTGGTTGCTTCAGGTGACACTAACTGTACAGCTCAACTCAACGCCACGTGGCTGTGGGCCCTTGCTGACCGCTGCCTCCGGCCTACACTGCGGTCATCAGGGCTCACATTTAAAATTGACTCTTGATTCATTAATTGCAGAGTCCAGTAGCCAACTAAGTATTACGTCCCTAAAACCTACATAATATCCTTTTAGTATCCTTGCTTCAAGAACTTGTTTTATATCAGTTATAGCTTCAGTACAATGACCAAATTCATCTTGCAAGTCCAAAGGAACACTGAATCGCAGTCTACACTGCGGACAGCAGAGCTCAAAATTTGAATTCAGTCTTGATTTATTAATTGCAGACAGAATTGTACTCTATGTCCTCGAATTTTGTCAAGAGGATGTGACAAAAAGCATTCCTTGATGTCTGTGCTGACTATTGTCTTCGATCTACACTGCGGTCAGCAGGGCTCACAATTCAGATCGAGTCGCGATTGCAGATGACGCAGTCCAGTAGGCAAGAGACATTGCATCATCGCTGGCTGCGCACATGCTGAGCACCACACCTACCACTAACTCTATGCAGCTCAATTCAACGCCACGTGGCTCTGGGCTCTTCCTGACCACTGCCTCCGGCCTACACTGCAGTCAGCAGGGCTCACAATTCAGATCGAGTCACGATTGCAGATGACGCAGTCCAGTAGGCAAGAGACATTGCATCATCGCTGGCTGCGCACACGCTGAGCGCCACACCTACCACTAACTGTATGCAGCTCAAGTCAACACCACGTGGCTGTAGGCCCTCCCTGACCGCTGCCTCCAGCCTACACTGTGCTCAGCAGGGCTCACAATTCAAATTCAGTCTTCATTCATTAATTTCAGAGTCCAGTAGGCAACTAACTATAACGTCCCTGAAACCTACATATTTCGACAGTGTATTCCATAAATGTTTCATCTTTTGTTCCATACACCTACACTGCGGTTAGCAGAGCTCACAATTTAAATTGAGACATGATTTATTTATTGCAGACAGAATTGTACTCTATGTCCTCGAATTTTGTAAACAGGAAGTGACTAAAAGCATTCTTCGATGTCTGTGCTGACTACTGCCTTTGATCTACACTGCGGACACCAGGGCTCACAATTCACATCGAGTTGCGATTGCAGATGACTCAGTCCAGTAGGCAACAGACATTGCTCCCAGTGCGGCTCACCCGCACCACGCATCATAGCTGGCTGTGCACACGCTGAATGCTTCTGATGCCCTTATCTCAGTGCAGCACAACTCATGGACCCTTTATGATACAATGTTTTGTGTATAATTTCACATCTGCTGCCCCTACCTCAGTGTACCACAAGTCATGGACCCTTTACGATACAATCTTGTGTGTATTATTTCACATCTGTTGCCCCTACCTTAGTGCAGCACAAATCATTGACCCTTTATGATTGAATCTGTGTGTCTGATCCAATGATTACTGTTGTACTTGTTGCCAGCACCAACCATTCCCGGAGGGCTGGCTTACACTAACCCCACACGCATCCAGCACAGACGTCACTGGACATGTGACCCTGGTAATAAAAATGAGTCGAGCGCACGTGCCCGTACCCAGTTCCACTATCTATCTGTGTCCGTGTGTTCATTATGTATGCAAGATGCCGCCCCTGGGCCCTACCACATTACATTGTGCTGTGGACAGCGTATGCAACCATGTTACCTCTGGCAGTGGGGAAAACTTCGGTTATGTAACTTTCTCTCGGTCATTGTACAAGTACGTACGTAGAGACTGGATCATTAGAGTACTGCAAGGAGAGTGTATAGTGAATTTATAAGTGCTTGGGGATTGGCGGAGTAATTGTATAAGTACATATGTTGGCGCAGCCTAACCCCGAACACAAGCTTGGCTCTAATTGGCTGCCCTCCATGTGCCAAAAACTGAAACTTGAACTTTGCATGGCCCTGTATTGCTACAGCTGCAACACTCCACTGAATGTACAATAAACATTCATATCCACACAGATGTGTCATGTCCACCATCTTTCATGTGTGGAACTATGGATGAATGTAGGGTCAGTGATTCCCCGTACCTTCCATGTTGGCCATGTTGTGGAACTTGGCTCACAGAGTGACACATTGGCGCTTGCGACCCGGGTGACGTCAGCACTATAACAGGGATACACGCATCAGTTGATTCCTCATACAGCCCAGGACGGAGCCACGCCCATAGCTCCGGAGTCATTCTTCACAGCCTCACGCAGGACTGGCAAACGCCAGGCCAGCCCACTCCGCTTACGCTTACAGGGAAGGACAACAACGCTACATGGCCCAGATTTTCATTGCAGTGATCTGCTGGTCACACCCTAGTTGTCAGTACGCCACAGCCACTCCCTCACGGCTAGTATACACCCACACCACACCCATCCAGCACAGGCGTCACAGGACACGTGACCCTGCCAATAAAAAGACCGGGAGCACGTGCTCGACGCCATTTCAGAGTTGCTCGCACTGGATGCACTGCGGCCGGCACAGGCACACCGGCATGGGACGGTGACTTTCGGTCCACTGAGGTACGGGTACCGTAACTGCTGAGCGGGTGTGCAGCCTGCGGTGATGGCCTGTCCCGGCGGTCTGGACAGCTCAGGTTTTGTGTGCCCTGCTGGACCGCAGTGTAGGCCTGAGCCATCAGACAGCGCAGGCCTACCGCCACGTGGCGTTGCCTCGCTGGTCACAGAGTTAGTGGCACCTCAAGGGCTGAGCGGGTGTGCAGCCTGCGATGAAAAGCCCGGTGCACTGGTATGTCCTCTGCCATGGCGAAATCAAGACCCAGCACCAAATGTGAGACCTGGTGGCCTGCGGAGCGGGGCTGCATGATATGCAGGGTGCCATGTCCGCGGGCCCGGGCTTGGGGCTTGCAGCGGCACGTGGTAGGCCCTCTTTTCTACACGCAGGTTGCGAAAGGTGAGCAGAGAGGCTTGTTAGCGCAGCGGCGGGCATTGACCTCTGGTCAGTGGGAGTGGATGGGGTGCAGCAGCCTGGGTGCGCAGCGGCGGACAGTCACCTCCGGGCAGAGGGAGTGGATGGGGTGCAGCAGCCTGGGTGTGCAGCGGCGAGCAGACACCTCTGGGCAGTAGAAGTGGATGGGGTGCAGCAGCCTGGATGCACACAGGCGGGACAGAGAATTAGGCGTGTGCAGTTGTATGCACTCTGCCATTACTGATTCCATACTACGTTTCAGATAAGTAAGCCTGAGGGCTCCACTATGTCCCGGCATGTGGTTGGAGACACACCGGTGACGGAAAGGTGAGCTGTGAGGGTTTTGTCCACAGTGTGGGCACTCACTGTCCCTCTCCATCTCTTCCTTTCTCTCCCTCACACTCTTTCTCTCTCTCTCTCACTCTATCTCTTCCTCTCTCTCACACTGTTTTTTTCTTTCTCTCTCTCTACCTCTCTCTCTCACTCTTCCTCTGTTTCTCTCTTCCTCTTTCTCACACTGTTTCTCTCTTTCTCTCTCTCTTCCTCTCTCTCACTGTTTCTCTCTCTCTTCCTCTCTCTCTCACTTGTTCTCTCTGTCTACCTCTCACTCTTTCTTTCTTTTTCTCTCTCTTCCTCTCTGTCACTCTTTCTCTCTCTCTCTCCTTTGATGGACGCATGACGCACAATATTATCTTGCCTTTTGCCTAGCAGGCTGTGATTCACAGATTGACGATCCCCCCCGACACGGACCTCCCGCCACGAGGCGATGACTTCAGTTCCACTGAGTTAGTGCCACCAGAACTGAGCACGTGTGCAGCCTGTGAGAATGCGTGGCCATCCTGCAATCAACACCCACTTTGAATTGTGAGCTCGGCTTGACCACGTGTACGCAACGCCCGAGGAGGTTGCTTCGGCACGTGGTGGACCCTCTTAGACACACGCCGGTGGCGGAAGGTGAGCAGAGAGGCTTGTTTCCGCAGCAGCGAGCAGTCACCTCTGGGCGGTGGGAGTGGATAGTGTGCAGCACCCTGGGTGCACAAGAGTGGGCAGACACCTTCGAGCAGTGGGAGTGGATGGGGTGCAGCAGCCTGGGTGCTCAGGAATGGGCAGTCACCTCCGGGCAGTGGGACTGGATGGGGTGCACCAGCCTGGGTGCACAGCAGCGTGCAGACACCTCTGGGCAGTGGGAGTGGATGGGGTACAGCAGCCTGTGTGCGCAGAGGCGGGCAGACACCTCTGGGCGGCGGGAGTCGATGGGGTGCACCAGCCTGGGTGCGCAGGGGCGAAACAGAGAATTAGGCATGTGCAGTTGTATGTACTCTGCCATTACTGATTCTATACTATGTTTCAGATGACTAAACTTGAAGACTGCACTATGTCCCGGCACGTGGTTGGAGACACACTGGTGGCAGAAAGGTGAGCTGTGAGGATTTTCTCCACAGTGTCAACACTCACTCTCCCTCTCCATCTCTTCCTTTCTGTCACTGACACTCTTTCTCTCTCACTCTCTATCTCTTCCTTTCTCTCTCTCACACTCTTTCTCTCTATCTATCTATGTCTTTTCCTCTCTCTCTCATTCTTTCTTTCTCTCTCTTCCTCTCTGTCTCACTCTTTCTCTCTCTCTCTACCTCTCTCTCACACTGTTTCTCTCTTTCTCTCTTTCTCTCTCTCTTCCTTGTATCTCACTCTTTCTCTCTCTCTTCCTCTCTCTCTCACTCTTTCTCTCTTTCTCTGTCTTCCTCTCTGTCTCACTCTTTCTTTCTCTGTCTCTTCCTCTCTCTCACTCTTTCTCTCGCTCTCTCTCTCTCCTTTGATGGACGCATGACGCACAATCTTATCTTGCTCTTTGTCTAGCAGGCTGTGATTCACAGATTGACGACCCCCCCGATACGGACCTCCCGCCACGAGGCGATTACTTCAGTTCCACTGAGTTAGTGCCACCAGAGCTGAGCGCGTGTGCAGCCTGCGATGATGCGTGGCCATCCTGCAATCAACACCCACTTTGAATTGTGAGCTTGTCTTGACCGCGTGTACGCAACGCCTGAGGAGGTTGCTTCGGCACGTGGTGGACCCTCTTAGACACACGCCGGTGGCGGAAGGTGAGCAGAGAGGCTTGTTTCCTCAGCAGCAAGCAGTCACCTCTGGGCGGTGGGAGTGGATAGTGTGCAGCACCCTGGGTGCACAAGAGCGGGCAGACACCTCCGAGCAGTGGGAGTGGATGGGGTGCAGCAGCCTGGGTGCACAGGAGTGGGCAGACTCTTCTAGGCAGTGGGAGTGGTTGGGATGCAGCAGTCTGGGTGCGCAGGAACGGGTAGGCACCTCCGGGCAGTGGGACTGGATGGGGTGCACCAGCCTGGGTGCACAGCAGCGGGCAGACACCTCTGGGCAGTAGGAGTGGATGGGGTACAGCAGCCTGGGTGCGCAGAGGCGGGCAGACACCTCTGGGTGGTGGGAGTCGATGGGGTGCAGCAGCCTGAGTGCGCAGGGGCGAAACAGAGAATTAGGCGTGTGCAGTTGTTTGTACTCTGCCATTACTGATTCTATACTATGTTTCAGATGACTAAACTTGAAGACTGCACTATGTCCCGGCACGTGGTTGGAGACACACCGTTGGCAGAAAGGTGAGCTGTGAGGATTTTCTCCACAGTGTCAACACTCACTCTCCTTCTCCATCTCTTCCTTTCTGTCACTCACACTCTCTCTCTCTCTCACTCTCTATCTCTTCCTTTCTCTCTCTCACACTCTTTCTCTCTTTCTATGTCTTTTCCTCTCTCTCTCATTCTTTCTTTCTCTCTCTCTTCCTCTCTGTCTCACTCTTTCTCTCTCTCTCTACCTCTCTCTCACACTGTTTCTCTCTTTCTCTCTCTCTTCCTTGTATCTCACTCTTTCTCTCACTCTTTCTCTCTCTCTTCCTCTCTCTCTCTCTCACTCTTTCTCTCTTTCTCTGTCTTCCTCGCTGTCTCACTCTTTCTTTCTCTGTCTCTTCCTCTCTCTCACTCTTTCTCTCTCTCTCTCTCCTTTAATGGACGCATGACGCACAATCTTATCTTGCTTTTTGTCTAGCAGGCTGTGATTCACAGATTGACAACCCCCCCGACACGGACCTCCCGCCACGAGGCGATGACTTCAGTTCCACTGAGTTAGTGCCACCAGAGCTGAGCGCGTGTGCAGCCTGCGATGATGCGTGGCCATCCTGCAATCAACACCCACTTTGAATTGTGAGCTCGGCTTGACCACGTGTACGCAACGCCTGAGGAGGTTTCTTCGGCACGTGGTGGACCCTCTTAGACACACGCCGGTGGCGGAAGGTGAGCAGAGAGGCTTGTTTCCGCAGCAGCGAGCAGTCACCTCTGGGCGGTGGGAGTGGATAGTGTGCAGCACCCTGGGTGCACAAGAGTGGGCAGATACCTCCGAGCAGTGGGAGTGGATGGGGTGCAGCAGCCTGGGTGCACAGGAGCAGGCAGACTCCTCTAGGCAGTGGGAGTGGATGGGATGCAGCAGTCTGGGTGCGCAGGAACAGGCAGTCACCTCCGGGCAGTGGGACTGGATGGGGTGCACCAGCCTGGGTGCACAGCAGCGGGCAGACACCTCTGGGCAGTGGGAGTGGATGGGGTACAGCAGCCTGGGTGCGCAGAGGTGGGCAGACACCTCTGGGTGGCGGGAGTCGATGGGGTGCAGCAGCCGAGTGCACAGGGGCAAAACAGAGAATTAGGCGTGTGCAGTTGTATGTACTCTGCCATTACTGATTCTATACTATGTTTCAGATGACTAAACTTGAAGACTGCACTATGTCCCGGCACATGGTTGGAGACACACCGGTGGCAGAAAGGTGAGTTGTGAGGATTTTCTCCACAGTGTCAACACTCACTCTCCCTCTCCATCTCTTCCTTTCTGTCACTCCCTTCTTTCTCTCTCTCTCACTCTCTATCCCTTCCTTTCTCTCTCTCACACTCTTTCTCTCTTTCTATGTCTTTTCCTCTCTCTCTCATTCTTTCTTTCTTTCTCTCTTCCTCTCTGTCTCACTCTTTGTCTCTCTCTCTACCTCTCTCTCACACTGTTTCTCTCTTTCTCTCTCTCTTCCTTGATCTCACTCTTTCTCTCTTTCTCTCTCTCTTCCTCTCTGTCTCACTCTTTCTCTCTTTCTCTGTCTTCCTCTCTGTCTCACTCTTTCTTTCTCTTTCTCTTCCTCTCTCTCACTCTTTCTCTCTTTCTCTCTCTCTCTCTCCTTTCATGGACGCATGATGCACAATCTTATCTTTCTTTTTGTCTTGCAGTCTGTGATTCACAAATTGTCGAGGGATGACACGCCATATCTGTACCTACTTTTATTTTGTTGTTTTGTTTAAATAAAATGTTATATATGTAAATCCATAGATGACTGAGATTCTTATTTGTCCAACCTCACATGCATCTTCTTTACTATAATTGTGCGACATCATCCAATTTGCTACGTTCCAGAATTCCTAAGGTTGCTGTCACATTTGTTTGTGTGGTTGGGGGTGAGGGGGGATGGCAGACAAGGGGCTGGTGGCGGGGGGTGTCGGAGCAGTGTTGGGTGTCCAAGCTGCATGATCGTTGGCTCCATTGCATCTGTTGTCATTCACTTTGAAAGTTAAAATTATTGTCTCAAATACTTAACCACTACTACAAAACACATAACACACCTTCTTAATTTCTAATTTACCTTCGTAGTTGGTATGCAGATTTCAAATGTCACAAACGCATGCAATTCTTTTCTTGTCACACAGTACATGTAATGCACCGCTTTCATCAAGAATGGAACCAGTAATGGCACAATTTCCCTGTTGATCCACACATAAATATATGTAAAGAACAAATCAGAATAGTTCCTTATTTTTTTTAGATTGCAAAACCTCTCTTTATTGGTTATTTTTTAACTTTCCATATAAACAGTTTTTTAAGGACACATACAGGTGAAAAGTTCAAGGTATTGTATCAACACTTTCTAGAACATTCTACGACACATGCAGGTTAAAAGTTCATCATTTTTTTAAACCTACAGATATTTTTTTTTGCAACATTTTCTCCAACATTCAACGGCACGTGGAGGTCAAAAGTTCACCATTCTTTCAAGTTTGAACTGCACCTTCCAAATACAATTAGCAGGTGTGGTTGAGCTGAGCAAATTTCATCCTATAATATGTACTCCACGTATAAACTGCTTTTTTATTAACCAATCACAAAGATGCTTTTCTTCAAAACTAATATACACCCTACTTTTTAGGACACAATACATTTCATCTCCCAATCGGTTAGCGTTTTGTATGTAAAAAAAAAAGTAGTTCCCCATGTTTAAACATATCTCTTATTCTACGAATGGACTGCATGAGCTACAGACATTGATCCATATCTTCTAGCCATACCTTCAAAATGCTAGTGTGGATTGTAGGACATAGCTATGTTTTCTGATGCAAGAGGTATGCTGAACAGAGACGTATTGACTTAGACCTAGGTTTACAAAATGTGCACATTAAATGGTTTGCACAGAAAGGATTGAAGTGGCACCAATTGCTCCCTTTGGTTAAAACCTGTTTGCATCTCGAGCACCCTGATCTCATGATTGTACACTGTGGTGGTAACGACCTAGGCACATTGACTGGGGTAGGTTTGGAAATGCTTATGAAGGACACCTTTGGACAATTGATGTTACTTTTGCCTCAAACTGTCTTTGCATATTCCAATATATGCCAAAGACAGAAGTGGAAATGGTCAAACCAATTTTGTCATAAGATTGAAAAATCTAGGAAGAATGTTAGCAAAGCTGTGTCTGCATACCTCAGAGAACATAGAATGGGGTCGATTTACAACAACAACATATGTTTTGATATGGATGATATCTACAGAAGTGATGGAGTACACTTCACAGATGAGGGAAACCGAGTTTTCCTGATTAACCTGAAGCTGTGCATTCGCACTTACATGTAGCTCCAACTATTAAACACAAGGGCTCTTTTTAGATCCGCCTTATATTCCCAATTTCGGCTCGCAGAGTGTCAGCTGCGGTTCGGCTAGCAGAGGGACACCTGCGGGCCGTCGGGCAGGCTCGCAGAGGAAGAGCAGCAGCCCGTGGGCTCAACTCGCAGAGGGAGACCTACGAGCCGTTGGCTCGCAAAAGCACAGCACTGTACTGGCTCGCAGAGGGAGAGCTGTGGCTGGACTCGCAGAGGGAGACCAACGGGCCAACAGGCCTGCTAGCAGATACACAGCTATTAGTTAACGGGCTGGCTCGCAGAGATACAGCTGCGAGCCCTCCGAGCTGCAACCCGACGAGCTAACTCGCAGAGGGAGAGTAACGGGTCGACGGGCCTGCTAGCACAGACACAGCTACGAGCTAACGAGGTGGCTCACAGAGGTAGAGCTGCGGGCCCGATGGCTCGCAGACACAGAGCTGCGAGCCGACGGACTGGCTTCTAAAGGCATAGCCGCGAGCTGATGAAGTGGGGAGAGGGAGCGTAAAAGGAGTATCTCGCACAGACAGAGCTGCGGTATATTTTTAGTGTTGCCCCGCAGAGGTAGAACTATGGATCTGATGCCTTGTAGAGGGAGAGTTGTGAGCTGACGGACTGAATCACAAAATGGCTGCCAACACTTCCTAGTTTTAACAGTTTGCAGCCAATGAGCCGCAAGCTTGTGCTCATAACGCTTCAGCCAATCAGATGTCAGAATTCTTAAATATGGATATCTGAAAAATTTGATATTTCTCTGAAACTACTGAACGGATTTACCCAATTTAAACAAAAGCGTGCTTTCTGGACCAAGACCTTTCTCTGTGCCAAATTTGGCGTAATTCCGTTTAGCAGTTTGACCTGTAGCCTTGTCTAAAGTTTCCTATGGAAATTGCATGGAGAAAACACGTTTTGGGACCCCCCTTTTTTCTTAGCCCCTCGTTGACGGATCCCCCCCAAACTTTAAAGATAGGAGCTGACCTGAAAAGAGGAACTTTTTGGAAAATTTCATAAAGATTCGTCAAACGACGCCAAAGTTATAAGCACATCAAAAAATGCTTTTCCTATGGAAACGTGGTCCTAACTATAACTACCTACTGGCGACCGCCAGTAGGTAATATATATATACATATATATATATATATATATATATATATATATATATATATATATATATTCACTGAAAAAACCATAGGTTTCAGACACGTTATAGTTAGAAATTAGCATTTAAAAAACCTTTGAAATTCACTGAAAAAACCATAGGTTTTAGGGACAGTTATAGTTAGTTGGACATTGCACTCGTACAAAACCCGTGAAATTCCCCCGTTATAGTTAGTTCAGGTAACTATAACTCGCGCCCCCGCAATGCACTGCTGATGACGTCACATATTACATCACTCATGACATGGTCAGTGACATCACTGATGACATCACTGATGACATCTCAAATTACATCACTGATGACATCACTGATGACATCATCCATGTGATAATTTGATGCATCTTCTCACACCCTAATATAACTTTTGATACACCCACTGTAAATTACAGACTGCCATTGTCAAAACCATAGACACTCCAATACCAATTACTATATACACACTCACTGATTCTTAGGTCTACACACACACATCTACTCACTCACCCGTACAGTCACTCATACTTATAGTCACTCAGTACAGGACTATTATATGCACTCATACACCTATATAAACACTCACACACCGCCACTCATCCATAGAGGTACTCACACACCTAGTCAGTCATGCAAAAAATTAAGCACACACCCATTTACTCACCTATACAGTTATACACACACCAACTCACTTACTCATACAAATACTAGCACATTCTTCAGTGATGTCATCAGTGATGTCACTGACCATGTCATGAGTGATATAATATGTGACGTCATCAGCAGTGCATTGCGGGGCGCGAGTTATAGTTACCTGAACTAACTATAACAGGGGAATTTCACGGGTTTTGTATGAGTGCAATGTCCAACTAACTATAACTGTCCCTAAAACCTATGGTTTTTTCAGTGAATTTCAAAGGTTTTTAAATGCTAATTTCTAACTATAACGTGTCTGAAACCTATGGTTTTTTCAGTGAATTTCAAAGGTTTTTTAAATGCTAATTTCTAACTATAACGTGCCTGAAACCTATGGTTTTTTAAGTGAATTTCAAAGGTTTTTAAATGCTAATTTCTAACAATAACATGCCCCGCCCCCTCCCTTCACCACTGTGCAAACGCGCCCCGTGGCGCGTTTTAAGTTGGGGGATTAAGTTCCCTTGAATCATGAGGGTCCCTGGGGTCCAACTAGCCCACCCTGTACCTCCAGTATGCGCCAGGGGCTGCGTTGCCGAGAGGTGTTCAGAGGCCAGGCCTCTTTTTACACCTCTCTGCAACGCAGCTCTGTGGCGCTTTCTGGACGTACCTGGTGGGCTAGTTGGCCCCCAGGGACCCTCAGGATTGAAGGGGATTTAATTCCCCATCTTAAAACGCGCCACGGGGCCTGTTTGCACACATGTCACCTGAAGCCCCGCCCCCTCCCTTCACCACTGTGCAAACGCGCCCCGTGGTGCGTTTTAAGTTGGGGGATTAACTCCCCTTGAATCCTGAGGGTCCCTGTAGTCCAAGTAGCCCACCATGTACCTCCAGAAAGCGCCACAGAGCTGCATTGCAGAGAGGTGTAAAAAGGGGCGTGGCCTGGACCACCTCTCTGCAACCCAGCCCTGTGGCGCTTACTGGAGGTACCTGGTGGGCTAGTTGGCCCCCAGGGACCCCCAGTCTTGAAGGGGAATTCATTTCCCAACTTAAAACGCACCACAGGGCCCGTTTGCAGAGTGTTGCTGGGAGGGGGCGGGGCCTCGGCACGATCGCGTGTTTTTTTGTTTTTTTGTTTATTGGAAGGGGGGCTGTGTAACCCCCCTTCTTTTTACTTTTTTGGGCCCTGGGGACCCCATCCCCCAGGGCCTGACCCCTTTTTTAATGTAAAAAAAAAAAAATGAAAGGGAAGGGGGCCACGTGGGCCCCCCTGCCGTGGCCAATTCCGGCCCCGGGGACCCCATCCCCCGGGGCATGGCCAGATTTTCTTTTTTGTTTTATGGAGGGGGGCTGCGTGGCCCCCCTCCTGAGGCCTCTACTGGCCCCGGGGACCCCATCCCCCGGGGCCGGCCTTTATTTATTTATTTATTTTAAATTGTCATTTTGGGGAGGGGGGCCGCGTGGCCCCCCTCCCGGGCCACTTGTAGCCCCGGGGACCCCATCCCCCGGGGCTGGCCCTCTCCGTTGGTGAACGTGGGGGGGTCCCCAATCCCCCCATGGTCCCGCCGGCTCCCCGCGTCCTGCGGGAGCCGGCATTGCTTTTCCACATGGGGAGCTGCTAACATGCAGCTCCCCGTGTGGAAAAGCAATTTGCTTTGAATTTTGGAAGAGAGAGCAGGTTTCCCTGCTCTCTCTTCCAATATCCAAAGCAGTTTGCTATGACAGGACGGGAACCGCGAGGCTCTCGTCCTGTCATAGCAAACTACAGTGTCCCGGGGGTAGGCACATCGGGACACTGCAGGAGCCGGTCATGGGGGGTGGCGGTCCCCAGGGCCACCACAGGCTCCAGGAGGGGGGCCGCGCGGCCCCCCTCCCAACATTGGCAAAGCCCCGGGGAGGTGGTGGTCCCCGGGGCTCCGTAACGGACCCCCATATTTAAAGATTTAGTGCCCCGGGGAGGTGGTTGTCCCCGGGGCGTGTGGGGGGGCTGGAGCCCCCCCACACAACTAATAATTTTAAAAAAAGAAGCCCCGGGGGGGTGGCGGTCCCCGGGGCTGCGGGAGGGCCGAGAGCCCTCTCGCACCATTTATTTTTAAAGCCCCGGGGGTGGCGGTCCCGGGGCTTGGGGGTCCTTAGAGGCCCCCACATAAAATATAAACCCACCCCCGCATGCCCCCGGGACTTGGGCCACCCGGGGCAAAATAGCATCGAAGCGCGGAGACCACGCTTCGATTTTTTATCGGCGGGATCCGCGCACCCTAAGCGCATCCCGCCGATTTAAAAAAAAAAATGCTTTTTTCTGCCCAGGGGGTCCTTGTGGGACCCCCTGAGCACACCTAGGGGGTCAGGGTGTTTCTACCCTGCCCCCTTTGTGCGTTTTGCGCACTTGTTTCTTCTGCCTCGGTTCTACCGAGGGACAAAATGGCTGCCAACACTTCCTGATTTGGAGTGTTGACAGCCAGTTGACAGCCAATTAGCATGCAGCTCGTGATCGGGACGGTGTGCGCAGGGTGCGCTCAGGGTGCACGGATACGACGCGGCCATAGATATATATGTGATTTTACTTGTGATTTTCTCAGGAACTACTGAACGGATTTACACCATTTAAGCAAAAGGCACGAGTCTGAACCAAGGGCTACCTCTTTGCTAAATTTGGTGTAATTCCGTTCAGCAGTTCGGGCTGTAGCCGCGATGAACGGTTCCTATGGAAAAATGAATGGGGAAAACACGTTTTGGGACCCCCCTTTTTTCTCGGCCCTCGCTTGACGAATCACCCCGAGACTTTCAGGATAGGAGCTGACCGGAGCGCCCCAACAAGTTGGAAAATTCGTCAACCGGCGCCAACGTTATTTCAAATAGAATGTTGCGTATTTCCTATGGAAAATAGGTCCTAACTATAACTATCTACTGGCGACCGCCAGTAGATAATAGATATATATATATATATATATATATATATATATATATATTCTGCTCCAAAGGTTGTCCACCAGGTGAGTAGCACTCGATCAGCAGCTTTGTTTATGAAAGGCAGGGACGAGGATCCGCTTGTAGAAGCTGCTCCATAATGGAAATGCCTGACGCGTTTCGAAGCTCCATATGCTTCTCTTCAGAGGCTTGAACGGAGACAGTGTGTGCAAACGCTAAACCCACTTCGCCATTTTCATATTGCACACCCACCAATGGGAATCATAAACAAAGCTGTTGATCGAGTGCTACTCACCAGGTGGACAACCTTTGGAGCAGAATGTAATACGCGGCCGTCCTGCCGCGGAGTGTGCACCACCCCGTAATGTTATGGGGGCCACCCGACATGGTAACTATCATGTCGGCTATGTGGGCCAGCAGCCGCAAACAGGATTGAGGACGAGTCCACTTGCAGGGTCCATACAGGACAAGATTTGTGTGCTATCCGGACCACATTTCCCACAATGCACAGTCTCATTCGAGCTTCCCATTGGTGGGTGTGCAATATGAAAATGGCGAAGTGGGTTCAGCGTTTGCACACACTGTCTCCGTTCAAGCCTCTGAAGAGAAGCATATGGAGCTTCGAAACACGTCAGGCATTTCCATTACGGAGCAGCTTCTACAAGCGGATCCTCGTCCCTGCCTATCATAAACAAAGCTGTTGATCGAGTGCTACTCACCAGGTGGACAACCTTTGGAGCAGAATATATATATATATATATATATATATATATATATATATATATATATATATATATATTTTAGGCTGTATTAGTGTTCGGTTGAAAGTTTAAGTGGTGATATGTGACTGGGTGTATAATTGGCTGTATTAGTATGTGCCTGGATGTATCAGTTTCAGTATCGTAGTGTTGCTGGATGTGTCAATTGCTGTATCGGTGTGGGCCTGGGTGTGTCAGTGGCTATATCAGCGTGTGCCTGGGTGTGTCAGTGTCTGTAACAATGTGTGTCTTGCTGTGTCGGTTGCACAAACCAAACCATCGGCTCTCAGTATTGGTGATATTCCGTTATTACAGACAGTACATGAATTAGTAGAGGTTGAAACTAATATTGATGATCCATGTATGAATATTGAATTTGATATGGATCTAGGAGGTGACACAGATTTTAGACCGAAATCGGTGTTCATCCCACAGATCAATAATGACGCCATTAATTGCTTTGAAAAGGAATGATCAAGGAGCTTGAGAAATTGGAATCACGCCAAATTAGTAACACCTTTAATCTGAAAAAAGCACATCAGGATGCCATTAAAGAACTAGAAATGTATGAAGATATTGTGATAAAAAGATCAGATAAGGGAGGGAATGTCGTCATTTGGCCTCTTGATATGTATCTTGAGGAGGGCATTGGACAACTATCTAATAGTGAGAGATACTGCCTTACATCAAAAGCTGAATATGATTTGGCAATAACAGAGACGATGGATAAATTAACTCATTGGAGAGACAAAGGTCTCCTAAATCAGAATGAATATCTTTTTCTGAAATGTAAAAATCATAAAATTCCGGTTCTATACTTATTGCCGAAAATACACAAAAATGCGAATAAACCGCCAGGTAGACCAATTGTTTCCTCCAGAGAAAGTGCACTAGAAAACATCTCGAAATATGTCGATTTTTTTCTTCAACCGTTGGTGCAGTCCCTGCCATCATTTATAAAAGACACAGGTGACTTCCTCCGTATTATCAATGAGATCACTTGGGAGGAGGGTTACCTACTGATGAGCATGGACGTTAGTAGTCTCTATACCTGCATTCCCCAAAACAAAGGTATACAGGCCTGTAGACATTTTATGAATAACAGGTCTTTATCATTTCTACACCACACTGAGATGATCCTAGAGATGATCCAGTTATGTCTACAGAACAACTTTTTTCTCTTTGATGAGAAGATGTATCGTCAAATCCAGGGAACGGCGATGGGAACTTGCTTTGCCCCCAGCTTTGCAGGTTTGTACCTCGGCTGGTGGGAGAAGCAAGTAGTCAGTAACAGCAGACAGTATATTGACCACGTCGTTCTCTGGGTACGTTACATAGATGATATTTTTTGTATCTGGAAAGGTACAGATATCCAGGCACAGGAATTTGTCACAATGTTAAACCAGAACTCACTTAATCTACACTTTACAAGTGAGACTAATACTACCATCATTGAATTCTTAGATTTTCAATTAGAAATTCGGGATAATAAAATCTCAAGTAAACTTTTCCGGAAAGCCACTGCGGGCAACAGTTTGCTTCATGAGAACAGCTGCCATCCTAAAAACCTCATTCATAGTATCCCCTATGGGGAACTCATGAGGGCTAAACGGAATTGCAGTACTAAAGAAGGCTACCTAGAAGAAAAAAGTACTATGATCAAAAGATTCCAAACACGTGGATATAATAACAAAATTATCCAAGTAAAGCTGCCAGTAAAGTGGATAATATAACTAGGCAAGAATTGCTGGTCCCTAAAAACAAAGATAAAGTACCACAAAAGGAACAGATAAGATTTATTACCAAATACAGCAGTCAGGCGTGGGAAATTAAGAAAAGCCTACTCAAATTTTGGGATATTCTAAAAGGGGATGACGACCTGAAAGAATATGTAGGTAATAGTCCCTCCCTCACCTTTAGGAAACCTCTATCCCTAAGCGACTGTCTTAGTAAAAATCTTGTCAATCGTACGAAGAAACATAGTAATATCCAAGGATTCTTTACTTGTAATCAATGCAAAGCGTGCAAATTTAGTACTAGTTGCAAAACTGTCAGATTATGTAAAGAGAAACCCCCGTATATTATTAAAAAACATGTTTCTTGTAACACAGAGTATGCTATCTATGCACTGAAATGTCCTTGTGACAAGGTTTACATAGGCAGTACCATCCATAAATGTAAAATAAGAGTTCTTGAACATCTTCGGGCTATTAAAAACAATGTAAAACAGTATCCAGTAGCACGACATTTCAATTTGTGTCATAAACAAAATGCTAACCTGCTAAAATTTTGTGTTCTTGACTGTATACCACTCAGAATTAGAGGAGGAGATAGAATCCAGGAACTGAGGAGAAGAGAGTCAAAAATGATCATTAAATACAGAACTATGTCCCCCATTGGTTTGAATTTAGATGAAGAGATGTCAGTCCATTTGTAAGCAACCTAGTACTATATCTATCGATATAATTACTCTTGATGTTTTTAAAGTTTGTAGTTGTTTTCATTATATTTGTTTATATGCACTTTAACTATCTTTAATCTCTTGTCTGTTTGGTCTATTACAGATGCTGTAAGGGGAATGTGGAAGAGCTGAAATATCTTATCACTTTATTTTGCTCATTATGTTGAGTTAAGATGGAAATCATATGCTCACTTGAGCTATGACGTATATATTTTGTCATTATAATTGTATGCGATTGCCCACTGGGGCTGTGGACTTCTTCTTTTTTGATAGCATACATCATGTCTAGTAATTTAGTGTGATACGCTGGTAGAACCAGGAAATGATATTCAATGCCCACTGGGGCTGTGGACTTTTGATGCGATTATGTATCTTACAACATTTATAACACAACATGATTTATTGACTATCACAAAGACTGACATTAGTCACAATAACATGTTACTATGGTTTATATACTTGTCGTCTTGTTTGAGCATTTATATTAGTAGTGGTGAGATTAATTATGGATATTTATCCCTTGAAGTAGAGATTTATTTATGTTATCTCTGCCTTTTCCCCAACTTTTTGCACTTAACAACTTTATTGTACACCATGCAATGAACAAACAGAAGTATGTTGTTTATATCTATTGTGTAAACTAAGCACTATGTCACTTTAAAAGAAAGCGAAAACGCACTATTCACTGCCCGTGAGAAAGGAGTGCTGTTTAACTCCGAAACGCGTCGGGACCTAGACGCCGTGTAAATAAACACTTTATGGAATTGAGGCCACGGCTCCGGTGTTTTCTTTCGTAAAAGAACTGACAACCGGTTAGTGTTTGGATATTAAGGGGTGGCTACCCTGCCGTGTTGCCCGCCGTGTAAAGAGGCTTAGGAACAGCCGTTGACGTGTGGATATATATATATATATATATATATATATATATATTATCTACTGGCGGTCGCCAGTAGATAGTTATAGTTACAACCTATTATCCATAGGAAATCCGCGACATTCTATTTGCAATAACGTTGGTGTCGGTTGACGAATCTTCGCGAAAGCTTCCAACTTGTTGGGGTGCTCCGGTCCGCTCCTACCCTGAAAGTCTCGGGGTGATACGTCAAGCGGGGGCCGAGAAAAAAGGGGGGTTCCAAAACGCGTTTTCCCCATTCATTTTCCATAGGAACCTTTAGTCGCAGCTACAGCCCGAACTGCTGAACGGAATTACCCCAAATTTGGCAAAGAGGTAGTCCTTGGTTCAGACTGGTGCCTTTTGCTTAAATGGTGTAAATCCGTTCAGTAGTTCCTGAGAAAATCAAAAGTAAAAGTACATATATATCTATGGGCGCGTCGGATACGCGTACCCTCAGCGCACCTGCTGCGCACCCTCCCGATCCACGAGCTGCATGCTAATTGGCTGTCAACACTCCAAATCAAGAAGTGTTGGCAGCCATTTTGTCCTCGGTAGAACCGAGGGACAGAAACAAGTGCGCAAAGCGCAAAAAGGGAGCAGGGTAGAAACACCCAGACCCCTAGGTCTGCTCAGGGGTCCCACAAGGACCCCTGGGCAGAAAAAGATATATATTTTTTTAAATCGGCGGGATGCGCTTAGGGTGCGCGTATCCCGCGAGAAAAAAAGAAACAAGTGCGCAAAACGCACAAAGGGGGCAGGGTAGAAACACCCTAACCCCTAGGCCTGCTCAGGGGGTCCCACAAGGACCCCCTGGGCAAAAAGCATTTAAAAAAAAAAAATATATTTTTAAAAACGATCGGGCCCGCAGGCCCCGCCCCCTTCCTTCACCACTCTGCAAACGCGCCCCTGGCGCGTTTGCAGAGGGAACAATTCCCTTGAATACTGGGGTCCCTGGGGGACAACTAGCCCACCAGGAACCTCAATATGTGCCAGGGGCTGCGTTGCAGAGACGTTTAGAGAGGCCACACCCTTTTACACCTCTCTGCAACGCAGCTCTGTGGCGCTTTTGGAGGTATATGGTGGGCTAGTTGGACTCCGGGGACCCTCAGGATTCAAGGGACTTAATCCCCAACCTAAAACGCGCCACGGGCGCGTTTGCACAGTGGTGAAGGGAGGGCGGGGCTTCAGGTGACATGTGTGCAAACAGGCCCCGTGGCGCGTTTTAAGATGGGGAATTAAATCCCCTTCAATCCTGAGGGTCCTGGGGCCAACTAGCCCAACAGGTACATGCAGAAGCGCCACAGAGCTGCGTTGCAGAGAGGTGTAAAGGGGTGTGGCCTCTCTACACGTCTCTGCAACGCAGCCCCTGGCGCATATTGGAGGTTCCTGGTGGGCTAGTTGGCCCCTAGGGACCCTCAGGATTCAAGGGGACTTAATCCCCCAACTTAAAACGCGCAACGGGGCGCGTTTGCACAGATGTCACCTCAGGCCCCGCCCTCCCTTCACCATTGTGCAAATATTCCTCTAAAATCAGCCGAAATACGAATTCCGATTTACTCACCTGTTATCAGGAGAGACCTCAGTGCTGCATCTTTCAGCCCAGTACTGGTCCTGAAAAGTAATTTTAACCGTACTTACCAGTAACTTGAATTTCCTTCCATAGGCTAACATTGACTGGTTTCACTTGGAAATTCTTCTAAGTGTGGAGTTTTGGAACTTTAAAATATTCCTCTAAAATCAGCCGAAATACGAATTCCGATTTACTCACCTGTTATCAGGAGAGACCTCAGTGCTGCATCTTTCAGCCCAGTACTGGTCCTGAAAAGTAATTTTAGCCGTACTTACCGGTAACTTGAATTTCCTTCATAGGCTAACATTGACTGGTTTCACTTGGAAATTCTTCTAAGTGTGGAGTTTTGGAACTTTAAAATATTCCTCTAAAATCAGCCGAAATACGAATTCGATTTACTCACCTGTTATCAGGAGAGACCTCAGTGCTGCATCTTTCAGCCCAGTACTGATCCTCAAAAGTAATTTTAACCGTACTTACCAGTAACTTGAATTTCCTTCCATAGGATATCATTGCCTGCGTTTTGCTGGAAAAGTCTTCTAAGTGTTGAGTTTTGAAACATACAAATATTCCTCTAAAATCAGCCGAAATCCGAATTCTGATTTACTCACCTGTTATCAGGAGAGACCTCAGTGCTGCATCTTTCAGCCCAGTACTGGTCCTGAAAAGTAATTTTAACCGTACTTACCAGTAACTTGAATTTCCTTTCATAGGCTAACATTGACTGGTTTCACTTGGAAATTCTTCTAAGTGTGGAGTTTTGGAACTTTAAAATATTCCTCTAAAATCAGCCGAAATACTGAATTCCGATTTACTCACCTGTTATCAGGAGAGACCTCAGTGCTGCATCTTTCAGCCCAGTACTGATCCTCAAAAGTAATTTTAACCGTACTTACCGGTAACTTGAATTTCCTTCATAGGCTAAGATTGACTGGTTTTCAGCAAAAAAGTTTCAAAGTGTTGATTTTCACAAACTACAAATATTCCTTAAAAATCGCCTGTATGACTTAAACGCATTTTTTCAACTGTTTACAGGAGATGCACCAGTGCTGGATCCAGGATCCAACACTGAGTAAGAAAAAGTAACAATAACAGTTTTTACCTGCTAAGTGAATTTCCTTCCATAGGATAACATTGGTGATTCTATGAGAAAAAGTTTCTAAGTGTCAACTTTTAAAATACAATAATATTCCTTAAAAATCACGACTGTAACCAAAACGCTTTTACTCAACTGTTTACAGGAGATGTAGCAGGACTGAATCTAGGATCCAGTCCTGTGGTTACAAAAGTAATCCATAAAGTAACTAATTGCATTTAACTAGAAATTCACATTGAGCTGAATGTTGCATTGTGTTTGAAAATGTGTTGCCCATTGCAACAACTGTAACTACTGTACTTAAAAGTCTATTGCCTATCTGCAAAGTATTTAAACTAAAGTAATTCATTCTGAGAAAGTATTTTTTGTAATGTAATGTATAATGTAATTACAATGTAATTTAAAAAATAAAATATGTAAAAAAAAATGTTTCTAAAAATGTAGTAAATTAGTATGAAAAAAATTAATATAAAAATTAATACATTTAAAAATTGTCATTTACAAAACCTTTGAAATTCACTGAAAAAACCGTATGTTTCAGGCACGTTATAGTTAGAAATTAGCATTTAAAAAACCTTTGAAATTCACTGAAAAAACCATAGGTTTCAGACACGTTATAGTTACAAATTAGCATTTAAAAAACCTTTGAAATTCACTGAAAAAACCATAGGTTTCAGACACGTTATAGTTACAAATTAGCATTTAAAAAACCTTTGAAATTCACTGAAAAAACCATAGGTTTTAGGGACAGTTTTAGTTACTTGGACATTGCACTCGTACAAAACCCGTGAAATTCCCCCGTTATAGTTAGTTCAGCTAACTATAACTTCGCGCCCCGCAATGCACTGCTGATGACGTCACATATTACATCACTCATGACATGGTCAGTGACATCACTGATGACATCACTGATGACATCTCAAATGACATCACTGATGACATCATCCACGTGATAATCTGATGCACCTCCTCACACCCTAATATAACCTTTGATACACCCACTCTAAATTACAGACTGCCATTCGCAAAACCATAGACACTCCAACACCAATAACTACATACCCACTCACTGATTCTTAGGTCTACACACACACATCCACTCACTCACCCGTACAGTCACTCATACTTACGGTCACTCAGTACAGGACTATCATATGCACTCTTACTCCTATATAGACACTCAAACAACGCCACTCATCCATAGAGATACTCACACACCTAGTCAGTCATGCAAATAATTAAACACACTGCCATTTACTCACCTATACAGTTATACACACACCAGCTCACTTACTCATACAAATAGTAGCACATTGTTACGCTCTTATACAATCACTGATATAAGCACACAATCATCCATACAGCCACTATCACAATCACTCACTCTTGCTTATAGCTATTTATATACTCCAACACACATATATACTGCCTTTCACATATGTGGTTACTCACACATGTACCACTGGGACATACATTCACTCACTAACACACTCTTACACACACTTACCCACCCATACAGTCTATCACAGATGCACTCTTGAAACCATCCACCCAGTGAATCACCCACTCACACATCTATGCACAGAGTTGCACACACCCCTCCCCACACAAACACTCAGGCACCCATACAGATACTCAGACAAGCATTCAATAACTCATATGAGACACTCATTTAGCTATTCACAAACACATGCAGCCACTTACACAGCAACAGACAGACGGATACAGACATACACCCAGTTTAGTCACTAACCCATGCATTCAGTAAGATACGTTAAATCACTCACTTATAGAGTCAGTCACGCACCTACTAAATCATCCATACAGACACTTACACACCCACTCATTCTTCAGTACGTCTTTTCCTATATATTTTAAAAATATTTAAACTTTACAGAAACACACAGTCACTGGATGATGTCATCAGTGATGTCATTTGAGATGTCATCAGTGATGTCACTGACCAGGTCATGAGTGATGTAATATGTGACGTCATCAGCAGTGCATTGCGGGGGCGCGAGTTATAGTTAGCTGAACTAACTATAACGGGGAATTTCACGGGTTTTGTACGAGTGCAATGTCCAAGTAACTAAAACTGTCCCTAAAACCTATGGTTTTTTCAGTGAATATATATATATATATATATATATATATATATATATATATATATATATATATATATATATATATATATATATATATTTTAGGCTGTATTAGTGTTCGGTTGAAAGTTTAAGTGGTGATATGTGACTGGGTGTATAATTGGCTGTATTAGTATGTGCCTGGATGTATCAGTTTCCAGTATCGTAGTGTTGCTGGATGTGTCAATTGCTGTATCGGTGTGGGCCTGGGTGTGTCAGTGGCTATATCAGCGTGTGCCTGGGTATGTCAGTGTCTGTAACAATGTGTGTCTTGCTGTGTTAGTGTCTGTATTCATGTGTGCCTGGGTGTGTCAGTGCCTGTATCAGAATGTGTGTCGGTGTTTGAGAGTCTGTATCAGTGTTTGACTGAATGTCTAAATGGCTGTATTGATATATGAGTGGGTGTGTCATTGGCTGTATAAGTATGGTGTGTCAGCATCTGGGTGTGTCAGCCTCTGAATCGGAGTGTGGCTGGGTGTGTCAGTAGTTGTATCAGTGTGTGCCTGGTTATGTCAGTGTCTAAAAATCTGTACCTCGATGTGTTTTTATTAGTGTGTATGTGGGTATGTGAGTGGCCATATTAATGTCTGTCTGTGTGTGTACCCTGAAAATGTAATCTTATGAAACAGTGCTGAAAAAAGTAATTAGTACAATTCATTGCTTCAATAGATGATGCCATACATCTTTATGAAAAGAAAAAAAAACACTCAAATATGAGTTATTACTACAATTTATAAAATTATACAATATAGTTACAATTTTAATAATGCATTGCTTCATATTAACAAACAAATTGCTACTCAATTCTTATGCTGTAATCATATGCTACATTACAATTAACCATTTTATTTTCTCGTTTTTACTGTTCTCAGTTTCTATATTCATACACCATAAATGTACTGTTTAAAGAACCATCATTGAACAGTGGGGAAAAAATCATTAAGATTGTTGAAAAAGAAAACTGCACACTATGTTACAGCAATGTAGGTTCAGTGTGCATTGTTCTCACTACAATTTATTAAAAGTTTGTTTTACCAATACTTGCACTACTAAGTTGAGAAATCTTATGCTGAAAATGGACCCTTGTTATCAGAACTACTAATAAGCACACCAGCACATGTTAAGCCTTATAAAAACATCACCCCTGGTAGGCCGAATTATGTCATAAATAATTATAATGGATCTATAACAAATGCACTATACCACTTTCACAACTGTAATCCTTCTTAGAACTTCGGTTGTAGAAATAAAAGATAAGAACTAGGTAGCTTAAAAGGCAGTTTTTTCTTGAATTTAAGATTGCTATCATTACATTCTGTCCATCCACTTTAACTTTTTACATAGACAGTGTAGTGACTAGATTTAGCAGTCACTCCTTCATGAAATATGATAGCCATAGTAGTATATGTTCTTTTAGAAATAGATATTTGTCCTGCTTTGAAATTTGTAATCTCTGGTTCCATTTTACTTCCATCTGCTCTGCTTCAGTGTAGCATTAAAATAATATATTTCCCACTTCTTCGTAGACATAATGTTGACATGAGATCTGATTGACAATTTGAAAGATATTGGGGCATATTAGCAAGACCCACGTTAACATTACGCATTTATCGGCAGGAAACTGCTCACAACGGCGATAATGGGTTTGCTGTACAGCGCTATAGAATATCACAGAAGCCCAGGTTAGAGTGCAGGACATCCAACCTGGGCTTCTATTGAACTCCTAACGCATATTAGCCGAACGCCCATTATCGCCGTAGTTTCCTGCCGCTAAACGGCGATAATTTTAACGTGGGTCTTGCTAATATGCCCCATTGTTTTGTGTAGCTTGTTTGAACAACCTGCTAAAAGACACAGTTTTGCAATCTGGTGATGTTAAATAAAGAAATCACTCCAAAACTATTTCTGTACTTGATGTAAATGAGTAATCTTCACACTCATGGTTCCATGAGTAAGTCCAAATAACTCATCAATAAAGCATTCTTGTTCTAATACTCCAAATATTACCATTATAAACTCTTGCGCCTCCTGTTGAGTTTTGGAGTAAACTGTACAGATCCACTGCATAGAATATGTTGTAGTCCTATCAGTACGTAAACATTTAAACAAAGCACACAGTACGGAACACAATCTCTTCTATGGTTTCTGTTCAATTGCATATACAAGATGAGGTAATTGAAATAGTACATTAAGAACAATATTTGCATTGACACGAGAGGGGTTTGAGAACTGGTAACCAAGAATATCCCCCTCATTGGTAATATTTTTTTCTTAACAACTTCTTTCTTCGCTATCATTTCTTTCTTTCCAATGACATCATTACACTCCTTTGGAAGCTTTCACTATGGACAGATGATGCATTTTTCATAAATGGGATACTGTCCTAAATGAAGAGCATAAACACTTCTTAATCAATTGTATTCTTAAACACATCTTGGATCAACACTTAATTTGCTGTCATCAAATGCAACCAAATACAAACCGAACAATGTTCTACCTCAAGATAAGGGCTACATATGACATTCCTTCCTTAAACATTGTACTCCCAACATTAACCAATGCTGAATGTACACTTAAACCTTGAGATTTCATGAATACTTGCAGCATATGCTAGAGAAGCTGGAAATTGTTTCCGTCGCACATATAAGCCTTTCACAAGCAAAAAACATACAATGGCTCTTCCAATCTGCTTTACGCTATTAGTCTGATCAAATGTAATTGCTTGGTACTCTATCCCAGTCCTATTAGGAAAGTTAACAAAATCAATAATTTCACCCATGGCACCATTAACTATTCCTTCCTTAACATTTAATTTTGGGCACAAAATTACTCTACAATTCTTGTATACACTTAAACATTTCTCCAATTCTGCAGTTTTTGAAACAGATTTTTCAAACAAATCCAATTTTGTTTGCAATCTTTCATTTAGGAATACTGTGATGCCCTGGTATTCCATTTTGTCTATCGCCGTCAGTTCCAAAATTTCTTATTTCTTCAATTGCAGCAATTCTTTGTTGAAAGAGTCACAGTCCGCTTGTGTGTGCATTAGGCACACAATTAGTTTTCCTTCTTGAATGAAAGTGTACATTATCTCTGCTACTGTCTTTTTCTTGGAGACACTTTTTTAAGAAGATGACTTTCTAGGAGACGCTTTCCCTCTCTAGAAATAACACCTATGTGAATCCTCCCAAATATTCCCATATTTAACGTCAGATGCTTGCTGCATATTCCTAAGTAATTGTTTGTATTGGAAGTTTAACCAAATATTGAAATTTCTAATGCGACTCCAAAACATTCAGAGTTTCATTGTGGAGCAGTGTTTTGAACACAGACTGTCCTTTTATAGGTGAAAATTGCAGTAGACCTCCAAAAACAAACAAGTGTTGTCCTCCAAATAGGATACTGTATTCTGTTTTTAGAATCTGTGGCATTCTTAAATGTACAAAGGCAAGCATTAAGTTTGAGGTCATGCTCACCTCCTCGATGATTAAAAGCTTTAACTTTTCAAGCACTCTCTTTTGGTATTCTACTATTTTTCATGCTCCACACATGACAAATTACACTCTATAATATTCTGTAGTAAAGCAGTTAGAACTTGCATTAAAAAGCTTTTGCCGGTGGCAGCTTGATGGCTGACATGCAACAGTATAGGGTTAAGTGACGTGCATACACAGTCTTTCTTGTCATTGAGGAGTCCATGCTCAACTTGGTCTTTCACCTCGATATATATTTCCTTTTGCTCGTTATTTAGTTGTGCAACTAACTTTTCCAAATCAATAGCTTCCTGTCTTGCTAGTTGTATTGCAGTCTCCACCTCATTAATTGCAATGGCAGCTTCATTTTCAATTATTGGCTGTCCAAGAGGATCCTAATTTAAAGGACCTGAACTTTGGCTGCTTTGTGAACTTTCCTTAGCTATCTCAGCAGCAATTGTTTCTTCCTGTTCAATTTCATCATGTAACATTTTCATATAGTTAGGAATACTGAACACTCAATGCTTTCCTTTGCAGCATTGAAAGAGTCTTCATAGCAGTCAAACTTTCCTAGTAATTCTGATTCATAACACCAAGGCTTAAAGGGCTTTAGGAGTGCAGAATAGAATAACTCTCTTTTTTCAGCAGTCTTGCAACTCAGCTTTCTATGATTAATTAGACTTCCTTTGCTATGTTGTACCAAACAACCATCACAAACAACAACTGCAAATTTACCTTCATCTACATTTTCTGTCACATTGTTGCTATATCTGTACTTTTGAAGTATTTCATGAAGACATATATTTTCAAGATGTAGACTCCTTTTTGGATAGTAGGTATCCAACATGTTTGTTTTAACAATATCTGGACTTTCTGGGTTAAATTCTGAAAGGTACTGAATTTCAGGAAAATACTTCAACACTTTATTTCATGTGCATGCTAGGCCTAGGCTCACCCAAAAAATTCCTCTCGACTTAGAGTATAAACTAGCTGAACTCAACAAATCACAGCATTCGTAAGATCCAATTTCCCAGTGTTAAAGCATCTTCAAACTGAAGCTGTACAGTTTCTCTGTTAAAGACTTTTCAGCAGAAATCTCTTTCTACATATCCTTCCTCTCCGTCTTTTCAGATTTCGTTACTTATGAAGTAACATAATGAGCAACAGCAGTGGAGTTGTCTGCCACAAACTGATTATCCATATTGGCATTCCACATTTTGAGAATGACAGGATTGTATTCTTTGATGTATTTTGAAGCTTCTGTTCTCCTCAGGTTGTAGGTGTGTTTGTGTGATCTTAGAGTGAGTGTATATCTGATTAGAGACAAAAAGCTGTTGACTTTTTCTTTAGAAATAACAGGTCTTGGAAATCCAAAATGACATTTCATATAAAATCTTCCTTTTGCTCTGTACTTCCACAGACAGTACTTTCCACATCTGTGTGATTGAAAATGTAGAACTTGTTGTTTTAGGCCTTTTTTGCCACTGTCTTTTGGGATGGTACACGTAACACACTGTTCCATGAAAGAAAACACAGACTAAACTGTGTCTGTTCCAAATTCTGGTGCATCTTTAATCCACAACAACATATGAATATGAGGAGCACCTCTTGTGTGGTACTCTTTACGCAAAAAGAAATCAGTGACTTCTCCAAGAGGTAGATTATTTTGCTGCAGATGAAGGTGATCATGGCTTGAAATCTATGGTTGAAACACCTACAAGCATTTGCAGGATCTGAAGAGCAAAGTTCTCCTTGTGTCTTCAGACTGATGTCCTTAATATTATAGTTTGCTTCTCTCAATAAGGCATGTAAGTCATCCCATGCATACTCTGTACAACTGGGTGTCACAAACCAAGTTGGAGCCCCTACATTTTGTAACATACATTTTAATTTACCATGACAACAATACCAGTATTCATGGGTGCCATATTGGCATGCCATCGAATTTATTAAATTGTATTCCAACTTTTCATCTTTTCCATCAATTTTGTCAACAAAGTCTCTTGCGGACATATTGTGTAAATTAACTCCTGTCTTCAGAATATGGTAAACATCGTATGATAGTCTAGACAAATCACTTTCAAATAACGGATGGAATATATATGGAATACTTTGATGAAATCTAGGGTCCTCTGAATATAATCTGGTTGATCTATACATCAGCTGCTGGTATTTGCACTGGGCGCCCATCATACCATGCGCCTACTTCAGTTGGGAATAGTTGTGGAAAACAGTGAGTTTCTAAACTTTTCTCCCAGGAACTCATGGGAGCTCCTTTAGCTTGTTTCATCTGGTACAGTTCAATGGAATCTCCCAATAACATCTTTTAAATGTAGTGGATGGATACTGTAGTGCTCATAGATTTCTTCAGATTTAGTTCTATCCAATATTTGTAACTGTGCACTTGAAGGTAATGTTTCTTCCTCCATGCAACTTCCATCTGTGAGAACATCTACATCTTTGTAATACACATTTTTATGTTTTAGATAGAATGCAGCATTCTTTACCTTAGTCACATCCACTAGTTCTTGCCAGATTTGATTGTTTTTTTGTTGGCACATTCTTCACTTGAATAATACGCTGTTCATCTATATTTCTCTGTACACCCATAATTTCAACATTACTTTAAAATCTAAAGGTAAGTACAGACCTCTACCTTTTAAGGCCTTTCTGTAGTTCAGTCTGTGGTAGTTTCCCTGACTTCGGTTCCATGCGAACTATTGCTTGAAATTGGTGAATAGATTGTAGCAATATTGTTTCATAAACAGTTAGATATCAAAGGTCCCCTGGAATTTCAACCAATCTCTAACTTATTATATATTGCTCTTGCAGGCATTTTGTTGTCCTCTAATTTGTCATAGCAATACCTACATATGATCTGCTGTGTTGACAAATCAAATCGTTCCTCCACAAATAAATACACAGCAAATTCTAGCCACTTTTTTTTGGTTGCAGAAAAAGTAGTATTAAACTTTTCTATTGCTCATGCAAAGTTATCAGTACTAATATCTGTGTTCTCTTCCTCTACACCTGGAAATACCAACTTTTCATTTTCCCCAGACTCTACTTCAGGACCAAAGAAACTGAGGGACATATTCACAAGGAGTTATCGCCGCGTTAGCGGCACTTTTCTGCCGCTAATGCGGCGATAATTTTATTGCCCTATTACCAAGCTGTCGCTAACAGCTGTTAGTGACAGTTTATAGGTGAATACGTCTGTTATAAAGACCGCTACTTCTGTTAGCGATAATTATATGCAGGAGAGGCGTTCCCGTGCAAAAATGGCCACAAACCCCACTACTCCATATTCACAAGGGGATCCTTGAAGTTCTGAAGACCAAAATAAAACTGGCTCTAACTGCAGTTAGAGCCAGTTACTTAAGACCAGAAAATAGCTGGTCTTAAAAATGGGGATAACACTTGGGGCCTCATCTCAGCAGGTTTTGGTGCTGGACAGCGCTGCAAGCAATGCTGCAGCGCTGCGACAAAACTACAGTGCAGGAATGCGCACCATCAATAAGATAGTGCGCATTCCTGTGCCCTAGTCATGAAAAGTGTTGCAGCTCTGCGACAAGACAGCGTTGCAACACTTCTCACTACGCCCTTCTTGCAACAGCATAGATGTGCTGTATTCACTGGACAACGCTCCATGATGCAAGTAATGACAGATATGTCAGGAATCCTGATGTATCTGTCTGCGCTAAAGTCACGCATTGCTGCAGTCGTGTCACAACCATGATGCAACTCCAGCAAAGCATGGGGCCAGCCTATCCCTGTGGCACTGCATCACCCTCACGCCTGCCATCTGGCAGGCAGAAGGCACTGACGCAGTGCTGTTCATGAGGGGTGCCCGAATGTCGATGCTGTTGGAGAACCATCGGTGGTGGTTGCACGCTGCGGTGTCATCGTTTGGAAGCATTGGTGGAGTGTTGGTGCGGAGGGAGTTGACGAGACGTTCTTCGGTGGCCTTGATCCAGCTGTGAGGGGGTGCGATGATGGCGGTGGCATCTGGTGGACAAGGTGAAGACGTGATGTTACCAATGATGGTCGGTCCAGGATAGTCCGGTGTTGTGGCTGTAGTTGAAGTTCCTGCTGGCGGAGGTGACGTGCTCGACCGTGTGTCCTGCTATGTGGCTTGTTGAGGTGACTTGCTGCTTGCGTCTGATGTAGGGGACCTTCCCCAGGAGGGGGTAGTGTTCTGGTCACTGGGTTTGTCCAGGTGGAACTTAAGTTCACCGAGTAGGATGTCGTTGGTGGATGGGAGACCCTGGGGTGCAATGAGGTCTACAATGGTATTGGAGAATGGGGCCATGGCCCGGGGGGCCTGCACATGAGGGTGCCACAGAGGATGTACTTGGGCTTGGTCTGGATCTGGGAGTTTAGGTAGTTCACGGTCACCCTTGGGTCATTAGAGTGCGTGGGCAGTCGGGGTGTGCTTCTGTAGGTGACGGCAATGCCTCCTCCCTGACGGTCGGGGTGCTCCTTGCAGGTGATACTGCAGCCGTCAGTGATGGCGATGGCGAAGTCCGGTCCGGAGCAGAGGTAGGTCCTGGCAGGCGAGCTGGCATGCAGGGTTGATGGCGAGGAGGGTGCTGGCGTTGTAGCTGTGGAGTGTCCAAGAGGAAGGCTCCATGGTGCTGAGCGCGGTCCAGGGGCAGACGGATGCAAACGGCGTAGCCTATGGGTTGCCTTTGGCACGGGAGACAACCATTACAATGCAGGCAGTACATCGTTAACAACGCAACTCCAACAACGCAGGTGCCTTTACATCGCATTTGATTAAAGCGCATTGTGAGGACAGTAATGGGGTAATTAAAAGTTCTTCGGGTGGGTATGGGTTTCGGATGTCTGATCAGGAAATTGGGGTGTATTTTGGGGTAAAATATGGAAATTGGGGTGTGTTTTGGGGTAAAATATGAATATTGGGGTGTGTTTTGGCTGGGGTAAAGTATGGAAATTGGGGTAAGTTTTGGGGGCTCAAAAAGGAATTTTAGTGTTCACGGTTTGGTTTGGGGTGCAAAGGTTCATTTTTGGGTGCACTCACTGAAGTGGGAATAGTAATTTTTATGTCTCCGCTATGCAACACCTTCCCTACTGTTGCAATATGCCTAGTATTAGTATGCATTGGAATGGAATGCAATTTAAAGCCATGCATCGTAACTATGTATGTGCCTTTTGCACACGAGTGATACGTCCGCTGCACATGGGCGCACAGTGGACGTCATTGAGAAGTGCAGGGGGGGCTGGACAGCTGGGTGGTGGTAAACGCCGCAAAGAACACTGGATGGGGAGTGGACGAGGGAGTGTGTATGTGAGCGGGTATTGTAAATATTTTAATAAGGGAAGTCTTACCTCGAAGCCGGGTCCCATTTCTTCGTTGCTCCTGCTCTCCTGCGTCTGCTTCCAGGAACAGGAAGTAGGCAGCCAGGCTTCCTCCCCTGAGCCAATCACAACGCTACGATGCGGCGGTGGGATTGGTAATTGGCAACAGGACAAGGCATGCAGCCAGGGGCTGGAGGGGTGAGCATGTTCTCCATGCAGCCTGTAATGCAGCCTGCATTACGAACAGGAAAGTGCGCATGACGGCTTTGGGCGGCCTGAGTGGGCCGACCAAACAGTCATTGCGCACTTGAGTGGGCATGCCAATCCGCCCATGCCTTGCCCCGTGCTTGGAGCAGTCCTGCCCACCCTCCCACCCGCAAAGGAAACATAGCACACTTACATCAGTAAGTTATCATCATGTGATGATTGTTCCTCTTCTGCACTACTTGAAAGCAGTGGAGCAACGCTCTTCTGCCATAGCGGATGAGCCGCCACTGGGGGTGCATCATCTACGTGTGCTTGGCCTGGGTGACTCGACCCCCAGGCGTCCTGCGCTACACCTCCCACCTTCTCCTTACCTGGACATTGACACCATGGCGCAATCCGCTGCACTCTCTCCAAATCTGTGACTCAGCCAGCAGGAGCCTCAGCCAGGTGTGATTTCACAAGCCTGGGTACAGCAGTCACCGCCAAGTCCGCTGGTTAACCTCCCGATGCAGTTGATGCAGCAGGGCTCCCTTAGGTGTGAAGTTGCAGCGCTCCCGCCACACAAGTTTGGCGCAGCTCAGGGGCCTCACCCTCCACAGCGTCCGGCCAGCCCAACATCATCCGGCCTGTGATGCAGAGAGGCAGCACCCACCATTGGTAATCCCCTCCGTGCACCCCGGTGTAGTGGTGGATCGTAGTATGCGATGCAGACCTCCCTACGTTGGGGCGCAGGAGCGCCTCTACTATTAACTGCTCCAAGGTGCGCAAGGCAGTCTTCTCACACAGTTCAGCAACGTGTCTCCATGTGACCTGCCAGACTTCACAACCAGGTACGGGCGATCGTCGCGCCTCTATGTCTACCGCCACGGCTCATCGACTCCACAGCTCCTCCGCATCCCACTCCAGGCTCCAGACGCAGGTCCAGCATGGCATCCAGGCTCTAGACGCAGGTCCAGCGAGGCATGCAGGCTCCAGATGCAGGTCCAGCGAGGCATCCAGGCTCCAGACGCAGGTCCAGCGAGGCATCCAAGCTCCAGATGCAGGTCCAGCGAGGCATGCAGGCTCCAGACGCAGGTCCAGCGAGGCATGCAGGCTCCAGACGCAGGTCCAGTGAGGCATCCAGGCTTCAGACGCAGGTCCAGCGAGGCATGCAGGCTCCAGACACAGGCCCAGCGAGGCATGCAGGCTCCAGACGCAGATCCAGTGAGGCATGCAGGCTCCAGACGCAGGTCCAGCGAGGCATCCAGGCTCCAGACGCAGGTCCAGCGAGGCATCCCTGCTCTCATCCTGGTCATCCTGGATGTTGGGTGGCTTGCAGGGGTTGTTGATGTGTCCTGCACTTGGCCCTGGCTGCTCCATTCTGCATTTTTTTGGTTTTTATGCCTATTTTCTATTGGATGTTGACTGATAGGCTATTTTTTGCATTAGAGGCAACAAACACTCACGCTGGGCTGACTAACGTGTGTTTTTTTGCCGCTAATGGGCCTATCAGTAGTTTTTGTCTGCTAACGCCGGATTTCCTATCGCCATCGCGCTGATGTTAGCGGCAGTTTTCACCACCGTTCCCTGATACTATTGCCATGTAGCGACAGCTTGTTAATACGCCGCTAACATGGCGATAGTTTTCAGGGTTAGCCGGCGATGAAAAAACTGCTGCTAACTGGCGTTTGCTATAGGTATCGCCGGTCCTTGAGAATATGCCCCTAAATTGTATATCATCACAAACATTTTCAATCTTTGTTACTGTACCATACAAAAGTGCTTTGTTCATTACTCCTAAACACAATGCTGGTCTTTTTACAAAGTAAAGTTGTCTAACAAAATATTTCATTTTTGAATGATGAACAGCCAACATTCAGAAATGATGATAGATGCTTGTGCACAATTTCTTGGACAGACACACCAGTAGATGTCCTTGTAAATTAGTATATTTCTATATTTGCACAGATATAATCCTTGCAACATTGCAATTTTCTGCTTCACACTTTTACCTGGAAAATGGCATAGAAAATATCTTAATATATCTATTGATTTCTGGCGAACACTACAAACACTGCTACACTCCCATTTATACACAGGGGCATGTCTACACCTTCCTTGTACCTCTTTAGCTATCTCTTCCTCGACATTTCTAGGAACCATCTCTTCTTTTGCGATGGGAGTACCATGTTTGACCTCATAGCATCGACCAGTTGTTTCAACTGCATGCAGTAATGTGTTCTCTTGTAAGTAGCTTTCTTCATTAAAGAAAGGCTCAATACTAGAAGTATGCTTTCATTCTCCTCTGAATGATTTTATAAAAATTACTTTTATTAATAAGTCTTGTTTTCTGACTTTTTCCCTCCATAAACAAAACATTGTTGTCCAGTGTTCTCATTTTCTTCAGCATCAAAAATAAGTAGTTTCCACTTCACAACAAGCGCTTTATCAACTACACTCTCAATATGTAGTTTATTCTTCAGTATTTCCCTTCTGCTCTTATTCTGCTTCATATTTTGTACCAAATTCTGTAATTACCCTACTATGAAACATTCTCACTCTAATTCCCTTAAATTGATCCTGTCTTCTTGTTGAACTTGTTTTTTCTTATGAGTTCTCACTTTGAATTTCACTATGTCCTACTACTTTCTGAGCTAATTTTTAACATCACTTATAAATAGCATGCTTTTTTTTTTTTTTACATTTTTTCATTTTTCCACATACTATTTTTAAAAACATCAATGTTATATTACCAGCAGCTCTTTTCTCTTTAATCGCATTTTCTTTTTTTTTTTTTTTTAAATAAACAATTTTTATTGAGCAAGAGGAAAAAGACATGGTACATTGCTTGGATACTTCGGTATACGGGTCCACTGTGAAAACATGGCAAATACAACTTATATAGTATGACTCGAGTACAGTCCACCACCCCGCCACCCCACACAAGCGTGAATAACATATCTATTAGGTCGCAATCCGCACCCGGGCACTTAATCATTCCCGATAAGAGTCCCTTCCCTTTCGTTGACATTCAAAGGAGCAAGCAGGGCGCTCTCATCAGGGCGGGAGTGTGTCTTCAAATCCGGAGACCTCCAGCAGAAGGCGTCGATCTCGCTTTAGCTCAATGGTAGGGGATACACATAAGTCACCTATGTATTTGTTCCACCTCCCCCACTTATGGTCCCATTTTTGGGGGCACCCTCTATGCTTAAAAACGTTTTTTTCGGCAATCATTGCCCTGTCCATGTCTATAGCCCAGTCCCTCCGGCATGGGGCCGTCTCTACTCCCCAGTTCTGCGCAATATTCCGTTTCGTAAGTGACCACCCAGTTGAAGCCCAAGCCTGTTCTGCCTGTGTAAGATCCGTGGCGTCCCACATGTTGAGTAGACAGAGCCGGGGGGTAGCCTTCATAGATTTACCACACACCCTCCCCATCTGCTTCTTGATGTTCCCCCAATATGTTTGCATTGTAGGACATTCCCACAATATGTGGAAGAAAGTGCCTGGCAAATTACATCGCCGGAGGCACAGAGGGTCAGGTCGTCTTCCCATTTTAAACAGTGTGCGTGCGTCAAAATAAACACGATGTAGGATTTTCAGTTGTACCAGAAGTAGGCGCAAGGGTATGGCCACCTCCCTAGGGGACGCCAGGGCATCACACCAGTCCTCGTCCTCGATCTCCCCCAGATCCACCCCCTACGCTGGCGTAATCAGGTCATGGGGTCAGGTCGGTTGTTTAGAAGCTTCTTGTATGTGAGGGATATGGCCTTTGATGGCATGGGGTCAAGTAACAGTCTATCCTCCAGCAGAGGGATGCAGCCAGGGGGCCCTCTCTAGGCAGGGCGGCAGCAATCGCATGGCTAATCTGTAGGTATCTATAAGCCTCTGTACGAGCTAAGTGGTATTTAGCCTGCATATCTTCAAATGTTGGTAGCTTACCTTTCACCCACATGTCGCCCACCGACGAGATCCCTATCATGTCCCACTTATCAAATCCAGGGCACTGACTAAGTTGGCCCAACATGTCGGGCTCCCAGAGTGGGGTGGCCTTAGTGAGTGTGTTATTCCAACCCCATTTCTTGTTGATCCCATGCCAGGTCTCTACTGTACGCGCCGTGGGCCCTGTAAGTTGACGTTTGCGTGGGTTTGTGTAGAGGGCCCGATTATAACCGCCCTTACCCAAGAGCCAACGGGTCATCATGCTCGCCGTGCGCCCACTTATTGATGGCGATCAATTGAGAGGCTTGATAGTATAGCTTAATATCAGGCAATGCAATGCCCCCATCATACCACCCCCTCGTCAGCTTATTGAGGGCGATCCGTGGGGCACATCCCTCCCAGAGCAGTTCCCGCTCAGTGGCCTCCAACCCAGTGAAGCAAACGTCGGGGATCGTGTTGGGGGAGTTCTGCAACACATAAAGAAAGCGCGGTAGCGCCCACATTTTAAAAAGGGCAGCCCGTCCCAGGAGAGTAAGGGGAAGAGAATGCCAGTGCTTAACGTCAGAGCGGAGGCGGGTCAATGGCGGGAGCAGGTTAGACTCATGGAACAAGACCGGGTCTGGGGTGATAAAAATGCCGAGGTATTTAAAACCCTGTGAAGCCACTGGTATGTTGTAGCCCCTCGGGTTACGTGGTGGGTCACCCCAAAGGACGTACAACTGCGACTTGGACCAGTTGATCGTGTATCCAGAATGGGCTTCAAATACCCGGAAAATATTTAAAGCTCGATTGAGAGATCGCATGGGTGAGGCTAGGTACAGGAGGATGTCGTCCGCGTATAGAGAAATACGGTCTACATGGTCGTCAGTCCATTTCAGCCCTCTAATCATCGGATCTCCCCTGATCCAAACCGCCAATGGTTCGAGAACAAGCGCGAAAAGAAGGGGTGACAGGGGGCATCCCTGCCTGGTACCCCGTTGCAGTGGAAACGCTTGTGACACGTGGTTATTGACCACCACCTGCGCAGTCGGCTGAGAATAAAGGAGTCTAACCCATTTGACGAATTTGGGGCCGAACCCCATCCGGGCCAAAACCGCGAATAAGAACTCCCATTCAATGGTGTCAAAAGCCATTGTTGCGTCAAGTGACAGCAAAATGGCATCTTCCTTTATGGTGTCAATTCGTCCCAAAACCCCATTCAAACGGCGCAGATTTAAGGAAGTGTTGCGGCCTGGCATGAACCCAGACTGGTCAGGGTGTACCAATCCGGTCAGATACGGAAGGAGCCTGGTGGCCAATACCTTGGCCAAAATTTTTGCCTCTGCCGTGAGGAGGGAAATCAGACGATAAGATTTGCAGTCCGTTGCGGGTTTGTGTATTACCACGATGGAAGCCATCCTGACTTCAGGGGGTAATACCCCGGTATCAAAACTCTCCATATACAAGCTTAACAGGTGGGGGGAGAGCTTGAATGCCATTGGCTTGAAAAGTTCAATCGGGAGCCCATTGGGTGCCATGGCTTTACCGGGGCGCAAGTCTTGGATGGCCTTCTGGATTTCCGTCACCGTGACATCACCCTCGAGGGAATCCCTGTCAAGTGTAGACAGACAAGCTACTGTAATGGTAGACAAAAGTTCTGAAGCCATGGCAGACTGTGAGTTCGCGGCCGGTGTGTACACCGAGGAGAAATATGCTGCAAATGTGTTAGTGATGTCTTGGGGGTCGGTAAGGAGTGCACCATCTGCACCCTGAATTGAATGTATCCACCTGGATGCTCGTTCTTTCTTTTCCAACCAGGCCAACATCCTGCCCGTACGCTTGCCGTATTCGTATACTTTATGTCGAATAGCAGTATATCGGGCCGTGGCAGCTTCATTTAGAAGCTGACGATAGTCTATTCTCACCATGTCCAGCAAGTGTTGAGCCTCTGAGTCGGGCTTCGACGCTAGGGCCTTTTCTCTTGCGAGGATATCCTCCTCGAGTTCAACCACATGTTTGGTGAGTTCCCTCCTGTGCCCTACCATGAGTGACAGAGCCCTGCCTCTTATGACCGCACCATATGCCCCCCAGATCACCGACGGCGACGAAACCAACCCCACGTTATCGTTGAAATAATAGTCAGTGTCCTTAAGTAGAGCCTCTTTGATATGAGGCACCTTAAGTGCCCACGGGTTTATTGTGAGGGTGGAGCGACTCTTAGGTTGCCCTATGGCTAGTGTCGTCAGAATCGGAGAATGATCTGAAATTCCACGGGCTAAACATTCGGAGGCCACAAAAAACTGGATATCCTGAGCAAGCGTGAATATATGGTCGATGCGGGACTGGCTGTTATGGGCACCTGAATAATAAGTGAATTGTGTGGTGGTAGGGTTGAGCCAGCGCCATACGTCTACCAGACCCAGTGCGGACGCAAATCCGGACAGTTGGGATCCCCCATGGGGGTCACTCCTGGGAGGGAGGCGGTCACGCGATCCATCCATTGCGAGATTAAAGTTGCCGCCCAGCACCAGCACTCCTATTGGAAGTTCGAGCAGGAGCACCCCGATATCACGCAGTACCGGTCGCTGAAGACTTGGTGGGGCATATACGGACACGAGATTGATTACCCGCCCCTCCCAAGTACCAGAGAGCACAAAATATCTGCCCTGTGCGTCATCCCAAGTCTTATTCACAATATATGGACATCCCCTGCGTAGAAGCACCCCTGCCCCTCGCGAGCCCGGGGTGAACCCTGAGTGTCCAACCATGCGGTATCCCCATCTGTTCAGTGCACCGCATGAGTTGCCAATCAGGTGCATCTCTTGAATCAGTACTATATCCGGTGCCTGACGTTTAATGTACTGAAGAACAACCCCCCGCTTGATCCTGTCCCCCAAGCCGTTAACGTTCCACGTAAATATTTTTAGCGCTAGATTAGACCCCATGAGTGTAATGGAACTAGGTTAAAATAGTGTCGAAGATTTGAGGATGGACGTGTTAAGCGACTACTGTAGCCCCCTGGGGAGGATGCAATGCGATGTGTGTGAGTATGGAAACCCCCTATGCAAGGAGCTACCCGCCATGGAGCTGAAGTAAACCCAGGAACGGAAATTGCAGCCCCCGACCACGAGGGCCAAAGCCCGCCATGGGAATGGTGAGCAGTGGTGAAATAGCGATGCAGTATCGACCCAGTGGACCCTATTGTGTAAGACACAGCAAGAAACAACATTGCACAAGTACCATATACAATAAAAACAAAACACCCTTCCCCATGCCCCCCTCTCACCCCAACATCGCCCCCCCTCCCTGCCTCCCTGCTTGGCGGGAAAAGAACCTCCCGCCTCCCCCAATTTGCAGAGTGCCTGTCGCCCACCCTTAACAGCTCGGGGAACGTGAAACAACCCCACTCCCTAGAGCAACTGTAACTAAGAACGGTGATCCCCCCCAGCCGACCAACTCCGAAGTGAATAACGTAAACTATCCCCCTGAGCATGTTATGGTAAACTGGCAACCAACTCAACCCTCCCATGTCAAGGTAGCCATCAATAGCGGGTCCATATAAATATAAAACATGACAAACAGGACTAAATGCGGAGTAATGCAATCGAAAACAGTCATCATCTAAATGTAAGGCGTGAGGAGGTCCGCCACCTCCAATGGCCGACTCTCATACGTGCAGTGTCATGCGACTCATCCTTCCGGGCTCTGAGTTGTCGATGTATCAACGGTCGGTGACCCCAGCCGATTTCGTCAGCCGCCGGGGCCTCCAGTTCTGCCTGCCGACCCGTGGGACCTCTTACCAACAGTTCTCCAGCCCTCAAGCCAGTCCTAAGCATCCTCCGGCCTTGTGAAGAACCAGAGTTTGCCCTCAGATTCGATCCGTAGTTTGGCTGGGAACATCATAGCATACTTGATATCTTGATCTCGCAGGGCACGCTTCACCTCCAGAAAGCTGTGACGCTGTTTCTGGACCCGCAGAGTGAAGTCGGGGAAGAACGTAACCCTGCTATTGTCGATAACAATTGGCGGGGCCGCCCTTGCCGTCTGTAAAATAGCATCTCTGTCTCGATAGTTGATCACCCTTGCCAGGAGAGGCCGGGGTGACGCCCCAGGCATAGGTCTGCCTCCGGGGACACGATGTGCGCGTTCGATGGAGAAACAGTTGGACAGGCCCCATGGCTGGAGCCGCTGAAGAATCAATTCCTCCACGAAGAGGTCGGCCGCCTACCCCTCAGCCCGTTCCGGAACACCTAGGATCTGAACGTAGTTGCGTCTCATGTGGCCTTCATAGTCATCGAGCTGCAGTGTGAGGGCCTCCTGCGCCTTTTGAAGTTCGGTCACTTGCTTCTTGAGGATGTCGGAGTCTGTTTTCAGTTCTTGCGTAGTTTCCTCAAGGGCCCCAATGTGATCCGACACCTTCTTCATGTCTGCTCAAAGCAGGGCCACCTCCGTGGCCACTGTGGCAATGCCAGCCTCAAGCGAGGTACGCACGGTCATTATGGCAGACAAAATATCCTGCAAGGTGGGCCCCTTTTGCACATCGGGGAGCGTCGGGTGTGGTTGTTCTCCCTCTTGGTTCTTGTGCCACGCAAACTTCTCGAGCTTGGTCTGGACATTACCACGACCGCTATGGCCGGTCGCCATCTTGGTGGTGGGAGGCACAAATCAATGACACTAGAGAAGAGGGCGGTAGGCTACACCCCACCGGCTACTCGCCGCCGCCTGCAGTGCGTGTCAATCCCACACCGGCCTGTCGGTTTCCACCGGCTGAGCTCACCCACCCCCTTGTAGGGATGCGGAATCAGGCAGCTCCAAGGCAATGTGTGACCATCTATTCAGAGAAGGAGGAGGGGGGTCGCTCTGTAGTGGAATGTTTATGCATGGGCCACCCCGACCCTTGCCAGGGAAACAGGGCGCCGCTGTACATGAAGTCCGTCCCCCCTCCAATTATCAGAGGATCCACAGGCTCACGTTCGAAGGGGCAGCGCTGGTAAGTTACCCCCAAGTCCTGCAGAAAGTCAAAGCACGGGTAGCAATAGCTGGGGGCCAAATAAAGCGGAGCCAGTGCAGACTCACCGCTGATCGTGGATTGAAAATCCTCCCTTTGAAGGCGCCGCTATATGGAAGCGTCTGGTGCGTCGGGTGCTCCGATGCTGAGGCCGCAGGGCGCCGCTGTAAGCGCAGCAGTCAATTATGGGCCCGCAGGGAATGTCGGCCCTGAAGTGCAAGTCTCCGCTTCCTCAAAGTGCGGAGACAGGAACGAACACAGCTCCGGTGCAGAGCTGCGGTTGAGAAGGGCCCGGCCTCAGATTACCAATGTGCAGCCTGCACGCCGCGACCCCTTCGTCGAGTTATGCGCATGCCCAGGCAGACGAAGGGCGTGCGCCCAGCAGCAGGATCCTCCGCCGCAAAGCGTCACACGTTTCTCTCCTCCGGAGCCTCCGAAGCCGACGAAACCTGGCCCAGACGTGGTGCCCGAGGCCCGGAGCTGCCAGGCACGAATTCAGGAGTTGGCGGCACACTATATTTTGCGGATATTCCGGGAGTGGCGCGACGGAGCTCGGCTACCATGCGTTTATCTCCCTCTGCAGTTGGCCACGCCCCTTTTAATCGCATTTTAAGCATTATGTCCCTTTTCACCATTCGTTGTAAGCAGATAGTTGTGTTTCCTCTGTTTTTTTCATGTTTCTGTCTTTTTCTGCATTGTTAATCTGCATTTGTAAATACAAAATGATGTCTGAAAAGCAAATAAACAATACATTTACTTTTATATTAGATGCAATCAAATTACATACTATAAGCATTAAATACCTACATAAGTATTTTATCAATGTGTTACAGGCAGTGTAAGTCTCCTACTTTGGATGCATAAGTGCATTTATAAGGTAGTGTATGGATAAGTGATTTGCTGGCTGTGTTAGTGGGTGACAGGGTATGCAACTGTGTGTGTAACTGACTTAGTTACCGCTGGATACATAAGTGCTGTGTGTGACTGAATGTGTAAGTAACTCTGTCACTGTCTGACTGGCTGTGTGAATGGCTCTATGCTTTTCTACATAGGTATGTGAGTTTCAGAATAGGTGGGAGACTTGAAGTATTATTCGACATATGGATCGGTAAGTGTGCGTGTAACTCACTGAAACTCCAAAGCACATCTCTTACCTTTTAAACAGATAGCACCCTGCCATATGGGCTACCTACAGCCTACCTTAGGGGGGACTTATATATACTAGAATGGGAGTTAAAGGCTTGGCAAGGGGTTTTAAATGCCAAGTTTGCCTGGCAGTAAAACTGTACACAGGCTCTAAAGTAGCAGGCCTGAGACATGTTTAAAGGGCTACTTGTCTGTATGGGTGACTTGGTAGTGTCAGTTCCTCAGTACATATCTGATTGAGTGAATCAGTCCCCCTGTCGGTGTGCCATTTGATATGTAAGTAACTATATCAGCATATGTCTGGCTCTCTTAGTAACTCTTTGGGGATGCAAATGTGTATCTAAGTGGCTGTATGGATTGCTTACTAGCTGTGAGTATTGGGATATGTAACTGTGTGTGCAACTGGCTCTGTTACTGCTGGATACATAAGTGCTGCATGTGTGTAAGTAAATGTGTAAGTGCCTCTGTGGCTGACTGGCTGTGTGAGTGGGTCTATGCTTTTGTACATAGGTATGTGAATCACGGTATGGGTAGGAGACTGAATGTATAACTGGATGTATAGGTCTTTAAGTATGCATGTAAATCACTGAAACATCAAAGAACATGTCTTACCTTTGAAGCCATTATTACAGGTCTGGACTCAACAGATTCTCAATTGAACTGTAAGATGATGAAATTCCTGATACTATATGAAAAGATAGCACCCTCCAAAGAATCCCCGGACTGCACTTAAACCTTATGCTAATTGTACAAAGGCACTTTATATTGAGCACTGATGTGATAACAATATTGACGACAATTTTTATGATACCTTCTATTTTAGTTTGTTTTATATGATATGAAATTGTCTTTTAAACAATTTGATGCCGGTTAATTAACTTAATCCCATTTTAGGATATTGTTATGGTTTTTGTTAACTTAAACAATAAAGTATAAATTTTAAATTTTAAATGTCTTATCTTTGAAGCACATTGCACCCTGCAATACGGGCTACCTACGGCCTACCTTAGGGGTAACTTATATGTAGTAGAAGGGGAGTTTAATGCTTGGAAGGAGTTTTAAAATAAAGGTCAGTCTGGCAGTAAAATGGTTCACACAGGCTTTTCAGTCGCAGGCCTGAGACATGTTTAAAGGGCTACTTGTCTGGATGGGTTACTTATTAGTCTCAATTCTGTAGTACATATCTGAATGAGTGTATCAGTCCTTCTGTGGGTGTGCCATTGGATATGTAAGTAACTGTGTCAGCATATGACTGACTCGCTAAGTAAGTCTATGGGTATGTATATGTGTTTGTAAGTGGCTGTATGGATTGCTTACTTGCTGTCTTAGTGACTCTTGGGGTATGTAACTGTGTGTGTAACTTGCTCAGTTACTGCTGGATACATAAGTGCTGTTTGGGTATATGAATGATTGAATGTGAAAGTGACTCTGTCGCTGTCTGACTGAGTGTGTTAGTGGCTCTATCCTTTTGTACATAGGTATGTGAGTTGCAGTATGGGTGGGAGACTGGATGTATAACTCGGTGTATGGGTCTGTAAGTGCACATGTAACTCACAGAAACTTCAAAGTATATGTCTTACCTTTTAAGCACATAGCACCTTGCCCTATGGCCTGTCTACCTTGAGAGTGACTTATATATAGTAGTAGGAGAGTTTAAGGCATGGCAAGGAATTTTAAATGCCAAGGCAGCCTGACAGTAAAATTGCACACACAGGCTCTGAAGTAGCAGGCCGGCATGTTTAAAGGCTTACTTGTCTGGATGGGTGATTTGGTAGTGTGAGTTCTTCAGTACATATCTGAATGAGTGTATCAGTCCCTCTGTGGGTTTTGTACTTGATATGAAAGGAGCTATTTCAGCATATGACTGGCTCTCTTATCAACTCTATGAGTCTGTAAATGTGTATGTAAGTGGTTGTATGGATTACGTACCTGTGGTGTTAGTGAGTGTTGGGGTATGTAACTGTGTGAGTGAATGTGTAAGTGAATCTGTCGCTCTCTGACTGGATGTGTGAGTGACTCTATGGCATTGTAAATAGATATATGAGTGGCTGTGTGAGAGACAACTGCATACATAACTGGGTGTATGGCTCTGCACATCTCTCTCTAACTAGTACTGGCTACATGAAAAGCATTAGATGTATCTGAGAGGATATGGCAGTGCCTGCATATCTGTGTAAATAAGTATGTAAGCAGATGTGTAGATGAATAAATGGTTATGTCAATGATTTTATTGATGTCCATCTCGGTGTGTCAGTCAGTGTATGTGTTTGTGTGTGTGTGTGTGTTTGTGTGTAAATTATATACTTTCAACTTATATAGTATAATAAAAACACCTATATCTACTTTCAAACACATTCATTCTTTGGAGCTTAATAAAATAACTATATTTTCTCTTCAGACATTTTTATTTCTCCTTTGCTGCTCACTGTGGTTTTCCTTAATATCATCATCTACCCTACCTTTTATTTTCCCTTTTATTGTTGTATATAACCTACATATTTTATTGCACCTTCTATACAGTCAGTCAGTCAAAATTGCTTTAATCGATCAATCAAAATCATAAAAGCATACAAAAATACCCAATATTGCAAAAAGATTAAATGAATAACATTCATAGACCATCAATGATAAAATGCAGGTCTAAAAATTCCATGTTAAAATGTACGACATACACATTAAAAAAGGGGGAATCTATTGCACAAAAAGATGGGACATTCTTAAAACGTCTGATATTTAGGGAACAAGAAGAAAACACATAATTGATCAAGCACATAACAATTTACTTTCTTTTGCTTCTTGCTCTAACTGCTGCGACTAAAAAACTGGCAATATTAAAGATTTCCCAAGGACTGTTAAGCATCTGCAGATACACTAGGGCCGGTCTAACCTGCAGGAAGCCTTTGTCTTTTAAAATTGGGAAAATAAAACGCTTCCGGATTTGCAGGTAGTGATCGCAGAACATTACAAAGGGCATAATGTCTTGCCTCGAAAAACTGTCACAGGAACAGGGGCCCAGGTCCTCTGGCCTGCTCCAGCCCAAAGGCTCAGCCAACAGGAAATGTAAGAGGTTAAACCTCAGTCTAGTCAATAAAAAACGATGTCTGGGTTTAGTGACTATGTCCAGATAGGGCTCTATCATATTAGAAGTTTTTAAAGTCTGGTGGGTTCAAACTGTAAACTTTGATAGCTCTGCGACCTCTCTTTCTGCAGTTGCAAAACGCAAAAATGCCGTCTTTCCCCACCCCACATCCTTATTGCATAATTTTTCTGGATTGTCAGAGACATCAGGGCGACCTAACTCCCTAGCAATACTTTTCACGTAGTTGAGCCATGGAATCCTACTAGCCCTGTCTAGTGTCATGCAATCTCTGATGATCTTACGATTTAGCTCTAATTCTGGATTACACCAGATCGAGATCCATTTAAGAAAGGGGAACATTTTGATTACATCGGTCACATAGCCAATGCCCAGTTCTTCATGAATTATATACGAGGATGTGGAATGGGGAACTGAGAGCAGGCTTCTTAAAAATGTGTTTTCCACAGTTTGAATCTCTGGACAATTTATGAACTCCCAGATATCGGAGCCGTAATTGGCAATGGCTATACACTTAGATGTATATAAATTAAGCATTGCCTTCATTGGTTTAGCACCCAACCTTCGGGCAAAGTCAAGTATCGAGCCTGAGGAACGAGCCATGGCAATTCTTTTTGCCCTCCTCTACGGGCCCCAGGAACATCTCTTATCGAATAAAACACTAAGGTACGGGAATGAGGAGACCCTGGTTATTTCATTTCCGTCACAGCCAAACATCTTGATTTTACTAATATTTTCTCCCAGGCACCTTCTATACACTCATAACATTTTATATACATATTCTTTTTAAAAGCACATGCCAATTTACATACCTGTGAAATGTCCTTGCTGTTTGCTAATTTTGTTATCAGTATCACTTAGAATCTCTTTTCAGTGAAAATCTGAAGTCAGTAGTACAGTATTGGTATACCACTCTCAGTACATAGGAACCATTAATGGCAACACTTCCCGCTCTGCTTTCAATGATACTGATGTTAAAAGCAAATCACAACCTTCCTTTCATATTTAACTTTTGTTATATCACTTCTGAATGGTCACTTTTTTTTAACCCTTTGTAAGACACCTGTTGAGGAGCCCCATTTGGTAGTGGATTTGAGCAGATTCTCAAATCCGCCACAGCATTCAGCGCGACCTCCCATGTAACATCGCGACGGATCCACGAATCCTCAGGGGAGCCCATAAACTCACTTAACAATCTGCTGTTAAAGCATGGCATTTATATTTTACTTTGTAAATAGTTCTAAATTACAACCCAAACACTCCCTAATGAGCAATATTTCCATACCACTCTGCTTATTAGATTTACAATCTACTCTTAGCTGTTCCCTTCCCCCCAGCACTTTTGGATCCATTTCCATAGTGAACATGTTTGAAATACTGACTGCTAGTACTAGGTCATAAGTTCACAACCCTTTCCGAGACTACCATACTACCTCAAATGGAACTGTAGCAGGTGTGTTAAACTGTTTGGAATTTTGAGCATATTCCAAACAGCATAACTTTTTTTCCACAGCCAATCTCAGAAGTAATTACTTTTTTTCTCAAAATCACTACCTGCTTTAAGCTACCTGCATATTAACAGCATGCAATCAAATATTTTCTTTTTTAATTTAGGTGATGTCCATTTTAACTGTCTTTCATTTTGAGTGTGGATTGTGTACCATTGTTTTGTATTTTGGGCCAGAGAGAGTGCTAGAAAGAATGGCATTGACTGGGACTTGGGTTTACCTAATACAGACATTACTTGGCTCGGCCACATACGGATAAAGTGGTATCAATTGCTGCCTTTGGTTGTAAGCAGTGTGAATTACAAACATCCAGAACTTATGATTGCGCACTATGGTCGCAATGACCTGGGCACACTTACTGGGGTTGGACTGGAAATCCTAATGAATGATACCTTTTGTAAATTAATGGCACTTTTCCCTAACACTGCCTTATGTTCTTTAGCATTTGCCAAAAGCAGAAGTGGAAGGGGTCAAATTAATTCTGTCCACAGATAGACAAATCCGGGAAACATGTCAATAAAGCTGTTTCTGCATTCCTCAGAGACCACAATATGGGCTCAATATACAACAACAATTTATTCTTTGAAATGGACGATATATATAGAAATGATAGTGTTCATTTCACAGAGAAAGGCAAAAGAGATGTTCCCTGACAGCTTGAAAGAATGAATCCTGTTTTATGTGTAATTATCATCTACACACCATAGCAAACAAAGGCTCTTTTATGAGCCGCACTTTTTCCCAAACACTTCTTTTTAAATCCCTTTTCTTCATTTTCTTCTGCTCCGCGGATCCATCACCGATCCACAAACCAAAAGCACACATCCAATACAAAGCAACACATTTAGCATTCACTTGTATGGGTTTGTAAGTGGCTCTATGGCTATATATGTGGGTCTGTGAGTGGGTTTGTCAGTGGGTCTGTAAGTTGGTGTTTGAGTATGTTAGTGTGTCTGTGAGGGGGTGCGTGAGTGTCTCTGTGGGTCCTTGAGTTAGAGGTGAGTGTCTGAATGGCTTTGTGAGTGGGTGTGTGAGTCTCCAAGTGGGCATGTGAGTGGGTGTGTGAGTGTTTGAGTGGGTCTGTAAGTGAGTGTGTGAGTGTCTGAGTGGGTCTGTGAGTGGGTGGGTCAGTCTGTGAATGGGTCTGTGGGTAGGTGTGTGAGTGGACTTTGAGTGGGTGTGCGAGTGTCTGTATGGCTCTGTAAGTTTGTGTGTGTGTGTGTGAATGGCTCTGTGAGTGGGTGTGTGAGTTTTTGTGTAGGTTTTGTGAGTAGGTTTGTGAGTGTTTGTGTGCATCTGTAAATTGGTATTTAAGTGCCTGCATGGGTCTCTGAGTGTGTGTGTGTGAGTGCCTATATGGGAATGTGAGTGGGTCTGTGAGTGCCTGCATGGGTCTGTGTGTGTGTGTGACAATGCCTGCATATTTCTGTGAGTGGGTGTGTGAGTGCCTATGTGGTTCTATAAGTGGGTATATGACTGTCTATTTGGGTCTGTGAGTAGGTGTGTGAATACCTATGTGGGTCTGTGAGTGGGTATATGAGTGTCTGAGTAGGTGTGTGAGTATATGTGTGAGTGGGTCTGTGACTGGATATGTGATAGTGAGAGTGGGTCTGTAAGTGAGTAGGTGAGTATCTGTATGGGTGTGTGAGTGGGTGTGTGAGTGTCTGTGAGTGGATGTCTGAGTACCTGAATAGAACTGTGAGTAGAAATGACACTGTCTGCATAGGTCTATGAGGGGGTGGGTAAGTGCCTATGTGGGTCAGTGAGTGGGTCTGAGAGTGCATGCATGGCTCAGTGAGTGGGTCAGTGAGTACATAATTAGGTGTGTAGGTGTGTGAGTAGGTGCATGAATATCTGGGCGGGTCTGTAAATGTGTGTGAGAGTACCTGTGTGGGTGACTGAGTGGGTCTGAAAGTGTGTTGCTTTTTGTTCAAAGTGCATCAAGATTTGAGGATCCATCATGGATTTACATGGGGGATTGCACTGAGCCTTGTGGGGGATCCACAGATTCTTCAAGTGGAAAAAAAGTTATGGCTCAATTTTGTATGAAACATAGGTCTCTCTCACACTCCTCTAACACATCCCAATGGTTTGTCTAGTTCTTCATATAGAGTTTTGGGGGTGATTCGTGAAGCGAGGGCTGAGAAAAAAAGGGCGGGGGTAAAAAAAATGTGCTTTTCCCATGCAATTTCTCATAGGGATTTTGAACATGACTAGAGTCCGAACTACTGGCAAGAATTACACCACATTTTGCGGAGACGTAGTTCTTGGTCCATAAGGAGCCCTTTTTGTGATTTGGTGAAAATATAGTTAGTAGTTGCAGAGTTATCAAAGGAAAAACACATTTGTATATCCTGGGACATGGACCCTTCGCATAATCCCTGCAGTGGATACGCGAAGTCACATGCCACCAGCAATGCTGTGATTGGCTGACCACAACCTGACTGGGAGGTTGTGGCCATAATTTTAAGTATAGGGGAACCACAGCCCACTGTGTGAATCTGCAGTGGATCAGCAGACCCCAATCCCAATTGAAAAAACACATACACCCACTCACAGATCAACTTACACACTCTCTCACTCACCCACACAATCATTCACATACTCATTCACACACCCATACAGCCACTCACAGACCCACTTACAGATTCAGAGAACCACTCACACATGCACTCACAGACCCACACAGACACGCACACAACCACTCACACACTCACAAACCCATGTGCACACATGCACTCAGACATCTACTCACACACCCACTTACATACCCATTTACACAATCACTCACACACCCATAGAACCACTCAAATGCCCACAAAACCACGTACAGATCCACTCACAGAACCACACAGTCACTCACACATGCACTTACACACCAACTCACATAGTAATGTTTATATATCACTATGAGGACCGGCCATTGACCGTAATGAAGTGTGTAATTACTATTCTAACTCCATACGCGCCTTGATAGTAGAGAAGGTTATAAAGCGGACCGAAGCAAGTCAAACAGCACTTTTAGTTTTTTGATACACTCGCTCAAAAGTACCTAAGCACACTACGGGGATCGGTCCTCATAACGCACCGGTCCTCACAAAGATAGTGTTTGTCTGGTTCTGTCAAGGTTAACCCACGCTATGAGGACCGAACCAGTCCCCACAGTGTGGGTTATATATGCCCACATACTCACACACCCACATATATATGCACACCACTCACATACGCACTCACACACTCATACAGCAACTCACATTCCTACTCACAGACCCACAATCCCACTCAGACACCCATACAGGCACTCACAAAACCGGTCTGAGACCTAGACACCACTCACATACCCATAAACACACTTATAAAGCTAGTCACACCTACTTACAGACCCAGAGAATCACTCATACATCCACTAACGGACCTACACAGGCACTCACACTCTCATGTACATATACATCTAGTGACACAAACACTCAAAGATCCATATTGCCACTTACACACTGACTCACACACCCAGGACATATGTACACACACTTACACACACAACCACTTATACACCTACTCACACACCCATACAGCCAGTCACAAACCCATTCAGAGACCCATAAAACCACTTGTATACCCATTCACAGACGTGTACAGCCACTCATGCACCCACTTACAGATCCTGAGAACCACTCACACTTCTACTCATGGACCCACATATGCACTCACACACTCCTACATCCATGCACACACTTATACAGTTAGTCATGGACCCAGTTACTCATCCTCACAACCACTCACACACACACTCACATATTCACTCACACACATATTTGCATACCCACACAGTCACCTAGTACTGTAATGGCTGCCAGCAACATTTTTCTCATGTTGGTGGCAGCCAATCAGAGCACTCGCTCCTTCAGGAGTCTGACTCCCACAGAAGTAATTGGCCCAATAGATAAAAGCTCCCTGGGCCTAATCAGAATGCTATATTTTTTTTATTGGGTTTGACGAACTCTTGTGAGAGTCCCTCAAACCCAACTGTCTAGATATCTATATTTGGTTTAACCTTAATTTCGCAAAAGCTACTGAATGGATTGATACCAAATCACACAGGTCTACAATTCTTGATGTAGACCTGTTTAAATAAGTCTGTGGAAAATGCATGTGGATTTTGCATTTTGGGACCCCCCTTTGTTATCGGCCCCCGCTTGACGTATCACCCAGAAACTTTCCATGCAAAAACTAGTCAAAGTGTAGCATCATTTTGGAATGTTTCATGGAGATTCATCAAACGGTGCCAAAGTTATTAGTAACACAAAAATGCTTTTCCTATGGAACAGATAACCTAAAAAGGAGATCCCAAGAAGGAAATGGAAAATGAACTACTGGTCTAAGGAGTCTTAAGGTAGGTCAGCTACATCCTAATCCTCTTGACCCTAAAAATCTCAAGATGCAACCCACTCAGCCCTGATTGTAGAAATTGCCAAACCTAAAAGAAAGCTACATCCCAAAAATCAAGGATTCTAAGCAGCTCATAAAAAGATCCTTGAAATCCATTTGGCATGCACCAGTGCTCAAAAGTATTCCAATAATAACTGTAGACCTTTACATTCTCAGGCGTCTTGGATGCCTTGATAGCTATGGCTACCCCCTATGAAGCAGGGACCACAAATACATTCTGCTGGTTTGACCATTACGGTAGGGTGAAGCGCATGTTAGATGAAACTGGAATCCAAGTTTTATATTCCCTTAGCTTGACTTCCAATGTGATACACGTTGATTAAGTAAAGGCTGGAGATGAAGTGATGCCAAAGGCACCACTTGAAGGCAGGTTGTCATGTCCCACTGGATTCTCAGCCAGTTTCAGAGATAAACAGATGTTGTGTCTAACAAACCAAGCATTACATGACTGGAGTGAGAAATAAAGAACTTAAAATATTCACACCAATAAATCAAATATTAAACATACATAAGGATATTAACACATCATTCAAGAAAAAAGAATAGTGAGTCAAACAGTCTACGTAAGAGAACAGAACACCACTTAAGATTCAATGCAACATGACATAGTCCTAATTCTTTAGGAAATGAGAAAATCTGTACCCAGAGATGTATGACTTTGCAGGGATGTAGAACTGGTTATTTCAGGAATTCCCTTAACCTTTATTTGCTGCACCTAAAAAACATGCACCAGGAGTTTTTTAAATTCCTTTTACATCTGTAAGAATATTCAGGGGTATTGTCTCACATGAAAAAACAGTAATTACAGATCACTTGCTACCTTAGTACTCTTTTCCTCTATGAATGTTTTTTTCCCTATAGAGATTTCTCTTCACCAGATAGCTTTTGGGGGTTGTTCCTTTCCCACTCTTGACACAGATTTCCATGGTGAGGAGGGGATGAGAAAAAGTTTGTGAATACCTACAAACATTTAGATTTTTGCATCTGTCCAAACATCTAGACATTCCTACCTGGAACATCAACTCCCCACCCACAGGAGTATATTTAACTACTTGGAACCAGCCATGTCTCAAAAAGAAGGGATTTAAGGATGAAGTCTTAAATCAATACTTTAGTAGCTTCAATGATGAGGTCTATTCATTTCACAAATAACTTACAACTATAACATTTACATTCAAATATTTAAAAATGCTGCAAGACAATTCCAGTTAAAAAGGTAACATAATGAAAATGCTGTAGTTTGGAATGCGATTGCCTCAAATCAAGAAGCGTAGGTTTAGGCTTTTTCATACAACTTTAATTGCACTAACTTGAATATTTCTTAGATTGCATACGATCGTGTACTCAGAACAGTACATAAAAATTATTATAATTATGTTGGAAAGTGGGTTATTGGGAGTTGTAAGTATGCACCAGGGCCACCAACACGGCATAAGATCCAATAAAGGTCATAGGGCCAGATGTACGACCATTTTATTTTGCGCCTCGTAATTTGCGACTAATTGCGAATCGCAAATTGCGAGGCGCAAAATAAAATGTACAACAGTGTGTTTAACACTGTTTGTGATTCCCAATGGGGTCGCAAATTGCGAGGCTCATTAATATTAATGAGCCTCTCGCAATTTGCGAGCCCATTGGGAATGACAGGCACTCCCAGGGATGGTGGCCTGCTGGGCTCAGCAGACCACCATGTCTGGGACTGCTTTTAAATAAAGCAGTTTTTTTTAAAAATGCAGCCCGTTTTCCTTAAAGGAAAACGGGCTGCATTTAAAAAAAAAAAAAATGAAATGTTTTTGTTTAATTTTTTAAGGGCAGGCAGTGGTCCCTGTGACCACTGCCTGCCCTTAAAAAATATTTTCACATGCATTTGCAAAGGAGGAAGGGTCCCCTGGGGACCCCTTCCCATTTGCAAATGCATTACCACCTACTTGAAGTAGGTGGTAATTGCGAGTGTTTTAAGACCGCAATTGCGGTTGCAAAACATTAGTACATGGTTTTGAGACTTGCTATTTAGAAGGGAACGCCCCTTCCACATAGCGAGTCGCAAAACCTATTTAGCGAGTCGCAAATAAAATACGACTCGCTAAATAGGCTTTGTACATGGCCCATGATGTTTTTGCATGCGCAAACGGGTTCGCAAACCCGTTTGCGCATGCAAAAACAGGTCGTACATCTGGCCCTTAGTAAATTAGCCCCTTGCTGAACCCTTGATAGCTGACAATGAGCAGTCAGGCCTACCCTAGGAGACACGTATGAATTTAAAAATACCAATACAACAAATAAGTAAGACACAACTCACGATCAAAATCCCACACCAATTTATAAAAACAGAAAGTATTTTTATGAACAAATATATACCAAAATTACAACAAATCCAATGTAGGGAACAGGAGATATAGGCCGACTGGGATGGAGCCCCAGTTGGATACACTAAGCGGGAGGCCCCACTCATAATTTAACCTTTTATCTTTTTCTTCCGACATCGCTCAACACAGCACAGCTGCCCAGATTTGGAGACGGTTCACCGGCTTGACTTTCCACAATGCCCCAGTCAAATCCTGGAAGTCTGGGTCTCCTGAGCTTTCAGTGGGACGAACCTAAAATCCTGGCCAGGTCATGGTTAAAGGCAGTCGGCTTGACTCTCGAGGTCGGGTCGGTCACCTCATGGAATTTTTTCTCCAAAGTTCTCCAAACTTCAGGAGGTGTTTCCTGAATGTCTCACTATAGGTTTAAAGTCTCCAAATCACAAATACAACGGTCTGGAAACTCCTAGATGGTATCTGGGATGTCTGGATCACAATGCCCACAATGCACCTTAAAAATCCTTAAAAGTCCCCTGTTTGCACTCCATGATGGTGACTCTTGATGGGGATTTATTTATTTATTTTGTAAAGTTTTGTATAGCGCGAACATGACCCTAGTGGGTATCAGAGCGCTTTACATTACGAGAAGTAGTGTAACATTTGGTCTGGAAAACAGGAAACACATGTATGAGAACCAAACAAATCATAAAGTAAAATAGGATAACACAGAATGTTCTTGAATGAAGACAGTAGAAGGAAGGTCAATACCCATAAGAATTTGCTAGCTATACATTTTCAATGTGGCCGATATATTGTCTTGAGTTAAAAACTTAGTCAGTAGAAAAGATTTGGCTTCTTTTTTGAAGGAGGAGGTAGAGGAGACTAGGCGAACATCCGGTGGTAGAGAGTTCGATATCTTGGGTGCAATAACCGAGATGCTCTGGCACCCATTTTCTTTTTGTGAGTTTGTTGGGGTTTCAGTAGCAAGGTAAGCGCACTTCGTGAGGATCTGCTGCCCCCTGATTTTTACAGCTTTTGAGTCAGGTAACTGGGGTGTTGAAATGTAACGCTTTATGCGTCATGGAGGCAATTTTCAGTTGGATTCTTGCTTCGTACGGAAGCCAGTTTAAGGATTTTAGAGCCGGTGGGATGTGTTTGCTTCTTTTTGTTCTGAGGACAAGTCTGGCTGCAGCATTGAGGGATGCTCTAGAGGAGCCAATTTGGATCGGGATAAACCGCATAGTGTGGCACTACCATAATCCAGTCTGAGTAATACTAGGGCTTGGACCGCTTGTTTTAGGTCTTCATGTGGTAGGTAAGTTTCCACAGAATGCTCAGTTGGTAGTTTGCTCCTTTTGTGGCTGTGCTGATGTGATACTGCATATTTAGATGTTTTTCTAATGTAATACCTAAGGATCTGGCTGCGTCTATGATGTGGGGAGAGCATTTGAGGGCTGTAAGATGTTTCAACAATAGATCAATCTTGGGGCTGTGGTTCGTTGGAGAGATGAGAAGAAATTCGGTTTTGGCAGCGTTAAGTTTGAGATGGTTAACCGTGAGCCAGAGGTGTGTATTTTGGAAGATGGAATTGAGGGATATAATGTCCTCTGGGGAGGCGATTTTGAGATACAGCTGAGTGTCATCAGCGTACATATGGTATTGGATATTAGAAGATTGTAGGAGGTAAGCCAGTGGTTCCAGGAATAGGTTAAAGAGAATGGGTGAGAGAGCAGATCCTTGAGGAACCCCAAGAGTGATCGTGTGGGACTTAGACAGAGATTTATTCATTTTGACTCTTAGGGATCTGTTTTGGAGGAATGAAGAGAACCATTGTAATATGACCCCTCATAAGCCCATCCTTTGTTCCATGAAGTTCAATAGATTATTATGTTTGACGGTGTCAAAGGCAGCTGATAAATCAAGCAATATTAGTAGGCATGATTCATTTTGATCCAGCATTTTTAGTATGTTATCCACTATGTGAGTAAGTGCAGATTCAGTGCTGTGATCTTGATAAAAGCCTGATTGGTGTTGGTCGAGGAGTTGGGTGTTATTTGTCCTACTTTTAGGCAGTCAGGAATAGTGTCTTGATGTAGTGAGTCATTTACAATCTTGGTCAATAGCGGGAGAATACAGGTTTTGATCTCTTTGAGTATGTAGAGATGATGCAGGTGGGCTCTGTTAACCTGTAGCATGCAGGGAGTCTACTCCTTAATCCTTCTTGAAGCAAGGCAAAGTCCCCAGGGCTGTAGTACCAGATTGTGCAGCAGGTGCAGTCATTTAAAGTACAGGACTTCAGGTGAAGATCCCTATTCCAGCAGGGCAGTCCTTCTTCTCCTTGTAGTTTCAGTTAACAAATATGATAGACTATGCAGCTCTCACATATTTATTCAGTGTTCTAGGGTGAAAAGCAGGGGGCCACGTCAGTCCAATGAGATACTGGGTGCCGCCCCAAAGTATGAAAACTTCCTCCAAAGTGTGGCATCTTTGTCCCACAAAGCACTGCACTTCTAAATCCAACATGGATGATTTCTCTCCAAAGGAGTAAGAGTAGCTAAACAAACCCACAGCGTGGCTCATTTCCCTTACCTCTCCTCCCCCTGACCTCTGCAAATTCCTGTCCTAAGCCTGCCATCTGGCTGCGGCACAGGCTGTGGGATAGGTGTGCTTGTCACTCCTTACTGATCTGCTCTCTCTTTGAGCTCTGTTTGATTTACCCATCCCCCTCTGTAGGACCCACTCTCCTCAACTTCAGAGCTCTCTCCATCAGATAGCCTCTAGTCTGGCCAGGACACTTATCACCTAATCAAAGCAGCCTGGCTAAGCTTGCTAAGGCTGACCAATCAGCAGAGACCACTGGAGGGCTGAATTTCAGCTTACAGAAGAGAAAGCTTTATCATTTCTCTCCTGTACTAGTTATGATAAATGTAACAGTGGCAAGTTATTGACTTTATCAATACCAATCATTAAAGTTCTTGAATGATATTATACTCCTTTCCTAGCAATAGTTATATCGAAATAAAATATTGCAATGCTAGCCCATGGAGCTTATGTATCTACAATGGGGAAAAATGACATGGGTACTTTTTCCTCACCATGGTATATAAAACATCTTTTATAAGGTCGCTGCTTATAGTTACATGGCCCCCCACACCTGGGACACCTAGGGGAGAAATGGGGGTGCCTAATATGTAAACATAAGGTAGATTCTCATTTTTAAAGTGCCCATACCATGAAAGTAGAGTTTGCATGCAAGGTGCCTTTAAAATGACAGTAGGCACTCAGAAGTGCACACATGCAAGAGCAGGAAATCTTCTGGGCCTCTAAACGTCCATGCCCTATTACATACTAGAGACTTATAGGTAATTTGAACCCCCTAGCCCTATTATATACTAGGGGGCAGATTTACAATGCCTGGCGCATCCCTGCAAATCAGCAGAGATGCGCCAGGAAAGATGCGTCACGCAAGTTTACCCTTGCGCCACGTCTGATGCGCCGCATTTACAATGCGGCGCATCGTGGCGCAAGGATAAGCAGATGCGTGACGCATCTGCCGGCAGCAGGTTGGCGCAGTGCTGAAGTTGTGTCGCAAGCGCGACGCAACTCCAGCACTGTTCCAACCTTCCCTATCCCTAACATGGTGCGTCAATCCTTACGCCTGCTTGAAGCAGGCGTAAGGATTTGACGCACCAGCGTCGAGAAAAGTGACTGCGTGAAATCTTGTAGATTTCACTACGTCACTCTTCCGGCGTTCCTGCGCCGAACGCCACCCCCTGCGCCGGTACGCCCACATGAAACCTGACGCAGGTTTCATGTGGCGCAGGGGTTACTACGTGACGCATCTCCCTAGATGCGTCACGTTGTAAATATAGCGCAACGCGGCGCATGGTTTGCGTCGCCGCTGCGTCACATGCGTGACGCAACGGCGGAGCAAAAGTGGCGCAAGGGGCTTGTAAATATGCCCCTAGGGATTTATAGGGTGTGTCACTGCCAATTGTGAGAATTTACTTTTAAAGACAGGCTGCAAGGCAGGACTGCCTTTAAAAGAACAGCAGGCACACAGCAATGCAAACATCCAAGTGCATGAAATCTGCTGGGCCTCTAAACCTCCATGCCCCATTTTATACTAGGGACTTATAGGTAGATTGCACCCATTGACCCTATTATCTACTAAGCACTTAGGGGGTCTGTCATTGTCCATTGTAAGTGTACCCTATTACATGTACCTTTTTACACATGGCCCTAGCTCTAGTTAACAGAGCCCAGGGTACAGTCAGAGTCAGCTTCACCAGTATAATTCAGCAAAAATTGGGGAAGCACAGGGCAAAAGGATGACTTTCTAACATGCCCCCCCAAACAAAACGTGATGGGTAACTAACCTACACCCTGATATTCATCATCAGCTAAGTGGAAAAATCTGGAAAGTCCATCCGCGTTGGCATGGGCATCACCAGGTCTGTGTTCCACTGTGAAGTCCATCCCCTATAGAGAAATGGACCACCTCAATAGCTTAGGATTCTCCCCTCTCATTTGCATGAGCCACCTGAGAGGTCTGTGGTCAGTTTGAACACAAATGTGAGTACCAAACAGGTATGGTCTCAGCTTTTTCAGAGACCAAACCACAGCAAAGGCCTCCCTCTAAGTGGCACTCGATCTTTGTTCTCAGAGGAGGAGTCACCTGCTAATAAAGGCAACTGACTGATCAAGGCCCTCCTCATTTACTCATGTCAGCACTGCCCCAATCCCTTGTTATGAAGCCTCTGTCTGAACCACAAATGTCTTTGTGTAGTAAGGGGCCAATAACACTGGGGCTGAACACATAGCCTCTTTCAGTGTGTCAAAGGCCTTCTGGCACTCCGGGGTCAACATCACTTCTTTGGCCTCTTCTTAGAAGTAAGTTCCGTCAGGAGAGCCACAATGGTCCCATAGTTCTGAACACATCCTTTATAGCATCCAGCCAGACCAAGAAATGCCCTCACATGTGTCTTGGTAGTAGGAGCTATAGTGGTTAGAACTTTTTGCCTTCAGATCTAGAGTTTTCACTGACTCTGTTTTTGCTTGTTTTAGGACTCTACACACTTTACCACTGCTAATCAATGCAGATCACAGACCCCTCAGATGGCTGATGCAGATGAGGGGTGAGAATCCTAAACTGTTGAGAAAGGTCCATCTCTCTACAGGGAATGGACTTTGTGGGGTAACACGGTCCTGGAACCTTCCAATCCACTGCTGATGGTTTCTCCAGGTTCTTCTGCCTTAGTGAAGATACCGCCCAAGGGGTTGGGTAGTTCTCCATACTTTCAGCTGGGGAGACACATGTTAAACCTGGCATCCTTGGTGTGGTTTTCCCCTAACTGTTTACCTTCAGACCACATGTTTTTACTGACTTTTTTGCTAGTCCTAGGACTCTGCGTACTTTACTACTGCTAACCAGTGCTAAAGTGCTTGTGCTCTCTCCTTAAACATGTTAAATTGGCTTATGCCCAATTGACATATTTAATTTACTTGTAAGTCCCTAGTAAAGTGGCACTACCTCAGCCAAGGGTTGTAAATTAAAAGCTACTAGTGGGCTTGCAGCACTGACTGTGCCACCCACTAAAGTAGCCCCTCAAACATGTCTCAGGTTTGCCATTGCAGCCTGTGTGTGCAGTTTTGAGCTGCTATTTTGACCTGGCAAAATAAACCTTTTGCCAGACCTAAACCTTTTTTTTTATACATACAAGTCACCCCTAATGTAGGCCCTTCACAGTCCCAAGGTCAGGGTGCAGTGTATTTAAAATGTTGGAAATGTACTTTCACGTTTTACATGTCCTGGTAGTGAAAAACTCTTAAATTGTTTTTCACTACTGCAAGGCCTACCTCTCCCATAGGATAACATTGGAATTACCTTATTACATTTTATAAGTGAAATTTCCAAATGGGAATAGGTAACCAGTTTATGTTTGTGTCTCTGGAATTAGAATTTAAAATCCTAACTTATGGTGAAGCTGGATCTTAAATTAACATTTTTAAAATGCCACTTTTAGAAAGTAGGAAAAATACAAGAAAACAGCTGAGTTGCACTAGAAGTTAACAACAGTAATACAGAGTTTAACAAATTACTCAAAAGCACAATCTAAAGTGTGCACCCTGTGGGGAGGCTCTGCCCAGCCACCCTATTCAAAATGAAAATGATACCTAAGATTTGTGTCCTAGACACGGAGTGCACTTCTATGGTCCACTGCAATAGTGGAAACAATTTGAACAGTACAAAGTGAGTGATTTCAACAATTGAAACAGCAAATAAAAGTGTGTATATGATCGATATTTAAACAAAGTGTCCATTAGCGAAAAGAACGCTTATAGGCTGGATCTTGCTCAGGTCGATTCAATATTCAAATGAAGTGAGTCTTGAAAAGAAATATTCTTCATGGAAATGAATCCAAATTCAACATATAAACAACTGACAATGTAGCTAATCCCAATGCATTTCGGGCATTCACAGTCACCCTTCGTCAATCTACAAACGAAAAAATCTTCAATCAATATCACAACATCAATGGGTGTTATTGTTCCGTCAAAAACCAGTCTGTAAGTGAGCAGGACATACATGAGGCTGAACACATGAAAATGGTAAGTAACGTCACTGTGTGCAATGAAAGCAAAAGTCGACAACTGAAGCCATGCCCACCAAAGTTTTAAAATAAACCAAACAGAAGTAGAATGCGGAACACACCTGAAATTGTGAGAATAGAGATGCATGAGCACCTGAGGTGAACAATCAGAAACCAAAGTGTTGAGATAGTGATACACGTACATTATAAGTATACGAAAAGAAGCCAGAGTGTCACGAAGACCAACTGCCGGTTCAGTGGAGTTGTGGACATCATTTCTATGCTAGAAAACATGCTGTGCTGCATTTGTGTAGTAACCGGGAGATGACCCAAGTGACCAACAAAACCCTACTGCAAATCAAGTACCTCCGAACAACATTGCGAGCTGAAAATGATTGTAAAGTGAAAGAAAAGAAGTCCTCGGAATCACTACGGCGTATCAATCTGTTATAGAAAACTAACAGCGCCGGTCAGTAAATGAGTTAACAAACAAGAAGAGTTACGTGATCCCCCAAAAAGAAACCAGTGCGGTTGTTGGCTGCCGGGCTTGCCTCTAAAAAAGAAACCTTCGAGACATTAGGTGTATCAGATGTCACATTAGTATCTTCTGAGATTAATGGTACTGGAACAGGTGGACGGTTCATTTGTGTCTCACTGATGGAAACTATACTCTCCTCAGATGTGTCACATCACATCAGCTATTGTTGCACCACATCATGTCTTTTGATGATATTTTACACAGACAATAAGGCTGAAACTAAGGTTTATAGTACTTCAGAAGCCAAAGACATTTATGGCCTCATATGTGAGGTCAGGAAATTCGGCTCATCACATGGGCCAGGAACTCAACAAATCAGGCAACTTGAATACTTGATGCTTAGGGAGATCAATCAAAGATTGCATGACACCACTCTGATACAATACAACAAATCCAGTAGAATACCCAGGGGACTTTGGCTGGCCATCAAACGGATGATGTTGAAGCTCAGCAAAAAGTTCATTGATAAATGGTATACTATACTCAACAAATGCTCCTTGGACCTCATACTACTCATCGTTGAAGAACTTTCTCAAGTTCCAATGGGTTTAGAGCAAGAAATCAAAGCGTTGCAGTACACTCTGATTCAACGCATGGAATCCAATATCTGGGAGACTACATTGACAGAGATAAACAACAAATTGAATTTGTACGCCTAGGAGATCCATGAAGGTAAAATTTGTAAATTCAGAAGGGACACGATTGATTACAAACTGGACGAAGTATACTCATGGGCCGAAGTATACACGCAGAAATGGAACTTCAGAAAACAAGGCACAACATCATCGGAGGAGAGTATGGTTTCCATCAGTGAGAAACAGATGAACCGTCCACCTGTGCCAGTATAATTAATCTCAGAAGAAACCAATGTGACATCTGGTACACCTATTGTCTCGAAGGTTTTTTTTTAGAGACAAGCCCGGCAGAAAACAACCCACCCACACCATCAATGACATTATTTGTAGACACAGCAAAACCCAGAGAGGTCACAGATTCAGCAAAACCAGGCATGTCGACTAGAAGACAAAAGAAACATTAGTGATCAACATATCATCCACTGAACTTACTCACTCACAAATAGCTGTTTTGGACAAAGGGATTTCTTTTGTGCTGACCTTCCATACTAGGGCACTTGAGACTGAAATTGCATTGTACAAATTCACAAGGAAGTTGCGTCTCCACTACTTCTTTGTGAACCTTGACACGAGTCACACGAATCAAGATGAATCCTTTTATTGTGTATTCAAACAGTGGAATACGTTCATTTCCCAAATTTGGCACAAGGTAATTGACACCTTTGAAACACTGGTCAAGAAGGACTTGTCAAAATTACCGGCTTCCACTACCAAACATCAGAACATGTCAAAAAAAGAAAAATCAGCCTTGAAATCGTTGAGAACGAACAAATCATTGTCCTTTTCAGCAGCTGATAAGGGTGGGGCATTGGTGGTCATGGATCACCATTTCTATGAGAGCAAGATTGAAGCAATTCTGCAGGATGAGTCTACATACCTACTGTTACCTCAAAACCCCACTGGGACCTTTCAGGAGATTCTTATGATTTTCTCACACGTGCGATTGACATGAATTGGCTTACAGAGAAAACAAAGAAGTTTCTCTTCACAAAACATTCCGGTAGGCCAACACTGTACATGCTCCCGAAGATCCACAAAAATCTACACGATCCGCCCTTCAGACCCATTGTGTCAGGGTGCGGGTCCATTTATGAACCCCTCGGCCAATATCTTGATTCTTTTTTGCAACCCATAGTACAGGCAGGTCCCTCGTATCTACAGGACACCACACACCTTCTACAACTATTGTTGAATGTCCGGATTCTCAAGAAATATGGCTATGTACTGTGGATGTGGTAGTCCTCTACACTTCCATTCCACACATTGAAGGCATAGAGGCTATAGAATGGGCACTTCTAAAGCAGGGTTAGATGCAAACAAATAAAAAGCATTTATTAGAGCTATTGCACTTTTGTTTATACCACAGCTACTTCAACGTCTTCATGATGAAATTTGAAACCGAACACATTTTATCAAATGAGGAAATGATGGAATATTTTGTACTATATTGACGGTATATTGATGACATTCTCATCATTTGGCAAGGACCACGTCGTAATCTATAAACTCTCCTGTCTTCATCAAACCGCAAGAATCTGAGAATTCAATTTACATTCAGCATCGAGCAACGAAGCATCTCTTACCTGGACGTTAACATGGAGATTGTGGGGACACACATTCGGACATCAGTTTTAAAAAAACCCACAGATCATAACAATTCTTTGATATACAGCAGTTTTCATCCTCCATCGCTCAAACAACACCTACCCTTCTCACAATTCACTAGGATTAAACGCATCTCTTCAGATGCCTATCAATGTGCCTCTTCGTTATGTGAATACAAACAACAATTTTTAGCATGAGTCTACCCTAAGGAAGTGGTAGATCATGCGGAACAATGAGTACAGTCCTTGCAAAGATCGCATCTATTGAAGAAACAAATTAAAACGGAGACACCTAGAGAAGGCTTTGTTTCAACATTTTCTACAAAGTCATCCATGATTAAAGGGATCATCCTGAAACGTTGGGAACTACTTCAGACTGAACCTGACTTCAGAGGCATTTTCTCCAATCCTCCGCTATTCGCATACAAAAGATTGAATAATCTGAAGGAAATACTGACAAAGCCAGGCAAATTGACTGTCATGGAGCATAAAGGGATGTTGAAATGTCACAACTGTTCACGTTGCAACAATGTGCTGATTGGTAAGATCATTTTTCACCCATGGCCTGGGAAACAAATTCATCTGAATTTTACATCAGATTGCAATGGACAGAATGTCATCTATGCTATTAAGTGCCCGTGCGGGCTATTCTATGTGGGAAAGACTGAAAGAACACTCCGCACACGGATCACAGAACATAAAAGCTGCATCAGAACAAAGACCATCAGTTCACCATTAGCCACCCATTGGAATGAGCACAAACATACGATAGCTCAGACGCAGGTCACGATTCTAGAGGTGGTGAAGCCGCAATTAGACAGAGACATGTCGAAGCTATTCACCCAACGTGAAACACACTGGATATGATTTTTAGATACTCTTCTTCCAAAAGGTCTCAATGACAAACTAGAATTCTCATGCTTCTTGTAATTCTCTTTTCATTACACTTTTCCATCACACGGTTACCTTCACAACCCTGAGAGCCGGGTCCTTGCACACACTTTTTTGCCTCATCACGCTTGTTCTAATGCACACCACTCATTATCTTATTGTCACTTAAGGAGGGAGTTACATTGCAGGAGTCTGCATTCTTCCATATGTGTTTGTATTTTCATGTGTAGTTTGTGAGATGGTTTTGCTCAACACCATATGTCACTCCTGTTCTCTTTCTATGCCTAGTCAATTATTTGTGTTCAGAGTTATTCACAATGCTTTTGTACTTGTTGTATACATGTATTGTACATTTTATCTAATGCAGCAAGTTGATATACACTCTGTGAACCGATCATACTGTGCAGGTATGGTACACATATTGTATATTCCATTTAGAACATTAGATTACCGATTTCGCTGTGAAGTACCACACTGTGCATAATGCCTACTCAATCAGTTATGTTTCATCCAGCACTATTCCCTATGGTTTTGTGTTTGTTGTATATACTTATTGTACACCACATAAAGGGCCAGATGTACGACCATTGTAAATTGCGCCTCGCAATTTGCGCTCGATTGCGAGTCGCAAATTGCGAGTTGCAATTTACAATATACTACAGTGTCACAGACACTGATTGCGAATCCCAATGGGGTTGCAAAATGCGAGGCTCATGAATATTAATGAGCCATTCGCAATTTGCAACCCCATTGGGAATGGCAGGCCCTCCCAAGTATGGTGGTCTGGTGGGCTCAGCAGACCACCATGTCTGGGACTGCTTTTAAATAAAGCAGGTTTTTTTTTTTTTTAATGCAGCCCGTTTACCTTAAAGGAAAACGGGATGCATTTCAAAAAAGAAAAATGAAACGCTTTCGTTTCATTTTTTAAGGGCAGGTAGTGGTCCCTGGGACCACTGCCTGCCCCTAAAAAATATTTTAGCCTGCATGTGCAAAGGGGAAGGGGTCCCCTGGGGATCCCTTCCCTTTTGCAAATGCATTACCACCCTCTTGAAGAGGGCGGTAAATAGCGAGTGTTTTGCGACCGCAATTGCGGTCGCAAAACATTGGTACATGACTTTGCGTTCGCTATTAAGAAGGGAACGCTCCTTCCTAATAGCGAGTCGCAAAACACTATTTTGCGAGTCGCAATTTTTTGTGACTCGCAAAATAATGTTTGTACTTGGCCCACAGTGATTTTGCATGCGCAAACAGTCGTTTGCGCATGCAAAATCACATTGTACATCTGGCCCTTAATGCAGCAAGTTCTTATACACTGTGAGTACTGATCGCACTGTGCAGTGGTTACACATGCACTGCATGTTTTATTTGCACTAGAGTTTGTCTCATGCGCTACACTTGGTTACTTTCTTTTTTTCATTTCTGACACATATTTCTGCTTTGATAGTTCACATTGTGATCATGGGTAATTGGTATATTCTCCTTTCTCACAGGTCTTTTTCACTCTACTCTTTTCTCCAACTTTATTGTTCGCAACCTACCTGTGACATGGAAGTCTTTCTTCAGTGTATCTGCCAGGTTGACCTTTAAGGCACGTTTCATTTCCGTACGCGTTCATGTTCCCGCGTTGTTTCTGGGACATCGCGGTCATCACGTATTGTTCCGGTAGTATACCAGTTTCGTGAGTTGATTGCACTGGTTTCTCTTTGGGGGATCGCGTAACTCTTCTTGTTTGTTCACTCATTTACCGACCGGTGCTGTTTGTTCTCTATAACAGATCGATACGTTGTAGTGATTCCGAGGACTTCTTTTCTCTCACTTTACAATCATTTTCAGCTGGCCATGTTGTTCGGAGGTACTTATTTGCAGTAGGGGTTTGTTGGTCACTTGGGTCATCTCCCGGTTACTACACAAATGCAGCACGGCATGTTTTCTAGCATAGAAATGATGCCCACCACTCCACTGAACCGACAGTTGGCCTTCGTGACACTCTGGCTTCCTTTCGTATACTTATGATGCACGTGTATCACTATCTCGACACTTTGGTTTCAGATTTTTCACCTCAGGTGCTCGTGCATCACTATTCTCACCGTTTCGGTGTCTTTCGCATTCCACCTGTGTTTGATTTATTTTAAAACTTTGGTGGGCACGGCTCCAGTTGTCGACTTTTGCTTTCATTGCACACATTGACGTTACTTACCATTTTCATTTGTTCAGCCTCATGTATGTCCTGCTCACTTAGAGACTGGTTTTTGAAGAAACAATAACACCCAATGATGTTTTGATATTGATTGAAGATTTTTGTCGTTTGTAGATTCCCCTGACGAAGGGCGACTGTGAATGCCTGAAATGCATTGGGATTAGCTACATTGTCAGTTGTTTATATGTTGAACTTGGATTCATTTCCATGAAGAATATTTCTTTTCAAGACTCACTTCGTTTGAATATTAAATCGACCTGAGCAAGATCCAGCCTACAAGCGTTTTTTCGCCAATGGACACTTTGTTTAAATATCGATCATATACACAATTTTACTTGTTGTTTCAACTGTTGAAATCACTCACTTTGTTGTGTTCAAATTGTTTCCACTATTGCAGTGTACCATAGTAGTGCACTCCGTGTCTAGGATGCAAATCTCAGGTATCATTTTCACTTTTAGAAAGTTGGCATTTTGTTGCCTTAGCCATTTTGTCCCTTCAGCCTGTCTTTGGGTCACATGACTGGGTATGGGTGACAGATGGGCTTTGTGTATTCCTCCTCCTAGCCAGCCACATACAATGGGGAGCTTAGGTGTGATTGGATGGGCCACCACTGGCATGATGGGAGGGAGGAGTGGGCCCAGCCCCACGTACACTTGAATAGGCTGTGTCTTGTCTCCACACAATAGGCTGGATACCGTGGGCTGCATACTATCTGTAGTTAGTCTGGAGTCAGGTCCAGGAAGGCAGGGCACCTGTGCATTTCAAAGGCATGCCCCTAGAAGCTTCTCCTCAGCTCAAAGGCACAATGGGTATATATACTGAACCTCAGGCACCACCACTTCACTAGACTTCTGGACCTGTGGATACTCTGCCAGGAAGAGTACCTTCTATGCTGCTACAAAAACTGCTACTCAGCTAGTCTGTGGTTCTGAAGGAATTGCTGCCTGGCTGTCCTGATCTGCTGCCTGATGCCCTCTTGCCTGGGTGAAAGGATTGTACCTGCATCACCTGAACCCAGAACCTAGACCAACACGAAGGGCTAGTTGGCTGGTCTCCTGATCTGAAGCCTCAGGGACATAACACACTTCCAACAACCTTCCACCTGGAAACTGCCATCTGTGAGTGTACTCTGCCACATGGTGTCACCCCAACCCTGGACTTTTGAAAGGGGGCTTAAAGTGCTCTGGCAGCCTCTTTGGACCCAGTGAAACAAACACATCTCTCCTGCATGGTGCAACCCCAAGCAGAACCAATGTATCTCCACTGCTGCTTAGATTGGAGCCTTCACAAGACCCGCAATGCCATCGCAGCCTGCAACGCCTTTGGAACTTGTAACTTTCTTCCTCTCTGGTGCAACCAGATACACACAGTGCACATTGTGCTTTTTTGGCACTATCTTTACTCAGATCTTTAAAATGTAATATCTCCTGTTCTACTAATTTGACTTTTGTCATTTTGGTCCTGTTTTATTCATTAAAGATTTTTCTAACTTGGTGTGGGATCCTTTACGTGTGGTATTTTCACTTTATTACTGTTTGAAGTGTTGCACAAATACTTTACACATTGCCTTTTAAGTTAAGCCTGATTGTTCTGTGCCAAGCTACCAGAAGGTTGAGCACAGGTTAATTTGGGGTTGGCTTGTGCCTCACACTGACAAGGATTGTGGTTGCTGCTTGACCAGGGCTCAGACCCCAGTCAACCAACAACCCACTTTTTCACATTGGTGATCAGCGGTAAAGATAGAACTTGTGTTTGTGTATTGCCATACAGTAATTTGTTTTATACTACCATCCCATATCTGAGACCAATTTGATTTTAAAACATTTCCTTGACTGACATTTTTAATTTTTCTAAATTCACTCCCAAACTGTTGTGCTTGAGACCACACCTACAATAATTGAATTTGAGTTGGCCAACATGGATACCTACACTGTGGCCCAGCTCAATGACTTCTGCAAGGAGAGGCGACTTTCAGTTTAGAGCATCACCAGGAAGGTGGAACTCCAAAAGGCTCACAGGACCTGGGCGGCAGCCCATCAGTTACAGGATGAAGCCACAGGAGACGATAATGAGAAGGAAGAGCCTGAAGAGGATCTTCCTGTGGTTCCGTCTGCAGTTGAGGGAGATGACTTGACCCCTGGAGTGGAGCCCCCTGCCAGAGCTGGAATCAGCCTGTTTTCCCGCAGCCTGTCCCAAGAGGAGCTGGTGGAGAGGAGGGAGAAGTGAGAATCCAAGCTGCAGATAGCCTAGATAATAGTGGAAGAAAGGAAACTGACCATGGAGGAGACAAAAAACTGAGACAGAGATTGCTCTACTGGTTAATGAACTGAGTCTTATGGACTGGACATCAAGGACAGACAGGCAGAGTCTAGCTGTGATGGTGGCAGCATTTCTACAGTGCCCTCTGGAGACAAGAGGGTCCATATTCCCAAGGGTCAGGTGCCTGACTTTGCTGTGGAGGATGACATCAGCAAGTGATTCAAGGCATATGAAATTACTTTACAGATACACAGGATCTCTGAGAGCGGATTAGGGTGCTAGTCGGTAGAAGCATATTCCTAGTGAAGGGAGGGACACCCTACTGACCCTAGAGAAGGGAGACAGGATGAGGAATCGCCCGTGAAGAAAGCCCTTCTCAGGAAGTAGGGCTTGGCCCAACAGACCTGAATGGATTATGTGGATTCCATTTTGCAGAGCACTGGATAGTTGGGTGAAAGGCAGTAAAATATACGATTGTCAGAGGCTGTACAATTTGATTGCAAAGGAGCACATGTTTAGTCTTTGTTTTGCAGATCTGGCCAACAATTGATTGACAGTAAGCTCACTGGCCCCAGGGAGCTTGCTGAGGGGGCAGACTGCTGGGTCAGCACGAGGGTCCAAAGGAAGGTATCTGGGTTCTCAAACTAGTTTCATGGGTCAGGAATCCTATTGCCCAACTGAGAGAATGAAGAAAGGGTTCATGGATAGTATGTCCACAGAAAAGGCACCTCCCAAGTGCTATGGATGTCAACAGGAAGGGCACTACAAAGAGCATGCAAGTGCCCCAAGAGGGCACAGCCCCACATTGGTGGGCAGTCCCTGGGGATGGCTAGTGTAGCACTTGGGGAGGAGATTGTCCCAGTTAGTGGTGGGACAGTGTAAAGGTTACCCTAGTGTCCCTGGGTGACAGAGAGATTGTGCAGGGCACTCACATTCCTAGTGATACTAGGAAATACAGTCAGTGGGTCACCATCAATGGGCAGAGGGAGTAGGCTTTGAGAGACATTGGATCCAACATGACAACCATCAGATGTCATTTGGGGACCTCAGAGTAGGTAGTCCCTAATATATTCCACCAAGTTGTTGCAGCCGACAACTATGCGTGTCACTACCCAGTGGCTCTGGATCCCTTGGAGTGGAGGTGGTCTCAGGTTCCTTGAGGGTAGCTGTGAGTCCATCCATACCTGTAAATTGTCTGCTTCGTAATTACCTGATACACACTTTCTGGAAGAAGGTGAAGCTCAGGTTGCACTTGGAAATGTTAGGGTTGCTGAGTGGGTGGGCCTGACTACGCAGTCCATGGCTCCCCGAGAGGGTAGTTATGAGGACTTGGGGTCTGGAAGAATGGCCCAGGTGCCTGGTAAAAAGAGGAAGGACAAGGACTGCAGGAAACCCGCTGCTAAAATTCCCATAGTCCGTGAGGATGCTGAACATGAGGGGAACACCCCAGAACCTACAGGGAAGGATGTTGCTGCCCTGGGAAACCTACCTTAGCTGGCTAATTGGGAGCAGGAATGGGGTCCCATCAGTGAGGAGTTCTGCAAGGTGCAGATGGAATGCCCTACTCTTGAGGGTCTACTGTGGCAAGACGGGGCCCAGGCAGCTGGCAATACCTCTGGTGATCACCTGATATATTGGTAGAAGGGTCTCCTGTATAGCGGGCCTAAGGTTCCTGAGCCTGGAGCAACACAGTGTTGGTGGTTCCCTGGTGTTACAGGGCCTTCCTACATGAGTTGACTCATGATGTACTCCTAACAGGTTATTTGGGACAAGGCAGTAACTTTGACAGGCTTGTCACCCACTTCTATTGGCCTCTAATGAGGAAGACCTCAAATGCTTTCTGGAGGTCCTGTCCTTCCTGCCAGGCCAGAGGCAAGTCAGGAGGTTGAAGCTCTACGCTCCCCTGTAGCCTTTCCCTGTCATTGACACCCCAATTGAAAGGGTGGGCATCAACATTGTTAGGCCTCTGGACCTCAACACATCAATGAGCTTCAAGTTCATCCTGGTCTTGGTGAACCATGTCACCCGGTACCCAGAGGCTATCGGACCATGGTACCAACTTCATGTCAGCGTACATGAAAGCCATGTGGAAGGAGTGTGGGGTAACCTGCAATTTCTCCACTCCTTACACACCCAAACCAATGGGCTTGTTGATAGGTTCAACAAGACCCTGAAAGACATGATCATGTGTCTGTTAGAACACTTGAGTCAGAAGTGGGACATTGTCTTGCCATGCCTATTTGCATACCGGTAGGTGCCTCAGAAGGGTGTTGGATTCAGCCCGTGTGAGCTCCTGTATGGGCACCCGGTGCAAGGACCTCTCAGTCTGGTCAAGGTGGGGTGGGAGCAAGCTCCCAGGAAGCCCCCCCAGGATATGGTCAGCTACAAGCTGGTATTCAGGACCCAGATGAAGCACTTCTGGAAGCAAGCTAAGGCGAATATAGAAGCCAGCCAGGAGTTCATTAAACAGAGGTATGACCAGAAGGCCACTCTGATCGAGTTTCAGCCGGACCAAAAAGTGTGGGTGATGGAGCCTGTGGAGCACCATACCCTGCAAGACCGCTGGTCTGGGCTCTATGAGGTGAAGCTCAAGACTCCCAGGAAACCTTTAAGGGTTTTGCATGTCAATCACCTCAAACCCCACTTTGAGAGGTCTGAGTTAGCCATGCTCCTGGTCATGGATGATGAAGTGGAGGAGGAGAGTGAACCTCTCCCCGACCTCCTTTCTTCCAAGGAGCAGGATGGATCCGTGGAAGGTGTCAGCCTATCCCCTACACTGACCTTAGACCAACAGAGTGTCTGCTGACAGCTGTTGGGGCAGTTTGCCTCTTTATTCTCCCTTACCCCAAGACTCACTACATGGTGTACCCATGATACTAACACTGGGACAGCACACCGGTGTAGAGTAAAATCTACCTGTTGTCGGATATGGAGACATCCAGCAATAAGGAGGAGGTCTCCAAGATGCTGGAGTTAGGGGTTATTGAGCCCTCAAACAGCCCTTGGTCCAACCCAGTGGTGATGGCCCTCAAGGCTGCCCCTCCAGGTGACACCCCTGAACTTAGGTTCTGTGTGGATTACCAGGGGCTCAGTGCAGTAACCAAGACTGATGCACACCCCCTCCCCCGAGCTGATGAGCTCACAGACGCATTGGGAGCTGCCAAGTTCCTCAGCATGTTTAGCTTAACATTGGGGTACTGGCCAATTGCCTTAACCAAAGGGGCTAAAGTGAGATATGAATACTCTACCGCAGAAGGGCTCTTCCAGTTCCAGGTAATGCCCTTTGGGTTGAAGAACGCCCCTGCCACCTTCTAGTGAATGATCAACCAGGTTCCGGCTGGTTTGTAGAACTTCAGTGCCCCCTACCTAGACAACATTGTGGTCTTCAATTCTAGCTGGGAGGACCACTTGTGCCTCCCAGGAGAGGTGCTTCAGGCTTTTCAGAGGGCAGGCATGACTAGCAAGGCCAGTAAGTGCCAGATAGGGCAGGGTTCAGTGATATACTTGGGTCACTAAGTAGGAGGCGGAAAATGCAGCCCTTCTGGGCCAAGATCAGGATCATTATGGTTTGGGAGCCGCCCAAGACCCAGACAGAGGTGAACACCTTCTTAGGCCCCCCTGGCTATAAGGAAGATTTGCCAAGGGGTATGGCACCATTGTTGCACCCTTGATAGATCTGACTTGCAAGAAGGAGCAACTTCAAGTGATCTGGGCAGAGGCATGTCAGAATTCCAAAACACCCTGAAGGAGGCCATGTGCACAGCACCCATGCTCAAGGCCCCTGACTTCTCCAAGGAACTAATTCTCCAGACAGAGGCCTCACAGCATGGCTTAGAGCTGTGCTCTCAGAGATAAATGAAGAGGGTCCGGATCAACCTGTATCCTTCATAGGTAGGAGGTTACTTCCTCAGGAACAGAGGTGGAGTGCAATAGAAAGGGAAGCCTTTGCAGTGGTCTGGGAACTGAAGTAGTTGAGGCCATACCTGTTTAGCACTCACTTCTGGGTTCAGAGAGACCAAAGACCCCTCAGATGGCTAATGCAAATGAGGGGTGAGAATCCCAAACTGTTAAGGTGGTCCAGCTCCCTACAGGGAATGGACTTCACGGTGGAACACTGTCCTGGAACAGACCATGCCAATGTGGATGGTCTCTCCAGGTTCCTCTGCCTTAGTGAAAAGAACTGTTAAGGGGTTGGGTAGTTCTCCCTTCTTTCAGCAGGGAGGGACATGTGTTAGACCTGGCATCCTTGGCATGGTTTCCCCCTAACCTTTTGCCTTCAGACGACATGTTTTATTGACTTTGTTTTTGCTGGCCTTAGGAATATGCATACTTTGCCACTGCCAACCAGTGCTAAAGTGCTTGTGCTCTCACCTTAATGTTAGTTTGGCTTATCACCAATTGGCAGATTTAATATACCTGTAAGTCCATAGTGAAATAGCACTACCTGTGCCCAGGGCCTCTAAATTAAATGCTATTAGTAGGCCTATATCACTGATTGTGCCGTCCACTTAAGTAGCACTTTAAACATGTCTCAGGCCTGCCATTGCAGCCTGTGTGTTGAGGTTTAAACTACCATATCGACCTGGCAAAATAAACCTTTTTGCCAAACCCAAACCCACCTTTTTAATACATATAGGTGACCCCTAAGGTAGGCCCTGGAGAGCCCTAAGGGCAGGGTGCAGTGCATTTAAAAGGTTGTACATGTACTTTTAAGTTTTACCATGTCCTGCTAGTAAAAATCTCTTACATTAATTTTTCACTACTGCAAGCCTTACCTCTCCCATAGGATAACATTGGAACTACCTTATTACATTTTACAATTGTAATTTCCAGATGGGAACCGGTACTCAGTTCAAGTTTGGTATCTCTGGAATTGGAATTTAAAATCCTAACTTATGGTGAAGTCGGATTTTAAATTACAATTTTCAAAATGCCACTTTTAGAAAGTTGGCATTTTTTGCCTTAGCCGTTTGTTGCCTGCAGCCTGTTTCTGGGTCACTTGACTGGGTGTGGGTGACAGTTGGGCTTTGTGCATTCCTCCTAAATGGCCATACATAATGGGGAGCGTGGGTATGACTGGATGGGCCTTCACTGTCAGGATGGGAGGGAGGAACTGGGGCCAGTCTCACACTTGAATAGGCTGTGTCCTGTCTCTACACAAAGGGCCGCTTACCTCCTGTAGTTAGTCTGAAGCAAGGGCCATGAAGCAGGGCACCTGTGCACTTCAAAGGCATGCCTCTAGAAGCTTCTGCCCACTTCAACTGCACAACTGGGTAAATAGACTGGTGCCTAGACTCCACCACTACATTCTGGACGTGTGGATACCCTGCCAGGAAGAAGGACTGCTGTGCTGCTACAAGGACTGCTACTCTGCTCAACTGCTGTTCTGAAGGAACTGATGCCCTGCTGTGCTAACCTGCTGCCTGCTTCCCTCTTGCCTGGGTTAGAAGTACTGGACCTGCATCTCTTGAACACAGAGTGACTCCAATGGCTAGTTGGCTGGCCTTCTGATCAGAAGCCTTTGGGACACAACAGGCTTCCAACCACCTTGCAGCTGCAACTGGACTCTGCCTTCTGTTAGTCTACGCTGCCAAGTGGTGCCAACCCAGTCCTTGACCCTTAGAAGTGGGCTTAAAGTGATCTGCCAGCCTCTGTGGAACCAGCAGAACCGACACGTCTCCTCTGCTGTGCGAAGCAACCCCGAGCATAACCTACACATCTCCGCTGCTGCGTAAATTGGACCTATTGCAAAGACTCACATTGCCACCGCAGCCCGCAATGCCATCAGGACTGGTCCTGTGCAATGCAGCCACAGTGCAGACCCTCACATCTCTTGTCGACGGTAGCCTCAATGATGAAGCCAGACTCTGTATCACAGATTCACAAATCCTTGGAACTGATGCATCACCTTGACTGTGTGGTGCATCCCCAAAGCCGGACTTCACATTACAAACCCTCAATTTCGATGCAGGCCCTCACATTGTAGCTTTGCAGCATCTCAAAACTGACGGATCGCTTTGGCAGCGCAACCCCTCTTCAACACTCAAAAACTGAGGATTTAAGGTACTTGGGGCCATACTGTTTAAGTCTCATTGGAAGATTTTTGAATGTTATGATTTTGTCTCATTTCATTGGCCCCAATTGGAACTTTCACTCTAGCCACATCCTCCACCACTCCAACTCTAGGAACACTTGCCTGTTCCACTACAACAAGGCTGCCTATCACAGACTCCTGAAACTTATCAAATGTTATCTTTGACTCTGGGAACAGTCCTTGAATACAAAAAAAGCATTAAAGGTCGATAAGTGAAAAAAATGGATAGCCAACTTTTTATATCAAATGTAAGCCTTGTTAAGAGCAGTGTAAGGTTCCAAGCTCTGATCTACTCTATCAACACCAGCTATGTGCCTATTATAGTCTAAAATGCACATAGGTTTACGCACTTCAGCAACCTGACCCCAAACAGTCACAGGTGAAGCACTTTCATCATTGATGGCAGTCAGCATGTATACATCTCTCCTGTATGCAAACTTCACAGCTAGAAGTTCATCACTACGCAAAGCGCTGCACTGCCCACTCTCAAGTTTTTGACAAACAAGTTCTTTTGGGTAACCTTTTTGGTTAGAGCGGATAGTGCCACAAGTGACAGTGTCCACTTTGACCAATTCCCTGAACAATTCCACACCAGTGTAGAAGTTGTCTACATATAAATAGTGACCTTTGGTAAAAAGTCCTTTTCCAAGTTCTCACACAATTTTCTCACTCACTCCGAAAGTGGACGGACAACCAGGGGGGTCAATCCTGGAATCCCTACCGGTGTGCACACTAAAATTAGAGACATATCCAGTCCTACTCTTACACAGCATTTACATCTTAATTCCATAATGTGCCCTCTTGCTAGGAATGTAATGCCTAAAAACCAAGCGGCCCTTGAAGAAGACCAAAGACTCATCCACAGCTATTTCTTTCCCTTGAGCATAGATCTCTGAAAACTGATCTACAAAGTGATTAAGGACAGGCCAAATTGTAAAAAGACGGTCACAATCAGGGTGATCTCATGGCAATGCTAAACCATTATCAAAATGCAGCATTTAATTAGAAGCAAATACTGATCACAACTCATGATTGTATGAAATATAGCCGTTGCAATCAAGGGACTAGTAGACCAATATGAAGACATCGACGGTTTCCTTATCAAGCCCATCAAAAAATGTAAACCCAAGAACTTCTTCAACTCATCCAGATTTAAGGGAGTCCACTGGGTAGCTCTAGAGTGGGGCTTAAGGCTGGCACTGTTGTCCCTCAAATAGCATACAAATTAGTCTGCTCAACAATCTCATCCAAAAATACATCGTCCATAAACGACTGAAAACGCTTTATAGGCAAAAAGTTTTCAGTATCCACTCTACTCCCAGTGACACCAGTAAAGGCCGGCAACGTCGGCTGCACCACATCTGGGGCAACCCAGAGGTCATCTCTTCCAATGGGAAGCCTTGCAGCCCCAGGCTGCAATCCAGGTGCCTCTTGCTGCACTATCGGCACATCAATATCCTCCTCTAAAACAGGCACTTCATCTGCACTGAGAATGGCTTCATCAGATGATTCCTCTCAGACAGAATATTCACTGCCAGAATCTTTCACTCTCTTCTCTGCCTCAGATGAAAAGTCAGTCTCTGAACCATGATCAGAGGAGGCCTCGAAAAGCATACCAACAACCTCCTGAGTGGTCATCCTGTGGCTCGCCATAATCCTTACTAAGAAAAGTAACTTCACAAACAAGTCAACAACAACCAACACTGTGTAAAATAAGTAATAAAGAAAGTGTGGCTTTATCACAAAGATCTATATACTCCAAAAAATTTCCACTCACTTTCCAGAGACAGCTAGACTCACCAACACCTACTTTGCACAGACCCAGCAAAAGACAATGATATCCTGCTAGAAAGCAAAAAACAAATAAAAATACTCACAAGACAACACAAGACACATTGTGCACCAATGCAAAATGATTTACACAAAATAAAACAGAAGCTAAACATGCTGCTATTCTTACACCATTTAGAAATAATGTATTCATGCAGGGAAAAGATACTCATTTAGCGTAAATAGTACAAAAAACGTTTTCTTACCAAACACATGCAACTACACAAGCTGCAGAACTACCAGTGACGAAACCACAAGCAGGAATTACAGCAAAAAAAGCAAAAACTTTGAACTAGAATAAAAAGGAGAAATAAAACACTACAATCACAAATGCCAATGACAAGAAATAAAACAATTAACATTATAAAATGCTATGTCACTACCCAAATGCCAGTCCACACACACTGCCAGCCGACCTTCAGACACACACAAAACCTTTCCCTAGTGGTTTTCTGCCCCCCTTGGAGATCCTTGCTCAAGAAACTGCCCCCAAACATAAAATTATGATATCCCTAATGCCAGTGGGTTTTCTGCCCCCCCTGGGTGCAGATGGTCCTCCAAATAGGGCTGATTCACACACGGGGAGCAGGACAGAGCCAAAAGTGGTTAAAATAAATAATATCCCCAATGGGGGCGATCCTTGCCCAAGGGACTGCCCCCACGCATAATGTTGCAATATCCCTGGTGCTAGTGGTTTTTGTGCCCCCGGGGTTAGATGGGCCTCAAAATAGGGCCAATGTGTTCCCTAGGTGGCAGAAAATGACTGAAACAAAATGGCCACATTTGGAAGTGGCCCTTGTCCAAAGGGCCGATTCCATTTCCAAAAAACAAATTCCCTGGTGCTAGTGGTGGCACTCCTGCTGCAAGAACATGACCCCATGCACGATTGTGTAGCAGGAATGCCCTGCAAAGAGACATCTTTCCTCTCCCCGAGGCTTTGCATGCCAAAACCCACCCCCCGGCAGGAAAAGCCTACCTGCTCTCCAATGTGCTGGAAACCAAATGGCTATCTGCATCCAGCGGCTCTACATGCCAGATTGCCGAGGGGGGGCGGGTGGAAGCGGAAGCTCTTCTGATGCTATCCCTGTTTTGGGGGGCTTATATGGGTGGCCCATGGGGGAGCGCCAGCACTTCTCCCATGTGCAAGTGCGAGGACGGAACGGTTCTGCCCTCAGCACACACCCACAACGGCTCAGGATGGAACCATTCCATCCTGAGCATGCAAGGGGTTAAGTTATGTTTGTCTGCTCTGTGCCAAGCTAGTAGAGGGTTGAACATAGGTTAATTTAGGGTTGGCTTGTGCCTCACATTGATTGTGGTTGCTGCTTGACCAGGGCTCACACACCAGTCAACCAACAACCCAATTTCTCATATACTTGAAATCATGTTGATGTAATATGTGCTCTTCCTGAATGTTCCCACACTCATCACTTGTCCATCAAGTAAGAGGCACCTTCCGAATGCACCATGTCCACTTTTGAAACATGTAAGACCCTCCTGTTCTCTACTAATTTCTTTGCTTTAAAGTCTTCCATTTGATGGATTTTTTCCTCATTTTGATGTACCAGTTGTTACTAATTTGAACATTCCAAAGTATTGTTGCAACTACAGCTTTGGCAAATGAATAGGTGTTTATAATGTACAGCATCAGACTAATACATGGTGGTTACATGACAAAAAAATTTTAAAAGAGAGATGTGGTTTGTCTTCCTGGGAGACAAACTCGCAAGGCTAACCACCACTTGTAGCTCCCACTACCAAACACCTGGGTTTGAGTTCCTTCTTCATAAGAGTTCACACTTGACCCATTCAATTCCATGGGAGTAAGTGAATTTACACCTGGGAAATTATAACAGTAATATTGCGCTGTCTCTGTTTGTACTGTAGCCCATTGGTAACTAGGTCCCTTAGCTGCAAACATGGACAGTGCTCCCTATTACTGATAATGCACTGGCTCCAGAGCAGCCATGAATATATGCTGTCCTGGGGCTTGCATTAATGAAAGATCAAGTGGTTGATGGAAGCAATCACTCCGCCTTTCACAGTGGAGGCGGCACTCAACCTGCACTTTTAAATTGCACATAGATCCCCCTGCAGGCAGGTGAAGTGAATGACTGCACACACATGCAGGGGTATGTCTAGGTGGTCCATGAGGCCTCCTGTCCTCTTTAAAAAGGAATGTATGATGATACAACGTGTACCATCACAACGCGGTATGTTACATTGCGGTCTTGACAACGTAAGTCGTTACATTGACTTGCGCTGGAGGGCTCTGGATTTAGGAATAGTGTGAATTACTAATCCAACTCCAGTCTACGTACCGTAGGGAAGGTGTTGGAATAGTAATTCACACTATTCCTTAGTCTAGAGCGCCCTCCAGTGCAAGTCGATGTAACGACTTGCGTTGAGAAAACCACGATGTAACCATACCGCGTTGTAATGGTTTCGTGGTAAAGGATGTTTCCCTTAAAAAGGGGCACTTACTATGCGCCTCCTGATGTCCTCTCTGCCGCTGCGCCTGTGTCCAAAATAAAGGACAGGCACAGAAGTAAAGTATTTCCCTCAATAGTATAGGGCCACGCCTCCATGTAAATGAAGGAGTGGGCTCTTAAGGTAGTGCCTGCACTTGAAGTGAACTGGTGCTATCTGTATTACAGAAAGAGCTGCACACTGTCTGTGGCCCTTCTGTAATATAACAGTGCACTAGGGGCACATAAATGGGGCGCACACTCATGTTGCACCCCCGGGCACTCTACATACTGTAGCCTCTACTGGGTATTCATTTGTAAATACCTAGTAGGGGTAAATCTAGCAATTCTCAGAAGTAAACTGAGATTTATAGACAAGTCCACTTCCTGCATCAATGTGTCTATAATTTTGTTTATATGTCAGAATATTGTTCCCAGGAATATTGGCTTATATAATTGTTGTGTCCTAAATATCGGTTGCAAAAACATCATTCCATTGGGTGTAGATTTTCTACAATTTACCTTTATTTACTCCAATGGGACAACATCTTTGTAAATTTTATCTATGGCATAATATGTATGTCATGCAATATTCTGGCAAGCAAATACATACTTTTATTTGTGCTTAGACTGGTAGAATTTTCTCTGGGGAAAATTACTTTTCCAAATGCTGTGTTAATTATAAAATCATGTGTCACCAGTATTAGAATAGTTTTTGCAATCAGTCATCTCGTGAAAGTCAAAACTGATGGAAAATGTGCATGTAAAGCTGTACAGTAAGGGGTTCAAACAGGTTGCAAACATGGTTTCTACATGCTATTCCTCATTACATTCATAATGTGCACCAACTCTCTTAAAAACACGTGTACAACAAAAAAACAGAAAAAATACGTATACACTTGTGTTTTCCTGCAAAGTATACGTCACAAGAACACAGCCTTCATTTCATTGATTAAGAGGAGAAAAAAGTAAAAATTATCAAATCACTTTCTGCACTGCGCTCTGATACCCTCTCTAGTATAATTCATGATTTACTAAACAGTTTTAATAAAAATTAATAAGTACTGATACAGGTGGCAGTTTAATCTGAAACTTCCCTTACCTGCCAAGAAGCTATATCTAGAGTAAGTGCTGGAACTAACTTATCAGGGGAAAACAAGCACTGTCAGCACAACAAAGTGCAACAAAAAAGACCCTCCTTTAGGCCTTTGCTGAAGGAGGCACAAACTACCCACCACCTAGCCAACAATTACAGGGCAGTTGCAGATGTAGGTAGAGATTAAACCACATGGTATAGCTCTACCAACACCATCAATATGCCATGGTCCAGTCGTGTAAGATGTAAAGGAAGCATTTGCCACGTAATTCTGACATAGCCTGGTGTGACGAAAGCTGGCAAAAGTTCCCCATTGTCCTTTTCCCGAGAGTCAAAAAATCCCTATGGGTTCCCTGAGGCCGTGGGGTGGGGTGGGGTGGGAAGTGTTGATAACCTATGTCATCCCTGTCGCTCAAGGTACAGTGTTAAACGCACGAATGAAGTGGCATCAGGTGCTCCAGCACCCCCTGCCAAATTAGGGGTCCTCTGGATCAGTGCTGCCACTAGGGATTTGACTGGTGCCACCACACAGGGTGCCAAGCTCGGACTGGCTCTGCATTTTGAAACTTTTTATGTGGTTAAAGGCACCTGCTGATGAGTTCCTTGTGTGCCCAGCAATTGTCAGGGAGTAATAAGAATGTCAACATAAGTCTGGTGATAAATGTTCTTGCTGGAGCGATTTGGGTTTTGTTCAGGCAACGGTTTGACCCATCACGAAGAAGTGGGATAATGCGCCTCCTCAAAAGCACATCGTGGGGCAGATTTACAAGCCCCTTGCGCCACTTTTGCGTCACTTTTAACATGGGAAAAGTGACGCAAAAGTGGCGCAAGGGGCTCGTAAATCTGCCTCCGTGTACCTTGCAGATCACAGAATTATGGGGCATATTAGCAAGACCCACGTTAAAATTATCGCCGTTTTAGCGGCAGGAAACTGCCGCTAAAACGGCGATAATGGGCTTGCTAATATACGTTATGGAATTCCAATAGAAGCCCAGGTTAGATGTCCTGCATATCTAACATGGGCTTCTATTGGAATTCTATAACGCATATTAGCAAGCCCATTATCGCCGTTTTAGCGGCAGTTTCCTGCCGCTAAAACGGCGATAATTTTAACGTGGGTCTTGCTAATATGCCCCTATATTTTATCCAGCGAGCTCAGTGGGTTACTGCTTTAGTCACAGAGATCCTTTGGTTACTTGCAGTTCATAAGTTGTAATCCTAATATTGCACAGTGAGCTATGAACCAGAATTAATTAGTAGCATGCAAACTATAAGGCATGGGTTTAGAACCTTATTGTTTTTTCCCCAAGCTTTCATTTTTCTAAGGTTGCTAAAAAAGATTCTTTTGGATAGTAATACATGCTTATTAGTAAGCACAACCACTGAGTAATGTTTTAAATAAGGGGGCATATTAGCAAGAAGAGGCGATAATCATCGCTAACCCTGCTTAGCGTGATTTTTTTTATCGCCGGCTATCGCTGGAATATATTGCCACGCTAACGCTGTATTAGCAACAATTAGCGCTATGGCGATGAATATTCCAGCGATAGCGGGGGGAAATGGGCCAACATCGCTGAAAAACCAGCGATGTTGCATGGCCTTGCTGATACGACCCTGTGGTCGTATCAGCATAATCCACCCCCCCATGTTAGGTATGGCTAACACCTGCTAATTGCAGGTGTTAAATAAATGGCGATGACCCCGGTTAGCGCGACTTTTCACGTCGCTAACTGGGGCCATGGCCACCTTGCTAATAGGCGATAGGCCTGTTAGCGAGTGTTTCCCAGGTTTGTTCGTCGGGAATGCCCACTATGCATGTCATTAGCGATAAATATCGCTGACATGCAAAGCGGTAAAAACGGGCGCTAATGCCCGCAAACTGTCGCTAACTGCTGTTAGAGACAGTTTGCTGATAGGGCGATATAAATATCGCCGCTTTAGCGGCAAAAAGTGCCGCTAAAGCGGCGATAGTGCCCTTGCTAATATGCCCCAAAGATTGCTTTTTTCCAAACAAACCGCTTGTGACATATTATTCCTACCACATTGGATGACATAGGACTACTACACCTCGTAGCCATATTGTCTTGTGTAACATTTCTGAGACATTGAGTTGCACACTTGAGTCATTACCTCTGCATAATGTGCACGTATGTGGGTTATGTAAAGCGCTCTGACACCTTACAATGGGATGAGTAACACTATAAAAGAATCTAGGGGGCATATTAGCAAGACCCACGTTAAAATTATCGCCGTTTTAGCGGCAGGAAACTGTCGCTAAAACGGCGATAATGGGCTTGCTAATATGCCCTTGAGAATTCCAATAGAAGCCCAGGTTAGATGTGCAGGACATCTAACCTGGGCTTCTATTGGAATTCTATAACGCATATTAGCAAGCCCATTATCGCCGTTTTTGCGGCAGTTTCCTGCCGCTAAAACGGCGAAAATTTTAACGTGGGTCTTGCTAATATGCCCCTCAGTACCTGCGAGAAAGGGACTATGGGGAGATGACAGGACCTTTGGAGGGTGCTAGTGAGGGAATATGTAGAGAAGAAGGTCACGGAGGGGGGCGCCCAAAAACATGGTCGCACCGGGAGCCTCCAGCGCTAATGCCGACTTCAGAAGAGTTCATACCTTTCGCTTCCTTCTCAACTAAAGCCTGAATTTCCCACATTAGCTCTGTCACTTGCTACATAAACTGATTAATGCATTAAAGTATGGCTAGGTTAACATTATAGCAAGAAAAATAAAGGTTTTGGAGGAATGCGTGCAACATTCACCTTTAGTAAATTCCTGAGTGCCAGCCAATTTTTAAGAAACAAAGGGCATATTAGCATGCCTGGCGATAATTATCGCAAAGCGCAATTAGCGCTTGGATAATTATCGCCAGGCATCGCCGGTTTCTATCACGGAGTTAGCGTGCAATCAGCAATGCTAATCTCCAAAGCGATAGAAACCTTGGAGAACAGTGTGAATATCGCCTGAAAACAGGCGATATTCACACTGTTCCCCAGTTTCAGCTTGCTGATAGTGCGAGGGATTTAGCCATGTAATCCACCTCTCATTGGATTACATGGCTAAGTCAGGGTGGGACCAGGTGTTAGCAAACCAGCGCTAAACGTGTTTAGCGCTGGTTCGCTAATCACCGCCCCTGCCTCGCTGATAGGCGTAGCGACCTCAGCGACTGTTTCCAGTCGCTGTTAGGTGGGGAACGCCTACTTTGCATGCCATTAGCGATAAATATCGCTGGCATGCAAAGCGGCACCCAACCCGGTCGCTATCGCCTACAAGCTGTCGCTAACAGCAGTTAGCGACAGCTTGTTGATAAGGCGATAATATTATCGCCGCTTTAGCGGGAAAAAGTCCTGCTAAAGTGGCGATAATCGCCTTGCTAATATGCCCCAAAGGTTTTTCTCTGTCGAAGTTACTTTTTGTACCTTTCCCAGAGGGTCACAGTTCAACAGTATTACAGAAAATGCTGCTCTGCTGATCGTAGCCAGATAACATAACATTTCTATCCTGCTCTCAGTGCACGCAAGCGCCCTCACTGCCTCTCCCTCCCCCCACACCTAGGGGCAGATTTACAAGCCCCTTGCGCCACTTTTGCGTCATTTTTCCCATGTTAAAAATGACGCAAAAGTGGCGCAAGGGGCTTGTAAATCTGCCCCCTAATATATAGAGCTCAAATCCCTGGACAGTCACTTTGTAAGTGTGGAAACAATGATACAGAACCTCAATCCTTTAGTTTTCCTCCGTTGTCTGATGCTTGTCCTATCGCATCTCTTAGTGACTAGCTTACTGATGTTATTTATTTCCTACTTTATAGAGAAGTTACACTCATTACCACAATGCATTGGTGATGTAATAGTGTAATCCCATTTAGAAGTGTAGCAGCAGGTTTAATTTACATAAGCCACTGATGCCAAATTGATTGGAAGGCACTTTACTGCCATAAAGGGGTATCCCTCTAGATGCTGATTGTCACTCCATTGGGGAAGCTGTCAGAACTCCCTTCCTTTCTCTGATCATAAATGCTGATTTATTGGCCCTAGGCGCATTAACAAGCGTTTCCTAGTTTCCGACTTCATGCTTGTGATTAGCAATCTGTAATTGGGCAATAATTCTTATTTTGTGCCTAATTGTCTATTCCGTCACAGAGTGCATGTGCAGTGTATCCATGTAATTGTGCGAGGACCTTTCACCCCAGCGTCTTCACTGTGTAGACTCTGGAAATGCAGCGATTGATGAAGAAGGTGCAAGTCAGAGCCATTGAAAGGGAAGGGTTTGTCATGAGAACGGTATGTGTTCTATGGGCTAGATCCACACAATAAAAGTGTGAAAGTATGTTTGGATATTCCCTCTCCCACTGGAACGTACTTTTTTAAAATGTGCAGGACACACTTGATAATTTACATCAGTTGCAGGTTTCTAGGTCGACTTCTGGAAAGTCCTACTCGTGTTAGCATTTTCCAGTGTGGAATTGTATGCACAGCAGCATTACCACCATTGCGCATTGGAAAATAGCGGTGCCCATGGCCTTTACAGAACCAACTGGCACATGCATCAAGCTATTTTGCAATCGCAAACGTTGCGAATCGCAAAAAAAGGCCGTTTGCGATCGCAAAATAGCCCTTCGCAATGCACCAACCAAAAATCTGCGAAATCACAAGGAATTCGCAAAAATAAGGAATCGCAAAATGCGAGACCTGAAATAGCGATTCCTTATTTGCGAAGCACATATAAGGATTCGCAAAGCTATGCACAAAAAATCGCAAATAGCGATTTGCAGCAAATTCGCTATTTAGCGCTCACAATTTACCGATTTCTACAGGCAGGTGGTAAACAGGTGAAAACACTCTCATCAGGTGCAGCACATCAGCAGAGTATTTAAACAGGGCCAGGAGGACTCAGAATGTTTCACTATGGCAGCGCTCTACGTCATGGCGAGGAGGATGAGGCTACAAGCAGCAGCACAGAGAAGAAGGAGATTACAGGAGCGCATATTTAGAGTGCGCATCACATTGTTGGGGCAGACTGAAGAGGAGATCTATGACAAGTACAGGCTAAATGCTGCCATGATCCTTGATCTGATTGCAGAATTGGATCCCCTACTGCAGCGCCAGACTCACAGGACACATGCCATTCCCACTCACGTGCAGGTCTTATGTTCCCTGCACCTACTAGCGTCAGGCAGCTTCCAGGGTGTCGTAGCTGTAGCTGGAGGGGTGTCACAAAGTTCCCTGTCACGTTTCTTCAATGCATTCCTGCAGGCCATGTTGACAAGGATACACCACCACATTAGCTTCCCCGCAACCCCACAGGATTTGCTTAACACTAAACTAGACTTCTATCAGGTAGCCCGGTTTCCCCATGTAATAGGTTGCATAGATGGAACTCATGTTGCCAATTGTCCACCATCAGTGAATGAGTACATCTTTAGGAACCGCAAATCATATCATTCGCTGAATATCCAAGTAGTCTGCAATGCAAAAAATATCATCACGGACATTGTGGCACAATACCCTGGCAGCACACATGACTCGTACATATTTAGAAACAGTGGCATACACACTCAGCTCCTTGGGGTGAATTTGGAGAAGGACATCTGCTTGGTAAACATATGTTACATTCTCTCTGACACTATGGCCTAATGGAAATGCATATCAGTTAGTAACCGTTTGCTTACTACCCTGCAGGTGACAGCGCATACGCCGTGCGCAACTACATCCTGACACCATACCTCAACCCAACTACCCCAAGTGAGCAGCGTTATAATGCAGCGCACATAGCAACCCGAAACGTCATCGAGCGCACCTTCGGACAGCTGAAGAGTAGGTTTCGCTGCCTCCACAAGACTGGCAGGGCATTGCAGTACCGACCAAACACCTGCTGCAGAATAGTGGCCACATGTGCCATGTTGCACAGCATCGCTACTAGGAGAGGCATACCCCTGGAAATGTCAGACAGAGAGCCTGAGGATGACAACCAGCCAGGGCCACAACTACGTGCAGCAGCTGGGTCAAGCTTAGCAGAAGGGAGAAGGAGACGTGCCGAAATTACACAACATTATTTTTGAGGTGGGTAATGATGAGACACGACACAGCATGTTTTAACTGTACTGCATGTATTTGCATTTAACAATGTGGTTGTGTTAAAACACACATACCAGGTGCAAAATTGCACAGTGAGTGTAAACAACATAAACAACAACACCTCATCATCAGACTTGTATGTCAGTCACTACTGTAGCATTGTCAATGGTTACATCACCATCTGTGAGTTAGTCTGCCAAGGGCACACTATTTCTTTCGATCACGCACGCCCAAACGCCTTTCGCTGGCCTCATTCTCGTCCCTCATGGAGGCTGCGGAAGGTGTTGTGCTCCTAGTGGTGCGCCTCCTGCATATAGTGACTGGCACCAACAGGCTACTGAGGCTGGACGCCTCCTCTCTCATCTCTCCTCCCGTAACATTGCTGCCCCCAGCAGTAGCAGTCTGAAATTGATCTACGGCATTAGTAACCTGGACCAATGCCTTGGCCACATCCCCACAACAATGGCTCATTTCGAGCTGCATGGCCACAGACTGACGGGACAGCAGTGCTGTGTTGTTGCTCAGGCGGTTGTTTGATTTTGTGTAGCCATCTAGGCGCACTTATAATTGGTGATGCCTTTTCTTTGTGACACCTGGTCCTCCTGCATCACCCTGCATAGCTCCTGCATGGCCTCATTGGACTGCCTATTGCCTTCCACCACTGCTGTAGTCAGCTCTTTCACACAGTCTCTCATTTTGGCCATGTTGTTTGCCATTTTGGTGAGTTGTGCCTTCATTGATCTCATGTGTTTTGCATGCAGGTGCTGCACCCTCAGCATCTGGCTCTCCAGCCCACCCCAGACATTTGGGATTCCTTCCTCCAGTGCTCTTGAGCTGCGCCTCCGGCTCAGGTATGTGCTGTGTCAGACCTGTGACTGGGGTCTTGTTGTGGCTGTGCCTCCAGTCTGGCTTGTCTGGGGAACTGGTTCACTCTCCTCCTCAAGTTCCACGAGCTGAAGTGGTGCGACTGGGGACCTGCGTCTAGTGGGTGCAGGGTCTGTGCTTTATTGGGCAACAGGTGTTTCCACATCTGCCTCAGCCGGAGTCTCCTGTGTGTCTCCGCATTCACTTTCATCCGACTCCTCTGCTGCTGCATCTGTGATGTTAAACAGTGCAATTTTTAGTTATTCTCTAAATAATGTCGTGTCACATTCAGCATCTTTTTTGTCTCATTAAATTACTATTGGACACACAGTGTTCATGTGTTTTACTCCCTTGTTGTATTTGCCTAACAACTTGCCTTCCCTGCCTGTTACTCCCATAGTGCATTTGTGTGTTGCAAGTAAAATGTGGACTGGAGCTTGATTCTGAACACTAGAGCTGAACTGACGTGATGTGTCTTAATTGATAATCAGCTTTAAATGGACATTTGCATGCATCTTACCTTGTGAAGTACTGGCCGCTGCTGAGGTGTCCAACTGCGTCACTCCCACTACAGCTTCAGGCTGGAGTGTGGACCCAACTAGGTCCTCCAGGGGTGTATTCACAGGCAGTGTTGCAGGTCCCCCTCCAGTCTTCTTTGCCTCCTTGAGCCTGTCCGCAATCCTCTCCTTGGCACAGCTGCGCAGGTCATACCACCTTTTTTTCAGGTCGTCAATTTTGCGGTGGGTGACCCCCACTGTGTTTACTTTTGATTGGATCCCGAGCCAGATTTTCCTCTTCTGTGACTCCGGGACCTGGAGAGATTGTTTCCCAAAGACCCTATCGTGGCTCCTAACAACCTCCTCAATGAGGATTTCTAGTTCCTTTTCACTGAATTTGAGTTTTTGTTTTCTTGCAGCTGCTTTCTTCCCTGGTGCTGCTGATTCCATGTTTTTGGCACAGGACAGTATTTGCATGCACAAAATTGCTTTCCTCTGCTGTGCTCCTGCACTCAGCCTCCTCCTCTGACTCTCTCAGTGCATTGGAAAAAGCATGGGATGCATCACTTCCTGGTTGTGATGTCATCACCATGCTCCAAAAGCGACTCGCTATCTGCGAATTCGCTATTAGCAATTTTGCAATTTGTGATATCGCTATTAGCGATGTCGCAGATAGAAGATTTCTATAATAGCGATTCGGTAACACGGTATCGCAATTTGCGTTTGCGAATTTTACCGATTCGCTAATTTTCCCCAGATTCTTTCATGCATTACATTTAGCGATTTCTTAATAGCGATTTGGTATAAATCGCTATTAAGGATTTGCTATTTTGGACTTTGATGCATGTGCACCAAATGTTCTACTGTGTAGAAATCCTTTCCCTCATACCGCCATTTGGGGGTGTTCCATTTCACTTACCACCTTCCACAGAGAAGTGATTCAACCCATGGCAGCACCAAATCTCTGATCAGAGTGGAAAAGAGTCAGAAATCAGGTTGTAGAGGTTCCCCAAATTGCGTGATCAAACTCGCAAGGCTAACCACTACTTGTAGCTCCCACTAGCCCACACTTGGGTTGGAACTCCTTCTTCATAAGAGTTCACACTTGAGCCATTCAATTGCATGGGAGTAAGTGAATTTACACCTGGGGCAGTATTATGTATTGCCATTGTTTGCACCCAGCGCACCTTTGAAAGGTGCGCCAGGCGCAAACAATGACAATGCGCCCCATTATGGTGAATGCGCTGCCCTGGGGGCAGGCGCAAACTTCCACTGGCCGGGGGGAAGCATATTCATGTGAAAACACGGAGCAGCTGCTCCGTGTTTTCACTGTGCAAGCGGCACCCGCCTGCGCTTTCAAAGGGGATTGGAGATCCCCTTGCAGGCGGGTGCAGTCAGTTACTGTACACCCCTGCAAGGGGATGTCTTGGCAGTCCATGGAACCCACTTAACCCCCTGCAGAGGGCTGCTCTCAGTGGGCGCACTGACTGTATGCTACCTTTTAAATGGCGCACTCTCAGTGCGCATTCTAAGGGCTTCTTTGACTCTGTGCCCGCGTCTGTAATATGGTGCAGGCGCAGATTCATAGGAATTCCCTCATTTGCATAGGGCACACCCCTATGCAAATGAGGGAACACCCTCTGTTGATAGCGCTGAAGCTTTAAGTGCACCAGCGCTATCAGTATTTTAGAAGTGGATGCATAGTGTCAGCGCCCCCTTCTATAATACCAAAGTGCCCCGGGGGCATGCAAAGCGGGCGCAATCGCCTGTTGCACCCCCTGGGCACCTTATGTCATATGGCCCCTGGAGCTTTATAAAAGTAATGTTGCACTGTCTCTGTTTGTACTGTAGCCCATCGTTAACTAGGTACCTTGGCTGCAAACATGGACAGTGCTCCCTATCACTGATAATGCACTGGCTCCAGAGCAGCCATGAATATGTGCTGTCCTGGGGCTTGTATTAATGAAAGGTGAAGTGGTTCATTGAAGCAATCAGTTCGCCTTTCACAGTGGAGGCGGCACTCAACTTGCACTTTTAAGTTGCATACAGATCCCCCTGCAGGCAGGTGAAGTGAATGACTGCACACACCTGCAGGGGTATGTCTAGGTGGTCCATGAGGCCTCCTCTCCTCTTTAAAAAGGGGCACTTACTATGAATCTCCTGCTGTCCTCTCTGCCTCTGCACCTGTGTCCAAAATAAAGGACAGGCACAGAAGCAAATTATTTCCCTCATTAGCATAGGGCCACGCCTCCATATAAATGAAGGAGTGGGCTCTTAAGATAGTGCCTGCACTTGAAGTGAACTGGTGCTATCTGTATTACAGAAAGAGCTGCACAAATGTCTGTGGCCCTTCTGTAATATAAAAAACTAATTATCCCTTGATTTACTCAATCAACAAGAACACCCTATCATTAGTGGAATTCTTAATTCATATAAAGCACATAGACATTGTTTTTGAGGGGATCTCACTCCAAAACCCTAACACACTCAAACAATAATACCACTATAACATGCAATACAAAAAGGGTCAATTTATTTCTTTAGTACATGTGAATATTATTAAAAACACAATTTATATAGTAAAACACCTAAAATACAACACAATGCATCAATTCAACATAATTAAAAACAATACAATTCATCAGATCAGGACATAACATAACATCTTATGACACTTTTAACACAGAGACCCCTAAAAAATAGGGAAAAGAACAATGATAGACAGTACACTTTGTCTTTTAACTCAACAATTCCCTAGGAATAATTTTAGCAAGATTAGCCTGGATACATATACTCTATTTTGTATCTACATGTCCAACTTGTCCTCGGGATAATGTACAGAAATGCGTCGACGCATTTCGATGGGTATCTGATTATTCCATCTTTATCAAGACAGTCATTATGTTCACTTTTCTTTGTGGTACATTAGGTTGTTATACCCTGTGTAAACAAGTGTATAAAAATATATTTTTTTAATTAAAAACCTTAAAATGATTCTACTATACACAAAATTTGCAGTGACAATCTGCTAGCACAACTCATAATTCCATAATTCATTTTATATATGCTCACATGTGCTATGACTCAATTTGATCTCCTTATACAATATGCTCATGCCATTTACATCAGATATATTTCTCCAATTGTCTTCACTGCATATAAACATTTCATGAGGATGTTTAAAACTCATCACTTCTAAGCATGACATTACTCCTGCTTGCAACCTTCAAGATAAGAGGGAAAGGAAACGGTTTTTACTAAAACGCTTCTAAAGCTACCCCACATTTGTATACAATTTCTGGGCCCATAAAAAACCAACCATAATAACCCGCTGTTAACGAGTGAATATCCCTACAATTTTACACTCTCCCTACTAAAAATAACCCATTTGTCTAGGGGAATGGAGACCACTAATGGCAATATGTGCCTATATTGCTGTTAACATATCTTCATCAACAAACTCAATTGAGAGATACCTATCTAGATCACTAAATTCATTTGTATGACTGCAGAGGGCATTCTCATTATTCTCACCTGAATGAAAAGGAGTTGATATTTGCACTTATTCTTATATTTCTTTTGCAGGCTCAAAGAGTGGTCTGTTAGTAGATCCCCTAATAAATAGAGAGTGCCTTTTATATTACTATTACTATTCTGGAGAGTGTCTGCCATATACTCTAATTAAACGCACTACAGTGCCTCTCCTCCTATGTATTTTATCGTACCTTCTTAAACGGACGTGAATAATCACTGTTTCCCAACTGCCGTATATTCTTGAATGGTTCAATCCGGAACCCCAGGTTTCTAGTTCTGTGTCCAAAAAAACCCGCAAATCACGTTCAAGGTAGAGGGCTTAAATACATCCACCTCCTCACCTGCCGATGCGCTTACGTGGCACTCTAAAATAAAGAAACACCCCCATTGTATTACACCCATGATTGTAAGGGAGAGAAATTCATTTAGATAGGCTGTTCATGTGTCTATCCCAGCTATTTTATAGGATTCCTTTCTCACCTTATTAGCTCATGGATTCCCGTCCTACTTCGTCCTTCTTGAAAGTGTAAATGGGAGGCCACTGCATTGTCCTCGTTTAAATACTGTCTCGCGATCTCTCATTGGTTCCTCCAAACCACATGACCCGCATGCACTGCTTGTGCTGATCTGCCACTCCTAACCCGGAAGCTAACTCCATGGTTTTCCTGTGTTTTGGCAACACCTTTATTTATTTGTATAAATGCAACTTTATTGGTTTGTATACATGCATCTAATCAGAAGAGGGTCTCAAAAGATCCCTTACCTTTTGTGAATGATAACACCAGCTTATTTGTTTGTACAAACACAACTTGGTTGGTTTGAATGTATATATCTAATTCAAGTAGGGTTTCAAGGGATCCCATATATATAATTGCAATACATTCATAAATGTAGCGAAAACTGCTGGATTATACTCGCAGAATTGATCCATTAATACCCAATTCTATACTTAAATAGATGTCTAATTTCTGATCGCTGTCTCAGGGCCACTCAAATCACTAGTGGGAGACACTTGCACTGGACACTTTACTCTCCCATTAGTTCTAACCAGCGTTTCTATCTTCGTATCTAATTTTACAGCCTACTACCCTGTAGTGCGTTTAATTACAGTATATGGCAGACACCCTCCAGTATAGTAATAGTAATATAAAAAGCACTCTCTATTTATTAGGGGATCTACTAACAGACCACTCTTCGAGCCTGCAAAAGAAATATAAGAATAAGTGCAAATATCAACTCCTTTTCATTCAGGTGAGAATAATGAGAATGCCTTCTGCAGTCATACAAATGAATTTAGTGATCTAGATAGGTATCTCTCAATTGAGTTTGTTGATGAAGATATGTTAACAGCAATATAGGCACATATTGCCATTAGTGGTCTCCATTCCCCTAGACAAATGGGTTATTTTTAGTAGGGAGAGTGTAAAATTGTAGGGATATTCACTCGTTAACAGCAGGTTATTATGGTTGGTTTTTTATGGGCCCAGAAATTGTATACAAATGTGGGGTAGCTTTAGAAGCGTTTTAGTAAAAACCGTTTCCTTTCCCTCTTATCTTGAAGGTTGCAAGCAGGAGTAATGTCATGCTTAGAAGTGATGAGTTTTAAACATCCTCATGAAATGTTTATATGCAGTCAAGACAATTGGAGAAATATATCTGATGTAAATGGCATGAGCATATTGTATAAGGAGATCAAATTGAGTCATAGCACATGTGAGCATATATAAAATGAAATATGGAATTATGAGTTGTGCTAGCAGATTGTCACTGCAAATTTTGTGTATAGTAGAATCATTTTAAGGTTTTTAATTAAAAATATATATTTTTATACACTTGTTTACACAGGGTATAACAACCTAATGTACCACAAAGAAAAGTGAACATAATGACTGTCTTGATAAAGATGGAATAATCAGATACCCATCGAAACGCGTCGACGCATTTCTGTACATTATCCCGAGGACAAGTTGGACCTGTAGATACAAAATAGATTATATGTATCCAGGCTAATCTTGCTAAAATTATTCCTAGGGATTTGTTGAGCTAAAAGACAAAGTGTACTGTCTATCATTGTTCTTTTCCCTATTTTTTAGGGGTCTCTGTGGTAAAAGTGTCATAAGATGTTATGTTATGTCCTGATCTGATGAATTGTATTGTTTTTAATTATGTTGAATTGATGCATTGTGTTGTATTTTAGGTGTTTTACTATATAAATTGTGTTTTTAATAATATTCACATGTACTAAAGAAATAAATTGACCCTTTTTGTATTGCATGTTATAGTGGTATTATTGTTTGAGTGTGTTAGGGTTTTTGAGTGAGATCCCCTCAAAAACAATTTCTATGTGCTTTATATGAATTAAGAATTCCACTAATGATAGGGTGTTCTTGTTGATTGAGTAAATCAAGGGATAATTAGTTTTTGTACTGGTAGTACCCCACTACCTTGGTAGCTGACAAGGGGTCTCTCTCTGTTTAAACACGCCCTTCTGTAATATAACAGTGCCCTACGAGCACTTAAATTGGGCACACACACCCATTGCACCCCCAGAACTTTACGTACTGTACCCTCTGCTGGATATTCATTTGTAAATATCTAGTAGGGGTAAATCTAGCAATTCTCAGAAGTAAACTGAGATTTACAGACAAGTCCACTTCCTGCATCAAGGTGTCTATCATTTTGATTATATGCCAGAATATTGTTTGCAGGAATATCGGCTGATATAATTGTTGTGTCCTAAATATCGGTTGCAAAAACATCATTCCATTAGGTGTAGATTTTCTACTATTTACCTTCATTAACTCCAATGGGACAACTTCTTTATAAATTATATCTATGGCATAATATGCATGTCAGACCATATTCTGGCAAGCAGATACATACTTTCATTTGTGCTTAGAATGGTAGAATTTTCTCTGAGGAAAATTACTTTTGAAAATGCTGTGCTAATTATAAAATCATGTGCGAACAGTATTAGCATATAGATTTTGCAATCACTTATCTCGTGAAAGTCAAAACTGATGAAAATGTGCATGTAAAGCAGTACAGTATGGGGTATAAACAGGTTGCAAACATGGTTTCTGCATGCTATTCCTCATTACATTCATAATGTGCACCATCACCCTTAAAAACACGTGTACAACAATAAAATCAGAAAAAATACGTATTGCGTTTTCCTGCAAAGTATATATCAGAAGAATACAGTCTTCATTTCATCCATTAAGAGGAGGAAAAAGTAAAAATTATCAAAATAATTTTATCAAATGATATTATTATTTAACAATTCATGAATGAATCACATTATAATGTATTACATATTCACAAGCTCAAAAATTCATAGAACTTAAAAATTAAAAAACTCCTAGGGGCCCAGTGACCTATTTGTTCCATTAACTCCAATCAAATTTATGTTTACAGTAACAGTGGGCAGTGAACTCCACTCTGCCAGTGGAGACCTCGGAGTTTTGGCACTCCATGCTCCTCTTAGAGTGTGAAATTTGCCCAAAAAACTCCGCCACCCGCTGGCGGAGCGAAGTTTACCGGTTCGTGCTGTCACACCTACTGGTAAACCCCACATACCACCGAAATGTCCTTCCTGATCAGCTACAAGCCAGTTTCAGACGTCCCTGTCACTCAGTGGAGAAACGCCTGAGGCACCTTGAATAAATTAAAGCAGCTGTCACTGTACAGAGTCAGAGCTGTGTGTTACTGTCATATGGCCGTTAGGGTCATTGTCGACATCGCTAAGTTAGCATGAGCTCAGCTGCCATGATGCTGCTTTTGCGCACGTTACTGCATGACTTTATTTTGCAGGACTCTGTTTATACCTTTCACATGAGAACCGTCTTCTTTGTGCGTTCTCGGTCTGTTCCTGGAGTTTAGTCTGAAGACCATGAGCAAGGTCGATAAACAATGCCCCTTGTTATTCTGTTTTGGTCAGTCCCTAGCAACTAGACAAAACATGCTAACAGAGCTGCGGCTGCTGGAAAACTCGTGCTTTGATATTATGTGGATGCATGTTGGTTCAACACACACTTGGAGAGGGACCTTTCCAGGGAGAAGAGCCATGCGGTTCCTATGATGTAGATATACCATTTAGGCACTAAGGTATGGGGTCTGCTGACAAAGCCCAGAGATCTTCTATTATATAATAATACTTCTTCTTACCAAGGGGAGGGTGGTTAGGCCTTATAGTCCTTTATCCACTGTCTTTATAAGATGACATCTCCCTTTATAATATATGGACTTGCAACAATGCTAACTGTTTTATGCGTATGCGTTTTGTTGCTGGTAGTGGCTCGTAAACTGCGTTATAGAGCACGATAGTTAAAATAAACATTTTAAACTATATCAGTGTCTCTGTCAATTCTTATTGTGGACAAGTACAAGTGAGTGAGCGAAAGGGAACGTCTTGTTACCGCGATTCCTGAGAGAGTCGGTAGTGTTGTGTTCTGGGGTGTCTAATCATTTGCATCTTCGTGATTGTTTAGGAGAGCGAGTGAGACACTATAGCTAGTTGGTCCTGGGATTGTGGGTACTGAGGCGGTAGGAAGGCTTAGCCCCTATACACCGAGGTCCCGTATTCCTGCACATAGTTCTGTGTATGTGCAGAGTCCCTGCAACGTTACTAGTTACACCAACTTGGAAACTCACCTCGTCTCGTCTGTCCCAGGGCAAGCGTGATTCTGAAGAGTTTCCAGTGCTATCAAAAATCGACTAGAACAGACTGCTTCCTGCATAAATGCCATCTGGGCAAAACTGCCGCCAATTGTATTTTTCCGTGAAACTAGAGGCACACTGCAAAGAGGAGTAAATGATGGACTGTGATTGTTCAAATTGTCAAAAAGTGTTCCTTCCTAGAAATATTGTGCAAGATAAATTAACAAATTAGTTTTAGCAACCTGTTCAAATGTAAGAGCAGCCTTGCTCAAAAAAGTTTTAAATAACATGTCATGTTCCATTTTTTATTTTTTAACAATCGATGCAAACCAATACATTTGGGAATCTTTCTTTCTACTGTGGTTGCTCAAAAGAAGCCTATTCAATCAACTCTTTGTTTCCATATCTGAGCTTGAAGTTTTAGTCCTTCTTCTGTGTTGTTGGTGGCTGCGGCTCGGAGCAGAGAAGTTGCAGGGGACACAGAAGACAAGAGGGGAAACCAGGGCAAGATGAAAACAGCTTTCCGAGAGGCTGGTCTGAATATTCCCGGATAGGCAGCAGCTGTGACCAGCCATGGGCAAGTGGGACAACTGAGTAGTGAGACTTAATGAGGTGAGCTAAGAACTTGAATACGGATCGTGTGAATGGGTGTTAGACCTGGAGGGGTCAGTGTGCTTACGTCGTGTCAAGGACGGGAAGGCTCATATGTGTTAGGACTCCATGGCACTGTGTTCAGACATTATGGCTCCTGAGTAATAACTACAAATCAGATCAGATCCTGGGGGGTGTCCAGGGACAATGCGCAATATTGTAAGGCTTCCGCGAGCTCTTTGATTTCATGGTGGGTGCGGCCAACCAATACTCTGTTTGCGGAACTCTGTGGAATTTGCTGAGTTTTTTTATCACTCCGTGGAATTCCGCGGAGTGCAACTCCGCGAGCTCCGCCCACCCTTAGTTTACAGTAAAAAAAACATAATTCATAAAGTTACTTCATTATACATTTTGTTGCAAAAGGTTATGTTGACATTTGTTTCCCATGAATTACTTTATTTACACTAGCTTTTTATATGCACTTCTTTACTACACTTCTGGTTTTGGAATGGATTTTCATCAAGTTTTATTTCTTTTCTTTTGTAATTTCGAATTGAAAATGATTTTTTGAGTAGACTACTGCTGTACCAATTGAAGGGAGATATGATATAATTCTACTGTGTAGGATATTTAGAAATGGATGGACTGCTTGGCATTGATAAAATACTGATTGACATTCAATGAAAAAAAGTATATAAAATATATATATATATTACCTACTGGCGGTCGCCAGTAGGTAGTTATAGTTAGGACCTGGTTTCCATAGGAAAAGCATTTTTTGATTTGCCAATATCTTTGGCGCCGTTTGACGAATCTTCGCGACTTTTTCAAAACTAATGGGGCGCTCCGGTCAGCTCCACTCTTGAAAGTTTCGGGGCAATTCGTCAAGCGGGGGCCGAGAAAAAAGGGGGGTCCCAAAACACGTTTTCTCCATGTTAATTTCCATAGGAAATTTAGACACGGCTACAGCCCGAACTGCTGAACGGAATTACACCAAATCTGGCATAAAGGTAGCTCTTGGTTCAGAAAGCGCCCTTTTTTTTAAAATGGTGTAAATCCGTTCAGTAGTTGCTGAGAAAGTAAAAAAATAAAAAATATCGATATCTGAGCACCGAGGAGGATTCACGAATCCTCCCGAGCATGAGCTTCATTTTGATTGGCTGTCAACACTCCAAAGCAAGAAGTGTTGGCAGCCATCTTGTGACTCGGTAACCGAGTCACAAGAAAAGGGGTGAAAAGCATTAAAAAACAAGAAAAGGGGGCAGGGTACAAACACCCTGACCCCCTAGACCTGCTCAGGGGGTCCCACAAAGACCCCCAGGGCCCAAAAAAGATTTTTTTTTTAAAAACAATCGTCCGAATTCGCGCTGGGTGCGTGAATCTGGCAGAAAAGAAAAAAAACGAAGTGCGGGCTCCCGCGCTTCTTTTTCTATAAGCCCCCGGGTGGGCCAGGTCCCGGGGGCAATGAGTAAATATATAGCCCCTCCACGCTTCCCAGAGGACCACAACCTCCCCAGGGCATTGCTCATCATGGGTGGGGGGCCTTGCGGGGACCGCCACCTCCCCGGGGCTTAAATTAAGAAAATTAGGTGTGGGGGGAGCTCTTGCCCACCCCCCCACACTGCCCCGGGGACCACCACCTCCCCGGGACACTAATTATTCAAATGTGGGGGTCCGTTGCGGACCACCACCTCCCCGGGGCTTTGCATACGTTGGGAGGGGGGACACGCGGCCCCCCTCCTGGAGCCCTTGATAGCCCTGGGGACCGCCACCCCCCAGGGCCGGCTCCTGCAATGTCCCGGGGTGCCCACCCCCGTACATTGCTGTTTGCTATGGCAGGGCGGGAGCACGGCTCCCGCCCTGTCATAGCAAACTCTGCTTTGCTTTGTTGAAGCGAGAGCAGGAAGCCTGCTCTCGCTTCAACAAAGCAAAGCAGAATTGCTTTTGAGCAAGGGGAGCTGCATGTTAGCAGCTCCCCTTGCTCAAAAGCAATGCCGGCTCCTACAGGAAGAGGGGAGCCGGCTGGGACTGTGGGGGCCCCCCACGGTTCCCAATGCTGAGGGCCGGCCCCGGGGGATGGGGCACCGGGGGATGGGGCCCTCCTCTTTAATTAAATTTTTTTTAAACGGAAGGCAGGCCCCGGGGAATGGGGTCCCCGGGGCCATAATTGGCCTCAGGAGGCCGGCCACGCAGCCCCCCTCCCCTAATTAATTTTTTTTTAAAAAGAGGCCAGGACCCGGGGGATGGGGTCCCAGTGGCCAATAGTGGCCCAGGGGAGAGGGGCCACGTGGCTCCCTCCCTAATTAAAAAAATATAAAAGAGGCCAGGCCCCGGGGATGGGGTCCCGGGGCCACCCCTCCCCTTTAATTTTTATTTATTTTTTAAACAGAAGGCCGGCCCCGGGGATGGGGTCCCCGGGGCCATAATTGGCCTCAGGAGGGGGACCACGCAGCCCCCCTCCTCAAATAAGCAGGCTGGCCAGGCCCCGGGGGATGGGGTGCCTGGGGCCAGTAGTGGCCCAGGGGAGGGGGGCCGCGCGGCCCCCCTGCTGTGAAAATAAAAAAAAAACAAGGCCAGGCCCCGGGGGATGGGGTCCCCGGGGCCAGAAGTGGCCCAGGAGAGGGGGGCCACATGGACCCCTCCCGGGAAAAATACATTTTGAGGCCAGGCCCCGGGTGATGTGGTCCCCGGGGCCAATAGTGGCCCAGGGAAGGCCATATCGCCGAGGCCCCGCCCCCTCCCTGCACCACTCTGCAAATGCACCCCTGGTGCGTTCTAAGTTGGGAATTAAGTCTCCTTCATTCCTGAGGGTTCCTGGGGGCCAAGTAGACCACCAGGTACCTCCAGTAAGCCCCACAGAGTGGGATTGATGAGAGGTGGTCCGAGGCCACGCCCCTTTTTACACCACTCTGCAAACGCACCTCTTGGCGCACTGCTGGTGGGGCGATGAGGTCCTCTTGTGTCCTGAGGACATCAGGACACAAGTGGACTTCCTCCCCCGAGCAGCAGTGCAACAGGCGGCAGGTTTGCCGAAGGGTGTAAAACGGGGGCGTGGCCTCAGACCACTCTCAGCAATCCAGCTGTGTGGGGCTTACTGGAGGTACCTGGTGGGCTAGTTGGCCCCCAGGGACCCTCAGGAGGCAAGGGAACTTCATCCCCCAACCAAGAGCGCACCAGGAGGCACTTTTGCAGGTTGGTGGAGAAAGGGGATGTGGCCTGTGAAGACGTCTTAGCAATCCCACTGTGTGGGGCTTACTGGAGGTAAGAGGTAGGAAAGTTGGCCCCTAAGAACCCCCAGCAGCGAAGGGTACTTCAATCCTGATCCAAGAGAGCGCCAGGGAGTGCGTTAGCAGAGTGGTGGGCAATGGGGGTGTGGCCTGCTATGAGAACTTAGCAATCCTGCTGTGTGGGACTTACTGTAGGTAATAGGAGGGGTAGTTGGCCCCCAAGGATGTCCTTGGGGGCCAACTACCCCTCTTGTTACATCCAGTAAGTCCCACACAGTGGGATTGCTAAGACGTCTTCGGAGGCCATGCCCCCTTTCTCCACCACTCTTCAAATGTGCCTCCTGGCAGACTACAGGATGGGGGATGAAGTCCACTTTACTCCTGAGGGACTTTGGGGACCAAGAAGCCCTCCTGGTACCTCCTGTAAGTCCTACGCAGCGGAATTCCTGAGCGCTGGTCGGTGGCCCAGCACCCTTTCTCCACCACTCTGCAAACGTGACTACTAGTTAAAGAAGCATTTGCAATGTAATAGGTTTCGCATTTGCGAGAGTTAGAGCTATTGGCGTTGTAAATGTAAAAGCTTTTTACTAATGTTTTTTAATGTGTAGAGTGGATGTACGTTGTGTGTAGTGGAATTATGTGGTATGTTGTGCAGTGAAGTTATGTGGATAGAAAGTATGTGGTATTTAGTGTATAGGAATTATGTGGAGTGGGATTATGTGTTTTGGAGAGTAATTATGTGGTATTGTAGTCTGTGTTGTGGAGTGGTAACCTCAGGTTTTGTCTTCCTCGTTTCCATAGAAGCTAAACTATAAACTCAATGAGACACAAAAAAGAAGGAACCACTGAGGAGCACTTCTGGACCTAGTCAGATGTATGAGCAGGGCCACTGGAATTATGTGACTGTTCGCCTGCACCAATTTTCACATAATTAAACATTTTCAGCATTTGCCAAATATTCCATCATCTGCTGCCTAATCTGCAGATTTGAACAAAAAAAGCCTTGTTTCTAGCTCAAACGGCTCAAATGTTCCCAAAAATGCAGCTTCATGTTTTACAGTGTGGTGGAAGGCCCTTTACAAAGCTCGAATGGTCACGTATTACTTATTGCTAAATGTGGGTGTTAAATCGGTACTAATGGTGCACAAACCTCTCTTCTTTCTGTGCCTCTCTTGCCTCTTTCTGCATTTCCCTTGCATCTTTCTGCACCTTTCTTCCTCTTTCTGCACCTCACTGTCTTCTTTCTGCACTTCACTTGTCTATTTCTGTACTTCTCTTGCCCCTTTCTGCACATCACTTGCCTCTTTCAGCACCTCTGTTGCTTTATTCTGCAGATCTCTTGCCTCTTTCTGTACCTCTTGTGCCTTTTTCTGCACCTCCCTTGCCTCTTTCTGCACCTCACTTGCCTCTTTCTGCACTTCTCTTGCTTCTTTCTACACCTCTCTTGCCTCTTTCTGCTCCTCTCTTGCCTCTTTGTGCATTTCTCTTGCCTGTTTCTGTACTTCCCTTGCTTTTTTCTGCACCTCACTTGCCTCTTTCTGCACTTCTCTTGCTTCTTTCTACACCTCTGTTGCTTCTTTCAGCAATTCTCTTGCCTCTTTCTGCACTTCTCTTGCTTGTTTCTGCAATTCTCTTACATCTTTCTGCACTTCTTTCTGCACTTCTCTTGCTTCTTTCTGCACCCCTCTTGCCTCTTTCTGTATCCCTTTTGCCTCTTTGTGCACATCTCCTGCCTCTTTATGCACCTCTCTTGCCTTTTTCTGCAGTTCTCTTGCCTCTTTCTGCACCTTTTTTGCTTCTTTCTGCACTTTTCTTGCCTTTTTCTGTACCCCTCTTGCCTCTTTCTGCACCTCTGTTGGTTCTTTCTGCACTGCTCTTGCTTCTTTCTGCACCTCTGGTGCAAATTTCTGCATCCCTCTTCCCTCTTTCTGTACCCCACTTCCCTCTTTCTGCACCTCTTTTGCCTCTGTCTGCAAACCTGTTCCCTCTATCTGCACCCCTTTTGCCTGTTTCTGCAACTCTCTTGCCTCTTACTGCAGTTCTCTTGCCTCCTTTTACACCTCAATTGCCTCTTTCTGCACTCCTCTTGCTTCTTTCTGCACCCTTCTTCCCTTTTTCTGCACATCCCTTGCCTCTTTCTGCACCTCTTGCCTTTTTCTGCAGTTCTCTTGCCTCTTTATGCACCTCTTTTGCTTCTTTCTGTACTTTTCTTGCCTCTTTCTGTGCCCCTCTTGCCTCTTTCTACACCTCTGTTGGTTCTTTCTGCACTGCTCTTGCTTCTTTCTGCACCTCTGTTGCAAATTTCTGCATCCCTCTTGCCTCTTTCTGTACCGCTCTTCCCTCTTTCTGCACCTCTTTTGCCTCTTTCTGCATACCTGTTCCCTCTTTATGCACCACTTCTGCCTGTTTCTGCAACTCTTTTGCCTCTTACTGCAGTTCTCTTGCCTCCTTCTGCACCACGCCTGCCTCTTTCTGTACCTCTCTTGCTTCTTTCTGTACCTCTCTTGCCTCTTTCTGCACCCTTCTTCCCTCTTTCTGCACCTCTCTTGCCTCTTTCTCCACCTCTCTTGCCTCTTTCTGCACACACAGTGCTACTTTTAAACTGACCTCAGGCTCAGCAGTGCACACATGCAAGTGCAGAAAATGGCTGCTGGCCTCTAAACTGCCATGCCCTATTATATGCTAGGGACTTAGAAGTAGTTTTAATCCCCCTGCCCTATTATGTACTAGGGCCTTACGGGGGAGGTGATGTCAATCACAGGGGTACCCCAACCCATAGTGTACCCTAGTGTATGTAGGTGTTTTCACTGTATTCTAAGTGTCTTTCAGCATAGCACTGGCTCCGGGCCTGGTTAGGCAGAGCCCAGGGTCAGTCAGAGTCAGTTACCACCAGTACCAGTCAGTAAAAAGTTGGGGGGTGCCCAGGGCACAGGATGACTTTGCAACAAGTCCTCTTTCTGTACCTCTGTTGGTTCTTTCTGCATATCTCTTGATTCTTTCTGCACCTTTCTTCCTCTTTCTGGACTTCTGTTGCCTCTGTCTGCATTTCTCTTGCTTCTTTCTGCGCCGTTCTTCCTCTTTCTGCACATGTCCTACCGCTGTAGGCATAGTTAGAAATTAGCATTTAAAAAACCTTTGAAATTCACTGAAAAAACCATAGGTTTCAGGGACGTTATCGTTAGAAATTTTCATTTAAAAAACCTTTGAAATTCACTGAAAAAACCATAGGTTTCAGGCACATTATAGTTAGAAATTAGCATTTAAAAAATCTTAGAAATTCACTGAAAAAACCACAGGTTTCAGGGACATTATAGTTAGTTGGACATTTCACTCGTACAAAACCAGAGAAATTTGGCCGCTATAGTTGAGCTAGCTATAACTCGTGCCCCCGCAATGCACTGCTGATGACGTCACATATTACATCACTCATGACATGGTCAGTGACATCACTGATGACATCTCAAATGACATCACTGATGACATCACTGATGACATCATCCACGTGATCATCTGATGTACCTCCTCACACCCTAATATAACCTTTGATACACCCACTCTAAAATACAGACTACCATTCCCGAATCCATAGATACACCAATACCAGTTAGTACATACCCACTCACTGATTCATAGGTCTATACACATCCACTCACTCACCCATACAGTCACTCATACATGCAGTCACTCATAAGTACAGCCTCTGATATATGCACTCATATACCCATACAGACACTCACACACCGCCACTCACCCATAGAGTTACTCACACACCTAGTCAGTCATGCAAAGAATCAATCACACTTCCATTTACTCACCTATACAGTTATACACACACCACCTCACTTATTCATACAGAAACTAACACATACTTACTCTTTTATGCAATCACTGACACAAACACACACTCATCCATACAGCCACTCTCACAATCACTCACTCTCACATATAGTCAGTTATATACTTCAACACTCACATATACTGCCTTTAACATATGTAGTTACTCACACATATACCACTGAGACATCCATTCACTCACCAACACAGCTATATGCACACTCACTCACCGAATACAGCCCCTCGCAGATGCACTCATGAAACATACACCCACTGAATCACCCACTCACACATCCATGCAGGGAGTTACACCCCCCCACCCACACAGACACTCAGGCACCCACACAGGTAATCAGACAACCAATCATTAACCCATATAGACACTCATGCAGCTACTCACCAACTCATGCAGCGACTTACACAACAACAGACAGACTGATACAGACATTCACACAGATTAGTCAATCACCCATGCATTCACTAAGGCACGTTTAATTATTCACTTATACAGTCAGTCACGCACCCACTAAATCATCCATTCAGACACTCATACACCCACTCATTCTTCAATACACCTTTGCGTATCTATATATAACATTCTTAAACTTTTAAAAATCACCCAATCTCTGGATGATGTCATCAGTGATGTCATCAGTGATGTCATTTGAGATGTCATGAGTGATGTCACTGACCATGTCATGAGTGATGTAATATGTGACCTCATCAGCAGTGCATTGCGGGGGCGCGAGTTATAGTTAGCTCAACTAACTATAATGGCCGAATTCCTCTGGTTTTGTATGAGTGAAATGTCCAACTAACTATAACGTCCCTGAAACCTGTGGTTTTTTCAGTGAATTTCTAAGGTTTTTTTAATGCTAATTTCTAACTATAACGTACCTGAAACTTATGGTTTTTTCAGTGAATATATATATATATATATATATATTGTGATCAAGGCCTCAAGGGGCTGAAACGCATCATGGCGGCAAGCACAATAAAGAAATTGCACTAAATAAGCGGTGTCCGTTTTCCTATCTGATCCCAGAGGTGAGGGATCGTGAAGATGAGGATTGGCAGATATATATATATATATATATATATATATATTCCACATGTAGCGGGATGCAGCGAACAACAGATCCACGAGCCCACTTGAATATATATTACTCCGATCCTTCCCAAAGTATTCACAATGAAGGTGGGGCACTCAAAGCTGATTCCAAGTGGTTTATTCACAGGGCAAAGCAAACATCAAACAACGGTCTTACTGGATGCGTTTTGGCTTCTCACCTTCATCAACAGGTGAACATCCATTTTGAAATGTATTTATAGCATCATACATAGTGCAGGGTTGGTAAAAGGTAGACATAGTAAAGTTGAATTACGTTTTTTGCATACAAATACTGTGCGTTTAAATAATACATTTATATAACTTAAATACATCAATCAAGCCCCAGTGGGCAAGGAAGCTACTGCCACAAAATATAAGTAACACAAATAAAACTTCAACTTGTGCTAAATCTAAAATCAGATCAACCATTCCGCCCCAGTGGGCATCGTGGTACGGGTTCATAGTGGGGTTCTGCACCCAAAAGACTACCTAGTAATCTCGATATTGTATCCTGTATATCGTCAACCACTTCAATAATCTCACTGAGAAATAAAGTCAAAATGAAAAATCAATCTTACTGGACCCAAAACTAGCAGGAAATATTCGGCAGATGCTTCACATGATGCTCTCTGATCTTCATGTCTGCTCTGAATGCGCTCGCAGTCTCTAAAATCTGCAAAAAGATAGAACACAAATAGAAATGACACATTAGTTGACCAATCACCAACTAATCAAAAGTAATTCCACAAAACAGTAAATTCAAAATGGAATAGGTTACAAACTGCTAGCAATTAAGGTCAGGCATTGTTCTCTCCATAATCAAGCACATTGGTAAAATCACATTTAAACAGTCAAAGATGAACATACAGTTCCTCATCAGCATTGAGCCCACTTGGTTCATTGCTGTCTAATGCAAGGATATATTTCGATTCTAGAATCCTAAGTCTCTTTTCTCTGTCTCCCCTTCTTTCATCACTCTTTATACCATCAATTACACTGTTTTTTATGCTTGCAGTGTCATTGTTCTGGCATGTGGCAGTGTTTAGCTAGAGCATAGCTGTGATCGTTGTTCTTGACCGCTCTTAAGTGTTGTAGAATGCATCTGTGTACCTGTAGTGTGGTACTGCCTACATACATTTTCCCACAACCACACTTGATAGTGTATACTACAAAATCACTTTTGCAGTTAAAGTGCTCTCTGATCTTCTGGATTCTGTTGTTTATTCTAAATTCCTTTAGATTCTCCCGGTTTCTGCAGGCTTTGCACTTACTGCATCGAAAAAAGCCTTCAATGGGACGGAGCCAAATTTTCTTTTCATTTCTCACATCACTGTGCACTAGCCGATCTCTAATCAAGTCTGCTCTTTTGTATGTGATCAGAGGATTTTTAGGTATATCCATGCTTATAATAGGGATCACTTTTGAGTAGGTGCCAATTTTTCTGCAGTATAGATCTTAGTTTTGTGTGTGTGGTGTTGTAAGTGGTGATGAAACGGTGTTCTGCTTTCGTTTCTGTTCTACGTTTGCTTTTGTAAAGTAAAGTCTCTCTGGGTATTTTTTCTATTCTTTCACCCACTTTAGTCAGAGCTTGTCTATCATACCCTCTATCCTGGAACCTATGTGTCATATCTTCCTTGGCAATGGTAAAGCTTTTGTCTGTGCTACAGATTCTTCTAGCTCTGAGGTATTCCCCATGAGGTATGCTTTGTATCTGACTACTCGGATGGAAACTTCGTGCATGGAGCAAACTGTTTCCCGCACTCGGTTTTCTGAATAACGAGGTAACAATTTCCTTATTAAACACTTCTATTTTAACATCCAGAAATTCTGCCTGGGTCTTGCTTATGTGTCTCGTAAATTTAAGATTCAAGGTGTTGTCATTGATTTCACTGACAAATTCCCCAGCTGAGCCTATGTCTCCACGCCAGATGATAAAAATATTATCTATGAAGCGGAGCCAGGTAACTATTCTATTGCTAAACAATGATGGACGAACCCTATCTATGTGTGGCACTATCACTGGTAGGCAGTGTTTGGAACCCACTGGGTTTGTTAAAAGACCCCTCACACACCAACCTAGTTGGTGTCATGCTTCATCATTGGGGTCCCAACCGTGTGGCCGAATGCCCCCCGGTTGTGCTACGACGCCTGATTACAGCGGAGCTGGTGTGGTGCAGAAATGTGATGTGGTGTGAATTAAAAATATCTCTGAGAATCCTTGCCTCTTTATGTTTATTACTGGCGGCTCAGGATATGGTTAAAAATTATGTGTGTTGCAACTAAAAAAGAAATAATTATCTTGTAGTTGGCTATGTGATGGGTCTACATGTTTCAGCCCGCAAGAGAACGTAGGAGGGGCTTTCTTCAGGACCGTGGAAATAAGTGAGTGGCAAAAGATGTGATGCCACGTGAAAAGTGAAAACAGTAAAACTAGTACCTACACACGCGCTAAGGTGTGTGGACTGCATGTCTACGTACTTACGGACACATATGTAAAAATAAGAACACTATGGTTGAGTGTGAGTGGCTGATTGGGGCTCGGGAGGAGTTCGCTCCTCTGAATAACTTTGATATCAGAGCGAACCCACTATTTCAGTTCTCTGTCCATCATCTCCTTGTGTTTGCTTTGTTCGCCCTAATTTGACTCTGCGAGTCCGGCCACAGCTCTCCCTCTGCGAGCCAGTACGGTGCTGTGCTTTTGCGAGCCAACGGCTCGTAGGTCTCCTTCTGCGAGCTGAGCCCACGGGCCGCAGCTCTTCCTCTGCGAGCCTGCCCGATGGCCCGCAGGTGTCCCTCTGCTAGCCGAACCGCAGCTGACACTCTGCGAGCCGAAATTGGGAATATAAGGCAGCTCTAAAAAGAGCCCTTGTGTTTAATAGTTGGAGCTACATGTAAGTGAGAATGCACAGCTTCAGGTTAATCAGGAAAACTCGGTTTCCCTCATCTGTGAGGTGTACTCCATCACTTCTGTAGATATCAGCCATATCAAAACGTATGTTGTTGTTGTAAATCGACCCCATTCTATGGTCTCTGAGGTATGCAGACACAGCTTTGTTAACATTATTCCTAGATTTTTCAATCTTATCACAAAATTGGTTTGGCCATTTCCATTTCTGTCTTTGGCATATATTGGAACATACAAAGACAGTTTGAGGCAAAAGTAACATCAATTGTCCAAAGGTGTCCTTCATAAGCATTTCCAAACCTACCCCAGTCAATGTGCCTAGGTCGTTACCACCACAGTGTAGAATCATGAGATCAGGGTGTTGGAGATGCAAACAGGTTTTAACCAAAGGGAGCAATTGGTGCCACTTCAATCCTCTCTGTGCAAACCATTTAATGTGCACATTTTGTAAACCTAGGTCTAAGTCAATACGTCCCTGTTCTGCATACCTCTTGCACCAGAAAACATAGCTATGTCCTACAATCCACACTAGCATTTTGAAGGTATGGCTAGAAGATATGGATAAATGTCTGTAGCTCATGCAGTCCGTTCGTAGAATAAGAGATATGTTTAAACATGGGGAACAATTTTTTTTACATACAAAACGTTAACCGATTGGGAGATGAAATGTATTGTGTCCTAAAAAGTAGGGTGTATATTAGTTTTGATGAAAAGCATCTTTGTGATTGGTTAATAAAAAGCAGTTTATACGTGGAGTACATATTATAGGATAAAATTTGCTCAGCTCAACCACACCTGCTAATTGTATTTGGAAGGTGCAGTTCAAACTTGAAAGAATGGTGAACTTTTGATCTCCACGTGTCGTTAAATGTTGGAGAAAATGTTGCAAAAAAAAATATGGGTAGGTTTAAAAAAATGATGAACTTTTAACCTGCACGTGTCGTAGAATGTTCTAGAAAGTGTTGATACAATACCTTGAACGTTTCACCTGTATGTGTCCTTAAAAAACTGTTTATATGGAAAGTTAAAAAATAACCAATAAAGAGAGGTTTTGCAATCTAAAAAAATAAGGAACTATTCTGATTTGTTCTTTACATGTATTTATGTGTGGAGCAACAGGGAAATTGTGCCATTACTGGTTCCATTCTTGATGAAAGCGGTGCATTACATGTACTGTGTGACAAGAAAAGAATTGCATGCGTTTGTGACATTTGAAATCTGCATACCAACTACGAAGGAAAATTAGAAATTAAGAAGGTGTGTTATGTGTTTTGTAGTAGTGGTTAAGTATTTGAGACGATATTTTTTACTTTCAAAGTGAATGACAACAGATGCAATGGAGCCAACGATCATGCAGCTCGTACACCCAACACTGCTCCGACACCCCCCGCCACTAGCCCCTTGTCCGCCATGCCCCCCTCGCCTCCCCCCCACACAAACAAATGTGACAGCAACCTTAGGAAATCTGGAATGTGACAAATTGACTGATGTCGCACAATTATAGTAAAGAAGATGCATGTGAGGTTGGACAAATAAGAATCTCAGGGCCATATGTATCAAGCCTTTTTCCCGTTTGCAAACGGGCAGATTCTCAGAATCGGCCCGTTTGCGAATTGTAAAAAGCCTTTTGGGATGTATCATCCCAAAGGCCATCGCAAAATAGAGAATTGCTAAATTTGCGATTCTCTATTTTGCGAATGCAATTAAGGAATTGCAAATTGCGATTCCTTAAATGCAATTCTGGAAGCACCAGAAATTTGCTATTTGGCCTTAGGAATTGCAAATTACCACCAACTTCAAGTTGGTGGTAATTTGCGATTTTCTTTAAAAAGCACTTTTTTGATTTTTTAAAGTGCCATATGTCGCACATACATGCCCTTAGGGCATGTATGTGCGCAAAATGTGCACACATGCATATTTCAGGGGTGCAACAGGGTGTCCTTTTGGCACCCTTGCAACCTTGAAATTGCATTCTCAATTTGCGATTCTCTAATTGGTAATCGCAAATTGAGAATGTCTTCCCATTCATTCCTATGGGCCTCCTAGCCCATAGGAATGAATGGGAAGGTATTCCTTAATTGCGAATCTCAATTTGCAATTCACAAATAAGGAATATGTAGGATTCGCAACATTTTTTGCAAATCCTACATACATAGCATTTTGCGATTCTCTAATTGCGATTCGCTAAAAATCGCAATTTGAGAATCGCAAAACTCTTTTTTGATACATATGGCCCTCAGTCATCTATGGATTTACATATAAAACATTTTATTTAAACAAAACAACAAAATAAAAGTAGGGACAGGTATGGCGTGTCATCCCTCGACAATTTGTGAATCACAGCCTGCAAGACAAAAAGAAAGATAAGATTGTGCGTCATGCGTCCATGAAAGGAGAGAGAGAGAGAGAAAGAGAGAAAGAGTGAGAGAGAGGAAGAGACAGAGGAAGAAAGATTGAAACAGAGAGGAAGACAGAGAAAGAGAGAAAGAGTGAGAGAGAGAGGAAGAGAGAGAGAAAGAGTGAGATACAAGGAAGAGAGAGAGAAAGAGAGAAACAGTGTGAGAGAGAGGTAGAGAGAGAGAGAAAGAGTGAGACAGAGAGGAAGTGAGAGAGAAAGAAAGAATGAGAGAGAGAGGAAAAGACATAGAAAGACATAGAAAGAGAGAAAGAGTGTGAGAGAGAGAAAGGAAGAGATAGAGAGTGAGAGAGAGAGAAAGAGTGTGAGTGACAGAAAGGAAGAGATGGAGAGGTGTTGATTGCAGGATGGCCACGCATCGTCACAGGCTGCACAAGCGCTCAGCTCTGGTGGCACTAACTCAGTGGAACTGAAGTCATCGTCTCGTGGCGGGAGGTCCGTGTCGGGGGGGGATCGTCAATCTGTGAATCACAGCCTGCTAGACAAAAAGCAAGATAAGATTGTGCGTCATGCGTCCATCAAAGGAGAGAGAGAGAGAGAGAAAGAGTGAGAGAGAGGAAGAGACAGAGAAAGACAGAGTGAGACAGAGAGGAAGACAGAGAAAGAGAGAAAGAGTGAGAGAGAGAGGAAGAGAGAGAAAGAAAGAAAGAAAGAGTGAGATACAAGGAAGAGAGAGAGAAAGAGAGAAAAAGTGTGAGAGAGAGAGGTAGAGAGAGAGAGAAAGAGTGAGACAGAGAGGAAGTGAGAGAGAAAGAAAGAATGAGAGAGAGAGGAAAAGACATAGAAAGAGAGAAAGAGTGTGAGAGAGAGAAAGGAAGAGATAGAGAGTGAGAGAGAGAGAAAGAGTGTGAGTGACAGAAAGGAAGAGATGGAGAGGGAGAGTGAGTGTTGACACTGTGGAGAAAATCCTCACAGCTCACCTTTCTGCCACCGGTGTGTCTCCAACCACGTGCCGGGACATAGTGCAGTCTTCAAGTTTAGTCATCTGAAACATAGTATAGAATCAGTAATGGCAGAGTACATACAACTGCACACGCCTAATTATCTGTTTCGCCCCTGCGCACCCAGGCTGCTGCACCCCATCGACTCCCGCCGCCCAGAGGTATCTGCCCGCCTCTGCGCACCCAGGCTGCTGTACCCCATCCACTCCCACTGCCCAGAGGTGTCTGCCCGCTGCTGTGCACCCAGGCTGGTGCACCCCATCCAGTCCCACTGCCCGGTGGTGACTGCCCATTCCTGCGCACCCAGACTGCTGCATCCCATCCACTCCCACTGCCTAGAGGTGTCTGCCCCCTCCTGTGCACCCAGGCTTCTGCACCCCATCCACTCCCACTGCTCGGAGGTGTCTGCCCGCTCTTGTGCACCCAGGGTGCTGCACACTATCCACTCCCACCGCCCAGAGGTGACTGCTCGCTGCTGCGGAAACAAGTCTCTCTGCTCACCTTCCACCACCAGCATGTGTCTAGGAGGGTCCAACACGTGTCAAAGCAACCTCCTCAGGCATTGCGTACACGCGGTCAAGCCGAGCTCACAATTCAAAGTGGGTGTTGATTGCAGGATGGCCACACATCATTGCAGGCTGCACACACGCTCAGCTCTGGTGGCACTAACTCAGTGGAACTGAAGTCATCGCCTCGTGGCGGGAGGTCCGTGTCGGGGGGGGGTCGTCAATCTGTGAATCACAGCCTGCTAGACGAATAGCAAGATAACATTGTGCGTCATGCGTCCATCAAAGGAGAGAGAGAGAGAAAAAGAAAGAAAGAGTGAGAGGTAGACAGAGAGAAAGAGTGAGAGAGAGAGGAAGAGAGAGAGAAACAGTGAGAGAGACGAAGAGAGAGAGAAAGAGAGAAACAGTGTGAGAAAGAGGAAGAGAGAAACAGAGGAAGAGTGAGAGAGAGAGAAAGAGAGAGAGAGGTAGAGAGAGAGAAAGAAAAAAACAGTGTGAGAGAGAGGAAGAGATAGAGTGAGAGAGAGAGGAAGAGAGAGAGAAAGAGTGTGAGGGAGAGAAAGGAAGAGAAAGGAAGAGATGGAGAGGGACAGTGAGTGCCCACACTGTGGACAAAACCCTCACAGCTCACCTTTCCATCACCGGTGTGTCTCCAACCACGTGCCGGGACATAGTGGAGCCCTCAAGCTTAATCATCTGAAACGTAGTATGGAATCAGTAATGGCAGAGTACATACAACTGCACACGCCTAATTCTCTGTCCCGCCTTTGTGCATCCAGGCTGCTGCACCCCATCCACTTCCAATGCCCAGAGGTGTCTTCTCGCCGCTGCGCACCCAGGCTGCTGCACCCCATCCACTTCCACTGCCCAGAGGTGTCTGGCCGCTGCTGCGCACCCAGGATGCTGCACCCCATCCACTCCCACTGCCCGGAGGTCACTGCCCGCCACAGCGCTAACAAGCCTCTCTGCTCACCTTTCGCAACCTGCGTGTAGAAAATAGGGCCTACCACGTGCTGCTGCAAGCCCCAAGCCGGGGGCCCGCGGACACGGCACCCTGCATATCATGCAGCCCCGCTCCACAGGCCACCAGGTCTCACATTTGGTGCTGGGTCTTGATTTCGCCATGGCAGAGAACATACCAGTGCACCGAGATTTTCATTGCATGCTGCACACCCGCTCAGCCCTTGCGGTGCCACTAACTCTGTGACCAGCGAGGCAACGCCACATGGCGGTAGGCCTGCGCTGTCTGATGGCTCAGGCCTACACTGTGGTCCAGCAGGGCACACAAAACCTGAGCTGTCCAAACCGCCAGGACAGGCCATCACCGCAGACTGCACACCCGCTCAGCAGTTACGGTACCCGTACCTCAGTGGACCGAAAGTCACCGACCCGTGCCGGTGTGCCTGTGCCGGCCGCAGTGTATCCGGTGCGAGCAACTCTGAAATGACGTCGAGCACGTGCGCTCGGTCTTTTTTATTGGCAGGGTCACATGTCCTTTGACGCCTGTGCTGGATGGGTGTGGTGTGGGTGTATACTAGCCGTGAGGGAGTGGCTGTGGCGTACTGACAACTAGGGTGTGACCAGCAGATCACTGCAATGAACATCTGGGCCATGTAGCGTTGTTGTCCTTCCCTGTAAGCATAAGCGGAGTGGGCTGGCCTGGCGTATGCCAGTCCTGCGTGAGGCTGTTAAGAATGACTCCGGAGCTATGGGCGTGGCTCCGTCCTGGGCTGTATGAGGAATCAACTGATGCGGGTGTCCCTGTTGTAGTGCTGACGTCACTTGGGTCGCAAGCGCCAATGTGGCACTCTGTGAGCCAAGTCCCACAACATGGCCAACATGGAAGGTACGGGGAATCACTGACGCTACATTCATCCATAGTTCCACACATGAAAGATGGTGGACATGACACATCTGTGTGGATATGAATGTTTATTGCACATTCAGTGGAGTGTTGCAGCAGTAGCAATACAGGGCAATGCAAAGTTCAAGTTTCAGTTTTTGGCACATGGAGGGCAGCCAATTAGAGCCAAGCTTGTGTTCAGGGTTAGGCTGCGCCAACATATGTACTTATACAATTACTCCGCCAATCCCCAAGGACTTATAAATTCACTATACACTCTCTTTGCAGTACTCTAATGATCCAGTCTCTACGTACGTACTTGTACAATGACCGAGAGAAAGTTACATAACCAAAGTTTTCCCCACTGCCAGAGGTAACATGGTTGCATACGCTGTCCACAGCACAATGTAATGTGGTAGGGCCCAGGGGCAGCATCTTGCATACATAATGAACACACAGACACAGATAGATAGTGGAACTGGGTACGGGCATGTGCGCTCAACTCATTTTTATTACCAGGGTCACATGTCCAGTGACGTCTGTGCTGGATGCATGTGGGGTGAGTGTAAGCCAGCCCTCCGGGAATGGTTGGTGCTGGAAACAAGTACAACAGTAATCATTGGATCAGACATTCCTCTTGATCAGTGATGTCATTTGAGATGTCACTGACCATGTCATGAATGATGTAATATGTGATGTCATCAGCAGTGCATTGCGGGGGCGCGAGTTATAGTTAGCTGAACTAACTATAACAGTGGAATTTCTATGGTTTTGTACGAGTGAAATGTCCAGCTAACTATAACGTCCCTGAAACCTATGGTTTTTTCAGTGAATTTCAAAGGTTTTTTAAATGCTAATTTCTAACTATAACGTCCCTGAAACCTATGGTTTTTTCAGTGAATATCTAAAGTTTTTTAAATGCTAATTTCTAACTATAACGTGCCTGAAACCTATGGTTTTTTCAGTGAATATATATATATATATATATATATATATATATATATATATATATATATATATATATATATATATATATATATATATATATACCTGTGGGCTCTCGCCAGTAAGTAGTTATAGTTAGGATGTAGTTTCCATAGGAAGAGCCTTTTTCCATTTGCCAATAACTTTGGCGTCGTATATGACGATTCCCCACAAAATTTTCAAAACTAGTTTGTCACTCACTTCAGCTGATGTCTTGAAAATTTTGGGGGGAGCCGTCAAGGGGGGGGGGGGCAAGAAAAACGGGGGCACCCGAAACCCATTTTTTTAGGGCCCGATTCACAGAACTAATCTGAGACAAAATCCTAAACTTACTACTTTTGGTATTCACAGTAGGCATTTAGTAGTAGTAAAGTTAGGATTTTGTCTTAAGTTTGACTTAAGACAAACTTAAGACAGACTTAAGATAGACTTAAGACAGACTTAAGATAGACTTAAGACAGACTTAAGACAAACTTAAGACAGACTTAAGACAGACTTAAGACAGACTTAAGACAAACTTAAGACAAACTTAAGACAAAATCCTAACTTTACTACTACTAAATGCCTTCTGTGAATACCAAAAGTAGTAAGTTTAGGATTTTGTCTCAGATTAGTTCTGTGAATCGGGCCCTAGGACACGGCTGCAGCCCGGAACTGCTGAATGGAATTACACCAAATTTGGAAAAAACAGGGCCGGACTGGCTACCGGGCGTTTTGGAATGCTGCAGAGCTGGGGGCTGATGTCACTGCCGTGGGGGCTAATTTCGTTCATGGTCGCAGGTCCCCATCAACTAAATCAGCCACCAGCTCGGCAGCATGCCAAAACGCCCGGTAGCCAGTCCGGCCCTGGGAAGAAAAGTAGTTGTTGGTCCACAAAGCGACCTTTTTGTTAAATGTTGTAAATCCATTCAGTAGTTGCAGAATTATCTGAAGAAATTTCCAGTTATATATATAGGGATGCAGAGGATCTGCAACCCCTACTAATCTTGTGCTGAGATCTGATTTGGATGTCAACACTTCAAACCAGGAAGATTTGGCAGCCATCTTGTGACTCGGTTGAACTGAGTCACAGAAAAAAATTTAAAGAAAAAGAAAAGGGGGCAGGGTAGAAACACCCTGACCCTTTAGGCCTCTTAGGGGGTCCTGACAGGGACCCTGCATGGCCCAAAAAAGCAAGTTTTAAATAAAGTTACAATGGGATCCGTGGATCTGGTCGAAATTTGTTTTTAAAAATAAGCATGGGCTACTATGCTTCAATAATTATCTGCCTCCGGGTGGGCCAGGACCCAGGGCCATTATGCAAATAAAGGAGGGGAGATGCATGGACCCCCCCTCCTGGGGTTTATAATGCCTCGGGGATCACCACCTCCACGTGGCCTATTTACTAATTAATGCAGGGGAGGCCCGTTTGGCTTCCCCAGCTGCCCCGGAGGCCACCACCTCCCCAGGACTTATTTGTCTTTACATGGGGGGTCATCTCAGATGCCCCCAGTCCCAAGGACTGCCATCTCCCTGGGGCTTAATTTTAAAATACTTCTGGGGGCTGCGTGGTCCCCCTGAGGCCCCAGAGGTCACCACCTCCCTGGGGCTTTAATTACAAATATTGGGTGTGGCACGCAGACCCTCCTCCAAAGCCCCTGGGACCACCACCTCCCCAGGGCCTGCTCTTACCTCTTACTATGTCCGGGATGCCCACCCCCAGGACCTAGCTGTTTGCTATGGCGCTAAGCCATAGCAAACTGGTGTCCGGTTCTAGCAAGAGAGAGCACAAAAAATGCTTTCGCTTGCTAGAAGTGGAGCACAATTGCTTTGACAGAGATGGAGCTGCATGTTCTGCAGCTCCTTCCCTGTCAAAGCAATGCCAGCTACTGCAGGAGGCAGGGAGCCAGCAAGGACCATGGGGGCCTTCAGGCTCCCTCCATGGTTCCCAAAACAAGTAACTTGGTGCCCTGGGTGGGACCAGTGCACACAAAAGAAAGGCCGGGCCCTGGGGGATGGGGTCCTCAGGGCCCAAATCGTCCAGGGAGGGGGGCCGAGCAGCGCTCTTCCCCTTATGTAAAAAATAAATAAATAAACAGGCTGGGCCCTGGGGGATGGGGTCCCCTAATGCCCCCCCTATAAACTCAAAAATGTAATTTAAAAAAAAAAGTCTGGGTCCTCTTTAAATTCCCACGAATTCTATGAAAATGTGGGACCGGCAAGTTGCCTGAGGTCCCGCCCCCTTTCACCACCACTCTGCAAATGCACCTCCTGGCTCACTGCTGGTTGGGGGATGAAGCCCCTTTGGATGGTGAGGGTCCTTGGGGGCCAACAAGCCCTCTTGTTACCTCCAGTATGTCCCACTTAGTGGGATTGCTGAGAAGTCTTCAGAGGCCACGCACCCTTTCTCCACCACTCGTGTGATTGCTGAGAGGCTGTGCCCCCTTACTCCACCACTCTGCAAACCGTGCTTCCTGGTGCCCTGCAGGATGGGGGATGAAGTCCCCCAGGCTCTAGACTGTAGAGTATCCTTGGGGGCCAACATTCCCTCCTGTTACCTCCAGTAAGTCCCACACAGCGGAATTGCTGAGAGGTCTTTGGAGGCCATGCCCCCTTTCTCCACCACTCCACAAAAGAGCCTCCTGGAGCACTACTGGTTGGGGGATGAAGTCCTCTTTGATACTTAGGATTCTTGGGGACCCAAAAGCCCCCTTGTTGACGCCAATATGTCCTACACATTAGTATTCCTGCGAGCTGGTCGGAGGCATCGCCCCCTTTCTCCACCACTCTGCAAACACGACTACTAGTTAAAAAAACCACAGAAATTTACTTAAAAACCCAAAGGTTACAGGTATATTATAATTAGGATTTCATAGTTAGCAAATAACCAGGTTGAATGAGTGTGTGAGCCAAGCATACATGATTAAATGAGTTCATAAGCAGTGCAAGGATGATGGAATGAATGCATGAGCGGTCATACCTGATTGAATTAGTGTATGAGTGGAGCATAGATGATTTATTAAGTGAATGAGTAGTGCATGGATGATTGAATGAGTGCATGAGTGGTGCATGGACGATTGCATGATTGTATGAGAGTTCCTTGAATATTAGAATGAATGCATAAGTGGTGTATGGATAACTGATTAAGTGCATGAGAGCTGCATGGATGTTAGAATGAGTGCATGGTTGGTGGATGGATGACTTGATTGAGTGAATGGGTAATGCATGGATGACTAAATGAGTGTATGAGTGGTGCATGGACTATTGCATGATTGTATGAGAGTTTCTTGAATGTTAGAATGAGTGCATGGATGATTGATTAAGAACATGAGAGGTGCATGGATGTTAAAATGAGTGCATGAGTGGTGCATGGATGATTGAATGAGTGTGTGAGCCAAGCATACATTATTAAGTGAGTGCATAGGCAGTGCATGGATGACTGAACACATGCATGAGCAGTGCATACATGATTGAATTAGTGCAAGCATGGATGAATGAGTGAGTAGTGCATGTATGAATGAATGAGTGCCTGAGTGGTGCATGGACAATTGTATGAGAGTTCTTTGAATGTTAGAATGAGCGGTGCATGGATGATTGATTAAGTCACAAGAGGTGCATGAATGTTAGAATGAGTGCATTCAGTGGTGCATGGATGACTGAATAAATGCATGAGCAGTGCATATTTGATTGAATTAGTGCATGCATGGTGCATGGATGAATGACTGGGAGAATGAGTAGTGCATGGATGATTGAATGAGTGCATGAGTGGTGCATGGATGGTAGAATGAGTGCATGAGCAGTGCATGGATGATTGAATGAGTGCATGAGTGGTGCATGGATGATTGAATGAGTGCATAAGAGGTGCATGGATGTTAGCATGAGTGCATGAGTGGTGCATGGATTATTGATTGAGTGCATGAGAAGTGCATGGATGTTAGAATGAATGCATGAGCAGTGCATACATGATTTAATGAGTGCATGAGTGGTGCATGGATGATTGAATGAGTACATGAGAGGTGCAGGCATGTTAGAATGTGTGAATGAATGGTGAGTGTATCAGAGCTGCATGGATGTTTAAATGAGTGCATCAGTGGTATATGGATGATGGAATGAGTGTATTAACGGTGCTTAGATATTTGAATGAGTGTATGACAGGTGCATTGATGTTAGAATGAGTGTATAAATGGTGCATAGGTGGTTAATTGAGTGCATGAGAGGAGCATGGATGTTGCAATAAGTGCATGAGTGGTGAATGGATGTTAGAATCAGTACATGAGCAGTAGATAAATGATTGAATGAGTGCATAAGTGATGCATGGATGATTGAGTGGACGTGCCAATGATTTATTAGTGAGTCGATGGGTGTGTCACTCACTGTTCTAGTGAATAGGTAGAGGCATGATCTAGTGTATAAGTGAAATACTAGGTATACCAGTGCCTATATCTCTTAGTGATTGCTTTTATGACACACTGTATAGGTAAGTGATTGGATGTGTTAGTGTCTGCATAAATAAGTGCCTGAATAATAGAGTAAGTTATTGCATGACTACCTAGAAATGTGTTGTATTACACTGAAATTTCTAATTAGGAAATTAAGAAAAAAACTGAGGAAAAAGTATGGCAAGTACACTTTATGTGTAAAAACACTCTCCATGGATATCAGGAAGTAGTATGTTTCTGGTAGAGGAACTTTTTTGAGACATCTAAGTCATTCAACTGCAGCCATTATTTAAAAAAAAAGAAGATAAAAATATGTTAGTTTCTCAAATTTTAAATTACAGAAACATAACAATACACTTTCCTGATACTGTAGGACTACATTACAATAAAGTAAAAATAAAAATGTCCCTCTTTTACTGTCCTCAGGTTTCATACTTCTTCACCCTAAGCAATGGTTTGTGTGAAGCATGATCCTTGAACAGTTGTAAAAAAAACAGTAAGTGGATTGTAAAGAAAATCCCAAAGCTGCATAGTACATTACTATAAATAAGTAATACTATGCACTTCACTCATTACAAGTCATTAATTAGTGGGGATTCTTCAAAGGGCTTGTGGGAGCCCCAGCGCTGCGCCTGCTCACCTCCTTGCTGTTTTGGCCGTCTGAGGCTCAGGCAAGCCACAGACATCGCTGGGGTGGGACTCAGTTCCCTGGCAGGCACCATCCACATCACGGTGCGGGAGGTGACGTCACCCTCCCAATACCTGTAAAGAGGCCCTGCACTCCCGCAGCGTGGGACGCATGTGGGTGCCCGGACTCAGTCCCCCAGCAGGCACCACCGACATCCCGGCACAGGAGGTGACGTCACCCTCCCGACACCTGTAAAGAGGCCCTGCACTCCCACAGTGCGGGATTCTTCAAAGGGCTTGTGGGAGCCCCAACGCTGTGCCTGCTCACCTCCTTGCTGTTTCGCCGTCCAAAGCCCAGTCAAGCCACAGACATTGCTGGGGTGGGACTCAGTTCCCTAGCAGGCACCATCCACATCGCGGCGCGGGAGGTGACGTCACCCTCCCGATGCCTGTAAAGAGGCCCTGCACTCCCGCAGCGTGGGACGCATGCGGGCGTGCCCGGGCCGCACCCAGGCGGGCCCGGGCCAAGGGTGGGCCCGTCTGCACCCATCCACAGCCGATTGAGGCCAGGCTGGGACACCTCCCTTGGTTCTTGGATCCCGGTTACATTTATTGCATGAGACCACAAGACCCTGTTAACTATTGGGGGACAGCTGTTAGAAACAAGGTACGGCCATTTAATATCAGCATGTCATGTGGTATAACTTTTTGCTGATGTGGTGATTCGCCTGCTGACTGCTGTTTAAATATTGTGGAATCATTGGCGCAATAAGTTGAGATAGGAAATGTACAAATGACACAAATCACAGCAACCATTATAACTAAAATAGAGGAGTTGCTAATCCCGATTAGTGATAAACTGATCAAATTATCCAACGAAGTGTCTAAGATTAGCGGCTCACTCAAGAATATAAGTATTAATAATGAGAAGGAAAAGGGTATAACAAGGGGGAGGGCAACTGAATTGATGTCACAAACAACTGTCTCCTCTGGAAAGGCAACCAGTAAAGAGACGGAAAGGGAACTACCAAGAAGTCTAAATGATCTAACAAGCCTGGGGAAAAAAAATGGGAGATCGACCTTGTTAAATAATTCTACTCCAAGACAGCAGACAGTAGCTTCCCGTGTGGAACAAGTCAGTATGCCCAGGCCTGACCCGGAACAGCAACCTATTACAAATATGGAGAGGGAATATTTTAGGGCCAATGAGGGTAGGGCCGATGTACCCATAAACCTACCACCGGAATGCTGCCCCTATGTGGCAGTCATAGTTAATGTCCCCCCACTGCACCCAGGACAGAAGGAGACTCACAATAGTTTAAAGAATAGAGTGATGCACTGGCTAGATAGCAACTGTGGATATCCGGTGGCAGGAGCAGACCAAATACTCCTAACGCGAAGAGTGAGTTGTATAGGCCTCCTACGGAAGACCCACCAAGGACATTGTATTATTATCAATTTTAAAAACCCTAGATGGGCAAGAAATACTCTAGATAGAGTAGGCTCACCCAGCCAGTATGATCAGAATATATCCCTTTTATCCCTTGGTTTTTTCTATAGGCACCTAAGGTTGACTCAACATAGGGTAGATGAGCCCAGCCAACAACGGATGCCCCCAGATAAGATAACTCATTGCCAATATGCACTACCGGTCTCGAATAGATATCAGGCTTGAGTACTTTGCAAGATATCGATTGACAAAAGGGTGACTATCCCCCCAGCATTGACATCTACCCTACTGGAGCTGGGATAGTAGCATGTTGTGTCGTCCCGCAATTTGTAATTGTTCTTCCCGACAAGGCCCCAATGGATACCGTAATTGTTGAAAGTATTCCTATTGATATCAATAACATACCTAGGGATACCGGAAGTAAGTGTGAGACCTTTACTGATATTTTGGGGATTAGAATAGAAAATAGTTACAAAATAGCAACTTGGAACATTGCCGGGTTTATGAACAAACGAGATTCGCTAGGATGGCAAGCTTTTATTAACAAGCTTAATTTGATCTGCCTGCAGGAAACTTGGTGTTCTGACCCAATATATATAGAAGGGTTTTCCTCATATTGGCTACAGGCTGTACAATCCCCCGCCGGAAGTGCAAAAGGGGGGCTTCTGATTCTTATCTCCAACAAACTACCGGCATGTGTTAAAAGAGTCATCACAATTGGAGCACACTCTCAGATTTTATGGTTGCAATGTAAAGAAGAGAGGGATGTGGTTGTGGTCAATTATTATAACAATGTGTTTGATGCTACCAGGAGTAATATTGTAACCGAGTTGGATAAAGGGCTTGATACATTTTTAGGCCTAATTAATAATAATATGGTACTCATATGGGTTGGAGATTTCAACATCCAAACATGCCCCCTGTCCGCTACACAAGTTTGTGGGATTAAGAATGACAAAGGGGTTGACGGCATACATTTTCCACATAATGGATACGGGGAAGCTTTAAACTCTATGATTGCCAAATATGATTTAGAAATACTGCTGTGCGCTCGGGATACTGATGGTGACTTGATACCAACTTTTACTGGTAGGAATGCTGCATCGATCATTGACCAGGTTTTAGTTTCATCTAGTACTACCTATATGTGTGCCACCCCGCGGGTCGCCCAACTATCATTGAGCGATCACAATTGTATTATTATGACATTTCAATTTTGGGGTACCAAAAGGCCAACGCTCCAAAGTACTATAACCAACATTGCTCCATTTAGATCTAATGAGACCCGTATTAAATGGAAGGGAGTGGAACCCCAAAATGTTTTGCATGATATTGTCTTAAAATGTAATAAAGAGATTACTTGTTGTCTTAGAGAGGAGGTAGACCCCAGTATGAAGATCGATAACTTTGTCAAAATCAATATTATCATTGATCGGATTTTTATGGCCCCCTCCAAGGAAGGAAGAAGGCAAAGGAAGGGGTGGTTTGATCACACTTGCACTAAGGCACTTAAGCAACTGAAACAAGCCTTACACTGCAAGACAAGAGACAATGAATTAATCAAAAACCTACGACTTAATTTCAAATCTGTCCTTGAGATGAGAAAAAGGGAGTTGCAGGAGTAAGCGTGAGATAAATTATCTTTGGCAGCAGACACGGCAAATAATAAGCTATTCGGGGAAACAGTGAATATGCCGTTTTTAAAGAATGATTCACTCCCCAAATTGTTATCCCATGTTACATGCGAAGCTTGGGTGTCACACTTTACGGGTATTTTTAACCCGCCGGGACCCGAGACATGTGCAATACAAAATCCAACACAGAGCAAGTGGAATGCCATACCCCTAAATATTACAGTGGAAGAAGTGCAGGAAGGATTGAAAGGAAGTAGGGGAGGCAAAGCCCCTGGCCGAAATGGCATCCCTGTAGATGTATACAAAGCTGCTGCTGATTTATGGGGGCCAATCCTTACAAGAGTTTTTAATTTAGCCGTGACTGCATATACACCCCCTTTGTGGGGCCGATCAGTCATTATCCCTATTTTTAAAAAAGGCGAAAGGTCGGAAGCCAAAAATTACCGGCCAATATCCCTGCTAGATTCATCTGTAAAAGTGATGAGCAAAGTTTTCTTAGTGCGCATGGAGGAATGGGCAAATGAAAATGATATACTTTCCCCAGTGCAATATGGTTTTAGGAGAGGATTAGGGACTACAGAACAATGCATCAATCTAGAACTGTTAATAGGTAAATATACGGTTGCTAAAGAAGGGAGACTATACCTATGCTCTGCAGATCTTAGCAGTTCCTTTGATCTAATTGATCATACAATCCTATGGCCTACTTTACTTAATCTCGGCACACCCAAAGGAATTATTTATTTTCTTGCAAGTCTATATGAGAGGTTATCATGCAAAGTGAGATATAGACAACGGGGCCAGTGTACCCCAAATTGTGATGTAAAATGAGGCATCCGCCAAGGTTGTGTTCTTGCCCCACTCCTTTTTTCATTGTTTATAAATGAGGTTGATAAAGTATTGCAGGAGGAGAAGGTAGATGCCCCGCAAATATTGGGTAATCCCATACCTGTTCTACTATACGCAGACGATGCTGTACTACTTTCTAGGACCCCGGTTGGCCTACAACGACTAATGGATAAATTTAATAGGTTCATAGCTGCACAAAAATTGTTAATTAACAAAACAAAAATGTTTACCATGATATGTGGCCCCAAACCAAAGAAATGTAAAACTTTTTATATTGATAGCACCCCAGTACAAACTGTCAATTCGTTTTGCTACCTAAGGGTAATCTATTCGGGCAATGGGAAATGGAATCTGGAACTATCTAATATCCGTTCCAAGATGACCAAGAGTGCTCATGGGGTTTTTAGATTTGCAACCAAATTAGGTAACTACCCTGTTAAGGAAATGCTGACAATATACAAGGTGCGATGTGTCGCTATTGCCATATATGGTGCAGGGGTCTGGGGTCATAGTTGCTGCCCGATCCTGCAACAAGAAGAAAACGCCTTTTTAAAACGTCTCTTAAGCATGCCGCCTTCAGCATCTACAAAACTAATACATCGGGAGGTGGATCTGACATACCTAGCAGATTTGACTGCTATGCGGCCACTGGTGGTATGGAAATCCATTTGGGCTAAAGATTAGACTGTTTTTACCAAATCTATTATTAAAGACTGTTTACTCCTTGAGAAAAAAACACATATCCCATGGTTAAAATATATTAATGACATATATAGTAAATTATTCAACATACAGATTTTTGTTAACCCGGGGCAGGTGGCTTCTCTTAGCAAACGGGAGATTAAGGATTAATTTCTGGCATACAAAATAGAAACCCGTTGGAGAGCTATAGAGAAACAATTGAGTTTCATATTTTATCAAACAATTGAATCTAGTAGGGGAATCCAAGATTATTTAATCACTGTGACTAAATCCTCACCTCGTTATGTATTGACTAGATTGAGACTAGATATAGTGCATCATCTAGTCGCTCTTCCTGTTATGAAAATGTGCCCCCTAGATTCTACACCCTGTCCCTATGATGAGCTCCCTAAACAAAGTACAGTGCACTTTATGCTCTTTTGCATGTTCTATTTGTATTTTAGGCGTTTTAATCTGAAACCGCTTTTTATAAAACATAATGTGAGATCGCATCATGCTACTATAAATTTGCTTGTTGCACTGAATGATCCTGGAATATGTTTTTATGTTGCGTCATACATTTTGAAAGCAATTTATATAAGGAAAGGTATAGTCCCTGTAAATTGATCATGAAATAGATATAATGTGAGATCGTAACATGCTGTTATGAATTTGCTTTTTTTGCTTTTAATGATTCTGGAATATGTCTCTATGTAGTGTTATAGATTTCAAAATAATGTTATTTATTCTGTAATCGCTTTTATGGTTGTTCCACAACCCGAATAAATTATATTGAACTAGAACTAGTGGCTTTTTCTACACTTACTACAGTAATCTGAGAAAAGTTATGTTAAAAATATTTCTTATATTATTATATCTGGTACAATATCAGAAATAAATTGAAGTAGTTTTCAGTTTTGGAGATCCTTTTGAAAACATCACCCCTGGTAGGCCAAATGATGTGTGATCTACTGATCATCCATGTAGACAAAATCCAATACAGTACTTTTTTTTCCAGAAATAGGACATAGGACATAGGAGGTTGATTGGAGGAATGAAAGGGGGTGATTTGTTTACTTTTGAAGGCAGTGTTTGGTTTTATCTTAAGGCTACATTAATAGGAGTATATCTATCCACTTTCGGACTTTAATTAGACTGTTGTCTTTAGTTGTTGTTGGAGAAAAAAGGGGTCATTTTATTTAGTTTTGAAGACACGTTTTAGTTCCAGCTTAAGGCTGTTGGAATTGAAGTATATCCATTCAGTTTTTAACTGTAATAAGAGAATGTAGTATTGTATAAACTCCTTTCTTGAAGATAAAAGGATTCTTGTATTTGGAACAGCTTTTTGAAGACATTACCCCCAATATGCCAAATAATGTCCACTAAACAAATAAACCACATAATAAAAACCTCTGTAGATCACTTTTTTATCCACAAATTGTCCTCAGAACTTTGGTTGAAGAAAGAGAGATATGAGTTTGGTAATTTCCTAGGTAGTCTAGGTTTGGATTTTAAAACCAATATCGTTGCATTCTGTTCATCCAGATTGGTATCTTAAATACACAGTGTAGTGTCCAGAGGTAGTAATAACACCTTCATAAAAGATGATAGCTAAAGTAGTAAAAGTCCTTCCTCAAACTGATATTTGTCCAGCTACAAAGTTTGTAATTCCATTTTCCAATTTTGAACCATCTGGTCTGCATCGTTATAGCATTACTAGAAGGTATTTTGCAGTTGTTTGTAGAAACAAGGTAGACATGAGATCTGATCCACAGTTTGGACAGCTCATACTTTGGTTGGACTTTTTTTTCAGCAATTTCTCAAAAGCCACAGTTTTAGTATCTGGTAATGTCAAGTAGAGAAATCGTTCAGAATTAATTACAGTGCTGGAAGTGAATCCACAATCTTCGCACTCATGGTTCCATTTGTAACTCAATCCAAATAACTCATTAACATCTACTTCTTCTTGCTCTGACACTCCTAGCATTACCATATTAAATTCTTGTCCGTATTGTTGAATATTTACAGAAAACACTACTGATCCGGTAAATGTATCTATCTATAAGATCTCGGATTCCTGAAACAGAATGTAATACACTTCTATTACTCAGTAAACGTTAGTGAAAACTATATAGTTCAGGACACATTCTCTTAACTCTTTTTTGTTTAATTTGGTTAACTACATGTGGCACATGGAACAGTACATTCAGAATAATATTTGCATAGCAGTTGACCCCTGAACTGTTTTCATACTGAGAACCTACAACTTCTCCATCATTTAGCAATTTTTTCTCCTTTGATTCTTGGAGATTTTCCTTCTCTTCTTGCTTTTCTTCTGCATCCATATACTGTTTTGTAATCTTTGCTTTGGATAGAGATTAATCTTTTCTCACAAACAATGTACTGACCTAAATGAGGAGCATATAGACTTTTTATCTGATTGTATTCGCTTACATCAGCACTAATTTTCTTCTCATCAAACTCAATCCAAAACAAACCGGACAATGTTCTAATTCACGATAATGGTACATATGACATTCTTTCTTTAAATACAGTAGCTCCAATATTCACAAAAGCTGCATCTACACTTAAAGCTTGTGATTTGCAGATTGTTACAGCATTCGCTAGAGACAATGGGAACTGCTTCCACTAGACATATAAGTCTTTCACTAGCAAAAAACATACAACGCATCAACTAATCTGCTTGATACCATCAACATCATCAAATTTTATGACCATGTATTCCACCTCATCTCTGTTTGGGTAATTAATAAAATGTATAAATTTACCCATTGCACCATTTAATAACCCTTCTTCAACATTTAAATTCCTACACAGAAGTATTTGACAGTTTTTGCAGACTCTTCTCTAACCTTTCAGTTTTTTAAAAGACTTCTCCAAGGAATCCAATTTTGCTTGTAGTTTATCTGTCAGTCGTATTGTCACTCCCTGATGTTCTATGTTTACAGTAGCTGTAATTTCCCAAATATCTTCTTTCTCCAGTTGTAGTAATTCTTCATTGAATTTTGAGCAGTCTTGAACGGTTGGCATTAAAAAAACTATAGCATTTTTTTAAATGAAATCATTTATTAATTCTGCAGCTGTAATATTAGATGGAAATAGTTCATTGATAAGGTGAGTTTCCAAAGCATGTTTCCCTTCTTTTGTAAGAACTCCTACTCTAATGTCCTTCAGAATATCTCCATATTCCTTATCTGATGCTTGGTGCATATTTCTCACTAATTCTTTGTATTGAAAGAATTCCCAAATATTCACATTCCTGAAACTTCCTAGAGAATTTCTTGTTTCATTCTGTAGTAGTGTTTTAATAACAGATTGTCCTTTTTCAGGTATTAGTTCTAGTAGATCAAACACAAGGAGATGATGGTTGGAGCGCTGAAACTTTTCAGACACTCACCCCCAGTCACAGATCTGGGTTGAATCCATCATTGTTCTTTAGCTCACTTCGCCACCTCAATTCAGACATAGCTATATGCAAATCATTCTTGACCCTGTGCCTCATGGGAACAGTCCAGCCCGGACTGCCAAGCCATGTCTTCCCTGGACCGGAACAAGCATCCTGGGACCGGTTTTGGGCTAACAGCCCTCCTCAGCCTGGCTAGCTTGAATCCAGTGGCAAAGTGAGCAAGGGACCCACGTCTGGGCATACCCTGCCAACTTAGGGCAAACAAAGCAAACACAAGGAGATGATGGACGGAGCGCTGAAACTTTTCAGACACTCACCCCCAGTCACATATCTGCGTTGAATCCATCATCGTTCTTTAGCTCACTCGCCACCCCAGTTCAGACACAGCTTTATGCAAATCAGTCTTGACCCTGTTCCCCATGGGAACAGTCCAGCCCGAACTGCCAAGCCATGTCTTCACTGGACCGGAAACAAGCATCCTGGGACCGGTTTCAGGCTAACAGCCCTCATCAGCCGGGCTTGCTTGAATCCAGTGGCAAAGTGAGCAAGGGACCCACGTCTGGGCATTCCCTGCCTACTTAGGGCGAACAAAGCAAACACAAGGAGATGATGGACGGAGCGATGAAACTTTTCAGACACTCACCCTCAGTCACATATCTGGGTTGAATCCATCATCGTTCTTTAGCTCACTTCGCCACCCCAGTTCAGACACAGCTATATGCAAATCAGTCTTGACCCTGTGCCTCATGGGAACAGTCCAGCCCGAACTGCCAAGCCATGTCTTCCCTGGACCGGAAACAAGCATCCTGGGACCAGTTTCGGGCTAACAGCCCTCATCAGCCAGGCTAGCTTGAATCCAGTGGCAAAGTGAGCAAGGGACCCACGTCTGGGCATACCCTGCCAACTTAGGGCGAACAAAGCAAACACAAGGAGATGATGGACAGAGCGCTGAAACTTTTCAGACACTCAACCCAAGTCACAGATCTGGGTTGAATCCATCATCGTTCTTTAGCTCACTTCACCACCCCAGTTCAGACACAGCTATATGCAAATCAGTCTAGACCCTGTGCCTCATGGGAACAGTCCAGCCCGAACTGCCAAGCCATGTCTTCCCTGGACCGGAAACAAGCATCCTGGGACCAGTTTCGGGCTAACAGCCCTCATCAGCCAGGCTAGCTTGAATCCAGTGGCAAAGTGAGCAAGGGACCCACGTCTGGGCATACCCTGCCAACTTAGGGCGAACAAAGCAAACACAAGGAGATGATGGACAGAGCGCTGAAACTTTTCAGACACTCAACCCAAGTCACAGATCTGGGTTGAATCCATCATCGTTCTTTAGCTCACTTCACCACCCCAGTTCAGACACAGCTATATGCAAATCAGTCTAGACCCTGTGCCTCATGGGAACAGTCCAACCCAAACTGCCAAGCCATGTCTTCCCTGGACCAGAAACAAGCATCCTGGGACCAGTTTCGGGCTCTTTAGGAATAGGACACCCATCTTTCATCTCATAACATTGTCCACATTGGTCAACTACATTCACTAAATTGCTCTCTTTCAGGTAGCTTTCCTCAATAAAGAAAGGCTCAGTACTGAAAGTATGTAACCATTCACCACTGAAAACTTTGCAAAAGTTATTTCTATTGACAAATCTTTTCTTTTAACTTTGTCTCGTCATAGACAACACTATTTTGTCTACCGTCTTCATTCTGTTTAGGATGAAAATAAATAGCTTCATCTTGAGAGCAAACACCTCACGACTAGTCCCTCAACACGTTCCTTCTGTCTGACTGCTTCTCTTTTTCTTCTATACTTCTTCATACTTTTTGATAAATTAAGAATTACTCTATTACAGAACATTCTAACTCTTATTTTCTTAAACTGCCCCTGCCTTCTGGTTAAACTCTGTCTTTCTTTGCACAATGTTTTACTCTTCATATCATGGACTTTTTCTCCTGTCTTACTTGGTTGGAAAGTTTTTTTTTTTATTTACTTGATTTTGTACTTTTTCAAATTGATGACATACAATTTTCAGAAATGTCTTTGTCCTTTTACCAGCAGCTCTTTTCTCTTTCACAACTTTCTGCACATTTTCCCCCTTTTGATTCTCAGTTGTAAGGGCATAGTTTCTTTGTTTTTATTTCTTTCTTTGACTTTTTGTTGGCATTTTAACTCTCTGTAGTTAACAAGAAATCCATGTCTGTAAAAAGAAGTATATTTAGCTTTTCAATATGTGGTATTACATTCTGAAGTACAAACATAAAGAGCTCTATTGTTGCAATGTTGCTAACATTACTTTATTAATTTTAATATGTATGCCTGTTTGTTAGGATGATGTATAAGTGAGCATATGGGTCTGTAAATGTGCATATAGCTCACTGAAGTTTCTAACTACATGTGTTAAATTTTAAGCACGTACAAACATACCCTATGGCCTAGCTGCAGCCTACCTTAGATGTGAGTTATATGTGATAGAACAGCAGGTTAAAGCTTGCAGGGGGTTTCAAATACCAAGTACGTGTAGCAGTAAAAGTGCATGCACACAGTCAAAAGCACCAGTCCTGAGACATGATGCAAAGACTACTTCTCTGGATGGTGAACTTGAAGTTCTCAGTTCTTCAGCAATTTTTGATTTATTTTGTTGTGGAACTCCAACGGAGGTCCACAAAAACACATCAACAGATTAAAAAAGACAAACTTTACATACAATACAAAATTATTCCTTTATACATCGCTGCCTCCTAAGGGGAATTCTTATATCAAGCGTACTGTATAATGTGCAAATAGTGCAATAAATACATAAGACAATCAAATATCCAACCAACTCACATATTATAACATAGGAAAAAAATTACTATTAAAAATGTCCTAATAGATAGACAGAAATGTTTTAAAAAATTGATATATCTTATGACAAACCATTTCATTCGGGGGAGACAGAACCAGGGATCGAGCCTCCTGGGCAGAGTGAATATTAAATTTGATAAAAAATGGCTTTAAGAACACACACCTAGCACTTTGCAACTTTGTACATACAAATAAAACATGATTTGGATCTTGGATTTGTAACTGGCATATTTCGCAGATTCTTTTCTCTCTCAGTTCCTAAGCAGATATGTAAATAAATGTCTCAGTCCCTATGTGAGAACCTGCTTGTTTTTGTTTCTAGCTTTGTTGGTATATCAGTACCTGTCTGTCTAACAACTGTAGTTCTGTAAATGTATATGTAATGGGCTGCACTGATTGCTTGCTGTGTGTGATACTGTGTAGTGGGTTATTTAAGTGTGAGTAGAAGCGCATCCATTACTTCTAGGTACATAATATTCTGTGTGTGGGTGAGTTAATGTTTAGATGCTTCTCCCACTGTCTGAGACTCAAGTGTAACAGTCTCAAGACATTATGCAAAGGCTACTTTTCTGGCTGATAGACTTGAAAATACCAATACTTTAGCGCATATCTGAATGAGTGTGTCAGTTCCGAACTTGGGCTGTGATTCCATGTGAATGTAAATTTAATAGTAAATAACTACTTCTCTTAAAGACATTTATGCTTCTCTAAATGTGTGTGTAAAGAGTGCATGGATTGCCTCCTGGCTGTGTTAGTGAGTGTTGTGTTATTCAAGTGTGTGTGCAACTGCCTCGATACGCTAGATACATAACACTTCCCCATGTCTGTGTGAGTGAATGTTTCGGTGCTTCTGTCACACTCTGTAGAGGTGTTTTATTGTCTTTCTGCTTTTCTACTTAGGTATGTCAGATTGAAGTCTGGGTGGCAGGTTGGATGGCTCGACACATAATTCAACCACTACTTTGCTGCATGGCAGGCTTGAAAGTGTCAGTTCTTTAGCAGATATCTGAAAGAGTGTCTCAGTTCATATGTGGGGCTGTGATTTGATATGTATATACATTTATTAGTAAATGACTGCCTCTCTTTCTGACATATATGCTTCTGTACATTTGTTTGCAGGGGCTACATGGATTGCATCCCGGATGTATTAGTGAGTATTGGGTTATTTAACTGGGTGTCCATCTGCCTCCATTAGCGCTAGATATATATCAGTTGTGCCTTTCTGTGTGAGTGAATGTTTAGATGCTTCTGTCACACTCTCTATCAGTGTTTTAGTGTCTGTCTGCTTTTCCACATAGGTATGTCAGATTAAAGTCTGAGTGAAAAGTTCAATGTATAATTGGCACATGGGTCTGTAGAGGTGCATATAGCTCACTTAAACTTCAGACTACATGTGTTACTGTTTAAGCACATATCACCCTGCCCTATGGCCTAGCTATAAGGCACCTAAGTGGTTACCTATACATTGTACAACAGCAGTGTACATCTTGTGTAAGAGTCTTAAGTGACAACCCAATGCTAGCAGTAAAACTGCATGCAGAGGCTCAAGAAATGCAGGTCAGAGACATGATGCAAGGGCTACGTCTCTGCATGGTAAACTTGAAAGTATCAGGTTTTTAGCAGATATCTGAATGAATATATCTCTTTACAATGCATGCTTTAGATCGCATGCCATTACAACGAGATCGTTACAACGACTTGGTGTAGAGGGCGCGCTGGACTTAGGAATAGTATAATTTACTATTCCTACTCCAGTTTGTGAAACAGCAGGGAAGGTGTTGGATTGCAAATCCAACACCTTCTGCCCCCTACAGCAAGTCGTTGTAACGACTTGCGATGTAATGGTTCGCGTTGTAATGGCATGCGATCTAAAGCATGCATTGTAAACGCTGTTTCCCATCTGAATGAATGTCTCAGTTTCTATCTGGGTGTGTGATTGCATGTGTATGTAAGTTTATTAGTAAATGACTGCCTCTCTTTGTGACATGTATGCTTCTCTAAATGTCTCTGTACGGGCCTCCATTAGAGCAAGATAGTTATCAGTTCTGCCTGTCTGTGTGAGTGAATGCTCAGGTGCTTCTCCTACTATCTCAATGGATGTTTTAGTGGCTGTGTGCATTTCTACTTAGGCATATGAGATTGAAGTCCTTGTAGTAAGGTGGATGTATAATTGGCAACATTGTTGTCTAGGAGTTCATATAGCTTACTCAGTCTTTAGAATACATATGTTTCCTTTTAAGCACACAGCACCCTGCCCTATGGCCTATGGCCTATCTATAGCCTACCTTAGTGGTCAGTTATATGTGATACAAGAGGAGTTTACACCCTGTGAAGGAGTTTTAAGTGAGAAGAGAACACGAACAGTAAAACGGCATTCACAAGCTCAAGTATAGGAGACCTAAAACACAATACAAGGGTTGCTTCTCTGGATGGTAGATTTGAAAGTATCAGTTCTTTAGCAGATAAGTAAAAGAGTGTCTCAGTTTCTAACTGGGACTGTGATTGTATGTGTATGTAATTTTTTTAGCATATGAGTGCTTCTGTTTGTGACATGTATGCTTCTGTAAATGTGTTTGTAAAGGCCTGCATGGACTGCCTCCCAGGGTGTGTTAGTGGGTATTGCGTTATTTAACTGTGCGTGCAACTGCCTCCATTAGCACAAGATACATATCAGGTCTGTCTGTCTGTCTGTGTGAGTGAATGTTTAAATGATTCTGTCATACGTTGTATGGGTGTTTTAGTGTCTGTGTGCTTTTCAACTTAGCTATGCCAGATTAAAGTCTGGGTGGCAGGGTGGATGTATAATTGAGCACAAGGGTTCGTAGGACTGCATATAGCTCACTGAAACTTCAGACTACATGTGTTACCTTTAAAGCACATAGCACCCTGCCCTATGGCCAAGCTACATACTACCTTAGTGGTTAGTTATATGTGGAACAAGAGCATTTTATGCCTTCTGTAGTACTATTAAATGTGAAGGTTGGCTGTTGGAAAGTGGATTACTATAGTGGTAAATATATATCTACCACTGGCAACAAGACCACTAACACAGTCTAAGGCTCAGAATAGGCCTCAGAAAAGTATTCCCATGCTCAACCTTTGGTAGCTTGGCTGCAAGCAGGCAGGCTTAACTTCAGAGACAGGTTTGTAAAGCATTTAAAAAGACCAATTCAGTGAATAATTAAGACACAACACATAATAAAAACCCAACACCAATTTATAAAAATAGGGAATATTTCCATTTTTAACATGACACCAAAAGTTCAAAAACTCCAATGTAGGGAACCGGAGATATGAATTTTTAAAGGTTTAGCACTATATTTCACATAGGGCTGTAGTCCCAGGTAATACAGCAGGCGCAGTCAGTCAGAATGAAGGGCCTGATGGTTCAAATCAAGTTTCCAGCTTGGCAAGCCTTTTTTTTATCTTAGTTTCAAGCAGCAGATTTGAGAGGCTCTGTTTCTCAGATACTTATTCAGTGTTCTCTGGGGCCAATCAAGAGAGCACTCCTGTCTAATGATGTGCAGGGCAACACCCCAGAGCATGACCACTTCCTCCAAAGATTGCATAATTGCCTCCCAGAAAGCACTATTCCTCCAAATTCAATATGGTTGAAGTCTCAGCAGAGGAGCAAGAACTAGCTAAATCAACCTCCAGTCTGGCACATTTCCATAGCTCTCCTCCCCCTGACATCTGCAAATTCCTTCCATAAGCCTGCCATCTGACTGGGTTCAGAAGGGATGGGGGTAGCTGGACCTGACCTTCTCCATCTGTCCCGTTCTTCCTTTGAAGCTCATAATTTACAACCCCTCCCCCTGCTCCTGCATTCCTTGGTAGCGGAGCCCTCTCCTTACAGATAGCCTCTCTCCCCGGGTGCCACTTATCACTTCATCAAAGCAGCCTGGCTAATCCTGTTAACTCTGACCAATCAGGGGAGACAACAGGAAGGCTGAATTTTGGCTTACAGACAAACAAGTCTTATAACTTCTTTTCTGTATATTTTAGGATAAATTCAACCTTAGCATATTGTTCGATTTATCAATACTATTCTCCTAGTCCTGAATGAATCCCTAGTGATAGTTATGAGTTCATAAAGTATTGCAATGTTAACCGATATGGCTGGGGATCTACAATGGGGAACATTAAATGTCCAATTTCTCCAACATCAGGACCCCTGCAACATCTTTCATATGGACCCTCCTTATAGCTACAGGACCCCCTACCCCTGGGACACCTAGGGGAGACCTTAAGGGTTCTGAATATGCACAAATAGTAGAGATCCTCACTCCACAGTGCTCCTAACACAAAAGTGGAATTTGGAAATCACTTTACTAAATTGGGGAAGTGAAATGTGTAATTTCTCTATCCCCAGGGCATATCAAACCTCTTTTATATTGGTCCTCCTTATAATAACTTGACACCCCACCACTGGTACTCTTAAGGGAGACCCTGGGAGTACCTAATATGCCAACACATTGTAGTTTATCACTTTTTAAGTGCCCCTACCACCAAAGTCGAGTTTGGGCACAATTTTCATTTAAAAGCAGTGCTGCAACACAGGGCTGCTTTTAAAATGACCTCAGGCTCTCAGCAGCGTACACATGCAAGTGCAGAAAGTTTTGCTGGCCTCTAAACTGCCATGCCCTATTATATATTAGGGACTTAAAGGTAGTTTTACTCCCGCTGACCTATTATGTACTAGGGACTTATAGGGTAGGTCATGCCAATCATAGGGGCACCCTAACACATAGTGTACCCAATGTGTGTGTGTGTTATCACTGTGTTTTTGCCATAGCACTGGCCCTGGACCTTGTTAAGCAGAGCCCAGGGACAGTCAGAGTCAGTTGTTACCAGTACCATTCAGAAGAAAAAAAATGGGGGTGCCCAGGCCACAGGATGACTTTGCAACATTGGCCTAGCAGTAAAACTGCAGGCCCGTCCTCAAGTATAGCAGGCTCAGCACAAAATCCAACCACTACTTTTCTGCAGGGTGACTTGAAAGTATCAGCTGTTTAGCAGATATCTGAATAAGTGTCTCAGTTTCTATGTGGGGCTATGATTTGATATATATATATATATCACGCTCAAAGTCCACCATTAGGCAATCTTTGCACTCTTGTGGACGGGTGCAGCCAGTATGGCGGTGGTCCATACTCAATATCAACGGTCCAGTTTCAAAAGAAGAAACGAGATCGTGAACAAGGTATTGTGTAATACCGAAACGCGTAGATCTTATTGCCTGTGTTCCCGTTTGATGTAAGGAGAAAATAAACCTAAGTTGCAAAATTCTACGGGAGTGCGACCCGCTTTGTCCTTTCCTGTCAGGAGAGTATTGTGAAATGATTTGAAGCGGCGTGGTTCTGCCGCGGGGTTACGCACCCATGAGGAGCGCTGCCATATCCCGACAAGGTTGAACCAACTTGGAGGATATATATATATATATACATATATTTATATATATTATGTACTGGCGGTCGCCAGTAGATAGTTATAGTTAGGACCTATTTTCCATAGGAAATCCGCGACATTCTATTTGAAATAACTCTCTTGCCGGTTGACGAATCTTCGCGAAATTTTCAAACTTTATGGCCCGCTCCGGTCCGCTCCTACCTTGAAAGTCTCGGGGTGATTCGTCAAGCGGGGGCCGAGAAAAAAGGGGGGTCCCAAAACGTGTTTTCCCCATTCATTTTTCCATAGGAAACTTTAGACACGGCTACAGCCCGAACTGCTGAACGGAATTACACCAAATTTGGCAAAGAGGTAGTTCTTGGTTCAGAAAGAACCCTTTTGTTAAATGGTGTAAATCCGTTCAGTAGTTCCTGAGAAAATCAAAAAGAAAACCACATATATATCTATGGCCGCGTCGGATTCGCGCACCCTGAGCGCATCCTGCGCGCACCGTCCCGATCACGAGCTGCATGTTAATTGGCTTTCAAGTGGCTGTCAACACTCCAAATCAGGAAGCGTTAGCAGCCATTTTGTCCCTCGGTAGAAGCGAGGCACAAGAAACAAGTGCGCAAAACGCACAAAGGGGGCAGGGTAGAAACACCCTGACCCCCTAGGTCTGCTCAGGGGGTCCCACAAGGACCCCCTGGGCAGAAAAACATTTTTTTTTTTAAATCGGCGGGATGCGCTTAGGGTGCGCGGATCCCGCCGATAAAGAAAACAAAGCACGGTCTCCGCGCTCGTTGTTAATTGGCCCCCGGGTGGGCCAAGTCCCGGGGGCATGCGGGGGTTAATAGAAATGAATGGGGGCCTGTAAGGCACCCCCAAGCCCCGGGGACCACCACCCCCGGGGCTTATTTAAAAAAAAATTAAAAGACCTGTGTGGGGGCTTGAACCCCCACACGCCCCGGGACCGCCACCTCCCGGGGCACTAAGGAAATACATGTGGGGGTCCGTTTCGGACCCCGAAGCCCCGGGGACCACCACCTCTCCGGGGCTTTGAACATGTAGGAGGGGGCCGCTCGGCCCCCTCCTGGAGCCCGTGATGGCCCTGGGGACCGCCACCCCCCAGGGCCGGCTCCTGCAGTGTCCCGGGGTGCCTACCCCCGGAACACTGTAGTTTGCTATGACAGGACGGGAGCCTCGCGACTGCTTTGGATTTTGGAAGAGAGATCAGGGAAACCTGCTCTCTCTTCCAAAATTCAAAGCAGATTGCTTTTCCACACGGGGAGCTGCATGTCAGCAGCTCCCCATGTGGTAAAGCAATGCCGGCTTCCGAAGGACGCGGTGAGCTGGCGGGACCGTGGGGGCATTGGGGCTCCCCTCACGGTCTCCATTATTATGTATAGGTCCCGGGGGATGGGGTCCCCGGGAAGAATATAAATTAGTGGTAGGAGCTAACAAAAATGTTACCGTAAAATTAGGAGTCGCGCACCCAGCGCGCCGCTCAGCGCGGCCCCTAGTGTGAACGCGTTGGGTGCGCGACTCCCAGCGCGGCCCCCTGGTGTAAACGCGTTGGGTACACGACTCCAGTGTAAACGCGTTGAATTTTACGGTAAAATTAGGAGTCGCGCACCCAGCGCGACGCTCAGCGCGGCCCCTAGTGTGAATGAGTTGGGTGCGCGACCCCCAGTGCGGCCCCCTGGTGTAAACACGTTGGGTACGCGACTCCAGTGTAAACGCGTTGGGTGCGCGAATCCCCCAAATATTTTTTTAAAAAAAGTAAATATACATCAAGCATATATGTTTATATCTTGGGTGGCTCTAAAAAGAGCCCTTGTGTTTATTGACAGATTTTGGTACCTACAAGTAAGTACCGATGCAGAGTCTAAAGTTGTTGAGAAAGACTCTGTTACCCTCATCTGTAAAATGTACACCATCTCTCCTATAGATGCCATCCATATTAAAACGCAGATTGTTGTTGAAAATGGACCCCATCCTATAATCTCTGAGATAAGCAGAAACAGCTTTATTGACATGTTTCCTAGCTTTCTCAATCTGTGGACAAAAATGATTGGACCACTTCCATTTCTGTCTTTGGCATATGTTAGAATAGACAAAGGCAGTTTGGGGAAAAAGTGACATGAATTCTCCAAAGGTGTCCTTCATAAGCATTTCCAGACCTACCCCAGTGAAAGTGCCTAGGTCATTGCCACCACAGTGCACAATTATGAGGTCAGGGTGTTGGAGATGCAAAAAGGATTTAACCAATGGCATCAATTGGTGCCACTTTAATCCTCTCTGTCCAATCCATTTAATGTCTACATTTGGCAAAGCTAAATCTTTGTCAATACCTCTTCTTTCAGCATACCTTTTGCACCAGAAAACATAGCTGTGTCCCACAATCCACACTGAAAGCATCTTGAAGGGATCACTGTAGGTAATAAGAAGATGTCTGTAGCTGAGGTAGGCAGGAGGGACAATGAAATCTATCTAAAATGGTGGACAACATGCTGTTTTTAAGAAAGTAGAGATTTGATTGGCTGTTTAAGAACACTCTACATTCTAATATAGGGTGCATTTTACTTTGTTTAGAAAGCATGTTTCTTATTGGTTATAAAGAAAAGTTTGAAAGGTACAGCAGAAAGGATAAGGGCATGCTTTGCAAAGCCAACCACACCTGCTGTTGTCATTTGCAACATTGTGTGGTGAACTTGTGACCTGGCAGCTAAGTTGAATGTTGCATGAGCTGTTGCTATGGAAACTGATATTCAGAACAAGGGGGAAGATGTCAGTTGAAAAGTATTATTCTCTATGACCAATGGAAATTCGTTTTCCAATTTGAAAAACACTGGGAAGTAATGTGTATATGTATGAAAAATTAGAGGGGAAGTTTGCCATTACTGGTTTTACATTGGAGAGTGTGCTTATCTACATTCTCTGTGTGAAAAAGAAAATCCTGACTGAGTGTGTGAGATTTTTAATTCAACAGATTTATTTAATAGGTGAGTTATATATTTTGGACGTTTATTTAAAAAAGATTTGATATTTTTATGAAACTGTGTTGTTTGAAATATATTATTAAATGTACTGATGTATATTTTAATTATTTTTATTGTATTTGATGTTTGATTTAAAAACAGTATGGGGCAGTTTTACAAGCCTCTTGCGCCACTTTTGCGTCACTTTTAACATGGGAAAAGTGACGCAAATGTGGCATAAGGGCTTGTAAATCTGCCCCTATGTATAGTAATATATATATTTTAAACTGTGTTGAAAGGTATAGTTGAATGCTTGTTTATTATTCTATCCTGTTGTCAAGTTTCTGTAGTATTAGAACTCAGTCACTGCTTATGGATTCGCAGAATGATTCAGGCATTCACACTAGCAATGCTGTAGTGAAATGTGTAGAATGTATGCAGTCACCTAACCTCTTCCAGACTAGTGCGTCTCTTTTGCTAAAGCCCAGGGAATAGTTTTGGTTCTCTAGAATCACACTGTGAGTATGTGTGCACTTGTGCAACCATTGTGACAGAAGCATGTGGTTACTTTATGTCTTTGCTGACACATAACTGCTTAAAAACCTAACCTGTTGTCAAGTTTCAGTAGTAGTAGAACTTAGTTACTGCTTATGGATTCGCACAATGAGTCAGGCATTCACACTAGCAGTGTTGTAGTGAAATGTGTAGAATGTATGTAGTCACCTAACTGCTTCCAGGCTAGTGAGTCTTTGTAATTGCACTTCTCCAATCAACCATCCAGCACCATGTAGTAATCCATTCACTGCGTCAAAACCCAACCATAGAGTGCTTCAAACCGCTATCCACTATGTATGCAGTTCTCTAACCACCTACACACTTGTCTTTCACACCTTCAATTCCCCAGTCACTATCCATACACTCCAGCAAACATCCTGTCACTCCCCTTGCAGTCCTCTGTTGACTCATTCAGCAACACCTATAAATCCATTCGCTGCGTCAAAACCAAACCACTTATACATTCACCCAGGCACTCTCCTTGCAGTACTCTAATCGTTCAGTCAGTACCCAAGTACTCATTCAGTGACCCAGGCCTTAGCACATAGACTGCTTCAAACCGCTATCCACTATGCATGCGGTTGTCTAACCACCTACACACTTGTCTTTCACACCTTTAATTCCCCAGTCACTATCCATACACTCCAGCAAACATCCTGTCACTCCCCTTGCAGTTCTCTGTTGACTCATTCAGCAACACCTACAAAACCATTTGCTGCGCCAAAACCAAACCACTTATACATTCACCCAGGCACTCTCCTTGCAGTACTCTAATCGTTCAGTCAGTACCCAAGTACTCATTCAGTGACCCAGGCCTTAGCACATAGACTGCTTCAAACCCCTATCCACTATGCATGCTGTTCTCTAACCACCTACACACTTGTCTTTCACACCTTCAATTCCCCAGTCACTATCCATACACTCCAGCAAACATCCTGTCACTCCCCTTGCAATTCTCTGTTGACTCATTCAGCAACACGTACAAATCCATTCGCTGCGCCAAAACCCAACCACTTATACATTCACCCAGGCACTCTCCTTGCAGTACTCTAATCGTTCAGTCAGTACCCAAGTACTCATTCAGTGACCCAGGCCTTACCACATAGACTGTTTCAAACACCTATCCACTATGCATGCGGTTCTCTAACCACCTACACACTTGTCTTTCACACCTTCAATTCCCCAGTCACTATCCATACACTCCAGCAAACATCCTGTCACTCCCCTTGCAATTCTCTGTTGACTCATTCAGCAACACCTACAAAACCATTCGCTGCGCCAAAACCCAACCACTTATACATTCACCCAGGCACTCTCCTTGCAGTACTCTAATCGTTCAGTCAGTACCCAAGTACTCATTCAGTGACCCAGGCCTTACCACATAGACTGCTTCAAACTCCTATCCACTATGCATGCGGTTCTCTAACCACCTACACACTTGTCTTTCACAACTTCAATTCCCCAGTCACTATCCATACACTCCAGCAAACATCCTGTCACTCCCCTTGCAGTTCTCTGTTGACTCATTCAGCAACACCTACAAAACCATTTGCTGCGCCAAAACCAAACCACTTATACATTCACCCAGGCACTCTCCTTGCAGTACTCTAATCGTTCAGTCAGTACCCAAGTACTCATTCTGTGACCCAGGCCTTAGCACATAGACTGCTTCAAACACCTATCCACTATGCAGCCGGTTCTCTAACCACCTACACACTTGTCTTTCACACCTTCAATTCCCCAGTCACTATCCATACACTCCAGCAAACATCCTGTCACTCCCCTTGCAGTTCTCTGTTGACTCATTCAGCAACACCTACAAAACCATTCGCTGCGCCAAAACCAAACCACTTATACATTCACCCAGGCACTCTCCTTGCAGTACTCTAATCGTTCAGTCAGTACCCAAGTACTCATTCAGTGACCCAGGCCTTAGCACATACACTGCTTCAAACCCCTATCCACTATGCATGCGGTTCTCTAACCACCTACACACTTGTCTTTCACACCTTCAATTCCCCAGTCACTATCCATACACTCCAGCAAACATCCTGTCAATCCCCTTGCAGTTCTCTGTTGACTCATTCAGCAACACCTACAAAACCATTCGCTGCGCCAAAACCAAACCACTTATACATTCACCCAGGCACTCTCCTTGCAGTACTCTAATCGTTCAGTCAGTACCCAAGTACTAATTCAGTGACCCAGGCCTTAGCACATAGACTGCTTCAAACCGCTATCCACTATGCATGCGGTTCTCTAACCACCTACACACATGTCTTTCACACCTTCAATTCCCCAGTCACTAATCATACACTCCAGCAAACATCCTGTCACTCCCCTTGCAGTTCTCTGTTGACTCATTCAGCAACACCTACAAAACCATTCGCTGCGCCAAAACCAAACCACTTATACATTCACCCAGGCACTCTCCTTGCAGTACTCTAATCGTTCAGTCAGTACCCAAGTACTCATTCAGTGACCCAGGCCTTAGCACATAGACTGCTTCAAACCGCTATCCACTATGCATGCGGTTCTCTAACCACCTACACACTTGTCTTTAACACCTTCAATTCCCCAGTCACTATCCATACACTCCAGCAAACATCCTGTCACTCCCCTTGCAGTTCTCTGTTGACTCATTCAGCAACACCTACAAAACCATTTGCTGCGCCAAAACCAAACCACTTATACATTCACCCAGGCACTCTCCTTGCAGTACTCTAATCGTTCAGTCAGTACCCAAGTACTCATTCAGTGACCCAGGCCTTAGCACATAGACTGCTTCAAACACCTATCCATGGCATGCGGTTCTCTAACCACCTACACACTTGTCTTTCACACCTTCAATTCCCCAGTCACTATCCATACACTGCAGCAAACATCCTGTCACTCCCCTTGCAGTCCTCTGTTGACTCATTCAGCAACACCTACTAATCCATTCGCTGCGCCAAAACCAAACCACTTATACATTCACCCAGGCACTCTCCTTGCAGTACTCTAATCGTTCAGTCAGTACCCAAGTACTCATTCAGTGACCCAGGCCTTAGCACATAGACTGCTTCAAACCGCTATCCACTATGCATGCGGTTGTCTAACCACCTACACACTTGTCTTTCACACCTTCAATTCCCCAGTCACTATCCATACACTCCAGCAAACATCCTGTCACTCCCCTTGCAGTACTCTGTTGACTCATTCAGCAACACCTACAAAACCATTCGCTGCGCCAAAACCAAACCACTTATACATTCACCCAGGCACTCTCCTTGCAGTACTCTAATCGTTCAGTCAGTACCCAAGTACTCATTCAGTGACCCAGGCCTTAGCACATAGACTGCTTCAAACCGCTATCCACTATGCATGCGGTTCTCTAACCACCTACACACTTGTCTTTCACACCTTCAATTCCCCAGTCACTATCCATACACTCCAGCAAACATCCTGTCACTCCCCTTGCAGTTCTCTGTTGACTCATTCAGAAACACCTACAAAACCATTTGCTGCGCCAAAACCAAACCACTTATACATTCACCCAGGCACTCTCCTTGCAGTACTCTAATCGTTCAGTCAGTACCCAAGTACTCATTCAGTGACCCAGGCCTTAGCACATAGACTGCTTCAAACCCCTATCCACTATGCATGCTGTTCTCTAACCACCTACACACTTGTCTTTCACACCTTCAATTCCCCAGTCACTAATCATACACTCCAGCAAACATCCTGTCACTCCCCTTGCAGTTCTCTGTTGACTCATTCAGCAACACATACAAATCCATTCGCTGCGCCAAAACCCAACCACTTATACATTCACCCAGGCACTCTCCTTGCAGTACTCTAATCGTTCAGTCAGTACCCAAGTACTCATTCAGTGACCCAGGCCTTAGCACATAGACTGCTTCAAACCGCTATCCACTATGCATGCGGTTCTCTAACCACCTACACACATGTCTTTCACACCTTCAATTCCCCAGTCACTATCCATACACTCCAGCAAACATCCTGTCACTCCCCTTGCAGTCCTCTGTTGACTCATTCAGCAACACCTACAAATCCATTCGCTGCGCCAAAACCCAACCACTTATACATTCACCCAGGCACTCTCCTTGCAGTACTCTAATCGTTCAGTCAGTACCCAAGTACTCATTCAGTGACCCAGGCCTTAGCACATAGACTGCTTCAAACCCCTATCCACTATGCATGCGGTTCTCTAACCACCTACACACATGTCTTTCACACCTTCAATTCCCCAGTCACTATCCATACACTCCAGCAAACATCCTGTCACTCCCCTTGCAGTCCTCTGTTGACTCATTCAGCAACATGTACAAATCCAAACAATGCGCCAAAACCCAATTACTTATACATTCACCCAGACACTCTCCTTGCAGTACTGTAATCGTTCACTCAGTATCCAAGTACTCATGCACTGTCTCAGGTCTTAACACATGCACTATTACAAACTCCTCTCCAATACGCATGCAGTCCTCTAACCACCTACACACTTGTGTTTCACACCTTTAATTAGTCATTAGAAAAGAAAGTGCTTAAATGTTTTTTATATACAATGTGTTTGTTTAGTAATAGAAAAGTATAATTTATATATTTATTAAAATAAATTTATATAAATTTATTTTTTACAGATATTGATTAAGATCATTAAAATAAACTTATCATGCCTAAAAAAACTGAAAAGAGAAAAGGAAACAAAAAGGGCTATTATTTGAAGAAAAATCAACAACAAGTATTGGATGACCAACAACATGTGGGGAAAAACAATAAGTCTTCCGGTAAGAGAACAAAACAATTTATTAAAAAACTTTCAAAGCCAAGAAACAGTGTGCAGAATGTGGAAAATATGAAAAATGGTTCGACCAGAAAAAAGAATATGAATAAAAACAATACAAAAAATGGGAATTTACATTCAAAAGACACAATGTATGGTAAAAGAAGGCAGAGTCAGTATAAAGAAATCAGAAAAAAGATTTGTTATAATAGAGTTGTTCTTCATTTGTTGAAAGATGTGAGGAAATATAAAAAAAGAGCAGTATTTTATCAAAAGAAGAAGCATATTGAAATTCTAGTTGAAAAGGCTTTTGAATTAAAAAGGAAATTATTCATTTTAGTTTTAAACAGAATTCGATCTCTAGATAAACCAATCCATTTAATGAAGGCTAAAAGTAAGAAGAAAAGAGTAATTAACAGAACTAATTTTTGTGAATTCTTTTTGGGTGAATGGAAACACACTTCAAGTTCAGAGCCTTTCTTTAATGCAGAGAGTTATTTTCAGACCAATAATTTATTGCATACAGTTGATACCAGTGGTCGAGCTTATGAGGTTAGAAATGGTTGTCCAATTGAGAAAGAGAAGATGGTTTCCAGAAATGTAGAAGAAGTGATAGCTGATGAAGTTGTAGGGAGACGACCTAAAGCCCCAGTGTATACTTGGGATTGCAGTAGTATTTGTAGTATACGACAAGAATCTATTGATATTTTACGCAATTTCTTACGAGTCTATAGTAAAAAAAGTATTAAACAAAAGATTAAGATGTTGCAAGGACTAGATCTTTGCAGAGTGAGAAAAAATACTGGTTTGCAAGGACATTCTCTCGCTTGTCTTTCTAGAAAAGTATGTCAAAGTGTTTTTCATCATTTTAGGATGTTAGCAGTACATCATTCTCAAATGCGAAAGTTAGTCAGAAGATTGTATTATGCAAAAAGTCCAGCACTAATGTTAAATGAGTTGAACAGTGCTCTTTTGCGTGGGTCAGTATCAGATGTGAAAACGGTTTGTGATGAAATTGAGTTTTGTTACTTTGGTCCTGGAGAAGAGAGTGCAGAAACTGACACATTAATACAGGAAAATGTTGAGGAGAATGTGCAACATACTACTACAAAAAAATTTGAAGAACAAATTACAAAGTTTAAGGTGATTTCATGTGAAAGGCCAAATTATACTTGTATTTGTTGCCGGCGAACTCACTATAAAAATCAGACTAGGACTGTTGATCTGTATTTAAAAAGTGAAAGAGAAAATAATGATAAGTGGAAGGAATTTGCAACTTATTTGTTCGTAGAGAATTGTTTTGATTTGAGTTCTGATCAGCGTATTTGTAAATATTGTTATAACAAATTAAACGAGAATAAAATGCCTGCTAGAGCTGTCCATAATAATCTAGAGTTGGTAACTATTCCTCCAGAACTGATAGATTTAAATACGTATGAGTCTATTCTGATTCAATGTGTGCACCCATTTCAAGCTATTGTTCGTATGGAGCCTAAAACAGTTAATTGCCTCCTACAGATTTACAGAGAGGATTAAAAGGAAGAGTTGTATATTTACCTCTAGATTTAAAGAAAAATATTGAAACTATTGGTGGAGAGAATGTAGAAAGTGAGCCACTACTTATTCTAGTTAATGGTGTTCCTACTAAGAGTAAGAAAATCTGGCAAGAATTAGTGGATGTTAGGAAAGTGCAAAAGGCAACATTATATCTGATTCAAAACAATGATTACTACAAAAATGTATATGTGGAGGAAGAAGAAATACTTTTAGGAGATGATACTGAAACGTCAAATGGACAAATTGAAAAAGTGGACATGACCAAAAGTGAAGAAATCTATGAACATTATAGTGTACATCCACTTCATTCGAAAGAAGTGATGGGGAATACTATAGAATTATTCCAAATGAAAAAAGCAAAGGGTACTCCCATGAGTGTATGGGAGAAAAGTTTGGAAGCTCGTTGTTTTCCGCAGCTGTTTCCAACTGGAAAAGGTGGATGATATGATGAACGACCAGTGCAGATTCCTGCATCTGAATATCGAACAACTTGATTATATGCAGAAGATTCAAGATTTCGACAATGTATCCCTTATATATTTCATCTTTTGTTTGAGAGTGACTTGTCAGGACTTTCATATGCAGTGAACCACATATTGAAAACAGGAGTAAATCTTCAAAATGTTTCAGCAAAGGAATTTATGGATAAAGTACATAAGAGAGATGATCATTTAGAATCTCAGCTGATTAATTTGATGGCATGTCAGCGTGGTACTAATGAATATTGGTATCGTCGTCATGGTGAACTTAAATGTATGCTAAGGAACTTAGGAACTCCTACGTGGTTTCTTACCCTAAGCTGTGCTGAATACGCTTGGGATGATTTACTTGAATTTCTTCGAGAGGCAAATTCAAATCTAAAAAATATTGAATACAAGACACCTGGAGAATTGTGCTCTTTGGATCCTGTTAATGTATGCAGGTATTTCAATCATAGGTTTGAAGCTATGATGTCTTTTATCTGCAATAAAAAGAATCCTCCTCTTGGAGAAGTTGTAGATTTTTTTGGGAGAAAGGAGTATCAAGCTAGAGGTGCTCCTCATATACATATGCTGTTATGGATTAAGGATGCACCTAAATTCGGAACTGATTCGGATGACACCGTTTTGTCTTTTATTGAAGAATATGCGACATGTGCTATACCAAAAAGAACAGATGAGAACAGCTTAAGACAACAAGTGTTACGATTCCAAAGTCATCGATGTGGAAAATACTGTCGACGGAAGTTCAAGTCTAAGGAAAAGTTTTACACCAAATGTCGTTTTGGATTTCCACGTCCTGTAATATCCAAAGGAAGAGTAAACAGTTTTATGTCAGCTATGAGACATACCATCACTAGAAAATCACCCAAAAATACATACAATTTGAGAAGAAGTGAAGAATCAAAATATATCAATGATTATAATCCAGTTATTCTCTCAATGTGGAATGCTAATATGGATATTCAGTATGTTGCGGATAATTCCATTGCTGTTGCCCGGTATGTGACATCTTATATAACAAAATCTGAAAAGACAGAGTTAAAAGAAATGTGGGAAGAAATTTCTCATGAGAAGAGTCTTAGTAAGAAGTTATACAGTTTCAGTTTGAAGATGTTATCCCATCGAGAAATTGGAGCATATGAATGCTCAGATCGGTTATCATCTGCAAGTTTATACTCAAAATCTAGAACAATCATTTGGGTGAGTCTAGGTCTTGCTGCAACACGAAATCGAGTACTTAAATCTGTACAAGAAATGTGGGGGCATATTAGCAAGACCCACGTTAAAATTATCGGCAGTTTTAGCGGCAGAAAACTGCCGCTAAAACGGCGATAATGGGCTTGCTAATATGCGTTATAGAATTCCAATAGAAGCCCAGGTTAGATGTGCAGGACATCTAACCTGGGCTTCTATTGGAATTCCATAACGCATATTAGCAAGCCCATTATCGCCGTTTAGCGGCAGTTTCCTGCCGCTAAAACGGCGATAATTTTATCGCCGGTCTTGCTAATATGCCCCTGAATATTTAGCAGAAAAAGATCCAGAAAGTACAGATATTGTCAAAACAAACATGTTGGATACATATTATCCAAATAGAAGTCATCATCTTGAGAACATATGTCTCTATGAAGTGCTGCAATACTACAGTTTTAAACGGAATACTACAGAAAACATAAATGATGCAAAATATGCAGTTATTGGTTCTGAAGGATGTTTGGTGAAACAAAGGAAAGGAAATTTGATTAATCACAGAAAACTGAGTTGTGACACTGAACAGAAAAGGGAATTTTACTATTTAGCACTTTTGCAACTCTTCAAACCGTGGCGTACAGAATTGGAATTACTTGGGGATTTTCAGAGCTATGAAGATTCCTTCAATGCTTGTAAAGATACCATAGAATGTCCAGTTTTTGCTAACTATCTGAAAATGTTGAAAGATGAAATGGATCAAGAAGCTACTATTGCAGCTGAGATTGCTAGAGACAGTTCTCAAGACAGTCAAAGTTCTGCTCCACTGAGTGAAGATCCACTAGGACAACCAATTGTTCAAAATGAAGCAGCAATCGCAATGAATGAGGTGGAAACAGCAATGCATCAAGCTCAAGAAGATATTATGGACTTAGGAAACTTGGAAAAACAACTAAATCTTGAACAGAAAGAAATATATCAGCAAGTGAGACAACAGATTGACCATGGATTTCTTCATGAAAACAAAGAATGCACATGCACATCATTTCAACCTATCAGAATGTATGTCAGTGGTCAAGCTGGAACAGGAAAAAGTTTCTTAATTAAAGTTTTGACCAGTTATCTACAGAAAACAACTGACTCACATTTGTCTTATGTTGTAACTGCTCCAACTGGGTTGGCAGCACACAATATTCAAGGAATTACATTGCATCGTTTACTTATGCTACCTGTAGAGCATGAAAACAAATTGGAATATCATAAGCTATCTGGAGAAGCTTGTTATGAAGTTTCAAGAGTGCTAAAGAAAATGAAACTTCTAATTATTGATGAGGTAAGCATGGTCTCAAACTTAATGCTTGCTTTTGTGCATTTAAGAATGCAGCAAATTCTTAAAACAGAATATGATGTCTTATTTGGAGGAAAACATGTCATAGTTTTTGGAGATCTTCTGCAACTTACTCCTGTAAAAGGACAACCAGTATTTAAAACACTTGTGCATGAAGACACCAGAAAGTCTTTGGGAAGTGTTGGCAACGTTAATATTTGGTCATATTTTGAATACAAAGAACTCATTACAAATATGCGACAGGCAAATGATGTTAATTATGGATCTATACTTCAAGATATAAGAATTGGAGTTCTCAGAGAAGAAGGCAAACAAGCTTTGCTAAGTCGACTACTTAAGAATTTGTTTCCAAATGAAAATATAGTTCCAGAAAAAATGTATATGAAAATTGCTGAAAGTAAATCTATAATCTGTTTAATGCCAACACTGCGTGAGTGTTCTATATTCAATGAACAACTTTTGAAGCTAGAAAATGAAGAAATCATAAAAATGGAAGCCATTGATAAAATAGAGCATGAAGGAATCACTATTATTTTGACGGAAAAATTGAAAACAAAATTGGATTCTTTAGAAAAATCGATATCTAAAACTGCTGGTTTAGAAAAGAATTTATATCTATGTGTAAACTGTCGAGTAATTTTACGGCGTAATTTGGATGTGGAAAAAGGTTTAGTTAATGGAGCAATGGGGAAAGTTGTGAATTTTGTTAATTATCAAAAAAGAGATGGAATTGAATTTTTAAAAATTAAATTTGATCATATTGAAGAAGTAAAACAAATTGGTCGTTGTTCTGTTCGTTTTTTGCTTGTTAAAGATTTGTATGTCCGTAGGAAACAATTTCCACTTTCTCTGGCATATGCAGTCACTATTCATAAATCTCAAGGATTGAGTGTAGACAGTGCTTTGGTGAACATTGGAAGTAGCGTGTTTAAAGAGGGTATGGCATATGTTGCTTTGTCCCGAGTCAGAACTTTATCTGGATTGTTTTTGATTGATTTTGATGAGTCAAAGATTACTGCAGATGCAAACTGTGTAAAAGAGTATAATAGGTTAAGAAGAGCGTATACTCCCAATTTAGGTGAATATCCTGTATTTGAAAAGCGTGTAGTAGGTCGAAAAAGAAGATATGAGAATATCTGTAGTGAAGTTATAGAGAAGGAAAAAAATCAAGATAATGTTCAGATTGCAAGCAAAAAGAAAAAGGATACTATTGAAGAGATTGTTGGGTATCAGTTAGAAACCTGAAAACAGTTCAGGTATCAACTGCTATGCTAATGTAGTGGTCAATGTTGTTTTTTTTCTAGAAAGTTTGCAACAGCAAATAATGGAAAATCGTGAAAAAAGATTTTGTTCCTTGTTGCATTGTATTTATGAAAAATTGAACACTGATAAAAGGAAAATACAAAGTGTTTCTGATATTCGTAATCTTTTGGATATATGTTCTGGTTCTACACAATTTACGCAGGATATTCAACAAGACGCTCAGGAATTTCTAATGTATATGCTTGCAGTATTGGAAAATGAAGGAATAGAAATTGAAAATCTTTTTGGCCTTCATTATAAATGGGAACATGAATGTGAAAATTGTATGTTTACATGTAGCACTAACATAGATACTGAAAGATTTATATATTTGACATTACCAGACTGTAAAACAGTGTCTTTCAAGAAACTAGTTAAAGCAGCAAATCAAAACATGGAGTGTAGCCAATGCAAATCACAAATGTTATCAACATTATTTATACAAAGATTTGGACAATATATAATTTTAATGATACAACGTTGTAGAGCTGATGGAAGAAAATTGGAAACTTTAATTAAACATTTTGTAGCAAGTCAACTATCTATATCCGGAAGAACTTTTGTAGCAGTATCAATTATTTTCCATGATGGTCCTTCTACAACATCTGGACATTACACTGTCTATTTAAAATGCAATAGAGGATGGACATATTGTAATGATGCTCAATTGGATTTTAAACAACGTTTGCCTAGTGAATTACCAAATTCCTACCTAATATTTTTAAAACCAAAGTTTTAGGAACATAATTCAACCTCTGAGGAATTTATTAATATGTATTAATACGATTACTATTGGACAATTTCAATATAAAGGATTTCAAAAATACTATTTGGCCTAGAGGAAAAGTATATATTTGAATTATGGACTTTTTCTTGCACATTCTCTCAGCATATATTTTTAAAGAACAACATTTACTGTGTATAGAATTTCAAGTAAGAAAATTTTCTTAGAAGAGAGCATTTTATATATCTGTCATTTGTATTATATGGTATGTTATTGAGCAGGAAGTTTTTATGTAATGTTCAGAAATAGTTGAGTATATTAAAAATATTTTACAAGTACTTTTGTTTTTTTTTAAACAATCTTATTGATTGGTTTTTTTTTTGCCCGCTGTTATGTGATGAGTAACATTGAAATCACTATTTGAACTGAACTGAACTATTTGTAGTGAAATTCAATGTATTCTGAGAACAGCAAAAAAGGCAAAGAAAATAATTTATAAAATGTCAAAATCATGTTGTGTTATAAAAAATATAATATTATATATTATAACTATTTTTTCTTCTCTTTTACAGATCCTAATTCTACAATATTTAATTTTTCAGAAATTTTAGTTATAAAAAACAAGTGGAAAAAATGTTTAGTGTTTTTTATAACTATTACTGTGAAGGTAAAATTAACTAAGTATTAAAATGAACAATGGGCTGTGTTTGCACACTGCTGAAGAAAGGGGGATGGACGGTGTAGATATCTCTGGAAAGATGCTCTGTGGGTGTTTTAATTTACAGGATAAAGTTACCTTGAATCCTGAGTGTCCCTGGGAGCCAACTAACCCACCAGATATGTGCAGAAAGTGCCAGAGAGTTGTATTGCAGAGAGGTGTAAAATGTCACATGGCTTCGGACCACCTCTGTGCAATGCAGCTGTATGGTGTGCCACGAGAGACATGTTAAACTAGTAGGACCCAGGGACTTTCAAGATTAAAAGAGACTAAATTCATCAACTTAAAACACGTCACAGAGAGTGATTGCACATGTCACATAAGGCCCCATCCCTTCCCTTCCCCACTCTATAAACATGTGCTATCACTTTCCCAAAACCAAACTACTTATAAATTTATCTTGCAATCTCTTTACAGTACTGAAATTACTCTAGTTGTTAGTTCATATACTTAAGGATTGGCCTAGTCACTAACCCTAGTAGAAATCAATTTCTTTATATATTATGTATGCAGACCTGCAAGTAGCTACAAAGTATTAATACACTCTACAAAATACCCAGTTTATATCTATATAGTTTTGGAATCTCTCTGTCATAGGATCCCATGTGACCTGAAAGAAAAAAATATTTTATTGGTTCATAATATTTTCCCACTGTAACAATTAAAGAACCGCAACTATTTCAATCATTCTTTTTTGAGCATCTTCGGAGAGATCTGTGTGCTTACCTTCTGTCACTCTCATAAAATTTTTCTATCAATGAACCAGCAATACATAAGCATTTATGGGGTAGATTTACAAGCATCCTGTAGCAACAATATGTCACTTTTTGTAACATAGTGATGGCGCCAGACACTCCTTTATATTTACAAGCAGAGGAAAAGGCACCCAGTGTAGCTTTTCTTCTCCTTGTAAATACGACCTCTTCATACACACCACTTTGCATTAAAAGGGCATTTGATACATGTTGCTGTGGGTGTTTCCACAAAACACTCATAGAACAATACACATCTCCAGAATAATCAGAAAAAATAAATCTGGAGATGTCTGTGAATGCTGCAGCATCCTCCAGTTGGTGTAGCAAGGCACAACAAGCAGAATTGCTTTCATTTCTCATCATTTTTTCGCTTTCAATGTATGCAGTATTTCACAGCATACATTGAAAGAGGAAAATGCCTTTACTTATTGTTTTTGTGTAGGAAGGTGTCCGTTCCTGCAGTAAAACAATATCTTCACGACACAGACATACTTGCACCATGCTGTAAGTATGCCTGTGTCACTGTATGTCTGCAATTTGTGCAGCGGTGCAGAGGGAATCATACAGTTGCAACATATTTATGTACTTACGTTGCATCCCTGTGCTTCGGAAGTACCACAGCACACTGCAGCTAAAGAGCTTACATTGTCACACTGCAGCACTTCCTTATAGTTTTGCACTTATACATTCACCATACACTACTAATGCATTCTTTCAGTCAATTAAGCTATACATATACATTCAACCAAACTTTCACACATTAACATACAAATATAGTTCTTTCTTTAACCAGAGAAGTTAGTTCTGAAAATAACTTTTTTTTTCTTTTTTTCCTTTTATATTTTTTTGTATTTTTTGAACTATTTTGTTATTTTTTTGGTGTTTTTTCAAAAATAATAATGAAACTTGTAGGAAAAAAACAGGAAACCTCAGGAATTAACTGGCATTCCCGGAAAACACAAAAAAACAGAAGTCTAGCAACGATGATTTCGTTGTGCAGCACAAACAGCTTCCACTGACTGTTCTCCAAAAGAGATTAGTTTGTTGCACTTCACACAGTGCTGCTTCAAAAAAGCAAATTCAGGACGTATGTCCAGTGATGATGTACTTGTTGAAGTTCCAGATGTGGAAGGAACTGCAGGTGGAGGGTTTCTTGCAGCTCTCCGACACTCCTCCCGAGCCAGGTTTAGTGGATGGATAGTCTTCAGGTGCTTGTACATAGAGGCAGTACCACAAGAATATTTTTTTTCTGCACTACCTCTAGAGAGCACTCTCTCGCAGATCCGGCAGGTGACTTTCGTGGCATTCACCTTTTTCTGCCCCTCAGGAAAAGTAAAAAACTTCCACACCACTGACACAGACCTTTGAGGACGTGGATTCTCCTGGACAAATTCTTCCTCTGAAGAATGTTCTGAAACATCCTCTGGTTGTTGTCCTGAAGCCATCTTCTTTTATTATTTCTGAAACACCAACAGTTCTTCTAAGTAGAGATGTGTCTCCAAAGAAGCTCAAACAAGAATGATTGAAATGGGTGGGGTCCTTCAATAGTTACAATGGGAAATGTTATGAACCAATCAAAAGTTTTTTTTTCAAGTCACATGGGATCCGCGTACCGTGCGCACACGCAGCACGCACCCGACGCGACTTCGCGAAATTGCATTTAAAAGTAATATAAGTTTATTACAAGTAAAAATATATTATTTTTATGCATACCTTAGATAATGTCTGGCCCTAATATGTGTATTAAAGACATATATATGTCATTTTAGAACATAAAAAAATTCACGGGAGTCGCGTACACAGCGCGTACGGCACGCATATGACGTCACGCGGGGCCCGTCTCCGCGCAAGCGTCGCGTACTATAATGCGCATGTGTCACGAATGCGTATGCGTAAGAAGCGCGAACCGGTCGCATACTAATCGCGCACAACACGTAAAATACGTATATCACGTAACTGTAAAACACGCACCCGTCGCACACCCTACGCGGATCCTTCACGACTTTCCTAAAATGGCGGCTACAATCCGCGCAATGATCTTGTAAGGTACGCTGCGGGTGCGCGACTCCAAAAAACCATTAAAAAGAAAAAATTTAAATTTATTAACAAAATATAAAACAAAACAAAAAATATTTCTGTTGCAATATTTTTTAAAACATTTTTTTTCAATTTATATTAAAAATATATATTTAATTTAAAAAAATAAAATATGTAAAAATAAACAGATATACATCTGTAGAAAATTAGTATCAAAAAAATACATGTAACTAATATTACATTTAAATATTATCATTTAAAAAACCTTTGAAATTCACTAAAAAAACCATAGGTTTCAGGCACGTTATAGTTAGGAATTAGCATTTAAAAAACCTTTGAAATTCACTGAAAAAACCATAGGTTTCAGGCACGTTATAGTTAGGAATTAGCATTTAAAAAACCTTTGAAATTCACTGAAAAAACCATAGGTTTTAGGGACAGTTATAGTTAGTTGGACATTTCACTCGTACAAAACCATAGAAATTCCCCTGTTATAGTTAGTTCAGCTAACTATAACTCGCGCCCCGCAATGCACTGCTGATGACGTCACATATTACATCACTCATGACATGGTCAGTGACATCACTGATGACATCACTGATGACATCTCAAATGACATCACTGATGACATCATCCACGTGATAATCTGATGCATCCTCCTCACACCCTAATATAACCTTTGATACACCCACTCTAAATTACAGACTGCCATTCGCAAAACCATAGACACTCCAACACCAATAACTACATACCCACTCACTGATTCTTAGGTCTACACACACATCCACTCACTCACCCGTACAGTCACTGATACTTACGGTCACTCAGTACAGGACTATCATATGCACTCATACTCCTATATAGACACTCAAACTCCGCCACTCATCCATAGAGGTACTCACACACCTAGTCAGTCATGCAAAAAATTAATCACAAGCCCATTTACTCACCTATACAGTTATACACACACCAGCTCACTTACTTATACAAATACTAGCACATTCTTACGCTCTTATACAATAACTGATACAAGCACACACGCATCCATACAGCCACTCTCACAATCACACACTCTCACTTATAGCCATTTATATACTCCAACACACATATATACTGCCTTTCACATATGTAGTTACTCACACATGTACCACTGGGACATACATTCACTCACTAACACACTCTTACACACACTCACCCACCCATACAGTGCATGACAGACGCACTCTTGAAACCATGCACCCAGTGAATCACCCACTCACACATCTATGCACCGAGTCACACACACCCCACCCACACAAACACTCAGGCACCCATACAGATACTCAGACAACCAATCAATAACCCATGTAGACACTCATGTAGCTATTCGCAAACCCATGCAGCCACTTACACACCAACAGACAGACGGATACAGACATTCACACAGTTTAGTCACTAACCCATGCATTCAGTAAGATACGTTTAATCACTCACTTGTAGAGTCAGTCACGCACGTACTAAATCATCCATTCGGACACTTATACACCCACTCATTCTTCAATACGCCAATCACTATATATATTAAACATATTTAAACTTTACAGAAACACACAGTCACTGGATGATGTCATCAGTGATGTCATCAGTGATGTCACTGACCATGTCATGAGTGATGTAATATGTGACGTCATCAGCAGTGCATTGCGGGCGGGCAAGTTATAGTTAGCTTAACTAACTATAATGGGGAATTTCTATGCCACTCCAGAAACCGAAACCAGTGATCCGAGGGCAGAGGCCCTGCAGATGGCACACGAGGTGGGGTGCCCAGTAGTGTGCACCGGCGGGGCAGCGAAGTGACAAGCACCACAACCCACAAAAAAGGTAACGAGGGCACTGAATAACACAGGATCTTCTCTTTGTATCTGGCAGGAACAACGAAGTTAAAATGCCCTAGTACCAAAATGTAGAATTAGTGCTACAACGGTCTTCAAGAGGACCTGCGATGCCGCTTCTGCCTCCCGTACCCTGAAGGCGGCACATGGGTCACGCGGTACGGTCATACTGCGGTGGGACGCACACTCGCTGACCTCTCATGGCACTGCTCCACACTTCAGGGAGGACGCTTTCCATTAGCTATGTTTTCTGATGACATGTCGCGTCGGCCCCGTCCAACAACAGAACTCCTTTAGATCCAAACAGACTCTTCCACTCTCTCACTGGAAGTGAAACCAGGCCACGCGGACACTTTCACAATACAACAGCCGGGAATGCACTTTTCGGTAAAAAAACCACATTCCTTCCTCCTAATTAATCAAATAAACGTCTCACTGAAGAACAGGGGCCAGCTTCGATCGGTAAACAGCCGTTACAACGAATTTTTACTTTGCGATACCATTACAACGCATGCATTACCACGCATGCGTTGTACATCACGAAGTCATTACTACGCATTTTTTAGAATGCATGGTCATTTACCACGCATGCCTTTACAACGAATTTTGTTGTAAAGGTATGTATGGTAAATGACCATGCGTTCTAAAAACATGTAGATCGATCCATGTCGTTGTAAGGAAACAGAGGCTGTTCCGTTTCCTCACAACGACGTGCACCGCCCCTCAGAGATGACGTGAAGCAGGAACCACCGTGGCTGAACATATGGAGAAATGCCACAAAGGGGATTGGAGAAAATTGAAATTTTTTGCTGTAGAAAGTGTCCCGTGCCACGTGAGAGGTGGTGATCGAGTAAAAATCTTAAGACAAAAAGAATCACGACATATATTGTCATTCAGGACAGTGGCCCCGTACGGGCTTAACAAGGATGAAGAAATGTACTCACATCTATAGAAGGATTTTTGTAAAATATGAACTGAATGCCAAATTTTACTGCTTAGACTGTTTTGTATTTTTCAACAGAAAGAGTGAGGGGTTTCCTCTCGTTTCTTTCCCTTATCATAATCTTTCATGACACATATATATATATATAGAAACATATATATACACCTTTTTTTCTTCTTAATTGTTCTCCAGAATTGTTTTTTCTTATCTTATTTTCTTGAATTTTCGCCTCTTTTTATCCATACATGAGTTGATGATATCTTTGAATAGAAATTTAAGGGTATAGAGCAATGTTTTTAAATCACTATCACTCTCAACACTGAGCAAAGGCTCATTTTTTTGAAAATAGCTCAATTTAACTTTATTGGTTACAAGAGCGGAAATTCACTAGCCAGGTCTGTAAAGGATCCCATGAGAGGGTATGACTCGTGTCTGATTGGAGGTATTGTTTTAAAGGGTTGTTACCGTAGAGTACCTTGAAAATATGATCACGAGGCCCACTAGAGGGCATGACCTAAATCTTTCAAACCTTTTGAAGCTAGTAGTTACAAACGTTTGTAAAATCCATCAGGAATAATGAATGTGGTGACTGATCAAAATAGAACTATGATATCTAAGGATACGAATTGAGAGCATAAAAAAGGCTTTCTCTTGTAACAATGAATGTGATGTCCGGTTTAACATCAAAAAATCAAAAAATGATAATTAAGGATATGATTTACGAGTATAAAAGTGGGTTTTTTCATTGTCACGTAACACAAATGATTTCACTACTTTCTATAATTGTAATGTAATTGTAATGTTATTTATATAATGGCCAAGGCCTTTATGCACTACAACTCCCAAAATGCCAAGCGTTGTCAAACCAGGATGTGATGTAACATCATGGGTTAATTTAAATACAAGTCTTGACACTAGCATTGGCTACCCGTGAGAAAGGTCTGAGGGCAGACTGAAACGCGTTGGGTTGTAATTGTCGGATAAAATTTGCTGCCTTAAATAAAATCAAGAAAGTTTACAGCAATTGCCAGTGAGTGCGTGTGGAATTGTTCTGTAAAGGAAAACTGTTGGGAAATATATATATACTGTTGGGAAATATATATATATATATATATATATATATATATATATATATATATATTCACTGAAAAAACCATAGGTTTTAGGGACAGTTATAGTTAGTTGGACATTGCACTCATACAAAACCCGTGAAATTCACCCGTTATAGTTAGTCCAGCTAACTATAACTCGCGCCCAGCAATGCACTGCTGATGACGTCACATATTACATCACTCATGACATGGTCAGTGACATCACTGATGACATCACTGATGACATCTCAAATGACATCACTGTTGACATCATCCAGTGACTGTGTGTTTCTGTAAAGTTTAAATATTTTTAATATATATAGGAAAAGACGTATTGAAGAATGAGTGGGTGTGTAAGTGTCTGTATGGATGATTTAGTAGGTGCGTGACTGACTGTATAAGTGAGTAATTTAACGTATCTTACTGAATGCATGGGTTAGTGACTAAACTGGGTGAATGTCTGTATCCGTCTGTCTGTTGCTGTGTAAGTGGCTGCATGTGTTTGTGAATAGCTACATGAGTGTCTATATGAGTTAATGAATGCTTGTGTGAGTATCTGTATGGGTGCCTGAGTGTTTGTGTGGGAGGGGTGTGTGCGACTCTGTGCATAAATGTGTGAGTGGGTGATTCACTGGGTGGATGGTTTCAAGAGTGCATCTGTGATAGACTGTATGGGTGGGTAAGTGTGTGTAAGAGTGTGTTAGTGAGTGAATGTATGTCCCAGTGGTACATGTGTGAGTAACTACATATGTGAAAGGCAGTATATATGTGTGTTGGAGTATATAAATAGCTATAAGCGAGAGTGAGTGATTGTGATAGTGGCTGTATGGATGAGTGTGTGCTTGTATCAGTGATTGTATAAGAGCGTAAGAATGTGCTAGTATTTGTATGAGTAAGTGAGCTGGTATGTGTATAACTGTATAGGTGAGTAAATGGTAGTGTGTTTAATTATTTGCATGACTGACTAGGTGTGTGAGTACCTCTATGGATGAGTGGCGGTGTTTGAGTGTCTATATAGGAGTATGAGTGCATATGATAGTCCTGTACTGAGTGACCGTAAGTATGAGTGACTGTACGGGTGAGTGAGTTGATGTGTGCGTAGACCTAAGAATCAGTGAGTGGGTATGTAGTTATTGGTGTTGGAGTGTCTATGGTTTTACGAATGGCAGTCTGTAATTTAGAGTGGGTGTATCAAAGGTTATATTAGGGTGTGAGAAGATGCATGAAATTATCACATGGATGATGTCACCAGTGATGTCATCAGTGATGTCATTTGAGATGTCATCAGTGATGTCATGAGTGATGTCACTGACCATGTCATGAGTGATGTAATATGTGACGTCATCAGCAGTGCATTGTGGGGCGCGAGTTATAGTTAGCTGGACTAACTATAACGGGGAATTTCACGGGTTTTGTACGAGTGCAATGTCCAACTAACTATAACTGTCCCTAAAACCTATGGTTTTTTCAGTGAATTTCAAAGGTTTTTTAAATGCTAATTTGTAACTATAACGTCCCTGAAACCTATGGTTTTTTCAGTGAATTTCAAAGGTTTTTTAAATGCTCATTTGTAACTATAACATGTCTGAAACCTACGGTTTTTTCAGTGAATTTCAAAGGTTTTGTAAATGACAATTTTTAAATGTATTAATTGTTATATAAAAAATTTTAATACTAATTTACTACATTTTTAGAAACAATTTTTTTTTTACATATTTTATTTTTTAAATTACATTGTAATTACATTATACATTACATTACAAAAAATACTTTCTCAGAATGAATTACTTTAGTTTAAATACTTTGCACATAGGCAATAGACTTTTAAGTACAGTAGTTACAGTTGTTGCAATGGGCAACACATTTTTAAACACAATGCAACATTCAGCTCAATGTGAATTTCTAGTTAAATGCAATTAGTTACTTTATGAATTACTTTTCTAACCACAGGACTGGATCCTAGATTCAGTCCTGGCACATCTCCTGTAAACAGTTGAGTAAAAGCGTTTTGGTTACAGTCGTGATTTTTAAGGAATATTATTGTACTTTAAAAGTTGACACTTAGAAACTTTTTCTCATAGAATCACCAATGTTATCCTATGGAAGGAAATTCACTTAGAAGGTAAAAACTGTTATCGTTACTTTTTCTTACTCAGTGTTGGATCCTGGATCCAGCACTGGTGCATCTCCTGTAAACAGTTGAAAGAATGCGTTTAAGTCATACAGGTGATTTTTAGGAATATTTGTAGTTTGTGAAAATCGACACTTTGAAACTTTTCTGCTGAAAAGCAGACAATGGATTCCTATGGAAGAAAATATAAGTTACTGGTAAGTACGGTTAAAATTACTTTTCAGGGTCAGTGCTGGGCTAAAAGATGCAGCACTGGGTTCTCTCCTGATAACAGGTGAGTAAATTGGAATTCGTACTTTGGTTGATTTTAGAGGAATATTATAAAGTTCCAAAACTCCACACTTAGAAGAATTTCCAAGTGAAACCAGTCAATGTTAGCCTATGAAGGAAATTCAAGTTACCGGTAAGTACGGTTAAAATTACTTTTCAGGACCAGTACTGGGCTGAAAGATGCAGCACTGAGGTCTCTCCTGATAACAGGTGAATAAATCAGAATTCGGATTTCGGCTGATTTTAGAGGAATATTTGTATGTTTCAAAAATCAACACTTAGAAACTTTTTCAGCAAAAAGCAGGCAATGATATCCTATGGAAGGAAATTCAAGTTACTGGTAAGTACGGTTAAAATTACTTTTGAGGATCAGTACTGGGCTGAAAGATGCAGCACTGAGGTCTCTCCTGATAACAGGTGAGTAAATCGGAATTCGTATTTCGGCTGATTTTAGAGGTATATTTTAAAGTTCCAAAACTCCACACTTAGAAGAATTTCCAAGTGAAACCAGTCAATGTTAGCCTATGGAAGGAAATTCAAGTTACTGGTAAGTACGGTTAAAATTACTTTTCAGGGTCAGTGCTGGGCTAAAAGATGCAGCACTGGGTTCTCTCCTGATAACAGGTGAGTAAATTGGAATTCGTACTTTGGTTGATTTTAGAGGAATATTATAAAGTTCCAAAACTCCACACTTAGAAGAATTTCCAAGTGAAACCAGTCAATGTTAGCCTATGGAAGGAAATTCAAGTTACTGGTAAGTACGGTTAAAATTACTTTTCAGGGTCAGTGCTGGGCTAAAAGATGCAGCACTGGGTTCTCTCCTGATAACAGGTGAGTAAATTGGAATTCGTACTTTGGTTGATTTTAGAGGAATATTATAAAGTTCCAAAACTCCACACTTAGAAGAATTTCCAAGTGAAACCAGTCAATGTTAGCCTATGAAGGAAATTCAAGTTACCGGTAAGTACGGTTAAAATTACTTTTCAGGACCAGTACTGGGCTGAAAGATGCAGCACTGAGGTCTCTCCTGATAACAGGTGAGTAAATCAGAATTCGGATTTCGGCTGATTTTAGAGGAATATTTGTATGTTTCAAAAATCAACACTTAGAAACTTTTTCAGCAAAAAGCAGGCAATGATATCCTATGGACGGAAATTCAAGTTACTGGTAAGTACGGTTAAAATTACTTTTGAGGATCAGTACTGGGCTGAAAGATGCAGCACTGAGGTCTCTCCTGATAACAGGTGAGTAAATCGGAATTCGTATTTCGGCTGATTTTAGAGGAATATTTTAAAGTTCCAAAACTCCACACTTAGAAGAATTTCCAAGTGAAACCAGTCAATGTTAGCCTATGGAAGGAAATTCAAGTTACTGGTAAGTACGGTTAAAATTACTTTTCAGGACCAGTACTGGGCTGAAAGATACAGCACTGAGGTCTCTCCTTATAACAGGTGAGTAAATCGGAATTCGTATTTCGGCTGATTTTAGAGGAATATTTGCACAATGGTGAAGGGAGGGCGGGGCCTGAGGTTACATCTGTGCAAACGCGCCCCGTGGCGCGTTTTAAGTTGGGGGATTAAGTCCCCTTGAATCCTGAGGGTCCCTAGGGGCCAACTAGCCCACCAGGAACCTCCAATATGCGCCAGGGGCTGCGTTGCAGAGACGTGTAGAGAGGCCACACCCTTTTTACACCTCTCTGCAAAGCAGCTCTGTGGCGCTTTCTGGATGTACCTGTTGGGCTAGTTGGCCCCAGGGACCCTCAGGATTGAAGGGATTTAATTCCCCATCTTAAAACGCGCCAAGGGGCCTGTTTGCACACATGGCACCTGAAGCCCCGCCCTCCCTTCACCACTGTGCAAACGCGCCCGTGGCGCGTTTTAAGTTGGCATGGCATGGCCTCTATATTTATTTTTATTATTTTGAGGGGGGCTGCGTGGCCCCCCTCCTCTGGCCATTTTAAGGGCCCCGGGGACCCCATCCCCCGGGGCCGGCCATACCCTTTTTTTTTTTTTTTTTTAATTTTTGAAAACTTTGGGGAGGGGGCCGCGTGGCCCCCCTCCCGGGCCACTACTTGCCCCGGGGACCCAATCCCCCGGGGCTGGCCTCTCGTTGGGGACTGTGGGGGTCCCCAATCCCCCCACAGTCCCGCCGGCTCCCCGTGTCCTACGGGAGCCGGCATTGCTTCACATGGGGAGCTGCTAAGATGCAGCTCCCCATGTGGAAAAGCAATCGGCTTTGGATATTGGAAGAGAGAGCAGGTTTCCTGCCTCTCTTCCAATATCCAAAGCAAGTTTGCAATGACAGGACGGGAGCCGCGAGGCTCCCGTCCTGCCATAGCAAACTACAGTGTCCCGGGGGTAGGCACCCCGGGACACTGCAGGAGCCGGCCCTGGGGGTGACGGTCCCCAGGGCCATCAAGGGCCTCCAGGAGGGGGGCCGCGCGGCCCCCCACCCTACATCAGCACAGCCCCGGGGAGGTGGTGGTCCCCGGGGCTTCGGGGGTCCAAAACGGACCCCCATTTTAATTTGTTAGTGCCCCGGGGAGCTGGCGGTCCCCGGGGCATGTGGGGGGGCTGGAGCCCCCCCACACAGGTTGTTCAATTTTTTTTTAAAAAGCCTCGGGGAGGTGGTGGTCCCTGGGGCTGCGGGAGGGCTCAGAGCCCTCCCGCAACATTTTCAAAAAAAAGCCCCGGGGGTGGCGGTCCCCCACACATAAAATTAACCCCTCACCATGCCCCCGGGACTTGGGCCACCCGGGGGCAAAATACAATCGAGCGCGGGAGACCGCGCTTCGAATTTTATTTATTTTTTGCCCAGGGGGTCCTTGTGGGACCCCTGAGCAAACCTAGGGGGTCAAGGTGTTTCTACCCTGCCCCCTTTGTGCGCTTTGCGCACTTAGTTTCTGTCCCTCGGTTCTACCGAGGGACAAAATGGCTGCCAACATTTCCTGAATCGGAATGTTGACAGCCAGCTGACAGCCAATTAACATGCAGCTCGTGATCGGGAGGGTACGCGGACCCTACTCGGCCATAGATATCACTATCTTTTTACTTTTGATTTTTCTCAGCAACTACTGAACGGATTTACACCATTTAACAAAAAGGGTTCTTTCTGAACCAAGAACTACCTCTTTGCCAAATTTGGTGTAATTCCGTTCAGCAGTTCGGGCTGTAGCCGTGTCTAAAGTTTCCTATGGAAAATTGCATGGGGAAACGCGTTTTGGGACCCCCTTTTTTCTCGGCACCCGCTTGACGAATCCCCCCGAGACTTTCAGGGTAGGAGCGGACCGGAGCGGGCCACAAAGTTTGAAAATTTTGCGAAGATACGTCAACCGGCAAGAGAGTTATTTCAAATAGAATGTCGCGGATTTCCTATGGATAATAGGTTGTAACTATAACTATCTACTGGCGACCGCCAGTAGATAATATATATATATGTATATAGGTTTGGTACTAAATGACTACTTCTCTTTCTGACATGTATTGTTCTGTAAATGTGTCTGTAATGGCTGCATGGATTGTGCCCTACATGTATTAGTCAGTATTGGGTTTTTTAACTGCGTTTGCAACTATCTCCATTAGTGCAAGATAGATATCAGTTCTGCCAGTCTGTGTGAGTGAATGTTCAAGTGTTTCTTTTACTGTCTCACTGGATGTTTTAATGTCTGTCTGCTTCTCTACTTAGGTATGTCAGATTGAAGTCTCAGTGGCAAGGTGAATGTATAATTGGCGACATGGGTATCTAGGAGTGCATATAGCTAGCTCAATCTCAGCATATCTACAGCATATCTCACAGGTCCGTTGTCTGTTGTAAAACAAGCATTCAGCACTTCACAAAGAGATGTTACATGTAAAGTCGAGATGGCATGAGATTTCACGGGGCAATCTGCACTACTAAACCTGACCTATGTTTAAACAGTGCATTTTTAACACCTCATCCTACACATGTAACTTTGTACAAGCTTAGGAACATATCTCACCATCTAAGCATATACAAACCTGCCTTATAATTTAGAAACAGCTACGCTAAAGAAAATCTAACATATAGCTGAAAAGTTTCACAGATTTATGATTCATATACACCTACAGTGCACTTTTCCTCTTTCAATTCTAAGTGTTCTTGTCATCTTTTACAATGGAATAAATAGAACTACAAATCCCAGAATGCATAGGAAAACCTTCTCTGTGACCAGCAGATCCATAATACACATATAAAGCTTTGGCATCTTCAAATATACTATTACATATAAATGTAACCATTAGAGTACATTGTCTTTTTTTACCATTCAGAGAATGGAGTAAATTACCACAAAGGAATATAAAGCTGCATGCATTACATTCTGAACTAATTTCACAGACAAGTACAGTACACCGGACTGAAACTTTGTCTTACTCTCACTATCAATAAATATATAAAAGCACTCACACTACTTATCATAAACCATTTTTTAAATTTCACACTCTTCTTTTACAATCTCACATACACATATACCCTCTTAATCAATTTGTTTTGGTTAAAAAGAAATGTAATTCACATGCCAGAAGACTGAGTTTGTTGATCAAATAGCTTTTTTGCTCTCATTAGATAGATGCAATAGTCTCATGGTTTGTAAAAACTAAGCATAATAATGGTGCACCACTCTCATACAAAGCAACCACAAATGGCAACCTTTTCAACTTTGTGCTGTCTGATACTGCTAAAATCAGAGACCCAAGCACTCCTATGGTGTCACAATAGTATGAGATCCAAGCATTATGGATTTCATTTGCATGGAGATACAGTTTATTAACACATTAAATATTCTTATATTCTTCAGTACATTCCACTTTTACAGATTCTTGCTTCAAAATCAGCCGACATGTTTCGTCACTACGTGACTTTTTCAAGGCGTAAGAGATAAGGAAGCAGTCTAAAGGTATGTGAAACTAACTTGATCGAAAAATGTTTCTAATGGTTCATAGCAAGATGCCTGGGAGAATAGTCTATCTCACAATGTATAGTGTCATCCAATATCACTTTTGATAGGTAACTGTATTAAGTCATGATTACCTCCAAAAGGCTGCCAAGCATACTCTGCCGCTTGCGAGACCTGCATTGAAAATTACTGGGCTTGCCACGAGGTGTTTTACGATCCCGCAAGCGTCTCGTGAGATCATATGGGCAGAAGTAAAAAGGTTAAATCCACAGGGTAAGTGATCCCATATAGTGGCCCTAAGAGGGTAGAGAGGTCCTCACCAAAGAGGCTGGAAGGGACACGTCCTCCCTATCATATACTCAACAGACCAAAAAGGTATCACCCCTGGAGACCCCTTTGGTCTCTTTGCCTTCCTACCCACTCTTGTGGGAGTATTGTTAAAAAACCCTTTTTTCCCCCTCTCTTTTTTTGTTTCCTGCAGCAACCACTTTGGTTCCAGGGGGGGATACTTTTTTGGTCTGTTGGGAAGTAAAAAGGGCCAAGGCTCAACCAATAGTTACCTTTCTTATTACATGGTTTAAGAAATGCTGCAATGTGATTGGGTGCAGAACCAAAGATAACTCACTTTGTACTGAGTGCTTTGAAGGAGAAGGACGTCTCTTTGAGTTGTGCTCAGCAGAAGTTAATTTATCTGGATTTTAAAGAGACTGGTGTGCTCATTTGCATTTAGGAAAGAAGTCCAAGTTCAGTTATTTAGTAATATATTTAATAAACTTTGTTGTGAAGTGTCAGTAAGAGTTCTAATGTCTGCAAACGTATTCTACACTATGTTTGCAGAGGGAAAAGTTGTTTGAGGAGGTGTAGATGTGTTAAAATAAGTGTACAGACTGTGTGCACTTGTAAGTAAAGGAATACTTGTTTCAGATATTATAAAACAAAAAATGTAATAATACAAGCTGTACTGTTCTAGAGAGTCTGATTGTCCATATACTTTAGCTCTATGAAATGTTTGAGTTGTGATATTGCTTTTTGTAGAGTGAAAAGCTATAGTGGGTGTTAGTAAAGGTGTCTCAAGAAGAATATGTTACTTTATAAAGTTTTATGAAATGAGGTTTGATGGCATGTTAACATTTATTGGTGAAAAAAAAGTGCACTAGGTGAGGGTGTTGATTTTTTAGGAGAAAAAAATAACAAGTTACTGGTGTAAATATGTGGTTGTGGGTGAAAAATGGAGAAAGGTTTAGAAAATATGATGATGTATTACTGTGATCAATTATTGACCAGTATGTGGGGGCGTGGTCTCGCCGAGCAACAAGATATCTGCCCTGAAAGTGAGCTCTGTCGGCCAAGTCATTAATCCTACATAATCCGTGCACTCTGTGGTGTCCCAGTAGCGCCATTACGTGCAGACAGTGCCCAACAACTGGTCACTCTACATCTGCGACATTGTGAAACCGATCGGACCTCGATACTTGGCTGTAGAGACTTGTGGCAGTGAATCGTGGCTGTGGCCTACCTGAGGTGCGGCCTGGGCCCAGGTTGCTGTTGCCCAGAGGTCGGACTATCCGGCGCACCCTCAGCTGCGACGAGCTGTTCCGTTCACCGCCGGTCGAGATTACTTCATGTCTGAGTTCTTCCATATTGAGGAGCAGGAGCTGACAATGCCGGTGAGGGGACGGGGCCACTACTGGAGGAGCCGGTGATGACCGGGGCCGCGACTATGGGGAGCGGACTGGTGTTGATGCCAGGCACGGCTGTGCTAGCAGTGTGCATTAGTGAAGAGCGCTCACTCGGCCTGACTCCCGCACTGTGGGCTCCTGTTGGCGTAGCCTCTCCCATACTGGACCTACTCTGTGCGGGAGCTGCACTACAGACCTGGTGGCTGGGCCGCACGGCAGGTGTCCTAGCTGTGTGTGACCCATGGTGGGACGCTGGCCACATGGCCTACCACTCCCGCCCATTGCGGCACCCAGTCGATATCTGCTGATTAATCTGGGGGAGGGCCACGGCAGTGGCTGACGTGGCTGGCATTGGAATGCCACCCGCCATAAATCTCCTTCCGTGACATCTTACTTGCGGCCACCTCTCGGGTCTTGCTGGGGACACCTGGCCCACACCTAGGGACTTGGCCTAATCGTGACTGCACTTGCACACTTGCACGCGGAGACCAGAGGAGCCACCTCCCTTGCTGTGAGGAAGGAGCTGCCAGCCTGTTCTTTTCCCCTCTTATGCAGCCAACCCGTGATTTGGAGCCGCCTGCCTTCCCAAGTGTTACTGATCCATGAGGGATAGTAGTGCTGCATTGAAGGTCTGGTTTCCTGCCAGATGCAGAGTTGGGCTGTCTCCCATAGCTGCACTCCACGCGGAAATCCTGCGACTGACACACATAACGGTGACCTCCCACCTCTACCCCGGGACCACACACTGCTGGCCCAGCTGTTATCGCACTATGGGCAAGCACAATGGAAGGCAGACTAAGCTCTCATTTGAGAAGCGACGCACCTTGCGACAGGCCGACCACACTGAGGGTGGAGAGACTGGCCTTCCACGAAAGGAGGACTCTGAGGGACAGAAAGTGGACCTCAGGGAAATACTTATGGAGGTCAAGTCTAGCTTGAAAACAATAGACTCCGAGCTGGATTTACTCACCGCATGCCTGGATCATGTCAAAAAACGGGTGGACACACATGACACGAGGATTGAACAGCTGGAAGCCCGCGTTTCAGCTGCTGATGACAGCCTGGCAGTGGCCAAAGAGCAGCTCCTGCACATGGACAAAGTGTTGGAGCTCATAAAGGCCAAGAATGAAGACCTTGAAGCCCGTTTGAGATAACATTTGCATCGTGGGCGTATCTGAGACCACACAGATCTCTAAAATGGAGGACTTTGTCGAAACACTACTTAAAGACCTCTTTAGAGCAGAACTGTCCCCGGTATTCCTTGCTGAAGGAGCCCACAGGCCGCTTGTCCCTAGACCTCCAGCAGGGGCAGCCCCCGGCCCCATCATAGCTCCCTTGTTAAAATACGGGGACCGAGATGTGATCCTTAGGCTGGCCCATGAAAAGGGAAAACTTCAACATCAGGAGAACATTGTATACTTTTACTCCGATTTCACCATGGTTGTACAAGCTGCCCGCCGGGACTTTCTACCAGCCAAGCGCCTGCTGCAGCAGTTGGGCATAAAGTATGCTCTCTTATACCTGGCGAAACTCAGGGTCATGCAGGGGGGCAGGTCACAGTACTTCACAGATGCAAAGCAAGCTTTAAAATTCGCCAAACAAAAGTCCGAGTCTATCCGATCTCCGACGGCATCATCTCACTCCTCGGCTGGGGCACAGCTAAGTTATAATGACTGAAACTCCGCTGTCCTCTATTTTTTATCAATAATTGATGCATAATATCGAAGCCTCTTTCTCTTGAATGTTTCTTGATCTCCGGACATGCAAATATATCCTAGCTTATAGGTTACTCCACAGAAATTACACTGTTTATGCTTAATTATGTCTGCCCAAAAGTGTATATTTTCTTTCTATATTTGTTTTGATTGGGATACCTAGACAGTTTCCTATGCTTGGCCACCCAGCATTACCAGCGGGTTGTCAGCTTGGCGTATCCACTGCCCTACGGGATAATCCCAGTTTTCAATGTTTGGGGGAGGGTCAACACTATCTAATTCGGGGATTAATGTGGGTGGAGGGTGGACCAGGGTACGTACAGTTCTTGCTCGGGTTTGGGAAGGGAGGGGATTGGAAAGTTCAAAAAGTTGTTGGCTACAAATGGTGCATGGACAAAACTCTCTACGACATCTCTACATGATTGGCACAGATACAATACACATCCCCAGTGCATCACTCACCACTCGGATCATGCACACCCTCCTTCATTCTAATTCTAAATAAGATGTCCATGGTCGCCTGCCTCACGTGGAATGTACGTGGGCTAAATAATGACCAAAAGGTATGACTGATAAACTCTTATTTGATCAGACACAAAATCGACATCTGTTTCCTTCAGGAAACTCACTTAGCCAAAGCTCCTTTTCCCAGTCTTCTTACTAGGGGATGGGGGTAACTTATTCTTTGACTTACTCTAACTATGCCAGGGGGGTCAGTATTCTCATACGGAAAGGTCTTGCATGGAAAACATCCATCTGTGTTAGCGACACGGATGACCGCTTTGTCATATTGGCAGGCACACTACATAATCATCCTATAACATTGGCTGCCAACTAGGGGCTTAACACTGATGACCCCGACTTCTTCGCTAAGATATGGCATCTGATTGCCGACACAGGTCCTCAGACGGTGCTATGGGGTGGTGGCTTCAATGTCCCTTTAGACGACTCACTTGACAGAGCCGGCAGTTCCCAGGGCCCCCACCCGCATGCGGGTAAAACCCTTCATACACTAATTGCTGATAATCACCTTGCAGATATTTGGCGATCCACGTATTGTGATGCTCGCGCATGCACTTGCTTATCATTGCAACACAGGGATTGGTCCAGAAATGACTACTGGTTAATTACCAGAGAAGTACAGCAGTTGAATTCTTCCTTTACTCATTTACCTCACACCCGTTCTGATCATGCCCCAGTACAGTTGACTATTCAAATGCTTCTCACTCTCCCCCGTGCATTCTCTTGGCGGCTGGCTTTGGGCACATTATGTGACGTGGTTTTCAGGGAAGAGATTCGAGCCGCCATCTTGGAGTATTTTGAGTTGAACACTAATTCAGAAGGTTCACCTTCCGTTTTGTGGGACGCATTTCAAGTAGTAATACGGGGTGCATGTAATTCCAAACAGAATGGTATTCTCAGAGATATTCAGGGCACGCTCACAAGACTAGAGGCTGATATCGCAGCACTGAAGTCAGACTTTTGCCACTCCACTGATCCGGTCACGATGTCTGGTATCTGAAACAAGATGTCTGAATACCAGGATGAGGCGCTGTGTGAGACTCATTACCTGAGCAGGGAGTCCCAAGCTCATAGATATGGGGAGGGAGACGGCCCCAGCAAAACTCTTGCTCACCTGCTTCAAAGACCGAATGCCTCGACCCATGTATCTGAGTTATTAGATATGGAAGGCTGCACTCGCTCCTCCCCCACTGACCTTCTGCAGATGATAGCAACATTTTTTGCTTGCCTCTACTCTACTACCCCAACAGCGGGCGCTGCTGGTCTCCAGACATATCTGGACGCTGTACAATTGGTCTAGTAGCTATCTGATGTCCATAGGGAGTTCTTGAACTCCTCCATCACCATTGAAGAAATACACCAGGCAATCGCAAGCCTTCCCTTGGACAAGGTCCACATCATTGATGGGCTGTCTGCAGCCTTCTAAAAGGAATACTCCAAGATCCTGGCCCCCAAACTCCTGGATATGTATCAGGATGCCTTGGAGATGGGGCAACTCCACCCATCCTTACGGGAGGCTGTAATAGTTACTATCCTTAAACCTGAAAAAAAGCCAACCAATGTGATTCTTACAGCCCTTTGTCCCTGATAAACACAGACAACAAAATATATGCAAAAGTTCTAGCAAACTGCCTGCAATTGCTACTGCCTGTGAGTGGTACAACCCAACCAATCCAGCTTTATCCCCGGTAGATCAACGTCCCACAACCTGCCAACCGTCTTTGCAGTAATGAACCATTTAATTCCACAGACCTCAGATGCAGCTGCTCTACTGGACGCCACAAAAGCGTTTGATACACTGGAATGGGGGTACCTCTTACCTCTGCTGTGGAGGCTGGGCCTTGGCACCAGGTTCCTTGCGCAAATTCAACTTCTGTACACCCTACCCACCGCATGATTCTGATCAGACCCATTTCCAGTCACTAGGGGCACAAGACAAGGATGCCCATTATCCCCTCTACTGTTCGCCATCGCAATGGAACCCCTCGCTGCACAACATCGTCAACACCATGCAGATAGGGGCTTGGGGTTCACGTCCCGGGTCCTTATTGTATCCTTATATGCAGACGACATCACTCTCTATGTGAAGGATCTCCAGGTTAACCTGGCACCTCTAATTCGCGAGGTCGTGAGATTTGGCGGCCACTCAGATATAAAGGTAAAGTGGACCAAATTTGTGCTCTTTCCCTTAACTGAAGCAACCTCTCCTCCCATCTCTGAATATTCGTTGTAATGGGTTTCCAGTCCAATCAAATATCAAGACATCTGGATCAGTAGAGACCCTGAGGAACTCTGGCGAGCCAACTACGGCCGGCCCATGAACTGGTTGGAGAGCCGCATTCCGATATGGTCTAAACTGCCTCTGTCGATATGGTCCAAACAGCCCTGTGCCACATATGAACTGCCCCCCTTACCACAATCACAGGGTGGAATTGGCACCTCAGACCTACACCTAGACACAGTGGGCCCGATTCACAAAAGTAATCTGAGACAAAATCCTAACTTTACGACTTTCGGTATTCATAAAGGGCATTTAGGAGTAGTAAAGTTAGGATTCCTACCTTTAATACTCCTAAATGCCCTTTAATCCTAACTTTACGACTCTCGGTATTCACAAAAAGGAATTTAGGAGTAGTAAAGTTAGGATTCCTAACTTTACTACTCCTAAATGCCCTTTAATCCTAACTTTACGACTTTCGGTATTCTCAAAGGGCATTTAGGAGTAGTAAAGGAGTAGTAAAGTTAGTAATTACTATATATCTGTAAGTGCTTCCTGTTGAGGTTTAATTTTTGTGACAGGAGCATCGTGCCAGAATGAATACTGCCCTGCATATTTATCCAAGAAGATGAGTCCGTTTTGTGCAATACCTCTACTCAACTGGAGTACTTTCTACTGGCTAATCAGTAAGTGCTACCTCGTTGGGAAAATGTATAGTGCCTTTCCTACACTACAGCTGCGTAAAGGACCAGAAGAATTGTCTCCAGTGACCTGTGTGTCTGTAACTTTGCCACCGCGCCGAAAGCGCCGGGGTCCTTTGATTAAGCTGTCCATCATAGTGGGGAAAGGGCGGGAAGACGTTGCATACCGCAAGTGTATGTGGGGCGGGGCCAAACTGGCGGGGCTACTAGCCTGTTCTCATGCCTCTTGTTTATAAAGGGTCAGAGCAGGATCTCAGCGGCAGAAAGTTGGCTGATTGATGGTAGCAAAATATATTAATGCTACATATTGTAGTGGGAATGACTAAGACATCCCTTACAGTCTGTGATTCCTCGAGGTAGTGATAACTACCCTGTAGGATTCAGCGCCGTCCACTTTTGCTGCTGGTATTCTGCTCGTAGTGAAACCGTGTAAGCAGCTGACGACTATATATATATATATTGAGCACTGATCAAAGCTAGCAATATTCTTGGTAAGTATATTACGTAAAAGCATTTGTGCGGCAGACCTGTGCAAACGCTCTTGGTGCTTTACATCACAGCTTCAGCTAAAAGGAAGCAAATCAGTAGTAAAGGGTCTAACAACTGGTTAGTTGCGTTACCGGTTTAAAATAAGCAAGTTTTCAGCCTTTTCAGCATGCTGCAGGACAGTGACATTATCAGCAACTATGTAGGTGTGGCTAGTCATGTTACCACTGTATTTCAAGCTCAGCACATCCTCTGGCTGTCTCCTGGGATGAAGTGCGGATGTGCTACAAAAACACTACTCTAGTGGTTGTTTCCAGGAAGTAGCCGGCTCTACGCCAGGGGTGAGTCTATCTAGCCTCCCCAATGCATAGGGAAAGGCGGAGTAACACCTGCGTCATACATATATTGCTTCAGCCCACCATGGCATACAGCATGGGGCACAGGGATAGCCCACTTTCACCACTGGCTCACCTGGCTGTGAGTGATGGCATTGGGCTCTTGCACAATGTGCACATCCGCACAAGTAGTCTCCTTCTGTGCCAGAGGACTAGAGGTGAACTGTGCGCCTTCACATAAAATTATATTTCTATTTTTGCTTTTGGACAACTTTTCTTTTTATACAATGCGTGGCTTTATACAAAAGCTCACAACAAAGTAAATATTGGCAAGGTCAAAAGTTCAGCAGCCAACAGCAGGCCTCTTGGTTTTGTTAATGCTTATTTTTGTACCGAACACTTCCAGTGGCCAACCGGCTCAAAATGACGACCGCATTGGTCTCTGTGTGCTTTTGCACTGTGTGGTCAGTGGAAATGGCGCTGTAAAATTGTCTGCATGTGTTCAAATCTATGTAACCAGACCCCTGAATTGTAATTCAAGGTTCTGCGCAAACTCACGTGCCATTATCCGGCCCAATTCATGTCCGTGAGTGTTAGTTTCCATATCTCTCAGTCTTCCAAGCACTTCGAAACATGTTAACCACCCCCATACGCCGCATTATAGGAAGCTAGTGAGTTCAAGCATCACAGATATGCACCTGTTCTCGCATTACAGTGAGGTAAAATGCAGCATGAGGCCCTTCAACCCCTCTCTCGGCGGCAGTCTATTTGTTGCATGTTAAGAGCTGCCTTCAATGCAGGACACAGGGCTTGATAATTCTTGCTACTGAAAACCCAACGAAAATATTTTATAGAAAGCCGTGAACAGACTAGTCAGGCCCTCGGCAGAGTCCTGACATCATGAACCGAGCTACTTCCGGAGAAGGAACCAAATACTGATAGAGGCCTGGTTCATTTTTTAAGATAGGAAGTGCGCTTACTTCTTTTTTAGTTTGCTATATTGTATATCTTTTTCCGCCCAACCTTTCTTCCCGTATTCCTTTACTCCTTCGTTCCTTAATTCCTTATTTTTTATTCCCTCTCTTCATCCTTGCGTAGAACGTGATGCCTCAGGCTACACTGAACAGCGGCCATTAAATGATGAAACTCCTGTGAACAGTTCTACTTGTTGCACAGTCTGACCCTACAGCTTCAACTCGGGCACCTGCTTTATTTATATCTGTAAGTGCTTCATGCACCCGAATTCCGTTCCGCCCCGGATCGCGGAAGTTTTGACATTTCGCAAGTTCCGCGAGCGGAACGGAATTTGCCGCCCACCCCTAGTTCTAGGGCCCACACCCACAGGAGCACCGTAGTGCTGAAGTTACCTCACCCAGGTGTTCTTTGGTGTCGGGTCGCGGCGTCGTTTTCAATGGGAGCCAGTGAAGACTTGCTGCTTGCGGCGACAGGAGAAGTGTCCGGAGGAATCCAAGCCTGGATTAGGAAGATGGAAGACCTGAAAGCAGAGGGGACAGTGTTCAAAGTCACTTGGCAGTGACTCGGGGCAAGGAAGATGGATGCCCACCGTCGTCGCAAGATTCAGGTCGTTCGTGGATGCCTTGATTCTTCAGCCACGAGGTCCAGGAGGTGTCGACGACGACCAGGAGCTGGATTCGGCGTGTTCCACGATGTCTGCAGCTTACTGCGGTGTTGGCAACTCGATCGGAGCCAACCAGCCTTGGTAACAGCAAGTCTTGGGGAAAGTGTGAAGAGACAATGGCGCAGACCAGCAAGGTCTGGGGGACTCACCCAGTGAGGGTAAGTCAGGGCAGGCCTGGAGCAACCAGGGGAGCCCTTTGGTTTCTTTAGAAAGTCTTCTGGGGACCCACAAGCCGGCTGGCAAGGGATCGCAAAGATGCCTCGGGAGGATTCACTCACAGGGGCCCACGGTCACTTGGGACGCGGTAGGCCTCTGATCTTAGGAGGGATTCCTGCTGGAGGCTGGGACCACACGTGGTCCAAAGCACAAGTTCGTGGAACGTTGTGAAGGGGTTGCACTCGACAATAGTGCACGGTACCCAGGGGTCGCGGTTCCTCGTTACTCTTGGGGTCCACTGGCCTCAGCTTCGCTGGGGACTCACTATGGCCTTTGAGAAGTCAGGAAATCTACTTCTTGGGCTGCAGGGACTTCGGACTCTGGCGGGAGCGGCGTAGTTTGTGACCGTTGTTTGTAGTTTTTGGTGCCTGCCAAGCAGGGGAGTCACTCCTTGACTCCAAGGGAGATTCTTCAGTCTTCCAAAGGTAGTGGAACGTCGAAGGTCCGGGATTCTTCTTGTAGAGCGTCGTCCAGGAAATCTAGGGTGCAATGCACAGGTTCCCCTCTTATACTAAAAGAAGGGGAGGGACTAGCTCTATGACCCTACCTATGGGAGGGTCAGGGGAGTGGGTGGCTACACCCACTTCCCTTTGTCCAGTTTCGTGCCAGAGCAGGGACAGGTAGCCCCTGAGCTGGTTTGAACTGGCATATGCACAGAGGAGCCTTCTGCTCCCCCAGTGCAGGACTTCAAAGCACTCTAAGAGTGCACCCACCCAGCCCCAATACACTAAACCCTGTCTGGGAGGTGGTCACACCCCTTGGGACAGGATATCTATTGTTGGGCTTCCTCCACTGCGAGTGTTGGTCATCAGCAGGAGGGCAGCCCAGTGTCTGTGACTGGTGGCATCCATTTTGTGATGCCAGGGCTCTGCAGGATTCTACCGCGTTTCCACAGTAGGTACATGTCTATCCCTCTAGAAGGGTGGAATGCTACCCCCGCCACCAGGACTGGTGGGGGGGTAGTAGTCCAAGGTGTTTGACACCAAACACGACATGTTTCGATGCAGCCATTCCAAAGTTAGCATTTTACCGCGAGGATATAATGCACTTAAAAGTATATGGTTTAACCGCATCCACAAACAGCACCAGAGAATGGACTCTGAGAGCTGCAGAGGGGCCCTGCTCAGGCAGAGGCACCCCCTCACATAGAAGCCAAGCACCCTGCCCTCAGGATTGATAGGGCCTGCCTTAGGGGTGACTGATAGGGTTATATGTGTGTGTAGGAGAGATATAGGGAACCTATATCTCAGTGAGTGGTGCTAGCACTTCCTCACTCAGGCTGCCGTAGCAGGCCTGTGGTGTCAGATTTAGTCTGCTGCCCAGGGGTGGCATAATACATGCTGCAGCCCCTGGTAGGCCTGTGAAGTACCTATGCCCTTGGTACCTAAGGTACCATATACTAGGGACTCATAAGGTACCACAGTATCCAATCACTAGTGCACCTAGAGTGCACTCCAAATCATTTAGAGAGAACAGAGAGGCTGGGGCCCTGATTAGCAGGGTCCCAGCCTGACTATAGCCAGAAACCAGTGTAAACATCAGAATAAAAGTGGGGGCAACATAAGAGGCAGATCCTACTCTCCTACACAACCCCCCCAAACGCAGGGACACTAAACTAACCTTGACCAGTTGAGTCTTCGTGTTCAAAGTGGAAATACCTTGAGCGTCCATCTGCTTTGGCATGTTGGGTCCCAGGTCTATGTTCCACTGTATAGTCCATCCCCTGTAGGGAAATGGACCACCTCAAAAGTTTTGGGTTTTCTCCTTTCATTTGTTTAAGCCATAGGAGGGGCTTGTGGTCGGTCTGAACTATGAAGTGAGTACCAAACAAGTATGGCCTCAGCTTCTTCAGGGCCCATACCACAGCAAAGGCCTCCCTCTCTATAGCTGACCAACGTTTCTCTCTAGGGGTCAGCCTTCTGCTCATAAAGGCTACTGGCTGGTCTTGACCTTCATCATTCAGTTGAGACAGTACAGCTCCCACACCCAGCTCAGAAGCATCTGTTTGGACAATGAACTTTTTGGTGTAGTCTGGACTCTGTAAGATGGGGGCAGTGCACATGGCCTGCTTTAGGTCTTCAAATGCCTTCTGACAGCTAGCTGTCCACTGAACCTTTTTTGGCATTTTCCTTGAGGTCAGATCATTCAAGGGGGTCACTATAGATCCATATCCCTTGACAAACCTCCTATAGTACCCAGATAGGCCTAAGAAGGCTCTCACCTGTGTCTGGGTGGTTGGAGCAACCCATTCCATTATGGTCTGGATCTTGCTCTGTAAAGGCTGAACCTGGCCTCCACCTACAAGGTGGCCCAGGTACACAACCTGACTCTGCCCTATCTGGCACTTATTGGCCTTGATAGTGAGGCCTGCTTTCTGCAGGGCCTCCAAAACATTCCTGAGGTGGACCAGGTGATCCTGCCAGGAGGAACTAAAGACAGCAATATCATCTAGATAAGCTGAGGAATAAGTTTCCATCCCTGTCAGAACTTTATTCACCAACCTCTGGAAAGTGGCAGGTGCATTTTTCAATCCAAAGGGCATCACCACAAAGTGGTAGTGCCCACCAGGGGTCGAAAATGCTGTCTTGGCTTTTGCATCATCAGCTAATCTGATCTGCCAGTAGCCAGCTGTTAGGTCAAACGTGCTTAGATACTTGGCTGAGGCCAAAGTATCAATCAGCTCATCTGCCCTTGGTATGGGATAGGCATCAGTCCTAGTGACTGCATTGAGGCCTCTGTAGTCTACACAAAACCTCATTTCTTTCTTACCACCCTGGGTATGAGGCTTTGGTACCAGGTCTACTGGACTAGCCCACGGGCTATCTGAAGGCTCAATTACACCTAGCTCCAACATTTTCTGGACTTCAGTCCTGATACAGTCCCTGACATGGTCAGGTTGCCTGTAGATTTTATTCTTGACAGGCACACTGTCTCCAGTGTCCACCTTGTGGGTGCACCAGGAAGTTTGACTAGGGGTCAGGCTAAACATATGTCTAAACTGCTGCAGAACTTGTCTGCACTCAGTTTGCTGATGGTCGGTGAGGCTGCTTGCCAAAGCAACACCATCTACTGACCCATCATCAGGGTTCTGAGAGAGCAGGTCAGGGAGAGGGTCACTCTCCTCCTCCTGGTCCTCATCAGTTGCCATGAGCAAGCCCATGTCAGCCCTGTCAACATATGGCTTTAATCTGTTGACATGGAGCACCCTCAGGGGGCTCCTGGGAGTTCCAAGATTCACCAGGTAGGTGACTTCTCCCTTCTGTTCAACTATTGTATGGGGGCCACTCCACTTGTCCTGGAGGGCTGCTGGGGCCACAGGCTCCAACACCCACACTTTCTGTCCTGGCTGATATACAGTCAGTACAGCCTTTTGGTCATGCCAAGCTTTTTGTAATTCTTGGCTGGCCTCCAGGTTTTTGGTTGCCTTTTTCATGTACTCTGCCATCCGGGAGCGGAGACCAAGTACATAGTCCATCACATCTTGTTTGGGGGGCTTGAGAGGTAACTCCCAGCCCTCTTTTACCAAACACAGTGGACCTCTCACAGGATGCCCAAACAGAAGCTCAAATGGGCTGTAACCAACCCCCTTCTGTGGAACCTCTCTGTATGCAAACAACAGGCAAGGAAGAAGAAGGTCCCATTTCTGCCTAAGCTTCTCTGGGAGTCCTTTAATCATTCCTTTCAAGGTTTTGTTGAAGCGTTCAACTAAACCATTGCATTGTGGGTGATAGGGGGTGGTGAACTTGTAAGTTACACCACACTCCTTCCACATTGCTTTTAGATATCCTGACATGAAGTTGGTACCTCTGTCAGAAATGACCTCCTTTGGGAAACCCACTCTGGAGAAGACTCCAATGAGGGCTCTTGCCACCACAGGGGCTGTGGTGGTCCTCAGGGGAATTGCTTCTGGCTACCTGGTGGCATGATCCACTACCACCAGGATAAACCTGTGCCCAGATGCAGTTTGAGGGTCAAGGGGACCAACAATGTCAATCCCTACCCTTTCAAAGGGTACCCCCACCACCGGTAGTGGTATCAGGGGGCCTTTGTTGTGCCACCTGCCTTACCACTGGCTTGGCATGTGACACAGGAGCGACAAAACTCCTTTGTGTCCTCTGACATATGTGGCCAATGAAAATGTGGAACAAGCCTGTCCCAGGTCTTGTTTTGGCCCAAGTGTCCTGCTAAAGGGATGTCATGTGCTAGGGTGTAGAGGAACCCCCTAAACTTCTGAGGTATTACCATCCTCCTGGTGGCTCCAGGGGCTGGGTCTCTACTCTCAGAATATAGGAGTCCCTCATCCCAATAAACTTTATGGGACCCACTAGCACTCCCAGCAGCCTCAGCAGCAGCCTGCTGTCTGAGGGGTTCAAGAGAGGGGCAGCACTGTTGCTCCTTCCTCAGATCTTCCCTAGAAGGGCCCCCTGCCCCCAAGAACTCAACCTGATCAGGCTCAAGTCCCTCTGGGGCAGTTCCTTCTTCAGGATCTGCTTCACCTCCCTCTGGGGGTGAATCTGTGATCTGAGACAGAGGGGAAGGCACTGCCTTTACCCTACTGCTCCTCCTCTTGGGAAGCATCTGGTCCATTGTTCCAGGATCCAGAGCTGGTTCAGTGTCATGCATTCTTGCTTGTGACCTGGTCACAGCAAATACCTCTGCAGGGATGCCCAACATCTCAGCATGAGTCCATAACTCTACTTCAGACCAGGCTGAAGTCTCTAGATCATTGCCCAATAGACATTCGACAGGGAGGTCTGCACTGACTACAACCTTCTTGAGGCCAGTTACCCCTCCCCAGGAGAAATTCACAACTGCCAGACTATGGTTGGTCTTGACGTTGCTTGCATTGGTCACCTGGTACATTTCGCCCAGGATGATCTGTCCAGGGTCCACAAGATCCTCTGCCACCATGGTGACACTAGCACCTGTGTCCCAAAATGCCAAAGCCTGTTTGCCATTTATAACAGGCTGCTGTTTGTATTTGCCCAGATTACTGGGACTCACTAGGAAGGACATATTAAGGTCTCCCTCACAAATCAGCATTGCCTGCGTGGGCACTCTGACTAGGTCAGAGTCCACTTCAGAACCCAGGGTCAACCCTACTACACCCTTATTCTGAGTACCACCTCCACCAGTAGCTGAACTAGGGGGAACAGTTGCCTTAGGGACAGGAGTGGTGGTGGTTTGGTCTTTGGACTTGTTACAGTCAGAAGTCCAGTGCCCTTTCTGTTTACAGAATTTGCACCAGGGCTTCTTTTGGCCTTTTCCCTTGTTGGGTTGTGACTCCCCACCAGATGCAGATTTTTGGGGCCCTTGTGAAGACTTCTGGTCTTTTGACTTATCCCCACCTTTCTCAGAGCCCTTAGGATCTTGCTTCTTGGTGTCACCCCCTTGGTTCTGGGGTTTCTGCCTCACCCTGGTTCTGACCCACTTGTCTGCCTTCTTTCCCAATTCTTGGGGAGAGGTCAGATCCGAGTCCACCAGGTACTGAAGCAACAACTGGTTCTGGCAATTATTAAGGATCTGTTCTCTCATCATCAGATTATACAATCCCTTGAAATCAGTAACCCTACTGCCAACCAGCCAACCCTCCAGAGCCTTGGTTGCACAATCAACAAAGTCAGTCCAGTCCTGAGTCTGTGCCTTCTGGGTGTCTCTGAACTTTAACCTGTACTGTTCAGTGGTTAAGCCAAACCCATCTATCAGTGCACTCTTCAGGACTTCATAATCATCAGCATCCTCTTCTCTAACAGTGAGGAGCTTGTCTCTACCTTTATCTGAAAAGGAGAGCCACAAGATTGCTGCCCACTGCTTCTGGGGGACCTGCTGTACTCTACAGGCCCTCTCCATAGCAGTAATCCACTTGTGGATATCATCCCCACTCTGGTAGGGAGGAACAACCTTGCTCAGGTTCCTATGGTCTGGAATAGATTCTCTGCCTCTAGGGACACTGTTGCTGCCACCAAGGGGTTCTAACCACTCTCGTCTAGAAGCTCTCTGGATCTCCAGGGCTTCTCTATCCAGTGCCAACTGCTTGGTTCTGAGGGCAACTCTTGCTTCCTCATACTGCAGCAGTTTGCACATTCTTTCAGAGGAGGTCTCTCTTATGGGAAAGTATGAGTTCCTCTGGTGGACAAATTCTCTGCCAGAGTGATAAGAGTGCTCAGATTCCCTAGAAGGGGACCTATGCCTCTCATCCACTCTGTCAGTTCTCTTAGGGAGAATTCCTCTGTCCTTTTCAGGCCCCTTGAGGCCTGGCCCTTCAATCACAGAGTCCTGGTCATTCGGATTTTCATCGTCTGACCCAGATACTGTAATTGACCCACCCACTGATTCAGACCCATTAGCTCCTAGAGCCAATCTAAGATCATCTGCTGTCAGCAGATCTATCAGGTGTAGGGTTGAGGGACTCTGTCCTAGTCTCAGGTGTCTCTCAACACACATGGCTCTCAAGTCAGAGAAAGCCATGTCCTTATACTGAGGCTGAGTGGATCCACTGGTTCCACCCTTTAAGGACATTCTAGTGTTGTGCAGTGTTGTACTACCTACACTAGTTTGTGGCCTACTGATACTAGCTTGAGCTGTAGAAAGGGTGTGCTATCCCTTGGCACACAGCTCTAAGTTCAGTAGAACTTATCGATACTAAGCTTGACTTTATATGTACCTTAAGTACCTATAGTGGTTTTCAGTTAGTAATTCAAATAGAGATTTTCTGGTAAAACAATAGCAAGCTGGAATCCCACACGCTGCCCACCAATGTGAGAAGTTGGCCTGGTATATGCTGTTCACTAATTAAAGTGGACACCTTGCACCAGAACAATTAGACTCTTATGGTAGATAGGTTTAAGACAACCTTTATAGAAAGCTATCCTAGTGGTAGCTGTGGAGAGCAGCCTTCAGGCTAAGTCTTGAAGGAATGTAAAGCAGCTTGTTTTACCACACAATCTCTTGAATCACCAAATGAAAAGACATCACACAGGTATATATATCTAATATATATGTATTTATTAATAAACACTCTCTACTAATCTCTTTATGAGATTAGAGGACAGGAACATAATGTACAAGTCAAATATTATCAGGATAAGTTTAGCACAATTGAATATTACAATCTTAGTTTGCTAGACCTAGGTCTAGGGCATCTAGAATCGAGGGACCCCCAAGAACCACCCCAGGTAGTTGTAGGAGACCCACAGGGGACGGACGCGGTGACCTGGCACCGATGCGAATCCTGTACGAGTCTATGCACTCAGACACGATTGAGATATCAATGTTAAAGGTCCCTTGCGTGTTCGAGGCGAACACACCGATCGGTCCTTGTACGAGTTGAAGGACGCGGTTACAGATGGAATTGCAAGGGAGTTGGACGCGGTGTGTCTAACACAGACGCGAACCATGTACGAGTCAGTGCGATGGTCGCACTTGGAAAGTTAGAGTTTTAGGACACTTCGAGGGAAGCTACAAGCAAGTCACTTACAGGGTAAGTAGTTCTAGGGCCCACACCCACAGGAGCACCGTAGTGCTGAAGTTACCTCACCCAGGGGAGCCGGGTGCATAGGTGTTCTTTGGTGTCGGGTCGCGGCGTCGTTTTCAATGGGAGCCAGTGAAGACTTGCTGCTTGCGGCGACATGAGAAGTGTCCGGAGGAATCCAAGCCTGGATTAGAAAGATGGAAGACCTGAAAGCAGAGGGGACAGTGTTCAAAGTCACTTGGCAGTGACTCGGGGCAAGGAAGATGGATGCCCACCGTCGTCGCAAGATTCAGGTCATTCGTGGATGCCTTGATTCTTCAGCCACGAGGTCCAGGAGGCGTCGACGATGACCAGGAGCTGGATTCGGCGTGTCCCACAATGTCTGCAGCTTACTGCAGTGTTGGCAACTCGATTGGAGCCAACCAGCCTTGGTAACAGCAAGTCTTGGGGAAAGTGTGAAGAGACAATGGCGCAGACCAGCAAGGTCTGGGGGACTCACCCAGCGAGGGTAAGTCAGGGCAGGCCTGGAGCAACCAGGAGAGCCCTTTGGTTTCTTTAGAAAGTCTTCTGGGGACCCACAAGCCAGCTGGCAAGGGATCGCAAAGACGCCTCGGGAGGATTCACTCACAGGGGCCCACGGTCACTCGGGACGTGGTAGGCCTCTGATCTTAGGAGGAATTCTTGCTGGAGGCTGGGACCACACGTGGTCCAAAGCACAAGTACATGGAACGTTGTGAAGGGGTTGCACTTGACAATAGTGCACGGTACCCAGGGGTCACGGTTCCTCATTACTCTTGGGGTCCACTGGCCTCAGCTTTGCTGGGGACTCACGATGGCCTTTGGGAAGTCAGGAAATCTATTTCTTGGGCTGCAGGGACTTCGGACTCCGGCAGGAGCAGTGTAGTTTGCGACCGTCGTTTGTAGTTTTTGGTGCCTGCCAAGCAGGGGAGTCACTCCTTGACTCCAAGGGAGATTCTTCAGTCTTCCAAAGGTAGTGGAACGTCGAAGGTCCGGGGGATTCTTCTTGTAGAGCGTCGTCCAGGGAAATCTAGGGTGCAATGCACAGGTTCCCCCTCTTATACTAAAAGAAGGGGAGGGACTAGCTCTATGACCCTACCTATGGGAGGGTCAGGGGAGTGGGTGGCTACACCCACTTCCCTTTGTCCAGTTTCACGCCAGAGCAGGGACAGGTAGCCCCTGAGCCGGTTTGAACTGGCATATGCACAGAGGAGCCTTCTGCTCCCCAGTGCAGGACTTCAAAGCACTCTAAGAGTGCACCCACCCAGCCCCAATACACTAAACCCTGTCTGGGAGGTGGTCACACCCCCTTGGGACAGGATATCTATTGTTGGGCTTCCTCCACTGCGAGTGTTGGTCATCAGCAGGAGGGCAGCCCAGTGTCTGTGACTGGTGGCATCCATTTTGTGATGCCAGGGCTCTGCAGGATTCTACCGCGTTTCCACAGTAGGTACATGTCTATCCCTCTAGAAGGGTGGAATGCTACCCCCGCCGCCAGGACTGGCGGGGGGGTAGTATTCCAAGGTGTTTGACACCAAACACAACATGTTTCGATGCAGCCATTCCAAAGTTAGCATTTTACCGCGAGGATATAATGCACTTAAAAGTATATGGTTTAACCGCATCCACAAACAGCACCAGAGAATGGACTCTGAGAGCTGCAGAGGGGCCCTGCTCAGGCAGAGGCACCCCCTCACATAGAAGCCAAGCACCCTGCCCTCAGGATTGATAGGGCCTGCCCTAGGGGTGACTTATAGGGTTATATGTGTGTGTAGGAGAGATATAGGGAACCTATATCTCAGTGAGGGGTGCTAGCACTTCCTCACTCAGGCTGCCGTAACAGGCCTGTGGTGTCAGATTTAGTCTGCTTCCCAGGGGTGGCATAATACATGCTGCAGCCCCTGGTAGGCCTGTGAAGTACCTATGCCCTTGGAATCATAAGGTACCACAGTATCCAATCACTAGTGCACCTAGAGTGCACTCCAAATCATTTAGAGAGAACAGAGAGGCTGGGGCCCTGATTAGCAGGGTCCCAGCCTGACTATAGCCAGAAACCAGTGTAAACATCAGAAAAAAAGTGGGGGCAAAATAAGAGGCAGATCCTACTCTCCTACACCTCCTGCCTGAAGTCTCAGGGATACAAGACTTCACCCCTAGCTCCCCTCCTGAATTCCCTTGCTGGGAATTGAAGTGCCTACTGCTGTTGGGCCTTATGAGAGACTGCGTGTCGCTGGGCGCTGAAAGCGCGATGCAACGAAGAGGAAGCGTGTCGCCGCTGCAGCAGCTGTCGTCGCATCGCAGAGTAAGCGCCCCGCCGCTGCACCTCGCATCACCGGAGAAGCGTGCCGCTGCCACAGAGGACGCCAGCGCATCACCAGAGAATCGTGTCACAGGGCCTGTCGCGGTTCAGAAGATCGCCGAGTCGCCGCACGGCTGTTGGGCGTGCACGCATCCCGTCTACAGTGTTGCACCGTAAGCAAGACGCCATTTTCTCGCATTGCACCGGATCATCATCGCATCGGAACCGGGCCGCAGTAAGAAACCGACGCATCCTCCTTTCTGCGTGTAAGGAATCGAAGCATCACCTTCCCTGTGACCCTTTTGTTTGTTTTGCGTTACGCATCCAAAGGTACATTGAGAGTAAAGTGTCGCATTTATTATCTTTATTGAACTGAGCTATTTTCTACCATTTGACAGTCATATTTTTCGTATTGTATTGTGGATTTTTGTCGTTTTGGGTCTTGTGTAAAGTCTATAAAAATACTTATTTTTATACTACAACCTGTGTGGTGTCCATCTGTAGTGTTGTCACTGGGTTACTGTATGTGTTCACAAATGCTTTACACACTGCCTCTGAGATAAGCCTGCCTGCTCGTTCCAAGCTACCAAGGGGGTGAGCAAGGGTTATTTTAGTAGTGTATCCCCCTTATCCTGACTAGAAGCAAGGGTCCCTATTTGGACAAAGGTACCTACCTCTGCCAACTAGAGACCCCCAGTTCTAACATTGGTGGTCAGCGGTGAGGATTCTGGACTTGCATTTGTGACTCATATACAGTAATTGGTGTACACTACTAGTGAGTGCAGACCAAACGCAACCACATACTATTTTTCTCTGTTCCCCTTTGGACTTTGGTTATTGGAACTCTGGTTAGTTGTTGCACCTGTTGGGCCTTGTCGCAAAATGGAAGTCAACTTTTGGCACCTGAATATCTACAAGATAAGGGAACTAAAAGTATTTTGCAAGGAGAGGGGGCTACCTGTGAAGAGGAGATCCACAAGGCAGGATCTTGAGGCAGCCCTGCATAGCTATGAGGTGCTACGCTGGGAAGCAACACTAGCAGATGACTCTGAGGAGGAATCTGAGGGGGAGGATCCCCAGCCGAATACCAAGAGGGCAGTGGCCCTGAGGAGGAAACATTTTGGGAAAGATTGGCTCGTGAAGAGAGGAATCGGATTTGTGCTCGTAACCGGAAGCTGAGGCAGCTAGACCAGGAGTGCGAGGAGATAGAGCGAGCCTTAGCTGAAAAAGAAATGTGTGTAGCTCAGGAAGTGAGCTTGGCTGAGTTGGAGGTGGAGTCCAGCTCAGATGGTGGCAGCAAAATTATGTTATCTAGTGCTGAGGGAGTAGTACACACACCCAGAGATGTGGCGCCTGACTTGAAGGAGGGGGTTAATATACACCAGGAGGTTCAAGGATATGAGGTAGCTCCAGTGGTGCGCAGTGTCCCTGAGGTGGATTGGGGAACTGGCACAGGGGTCATAGTCCTAGTGGTGGGAGGGGCACTCTACTGACTCTAGATGGGAGGTGCAGGGAGAGGGGTGCCCCCATGGTTGAAATCCTGGTGTGTGAGTGTGAAGACCGCCCAGAAGAGTGTGGGTTGAGTGACAGAGACAGTCAGATACTGTCTTGCCCATCTCAGGAGAGTGGTGTGGGTACGTGTGCAAGGCACTGGATGGTGAGGTGAAGGATAGTTTGGTTAACACCTGTGTGGGGCTGTGTGATCCAATTGTGGGAGAGCATATTGTAAGTCCCTGTTTTCCAGAGCTATGCCAACGCCTGGTGGAAAGTGAGTTCTCTGACCCCAGGAGCTCACACTGGAGGCAGACCTCTGGCTGCGTGTTAGAGGATCTGAAGAGTCATTTGGGAGTGATCCTAAAAGGAGTGGCTCAAGTATCTTCCAGACCTGCATGGGGGAAGAGGTTCAGAGTAGCCCAGCTAGGTCCCAGTGTAGTGGGAGGGGTGTAGGGGCTCACTTCCTGTCTCTGCAGAGAAGGAGTGAGTGTGGGACTGCGTGTCTCAAGGTGCCCGAAACCCAGTCTGAGGGCCTGGAGGGTTCCTTAAGGGAACACCAGGCTGGGGGCCTAGGCTGGACTGGTAGGCCCTTTGAGGGGGATCTCCAAGTGTCAGGAGAACCTGGAGCGTCTGTAAACGGAGCTCCAGTGGTTCTGGTGTCTGGCGGTGCAGCTCCAGTTGAGAGGGTGCAGAAGTCCAGATTGAGGGGTGAGAGGGGGATGTGTTCCCCAGTGGGAAAGCCAGTGGGTCAGGGGCCAGCCAGAAGGGCTGAGCCTCCTAGGAGTGACCATGGTGACACCACTTCTGTTTTGGGGGGTCTTCACACACTGTCAGGTGGACAGAGGTCAGGAGATCAGCGCCAGGCAGACTGTCACACAACACATGAGAGATGTGTTACCCTCTGGGGGGGCATGCGTGCTCCCCAGGAAGTCCTGGTGCGCCAGGCAGATTCTTACACAACTCTAGAGGAGTGTGTTTCCCTTGGGGGTGTTGGTGTACTCCTCCCGGAAGTCCTAGGTTGCCAGGCACAGGTCCAGCCTAAGGGTACAGACCGTAGGTTGGAGGGCCAGGTTCAGGGTGTCCCCCTTGACCTGGAGAAGGGGCAGCTGCTTACAGTGCCCCTACCAGTTTGTCTTCTGGGGGCACCGCTCCAGGTGGGAGGGTGCAGGGCCCCAGTAAGGGGAGAGGACAGCCTCACCCCTGACCTCTGCCCAGTCTAAGGGTACAGACCCTATGCTGGGATCACAGTTACAGGATAGAACCCCTGAACTGGTGGGCAAATTGTGCAGGACGCCTGCCACAGGTGCCCTGACAATTCTGGAAGGGGTACCGCTCCAGGTGGGAGGGTGCAGAGCCCCGAGGAGGAGGACAGGGTGTGGGAAAGCCCACCCCAGTCTCCAGTCCAGCCGCCGGGTACAGGCCCGGGGCTGGTGGGTCAGTGTCAGGATGTAATACCTGACCTGACAGGAGGAGAGAGTGGACAAAGGGTGCCAGGCACCTGGGGCTACTGCCCCTCGCTCTCTGACGCCACAGAGGTTTGAGAGCCCTGAGAGGCATAAGGCCTGGGTCTCATCACTGACCGCTGTCAGTGACCGCTGTGGCTTACTGTCTGACTGTTGGGACACACCTGTGAGCAAGCTAAGGTTAGGTGCTGCACAGATGGTGTCCACAGGTGAGGAGAAGGGTTCCACATGGGTTAGCTTGGTGGGCCCTGAGAGTATGGACAGAGGGATCCAGATAGGTTCAGATTGGCGTAGAACTGGAATATGCCCCTGCTGTTGCGGGCCAGGGTCCAGGTTCTTTCGCCCAAAGCAGGGAAGCCCGTCAAGGTAGTGATTGGTCTACCCTGCGTTTTGGCTGGAAGGGGGTTGTGTTGGACTTGGCCCTTTTTCAGGGTCATCCCTGAACTTTTGCCTTCCTCCTGTATTCTTTCTGACCTGTTTTTGTTGGTTTTATGACTCTGGGCACTTTACCACTGCTGATCAGTGCTAAAGTGCATATGCTCTCCCTGTAAAGTGATGTAATGGATTAGTGACTCCATGATTGGGTTATTTGATTTACTTGTCAGACCCTAGTACAGTGCACCGTGTGTGCCCAGGGCCTGTAAATCAAATGCTGCTGGTGGGCTTGCAGCACTGGTTGTGCCACCCACTAGAGCAGCTTGTAAACTGTGGCTCAGGCCTGCCATTGCAGAGCCTGTGTGCAGCCTGGGGCTGCCATGCCGACTTGGCAAGTGCACACACTTGCCAGTCCCCAAACCTTCCCTTTTCTGCATGTTAGTCACCCCTAAAGTAGGCCTGCGGGCAGGGTGCATTGTATGTAAGAGGTAGGACATGCCCTGATGTGTGTGGCATGTCCTGATAGTGAATTACAGTCAATTTCGTTTTCACTATTGCAAAGCTACCTGTCCCCATAGGCCAGAATGGGCAGTTTGATTATAACACCTTATAATCCTAACTGACCCAGGGAACATGGTAGAAAAACGAATTTAGTATGCCTGAACTCAGAAAGATAAAATACATCTTTTAGTGAAGTTGGTTTTAACATTCTGTGTTTGAAAATACCACTTTTAGAAAGTAGGTATTTTCTTGCCTAACCATCCAGCCTGCCTCTGCTAGCTTGTGTATTGTATGTCTGGGTTTGTGAGTGACAGGGGCTGGGGGACTCCAGGAGACAGGGTGAGTCAGCACTAGGCTGAATAGACCTATCTGCATGAGGAGTGGTGGGAGAAGTAGCACCTGGGCCTGAATAGGGCTGTGCCTGCCTTCCACAATGCTGGCTCCACCTCCTGTGGTGTGTCTGATGACCCTGGCCCACACTGACAAAGGAAGAAGTTGTGCACTGGCAGAATGCACCCAGAACTGGTTTGGACTAGGTACAGGACCCTCTGCCTTCAGAGGACAAAGGATTTACTAGTATAAATATTGGGACTCAGAACCCAAGATTTTAGATCACTTCTGGGAATCAAGACAAACCTTTGCTGAGTAGAAGAACCAGGAAGCTGAAGGAAGAGACTACCCCTATGCTGCGTGTTGTTGGGGTTGGCCTGCAGTGGTTACTTTATTGCCAAAGAAAGGAGAAAAGGACTGAGTGTGCTTTCATCATCTTGAAGAAGATCTCCAAGGGCTTGAACATTGAGCTTGCCTCCTGCCTGAAGTCTCAGGGATACAAGACTTCACCCCAGCTCCCCTCCTGAATTCCCTTGCTGGGAATTGAAGTGCCTACTGATGTTGGTCCTTCTGAGAGACTGCGTGTCGCTGGGAGCTGGAAGCGCGACGCAACGAAGAGGAAGCGTGTCGCCGCCGCAGCAGCTGTCGTCGCATCGCAGAGTAAGCGTGCCGCCACTGTCGCATCACCGAAGCACCCCGCATCACCGGAGAAGCGTGCCGCCGCAGCAATTGTCGTCGCATCACAGGAGAAGCGTGCCGCCACCACAGAGGATGCCGGCGCATCACCGGAGAAGCGTGTCACAGGGCCTGTCACGGCTCAGAAGATCGCCGAGTCGTCGCACGGCCGTCGGGCGTTCACGCAGCCCGTCTACAGTGTTGCACCGTAAGCAAGACGCCATTTTCTCGCATTTCACCGGATCATCATCACATCGGAACCGGGCCGCAGTAAGAAACCGACGCATCCTCCTTTCTGCATGTAAGGAATCGAAGCATCACCTTCCCTGCAACCCTTTTGTTTGTTTTGCGTAACGCATCCAAAGGTACATTGAGAGTAAAGTGTTGCATTTATCTTCTTTATTGAACTGAGCTATTTTCTACCATTTGACAGTCATATTTTTCATATTGTATTGTGGATTTTTGTCGTTTTGGGTCTTGTGTTAAGTCTATATAAAAATACTTATTTTTATACTACAACCTGTGTGGTGTCCATCTGTAGTGTTGTCACTGGGTTGTCGTATGTGTTCACAAATGCTTTACACACTGCCTCTGAGATAAGCCTGCCTGCTCGTTCCAAGCTACCAAGGGGGTGAGCAAGGGTTATTTTAGTAGTGTATCCCCCTTATCCTGACTAGAAGCAAGGGTCCCTATTTGGACAAAGGTACCTACCTCTGCCAACTAGAGACCCCCAGTTCTAACATTGGTGGTCAGCGGTGAGGATTCTGGACTTGCATTTGTGACTCATATACAGTAATTGGTGTACACTACTAGTGAGTGCAGACCAAACGCAGCCACATACTATTTTTCCCTGTTCCCCTTTGGACTTTGGTTATTGGAACTCTGGTTAGTTGTTGCACGTGTTGGGCCTTGTCGCAAAATGGAAGTCAACTTTTGGCACCTGAATATCTACAAGATAAGGGAACTAAAAGTATTTTGCAAGGAGAGGGGGCTACCTGTGAAGAGGAGATCCACAAGGCAGGATCTTGAGGCAGCCCTGCATAGCTATGAGGTGCTACGCTGGGAAGCAACACTAGCAGATGACTCTGAGGAGGAATCTGAGGGGAGGATCCCCAGCCGAATACCAAGAGGGCAGTGGCCCTGAGGAGGAAACATTTTGGGAAAGATTGGCTCGTGAAGAGAGGAATCGGATTCGTGCTCAGTAATCGGAAGCTGAGGCAGCTAGACCAGGAGTGCGAGGAGATAGAGCGAGCCTTAGCTGAAAAAGAAATGTGTGTAGCTCAGGAAGTGAGCTTGGCTGAGTTGGAGGTGGAGTCCAGCTCAGATGGTGGCAGCAAAATTATGTTATCTAGTGCTGAGGGAGTAGTACACACACCCAGAGATGTGGCGCCTGACTTGAAGGAGGGGGTTAATATACACCAGGAGGTTCAAGGATATGAGGTAGCTCCAGTGGTGCGCAGTGTCCCTGAGGTGGATTGGGGAACTGGCACAGGGGTTCATAGTCCTAGTGGTGGGAGGGGCACTCTACTGACTCTAGATGGGAGGTGCAGGGAGAGGGGTTCCCCCATGGTTGAAATCCTGGTGTGTGAGTGTGAAGACCGCCCAGAAGAGTGTGGGTTGAGTGACAGAGACAGTCAGATACTGTCTTGCCCATCTCAGGAGAGTGGTGTGGGGTACGTGTGCAAGGCACTGGATGGTGAGGTGAAGGATAGTTTGGTTAACACCTGTGTGGGGCTGTGTGATCCAATTGTGGGAGAGCATATTGTAAGTCCCTGTTTTCCAGAGCTATGCCAACGCCTGGTGGAAAGTGAGTTCTCTGACCCCAGGGAGCTCACACTGGAGGCAGACCTCTGGCTGCGTGTTAGAGGATCTGAAGAGGCATTTGGGAGTGATCCTAAAAGGAGTGGCTCAAGTATCTTCCAGACCTGCGTGGGGGAAGAGGTTCAGAGTAGCCCAGCTAGGTCCCAGTGTAGTGGGAGGGGTGTAGGGGCTCACTTCCTGTCTCTGCAGAGAAGGAGTGAGTGTGGGACTGCGTGTCTCAAGGTGCCCGAAACCCAGTCTCAGGGCCTGGAGGGTTCCTTAAGGGAACACCAGGCTGGGGGCCTAGGCTGGACTGGTAGGCCCTTTGAGGGGGATCTCCAAGTGTCAGGAGAACCTGGAGCATCTGTAAACGGAGCTCCAGTGGTTCTGGTGTCTGGCGGTGCAGCTCCAGTTGAGAGGGTGCAGAAGTCCAGATTGAGGGGTGAGAGGGGGATGTGTTCCCCAATGGGAAAGCCAGTGGGTCAGGGGCCAGCCAGAAGGGCTGAGCCTCCTAGGAGTGACCATGGTGACACCACTTCTGTTTTGGGGGGTCTTCACACACTGTCAGGTGGACAGAGGTCGGGAGATCAGCGCCAGGCAGACTGTCACACAACACATGAGAGATGTGTTACCCTCTGGGGGGGCATGCGTGCTCCCCAGGAAGTCCTGGTGCGCCAGGCAGATTCTTACACAACTCTAGAGGAGTGTGTTTCCCTTGGGGGTGTTGGTGTACCCTCCCGGAAGTCCTAGGTTGCCAGGCACAGGTCCAGCCTAAGGGTACAGACTGTAGGTTGGAGGGCCAGGTTCAGGGTGTCCCCCCTGACCTGGAGAAGGGGCAGCTGCTAACAGTGCCCCTACCAGTTTGTCTTCTGGGGGCACCGCTCCAGGTGGGAGGGTGCAGGGCCCCAGTAAGGGGGGCGGGGAGAGGACAGCCTCACCCCTGACCTCTGCCCAGTCTAAGGGTACAGACCCTATGCTGGGATCACAGTTACAGGATAGAACCCCTGAACTGGTGGGCAAATTGTGCAGGACGCCTGCCACAGGTGCCCTGACAATTCTGGAAGGGGGTACCGCTCCAGGTGGGAGGGTGCAGAGCCCCGAGGAGGAGGACAGGGTGTGGGAAAGCCCACCCCAGTCTCCAGTCCAGCCGCCGGGTACAGGCCCGGGGCTGGTGGGTCAGTGTCAGGATGTAATACCTGACCTGACAGGAGGGAGAGTGGACAAAGGGTGCCAGGCACTTGGGGCTACTGCCCCCCCGCTCTCTGACGCCACAGAGGTTTGAGAGCCCTGAGAGGCATAAGGCCTGGGTCTCATCACTGACCGCTGTCAGTGACCGCTGTGGCTTACTGTCTGTCTGTTGGGACACACCTGTGAGCAAGCTAAGGTTAGGTGCTGCACAGATGGTGTCCACAGGTGAGGAGAAGGGTTCCACATGGGTTAGCTTGGTGGGCCCTGAGAGTATGGACAGAGGGATCCAGATAGGTTCAGATTGGCGTAGAACTGGAATATGCCCCTGCTGTTGCGGGCCAGGGTCCAGGTTCTTTCGCCCAAAGCAGGGAAGCCCGTCAAGGTAGTGATTGGTCTACTCCTGCGTTTTGGCTGGAAGGGGTTGTGTTGGACTTGGCCCTTTTTCAGGGTCATCCCTGAACTTTTGCCTTCCTCCTGTATTCTTTCTGACCTGTTTTTGTTGGTTTTATGACTCTGGGCACTTTACCACTGCTGATCAGTGCTAAAGTGCATATGCTCTCCCTGTAAAGTGATGTAATGGATTAGTGACTCCATGATTGGGTTATTTGATTTACTTGTCAGACCCTAGTACAGTGCACCGTGTGTGCCCAGGGCCTGTAAATCAAATGCTGCTGGTGGGCTTGCAGCACTGGTTGTGCCACCCACCAGAGCAGCTTGTAAACTGTGGCTCAGGCCTGCCATTGCAGAGCCTGTGTGCAGCCTGGGGCTGCCATGTCGACTTGGCAAGTGCACACACTTGCCAGTCCCCAAACCTTCCCTTTTCTGCATGTTAGTCACCCCTAAAGTAGGCCTGCGGGCAGGGTGCATTGTATGTAAGAGGTAGGACATGCCCTGATGTGTGTGGCATGTCCTGATAGTGAATTACAGTCAATTTCGTTTTTCACTATTGCAAAGCTACCTGTCCCCATAGGCCAGAATGGGCAGTTTGATTATAACACCTTATAATCCTAACTGACCCAGGGAACATGGTAGAACAACGAATTTAGTATGCCTGAACTCAGAAAGATAAAATACATCTTTTAGTGAAGTTGGTTTTAACATTCTGTGTTTGAAAATACCACTTTTAGAAAGTAGGTATTTTCTTGCCTAACCATCCAGCCTGCCTCTGCTAGCTGGTGTATTGTATGTCTGGGTTTGTGAGTGACAGGGGCTGGGGGACTCCAGGAGACAGGGTGAGTCAGCACTAGGCTGAATAGACCCATCTGCATGAGGAGTGGTGGGAGAAGTAGCACCTGGGCCTGAATAGGGCTGTGCCTGCCTTCCACAATGCTGGCTCCACCTCCTGTGGTGTGTCTGATGACCCTGGCCCACACTGACAAAGGGAAGAAGTTGTGCACTGGCAAAATGCACCCAGAACTGGTTTGGACTAGGTACAGGACCCTCTGCCTTCAGAGGACAAAGGATTTACTAGTATAAATATTGGGACTCAGAACCCAAGATTTTAGATCACTTCTGGGAATCAAGACAAACCTTTGCTGAGTAGAAGAACCAGGAAGCTGAAGGAAGAGACTACCCCTATGCTGCGTGTTGTTGGGGTTGGCCTGCAGTGGTTACTTTATTGCCAAAGAAAGGAGAAAAGGACTGAGTGTGCTTTCATCATCTTGAAGAAGATCTCCAAGGGCTTGAACATTGAGCTTGCCTCCTGCCTGAAGTCTCAGGGATACAAGACTTCACCCCAGCTCCCTCCTGAATTCCCTTGCTGGGAATTGAAGTGCCTACTGCTGTTGGTCCTTCTGAGAGACTGCGTGTCGCTGGGAGCTGGAAGCGCGACGCAACGAAGAGGAAGCGTGTCGCCGCCGCAGCAGCTGTCGTCGCATCGCAGAGGAAGCGTGCCGCCGCTGTCGCATCACCGAAGCACCCCGCATCACCGGAGAAGCGTGCCGCCGCAGCAATTGTCGTCGCATCACCGGAGAAGCGTGCCGCCACCACAGAGGATGCCGGCGCATCACCGGAGAAGCGTGTCACAGGGCCTGTCACGGCTCGGAAGATCGCCGAGTCGTCGCACGGCCGACGGGCGTTCACGCAGCCCGTCTACAGTGTTGCACCGTAAGCAAGACGCCATTTTCTCGCATTTCACCGGATCATCATCACATCGGAACCGGGCCGCAGTAAGAAACCGACGCATCCTCCTTTCTGCGTGTAAGGAATCGAAGCATCACCTTCCCTGCAACCCTTTTGTTTGTTTTGCGTAACGCATCCAAAGGTACATTGAGAGTAAAGTGTTGCATTTATCTTCTTTATTGAACTGAGCTATTTTCTACCATTTGACAGTCATATTTTTCGTATTGTATTGTGGATTTTTGTCGTTTTGGGTCTTGTGTTAAGTCTATATAAAAATACTTATTTTTATACTACAACCTGTGTGGTGTCCATCTGTAGTGTTGTCACTGGGTTACTGTATGTGAGAAGTTGGCCTGGCATATGCTGTCCACTAATTATAGTGGGCACCTTGCACCAGTCCAAATCGACTCTTATGGTAGGTAGGTTAAAGACAACCTTATTGAAAGCTATCCTAGTGGTAGCTGTGGAGAGCAGCCTTCAGGCTAAGTCTTGAAGGAATGTAAAGCAGCTTGTTTTACCAGTCTATAATCTCTTGAGTGACCAAATGAAAGAGCACCACACCAGGTATATATTCAAAATATATGTATTTATTACTAAACACACCCCTCTAGTCTCTTTATGAGGCTAGAGTTCGAAGTACATAGGTTATAAGATCTTAAGTCACAGTAATAGCACAAATACACGTTTGGGCCCTAGGGGCGTACCAAACCATATACCAATAAAGTGGTATGCGAACCACGACTGAACTAGACACTAGGCCTAGAGCCTCTAGAAGTGCTTGGACCACAAGGAACCACCCAAGGTAGTGACACAGGGGACCCACGGGAGACGCGTGCAGTGTAAATACACAACCGCGATACGCCGTTAACTTCTATGGAGAAAGTCGGGATCGGGAAAATAGAGGAAAGGGACACTTAAAAGAGGACTAGGACAAAACCCTTTGAGATCTAGGACTTTGAAGAGTCTCTACCCACGGGAGCACCGGAGTACTCGTGTTACCTCACCCAGGGAAGCCGGGTGCATAGGTGCCTTTCGGGGTCGGGTTTCGTCGTCGTTTCGTATGGCGATCTGCTGCAAAGTGCTGCTGGCGACCAGGAGAAAAGTGTCCGGGTGGATCCAAGAGTGGATCGGAGTTCTGAAGAACCTGAAAGCAGAGGGGACAGAGTCTGGGTCACTAGCCAGTGACCAGGGAGGCGATGGACAGATGCCCACCGATGTCGAGTGCTTCAGGTTCGTTGACGGTCGTCTTGACTCTTCAGCCACGAGGTCCGGGAGGCATTGTCGGCGACCAGGAGCAGGATTCGGGCTGTTGCTTGATGTCTGTCGAGTGCAGAGGTGTCGGCGACCAGATTGGACCCAACAAGCCTTGGCAACGGCAAGTCTCGAGTAAGATGTAGATCGTCGATGATGCAGACCAGCAAGGTCTGGGGAACTCACCCAGCGAGGGTAAGTGAGGGCAGGCCTGGTGCAACCAGACTGCCAAGTAAAGAAAAGATTGGCCTTCGTTAAGGGCTACTAGCCAACGGGCTAGCGACCGCGAAGGAGCCTCGTGACGCCGCACGTGGAGCTGGCTTACAGGACACTCGTGGAGTGGGGGCCAGTGATCTTCGGTGCAGGTGGTGCTGGAGGCTAGGGCTACTCGGAGCCCAAAGCACGACTTCTTGGGAGACCCAGAAGATGGTGCACTTGCAAGTGTGCTCGGTGTCCAGGGGTCACGGTCTCAAGTCACCCACGATAGCCACGGGCCTCAGCTTTGCTGGGGACTCAGGGTAGCCTCGGGGAAGTCTGAGAATCCACCTCTGGTGATGCGATGACTTCGGCGTCCGACAGGAGCTTCAGTAATGCGAACTGGACAGATGCTTCTTTGGTGCCTGCCAAGCAGGGGAGTCACTCCTTGACCCCAAGGGAGATTCTTCAGTCCTCTAATCGTGAGTAGAGCGTCGAAGGTCCAGGATTCAGTTTCAGAGTTTCGTCCAGGTATAATCTAAAGTCCTAAGGACTGGGTTCCTACCTTTATTCTAAAAATAGGGATGGACTTCTCTGTGGCCCCACCTATGGGTGGGTCAGGGCAGAGGGGTGGCTACACCCCTTTCCCTTTGTCCAGTTCGCGCCAAAGCAGGGGCTGCAAGCCCCTGATCCGGTTTGAACTGGGGTATGCACAGGGACACCAAATGTGCCCCCAGTGCAGGACTTCAAAGCACCCGAAAGTGCTCCCGCCCAGCCCCAATACACATTGTCCTGTCTGGGGAGGTGGTCACACCTCCCTGGGACAGGAAACCTATTGTCCAGGCCTCCCCTGCCGGAGTTTCGTCCAGCAGCAGGAGGCCAGACTCGTGTCTGTGGCAGCAGCATCCATTTTGTGATGCCAGGGCTCTGGAAAGAAGTTACCGGACTCGTCAGAGTTAACATGCCTTTCCCTCTAGAAGGGTGGAATGCTACCCCCGCCGCCAGGATTGGCGGGGGGTAGTATTCCAAGATGTTTGACACCAAACACGACATGTTTAGGTGCAGCCATTCCATAGTTAGCATTTTACCGCGAGGATATAATGCGTTTAAGAGTATATGGTCAGGCTGCACTACAAACAGCATCAGAGATGGTCTCCGAACGCTGCAGAGGGGCCCTGCTCATGCAGGGGCACCCTCTCACATAGGAACCATGCACTCTGCCTTTAGGATTGATAAGGCCTGCCTTAGGAGTGACTTATAGGTTTATATGTGTGTATGCATTTAGTGATATAGGTAACCTATACCACAGTAAGGGGTGCATGCACCACCTTACCCAGGCTGCAGTAGCAGACCTGTGGTGTCAGTTTGGATGGCCTTCCAGGGGTGGCATAATACATGCTGCAGCCCCTGGCAGGCCTCTGAGGTACCTATGCCCTTGGTACATAGTATACCATATACTAGGGACTTACAAGGGCACTCCAGATCCCAATCAGTGATGTGCCTAAGGCACATGGAGACCCTTTTAAAGAGGAAACAGCTAGGCTGGGGTTCTGAATAGCAGGGCCCCAGCCAGACTAATGTCGAAAACCAGTGAAGCATCAGCAAAAAGTGGGGGTACCCATGTGAAGCAGATCCTACTCTCCTACACAACCCCTCCCAAACGTAGGGACATTAAACTAACCTTGCCCAGTTAAGTCTTCATGTTCTAAGTGGAAATACCTAGAGAGTCCATCTGCATTCGCATGGTTACTCCCAGGCCTATATTCCACTGTAAAGTCCATCCCCTGTAGGGAAATGGACCACCTAAGCAGTTTGGGGTTTTCACCCTTCATTTGTTTTAGCCATAAGAGGGGCTTATGGTCTGTCTGAACCAGGAAGTGTGTACCAAACAAGTATGGCCTCAACTTCTTCAGAGCCCAGACCACAGCAAAGGCCTCCCTCTCTATGGCTGACCAACGTTTCTCTCTAGGGGTCAGCCTTCTGCTAATAAAAGCTACTGGCTGATCCTGACCTTCTTCATTCAATTGTGACAGTACAGCCCCTACCCCCAATTCAGATGCATCTGTTTGAACAATGAACTTCTTGGAGTAATCAGGACTCTGCAGAATTGGAGCAGTGCACATGGCCTGCTTGAGGTCATCAAATGCCTTTTGACAGCTAGCTGTCCACTGAACCTTTTGGGCATTTTCTTAGAAGTTAAGTCATTCAAGGGTGTCACTATTGATCCATACCCCTTGACAAATCTCCTATAGTACCCAGTCAGGCCTAAGAAGGCTCTCACCTGAGTCTGGGTAGTGGGAGCAGTCCAGTCCATGATGGTCTGGATCTTGCTCTGCAAAGGTTGAACCTGGCCTCCACCCACAAGGTGGCCCAGGTACACAACCTGACTCTGCCCTATCTGGCACTTAGTGGCCTTGATAGTCAGGCCTGCCTTTTGCAGGGCCTGTAAAACATTCCTGAGGTGGACCAGGTGATCCTCCCAGGTGGAGCTAAAGACAGCAATATCATCTAGATAAGCTGCACTATAGGCTTCCAGTCCTGTGAGAACTGTGTTCACCAACCTCTGGAAAGTGGCAGGTGCATTTTTCAGACCAAAGGGCATTACCACAAATTGATAATGCCCACTAGGGGTTGAAAATGCTGTTTTGGGCTTTGCAGTATCAGCTAGTCTGATCTGCCAGTAGCCAGCTGTTAGGTCAAATGTGCTGAGATATTTGGCAGAGGCCAAAGTATCTATGAGCTCATCTGCCCTGGGTATTGGATGGGCATCAGTCCTAGTGACTGCATTGAGACCCCTGTAGTCTACACAAAACCTCATCTCTCTTTTCCCACCACTGGTGTGAGGTTTAGGTACTAGGACTACTGGACTAGCCCAAGGGCTATCTGAGGGCTCAATTACTCCCAATTCCAACATTTTCTGGACTTCAGTCCTGATACAGTCCCTGACATGGTCAGGTTGCCTATAAATCTTGTTTTTAATAGGCAGACTGTCCCCAGTGTCCACTTCATGAGTGCACCAGGTGGTCTGACTGGGTGTCAGTGAAAACATATGTCTAAACTGATTGAGGACTTGCCTGCAATCAGTTTGTTGCTGGGTAGTGAGGCTGCCTGCCAAGGCTACACCATCAACTGACCCATCGTCAGGGTTCTGTGAGAGCAGGTCAGGGAGTGGGTCACTCTCTTCCTCCTGCCCTTCATCAGTAGCCATGAGCAAGCCCATGTCTGCCCTGTCCACATATGGCTTTAGTCTGTTGACATGGAGAACCCTTTGGGGACTCCTGGGTGTTCCCAGGTCCACTAAGTAAGTGACCTCACCCTTCTGCTCAACAATAGTGTGGGGTCCACTCCATTTGTCTTGGAGAGCTGCTGGGGCCACTGGCTCCAACACCCACACCTTCTGTCCTGGCTGGTAAACAGTCAGAACAGCCTTTGGTCATGCCAGGCCTTCTGAAGTTCCTGGCTAGCCTCAAGGTTTTTGGTTGCCTTTTTCATGTACTCAGCCATCCTGGAGCGGAGACCAAGTACATAGTCCACTATATCTTGCTTTGGGGGCTTGAGAGGTAACTCCCATCCTTCCTTCACCAAGCACAGTGGACCCCTCACAGGGTGGCCAAACAGAAGTTCAAAAGGGCTGTAACCAACCCCCTTCTGAGGCACCTCCCTATATGCGAATAAAAGGCAGGGCAAGAGTATGTCCCATCTACGCCTAAGCTTTTCTGGGAGCCCTTTAATCATGCCCTTCAAGGTTTTGTTGAATCTCTCAACTAAACCATTGCATTGTGGGTGATAGGGTGTGGTGAACTTATAAGTAACTCCACACTCCTTCCACATTGCTTTTAAGTACCCAGACATGAAGTTAGCATCCCTGTCTGATACTGCCTCCTTAGGAAAGCCCACTCTTGAGAAGATTCCCAGGAGGGCCCTTGCCACCACAGGTGCTGTAGTGGTCCTAAGGGGAATAGCTTCTGGGTACCTGGTGGCATGATCCACTACCACCAGGATAAACCTGTGCCCAGAGGCTGTTTGGGGATCCATGGGACCAACAATGTCAATCCCTACCCTCTCAAAGGGCACCCCCACCACAGGTAGTGGTATCAGGGGGCCTTTGTAGTGCCACCTGCTTTGCCACTGGCTTGGCAGGTTACACAGGAGCGACAAAACTCCTTACTGTCTTCAGACATGTGGGGCCAGTGAAAGTGAGGGACAATTCTGTCCCAAGTCTTGTTCTGGCCCAGGTGTCCTGCTAAGGGAATATCATGGGCTAGGGTCAATAGGAAGCCCCTGAACTTCAAAGGTATTACCAACCTCCTGGTAGCACCAGGCTTGGGGTCTCTACTCTCTGAGTACAGGAGTCCATCATCCCAATACACTGTATGGGGACCACTAGCTTTCCCAGCAGCCTCAGCAGCAGCTTGCTGTCTGAGGGGTTCAAGGGAGGGGCAGCTCTGCTGCTCCTGGCTCAGATCTGCCCTAGAAGGTCCCCCTGTCCCCAAGAACTCAACCTGGTCAGGTTCAAGTTCCTCTGGGACAGTTCCTTCTTCAGGGCTGAGATCATCCCCCTCAAGGGACTGATCTTCCTCCTGAGCCAAGGGGAAGGCACTGCCTTAACCCTACTACTCCTCCTCTTGGAAGGCACTTGGTCCATTCTTCCAGAATCCAAGGCCTGTTCAGTGCTAGACATTTTGGCTTGTGACCTGGTCACAGCAAACACATCTGCAGGGATCCCCAGCATTTCTGCATGGGTCCTGAGCTCCACTTCTGCCCAAGCAGAAGTCTCTAAGTCATTGCCAAGCAAGCATTCGACTGGTAGGTTTGCACTTACCACAACCTTCTTAAGGCCAGTTACCCCTCCCCAGGAGAAGTTAACAACTGCCAGAGTATGGTCTGTTCTGACATTGCTAGCATTGGTCACTTGGTACATCTCACCAAGCATAACTTGCCCAGGTAGCACAAGGTCTTGTGTCACCATTGTGACACTTGCCCCTGTGTCCCTAAATGCCAAAGCCTCTCGTCCATTGATTAAAGGCTGTTGTCTGTACTTGCCCAGATTACTGGGACTCATAGAGGAGGGCACATCCATGCCTCCATCACAGACTAACACAGCCTGAGTCAGTTCTCTAACTAGGTCAGAGCCCAACTCAGTTCCCAGGGTGAACCCTACTAAACCCTTTGCTGGAGCACTTCCACCAACTGTACTAGGGGGAACAGGTGCCTTAGGGGCATTGGTGGGTGCTGGACTGGAGTCTTTGGACTTGGTGCAATCACTGGTCCAGTGGGTCTTTTGCTTACAGACCTTGCACCATGGTTTTCTTTGGCCTTTACCCTTGGTAGACTGGGAATCCCCACCAGAAGAAGATTTTTGGGGGCCTGATGAAGACTTTTGATCTTTACCCTTCTCCCCACCCTTGTCAGAGTTCTTAGCATCTTGCTTCTTGGTTTCCCCACCTTGGTTCTGTACCTTCTGCTTCACCCTGGTTCTGACCCATTTGTCTGCCTTCTTTCCCAATTCTTGGGGAGAGGTCAGATCAGAGTCAACCAGGTACTGATGCAACAGCTGATTTTGACAGTTATTAAGAATCTGCTCCCTCATTATCAGATTATACAATCCTGAGAAGTCACACACCTTACTGCCCATCAACCAGCCTTCCAGAGCCTTGGCAGAACAATCCACATAGTCTACCCAGTCTTGAGTCTGTGCTTTTTGGGTGTCTCTGAACTTCAACCTGTACTGTTCAGTGGTTAGGCCAAACCCATCAATAAGAGCACTCTTCAAGACCTTGTAATTGTCAGCATCCTCCTCTCTAACAGTGAGGAGCTTGTCTCTACCTTTGTCAGCAAAGGAGAGCCACAAGATTGCTGCCCACTGCTCCTGAGGGACCTTCTGTACTTTACAGGCCCTCTCTAAAGCAGTTATCCATTTGTGGATATCATCCCCACTCTGGTAGGGAGGGACAATCTTGCTCAGGTTCCTATGGTCATAGGACCTTTCCCTATCTCTAGGGACATGGCTGCCACCATGGGACTCTAGTCCCAACTTTCTTCTCTCTCTAAGGAGATCTAGGGATTCTCTATCTAAAGCCAATTGCTTCTTCCTGATCTCTAGTTGAGTTTCCTCATACTGGACCAGTCTCTTTCTTCTCTCATGAGAGGATTCCCTCCTGTGAGAAGAAACAGAGCTCCCTATTGAGGTGCCAGAGTGGTTAGACTCCTGAGAAGGAGACCTAGACTTTCTGAGCACACTCATAATCCTTCCTGGGGGGACAAAGGTGTGGTTCTCTAGATCCTCATCTTCATCTTCCCCAGAAGGGATTGGGTTTTCCAGGTCAGGGTCATTGTCACCCTCCTGGTCAGTTTCAGAGGGGGCTGGGGTAGTGGTACCCCTGGCCCCTTCCTCATCTGCTGGCCCACCCTCTGCTCCTACCCCTTCAGTCTCTGAGGACTTACTAAGATCATAAGCCACCAACAACTCCTGGAGGTGTTGGGTGGTGGGACTTTGGCCTGTCCTTAATTTCCTCACGTTACACAAAGCTCTCAATTCCAAGAATGGGAGTGTGTCATACTTGGAGGGTGGAAGCTCAATGGCTTCCTGCAAGGCATCTTTGGATCCTGCTTTTAAAGACATTACTAGTGTGGTGTGGTGTATGCACTACCTACTCTAGTGTGGCCTACTAAACTCTCTTGAGTTGTAGAAAGGGTTGTGCTATCCCTTAACACACAACTCTAAGTTCAGTAGAACTTACTGTTATTCTAAGCTTAAATTATATGTACCTTAGGTACCTTTAGTGGTTTTCAGTTGATCAATTCAATTGAGATTATCTGGTAAAACAATAGCAAGCTGGAATCCCACACGCTGCACACCAATGTGAGAAGTTGGCCTGGCATATGCTGTCCACTAATTATAGTGGGCACCTTGCACCAGTCCAAATCGACTCTTATGGTAGGTAGGTTAAAGACAACCTTATTGAAAGCTATCCTAGTGGTAGCTGTGGAGAGCAGCCTTCAGGCTAAGTCTTGAAGGAATGTAAAGCAGCTTGTTTTACCAGTCTATAATCTCTTGAGTGACCAAATGAAAGAGCACCACACCAGGTATATATTCAAAATATATGTATTTATTACTAAACACACCCCTCTAGTCTCTTTATGAGGCTAGAGTTCGAAGTACATAGGTTATAAGATCTTAAGTCACAGTAATAGCACAAATACACGTTTGGGCCCTAGGGGCGTACCAAACCATATACCAATAAAGTGGTATGCGAACCACGACTGAACTAGACACTAGGCCTAGAGCCTCTAGAAGTGCTTGGACCACAAGGAACCACCCAAGGTAGTGACACAGGGGACCCACGGGAGACGCGTGCAGTGTAAATACACAACCGCGATACGCCGTTAACTTCTATGGAGAAAGTCGGGATCGGGAAAATAGAGGAAAGGGACACTTAAAAGAGGACTAGGACAAAACCCTTTGAGATCTAGGACTTTGAAGAGTCTCTACCCACGGGAGCACCGGAGTACTCGTGTTACCTCACCCAGGGAAGCCGGGTGCATAGGTGCCTTTCGGGGTCGGGTTTCGTCGTCGTTTCGTATGGCGATCTGCTGCAAAGTGCTGCTGGCGACCAGGAGAAAAGTGTCCGGGTGGATCCAAGAGTGGATCGGAGTTCTGAAGAACCTGAAAGCAGAGGGGACAGAGTCTGGGTCACTAGCCAGTGACCAGGGAGGCGATGGACAGATGCCCACCGATGTCGAGTGCTTCAGGTTCGATGACGGTCGTCTTGACTCTTCAGCCACAAGGTCCGGGAGGCGTTGTCGGCAACCAGGAGCAGGATTCGGGCTGTTGCTCGATGTCTGTCGAGTGCAGAGGTGTCAGCGACCAGATTGGACCCAACAAGCCTTGGCAACGGCAAGTCTCGAGTAAGATGTAGATCGTCGATGATGCAGACCAGCAAGGTCTGGGGAACTCACCCAGCGAGGGTAAGTGAGGGCAGGCCTGGAGCAACCAGACTGCCAAGTAAAGAAAAGATTGGCCTTCGTTAAGGGCTACTAGCCAACGGGCTAGCGACCGCGAAGGAGCCTCGTGACGCCGCACGTGGAGCTGGCTTACAGGACACTCGTGGAGTGGGGGCCAGTGATCTTCGGTGCAGGTGGTGCTGGAGGCTAGGGCTACTCGGACCCAAAGCACATGCTTCTTGGGAGACCCAGAAGATGGTGCACTTGCAAGTGTGCTCGGTGTCCAGGGGTCACGGTCTCAAGTCACCCACGATAGCCACGGGCCTCAGCTTTGCTGGGGACTCAGGGTAGCCTCGGGAAGTCTGAGAATCCACCTCTGGTGATGCGATGACTTCGGCGTCCGACGGGAGCTTCAGTAATGCGAACCGGACAGATGCTTCTTTGGTGCCTGCCAAGCAGGGGAGTCACTCCTTGACCCCAAGGGAGATTCTTCAGTCCTCTAATCGTGAGTAGAGCGTCGAAGGTCCAGGATTCAGTTTCAGAGTTTCGTCCAGGTATAATCTAAAGTCCTAAGGACTGGGTTCCTACCTTTATTCTAAAAATAGGGGATGGACTACTCTGTGGCCCCACCTATGGGTGGGTCAGGGCAGAGGGGTGGCTACACCCCTTTCCCTTTGTCCAGTTCGCGCCAAAGCAGCGGCTGCAAGCCCCTGATCCGGTTTGAACTGGGGTATGCACAGGGACACCAAATGTGCCCCCAGTGCAGGACTTCAAAGCACCCGAAAGTGCTCCCGCCCAGCCCCAATACACATTGTCCTGTCTGGGGAGGTGGTCACACCTCCCTGGGACAGGAAACCTATTGTCCAGGCCTCCCCTGCCGGAGTTTCGTCCAGCAGCAGGAGGCCAGACTCGTGTCTGTGGCAGCAGCATCCATTTTGTGATGCCAGGGCTCTGGAAAGAAGTTACCGGACTCGTCAGAGTTAACATGCCTTTCCTCTAGAAGGGTGGAATGCTACCCCTGCCGCCAGGATTGGCGGGGGTAGTATTCCAAGATGTTTGACACCAAACACGACATGTTTAGGTGCAGCCATTCCATAGTTAGCATTTTACCGCGAGGATATAATGCGTTTAAGAGTATATGGTCAGGCTGCACTACAAACAGCATCAGAGATGGTCTCCGAACGCTGCAGAGGGGCCCTGCTCATGCAGGGGCACCCTCTCACATAGGAACCATGCACTCTGCCTTTAGGATTGATAAGGCCTGCCTTAGCAGTGACTTATAGTTTTATATGTGTGTATGCATTTAGTGATATAGGTAACCTATACCACAGTAAGGGGTGCATGCACCACCTTACCCAGGCTGCAGTAGCAGACCTGTGGTGTCAGTTTGGATGGCCTTCCAGGGGTGGCATAATACATGCTGCAGCCCCTGGCAGGCCTCTGAGGTACCTATGCCCTTGGTACATAGTATACCATATACTAGGGACTTACAAGGGCACTCCAGATCCCAATCAGTGATGTGCCTAAGGCACATGGAGACCCTTTTAAAGAGGAAACAGCTAGGCTGGGGTTCTGAATAGCAGGGCCCCAGCCAGACTAATGTCAAAAACCAGTGAAGCATCAGCAAAAAGTGGGGGTACCCATGTGAAGCAGATCCTACTCTCCTACACTGTATGTGTTCACAAATGCTGTACACACTGCATCTGAGATAAGCCTGCCTGCTCGTGCCAAGCTACCAAGGGGGTGAGCAGGGGTTATTTTAGTAGTGTATCCCCCTTACCCTGACTAGAAGCAAGGGTCCCTATTTGGACAAAGGTACCTACCTCTGCCAACTAGAGACCCCCAGTTCTAACAATCTTAAAATTCACTCCAAAAACCAAAGGTTAAACTAACCTTATAGTTAGGTGTGATAAAAGGGTCTGTTTTTTGTTTTAAAAAACCATAGAAATTCACCAGTTATAGCGAGCAGTTCTAACTAAACTTGCGCCAGCAGTGCACTGCTTATGACCTCACATATGACATCACTCATGACATGTTCCGTGAAATTATTTATGACATCTCAAATGACATCATTGATGACAACATGATGACATTATCCAATTATCCATTGAGTGCCTTACTTTGTTTTATAGTTTACATAATAACTATCAGATTGCTTTTCTACCTAATTTTGTACAGTCTGTGCCAGCTAATAGGCATAAGTGTTTACGAAACACATGTGTCTTAATGCACCATAAATGTGTAGAGGTATTGAACACGTTATAAATTTTTGTAAAGAAGGGTAACTCTGTTTGCAGGTGACAGTTTACTTGTGTTCGTTATGTTTCACACAAGTATTTTGGTACTGCAGAAAAGGTTTCCGTAGGGCAAAGATTATACTTACTACATACTAAGTGTTGTAAGCAGCCTTGAGTTACTAGACAGAATCGTGTCAGCATGACAATTTCTACTTAACATAGAAGTCTGTGTGCACCGGGTACTAACTTATGTAGATGTGCTTGTTTTCCTTCGGAAGATGGGCAATCTGTAAAGTTTTTACCACAGATGTGGCTGCTCTCCAAAGGCTGATTTCGGCCCCGGGGACTCCACCCCCCAGTGCCCGGACTTTTAAAAAAAAAAAACGTATTTCATTTAAGGGAGGGGGTCCCGGCCTATGCATTTGTTTTTTAATATAAAAAATAAGGGTAGGGGGGCTGTCAAGTGGGCCCCGAGAAAAAGGGGGGTCCCAAAACTCATTTTCCTCATGTCAATTTCCATAGGAACTTTAGACATGGGCTCAACCCGAACTGCTGAACGAATTACACCAAATTTGGCAGAAAGGTAGATATCAGTCTATTGAAGTGCCTTTTTATGATTTGGTGTAAATCAGTTCAGTAGTTTTAGAGATATTAACCAAAATCCAAATTTGGTGCATATAGGGATGCAGATCCTCTGAGGATCTGACAGCCCCCATGATTGACTGCCAACACTTCAAACCTGGAAGTGTTGGCAACAATCTTAGGACTCGGCTTGACCCAAGTCCCACAAAAAAAGTAAAAAAATAAGAGAAGGGGGTAGGGTATGAATCCCCTAATCCCCTAGGCCTCTTGAGTGGTCTCAGATGGTAAAAAACATTTAAAGAAATCAGTAGGAGTTGTGCTGGAGCTGCGGCTCCTGCCAAAACATAAAAAAGAGAAAAGAACAGGCTCTCTTGCTTTTCTATTGTTTAGCCCCAGGGTGGGCCAGGTTCCGGGGGCATGCGCTTATTGATATATAAAAAAAATTGGGGTCTCACAGATCCTCCGTGCCCTGGGGACTACCACCTCCCCGGGGATTTCTCATAAGTACTGTTGGGGTTTCGCAGAATCCTGTGCCTGGGGAATGCCTCCCTGGGGCAATTTCTCAAATTAGTGTGGGGGAGGCCTGTATGGCCTCCCCTGCTGCCACCTCCCGGGGCTAACCAAAAAGAAATCGGGGGTCCTCACAGAACCTCCTGGGCCCCGGGGACTGCCACCTCCCTGGGGCCAAAATCAATTGGTAAAAATGAGAAGGGGGCCATGGAGCTCCCTTCCAGGCCGTTCTCGTCCACTAGACCACCGCTTCCCTGGGCATGCCCTACTCCAACAGAGAAGGGGGGCCACTCGGCCCCCCACCTGGGGACAATACCAGCCCTGGGGATCACCATCCCCAGGGTCGCCTCCTGCTATGTCCCGGGGTGCACACCCCTGGGATATAGATGTTTGCTGTGGCTTGGCGGAAGCTTTACCGCTCCCGCCAAGTCACAGAAAATGATCCGCTTCCAGCAAGAAAGAGCATTGAAAATGATATTGCTTGCTGGAAGCAGAGCAGAATTGCTTTCTGAAACAGGAGCCTGCCTTTTCAGCAGCTCTCTATGTCTGAAAGTAATGCCTGCTCCCGCAGGTGGCAGGGAGCCGGCAGGGACGTGGGGGCCTTGAGTCTCACCCCACGGTCCCAACAGATGTGACAGGGTGCCCTGGTGGGACTAGGGTACCCACAATGGAAGCCGGGTCTGGGGGATGGGGTCACCAGGGCCGAAATGGACTTGGGGAGGGGGTCCTATGGCCCCCATTTTTGAATGTCCGGGCATCAGGGGATGGGGTCCCTAGGGCCAAACTCAGCTAGGGGATGGGGCTGCGCAGCCCCCTCCTTGTTTATACATTTCTTAAAAAAGAAAAGGACGGGCCCTGAAGGATGAGGTTCCTGTGGACGAAATTGGCCTGGGGAGGGGGGCCATGCAAACCCCCCTGCCCCATTTGGAAATGTCTGGATCCCGGGGAATGGGGTCTCTGGGCCGAAATAGGCCTGGGTTGGGCCGCGTGGCCCTCATTGCAAAAAGGACTGGTCCTGGGATATGGGCTTCCGGGGGCCAAAATTGCCCTGGGGTGGGGGTCCTGAAACCCCACTCCCCTAATAAAAATAAATAATTTAAAAAAACACAGGCCCTGGGGAAGCTGCCGGAGGCCCTGCTCCCTTTCCTAACCACAAAGCAAAGGGGCCTCCTGGCGCACACCCTGTTGGGGAAGGAAGCCCCCTTGGCTGCTAAGGATCCTTGGTGGTCCACAACCCCACCTATTACCTCCAGTAAGTTCCACACAGTGGGATTGCTGAGAGACCATTAGAGGCCCCACTCCCTTTCACCAGCACTCTGCAAATGCACCTCCTGGCGCACTACCAGTTGGGGGATCAAGTCCTCTTGGCTCCTGAGGGTACTTGGGGGCCAACAACCCCTCCTTTTAACTCCAGTATGTCCCACACAGTGGTATTGCTGAGAGGTCAACGGAGGCACTGTCCCCTTTCTCCACCACTCTGCAAACATGCCTCCTGGGACACTACTGGTTGGGGGATGAGGTCTCCTTGGATGCTGAGGGTCCTTGGGGGCTTCGAACCCCTCCTGTTACCTCCAGTAAGTCCCGCACAGCAGGATTGCTGGGAGGTCATCGGAGGCCACACCCTCTTAGTCCACCCCTCTGCAAACGTGCCTCCTGGCTCACTGCTGGTTGGGGTGTGAAGACCCTTTGGATGCTGATGTTCCTTGGGGGCCAAAACCTCATCCTGTTACCTCTAGTAAGTCCCACACTGCCGGATTGCTGTGAGCTGGTCGGAAGCCCACCGCCTTTCTCCACCACCCTGCAAATGCGACTACTGTTTAAAAAACAATAGAAATTCACTGAAAAAACCAAAGTTTCAGGGACATTATAATTAGGAAATAGAAATTCACTTAAAAAAACAAAGGTTACAGAGTTGTTATGTTGCAGGGATTCTGCGGAGAACTATGCTTGGGACCATAGAACCTTAGTCAGCAGGGACTGAGTTATCCTACCACCTTAGTAACAATGAGCCTGGTACTGACTAGCTATAGGTTCTCACTTGCCCTCCTACTCACTCACAGAGGAAAAAGCGATTAGACACCCCAGAACCCCATAACACTCTTGACTCTCTCAGGATTCACGGTAACAGGACACACCCTTTCGCTCTAACACTCGTACTTGTCCACAAAAAGATCTGACAGATACACAAGAAAACTGTAAAATATTTATTTTAACTATTGTGCTCTAGTATGCAGTATAAGTGTCACAACAAGTAAGAAGATGCCTAACACAAATACGGTCAGCATAGTAAGCAATCCATAAATCATAAACTGAGCTGTCATGATATTAGACAGGGTAGACTAACCCCGCTCCCCTTCTACAGAAGCAAAGTGATCATATACCAGAAGTTCTCTGGGTGTTTGTAGCATACCCTATCCCTTAGCATGCACAGATGAAGGTTCTACATCTCAGGTGCAGTCGCGATCTTATCTGTGTCCCTTCATGTCTGTGCATATCTATATGACAAAAGAGTACGTGTTCTCAAACAACAGCTGCACTTGTGTGTTGTGTCTAGGTGCTAAAGCCTGACCAGAACAGAATAACAAGGGGCATTGTTGTTTGACCTTGTCTACGGTGCTCGGACTACATCCCAGGAAAGAACAGAGTGCAAAAACAACAGCAGGTTCTGTGTGAAATGACAGTATGGCGCGAAGCAAGATACGTTTTTATAGTTACGTGTGCAAAGCAGAGAGCAGCCTACTATGTGCTAAGGCTAACAGAAGGGATAAAGACAATGGACCTGCACTGGACATATGCCAACCTCCCCTTGGTCAGGTTGGAAGCACCAAGATGATGACAGGATTCAGGCAGTAAGCAGAACCAAAGCGTTTAATGACAGTTTAGTCATTATGTAATAAAGTAAGGGCGTAGACAAAAAACATAAGTTGCTGAGGAATGAGTAGACAAAAATATTGTCAAATTATAGCAGTCAATTAAAACGTGTCATGGGAACCCAAAATGTGGGATGCCAACTGGTAAATCAGTGATTCCAATACAAGATACGAACCTTCTGAGGTACAGATATTAGCCATCCAGTTGATCAAGGCAAAGGAAAAAACATGCTCCTCAGTACCAGTTGTCCACAAAAGCATCCTGGGCAACCTGCATTGATTTCGATGAAACTGAAATCCAGAAGATGCTGTGCCGTTGCACTGGGCCGAATGCGGCCAATTGCCATAACGCCAGCTTATGAACGAGTCGCATACCCATGTAACAGTCCTGGTAATGGGCCACTAAAGGACTCATCAAAAGTTTGAAATCAAGGGCAGCTTGTGTTGGCGTAGCCAGGCAGACGTCCAGAGCCCATTGAAAGGGGCACCGGATGCAATGAAACACAGGTTGCACAAGGTGGAGTATGTGTAGCAGAAGATTAAACAAAACTCGGCATCCAGAGCGTCCAGAGTCATTACTCCAAAGAGCTGCAGCATGCATTCACAGTACAGCTGCTGTGATGACTGCCCTGGAAGGACCACAAAGGGAATATCCATTGCAGAATAGCAGGAACAGCACTATAACGCCTAAAACCAAGACAAGCAGCAGCGAGAACCCACCGAACATGCTGGAAAAAATAGAATGCATAAAAGCTGGTATTACTCCAAAACTAGTGTGACATGAGGTCACAAGGCCGGCCGGAGCCCCAAGTTTAAAAAAATGGGCCAGGCGCGTGGTATCAGGTGCAATGAATATTTGATGTATCAGTTCACTGAAGTGTAGGGGGCGATTTGTGTTTAACAATGACTGCATTTCACTGAAGTTCTTGTCACCAACAATTCCAAGGTTTCGCGAGCTGAAGTGAGACAACTTCTTGTTGAAACAATAATGCTTTGAGTCTTAGTTTATTGAAATCTGTTTTCAAAGTCGAAATGGAAGGCCATAACGAACTATCAACACTCCCTTGTGGAGGGGTAAACAGGACGTTATTGCAGCAAGTGACTAACTGAGAAACGGATACCACATATGTGATTCCTGCCCAAAACCGCAAAAGTCCTGATTATTAAGGACAAGATAGCTTCCTTTCAAAAGCAATGTAAGAGTGAGAATAATAGCGAGAACTGGAGTTCCTTTTAAACAAGCCAAATTAGGGGCAGACAAATTACAGGCGCCATGAATCTTTATATGTTGGCAAACAAGGAAAAGACCGGCAGTGGAGTCGCATTCCTCCCCTGTAAGAAAAAATTCTCTCTCAGCCCGTTGGCAACGACATGTAAATGGCTGGGCCTACAATTTGTGTATATAACTGCTCCCATGATGTTCATTTCTAACTACCGTACACGCAGTGAACTGAAATGTAGAGATAGGCAATGAAATAATCCCGTGTATTAACCACACTGCGGATGGTGTTTGTGCTATTGTAAATGGAAGCTGTTCAAGTTTTTCTATGTGTAATATGGTATAACAAGCATCTTTCATAGACATTGATTGCTGTCTACTTGTTAAATTGAATGGGAAGAACAACACAGTGAAATTGATATTATGCCAGGGAATGTGCCCGTTCTTAAGTGTTTGGCGAGTCCAACTAAATTGCATGATGGATCTAAGTTGATTCTGGCCATGATATAACGTAGACATATCATGGTGCATAATATCAATAACAGACAATACAATATTATCTAAGGTATAAATGTGAGATGACAGGGTATTAATACTGTTGTCCACCACAGCAAGTACTTTATTCAAGTTATCTTATCGATTTGGCATAAAGTACTGCAGCTTCCATTCGCGACAATTTCCAAAAAGCAAAAGAGGGAATAGTAGGAGTATTCAAATCTTTAATTTTAGCCAATCCCAGATATGTAGTCTGATGGACTGTGTCATTTAGAAAATCATTTTGTGCAGGTATTAGACATGCACGAAAAAGGGATTCTGTTCCTTGTGCTTGCCAGGACTTAACGCCCCAAACTGATTTTAAATCAATATTGTCCTTGCAATAATCACAACCTTTTAGGGTTAGTTCCTCAATGAAGTACGCTGTAAAGAATAGCTTAGTTTGTGTAAGCATATATTTCTTTGAGCGAATAGGTACCAATTTAAAATAATATGATTTCGGGTCTGAAGCATTATAACTGGTGGAAAATATATGTTTAATCCTTTGCTCTTTTGAACTACCCTGAGGTGGATTTGGGCAATGCTCCCATTGAGTATAATTATATTGAGGGGGCTGTATATTTGTTTATGCAAAAAATGGTGTCCATAATGTTGATAACAAAACAAATCGGCATAGTTAGCGGAATTTAAATATAAACACTCAGATGCAAAGACAGTATAATATTGCAATACAGAAAACATGAAATTTACAGTGTCAACATTCCAATCATCCGAATTCAACCCAGGTACCATGACCTCACCCATGGAAGCTCGGAACACATATGGTATCTGTAGGGTCTCTGTAGGACCAAATACATTGAATGGTACTTTATCCAATACAATTCCATCCGTGACTAGGACCGTTAAAATATTTACTAAGAACTGGTCTCTTTTCATTTTATGTGAGGAAGAATGTGGGGCCAACACCCCGTCGACCAGTTCTGCAGCAGAACGTTCTGGGAGGTAATGGGCCTTGATCAAAAGGAAAAATAACAGTCACAAATCTAATCCACATGAACAAAACTTTTTAGGGTTCAGGGTGGGTATGAGCTTTTTGATGGCAAGGGATTTTTTAGGGTTTATGGTGGGTATGGGTTTTTGGGTGGCAAAGATATTTTTTAAGGTTTAGGGTGGGTATGGGTTTTTACATGCCAAGGGAATTGTTAGGGTTTAGGGCTGGTATGGGTTTTTGGATGACAATGGAATTTTTAGAGTTTAGGATGGGTATGGGTCTTTGCTTTGCAAGGGAAGTTTTAGGGTTTAGGGTGGGTATGGGTTTTTGGGTGATAAGGGATTTGTTAGAGTTTAGAGTGGTTGTGGGCTTTTGAGTGATAAGGGAATTTTTAGGGTTTAGCGTGCGTATGTGTTTTTGGGTGGTAAGCAATTTTTAGGGTTCAGGGTGGGTATGGGTTTTAGGGTGGCAAGGGAATTTTTAGTTTTTAGGTTGGATAGGGGTTTTTGGGTGGCAGGGGATTTGTTAGAGTTTAGGTTGGCAACACATTTTTAGGGCTTAGGGTATGTATGAGTTTTTGGTTGGCAAGGGAATATTTAGGTCCTAGAGTCGGTATGGGTTTTTGGGAGACAAGGGAATTTTTAGGGTTTAGGGTGGGTGTGGGTTTTTGAGTGGTAAGAGATTTTTTTGGGTTTAGGGTGGGTAGGGTTTTTTAGATGGCAAGGGATTTGTCAGCGTTTAGGGTGGCAAGGGGATTTTAAGGTTTCTGGTTGGTACTGATTTTTAATTGGCAAGGGGATTTTTAGGGTTTAGAGTCGGTATGGGTCTTTGTGTGGCAAGGTGATTTTTTGCATTTTTTGACATGCCTACATCTTTGGTGCTTGTTGATGATTTTTTTCACAAACTTTTCCTCAAAACGTTTGCCAGTGATTCAAGTTGTGCATGGAATGTTTTAGATCCATCAAGCGCGGGCGAGAAAAAGGGGGGTAAATAAAAGTGTGTTTACTATATTAATTCCCATAGAGTCTTTCGACACGTCTGCAGCCCGAACCGCTGGATGGAATTACACTAAATTTGGCAGAAAGGTACATTTCGTTGTAGAGATCACACTTTTTGTTATTTGGTTTAAATCCATTCAGTAGTTTTGGAGACATTAGAGGAAAACCAAATTTTCATATGTGGGCCTATGTGGTACCTTAGTTATATGTTGAACACTCATTAACGTTTAGAAAACACTCATAATCACTGGATGATATCATCAGTGATTTTAATTTGAGATCCCATCAGTGATGTCACTGACCATGTCATGATTGATGTAACATGTAACATGTGAGGTCATAAACAGTGCATTGCAGGGGCATACGTTATAGTTTGCTCAGGTAACTACAGCTGCTGGATTTCACTGATTGTGTATGAGTATAATCTGAGCCTAACTGTAACATCCCTGTAACCTTTGTTTTTTTCAGTACATTTCTAAGGTTTTTTAAATTCTATTTCTAACTTCCCTGTACCCTTTGTGTTTTTCAGTGAATTTCTAAGTACGATGCCCAACGCAATTCACTGTGTGGGGGGTTGAACACAGGGCCTGGCCTGGCAGTGTGGTGCAACCACCCAAGCTTCCTGCTCCTGCCCCCTTCTCCTGGCCATCCATGGTCGAAGTCCATGGCCCTGCTCCCACATTACAGCTGTGTGTGGGCATTGTTCTGCCTCTGTCATTCCTGCCTGCCCTAAACAGTTAGCTTGTTGCTCCATCCACCTTCTCCCTAACCTCTGTTGTCTTAGTCCATGCACCAGCCACCTCCCTCCTTCCCTGCATGGTCCGATGTGCTGCGACTGCCCTCCATTCAGCTTGAATCCCTGCCCACTCCTCCTGCCCTCTGTTCCCTAATTCTATGCCCCATCATTGCCCTCCTGCTTAGCATCTGCTTAGCTTGCTGCCCCTACTCTCCTTCCCCCCTGCCCTCTGATGTCTGTGTGCATGCCCCTGCTCCCTCCTTTCTGCCCACCATATTCCTTGAACCTGCCACTCTCCTATCTACTCTGAGTGTTCTGCTGAGCTGCCACTGCCTGTTCCACCTGCCTAGCATGGCCGGCCAGCCACCTCCAGCCTGTCTGTCCAATTTCCATACCCCTATCCACTCCCTCCTGCTCTCCATGTTCCATCTTGATGCCACTCCCTTCTGCCCTCCATATTCTGCTGTTCTGCAACTGCTCCTTCTGCCTGCCCTGTGTGGTCTATTATGAAGCCCCTTCCCCTGCCCTCTCTTGTCTGTGTCCAGCCACTGCCCCTTCCTTCGGTCTTCCATGGTACTTTGTGTATGCGCTGCCCCCTCCCTCCTGCCCTTCTTGGTCTGCTATGATGTAACTGTCCCACCTGTCTGTCCGGTATGGTCATATTGCTGCCCTTGCCTCTTTCCCTTCTGCTCTCTGTTCTCCATCGCCCTGTCCCCTCCCTAATGCTTCCATGGTCCGTTGTGCTGCACTGCTGTCCCACTTGCCCTGTTTGATGTATTGTGCTGCTGCAAACCCTGACGCCTGCCCTGTAAGGTCAGTTTGGTGCCCCTGTCCATCTCCCTTCTGCTCTCTCTTATCCAAGTCCATGTCCCTACTCCATTCCTCCTGCCCTCCATTATCCAATGTACCTTACTTGCCAACATTTTGAACTTGGCAAGAGGGAGCTTTTGAAACAAAACCTGGGGAATTGATTTTTCCCTTTGATTTACATTGAAAAAAAAGAGATTTTAGGATGGAGACAGATAAAATAAAGCCCTTTTGTGCTTAAAAACATCGGGAGGCCGCTGCCTCTATCAGGTCTGTTGGCATGTATGGTTGTACTGCGACTGCCTCTTCCTTCTGCCCTAAATGCCCTTTTAGATTGCTTCAGCCTCTCTTGCCTGTACTGTATAGGTAGTTTGTTGCACCTGCTCCCCCTTTCCCCTGCCCTCCATGGCCTGTTGTGCTGCCACTACCCCTCCTGCCTGCACAGTGAGAGGGTCTTATTCTTATAGAAATTATGGTTAGTTCTCTAAATAACTAAAGTGCGGACATATTTCCTGAGTTCTCAAATATTGACAAAACACTTTTAAATAATTTGCTATCTTTATGTTTTTATTATCCAGTTGATCACTTGATTATATTTAAACTTAAGGGAGCGGATGTGGCATTACAGCCAGAGGTGCAGATTTTGCAACTGGGGAACCAGGTTTGAGTTTTGGCGTCAGCTCAACAGCCTGTGATTCTGGGAAAATCACTTGATCTCCCCATGCCTAAAACCAAAATGAATGTGTCCTTGTGTAGTGTAACTGAATCTCACGCAAGACAGTTCTATACCTTTGGGTCAAGTCTGCGCAATATCAAACTGCAAACAAATAAAATAATTAGGTGTTTTGCACACTTCTGTCATTTGGTTATACTTTGGCTACATTTAAGTGATATTTGTGCTATATTCAGACCTTTTTCCCTAGTGGCCATCTTGAGAGATGTATTTGTTATGAAGCTCTGTAATTTCCTCATTTACTGCAGTATCCTCAGTAGAAAAATGGTTTCAGTTTTCTACTTCGATTCCATCAAGATGATGTTTAGATGTGCCATACTTTTGGCAGAAATTCAATCAATCAGGGGAGTTTTAAGCACGCTACTCACCCGTGAGGGTCTCAAGGCGCTGGGGGTGTGGGGGGGGTTGCACAGATATGTTCAGCCGAAGAGCCAGGTCTTGAGGGTCTTCCTGAAGGTGTTCAGGGAGGGGGCACGTCTGATGTCTGCCGGTAGTTCGTTCCAGGTCTTGGCTGCGATGTGAGAGAACGATATTCCGCCTGCTCTGGCTCTGTGGATGCGCGGAGTTTCGGCCAGTGCGAGGTTGGAAGATCGGAGGTTTCTTTCGGGTACGTGGAAGTTGATTCTGTCGTTGAGGTATTTGGGTCCGCTGCTGTGTAGGCATTTGTAGGCATGAGTGAGGACTTTGAAGGTGTCTCTCTTCTCCACGGGGAGCCAGTGGAGTATCCGTAGTTGTTGGCTGATGTGTTTGTGCCGGGGGATGCCGAGGATGAGTCTGGCCGCGGTGTTCTGGATTGTCTGGAGCTTGCGGAGTAGGGCCTTGTTTATGCCGTCGTAGAGTGCGTTTCCGTAGTCCAGTCTGCTGTTGATGAGTGCATGGGTGACTGTCTTTCTTGATTCGGGGGGGGATCCATTTGACGGTTTTGCGGAGGATGCGGAGGGTGTTGAAGCAGCTGGAGGTGACGGCGTTGACCTGTCGGTTCATGGTGAGCGATGCATCGAGTATGATGCCGAAGTTTTTGGCGTGGTCTGTGGGGGTAGGTGGGCTTCCGAGGGTGGTGGGCCACCAGGTGTTCTCCCATGCTGATGGGGTGGTTCCAAGGACAAGGACTTCCATCTTCTCTGCGTTGAGTTTGAGGCAGCTGTTGGTCATCCAGACTGCAACGTCTTGCATTCCTTTCTGGAAATTGAGTTTTGCGGTGGTGGGGTCTCTGGTGAGGGAGAGGATGAGCTGGGTGTCATCGGCATAGGATACGATGTTGAGGCCGTGTTGTTGGATGATGGCTGCGAGGGGGGCCATGTAGATGTTGAAGAGGGTCGGGCTCAGTGATCAACCCTGTGGGACTTCGCAGGTGATTTCCGTAGGGGTGGAGAGGAAGGGTGGTAGTCTGATCCTTTGGCTTCTTCCGGTGAGGAACGATTGGATCCAGTCCAGGGCTGTACCTTGTATGCCAGCGTTGTGCAGTCTGGCGATTAGTGTGCGGTGAGGGACGGTATCGAAGGCTGCTGACAGCTCGAGTAGGATTAGGGCAGCGTAGTGGCCTTGGTCCAGGATAGTGCGGATCTCGTCTGTGGTGGCGAGAACGGCGGTCTCGGTGCTGTGGTTGCTTCGGAATCCGGATTGGGATGGGTCGAGGACAGCGTTCTCTTCGATGAATCGTGTCAGCTCCCTGTTGACTGTTTTTTCTGCCACTTTGGCCGTGAAGGGGAGGAGCGAGATGGGCTGGTAGTTTTTGAGGTTGGTGGGGTCGGCTGTGGGCTTCTTGAGCAGGGGCCTGACTTCTGCTTGCTTCCAGTCGTCTGGGAAGGTGCCTGTTTTGAGGGTGGTGTTGATGGTGCATTGTAGTTCGAGTGCGATGGCATCCGCGGCTCTGTGGTAGATGTGCGGGGACAGGGGTCGGTGGGGGCCCCCGAGTGGATGCCTTTCATTGTCACGGCAGTGTTGTCGGTTGTGATCGGTGTCCATTTGGAGATGGTGGGCTGGCTGGTGCCTCTGGGGGCGGGGGGCTGGGTGTGGCATCTTGTGGGTTGTCGTAGAGTGTTTGGATCTTGAGGTGGAAGTAGGTTCCAAGTTTGTCGCAGAGGTCCTGGGACAGGGTGATATCTGTGGCTTCGCTGCGTGGGTTTGTGAATTCCTGAATGACACTGAAATTCAGAATGTTAGTATTCTATTTGCTAATTAGGACACTGCAGGAAAGCTGCTGATTACCAGGGAGTTAGCTGGCAGTCTACTGATGATGTTGAAAGTGCATGTTTCAGTCTGCATGTCAGAATGTTTTAACAAAATAGAAGTAGAAGATATTTGAGAACTCATTTAAAATGTGTCAAACTTTTTCTTTCCACAGCACTAACCATAATTTCTATGACAAACTAAACACCCTATTTTTTTCCTTACTAAATTAAATGTTTTAAGTTTTACCAGTTTGATTCAATCAACATGGCTTCAGTCATCAGTAACACTGTTAGTGCTCTAGTTGTTCTTTAGAACATTCTGTGAGGCAACAGTAACACACAAGGGAATCAACTGACATGCTGCTCCTGTTGGAAGTACATAATTTACTGAGAATGTCAGACTTCATATTTAAATGGCAGAGAAAAATAGTGTGAATTTACAGAAAATATGCTCTCATTTTAGCTTCTGGAGCACCTTCCATAACCTCAATGGGAAAATCATGAGAAAACAGATTTCTCTCAAACATGATTCATGGAATCCCAGCAGAATGCTTTTCCACAGGGTAAAATCACTTTAAAACACACAAAAAAATCCTAAAATGAGTATGGTACCATCAACAAATGTTTTATATTGTAACTGAAATCTGTTATCACCCTTTATACATTCTCCTTTTTGTGACCCTCAAAAGCTGCCATTCACTACAATGCATTTCAAAGGGGTGCTATCATGTATATTGGTTCCAAGATGGCTGCCAACACTTCCTAGTTGAAGTGTTGGCAGCCAATCAGATTCCACCATGAGATCTGTGCTTAGGCTCCGCCTAGATATACAAATTTGCTTTTCCTTTAATTTCTTTGCAACTACTGAACGGATTTACACCAAATAATGAAAAGTGTAATCTCTGGAACAAAATCTACCTTTCTGCAAAATTTGGGCTGTACTGAAGTAAACTGTGTGGCTTCTCTACATGTTCCAGCAGATATTACAGTCCACACGAGGGAGCCCACAAGGAGCGGAATCTATTTAATTAGCAATAGAACTGTGGCTACCATCTATCAGCGATGTCATTTGAGATGTCATCAGTGATGTCACTGACCATGTCATAAGCAGTGCATTGCGGGGGCAAGAACTGCTGAATTTCACTCATTTTGTACGAGTAAAACCTGAGCCTAACTATAACGTCCCTGTAACTTTTGGGTTTTTTCAGTGTTTCTAAGTATTTTATCCCATTTCCTAACTATAACGTCCCTGTAGTTTTAGATTTTTTCAGTGAATTTCTATGATTTCTTAACTAGTAGCTGTGTTTGCAGAGTGGTGGAGAAAGGGTGCGGGGCCTCTGAACAGCTCTCAGCAATCAAGCTGTCTGGGACTTACTGGAGGTAACGGGAAGGGGTTCCTTGCTTCCAAGGACCCTTAGAATGCAAGGGGACTTCATCCCCCAACTAGTAGTGCACTAGGAGGCGCGTTTACAGAGTGATGGAGAAAGGGGACTTGGCCCTCAAAGACCTCTCAGGAACCCAGCAGTGTGGGACTTACTGGAGGTAACGAGAGAGGTAGTTGGCCCTCATGGACCCTCTGGATCCAAGGGAACTTCATTCCCCTACCAGCAGTGCGCCAGGAGGTGCGTTTGTAGAGTGGTGGAGAAAGGGGGCGTGGCCTCGGAATTCCTCTCAGCAATCCCGCTGTTTGGGATTCACTGGAGGTAACAGTAGGGGTTTCTGGCCCACAAGGACCTTCAGGAGGGAAAGGGACTTCATCCCCCAACAAGTAGTGTGTCAGGAGGCACGTTTGCAGAGTGGTGGGGAAAGGGGGCGTGGCCTTCATGACCTCTCAGCGATCCCACTATGTGGGACCTACTGGAGGTAACAGGAGGCTTTGTTGGCACCTAAGGACCCTTTGGAGCCAAGGGGTCTTCAGTCCCCAACCAGCAGTGTGCCAGGAGTCGTGTTCGCAGAGTGGTGGAGAAAGGGGGTGTGGCCTCCAAAAACCTCTCAGCAGTCCAGCTGTCTAGGATTTACCAGAGGTAACAGAAGGGGTTCCTGTACCCCAAAGACCGTCAGCATTCAAGGGAACTTCATGTCCCAACCAGCACTGCACCAGGAGGAGCAATTGCAGAGTAGTGGAGAAAGGGGACGGGGCCTCCGGCGACTTGCTGGTCCTGCATGCTTTTTTTTGTTTTGATTATATTCCTTGGGCTAATTTGTGCCACAGGAACCCATTCTCTTGTGGACTAGGCCTTTTTGAAATAGGGGAGGGGGCAGCATGGCCCCCCTACCTAGTTCAATTCGCCCTGGGGACCTCATCCCCCAGGGCCCGCCTTTTCTTTTTTTCTAACTTAAAGGAAGGGGGACGAGCGGCCCTCATTCTGGGCCAACTTTGGCCACAGGACCGCATCCTCCGGGGCCTAGCCTTTTTCTTTATTTAAAAAAATAAAAAATAAGGGGAAGAGGAAGAGGGCTGCATGGCACCCCTCCTGGGCTTATTTCAGCCCCGGAGACCTCTTCCCACGAAACACAGCCTCTAGTGTGGGTTCCCTGGTCCCACCCACGGCACCCATTCTCTACTTATGGGGACCAGGGTTTAATCACTCACTTATACAGTCAGTCACACACCTACTAAATCATCCATTCAGACTGTCATACACCCACTCATTCTTCAATACACCTTGGCCTATATATATATAAAACATATTTAAACTTTACAGAAACACACAGTCACCGGATGATGTCATTTGAGATGTCATCAGTAATGTCATCAGTGATGTCACTGACCATGTCATGAGTGATGTAATATGTGATGTCATCAGCAATGCATTGAGGGAGCACGAGTTATACTTAGCTCAACTAACTATAACAGCTGAATTTCTCTGGTTTTGTACGAGTGAAATGTCCAACTAACTATAACGTCCCTGAAACCTGTGGTTTTTTCAGTGAATTTCTATGGTTTTTTAAATGCTAATTTCTACCTATAACGTTCCTGAAACCTATGTTTTTTTCAGTGAATTTCAAAGGTTTTTTAAATGCTAATTTCTAACTATAACGTCCCTGAAACCTATGGTTTTTAGGTGAATTTCAAAGGTTTTTTAAATGCTAATTTCTAACTATAACGTCCCTGAAACCTATGTTTTTTTCAGTGAATTTCAAAGGTTTTTTAAATGTTAATTTCTAACTATAACGTCCCTGAAACCTATGGTTTTTTCAGTGAATTTCAAAGGTTTTTTAAATGCTAATTTCTAACTATGCCTACAGAGGTAGAACATGTGCAGAAAGAGGAAGAAAGGCGCAGAAAGAAGCAAGAGAAATGCAGAAAGAGGCAACATAAGTCCAGAAAGACGAAGAAAAGTGCACAAAGAAGCAAGAGATATGCAGAAAGAACCAACAGACGTGCAGAAAGAGGCTTTGTTGGAAAGTCATCCTGTGATCCCAACTATTTGCTGACTGGTACTGGTGGTAACTGACTCTGACTAACCAGGCCTGGAGCCAGTGCTATGCTGAAAGACACTTAGAATACAGTGAAAACACCTACATACAGTAGGGTACACTAAGGGTTTGGGTACCCCTGTGATTGACATGACCTCCCCTGTAAGTCCCTAGTACATAATAGGACAGGGGGATTAAAACTACCTCTAACTCAGAGGTGAAGAAAGAGGCAAGAGAAGTGCAGAAAGAAGCAACAGAGGTGCTGAAAGAGGCAAGAGAGGAGCAGAAAGAAGCAAGTGAAGTGCAGAAAGAGGTAGGAGAGGTGCACAAGGAGGCAAGAGAGGTACAGAAAGAGGCAGGAGGTGTGCAGAAAGAAGGAAGAGAAGAGCTGAAAGAGGCAAGAGAATTGCTGAAAGTAGCAACAGAGGTGTAGAAAGAAGCAAGAGAAGTGCAGAAAGAGGGAAGTGAGGTGCAGAAAGAAGCAAGAGCAGTGCAGAAAGAACCAACAGAGGTGCAAAAAGAAGAAAGAGTGGTGCAGAAAAAGGTAGGAGAGGTGCACAAAGAGGCAAAAGAGGTACAGAAAGAGGCAGGGGGGGTGCAGAAAGTAGGAAGAGAAGTGCAGAAAGAGGCAAGAGAATTGCTGAAAGAAGCATTAGAGGTGTAGAAAGAAGCAAGAGAAGAGCAGAAAGAGGCAAGTGAGGTGCAGAAAAAAGCAAGAGAAGTGCAGATAGAACCAACAGAGGTGGTGAAAGCAGCGCGAAGGATTCAGAAAGAGCAAGAAAAGTGAAGAAAGAGGCAACAGAGGTACAGAAAGAGGCAAGAGAGGTGCAGAAACAGGGAACAGGGGTGCAGAAAGAGGCAATTGAGGTGCAGAAAGAAGCAACAGAGGTGCTGAAAGAGGCAAGAGAGGAGCAGAAAGAAGCAAGTGAAGTGCAGAAAGAGGTAGGAGAGGTGCACAAGGAGGCAAGAGAGGTACAGAAAGAGGCTGGAGGGGTGCAGAAAGAAGGAAGAGAAGAGCTGAAAGAGGCAAGAGAATTGCTGAAAGTAGCAACAGAGGTATAGAAAGAAGCAAGAGAAGTGCAGAAAGAAGCAACAGAGGTGCTGAAAGAGGTGCAAAGGATGCAGAAAGAGCAAGAGAAGTGCAGAAAGAACCAACAGAGGTACAGAAAGAGGCAAGAGAGGTGCAGAAACAGGCAGGAAAGGTGTAGAAAGAGGGAACATGGGTGCAGAAAAAAGCAAGAGTAGTGCAGAAAGAACCAACAGAGGTGCTGAAAGAGGCGCGAAGGGTGCAGAAAGAGCAAGAGAAGTGCAGAAAGAGACAAAAGAGGCAAGAAATGTGCAGAAACAGGCAGGAAAGGTGCAGAAACAGGAAACGGATACAGAAAGAGGCAAGAGAGGTGCAGAAAGAGAAAAGAGGGGTGCAGAAAGAGGCAAGAGATCCGCAGAATAAGCTATAGAGGTGCTGAAAGAGGGAAGTGAGGTGCAGAAAGAGGCAAGATATCATCAGAAAAAAGCAACAGAGGTGCTGACAGAGGCAAGTGAGGTGCAGAAAGAAGAAAGAGAGGTACAGAAAGAGGTAATAGAAGTGCAGAAAGAAGCAACAGAGGTGCAGAAAAAGGCAAGAGGGGTGCAGAAAGAGGCAAGAGCAGTGCAGAAAGAACCAAGAGAAGTGTAGAAAGAAGCAACAGAGGTGCTGAAAGAGGCACGAAGGGTGCAGAAAGAGGCAAGAGAAGTGCAGAAAGAAGCAACAGAGGTACAGAAAGAGGCAAGAGTGGTGCAGAAAGAGGGAAGAGAGGTGTAGAAAGAGGCAAGAGAGTTGCACAAAGAGGGAAATGGGGTGCAGAAAGAGGCAGGAGGGGTGCAGAAAGAAGCAACATAGGTGCCGAAAGAGGCAAGAGAGGTGCAGAAAGAAGGAAGTGAAGTGCAGAAAGAGGCAACAGAGGTGCATAAAGACGCAAGAAAGGTACAGAACCAAACAAGAGAAGTGCAGAAAGAGGCAAGAGAATTGCTGAAAGAAGCAACAGGGGATTAGTAAGAAGCAAGAGAAGTGCAGAAAGAGGCAAGTGAGGTGCAGAAAGAAGCAAGAGCAGTGCAGAAAGAACCAACAGAGGTGCAAGAAGAGGCAAGAGGGGTGCAGAAAGAGGTAGGAGAGGTGCACAAAGAGGCAACAGAGGTACAGAAAGAGGCAGGAGGGGTGCAGAAAGAAGGAAGAGAAGTGCAGAAAGAGGCAAGAGAATTGCTGAAAGTAGCTGTAGGAGAGTAGGATCTGCTTCACATGGGTACCCCCACTTTTTGCTGATGCTTCACTGTTTTTCGACTTTAGTCTGGCTGGGGCCCTGCTAATCAGAACCCCAGCCTAGCTGCTTCCTCTCTAAAATGGTTTCCATGTGCCTTAGGCACATCTCTGATTGGAATCTGGAGTGCCCTTATAAGTCCCTAGTATATGGTATACTATGTACCCAGGGCATAGGTACCTCAGAGGCCTGCCAGGGGCTGAAGCATGTATTGTGCCACCCCTGGAAGGCCAGCCAAGAGACACCACAGGTCTGCTACTGCAGCCTGGGTAAGGTGGTGCATGCACCCCTTACTGTGATATAGGCTACCTATATCACTACATACATACACACATATAAACCTCTAAGTCACTCCTATGGCAGGCCTTATCAATCCTGAAGGCAGAGTGCGTGGTTCCTATGTGAGAGGGTGCCCCTGCATGAGCTGGGCCCCTCTGCAGCGTTCGGAGACCCTTCTCTGATGCTGTTTGTAGTGCAGCCCGACCATATACTCTTAAGCGCATTATAACCTCGCGTTAAATGCTAACTTTGGGATGGCTGCACGGAAACATGTTGTGTTTGGTGTCAAACATCTTGGAATACTACCCACCCGCCAGTTCTGGCGGCGGGGGGTAGCATTCCACCCTTCTAGAGGAGAGACATGTACACACCGGTATACCCGGTACTGACTTTCCAGAGCCCTGGCATCACAAAATGGATGCCGCTGCCACAGTCACGAGTCTGGCCTCCTGCTGCTGACCGAAACTCCGGCAGGGGAGGCCTGGACAATAGGTTTCCTGTCCCAGGGAGGTGTAACCACCTCCCCAGACAGGATAGTGTGTATTGGGGCTGGGCGGTAGCACTCTCTGGTGCTTTGAAGTCCTGCACTGGGGGCACATTTGGTGTCCCTGTGCATACCCCTGTTCAAACCAGCTCAGGGGCTTCCAGCCCCTGCTCTGGCGTGAAACTGGACAAAGAGAAAGGGGTGTAACCACCCCTCTGCCCTGAACCTCCCATAGGTGGGTCCCCAGAGTATGTCCAACCCCCTATCTTAGTATAAGTATGGGACCCCAGTCCTTAGGACTTTAGATTTACCTGGACGAAACTGACACAGAATCCTGGACCTTCAACGCTCTACTTCAAGATTAGAGGACTGAAGAATCTCCCTTGGGGTCAAGGAGTGGCTCCCCTGCTTGGCAGGCACCAAAGAAGCAATTGTCCGGTCTGCATCGCTGAAGCTCCCGCCGGACGCCGAAGTCTTTGCATCACCAGAGTTAGATTTCCAGACATCCCCGAGGCTGCCCTGAGTCCCCAGCAAAGCTGAGGTCCATAGCTGTCGTGGGTAATGTGGAACCGTGACCCCTGGACACCAATCACATTTGCAAGTGCATCCTTTTCTGGGTCTCCCACGAAATTGTGCTTTGGGCTCCGAGTAGCCCCAGCCTCCAGCACGGACTGCACCGAAGATCACTGGCCTCCACTCCACGAGTATCCGGTGAGCCAGCTCCAAGTGCGTCCACTCGAGGCTCCTTTGCGGTCGCTAGTCCGTTGGCTAGTAGGCCCTCCTGAAGGCCAATCTTCTACTGCTTGGGCTTCCTGGTTGCTCCAGGCGTGCCCAGACTTACCCTCGCTGGGTGAGTCCCACATCCTTGCTGGTCTGCACCATCATCCTTCTTCCATTTACACGAGACTTGCCGTTGCCAAGGCTTGTTGGGTCCAATCCGGTCACCGAAACCCCTGCAATTGACAGACGTCATGGGACAGCTCGAATCCAGCTCCTGGTCATCGTCGACGCCTCCTGGACCTCGTGGCTGAAGAGTCAAGACGACCATCAACCTACCTGAAGCACTCGACATCGGTGGGCATCTGCTCATCGCCTTCCTGGTCACTGGCTAGTGACCCAGACTCTGTCCCCTCTGCTTTCAGGTTCTTCAGATCTTCGATCCACCTTTGGATACACCCGAACACTTTCGACTTGGCCGCCAGCAGCACTTTGCAGCAGATCGCCATTGAAAACGACGACGAAACCCGACCCTGAAAGACACCTATGCACCTGGCTCCCCTGGGTGAGGTAACTCGAGTACTCCGGTGCTCTTGTGGGTATTGACACTAGAACAGCCTAGTTCTAAAAGGGTTTGCTCCAAGTCCTCCTCTAAGTGTCCCTTTTCTTTAAAATTCCAACCGCGACTTTCCCCATAGAAGTCAACGGCGATTCGTGGCTGTGTTCTCACACTGCACGCGTCCCCCGTGGGTCCCCTGTGTCACTACCTTGGGTGGTTCCTTGTGGTCCAAGCACTTCTACAGGCTCTAGGCCCTGTGTCTAGCTCAGTCGTGGTTCTTATACCACTTTATTGGAATATGGTTTGGTACGCCCCTAGGGCTCAAACGTGTATTTGTGCTATTACTGTAGATAACTAACTTATAACTTATGTACTTCGAACTCTAGCCTCATAAAGAGACTAGAGGGGTGTGTTTAGCAATAAATACATATATTTTGAATATATACCTGGTGTGGTCCTCTTTCATTTGGTCACTCAAGAGATTATAGACTGGTAAAACAAGCTGCTTTACATTCCTTCAAGACTTAGCCTGAAGGCTGCTCTCCATAGCTGCCACTAGGATAGCTTTCAATAAAGGTTGTCTTTAACCTATCTCCAATAAGGGGTTGTTTGGACTGGTGCAAGGTGCCCACTATAATTAGAGGACAGCATATACCAGGCCAACTTCTCACATTGGTGTGCAGCGTGTGGGATTCCAGCTTGCTATTGTTTTACCAGATAATCTCAATTGAATTGATCAACTGAAAACCACTAAGGGTACCTAAGGTACATATAAATCAAGCTTAGTATACAGTAAGTTCTACTGAACTTAGAGTTGTGTGTTAAGGGATAGCACACCCTTTCTACAACTCAAGAGAGTTTAGTAGGCCACACTAGAGTAGGTAGTGAATACACCACACCTCACTAGTAATGTCTTCAAAGCCAGGACCCAGTGAGTCCTTGCCAGAAGCCAGTGGGCTTCTTCCCTCCAAGTATGATAAACTCCCATTCTTGGAATTGAGAGCATTATGCAATACTAGGAAGCTGAAGGCAGGCAAAAGTGCCAGCACCCAACACCTCAGAGAGGTGTTACTGGCTGATGATCTCAGCAGGCCCCTAGGGTCTGAAGGGGTAGGCAGAGAGGGTGGGGCAGAAGATGAGGAAGGGGTCAGGGGTGAAGAAACCCAGGCCCCCTCTGAAACTGGCCAGGAAGGTGAAAATGACCTTGACCTGGAGAACCCAATTCCTCCTGTGGAGGAGGAGGAGGATCAGAATGACTTCCCCTTTGTCCCCCAGGAAGAATTGTGAGTGTGCCCAGAAGGTCTAGATCTCCTTCTCAGGAGTCTAACCACTCTGACACCTCAATAGGGACCTCTGTCTCCTCTCATAGGAGAGAATCCTCTCATGACAGGAGAAAGAGACTGATTGAGTATGAGCAAGCCCAGCTTGAACTCAGAAAACAGCAGTTGGCTATAGACAGGGAGTCCCTAGATCTCTACAAAGAGAGAAAAAGATGGGACTAGAGTCCCATGGTGGCAGCAATTTCCCCAGAGATAGGGAAAGGTCTTATGACCATAGAAACCTGAGCAAGATTGTCCCTCCCTACTAGAGTGGGGATGACATCCACAAATGGATAACTGCACTGGAGAGGGCCTGTAAAGTACAGAGGGTCCCTCAGGAGCAGTGGGCAGCAATCGTGTGGCTCTCCTTTGCAGACAAAGGTAGAGATAAGCTCCTCACTGTTAAAGAGGAGGATGCTGATAAATACACAGTCTTAAAGAGTGCTCTGATTGATGGGTTTGGCCTAACCACTGAACAATACAGGTTAAAGTTCAGAGATACCCAAAAGGCACAGACTCAAGACTGGGTGGACTTTGTTGATTGTTCTGCCAAGGCTCTGGAAGGTTGGTTATTGGGCAGTAAGGTATGTGACTTCACAGGATTGTACAATCTTATCATGAGGGAGCAGATCCTTAATAATTGTCAAAATCAGCTGTTGCATCAGCACCTGGTGGACTCTGATCTGACCTCTCCCCAAGAATTGGGAAAGAAGGCAGACAAATGGGTCAGAACCAGGGTGAGGCAGAAGGTACAGAACCAAGGTGGTGACCTTAAGAAGCAAGATTCTAAAAACTCTGATAAGGGTGGGGAGAAGGGTAAAGACCAGAAGTCTTCACAAGGCCCCCAAAAATCTTGTTCAGGTGGGGATTCACAGTCTAACAAGGGAAGAGGCCAAAAGAAACCATGGTGCAAGGTCTGTAAGCAAAAGACCCACTGGACCAGTGATTGCACCAAGTCCAAAGACTCTACTCCAGCCCCCACCAATGCCCCTCAGGCACCTGCTCCCCTAGTGCAGTTACAATTGGTGGTGGGACTACACAAGCCAAGGGTTTAGTAGGGTTGACCCTGGGTAAGAGAGATGAGCTCTGACCTAGTCAGAGAACTCACTCAGGCTGTCCTAGTCTGTGATGGAGGCATGGATGTTGTGAGAAGTTGGCCTGGCATATGCTGTCCACTAATTATAGTGGGCACCTTGCACCAGTCCAAACAACCCCTTATTGGAGATAGGTTAAAGACAACCTTTATTGAAAGCTATCCTAGTGGTAGCTATGGAGAGCAGCCTTCAGGCTAAGTCTTGAAGGAATGTAAAGCAGCTTGTTTTACCAGTCTATAATCTCTTGAGTGACCAAATGAAAGAGGACCACACCAGGTATGTATTCAAAATATATGTATTTATTACTAAACACACCCCTCTAGTCTCTTTATGAGGCTAGAGTTCGAAGTACATACGTTACGAGTTAGTTATCTACAGTAATAGCACAAATACACGTTTGAGCCTCAGGGGCGTACCAAACCATATACCAATAAAGTGGTATAAGAACCACGACTGAGCTAGACACAAGGCCTAGAGCCTGTAGAAGTGCTTGGACCACAAGGAACCACCCAAGGCAGTGACACAGGGGACCCACGGGGGACGCATGCAGTGTATGAACACAACCGCGAACCACCGTTAACTTCTATGGGGAAAGTCGCGATTAGAATTTAAAAGAAAAGGGACACTTAGAGGAGGACTTGGAAAAAACCCTTTGAGAACTAGGCTGTTCTAGTGTCAATACCCACGGGAGCACCAGAGTACTCGAGTTACCTCACCCAGGGGAGCCGGGTGCATAGGTGTCTTTCGGGGTCTGGTTTCGTCGTCGCTTTCTATGGCGATCTGCTGCAAAGTGCTGCTGGCGACCAAGTCGAAAGTGTTCGGGTGGATCTTGGGATCGAAGATTTGAAGAACCTGAAAGCAGAGGGGACAGAGTCTGGGTCACTAGCCAGTGACCAGGAAGGCGATGAGCAGATGCCCACCGATGTCGAGTGCTTCAGGCAGGTTGACGGTCGTCTTGACTCTTCAGCCACGAGGTTCAGGAGGCATCAACGACAAACAGGAGCTGGATTCGAGCTGTCCCATGAGGTCTGTCGATTGCCGGGGTGTCGGCGACCGGATTGGACCCAAAAAGCCTTGGCAACGGCAAGTCTCGTGGAAATAGAAGAAGGATGATGTTGCAGACCAGCAAGGTCTGGGGGACTCACCCATCGAGGATAAGTCAGGGCACACCTGGAGCAACCAGGGAGCCCAAGCAAAAAAATATTGGCTTTCGGGAGGGCCTACTAGCCAACGGACTAGCGACCGCGAAGGAGCCTCGAGACGATGCACGTGGAGCTGGCTCACAGGACACTCGTGGAGTGGAGGACAGTGATCTTCGGTGCAGTTGGTGCTGGAGGCTGCGGCTACTGGGAGCCCAAAGCACGACTTCGTGGGAGACCCAGAAGAGGATGCACTTGCAAATGCGTTCTGTGTCCAGGGGTCACGGTTCCATGTTACCCACGACAGCTACGGGCCTCAGCTTTGCTGGGGACTCAGGGTGGCCTCGGGGAAGTCTGGAAATCCACCTCTGGTGATGCAAAGACTTCGGCGTCCGACGGGAGCTTCAGCGATGCAGACCGGACAATTGCTTCTTTGGTGCCTGCCAAGCAGGGGAGTCACTCCTTGACCCAATCCAATCGCATTTGCAAGTGCATCCTCTTCTGGGTCTCCCACGAAGTTGTGCTTTGGGCTCCGAGTAGCCCCAGCCTCCAGCACTGACTGCACCGAAGATCACTGGCCTCCACTCCACGAGTGTCCTGTGAGCCAGCTCCAAGTGCGTCCACTCGAGGCTCCTTCGCGGTCGCTAGTCCATTGGCTAGTAGGCCCTCCCAAAGGCCAATCTTCTTCTGCTTGGGCTCCTTGGTTGCTCCAGGAGTGCCCTGACTTACCTTCACTGGGTGAGTCCCACAGACCTTGCTGGTCTGCACCATCGTCCTTCTTCCATTTCCACGAGACTTGCCGTTGCCAAGGCTTGTTGGGTCCAATCCGGTCGCTGATACCCCTGCAACCGACAAACGTTGTGGGACAGCTGGAATCCAGCTCCTGGTCATCGTCGACGCCTCCTGGACCTCGTGGCTGAAGAGTCAAGACGACCGTCAACCTACCTGAAGCACTCGCCATCGGTGGGCATCTGCTCATTGCCTTCCTGGTCACTGGCTAGTGACCCAGACTCTGTCCCTTCTGCTTTCAGGTTCTTCAGATCTTCGATCCACCTTTGGATCCACCCGAACACTTTCGACTTGGCCGCCAGCAGAACTTTGCAGCAGATCACCATTGAAAACGACGACGAAACCCGACCCCGAAAGACACCTATGCACCCGGCTCCCCTGGGTGAGGTAACTCGAGTACTCCGGTGCTCCCGTGGGTATTGACACTAGAACAGCCTAGTTCTAAAAGTGTTTGCTCCAAGTCCTCCTCTAAGTGTCCCTTTCTTTAAAATTCCAACCGCGACTTTCCCCATAGAAGTCAACGGCGATTCGTGTCTGTGTTCTCACACTGCATGCGTCCCCGTGGGTCCCTGTGTCACTACCTTGGGTGGTTCCTTGTGGTCCAAGCACTTCTACAGGCTCTAGGCCCTGTGTCTAGCTCAGTCGTGGTTCTTATACCACTTTATTGGTATATGGTTTGGTACGCCCCTAGGCTCAAACGTGTATTTGTGCTATTACTGTAGATAACTAACTTATAACTTATGTACTTCGAACTCTAGCCTCATAAAGAGGGGTGTGTTTAGCAATAAATACATATATTTTGAATATATACCTGGTGTGGTCCTCTTTCATTTGGTCACTCAAGAGATTGAGGGCATATTATCAAGGGCCTTATCTCCGCTTTTTGGCTTTAAAAGCCAAAAGCGGAGATAATGTTTTCAGCCCTATTAACAAGAGTGTGATAACATGCATTAGCGCATGTTAGCACCCTTTTACCCGACGCCTCCCTCTGCATCTCTAATGAGATGCAAAGTGGGCGTCACTGGGCAGAACATCTTTATAAATATCGCTGATGTGCACATCGCGATATTTACAAGGAGGCAGGCATTTTTGCAGACGTTAGTTTTGGCGAAAACCGCGGTTTCGCCAAAACTAACGTCTGCAAAAATGCTGACTACTATACTTTGTATTGGAGGTGGATTATGCTGATACGACCACAGGGTCGTATCAGCAAGATTATCGCCGTTTTCCATGGAACATCGCTGGAAAACCAGCGATGTTCCATGGAAAACAAGCTATCGCAGGAATAATTATCGCCATTGAGCTATGCGTTGTTAATACAGCGCTAGCATGGCGATAATTATCTGCGGTAGCCGGCGATGACAATTCTCACGCTGAGAACGGCCAGCGATTATTATCGCTGGCCGTTGATAATATGCCCCTATAGACTGGTAAAACAAGCTGCTTTACATTCCTTCAAGACTTAGCCTGAAGGCTGCTCTCCATAGCTACCACTAGGATAGCTTTCAATAAAGGTTGTCTTTAACCTATCTCCAATAAGGGGTTGTTTGGACTGGTGCAAGGTGCCCACTATAATTAGTGGACAGCATATACCAGGCCAACTTCTCACAGTAGCAACAGAGGTGTAGAAAGAAGCAAGAGAAGTGCAGAAAGAGGCAATTGAGGTGCAGAAAAAAGTAAGAGCAGTGCAGAAAGAACCAACAGAGGAGCTGAAAGAGGCGCAAAGGGTGCACAAAGAGCAGGAGAAGTGCAGAAAGAGGCAACAGAGGTGCTGAAAGAGGCAAGTGAGGTGCAGAAAAAAGCAAGAGAGGTGCAGAAACAAGCAACAAAGGTGCTGAAAGAGGCAACAGAGGCGCAGAAAGATGCAAGAGAGGTGCAGAAACAAACAAAAGAAGTGCAGAAAGAGGCAAGAGAATTGCTGAAAGAAGCACCAGAGGTGTAGAAAGAAGCAAGAGAAGTGCAGAACGAGGCAAGTGAGGTGCAGAAAGAAGCAACAGAGGTGCAGAAAAAGGCAAGAGGGGTGCAGAAAGAGGCAAGAGCAGTGCATAAAGAACCAAGAGAAGTGTAGAAAGAAGCAACAGAGGTGCTGAAAGAGGCACGAAGGGTGCCGAAAGAGGCAAGAGAAGTGCAGAAAGAAGCAACAGAGGTACAGAAAGAGGCAAGAGTGGTGCAGAAAGAGGGAAGAGAGGTGTAGAAAGAGGCAAGAGAGTTGCACAAAGAGGGAAATGGGGTGCAGAAAGAGGCAGGAGGGGTGCAGAAAGAAGCAACAGAGGTGCCGAAAGAGTCAAGAGAGGTGCAGAAAGAAGGAAGTGAAGTGCAGAAAGAGGCAACAGAGGTGCATAAAGACGCAAGAAAGGTACAGAATCAAACAAGAGAAGTGCAGAAAGAGGCAAGAGAATTGCTGAAAGAAGCAACAGGGGATTAGTAAGAAGCAAGAGAAGTGCAGAAAGAGGCAAGTGAGGTGCAGAAAGAAGCAAGAGCAGTGCAGAAAGAACCAACAGAGGTGCAAGAAGAGGCAAGAGGGGTGCAGAAAGAGGTAGGAGAGGTGCACAAAGAGGCAACAGAGGTACAGAAAGAGGCAGGAGGGGTGCAGAAAGAAGGAATAGAAGTGCAGAAAGAGGCAAGAGAATTGCTGAAAGTAGCAACAGAGGTGTAGAAAGAAGCAAGAGAAGTGCAGAAAGAGGCAATTGAGGTGCAGAAAAAAGTAAGAGCAGTGCAGAAAGAACCAACAGAGGAGCTGAAAGAGGCGCAAAGGGTGCACAAAGAGCAGGAGAAGTGCAGAAAGAGGCAACAGAGGTGCTGAAAGAGGCAAGTGAGGTGCAGAAAAAAGCAAGAGAGGTGCAGAAACAAGCAACAAAGGTGCTGAAAGAGGCAACAGAGGCGCAGAAAGATGCAAGAGAGGTGCAGAAACAAACAAAAGAAGTGCAGAAAGAGGCAAGAGAATTGCTGAAAGAAGCACCAGAGGTGTAGAAAGAAGCAAGAGAAGTGCAGAACGAGGCAAGTGAGGTGCAGAAAGAAGCAACAGAGGTGCAGAAAAAGGCAAGAGGGGTGCAGAAAGAGGCAAGAGCAGTGCATAAAGAACCAAGAGAAGTGTAGAAAGAAGCAACAGAGGTGCTGAAAGAGGCACGAAGGGTGCCGAAAGAGGCAAGAGAAGTGCAGAAAGAAGCAACAGAGGTACAGAAAAGAGGCAAGAGTGGTGCAGAAAGAGGGAAGAGAGGTGTAGAAAGAGGCAAGAGAGTTGCACAAAGAGGGAAATGGGGTGCAGAAAGAGGCAGGAGGTGTGCAGAAAGAAGCAACAGAGGTGCCGAAAGAGGCAAGAGAGGTGCAGAAAGAAGGAAGTGAAGTGCAGAAAGAGGCAACAGAGGTGCATAAAGACGCAAGAAAGGTACAGAATCAAACAAGAGAAGTGCAGAAAGAGGCAAGAGAATTGCTGAAAGAAGCAACAGGGGATTAGTAAGAAGCAAGAGAAGTGCAGAAAGAGGCAAGTGAGGTGCAGAAAGAAGCAAGAGCAGTGCAGAAAGAACCAACAGAGGTGCAAGAAGAGGCAAGAGGGGTGCAGAAAGAGGTAGGAGAGGTGCACAAAGAGGCAACAGAGGTACAGAAAGAGGCAGGAGGGGTGCAGAAAGAAGGAATAGAAGTGCAGAAAGAGGCAAGAGAATTGCTGAAAGTAGCAACAGAGGTGTAGAAAGAAGCAAGAGAAGTGCAGAAAGAGGCAATTGAGGTGCAGAAAAAAGTAAGAGCAGTGCAGAAAGAACCAACAGAGGAGCTGAAAGAGGCACAAAGGGTGCACAAAGAGCAGGAGAAGTGCAGAAAGAGGCAACAGAGGTGCTGAAAGAGGCAAGTGAGGTGCAGAAAAAAGCAAGAGAGGTGCAGAAACAAGCAACAGAGGTGCTGAAAGAGGCAACAGAGGCGCAGAAAGATGCAAGAGAGGTGCAGAAAAAAACAAAAGAAGTGCAGAAAGAGGCAAGAGAATTGCTGAAAGAAGCACCAGAGGTGTAGAAAGAAGCAAGAGAAGTGCAGAACGAGGCAAGTGAGGTGCAGAAAGAAGCAAGAGCAGTGCAAAAAGAACCAACAGAGGTGCAAAAAGAGGCAAGAGGGGTGCAGAAAGAGGTAGGAGAGGTGAACAAAGAGGCAAGAGAGGTACAGAAAGAGGCAGGAGGGGTGCAGAAAGAAGGAAGAGAAGTACTGAAAGAGGCAAGAGAATTGCTGAAAGAAGCAACAGAGGTGCAGAAAGAAGCAAAAGAAGTGCAGAAAGAGGCAAGTGAGGTGCAGAAAGAAGCATGAGCAGTGCAGAAAGAACCAACAGAGATGCAAAAAGAGGCAAGAGGGGTACAGAAAAAGGTAGGAGGGGTGCACAAAGAGGCAAGAGAGGTACAGAAAGAGGCTGGAGGGGTGCAGAAAGAAGGAAGAGAAGAGTATAGTACAAAGAGGGAAGAGAATTGCTGAAAGAAGCAACAGATGTGTAGAAAGAAGCAAGAGAAGTGCAGGAAGAGGCAAGTGAGGTGCAGAAAGAAGCAAGAGCTGTGCAGACAGAACTAACAGAGGTGCAAAAAGAGGAAAGAGGGGTACAGAAAGCGCAAGAGAAGTACAGACAGAGGCAACAGAGGTGCAGAAAGAGGCAAGAGAGGTGCAGAAGTAGGCAGGAAAGGTGCAGAAACAGGGAACATGGGTGCAGAAAGAGGCAGGAGGGGTGCAGAAAGAAAGAAGAGAAGTACTGAAAGAAGCAAGAGCAGTGCAGAAAGAAAGAACAGAGGTGCAAAAAGAGGCAAGAGGGGTGCAGAAAAAGGTAGGAGGGGTGCACAAAGAGGCAAGAGAGGTACAGAAAGAGGCAGGAGGGGTGCAGAAAGAAGGAAGAGAAGTGCAGAAAGAGGCAAGAGAATTGATGAGAGAAGCAACAGAGGTGTAGAAAGAAGCAAGAGAAGTGCAGAAAGAGGCAAGTGAGGTGCAGAAAAAAGCAAGAGTAGTGCAGAAAGAACCAACAGAGGTGCTGAAAGAGGCGCGAAGGGTGCAGAAAGAGCAAGAGAAGTGCAGAAAGAGACAAAAGAGGTACAGAAAGAGGCAAGAGATGTGCAGAAACAGGCAGGAAAGGTGCAGAAACAGGAAACAGGGGTACAGAAAGAGGCAAGAGAGGTGCAGAAAGAGAAAAGAGGGGTGCAGAAAGAGGCAAGAGATCCACAGAATAAGCAATAGAGGTGCTGAAAGAGGCAAATGAGGTACAGAAAGAGGCAAGATATCTTCAGAGAAAAGCAACAGAGGTGCTGAAAGAGGCAAGTGAGGTGCAGAAAGAAGAAAGAGAGGTGCAGAAAGAGGTAACAGAAGTGCAGAAAGAAGCAACAGAGGTGCAGAAAAAGGCAAGAGGGGTGCAGAAAGAGGCAAGAGCAGTGCAGAAAGAACCAAGAGAAGTGTAGAAAGAAGCAACAGAGGTGTTGAAAGAGGCACGAAGGGTGCAGAAAGAGGCAAGAGAAGTGCAGAAAGAGGCAAGAGAAGTGCAGAAAGAAGCAACAGAGGTACAGAAAGAGGCAAGAGTGGTGCAGAAAGATGGAAGAGAGGTGTAGAAAGAGGCAAGAGAGTTGCACAAAGAGGGAAATGGGATGCAGACTGAGGCAGGAGGGGTGCAGAAAAAAGCAACAGAGATGCCGAAAGAGGCAAGAGAGGTGCAGAAAGAAGGAAGTGAAGTGCAGAAAGAGGCAACAGAGGTGCATAAAGATGCAAGAGAGGTGCATAAACAAACAAGAGAAGTGCAGAAAGAGTGAAGAGAATTGCTGAAAGAAGCAACAGGGGATTAGTAAGAAGCAAGAGAAGTGCAGAAAGAGGCAAGTGAGGTGCAGAAAGAAGCAAAAGCAGTGCAGAAAGAACCAACAAAGGTGCAAGAAGAGGCAAGAGGGATACAGAAAGAGGTAGGAGAGGTGCACAAAGAGGGAACAGAGGTACAGAAAGAGGCAGGAGGGGTGCAGAAAGAAGGAAGAGAAGTGCAGAAAGAGGCAAGAGAATTGCTGAAAGTAGCAACAGAGGTGTAGAAAGAAGCAAGAGAAGTGCAGAAAGAGGCAAGTGAGGTGCAGAAAGAAGCAAGAGCAGTGCAGAAATATCCAACAGAGGTGTAAAAAGAGGCAAGAGGGGTGCAGAGAAAGGTAGGAGTGGTGCACAAAGAGGCAAGAGAGGTACAGAAAGAGGCAGGAAGGGTACAGAAAGAAGAAAGAGAAGTGCAGAAGGAGGCAAGAGAATTGCTGAAAGAAGCAACAGAGGTGTAGAAAGATGCAGGAGAAGTGTAGAAAGAGGCAAGTGAGGTGCAGAAAGAAGCAAGAGCGGTGCAGAAAGACCCAACAGAGGTGCTGAAAGAGGTGCGAAGGGTGCACAAAGAGCAAGAGAAGTACAGAAAGAGGCAACAGAGGTACAGAAAGAGGCAAGAGAGCTGCAGAAACAGGCAGTAAAGGTGCATAAACAGGGAACAGCGGTGCAGAAAGAGGCAAGAGAGGTGCAGAAAGAGAAAACAGGGGTGCAGAAAGAGGCAAGAGTTCTGCAGAAAAAAGCAGCAGAGGTGCTGAAAGAGGCAAGTGAGGTGCAGAAAGAGGCAAGAGATCTGCAGAAAAAAGTAACAGAGGTGCTGAAAGAGGCAAGTGAGGTGCAGAAAGAATCAAGAGAGGTGCAGAATGGGGCAATAGAAGGGCAGAAAGAAGCAGCAGAGGTGCAGAAAGAGGCAAGAGGGGTGCAGAATGAAGAGAGAGAAGTGCAGAAAGAAGCAAAAGAGTCGCTCAAGGAGGCAAGAGGGATGCAGAAAGAGGCAAGAGCAGTGCAGAAAGAACCAAGAGAAGTGCTGAAAGAAGCAACAGAGGTGCAGAAGGAGGCACGAGGGGTGCAGAAAGAAGGAAGAGAAGTGCAGAAAGAAGCAACAGAGGTGCTAAAAGAGGCACGAAGGATGCAGAAATAGGCAAGAGAAGTGCAGAAAGAAGCAACATAGGTACAGAAAGAGGCATGAGTAGTGCAGAAACAGGGAAGAGAGGTGTAGAAAGAGGCAAAAGAGTTGCACAAAGAGGGAAGAGGGGTGCAGAAAGAGGCAGGAGGGGTGCAGACAGAAGCAACAGATTTGCCGAAAGAGGCAAGAGAGGTGCATAAAGAAGCAAGTGAAGTGCAGGAAGAGGCAACAGAGGTGCAGAAAGACACAAGATAGGTGCAGAAACAAGCAAGAGAAGTGCAGAAAGAGGCAAGAGAATTGCTGAAAGAAGCAACAGAGGTTTAGAAAGAAGCAAAAGAAGTGCAGAAAGAGGCAAGTGCAGTGCAGAAAGAGGCAAGAGCAGTGCAGAAAGAACCAACAGAGGTGCAAAAAGAGGCAAGAGGGGTGCAGAAAGAGTTAGGAGAGGTGCACAAAGAGGCAAGAGAGGTGCACAAAGAGGGAAGACGGGTACAGAAAGAGGCAAAAGGGGTGCAGAAACAGGCAAAAGAAGTGCAGAAAGAGGCAAGAGAATTGCTGAAAGTAGCAACAGAGGTGAATAAAGAAGCAAGAGAAGTGCAGAAAGTGGGAAGTGAGGTGCAGAAAGAAGCAAGAGCAGTGCAAAAAAAACCAACAGAGGTGCAAAAAGAAGCAAGAGGGGAGCAGAAAAAGGTAGGAGAGGTGCACAAAGAGGTACAGAAAAAGGCAGGAGGGTGCAGAAAGAAGGAAGAGAAGTGCAGAAAGAAGCAACAGAGGTGCTGAAAGAGGCGCAAAGGGTGCAGAAAGAGCAAGAAAAGTGCAGAAAGAACCAAAAGAGGTACAGAAAGAGGCAAGAGAGGTGCAGGAACAGGCAGGAAAGGTGCAGAAAGAGGGAACATGGGTGCAGAAAGAGGCAAGAGAGGTGCAGAAAGAGAAAAGAGGGGTGCAGAAAGAGGCAAAAGGGGTGCAGAAAGAGGTAGGAGAGGTGCACAAAGAGGCAATAGAGGTACAGACAGACGCAGGAGGTGTGCAGAAAGTAGGAAGAGAAGTGCATAAAGAGGCAAGAGAATTGCCGAAAGAAGCAACAGAGGTGTAGAAAAAAGCAAGAGCAGTGCAGAAAGAACCAACAGAGGAGCTGAAAGAGGCGCGAAGGGTGCACAAAGAGCAAGAGAAGTGAAGAAATAGGCAACAGAGGTACAGAAAGAGGCAAGAGAGGTGCAGAAACTGGCAGGAAAGTTGAAGAAACAGGGAACAGGGGTGCAGAAAGAGGCAATTAAGGTGAAGAAAGAGGCAAGAGCTGTGGATAAAGAACTAACAGAGGTGCAAAAAGAGGCAAGAGGGGTGCAGAAAAAGGTAGGAGGGGTGCACAAAGAGGCAAGAGAGGTACAGAAAGAGGCAGGAGGGGTGCAGAAAGAATTGAGGGAAGTGCAGAAAGAGACAAGAGAATTGCTGAAAGAAGCAACAGAGGTGTAGAAAGAAGCAAGAGAAGTGCAGAAAGAGGCAAGTGAGGTGCAGAAAAAAGCAAGAGCAGTGCAGAAAGAACCAACAGAGTAGCTGAAAGAGGCGCAAAGGGTGCACAAAGAGCAAGAGAAGTGCAGAAAGAGGCAACAGAGGTACAGAAAGAGGCAAGAAAGGTGCAAAAACAGGCAGGAAAGGTGCAGAAACAGGGAACAGGGGTGCAGAAAGAGGCAAGAGAGGGACAGATACAGAAAAGAGGGGTACAGAAAGAGGCAAGAGTTCTGCGGAAAAAAGCAACAGAGGTGCTGAAAGAGGCAAGTGAGGTGCAGAAAGAGGCAAGAGATCTGCAGAAAAAAGCAACAGAGGTGCTGAAAGAGGCAAAAGATCTGCAGAAAAAAGCAACAGAGGTGCTGAAAGAGGCAAGTGAGGTGCAGAAAGAAGCAAGAGAGGTGCAGAAACAAGCAACAGAGGTGCTGAAAGAGGCAACAGAGGTGCAGAAAGACGAAAGAGAGGTGCAGAAACAACCAAAAGAAGTACATACAGAGGCAAGAGAATTGCTGAAAGAAGCAACAGAGGTGTAGAAAGAAGCAAGAGAAGTGGAGAAAGAGGCAAGTGAGGTGCAGAAAGAAGCAAGAGCAGTGCAGAAAGAACCAACAGAGGTGCAGAAAGAGGCAGGAGGTGTGCAAAAAGATTTAGGAGAGGTAAACAAAGAGGCAAGAGAGGTACAGCAAGAGGGGTGCAGAAAGAAGGAAGAGAAGTACAGAAAGAGGTAAGAGAATTGCTGAAAGAAGCAACAGAGGTGTACAAAGAAGCAAGAGAAGTGCAGAATAAGGCAAGTGAGGTGCAGAAAAAAGCAAGAGAAGTGTAGAAAGAACCAACAGAGGTGCTGAAAGAAGCGCAAAGGGTGCAGAAAGAGCAAGAGAAGTGCAGAAATAGGCAAGAGAGGTACAGAAAGAGGCAAGAGAGGTGCAGAAACAGGCAGGAAAGGTGCAGAAACAGGGAACAGGGGTGCAGAAAGAGGCAAGTGAGGTGCAGAAAGAAAAAAGAGCTGTGCAGAAAGAACTAACAGGTGCAAAAATGGGCAAGTGGGGTGCAAAAAAAGGTAGGAGGGGTGCACAAAGAGGCAAGAGAGGTACAGAAAGAGGCAGGAGGGGTGCAGAAAGAAGGAAGGGAAGTGCAGAAAGAGGCAAGAGAATTGCTGAAAGAAGCAACAGAGGTGTAGAAAGAAGCAAGAGAAGTGCAGAAAGAGGCAAGAGAGGTGCAGAAAAAAGCAAGAGCAGTGCAGAAAGAACCAACAGAGGAGCTGAAAGAGGCGTGAAGTGAGCACAAAGAGCAAGAGAAGTACAGAAAGAGGCAACAGAGGTACAGAAAGAGGCAAGAGAGGTGCAGAAACAGAAAAGAGGGATGCAGAAAGAGGCAAGAGATCTGCGGAAAAAAGCAACAGAGGTGCTGAAAGAGGCAAGTGAGGTGCAGAAAGAGGCAAGAGATCTGCAGAAAAAAGCAAGAGAGGTGCTGAAAGAGGCAAGTGAGGTGCAGAAAGAAGCAAGAGAGGTGCAGAAACAAGCAACAGAGGTGCTGAAAGAGGCAACAGTGGTGCAGAAAGACACAAGAGAGGTGCAGAAACAAGCAAAAGAAGTGCAGAAAGAGACAAGAGAATTGCTGAAAGAAGCAACAGAGGTGTAGAAAGAAGCAAGAGAAGTGCAGAACGAGGCAAGTGAGGTGCAGAAAGAAGCAAGAGCAGTGCAGAAAGTTCTACAGAGCTGCAAAAAAAGGCATGAGGGGTACAGAAAGAGGTAGGAGAGGTGAACAAAGAGGCAAGAGAGGTACAGAAAGAGGCAGGAGGGGTGCAGAAAGAAGGAAGAGAAGTATAGAAAGAGGCAAGAGAATTGCTGAAAGAAGCAACAGAGGTGCAGAAAGAAGCAAGAGAAGTGCAGAAAGAGGCAAGTGAGGTGCAGAAAGAAGCATGAGCAGTGCAGAAAGAACCAACAGAGGTGCAAATAGAGGCAAGAGGGGTGCAGAAAAAGGTAGGAGGGGTGCACAAAGGGCAAGAGAGGTACAGAAAGAGGCAGGAGGGGTGCAGAAAGAAGGACGAGAAGAGTAGAAAGAGACAAAAGAATTGCTGAAAGAAGCAACAGATGTGTAGAAAGAAGCAACAGATGTGTAGAAAGAAGTAAGAGAAGTGCAGAAAGAGGCAATTGAGGTGCAGAAAGAAGCAAGAGCTGAGCAGAAAGAACTAACAGAGGTGCAACAAGAGGAAAGAGGGGTGCAGAAAGAGCAAGAGAAGTACAGAAAGAGGAAACAGAGGTACAGAAAGAGGCAAGAGAGGTGCAGAAACAGGCAGGAAACTGAAGAAACAGGGAACATGGGTGCAGAAAGAGGCAAGTGAGGTGCAGAAAGAAGCAAGAGCAGTGTAGAAAGAACCAACAGAGGTGCAAAATGAGGCAAGAGGGTGCAGAAAAATGTAGGAGTGGTGCACAAAGAGGCAAGAGAGATACAAAAAGAGGCAGGAGGGTGCAGAAAGAAGGAAGAGAAGTGCAGAAAGAGGCAAGAGAATTGCTGAGATAAGCAACAGAGGTGTAGAAAGAAGCAAGAAACGTGCAGAAAGAGGCAAAGGAGGAGCAGAAAAAAGCAAGAGCAGTGCAGAAATAATCAACAGAGGTGCTGAAAGAGGCGCGAAGGGTGCAGAAAGAGCAAGAGAAGTGCAGAAAGAGGCAATAGAGGTACAGAAAGAGTCAAGAGAGGTGCAGAAACAGGCAGGAAAGGTGCAGAAACAGGGAACAGGGGTGCAGAAACAGGCAAGAGAGGTGCAGAAAGAGAAAAGTTGGGTGCAGAAAGAGGCAAGAGATCCGCAGAAAAAAGCAACAGAGGTGCTGAAAGAGGCAAGTGAGGTGCAGAAAGAGGCAAGATATCTGCAGAAAAAAGCAACAGAGGTGCTGAAAGAGGCAAGTGAGGTGCAGAAAGAAGCAAGAGAGGTGCAGAAAGAGGCAATAGAAGTGCAGAAAGAAGCAATAGAGGTGCAGAAAGAGGCAAGAGGGGTGCAGAAAGAGGCAGGAGCAGTGCAGAAAGAACCAAGAGAAGTGCAGAAAGAAGCAAGAGTGGTGCAGAAAGAGGGAAGAGAGGTGTAGTAAGAGGCAAGAGAGTTGCACGAAGAAGGGTGCAGAAAGAAGCATGAGCAGTGCAGAAAGAACCAACAGAGATGCAAAAAGAGTCAAGAGGGGTACAGAAAAAGGTAGGAGGGGTGCACAAAGAGGCAAGAGAGGTACAGAAAGAGGCAGGAGGGGTGCAGAAAGAAGGAAGAGAAGTACTGAAAGAGGCAAGAGAATTGCTGAAAGAAACAACAGAGGTGCAGAAAGAAGCAAAAGAAGTGCAGAAAGAGGCAAGTGAGGTGCAGAAAGAAGCATGAGCAGTGCAGAAAGAACCAACAGAGATGCAAAAAGAGGCAAGAGGGGTACAGAAAAAGGTAGGAGGGGTGCACAAAGAGGCAAGAGAGGTACAGAAAGAGGCAGGAGGGGTGCAGAAAGAAGGAAGAGAAGAGTAGAGTAGAAAGAGGGAAGAGAATTGCTGAAAGAAGCAACAGATGTGTAGAAAGAAGCAAGAGAAGTGCAGAAAGAGGCAAGTGAGGTGCAGAAAGAAGCAAGAGCTGTGCAGACAGAACTAACAGAGGTGCAAAAAGAGGAAAGAAGGGTACAGAAAGCGCAAGAGAAGTACAGAAAGAGGCAACAGAGGAGCAGAAAGAGGCAAGAGAGTTGCAGAAGCAGGCAGGAAAGGTGCAGAAACAGGGAACATGGGTGCAGAAAGAGGCAGGAGGGGTGCAGAAAGAAGGAAGAGAAGTACTGAAATAAGCAAGAGCAGTGCAGAAAGAAAGAACAGAGGTGCAAAAAGAGGCAAGAGGGGTGCAGAAAAAGGTAGGAGGGGTACAGAAAGAGGCAAGAGAGGTACAGAAAGAGGCAGGAGGGGTGCAGAAAGAAGGAAGAGAAGTGCAGAAATAGGCAGGAGATATGCTGAGAGAAGCAACAGAGGTGTAGAAAGAAGCAAGAGAAGTGCAGAAAGAGGCAAGTGAGGTGCAGAAAAAAGCAAGAGTAGTGCAGAAAGAACCAACAGAGGTGCTGAAAGAGGCGCGAAGGGTGCAGAAAGAGCAAGAGAAGTGCTGAAAGAGACAAAAGAGGTACAGAAAGAGGCAAGAGATGTGCAGAAACAGGCAGGAAAGGTGCAGAAACAGGAAACAGGGGTACAGAAAGAGGCAAGAGAGGTGCAGAAAGAGGAAAGAGGGGTGCAGAAAGAGGCAAGAGATCCGCAGAATAAGCAATAGAGGAGCTGAAAAAGGCAAATGAGGTACAGAAAGAGGCAAGATATCTTCAGAGAAAAGCAACAGAGGTGCTGAAAGAGGCAAGTGAGGTGCAGAAAGAAGAAAGAGAGGTGCAGAAAGAGGTAACAGAAGTGCAGAAAGAAGCAACAGAGGTGCAGAAAAAGGCAAGAGGGGTGCAGAAAGAGGCAAGAGCAGTGCAGAAAGAACCAAGAGAAGTGTAGAAAGAAGCAACAGAGGTGCTGAAAGAGGCACGAAGGGTGCAGAATGAGGCAAGAGAAATGCAGAAAGAAGCATCAGAGGTACAGAAAGAGGCAAGAGTGGTGCAGAAAGATGGAAGAGAGGTGTAGAAAGAGGCAAGAGAGTTGCACAAAGAGGGAAATGGGATGCAGACTGAGGCAGGAGGGGTGCAGAAAGAAGCAACAGAGGTGCCGAAAGAGGCAAGAGAGGTGCAGAAAGAAGGAAGTGAAGTGCAGAAAGAGGCAACAGAGGTGCATAAAGATGCAAGAGAGGTGCAGAAACAAACAAGAGAAGTGCAGAAAGAGTGAAGAGAATTGCTGAAAAAGCAACAGGGGATTAGTAAGAAGCAAGAGAAGTGCAGAAAGAGGCAAGTGAGGTGCAGAAAGAAGCAAGAGCAGTGCAGAAAGAACCAACAAAGGTGTAAGAAGAGGCAAGAGGAGTACAGAAAGAGGTAGGAGGGGTGCACAAAGAGGCAAGAGAGGTACAGAAAGAGGCAGGAAAGGTGCAGAAACAGGGAACATGGGTGCAGAAAGAGGCAGGAGGGGTGCAGAAAGAAGGAAGAGAAGTACTGTAAGAAGCAAGAGCAGTGCAGAAAGAAAGAACAGAGGTGCAAAAAGAGGCAAGAGGGGTGCAGAAAAAGGTAGGAGGGGTGCACAAAGAGGCAAGAGAGGTACAGAAAGAGGCAGGAGGGGTGCAGAAAGAAGGAAGAGTAGTGCAGAAAGAGGCAAGAGAATTGCTGAGAGAAGCAACAGAGGTGTAGAAAGAAGCAAGAGAAGTGCAGAAAGAGGCAAGTGAGGTGCAGAAAAAAGCAAGAGTAGTGCAGAAAGAACCAACAGAGGTGCTGAAAGAGGCGCGAAGGGTGCAGAAAGAGCAAGAGAAGTGCAGAAAGAGACAAAAGAGGTACAGAAAGAGGCAAGAGATGTGCAGAAACAGGCAGGAAAGGTGCAGAAACAGGAAACAGGGGTACAGAAAGAGTCAAGAGAGGTGCAGAAAGAGAAAAGAGGGGTGCAGAAAGAGGCAAGAGATCCGCAGAATAAGCAATAGAGGTGCTGAAAGAGGCAAATGAGGTACAGAAAGAGGCAAGATATCTTCAGAGAAAAGCAACAGAGGTGCTGAAAGAGGCAAGTGAGGTGCAGAAAGAAGAAAGAGAGGTGCAGAAAGAGGTAACAGAAGTGCAGAAAGAAGCAACAGAGGTGCAGAAAAAGGCAAGAGGGGTGCAGAAAGAGGCAAGAGCAGTGCAGAAAGAACCAAGAGAAGTGTAGAAAGAAGCAACCGAGGTGCTGAAAGAGGCACGAAGGGTGCAGAAAGAGGCAAGAGAAGTGCAGAAAGAAGCAACAGAGGTACAGAAAGAGGCAAGAGTGGTGCAGAAAGATGGAAGAGAGGTGTAGAAAGAGGCAAGAGAGTTGCACAAAGAGGGAAATGGGATGCAGACTGAGGCAGGAGGGGTGCAGAAAGAAGCAACAGAGGTGCCGAAAGAGGCTAGAGAGGTGCAGAAAGAAGGAAGTGAAGTGCAGAAAGAGGCAACAGAGGTGCATAAAGATGCAAGAGAGGTGCAGAAACAAATAAGAGAAGTGCAGAAAGAGTGAAGAGAATTGATGAAAGAAGCAGCAGGGGATTAGTAAGAAGCAAGAGAAGTGCAGAAAGAGGCAAGTGAGGTGCAGAAAGAAGCAAGAGCAGTGCATAAAGAACAAACAAAGGTGCAAGAAGAGGCTAGAGGGGTACAGAAAGAGGTAGGAGAGGTGCACAAAGAGGCAACAGAGGTACAGAAAGAGGCAGGAGGGGTGCAGAAAGAAGGAAGAGAAGTGCAGAAAGAGGCAAGAGAATTGCTGAAAGTAGCAACAGAGGTGTAGAAAGAAGCAAGAGAAGTGCAGAAAGAGGCAAGTGAGGTGCAGAAAGAAGCAAGAGCAGTGCAGAAAGATCCAACAGAGGTGTAAAAAGAGGCAAGAGGGGTGCAGAGAAAGGTAGGAGTGGTGCACTGTGAGAAGTTGGCCTGGTATATGCTGTTCACTAATTAAAGTGGACACCTTGCACCAGAACAATTCGACTCTTATGGTTGGTAGGTTTAAGACAACCTTTATAGAAAGCTATCCTAGTGGTAGCTGTGGAGAGCAGCCTTCAGGCTAAGTCTTGGAGGAATGTAAAGCAGCTTGTTTTACCACACAATCTCTTGAATCACCAAATGAAAAGACACCACACAGGTATATATATCAAATATATATGTATTTATTAATAAACAAGTCTCTACTAATCTCTTTATGAGATTAGAAGTCAGGAACATATGTACAAATCAAAATAAGTTAGCACAATCAAATATCACAATCTTAGTTTGGCTAGACCTAGGTCTAGAGCAGTTAGAATAGAGGGACCCCCAAGAACCACCCCAGGTAGTTGTAGGAGACCCACAGGGGACGGACGCGGTGTCCTGGCACCGGTGCGAGTCCTGTATGAGTCTATGCGAACAGACGCGATTGAGATTTCAATGTTAAAGGTCCCTTGCGTGTTTGAGGCGAACACACCGATCGGTCCTTGTACGAGTCGCAGGACGCGGTTACAGATAGAGTTGCAAGGGAGATGGACGCGCTGTGTCTAACACAGACGCGAACCCTGTACGAGTCAGCGCAATGAAGATTTCAATGTTACAGTCCCCTTGTGTGTTCGAGGCGAACACCGATCGGACTCAGTACGAGTCGAAGGACACGGTTATAGATAGTGTTACAAGGGAGATGGACGCGATGTGTCTAACACAGACGTGAACCCTGTACGAGTCAGCGCAATTGTCGCACGTAGAAAATAAGAGTTTTAGGGCACTTCTAGGGTAGCCACAAGCAAGGCACTTACAGGGTAAGTAGTTCTAGGGCCCACACCCACGGGAGCACCGTAATGCTAAAGTTACCTCACCCAGGGGAGCCGGGTGCATAGGTGTCCTTTGGTGTCGGGTCGCGGCGTCGTTTTCAATGGGAGCCAGTGAAGACTTGCTGCTTGCGGCGACAGAAGAAGTGTCTGTTGGAATCCAAGCCTGGATTCGGAAGGAGGAAGACCTGAAAGCAGAGGGGACAGTGTTCAAGGGCACTTGGCAGTGGCCCGGGGCAAGGAAGATGAATGCCCACCGTCGTCGACAGATTCAGGTCATTCACTGGTGTCTTGACTCTTCAACAACGAGGTCCAGGAGGCGTCGAGGACGGCCAGGAGCTGGATTCAGCGTGTCCCACGAAATCTGCAGCTGACTGCAGTGTCGGCGACCCGATTGGAGCCAACAAGCCTTGGTAGCAGCAAGTCTCATGGTGGAACGGAAAAGTCAATGGTGCAGACCAGCAAGGTCTGAGGAACTTACCCAGCAAGGGTCGGTCAGGGCAGGCCTGGATCAACCAGGGGAGCCCTTTGGTTTCTTTGGAAAGTCTTCTGGGGACCCACAAGCTGGCTGGCAAGGGATCGCAAAGACGCCTTAGGAGGATTCACTCAACAGGGGCCCACGGTCACTCGGTACGGTGTAGGCCTCTGATTTTGGTAGGCATCTCTGCCGGAGGCTAAGACCACAGTTGGTCCAAAGTACAAGTTCGTAGAACGTCGTGAAGGGGTTGCACTTGACAATAGTGCATGGTACCCAGGGTCTGTGGTTCCTCGTTGCTCGTGGGGTCCACTTGCCTTAGCTTCGCTGGGGACTCACGATGGTCTTGGAGAAGTCAGGAAATCCTCTTTCTGGGCTGCAGGGACTTCGGGCTCCGGCGGGAGCAGCGTAGTTTGCGACCGTCATTGTCGTTTTTGGTGCCTGCCAAGCAGGGGAGTCACTCCTTGACTCCAAGGGAGATTCTTCAGTCTTCCAAAGGTAGTGGAACGTCGAAGGTCCGGGATTCTTCTTGTAGAGCGTCGTCCAGGGGTATCTGGGGTGCAATGCACAGGTTCCCCCTCTTATACTAACAGAAAGGGAGGGACTAGCTCTATGACCCCACCTATGGGAGGGTCAGGGGAGTGGGTGGTTACACCTACTTCCCTTTGTCCAGTTTTGTGCCAGAGCAGGGGCAGGTAGCCCCTGAGCCGGTTTGAACTGGGGTATGCACAGAGGAGCCTTCTGCTCCCCCAGTGCAGGACTTCAAAGCACTCTAAGAGTGCACCCACCCAGCCCCAATACACTAAACCCTGTCTGGGAGGTGGTCACACCCCCTTGGGACAGGATATCTATTGTTGGGCTTCCACTGCGAGTGTCGGTCATCAGCAGGAGGGCAGCCCAGTGTCTGTGACTGGTGGCATCCATTTTGTGATGCCAGGGCTCTGCAGGATTCTACCGCGTTTCCACCGTAGGTACATGTCTATCCCTCTAGAAGGGTGGAATGCTACCCCCGCCGCCAGAACTGGCGGGGGGGGGGTAGCATTCCAAGATGTTTGACACCAAACACAACATGTTTTGATGCAGCCATTCCAAAGTTAGCATTCTACCGCGAGGATGTAATGCACTTAAGAGTATATGGTTTAACCGCATCCACAAACAGCCCCAGAGAATGGACTCTGAGAGCTGCAGAGGGGCCCTGCTCAGGCAGAGGCACCCCCTCACATAGGAACCAAGCACCCTGCCCTCAGGATTGATAGGGCCTGCCTTAGGGGTGACTGATAGGTTTAAATGTGTGTGCAGGAGAGATATAGGGAACCTATATCTCAGTGAGGGGTGCTAGCACCACCTCACCCAGGCTGCAGTAGCAGCCTGTGGTGTCAGATTTAGTCTGCTTCCCAGGGGTGGCATAATACATGCTTCAGCCCCTGGTAGGCCTGTGAAGTACCTATGCCCTTGGTACCTAAGGTACCATATACTAGGGACTCATAAGGTACCACAGTATCCAATCACTAGTGCACCTAGAGTGCACTCCAAATCGTTTAGAGAGAACAGAGAGGCTGAGGCCCTGATTGGCAGGGTCCCAGCCAGACTATAGCCAGAAACCAGTGTAAACATCAGAAAAAAGTGGGGGCAACATAAGAGGCAGATCCTACTCTCCTACACAACCCCCCAAACGCAGGGACACTAAACTAACCTTGACCAGTTGAGTCTTCGTGTTCAAAGTGGAAATACCTTGAGAGTCCATCTGCATTGGCATGTTGGGTCCCAGGTCTATGTTCCACTGTATAGTCCATCCCCTGTAGGGAAATGGACCACCTCAAAAGTTTTGGGTTTTCTCCTTTCATTTGTTTAAGCCATAGGAGGGGCTTGTGGTCAGTCTGAACTATGAAGTGAGTGCCAAACAAGTATGGCCTCAGCTTCTTCAGGGCCCACACCACAGCAAAGGCCTCCTCTCTATAGCTGACCAACGTTTCTCTCTAGGGGTCAGCCTTCTGCTAATAAAAACTACTGGCTGGTCTTGACCTTCATCATTCAGTTGAAACAGTACAGCTCCCACACCCAGCTCAGAAGCATCTGTTTGGACAATGAACTTTTGGTGTAGTCTGGACTCTGTAAGATGGGGCAGTGCACATGGCCTGCTTTAGGTCTTCAAATGCCTTCTGACAGCTAGCTGTCCACTGAACCTTTTTGGCATTTTCTTTGAGGTCAGATCATTCAAGGGGGTCACTATAGATCCATATCCCTTCACAAACCTCCTATAGTACCCAGTCAGGCCTAAGAAGGCTCTCACCTGTGTCTGGGTGGTTGGAGCAACCCATTCCATGATGGTTTGGATTTTGCTCTGTAAAGGCTGAACCTGGCCTCCACCCACAAGGTGGCCCAAGTACACAACCTGACTCTGCCCTATCTGGCACTTAGTGGCCTTGATAGTGAGGCCTGCTTTCTGCAGAGCCTCCAAAACATTTCTGAGGTGGACCAGGTGATCCTGCCAGGATGAACTAAAGACAGCAATATCATCTAGATAAGCTGAGCAATAAGTTTCCATCCCTGCCAGAACTTTATTCACCAACCTCTGAAAAGTGGCAGGTGCATTTTTCAATCCAAAGGGCATCACCACAAAGTGGTAGTGCCCACTAGGGGTCGAAAATGCTGTTTTGGCTTTTGCATCATCAGCTAATCTGATCTGCCAGTAGCCAGCTGTTAGGTCAAATGTACTTAGATACTTGGCTGAGGCCAAAGTATCAATCAGCTCATCTGCCCTTGGTATGGGATAGGCATCAGTCCTAGTGACTGCATTAAGGCCTCTGTAGTCTACACAAAACCTCATTTCTTTCTTACCACCCTGGGTATGAGGCTTGGGTACCAGGACTACTGGGCTAGCCCAAGGGCTATCTGAAGGCTCAATTACACCTAGCTCCAACATTTTCTGGATTCAGTCCTGATACAGTCCCTGACATGGTCAGGTTGCCTGTAGATTTTACTCTTGACAGGCAGACTGTCTCCAGTGTCCACCTCATGGGTGCACCAGGTAGTCTGACTAGGGGTCAGGCTAAACATATGTCTATACTGTTGCAGAACTTGTCTGCACTCAGTTTGCTGATGGTCAGTGAGGCTGCTTGCCAAAGCAACACCATCTACTGACCCATCATCAGGGTTCTGTGAGAGCAGGTCAGGGAGAGGGTCACTCTCCTCCTCCTGTTCCTCATCAGTTGCCATGAGCAAGCCCATGTCAGCCCTGTCAACATATGGTTTCAATCTGTTGACATGGAGCACCCTCAGGGGGCTCCTGGGAGTTCCAAGATTCACCAGATAGGTGACCTCTCCCTTCTGTTCAACTATTGTATGGGGGCCACTCCACTTGTCTTGGAGGGCTGCTGGGGCCACAGGCTCCAACACCCACACTTTCTGTCCTGGCTGGTATACAGTCAGTACAGCCTTTGGTCATGCCAAGCTTTTTGTAATTCTTGGCTGGCCTCCAGGATTTGGTTGCCTTTTTCATGTACTCAGCCATCCGGGAGCGGAGACCAAGTACATAGTCCATCACATCTTGTTTGGGGGCTTGAGAGGTAACTCCCAGCCCTCTTTACCAAACACAATGGACCTCTCACAGGATGCCCAAACAGAAGCTCAAATGGGCTGTAACCAACTCCCTTCTGTGGAACCTCTCTGTACGCAAACAACAGGCAGGGAAGAAGAAGGTCCCATTTCCGCCTAAGCTTCTCTGGGAGTCCTTTAATCATTCCCTTCAGGGTTTTGTTGAAGCGTTCAACTAAACCATTGCATTGTGGGTGATAGGGGTGGTGAACTTATAAGTTACACCACACTCCTTCCACATTGCCTTCAAATATCCTGACATGAAGTTGGTACCTCTGTCAGAAATTACCTCCTTTGGGAAACCCACTCTGGAGAAGACTCCAATGAGGGCTCTTGCCACCACAGGGGCTGTGGTGGTCCTCAGGGGAATTGCCTCTGGGTACCTGGTGGCATGATCCACTACCACCAGGATAAATCTGTGCCCAGATGCAGTTTGAGGGTCAAGGGGACCAACAATGTCAATCCCTACCCTTTCAAAGGGTACCCCCACCACAGGTAGTGGTATCAGGGGGCCTTTGTTGTGCCACCTGCCTTGCCACTGGCTTGGCATGTGACACAGGAGCGACAAAACTCCTTTGTGTCCTCTGACATATGTGGCCAATGAAAATGTGGAACAAGCCTGTCCCAGGTCTTGTTTTGGCCCAAGTGACCTGCCAAAGGGATATCATGTGCTAGGGTCAAGAGGAACCCCCTAAACTTCTGAGGGATCACCATCCTCCTGGTGGCTCCATGGGCTGGATCTCTACCCTCAGAATATAGGAGTCCCTCATCCCAATAAACTTTATGGGACACACTAGCACTCCCAGCAGCCTCAGCACCAGCCTGCTGTCTGAGGGGTTCAAGAGAGGAGCAGCACTGTTGCTCCTTACTCAGATCTTCCCTAGAAGGGCCCCCTGCCCCCAAGAACTCAACCTGATCAGGCTCAAGTTCCTCTGGGGCAGTTCTTTCTTCAGGATCTGCTCCTCCTCCCTGGGGAGGGGACTCAGTGGTCTGAGACAGAGGGGAAGGCACTGCCTTAACCCTACTGCTCCTCCTCTTGGGAAGCATCTGGTCCATAGTTTCAGGATCCAGAGCTGGTTCAGTGTTATGCATTTTGGCTTGTGACCTGGTCACAGCAAATACCTCTGCAGGGATGCCCAACATCTCAGCATGAGTCCATAACTCTACTTCAGACCAGGCTGAAGTCTCTAGATCATTGCCCAATAGACATTCTACAGGGAGGTCTGCATTGACTACAACCTTCTTGAGGCCAGTTACCCCTCCCCAGGAGAAATTCACAACTGCCAGACTATGGTTGGTCTTGGCATTGCTTGCATTGGTCACCTGGTACATTTCACCCAGGATGATCTGTCCAGGGTCCACAAGATCCTCTGCCACCATGGTGACACTAGCACCTGTGTCCCTAAATGGCCAAAGCCTGTTTGCCATTTATTACAGGCTGCTGTTTGTATTTGCCCAGATTACTGGGGCTCACTAGGAAGGACATTTCAATTTCTCCATCACAAATCAGCATTGCCTGAGTGGGTTCTCTGACTAGGCCAGAGCCCACTTCAGAACCCAGGGTCAACCCTACTATACCCTTTTTCTGAGTACCACCTCCACGAGTAGCTGAACTAGGGGGAACATTTGCCTTAGGGGCAGGAGTGGTGGTGGTTTGGTCTTTGGACTTGTTACAATCAGAAGTCCAGTGCCCTTTCTGTTTACAGAATTTGCACCAGGGCTTCTTTTGGCCTTTTCCCTTGTTGGATTGTGACTCCCCACCAGATGCAGATTTTTGGGGCCCTTGTGAAGACTTCTGGTTTGTTGACTTATCCCCACTTTTCTCAGAGCCCTTCTGATCCTGCTTCTTTGTGTCACCCCCTTGGTTCTGGGTTTTCTGCCTCACCCTGGTTCTGACCCACTTGTCTACCTTCTTTCCCAATTCTTGGGGAGAGGTCAGATCCGAGTCTACCAGGTATTGATGCAACAACTGGTTCTGGCAATTATTAAGGATCTGTTCTCTCATCATTAGATTATACAATCCCTTGAAATCAGTAACCCTACTGCCAACCAGCCAACCCTCCAGAGCCTTGGTTGCACAATCTACAAAGTCAGTCCAGTCCTGAGTCTGTGCCTTCTGGGTGTCTCTGAACTTCAACCTGTACTGCTCAGTGGTTAAGCCAAACCCATCTATCAGTGCACTCTTCAGGACTTCATAGTCATCAGCATCCTCTTCTCTAACAGTGAGGAGCTTGTCTCTACCTTTATCTGAAAAGGAGAGCCACAAGATTGCTGCCCACTGCTTCTGGGGGACCTGTTGTACTCTACAGGCCCTTTCCATAGCAGTTATCCACTTGTGGATATCATCCCCACTCTGGTAGGGAGGAACAACCTTGCTCAGGTTCCTATGGTCTGGAGTATTTTCTCTACCTCTAGGGACACTGTTGCTGCCACTATGGGGTTCTAACCCTCTCTTCTAGAAGCTTTCTGGAACTCAAAGGCTTCTTTGTCTAATGCCAACTGCTTGGTTTTGAGGGCAAATCTTGCTTCCTCATACTGCAGCAGTTTGTACATCCTTTCAGAGGAGGTCTCTCTTCTTGGGAAGAAGGAGTTCCTCTGGTAGACAGTTTCCCTGCCAGAGTGAAAGGAGTGCTCAGATTCCCTGGAAAGGGACCTGTGCCTCTCCTCCACTATGTCAGTTCTCTTAGGGAGAATTCCTCTGTCCTTTTCAGGCCCCTGGGGACCTGGCCCTTCAATCACAGAGTCTTGGTCATTCTGATTTTCATCATCTGACCCAGACACTGTAATTGACCCACCCACTGATTCAGACCCATTAGCTCCTAGAGCCAATCTAAGATCATCTGCTGTCAGCAGATCTATCAGGTGTAGTGTGGAGGGACTCTGTCCTAGCTTCAGGTGTCTTTCAACACACATGGCTCTCAAGTCAGAGAAAGCCATGTCCTTATACTGAGGCTGAGTGGATCCACTGGTTCCACCCTTTAAGGACATTCTAGTGTTGTGCAGTGTTGTACTACCTACACTAGTTTGTGGCCTACTGATACTAGCTTGAGCTGTAGAAAGGGTGTGCTATCCCTTGGCACACAGCTCTAAGTTCAGTAGAACTTATTGATACTAAGCTTGACTTTATATGTACCTTGAGTACCTATAGTGGTTTTCAGTTAGTAATTCAAATAGAGATTTTCTGGTAAAACAATAGCAAGCTGGAATCCCACACGCTGCCACCAATGTGAGAAGTTGGCCTGGTATATGCTGTTCACTAATTAAAGTGGACACCTTGCACCAGAACAATTCGACTCTTATGGTTGGTAGGTTTAAGACAACCTTTATAGAAAGCTATCCTAGTGGTAGCTGTGGAGAGCAGCCTTCAAGCTAAGTCTTGAGGAATGTAAAGCAGCTTGTTTTACCACACAATCTCTTGAATCACCAAATGAAAAGACACCACACAGGAATATATATCAAATATATATGTATTTATTAATAAACAACTCTCTACTAATCTCTTTATGAGATTAGAAGTCAGGAACATATGTATAAATCAAAATAAGTTAGCACAATCAAATATCACAATCTTAGTTTGGCTAGACCTAGGTCTAGAGCAGTTAGAATCGAGGGACCCCCAAGAACCACCCCAGGTAGTTGTAGGAGACCCACAGGGGACGGATGGGGTGTCCTGGCACCGGTGCGAGTCCTGTACGAGTCTATGCGAACAGACGCGATTGAGATTTCAATGTTAAAGGTCCCTTGCGTGTTCGAGGCGAACACACCAATCGGTCCTTGTACGAGTCGCAGGACGCGGTTACAGATAGAGTTGCAAGGGAGATGGACGCGCTGTGTCTAACACAGAAGCAAACCCTGTACGAGTCAGCGCTGTAGGAGAGTAGGATCTGCTTCACATGGGTACCCCCACTTTTTGCTGATGCTTCACTGTTTTTCGACTTTAGTCTGGCTGGGGCCCTGCTAATCAGAACCCCAGCCTAGCTGCTTCCTCTCTAAAATGGTTTCCATGTGCCTTAGGCACATCTCTGATTGGAATCTGGAGTGCCCTTATAAGTCCCTAGTATATGGTATACTATGTACCCAGGGCATAGGTACCTCAGAGGCCTGCCAGGGGCTGAAGCATGTATTATGCCACCCCTGGAAGGCCAGCCAAAATGACACCACAGGCCTGCTACTGAAGCCTGAGTAAGGTGGTGCATGCACCCCTTACAGTGGTATAGGCTACCTATATCACTACCATTGCACACACCTATAAACCTATTTGTCACTAATATGGCAGGCCTTGACAATCCTGAAGGCAGAGTGCTTGGTTTTTAAGTGAGAGGGTGCCCCTGCATGAGCAGAGCCCCTCTGCAGCATTCAGAGTACCTCCTCTGATGCTGTTTGCAGTGCAGCCTGACCATATACTCTTAAGTGCATTATATCCTCGCGGCTAACTTTGGACTGGCTGCACCAAAACATGTCGAGTTTGGTGTCAAACATCTTGGAATATTACCCCCCCCCGCCAGTTCTGGCGGCGGGGGTAGCATTCCACCCTTCTAGAGGGAGAGACATGTACCCACCGGCATACCCGGTAGCTTCTTTCCAGAGCCCTGGCATCACAAAATGGATGCCGCTGCCACAGACACGAGTCTGGCCTCCTGCTGCTGACCGAAACTCCGGCAGGGGAGGCCTGGACAATAGGTTTCCTGTCCCAGGGAGGTGTAACCACCTCCCAGACAGGATAGTGTGTATTGGGGCTGGGCGGGAGCACTCTCTGGTGCTTTGAAGTCCTGCACTGGGGGCACATTTGGTGTCCCTGTGCATACCCCAGTTCAAACCGGCTCAGGGGCTTCCAGCCCCTGCTCTGTTGCGAAACTGGACAAAGGGAAAGGGGTGTAACCACCCCTCTGCCCTGACCCTCCCATAGGTGGGTCCCCAGAGTATATCCAACCCCCTATCTTAGTATAAGTATGGGACCCCAGTCCTTAGGACTTTAGATTTACCTGGACGAAACTCTGACACAGAATCCTGGACCTTCGACGCTCTACTTTAAGATTAGAGGACTGAAGAATCTCCCTTGGGGTCAAGGAGTGACTCCCCTGCTCGGCAGGCACCAACGAAGCAATTGTCTGGTCTGCATCGCTGAAGCTCCCGCCGGACGCCAACGTCTTTGCATCACCAGACGTAGATTTCCAGACTTTGCCGAGGCAGCCCTGAGTCCCCAGCAAAGCTGAGGCCCGTAGCTGTTGTGGGTAACGTGGAACCGTGACCCCTAGACACCAAGCACATTTGCAAGTGCATCCTCTTCTGAGTCTCCCACAAAGTTGTGCTTTGGGCTCCGAGTAGCCCCAGCCTCCAGCACCAACTGCACTGAAGATCACTGGCCTCCACTCCACGAGTGTCCCGTGAGCCAGCTCTAAGTGTGTCCACTCCGCGGTCGCTAGTCTGTTGGCTAGTAGGCCCCCCCGAAGGCCAATCTTCTTCTGCTTTGGCTCCCTGGTTGCTTCAGGCGCGCCCTGACTTACCCTTGCTGGGTGAGTCCCTCAGACCTTGCTGGTCTGCACCATCGTCCTTCTTCTATTTCCACGAGACTTGCCGTTGCCAAGGCTTGTTGGGTCCAATCCGGTCGCCAACACCCCTGCAATCGACAGACGTCAGAAAACAGATCGAATCCAGCTCCTGGTCATCATCAACACCTCCTGGACCTTGTGGCTGAAGAGTCAAGACGACCGTCAACCTACCTGAAGCACTCGACATCGGTGGGCATCTGCTCATCGCCTTCCTGGTCACTGGCTAGTGACCCAGACTCTGTCCCCTCTGCTTTCAGGTTCTTCAGATCTTCGATCCACCTTTGGATCCACCCGAACACTTTCGACTTGGCCGCCAGCAGCACTTTGCAGCAGATCGCCATTGAAAACGACGACGAAACCCGACACCGAAAGACACCTATGCACCTGGCTCCCCTGGGTGAGGTAACTCGAGTACTCCGGTGCTCCCATGGGTATTGACACTAGAACAGCCTAGTTCTAAAGGGGTTTGCTCCAAGTCCTCCTCTAAGTGTCCCTTTTCTTTAAAATTCCAACCGCGACTTTCCCCATAGAAGTAAACGGCGATTCGCGGCTGTGTTCTCACACTGCACGCGTCCCCCGTGGGTCCCCTGTGTCACTACCTTGGGTTGTTCCTTGTGGTCCAAGCACTTTTACAGGCTCTAGGCCTTGTGTCTAGCTCAGTCGTGGTTCTTATACCACTTTATTGGTATATGATTTGGTACGCCCTAGGGCTCAAACGTGTATTTGTGCTATTACTGTTGATAACTAACTTATAACTTATGTACTTCGAACTCTAGCCTCATAAAGAGACTAGAGGGGTGTGTTTAGCAATAAATACATATATTTTGAATATATACCTGGTGTGGTCCTCTTTCATTTGGTCACTCAAGAGATTATAGACTGGTAAAACAAGCTGCTTTACATTCCTTCAAGACTTAGCCTGAAGGCTGCTCTCCATAGCTACCACTAGGATAGCTTTCAATAAAGGTTGTCTTTAACCTATCTCCAATAAGGGGTTGTTTGGACTGGTGCAAGGTGCCCACTATAATTAGTGGAAAGCATATACCAGGCCAACTTCTCACATTGGTGTGCAGCGTGTGGGATTCCAGCTTGCTATTGTTTTACCATATAATCTCAATTGAATTGATCAACTGAAAACCACTAAGGGTACCTTAGGTACATATAAATCAAGCTTAGTATACAGTAAGTTCTACTGAACTTAGAGTTGTGTGTTAAGGGATAGCACACCCTTTCTACAACTCAAGAGAGTTTAGTAGGCCACACTAGAGTAGGTAGTGCATACACCACACCACACTAGTAATGTCTTCAAAGCCAGGACCCAGTGAGTCCTTGCCAGAAGCCAGTGGGCTTCTTCCCTCCAAGTATGATAAACTCCCATTCTTGGAATTGAGAGCATTATGCAATACTAGGAAGCTGAAGGCAGGCAAAAGTGCCAGCACCCAACACCTCAGGGAGGTGCTACTAGCTGATGATCTCAGCAGGCCCCTAGGGTCTGATGGGGTAGGCAGAGAGGGTGGGGCAGTACAGGATGAAGGGGTCAGGGGTGATAAAACCCAGCCCCCCCCCCTCTGAAACTGGCCAGGAAGGTGACAATGACCTTGCCCTGGAAAACCCAGCTATTCCTGTGGATGAAGAGGAGGATCAGGATGACCTCACCTTTGTCCCCCAGGAAGAGTTGAGAGTGTGCCAAGAAGGGCTAGATCTCCTTCTCAGGAGTCTAACCACTCTGACACCTCAATAGGGACCTCTGTCTCTTCTCATAGGAGAGAGTCCTCTCATGAGAGGAGAAAGAGACTGATTCAGTATGAGCAAGACCAGCTTGAGCTCAGAAAACAGCAGTTGGCTATAGACAGGGAGTCCCTAGATCTCTACAAAGAGAGAAAAAAGATGGGACTAGAGTCCCATGGTGGCAGCAATTTCCCCAGAGATAGGGAAAGGTCTTATGACCATAGAAACCTGAGCAAGATTGTCCATCCCTACCAGAGTGGGGATGACATCCACAAATGGATTACTGCACTGGAGAGGGCCTGTAAAGTACAGAGGGTCCCTCAGGAGCAGTGGGCAGCAATCTTGTGGCTCTCCTTTGCAGACAAAGGTAGAGATAAGCTCCTCACTGTTAGAGAGGAGGATGCTGATAAATACACAGTCTTGAAGAGTGCTCTGATTGATGGGTTTGGCCTAACCACTGAACAATACAGGTTAAAGTTCAGAGATACCCAAAAGCACAGACTCAAGACTGGGTGGACTTTGTTGATTGTTCTGCCAAGGCTCTGGAAGGTTGGTTATTGGGCAGTAAGGTATGTGACTTCACAGGATTGTGCAATCTTATCATGAGGGAGCAGATTCTTAATAATTGTCAAAATCAGCTGTTGCATCAGCACCTGGTGGACTCTGATCTGACCTCTCCCCAAGAATTGGGAAAGAAGGCAGACAAATGGGTCAGAACCAGGGTGAGGCAGAAGGTACAGAACCAAGGTGGTGTGTAGGAGAGTAGGATCTGCTTCACATGGGTACCCCCACTTTTTGCTGATGCTTCACTGTTTTTCGACTTTAGTCTGGCTGGGGCCCTGCTAATCAGAACCCCAGCCTAGCTGCTTCCTCTCTAAAATGGTTTCCATGTGCCTTAGGCACATCTCTGATTGGAATCTGGAGTGCCCTTGTAATTCCCTAGTATATGGTATACTATGTACCCAGGGCATAGGTACCTCAGAGGCCTGCCAGGGGCTGAAGCATGTATTGTGCCACCCCTGGAAGGCCAACCAAAAGGACACCACAGGTCTGCTACTGCAGCCTGGGTAAGGTGGTGCACGCACCCCTTACAGTGATATAGGTTACCTATATCACTACATACATACACACATATAAACCTATAAGTCACTCCTATGGCAGGCCTTGTCAATCCTGAAGGCAGAGTGCTTGGTTCCTATGTGAGAGGGTGCCCCTGCATGAGCAGAGCCCCTCTGCAGCGTTCGGAGACCCTTCTCTGATGCTGTTTGTAGTGCAGCCTGACCATATACTCTTAAGCGCATTATAACCTCACGTTAAATGCTAACTTTGGGATGGCTGCACGGAAACATGTCGTGTTTGGTGTCAAACATCTTGGAATACTACCCCCCGCCAGTTCTGGCGGCGGGGGTAGCATTCCACCCTTCTAGAGGGAGAGACATGTACACACCGGCCTGCCCGGTAACTTCTTTCCAAGCCCTGGCATCACAAAATGGATGCTGCTGCCACAGACACGAGTCTGGCCTCCTGCTGCTGACCGAAACTCCGGCAGGGGAGGCCTGGACAATAGGTTTCCTGTCCCAGGGAGGTGTAACCACCTCCCCAGACAGGATAGTGTGTATTGGGGCTGGGTGGGAGCACTCTCTGGTGCTTTGAAGTCCTGCACTGGGGGCACATTTGGTGTCCCTGTGCGTACCCCAGTTCAAACCGGCTCAGGGGCTTCCAGCCCCTGCTCTGGCGTGAAACTGGACAAAGGGAAAGGGGTTTAACCACCCCTCTGCCCTGACCCTCCCATAGGTGGGTCCCCAGAGTATGTCCAACCCCTAACTTGGTATAAGTATGGGACCCCAGTCCTTAGGACTTTAGATTTACCTGGACGAAACTCTGATACAGAATCCTGGACCTTTGACGCTCTACTTTAAGATTAGAGGACTGAAGAATCTCCCTTTGGGTCAAGGAGTGACTCCCCTGCTTGGCAGGCACCAACGAAGCAATTGTCCGGTCTGCATCGCTGAAGCTCCTGCCGGACGCCGAAGTCTTTGCATCACCAGAGGTGGATTTCCAGACTTCCCCGAGGCTGTCCTGAGCCCCAGCAAAGCTGAGGCCCGTAGCTGTCGTGGTTAACGTGGAACCGTGACCCCTGGACACCGAGCACATTTGCAAGTGCATCCTCTTCTGGGTCGCCCATGAAGTTGTGCTTTGGGCTCCTAGTAGCCCCAGCCTCTAGCACCGACTGCACCGAAGATCACTGGCCTCCACTCCACGAATGTCCCGTGAGCCAGCTCTAAGTGCGTCCACTCGAGGCTCCTTCACGGTCGCTAGTCTGTTGGCTAGTAGGCCCTCCCGAAGGCCAATCTTCTTCTGCTTGGGCTCCCTGGTTGCTCCAGGCGTGCCCTGACTTACCCTTGCTGGGTGAGTCCCTCAGATGTTGCAGGTCTGCACCATCTGAGAATTGCCGTTGCCAAGGCTTGTTGGGTCCAATCCAGTCGCCGACACCCCTGAAATCGACAGACGTCGTGGGACAGATCGAATCCAGCTCCTGGTCATCAATAACGCCTCCTGGACCTCGTGGCTGAAGAGTCAAGACGACTGTCAACCTACCTGAAGCACTCGACATCGGTGGGCATCTGCTCATCGCCTTCCAGGTCACTGGCTAGTGACACAGACTCTGTCCCCTCTGCTTTCAGGTTCTTCAGATCTTCGATCCACCTTTGGATCCACCCGAACACTTTCGACTTGGCCGCCAGCAGCACTTTGCAGCAGATCGCCATTGAAAACGACGACGAAACCCGACCCCGAAAGACACCTATGCACCCGGCTTCCCTGGGTGAGGTAACTCGAGTACTCCGGTGCTCCCGTGGGTATAGACTCTATAACAACCCAGTTCTAAAGGGGTTTGCTCCAAGTCCTCCTCTAAGTGTCCCTTTTCTTTAAAATTCCAACCGCGACTTTCCCCATAGAAGTCAACGGCGATTCGCGGCTGTGTTCTCACACTGCACGCGTCCCCCGTGGGTCCCCTGTGTCACTACCTTGGGTGGTTCCTTGTGGTCCAAGCACTTCTACAGGCGCTAGGCCTTGTGTCCAGCTCAGTCGTGGTTCTTATACCACTTTATTGGTATATGGTTTGGTACGCCCTAGGGCTCAAACGTGTATTTGTGCTATTACTGTTGATAACTAACTTATAACTTATGTACTTCGAACTCTAGCCTCATAAAGAGACTAGAGGGGTGTGTTTAGCAATAAATACATATATTTTGAATATATACCTGGTGTGGTCCTCTTTCATTTGGTCACTCAAGAGATTATAGACTGGTAAAACAAGCTGCTTTACATTCCTTCAAGACTTAGCCTGAAGGCTGCTCTCCATAGCTACCACTAGGATAGCTTTCAATAAAGGTTGTCTTTAACCTATCTCCAATAAGGGGTTGTTTGGACTGGTGCAAGGTGCCCACTATAATTAGTGGACAGCATATGCCAGGCCAACTTCTCACATGGTGACACTAAGAAGCAAGATTCTAAAAACTCTGATAATGGTGGGGAGAAGGGTAAAGACCAGAAGTCTTCACAAGGCCCCCAAAAATCTTCTTCAGGTGGGGAGTCACAGTCTAACAAGGGAAAAGGCCAAAAGAAACCATGGTGCAAGGTCTGTAAGCAAAAGACCCACTGGACCAGTGATTGCACCAATTCCAAAGACTCTACTCCAGCCCCCACCAATGCCCCTAAGGCACCTGCTCCCCTAGTGCAGTTACAGTTGGTGGTGGGACTACACAAGCCAAGGGTTTAGTAGGGTTGACCCTGGGTAAGGAGATGAGCTCTGACCTAGTCAGAGAACTCACTCAGGATGTCCTAGTCTGTGATGGAGGCATGGATGTGACCTCCTCTGTGAGCCCCAGTAATCTGGGCAAGTACAGGCAACAGCTCTTAATCAATGGAAAAGAGGCTTTGGCATTTAGGGACACAGGGGCAAGTGTCACCATGGTGACACAAGACCTTGTGGATCCTGGGCAGATTATACTTGGTGAAATGTACCAAGTGACCAATGCTAGCAATGTCAGAACAGACCATACTCTGGCAGTTGTTAACTTCTCCTGGGGAGGGGTAACTGGCCTTAAGAAGGTTGTGGTAAGTGCAGACCTACCAGTTGAATGCTTGCTTGGCAATGATCTAGAGACTTCAGCTTGGGCAGAAGTGGAGCTCAGGACCCATGCAGAAATGCTGGGCATCCCTGCAGATGTGTTTGCTGTGACCAGGTCACAAGCCAAAATGTCTAACACTGAACAGGCCTTGGATTCTGGAATAATGGACCAAGTGCCCTCCAAGAAGAGGAGTAGTAGGGTAAAGGCAGTGCCTCCCCCTTGGGTCAGAAGGAAGATCAGTCTCTTGAGGGGGATGATCTCAGTCCTGAGGAAGGAACTGTCCCAGAGGAGCTTGAACCTGACCAGGTTGAGTTCTTGGGGACAGGGGCCCTTCCAGGGCAGATCTGAGCCAGGAGCAGCAGAGCTGCCCCTATCTTGAACCCCTCAGACAGCAAGCTGCTGCTGAGGCTGCTGGGAAAGCTAGTGGTCCCCATACTGTGTATTGGGATGATGGACTCTTGTACTCAGAGTGTAGAGACCCCAAGCCTGGTGCCACCAGGAGGTTGGTTATACCTCTGAAGTTCAGGGGCTTCCTATTGACCCTAGCCCATGACATTCCCTTAGCAGGTCACCTGGGCCAGAACAAGACTTGGGACAGAATTGTCCCTCACTTTCACTGGCCCCACATGTCTGAAGACACCAAGGAGTTTTGTCGCTCCTGTGTAACCTGCCAGGCCAGTGGCAAGGCAGGTGGCACCACAAAGGCCCCCCTGATACCACTACCTGTGGTGGGGGTTCCCTTTGAAAGGGTGGGGATTGACATTGTTGGTCCCATGGAACCCAAACAGCATCTGGGCACAGGTTTATCCTGGTGGTAGTGGATCATGCCACCAGGTACCCAGAGGCTATTCCCCTTAGGACCACTACAGCACCTGTGGTGGCAAGGGCCCTCCTGGGAATTTTCTCAAGAGTGGGCTTCCCTAAGGAGGTTGTATCAGACAGGGGTGCTAACTTTATGTCTGGATATTTGAAAGCAATGTGGAAGGAGTGTGGAGTGACTTACAAGTTCACCACACCCTATCACCCACAATGCAATGGTTTAGTTGAGAGATTCAACAAAACCTTGAAGGGCATGATTAAAGGGCTCCCAGAGAAGCTTAGGCGAAGATGGGACATACTCTTGCCCTGCCTTTTATTTGCATACAGGGAGGTGCCTCAAAAGGGGTTGGCTACAGCCCTTTTGAACTTTTGTTTGGTCACCCTGTCAGGGATCCATTGTGCTTGGTGAAGGAAGGATGGGAGTTACCTCTCAAGCCCCCAAAGCAAGACATAGTGGACTATGTACTTGGTCTCCGCTCCAGGATGGCTGAGTACATGAAAAAGGCAACTAAAAACCTTGAGGCTAGCCAGGAACTTCAAAAAGCCCGGCATGACCAAAAGGCTGTACTGACTGTTTACCAGCCAGGACAGAAGGTGTGGGTGCTGGAGCCAGTGGCCCCAGCAGCTCTCCAAGACAAATGGAGTGGACCCCATACCATTGTTGAACAGAAGGGTGAGGTTACCTATTTAGTAGACCAAGGAACACCCAGGAGTCCCCACAGGGTTCTCCATGTCAACAGGTTAAAACCATATGTGGACAGGGCAGACATGGGCTTGCTCATGGCTACTGATGAGGGACAGGAGGAAGAGAGTGACCTACTCCCTGACCTGCTCTCACAGAACCCTGATGATGGGTCAGTGGATGGTGTAGCCTTGGCAGGCAGCCTCACTGCCCAGCAGCAAACTGATTGCAGACAGGTGCTCAATCAGTTCAGGCACATATTCTCACTGACACCCAGTCAGACCACCTGGTGCACTCATGAAGTGGACACTGGGGACAGTCTGCCTATTAAAAATAAGATTTATAGGCAACCTGACCATGTCAGGAACTGTATCAGGACAGAAGTCCAGAAGATGTTGGATTTGGGAGTTATTGAACCCTCAGATAGCCCTTGGGCTAGTCCAGTGGTCCTTGTGCCAAAACCTCACACCAGTGGTGGGAAAAGAGAGATGAGGTTTTGTGTGGACTACAGGGGTCTCAATGCAGTCACTATGACTGATGCCCATCCAATACCTAGGGCAGATGAGCTAATAGACACTTTGGCCTCAGCCAAGTATCTAAGCACATTTGACCTGACAGCTGGCTACTGGCAGATCAGACTAGCTGATGATTCAAAGCCAAAAACAGCATTCTCAACCCCTAGTGGGCATTATCAATTTGTGGTGATGCCCTTTGGTCTGAAGAATGCACCTGGCACTTTTCAGAGGTTGGTGAATACAGTCCTTACAGGTCTGGAAGCCTATAGTGCAGAATATCTAGATGATATTGCTGTCTTTAGCTCCACCTGGGAGGATCACCTGGTCCACCTCAGAAATGTTTTGCAGGCCCTGCAGAAAGCAGGCCTGACTATCAAGGCCACCAAGTGCCAGATAGGGCAGAGTCAGGTTGTGTACCTGGGCCACCTTGTGGGTGGAGGCCAGGTTCAACCCTTGCAGAGCAAAATCCAGACCATCATGGACTGGACTGCTCCAACTACCCAGACTCAGGTGAGAGCCTTTTAGGCCTGACTGGGTACTATAGGAGATTTGTCAAGGGGTATGGATCAATAGTGACACCCCTGAATGACTTAACTTCCAAGAAAATGCCCAAAAAGGTTCAGTGGACAGTTAGCTGTCAAAAGGCATTTGATGACCTAAAGCAGGCCATGTGCACTGCTCCCATTCTACAGAGTCCTGATTACTCCAAGAAGTTCATTGTCCAACAGATGCATCTGAATTGGGGGTAGGGGCTGTACTGTCACAATTGAATGATGAAGGTCAGGATCAGCCAGTAGCTTTTATTAGCAGAAGGCTGACCCCTAGTGTGAGAAGTTGGCCTGGTATATGCTGTTCACTAATTAAAGTGGACACCTTGCACCAGAACAATTCGACTCTTATGGTAGATAGGTTTAAGACAACCTTTATAGAAAGCTATCCTAGTGGTAGCTGTGGAGAGCAGCCTTCAGGCTAAGTCTTGAAGGAATGTAAAGCAGCTTGTTTTACCACACAATCTCTTGAATCACCAAATGAAAAGACACCACACAGGTATATATATCAAATATATATGTATTTATTAATAAACACTCTCTACTAATCTCTTTATGAGATTAGAAGTCAGGAACATATGTACAAGTCAAATATTATCAAAATAAGTTTAGCACAATCGAATATCACAATCTTAGTTTGCTAGACCTAGGTCTAGGGCATCTAGAATCGAGGGACCCCCAAGAACCACCCCAGGTAGTTGTAGGAGACCCACAGGGGACGGACGTGGTGACCTGGCACCGGTGCGAGTCCTGTGCGAGTCTATGCACTCAGACGTGATTGAGATTTCAATGTTAAAGGTCCCTTGCGTGTTCGAGGCGAACACACCGATCGGTCCTTGTACGAGTCGAAGGACGCGGTCACAGATAGAGATGCAAGGGAGATGGACGCGCTGTGTCTAACACAGACGTGAACCTTGTGCGAGTCAGTGCAATGGAGATCTCAGAGTTACAGGCCCTTTGTGTGTTCGAGGCGAACACCGATCGGACTCAGTACGAGTCGAAGGATACAGTTTTAGATAGTGTTACAAAGGAGATGGACGCGGTGTGTCTAACACAGACGCGAACCCTGTACGAGTCAGCGCAATTGTCGCACTTGGAAAGTTAGAGTTTTAGGACACTTCTAGGGAAGCTACAAGCAAGGCACTTACAGGGTAAGTAGTTCTAGGGCCCACACCCACAGGAGCACCGTAGTGCTGAAGTTACCTCACCCAGGGGAGCCGGGTGCATAGGCTCGCGGCGTCGTTTTCAATGGGAGCCAGTGAAGACTTGCTGCTTGCGGCGACAGGAGAAGTGTCCGGAGGAATCCAAGCCTGGATTCGGAAGATGGAAGACCTGAAAGCAGACGGGACAGTGTTCAAAGTCACTTGGCAGTGACTCGGGGCACGGAAGATGAATGCCCACCGTCGTCGCAAGGTTCAGGTCGTTCGCAGTTGCCTTGACTCTTCAGCCACGAGGTCCAGGAGGCGTCGACGACAGCCAGGAGCTGGATTTGTTGTGTCCCACAATGTCTGCAGCTTACTGCGGTGTCGGCGACTCGATCGGAGCCAACAGGCCTTGGTAACAGCAAGTCTTGGGGAAAGTGCGAAGAGTCAATGGCGCAGACCAGCAAGGTCTGGGGGACTCACCCAGCAAGGGTAAGTCAGGGAAGGCCTGGAGCAACCAGAGGAGCCCTTTGGTTTCTTTAGGAATTCTTCTGGGGACCCACAAGCCGGCTGTTAAGGGATCGCAAAGATGCCTCGGGAGGATTCACTCACAGGGGCCCATGGTCACTCGGGACGTGGTAGGCCTCTGATCTTAGGAGGGATTTCTGCTGGAGGCTGGGACCACAGGTGGTACAAAGCACAAGTTTGTGAAACGTTGTGAAGGGGTTGCACTCAACAATAGTGCACGGTACCTAGGGGTCGCGGTTTCTCGTTACTCTTGGGGTCCACTGGCCTCAGCTTCACTGGGGACTCATGATGGCCTTTGAGAAGTCAGGAAATCTACTTCTTAAGCTGCAGGGACTTCGGACTCCGGCGGGAGCGGCGTAGTTTGCGACCATCGTTTGTAGTTTTTGGTGCCTGCCAAGCAGGGGAGTCACTCCTTGACTCCAAGGGAGATTCTTCAGTCTTCCAAAGGTAGTGGAACGTCGAAGGTCCGGGATTCTTCTTGTAGAGCATCATCCAGGGAAATCTAGTTTGCAATGCACAGGTTCCCCCTCTTATACTAAAAGAAAGGGAGGGACTAGCTCTATGACCCTACCTATGGGAGGGTCAGGGGAGTGGGTGGCTACACCCACTTCCCTTTGTCCAGTTTCGTGCCAGAGCAGGGGCAGGTAGCCACTGAGCCGGTTTGAACTGGGGTATGCACAGAGGAGCCTTCTGCTCCCCCAGTGCAGGACTTCAAAGCACTCTAAGAGTGCACCCACCCAGCCCCAATACACTAAACCCTGTCTGGAAGGTGGTCACACCCCCTTGGGACAGGATATCTATTGTTGGGCTTCCTCCACTGCGAATGTTGGTCATCAGCAGGAGGGCAGCCCAGTGTCTGTGACTGGTGGCATCCATTTTGTGATGCCAGTGCTCTGCAGGTTTCTACCGCGTTTCCACAGTAGGTACATGTCTATCCCTCTAGAAGGGTGGAATGCTACCCCCGCCGCCAGGACTGGCGGGGGGGGGTAGTATTCCAAGATGTTTGACAGCAAACACGACATGTTTCGATGTAGCCATTCCAAAGTTAGCATTTTACCGCGAGGATATAATGCACTTAAAAGTATATGGTTTAACCGCATCCACCATCAGCACCAGAGAATGGACTCTGAGAGCTGCAGAGGGGCCCTGCTCAGGCAGAGGCACCCCCTCACATAGAAGCCAAGCACCCTGCCCTCAGGATTGATAGGGCCTGCCTTAGGGGTGACTGATAGGTTTATATGTGTGTGCAGGAGAGATATAGGGGACCTATATCTCAGTGAGGGGTGCTATCACTTCCTCACCCAGGCTGCAGTAGCAGGCCTGTGGTGTCAGATTTAGTCTGCTTCCCAGGGGTGGCATAATACATGCTGCAGCCCCTGGTAGGCCTGTGAAGTACCTATGCCCTTAGCACCTAAGGTACCATATACTAGGGACTCATAAGGAACCACAGCATCCAATCACTAGTGCACCTAGAGTGCACTCCAAGTCGTTTAAAGAGAAAGCAGATAGGCTGGGGACCTGAATAGCAGGTTCCCAGCCAAACTAAGTCAAAAACCAACAAAACACCAGGAAAAAGTGGGGGCAACCATGTAGTCAGATTCCACCTTCCTACATAACCCCCCAAACGAAAGGAGATGAGGCTAACCTTGTCCAGGTGAGCCTGTATTTACTGAGTGGTCATATAAGGAAGTACCTGCACTAGCATGGTTACCCCCTGTCTTATGGTCCACTAAGTTATCCCTCACCCTAAGGGTATGAGAGGGTCTCCACCATGGGGAATTACTACCTGTGGGGTGTTTTGGTAAAGGACAAGGCTGATGAGGTGTCTGAGCAGGGAAGTGAGACCCTAGGGAAGTTGGTCTCAGTTTCCTCAGATCACTGGTCACCATGTATGCCTGTCTTTCCATGACTGAGCTGCACTTTGCTCTAAGGGTCAACCTTTGGCTGCCTACAGCTGGGGGTTGGGTCCCTTTGGGTGGAACACTGGAGGGGCATGGCAGGTTTGGAACCTTTTGGTTCCAGGTTTGCCCTTGCCTAACAGAGTCCTTCTGGGGAAGGTCCCTACACAAAGGTATGGGGGATCCCTCAGTGTGCGGAGGAATTTTCACCTGGCTAGGGCTACTAGACTGGGTGCCCCTAATCTGCTGATGGGGGTTCCTCTGGACAGGGGGCCCTGTGGGGTCCACTGACCTCCCTGACCTCTGCAGCCCCGGGCTGACTGAGGTAGGGTAGAGAGGGGCAGGTTACCTGCTCCAGACTGGGTACCACCTTGGAAGGGTCCTCTGCCATCAGGGGTGGGGCCAGGCCAGGCCTGACTACCTCTGGGGCAGTTCCTTCACTAGGGGTAGGATCAGTTCCCTGAGGAGGCTGACCCTTACCTGCTGTCTGGGGGAAGGAGACTTTTCTTCAACCCCTGTGCTCTCTTTTGGGGGAGAGTGGGCCCTTCTTCCAGGCTCCATCTCTCCAGCATTTCCCTGGGCTGGGGCTGTGGCCATCACAGCCCCACTAGCTTTTTCAGGGACGCCTAGCATCTTCAGATGGGTTTGGTGTTCAACTTCAGCACAGGCTGAAATTTCCAGATCATTGCCCATCAGGCAATCTACGGGCAAGTTGGGGGACACTGCCACTCTTTTTGGGCCTGTGACACCCTCCCTGCTGAGATTGACTATGGCCATGGGGTGATCTGTCCTGACACCATCAATGTTGGTCACCTGGTACTTAAACTCAGGTAAAAGCTGGTGAGGGGGACTAGTTTCCCTGCCACCATGGTGACACTAGCCCCTGTGTCCCTGAATGCCACAGCCTTCCGACCATTAATCATTGGCTCCAGTCTGTACCTGCCCAATGCAATGGGACCCATGGTAAAGGTGGCAAATCCTATACCACCATCAGAGTCTGAGGAGTCTGTTGAGGGGACCTGTCTAAACTAGGGCCCACCTCTGTTCCCCTTGCAAAAGCACCTAACTTTTTGGGTGCACTACTCCCAACTGGAGGATTACTACTGGTAGTACCAGGAGGGGTGGTAGTAATAGCTGGAGGAACAGTTTCTTTATTGCCAATCCTGGGGCAACTGGGATCAGTTTTCCAGTGTCCAGGCTTTTTACAGACATGGCAATATGGTTTCTTTTCAGGAGAGGAAGGAGTTTGGGACCCACCCCCAGAAGAGGACTTTTGGGGCCCTGTAGTGGACTTATCCTTAGATTTATCCCAACCTTTCTCTTGGGACTTGGTAGAATCTTTCTTCTGGTCACCACCCTGATTCTTACGCCTCACCCTGGTTCTGACCCATTTGTCTGCCTTCTTTCCCAATTCTTGGGGAGAGGTCAGATCAGAGTCCACCAGGTACTGGTACAAAAGCTGGTTTTGACAATTATTAAGGATCTGCTCCCTCATAATCAAATTGTACAATCCTTTGAGATCAGTAACCCTACTGCCAATCAGCCAACCCTCCAGAGCCTTGGTTGCACAATCTACAAAGTCAGTCCAGTCCTGAGTCTGTGCCTTCTGGGTGTCTCTGAACTTCAACCTGTACTGCTCAGTGGTTACGCCAAACCCATCTATCAGTGCACTCTTCAGGACTTCATAGTTATCAGCAACCTCTTCTCTAACAGTGAGGAGCTTGTCTCTACCTTTATCTGAAAAGGAGAGCCACAAGATTGCTGCCCACTGCCTTTGTGGGACCTGCTGTACTCTACAGGCCCTCTCCATAGCAGTTATCCACTTGTGGATATCATCCCCACTCTGGTAGGGAGGAACAACCTTGCTCAGGTTCCTATGGTCTGGAATATATTCTCTGCCTCTAGGGACACTGTTGCTGCCACCAAGGGGTTCTAACCCCTCTCTTCTAGAAGCTCTCTGGATCTCCAGGGCTTCTCTATCCAGTGCCAACTGCTTGGTTCTGTGGGCAACTCTTGCTTCCTCATACTGCAGCAGTTTGCACATTCTGTCAGAGGAGCTCTCTCTTATGTGAAAGTATGAGTTCCTCTGCTGGACAAATTCTCTGCCAGAGTGATAAGAGTGGTCAGATTCCCTGGAAGGGGACCTATGCCTCTCATCCACTCTGTCAGTTCTCTTAGGGAGAATTCCTCTGTCCTTTTCAGGCCCCTTGGAGCCTGGCCCTTCAATCACAGAGTCTTGGTCATTCTGATTTTCATCATCTGACCCAGACACTGTAATTGACCCACCCCCTGATTCAGACCCATTAGCTCCTAGAGCCAATCTAAGATCATCTGCTGTCAGCAGATCTATCAGGTGTAGTGTGGAGGGACTCTGTCCTAGCTTCAGGTGTGTTTCAACACACATGGCTCTCAAGTCAGAGAAAGCCATGTCCTTATACTGAGGCTGAGTGGCTCCACTGGTTCCACCCTTTAAGGACATTCTAGTGTTGTGCAGTGTTGTACTACCTACACTAGTTTGTGGCCTACTGATACTAGCTTGAGCTGTAGACAGGGTGTGCTATCCCTTGGCACACAGCTCTAAGTTCAGTAGAACTTATTGATACTAAGCTTGACTTTATATGTACCTTAAGTACCTATAGTGGTTTTCAGTTAGTAATTCAAATAGAGATTTTCTGGTAAAACAATAGCAAGCTGGAATCCCACACGCTGCCCACCAATGTGAGAAGTTGGCCTGGTATATGCTGTTCACTAATTAAAGTGGACACCTTGCACCAGAACAATTCGACTCTTATGGTAGATAGGTTTAAGACAACCTTTATAGAAAGCTATCCTAGTGGTAGCTGTGGAGAGCAGCCTTCAGGCTAAGTCTTGAAGGAATGTAAAGCAGCTTGTTTTACCACACAATCTCTTGAATCACCAAATGAAAAGACACCACACAGGTATATATATCAAATATATATGTATTTATTAATAAACACTCTCTACTAATCTCTTTATGAGATTAGAAGTCAGGAACATATGTACAAGTCAAATATTATCAAAATAAGTTTAGCACAATCGAATATCACAATCTTAGTTTGCTAGACCTAGGTCTAGGGCATCTAGAATCGAGGGACCCCCAAGAACCACCCCAGGTAGTTGTAGGAGACCCACAGGGGACGGACGCGGTGACCTGGCACCAGTGCGAGTCCTGTGCGAGTCTATGCACTCAGACGCGATTGAGATTTCAATGTTAAAGGTCCCTTGCGTGTTCGAGGCGAACACACCGATCGGTCCTTGTACGAGTCGAAGGACGCGGTCACAGATAGAGATGCAAGGGAGATGGACGCGCTGTGTCTAACACAGACGCGAACCTTGTGCGAGTCAGTGCAATGGAGATCTCAGAGTTACAGGCCCTTTGTGTGTTCGAGGCGAACACCGATCGGACTCAGTACGAGTCGAAGGATACAGTTTTAGATAGTGTTACAAAGGAGATGGACGCGGTGTGTCTAACACAGACGCGAACCCTGTACGAGTCAGCGCAATTGTCGCACTTGGAAAGTTAGAGTTTTAGGACACTTCTAGGGAAGCTACAATCAAGGCACTTACAGGGTAAGTAGTTCTAGGGCCCACACCCACAGGAGCCCCATAGTGCTGAAGTTACCTCACCCAGGGGAGCCGGGTGCATAGGTGTTCTTTGGTGTCGGGTCGCGGCGTCGTTTTCAATGGGAGCCAGTGAAGACTTGCTGCTTGCGGCGACAGGAGAAGTGTCCGGAGGAATCCAAGCCTGGATTCGGAAGATGGAAGACCTGAAAGCAGAGGGGACAGTGTTCAAAGTCACTTGGCAGTGACTCGGGGCACGGAAGATGGATGCCCACCGTCGTCGCAAGGTTCAGGTCGTTCGCGGTTGCCTTGACTCTTCAGCCACGAGGTCCAGGAGGTATCGACGACAACCAGGAGCTGTATTCGGTGTGTCCCATGATGTCTGCAGCTTACTGCGGTGTCGGCGACTCGATCGGATCCAACAAGCCTTGGTAACAGCAAGTCTTGGGGAAAATGTGAAGAGGCAATGGCGCAGACCAGCAAGGTCTGGGGGTCTCACCCAGCGAGGGTAAGTTAGGGCAGGCCTGGAGCAACTAGGGGAGCCCTTTGGTTTCTTTAGGAAGTCTTTTGGGGACCCACAAGCCGGCTGGCAAGGGATCGCAAAGACGCCTCAGGAGGATTCACTCACAGGGGCCCACGGTCACTCGGGACGTGGTAGGCCTCTGATCTTAGGAGGGATTCCTGCTGGAGGCTAGGACCACACGTGGTCCAAAGCACAAGTTCCTGGAACATTGTGAAGGGGTTGCACTTGACAATAGTGCACGTTACCCATGGTTCATGGTTCCTCGTAACTCTTGGGGTCCATTGGCCTCAGCTTCACTGGGGACTCACGATGGCCTTTGAGAAGTCAGGAAATCCACTTCTTGGGCTGCAGGGACTTCGGACTCTGGCAGGAGCGGCGTAGTTTGCGACCGTCGTTTGTAGTTTTTGGTGCCTGCCAAGCAGGGGAGTCACTCCTTGACTCCAAGGGAGATTCTTCAGTCTTCCAAAGGTAGTGGAACGTCGAAGGTCCGGGATTCTTCTTGTAGAGCGTCGTCCAGGGAAATCTAGTTTGCAATGCACAGGTTCCCCCTCTTATACTAAAAGAAAGGGAGGGACTAGCTCTATGACCCTACCTATGGGAGGGTCAGGGGAGTGGGTGGCTACACCCACTTCCCTTTGTCCAGTTTCGCACCAGAGCAGGGGCAGGTAGCCCCTGAGCCGGTTTGAACTGGGGTATGCACAGAGGAGCCTTCTGCTCCCCCAGTGCAGGACTTCAAAGCACTCTAAGAGTGCACCCACCCAGCCCCAATACACTAAACCCTGTCTGGAAGGTGGTCACACCCCTTGGGACAGGATATCTATTGTTGGGCTTCCTCCACTGCGAGTGTTGGTCATCAGCAGGAGGGCAGCCGAGTGTCTGTGACTGGTGGCATCCATTTTGTGATGCCAGGGCTCTGCAGGTTTCTACCACGTTTCCACAGTAGGTACATGTCTATCCCTCTAGAAGGGTGGAATGCTACCCCCGCCACCAGTACTGGCGGGGGGGTAGTATTCCAAGATGTTTGACACCAAACACGACATGTTTCGATGCAGCCATTCCAAAGTTAGCATTTTACCGCGAGGATATAATGCACTTAAAAGTATATGGTTTAACCGCATCCACAAACAGCATCAGAGAATGGACTCTGAGAGCTGCAGAGGGGCCCTGCTCAGGCAGAGGCACCCCTCACATAGAAGCCAAGCACCCTGCCCTCAGGATTGATAGGGCCTGCCTTAGGGGTGACTGATAGGTTTATATGTGTGTGCAGGAGAGATATAGGGGACCTATATCTCAGTGAGGGGTGCTAGCACTTCCTCACCCAGGCTGCAGTAGCAAGCCTGTGGTGTCAGATTTAGTCTGCTTCCCAGGGGTGGCATAATACATGCTTCAGCCCCTGGTAGGCCTGTGAAGTACCTATGCCCTTAGCACCTAAGGTACCATATACTAGGGACTCATAAGGAACCACAGCATCCAATCACTAGTGCACCTAGAGTGCACTCCAAGTCGTTTAAAGAGAAAGCAGATAGGCTGGGGACCTGAATAGCAGGTTCCCAGCCAAACTAAGTCAAAAACCAACAAAACACCAGGAAAAAAGTGGGGGCAACCATGTAGTCAGATTCCACCTTCCTACACCTAGAGAGAAACATTGGTCAGCCATTGAGAGGGAGGCCTTTGCTGTGGTCTGGGCTCTGAAGAAGTTGAGGCCATACTTGTTTGGTACTCACTTCCTTGTTCAAACAGACCATAAGCCCCTCTTATGGCTAAAACAAATGAAGGGTGAAAACCCCAAACTACTTAGGTGGTCCATTTCCCTACAGGGGATGGACTTCACAGTGGAACATAGACCTGGGAGTAACCATGCCAATGCAGATGGACTCTCTAGGGACTTCCACTTAGAACATGAAGACTTAACTCGGCAAGGTTAGTTTAATGTCCCTACGTTTGGGGGTTGTGTAGGAGAGTAGGATCTGCTTCACATGGGTACCCCCACTTTTGCTGATGCTTCACTGTTTTTCGACTTTAGTCTGGCTGGGGCCCTGCTAATCAGAACCCCAGCCTAGCTGCTTCCTCTCTAAAATGGTTTCCATGTGCCTTAGGCACATCTCTGATTGGAATCTGGAGTGCCCATATAAGTCCCTAGTATATGGTATACTATGTACCCAGGGCATAGGTACCTCAGAGGCCTTCCAGGGGCTGAAGCATGTATTATGCCACCCCTGGAAGGCCAGCCAAAATGACACCACAGGCCTGCTACTGCAGCCTGAGTAAGGCGGTGCATGCACCCCTTACAGTGGTATAGGCTACCTATATCACTACCATTGCACGCACCTATAAACCTATAAGTCACTCCTATGGCAGGCCTTGACAATCCTGAAGGCAGAGTGCTTGGTTTTTATGTGAGAGGGTGCCAATGCATGTGCAGAGCCCCTCTGCAGCATTCGGAGTACCTCCTCTGATGCTGTTTGCAGTGCAGCCTGACCACATACTCTTAAGTGCATTATATCCTCGCGGTAGAATGCTAACTTTGGACTGGCTGCACCAAAACATGTCGAGTTTGGTGTCAAACATCTTGGAATACTACCCCCCGCCAGTTCTGGCGGCGGGGGTAGCATTCCACCCTTCTAGAGGGAGAGACATGTACCCACCGGCATACCCGGTAACTTCTTTTGAGAGCCCTGGCATCACAAAATGGATGCCGCTGCCACAGACACGAGTCTTGCCTCCTGCTGCTGACCGAAACTCCGGCAGGGGAGGCCTGGACAATAGGTTTCCTGTCCCAGTGAGGTGTAACCACCTCCCAGACAGGATAGTGTGTATTGGGGCTGGGCGGGAGCACTCTCTGGTGCTTGAAGTCCTGCACTGGGGGCACATTTGGTGTCCCTGTGCATACCCCAGTTCAAACCGGCTCAGGGGCTTCCAGCCCGTGCTCTGGTGCGAAACTGGACAAAGGGAAAGGGGTGTAACCACCCCTCTGCCCTGACCCTCCCACAGGTGGGTCCCCAGAGTATGTCCAACCCCCTAACTTAGTATAAGTATGGGACCCCAGTCCTTAGGACTTTAGATTTACCTGGACGAAACTCTGACACAGAATCCTGGACCTTCGACGCTCTACTTTAAGATTAGAGGACTGAAGAATCTCCCTTGGGGTCAAGGAGTGACTCCCCTGCTTGGCAGGCACCAACAAAGCAATTGTCCGGTCTGCATCGCTGAAGCTCCGCCGGACGCCGAAGTCTTTGCATCACCAGAGGTAGATTTCCCGACTTCGCCGAGGCTGCCCTGAGTCCCCTGCAAAGCTGAGGCCCGTAGGTGTCGTGGGTAACGTGGAACCGTGACCCCTAGACACCAAGCACATTTGCAAGTGCAGCCTCTTCTGAGTATCCCACGAAGTTGTGCTTTGGGCTCCGAGTAGCCCCAGTCTCCAGCACCAACTGCACCGAAGATCACTGACCTCCACTCCACGAGTGTCCCATGAGCCAGCTCTAAGTGCGTCCACTTGAGGCTCCTTTGCGGTCGCTAGTCCGTTGGCTAGTAGGCCCTCCCGAAGGCCAATCTTCTTTTTCTTGGGCTTTCCTGGTTGCGCCAGGCGTGCCCTGACTTACCCTCACTGGGTGAGTCCCACAGACCTTGCTGGTCTGCACCACCGTCCTTCTTCTACTTCCACCAGACTTGCCGTTGCCAAGGCTTGTTGGGTCCAATCCGGTCGCTGACACCCCTGCAATCGACAAACGTTGTGGGACAGCTCGAATCCAGCTCCTGGTCATCATCAACACCTCCTGGACCTCGTGGCTGAAGAGTCAAGACAACTGTCAACCTACCTGAAGCACTCGACATCGGTGGGCATCTGTTCATCGCCTTCCTGGTCACTGGCTAGTGACCCAGACTCTGTCCCCTCTGCTTTCAGGTTCTTCAGATCTTCGATCCACCTTTGGATCCACCCGAACACTTTCGACTTGGCCGCCAGCAGCACTTTGCAGCAGATCGCCATTGAAAGCGATGACGAAACCCGACCCCGAAAGACACCTATGCACCCGGCTCCCCTGGGTGAGGTAACTCGAGTACTCCGGTGCTCCCGTGGGTATTGACACTAGAACAACCTAGTTCTCAAAGGGTTTGCTCCAAGTCCTCCTCTAAGTGTCCCTTTTCTTTTAAATTCAAACCGCGACCTTCCCCATAGAAGTTAACGGCGATTCGCGGCTTTGTTCATACACTGCACACGTCCCCCGTGAGTCCCCTGTGTCACTACCTTGGGTGGTTCCTTGTGGTCCAAGCACTTCTACAGGCTATAGGCCCTGTGTCTAGCTCAGTCGTGGTTCTTATACCACTTTATTGGTATATGGTTTGGTTCGCCCCTAGGGCTCAAACGTGTATTTGTGCTATTACTGTAGATAACTAACTTATAATTTATGTACTTCGAACTCTAGCCTCATAAAGAGACTAGAGGGGTGTGTTTAGTAATAAATACATATATTTTGAATATATACCTGGTGTGGTCCTCTTTCATTTGGTCACTCAAGAGATTATAGACTGGTAAAACAAGCTGCTTTACATTCCTTCAAGACTTAGCCTGAAGGCTGCTCTCCATAGCTACCACTAGGATAGCTTTCAATAAAGGTTGTCTTTAACCTATCTCCAATAAGGGGTTGTTTGGACTGGTGCAAGGTGCCCACTATAAATAGTGGACAGCATATGCCAGGCCAACTTCTCACACTGACCATGTCAGGGACTGTATCAGGACAGAAGTCCAGAAGATGTTGGATTTGGGAGTTATTGAACCCTCAGATAGCCCTTGGGCTATTCCAGTGGTCCTTGTGCCAAAACCTCACACCAGTGGTGGGAAAAGAGAGATGAGGTGTTGTGTGGACTACAGGGGTCTCAATACAGTCACTAGGACTGATGCCCATCCAATACCCAGGGCAGATGAGCTAATAGACACTTTGGCATCAGCCAAGTACCTAAGCACATTTGACCTAACAGCTGGCTACTGGCAGATCAGACTAGATGATGATGCAAAGCCAAAAAAAGCATTCTCAACCCCTAGTGGGCATTATCAATTTGTGGTAATGCCCTTTGGTTTGAAGAATGCACCTGCCACTTTTCAGAGGTTGGTGAACACAGTCCTTACAGGTCTGGAAACCTATAGTGCAGCATATCTAGATGATATTGCAGTCTTTAGCTCCACCTGGGAGGATCACCTGGTCTACCTCAGAAATGTTTTGCAGGCCCTGCAGAAAGCAGGCCTAACTATCAAGGCCACAAAGTGCCAGATAGGGCAGAGTCAGATTGTGTACCTGGGCCACCTTGTGGGTGGAGTCCAGGTTCAACCATTGCGGAGCAAGATCCAGACCATCATGGACTGGACTGCTCCAACTACCCAGACTCAGGTGAGAGCCTTTTTAGGCCTGACTGGGTACTATAGGAGATTTGTCAAGGGGTATGGATCAATAGTGACACCTCTGAATGACTTAACTTCCAAGAAAATGCCCAAAAAGGTTCAGTGGACAGTTAGCTGTCAAAAGGCATTTGATGACCTGAAGCAGGCCATGTGCACTGCTCCCATTCTACAGAGTCCTGATTACTCCAAAAGTTCATTGTCCAAACAGATGCATCTGAATTGGGGGTAGGGGCTGTACTGTCACAATTGAATGATGAAGGTCAGGATCAGCCAGTAGCTTTTATTAGCAGAAGGCTGACCCCTACAGAGAAACGTTGGTCAGCCATAGAGAGGGAGGCCTTTGCTGTGGTTTGGGCTCTGAAGAAGTTGAGGCCATACTTGTTTGGTACTCACTTCCTTGTTCAAACAGACCACAAGCCCCTCCTATGGCTAAAACAAATGAAGGGTGAGAACCCCAAACTGCTTAGGTGGTCCATTTCCCTACAGGGGATGGACTTTACAGTGGAACATAAACCTGGGAGTAACCATGCCAATGCAGATGGACTCTCTAGGTATTTCCACTTAGAACATGAAGACTCAACTGGACAAGGTTAGTTTAATGTCCCTACGTTTGGGGGGGGTTGTGTAGGAGAGTAGGATCTGCTTCACATGGGTACCCCCACTTTTTGCTGATGCTTCACTGTTTTTTTACTTTAGTCTGGCTGGGGCCCTGCTAATCAGAACCCCAGCCTAGCTGCTTCCTCTCTAAAATGGTTTCCATGTGCCTTAGGCACATCTCTGATTGGAATCTGGAGTGCCCTTATAAGTCCCTAGTGTATGGTATACTATGTACCCAGGGCATAGGTACCTCAGAGGCCTGCCAGGGGCTGAAGCATGTATTATGCCACCCCTGGAAGGCCAGCCAAAAGGACACCACAGGTCTGCTACTGCAGCCTGGGTAAGGTGGTGCATGCACCCCTTACTGTGATATAGGTTACCTATATCACTTCATACATACACACATATAAACCTATAAGTCACTCCTATGGCAGGCATTATCAATCCTGAAGGCAGAGTGCTTGGTTCCTATGTGAGAGGGTGCCCCTGCATGAGCAGAGCCCCTCTGCAGCGTTCGGAGACCCTTCTCTGATGCTGTTTGTAGTGCAGCCTGACCATATACTCTTAAGCGCATTATAACCTCGCGTTAAATGCTAACTTTGGGATGGCTGCACGGAAACATGTCGTGTTTGGTGTCAAACATCTTGGAATACTACCCCCCCACACCAGTTCTGGCGGCGGGGGTAGCATTCCACCATTCTAGAGGGAGAGACATGTACACACCGGCCTGCCCGGTAACTTCTTTCCAAGCCCTGGCATCACAAAATGGATACCGCTGCCACAGACACAGGTCTGGCCTCCTGCTGCTGACCAAAACTCCGGCAGGGGAGGCCTGGACAATAGGTTTCCTGTCCCAGGGAGGTGTAACCACCTCTCCAGACAGGATAATGTGTATTGGGGCTGGGCGGGAGCACTCTCTGGTGCTTTGAAGTCCTGCACTGGGGGCACATTTGGTGTCCCTGTGCATACCCCAGTTCAAACTGGTTCAGGGGCTTCCAGCCCCTACTCTGGCACTAAACAGGACAAAGGGAATGGGTGTAACCACCCCTCTTCCCTGACCCTCCCATAGGTGGGTCCCCAGAGTATGTCCAACCCCCTAACTTGGTATAAGTATGGGACCCCAGTCCTTAGGACTTTAGATTACCCTGGACGAAACTCTGACACTGAATCCTGGACCTTCGATGCTCTACTATAAGATTAGAGGACTGAAGAATCTCCTTTGGGGTCAAGGAGTGACTCCCCTGCTTGGCAGGCCCCAAAGAAGCAATTGTCCGGTCTGCATCGCTGAAGCTCCCGCCGGATGCCGAAGTCTTTGCATCACCAGAGGTGGATTTCCAGACTTCCCCGAGGCTGCCCTGAGTCCCCAGAAAAGCTGAGGCCCGTAGCTGTCGTGGGTAACGTGGAACCGTGACCCCTGGGCACCAAGTACTTTTGCAAGTGCATCCTCTTCCTGGTCTCCCACAAAGTTGTGCTTTAGGCTTCGAGTAGCCCTTGCCTCCAGCACCAACTGCACCAAAGATCACTGGCCTCCACTCCACGAGTGTCCCGTGAGCCAGCTCTAAGTGCGTCCACTTGAGGCTCCTTCGCGGTCGCTAGTCCATTGGCTAGTCGGCCCTCCTAAAGGCCAATCAACTTCTGCTTGGCCTTCCTGATTGCTCCAGACGTGCCCTGATTTACCCTCGCTGGGTGAGTCCCTCAGACCTTGCTGGTCTGCACCACCATCCTTCTTCTATTTCCACGAGACTTGCTGTTGCCAAGGCTTCTTGGGTCCAATCCGGTCGCCGACATATCAGCAATCGACAGACATTGTGGTGCAGATCGAATCTAGCTCCTGGTTGTCATCGATGCCTCATGGACCTCGTGGCTGAAGAGTCAAGATGACCGTCAACCTACCTGAAGCACCCGACATCGGTGGGCATCTGCTCATCGCCTTCCTGGTCACTGGCTAGTGACCCAGACTCTGTCCCCTCTGCTTTCAGGTTCTTCAGATCTTTGATCCACCTTTGGATCCACCCGAACACTTTCGACTTGGCCGCCAGCAGCACTTTGCAGCAGATCGCCATTGAAAACGACGACGAAACCCGACCCCGAAAGACACCTATGCACCCGGCTTCCCTGGGTGAGGTAACTCGAGTACTCCGGTGCTCCTGTGGGTATAGACTCTAGAACAACCTAGTTCTAAAGGGTTTTGCTCCAAGTCCTCCTCTAAGTCCCTTTTCTTTAAAACTCCAACCGCGACATTCCCCATAGAAGTCAATGGCGGCTCACGGCTGTGTTCTCACACTGCACGCATCCCCCGTGGGTCCCCTGTGTCACTACCTTGGGTGGTTCCTTGAGGGCCAAGCACTTCTACAGGCTCTAGGCCTTGTGTCTAGCTCAGTCGTGGTTCTTATACCACTTTATTGGTATATGGTTTGGTACGCCCCTAGGGCTCAAACGTGTATTTGTGCTATTACTGTTGATAACTGACTTGTAACTTATGTACTTTGAACTCTAGCCTCATAAGTCGACTAGAGGGGTGTGTTTAAGACTAAATACATATATTTTAAATATATACCTGGTGTGGTCCTCTTTCATTTGGTCACTCAGGAGATTATAGACTGGTAAAACAGGCTGCTTTAGATTCCTTCAAGACTTAGCCTGAAGGCTGCTCTCCATAGCTACCACTAGGATAGCTTTCAATAAAGGTTGTCTTTAACCTATCTCCAATAAGGGGTTGTTTGGACTGGTGCAAGGTGCCCACTATAAGTAGTGGACATCATATACCAGGCCAACTTCTCACATTGGTTGTTTCTGCATTGCTCTTGCTTCTTTCTGCACCACACTTGCCTCTTTTTGCACTTCTCTTGCTTCTTTCTACACCTCTGTTGCTTCTTTCAGCAATTCTCTTGCCTCTTTCTATACTTCTCTTCCTTCTGTCTGCACCCCTCCTGCCTCTTTCTGCACCGATCTTGCCTCTCTGTTCACCTCTCCTACCTCTTTCTGCATCCTTCTTGCCTTTTTCTGCACCCCTCTTTTCTCTTTCTGCACCTCTCTTGCCTCTTTCTGCACCCCTGTTCCCTCTTTCTGCACCTTCCCTGCCTGTTTCTGCACCTCTCTTGCCTCTTTCTCTACCTCTGTTGGTTCTCTCTGCACTTCTGTTGCTCTGTCTGCTCCCTTCGTGCCTCTTTCAGCACCTCTGTTGCTTCTTTCTGCACTTCTCTTCCTTCTTTCTGCACTCCTCCTGCCTCCTTATGTACCTCTCTTGCCTCTTTGTGCACCTCTCCTACCTTTTTCTGCACCCCTCTTGCTTCTTTTTGTACCTCTTTTGGTTCTTTCTGCACTGCTCTTGCTTCTTTCGGCACCTCACTTCCCTCTTTCTGCACTTCTCTTGCTTCTTTCTACACCTCTGTTGCTTCTTTCAGCAATTCTCCTGCCTCTTTCTGCTCTTCTCTTCCTTCTTTCTGCACCCCTCCTGCCTTTTTCTGTACTCTCTAGCCTCCTTGTGCACCTCTCCTACCTCTTTCTGCACTTCACTTGCTACTTTCTGCACCTCTCTTGCCTCTTTCAGCACCTCTGTTGCTTCTTTCTGTACTTCTCTTACTTCTTTCTGCACCCCTCCTGCCTCTTTCTATACGTCTCTTGCCTCTTTGTGCACCTCTCCTACCTTTTTCCGCACACCTCTTGCCTCTTTTTGCACCTCTGTTGGTTCTTTCTGCACCCCTCCTGCCTCTTTCTGTACCTCTCTTGCCTCCTTGTGCACCTCTCCTACCTCTGTCTGCACTTCACTTGCTTCTTTCTGCACCTCTCTTGCCTCTTTCGGCACCTCTGTTGTTTCTTTCTGCACTTCTCTTGCCTCTTGCTGCACCTCTGAGTTAGAGGTAGTTTTAATCCCCCTGCCCTATTATTTACTAGGGCCTTACAGGGGAGGTCATGCCAATCACAGGGGTACCCCAACCCATAGTGTACCCTAGTGAATGTAGGTGTTTTCACTGTATTCTAAGTGTCTTTCAGCATACCACTGGCTTGGGCCTGGTTAGTCAGAGTCAGTTGCCACCAGTACCAGTCAGCAAAAAGTTGGGGGCACAGGATGACTTTGCAACAAGGCCTGTTTCTGCTCGTCTGTTGGTTCTTTCTGCATATCTCTTGCTTCTTTCTGCACTTTTCTTCGTCTTTCCTGACTTTTGTTGCCTCTTTCTGCCTTCCTCTTGCTGCTTTCTGCGCCTTTCTTCCTCTTTCTGCACATGTCCTACCTCTGTAGGCATAATTAGAAATTAGGATTTAAAAAAACCTTTGAAATTCACTGAAAAAACCATAGGTTTCAGGGACCTTATAGTTAGAAATTAGCATTTAAAAAACCTTTGAAATACACTGAAAAAAACATAGGTTTCAGGAACGTTATAGTTAGAAATTAGCATTTAAAAACCTTTGAAATTCAATGAAAAAACCATAGGTTTCAGGGACGTTATAGTTAGAAATTAGCATTTAAAAAACCATAGAAATTCACTGAAAAAAACACAGGTTTCAGGGACGTTATAGTTAGTTGGACATTTCACTCGTACAAAACCAGAGAAATTCGACTGAGCTAAGTATAACTCGCGCCCCCGCAATGCACTGCTGATGACATCACATATTACATCACACATGACATGGTCAGTGACATCACTGATGACATCACTGATGACATCTCAAATGACATCACTGATGGCATCATCCACGTGATCCTCTGATGCACCTCCTCACAGTCTAATATAACCTTTGATACACCCACTCTAAAATACAGACTGCCATTCTTGAAACCATAGACACACCAATACCAGTTACTACATACCCACTCACTGATTCCTAGGTCTACACACACATCCACTCATTCACCCATACAATCACTCATACATGCAGTCACTCATCAATACAACACTATCATATGCACTCATACACCTACACAGACACTCACACACCACCACTCACCCATAGAGTTACTTACACAGCTAGTTAGTCATGCAAAGATTCAATCACACTCCCATTCACTCACCTATACAGTTATACACACACCACCTCTCTTATTCACAAAGATACTAACACATACTTACTCTCTTATACAATCACTGACACAAGCACACACTCATCCACACAGCCACTCTCACAATCACTCACTCTCACATATAGTCATTGTTATACTCCAACACTCACATATACTGCCTTTTACATATGCAGTTACTCACACATGTACCACTGAGACATCCATTCACTCACCAACACAGCTATACACACACTCACCCACCCATACAGCCCCTCACAGACGTACTCTTGAACCCATACACCCAGTGAATAACCCACTCACACATCCATGCAGTGAGTCACACACACCCCACCCACCCACACAGACACTCAGGCACCCATACAGATACTCAGACAACCAATCAATAACCCATATAGACACTCATGTAGCTACTCACCAACCCATGCAACCGCTTACACACCAACAGACAGACTGATACAGACATTCACACAGTTTAGTCACTAACCCTCTTCTCTGCTGCCTACCAGTCTCTCTTCGACTCTGCTACTCTCTGCTGCTGGCAGCGCCGGGACGCCTCTTTGCTGGGGCAGCTGCGCGCTTTATAAATGTGGCTAACATAACATAACATAACTAACCCATGCATTCAGTAAAACACGTTTAATCACTCACTTATACAGTCAGTCACACACCTACTAAATCATCCAGACAGTCATACCCCCACTCATTCTTCAAAAAACCTTGGTCCATATATATATAAAACATATTTAAACTTTACAGAAACACACAGTCACTGGATGATGTCATCAGTGATGTCATTTGAGATGTCCAGAGTAATGTCATCAGTGATGTCACTGACCATGTCATGAGTGATGTAATATGTGATGTCATCAGCAGTGCATTGTGGGGGCGCAAGTTATACTTAGCTCAACTAACTATAACGGCCGAATTTCTCTGGTTTTGTACGAGTGAAATGTCCAACTAACTATAACGTCCCTGAAACCTGTGGTTTTTCAGTGAATATATATATATATATATATATATATATATTTATATATATATATATATACACTGAAAAAGTCAAAGGTTAGGGCATTATAGTTAGGAAATAGAATTAAAAAAGGTTTTTAAATTGTATTATCTATCTAAAATGGCTCTATAAGAGGTATTTTTATAAGCCTGTATTTTCTTCAGTGGATTAATAAGCGTTGTTTTTTTTCTCTTTACATTTTTTATATTTGCGACGACGTCGCGACCCCCGCAGACACCTTGTGAAAACGGAAAACAAAAGCAGACATTCAATGACCACCAACACATTGAAAAATAATATGTAAAAAAATCTATTCTGAATATTACCCTACACATATTACTATATACATGTTTAGACTCATGTTTTTGTGCTAAGTTTCTTTAAAATCCATCTTTCAGACTTATTTTCTGTTTTTGCTGTTATTGGGGCATTGCGATGGCGTTGTTAACCACGATGATCGCGCCTTTTCCATAAAGTGTAAAACACATATAACCACGCATACTACAGTATTTTACACACTAGGGGTTTCTTACACTATTCTCTATAGTTATGTTTTTCTAGAGAGTTTCTATAAAAACCATCTCTAAAACCTATTTCATCTTTTCGCCGTGACGCCGGAGAAAGCGATGCCTTTGGAAATCGTGATGCCCGCGGACACATCGCGAAAGCGGAAAACAAAAGCAGACATTCAATGGCCACCAACACATCCAAAAATAATATATATAAAAAAATCAATACTGAACATGGCACTACACCTATTACTATATAGATACTTATTTCAAAGTATGTTTAACTTATAATTTTACTTTAAGTTTCTTTAAAAACCATCTTTCATACCTATTTTCCATTTTTGGAGTTATTCGGGACGTCGTGATGACGTCGTTATCTCCGACGAGCACGCCTTTTCATAAAGTGAAAACAAATATATGCACACATATTACAATATTTTACACACAAGGGGCTTTTTACTGTACACTTCAAACTCATGTTTTTCTAGTGTATTTCTAGAACAACCATCTCTAAAGTCTATTTTCGCGTGACGCTTCCCGCAGTATGTCAATGCGAATTGCGTGTTAGGGGGGAAATATTGGGCGAACTTCACCACGCAGTCGCACACGGGCACGGCCATCTTGTTTTTCTTCTCGGTTATGGTGCTAGGGCCTACTTTTCAATCTTGCCTAAATCTTTTCAATCCTTTGTTCTCCAAACATTTTTTCTGATTTTTTTTTATTAATTACCTATCCATCTTTCTTCCTAAGTGTATATTTTATGGTTTATTTTACTTTTTGTGTGTGTTTTTGTGAGTTTTGCTCTTTAACTATTTTTCTCTATACTACTACTTCCTTCCTAATTGTTTTACTTCCTTCCTTCTTCTCCCTGTTATTTTTTATACTTTACACCCCACTGCCCCCCAGCGTCATGGCAGAGAAAGATAGCAGGGCCAAGGTGGCAAAGAGGAGCCATCTTCTTTGCAGAAGGTGACACCCAGAAGGGATGCAGACCGGGCCTTGTTTTTTGAGGTGTAGGTGGCAGCACTGGTATTTTTTGATCAGTGACACCTCCCCTCCCCCCTAGCAGCAGGCAGCAGGCCTTGGTCCAGGTACGGGCTCCGGGAGTGCCAGCTGTGGTGGGCGAGGGTGCACCAGGCAGTGTATCGCTGCTCTGGTGTCCGGCGCACCCACAGCCAGCTGACGCAACGGTGGTCCGACATCCTGGCCCGAGAGCAGGACCTGCTGGACCTACTAGGTGTTGAGGTCGCGGGGCTTGGTGAGTAGCTAATTATTAATATTATTATTATTACTTGTGTGTTCTATGTTATTGCTAATATTTTTTCCCAAAAAGCAAGCATGCTGCTTGCATGCAGGTAAGTTACGTTTACAAATCTTATATTATGTTGTGATCGTTATTCTAGACAGGTTCTTATGCTCGGCCCTACCTAATTGTACTTTTGTTTGCAACTTTGTGCTTGCTTGGGCAAATTATATAGAACTTAATTTAGGTAATGCAGTCTAGAGAGACTCCTTTCCTTTGTCCTGTCACTAAGATAGTGGTAGTTAGTTAGTTATTTAGTAGTATTTGTAATCATCTAGCAGCCCGCGTACTCTCACTTGATAGAACCTTTTTCATTTTTGTAGTTCCTATAGTGACTAGCAAGTAGCAACCAACCAATTTGGTGTACGCAAAATGCATGTGTCCATTAATGCATAAGACTAAATGCAGACTTATTGGCCCATCAAAGGCGGTTGAGAAGATTGAGATTTGCGAATGAGATCGGAACTTAGAAGCAAATATAATTGTTTTGCAATTCATTCCAAAGTCTTTGAAATACGTGGGTTAGGTAGGTGTAGGATTCAGGAATCGGATTGTTTGTATGAAAGGTCAATGTTATTGCAATTGCCATTTCCTGCCCAAAAATCTTTTTTGGAGCGATTTAATATTTAACACCAATCATTTTTTATGTCACTTTCATGATGTCTTACATGATCATCAGCATCCAGGAGCAAGCGTGAGACACAGAAGAGGTCGTCGGAGGTTGGTGCGGGAGCTGGAGGTGCCTCTCAGCAGGAACACTTCTCATTTGATGGCTCTGCTGTCCCCAGTAAGTCTTCCTGTTGTTAATGTTATATATATATTTCCCAAACCTTTACTGCTCCTTATTTTGAACTATTATTTCCGTTTCCTAATTTTATTTTTCCAAAATCCTCTTTGATCGATCTACTGTTTCTAAATTCTTGTTATCCCTGCATTATCCTATTTACTAACTTAGTTACTTTTTATTTCTAGTGTCTGTATTTTAATTTTTACCTCATACTGCCTCTGTCTGTACTAGTCTGTCTGTAGCTTGCTTTTTATTTTTAGTCAGCTTTCCCTCCCCCTTATATATTTTGTGGACTGCCTAGTGGTGGTACTGTAAGACTTAGAGAACCCATTGGTCCTTACTACTAGTACTACTACTCTACTGTGCAGATCGCATGTCCAAATATGGAATTCTACGCATTTGAGATGAGATTGAGAATGAGAAGGCTTTCTTTTTCTTTCTTATGCTCAATCAGTGAACGTCAGAATGACCATAGTCACACTGGATACCCAAAAGTTGTGTCTTCTTCTCATCTAGGCCTAGTATCATATATATTAGCATCAGTTGATGATGAACTGATTACCGTGCTCCATGACCAGAAGGGTGTATTGAGGATGAGGACAGCACCATTACATTTTCCAACCAAGAAAACCACAGGTCTGATTGTCCACCCAGTTGCCCACTCTTATTTCTTTTCAAAAAATCAGATTCACCAATAGCTCTAGCCACTCAGTCCAGTCCTTTACAGGCTGTCCTCTTGAGAAACCTTTCAAAAATTGCTACCAACAAAATGCCCATCCGGATATTTTATTATTTTTGATAGGACATACTGCACTCTGTAGTCTGTACCAGAATTGTAGTGATGTGTGTGGTGTATGTATTTTCAGTCTTGCTATGGAAAAAAATAAACAGTGGGAGGCATATATATGCCATGCCAATTAAAAATGTGTAATGTTTTTTCTAGGCGTACTGACCACTAGTGCTGGGGCCAGCGGGGACTGCGATGCCAGCCTTCAGGGAGCTGATGCAGCAGCTGCAGGGGGTGAGCCAGCAGCAGTGGCGGGCAGTAGTAAGTCATATTGCTTGCTTATTGACAATTTGCATTTATACACTCGCTGCAAGGGTGTTCACTGTACACTGTACTGTGAGATTAAGATGTGAACAGTTGAAGACACCCTTTACTTAGCATTATCATATACAGTGGTAGTTGAGTAACTAATAGCCTCTTCTATCTTCAACTCAGCAGAGAAGGTTGTGATGTTGTTAAGAAAGAAGAGAGACGGCCAGATCAGGTAAGTGAGGTTTATTTCAACACCTCATCCAACGACGATAGAAAGGCAACTGTCAACTCTCAGAATACTCTAACACGCAGAGTCTTCCGTGAGAGACCTGACAGTGACCTCATCGGAGATGAGGTTCCACGCCACACTTCTCCCTCTCATACAACAAAGAGCACAGTAAAGCATAACATAAGCAAATGAAATTCAAATATGAAATACATACAGTTTAACAAAAGATGTAGAGTACGAATTGAGAAAAGGAGAACCAAATCTCAAAACAATCAAAGAAAGTTATTAACAAACATGAGGACATTTTTACACAACAAAATCTTTCAAATAAGCTGGTTTCCTGATTTCCCTAATGCTTCTCCTGTAAACTGAGGGAGCATTACGAGACGAATGTTGAAAGCTTGAACCACAAACCCAACTTCCACCCGATTGTGAATTGAAAGTTGAGTTGTCAGCAGAAGCATGCAATTGACGAATGACAGCAACCCTACTCTTATTCCAAATGCGACCATCATGTGTCTTAACCGCATTCTTGAAACATTTGGTTACTTGTAGATTCCTTGTGAATTTTGACCAATCAGCACACCCTCTAGGCGCTTTAATTTTGACAAAATCACCAACAACTACTTCAACATTCCTCACACACTTAAGAGAGTCAAAATCTTCTTTTCTTTTGCATTGAATAGAAATCTCTTTATCTCTCCATTCACCAGGGGTATTGTCAACACAGCCCTTTCCCCAGCACATCCAACCAGGACATACACTTGTAGACGGGGTTCTTCCTTTAAACAGTTCAAAAGGAGTTTTGCCAGTGGAACCATGTGGTGAAAAACGGTAACCAAACAATCTACTTGACAACTCACTCTTCCAATCCAAACCATTCACTCTTGCAAGTTGTATGCCTTCCTTTAAGGTTTTTATGACTCTCTCAATGGCACCATTCGTCTCAGGGTGATAAAGGGACGATTTTTTGTGCACAATCCCACATCTCTGCAAATACAACTCAGTCTCACATGAGCAGATTTGTACACCATTGTCAGTAAGTAAGTATCTGGGGAAACTCTCTCTCTTAAACACCCCCTCCAGAAATCTGATCACAGCCGAAGAAGAAATGTCTCGCACACATGAAACTTCAACCCACCTGGAGTATGAGTCCATAATGACAATGCCATAGGGAGTAGCATGTTCACCTTTAATGGGTCCCAAAATATCCATAGCAACCTCTTCCCAGGGATATTTGGGCAACGTTCTGCTAACCATAGGCAACTGACTAGTCTTAAGTCCCTTGTTGCATGCTACACACTCTACGCAATCTCTAATCAAATACTACACATCACGATCAAGTGAGGGCCACCAAAAGTCTCTACGAAGCCTCCCTTTAGTCTTCACAATGCCCATGTGACCCTCATGAGCTAAACGTAAAATTTTCCCTCTTAACTTCTCGGGAGGAATTAGTCTTGTGCCTCTCAACAAAAACCCTTTGTCCACAGCAAGTTCGTCCACAATCTTCTCCCATCCTCCTTCAAAGTCCTTGAGTTGGACTTTACACCTCGTTCCCGAACTGACTATATCCCTGATTTTGCACAAAGTATCATCCTTCTGAAGTTCAGTTAACCACTCTTCTTCACCAATGGAGCCTTCTGTCACCTCACACACACTCACACCTTCCTCTTCGTCCAGTTCTTCACCACTCACAGACTGGGACTCATCCAAATCTACAAGTCTAGATAGACAGTCAGCTGAAAAATTGCTCGCACCTGGAACATATTGAACAGTGAAGTTGAAATCTTGCAATCCCACAACCCATCTACGTATGCGAGATGAAATTGAATCAAGACCTTTCTTTGCAAAAACCTCAACCAAAGGTTTATGATCTGTCTGCACTCGAAATCTCATGCCCCAGAGAAATTGTTTAAACCTCATAATTGACCAAAACACTGCTAACGACTCTCGTTCAATTACAGAATAATTGCGTTCTGCATCCCTGAGAGTTCTTGAGACACACGCAACAAGATTTTCCTTACCATTTCTAGTTTGAATGAGCAATGCACCAAGCCCCTTTCCACTTGCATCACACACAATCTTAGTTTCAGACGATGCCTCAAAGGACTGCAGTGAAGGTGCACAGCTCAACTCTTCCTTTACATCTGTAAATTCTTGGGTACATTCAAGACCCCACACAAAATCAGTATTTTTTTTTAATAGTTTCCTCATGTGAAAAGTTTTGCTAGCAAAGTCTTTTATGAAACGGCTATAATATTCGGCCATCCCAGAAAAGATTAAAGTTCCTCCTTCAATTTGGGTTCCTTCAGAGCCTTTATTGTATCCACAAGTTCTTTCTTTGGTCTGATCCCTGTCGAAGTAACATTGTATCCCAAATAGCTCACTTCACTGACACCAAACCTGCACTTCTCAGCTTTGAGTGTCAAACCTGCAATTTGAAGCTTCTTCAAAACCTGACGAACACGCTGATCATGTTGTTCATTATTTGATCCAAAGACAATTATATTGTCCTGGTAACATTTAACACCAGGCTGATCTTTCAGAATGACTGACATAATCCTTTGAAACACTGCAGCAGCAGAAATTAAACCAAATGGCATCCTTTTAAAACGAAAGATGCCAAAAGGAGTAGTGAAAGCTGTCAGATCTTGTAAGCTCTCATGAAATTCGACTTGATGGTAGGCCGACATTAGATCTAACGTGCTAAATACCTTTGCACCAGTAAATATCGTGATCATTTCCTCAATGTTGGGAAGTGGGAATCTGTCAACCACAACCTCTTTGTTCAACGCTGTCAAATCCACACAAAGGCGAATGTCACCATTGCCCTTGAGTGCAACAACAACGGGAGCCAACCAATCCGTGGCTTCGACTCCTTCAATGACCCCACACTCTACCAACCTCTTGAGTTCATTGTTAACAGCAGTTTGCAACTGTATGGGAATCCTTCTTACTTTTGCTACAGCAGGGTTAGCATGATCTCTAAGTCTGATCTTATGTTTGTAACCGACCAACTTTCCAAGATTGTTTTGAAACAGATCATAGAACTCCTTTACAAACTTGTTTCCGTTACCTTCAATTTGGTCAACCTGTACCTGCGGGGTTTTACTTGGGTGTAAACTGACACCCAACTCCTTCTGATGACCCCAACCCAACAGGTCATCACCCTTACAAGAAACATATATTTTCCCAAAAGTGCTCACACTGATGGTTGCATCAAAATATCCTAACATATCAATCTTGTTCCCACCATATCCTCCATCTTAGTGAGAGGCTTATTATCCTGAAACAACTTCAACAAAGTTTGTTTGGAGATAATCGTGATGCGAGAACAAAAATCAAATTTCATCAATATCTCTTTGTCATCAATTCTAACTATTTCAGAAGGAAATATCATTTGTGAGTCAACAACTTCTAACATAATTTCTTGACATGGTTCCTTATTCCTGCCCTTATACCTGTTTCTGCAGCACTTACTGAAATGCCCCTTGAGACCACAAGAATTGCAAGTTTGTGATAATGCGGGACAACATTTGTCATTAGCCCTGTGTCCTCCAAACCCACACCTGAAACAAGTAACATTTGAATTCTGCTCCCTTCTCCTTGCGTCTTTGACCTCATAAGAATGTTTCACCTCCGGAACACTTTGAAACTTAACTGCATTAATCTCTGCAACATTTTCTGTTCCTGAAGAGCTTGCAGCAGGAACCTCTTTCCCTGCCTTTAATTCACCCACACACTTCATCATGTGCTCAACTTGTTTTGCAACAATGAGCACCTCTTCAAGTGGTGGCTCATCTTTCATCCATAGTTCCTCACGTATTTTATCACTGTTGCACCGCAGCACAAACTGATCCCTAATCCTTCCCTCTGTTGCACCCCCGAATTTACATTTTGATCCTAACTTCCTCAAAGCAGTCACAAACTCCTCCACCGACTCATCCTTACCTTGACACCTCAAACCAAAATGATATCTTTCTAGAATGGTACTTACGCGTGGCAAATAATGTCGATCTAACTTTGCAAAAGCAATTTCATACTCATTCAAATCACGTGCTTCAGCATGCGGAAGCTCAGGTAGATTTTCTAAAACATCCTGGCCCTCTGCCCCCAAACAATGTAATAACAGTGCATGTTTGCGTTCAGCACTCAAATTAGTACCACAAACTCGAGCATAGTTTCCAAATACTTTTTTCCACTTTGATCATTCTACTAATGGTTCACCTGGAGAAGGTAGAAAAAAAGGGGGTGATGTAACATTCTGCATCTTAACAATATACCTATTCCTAAAATTCTACTTTATTAAATATGAGTAAATTCTGTTTTCACACTCTGTTGCCCTAGTATAGAATGCAGCTTCCTGTGCAAATCTAATCACATTTAAAAAAACCGATTAATAATTTGCTCACTGAACAAAAGCAAAATATTATTAATGTCCCAACTTAAGAAACAAATGAAACGTCTCTTTTAAATTACTATAACCAGTCAATTCAGTAGTGAAAGAAACCAGGAATATGACTTTGTGTTCCAAAACAAAGAAGCTGGAGGGCGAACTGGATGTTCCTCCGCACTTCCTATGTTCAAAATGAACTTCCAATTGAAAGAATGTTCAGCAGAAACAACCAAAAAGGCAACAGGTTTTAAAAAAAACAAAAAAAAACACAGTACTCCCAAAGAAGATTCTGCACGCTCTAGTGGTTGAAGGAAACAAACCCTTCCTCTGACTGACACATGCGCAGTGGAGTTAAAACGATAACAAGTAGGAGGGCGAAGAGTTGTTCCTCTGATCCCTCTCTGCACTCAACTATTAGAATGCGAGGAAGAAGGGCTGGAGGGCGAACGGCCGTTCCTCCGAGCCAAAGAAATCTCAACAGCACATACCTGAGAGCGCTGACGAATCTCTGTGCGCTGCCAGCATCGCTCTGTGGAAACACGCATCCACTCCAAACGGCAGCAACTCGAGTCCTGCAGCACTGCGCAGACTCTAACCAGGGCAGTCTCACAAGGCAAATGACCGTTCCTCCATTCCCAGGAGAAACAAAACTGCATGTACTTGAAAGCGCCGTAATAGCTCAGTGCGCTGTCAGTATCACTTCAACAGCAGCATTCGAGTCTCGCAGCACTGCGTAGACTCCAAACCAGGGAATACTCACAAAGTCAGAGAGAACTTAACTTTTGTTTGATCCTAAATTAAGATCAAAACAACTTAACCTCCGGTTCTCATTGGATGACAGAAACAACGACCAGCTCCACTTCTAAATTTAAACAGACTTGAACTGAACTGCCTTTTGCCTTGTTGAGGTGTTACACGAAGATCTTTTCAGCCTAAACGCAGATCCCATCCAGCGTCGCCAAAATATGTGATGTTGTTAAGAAAGAAGAGAGACGGCCAGATCAGGTAAGTGAGGTTTATTTCAACACCTCATCCAACGACGATAGAAAGGCAACTGTCAACTCTCAGAATCCTCTAACACGCAGAGTCTTCCGTGAGAGTTCTGACAGTGACCTCATCGGAGATGAGGTTCCACGCCACAAAGGTTCAATGAAGAAGACTCAGACCTTGATGGGTTGACGGTGATGGAGCAAGGACTCACAAATGAGACCTGCTCGAATGCAATCTCCTCATAGTATTAATTTATTAATCTTGTATTGTGTATATTAACTTTGCATACACTACATGAATAGCAAGGAAGCTTGCTTATGTGTTCTAACTAACAAGTAACGCTTGTCTTTTTCTAAAATGGCCGCTAAAGCGCGGGAACTTCACTGCGCATGTCTCAACCATATCACGTGTTGTGACGTCTTATTTTTGCTTGGTGGGAAACTCCTGCTTCTGCGCAGTGAGCATTAAAATGGCTGCTTGATGTTTTCACATGCTTCAGCTTGCTCTTGTGGTATTATTAAATTGTCGTTTTCCTAACGCTACTAATGCGGGATAGAATTTATAAGTAAGTGGGGATAGAGTAGAAAGAGTGGGTATACAGTGAAACATTTTATTTGTGATTTTAATATTTCTTCTTTAACTTTTATTAGTTCGTAAACTTGGGCCTGGGGTTGGTGATCTGAAACTCGAGAGACAATGATTCTGCGCATGTGCCCTGCTTGGCTGCCAAAGAATAAGGATGAAGTCAACCTGGACGTCATCCACGGCCGCGACCTAATGGTCAATATTGATATATTCATGTGTTCTTGCCAAACTTGCAACTATGTATATGAAGAATGAATAAACTTTGTCGTGAGACGGGTGGGAAATAAAGCCAATGTATTAAATTTGATGGGCGGTATTTTAAAACAAAGGTCTTTAGAATTCGTATTAAAATCATATGGTGTGAGAAATCAACCCCCTGTCCCTGTCCAATCAGAAGTAGTGGTCCCATATTTTGGCAACATTAATGGGAGGTACATGGGCGTAGAAGGGTATAATAGATATAGAATTAGCTAATTAGCTAGAGCTTACTCTCAGAACGCACAGAAGAGCTCCAGACTGCCAAGCTGATCGATTGCAGACTGATCCGCTGTCCAGAGAGGTCCTGAGGAGGGGGCGGCGGTGTCCATTAGAAGGAAGGCACGTGAGAATCGAGGAGAAGTCGAGTATCAGAGAGGGGAACGGCGCAGGCGTCGTTGTAGAGAGGTCACCGGTCCTATCCTGATCCTGAAGGAGGTCTTTGCTCTTCATCCTTCCAGGGTCCTATTCTTTTCCAACTCCTTGGCCAAGGGGTTTGGTTCTCGCACTTAGGTAAATATAAATGCAACCTTTAGTTGCGCTGCTGTCTCTATCTTCTCCTTTCTGAGGGACCATCATTAATCAATAATTATTATTCTATGCTTTATCCTTGATATGCGATTAAGTACCATGTGGTTCTGTAATTTACTCTGCTAAATCTTTAGATAAACATTTTAAAACTTCCTGACTCAGTGGTTATTTCAGGATTATGTACTATAATGAATGTCACTCATTTTAAACTTCCCAATTAGCAAAGGATTCATTGGTAAGCCATTACTCTTCAATCAGAAGGTAATTGGTAGCAGGGATTTTGATAAAGAGTAACAGCTGACAACCCCAGCGTAAGTATTAGCGTAGTATGAATGTATGGGCCCAAGTGAGTATCTAGTTTATGAATGCTGTTTGCTAATATCGCGCTGGATCAGTTTTCTGGTAATCAGAGGATGGTTGTACTTTGTTAATTGGGTAATGAGAATTTATTTTTATGAACTAACATCCGTGTATTCAAAGTTTGTTTATGTTGTCCAGAATTCCCGGGGAAAATTGAATAGTGGTTGGTAAGTGGAAGCCATACTGCAGTGAGGTTATCTGTCAGGCAGAAATAGTACTGAAAAGTTAAGCAGGACTATCAGTACTGGTTAGGGACTCTATACGTGTGAGTAATAGCAAAGGAGTACACTGGTAAACATTTGATGTTATATCACCTAGAAAGGGTAACATTGAAGAAGTAACAGGTACTTCTGGAGCTTGTGTGAAGCGTAAACGGAAAGGTTTTACTCGTAGTATATGTTTAGTAAACGGAAAGGTTTTACTAAGTGTGAGAGAAACTATCTTTTTCTATTTTAGAGAAACTGGCACGATAGCGAATGTTTTATGTTGTTACTGAAATTTAACATGATAGATTAAAATTAAGTTTTGCGTACGAATTTGTAAAGGGAGGGTCAGCTGCCGGAGAGAGAGCTGACGTCAGAAAACGCAGCGCTGGGATTGGTTGAAACAGTGGGTGTGGAAAGACCCTTGTAAAGGAGGGGTCAGTAGTCAGGAGCAGTACTGACGTCACAGGTGCCGCGCTGGGATTGGTTGAAATCAGCGAGGGACAGAGAAGCGCAGATTGTAAAGGAGGGGTTGACAGACTAATGTCACAGAAAGGCCGCGCTAGGATTGGTTCAGAAATAAAAGTTAGCAGACACTTAATTGGTTGATATTCTAGAAGCTAAAATATTAGTGGATAGAGAGTGCATGTTAAAACGCGATCCAACTTTAATAGGAACTCGTCCGGATAGGAGGTTCCTAGGTTTTGCAAAATATAACTTTATACACCGAAGATTAGATAGAATGTACGGAGAGAAGAGAAAAATGTCCTTTCTGCAAAAGATTAAGAACTATTTTAAAAAGTATAAACCAGTCAAAACTAGGGAAGGAATTATTATTCCACCAGCTAAAACACCCGCTTCATTCATGCTGATGGAGAGAGGTTATCATACTTGTGTATGGATAGAAAATTGGATAGAATATACCAAAAAGGATGGAATATTAGCATTTCCCGAGAATGGCACCTTCAATGGAAGAATTCTTCAAAATTTGAGATTGAGAATGAACGATTTGGAACCCAGACCTAGATTAACTCAATACGAAGCCTTAGAGGAATGGGAAACCGAGGCATTTGAGCGTGACCGATCCAGGAGTAATAGGGGTTATCGAGGATTTTTCCCCAGAAATCAACATGAGACTAGGGACGGTCAGATGAAACAATGGAGGAGGGCAATGCTTACAGAAGGATTATATCCAATATTTACAGCAGAAGAACTGTTAGGGAGGAAAGGCACAGAAAAGACAAAACACTTAATGAGAAATGGAGATTCTGAAGATGAATTTATGGAAGAGATATTAAAGAACCCCCCACCATACCAGGAAGGGACAGGTGGATGCACCCCAAGTGCACCCCTGTTGAAAACTCCATTAGTACCACAGGTAATGCATGATTTCACCCCTAGTAGGATGCTTCACGATAAAGAAAAAGAAGCCCTAGAGAAAACCAGAGCAGAATTAATACAGAAAATAACACAGATAAAAGTACATCCTGACTCTTTGACCATACCTGTAACAATTGGTCCAGTAGTCCCGTTATATAGTGACAAAGGAAACTATCCTCCACCGTTAGTTATGCCTACTCCTGTGAATATTCCTAAACCTGAAGCAGTAGTAATGGTTGAGGATCATTTTAGTGATTGTGAATCAACAATATCATTAATGGATTTACCAATTCGGGATTCTGTCAATAGTACTCCCAGAAGAACTACACCTGGGTGCTCGAAAGAAATAAACGTAATAACTTCATCAGGAGCAAAAAGTGTCACTGTAGTTAGTCCAGAAGACTTAGAAAGGTGGGCACAAGGATCAGATCAGCAGTGTACACCTCCAAAAATGTTGGATATTTATAAATTAAAAGTTGAATTAGAAAAAATAATAGCAGGAAATGTGGGATTAGATCGCCTAAATGCTTACGATGAAGACAAATTATTGTTCGTATGCAGAAGTATCACCAGAAATGTAAAAATATTTCATGAAAGATTATCAGATTTGGCTCTGCAGATGGGAATTGAAATAGGGAGATCAAAGGTGTTGCAGAAACCCTATAGAGAAGATTTTTCAGACAAAGACCTAGAAAACATGAATGCCTCTGGAAGAAAGTTACAAGTAAAGGAGTTAATGACAGTCTTGCAAAAATGGGGAGACCTAGATAAATGGAGAGTTCGATGGGCAAAGAAAAAGGAAGAGGCACGATCCAGTAGAACAGCCTCTGAATATTTAATGAAGGAAACAGGGAAGACAGATCAAATGTATCCGATGCGAGAAGTTCCAGGATTGGGATATGTACATGTCCCATGGAGCAGACAGGATATTTTGTCATTTACGAATGATTTTCCAAAGTTGAGAGAAAAACCAATTGAGTGGTACAAGCAGGTTGAGAGGTTTGTGAAGGTGTCAAAGGTATTGTTGAAGGATTTAGATGGTTTGTTTGACATAGTGGTACCTGCCGATTTGTGGACAGATTGTAAAATTACAGTTGATTGGCCAAGTGAAGAGTATCCTAGAGATCCAAAAACAGGTGCCCCGTTAAATGATGTAATGAAAAAGTATCAGCAGGTGATAACTTACCTGAAAGGCAAAATACCACCGAAAGAAACAGATTGGGTGAAAATAGACCGAACCACCCAAGAAGCCAGTGAATCGGTACACGCCTATTATGAGCGTTTATTGCAGGTATTTAAGCAGTATAGTGGATTTGAGGACATTGGAGACAAGAACATGAGTCAGTTTGTTTATCGATTTGTCTATGGTCTGAAGCCAGAGATTTGTCAGATGATTAAACAACACATGTTGTGTTGGCAGGGGAAACCGATCGATGAAATTTTGAAATATGCAAAATACTGTGGAGACGATATTGAGGATAGGCACAAGAAATTGCAGGAAAAAGTGATGTGGGCACAGGTGAAAATGGCTGAGAAACAGGGAATTAATTTGGATAATCCGAGTGAGAATCAAGGAAAGGATTCTGGAACGAATGGCGACACTGGGAATGGTGGAAAAGTGAGAGGACGAATGAGTAAAGAAGAAGCTAAAAAGAAATTTCCTTGTCATGGATGCGGAAAATTGGGGCATTGGAAGGATGAATGTAAAAAGATTCGGAATAATAATGGCTCAAATCAAAATTTAAATCCACAGACGCAGAATGACTCACAGCAGGGTGTAAATCCTCAGAGTCAGTTGCCACCTGCACCTATTCAGGGTAATGTAAGCAGAGCAAAGCACGGTACAGACGTCGGATATCAAGGAGGAAGTGGTAAGAATGATTATGTAACATCACAGTTTCTTTTACAGGACGACTTCTGTCAATACAGTTCATGACGGTGCCTAGGAGAGGGGGAGAAGGAGTGCGTACTTGGCGCATCCTTGTCGGTAGATCAGTCAGGTCCATATGTTGAAGGGAATGTGAAAGGTAATGATATTACTTTCCTTTTGGACACTGGTGCTACCCGGTCTACTGTGAGAACAGCAGACATTCCAGACCTTCCTCTCTCTGGAGAAGCTATCCAAGTAGTGGGAGTAGCTAATCGAAAGATTAGAACACCTCTTACTGAACCAATGGAAGTTATAATTGGAAATTTCAGAGAAATGCATCAATTTGTAGTGTGTGATTCCAGTCCAGTAAATTTATTAGGCCGTGATTTGCTATGCAAGATGAATTGCACAATTTTCTGCACACCGGATGGTGTGGCAGTTCAGACCCCAGACGAAGATCATGTATATAAGTTTATGATTGCAAAACAAGGTACAGAAGTAGATGAAATGTTTTCATTAATAACAAAAGATGAGCTGCCAGAAGAATTAAAACTACAGTAAACCCCATAGTATGGGATTTCACAGGAAAAGAAGTAGGACTTATGGCCAAAATAGACCCAGTTAAAATTACTGTAAAAGAAGGTGCGATTTTCCCAAATACTAGACAGTATAAAATGAGTGCAGAAGTAAAGACAGGAGTCATAGAAGAAATCAACCGAATGGTAGAACAAAACATACTAAAAGAAGTAATGAGTAGCTCATGTAATTCACCAATAATGGGTCTAAAGAAACCTAGTGGGAAATATAGGATTGTTCAAGACCTGCGAAAAATAAATAAGATTGTGGAACCATGTTGTCCTATAGTGCCAAATCCTGCAGTAATTCTATACCAGATCCCTTGGAGTGCAGGATGGTTCACTGTGATTGATTTATGCCAAGCGTTCTTTTCAATACCATTGCACCCAGACAGCCAGTATCTTTTTCATTTAAATTCGAGAACAAAGTCTATGTATGGAATCGTGTTCCTCAGGGGTACACGGAAAGTCCTTCTATCTTTAATCAGATATTGAAAAAGTGACTTGAGAAACTAGTGATGCCAGGAAGCTCAGTCCTAGTGCAATATATCGACGACTTACTGGTGGCATCGAACACCAGAGAGGACTGTGTTGTTGATTCCATAGCACTATTAAATCATTTGGCTGAAGAAGGGCATAAAGTCTCACCAGAAAAATTGCAGTTCTGTACAACAGCAGTTAAATATTTGGGACACCAAATTGAGAGGGGAAAAAGAAGAATAACCTCGGAAAGAGTACAATTGATTAAGAAAATGCAAATGCCTGTAACCCAAAGAGAAGTGAGAATGTTCCTAGGAATAGTAGGTTACTGTCGACAATGGATACTAGGATTTTCCTTGTTAGCAAAGCCCCTAATTCAAATGACAAAAAAGAAAGCCAAGGACCCAGTTGAATGGGATGATGAGAGTGTAGGAGCTTTTGTAAAATTGAGAAATGCTCTGTGCTCAGCACCAGCCCTAGGCATGCCCGACTATAAGAAAAGTTTTGCATTATTCTGTCATGAGAGAGAAAATTGTGCACTCTCAGTTCTAACGCAGAGACATGGTCTAGACAGACGTCCAATAGCATATTTTTCTGCTACATTGGATCCAGTGGCAGCCGCGTTGCCAGGCTGCTTAAAAGCAGTGGTGGCTACCTGTTTAAGTATTGAACAAAGTGAGTCAATTGTAATGGGACACCTAGTAAAGGTGTTTGTTCCACATGCGGTTGTGATTCTGTTGACAAGAACTCAAACTCAGCATCTTACTCCTAGTCGGCTGACTAAATATGAGAGAATAATAATGGGTGCTGAAAATGTGAACATAGTGAGGTGCACAATAGTAAATCCTGCTACCTTACTACCAGACCCATATCATGAGGAAATTAAAAATGACGAAGAAGAAGAACATGATTGTTTACAAGTCACAGAGTTATGCACGAAACCACGTCCAGACATTGAGGAACAGCCCCTTAGAAAGCCAGACAGGGAACTATTTGTTGATGGTTCATGCCAAAGACATGAGGGTGGTAAACTAACTGCTGCCTATGCGGTGTGTGAATTAACTGGAATAGTTGAAGCATCCTATTTACCAGGAGTAAAATCTGCACAAGTAGCTGAATTGATTGCTTTGATAAAAGCTTGCAAAATTGGGAGGAATCAAAAAGTAACTATATTTACAGATAGCAAATATGGTTACGGGGTTGTGCATGATTTTGGCCAACTATGGATGCAGAGGGATTTCATGACTTCTTCAGGATCCCCCATTAAAAATGGACAGTTTGTAAGGGAATTGCTGGAAGCAATACAATCACCAAAAGAATTGGCTGTGGTGAAGTGTGCCGCACACCAGTCAGGAGATGACTGGGTGGTAATCGGCAACCGATATGCAGATCTTGTGGCTCAACATTGTGCCAGAAATAGATTGTCAGTCAATAAAAGGGTGGAAAGAATGGGAATCAGCTGCCAACTTATGCTGTATATGCCACCTGAAACATGGAATGAGGTTAGAAGATTGCTGATTGGTGCTGATGAAAGTGAGAAGAAAACATGGGTCAAGGTGGGTTGTTCCCAAAGAGGAGATGACGAGGTGTGGATTTGTGCTGATGGCAGACCAGTCATGCCTGACTGTCTGCTCTCTCAAATGGCCAGGATGTATCATGGAGACACACACATAGGGAGAGATGCAATGATTAGGCTTTTCAGACAGAACTGGTACAATCCCAAGTTCAGGGCTGTAGCAGAGAGCCTTTGCCAGAGATGTTTGACTTGCCAAATGCATAATTCAGGAAGAAAAACAATAATTGGGTTTGGAAAAATTGGAAAAGCAGAAGGACCATTTATAAGACTACAGTTCGACTTTATACAGTTACCACCATGCAGAGGGTTGAAATATGTACTAGTCATAGTATGTCTGTTTTTAAAGTGGGTGGAGGCTTACCCTACCAGGAGGAGTAACAGCATTACAGTCGCAAAGCTGTTACTACGAGAACTCATTCCTAGGTTTGGTTTCCCAGTAACTTTGGAATCAGATAGAGGAAAACATTTTAACAGTGAAGTGATTCAAATAATTTGCGAAGCATTCCAAATTGAACAAAAATTGCACTGTGCATATCGTCCAGAGGCTTCTGGAGTGGTTGAACAATTGAATGGCACTATAAAATCCAGACTGGGAAAAATGTGTGCATCAACATCATTGGAGTGGCCAGATGCATTGCCACTCGTCTTAATGGGACTCAGAAGCATTCCCGACAGAAATACGGGATTGAGCCCACACGAGATAATGATGGGAAGAGCAATGAGACAAGCACATGTTCCCATAAACAAACTGCTGAATATATCTGATGATATGGTTCTGGATTATTGCAAAGGATTGGCTGACCTAGTGCGTTCTGTCTCTCATCAGGTCGGAGAAGACGCAGTTTCGAGGCAGCCTGAACAAGAACATGATCTGAATCCTGGTGATTGGGTGGTAGTGAAGGATCACACCAGAGAGACGTGTCTATCACCTAGATGGGGAAAACCTTGTCAGGTCATACTGACTACCAATACAGCAGTGAAGTGTGCAGGATTTCCTAATTGGATTCATGTAAGCCACACCAAAAGAGTACCAGACCCTGAAGAAAAAAATCCTCAGTCAGCATCAATCACTGAGGAGGCTGAAGGTTGCCCAGCTGAAGAATCTCAGGCTCGAGATTCAAGAGAAGCTGCAGAAGAACAACCGAGCACAAGTCAGGACTGGATACCAGTGGTAGAAATTCCTGAAGTTTACCACAGAACAAGAAGTCAAACAAATTTGGAAGAAATTGAAGAAGATCAGATAGGTGAAGAAGAAGCAGCTCAGGGAAAAGAAGAACATACAATAAAAGAACCTGAGCAGGACCAGATAGGGAGAGGAAACTGGGCTCAAATTAACGAAGAATCGACAAATTTTGAGCAGGGACAGACAGGGTTAGAAGAATCCGGTCAGGCTGCAGAAGTACAAAGTGCAATAAGCCCTGATCAGAACCAGTTAGATCCAGAAAAACACACAGAAGAAAAAGATCTCGAGAAACATAAACATGAAGAATTAAACAAAGAACAAGGTCAATTATTGGAAACTCACGGAGGAGCTGCAGAAAAAAAACAATAAGGCCTGAAAAAGAGCAAGAAAGAAAAACAGTAATTGCAGAAAACGAAAAGGTGTCAAACAGTGAAAATAAAGAGATTGCTGAAGACAAAAATAAAGAAACAGTGCAAACAAAGAAAACAAGAAAAGGTGATCATTGGCCTAGTGTCATTAAAAGAATAAAATACCACATAAGAACCAGAAGTGAAGATCCAGATCAGGTAAATGAAGTAACAAGCCAAACCGAACGAGAAAATAAAACTGAGAAAAGAAGAAGTAAAAGACTGAAACTTGTGAATAACAAATTCAAGGGTCCTGATTGGACTTACATCATTCTTGAAGATTATGAAAGCTCAGAGTCAAGTGAAAGTGGTGACGAAGGAACAAGTACAGAACTGACATTGTCTTGTGGCTCATGGCCTGCCTGGCTACGTTGGCGCAGGCCTGGCTGCCATGATGACTTTTGCGCACGTTACTCTTAAACTATTGTTCTGTCGCCCTCTGCTACTGCCAAGTTATTTTACAACTGTCTGCATTTTCTGTTTCTCACCTTTTCTCCTATTCCCTTTTGGGCTCAGTCTGAACAACAGTTACAAGGTCGAATAACAAATCCCTGGTTCCTACTGATTTGGCCCGTCCCTCGCACCTAGACATAACACCATGTACAGCTGCCATTGAGAAAATAGTGTGCTTTTAATAATGCGGTCGCCTGCTCTAGAGAGCACTTGGAGACGACCTTTCCAGAGAGAAGAGCTGTGATTGTCTGCTGATGTAGTTTTGCATCTAGAGACTGAGGTATGGGGGTCCGCTAGTCAAAGCCCAAAGGTCTTCTATTATCATAATAAACTGGCTTCCAGCACGGGGAGGGTGGTAATGTTAGTTAGACATATATCCACTGCTTTATGAGATGCTTTCCCCGTTCGTATTCTATGGAGTAGTAACTATGCTGATTATATTATTCATATGTATTATGCTATTAGTACTGACACGTGTACTGTATCTTAGAGCACGTAAGTTGAAATAAATATATTGAACTATACAGTGTCTCTTCTTACGCATGTTGTGGACAGGTACGAGAGTGACGAAAGAGTGTTCTTGCCTCTGCGAGTCCTGAGAGAGAGATACCGTGTTCTGGGTTGTCTAATCATTGGTACATTAGTGCTAATGGGACGCTAAGGCTAGTTGGGTTGGGGTTTTGGGTGCTAAGGTCTATAGTTGGCTCACCACTATATTCCAAGGTCCTATTATCCTGTGCATAGCTCTGTATGTGCAGAAACCTTATGACAACATATGAGAAAGAAACAAGACCACCTTGACTAAGTGAAATAATAAAATAAAGAAAAGCGAAAACAGATGTAACTCGTGCTTGACAATCATTCTCACTTGGGGTTTAAAACGTATCTCAGCTGTCTTTAAAGTAAGGCGATGATGAAACTGTTCGGCCTCATCTGGGTGGGCTGTTTATTGTTTGTTCATTTTCTACCTACTCTTCCCCTAGCGTCCTCATTTATTTTATGCCTCAGGTTCCTCTCATGTTGCCTTATGGGGTGTGCTTGGGTGTTTTATTGTATGCTTAACAATTTACTTTCACTTTATGTTTGAATCTTGGGTTTGACAATCATTTCTACTGGGGGTTTAAACTCATTTCGTTTGTCCTTGAAGTAAGTCGATGATGAAACTGCTTGACAATCTTTTCTACTGGGGGTTTAAACTTATTTCGTTTGTCTTTGAAGTAAGTCGATGATGAAACTGCTTGGCCTCATCTAGGTGGGCTGTTACCTGTTTGTTCACTTGCTACCTACTCTTCCCCTAGCACCCTCATTTACTTTTTGCTTCCGGTTCCTCTCATATTTCCTTTTTTGTAAGTGTATTTATATTATCTCTGTACGTATACGTCAGCTTTCCTCTTTGTACAGCGCTCTGATACCCGGTTGGGTCTTGTTCGCGCTTTATAAAACTTTTCAAATAAATAAATAATAAATAAGAAGAGCAATCTTCCTTGTCGAAATGCCTGATGATAGAGTTGCTGGGAGACCAAAACAGAGATGTTGTAGAAGATGCTGTGCAATATGCATATGTAGTCTAGTAATGGTGCTTATAGTATGGTTAGTCCTGATCGTAGCAGTTCCTTACCTTATGATAATAGATAAAAAGATTAATAACGAAACTAAGGGAAGGACAGCACACTTGAAGGGTAATAGAGTAGAACTAATGGCAGAAAATGAACCAGAATTTCATCATGAAATAACTGATAACGACACTAGTCTAAATGTTTTCACAAAGTTATTGTTTCAATATGTAGACACCATGGAAGTTAGTAATTGTTATGTCTGTATGAAGGTACCTGAATCAGTAGCAGAAGGGTTAACATATCACCACCTACCATTAACATATGGCATATCATGTAGTGTTTTATCTAGTTTATTTTATAGAACAGGGAGACTTCAATATTATTATTCAAACATAGATGTGATATTTTCTGAGGTTCCGATTCGAAAGAGTATGAACCCAGTGCTTAGTAGTCAAGACGCACAGTTTATGGGAGAATGTTTCTTAACAATGAAAACAATAGATATAACACATGCACATAGACACAATCTAACATGTTCTTTACATGAAGAAGAAAAGATATTTTTGAACTTAGTGGAAGATAGAAGACAAGATTTTCAAAAGAAAGCTTCTGAGCATAAGGCTCATTTGCCACCTTGGGCTGAGAAAGAAGGGAGTTACACACCTGGCAAGGCTCAAGCTGCTATGGCTCTTGATTTTGTAAAGACAGGGAAAATTTGTCTACATAGATTAAAGACTGATTATAACAATGTTTTCATCGGTACCAGTGAATGTGAACACAATTTCTTAATTCTTGGAGGTTGGGGAATAAAAGGAGGAACAGATTCAGTTTTTCCTGGGATCTATTATGTGTGTGGGAATAAGGCTTACTTTAGGCTTCCTGCACGGTGGTATGGAAGTTGTTATTTTGGAATAGTATTTCCAAAAATATACCACGTAAAAAGAAACACTGGGAGCAATGAAAACAATAGCGAATTAAAACGTAGTAAAAGAGCTAGTTTTTCCTGAAATTGTAGGTGATATATTTGGTGCATTGATACCTTCGGTGGGAATAATTCTGAACTCAAGGAAAATATGTAAATTGTCCAGTGGTTGATCGTTTATCAACGGATACTGCTGGAGGATTTCTAATGATTAATGCGGAGATGGTTGCGATTAGATCTATGGTTATGCAAAATCGACTTGCTCTTGATATTATATTGGCAAAAGAGGGCGGAGTCTGTAAATTATTGTAGACGAAACATTGTTGCACTTATATACCTGATAAAAGTGCAGAGATTGGAACATATATACAGAATATAACGAAACTTGAGAAAGAATTAAAACCACTGGAAGTTGATAGTGTATGGGAAAGATTGACAAATAGTATCTCGTCAATTGGTACCTGGTTTGCTAATGTAGGAAAAGGACTTATAGGTCAAATATTAGTACCCTTAGCAGGGATAGCAATAATAGTCCTGACAATAATAATATGGTGCAAATGTTGTAGAAAGGATGGATCATATAATGTGACAGGAAAAGGGAAGAAGAGAAAGTTTGACGAAATTGAACTTGAAGAGTTGAGAAGTGAATTATACAAGAAATTGAAAGGGGATGTTAAAAATAGAAAGTGTAAAACTGAGAATGAAACTATTTGCTAGAAGTTGGCATCTAATTGAGAGCAGTATTTTGATGGCTCTTAAACGCCATCAGAGAGGGGATTGATGGAGCAAGGACTCACAAATGAGACTTGCTCGAATGCAATCTCCTCATAGTATTAATTTATTAATCTTGTATTGTGTATATTAACTTTGCATACACTACATGAATAGCAAGGAAGCTTGCTTATGTGTTCTAACTAACAAGTAACGCTTGTCTTTTTCTAAAATGGCTGCTAAAGAGCGGGAACTTCACTGCGCATGTCTCAACCATATCACGTGTTGTGACGTCTTATTTTTGCTTGGTGGGAAACTCCTGCTTCTGCGCAGTGAGCATTAAAATGGCTGCTTGATGTTTTCACATGCTTCAGCTTGCTCTTGTGGTATTATTAAATTGTCGTTTTCCTAACGCTACTAATGCGGGATCGAATTTATAAGTAAGTGGGGATAGAGTAGAAAGAGTGGGTATACAGTGAAACATTTTATTTGTGATTTTAATATTTCTTCTTTAACTTTTATTAGTTTGTAAACTTGGGCCTGGGGTTGGTGATCTGAAACTCGAGAGACAATGATTCTGCGCATGTGCCCTGCTTGGCTGCCAAAGAATAAGGATGAAGTCAACCTGCACGTCATCCAAGGCCGTGACCTAATGGCCAATATTGATATATTCATGTGTTCTTGCCAAACTTGCAACTATGTATATGAAGAATGAATAAACTTTGTCGTGAGACGGGTGGGAAATAAAGCCAATGTATTAAATTTGATGGGCGGTATTTTAAAACAAAGGTCTTTAGAATTCTTATTAAAATCATATGGTGTGAGAAATCAACCCCCTGTCCCTGTCCAATCAGAAGTAGTGGTCCCATATTTTGGCAACATTAATGGGAGGTACATGGGCGTAGAAGGGTATAATAGATATAGAATTAGCTAATTAGCTAGAGCTTAGTCTCAGAACGCACAGAAGAGCTCCAGACTGCCAAGCTGATCGATTGCAGACTGATCCGCTGTCCAGAGAGGTCCTGAGGAGGGGCGGCGGTGTCCATTAGAAGGAAGGCACGTGAGAATCGAGGAGAAGTCGAGTATCAGAGAGGGGAACGGCGCAGGCGTCGTTGTAGAGAGGTCACCGGTCCTATCCTGATCCTGGAGGAGGTCTTTGCTCTTCATCCTTCCAGGGTCCTATTCTTTTCCAACTCCTTGGCCAAGGGGTTTGGTTCTCGCACTTAGGTAAATATAAATGCAACCTTTAGTTGCGCTGCTGTCTCTATCTTCTCCTTTCTGAGGGACCGTCATTAATCAATAATTATTATTCTATGCTTCATCCTTGATATGCGATTAAGTACCATGTGGTTCTGTAATTTACTCTGCTAAATATTTAGATAAACATTTTAAAACTTCCTGACTCAGTGGTTATTTCAGGATTATGTACTATAATGAATGTCACTCATTTTAAACTTCCCAATTAGCAAAGGATTCATTGGTAAGTCATTACTCTTCAATCGGAAGGTAATTGGTAGCAGGGATTTTGATAAAGAGTAACAACTGACAACCCCAGCGTAAGTATTAGCGTAGTATGAATGTATGGGCCCAAGTGAGTATCTAGTGTATGAATGCTGGTTGCTAATATCGCGCTGGATCAACGGAAAAGGGAAAGAAGGGTGGAAGGAGGAAGGATGGGTGAAATGTAATATGACTGGCAGAGAAGGGTGTGTGGGTGATGCATGGGTGGTTGAAGGATGGGTGAAAGGTGAAAGAAAAGATGAAAGTGTATGGGTGAAAGGAATCCTCCAGGGGGTTTGATGGGTCAACCTAAAGCAAGGAGTAAGGACGCATGCCATGGGTGGTCAAATCAAATGACAAATGTATGTTGGTGAAAGGTTTGGTGAGAGTAATAGCCATGTTTGGAACGGATGGATGGTATTCAATCATAGGTGAAGACTGGATGAAGAGAATGTAAAACTTAAACCGTGCCTGAGTAGCAAAGCCAATGGTGTTAATTAATTGTAGAAGAACAATGCAAGGATAAATGGAAAAATCCCTGGGAAGAAGAATAAGCAAGGAATGTTTTTTTTTTATCAAGTTTTTTGATTCGAAGATTTGAGGTTGTATTTAGGACTACTCCCTTAACTCACAGTAGTTTCCAAGCACAACATGATATTATCATCAATCGCCTCCCTCTAAGGCCCACTCCCTACCCATGGCATTTTTCGACAGTGCCAGCCATGGGTGGCCTATCGGCTGCATGGTTACAACAATAGTAGTATCTCATGTGACGTGACATTGTGCCATTTCTCATCATTCATATTAGTAACTATTCATCTGCCTTGTTGTAAACTAGTCAGGATGAAACTAAGTAAAATTGAGCATTTGCCATTTAACAGAGCATGGCCATAATAGAAAAAGAGATAATTGTGTAGCACAGTTGTTCCACCTGCAGACAGTAATAAAATAATGCAAGTCTGCAACACAAGTATGTCTGTCTAGGGCGCAACTTGCGCAAGCTGAGCTGGCATGCCTACAAGATTCATTTAGCTAAACAAGAGAGAGAGAAACAGAATACTTGTCCACTTCAAATCCATACATTAGTGCCTAATGCCTGAAACTCTAATCTCATCCAAATCTTAGGGGCCGAGGAATCGAGGATACCATCATACCACAAATTGTATGTAGTGCTAGTGCTACTGTGCCACTATATAATCATTTTATGTGTTACTGTTTTGCTAAGAGCACTGATTACAATTTATCTTTTTTCTTTTTTCTTTCTTGATATAGCTACTCCTGCCAATCCACCATCTGACAGGCGGGAGAGAGCAGCCAGGACTCGCCAAAGGAAGCTGGAGGTCTTAAGGGATGAATTTCAGCGGCTGGAGGTCCTGGAGGAGGAGGAGGCAGCAGCTGTAGCCTCCAATGCCCCAGGCACCAGCCAGGACCCAGTAGTGCCTCCGGTGGTACTGCGCTATGGACTGACAGACACCACCATATTTCATCTACTGCTGCTACCCCCTTGGCGGTGACAGTTAGCGCATTTCAGCGCTGCATGCTCCTTAGGATGGCGCGCCTTGAAAGCTGGATGGAGGAGCGTTTTGACAGCCTAGAGAGGAAGATCCGGCTCCTCCTAGCCTTAGCCCGCCGCTAGGCCTCTCTCTTGCCCCTTTTTTTAATCTTTTGTTTGGTTAGTGGGACTTGTTGGGGAGAGGGTAGGAAGTGGGTGTTGGAGAAACTGGATTGGGATTTTACTTATGGACATTTGGACAATTTGGATGTTGGACTCTCGTTAGACATTGGTTGGAGTTAGGAAGGGGTGGGTCAGGTGTTGTGGACTTTTTTAGTTTTATATGTGTTAGAGGAATACATTTTTACTTTTACAATATGATGTAAATCTTTTTAGGGGGTTTACTCTTTTACTTCGCACTGTTTGCTTTGCTGCAGGGCCGCAGCCAGTTTTTGAAATCTGCTGATATAGTGTAACACACCAACAGATAGATGCAGTACCCTCACTTGTCCTACTACTCTCTCCCCTAGTCTATGCAGTCTGCAACTATATATATTAACCCCTATGGACTCGGAAAGGGTGTGGGTGTGTGAATTAATTAATTTCCATAGTATATAGATTATTGTATCTTCAATTAATTCCCCACTCTTCTTCTCTTACCTGTGATTGATGATTAGGCAAAGTGATGGCTGCATGGTGATGGTTTGTTTTCCCAAGGTGCCATGGTGGTGGTAGTAGTAGACAGTAGCAGTTGCAAAAAAAGAAAATGAGACAGTCACCTGAGGGAGACTAGAGAATGACTAGTAGATGAACAGTACACAAGAAGAAGACTGACAAACAAAAAACCATGATAAGCAATGCAAAAGTAAAATAAAACAGAATGGTGGGCTAGCCTAGTACAAGTTACAAACTGAAGACGAATCGAGCTATGAAGTGGACAGGCGTAACCTTTAGTGCTGGAAGGATGATGATGCTGACAATTAATTATAATGGATTATGTTCCTCTGGAAAAAATGTGAATATCGAATACTGTGTATGGGTGGGCAATCTAAAATATATATATTGCCAGCGTGGGCTATATACTTAGAGCAGAAGAAGATCCTCGCCCTGCCTTGAGTTGGTGTTGCTTTTACCACATCCGCCACAGCAAGTGTGTGATCAATTAATTGTGTAAATTTTATTTAGTCACACCTAAATAAATCACACAGCCCGGTGGAAAAGGATTAGTGGTTCAATGAATGGATGGGATGGGGATTTGAGGGAAAGGTTTGACAAAGACAAACACTACCCATGGACAACACATTCATCTTGGCAGCTGACCATCATAAATCTGTTATGGGAGGAAAAAGAAATGCATGCATGATGATGAGTAGTACTAGACTAGTACAGGGCAGTATAATAATTATGCAATTGTCTGTCTGCCCCCAGAGAGACCCAAGTTACATATATTTATGCTCAGTTGTACCGGGCTTTGAAAGATAGTAAAAAAAATATATATATCTGTAGGAGTGAAATAAGCAAACATAAACAACACACACAGTCGTAATGATGGAAGAGAAAAAAATTATACTGTATTGCCAAATTGGGAGTTGCATCTCTGCATTCCTCTTTGACTGTCCTTCTGTCAATCTTGTGTACCTGGCGGATGCGGTTTGGTAGGTAAGTGTGAGTTGTTGTTCCAGTGTGGCACAGGGTAAAGGGTCTTTAGATGGAAACACAAAAAGAATATTGAAAAATGAAGGAGAAAAGTTAAACTGCATAAGGAGGAGTGCAACAGGAAGACTTTCAGAGGCAGTATGGCTAAATCATGTCTGTTTCCGGCAGTTACCTCCAACTATAGACCCCTCACCCAACCTCCACTTAGCTTTCAATTTGAGCCAGACAGCACTGATCACACATACACACACAGCAACATAGCTGTAGGAAGGTGGAATCTGACTATATGGTTGCCCCCACTTTTTTTATGGTGTTTTGCTGGTTTATGACTTAGTTGGACTGGGATCCTGCTATTCAGGGCCCCAGTCTATCTGCTTTCTCTGTAAAATGGTTTCCATGTGCCTTAGGCACATCACTGATTGGGATCTGGAGTGCCCTTATAAGTCCCTAGTATATGGTATACTATGTACCAAGGGCATAGGTACCTCAGAGGCCTGCCAGGGGCTGCAGCATGTATTATGCCACCCCTGGAAGGCCATCCAAACTGACACCACAGGTCTGCTACTGCAGCCTGGGTAAGGTGGTGCAAGCACTCCTTACTGTGATATAGGTTACCTATATCACTAAATGCATACACACATATAAACCTATAAGTCACTCCTAAGGCAGGCCTTATCAATCCTAAAGGCAGAGTGCATGGTTCCTATGTGAGAGGGTGCCCTGCATGAGCAGGGCCCCTCTGCAGCGTTCGGAGACCATCTCTGATGCTGTTTGTAGTGCAGCCTGACCATATACTCTTAAGCGCATTATATCCTCGCGGTAAAATGCTAACTTTGGAATGGCTGCACCTAAACATGTCGTGTTTGGTGTCAAACATCTTGGAATACTACCCCCCGCCAATCCTGGCGGTGGGGGTAGCATTCCACCCTTCTAGAGGGAAAGACATGTTAACTCTGACTAGTCCGGTAACTTCTTTCCAGAGCCCTGACATCACAAAATGGATGCTGCTGCCACAGACACGAGTCTGGCCTCCTGCTGCTGGACGAAACTCCGGCAGGGGAGGCCTGGACAATAGGTTTCCTGTCCCAGGGAGGTGTGACCACCTCCCCAGACAGGATAATGTGTATTGGGGCTGGGCGGGAGCACTTTCGGGTGCTTTTAAGTCCTGCACTGGGGGCACATTTGGTGTCCCTGTGCATACCCCAGTTCAAACCGGATCAGGGGCTTGCAGCCCCTGCTTTGGCGCAAACTGGACAAAGGGAAAGGGGTGTAGCCACCCCTCTGCCCTGACCCACCCATAGGTGGGGCCACAGAGTAGTCCAACCCTATCTTTAGTATAAAGGTAGGAACCCAGTCCTTAGGACTTTAGATTATCCCTGGACGAAACTCTGTAACTGAATCCTGGACCTTCAACGCTCTACTCACGATTAGAGGACAGAAGAATCTCCCTTGGGGTCAAGGAGTGACTCCCCTGCTTGGCAGGCACCAAAGAAGCATCTGTCCGGTTCGCATTTCTGAAGCTCCCGTCGGACGCCGAAGTCATCGCATCACCAGAGGTGGATTCTCAGACTTCGCCGAGGCTACCCTGAGTCCCCAGCAAAGCTGAGGGCTGTGGCTATCATGGGTGACTTGAGACCGTGACCCCTGGACACCGAGCACATTTGCAAGTGCATCCTCTTCTGGGTCTCCCAAGAAGTCGTACTTTGGGCTCCGAGTAGCCCTAGCCTCCAGCACCACCTGTACCGAAGATCATTGGCCCCCACTCCACGAGTGTCCTGTAAGCCAGATCCACGTGCGGCATCACGAGGCTCCTTTGCGGTCGCTAGCCCGTTGGCTAGTAGCCCTTAACGAAGGCCAATCCTTTTGTAACTTGGCATCCTGGTTGCTCCAGGCCTGCCCTCACTTACCCTTGCTGGGTGAGTTCCACAGACCTTGCTGGTCTGCACCATCGACGATCTACATCTTCACCAAGACTTGCCGTTGCCAAGGCTTGTTGGGTCCAATCCGGTCGCCGATACCTCAGCACTCGACAGACATCGTGTACCAGCCCGAATCCTGCTCCTGGTTGCCGACAACGCCTCCTGGACCTTGTGGCTGAAGAGACAAGACGACCATCAACGCACCTGAAGCACTCAACATCGGTGGGCATCTGTCCATCGCCTTCCTGGTCACTGGCTAGTGACCCAGACTCTGTCCCCTCTGCTTTCAGGTTCTTCAGAACTCCAATCCACTCTTGGATCCACCCGGACACTTTTCTCTTGGCCGCCAGCAGCACTTTGCAGCAGATCGCCATTCGAATCGACGACGAAACCCGACCCCGAAAGGCACCTATGCACCCGGCTTCCCTGGGTGAGGTAACACGAGTACTCCGGTGCTCCCGTGGGTAGAGACTCTTCAAAGTCCTAGATCTCAAAGGGTTTGGTCCAAGTCCTCTTTTAAGTGTCCCTTTTCTCTAATTTCCCGATCACGACTTTCTCCATAGAAGTTAACGGCGTATCGCGGTTGTTTATTTACACTGCACGCATCTCCCGTAGGTCCCCTGTGTCACTACCTTGGGTGGTTCCTTGTGGTCCAAGCACTTCTAGAGGCTCTAGGCCTAGTGTCTAGTTCAGTCGTGGTTCGCATACCACTTTATTGGTATATGGTTTGGTACGCCCCTAGGGCCCAAACGTGTATTTGTGCTATTACTGTGATTTAATAACTTATAACTTATGTATTTCGAACTCTAGCCTCATAAAGAGACTAGAGGGGTGTGTTTAGCAATAAATACATATATTTTGAATATATACCTGGTGTGGTGCTCTTTCATTTGATCACTCAAGAGATTATAGACTGGTAAAACAAGCTGCTTTACATTCCTTCAAGACTTAGCCTGAAGGCTGCTCTCCATAGCTACCACTAGGATAGCTTTCAATAAGGTTGTCTTTAACCTATCTCCAATAAGGGGTTGTTTGGACTGGTGCAGGGTGCCCACTATAATTAGTGGACAGCATATACCAGGCCAACTTCTCACATTGGTGTGCAGCGTGTGGGATTCCAGCTTGCTATTGTTTTACCAGATAATCTCAATTGAATTGATCAACTGAAAACCACTAAACGTACCTAAGGTACATATAATTTAAGCTTAGAATACAATAAGTTCTACTGAACTTAGAGTTGTGTGTTAAGGGATAGCACAACCCTTTCTACAACTCAAGAGAGTTTAGTAGGCCACACTAGAGTAGGTAGTGCATACACCACACCACACTAGTAATGTCTTTAAGGGTAGGATCTAAAGAATCCTTGCAGGAAGCCATTGAGCTTCCACCCTCCAAGTATGATACACTCCCATTCTTGGAATTGAGAGCTTTATGTAACTTGAGAAAACTAAGGACAGGCCAAAGCCCCACCACCCAACACCTCAAGGAGTTGTTGGTGGCTTATGACCTTAGTAAGCCCTTGGGGACTGAAGGGGTAGGAGCTGAGGGTGGGGCAGAGGAAGAGTACGAGGCCAGGGGTACCAATACCCCCAGCCCCCTCTGAAACTGGCCAGGAGGGTGACAATGACCCTGACCTGGATAACCCAATCCCTCCTGTGGAAGATGATGAGGATGATCAGAATGATGCCCTCTTTGTCCCCCCAGGAAGGATTAAGAGTGTGCCCAGGAAGTCTAGATCTCCTTCTCAGGAGTCTAACCACTCTGGCACCTCCATAGGGAGCTCTATCTCCTCTCACAGGAGGGAATCCTCTCATGAGAGAAGAGACAGACTGGTCCAGTATGAGGAAACTCAGCTGGAAATCAGAAAAAAGCAATTGGCTTTAGATTAAGCCTGGGCGTAGTTCGCGAAGTAGCGCTACGCGAAGCTACGCAAAGTGCAGTTCGCACTACGCGAGCTACGCGTAGCACTATGCGAACTGCGTAGTGCACTGTTCGCAATGATTGCACAGTGCCGGATGCTTGTCCGCACTGTGCAATCATTGAAAACGGCATCTTGCACAGTGCAAGCTGTCTTTTACTGCCGCTCGAGTAGATTTTTACTCGAGCGGTAGCTTCTCAACGCAGACTGGTAGTTTCTCATCGCGAGCGGTCGCGAGCATACGCGACCACTCGCAATGAGAAACCTGACCTCCTCGCGTTGAGAATCTCGCCGGGAGGTTTATTTTCCACGCTCGCGATCGGCAACTTGATGTTGCTGATCGCGAACGAGGAAAAAGTCTCGCCGGGATGTCATTTTGCTTGCTCGCGGTCGCCAACTTGACGTTGAGGACCGCGAGCAAGCAAAAATGACCGCTGCACTCACGCTACGCTACGCGTGTTTGCACTGTGCTACGTGCAATTCGCGTTGTGCGAAGTAGCGCAAACTTCGCAAACTACGCGAGCGTAGCGTAGTGCTTTGCCCAGGGTTACTTTAGATAGGGAATCCCTAGATCTCCTTAGAGAGAGAAGAAAGTTGGGACTAGAGTCCCATGGTGGCAGCAATATCCCTAGAGATAGGGAAAGGTCTTATGACCATAGAAACCTAAACAAGATTGTCCCTCCCTACCAGAGTGGGGATGACATCCACAAATGGATAACTGCACTGGAGAGGGCCTGTAAAGTTCAGAAGGTCCCCCAGAGGCAGTGGGCAGCAATCTTGTGGCTCTCCTTTGCAGACAAAGGTAGAGACAAGCTCCTCACTGTAAGAGAAGAGGATGCTGACAATTACACAGTCTTGAAGAGTGCTCTGATAGATGGGTTTGGCCTAACCACTGAACAGTATAGGTTGAAGTTCAGAGACACCCAAAAGCTCAGACTCAAGACTGGGTTGATTTTGTAGATTGTGCTACAAAGGCTCTGGAAGGTTGGATACATGGCAACAAAGTGCATGACTTCTTAGGATTGTACAATTTGATTATGAGGGAGCAGATCCTTAATAATTGTCAAAACCAGCTTTTGCACCAGTATCTGGTGGACTCTGATCTGACCTCTCCCCAAGAATTGGGAAAGAAGGCAGACAAATGGGTCAGAACCAGAGTAAAAACTAGAAATCAGGGTGGTGACCAGAAGAAAGATTCTACTAAGTCCCAAGAGAAAGGTGGGGATAAATCTAAGAATAAGTCCCCTACAGGGCCCCAACATTCCTCTTCTGGGGGTGGGTCCCAAACTCCTTCCTCTCCTGAAAAGAAACCCTATTGCCATGTCTGTAAAAGCCTGGGCACTGGAAAACTGATCCCAGTTGCCCCAGGATTGGCAATAAAGAAAATGTTCCTCCCACAACTACTACCACCCCTCCTGGTACTACCAGTAGTAATCCTCCAGTTGGGAGTAGTGCACCCAAAAAGTTGGGTGCTTTTGCAAGAGGAACAGAGGGGAGCCCTAGTTTAGACAGGGACCCCTCAACAGACTCCTCTGACTCTGATGGTGGTATAGGATTTGCCACCTTTACCATGGGTCCCACAGCGTTGGGCAGGTACAGTTTGGGGCCAATAATTAATGGTCAGAAAGCTGTAGCATTTAGGGACACAGGGGCTAGTGTCACCATGGTGGCAGGGAAACTAGTCCCCCCTCACCAGTTTTTACCTGAGTTTAAGTACCAGGTGACCAACATTGATGGTGTCAGAACAGATCACCCCATGGCCATAGTCAATCTTAGCTGGGAGGGGGTCACAGGCCCAAAGAGAGTGGCAGTGTCCCCCACCTTACCTGTATATTGCCTGATGGGCAATGATTTGGAAATTTCAGCCTGGGCTGAAGTTGAACACCAAACCCATCTTAGGATGTTGGGCGTCCCTGTAAAGGTTAGTGGGGCTGTGATGGCCACAGCCCCAGCCCAAGAATTTGGAGAGATGGAGCCTGAAAGAATGGCCCACTCTCCCCCAAAAGAGAGCACCAGGGTTGAAGAAAAGTCTTCTTCCCCCAGACAGTAGGTAAGGGTCAGCCTCCTCAGGGAACTGACCCTACCCCTAGTGAAGGAACTGCCACAGAGGTAGTCAGGCCTGGCCTGACCACCCCCTGATGGCAGAGGACCCTTCCAAGGTGGTACCCAGTCTGGAGCAGGTAACCTGCCCCTCTCTACCCTGCCTCAGTCAGCCCAGGGCTGCGGAGGTCAGGGAGGTCAGTGGACCCCCAGGGCCCCCTGTCCAGAGGAACCCCCATCAGCAGATTAGGGGCACCCAGTCTAGTAGCCCTAGCCAGGTAAAAATTCCTCTACACACTGAGGGATCCCCCATACCTCTATGTAGGGACCTCGCCCAGAAGGACTCTGGTAGGCAAGGGCAAACCTGGGACCAGAAGGTTCCAAACCTGCCATGTCCCTCCAGTAGTCCATCCAAAGGGACCCAACCCCCAGCTGTAGGCAGCCAAAGGTTGACCCTTAGAGCAAAGTGCAACTCAGTCATGGAAAGACAGGCATACATGGTGACCAGTGATCTGAGGAAGCTGAGGCCAACATTCCTAGGGCCTCACTTCTCTACCCAGACACCTCACCAGCCTTGTACTTTACCTAAGCACACCACAGGTAGTGAATCCCCATGGTGGAGACCCTCTCATACCCTTAGGGTGAGGGATTGCTTAGTGGACCATAAGACAGGGGGCAACCATGCTAGTGCAGGTGCTTCCTTATATGACCACTTAGTCAATGAAGGCTCAACTGGCCAAGGTTAGCCTTATCTCCTTTCGTTTGGGGGGTTATGTAGGAAGGTGGAATCTGACTATATGGTTGCCCCCACTTTTTTTATGGTGTTTTGCTGGTTTATGACTTAGTTGGACTGGGATCCTGCTATTCAGGGCCCCAGTCTATCTGCTTTCTCTGTAAAATGGTTTCCATGTGCCTTAGGCACATCACTGATTGGGATCTGGAGTGCCCTTATAAGTCCCTAGTATATGGTATACTATGTACCAAGGGCATAGGTACCTCAGAGGCCTGCCAGGGGCTGCAGCATGTATTATGCCACCCCTGGAAGGCCATCCAAACTGACACCACAGGTCTGCTACTGCAGCCTGGGTAAGGTGGTGCAAGCACCCCTTACTGTGATATAGGTTACCTATATCACTAAATGCATACACACATATAAACCTATAAGTCACTCCTAAGGCAGGCCTTATCAATCCTAAAGGCAGAGTGCATGGTTCCTATGTGAGAGGGTGCCCCTGCATGAGCAGGGCCCCTCTGCAGCATTCGGAGACCATCTCTGATGCTGTTTGTAGTGCAGCCTGACCATATACTCTTAAGCGCATTATATCCTCGCGGTAAAATGCTAACTTTGGAATGGCTGCACCTAAACATGTCGTGTTTGGTGTCAAACATCTTGGAATACTACCCCCTGCCAATCCTGGCGGCGGGGTAGCATTCCACCCTTCTAGAGGGAAAGACATGTTAACTCTGACTAGTCCGGTAACTTCTTTCCAAAGCCCTGGCATCACAAAATGGATGCTGCTGCCACAGACACGAGTCTGGCCTCCTGCTGCTGGACGAAACTCCGGCAGGGGAGGCCTGGACAATAGGTTTCCTGTCCCAGGGAGGTGTGACCACCTCCCCAGACAGGATAATGTGTATTGGGGCTGGGCGGGAGCACTTTCGGGTGCTTTGAAGTCCTGCACTGGGGGCACATTTGGTGTCCCTGTGCATACCCCAGTTCAAACCGGATCAGGGCTTGCAGCCCCTGCTTTGGCGTGAACTGGACAAAGGGAAAGGGGTGTAGCCACCCCTCTGCCCTGACCCACCCATAGGTGGGGCCACAGAGTAGTCCAACCCCTATCTTTAGTATAAAGGTAGGAACCCAGTCCTTAGGACTTTAGATTATCCCTGGACGAAACTCTGTAACTGAATCCTGGACCTTCGACACTCTACTCACGATTAGAGGACAGAAGAATCTCCCTTGGGGTCAAGGAGTGACTCCCCTGCTTGGCAGGCACCAAAGAAGCATCTGTCCGGTTCGCATTTCTGAAGCTCCTGTTGGACGCCGAAGTCATCGCATCACCAGAGGTGGATTCTCAGACTTCCCCGAGGCTACCGTGAGTCCCCAGCAAAGCTGAGGCCCGTGGCTATCGTGAGTGACTTGAGACCGTGACCCCTGGACACCAAGCACATTTGCAAGTGCATCCTCTTCTGGGTCTCCCAAGAAGTCGTGCTTTGGGCTCCGAGTAGCCCTAGCCTTCAGCACTACCTGCACCGAAGATCACTGTCCCCCACTCCACGAGTGTCCTGTAAGCCAGATCCACGTGCGGCGTCACGAGGCTCCTTTGCGGTCGCTAACCCGTTGGCTAGTAGCCCTTAACGAAAGCCAATCCTTTTCTAACTTGGCATCCTGGTTGCTCCAGGCCTGCCCTCACTTACCTTCGCTGGGTGAGTTCCACAGACCTTGCTGGTCTGCACCATCGACGATCTACATCTTCACCGAGACTTGCCGTTGCCAAGGCTTGTTGGGTCCAATCCGGTCGCCGACACCTCAGCACTTGACAAACATCGTGTATCAGCCGGAATCCTGCTCCTGGTTGCCGACAATGCCTCCTGGACCTCGTGGCTGAAGAGACAAGACGACCATCAACGCACCTGAAGCACTCGACATCGGTGGGCATCTGTCCATCGCCTTCCTGGTCACTGGCTAGTGACCCAGACTCTGTCCCCTCTGCTTTCAGGTTCTTCAGAACTCCGATCCACTCTTGGATCCACCCGGACACTTTTCTCTTGGTCGCCAGCAGCACTTTGCAGCAGATCGCCATTCTAATTGACGACGAAACCCGACCCCGAAAGGCACCTATGCACCTGGCTTCCCTGGGTGAGGTAACACGAGTACTCCGGTGCTCCCGTGGGTAGAGACTCTTCAAAGTCCTAGATCTCAAAGGGTTTGGTCCAAGTCCTCTTTTAAGTGTCCCTTTTCTCTAATTTCCCGATCACGACTTTCTCCATAGAAGTTAACGGCGTATCGCGGTTGTGTATTTACACTGCACGCGTCTCCCGTAGGTCCCCTGTGTCACTACCTTGGGTGGTTCCTTGTGGTCCAAGCACTTCTAGAGGCTCTAGGCCTAGTGTCTAGTTCAGTCGTGGTTCGCATACCACTTTATTGGTATATGGTTTGGTACGCCCCTAGGGCCCAAACGTGTATTTGTGCTATTACTGTGATTTAATAACTTAGAACTTATGTACTTCGAACTCTAGCCTCATAAAGAGACTAGAGGGGTGTGTTTAGCAATAAATACATATATTTTGAATATATACCTGGTGTGGTGCTCTTTCATTTGATCACTCAAGAGATTATAGACTGGTAAAACAAGCTGCTTTACATTCCTTCAAGACTTAGCCTGAAGGCTGCTCTCCATAGCTACCACTAGGATAGCTTTCAATAAGGTTGTCTTTAACCTATCTCCAATAAGGGGTTGTTTGGACTGGTGCAGGGTGCCCACTATAATTAGTGGACAGCATATACCAGGCCAACTTCTCACAATAGCATTTCCCAAATGAAGTAAAAAATCAATGCACCGCTGTCAGTCATACCACCCTCACCACCACCACTAGACAGACATGTAGGTCTGGTGTTGTTGTTTACGTTTAAGCTACTTCAAAGTCATTATCATCCAAATCGGTTAGTTTCAGTGAATTTGAAAACTTTCATCTTCTTCTGGTGGCATTTCTCAAAGTAGTGACACGCTTGCCCACACCCTGAGTTATTCCATCAATCATCTCTGATCCTCCTGACTCTGACTCTGAGTATAGTGTCCAACTCCGTACCAACAATGTACTGAGTGAGTCCAGACTCGTCCCGACTCAAAATGCAATGGATCGGCCTGTAGTAGTACAATTTTGTTATTGAACAACAAGAAGGGAAATATTGACTTGAGTCACTTTTTGTGTGTAGAACAGTACATATTATTCACAACAAACAACAATCATTCAGTGTGCAATGCATGCCATCATTTACCTGTTCTTTCGAGGCAGTCACTCTAGGCTAGGAAAGGATAGATAGATAGTCAGGGCCCAGGGTTAGAGCCAGGCACACATTTGTTTGAATTCTCCATACAGTGTCTGGCTTGGGGAAAATGGCTTTAGGGCGAGTTGGGACTTACTTCTTCACTGACTGCACATGGTTGAAACTCCAATCCGGCAATAAAAGAGTAAGGCGGTGGAGATGGATTTGTGAACCAGAAAGACATACACAAATAATTAAGTAAATAATGTTCCTTAGCTATATCTTTTTTTTGGGGGGTCGTCAAAGAAAGAAAGAAAGTAACTAAAAAGCCTAGTTGTCAGGGAAGTAGAGCTCGTCCTCAAACTCTGGTGGTTTGCCCAGAAGTAGGTCACCTAACACACTACTTCCATGACCTGAGTCTCCATCATCATCTTCCTGCTGTGGCACTTCAGGTATGGTGTAATCCGGTTGTATAAAGTGCTGATTCATTTTGATCATGGTTAACCTCTCCAAGTTTTGGGGCGAGAGACTGGTCCTTCTCACTGTCAGAACGGCACCAGCAGCACTGAAAACACGCTCAGCAGAGACACTTGCCAAGGAGCAGGCCAGATAGTTATCGCCAGCCTGCTGAGCACTGGCCATTGGCGCCTTTTCCCATACCAATTCAGCAATAGGTTTTGATCAAAGTAGACCTCTGTTGGGTCATACAGATAGGCCTGGACCATCCGCTCAATTGTCATGGGTGCTCCACTTTACTCAGCCTCTATTGCCTTTGCCTCAGCACTGGACTTAAGCCCTGCCAGTAGAAACCATTACTTTGCCGATTTTAGGGCTGATGCTCCTGTTCTTGTTGTTGTTGATGTTGTTCTTGCTGTTGTTGGTGGTTTTAGCTGCTGTGAGCCAACCGCACTGCCCTCAGGCTCTGAAGTTGAACTTGAAGGCTGCCCTGCAGTACTTGTTGTGCCCTGGAGGAGCGGGCCTCTAAATTCCAGCTGTTCTTTTTTTAGCTGACTGGCTTGCATAGCTATCCAAGTTTTGTAGTTGGCAACTTCCCTGTCTGCAAAAGGAATGAAAGTGTCCAGTAATGGTTTGTACCGTGTGTTGGAAATGGGGGTCTCTAGTTGGCAATGGCTGGCGCCACTGTCCAAATAGGGACCCTTCTCCCCAAGTCAGGGCAAGTGGGCTTCCCCCTTCGATAACCCCTGCTCAACACTGTGGTAACGTAGCACGAGCAGCTAGGCCTATCTCAGAGGCAGTGTGTGAAGCATTTATGACCATGCACAATAAGGCAGTAACGACACCACAAAAGGACACAACTCAAGTAGGTATAGAATTTTTTTAAATCTTTATCTAAGGTTTGGTACGAGACTCTCAAAAGCGTTTTAACCAGTAATCAGGCATGTAAATCATTAGGGACTTAAAAAGGCAATACGTGTTCACCAGAAAGTGGCACTGACTGAGTTCAAGGCCTGGGTCTACGCGACCCATTGCGCACCAGGCACCTGCCGTTGGACGGGGACCCAGCACGTAGCTTCTCGAAGAAGCGGAGACGGTGACAGGTGGACTCCCAGCGACCACAGTTCTCGATGGCAGTGGTCCGCAAAGTGCACTCGCAACGATTCGGGCACTCCGGGACAGGCGGGCCCTCAGCGGCAGCAGCACACGACTGCGACGGCCCGGGCTGGTGGTGGCGATGACTCTCGTCGTGCAGCTCCGTGGTGGGCTCGCGGCGGCAGCAGCGCTCTCCTAGCTGTGGCGGCCCACAGGACGATTCACGATAGTGCAAGGTTGACAAAGACGTGGGCACTCAGCCGCAGCAGCTCTCTCTTAGCTGCGGCGGCCCACAGGACAAATCCCAATGATGCAAAGTTAGCAAGGGTGCGAGCACTCAGCGGCGGCAGCTCTCTCTTAGCTGCGGCGGCTCACAGGTCAAATCACGACGATGCACAGTTAGCAAGGGTGCGAGCACTCTGCGGCAACCACTCTCTCTTAGCTGCGGTGGCTCACAGGACAAATCACGAGGATGCAAAGTTAGAAAGGGTGCGAGCACTCAGCGGCGGCAGCTCTCTCTTAGCTGCGGCGGCTCACAGGTCAAATCACGATGATGCACAGTTAGCCAGGGTGCGAGCACTCAGTGGCGGCAGCTCTCTCTTAGCTGCGGCGGCTCACAGGACAAATCACGGTGATGCCAAGTTAGCAACGGTGCGAGCACTCAGCGGCGGCAGCCCTCTCTTGGCTGCTGCGGCCCACAGGACAAATCTCGGTGATGCAACGTTAGCAACGGTGCGAGCACTCAGCGGCGGCAGCTCCCTCTTAGCTGCGGCGGCTCAAAGGACAATCCACGATGTTGCACAATTAACACGAGTGCGGGCATCCAGCGGCGGCAGCTCTCTTAGCTGCAGCGGCCCACAAGGTTGCAGCGAAGGGTCTGAGGATTCAAAATCAGGCGGGCACTCAGCGGCGGCAGCTCTCTCTTAGCTGCGGCGGCCCACACAGTTTCAGCGCAGGTTCTGCAGGTTCAAATTTAAGGCGGGCACTCAGCGATGGCAGCTCTCTCTTAGCTGCAGCGGCCCACACAGTTTCAGCGAAGGTTCTATAGATTCAAATTAAGGCGGGCACTCAGCGGCGGCAGCTCTCTCTTAGCTGCGGCGGCCCACACACAGAGTTCACAAAGGTTACCAGTCCGCGTTCCTCACAGTAGAACTAGAGGTTCCGGATTACTCGACGGAGGCCTCACCTGCAAGTAGAATTCCTAGCGAAGGAATTCGGGCGGCTGATGGGGTGAAGTCTAATGTCCCTGAGACTTCAGCAGGAGGCGCTCTCAATTCAGGCCCTTGGGTAGTTTCGTCAGCATGCTTGGTGAAAGTTTCAAAAGTCCTTTCCTCTGTCCGCTCGGACAGAGTTTCGTCTTGACATCCAGAAGGAACACACTTGAAACAGGATTCAGCGCAACTCTTTATACCTAAAAAGTCTTTGTTCTCTGCAGTCAAAAATCACTGCATCCAGTCAGAACCAGTTCGGTGGGGTCGGGGAGCACTTGGATTACGAGGCGACATCCTGCCCTTTGGGAATCTGGGGGTCTGCTATCAGACGCCCAGTGGGAGATGGAGCCATCATTCACCTTGCCAGGCATGGCCCTGCTCGGATCAAAGAGTCACCCCTCCCCATATTCTAAATGCCGATCTCTCTCTCCAGCCAGGTCTGACCCAGCTGGCCCTGCTGCTCCAAATCCAGACGGCCAATACACACGCTAGCAAAAGCCTACAGGAAAGCTTCAGACCAGAAAATACCTTGTTTCTAGTAGAGGCATTTTTGAACACGGGCTACGCTAATAATCCTTACTAAAAGATGCATCTCAATGTTCTGAGCTTACACATATCCAATTCGACGTTCCTATCAGGTTCCTGGGGGCAAGGAGGATTAAGGCATGCAATACTCAGCCTGCACATTCTGGCCTATGAGACTGGAAGGCCTCGCAATAGTAAACAGTGAGATGTAGGGTAACTCGCTATTAGAACATGCTACACAGACATACTTTCAAAGCTGCTTCGGTGGGTAGCGCAAATCAGCGCTGCCGGCCCACCAGCAGTATTTGGTCTATCATCCTTGGGCACACGCAGTGCACTGATACTAGGGACTGACAGGTAAACCAAACGAGCCAATTATGATTATTCCAATTCATACAGTTATCTTTACACCGGGAGCATTCGCGCTGTGTCACTGATTGGCAGTGGCACAGCGCCCAGAGCATCTAAATCCAGCCAACATAAAAGGTCAGAAGAGAAAAGAGGAAGGGAGACCGGCGCCAATGATGCCAGGTCTAACACACATCCCCTCCAGCTGAAATGTGGGGAGAACTAACCATTCCCTTGGGAGTTCTCATCACTAAGGCGGAAAAACCTGGACAGGCCGTCAGCATTGGCGTGCTCTGTACCAGGGCAGTGTTCCACCGTGAAATCCATACCCTGTAGGGAAATGGACCACCTCAACAAGTTGGGATTCTCACCCCTCATATGCATCAACCATCTAAGGGGCCTTTGGTCTGTCTGAACCCGGAAGTGAGTCCCAAACAGATATGGCCTTAGCTTCTTCAGCGCCCAGAAGACAGCAAATGCCTCACGCTCAATTGCACTCCACCTCTGTTCCTGGGGAAGTAACCTCCTGCTTAGGAAGGCTACCGGTCGGTCTAGTCCCTCCTCATTGATCTGTGACAGAACAGCCCCTATACCATGCTCTGAGGCATCTGTCTGGACAACGAATTCCTTTGAAAAGTCGGGCACCTGAAGCACGGGTGCAGTGCACAGGGCAGTCTTCAGGGCGTCAAAAGCGTTCTGACAGGTGTCCAGTTTACCTTCTTTGGCTGCTTCTTAGAAGTCAGCTCAGTCAAGGGTGCAACAATGTTACCATATCCTTTGACAGACCTCCTGTAGTACCCCGTGAGTCCTAAGAAGGCTCTCACCTGCGTCTGAGTCTTGGGGGGTTCCCACATCAGGATAGTTTCAATCTTGGGCTGAAGGGGCGCCACCTGGCCGCTCCCTACCTGGTGCCCCAAATACACTACAGAACCCTGCTCAATCTGGCACTTACTGGCTTTGATTGTGAGGCCTGCTTTCCGCAGTGTCATCAATACCTCCCAGAGGTGGCGCAGGTGGTCCTCCCAAGAGGAGCTAAACACCGCAATGTCATCCAGGTAGGCGGCACTGAAGTCTTCCAGCCCAACCAACACCCTGTTGACCAGCCTCTGAAAGGTGGCAGGGGCATTCTTCATTCCAAAGGGCATCACCCAGAACTGGTAGTGCCCATCAGGTGTGGAGAAGGCTGACCTCTCCTTTGCCCCCTCGGTCAAGGCGATCCGCCAATACCCAGACGTCAAATCAAATGTGCAGAGGTATTTGGCAGCCCCTAACCGATCTATGAGCTCATCCGCTCTGGGGATGGGGTGCGCGTCAGTCTTCGTGACTGAATTGAGACCCCGATAGTCCACGCAGAACCGAAGTTCAGGGGTGGTACCAGGCGCTGCAGCTTTTGGTACCAGGACCACTGGGCTGGACCAAGGACTGCTAGAGGACTCAATCACCCCAACGGCAAACATTTTGGTAACCTCATCCTTAATGTAGGCCCTTACCCGGTCAGTCACTCGGTAAGCCTTGTGCTTAATGGGAGGACTGTCCCCGGTGTCCACGTCATGGACACACCAATCAGTGACACTAGGTACCAGGGAGAACAGATCACTGAATTGCCCCACCAGGTGGTGACAATCACCCTGCTGCTCAGGGGTCAGTGTGGTGGAGAGGGCCATACCCTCCACTGACCCATCTCACTCCCCTGCACACAGGAGTTCAGGAAGGGGCTCGCTCTCCTCCTCCATCCCAGCATCTGTGGCCAGAAGCATGCCAACTTCAGACCTCTCAAAGTGGGGCTTCAGGCGGTTAACATGCAGGACCCGCAAGGGGTTCCTGGGAGACTGCAAGTCCACCACGTAGGCAACAGGACTCTTGCGCTCCACCACCTCAAAGGGGCCGGTCCACTTATCCTGGAGCACACAGGGCTCCACCGGGGCCATGACCCAAAGCTTCTGTCCAGGCTGAACCTCGATCAGAGTGGCATTCTGATTGTGGCAGCGTTTCATCTCTTCCTGGCTGGTTTCCAGGTTTGCCTCAGCAAGTTTCCTGAAACGCCGAGTCTGGTTCCTGAAGGCCAGCATGTAACTAAACACATCCTGGGGAGGTTTCCTGGGTGATTGCTCCCAGCCTTCCTTGACCAGGCTCAGAGGCCCTCTTACCGGGTGACCATAGAGCAGCTCAAAGGGACTGAACCCTAAGGACTTCTTTGGCACCTCACGGTAAGCAAACAACAGGCATGGTAAGAGGACATCCCACTTACGCCTCATGGGCTCGCCTAGGCCCATAATCATGCCCTTAAGGGTCCGGTTGAATCTCTCAACCAGCCCATTACCCTGGGGGTGGTAAGGAGTGGTGAACTTATACGTTACCCCACACTCCTCCCACAGAGACTTCATGTACGTGGAGATGAAGTTAGTTCCCCTATCGGACACCACCTCTCTGGGGAATCCCACACGGGAGAAAATCCCCATCAGTGGCCGTCCCACCACGGGGGCCGTCACTGTCCTGAGCGGGATGGCCTCAGGGTACCGGGTGGCATGGTCCACCAAGACCAGGATGAACCTGTTGCCCATGGCTGTCTTGGGATCCAGAGGCCCCACAATATCAATGCCCACTCTTTCGAATGGGGTGCTCACCATGGGAAAGGGCTGTAGTGGGGCCTTAATCTTCCCCCCACTCTTCCCACTTGCCTGGCAAGTCTCACACATTCTGCAGTGAGCATCGGAGCTCCTGTGCATCTGGGGCCAATAGAAGGGGGTGACCAGCCTCTCAAAGGTCTTGGTCTGCCCCAAATGTCCGGCCAGTGGCACATCATGAGCCAATCCCAGTAGGAAGGTCCTGAAGCGCTGGGGTACCACCAGCACATGGGCTGACCCAGGCTCAGCAACCTTAGGCTCACTGTAAAGGAGGTCATTCTCCCAATAGATCCAATGTGACCCTGTCTGGTCACCTGCTGCCTGGGCGGCGGCCTGTCGCCGCACCCCCTCAAGAAAAGGGCAGGTTCTCTGCTGCTCGCAAAATTCCTCCCTGGAGGGCCCCCTTTCCTGCTGCCAATGGGTCAGCTCCGGTAGGTCCCCCAGTTCGGCCACTTGTTCCCCTGTAGGTTCCAGGGCATCCCCCTCAAGGTCTGCTCCCTCTGGGACCGTGGGAACCGTGGGAGCCAGTTTCCCACGCCCCCTACCCCTTCTCTTTGAGGCAGGGGCCTGGGCCATACTTTCAGGCTCCAGACCCTCCTGAACATCCTTCTGAGCTGTCATGGACCGAGTGGTCACACACGCCCACTGAGGCAACCCCAACATTTCCAAATGAGACTTTCTCTCCACCGCAGCCCACGGGGAGTTCTCCAGATCGTTACCCAACAGACAGTCTACAGGCATGGCGGCCCTCACAGCCACCTGAAGAGTTCCTGTGACCCCCCACTCGAAGGGAACCTGAGCCACTTCACACTGGCTCTCTGAGCTGTCTGCTGACACTACGGGGCAGAATGCATGGGGGACAACTTGCTCTTTGGACACCAACCGGGAGCTGACAGCAGTCACACTAGCTCCGGTGTCCCTGAGAGCCTCTACCCTATGGCCATTGATGGTCACCCACTGCCGGTACTTCTGAGTGTTGGTCGGCAGTGTGGGGTTAGGGACCTTCTCGAAGTCCCCTAGCGAGACAAGGGTTAACTCTACGGGATCCCATCCACCTTGGACCTCCATTTCCTCCCCCAGGGCTACACTGGCAATCTGGCGGGATGGTGCACGGGGTGGTGCCCGAGGGATGCATTGGGGTCCCTCTGGGGACACTGGGGATCATAATACCAGTGGCCCACTTGACCACACTTGAAACAAGTAAGGGGCCCCTATGAACAGGCCTACCTGTCGGGGACACTAGCTTCTTCTCAGGTGGAGGCTGGGACACCACTGCTTGGTTCCCTTGGGAATTACTTTGGGGCCCTCTCTGGAACTCCCTCTGTTTACCCTTGTCCCCCCACTTTTCTGCTGGGGACCCTGCCCACCTCGGGCAAAGTCTCCCACAAAACCTTTGCGGACCCGGGTGCTCACCCAGCGGTCCGCCTCCTCAGCAAGCTTCCTAGGGTTAGTCAGCTTGCTATCAATCAGGTGCTGGCGTAGCTCTGGAAAACAGTTACTGGACAAATGCTCCCACGCAAACAAATCATACAATTGCTCGAAAGTTTCCACTTTGCTACCTTTTACCCAGCGATCCATTGCTCTGCAGAAAAAAGACACATATTCAACCCACGTGGTACCCTCTAACTTCTTACAGGTCCTAAACCTCTGCCTGTACATTTCTGGGGTCAAACCATAACGGGTCATCAAAGCTTCTTTCATATGGGCATACACCATCCTGCTCTCCTCAGGCAGGTCCAACAGGGTATCCCTACCATCACTCACAAAGCGCCCCCACAATCCCGCTCCCCAATCCTGCTCAGGGACCCGGTGGGACACCATTGCTATCTCATATGCGGCAAACCATTGCCCAATATCCTCACTCTTGTGAAAATCCTTAATGACATCCTTAGGAATATAAACTCTACTCTCAGGAGTCATGTAGTTTCCAAGCACAACATGATATTATCATCAATCGCCTCCCTCTAAGGCCCACTCCCTACCCATGGCATTTTTCGACAGTGCCAGCCATGGGTGTCCTATCGGCTGCATGGTTACAACAATAGTAGTATCTCATGTGACGTGACATTGTGCCATTTATCATCATTCATATTAGTAACTATTCATCTGCCTTGTTGTAAACTAGTCATGATGAAACTAAGTAAAATTGAGCATTTGCCATTTAACAGAGCATGGCCATAATAGAAAAAGAGATAATTGTGTAGCACAGTTGCTCCACCTGCAGACAGTAATAAAGTAATGCAAGTCTGCAACAAAAGTATGTCTGTCTAGGGTGCAACTTGCGCAAGCTGAGCTGGCATGCCTACAAGATTCATTTAGCTAAACAAGAGAGAGAGAAAAACGGAATGCTTGTCCACTTCAAATCCATACATTAGTGCCTAATGCCTGAAACTCTAATCTCATCCAAATCTTAGGGGCCGAGGAATCGAGGATACCATCATACCACAAATTGTATGTAGTGCTAGTGCTACTGTGCCACTATATAATCATTTTATGTGTTACTGTTTTGCTAAGAGTACTGATTACAATTTATCTTTTTTCTTTTTTCTTTCTTGATATAGCTACTCCTGCCAATCCACAATCTGACAGGCGGGAGAGAGCAGCCAGGACCCGGCAAAGGAAGCTGGAGGCCTTAAGGGATGATTTTCCGCGGCTGGAGGTCCTGGAGGCGGAGGATGCAGCAGCTGTAGCCTCCAATGCCCCAGGCACCAGCCAGGACCCAGTAGTGCCTCCGGTGGTACTGCGCTGTGGACTGACAGACACCACCATACTTCATCTACTGCTGCTACCCCCTTGGCGGTGACAGTTAGCGCATTTCAGCGCTGCATGCTCCTTAGGATGGCGCGCCTTGAAAGCTGGATGGAGGAGCGTTTTGACAGCCTAGAGAGGAAGATCCGGCTCCTCCTAGCCTTAGCCCGCGCTAGGCCTCTCTCTTGCCCCTTTTTTTAATCTTTTGTTTGGTTAGTGGGACTTGTTGGGGAGAGGGTAGGATGTGGGAGTTGGAGAAACTGGATTGGGGTTTTACTTATGGACATTTGGACAATTTGGATGTTGGACTCTCGTTAGACATTGGTTGGAGTTAGGAAGGGGTGGGTCAGGTGTTGTGGACTTTTTTTTAGTTTTATATGTGTTAGAGGAATACATTTTTACTTTTACAATATGATGTAAATCTTTTTTAGGGGAGTTTACTCTTTTACTTCGCACTGTTTGCTTTGCTGCAGGGCCGCAGCCAGTTTTTGAAATCTGCTGATATAGTGTAACACACCAACAGATAGATGCAGTACCCTCACTTGTCCTACTACTCTCTTCTCCTAGTCTATGCAGTCTACAGCTATATATATTAACCCCTATGGACTCGGAAAGGGTGTGGGTGTGTGAATTAATTAATTTCCATAGTATATAGATTATTGTATCTTCAATTAATCCCCCACACTTCTTCTCTTACCTGTGATTGATGATTAGGCAAAGTGATGGCTGCATGGTGATGGTTTGTTTTCCCAAGGTGCCATGGTGGTTGTAGTAGTAGACAGTAGCAGTTGCAAAAAAAGAAAATGAGACAGTCACCTGAGGGAGACTAGAGAATAACTAGTAGAAGAACAGTACACAAGAAGAAGACTGACAAACAAAAAACCATGATAAGCAATGCTAAAGTAAAATAAAACAGAATGGTGGGCTAGCCTAGTACAAGTTACAAACTGAGGACGAATCGAGCTATGAAGTGGACAGGCGTAACCTTTAGTGCTGGAAGGATGATGATGCTGACAATTAATTATAATGGATTATGTTCCTCTGGAAAAAATGTGAATATCGAATACTGTGTATGGGTGGGCAATCTAAAATATATATATTGCCAGCGTGGGCTATATACTTAGAGCAGAAGAAGATCCTCCCCTGCCTTGAGTTGGTGTTGCTTTTACCACATCCGCCACAGCAAGTGTGTGGTCAATTAATTGTGTAAACTTTATTTAGTCACACCTAAATAAATCACACAGCCCGGTGGAAAAGGATTAGTGGTTCAATGAATGGATGGGATGGGGATTTGAGGGAAAGGTTTGACAAAGACAAACACTACACATGGGCAACACATTCATCTTGGCAGCTGACCATCATAAATCTGTTATGGGAGGAAAAAGAAATGCATGCATGATGATGAGTAGTACTAGACTAGTACAGGACAGTATAATAATTATGCAATTCTCTGTCTGCCCCCAGAGAGACCCAAGTTACATATATTTATGCTCTGTTGTACCAGGCTTTGAAAGATAGTAAAAAAAATATATATATCTTTAGGAGTGAAATAAGCAAACATAAACAACACATACAGTCGTAATGATGGAAGAGAAAAAAATGATACTGTATTGCCAAATTGGGAGTTGCATCTCTGCATTCCTCTTTGACTGTCCTTCTGTCAATCTTGGGTACCTGGAGGATGAGGTTTGGTAGGTAAGTGTGAGTTGATGTTCCAGTGTGGTACAGGGTAAAGGGTCTATAGATGGAAACACAAAAAGAATATTGAAAAATTAAGGAGAAAAGTTAAACTGCATAAGGAGGAGTGCAACAGGAAGACTTTCAGAGGCAGTATGGCTAAATCATGTCTGTTTCCAGCAGTTACCTCCAACTATAGACCCCTCACCCAACCTCCACTTAGCTTTCAATTTGAGCCAGACAGCACTGATCACACATACACACACAGCAACATAGCATTTCCCAGATGAAGTAAAAAATCAATGCACCGCTGTCAGTCATACCACCCTCACCACCACCACTAGACAGACATGTAGGTTTGGTGTTGTTGTTTACCTTTAAGCTACTTCAAAGTCATTATCATCCAAATCGGTTAGTTTCAGTGAATTTGAAAACTTCCATCTTCTTTTCCCTTGGCATTTCTCAAAGTAGTGACACGCTTGCCCACGCCCTGAGTTATTCCATCAATCATCTCTGATCCTCCTGACTCTGACTCTGAGTATAGTGTCCAACTCCGTACCAACAATGTACTGAGTGAGTCCAGACTCGTCCCGACTCAAAATGCAATGGATCGGCCTGTAGTAGTACAATTTTGTTATTGAACAACAAGAAGGGAAATATTGACTTGAGTCACTTTTTGTGTGTAGAACAGTAGACATTATTCACAAAAAACAACAATCATTCAGTGTGCAATGCATGCCATCATTTACCTGTTCTTTCGAGGCAGTCCCTCTAGGCTAGGAAAGGATACATAGATAGTCAGGGCCCAGGGTTGGAGCCAGGCACACATTTGTTTGAATTCTCCATACAGTGTCTGGCTTGGGGAAAATGGCTTTAGGGCGAGTTGGGACTTACTTCTTCACTGACTGCACATGGTTGAAACTCCAATCCGGCAATAAAAGAGTAAGGTGTTGGAGATGGATTTGTGAACCAGAAAGACATACACAAATAATTAAGTAAATAATGTTCCTTAGCTATATCTTTTTTTTGGGGGGTCGTCAAAGAAAGAAAGAAAGTAACTAAAAAGCCTAGTTGTCAGGGAAGTAGAGCTCGTCCTCAAACTCTGGTGGTTTGCCCAGAAGTAGGTCACCTAACACACTACTTCCATGACCTGAGTCTCCATCATCATCTTCCTGCTGTGGCACTTCAGGTATGGTGTAATCCGGTTGTATAAAGTGCTGATTCATTTTGATCATGGTTAACCTCTCCAAGTTTTGGGGCGAGAGACTGGTCCTTCTCACTGTCAGAACGGCACCAGCAGCACTGAAAACACGCTCAGCAGAGACACTTGCCAAGGGGCAAGCCAGATAGTTTATCGCCAGCCTGCTGAGCACTGGCCATTGGCGCCTTTTCCCATACCAATTCAGCAATAGGTTTTGATCAAAGTAGACCTCTGTTGGGTCATACAGATAGGCCTGGACCATCCGCTCAATTGTCATGGGTGCTCCACTTTACTCAGCCTCTATTGCCTTTGCCTCAGCACTGGACTTAACCCCTGCCAGTAGAAACCATTCCTTTGCCGATTTTAGGGCTGATGCTCCTGTTCTTGTTGTTGTTAATGTTGTTCTTGCTGTTGTTGGTGGTTTTAGCTGCTGTGAGCCAACCGCACTGCCCTCAGGCTCTGAAGTTGAACTTGAAGGCTGCCCTGCAGTACTAGTTGTGCCCTGGAAGAGCGGGCCCCTAAATTCCAGCTGTTCTTTTTTTAGCTGACTGGCTTGCATTGCAATCCACGTTTTGTAGTTGGCAACTTCCCTGTCTGCAAAATGAATAAAAAGTGTCCAGTAATGGTTTGTACCGTGTGTTGGAAATGGGGGTCTCTAGTTGGCAATGGCTGGCGCCACTGTCCAAATAGGGACCCTTCTCCCCAAGTCAGGGCAAGTGGGCTTCCCCCTTCGATAACCCCTGCTCAACCCTGTGGTAACGTAGCACGAGCAGCTAGGCCTATCTCAGAGGCAGTGTGTGAAGCATTTATGACCATGCACAATAAGGCAGTAACAACACCACAAAAGGACACAACTCAAGTAGGTATAGAAAAAATTGTATCTTTATCTAAGGTTTGGTACAAGACTCTCAAAAGCGTTTTAACCAGTAATCAGGCATGTAAATCATTAGGGACTTAAAAAGGCAATACGTGTTCACCAGAAAGTGGCACTGACTGAGTTCAAGGCCTGGGTCTACGCGACCCGTTGCGCACCAGGTACCTGCCGTTGGACGGGGACCCAGCACGTAGCTTCTCAAAGAAGTGGAGACGGTGACAGGTGGACTCCCAGCGACCACAGTTCTCGATGGCAGTGGTCCGCAAAGTGCAATCACAACGATTCGGGCACTCCGGGACAGGCGGGCCCTCAGCGGCAGCAGCACACGGCTGCAACGGCCCGGGCTGGTGGTGGTGATGACTCTCGTCGTGCAGCTCCGTGGTGGGCTCGCGGCAGCAGCAGCGCTCTCCTAGCTGCGGCGGCCCACAGGACGATTCACAATGGTGCAAGGTTGACAAAGACGTGGGCACTCAGCGGCAGCAGCTCTCTCTTAGCTGCGGCGGCCCACAGGACAAATCCCAATGATGCAAAGTTAGCAAGGGTGCGAGCACTCAGCGGCGGCAGCTCTCTTTGCTGCGGCGGCTCACAGGTCAAATCATGAGGATGCAAAGTTAGAAAGGGTGCGAACACTCAGCAGCGGCAGCTCTCTCTTAGCTGCGGCGGCTCACAGGTCAAATCACGATGATGCACAGTTAGCCAGGGTGCGAGCACTCAGTGGCGGCAGCTCTCTCTTAGCTGCGGCGGCTCACAGGACAAATCACGAGGATGCAAAGTTAGAAAGGGTGCGAGCACTCAGCAGCGGCAGCTCTCTCTTAGCTGCGGCGGCTCACAGGTCAAATCACGATGATGCACAGTTAGCCAGGGTGCGAGCACTCAGTGGCGGCAGCTCTCTCTTAGCTGCGGCGGCTCACAGGACAAATCACGGTGATGCCAAGTTAGCAACGGTGCGAGCACTCAGCGGCGGCAGCTCCCTCTTAGCTGCGGTGGCTCAAAGGACAATCCACGATGTTGCACAATTAACACGAGTGCGGGCATCCAACAGCGGCAGCTCTCTTAGCTGCGGCGGCCCACAAGGTTGCAGCGAAGGGTCTGAGGATTCAAAATCAGGCGGGCACTCAGCGGCGGCAGCTCTCTCTTAGCTGCGGCGGCCCACACACTTTCAGCGCAGGTTCTGCAGGTTCAAATTTAAGGCGGGCACTCAGAGGCGGCAGCTCTCTCTTAGCTGCGGTGGCCCACACAGTTTCAGCGAAGGTTCTATAGATTCAAATTAAGGCGGGCACTCAGCGGCGGCAGCTCTCTCTTAGCTGTGGCGGCTCACACACAGAGTTCACAAAGTTTACCAGTCCGCGTTCCTCACAGTAGAACTAGAGGTTCCGGATTACTCGACGGAGGCCTCACCTGCAAGTAGAATTCCTAGCGAAGGAATTCGGGCGGCTGATGGGGTGAAGTCTAATGTCCCTGAGACTTCAGCAGGAGGCGCTCTCAATTCAGGCCCTTGGGTAGTTTCGTCAGCAAGCTTGGTGAAAGTTTCAAAAGTCCTTTCCTCTGTCCGCTCGGACAGAGTTTTGTCTTGACATCCAGAAGGAACGCACTTGAAACAGGATTCAGCACAAACTCTTTATACCTAAAAAGTCTTTGTTCTCTGCAGTCACAAATCACTGCATCCAGTCAGAACCAGTTCGGTGGGGTCGGGGAGCACTTGGATTACGAGGCGACATCCTGCCCTTTGGGAATCTGGGGGTCTGCTATCAGACGCCCAGTGGGAGATGGAGCCATCATTCACCTTGCCAGGCATGGCCCTGCTCGGATCAAAGAGTCACCCCTCCCCATATTCTAAATGCCGATCTCTCTCTCCAGCCAGGTCTCGCTATTAGAACATGCTACACAGACATACTTTCAAAGCTGCTTCGGTGGGTAGCGCAAATCAGCGCTGCCGGCCCACCAGCAGTATTTGGTCTATCAGCCTTGGGCACACGCAGTGCACTGATACTAGGGACTGACAGGTAAACCAAACGAGCCAATTATGATTGTTCCAATCCTTACAGTTATCTTTACACTGGGAGCATTCGCGCTGTGTCACTGATTGGCAGTGGCACAGCGCCCAGAGCATCTAAATCCAGCCAACATAAAAGGTCAGAAGAGAAAAGAGGAAGGGAGACCGGCGCCAATGATGCCAGGTCTAACACACGTCCATTCCAGCTGAAATGTGGGGAGAACTAACCATTCCCTTGGGAGTTCTCCTCACTAAGGCGGAAAAACCTGGACAGACCGTCAGCATTGGCGTGCTCTGTACCAGGGCAGTGTTCCACTGTGAAATCCATACTCTGTAGGGAAATGGACCACCTCAACAAGTTAGGATTCTCACCCCTCATATGCATCAACCATCTAAGTGGCCTTTGGTCTGTCTGAACCCGGAAGTGAGTCCCAAACAAATATGGCCTTAGCTTCTTCAGCGCCCAGACCACAGCAAATGCATCACGCTCAATTGCACTCCACCTCTGTTCCCGGGGAAGTAACCGCCTGCTTAGGAAGGCTACCGGTTGGTCTAGTCCCTCCTCATTGATCTGTGACAGAACAGCCCCTATACCATGCTCTGAGGCGTCTTTCTGGACAATGAATTCCTTTGAAAAGTCGGGCGCCTGAAGCATGGGTGCAGTGCACAGGGCAGTCTTCAGGGCGTCAAAAGCGTTCTGACAGGTGTCAGTCCAGTTTACCTTCTTTGGCTGCTTCTTAGAAGTCAGCTCAGTCAAGGGTGCAACAATGTTACCATATCCTTTGACAGACCGCCTGTAGTACCCCATGAGTCCTAAGAAGGCTCTCACCTGCGCCTGAGTCTTAGGGGGTTCCCACGCCAGGATAGTTTCATTCTTGGGCTGAAGGGGCGCCACCTGGCCGCTCCCTACCTGGTGCCCCAAATACACTACAGAACCCTGCCCAATCTGGCACTTACTGGCTTTGATTGTGAGGCCTGCTTTCCGCAGTGCCATCAATACCTCCCAGAGGTGGCGCAGGTGGTCCTCCAATGAGGAGCTAAACACCGCAATGTCATCCAGGTAGGCGGCACTGAAGTCTTCCAGCCCAACCAACACCCTGTTGTCCAGCCTCTGAAAGGTGGCAGGGGCATTCTTCATTCCAAAGGGCATCACCCGGAACTGGTAGTGCCCATCGGGTGTGGAGAAGGCTGACCTCTCCTTTGCCCCCTCGGTCAAGGCGATCCGCCAATACCCAGACGTCAAATCAAATATGCTGAGGTATTTGGCAGCCCCTAACCGATCTATGAGCTCATCCGCTCTGGGGGTGGGGTACGCGTCAGTCTTCGTGACTGAATTGAGGCCCCAATAGTCCACGCAGAACCGAAGTTCAGGGGTGGTACCAGGCACTGCAGCTTTTGGTACCAGGACCACTGGGCTGGACCAAGGACTGCTAGAGGACTCAATCACCCCAACGGCAAACATTTTGGTAACCTCATCCTTAATGTAGGCCCTTACCCGGTCAGTCACTCGGTAAGCCTTGTGCTTAATGGGAGGACTGTCCCCGGTGTCCACGTCATGGACACACCAATCAGTGACACTAGGTAGCAGGGAGAACAGATCACTGAATTGCCCCACCAGGTGGCGACAATCACCCTGCTGCTCAGGGGTCAGTGTGGTGGAGAGGACCACACCCTCCTCTGACCCATCTCGCTCCCCTGCACACAGGAGGTCAAGAAGGGGCTCGCTCTCCTCCTCCATCCCAGCATCTGTGGCCAGAAGCATGCCCACTTCAGACCTCTAAAAGTGGGGCTTCAGGCGGTTAACATGCAGGACCCGCAAGGGGTTCCTGGGAGACTGCAAGTCCACCACGTAGGCAACAGGACTCTTGCGCTCCACCACCTCAAAGGGGCCGGTCCACTTATCCTGGAGCGCACAGGGCTCCACCGGGGCCATGACCCAAACCATCTGTCCAGGCTGAAACTCGATCAGAGTGGCATTCTGATTGTGCCAGCGTTTCATCTCTTCCTGGCTGGTTTCCAGGTTTGCCTCAGCAAGTTTCCTGAAACGCCAAGTCTGGTTCCTGAAGGCCAGCATGTAACTAAACACATCCTGGGGAGGTTTCCTGGGCGATTGCTCCCAGCCTTTCTTGACCAGGCTCAGAGGCCCTCTTACCGGGTGACCATAGAGCAGCTCAAAGGGTCTGAACCCTAATGACTTCTTTAGCACCTCACGGTAAGCAAACAACAGGCATGGTAAGAGGACATCCCACTTACGCCTCATGGGCTCGCCTAGGCCCATAATCATGCCCTTAAGGGTCCGGTTGAATCTCTCAACCAGCCCATTACCCTGGGGGTGGTAAGCAGTGGTGAACTTATACGTTACCCCACACTCCTCCCACAGAGACTTCATGTACTTGGAGATGAAGTTAGTTCCCCTATCGGACACCACCTCTCTGGGGAATCCCACACGGGAGAAAATCCCCATCAGTTGCCTTCCCACCACGGGGGCCGTCACTGTCCTGAGCGGGATGGCCTCAGGGTACCGGGTGGCATGGTCCACCAAGACCAGGATGAACCTGTTGCCCATGGCTGTCTTGGGATCCAGAGGCCCCACAATATCAATGCCCACTCTTTCGAATGGGGTGCTCACCATGGGAAAGGGCTGTAGTGGGGCCTTAATCTTCCCCCCACTCTTCCCACTTGCCTGGCAAGTCTCACACATTCTGCAGTGAGCATTGGAGCTCCTGCGCATCTGGGGCCAATAGAAGGGGGTGACCAGCCTCTCAAAGGTCTTGGTCTTCCCCAAATGTCCGGCCAGTGGCACATCATGAGCCAACCCCAGTAGGAAGGTCCTGAAGCGCTGGGGTACCACCAGCACACGGGCTGACCCAGGCTCAGCAACCTTAGGCTCGCTGTAAAGGAGGTCGTTCTCCCAATAGATCCAATGTGACCCTGTCTGGTCACCTGCTGCCTGGGCGGCGGCCTGTCGCCGCACCCCCTGAAGAGAAGGGCAGGTTCTCTGCTGCTCGCAAAATTCCTCCCTGGATGGCCCCCCTTCCTGCTGCCAATGGGTCGGCTCCGGTAGGTCACCCAGTTCGGCCACTTGTTCCCCTGTAGGTTCCAGGGCATCCCCCTCAAGGTCTGCTCCCTCCGGGACCGTGGGAACCGTGGGGGCCGGTTTCCCGCGCCCCCTACCCCTTCTCTTTGAGGCAGGGGCCTGGGCCATACTTTCAGGCTCCAGACCCTCCTGAACATCCTTCTGAGCTGTCATGGACCGAGTGGTCACACACTCCCACTGAGGCAACCCCAACATTTCCAAATGAGACTTTCTCTCCACCGCAGCCCACGGGGAGTTCTCCAGGTCGTTGCCCAACAGACAGTCTACAGGCATGGCGGCCCTCACAGCCACCTGAAGAGTTCCTGTGACCCCCCCACTCGAAGGGAACCTGAGCCACTTCACACTGGCTCTCTGAGCTGTCTGCTGACACTACGGGGCAGAATGCATGGGGACAACTTGCTCTTTGGACACCAACCGGGAGCTGACAGCAGTCACACTAGCTCCGGTGTGCCTGAGAGCCTCTACCCTATGGCCATTGATGGTCACCCACTGCCGGTACTTCTGAGTGTTGGTCAGCAGTGTGGGGTTAGGGACCTTCTCGAAGTCCCCTAGCGAGACAAGGGTTAACTCTACGGGATCCCATCCACCTTGGACCTCCATTTCCTCCCCCCCAGGGCTACACTGGCAATCTGGCGGGATGGTGCACGGGGTGGTGCACGAGGGGATGCATTGGGGTCCCTCTGGGCACACTGGGGATCATAATACCAGTGGCCCACTTGACCACACTTGAAACAAGTAAGGGGCCCCCTATGAACAGGCCTACCTGTCGGGGACTCTAGCTTCTTCTCAGGGGGAGGCTGGGACACCACTGCTTGGTTCCCTTGGGAATTACTTTGGGGCCCTCTCTGGAACTCCCTCTGTTTACCCTTGTCCCCCCACTTTTCTGCTGGGGACCCTGCCCACCTCGGGCAAAGTCTCCCACAAAACCTTTGCGGACCCGGGTGCTCACCCAGCGGTCCGCCTCCTCAGCAAGCTTCCTAGGGTTAGTCAGCTTGCTATCAATCTGGTGCTGGCGTAGCTCTGGAAAACAGTTACTGGACAAATGCTCCCATGCAAACAAATCATACAATTGCTCGAAAGTTTCCACTTTGCTACCTTTTACCCAGCGATCCATTGCTCTGCAGAAAAAGACACATATTCAACCCACGTGGTACCCTCTAACTTCTTACAGGTCCTAAACCTCTGCCTGTACATTTCTGGGGTCAAACCATAACGGGTCATCAAAGCTTCTTTCATATGGGCATACACCATCCTGCTCTCCTCAGGCAGGTCCAACTGGGTATCCCTACCATCACTCTCAAAGCGCCCCCACAATCCCGCTCCCCAATCCTGCTCAGGGACCCGGTGGGACACCATTGCTATCTCATATGCGGCAAACCATTGCCCAATATCCAGACTCTTGTGAAAATCCTTAATGACATCCTTAGGAATATAAACTCTACTCTCAGGAGTCATGTAGTTTCCAAGCACAACATGATATTATCATCAATCGCCTCCCTCTAAGGCCCACTCCCTACCCATGGCATTTTTCGACAGTGCCAGCCATGGGTGGCCTATCGGCTGCATGGTTACAACAATAGTAGTATCTCATGTGACGTGACATTGTGCCATTTATCATCATTCATATTAGTAACTATTCATCTGCCTTGTTGTAAACTAGTCAGGATGAAACTAAGTAAAATTGAGCATTTGCCATTTAACAGAGCATGGCCATAATAGAAAAAGAGATAATTGTGTAGCACAGTTGCTCCACCTGCAGACAGTAATAAAGTAATGCAAGTCTGCAACAAAAGTATGTCTGTCTAGGGCGCAACTTGCACAAGCTGAGCTGGCATGCCTACAAGATTCATTTAGCTAAACAAGAGAGAGAGAAAAACAGAATACTTGTCCACTTCAAATCCATACATTAGTGCCTAATGCCTGAAACTCTAATCTCATCCAAATCTTAGGGGCCGAGGAATCGAGGATACCATCATACCACAAATTGTATGTAGTGCTAGTGCTACTGTGCGACTATATAATCATTTTATGTGTTACTGATTTGCTAAGAGTACTGATTACAATTTATCTTTTTTCTTTTTTCTTTCTTAATATAGCTACTCCTGCCAATCCACCATCTGACAGGCGGGAGAGAGCAGTCAGGACCCGGCAAAGGAAGCTGGAGGCCTTAAGGGATGAATTTCGGCGGCTGGAGGTCCTGGAGGGGGAGGAGGCAGCAGCTGTAGCCTCCAATACCCCAGGCACCAGCCAGGACCCAGTAGTGCCTCCGGTGGTACTGCGCTGTGGACTGACAGACACCACCATACTTCATCTACTGCTGCTACCCCCTTGGCGGTGACAGTTAGCGCATTTCAGCGCTGCATGCTCCTTAGGATGGCGCGCCTTGAAAGCTGGATGGAGGAGCGTTTTGACAGCCTAGAGAGGAAGATCCGGCTCCTCCTAGCCTTAGCCCGCCGCTAGGCCTCTCTCTTGCCCCTTTTTTTAATCTTTTGTTTGGTTAGTGGGACTTGTTGGGGAGAGGGTAGGATGTGGGAGTTGGAGAAACTGGATTGGGGTTTTACTTATGGACATTTGGACAATTTGGATGTTGGACTCTCGTTAGACATTGGTTGGAGTTAGGAAGGGGTGGGTCAGGTGTTGTGGACTTTTACTCTTTACTCTTTTACTTCGCACTGTTTGCTTTGCTGCAGGGCCGCAGCCAGTTTTTGAAATCTGCTGATATAGTGTAACACACCAACAGATAGATGCAGTACCCTCACTTGTCCTACTACTCTCTCCTCCTAGTCTATGCAGTCTGCAGCTATATATATTAACCCCTATGGACTCGGAAAGGGTGTGGGTGTGTGCATTAATTAATTTCCATAGTATATAGATTATTGTATCTTCAATTAATCCCCACACTTCTTCTCTTACCTGTGATTGATGATTAGGCAAAGTGATGGCTGCATGGTGATGGTTTGTTTTCCCAGGTGCCATGGTGGTGGTAGTAGTAGACAGTAGCAGTTGCAAAAAAAGAAAATGAGACAGTCACCTGAGGGAGACTAGAGAATGACTAGTAGAAGAACAGTACACAAGAAGAAGACTGACAAACAAAAAACCATGATAAGCAATGCTAAAGTAAAATAAAACAGAATGGTGGGCTAGCCTAGTACAAGTTACAAACTGAAGACGAATCGAGCTATGAAGTGGACAGGCGTAACCTTTAGTGCTGGAAGGATGATGATGCTGACAATTAATTATAATGGATTATGTTCCTCTGGAAAAAATGTGAATATCAAATACTGTGTATGGGTGGGCAATCTAAAATATATATATTGCCAGCGTGGGCTATATACTTAGAGCAGAAGAAGATCCTCGCCCTGCCTTGAGTTGGTGTTGCTTTTACCACATCCGCCACAGCAAGTGTGTGATCAATTAATTGTGTAAACTTTATTTAGTCACACCTAAATAAATCACACAGCACGGTGGAAAAGGATTAGTGGTTCAATGAATGGATGGGATGGGGATTTGAGGGAAAGCTTTGACAAAGACAAACACTACACATGGGCAACACATTCATCTTGGCAGCTGACCATCATAAATCTGTTATGGGAGGAAAAAGAAATGCATGCATGATGATGAGTAGTACTAGACTAGTACAGGGCAGTATAATAATTATGCAATTGTCTGTCTGCCCCCAGAGAGACCCAAGTTACATATATTTATTCTCTGTTGTACCGGGCTTTGAAAGATAGCAAAAAAAATTAAAATATCTGTAGGAGTGAAATAAGCAAACATAAACAACACATACAGTCGTAATGATGGAAGAGAAAAAAATGATACTGTATTGCCAAATTGGGAGTTGCATCTCTGCATTCCTCTTTGACTGTCCTTCTGTCAATCTTGGGTACCTGGCGGATGCGGTTTGGTAGGTAAGTGTGAGTTGTTGTTCCAGTGTGGCACAGGGTAAAGGGTCTATAGATGGAAACACAAAAAGAATATTGAAAAATTAAGGAGAAAAGTTAAACTGCATAAGGAGGAGTGCAACAGGAAGACTTTCAGAGGCAGTATGGCTAAATCATGTCTGTTTCTGGCAGTTACCTCCAACTATAGACCCCTCACCCAACCTCCACTTAGCTTTCAATTTGAGCCAGACAGCTCTGATCACACATACACACACAGCAACATAGCATTTCCCAAATGAAGTAAAAAATCAATGCACCGCTGTCAGTCATACCACCCTTACCACCACCACTAGACAGACTTGTAGGTTTGGTGTTGTTGTTTACCTTTAAGCTACTTCAAAGTCATTATCATCCAAATCGGTTAGTTTCAGTGAATTTGAAAACTTCCATCTTCTTCTGGTGGCATTTCTCAAAGTAGTGACACGCTTACCCACGCCCTGAGTTATTCCATCAATCATCTCTGAACTCCTGACTCTGACTCTGAGTATAGTGTCCAACTCCGTACCAACAATGTACTGAGTGAGTCCAGACTCGTCCCGACTCAAAATGCAATGGATCGGCCTGTAGTAGTACAATTTTGTTATTGAACAACAAGAAGGGAAATATTGACTTGAGTCACTTTTTGTGTGTAGAACAGTAGACATTATTCACAACAAACAACAATCATTCAGTGTGCAATGCATGCCATCATTTACCTGTTCTTTCGAGGCAGTCCCTCTAGGCTAGGAAAGGATAGATAGATAGTCAGGGCCCAGGGTTGGAGCCAGGCACACATTTGTTTGAATTCTCCATACAGTGTCTGGCTTGGGGAAAATGGCTTTAGGGCGAGTTGGGACTTACTTCTTCACTGACTGCACATGGTTGAAACTCCAATCCGGCAATAAAAGAGTAAGGCGGTGGAGATGGATTTGTGAACCAGAAAGACATACACAAATAATTAAGTAAATAATGTTCCTTAGCTATATCTTTTTTTTGGGGGGGTCGTCAAAGAAAGAAAGAAAGTAACTAAAAAGCCTAGTTGTCAGGGAAGTAGAGTTCGTCCTCAAACTCTTGTGGTTTGCCCAGAAGTAGGTCACCTAACACACTACTTCCATGACCTGAGTCTCCATCATCATCTTCCTGTGGGGCACTTCAGGTATGGTGTAATCCGGTTGTATAAAGTGCTGATTCATTTTGATCATGGTTAACCTCTCCAAGTTTTGGGGCGAGAGACTGGTCCTTCTCACTGTCAGAACGGCACTAGCAGCACTGAAAACACGCTCAGCAGAGACACTTGCCAAGGGGCAAGCCAGATAGTTTATCGCCAGCCTGCTGAGCACTGGCCATTGGCGCCTTTTCCCATACCAATTCAGCAATAGGTTTTGATCAAAGTAGACCTCTGTTGGGTCATACAGATAGGCCTGGACCATCCGCTCAATTGTCATGGGTGCTCCACTTTACTCAGCCTCTATTGCCTTTCCCTTAGCACTGGACTTAAGCCCTGCCAGTAGAAACCATTCCTTTGCCGATTTTAGGGCTGATGCTCCTGTTCTTGTTGTTGTTGATGTTGTTCTTGCTGTTGTTGGTGGTTTTAGCTGCTGTGAGACAACCGCACTTCCCTCAGGCTCTGAAGTTGAACTTGAAGGCTGCCCTGCAGTACTTGTTGTGCCCTGGAAGAGCGGGCCTCTAAATTCCAGCTGTTCTTTTTTTAGCTGACTGGCTTGCATTGCAATCCAAGTTTTGTAGTTGGCAACTTCCCTGTCTGCAAAAGGAATGAAAGTGTCCAGTAATGGTTTGTACCGTGTGTTGGAAATGGGGGTCTCTAGTTGGCAATGGCTGGCGCCACTGTCCAAATAGGGACCCTTCTCCCCAAGGCAGGGCAAGTGGGCTTCCCCCTTCGATAACCCCTGCTCAACCCTGTGGTAACGAAGCACGAGCAGCTAGGCCTATCTCAGAGGCAGTGTGTGAAGCATTTATGACCATGCACAATAAGGCAGTAACGACACCACAAAAGGACACAACTCAAGTAGGTATAGAAAAAATGGTATCTTTATCTAAGGTTTGGTACGAGACTCTCAAAAGCGTTTTAACCAGTAATCAGGCATGTAAATCATTAGGGACTTAAAAAGGCAATACGTGTTCACCAGAAAGTGGCACTGACTGAGTTCAAGGCCTGGGTCTACGCGACCCGTTGCGCACCAGGTACCTGCCGTTGGACGGGGACCCAGCACATAGCTTCTCGAAGAAGCGGAGACGGTGACACGTGGACTCCCAGCGACCACAGTTCTCGATGGCAGTGGTCCGCAAAGTGCACTCGTAACGATTCGGGCACTCCGGGACAGGCGGGCCCTCAGCGGCAGGAAAACACGGCTGCGACGGCCCGGGCTGGTGGTGGAGATGACTCTCGTCGTGCAGCTCCGTGGTGGGCTCGCGGCGGCAGCAGCGCTCTCCTAGCTGCGGCGGCCCACAGGACGATTCACGATGGTGCAAGGTTGACAAAGACGTGGGCACTCAGCGGCAGCAGCTCTCTCTTAGCTGCGGCGGCCCAGAGGACAAATCCCAATGATGCAAAGTTAGCAAGGGTGCGAGCACTCAGCGGCGGCAGCTCTCTCTTAGCTGCGGCGGCTCACAGGTCAAATCACGATGATGCACAGTTAGCAAGGGTGCGAGCACTCTGCGGCAACCACTCTCTCTTAGCTGCGGCGGCTCACAGGACAAATCACGAGGATGCAAAGTTAGAAAGGGTGCGAGCACTCAGCGGCGGCAGCTCTCTCTTAGCTGCGGCGGCTCACAGGTCAAATCTCGATGATGCACAGTTAGCCAGGGTGCGAGCACTCAGTGGCGGCAGCTCTCTCTTAGCTGCGGCGGCTCACAGGACAAATCACGGTGATGCCAAGTTAGCAACGGTGCGAGCACTCAGCGGCGGCAGCTCCCTCTTAGCTGCGGCGGCTCAAAGGACAATGCACGATGTTGCACAATTAACACGAGTGCGGGCATCCAGCGGCGGCAGCTCTCTTAGCTGCGGCGGCCCACAAGGTTGTAGCGAAGGGTCTGAGGATTCAAAATCAGGCGGGCACTCAGCGGCGGCAGCTCTCTCTTAGCTGCGCCGGCCCACACAGTTTCAGCGCAGGTTCTGCAGGTTCAAATTTAAGGCGGGCACTCAGCGGCGGCAGCTCTCTCTTAGCTGCCGCGGCCCACACAGTTTCAGCGAAGGTTCTATAGATTCAAATTAAGGCGGGCACTCAGCGGCGGCAGCTCTCTCTTAGCTGCGGCGGCCCACACACAGAGTTCACAAAGTTTACCAGTCCGCGTTCCTCACAGTAGAACTAGAGGTTCCGGATTACTCGACGGAGGCCTCACCTGCAAGTAGAATTCCTAGCGAAGGAATTCGGGCGGCTGATGGGGTGAAGTCTAATGTCCCTGAGACTTCAGCAGGACGCGCTCTCAATCAGGCCCTTGGGTAGTTTCGTCAGCAAGCTTGGTGAAAGTTTCTAAAGTCCTTTCCTCTGTCCGCTCGGACAGAGTTTCGTCTTGACATCCAGAAGGAACACACTTGAAACAGGATTCAGCGCAAACTCTTTATACCTAAAAAGTCTTTGTTCTCTGCAGTCACAAATCACTGCATCCAGTCAGAACCAGTTCGGTGGGGTCGGGGAGCACTTGGATTACGAGGCGACATCCTGCCCTTTGGGAATCTGCGGGTCTGCTATCAGACGCCCAGTGGGAGATGGAGCCATCATTCACCTTGCCAGGCACGGCCCTGCTCGGATCAAAGAGTCACCCCCCCCATATTCTAAATGCCGATCTCTCTCTCCAGCCAGGTCTGACCCAGCTGGCCCTGCTGCTCCAAAACCAGACGGCCAATACACACGCTAGCAAAAGCCTACAGGAAAGCTTCAGACCAGAAAATACCTTGTTTCTAGTAGAGGCATTTTCGAACACGGGCTACGCTAATAATCCTTACTAAAAGATGCATCTCAATGTTCTGAGCTTACACATATCAAATTCGACGTTCCTATCAGGTTCCTGGGGGCAGGGAGGATTAAGGCATGCAATACTCAGCCTGCACATTCTGGCCTATGAGACCGGAAGGCCTCGCAATAGTAAACAGTGAGATGGAGGGTAACTCGCTATTAGAACATGCTACACAGACATACTTTCAAAGCTGCTTCGGTGGGTAACGCAAATCAGCGCTGCCGGCCCACCGGCAGTATTTGGTCTATCAGCCTTGGGCACACGCAGTGCACTGATACTAGGGACTGACAGGTAAACCAAACGAGCCAATTATGATTATTCCAATTCATACAGTTATCTTTACACCGGGAGCATTCGCGCTGTGTCACTCATTGGCAGTGGCACAGCGCCCAGAGCATCTAAATCCAGCCAACATAAAAGGTCAGAAGAGAAAAGAGGATGGGAGACCGGCGCCAATGATGCCAGTTCTAACACACGTCCATTCCAGCTGAAATGTGGGGAGAACTAACCATTCCCTTGGGAGTTCTCATCACTAAGGCGGAAAAACCTGGACAGTCCGTCAGCATTGGCGTGCTCTGTACCAGGGCAGTGTTCCACCGTGATATCCATACTCTGTAGGGAAATGGACCACCTCAACAAGTTGGGATTCTCACCCCTCATATGCATCAACCATCTAAGGGGCCTTTGGTCTGTCTGAACCCGGAAGTGAGTCCCAAACAGATATGGCCTTAGCTTCTTCAGCGCCCAGACCACAGCAAATGCCTCACGCTCAATTGCACTCCACCTCTGTTCCCGGGGAAGTAACCTCCTGCTTAGGAAGGCTACCGGTCGGTCTAGTCCCTCCTCATTGATCTGTGACAGAACAGACCCTATACCATGCTCTGAGGCGTCTGTCTGGACAACGAATTCCTTTGAAAAGTCGGGCGCCTGAAGCACGGGTGCAGTCCACAGGGCAGTCTTCAGGGCGTCAAAATCGTTCTGACAAGTGTCAGTCCAGTTTACCTTCTTTGGCTGCTTCTTAGAAGTCAGCTCAGTCAAGGGTGCAACAATGTTACCATATCCTTTAACAGACCTCCTGTAGTACCCCGTGAGTCCTAAGAAGGCTCTCACCTGCATCTGAGTCTTGGGGGGTTCCCACGCCAGGATAGTTTCAATCTTGGGCTGAAGGGGCACCACCTGGCCGCTCCCTACCTGGTGCCCCAAATACACTACAGAACCCTGCCTAATCTGGCACTTACTGGCTTTGATTGTGAGGCCTGCTTTCCGCAGTGCCATCAATACCTCCCAGAGGTGGCGCAGGTGGTCCTCCCAAGAGGAGCTAAACACCGCAATGTCATCCAGGTAGGCGGCACTGAAGTCTTCCAGCCCAACCAACACCCTGTTGACCAGCCTCTGAAAGGTGGCAGGGGCATTCTTCATTCCAAAGGGCATCACCCAGAACTGGTAGTGCCCATCGGGTGTGGAGAAGGCTGACCTCTCCTTTGCCCCCTCGGTCAAGGCGATCCGCCAATACCCAGACGTCAAATCAAATATGCTGAGGTATTTGGCAGCCCCTAACCGATCTATGAGCTCATCCGCTCTGGGGATGGGGTGTGCGTCAGTCTTCGTGACTGAATTGAGGCCCCGATAGTCCACGCAGAACCGAAGTTCAGGGGTGGTACCAGGCGCTGCAGCTTTTGGTACCAGGACCACTGGGCTGGACCAAGGACTGCTAGAGGACTCAATCACCCCAACGGCAAACATTTTGGTAACCTCATCCTTAATGTAGGCCCTTACCCGGTCAGTCACTCGGTAAGCCTTGTGCTTAATGGGAGGACTGTCCCCGGTGTCCACGTCATGGACACACCAATCAGTGACACTAGGTACCAGGGAGAACAGATCACTGAATTGCCCCACCAGGTGGCGACAATCACCCTGCTGCTCAGGGGTCAGTGTGGTGGAGAGGACCACACCCTCCACTGACCAGTCTCGCTCCCCTGCACACAGGAGGTCAGAAAGGGGCTCGCTCTCCTCCTCCATCCCAGCATCTATGGCCAGAAGCATGCCCACTTCAGACCTCTCAAAGTGGGGCTTCAGGCGGTTAACATGCAGGACCCGCAAGGGGTTCCTGGGAGACTGCAAGTCCACCACGTAGGCAACAGGACTCTTGCGCTCCACCACCTCAAAGGGGCCGGTCCACATATCCTGGAGCGCACAGGGCTCCACCGGGGCCATGACCCAAACCTTCTGTCCAGGCTGAAACTCGATCAGAGTGGCATTCTGATTGTGCCAGCGTTTCATCTCTTCCTGGCTGGTTTCCAGGTTTGCCTCAGCAAGTTTCCTGAACCGCCGAGTCTGGTTCCTGAAGGCCAGCATGTAACTAAACACATCCTGGGGAGGTTTCCTGGGCGATTGCTCCCAGCCTTCCTTGACCAGGCTCAGAGGCCCTCTTACCGGGTGACCATAGAGCAGCTCAAAGGGACTGAACCCTAAGGACTTCTTTGGCACCTCACGGTAAGCAAACAACAGGCATGGTAAGAGGACATCCCACTTACGCCTCATGGGCTCGCCTAGGCCCATAATCATGCCCTTAAGGGTCCGGTTGAATCTCTCAACCAGCCCATTACCCTGGGGGTGGTAAGGAGTGGTGAACTTATACGTTACCCCACACTCCTCCCACAGAGACTTCATGTACTTGGAGATGAAGTTAGTTCCCCTATCAGACACCACCTCTCTGGGGAATCCCACACGGGAGAAAATCCCCATCAGTGGCCGTCCCACCACGGGGGCCGTCACTGTCCTGAGCGGGATGGCCTCAGGGTACCGGGTGGCATGGTCCACCAAGACCAGGATGAACCTGTTGCCCATGGCTGTCTTGGGATCCAGAGGCCCCACAATATCAATGCCCACTCTTTCGAATGGGGTGCTCACCATGGGAAAGGGCTGTAGTGGGGCCTTAATCTTCCCCCCACTCTTCCCACTTGCCTGGCAAGTCTCACACGTTCTGCAGTGAGCATCGGAGCTCCTGCGCATCTGGGGCCAATAGAAGGGGTGACCAGCCTCTCAAAGGTCTTGGTCTGCCCCAAATGTCCGGCCAGTGGCACATCATGAGCCAACCCCAGTAGGAAGGTCCTGAAGCGCTGGGGTACCACCAGCACACGGGCTGACCCAGGCTCAGCAACCTTAGGCTCGCTGTAAAGGAGGTCGTTCTCCCAATAGATCCAATGTGACCCTGTCTGGTCACCTGCTGCCTGGGCGGCGGCCTGTCGCCGCACCCCCTCAAGAGAAGGGCAGGTTCTCTGCTGCTCGCAAAATTCCTCCCTGGAGGGCCCCCCTTCCTGCTGCCAATGGGTCAGCTCTGGTAGGTCCCCCAGTTCGGCCACTTGTTCCCCTGTAGGTTCCAGGGCATCCCCCTCAAGGTCTGCTCCCTCCGGGACCGTGGGAACCGTGGGGGCCGGTTTCCCACGCCCCTACCCCTTCTCTTTGAGGCAGGGGCCTGGGCCATACTTTCAGGCTCCAGACCCTCCTGAACATCCTTCTGAGCTGTCATGGACCGAGTGGTCACACACGCCCACTGAGGCAACCCCAACATTTCCAAATGAGACTTTCTCTCCACCGCAGCCCACGGGGAGTTCTCCAGATCGTTGCCCAACAGACAGTCTACAGGCATGGCGGCCCTCACAGCCACCTGAAGAGTTCCTGTGACCCCCCCACTCGAAGGGAACCTGAGCCACTTCACACTGGCTCTCTGAGCTGTCTGCTGACACTACGGGGCAGAATGCATGGGGGACAACTTGCTCTTTGGACACCAACTGACAGCAGTCACACTAGCTCCGGTGTCCCTGAGAGCCTCTACACTATGGCCATTGATGGTCACCCACTGCCGGTACTTCTGAGTGTTGGTCGGCAGTGTGGGGTTAGGGACCTTCTCGAAGTCCCCTAGCGAGACAAGGGTTAACTCTACGGGATCCCATCCACCTTGGACCTCCATTTCCTCCCCCCCAGGGCTACACTGGCAATCTGGCGGGATGGTGCACGGGGTGGTGCACGAGGGGATGCATTGGGGTCCCTCTGGGGACACTGGGGATCATAATACAGGTGGCCCACTTGACCACACTTGAAACAAGTAAGGGGCCCCCTATGAACCGGCCTACCTGTCGGGGACACTAGCTTCTTCTCAGGGGGAGGCTGGGACACCACTGCTTGGTTCCCTTGGGAATTACTTTGGGGCCCTCTCTGGAACTCCCTCTGTTTACCCTTGTCCCCCCCACTTTTCTGCTGGGGACCCTGCCCACCTCGGGCAAAGTCTCCCACAAAACCTTTGCGGACCCGGGTGCTCACCAAGCGGTCCGCCTCCTCAGCAAGCTTCCTAGGGTTAGTCAGCTTGCTATCAATCAGGTGCTGGCGTAGCTCTGGAAAACAGTTACTGGACAAATGCTCCCATGCAAACAAATCATACAATTGCTCGAAAGTTTCCACTTTGCTACCTTTTACCCAGCGATCCATTGCTCGGCAGAAAAAGACACATATTCAACCCACGTGGTACCCTCTAACTTCTTACAGGTCCTAAACCTCTGCCTGTACATTTCTGGGGTCAAACCATAACGGGTCATCAAAGCTTCTTTCATATGGGCGTACACCATCCTGCTCTCCTCAGGCAGGTCCAACAGGGTATCCCTACCATCACTCACAAAGCGCCCCCACAATCCCGCTCCGCAATCCTGCTCAGGGACCCGGTGGGACACCATTGCTATCTCATATGTGGCAAACCATCGCCCAATATCCTCACTCTTGTGAAAATCCTTAATGACATCCTTAGGAATATAAACTCTACTCTCTGGAGTCATGTAGTTTCCAAGCACAACATGATATTATCATCAATTGCCTCCCTCTAAGGCCCACTCCCTACCCATGGCATTTTTCGACAGTGCCAGCCATGGGTGGCCTATCGGCTGCATGGTTACAACAATAGTAGTATCTCATGTGACGTGACATTGTGCCATTTATCATCATTCATATTAGTAACTATTCATCTGCCTTGTTGTAAACTAGTCAGGATGAAACTAAGTAAAATTGAGCATTTGCCATTTAACAGAGCATGGCCATAATAGAAAAAGAGATAATTGTGTAGCACAGTTGCTCCACCTGCAGACAGTAATAAAGTAATGCAAGTCTGCAACAAAAGTATGTCTGTCTAGGGCGCAACTTGCGCAAGCTGAGCTGGCATGCCTACAAGATTCATTTAGCTAAACAAGAGAGAGAGAAAAACAGAATACTTGTCCACTTCAAATCCATACATTAGTGCCTAATGCCTGAAACTCTAATCTCATCCAAATCTTAGGGGCCGAGGAATCGAGGATACCATCATACCACAAATTGTATGTAGTGCTAGTGCTACTGTGCCACTATATAATCATTTTATGTGTTACTGTTTTGCTAAGAGTACTGATTACAATTTATCTTTTTTCTTTTTTCTTTCTTGATATAGCTACTCCTGCCAATCCACCATCTGACAGGTGGGAGAGAGCAGCCAGGACCCGGCAAAGGAAGCTGGAGGCCTTAAGGGATGAATTGCGGCGGCTGGAGGTCCTGGAGGCGGAGGAGGCAGCAGCTGTAGCCTTCAATGCCCCAGGCACCAGCCAGGACCCAGTAGTGCCTCCGGTGGTACTGCGCTGTGGACTGACAGACACCACCATACTTCATCTACTGCTGCTACCCCCTTGGCGGTGACAGTTAGCGCATTTCAGCACTGCATGCTCCTTAGGATGGTGCGCCTTGAAAGCTGGATGGAGGAGCGTTTTGACAGCCTAGAGAGGAAGATCCGGCTCCTCCTAGCCTTAGCCCGCCGCTAGGCCTCTCTCTTGCCCCTTTTTTTAATCTTTTGTTTGGTTAGTGGGACTTGTTGGCGAAAGGGTAGGATGTGGGAGTTGGAGAAACTGGATTGGGGTTTTACTTATGGACATTTGGACAATTTGGATGTTGGACTCTTGTTAGACATTGGTTGGAGTAAGGAAGGGGTGGGTCAGGTGTTGTGGACTTTTTTTAGTTTTATATGTGTTAGAGGAATACATTTTTACTTTTACAATATGATGTAAATCTTTTTTAGGGGGGTTTACTCTTTTACTTCGCACTGTTTGCTTTGCTGCAGGGCCGCAGCCAGTTTTTGAAATCTGCTGATATAGTGTAACACACCAACAGATAGATGCAGTACCCTCACTTGTCCTACTACTCTCTCCTCCTAGTCTATGCAGTCTGCAACTATATATATTAACCCCTATGGACTCGGAAAGGGTGTGGGTGTGTGAATTAATTAATTTTCATAGTATATAGATTATTGTATCTTCAATTAATCCCCCACACTTCTTCTCTTACCTGTGATTGATGATTAGGCAAAGTGATGACTGCATGGTGATGGTTTGTTTTCCCAAGGTGCCATGGTGGTGGTAGTAGTAGACAGTAGCAGTTGCAAAAAAAGAAAATGACACAGTCACCTGAGGGAGACTAGAGAATGACTAGTAGAAGAACAGTACACAAGAAGAAGACTGACAAACAAAAAACCATGATAAGCAATGCTAAAGTAAAATAAAACAGAATGGTGGGCTAGCCTAGTACAAGTTACAAACTGAAGACGAATTGAGCTATGAAGTGGACAGGCGTAACCTTTAGTGCTGGAAGGATGATGATGCTGACAATTAATTATAATGGATTATGTTCCTCTGGAAAAAATGTGAATATCGAATACTGTGTATGGATGGGCAATCTAAAATATATATATTGCCAGCGTGGGCTATATACTTAGAGCAGAAGAAAATCCTCGCCCTGCCTTGAGTTGGTGTTGCTTTTACCACATCCGCCACAGCAAGTGTGTGATCAATTAATTGTGTAAACTTTATTTAGTCACACCTAAATAAATCACACAGCCCGGTGGAAAAGGATTAGTGGTTCAATGAATGGATGGGATGGGGATTTGAGGGAAAGGTTTGACAAAGACAAACACTACACATGGGCAACACATTCATCTTGGCAGCTGACCATCATAAATCTGTTATGGGAAGAAAAAGAAATGCATGCATGATGATGAATAGTACTAGACTAGTACAGGACAGTATAATAATTATGCAATTGTCTGTCTGCCCCCAGAGAGACCCAAGTTGCATATATTTATGCTCTGTTGTACCGGGCTTTGAAAGATAGTAAAAAAAATAAAAATATCTGTAGGAGTGCAATAAGCAAACATAAACAACACACACAGTCGTAATGATGGAAGAGAAAAAAATGATACTGTATTGCCAAATTGGGAGTTGCATCTCTGCATTCCTCTTTGACTGTCCTTCTGTCAATCTTGGGTGCCTGGCGGATGCGGTTTGGTAGGTAAGTGTGAGCTGTTGTTCCAGTGTGGCACAGGGTAAAGGGTCTATAGATGGAAACACAAAAAGAATATTGAAAAATTAAGGAGAAAAGTTAAACTGCATAAGGAGGAGTGCAACAGGAAGACTTTCAGAGGCAGTATGGCTAAATCATGTCTGTTTCCGGCAGTTACCTCCAACTATAGACCCCTCACCCAACCTCCACTTAGCTTTCAATTTGAGCCAGACAGCACTGATCACACATACACACACAGCAACATAGCATTTCCCAAATGAAGTAAAAAATCAATGCACCGCTGTCAGTCATACCACCCTCACCACCACCACTAGACAGACATGTAGGTTTGGTGTTGTTGGTTTGGTGTTGTTGTTTACCTTTAAGCTACTTCAAAGTCATTATCATCCAAATCGGTTAGTTTCAGTGAATTTGAAAACTTCCATCTTCTTCTGGTGGCATTTCTCAAAGTAGTAACACGCTTGCCCACGCCCTGAGTTATTCCATCAATCATCTCTGATCCTCCTGACTCTGACTCTGAGTATGGTGTCCAACTCCGTACCAACAATGTACTGAGTGAGTCCAGACTCGTCCCGACTCAAAATGCAATGGATCGGCCTGTAGTAGTACAATTTTGTTATTGAACAACAAGAAGGGAAATATTGACTTGAGTCACTTTTTGTGTGTAGAACAGTAGACATTATTCACAACAAACAACAATCATTCAGTGTGCAATGCATGCCATCATTTACCTGGTCTTTCGGGGCAGTCCCTCTAGGCTAGGAAAGGATAGATAGATAGTCAGGGCCCAGGGTTGGAGCCAGGCACACATTTGTTTGAATTCTCCATACAGTGTCTGGCTTGGGGAAAATGGCTTTAGGGCAAGTTGGGACTTTCTTCTTCACTGACTGCACATGGTTGAAACTCCAATCCGGCAATAAAAGAGTAAGGCGGTGGAGATGGATTTGTGAACCAGAAAGACATACACAAATAATTAAGTAAATAATGTTCCTTAGCTATATCTTTTTTTTGGGGGGGTCGTCAAAGAAAGAAAGAAAGTAACTAAAAAGCCTAGTTGTCAGGGAAGTAGAGCTCATCCTCAAACTCTGGTGGTTTGCCCAGAAGTAGGTCACCTAACACACTACTTCCATGACCTGAGTCTCCATCATCATCTTCCTGCTGTGGCACTTCAGGTATGGTGTAATCCGGTTGCATAAAGTGCTGATTCATTTTGATCATGGTTAACCTCTCCAAGTTTTGGGGTGAGAGACTGGTCCTTCTCACTGTCAGAACGGCACCAGCAGCACTGAAAACACGCTCAGCAGAGACACTTGCCATGGGGCAAGCCAGATAGTTTATCGCCAGCCTGCTGAGCACTGGCCATTGGCGCCTTTTCCCATACCAATTCAGCAATAGGTTTTGATCAAAGTAGACCTCTGTTGGGTCATACAGATAGGCCTGGACCATCCGCTCAATTGTCATGGGTGCTCCACTTTACTCAGCCTCTATTGCCTTTGCCTCAGCACTGGACTTAAGCCCTGCCAGTAGAAACCATTCCTTTGCCGATTTTAGGGCTGATGCTCCTGTTCTTGTTGTTGTTGATGTTGTTCTTGCTGTTGTTGTTGGTTTTAGCTGCTGTGAGCCACCCGCACTGCCCTCAGGCTCTGAAGTTGAACTTGAAGGCTGCCCTGCAGTACTTGTTGTGCCCTGGAGGAGCGGGCCTCTAAATTCCAGCTGTTCTTTCTTTAGCTGACTGGCTTGCATAGCTATCCAAGTTTTGTAGTTGGCAACTTCCCTGTCTGAAAAAGGAATGAAAGTGTCCAGTAATGGTTTGTACCGTGAGTTGGAAATGGGGGTCTCTAGTTGGCAATGGCTGGTGCCACTGTCCAAATAGGGACCCTTCTCCCCAAGTCAGGGCAAGTGGGCTTCCCCCTTTGATAACCCCTGCTCAACCCTGTGGTATCGTAGCACGAGCAGCTAGGCCTATCTCAGAGGCAGTGTGTGAAGCATTTATGACCATGCACAATAAGGCAGTAACAACACCACAAAAGGACACAACTCAAGTAGGTATAGAAAAAATAGTATCTTTATCTAAGGTTTGGTACGAGACTCTCAAAGGCAATTTAACCAGTAATCAGGCATGTAAATCATTAGGGACTTAAAAAGGCAATACGTGTTCACCGGAATGTGGCACTGACTGAGTTCAAGGCGTGGGTCTACGCGACGCGTTGCGCTCCAGGTACCTGCGGTTGGACGGGGACCCAGCACGTATCTTCTCGAAGAAGCGGAGATGGTGACAAGCGGACTCCCAGCGACCACAGTTCTCGATGGCAGTGGTCCGCAAAGTGCACTCGTAACGATTCGGGCACTCCGGGACAGGCGGGCCCTCACGTGGCTGCGGCGGCCCGGGCTGGTGGTGGCGATGACTCTCGTCGTGCAGCTCCGTGGTGGGCTCGTGGCGGCAGCAGCGCTCTCCTAGCTGCGGCGGCCCACAGGACGATTCACGATGGTGCAAGGATGACAAAGACGTGGGCCCTCAGCGGCAGCAGCTCTCTCTTAGCTGCGGTGGCCCACAGGACAAATCCCAATGATGCAAAGTTAGCAAGGGTGCGAGCAGTCAGCGGCGGCAGCTCTCTCTTAGCTGTGGCGGCTCACAGGTCAAATCTCGAGGATGCAAAGTTAGCAAGGGTGCGAGCACTCAGCGGCGGCAGCTCTCTCTTAGCTGCGGTGGCTCACAGGTCAAATCACGATGATGCAGAGTTAGCAAGGGTGCGAGCACTCTGCGGCAGCCACTCTGTCTTAGCTGCGGCGGCTCACAGGACAAATCACGAGGATGCAAAGTTAGCCAGGGTGCGAGCACTCAGCGGCGGCAGCTCTCTCTTAGCTGCGGCGGCTCACAGGACAAATCACGGTGATGCCAAGTTATCAAGGGTGCGAGCACTCAGCGGCGGCAGCTCTCTCTTAGCTGCAGCGGCTCACAGGTCAAATCACGATGATGCACAGTTAGCCAGGGTGCGAGCACTCAGCGGCGGCAGCTCTCTCTTAGCTGTGGCGGCTCACAGGACAAATCATGGTGATGCCAAGTTAGAAACGGTGCGAGCACTCAGCGGCGGCAGCTCCCTCTTAGCTATGGCAGCTCAAAGGACAATCCACGATGCTGCACAATTAACACGAGTGCGGGCATCCAGCGGCGGCAGGTCTCTTAGCTGCGGCGGCCCACAACGTTGCAGCGCAGGTTCTGCAGGTTCAAATTTAAGGCGGGCACTCAGCGGCGGCAGCTCTCTCTTAGCTCCGGCGGCCCACACAGTTTCAGCGAACGTTCTATAGATTCAAATTAAGGTGGGCACTCAGCGGCGGCAGCTCTCTCTTAGCTGCGGCGGCCCACACACAGAGTTCACAAAGGTTACCAGTCCGCGTTCCTCACAGTAGAATTAGAGGTTCCGGATTACTCGATGGAGGCCTCACCTGCAAGTAGAATTCCTAGCAAAGGAATTCGGGCGGCTGATGGGGTGAAGTCTAATGTCCCTGAGACTTCAGCAGGAGGCGCTCTCAATTCAGGCCCTTGGGTAGTTTCTTCAGCAAGCTTGGTGAAAGTTTCAAAAATCCTTTCCTCTGTCCGCTCGGACAGAGTTTCGTCTTGACATCCAGAAGGAACACACCTGAAACAGGATTCAGCGCAGCGCTTTATACCTAAAAAGTCTTTGTTCTCTGCAGTCACAAATCACTGCATCCAGTCAGAACCAGTTCGGTGGGGTCGGGGAGCACTTGGATTATGAGGCAACATCCTGCCCTTTGGGAATCTGGGGGTCTGCTATCAGACGCCCAGTGGGAGATGGAGCCATCATTCACCTTGCCAGGCACGGCCCTGCTCGGATCAAAGAGTCACCCCTCCCCATATTCTAAATGCCGATCTCTCTCTCCAGCCAGGTCTGACCCAGCTGGCCCTGCTGCTCCAAAACCAGACGGCCAATACACACGCTAGCAAAAGCCTACAGGAAAGCTTCAGACCAGAAAATACCTCGTTTCTAGTAGAGGCATTTTCGAACACGGGCTACGCTAATAATCCTTACTAAAAGATGCATCTCTATGTTCTGAGCTTACATATATCAAATTCGACGTTCCTATCAGGTTCCTGGGGGCAGGGAGGATTAAGGCATGCAATACTCAGCCTGCACATTCTGGCCTATGAGACCGGGAGGCCTCGCAATAGTAAACAGTGATATGGAGGGTAACTCGCTATTAGAACATGCTACACAGACATACTTTCAAAGCTGCTTCGGTGGGTAGCGCAAATCAGTGGTGCCGGCCCACCAGCAGTATTTGGTCTATCAGCCCTGGGCACACGCAGTGCACTGATACTAGGGACTGACAGGTAAACCAAACGAGCCAATTATGATTATTCCAATTCATACAGTTATCTTTACACCGGGAGCATTCGCGCTGTGTCACTGATTGGCAGTGACACAGCGCCCAGAGTATCTAAATCCAGCCAACATAAAAGGTCAAAAGAGAAAAGAGGAAGGGAGACCCATGCCAATGATGCCAGGTCTAACACACGTCCCCTCCAGCTGAAATGTGGGAGAACTAACCATTCCCTTGGGAGTTCTCATCACTAAGGCGGAAAAACCTGGACAGACCGTCAGCATTGGCGTGCTCTGTACCAGGGCGGTCTTCCACCGTGAAATCCATACCCTGTAGGGAAATGGACCACCTCAACAACTTCGGATTCTCACCCCTCATATGCATCAACCATCTAAGGGGCCTGTGGTCTGTCTGAACCCGGAAGTGAGTCCCAAACAGATATGGCCTTAGCTTCTTCAGCGCCCAGACCACAGCAAATGCCTCACGCTCAATTGCACTCCACCTCTGTTCCCGGGGAAGTAACATCCTGCTTAGGAAGGCTACCGGTCGGTCTAGTCCCTCCTCATTGATCTGTGACAGAACAGCCCCTATACCATGCTCTGAGGCGTCTGTCTGGACAACGAATTCCTTTGAAAAGTCGGGCGCCTGAAGCACGGGTGCAGTGCACAGGGCAGTTTTCAGGGCGTCAAAAGCATTCTGACAGGTGTCAGTCCAGTTTACCTTCTTTGGCTGCTTCTTAGAAGTCAGCTCAGTCAAGGGTGCAACAATGTTACCATATCCTTTGACAGACCTCCTGTAGTACCCAGTGAGTCCTAAGAAGGCTCTCACCTGCGTCTGAGTCTTGGGGGGTTCCCACGCCAGGATAGTTTCAATCTTGGGCTGAAGGGGCGCCACCTGGCCGCTCCCTACCTGGTGCCCCAAATACACTACAGAACCCTGCCCAATCTGGCACTTACTGGCTTTTATTGTGAGGCCTGCTTTCCGCAGTGCCATCAATACCTCCCAGAGGTGGCGCAGGTGGTCCTCCCAAGAGGAGCTAAACACCGCAATGTCATCCAGGTAGGCGGCCCTGAAGTCTTCCAGCCCAACCAACACCCTGTTGACCAGCCTCTGAAAGGTGGCAGGGGCATTCTTCATTCCAAAGGGCATCACACGGAACTGGTAGTGCCCATCGGGTGTGGAGAAGGCTGACCTCTCCTTTGCCCCCTCGGTCAAGGCGATCTGCCAATACCCAGACGTCAAATCAAATGTGCTGAGGTATTTGGCAGCCCCTAACCGATCTATGAGCTCATCCGCTCTGGGGATGGTGTGCACGTCAGTCTTCGTGACTGAATTGAGGCCCCGATAGTCCACGCAGAACCGAAGTTCGGTGGTGGTACCAGGCGCTGCAGCTTTTGGTACCAGGACCACTGGGCTGGACCAAGGACTGCTAGAGGACTCAATCACCCCAAGGGCAAACATTTTGGTAACCTCATCCTTAATATAGGCCCTTACCCGGTCAGTCACTCAGTAAGCCTTGTGCTTAATGGGAGGACTGTCCCCGGTGTCCATGTCATGGACACACCAATCAGTGACACTAGGTACCAGGGAGAACAGATAACTGAATTTCCCCACCAGGTGGCGACAATCACCCTGCTGCTCAGGAGTCAGTGTGGTGGAGAGGACCACACCCTCCACTGACCCATCTTGCTCCCCTGCACACAGGAGGTCAGGAAGGGGCTCGCTCTCCTCCTCCATCGCAGCATCTGTGGCCAGAAGCATGCCCACTTCAGACCTCTCAAAGTGGGGCTTCAGGCGGTTAACATGCAGGACCCGCAAGGGGTTCCTGGGAGACTGCAAGTCCACCACGTAGGTAACAGGACTCTTGCGCTCCACCACCTCAAAGGGGCCGGTCCACTTACCCTGGAGCGCACAGGGCTCCACCGGGGCCATGACCCAAACCTTCTGTCCAGGCTGAAACTCGATCAGAGTGGCATTCTGATCGTGCCAGCGTTTCATCTCTTCCTGGCTGGTTTCCAGGTTTGCCTCAGCAATTTTCCTGAAACACCGAGTCTGGTTCCTGAAGGCCAGCATGTAACTAAACACATCCTGGGGAGGTTTCCTGGGCGATTGCTCCCAGCCTTCCTTGACCAGGCTCAGAGGCCCTCTTACCGGGTGACCATAGAGCAGCTCAAAGGGACTGAACCCTAAGGACTTCTGTGGCACCTCACGGTAAGCAAACAACAGGCATGGTAAGAGGACATCCCACTTACGCCTCATGGGCTTGCCTAGGCCCATAATCATGCCCTTAAGGGTCCGGTTGAATCTCTCAACCAGCCCATTACCCTGGGGGTGGTAAGGAGTGGTGAACTTATACGTTACCCCACACTCCTCCCACAGAGACTTCATGTACTTGGAGATGAAGTTAGTTCCCCTATCGGACACCACCTCTCTGGGGAATCCCACATGGGAGAAAATCCCCATCAGTGGCCGTCCCACCACGGGGGCCGTCACTGTCCTGAGCGGGATGGCCTCAGGGTACCGGGTGGCATGGTCCACCAAGACCAGGATGAACCTGTTGCCCATGGATGTCTTGGAATCCAGAGGCGCCACAATATCAATGCCCACTCTTTCGAATGGGGTGCTCGCCACGCGAAAGGGCTGTAGTGGGGCCTTAATCTTTCCCCCGACTCTTCCCACTTGCCTGGCAAGTCTCACACGTTCTGCAGTGAGCATCGGAGCTCCTGCGCATCTGGGGCCAATAGAAGTGGGTGACCAGCCTCTCAAAGGTCTTGGTCTGCCCCAAATGTCCGGCCGGTGGCACATCATGAGCCAACCCCAGTAGGAAGGTCCTGAAGCGCTGGGGTACCACCAGCACACGGGCTGACCCAGGCTCAGCAACCTTAGGCTCGCTGTAAAGGAGGTCGTTCTTCCAATAGATCCAATGTGACCCTGTCTGGTCACCTACTGCCTGGGCGGCGGCCTGTCGCCGCACCCCCTCAAGAGAAGGGCAGGTTCTCTGCTGCTCGCAAAATTCCTCCCTGGAGGGCCCCCCTTCCTGCTGCCAATGGGTCAGCTCCGGTAGGTCCCCCAGTTCGGCCACTTATTCCCCTGTAGGTTCCAGGGCATCCCCCTCAAGGTCTGCTCCCTCCGGGACCGTGGGAACTGTGGGGGCCGGTTTCCTGCACCCCCTACCCCTTCTCTTTGAGGCAGGGGACTGGGCCATACTTTCAGGCTCCAGACCCTCCTGAACATCCTCCTGAGCTGTCATGGACCGAGTGGTCACACACGCCCACTGAGGCAACCCCAACATTTCCAAATGAGACTTTCTCTCCACTGTAGCCCACGGGGAGTTCTCCAGATCGTTGCCCAACAGACAGTCTACAGGCATGGTGGCCCTCACAGCCACCTGAAGAGTTCCTGTGACCCCCCCCACTCGAAGGGAACCTGAGCCACTTCACACTGGCTCTCTGAGTTGTCTGCTGACGCTACGGGGCAGAATGCATGGGGGACAACTTGCTCTTTGGACACCAACCGGGAGCTGACAGCAGTCACACTAGCTCCGGTGTCCCTGAGAGCCTCTACCCTATGGCCATTGATGGTCACCCACTGCCGGTACTTCTGAGTCTTGGTCGGCAGTGTGGGGTTAGAGACCTTCTCGAAGTCCCCTAGCGAGACAAGGGTTAACTCTACGGGATCCCATCCACCTTGGACCTCCATTTCCTCCCCCCCAGGGCTACACTGGCAATCTGGCGGGATGGTTCACGGGGTGGTGCACGAGAGGATGCATTGGGGTCCCTCTGGGGACACTGGGGATCATAATACCGGTGGCCCACTTGACCACACTTGAAACAAGTAAGGGGCCCCCTATGAACAGGCCTACCTGTCGGGGACACTAGCTTCTTCTCAGGGGGAGGCTGGGACACCACTGTTTTGTTCCCTTGGGAATTACTTTGGGGCCCTCTCTGGAACTCCCTCTGTTTACCCTTGTGCCCCCCACTTTTCTGCTGGGGACCCTGCCCACCTCGGGCGAAGTCTCCCACAAAACCTTTGCGGACCCGGGTGCTCACCCAGCGGTCCGCCTCCTCAGCAAGCTTCCTAGGGTTAGTCAGCTTGCTATCAACCAGGTGCTGGTGTAGCTCTGGAAAACAGTTACTGGACAAATGCTCCCACGCAAACAAATCATACAATTGCTCGAAAGTTTCCACTTTGCTACCTTTTACCCAGCGATCCATTGCTCTGCAGAAAAAAGACACATATTCAACCCACGTGGTACCCTCTAACTTCTTACAGGTCCTAAACCTCTGCCTGTATATTTCTGGGGTCAAACCATAACGGGTCATCAAAGCTTCTTTCATATGGGCATACACCATCCTGCTCTCCTCAGGCAGGTCCAACAGGGTATCCCTAACCATCACTCACAAAGCGCCCCCTCAATCCCGCTCCCCAATCCTGCTCAGGGACCCGGTGGGACACCATTGCTATCTCATATGTGGCAAACCATTGCCCAATATCCTCACTCTTGTGAAAATCCTTAATGACATCCTTAGGAATATAGGGGCATATTAGCAAGGCGATTATCGCCACTTTAGCGGGACTTTTCCCGCTAAAGCGGCGATAATATTATCGCCTTATCAACAAGCTGTCACTAACTGCTGTTAGCGACAGCTTGTAGGCGATAGCGACCGGGTTGGGTGCCGCTTTGCATGCCAGCGATATTTATCGCTAATGGCATGCAAAGTAGGCGTTCCCACCTAACAGCGACTGGAAACAGTCGCTGAGGTCGCTAACGCCTATCAGCGAGGCAGGGGCGGTGATTAGTGAACCAGCGCTAAACACGTTTAGCGCTGGTTTGCTAACACCTGGTCCCACCCTGACTTAGCCATGTAATCCAATGAGAGGTGGATTACATGGCTAAGTCCCCTCGCACTATCAGCAAGCAGAACTGGGGAACAGTGTGAATATCGCCTGTTTTCCGGCGATATTCACACTGTTCTCCAAGGTTTCTATCGCTTTGGAGATTAGCATTGCTGATTGCACGCTAACTCCGCGATAGAAACCGGCGATGCCTGGCGATAATTATCCAAGCGCTAATTGCGCTTTGCGATAATTATCGCCAGGCATTGCTAATATGCCCCATAAACTCTACTCTCAGGAGTTACTAACGGTATGCTGCCACCAGAGGGGGAGACCGGGACACTCCTCGCCCTGATCTCTATCTCCCTCAACATTCTCTCATGTTCCATTCTCATTTTCTCAAGTTCAAATGACAATCGATTTTTCTCAATGTCTAACTTCTTACTCTCAAGGTCCTTCTGACCTTCCAATTTAGCCATCACCAAACTATGCCTCCTATCTCTCTCCCTGTCCTCCAGCTCTTCTGGGGTCAGGCTCCTTTGGGATACACTAGTACCTGGATTTGAGGGTGTTCTATCTCCCCCCCTCTACTGCATCATCCGGCTGCCCTCCAGCATTCTCTTCCTCATCCACAGCGGACTCTCTCACTTCCCACCAGTCCTTCAGCGCTGTAGGAGAGTAGGATCTGCTTCACATGGGTACCCCCACTTTTTGCTGATACTTCACTGTTTTTCGACTTTAGTCTGGCTGGGGCTCTGCTAATCAGAACCCCAGCCTAGCTGCTTCCTCTCTAAAATGGTTTCCATGTACCTTAGGTACATCTTTGATTGGAATCTGGGGTGCCCTTATAAGTCCCTAGTATATGGTATACTATGTACCCAGGGCATAGGTACCCCAGAGGCCTACCAGGGGCTGAAGCATGTATTATGCCACCCCTGGAAGGCCAGCCAAAATAACACCACAGGTCTGCTACTGCAGCCTGGGTAAGGGGGTGCATGCACCCCTAACTGTGGTATAGGCTACCTATATCACTACCATTGCACACACATATAAACCTATAAGTCACTCCTATGACAGGCCTTACCAATCCTGAAGGCAGAGTGCTTGGTTTTTATGTGAGAGGGTGCCCCTGCATGAGCAGAGCCCCTCTACAGCGTTCGGAGTCCCTCCTCTGATGCTGTTTGTGGTACAGCCTGACCATATACTCTTAAGTGCATTATATCCCCGCGGTACAATGCTAACTTTGGACTGGCTTCACCAAAACATGTCGTGTTTGGTGTCAAACATCTTAGAATACTACCCCCCCGCCAGCCCTGGTGGCGGGGGTAGCATTCCACCCTTCTAGAGGGAGAGACATGTACCCACCGATCTACCCGGTAACTTCTTTACAGAGCCCTGGCATCACAAAATGGATGCCGCTGCCACAGACACGGGTCTGGCCTCCTGCTGCTGACTGAAACTCCGGCAGGGGAGGCCTGGACAATAGGTTTCCTGTCACAGGGAGGTGTAACCACCTCCCCAGACAAGACAATGTGTATTGGGGCTGGGCGGGAGCACTCTCTGGTGCTTTGAAGTCCTGCACTGGGGGCACACTTAGTGTCCCTGTGCATATGCCAGTTCAAACCAGTTGCAGGGGCTACCTGCCCCTGCTCTGGTGTGAAACTGGACAAAGGGAATGGGTGTAACCACCCCTCTTCCCTGACCCTCCCATAGGTGGGTCCCCAGAGTATGTCCCACCCCCTAACTTCGTATAAGTATGGGACCCCAGTCCTTAGGACTTTAGGTTACCCTGGACAAAACTCTGAAGCCGAATCCTGGACCTTCGACGCTCTACTTCAAGATTAGAGGACTGAAGAATCTCCCTTGGGGTCAAGGAGTGGCTCCCCTGCTTGGCAGGCACCTAAGAAGCAATTGTACGGTCTGCATCGCTGAAGCTCCCGCCGGACGCCGAAGTCTTTGCATCACCAGAGGTTGATTTCCAGACTTCGCTGAGGCTGTCCTGAGTCCCCAGTGAAGCTGAGGCCCGTAGCTGTCGTGGGTAACGTGGGACCGTGACCCCTGGACACTGAGAACTTTTGCAAGTGTATCCTCTTCCTGGTCTCCCACGAAGTTGTGCTTTGGGCTCCTAGTAGCCCCCGCCTCCAGCACCGATTTCACTGAAGATCACTGGCCTCCACTCCACGAGTGTCCTGTGAGCCAGCTCCAAGTGCGTCCACTCGAGGCTCCTTCGCGGTTGCTAGTCCGTTGGCTAGTGGGCCCTCCCGAAGGCAACTCTTCTTCTGCTTGGGCTTTCCTGATTGCTCCAGAGGTGCCCTGACTTACCCTTGCTGGGTGAGTCCCCCAGACCTTGCTGGTCTGCATCAACGTCCTTTCTTCAATTCCACATGACTTGCCGTTGCCAAGGCTTGTTGGGTCCAATCCGGCCGCCGACACCGCAGCAATCGACAGACGCCGTGTGCAGCTCGAATCCAGCTCCTAGTTGTCGTCGACGCCTTCTGGACCTCGTGGCTGAAGAGTCAAGATGACTGTCAACCTACCTGAAGCACCCGACATCGGTGGGCATCTGCTCATCGCCTTCCTGGTCACTGGCTAGTGACCCAGACTCTGTCCCCTCTGCTTTCAGGTTCTCCAGATCCTCGATCCATCCTTGGATCCACCCGGACACTTTCGACTTGGCCGCCAGCAACACTTTGCAGCAGATCACCATTGAAAACGACGACGAAACCTGACCCCGAAAGACACCTATGCACCCGGCTCCCCTGGATGAGGTAACTCGAGTACTCCGGTGCTCCCGTGGGTATTGACTCTAGAACGGCCTAGTTCTAAAGGGGTTTGCTCCAAGTCCTCCTCCAAGTGCCCTTTTTCTTTAAAACTCCAACCGCGACATTCCCCATAGAAGTCAGCGGTGGCTCGCGGCTGTGTTCACACACTGCACGCGTCCCCCGTGGCTCCCCTGTGTCACTACCTTGGGTGGTTCCTTGTGGTCCAAGCACTTCTACAGGCTCTAGGCCTTGTGTCTAGCTCAGTCGTGGTTCTTATACCACTTTATTGGTATATGGTTTGGTACGCCCTAGGGCTCAAACGTGTATTTGTGCTATTACTGTTGATATTCGACTTGTAACTTATGTACTTCGAACTCTAGCCTCATAAAGAGACTAGAGGTGTGTGTTTAAGACTAAATACATATATTTTAAATATATACCTGGTGTGGTCCTCTTTCATTTGGTCACTCAAGAGATTATAGACTGGTAAAACAAGCTGCTTTACATTCCTTCAAGACTTAGCCTGAAGGCTGCTCTCCATAGCTACCACTAGGATAGCTTTCAATAAAGGTTGTCTTTAACCTATCTCCAATAAGGGGTTGTTTGGACTGGTGCAAGGTGCCCACTATAATTAGTGGACAGCATATACCAGGCCAACTTCTCACAAGCGCCTTGTGGTACTCCTCCTTCCTAGAGAGACCTATCACGGGGACTGCGAAGTGCCTACAAAATGACTTCAGCTGTTTGGCAGTATAGGTATCTAATCTTCCCTCCTCAAAGGCGAGATCCTCCGAAGCATTGGAGGTTGGCCTTCCCATATTAGCAGTACTCATGGCTGCGATCAACAATTCAATACTAAACAACTAACTAAAAAAAAAATTGGAGAGAGAAAAAAAAATCTGCGCGTGTCTGCGCTTTGGTCTGTACTCACTAGTGGTGTCTACCAGTTATTGTACGTGGATCATAAATGCAAGTTCTGATCCTCACTGCTGACCGCCAATGTTGGAAATGGGGGTCTCTAGTTGGCAATGGCTGGCGCCACTGTCCAAATAGGGACCCTTCTCCCCAAGTCAGGGCAAATGGGCTTCCCCCTTTGATAACCCCTGCTCAACCCTGTGGTAACGTAGCACGAGCAGCTAGGCCTATCTCAGAGGCAGTGTGTGAAGCATTTATGACCATGCACAATAAGGCAGTAACAACACCACAAAAGGACACAACTCAAGTAGGTATAGAAAAAATAGTATCTTTATCTAAGGGTGGTACGAGACTCTCAAAAGCGTTTTAACCAGTAATCAGGCATGTAAATCATTAGGGACTTAAAAAGGCAATACGTGTTCACCAGAACGTGGCACTGACTGAGTTCAAGGCCTGGGTCTACGCGACCCGTTGCGCACCAGGTACCTGCCGTTGGACGGGGACCCAGCACGTAGCTTCTCGAAGAAGCGGAGACGGTGACAGGCAGACTCCCAGCGACCACAGTTCTCGATGGCAGTGGTCCGCAAAGTGCACTCGCAATGATTCGGGCACTCCGGGACAGGCGGGCCCTCAGCGGCAGCAGCACGCGGCTGCGGCGGCCCGGGCTGGTGGTGGCGATGACTCTTGTCGTGCAGCTCTGTGGTGGGCTCGCGGCGGCAGCAGCGCTCTCCTAGCTGCGGCGGCCCACAGGACGATTCACGATGGTGCAAGGTTGACAAACACGTGGGCACTCAGCGGCAGCAGCTCTCTCTTTGCTGCGGTGGCCCACAGGACAAATCCCAATGATGCAAAGTTAGCAAGGGTGCGAGCACTCAGCGGCGGCAGCTCTCTCTTAGCTGTGGCGGCTCACAGGTCAAATCACGAGGATGCAAAGTTAGCAAGGGTGCGAGCACTCAGCGGCGGCAGCTCTCTCTTAGCTACGGCGGCTCACAGGTCAAATCACGATGATGCACAGTTAGCAAGGGTGCGAGCACTATGGGGCAGCCACTCTCTCTTAGCTGCGGTGTCTCACAGGACAAATCACGAGGATGCAAAGTTAGCAAGGGTGCGAGCACACAGCGGCGGCAGCTCTCTCTTAGCTGCGGCGGCTCACAGGTCAAATCACGATGATGCCCACTTAGCCAGGGTGCGAGAACTCAGCGGCAGAAGCCCTCTCTTAGCTGCGGCGGCTCACAGGACAAATCACGGTGATGCCAAGTTAGCAACGGTGCGAGCACTCAGCGGAGGCAGCCCTCTCTTGGCTGCGGCTGCCCACAGGACAAATCTCAGTGATGCAACGTTAGCAACGGCGGCAGCTCCCTCTTAGCTGCGGCGGCTCAAAGGACAATCCACGATGTTGCACAATAAACACAAGTGCGGGCATCCAGCGGCGGCAGCTCTCTTAGCTGCGGCGGCCCACAACGTTGCAGCGAAGGGTCTGAGGATTCAAAATCAGGCGGACACTCAGCGGCGGCAGCTCTCTCTTAGCTGCGGCGGCCCACACAGTTTCAGCGCAGGTTCTGCAGGTTCAAATTTAAGGCGGGCACTCAGCGGCGGCAGCTCTCTCTTAGCTGCGGTGGCCCACACAGTTTCAGCGAAGGTTCTATAGATTCAAATTAAGGCGGGCACTCAGCGGCGGCAGCTCTCTCTTAGCTGCGGCGGCCCACACACAGAGTTCACAAAGGTTACCGGTCCGCGTTCCTCACAGTAGAATTAGAGGTTCCGGATTACTCGACGGAGGCCTCACCTGCAAGTAGAATTCCTAGCGAAGGAATTCGGGCGGCTGATGGGGTGAAGTCTAATGTCCCTGAGACTTCAGCAGGAGGCGCTCTCAATTCAGGCCCTTGGGTAGTTTCTTCAGCAAGCTTGGTGAAAGTTTCAAAAGTCCTTTCCTCTGTCCGCTCGGACAGAGTTTCGTCTTGACATCCAGAAGGAACACACCTGAAACAGGATTCCAGCGCAGCGCTTTATACCTAAAAAGTCTTTGTTCTCTGCAGTCACAAATCACTGCATCCAGTCAGAACCAGTTCGGTGGGGTCGGGGAGCACTTGGATTACGAGGCAACATCCTGCCCTTTGGGAATCTGGGGGTCTGCTATCAGACGCCCAGTGGGAGAGGAGCCATCATTCATTTTGCCAGGCACGGCCCTGCTCGGATCAAAGAGTCACCCCTCCCCATATTCTAAATGCCGATCTCTCTCTCCAGCCAGGTCTGACCCAGCTGGCCCTGCTGCTCCAAAACCAGACGGCCAATACACACGCTAGCAAAAGCCTACAGGAAAGCTTCAGACCAGAAAATACCTCGTTTCTAGTAGAGGCATTTTCGAACACGGGCTACGCTAATAATCCTTACTAAAAGATGCATCTCTATGTTCTGAGCTTACACATATCAAATTCGACGTTCCTATCAGGTTCCTGGGGGCAGGGAGGATTAAGGCATGCAATACTCAGCCTGCACATTCTGGCCTATGAGACCGGGAGGCCTCGCAATAGTAAACAGTGAGATGGAGGGTAACTCGCTATTAGAACATGCTACACAGACATACTTTCAAAGCTGCTTCGGTGGGTAGCGCAAATCAGCGCTGCCGGCCCACCAGCAGTATTTGGTCTATCAGCCCTGGGCACACGCAGTGCACTGATATTAGGGACTGACAGGTAAACCAAACGAGCCAATTATGATTATTCCAATTCATACAGTTAACTTTACACCGGGAGCACTCGCGCTGTGTCACTGATTGGCAGTGGCACAGCGCCCAGAGCATCTAAATCCAGCCAACATAAAAGGTCAGAAGAGAAAAGAGGAAGGGAGACCCGCGCCAATGATGCCAGGTCTAACACACGTCCCCTCCAGCTGAAATGTGGGGAGAACTAACCATTCCCTTGGGAGTTCTCATCACTAAGGCGGAAAAACCTGGACAGACCGTCAGCATTGGCGTGCTCTGTACCAGGGCGGTGTTCCACCGTGAAATCCATACCCTGTAGGGAAATGGACCACCTCAACAACTTGGGATTCTCACCCCTCATATGCATCAACCATCTAAGGGGCCTGTGGTCTGTCTGAACCCGGAAGTGAGTCCCAAACAGATATGGCCTTAGCTTCTTCAGCGCCCAGACCACAGCAAATGCCTCACGCTCAATTGCACTCCACCTCTGTTCCCGGGAAGTAACCTCCTGCTTAGGAAGGCTACCAGTCGGTCTAGTCCCTCCTCATTGATCTGTGACAGAACAGCCCCTATACCATGCTCTGAGGCGTCTGTCTGGACAACGAATTCCTTTGAAAAGTCGGGCGCCTAAAGCACGGGTGCAGTGCACAGGGCAGTCTTCAGGGCGTCAAAAGCGTTCTGACAGGTGTCAGTCCAGTTTACCTTCTTTGGCTGCTTCTTAGAAGTCAGCTCAGTCAAGGGTGCAACAATGTTACCATATCCTTTGACAGACCTCCTGTAGTACCCAGTGAGTCCTAAGAAGGCTCTCACCTGCGTCTGAGTCTTGGGGGGTTCCCACGCCAGGATAGTTTCAATCTTGGGCTGAAGGGGCGCCACCTGGCCGCTCCCTACCTGGTGCCCCAAATACACTACAGAACCCTGCCCATTCTGGCACTTACTGGCTTTGATTGTGAGGCCTGCTTTCCGCAGTGCCATCAATACCTCCCAAAGGTGGCGCAGGTGGTCCTCCCAAGAGGAGCTAAACACCGCAATGTCATCCAGGTCGGCGGCCCTGAAGTCTTCCAGCCCAACCAACACCCTGTTGACCAGCCTCTGAAAGGTGGCAGGGGCATTCTTCATTCCAAAGGGCATCACCCGGAACTGGTAGTGCCCATCGGGTGTGGAGAAGGCTGACCTCTCCTTTGCCCCCTCGGTCAAGGCGATCTGCCAATACCCAGACATCAAATCAAATGTGCTGAGGTATTTGTCAGCCCCTAACCGATCTATGAACTCATCCGCTCTGGGGATGGTGTGCACGTCAGTCTTCGTGACTGAATTGAGGCCCCGATATTCCATGCAGAACCGAAGTTCGGGGGTGGTACCAGGCGCTGCAGATTTTGGTACCAGGACCACTGGGCTGGACCAAGGACTACTAGAGGACTCAATCACCCCAAGGGCAAACATTTTGGTAACCTCATCCTTAATGTAGGCCCTTACCCGGCCAGTCACTCGGAAACCTTGTGCTTAATGGGAGGACTGTCCCCGGTGTCCACATCATGGACACACCAATCAGTGACACTAGGTACCAGGGAGAACAGATCACTGAATTGCCCCACCAGGTGGCGACAATCACCCTGCTGCTCAGAGGTCAGTGTGGTGGAGAGGACCACACCCTCCACTGACCCATCTCGCTCCCCTGCACACAGGAGTTCAGGAAGGGGCTCGCTCTCCTGCCTCCATCGCAACATCTGTGGCCAGAAGCATGCCCACTTCAGACCTCTCAAAGTGGGGCTTCAGGCGGTTAACATGCAGGACCCGCAAGGGGTTCCTGGGAACTTGCAAGTCCACCACGTAGGTAACAGGACTCTTGCGCTCCACCACCTCAAAGGGGCCGGTCCACTTATCCTGGAGCGCACAGGGCTCCACCGGGGCCATGACCTAAACCTTCTGTCCAGGCTGAAACTCGGTCAGAGTGGCATTCTGATCGTGCCAGCGTTTCATCTCTTCCTGGCTGGTTTCCAGGTTTGCCTCAGCAAGTTTCCTGAAACGCCGAGTCTGGTTCCTGAAGGCCAGCATGTAACTAAACACATCCTGGGGAGGTTTCCTGGGCGATTGCTCCCAGCCTTCCTTGACCAGGCTCAGAGGCCCTCTTACCGGGTGACCATAGAGCAGCTCAAAGGGACTGAACCCTAAGGACTTCTGTGGCATCTCACGGCAAGCAAACAACAGGCATGGTAAGAGGACATCCCACTTACGCCTCCTGGGCTCGCCTAGGCCCATAATCATGCCCTTAAGGGTCCGGTTGAATCTCTCAACCAGCCCATTACCCTGGGGGTGGTAAGGAGTGGTGAACTTATACGTTACCCCACACTCCTCCCACAGAGACTTCATGTACTTGGAGATGAAGTTAGTTCCCCTATCGGACACCACCTCTCTGGGGAATCCCACACGGGAGAAAATCCCCATCAGTGGCCGTCCCACCACGGGGGCTGTCACTGACCTGAGCGGGATGGCCTCAGGGTACCGGGTGGCATGGTCCACCAAGACCAGGATGAACCTGTTGCCCATGGCTGTCTTGGGATCCAGAGGCCCCACAATATCAATGCCCACTCTTTCGAATGGGGTGCTCACCACGGGAAAGGGCTGTAGTGGGGCCTTAATCTTCCCCCCACTCTTCCCACTTGCCTGGCAAGTCTCACACGTTCTGCAGTGAGCATCGGAGCTCCTGCGCATCTGGGGCCAATAGAAGTGGGTGACCAGCCTCTCAAAGGTCTTGGTCTGCCCCAAATGTCCGGCCAGTGGCACATCATGAGCCAACCCCAGTAGGAAGGTCCTGAAGCGCTGGGGTACCACCAGCACACGGGCTGACCCAGGCTCAGCAACCTTAGGCTCGCTGTAAAGGAGGTCGTTCTCCCAATAGATCCAATGTGACCCTGTCTGTTCACCTACTGCCTGGGCGGCGGCCTGTCGCCGCACCCCTCAAGAGAAGGGCAGGTTCTCTGCTGCTTGCAAAATTCCTCCCTGGAGGGCCCCCTTCCTGCTGCCAATGGGTCAGCTCCGGTAGGTCCCCCAGTTCGGCCACTTGTTCCCCTGTAGGTTCCAGGGCATCCCCCTCAAGGTCTGCTCCCTCCGGGACCGTGGGAACTGTGGGGGCCGGTTTCTGCACCCCTACCCCTTCTCTTTGAGGCAGGGGACTGGGCCATACTTTCAGGCTCCAGACCCTCCTGAACATCCTCCTGAGCTGTCATGGACCGAGTGGTCACACACGCCCACTGAGGCAACTCCAACATTTCCAAATGAGACTTTCTCTCCACCGTAGCCCACTGGGAGTTCTCCAGATCGTTGCCCAACAGACAGTCTACAGGCATGGTGGCCCTCACAGCCACCTGAAGAGTTCCTGGGATCCCCCCCCACTCGAAGGGAACCTGAGCCACTTCACACTGGCTCTCTGAGTTGTCTGCTGACACTATGGGGCAGAATGCATGGGGGACAACTTGCTCTTTGGACACCAACCGGGAGCTGACAGCAGTCACACTAGCTCCGGTGTCCCTGAGAGCCTGTACCCTATGGCCATTGATGGTCACCCACTGCCGCTACTTCTGAGTGTTGGTCGGCAGTGTGGGGTTAGGGACCTTCTCGAAGTCCCCTAGCGAGACAAGGGTTAACTCTATGGGATCCCATCCACCTTGGACCTCCATTTCCTCCCTCCCAGGGCTACACTGGCAATCTGGCGGGATGGTGCATGTGGTGGTGCACTAGAGGATGCATTGGGGTCCCTCTGGGGACACTGGGGATCATAATACCGGTGGCCCACTTGACCACACTTGAAACAAGTAAGGGGCCCCCTATGAACAGGCCTACCTGTCGGGGACACTAGCTTCTTCTCAGGGGAGGCTGGGACACCACTGTTTGGTTCCCTTGGGAATTACTTTGGGGCCCTCTCTGGAACTCCCTCTGTTTACCCTTGTCCCCCCAACTTTTCTGCTGGGGACCCTGCCCACCTCGGGCAAAGTCTCCCACAAAACCTTTGCGGACCCGGGTGCTCACCCAGCAGTCCGCCTCCTCAGCAAGCTTCCTAGGGTTATTCAGCTTGCTATCAATCAGGTGCTGGCGTAGCTCTGGAAAACAGTTACTGGACAAATGCTCCCCGCAAACAAATCATACAATTGCTCGAAAGTTTCCACTTTGCTACCTTTTACCCAGTGATCCATTGCTCTGCAGAAAAAGACACATATTCAACCCACGTGGTACCCTCTAACTTCTTACAGGTCCTAAACCTCTGCCTGTACATTTCTGGGGTCAAACCATAACGGGTCATCAAAGCTTCTTTCATATGGGCATACACCATCCTGCTCTCCTCAGGCAGGTCTAACAGGGTATCCCTACCATCACTCACAAAGCGCCCCCACAATCCCGCTCCCCAATCCTGCTCAGTGGACCCGGTGGGACACCATTGCTATCTCATATGTGGCAAACCATTGCCCAATATCCTCACTCTTGTGAAAATCCTTAATGACATCCTTAGGAATATAAACTCTACTCTCAGGAGTTACTAACGGTATGCTGCCACCAGAGGGGGAGACCGGGACACTCCTCACCCTAATCTCTATCTCCCTCAACATTCTCTCATGTTCCATTCTCATTTTCTCAAGTTCAAATGACAATCGATTTTTCTCAATGTCTAACTTCTTACTCTCAAGGTCCTTCTGACCTTCCAATTTAGCCATCACCAAACTATGCCTCCTATCTCTCTCCCTGTCCCCCAGCTCTTCTGGGGTCAGGCTCCTTTGGGATACACTAGTACCTGGATTTGAGGGTGTTCTATCTCCCCCCCCTCTACTGCATCATCCGGCTGCCCTCCAGCATTCTCTTCCTCATCCACAGCGGACTCTCTCACTTCCCACCAGTCCTTCAGCGCTGTAGGAGAGTAGGATCTGCTTCACATGGGTACCCCCACTTTTTGCTGATACTTCACTGTTTTTCGACTTTAGTCTGGCTGGGGCCCTGCTAATCAGAACCCCAGCCTAGCTGCTTCCTCTCTAAAATGGTTTCCATGTACCTTAGGTACATCTTTGATTGGAATCTGGGGTGCCCTTATAAGTCCCTAGTATATGGTATACTATGTACCCAGGGCATAGGTACCCCAGAGGCCTACCAGGGGCTGAAGCATGTATTATGCCACCCCTGGAAGGCCAGCCAAAATGACACCACAGGTCTGCTACTGCAGCCTGGGTAAGGGGGTGCATGCACCCCTAACTGTGGTATAGGCTACCTATATCACTACCATTGCACACACATATAAACCTATAAGTCACTCCTATGGCAGGCCTTACCAATGCTGAAGGCAGAGTGCTTGGTTTTTATGTGAGAGGGTGCCCCTGCATGAGCAGAGCCCCTCTACAGCATTCGGAGTCCCTCCTCTGATGCTGTTTGTGGTACAGCCTGACCATATACTCTTAAGTGCATTATATCCCCGCGGTACAATGCTAACTTTGGACTGGCTGCACCAAAACATGTCGTGTTTGGTGTCAAACATCTTGGAATACTACCCCCCCGCCAGTACTGGCGGCGGGGTTAGCATTCCACCCTTCTAGAGGGAGAGACATGTACCCACCGACCTACCCGGTAACTTCTTTACAGAGGCTTGGCATCACAAAATGGATGCCGCTGCCACAGACGCGGGTCTGGCCTCCTGCTGCTGACTGAAACTCCAGCAGGGGAGGCCTGGACAATAGGTTTCCTGTCGCAGGGAGGTGTACCCACCTCCCCAGACAGGACAATGTGTATTGGGGCTGGGCGGGAGCACTCTCTGGTGCTTTGAAGTCCTGCACTGGGGGCACACTTGGTGTCCCTGTGCATATGCCAGTTCAAACCGGTTGCATGGGCTACCTGCCCCTGCTCTGGCGTGAAACTGGACAAAGGGAATGGGTGTAACCACCCCTCTTCCCTGACCCTCCCATAGGTGGGTCCCCAGAGTATGTCCCACCCCCTAACTTCGTATAAGTATGGGACCCCAGTCCTTAGGACTTTAGATTACCATGGATGAAACTCTGAAGCCGAATCCTGGACCTTCGACGCTCTACTTCAAGATTAGAGGACTGAAGAATCTCCCTTGGGGTCAAGGAGTGGCTCCCCTGCTTGGCAGGCACCTAAGAAGCAATTGTCCGGTCTGCATCGCTGAAGCTCCCGCCGGACGCCGAAGTCTTTGCATCACCAGAGGTAGATTTCCAGACATTTTCGAGGCTGCCCTGAGTCCCCAGCAAAGCTGAGGCCCGTAGCTGTCGTGGGTAACGTGGGACTGTGACCCCTGGACAAAAAAACTTTTGCAAGTGCATCCTTTTCCTTGTCTCCCACGAAGTTGTGCTTTGGGCTCCAAGTAGCCCCCGCCTCCAGCACCGATAGCACTGAAGATCATTGGCCTCCACTCCACGAGTGTCCTGTGAGCCAGCTCCAAATGCGTCCACTTGAGGCTCCTTCGCGGTCGCTAGTCCGTTGGCTAGTGGGCCCTCCCGAAGGCAACTTTTCTTCTGCTTGGGCTTTCCTGATTGCTCCAGAGGTGCCCTGATTTACCCTTGCTGGGTGAGTCCCCCAGACCTTGCTGGTCTGCATCAACGTCCTTTCTTCAATTCCACGTGACTTGCCGTTGCCAAGGCTTGTTGGGTCCAATCCGGTCGCCGACACCGCAGCAATCGACAAACGTTGTGCGCAGCTCGAATCCAGCTCCTGATTGTCGTTGACGCCTCCTGGACCTCGTGGCTGAAGAGTCAAGACGACCGTCAACCTACCTGAACCACCCGACATCGGTGGGCATCTGCTCATCACCTTCCTGGTCACTGGCTAGTGACCCAGACTCTGTCCCCTCTGCTTTCAGGTTATCCAGATCCTCGATCCATCCTTTGATCCACCTGGACACTTTCGACTTGGCCGCCAGCAACACTTTGCAGCAGATCACCATTGAAAACGACGACGAAACCCGACCCCGAAAGACACCTATGCACCCGGCTCCCCTGGGTGAGGTAACTCGAGTACTCCGGTGCTCCCATGGGTATTGACTCTAGAATGGCCTAGTTCTAAAGGGGTTTGCTCCAAGTCCTCCTCCAAGTGCCCTTTTTCTTTAAAACTCCAACCGCGACATTCCCCATAGAAGTCAACGGTGGCTCGCGGCTGTGTTCACACACTGCACGCTGTCCCCGTGGGTCCCCTGTGTCACTACCTTGGGTGGTTCCTTGTGGTCCAAGCACTTCTACAGGCTCTAGGCCTTGTGTCTAGCTCAGTCGTGGTTCTTATACCACTTTATTGGTATATGGTTTGGTACGCCCCTAGGGCTCAAACGTGTATTTGTGCTATTACTGTTGATATTCGACTTGTAACTTATGTATTTCGAACTCTAGCCTCATAAAGAGACTAGAGGGGTTTGTTTAAGACTAAATACATATATTTTAAATATATACCTGGTGTGGTCCTCTTTCATTTGGTCACTCAAGAGATTATAGACTGGTAAAACAAGCTGCTTTACATTCCTTCAAGACTTAGCCTGAAGGCTGCTCTCCATAGCTACCACTAGGATAGCTTTCAATAAAGGTTGTCTTTAACCTATCTCCAATAAGGGGTTGTTTGGACTGGTGCACGGTGCCCACTATAATTAGTGGACAGCATATACCAGGCCAACTTCTCACAAGCGCCTTGTGGTACTCCTCCTTCCTAGAGAGACCTATCACGGGGACTGCGAAGTTCCTACAAAATGACTTCAGCTGTTTGGCAGTATAGGTATCTAATCTTCCCTCCTCAAAGGCGAGATCCTCTGAAGCATTGGAGGTTGGCCTTCCCATATTAGCAGTTCTCATGGCTGCGATCAACAATTCAATACTAAACAACCAACTAAAAAAAAAATCGGAGAGAGAAAAAAATCCGCGCGTGTCTGCGCTTTGGTCTGTACTCACTAGTGGTGTCTACCAGTTATTGTACGTGGATCATAAATGCAAGTTCTGATCCTCACCGCTGACCGCCAATGTTGGAAATGGGGGTCTCTAGTTGGCAATGGCTGGCGCCACTGTCCAAATAGGGACCCTTCTCCCCAAATCAGGGCAAGTGGGCTTCCCCCTTTGATAACCCCTGCTCAACCCTGTGGTAACGTAGCACGAGCAGCTAGGCCTATCTCAGAGGCAGTGTGTGAAGCATTTATGACCATGCACAATAAGGCAGTAACGTCAAGCACAAAAGGACACAACTCAAGTAGGTATAGAAAAAATAGTATCTTTATCTAAGGTTTGGTACGAGACTCTTAAAAGCGTTTTAACCAGTAATCAGGCATGTAAATCATTAGGGACTTAAAAAGGCAATACGTGTTCACCAGAACGTGGCACTGACTGAGTTCAAGGCCTGGGTCTACGCGACCCGTTGCGCACCAGGTACCTGCCGTTGGACGGGGACCCAGCACGTAGCTTCTCGAAGAAGCGGAGACGGTGACAGGCAGACTCCCAGCGACCACAGTTCTCAATGGCAGTTGTCCGCAAAGTGCACTCGCAACGATTCGGGCACTCCGGGACAGGCGGGCCCTCAGCGGCAGCAGCACGTGGCTGCGGCTGCCCGGGCTGGTGGTGGCGATGACTCTCGCCGTGCAGCTCCGTGGTGGGCTCGCGGAGGCAGCAGCGCTCTCCCAGCTGCGGCGGCCCACAGGACGATTCACGATGGTGCAAGGTTGACAAAGACGTGGGCACTCAGCGGCAGCAGCTCTCTCTTAGCTGCGGTGGCCAACAGGACAAATCCCAATGATACAAAGTTAGCAAGGGTGCGAGCACTTAGCAGCGGCAGCTCTCTTAGCTGTGGCGGCTCACAGGTCAAATCACGAGGATGCAAAGTTAGCAAGGGTGCGAGCACTCAGCGGCGGCCACTCTCTCTTAGCTGCGGCGGCTCACAGGACAAATCACGAGGATGCAAAGTTAGCAAGGGTGCGAGCACTCAGCGGCGGCAGCTCTCTCTTAGCTGCGGCGGCTCACACGTCAAATCACGATGATGCACAGTTAGCCAGGGTGCGAGCACTCAGCAGCGGCAGCTCTCTCTTAGCTGCGGCGGCTCACAGGACAAATCACGGTGATTGCCAAGTTAGCAACGGTGCAAGCACTCAGCGGCGGCAGCCCTCTCTTGGCTGCGGCGGCCCACAGGACAAATCTCGGTGATGCAACTTTAGCAACGGTGCGAGCACTCAGCGGCGGCAGCTCCCTCTTAGCTGCGGCGGCTCAACGGACAATCCACGATGTTGCACAATTAACACGAGAGCGGGCATCTAGCGGCGGCAGCTCTCTTAGCTGCGGTTGCCCACAAGGTTGCAGCGAAGGGTCTGAGGATTCAAAATCAGGCGGGCACTCAGCGGCGGCAGCTCTCTCTTAGCTGCGGCGGCCCACACAGTTTCAGTGCAGGTTCTGCAGGTTCAAATTTAAGGCGGGCACTCAGCGGCGGCAGCTCTCTCAGCTGCGGCGGCCCACAAAGTTTCAGCGAAGGTTCTAAAGATTCAAATTAAGGCGGGCACTCAGCGGCGGCAGCTCTCTCTTAGCTGCGGCGGCCCACACACAGAGTTCACAAAGGTTACCAGTCCGCGTTCCTCACAGTAGAACTAGAGGTTCCGGATTACTCGACGGAGGCCTCACCTGCAAGTAGAATTCCTAGCGAAGGAATTCGGGCGGCTGATGGGGTGAAGTCTAATGTCCCTGAGACTTCAGCAGGAGGCGCTCTCAATTCAGGCCCTTGGGTAGTTTCTTCAGCAAGCTTGGTGAAAGTTTCAAAGTCCTTTCCTCTGTCCGCTCGGACAGAGTTTCGTCTTGACATCCAGAAAGAACACACTTGAAACAGGATTCAGCGCAGCGCTTTATACCTAAAAGTCTTTGTTCTCTGCAGTCACAAATCACTGCATCCAGTCAGAACCAGTTCGGTGGGGTCGGGGAGCACTTGGTTTACGAGGCGACATCCTGCCCTTTGGGAATCTGGGGGTCTGCTATCAGACGCCCAGTGGGAGATGGAGCCATCATTCACTTTGCCAGGCACGGCCCTGCTCGGATCAAAGAGTCACCCCTCCCCATATTCTAAATGCCGATCTCTCTCTCCAGCCAGGTCTGACCCAGCTGGCCCTTCTGCTCCAAAACCAGACGGCCAATACACACGCTAGCAAAAGCCTACAGGAAAGCTTCAGACCAGAAAATACCTTGTTTCTAGTAGAGGCATTTTCGAACACGGACTACGCTAATAATCCTTACTAAAAGATGCATCTCAATGTTCTGAGCTTACACATATCAAATTCGAAGTTCCTATCAGGTTCCTGGGGGCAGGGAGGATTAAGGCATGCAATACTCAGCCTGCACTTTCTGGCCTATGAGACCGGGAGGCCTCGCAATAGTAAACAGTGAGATGGAGGGTAACTCGCTATTAGAACATGCTACACAGACATACTTTCAAAGCTGCTTCGGTGGGTAGCGCAAATCAGCGCTGCCGGCCCACGAGCAGTATTTGGTCTATCAGCCCTGGGCACACACAGTGCATTGATACTAGTGACTGACAGGTAAACCAAACGAGCCAATTATGATTATTCCAATTCACACAGTTATCTTTACACCGGGAGCATTCGCGCTGTGTCACTGATTGGCAGTGGCACAGCGCCCAGAGCATCTAAATCCAGCCAACATAAAAGGTCAGAAGAGAAAAGAGGAAGGGAGACCTGCGCCAATGATGCCAGGTCTAACACCATGGATCAATAATTGCGGCACAAATGTAATGGTTGGATGACACAATGCCTCTTTTCACCCTTGTATTTTCAGATAAGCAAAGGGTTAAGCTCTCCACCAACTCATGTGCTTCTTTTATTTCCTCCACACCTGCGTACATTGCAGACACCTCCATTAGCTGTTCCTTTAGCATGTGCAACAATGGGATAGCTTGGCCCATGGTACAGTCCTTCTTGATGATTTCACTTGTGAAGACCTTGAAAGGAAGCAGCATTTCTGTCAGGCATTTAACTAGGCCCCATTTGTCCATCTCAATGATCATGCCTTTCACAGTTGCATCCCCTCTTTGCATGACATATTCATTGATTGGTCTGTACTGCTCAAACAGATATTCAAGCATGTAATAAGTTGAGTTCCATCGTGTTGAAACCTCCTAGATGAGTGCTTTAACTGGCATTCTATTATCACATTGAATGATCCTCAGCTGCTTCTGGGATTTAAAAGAGTGGCTGAAATGTGTGCAGATTCTTCTGCACGTTGTCAGCAAGTTGCTGACTTGGTCTTCTTCTTTCAGAAAGTCCTGAACAATGATGTCAATGCAGTGCGCCAAACACAGGACCCAGAAATAGCCATCATTGGCCATGGCCTTAACTATATTACTGCCATTGTCCGTGGCAACACCACCAATGTTAAACCCTCTTGGTCGCAGCCATTCAAAGATCTTAGTGTTAAAGTCTACCAAAATATTTGCAGCAGTATGTGATTCCTCCATGGCGAACATGGCTACTGTTGCATGCTTCTGAGTGCCATAAAAAATGTCAGCGGTGTCAACACCTGCAGTTATCTTTTCTCTAACCCCCACAAAAGAGATCCAGTGTGCAGTGATGCATATGTAATCAGTGGTTTGGCAACTGGTCCACATGTCTGTCATCAGGTGGGTAGTGTGAACAGCACTCTGCTTCAATGCTTGTCCAAGCAACTCCAGCACGTTGTGATGTAGTGCTGGAACCGCAACTCTGGCAAAATCTGACTGGCTGGAAACCTTCCATTACAGGCAGATGGCTGCCACAAATTCAAGAAAACCCACCCCTTCCACAAATAAAAAAGGGAGGAGGTCCAGTGCTATCATTTTAGCCAGCTTCGTGTTGTACAAATATGCTGCTGGGTGGTTGCGTTCGTATTGCCCCTCCGCCCTGAACATGCTGAGAATGGTAACCTGGATTTTTTTCTTTTCTGGTGCCACTGATGCAGGTGACTTCTTGAGACCAGATATTGTTTGGCTCAATGTGCGTTTTTTCGTTGCGGTACTCTCTTGCCTTGCACACCTTGATATCTGGACCTGACTCTTGTGCCATTGCGATGTTGCTGATGATGATGTGGGCGGTCCCACTGCATTGCTGTGGACAGGGCTGCTTTGTGTACCAGAGAAAATGTCTCCCTCTTTTTCACCTTCCACCGTGATCGGATCTTCATCCCCTCCACCAACAACACAGTTTTTTGGCCCCTAAGGTGGGCATCCCACTGGATCAAGTGGTGTTTTCTCAGATGGGTTGTTTGGTCTTTGGTACCATTGTTTACATAAAGCTTACCCCAACTAACACCTACTCCACAAATGGAGCACATGGCAATGTTCACCTTCTTCTGACTAACCGAAAAGAAGTCCAAAACTGGGGAGGTCAACTTTCTGACGCAGCTGGTGCCACTTGCATTGTTGAATGAACTGGTAGGTGGGCATGACGATTGACTCTCTGCAGTACCTACTTCTATTGAGGGGGTTATGGTGGATGTAGGTCACTGCCTGGACTTTGTAAATATTACAGCTGCAGGTGGTGTTGGTGGTATCTGTGTTGGTGGTATACTGGTGGTGGTAAGTGGCAGTGCCTCCTTCTCACTGGCAACTTTGACTTTCTTGGTACTGGTACCTTTCTTTGGGGCCATCTTGAAGTTGTCAGTTAGCATTCAGCGGCACTTGCTTTAGATTTAGAAGTTGAAGAGATGTCTGTGGTCACACGTCACGTCACGTGGTGTTGTGCGCAGGATGCAGGTCTTCTGTCTGGAGTACAATGGTTGATGTTGTCTCCTCCTCTTGTGCACAGAAGCAAAAAGAACATCAGTGAAATGTGGCATTATTGTAGGTCAATAATTACTAGTACAAATAAATATTATAATATATAATTTAGTTTGTTGAAAAATTTAAAATGAAATTAAAAAAGAAATTAAAATAAAGAAATAATTATAAATAAGTAAAAAATAAAAAGTACCCTCAAGCATCTAATTATTAATTTATTAAGCTGCTTATCTCATTGATCAACCATCCATGCAAGCATATGGCAAAGGGGCACACTGGCTGAATGCACAAAATGGCTGCAAAAATCCACAGGGCTAAAAAGGTTTGCAAGTTATAACCACACACATCCAATATAGGCATTTAATTAATTTAACATATGAAAAAAGTGAAATACCACAAAAACATATTTTAATCCAATGCCATCCATGGCCAAAATTATGTTTAAATTAAACAGACACCACAGAAACAGTTGTTTCATGCACCCATGAGTAGCTCTGGGTCTATTGGCTAGAAAACCCATTGGCAGACTAGGCCATATAGTGACTAAAATCAAATTAATATTGCAAATGTATTAAAAGCACGGAGAAAATGTAGTGAACTGTGCTACATTTTTGCTGAATAAAAGAACAAAAAATTGCATGCAAAACAACAACCAGCAAGAAAACATACCCAACACAAAGAAGGCATAAGCACACTGGCTGCCTTAACAAAATGATCACCAGCCACATGGCCAGGCCACCACAAGAAGAAATAAGCCTTCAAAGGTAAGACAATGCAGGCCTATAGCGAAAGCACACAGAGCTGCCTTCACAAAATGGCCGCCAGCCACATGGCCAGGCCACCACAACAAGAAGCAATAAGCCAAGAGGAACAAAGGGAAGACATGCAGGCCTATGGCAAAAAAGCACACTGACTGCCTCCATAAAATAGCCACCAGCCATATGGTCACAACAACAAGCAGGAGGCCTGGAAAACAATGAACCCAAGCAAGCCTATGGGCACAGATTTTACAAAATGGACCCTGGCCACATGGGTAGCCAAGGCAAATGCTGGGGCCTACTATTACAAACACTCACATACTGGCCAGACAAAGGAAGCATGCTAAACCACACATCTCATGGAAAAAAGTGAAATACCACAAAAAAACATATTTTGTATTTTAATCCAATGGCATCCGTGCCCTTATTGATGTTTTAATTCAACAGACACAACAGAAACAGTTGTTGTTTCATGCACCTATGAGTAGCTCTGGGCCTACCGGCTGAGAAAGGCCTATTGGCAGACTACTGGGCTACATAGTGAATTAAATAAATATTGCACATTGTTTTCAAAAGCAAAACATGGAGAAAATATAGTGAACTGTGCAACATGTTTCCTTTATAAAAGAAGAAAAATTGCTTACAAAGAAACAACTAGGCCCCTACTAAAAGTACAGGCCACCCACGACAATAAATTTTAAAAATCGATAAAAAATACAATATAAATCTAAGTGCATGGCCCTAAGTTGGCGGGGGTATGCCCAGACGTGGGTCCCTTGCTCACTTTGCCACTGGATTCAAGCAAGCCTGGCTGATGACGGCTGGAATGCCAGAAACCGGTCCTAGGATGCTTGTTTCCGGTCCAGGGAAGACATGGCTTGGCAGTTCGGGCTGGACTGTTCCCATGAGGCACAGGGTCAGACTGATTTGCATATGGCCATGTCTGAACTGGGGTGGTGGAGTGAGCTAAAGAATGATGATGGATTAAACCCAGATCAGTTGACTGGGGGTGAGTGTTTGATTGGCTCAAACGTTCCGTCCATCATCCCCTTTTGTATCGCTTGTTCGCCCTAAGTTGGCGGGGTATGCCCAGACGTGGGTCCCTTGCTCACTTTGCCACTGGATTCAAGCAAGCCTGGCTGATGACGGCTGGAATGCCAGAAACCGGTCCTAGGATGCTTGTTTCCGGTCCAGGGAAGACATGGCTTGGCAGTTCGGGCTGGACTGTTCCCATGAGGCACAGGGTCAGACTGATTTGCATATGGCCATGTCTGAACTGGGGTGGTGGAGTGAGCTAAAGAATGATGATGGATTAAACCCAGATCAGTTGACTGGGGGTGAGTGTTTGATTGGCTCAAACGTTCCGTCCATCATCCCCTTTTGTATCGCTTTGTTCGCCCTAAGTTGGCGGGGGTATGCCCAGACGTGGGTCCCTTGCTCACTTTGCCACTGGATTCAAGCAAGCCTGGCTGATGACGGCTGGAATGCCAGAAACCGGTCCTAGGATGCTTGTTTCCGGTCCAGGGAAGACATGGCTTGGCAGTTCGGGCTGGACTGTTCCCATGAGGCACAGGGTCAGACTGATTTGCATATGGCCATGTCTGAACTGGGGTGGTGGAGTGAGCTAAAGAATGATGATGGATTAAACCCAGATCAGTTGACTGGGGGTGAGTGTTTGATTGGCTCAAACGTTCCGTCCATCATCCCCTTTTGTATCGCTTTGTTCGCCCTAAGTTGGCGGGGGTATGCCCAGACGTGGGTCCCTTGCTCACTTTGCCACTGGATTCAAGCAAGCCTGGCTGATGACGGCTGGAATGCCAGAAACCGGTCCTAGGATGCTTGTTTCCGGTCCAGGGAAGACATGGCTTGGCAGTTCGGGCTGGACTGTTCCCATGAGGCACAGGGTCAGACTGATTTGCATATGGCCATGTCTGAACTGGGGTGGTGGAGTGAGCTAAAGAATGATGATGGATTAAACCCAGATCAGTTGACTGGGGGTGAGTGTTTGATTGGCTCAAACGTTCCGGTCCATCATCCCCTTTTGTATCGCTTTGTTCGCCCTAAGTTGGCGGGGGTATGCCCAGACGTGGGTCCCTTGCTCACTTTGCCACTGGATTCAAGCAAGCCTGGCTGATGACGGCTGGAATGCCAGAAACCGGTCCTAGGATGCTTGTTTCCGGTCCAGGGAAGACATGGCTTGGCAGTTCGGGCTGGACTGTTCCCATGAGGCACAGGGTCAGACTGATTTGCATATGGCCATGTCTGAACTGGGGTGGTGGAGTGAGCTAAAGAATGATGATGGATTAAACCCAGATCAGTTGACTGGGGGTGAGTGTTTGATTGGCTCAAACGTTCCGTCCATCATCCCCTTTTGTATCGCTTTGTTCGCCCTAAGTTGGCGGGGGTATGCCCAGACGTGGGTCCCTTGCTCACTTTGCCACTGGATTCAAGCAAGCATGGCTGATGACGGCTGGAATGCCAGAAACCGGTCCTAGGATGCTTGTTTCCGGTCCAGGGAAGACATGGCTTGGCAGTTCGGGCTGGACTGTTCCCATGAGGCACAGGGTCAGACTGATTTGCATATGGCCATGTCTGAACTGGGGTGGTGGAGTGAGCTAAAGAATGATGATGGATTAAACCCAGATCAGTTGACTGGGGGTGAGTGTTTGATTGGCTCAAACGTTCCGTCCATCATCCCCTTTTGTATCGCTTTGTTCGCCCTAAGTTGGCGGGGTATGCCCAGACGTGGGTCCCTTGCTCACTTTGCCACTGGATTCAAGCAAGCCTGGCTGATGACGGCTGGAATGCCAGAAACCGGTCCTAGGATGCTTGTTTCCGGTCCAGGGAAGACATGGCTTGGCAGTTCGGGCTGGACTGTTCCCATGAGGCACAGGGTCAGACTGATTTGCATATGGCCATGTCTGAACTGGGGTGGTGGAGTGAGCTAAAGAATGATGATGGATTAAACCCAGATCAGTTGACTGGGGGTGAGTGTTTGATTGGCTCAAACGTTCCGTCCATCATCCCCTTTTGTATCGCTAATAAAACAAATAACACCAGTTTTCCAAGTTACTTGTAAAATCTCAAATTCAAAGTCCTCAAATCCAATGATATATTATGCAGCAGACACAAAGAGTGATCCTTCCAGCTCAAAATCCAAATCAAAAGTGACCAGGAGATGGACAAAACACTAGGAGGAAACTGCTGGACAGAAACAGGAAGATGGAGGCTCTGGGGCACTTCCTTCCTCTTGAAAAAAAAAGTTAAAAAAAGAAAAAAGACTCCTTGCATAAAAAAGTGTAGCCAAATATCAATTTGAGGAGTTTTTTAACTCCAAATTGTCATTTCGAGAAAGATTTGATGCTGCTCGGGGAGTGAACCTTCTCCAGGTTGCAGTCGCGGTAGATCCTGCGTGTTCGGGATCATGTTCTTCACAAAACCCCCGCCTGAAGTCTGCTGGCGCGCTCGAATGACGTGTTGACGACCGCAAACTCTCGCTGGACAATGCGGCCGCCTAACAAATCTTGTGGTGCTCGTGAATGGCTCAGAAAATCTCGTCGGTGACTGCAGGCACTCGGTGACTCGCTCTCACGCACGCGAAAATGCATTTCGGGCACACCAACACAAAAAACCTCTGCTTTGTTGTGGAGTTTTTCGACCAACTCCTTGTTCTACGCAGAACGTGGAGTTGCCAAAACTCTGCAAACTCTGCAAGTGGAGCAGAGATTTATGCCCAGGTTAGAGAAAGAGCGTCCTCCACTCCTGCTTTGGTAGATGCGGGGAGTATGGGCAAGTGAAAGGGAGGTAGAGCGTAGTCTTCTTGATGGTTGGTGGAATTTCAGGTGGTAGTTAATGTAGGCGGGCCCTTCGTTGTGTAGAGCGTTGTGTGTGTGGGTCAGTAGCTTGAATTGGCATCTCTTCTGTATGGGGAGCCAGGTGAGATTCCTGAGGTGGGATGTGATGTGGGTTTGTAGGGGAAGGCCAAGGATGAGTCTGGCTGAGGTGTTCTGTATGTTCAGAAGTCTCTGTAGTAGGTGTGTGGTGATTCCTAAGTAGAGGGCATTGCCACAGTCCATTCGGCTGGTGATGAGGGCCGGTGTCACAGTGTGTCTTGTGTGTAGGGGTAGCCTCTTGAAGATCTTATTTAGCATGTGCAGAGTGAGTAAGCAGGTGGAGGAGACGGTGTTGATCTGTGAATTCATGTTGAACTTTTTGTCAATGATGATTCCGAGGTTTTCTGTGTGGTTGGAGGGAGTGAGTGTGGGTCCTAGGTCTAATGGCCACCAGGAATCATTCTATGTGTTGCTGCTGTTGCCAAAGATCAGTACTTCTATCTTGTCTGTGTTCAGCTGCAGGCAATTGTTCTTCATCCAATCGGCGACGTTTGTCATACATCTGTGGAAGCTGGTTTTGGTGGTGGTGGGGTCATGTGTGAGTGAATAGGATGAGTTGGGTGTCATCTGTGTAGGAAACTATTTTGAGACCTTGGGATCTGAAGATTTTGGCTAGCGGGATCATATATGTGTTGAAGAGGGTGGGGTTGAAGGATGAGCCCTTGAGGACACCGCAGGTGATCTCCTTGGGTTCAGAGGTGAAAGGTGGGAGGTGGATCCTCTGGGTTCAGAGGTGAGGAAGGAGGTGATCCACATGAGCACGTCCACTTGAATGCCGATGTGGTGGAGTCTTTCGATCAGTGTGTGGTGAGGTATGTTGTCAAAGGCTGCTGAGAGGTCAAGGAGGATCAAAGCTGCTGTTTCTCCTTGGACGAGGAGGGTTTGGATGTCATTGGGTGATCAGGCAATTTCGGTGCTGTGATTGCTGCGGAATCAGGATTGGGAGGAGTCAAGTAGCTGGTTCTGCTCCAGGTGTGTCATGAGTTGATTGTTGATGATCTTTTCCAGTACCTTCACTGGAAAAGGCAGCAGGGAGATTGGCCAGTGGTTTTTTAATTCACTGGGGTCTGGGGAAGGTTTTTTAAGTAGTGGTCTGACTTCTGCATGTTTCCAGGCATCAGGAAATGTTGCAGTGGTCATAGAGGTGTTGAGTAGGGTGGTGAGTTCCTGGTCGATCCTTTGGTTTCTGCGATTGATGATGTGATGTGGACATGGGTCTGTGGGGGCTCCTGAGTGTATGGATTTCATGGTGGAGGTGGTGACCTGGGTGGAGAGGATGTTCTAGGTGGTCAGTGTGTGGTTCGTGTCTGTTACAGCGGTGGCATATCTGTCAAGGAAGTCTGTAGGTGTAGGTTGGGGTTTGAAGTTTCTGTATATGCTGGGGATCTTTTCATGGAAGAAATGGGTAAGGTTGTTGCATAGCTGCTGAGAAGGTGTGATGTTGTTTTTGCTAGCAGCAGGGTTGGAGGATTCCTTAATGAAGTTGAAAGTTCCTTGGTGTTGTTGCAGCTGGTTTTGATGCATGCGAAAAGGGCTGTCTTCTTTGCTGCCCTCAGCAGGCAGTAGAATAGGTTAAGGGAGGTCTTGAAGGCTGCCCTGTCAGAGATGACCTGGCTGATGCGCCATCTCCTCTCCAACTGTTTGCTGTCTTGTTTTGCTGTTCTCGGTTCTTGGGTGTACCAGCTGGCCTTTTTAGAGAATTTTCTTTGGATGTTGCTCTTAATTGGGACGATGTTGTCTGTGCAATTGGTGATCCAGTCGTTGATGTTTTTCACTCCCTGTTCGAGGTTGGTGGCGTTAGCAGGGTTGGAGGTGTTGAGGATGTTCACCCAGCTGGTCTCTGAGATTTTGTTCCATCTCTGGTGGGAGCGTGGGTCATCTTGGGGGTAGAGGTCTGGGGTCTATAGATGCTGAAGTGAATGATGGAGTGATCGGTCCATGTGGGTTCTGTGACATGGCTGCATTTAACATGGTTGCTAGAGGTGAAATTTGGGTGCAGCGTATGTAGGGTTGTAGAGGATCTGGGTCAATCCGAGGCTGCTCATACTGTCGAGGAGGTGTGCATTGTTTTTGTCATTGGTGTCGTCGATGTGAAAATTTAGGTCACAGAGGCAGATGCAGTCCTTGCAGTCTAAGGCTAGGGCTGTCTTGTCATTCGTGTGGAGCTTGAAGTTGAGATGTTCCATGGGGGTGGTGGTGTTGTCATTGGTGGTGGTACATTGTATGGTCTCTTTGTGGATGATGGTTGTTCCTCCTCTCTGCTTGTTGGTGTGGTCTTAGTGAGTGGATTTGGGTCTGATGTGGGTTTGAGCCAAGTCTCAGTGAGGAAGACTATGTTGGTGTGAGGGTGGCGATGAGGTCCCAAAATTCACTGGAATGCTTGAATTGTGAGCAATATTCCCTTTAATTTTTTTTTTTGCTGTGTTGGAATGTAGTGTCTCTATGCACACTTTTCTGAGCTGTGTGTGCAACAGAGTTGTACCAGGAATCACTATGTAAGTGAGCGTAGCGTGCTGCCTCTAAAAAGAGTAAAAGGCAACACCTCTCTAATTTTTGGACAAAATAGGAAGAAGGGTGCATGGCTGAAAGTTTTTTTAAATAAGTGCTATGACGCAGTCAGCATTGACAGCATCATATCTCTTTTTTATTTGATGTGGCAGATGAAGGGGGTAACATGGACAGCTAGAGGAGACAGAGGGAGCAAGGAAGAACACAGACAGTGGTTGGGGCAAACAAGAAAATGGTCAGTAGTTGGGGGCAAGCTACAACACAGACATCTAGAAGAGGACAGGAGGGGGCAAGTAACAGAACAGAGTGTGGGAGGGACCAAGTAACAACATAGACAGCAAAAAGAAGGAGGGAGATGGCAAACTGCAACACAGACAAAAGGCAGGAGGGGGCAAGCAACAATACAGACAGCAGGAGGGAGGAGAACTACATGAGGGAGCCAGAAGGAAAAGAAATTCTCTAGTAGAGTGCTTAAACTTAAAGAAAAAAGTAGCACCCAATCACATGAGAAGTGGAAGGACACAAGTAATGCATCAATACTCCAGGGGAGAGACAAACACATGAAGTGGAAGGAAACCTATGGTAGCTGACCAATAAGTTGCAAGCAAATGAGAGTGACAATGAAGCCAACCAATGGTAAATAATAGGTGGCCTCCAAGCCCACTGTATATAAAGCAAAAGATCTTGCAAAACCTAAAAAAGGGTAACATTTTCTGGTACGCATATAAAGCACGCCAAGGCCCTTGGGCCAGGTTTGCACTATAAAAATTGCTGAAAGGAAATTGTTTCTGGGTGTGTTAGCTCAAATAGATCAACCCATGTAAACCAAGACCATAACTCCTAGACTGCACAGGGATGTTGAATGCAAATCCAGCGTTCAGAAAATTAATGGGATCGACAGGAATTGAAAACAGTGGTCATTGAAGCCATAAAGGGCGAACAAGAACACGGGGCAGATATGCAAAGGCATTTTGTGTTCACAAAAGGTCTGATTTGCAACATTGGGCTGTTCGCACCCTTAAATGTTGCCTTTTGGTATGCAATTGGTTGCAAAAACATTGGTCACAATGTGCAACCAGTATTTTGCGATTGGAGCTTCATACATCTGGACCAAGATCTTTAGTAAAATTACTTTTTCAGTGTCATTTTACTGCCATCACTTGTGCCTAGTGCAGTGTTCCTAAACGGTTTAGAACAATGACCCACTTTTTAGTATGGCCAACTTTTGTGGCCACTTAGCTTTAATGAGCATGAGGTGGGCGATTTTTTAATGTAACTAAAGCATAGTGTGTTAGCTCATTGTCATTTACAGAGAGCATATTTCCATTGAAATGATCACTAAATTTACACAGACATACAGTTTTAAACTATATTGCACACAAATGATAATGTGTAGAAACCAGGTTTCAATCAATATTTATTATTTGTGCAACACAGAGTAAAGGTTTTGATTTGTTCCGATCCCATTAACATCTTTAACTGCACCAACACACTCGCCCCCCTCAAGATAGCCACAGGACGACACATCAAGAAAGCAAGCCAGTTCACCCCTGCACTCCAAGAATCCAAGAGCTCCTGCTGACGACTCAAAAAGATGTGGAGGAACAACAGAACCCCAGAAACACGTGCCGCCTACAGACCTGCCACCACAGCACACCACCAACTCATCAAATCCACTAAGAAGAAATTCCTCCAAGACAGAATCCTCACCAATGCCTCAACTCCAAAGAACTCTTCTCCGTCATCAAGGAATTCGCCAAACCCAACGGCAAAACAACAGACATCCCACCCTCCGAAGAACTCCGCAACAGATTGAGCACCTTTTTTCACCTCAAGATTAAGATGATGTATGACAACGTCTACAACCAAGACCTCTGCACTGCTCCAGCTCCTGTCGTGTAGTTCCTAGGACCCCCCAGGACCTGCGCATTTTGGATGACCTAAACTGAGGGCTTGGTGTGCAGACAGACTCTATACACCCCCACAGGATGAGTCAGCCGTTAGACCAGCTAGCTCTACAGTGCCACTACCACCCCAGTGTATTCTAAAGTGGTGTATGTAGTTTCTGGCAACCACTGAACATGACAACCCTGATTCCTCAGGTATCGTGGAAAACAATACAGTATCTTTCGCTCAGTCACTCGCGCTTACTTTTCTCAGAATACACATAGAATGACGATTGGAATGGTTTCAATAATTATTTATTGATCAAGCATCAGTCTAGTATGAAACATATTTGCTGTGACAATCAAAAGACAGGAGCAGACAAATGTAATCACTAGCACCAATATTGTAAATAGCAGGTACATTTCTACCATAGTGCTAATAAGATGAATGAAAGCAGATTATATAAAACAATAGCATTGGCGCACTCCTACGATGCGTAGCCTACCTAAATGTACCTAGCCTAGATATCTAGGTGAAGCATGTGTATGTAAGTGCTAGGATATATCCTAAAGGAGCCAAAAATCCCCCGGGGAAGTGCTAACCCCTCACATGATGGTTCTGAATGAAGGACCCCGTCTCTGCGTCGAGGATGGCACCCCGCAAGGGATGTCAGGTCTCTGCCTGTCAAAGGATCAGCCTGAAGAGTCTCGGTCCAGCCTGGAAGGAATTCTCCTCTCTTTTGTAAGGGGGAGTGAGGGTCTTTTATACTAAAGTGGTCACTCCAGGGTTTCTTCTAGAATCGATATGTTTTGAAAACATTCGCTAATTCTTTGCTAATTCTTTTCTAAACAAACATGATCATGCACAGCTGGCTGTTGGCATTGGATGAAAAAAGTGGTGACCCTTATACAGAATAAATCTGACGTGCCTGGGGACATGTTTATGTATGTCAGGTACAAGGATTAAGATAGGATACCGAGAGCCTGGTGTCGAAGAGACAGAAGTAAGCTACTAGGTAAAAGGTCACCTGTGTATGACCGTTATGTTGTGTGGATGGGACAAAATGTATGCAATTGGTATGTACATGATGGGACTATCCTAAAGGACATGACACTCCCTCCCCCAGCAACACTACCCAACAGACCCTGCTCACTTGGACCCCACTCATGACAGAAGACACCTTAAAGACCATGAAGAGCATCCACTACAGAGCACCCTCAGACCCCTGCCCACTCCAAATCTTCCACAGAGCCGCCACGACCATCGCACCTGACCTACACCAGACGATCAGCTGCTCCCTCAAAACCGTCACATTCCCCATTGACTGGAAACATGCTGAAGTCAACCCCCTCCTGAAGAAACCCTCCGCAGACCCGAGGAACCTCAAGAAATTCAGGCCCATCTCCCTGCTTCCATTCACAGCCAAGGTCATCGAGAAGGCCGTCAACACCCAGCTAGCAAACTTCACCGAAGCCAACAACATCCTGGACATCTCCCAATCTGGATTCCACAGCAACCACAGCACCTACTCGCCCTACTCGCCACCACCGATGACATCCGCTCCTTCCTGGACCAGGGCCAAATGGCAGCCCTCATCCTCCTCGACTTCTCCACTGATTTCGACACCATCTCCCACCGCATACTAGCCACCATACTCTACAATGCTGGCATCTGTGGAAAGGCCCTTGACTCATTTCTCACAGGTAGAACTCAGCAAGTCAGACTCCCGCCCTGCCTCTCGGAACCAACAGAGATCAGATGTGGAGTGCCCCAGGGATCCTCCCCAGCCCCACCCTCTTCAACATCTACATGGCCCCCTTCGCAACCATCGTCAGAAACCATGGGCTCAACATCATCTACTACGCCGACAACACCCAGCTCATCCTCTCCCTCACCAAAGAACCCAACATCACCTGGCACAACTTCCAAGAAGGGACGAAAGCCGACACCACCTGGATAAAGAAGAGCTGCCTGAAACTCAACTCAGAGAAAGCAGAAGTCCTTATCCTTGGCTCCACCCCCTCCACGTGGGACAAAACCTGGTGGCCCCATCCCTGATGGACCACGCACGACACCTCGGCATCATACTTGACTCAACGCTCACGATGACCACCAGTTCAACACTGTATCCTCGGCCTGCTTCAATACCCTTTGCATACTCTGAAAAACATTCAGATGGATCCCACCCGAATCCAGGAAAATGGTCACGCACTCCCTCATCAGTAGCAGACTGGACAACGGCAACGCCCTCTATGCCGGAATCAACAAGAAACTACCTCGCAAACTCCAGACCATCCAGAACGCCGTAGCCAGACTGATCCTAGAAATTCCCCATCACAACCACATCATCCAACACCTCCGCGATCTCCACTGACTCCCCATTGAAAGAAGAATAACCTTCACCCTCCACAACATCGGACCAGCATACCTTAACAACCGCCTCTCTTTCCACGCACCCAAGAGACTCTTAAAATCAGCTGACCTCTCTCTGGCCACCATCCCATGCATCTACAAGACCAGAATGGGAGGAAAGTCATTCTCCTACCTCGCAGCCAAGGCCTGGAACAACCTTCCCCTTCAGCTCCGGGAAGTCCCTATACTGCTCCAGTTCAGGAAGGACCTCAAGACCTGGCTTTTCTGATGACCCCAGGACTCAATGGAGCCGCCACCCCTCCCCCTAGAGCCTTGAGACCCTCACAGGTGAGTAGCTGCGCTTTACCAACCCTGACTGATTGATCTTTGTTTCAATCACACATCAGAATTATATAGTAAAGTGTTTTATTTTTGCTTTATTAACTGCAGAATTTATACAGTTTACTTAGAGGTATTCACATTTTGTTGTTTGCTCTGAAAAAAATGACATCTTTCAGCCTTTCCTATTTTCACACTTCATGTACTCCAGCAAGACTGGCCCATAATTAACTTTACTTTTCTTTCTCCAACTGCAAACTGAGAGGAGTTTGTAAACACCAGTTGTGTTAAAAACACACATAAGCAAAGGAAGACATGGCCTGATTTTTGACCTATGTGTTTGAAGCACAGCAAACACATCAAGATAAAAACAGAATTTAAAGGCATCTTTATTTATAGCTCTGACATACTACCTTAAATCAAAGGTTTGGAAAACATTGGCCCAGCACTAAAATTAAAGGAATGTGTGTAAAATGTAGAAAGCTAGAAACAAAATATAGTCTATGCTGAAAAAGAAAAAAATGTCACTCTCTGTAATGCATATATACTTTAGATTTACAGTGCTCTCCTTACTGGGGTAGGAGGGTCTTCTGTTGACAGGAAGCAAGGTGAATGGGAAAACCCAGTCGCGAATACCCCAGCGGGAAAACCCGGGCAGCTGCGGTATCACTGGATCAGTCTGGAACAATCAGGAAATGGAGGCCATGGTGTCCAGGTGCCTACTCGAGCTAGGTGTCCAGGAGCTTAAACGAGTTTACAAGCTTCATGATGCCTTCACTGATTTCTAAGGTGTTTGGTGGCAAACATCTTGTCTTAATAAATCTTCACTGGTGCCAGTTTTGGATAAGCACTGGTGTGGTCTCTGACTTCACGAGTCTGACACCACTAGACATGTTTCTGACCATATGGGGGAGAGCCAGTTCTTTCAGAGGACAGAGACAAAGCCTGCTCTGGGCGGAGGTGCTTCACACCTCCTCCAGGACAGGATGACCTTCCTGGGTGGGAAGCTTCAAAGGCGACGCCACATTTGAGATCTAACCCAGGGACCTCCAGATAGTGGTGAAAGCCAAGCCCCCTTTCTTGCTCCACTTTTGGTGGGAGGAAAGGCGAGGAAATTAGTTAGATTAGGAGGATGGTCCCCACTTAGCATACACCACCCATAGGGTGGGACAGGCGATGTGAACCCCTCTCCTCAAATTCCACCCTCTTGGGATGGTGGAGAAACAGCCTATCAGGTCTAGAGTAGTGCCCCTTCCACGGGAAGTGGTCACTAGAGGGTATAGACATCCTAAAGGTAGGTAGCTCATTGGCTACTACCTGTCTCCCCTTGCAACACCCCTAAATTAAAGTTTTGGCAGCTCCCTGAGACCTTAACATCAGAATCGATGGAAAAGAGAAGATCAGGACAAAGAATACCTGCTGCACAATACCTGAAGCCCTGCCGCAAAAGAAAAAGACGCCAAACCCTGCCTGCTGTCTCAAAGACTCAACAATCGCTGCCTGCTGTTTTGTCCTGAACCTGGAAGGACTCCAAGAACCTCAGAGTACCTCCAGCCTTCCAAAAATTGCTGAGAAGCTCCCTTGGAGTGCAGATATCGCAGGCACCAAACCTGTGAAGTATAGTTTGTTGAATTTCTTCTCCCCAACATCCTCAATGCAGCACTGAAGGAAGAAAATGTACAACAGCTTCAGAGGGTCAGATCTGTCTCCTCATCAAGTTTGGAGTCACCAGGACCTACCAGAGCTGTGGTGTACCAATGCCTGGGGTATTGCTCCCTCAGCAGCAACACCGAGAAGAAGGGTTCACTCTGAAATCCAATGACTCCAGAAGCAAGCACCGATTGAGGGACATTGATAAATCAAAGACATACTTCCTGAATGGCACAGCTGTCCCAAGATCACCTCTCCAAGTTGCTGCTACAGACCGCGAGGACATTGAGGCGCACAATGCCCGGCTGACCTGTTCTCTCTGCACCCGGCCCCACTGGCCCCGTCACCAACCAACCAGCTGTGCTCCCATGGTCTCCAAGCCCTTGCAAACTCCTTCCTCAAAGGAGCCCTATCAGACTTACCTGTAATTCCTTCTGTGCAGTGTACTTTCAAGTGGCCCCTCTGTCTTTGCGCACCAGCTTCTAAGACCCTCAGCACTCTGCTTCTGGCCTATCCGGGATGCTTCTCCTGATCCAACTTCTCCTGCTGGATTTATGGACCAGGTCCTTACATCAACCTAAAACAAGAAGGTGAACTATGTGAAAGCATTGCTGATTTTATGCATTTTCCTGCTTTTTCCCTATTGTTTTCAATGGAGAGTAATTGCGCACAAAAGTGATATATTTTCCGAACTTCGCAAATTCGTAACTCCAAAAGCACTTACCTTATAACTGTGTTCTACGTCCTAAAAATTACACAACAATTGATATTATTTTTATAAATTTGTCTCTGATTTATTCTTGATTGTGTGTCTCATGTATTGCCTCTGTGATACAACAAATGCTTAGCACTACCCTCTGATAAGCCTAACTGCTCGCCCACACTACCACAAAAAGAGCATTAGAGTTATCAGATTTTACCTCTGTATACCATTTGGAGATTCACAGGATTCTTTGCACAGTGTACTTCACTTTAACACACTATATAGAGAGCAAGCTTTCTACAGTTGGTGGTTCAGCGGTGGGAGAAAAGACTTCGAATTACCTTAAACCACTTTGTCAATAAGTGACCACATGAGTAAATCCCCAAATTGTCTTTAGTTAGTCAATTATTTTCTACATTTCTAAAATAAACTGCTAGGGCCTTGGTTAGTTCTCTGAAACTAACTGATTGGAAATGTCAAAATCTGTACTTTAGTTAGGACAAAGTATTTAGGGGCTTCTATTGGAATTCTCAAGGGCATATTATCAAGCCCATTATCGCCGCTTTAGCGGCAGTTTTCTGCCGCTAAACCGGCGATAATTTTAACGCCGTTCTTGATAATATGCCCCTTAGTGTGTAGTTATTTTTTTACAACTTATTAAAAAGGTCCCAACTTTAGTTAAATAATGCCTGATACAAATAGCTAAGCTCAGAAGCTCGACCTGATCCCTTAAATGGTCCTGAGCCATGCTCACTGTAGGGCCCTCTATAAGGATTATAGTATTACACCAGGCAAAAGTCCCAAGAAGGAATATCTAAGATAACTGATAGCTCAGTTTGAAAGAGATAATAAAGAACTAGTAGCTCATTATGAGGATGAAGAGTCTGCCAATGAGGATGATGCTGAGAATGGACATGAGTCCATCCACACAGACACAGCTGAGGCCCCCGCAGTTGAGGACCTCATGCTAGAAAGATTGACCAGGAGACTGAACTTAGAAGCTCAGCTCCTGGAAATAAAATGGCAAAGGAAAGAGATGGGCCAAGTATCTATCTTTGGCGGCAGCATACAAATAAATAGGGAAAGTAATGGTTCTTATGACTCAAAACTTTTCAAAGAGATTGTCCCTAAATATTCAGAAGGTGATGACATCACCAAATGGTTCACTGCATTTGCGAGAGCCCGTCTAGCAGGAAAAGTAGCTAGAAAATGGGCTTCTCTCTTGGGGGAACTATTCTCCGTAAAATGCAGGGATAGACTCCTGACAAATGATGAGAAAGATGCTGAGTCTTATGACCTCATGAAGGGTAACCTGATTGAGGGCTTTAGACTCACCACTGAGGAGTATAAAATAAGATTCAGGGAGACTCGAAAAACCTAGAGTCATTCCTCAGTGGAATTTGTTGGCTTTTCAGTGAAAACACTAGGTAGTTGGTTAAGAGGTAACAATGTGAATGATTATGAAGGGCTTTACAATTTAATTATGAAGGAGCATCTTTTAAGTAATTGTTACAATGAGAAGGTACATCAGCATCTGGTAGACCTAGGTCCACTTTCTCCTTGACCACTGGGTCAAAACAAGGATGACTAAAACTACCACTGGTGGGGGTAACGAAAAGAAGTAGGCCAAAAAGAACCCTCAAGGGAAAGATGGTGATCAAAAAGACAATAACAAAAATGAGTCTTCTTAAGGCCCTCAAAAACCTGTCCAGGAATGTGGGCCCAGAAACTCTTCACAGCCCAAGGGTGGGTATCAGGGTAAGAACTGGGTTCCCAAAAATGCTTGGTGTTATGACTGTAAGGCACTTGGACACCAAACTGGGGACCCTAGCTGTAAAAACAAAAAGAATGCCTTTATCATTCCTGCAGTAAATGCAATTGTGAGTCTACAGATAGGATCACCGCAGGCGAGGCCGGTACAGGTAAGAGCTGTGGGTTGGGGTGGTGGGGCGGGGCAGTTCAACATACTACGGAACAGGGCAAATAAAATAAATAAATAAATAAAACCACTTACCTTGCACTCCCTGCATCGCCAAGTCAGTGATGCAGTGAGTGCAAGGTAAGTGGTTTTATTTATTTATTTATTTTATTTTCCCTATCCCTTCATATGTTGACTTCCCTCTGTCCAGCCCCGCCCCACTGCTCTTACCTGTACCGGCTGTGCCTGGATCACAGGTGAGCCCTGATCATGTCAAGGTGCTCACTGAGGCAACTCTAGTCTCAGACAGAGGGGTGGATATAGCTACCCTGGCTGTCTGGCCCATTAACCTGGAGAGATACAGACAAGAGACAAATATCAATGGAATTAGGATGGAAGCCCTGAGGGAAACTGGTGCCAGCATCACTGTGGTGACTGGGACACTGGTGTCCCCAAAACAATATCTCCTTGGACAGACCTATACAATGCTCAGCACTGATAAACAGACTAAGGAATTTCCAATGGCCTTGGTGACCTTAGATTGGGGAGGGGTTAGTGGCTTCAAAAGGGTAGTGGTGTCTTCTGCTATCCCTGTACAGCATCTGCTTGGAAATGATTTGGAGTAATCAGCATGGGCTGAGGTAGAGAGGAAAACCCATGCAGCAATGCTGTGATTACCTGAATGGGTTTGTGTAAAAGACAGAGCACAAAGGAAAACCCAGGGTGAAAAAGAAGTGTTGGAGCCTGAAATTATGGACCAAATTTTCAAGAGAAAGGGCAGGAAGTCTGGGAAACCATCTTCAAAGCATACATCAGGGAGAAGGCTTGGCAGCCCCAGAGGGAACTGTGCCGCAGGGACTTGGGCCTTACAAGACATAGCTCCAGGGGTGCCTTCTAGGGAAGATCTGTGCCAGGAGCAGAGAACCTGTCCCATTCTTGAAAGCCTGAGGCAGCATGCTGCTGAACAGGAAAATGGAAGTGTCAGTGGTTCCCACAGGACCGAGTTGGAGGAGGGACTCATAAACACTGAGGCCAGAGACCCCAAACCTCATGCCACTAGGAGAGGGGTAGTGCTTCCACAGTTTAGAGAGTTTCTCTTAACATTGGCCCATGACATTCCCCTAGCTGGGCATCTTGGCTCAACAAACACCTGGAGTAGGTTAGTAAACATTTCTACTTACCAGGAATGTCGCAGAAGGTGAAGGAGATTTACAACTCCTGTGTCACCTGTCAGACCTGTGGCAAGGCAGGTAGCCACCTGAAGGTCCCCTGAATTCCACTTCCAGTGGTTGGGGTCCCCTTTGAAAGGGTAGGGATTGACATTGTTGGTCCCCTTGACCCTCCAAGCATCAGGGAATAAATGTATTCTGGTGGTAGTGGATCATGCCACCAGGTACCCTGAGGCAATTCTCCTAAGGACTTCCACTGCACCAGCAATGGCCAAGGCCCTCCTTACTTGGTATCTTTACCACAGTTGACTGTCCTAAGGAAGCAGTATCAGACAGAGGTACAAACTTTATGTTTGCATACTTGAAACACATGTGGGCTGAATGTAGGGTGACCTATAGATTCACTACACCGTACCATCCGCAGACAAATGGGCTAGTTGAAAGGTTTAACAAGGCACTAAAAGGCATGATTGGTGGACTATGTGAAAAACTCAGAAGGAAATAGGATGTTTTACTACCTTACCTGCTATTTGCTGGTGTGCATACAAAATATCGAGTTGGAATTATCGAAGTACAGGAATTTCGAGTCCTAAATATCGTCATTGGGAAATATCGACAGCAAGAATATCATGGTCAAGAATATTGAATTTAAGGTAAGAAATATCATTTTCAAAAATATAGAAGTCAATAATATCGTTTGCAAAAATATAGTTGTTTAAAATATCGCGTTTTAATTAGTGTTATGTATTTTAGTATATATTTTAAATGTATGTGATGTATTTTTTTGTATAAGTTTTGTTTATGTTTTTTAATATATATGTTACATTTTTAGGGGCCGATTCCGATCTCGGCCGGTAGGGCACCGAATCGGATTCGGCTTAACCGGATCCGATTTGGAGGCCTAGTTTCCGACCGATTTGTACGGTCGTCCGCGCGAGCAAGTACAATGCGAGCGAACGCGAAATCGCCGACCGACTCGTTCCCGGGTCCGAACTGCTCCGACCGACTCGTACGGACACGACTCGCACCATGCAATGGAGACGTTACCCGACCGAGCAAGTACGATGCGCGCTTCGAACAGCCTGACCGACTTGTAGCGTCCGGCTCCAAAGAGCTGTCGGAGCCGGATTTCGGGGGTCCGTGTCGGACCCCCCTGCACGCGTAGCCGCACGAGTTGCACACCAAGGGTCCCCCCTAAACATGCATGTACGGTGCGAGTCGCACCGACGCTTTCCCACTGTAGGGGGCCCCCCTGTTCGCGACATACCCATTCAGTCAATGGGAGCCCGTGTACGCGTTGTACGAATGGCTCCCATTGACTTCAATGGGAGTCCGACCGAATCGAGTCGGGCAGCATACGGCCGCATCGTACTCGCTCGGTTGGACTGCGGGAGTCCGGCTCGGTCGGAAATCTCTCCGGATCCGGCTCGGTCGGAGAGATTTCCAGCCCGAATCGGAATCGGCCCCATAGTAGTTATCAATTTTATTTTAATAACATTTTGCTTTTTTTAGTTCTGTAGCGGGTTGTGGGTTTATAGGGGAATAGGGTGGAAGGTAATTTAATTATGATAAATGAATGATAGTTTTTATTTATTAATATTTATTTAATTGATTTTTCATAGTGGTAATTGTGGGAAGTAATTTATTTTTAATTAATTATTAATTTGTTGTTAATTAACATTACTTAATTATTTGAAACTTAATATGGAAACAGTGTAATTAATTTTAGGTGCGGGTTGTGGGGTATATAGGGGTATAGGGAGGGAAGTAATTTATTTTTGATTAATTAATAATTAGTTGTTAATTAATAATATTTCAATAATTGAAAATTAAATATGAGAATTGTGTAATTAATTTTAGATGTGGGTTGTGGGGTTTTTAGGGGTAAAGGATGGGAAGTTAATTATTTTTTATGTGTTTTATTTGTTTTTTAAATAATAATATTTATTTAATTGATAATTAATTATGTTAATTATAAAAATACATTTTATTTTTAATTTAGATGTGGGCTGTGAATTGTGTGGTGTTATAGGGTAGGATCTAAATAAGATAAATGTATGTAATAATGTTTTTGTTTATAAATAATTTGTAACTAAAAATATTTCTTTGTTTGAAAAATATTTTTATATTTTATTTAATAAAATATTTGTATGTATTTGTGATATGTATTTAACATTATAGTATGTTTTTATTTTTTTCAATTTTTAATATTATATTTATTTGTATTTAATGTTTTTACATATTTATATATTTTTTTAATTTATTTTGTTTTTCAAATATTTTTTGTTGTTGATATTTTGTTTGCTTCTAATTTTGAATTGACTGTAGTGGGAATAGTAACTTTTATCCCTATGCAATCCAACACTTTCCCTACTGTTATACTCACTGGAGTGGGAATAGTATTTTTCACCCCTCCGCTATCCAACACTTTCCTTGCTGTTGCATTCATTGGAGTGGGAATAGTAATTTTTACCCCTCCGCTATCCAACACTTTCCCTACTGTTGCACTGACTGGAGTGGGAATAGTAATTTTTACCCCTCCGCTATCCAACACTTTCCCTACTGTTGCACTGACTGGAGTGGGAATAGTAATTTTTTCCCCTCCGCTATCCAACCCTTTCCCTACTGTTGCACTCATTGGAGTGGGAGTACTAATTTTTACCCCTCCGCTATCCAACACATTCGCTACTGTTGCACTGACAGGAGTGGGAATAGTAATCGTTACCCCTCCGCTATCCAACACTTTTCTTACTGTTACACTCATTAGAGTGGGAATATTATTTTTTTCTCCTCCACTATCCAACCCTTTCCCTACTGTTGCACTGACTGGAGTGGGGATAGTAGTTTTTACCCCTCCGCTATCCAACACTTTCCCTACTGTTGTACTGACTGGAGTAGGAATATACATTTTTACCTCTCTGCTATCCAACACTTTCCCTACTGTTGCACTCATTGGAGTGGGAATATTAAGTTTTTACCCCTCCGCTATCCAACACTTTCCCTACAGTTGTACCGACTGGAATAGGAATATAAATTTTTATCTCTCCGCTATCCAACACTTTCCCTACTGTTGCACTCATTGGAGTGGGAATATTAAGTTTTTACCCCTCCCCTATCCAACACTTTCCCTACTGTTGTACTCACTGGAGTAGGAATAAACATTTTTATCTCTCCGCTATCCAACACTTTCCCTACTTTTGCACTGACTGGAGTGGGAATAGTAATTTTTTCCCCTCCGCTAGCCAACCCTTTCCCTACTGTTTCACTCATTGGAGTGGGAATACTAATTTTTATCCCTCCGCTATCCAACACATTCGCTACTGTTGCACTGACTGGAGTGGGAATAGTAATCTTTTAATTCGAAATTAGATCAGACCTATCGCGGGCGACTCTAGACAGACAATGGGATTTGGGCAAGCGTATGGATGATTTTTAAAAAATGGGGGCAACTGTACAACTCAAATTTCCTGCATCCCTAAGAGTAATGCACAATAATAAAATGCATATGACAAGAAGTACAAGGGATGCAGATGAGATGTTAGGAAACATTAAGGGAGGTGGGGGGCAGTTGAGGGGTAAGGAAATGTAGAAAGGATATACTCGGGTATTCGCTACATACATATACAGATATATAGTTTTTATTGGTGGTGGGTGCTAGCGGTGCAAAAGAAAAATTTGGACTAACATCAGGTCCAAGAAGAAGAAGCAGGGGAGGGTTCTCCAGGGAAGGGTGGAAGGAAGGAAGAATGAAGTGGTGCACGGGGTGAGGAGCATATGGGAAAAAATGATAAAAAATTCCTCAAATACCTCAGAAAAATTTAGCAAATTCAGGATAATAAGGACATGTCCATTCAGATCTTAACTTGGAATGTGAATGGGTTACGTGTGAAGGGACATAGGGATAGGATACTGCAATACCTTAGAGACTCTCCTGCTCAAATTTTGATTCTACAGGAGACGCATTTGGTAAAAAAGGAATGTGTTGATCTCTTTGGAAAACAAAGATGGGTACAACAAGTATTATGCACTGATCAGAGCGGGAACATAAGAGGGGTCGCAATAATAGTGAAAAAACAAGCAAAAATATGGGTGTCACAGACGAGGGTGGATAAAGGGGGTAGGTGAATTATAGCAGATGTTAAAATAGTGGATAGGTCATTAACATTAGTAGGGTACTATGGCCCAAATCACGACGACTGCGAACCACTTAAAAATTTGTTTGTAAATCTCTTAGAATTTTCCGGTCCGATAATCATGGCAGGAGATTTTAATGTAGTATTGGATCTAAAATTAGACAAATCAAACAAAACCAGAGCTGTACCGACGCCTAATTCACGAGCCCTCTTAAAAGCTATGATGAGTCAGCATACTTTTTGTGACCTTTGGAGAGAGAGAGTAGGAAACCTACACGGTACCTCATTTCATAATAAGAAATATGGGAACAGATCAAGAATAGATTATTTCTTAGTAGACTGGAGCCTCAGAGAAGATATCTTAGATATTGGATACAAGGTGGCCCATTTATCAGATCACTCTGCAGTTATATTAACACTTAAAAACAGCATTAGGTACACAGAAAGAAAGTGGACGTTAGACCGTACTATACTGGCAGACAGAGAAGTAATGGATAATCTAAAGGAAGAGGTTAGGGAATTTATTAAGATCAATAGTGGTTCAGCTTCAAATGGGACTGTTTGGGATACCCTAAAAGCATTTATTAGAGGCAAGATCACTAGTGCAGTTTGCTATAGAAACAAATGCTATAGGAGTGAAGTCTCTCGGCTAGAGGATGAAATGGAGTGAATAGAAATTGAGATAAAAAGATCTGGAACAGAGGGTACCAAGGCTGAGTTAGAAAGGAAGCAGCTCCTGTTGAAGAACCAAATGTCAGAAATCCTCCAAGCTAGGGTTAGAAAGAGGTGGGATGCTAGCAAGCTAGCACATTTTGAGTATGGAGAGGGGGCAGGAAAACTCCTAGCCTGGAAGGTTAAGACGGATCAGAATAGGAATCGGATTAAGGAGATTAAGGAGGATCAGTCCGGGAATATTCTGAATAATGAGACTGAGATTGAAGAGGCCTTTAAGGAATTCTTCCGGACCCTATATATGGAGGAGGAGAAGACGGCAGATGCAGAGATTGAGGGTTGGTTAGCTGATTCTATTCAACCCATAGATACTAATCAGCTAAAAATCTTAAACCAGGGGATCACCCAAGAAGAAGTGGCTATGGCCATTCAGTCTAGTAAGGGGGTAAAGCCGCTGGGCCAGATGGTATCCCAATAGAGCTATATAAAATCCTTGTGGAGGTGTTATCTCCTCTTTTGACATAAGTTATGGGTGAGATATTAGATCAAGGTATGCAGATACCAAAATCCTGGAATGAGGCCACTGTTACCCTTATTTTGAAATCGGGTAAATATCCGGCTATATGTGAGTCATATAGACTGATATCTCTCCTGAATTCAGATTATAACATTTTCACAACAATTTTGGCTAGTAGGCTAACTAAGATTGCGGGCCAAGTGATACATAAAGATCAGAGAGGCTTTGTGAAAGGGAGGTATCTACATGAGCTTACCTATGAGCTAATTGGGGCCATTTATTTTGCAACAGCTTTTGATACCCCACTTGCAATAACAACATTAGACGCCTCTAAAGCATTTGACAAGGTGAGGTGGTCTTACCTATTTTCAGTTTTGAAAAGATATAATCTAGGAGACAAATTCTGTAGAGCCATATAGCTAATATATCAGGAACCTGTAGCAAGGGTCTTGGTGAATGGGAAGCTATCTTCACCTTTTAAAATACTCAGGGGTACAAGACAGGGCTGCCCTCTTTCCCCCCTCCTGTTTAACTTTTATATGGAACCCTTTGCTTATAGACTCAGAACCACAACCGACATTCCCCCCTTTCACCAGGGAGAATGGGTCAAGAAGGTCGCGTTATATGCAGACGATCTCATGGTCTATTCTTCCGATCTGGGCGCAGCTCTACCGACTATCCTACGCATAGCATTAGAATTCGGGGAGGTGTCGGGGTACTCATTTAACGAACATAAAACAGAGGTTATGGTATGGAATCAGAGAAGAAATAGTCAGCTGATCAAGAAGGAAATGTGATATCTTGGTTTAAAGATAGTACAAGATATAAATGCAATCGCAGAAATTAATCTGAGGAGAGTGTTTAAAGAGATTGTTCAACTAATGAAGGGTTGGACACACCTTCCGTTAACGATTCTGGGGAGAGTGAACCTGGTCAAGATGACTATATTGCCAAAGATCACCTTCATATTTAACTCCATACCACTGTATTTTCATAAAGGCACCATACATAAAATACAGCAGACAATAAATACGTTTATTTGGGCATACAAGGGGATCAGGATCTCCTGGAAAAAGCTGCGGAGGAAGAAGGAGAAGGGAGGACTAACCCTCCCAGATATACAATACTATGCATGGGCCTTCCAATTGACAAGCGCTAGAATGCTCGCAAAGACACCAGATGGATCCATAATAGGCTTAGGGGCCGATTCCGATCTCGGTCGGAGGCGCACCCAATACCATTCGGTCGGGAAAAAAGCCATGCGAATGCCTGTTTCCCGACCGATCCGTACATTATTCCGAACGAGTAAGTACGATGCGCAAAACAGCATAGAATCCGGCCGAGTCGTACTCACCCAATCCAGGTCCTGTTCTCCGACCGAGGCGAAACCGGAAACGCAGAATCGAGTCGCACGGAAGGGAAAATGCAGCCCCGTCCGGCCGAACAAGTACGATGCGCTTTCCGTACGCGCCGAACCCGTCGCTACGTCCGGCACGTCAAAGCTTCCGGGAGAGGCGCACATAAGCTCCGATTCGCGCCACAACACGATCCACGGCTACGAGGCGAACACGCCAGCGACGAGGACGACGCGAAGCAACGAGAAAGACGAACGAGACGAACCAACCATGAATCCCTTCGTCCCGATCCTACCAATATTCTACATTTACTACCGGAACAGGCACGGATGCGTACGGCGCAGAAGGTAAGTCAGACACCAACCACAAAAACATACAACACGTACACGACACATCACACACACACAGAGGGATGCAGAATTTACTTGCAACAGCAGCACCATAGGGGCGGGATGCCCATCACCAATGCCACATATGCACACAGGGGCCTGGATGCCTACCACAACTACCACCCTTACCCAGGGGGGGCTGGATGCCTACCACTACTACCACCCTTAGCCAGGGGGGTGCCAGATGCCTACCACTACTACCACCCTAAGCCAGGGGGGCTAGATGCCTACCACTAATACCACCCTTACCCAGGGGGGGCTGGATGCCTACCACTACTACCACCCTTAGCCAGGGGGGTGCCAGATGCCCACCACTACTACCACCTTTACCCAGGGGGGGCTTGATGCCTACCACTACTATCACCCTAAGCCAGGGGGGCTGGATGCCTACCACTACTACCACCCTTAGCCATGGGGGTGCCAGATGCCCACCACTACTACCACCCTTACCCAGGGGGGCTGGATGCCTACCACTACTACCACCCTTAGCCAGGGGGTGCCAGATGCCCACCACCACTACCACCCTTACCCAGGGGGCTGGATGCCTACCACTAATATCACCCTAAGCCAGGGGGGCTGGATGCCTACCACTACTACCACCCTTAGCCATGGGGGTGACATATGCCCACCACTACTACCACCCTTACCCAGGGGGGCTGGATGCCTACCACTACTACCACCCTTAGCCAGGGGGTGCCAGATGCCCACCACCACTACCACCCTTACCCAGGGGGGCTGGATGCCTACCACTACTATCACCCTAAGCCAGGGGGCTGGATGCCTACCACTACTACCACCCTTAGCCATGGGGGTGCCAGATGCCCACCACTACTACCACCCTTACCCAGGGGGGCTGGATGCCTACCACTACTACCACCCTTAGCCAGGGGGTGCCAGATGCCCACCACCACTACCACCCTTACCCAAGGGGGCTGGATGCCTACCACTACTATCACCCTAAGCCAGGGGGCAGGATGCCTACCACTACTACCACCCTTAGCCATGGGGGTACCAGATGCCCACCACTACTACCACCCTTACCCAGGGGGCTGGATGCCTACCACTACTACCACCCTTAGCCAGGGGGTGCCAGATGCCTACCACTACTACCACCCTTACCCAGGGGGGCTGGATGCCTACCACTACTACCACCCTTAGCCAGGGGGGTGCCAGATGCCTACCACTACTACCACCCTAAGCCAGGGGGGCTGGATGCCTACCACCCTTACCCAGGGGGGGCTGGATGCCTACCACCAACACCTCCCCCACTCATAGGATGGACAATGCATGACACAACCAGCACACCACAACCTAGGGAATGCAAGAAAAAGACATCCCCCCAACACCATGACAAGCGTGTGTAGACTGTGTCAAATGCCTACAACACTGAACATGACTTTGAACATACAATGTGACCCCCTATCACATGTGCCACACATATATGTGTGTGGCCCCCACAATGCAAGCAGGCCATGACCATTGTGGCAATGAGGTCCAAACCCCCATCATCACAGTGACCAAAAGGTAAGTGTGGGTCCATAGCTGAAGCACATTTTGAACATTGTGGCAATGGGGTCCAAACCCCCATCATCACAGTGACCAAAATGTAAGTGTGGGGTCCATAGCTGAAGCACATTTTGAACATTGTGGCAATGGTGTCCAAACCCCCATCATCACAGTGACCAAAAGGTAAGTGTGGGGTCCATACCTGAGGCACATTTTGAACATTGTGGCAATGGGGTCCAAACCCCCATCATCACAGTGACCAAAAGGTAAGTGTGGGGTCCATAGCTGAAGCACATTTTGAACATTGTGGCAATGGGGTCCAAACCCCCATCATCACAGTGACCAAAATGTAAGTGTCGACAAAGAAAAAGCTGCAACTGCCAAACTGCATGGATGATTCCTGGTCACAGAACATAAAACACATCAGTGGCAAAGTAGTGCATGTGTCCCATTGCAACATAGATTGGGGGAGGCAAATACTGCAGTGCAAATAAGACATACCTTTGGCCATGTGCAGACAAACAACACCCATGGGGGCTGACACAGTCAACATTCATCAATGACACAATGACAGAAGTGACCATCAGAATGCAGACCCACATATTTGCACCAATGGGCACACAAATGCAGATACCCTGTGGAGACTGTAGATGTGAGGTGAACAGATACCATACCATGGCAGCAATGGGACACACAAACCATGATCATTGTGCTGACTGATGACCTAGGAGTCCCAGGGACAGCAGGGGAAACCCACCAAACAACATACAGCCAATGGCACACCTAAGATATGCCAATGCAGTGGTGCAGATGCACAAACACAAACAGGCAGACCCACACTGCACATCAAACACAACAGGTGAGGGGGGGTGCCAGTGTCCCCAGGCAACCACACAACACATGAGGAGGCCTGAATACCAATTATACAGATGTGCATACAGTGCCACACAAAGGTAACTCATGGATCCAAATCCCCTATGTGGGCAATCAGGCATTGTCAGATGAGAGGGAGCACAAATCACACATGTCACACAGGCACGTAGGAACAGCAACTGACACAGCAAGACACAAACACACCACAGCACTACCCCCAGGGCCCCCACAATGTGGTGACCCTGGGCTGCATTACAATCCCACTGTGATGACAAAGCTAAATGTCGTTCACACTGTGAACCACAGTCATGTGTCCTGAGCAACAAACTACCATCACACCTACACAAGCACAAATCAATCAGCACGGCCAGTAAGCCAAGGCCAACATGGAGGCAGGGGTCTAGCCGGGCAACAACTCTCATCTGCACACACTCAACACCACACACCTCGACCTCCAACAATATGCAGCAGTGAAGCACACATGCACTGGTGACATTGCACATGCACCCATGACAATCCCAGGGAGGTGGGTAGGAACCAAGGTGCAGAAACACATCACACATGGCCACTCAACAAGACTCCTGAATGTCTGACACACTGCACACTACGCTGTACATGGACATGACGGCAATACCACACCAACCAATGGGATCCCAGCCACAGTCACACACCAATGAAGAAGCCAAGGACACCCACAAAGAACACACATAGACAACTACCAACATTGCAGCCCGGGCCCTGAGGAGTGCCAGCAGTCACACACACAACGTATCACAATCACTGAAAGATAACACAAACTGGAAATCACATGACAGGTGTAAACAACAAGTGCCAAGGGGAATCCTGACTGTGACCCATCTGCGTCTGCACACAAACTCAGCCCTGACAGCAAACACACCTATGGGTGACACCCTGATGACCAGTAATGTGCCTTGCACCCACATCACAGAGAATCCAGGGAGAAGACTTGGGGGGTACATAGGTCAACTCAGCAAGCATCACAAACAGGTACAACACTAGGGATCCCAGCATGCACAGCTAAACGGAAGTGAACACACAGACATGCTCATATAACACACACCTTGGGCGCAGGCAATGTCACAGGAGTACACACTGCCATGAGGGGACTCCACTCCTGTGTGAGGAAAGCTGTGCCATATGTTGCCACAGTAGGGCTCCATCATGTCAGCTGAGCACTTGGTCACACACTCAACAATTAGCACCAAATGAATGCTCCCGTCACATCAGCCTGGTCATGGGAGTGCCAACGAAATCATCAGCACTGATCCAACACACTTGTATAGCAATGTTGCACTGACAACACAGATGAGTCCTTCCCCATTGATGCCCAAACCTGCATGTCCAGTGGAGATGGCCACACGGTCAGGCTAGTAAACGAATTGAACAATGGCAGGCACAACAGATGTGCAGGGGTGGAAGCCACAGATGTGAAATTGCTAATGTAAGTAGGAAATCCCATTGCCAAATATTGAACACATGACACCCTCAGATGCTGCTAAGGATGACATGGATACACCACAGGATAGTAACACTTCATTATCATGAGACCAAATATCACCATCACTGCAGCAAGGGCACGGTTAGCATCATCAACATCATGTACATCAGAATCAAAACCACTAGAGAACAGAAAGTTGCTTTATTCAGCATTTGGGTGAGAGAAGAGAAAGAAAATATATAACAAAGGCCAATGGCCAGTCCATCAAGTAAGTCAATACAGGGTGACAGTGGCAGATGTCACCCTACGCATGCCTGCACTGCACAAAACCAGGGACAATCCACTAGGAGGGGCAACCGGGGGGGCAGGCCAGGCACCGCAGGGACAGGATCAGGGCTCACCAGGAGGAGGCAGGGAAGGGGTGGTGGGTGCTGGAGAGCCACTGACAACTGCAGTGGAGGTGTCTGACATGGTGTGTGCCGGCACAACTGGGGGGCATGACTCAGATGTTGTGGGTGCCAGCACGACTGCAGTGGACCCTGCAGATGGAGTGGACAGGTCCGCCACTGCAGTGCCCAAGTCAGATAGGGTGGTAGTGGACTCCACTGCAGTGCCTACCACCAGGGAAGGAGAATGGGGAACAGGCAAGGTGGGCTGGACAGAGGGGGAGGACACCCTCACCACATCAGTGGCACAGACAAGCGCAGCGGGGGGTGTGGTGCCGGGAGAGCAAGTGGCAGGGGGAGAAGGCCGGATCCTCTTGGGGATGGTATATCTGTAGGTTGGGGAACCTGGGGCAGGGTGTGGTGGGGGCACCTGTGGAGTGGGGGCCTGAGGGATGGAGGAAGGAGACCTGGTGCCTGAGCTGCAGGGTGGCGGCGGGGTCCTGCTCTTACGACTCCGGGGGGACTTGCGGGTGGGGGCCTCAGTCTGTCTGCACCTGGGGGAGGGTGTCCGGGGGCGAGGGGCACTCTGCTCCGTGTGGGTGGGCTTCCTCTTCCCCCTGAATGCTGTATCAGCTGGATCGGAGGGGAAGAGGCCGAGGTCACTGAGGAAGAGCCGCTGGGTCTTTGGGGTTGCAGGTGAGGCAAGGGAGGGTGCTTTGGAGGGAGAGGCAACTGAGGACTGCGCAGTGCTCGTGGATGCGTGTGTGTGTTCCAGGGCCCCATCCCCTGTGAGTCTGGTTTCAGTCCCCTGACTGTGCGTGCGTGTGCGTTTTGTTTGTGGCGTGTGTGTCTGTGTGCTGGATGTGTGTGTGCTGGTGTGTGCCTGTGCCGGTGTGTGTGTGCTTGGGACGGGTAAGGTGCTGGGGAGTGTGGATGGAGCAGAGGCAAGAGGGGTGAGGGACTGTCTGAGAAGGGACACTGCTGCCGTCAGGGAGGAGTCCATGGACCTATTGCCCCTCTGTAGGTCAGACATGCCCAATGAGATGCCCTCCATGAACGACACCACCTGAATCAACAGAGCGGTGTGCGCATGGAGGACACTCAGCATGGCTGTCTGCCCTACATGGAGCTGGCGAAGGAGGTACACAGACTCCTCACTCAGGGCAGCAGGGGACACAGGGGCAGGGGGTGCGGTGCCTGGCCCAAAGGAGACATGCTCCCGAACATGGGAGCCTCCACGGACCTGGGGAATGGGAGCCGATGGGAGGGCGGTGGTGGTGCTGGTGGTGGCGGGGACAGCAACACTAGCTGGGGTGTGGTGGCTGCTGACACCCACCTCCATAAGGGAGTCATCCTCCGAGCCGCTGTGGTCCTCAGCTGAGGTGGATGCTGCTGAGGACTCCTCGGTGTGGCTCCCTCGCCCTCCGTGCCACTGGGTCCCTCCGACCACTCCTCGGCTGCTGATCCAGTCTGGCTCTCCGGCTCCTCCTGGTCCGTGGAGCTGTCCCCTTCCGTGGCCGTGGATGTATCTGCAAACAATGGGGAAACAGACAGACATCAGTCACCTGCACCAAACGCACACACCACTGTGAGCACAGCACATTACAGAGCAAGCTCTGGCATCATTAGTTGAACATTGCTAAAAGTGCCCTAACTGAACAGGAGAAGCCAATTGTCAGTCTGATGCCAACCATGGCACTCACATCCCACATGGCCTTGCACACATCTGTCTGGTGTCTGTTGGATAGCAACACCCCAGTGTGGACACATGCACCCCCTACACAGTAGTTGGACAGTGCAGAGGACACGGTGTAGCATGTGGACATGCACACATCACAACTCTTGCCACTGAGTCAGTACAGGTTTCCGGATGAAAGGGATGCCCAGAGTCAAATAGGAAATGCATGTGATGCATACCAGCGACAGACACCATGATGCACCCATGTCCTGAGAGCCATCGCCACAATGGTGTGCATGTAGCACATGTCACTCCCCTGCAGGATCACCAATAAGTAGACACATGCCATGGCGGAGGCATGACTGCTAAGTCATACATCACTGTCTCAGTGATGTATGACTTGGCAGCCAGACAACAACACTCTGCACTGTGTCACAATAGTAGGTCATGGGGAATGCAAGTCCTGGAGCTGCACAAGTGCACATGTACATCCCCCACACGACACATCATCTTAACCCTCATCTGTCCAGGTCATACCGATTGGACATATGGGAGACCTGTGACACTACCCTCTGAACCTGAGCCCCTCACAATCTGCTGTGAATGGGAAACAGCTGCCTGAACTTCACATTCGCATACCCCAGTCTGCACGGGCAGCTGATCAAACACCTATGTGACACACAAGTATCGTCTCCTATGGTCACATCTCCAGTGGCATGCTGAGCCCCTACCGAGAAACACCCCAGCAGTCCTGGCAACAAATCCACAGCACACTGACACAGAGGCAGACACCTGAGGGGTCAAATCACTGCGCACAACGTGTCAGCTGATACACGGGAGTGGGAGTACAGGTGTATTGGATGGGCTGGAGTAGGCATGACTGTCCTGCCCCACATGAATGAGGGATGAGCCCTGGACAGTGGATAGCTGGCTATGTATGTGTGACACACGTAATCTGCACACTCCTGGGGCCCAAATATTGTTCCCACCCGCTGCATGGGTGTGTGCCAGATACCCCAGGCACATGTGGTGGCTCAGCAAGTGGACCGCATATCAAAGCAACACGCAGATTACATGTCCGAACACAAGCATTGTGTGAACAATGGACCCACCCATGATGCCCACAACAGAGTTAGGGAAACAGATGCTGTCCCCCACCTTGAGTGAAGCAAACTGCAAGGACACAGTCCCAAGTGACACAATTCTTTGAATGTAAGGGCCACACTTGGGTATCAGATGAGGAGTGGGCAGTGCACAATAGAGGGACATGGCTCCTGGACAACATGACTGCTGTACTGTGGCAGTTTAACCAGGCCAGAGGAGGGCACATAGCATGTAATACAGAGTTCACAGTGCAGTCTTTGACTCACCCCCTCCTTGCTGCTGTCTGGCCTTCAGCTGCCCATCCAGGTCTGGAAACACCACCGCCAGGATCTGGAGCATGTGGGGGTCAGGGTCCGTGTTCCGCCCCTCCTGCGAGGAGGCGACAGCTTCAGCTGGACCCGTGCAATCCTCCGGGTCCAGCCCCGAAGGTCCTGCCACCTCTTCTGGCAGTTGCGGATCCAGCGCTTGTAGACCCCCACGGACCGGACAGCCCGGACGATGTCCTTCCAGATCTCCTGCTTCCGATGGGCATTAACCTGTCAGGATGACAAAGTGAAAAGGCCATTACTACACATGCAACATATCCGTGCATGACACAGTTGTATATACATGTCTCAATCACAGGGGCACATGATGTACACAGGCAGTGCAACGCTGCCCATGGACAGTTTGCCAGAAGTCACTACATGGTATCATTGCATGGGAAGTAAAACCTTGTTCAAATGCACTGTCACTGCACCATACCTGTCCAGTGCATGTCACTACACACTATGGGGGGTGACAACTACTCAGTGAGCCTGCTAGCCAGTGGCGTGCAGACTTTCAGCCTTGCTAGTCAGACAAAATGCACATTCAGAAAGGCAGTGCACAGAACACTCACCTGCTCCCCTGGTGTCCCATACAGCTTGCTGTACTGTGGAAGTAGGCTGTCCAGCAGGGCCTGGTTCTCCTCAAGGCTGAAGGCTGGGGCTCTCTCCACAGTACGTGCCATTGCAGGGTCCAGAGGGGGCAGAGACAGCAGCAGTGCAGTGGCAGATGTCGTCCTGGAGCATGTAGTGCAGGCAAGTGAGCTCTCAGGGGAACAGCCAGCAATATATATGTACTGCAGAGGCAGATACTGTCCCATGTGTCCAAAGTGATAGGTCCAAGTCATTTGCATCTTCTGAATCTGGCCAATCCATGGAATAGCAGCACCAATACACGCCCACAGCATCCTTCAAATCTTCAACTTCATGACATACATGATTTTGCAACATTGTTGTGGGTGACCAACTGAATTTCCAGCAACCGACTCATTCGAATTTCGAAAACGCGTCCGTTGCCAGGCTAGGCCACTGACAATGGGTGCGCACCGATCGGTCCATTGCTGTTCAACGCGTACAGGGGTACAACGCGTACCCGCACACATTGAATGCAATGGGCCGGCCGGGCGCACCGATCGGTCCATTGCGGTACAACGCGTACAGGGGTACAACGCGTACCCGCACACATTGAATGCAATGGGCCGGCCGGGCGCACCGATCGGTCCATTGCGGTACAACGCGTACAGGGGTACAACGCGTACCCGCACACATTGAATGCAATGGGCCGGCCGGGCGCACCGATCGGTCCATTGCGGTACAACGCGTACAGGGGTACAACGCGTACCCGCACACATTGAATGCAATGGGCCGGCCGGGTGCACCGATCGGTCCATTGCTGTTCAACGCGTACAGGGGTACAACGCGTACCCGCACACATTGAATGCAATGGGCCGGCCGGGTGCACCGATCGGTCCATTGCTGTTCAACGCGTACAGGGGTACAACGCGTACCCGCACACATTGAATGCAATGGGCCGGCCGGGTGCACCGATCGGTCCATTGCTGTTCAACGCGTACAGGGGTACAACGCGTACCCGCACACATTGAATGCAATGGGCCGGCCGGGCGCACCGATCGGTCCATTGCGGTACAACGCGTACAGGGGTACAACGCGTACCCGCACACATTGAATGCAATGGGCCGGCCGGGCGCACCGATCGGTCCATTGCGGTACAACGCGTACAGGGGTACAACGCGTACCCGCACACATTGAATGCAATGGGCCGGCCGGGTGCACCGATCGGTCCATTGCTGTTCAACGCATCCCTGTACAAGTGACTGGCATATGTCACCATGCCTGTCTCAGATGAACATATGCCAGCCACAGATAGCTCCCAGGGAGTGAGGGGCACACCTACAACACCACAGCCTGTCCAAACTGTATCATAAGGCATGTAAGGCTGCATTTCCTATTGTGTGTATGTTGGTGTACATGTTGTCCTGTGGGTGTCACCTGGGGGCAGCCACCCCCAGGCTGTGCACGTGTTCATGGGGACAGGATCCTGGGTGTTACGTGTACATGACCACTGTGATGTGCAACTGTTCATATCTGTGCATGTGCCATGGTCACATTTCACGGTGGTGTATGTGTATGTCATGTCACATACCCCGTGAGTCCCATGTGGGATGGTATGTTTGAGCCAGGGTGTCCCAGTGGCACAATAGTGATGGTCCTCCACAGTCTGTGTGCATGTAGTGTTTACAATGTCTCTGATTTCATGTGCACAATGGGAGACAGTCTCCACATCCACGTTGTGTGTTCATGGACTTTGATGTTGTGCGTGTGTGTGTCACAGACATCCATGTCTGTCCTGCAGAGGCAAGTGGAAACACTACCTGTGGGGGTCATGGTTGTTTTGCTGTGGTGTATACATGATACTCCATGTAATGCCAGTGTCCATGTGGCAATACAGGGTCCCTGGGAATGTACCTGTTGTTGAGCTGTGATGCCTGGGGCACATCTGTCCTCCCATGTCACTGTGGGGGGTGATTGTGACATGGCAGCAGGAGATGGGAACTGTGACACGGCCTCATGATATCCAATGGGCCAACCTGGGACTTATTGATGCCACTTGTTGAACCGTGATGACAGATGTTGGCCATGTATGTACCATACATGTCCTTACGGAACTGCACACTTCATGTAGTTGGGCCTCATAATGATGTATGATGTGATATTGAGTGTGTTCAATGCCGCATATGTGGGGTGACTGACAATCTTGCTTTCTTCTCCTCTGCACTGCAGGGCTCCTGCTGTCCATAGACCATTCCCAGACCTGGCAACGATGGTGGAACGGGACAGCATTCGACGGTACCGCTTCACCAGGCAGCTGATTGAGGATTTGGGAGTGCAGTTGGCCCCACATTTGCAGCCTGGCCGGCCGTATCCTACAGCGCTGACCCCCAAGGTGAAGGTGATGGCAGCCCTACACTTCTTTGCCACCGGTACCTTCCAACATACTGTGGCGACTGCTGGTGGGATGTCACAGACGATGTTGAGCCGAGTGCTCCGCGATGTTTTGGAGGCAATGTTGCTATACCTGAACCGGTACATCTATTTCCCTAGACTGCAACGACTCACTGACGTGAAGAGTGACTTCTATGCCCTGGGGAGGATGCCGCATGTCATTGGCTCCATTGATGGGACACATGTGGCTTTGGTACCACCACAGGCCCAGGAGCAGGCCTACCGTAACCGCAAGCACTACCACTCGGTCAATGCACTGGTGGTGTGTCTTGCAGATATGACCATCTCACACGTGTGTGCCCGTTTCCCTGGTTCAGCACACAATGCCTTTGTGATGAGGAGTAGTCGCATCCCCAGGATGATGGCACAGATGCAGAACCAGCGTGCCTGGCTTGTCGGTGTGTACTGACTTTGTGCCATTGTGTGTGATCTGATCTGTAGTATTCCGCCCACTTTTCCAAGTCAGCTAATGTGCACTTGTCTGTCCGTAGGTGACTCGGAATACCCCAACATGCCGTGGTTGCTGACACCCCTCAGGAACCCTGTGACACCAGCCCAGATGCGCTACAATGAGGCACATGGTCGGACCAGGAGAGTGATTGAGCGGACATTTGGTCTCCTGAAGAGCCGCTTCCGCTGCCTCGACAAGACAGGAGGGTCCCTCCCATATGCCCCAGCGAAGGTGTGCAAGATTATCATCGTCTGCTGCATGCTCCACAACCTGGCAGTGCGGAAGGAGTTGCCTCTCATCCAGGATGACAATGACCAACATCCGCCACCTGTGGAGGATCCTGGCCTGGACCACGATGCCAGTGATGATGATGATGATGATGAGGGTGATGTCCGCACACAGCTCATCACCAACTTCTTTAGCTGAATGTGAGTATCCTGAGGTGTCATGTCAATGATGTGAGTTGGCATGATATGTGTAGGTGGTGCTCTGGTGCTGTTGGAGTGTGTCCATGGGCTACTTGACTGGATGTGTGTAGCGATGTGTGCTTACAGGTGGTCTGTACTCCCCAACAGTGTTGGGGAGTACAGACCACCATGCTAACTTGGTTCTGGGTGGGTATCTTGTAACATGTATTGTGCATGAGTTTTGCTGTTCTGTCCTGTTCTCCATTGCTTTTGACTGTTTGTCATTTCTGTCCTTCACAGGGTACTTTCAGATTCGTTTGGTCAACTGTGTCCACCGACGACGTGATTGTACTTCCAGGGTGGTAGCTGTTGTGTCCCTACAGGTGATGTGCACCACACCCATGGACTTCCTTCTACAGTTGTTGACTGTGTGCCCGCTGCCAGGTGGGATTACCTTGCATCTGTAGTGGTTACGACATGTTGCAACTGTGTAATAAACCTGTGCTTCACTTTGTGATGTGCGTTGTCTGTGGTCACACATTTGACTGCCATTTGCTTACTGCACCTGTGGGCTACTTGACTACAACTGGGAATAGGTGTGGTGTCTGTGCATTGCACCGTCTTTCCTGGCAACATCAGTGTAGGCAATGAGTCAGATGGCCTAAGTGTGTATGTGTTGTGTAGCCCTGGTGGTGTGTCTCCCTCATATGTGTCACGTTGCCATTACTCACATGCCTGTGTTGTACTTGCTGTTGCAGTTCGCATACACAGTGTAATTTTGCAGTTCATCATCCCATGACAGCACCCACGTTGGAATCACAACAGAGGCAAGTATGGTGTATTAGTGTGTTTATTGTGATACATTTGTGTGAATAGTGCATAGGATGGTTAGTGCTGTACATTTATATTGCAATCAGAAGTTCCTAGGTGAATTGAAAGTCCTGGTAGACAAAATCTCCAGTATCAGGGCCACAATTGTCTGAGACATTGGTCCAACTTGTACTCCCCATGTCATGTGTGGGAGTTGTGTTGCCGTCAACAGGGTGAACAGTTTGTGCACAAAGGTGAACATCCAGAACAGGTTCAGGCTTCCTGGGGGTTGCACTTGGCCATCGGCCTCTCACTTGCCCCTCCTCGGACGACCCCTCTTCTTTGGGGAGGGCCCCTCAAGTACAGGCTGCTGCGGTTCAGGGGACTCTCCACCAGAGTCATCCTCCCTCCCTGTGGCAGTTGCAGTTTGTTCAGCACCAGATGTTGTTGGCACACATGGAGGTGTAGACTGGTTGCTGTTCATCTGGCGGAGGCATTGTAATATGTCCCTATGCACCGCTGTCATCTCTTGCAGTGTGTCCCACTTGGACTCCACGCGGGACATGTGTGAGTCCAAGCGGGCATGATGGGAAGCCTGCTGCTGTTTCATGTCTCTGAGGAGCCCCACTACCTGGCTGAGATCTCCGGTGCTGGACTGGTACGCATTGGCTATGCGTGCCAGTTGTGGGTCATCATGCACACCAGACACCTCTGCAAGCAGCGACCTCTGTCTCCCACCCCTGCCGACATGTGCAGTGCGTGCAGTGGCACGCACAGATGACCCTGGTCCCCCTTGGGGGTTGGTGGTGGTGGTGTCCATGGCCCCACGTTGGTCCAGGGTCCCTGTGCTGGTGGTGCTCCTTGTTCTGTCCATGTTGGCAGGGATGGTATTTGTGGTGACAGTCGTTGGAGGGGTGGGTGCAGGGGGTGCAGCTGGTGGTCCTGCTGGTGCTGCAGCTGGTGGTCCTGCTGGTGCTGCATGTTGACTTGCACCGGAGGTGCCAGGTTGGTCTTCTTCATCCGAGGAGGCCAGAGGCTGTACGACACCAGTGAGCTCCGTATCCTCTTGAGCCTGGGACTGGGACTCCTCAGCGCCTGCTGCTGTGTCCCCATCATCACCTGTTTTTGGGAGACACACACAATGTATGTTATGTTTCTGCAGGCATCAATGGTTGACACACCTGACAGTTGTGACTGTGCCTCTGGGTGCGGGCCTGTACATTGCATTGTCCTAAGTTGTCACAGTCAGGGGTTGATATTGGTGTAGCACATTGTCCTGCATTATTTGGGCATTTCTATGTATTTGTTGGGGTGTGAACATGGTCTGCATTGGTTGTATTTGGTTGACAGCCGGCCCTCCTTCCCACCCAGCCAGTCAGTTATCCCACCATGGACTGTGCTTGCATTGCAGGGAGTGAAAGTTGTCTTTCAGGATGTCAGTCAGTGGTGTCCTGCTGTTGGTTGTTGCACAGTTGCCAGCAGGGCCTTGTGCTCCCCACAGCAGTAGCCAGTGTCAGCCATCTTGTCAGTTGTTTTCCACTCCCTGTGATGTGAGCATGGTTCAGGGTGGTGTTGATGGGACAGTTGTGGGGGTGAGCTATGTCTGTGACTATGACTCCCATCATGCTATTGCCTCCACCCCACTTCCCAGCATTCCCATACTTACTTGCTTTTGTGGGGAGTTCAGTGTGTGTGGGTTTGAGAGCAATGGCAAGATGGCTGACAGTGGTGTCCTGCTGTTGGTTGGTGTGCAGTTCCCAGCATGCCCTTGTGCTCCCCACGACACAGCAACAGTGTCAGACATCTTTGATGGGCCTTTCCACTCTCTGTGGGATGTGCATGCGTGAGTGTGAGCTTGCTGGGCCATGTGGTGGGGGATGTTGAGCTGTGACTACGACTCCCATCATGCTATTGCCTCCACCCCCTTCCCAGCATGCCCATCCTTCCTTCCTTTTGACTCTGCTTCCCTGTGGGGTGGGCTGCCTGTGCTGACAGGATGGCTGGGAGTGTTGTCCTGGCAGTTGTTTGGCTAAAAGTCCCAAGAGTGTCCCTGTGCTTCACACAACATAACCCAGGGTGGAGGTTCTTTGTGGGATCTTGAATTAGGATGTGAGGCATTGCATTCTCCCAGGTGGGTTATGTGGAGTTTGGGTTGAGGGGGTGTGTGAGGGGAGGTGCTTGTGACTATTGTCAGTGCTGCAAGTCCTCCTTCCCACCCAGCCAGATATCCCACCATGGAACGTGCTTGCATTGCAGGGAGTGGAAGTTGTCTTTCAGGATGTCAGTCAGTGGTGTCCTGCTGTTGGTTGTTGCACAGTTGCCAGCAGGGCCTTGTGCTCCCCACAGCAGTAGCCAGTGTCAGCCATCTTGTCAGTCCTTATCCACTCCCTGTGATGTGAGCATGGTTCAGAGTGGTGTTGATGGGCCAATTGTGAGGGTGAGCAGTATCTGTGACTCCAACTCCCATCATGCTATTGCCTACACCCCCCTTCCCAGCATGCCCATGCTTCCTTCCTTTGGACTCTGCTTCCCTGTGGGGTAGTGTGCCTGTGCTGACAGGATGGCTGGGAGTGTTGTCCTGGCAGTTGTTTGGCTAAAAGTCCCAAGAGTGTCCCTGTGCTTCACACAACATAACCCAGGGTGGTGGTTCTTTGTGGGATCTTGAGTTAGGATGTGAGGCATTGCATTCTCCCAGGTGGGTTCTGTGGAGTTTGTGTTGATGGGGTGTGTGAGGGGAGGTGCTTGTGACTATGGTCAGTGCTGCGAGTCCTCCTTCCCACCCAGCCAGATATCCCATCATGGAACGTGCTTCCATTGCAGGGAGTGCAAGTTGTCTCTCAGGATGTCAGTCAGTGGTGTCCTGCTGTTGGTTGTTGCACAGTTGCCAGCAGGGCCTTGTGCTCCCCACAGCAGTAGCCAGTGTCAGCCATCTTGTGAGTCCTTTTCCACTCCATGTGATGTGCGCATGGTTCATGGTGGTGTTGATGGGACAGTTGTGGGGGTGAGCAATATCTGTGACTACGACTCCCATGATGCTATTGGCTACACTGACTTGCCCAGCATACACAGAATTCCTTTCTTTCAGTGGTCTGCACTGTGTGTTGGTGTTGTAGTGGTGGCTACATGTCTGGATGTGTTTGTTAGTTATATTTGTGCCACTGCCTAGCTGTAGTTGTAGTTGTGTTTGTACATGTGATGACACGGTTAAATGTAACTTTGAGATGGCATGTGTTGTGTTTATCTGACTGACATACACATTTTGGGATGATTCTGTTCTGGTTGCTGTGTAATTGCTAAGAGTGCATGGTTTGACTCTCCCCTTGACAGTGATGTGTGTGTGTATTGTGGCAGAATATTGTGTACATTTGTTGTGTACTCACCAGGCTCTGGGATGTTTTCTAGTCCATAGACGCTCACTGGCGGAAGGATGGCCCGCACCTTCTCCTCCCAGGGCCTGAGGTATACTGGCTTGGCAGGAGGGCCACTGCCGGTGTATTGGCTCAGGAGGTAGTCCTTCTTCAGCAGCTCCCGTACCCTCCTGCGCACGTCATACCACCTGTTCTGGATGTCAGTCTTTGTGCGCAGACATGGTGATTGTGCGTTCACCCTGTTGATGATCCTCTCCCACATCTTTGTTTTCTGGGAGATGGGTGTCTGTTGGACCAGTGTGCCAAACAGCTGTGGCTCTACCCTGAGGATCTCGTCTACCAGGACTTCCAATTCACAATCTAGGAACTTGTGATTCTTCTTTGGGGGCATGGTGATGGGTGGTGATGGTGAGTAATGTGTGTGTTGGTGTGCAGGTGAAGGTGTGTGAGTGTGTGTTTTGCTGGGTGTATGTGAGGTAGCTATTTGTTGGTGTGCTGATGGTGTGTGGCTTGTGTGAGGGATGAGCTGTGGGTGTGTGGTTGCTGTCTGTTGAGCGCTGGCAGTAGAATTGCATTTGCAAAGGATCATGGTTGGGATTTGTGTCCTTTATATGGGTGGAGTTGTGGGTGTGTCTTTGTTCTCTGTCCCCACCCCCCCCCAGTATTTATTGACTTTGTAATTGCTTGTTTGGCCTTTTTTTGTGTATTTTTCCTTAGTACTTTCTGTGCATGTTGGAAACGTTCTTGTGACCGAGTCGGACCCTGCAGTTGTCTCGTACGGTCTTCTCCGTTTCGTTCACGCTGTGTTTGTGCAGTTTTCTATGCTGCGTACGCATCGGTCGCGGTGTTTTGTGTTACTTCGGCTCGCAGTTTTCTATGCGTGTCGGTCGTACGGCTTGTCCTCCGTACGACTCGGTCGTGGTTTTCGCGCCTTGCATCGTACTTTGCGGTTTGGAGTTCGCGGGTACGTTTCGGTTGGATTTGTTCCGGGTGCGTGTCGGTCGGTTCGATTCGCGTGTTTTTTCGGCCGGATTGCTGTTTTCCGTGCGGCTCGGTCGTTCGGCTTGGGTTCAGTACGTGTCGGTCGGATTTTGCACGCTTTGCATCGTACTTGGCGTGTCGGGCGCCACAGGTACGTGTCGGTCGGAATTAATTCCGGCTCCGAGTCGGTCGGTGCTTTTTCCGGCCCGAATCGGAATCGACCCCTTAATGTTTTATGCAATGTTAAAAGAAAGCAAGGCAGATGGCTTCCTTTTTAAATTAGGGGACCAAAATAAAAATAAAAAATTAAATTAAAGGTATTACAGTCGAAGGCGAAGATGTGGTATTGCATTAGACGTCTTTTGAAACTAGACTACTACTCTCATTTTGCCCTGATTTGGGATTCGCCAGGGACTCCGGAGTGCCTTAATGATAAACTGGCGGTACCCATTAAAAACGCTGATCTAAGGATCTGGGGAGACCTGACACGGGAGGGGAGTCTGTTACCCTGGCAAGATCTAAATGGGTTGATGGAGGGTAGCCTTTCAAAGTTTAAATTCTTACAATTAAAGAGCTGGGATCAAAGTCGGAAATCGGCGTTGGTTGTAGGCAATATCTTGGAGGAACAACTGGCCACAAAACCATCAGGAAATAAGGAAGTTGCATTCTGGTACTGGCAAATACATGACATCATGGACGGAGATTTTAAGCTGGCAGAGGAATTGTGGGGAAGATACTTGCCGAGGGAGCAGCTACAGAATATTTGGCAAGTATCAATGCGCACACTTTACCTCATTGTCAAACCTGCTTTTTTAAGGAGAAACCACTTCTTTTCACTTCACAGGGCATATATATCACCTGAAAAACTATCAAAGATGGGGAAAGGAAGTCAAACCAGCTGTGCAAAATGTGGCCTGGAAAAAGCAACAGACGTCCATATGTTCTATCAATGCCCTGTGATCAGAGTGTTTTGGGATAAAGTGGAAACAACCATGTCAGGTATCTTGGGTCGGCAAACAAATGTAAGCCTGTCATTGGTTATCTTTGGTGTGGTGGATGGCCTTACGGGTGCTCTTAGAGATCTGCTGTTTTATGCAATCCTACTTGCCAGAAGAGAAATTTGTCATAAATGGGTGAGTGACGTACCACCACAGCATTCAGACTGGCTGGAGTCCCTCATATATATGTCTAGGATGGACCTGCTAGGGAAAAAGTCTAAGACGAAAGCCTTTTGGAAGCCCTTACTAGTATGGAAGGAGAGTCCGGAAAGGCTGCTGCAAAATACGGGGGGTAATGATGATATATGAATTATAAATCTGTCCAATGATTACACCGGCAAAGTTCTCTGAACTGCTGCAGGGCCCCTCCGTACTTCGATTATTAAAGCAGTTGCCGGTGTAAGTTAACACCGTGAGAGAGAGATAGCCGCAGGAAGGATAATGTTCATTGTGGTATGCCCACAAGTGGTTGATTTCTTTCTCGATATAAGGGCGGAAGGAATGGACATTGTTTCCGAGGTGAATGAGGACAAAAAAAGAAAAAAAAAAAGTACATTTTATCTTTAATTTAGATGTGGGCTGTGAATTGTGTGGTGTTATAGGGTAGGATCTAAATAAGATAAATGTATGTAATAATGTTGTTGTTTATAATTAATTTGTAAATAAAAATATTTCTTTGTTTGAAAAATATTTTTATATTTTATTTAATAAAATATTTGTAGGTATTTGTGATATGTATTTAACATTATAGTCTGTTTTAATTTTTTTCAATTTTTAATATATTTATTTGTATTTAATTTTTTTACAAATTAATATATTTTTTTAATTTATTTTGTTTTTCAAATATTTTTTGTTGTTGATATTTTGTTTGTTTCTAATTTTGAATTGACTGTAGTGGGAATAGTAACTTTTATCCCTATGCAATCCAACACTTTCCCTACTGTTACACTCACTGGAGTGGGAATAGTAATTTTTACCCCTCCGCTATCCAACACTTTCCCTGCTGTTGCATTCATTGGACTGGGAATAGTAATTTTTACCCCTCCGCTATCCAACACTTTCCCTACTGTTGCACTGACTGGAGTGGGAATAGTAATTTTTTCCCCTCTGCTATCCAACCCTTTCCTTATTGTTGCACTCATTGGAGTGGGAATACTAATTTTTACCCCTCCGCTATCCAACACATTCGCTACTGTTGCACTGACTGGAGTGGGAATAGTAATCTTTACCCCTCCGCTATCCAACACTTTTCTTACTGTTGCACTCATTGGTGTGGGAATATTACTTTTTCCCCTCCACTATCCAACCCATTCCCTACTGTTGCATTGACTGGAGTGGGAATAGTAATTGTTACCCCTCCGCTATCCAACACTTTCCCTACTGTTGTACTGACTGGAGTAGGAATATAAGTTTTTACTTCTCCGCTATCCAACACTTTCCCTACTATTGCACTCATCGCAGTGGGGATTTTAAGTTTTTACCCCTCCACTATCGAACACTTTCCCTACTGTTGTACTGACTGGAGTAGGAATAAAAAATGTTATCTCTCCGCTATCCAACACTTTCCCTACTTTTGCACTGACTGGAGTAGGAATAGTAATTTTTTCCCCTCCGCTATCCAACGCTTTCCCTACTGTTGCACTCATTGGAGTGGGAATACTAATTTTTACCCCTCCGCTATCCAACACATTCGCTACTGTTGCACAGACTGGAGTGGGAATAGTAATCTTTACCCCTCCTCTATCAAACACTTTTCTTACTGTTGCACTCATTTGAGTGGGAATATTATTTTTTTCCCCTCCACTATCCAACCGATTCCCTACTGTTGCACTGACTGGAGTGGGAATAGTAATTTTTACCCCTCCGCTATCCAACCGATTCCCTACTGTTGCACTGACTGGAGTGGGAATAGTAATTTTTACCCCTCCGCTATCCAACACTTTCCCTACTGTTGTACTGACTGGAGTAGGAATCTACATTTTTATCTCTCCGCTATCCAACACTTTCCCTACTTTTGCACTGACTGGAGTGGGAATAGTAATTTTTTCCTCTCCGCTATCCAACCCTTTCCCTACTGTTGCACTCATTGGAGTGGGAATACTAATTTTTACCCCTCCGCTATCCAACACATTCCCTACTGTTGCACTGACTGGAGTGGGAATAGTAATTTTTACCCCTCAGCTATCCAACACTTTCCCTACTGTTGCACTGACTGGAGTGGGAATATTACATTTTATCCCTCCTCTATCCAACACTTGCCTACTGTTGCACTCACTGGAGTGGGAATAGTAATTTTTACCACTCCGCTATCCAACACTTTCCCTATTGTTGCATTGATTAGAGTAGGAAATTTAAGTTTAAATATTTTTAAATAGTTTAATGTTTTAATTAATAATAGAGTGTTTTTTAACATAAATTTTATGTTATTGGTATGTGTATATATATATTTATTTGTTACATTTTTATATATTTTTAAACTTATAAAATACATTTAAATTAATAGTGTATTTATTGTTTTACAGTAAATATATATAATTATTATATTTCAACCGCAAAAAGTCTCCTTCCGGATTGCTGGGACCCGTGGAGAGTGGCGTGCACACCGGCGGAGTACCGGTAATCAATCACAAACAATCAAAATCAAATCAGCGCGCTCTCAGGAAAAAAGGGGATCCGTTCTCCTAAGTTCAACACCAAGGGGCCGATTCCGATCTGGGTCGGAAAGCTCTCCGACCGAGCCGGATCCAGAGAGATTTCCGACCGAGCCGGACTCCCGCAGTCCGACCGAGCGAGTACGATGCGGCCGTATGCTGCCCGACTCGATTCGGTTGAACTCCCATTGAAGTCAATTGGAGCGAGTCGTACAATGCGTACACGGGCTCCCATTGACTGAATGGGCACGTCGCGAACAGGGGGGCCCCCTACAGTGGGTACGCGTCGGTGCGACTCCCACCGTACATGCATGTGTAGGGGGGACCCTTGGGTCCCCCTGTGTTCGACTCGTGCGGCTACGCGTGCAGGGGGGTCCGACACGGACCCCCCAAGTCCGGCTCCAGGTGCTTTTGCGAGCCGGACGCTCCGACTCGATCCGGCCGTCCGACGCGTCCATCGTACTCGCTCGGTCGGAGAACGTCTCCATTGCGTGGTGCGATTCGTGTCCGTATGAGTCGGTCGGAGAGGTTCGGACCCGGGAACGAGCCGGTCGGCGATTTCGCATATGCTCGCATTGTACTTGCTCGCTCGGACGACTGTACGAATCGGTCAGAAACAAGGCCTCCGAATCAGATCCGGTAAAGCCGAATCCGATTCGGAGCCCTACCGGCCGAGATCGGTGTCGGCCCCCAAGTGTTTATTCACCACGTAATTATTATATATGTGTGCTTAAATTTTTTAGCTTAAGTTCATTTGGTATTTTTGTTAAATGTATATTAAATCTATTTATCTTTTTAAATTAAATTTATTATTTAATATTTATTATTTTGTTTTATTATTTAGCACTGGGATGCCTTCGGGTAACCACGCGCTCTAGAAATGTTCCTTCATTCATTCATTCATTCATATATATATAAAAACAATTTTTTTACATCTATATATATGTCATCAATATTTTTGTTTCGATATTTTTGTACTTACCTTCATAAATATAGGATGTCAATATTTTTTACATCTATATTTATGACTCGATATTATGGTATGGGGATATTTTGGGTGTCGATGTGTTATCAGTGAACCCCTTTTGCTTACAGAGAGGTGTCACACAATGGAGTAAGGTTTTCCCCCTTTGAATCTTTATTTGGACACCCTGTAAGAGGTCCCCTCTGTCTTGTCAAGGAAGAATGGGAGAGACCGCTCCAGGTACCAAAACAAGGCATTGTGGATTATGTTCTTAGCCTTCATTCAAGGATGCCTGAATACATGAAAAAAGCAAACAACAAACCTTGGGGCATATTAGCAAGACCCACGTTAAAATTATTGCCGTTTTAGCGGCAGGAAACTGCCGCTAAAACGGCGATAATGGGCTTGCTAATAAGCGTTATGGAATTCCAATAGAAGCCCAGGTTAGATGTCCTGCACATCTAACCTGGGCTTCTATTGGAATTCTATAACGCATATTAGCAAGCCCATTATCGCCGTTTTAGCGGCAGTTTCCTGCCGCTAAAACGGCGATAATTTTAACGTGGGTCTTGGTAATATGCCCCCTTGAGACCAGCCAAGAGCTCCAGAAGCTCTGGTATGATCAAAAGACTTCCATGGTGGAGTTCCAACCACAGCAAAAGGTATGGGTTTTGGAGCCTGTGTCACCTAGGACCCTCCAGGACAAATGGACTGGGCCCTACCCTATCCTTGAGAGAAAAGTGGATTTCACATATTTAGTTGACCTTGGTACATGCAGAAACCCCAAGAGAGTGAAACATTTAAATTGCCTTAAACCCTAAAATGACAGGACTGATGTACCCTGCTTATGGTTACAGATGAGCAACATGAGGCACAGAGTGAGCGACTCCCTGATCTCATTCCCCACCACCCTAAAGATGGGTCAGTTGATTGTGTGGTATTTTCAGACACACTAACTGTCCAACAGCAGACTGATTGCAGGCAAGTCCTAAATCAGTTTGCTAAGCTCTTTCATTTGACCCCAGGTCTGACTAACTGGTGTACACATGATGTGGACACTGGTGACAACCTACCTGTCAAACACAAAATATACAGGCAGTCTGATAATGTCAAAGAAAGCATCAAAGCTGAGGTAAGCAAGATGCTGGAGTTGATGCCATTGAAACCTCAGAGAACACCTGAGCCATCCACGTTGTGTTAGTCCTCAAGCCTCATTCCCAGGTTGAAAGAAAGAAATAATGTTTTGTGTGGACTACAGGGGCCTCAATGCTGTCACAAAAACATATGCACATCCAATATTAAGAGCTGATTGACAGATTTGGGGCAGCCACATATCTGAGTACCTTTGATCTCACATCAGGGTACTGGCAGATAGATCTGACGCCAGGGGCAAAAGAAAAATCTGCATTTTCCACTCCAGGTGGGCACTTCCAGTTTATTGTGATGCCCTTTGGTTTGAAGAATGCCCCACCACCTTTCAGAGGTTGGTAAATAAAGTCTTTGGTGGAATGGAATCCTATCCTGCAGCTTATCTTGATGAAATTACTGTCTTTAGCTTCACCTGGCGGCAGGATCACCTGATCCCTCTCCAAAAGCTCCTGAAGGCTCTACAGAGTGCAAGCCTCTCTATCAAGGCAATCAAGTGCCAGAAAGGGCAGGGCAAGGTTGTATACTTGGGCCACCTTGTGGGTGGAGGCCAAGTTCAACCACTACAACTTAACATCCAGACCATTCTGGATTGGGAAGCTCCAACCACCCAGACCCAAGTCAGGGCATTCCTTGTCTTGACTGGGTACTACAGGAGGTTTGTGTAGGGATACTGGTCCATTGTGGCCCCCCTCACAGAAGTGACCTCCAAGAAATTGCCCATAAAGGTTAGCTGGACAGTGAGCTGTCAAAATGCTTTTGACACCCTGAAAGAAGCAAAGTGCTCAGCACCCATTCTAAAAGCTCCAGTGTATACCAAGTAGTTCATAGTGTAGACAGATGCCTCTGACCAAGAGATAGGAGAGGTCCTATCCTAGACCAATGGTGATGACCATGACCGAACTGTTGCTGTTAGGAGGAGGAGGCTTCTCCCCAGAGAGCAGCTTTGGAGTGCCATAGAGAAGGAAGCCTTTGCTGTGCTTTGGTCCCTGAAGAAGCTCAGAGCATACCTGTTAGTTTCTCACCTCCTTATCCAAACTGACCACAGACCTCTCAGATTGCTCAAGTAGATGAAAGGAGAAAATCCCAAACTGTTATGGTGGTCCATATCCCTACAGGGAATGGACGTACTGTGGAACACAGACCTGGGACTGACCATGCCAATACAAATGGCCCTTCCAGGTTCTTCCACTTAGAGATGAAGACTCTCTAGGGAAAGGTTAGTCTCTTCCCTTTTGTTTGGGGGTCATATAGGAAAGTGCCACTTTTTCATTGATGAGCCCCCAATTTTAGTCTGAGGCCTAATGTGATTTCTAACTGTAAGTACCCTGGGTCCCTGCTAGCTAGGTTTCCAGTGCCAGATCACTTTCCCAAACACTGTACCATAATTGGCACAACTTCAGATGCCCCTGTAGGTCCCTAGTAAATGGTACCCATGGTACCTAGGGCATGAGTACTGAAGAGGGTTCACTGGGGCTGCAGCATGTATTATGCCACCCCAGGGACACCTCACCAAGACTATGCACACTGCCACTGTAGGCTGCGTGTCTTGGTGCAGAGAAATCTAAAGAGTCGACATGGCACACAGGGCCCCCATACACTGCATAAGGTATAGGTAAGAGACCCCTACTGCAGGCCTTTAGCCCTAAGGCAGGATGCACTATATCCTATGTGAGGGCATATCAGCAAGAGCAGATACACCCCTGCAATCTCCAGTCTATTTTGAGATATTATATGTGCACAGAGAAGCCATATTCTTGTCAAAACGAGTTTCTTAGCTCCATGATGGCTTTACTGATTTCTAAGGTGTTTGGTACCAAACATCTTGCCTTAATAAATCCTCACTGATGCCAGTGTTGGATTTGTTAATAAATTCACACAGGAGACGCTTAAGAGGGTCCCCTGAAAACCTACCAAGCACTGGTGTGGTCTATGTATCATTTTCACCAGTCTGTCACCACAGACATATTTCTCACCTCACGGGTTGAGAGCCAGCACTCTCAGAGGACAGAGACAACGCTTGCTCTGGGCCCAGGTGCTTCACTCCTCCTCCAGGACAGGATGGCTTTCCTTGGCGGGAAGCTTCAAAGGTGACGCCGCTTTTGAAATCCAACCCAGGAACCTCCAGATAGTGGGGGAAGCCATGCCCCCTTTCCTGCTACACTTTTGGTGGGAGGGAAGGCAGGAAAATGATTTGGATTAGGAGGAGGGTCCCCGCAAACCCTACCCACCCCTAGGGTGGGGCAGGTGATGTGAACCCCTCTCCTGAAATTCCAACAACTTGGGATGGTGGAGAAACAACTTATCAGGGCTAGGGTAGTGCCACCTTCCCACAGGAAGTGGTCTCTAGAGGGGGTAGACATCCTAAAGGTGACTAGCCCATTGGCTACTAGTTGTCTCCCCTTGCAACACCTTTAAATTCAGTATTTTGGTGGCTCCCTGAGACCTGCACATCAGATTTGATGGGCAAGAGAAGACCAGGACAAAGAAGACCCACTTCAATAGAACTGAAGCGCTACTGCAAAATAAAAAAGTGCCAAACCCTGCCTGCTGCCTCGACAATCACTGCCTGCTGTGTCGTCCTGAGTCTGAAAGGAATCCAAGAACCCCAGAGCACCTCCAGCCTTTCAGAAATTGCTGAGAAGATCCCTTGGAGTGAAGGCATCACTCCCCTGCACACCACAGGCACCAAACCCTTGAAGTCAAGGTTTGTTGATTTGCTGCTCCCTGAAGACCTCGGTGCAGCACCAAAGCAAGAAAAGTTATAACAGTTCTGGAGGGTCAGATCTGTTTCCTCACCAAGTTTGGAAACACCAGGACCTATCGGAGCCGTGGTGCACTAGTATCCGGGGTACCGGGCCCCCAACGCCAAACAGAGAGAAGAAGAGTCCACTCCAGACTCCAACGACTCCAGAAGCAAGCACTTATCGAGGGACATTGAGACACCTGTACCCACTTCCTGAGTGGCCCAGCTGTTCCGAGAACACCTATCCAAGTTACTTACTCTTTAAAGGGAGGACTTCAAGATGCACAGCGCCTGGCTGACCTGTTTGCTCTGCACCCGGCCCCCCCAGCCCCAGCACTGACCAACCAGCTGTGCTCCCATGGTCCCCAAGCCCTTGCAAATGCCTCCCTCGAAATCCTCCTGTGCAAGGCACGTTCAAGTGGCCCCGTTCATCTTTGCGCACCAGCTTCCAAGACCCTCAGCACTCTAATCCTGGCTGCTCCGGGATGCTACTGAACTTCTCCTGCTGGAACTTTGGACCTGGTCCCGACATTGACCTAAAACAAGAAGGTGAACTTCAGCTTTTTCACCATTGTTTCCAATAGTGTGTAAATGCACCCAAAATTGATATTTTTTCTGAACTTTGCAAATTCGTATCTCCGAAAGTACTTAGCTTAGAACTATGTTCTTGATCTTAAAAATTACATAAAAATCAATATTATTTTTATAAATTCGTTTTGGATTTATTCTTTAGTGTGTGTCTCATTTACTGCCTCTGTTAAGCCTAACTGCCTGCCCACACTACCACAAAAAGAGCATTAGAATTATCTGCTTTTACCTCTGAATGCCATTTGGGGATTCACTGGACAGACTGCACAATGTACTTCACTTTAGTACACTATATAGAGAGCTATTTTCCTACAGTGGCATAGTGTAGAGTTGAGTAGCAAAGAGTGGAGTGGTGTAGAGTGGAATACTGAAGAGCAGAGTAGCGTAGAATGGAGTGGAGTGGTGTAGAGTGGTCTAGATTGGAGTAAACTGGAATAGCATTCAGTGGAGTGCAATAGTGGAGAGTGGGGTATGGTAAGTATAGTAGGATAGAATAAAGTGCCATTGAGTGGAATAGTGTAGAGTGGATTGGTGTACAGTGGAGTGGCACACATTTGAGTGGTGTAGAGTGGAATAGTTTATTAGAGTGGCGTACCTTAGAGTTGAGTGACGTAGAGTGGAGTAGTGTACAGTGGACTAGCGTAGACTGCAGTGGCATAGAGTGGAATAGCATAGAGTAGAATAGCGAAGAGTGCAGTGGCTTACAGTGTAGTGTCTTAAAGTGGAGTGGCAATAGTACAGTGGCATAGAGTCAAGTGGCATAGGGTTGAGTACTTCACAGGTCTGATGTGTAGTATGGAGTGGTGTAGAGCTGAATAGTGTAGAGCTGCACAGATTGGAGTGGTGTTTAGTGGAGTGGCATACAGTAGAGTGGAATAGCATAAAATGGAGTGGAGTAGAGGGGTGCTGCATAGAGTGGAATGGTGTAAAGATGAGTGGCATTGATTGGCGTATAGTCGCATAGAGACAAGTGGCATAGAGTGAAATAGAGTGGCGTAGAGTGGAGTAGATTGGAGTGGCATAAAGTGGAGTGGAATAGAGTGTAATAGCGTAGAGTAGAGTAGCATAGAGTGGAGTGGCATAGAGTGGAATAACATAGAATGAAATACTGTAGAGTGGAGTGGCACACAGTATATTGGAATAAGGTAGAGTGACATATAGTCCAGTAGTATAGAGTGGAGTGGCTTAGAGTAGAGTGACATACAGGACAATGGTATAGAGTTAAGTGGCATCGAGTGGAATAGTGTGGAGTGGAGTGGCATAGAGAGGAATGGTGTGGAGTGAATTTGCATACAGTAGACTGGTGTAGAGGGGAGTGACGTAGACTGGAATAGTGTATAGTGGAGCAGTGTAGAGTGGAGTGGCGTAGAGTGGCGTAGAGTAGCGTGCCATACAGTTAAACGGCTTGAGTGAAGTAACGGAGAATGTAGTGACGTACAGTAGAGTGGCTTAGAGTGGAATGGGATAGAGTGGAGTGGTAGAGAGTACAGTGGAATAGCATAGAGTGGAGGGGCAATGAGTGGAGTGGTGTACACTGGTATAGCATTGAGTGGCATAAAGATGAGTGGTGTATAGTGGAATAGCACAAAGTGGAGTGGCATCGAGTGGAGACGCATAGAGTGAACTGGCATACAGTAGAATGGTGTAGAGTTGACTAGCATAGAGCTGAATATTGTAGAGAGGAGTGGCGTAGAGTGGAGTGGCATAGAATGGAGTGGCATAGAGTAGACTATCATAGACAATGGTATACAGTGGGGTGGCATAGAATGGAATAGTGTAGAGTGGAGTGGCATAGAGTGGAGTGACTTACAGTGCAATGGTGCAGAGTGGAGTAGCATAGAGTGGAGTAGCATATAGTAGAGTGGCATAGAATGAAGTGGTGAAGAGTGGAATAGCTTAGAGTGAAGTGGTGTCCAGTGGAGTGGCATACAGTGGAGTGGCATACGGTGGAGTTGCATACAGTGGAGTGGCGTACAGTAAAGTGGTGTACAGTCGAGTGGCATAGAGTTGAATAGTGTAGAGATGAGTGCAATAGAGTGAAGTTGTATAGAGTGGAGTGGATTAGCGTGGAATATTGTAGACAGTGGTGTACAGTGGAGTGGTATAGAGGGGAGTGGCATAGAATGGAATAGTGTATAGTGGAGTATCGTAGAGCGGAGTAGCATACAGTGTAATGGTGTAAAGTGGAGTAGCGTAGAGTTGAGTGGCCTATAGTAGAGTGGCATAGAATGTAGTGGTGAAGAGTGGAATAGTGTAGAGTTGAGGGGTGTACAGTGGAATGGAAAACAGTGGAATAGTTTAGGGTGGAGTGGCATAGAGTGGAGTGGTATAGACTCAGGTGGCATAGAGTGGAATAGTGTACAGTGGAGTGGTGTACAGTGGAGTGGAGCACAGTGGAGCAGTGTAGGATATGTAGAGTGGAATTGTGTAGAGTGGAGTGGTGTAGAGTGGAATGGAATGGAGTAGAGTGGAGTGCTGTAGAGTGCTGTAGAGTGGAGTGCCGAGGATTGGAATAGCATAAAATGGAGTAGCTCACAGAGGGATGGCATAGACTGTAGTGGCACTGAGTGGCGTACTGATGAGTGGCTTAGAGTAGAATGATGTAGAGTGGGGTGGTGTGTAGTGGTAAAGCATAGATTCATGTGGCATAAAGTTGAGTTGCTTATAGTGGAATAGCATAGAGCGGAGTGGCGGAGAGTGGAGTGACATGCACTTCGGGGGCATACAGTCAAATGGCATATAGTCAAATAGTGTAGAATGGAGTGGTATAGAGTTGAGTGGAGTAGAGTGGAGTGGCGTAGAACGAAACATCGAAGGGTGGAATGGTGTAGAGTGGAGTGGTATTGACTGGAATGGAGTGAAATGGACTGGTATAGATTGGAGTACAGTGGAGTAGTGTGCAGTGGAGTGGTATAGAGTGGAGTGGTGCTTAGCAGAGTGGCATAGAATGAAGCAGCATTGAGTGGAATAGCATAGGGTGGAGTAGTATACAGTGGAGTGGGGTACAGTGGAGTTGCTAGAGTGCTGAAGAGTCAAGTGGTGTAGAGTAGAATAGAGTTGAGCTGAGTGGCATAGAGTAGAGTCGCTTACAGTAAAGTGACATAGAGTGGAACAGCATAGAGTGGAATAGCATAGAGTGTTGTGGTGTACAATGTAATGTCATAAAGTCGATTGGTGTATAGTGTAGTGGCATTGACTGTAGTGGTGTGGACAGGAGTCACGTGCAGTAGTTTGGTGTATAGAGGAGTGACATAGAGTGGAACAGTGTACAGTGCAGTGGTGCAGAGTAGCATATAGCTGAGTGGTATAGAGTGGAACAGTGTGGAGTGGAGTGACATAGAGTGAATTGGCTACAAATGAAATGAGGGTAGAGGCTGTTAGAGACCGCACCTGATAAATGAACAGTGTCCTGAGGTGTCAAGTAGTGCAAAGAACCAAGGAGCACTCCCCTCTATGCTCCTTAACTAGGAACAAGTCCTACAACAACATTAAACACAAAAGGGTTCAGCACTGTATAACAAATCTTAACAATCCAACATCAGTGTTCAAGAGACAGTGAGCACACGGAAAGATATCCAAATCCCAGATGTGTGTTTCTTAAAAGGATTTCTCTTTATTTCATATTTTCACAAAGGCAGAAGATCATAGCCAACGCGTTTCGTCTCCCAAAGAGACTTCTTCAGGGCTTCACAAAGTGACAAAGAGTATATTCAATAGGACGTTTGTACAATTCAGATAACTGGGAGTCCAATTTTTGGAAGACTTCTATGTAGTAGACAATATCAGCAATGGCATGGTAGCCCGCAGCTCATGTGCTCCTCGTTTTCCGATTCGAGAGTGGCATAGAGTAGAGTGGCTTACAGTAGAGTGACATAGAGTGGAACAGCATAGAGTGGAATAGCCTAGAGTGTTGTGGTGTACAATGTAATGTCATAAAGTCGATTGGTGTATAGTGTAGTGGCATTGACTGTAGTGGTGTGGACAGGAGTCATGTGCAGTAGTTTGGTGTTTAGAGGAGTGACATAGTGTACAGTGCAGTGGTGCAGAGTAGCATATAGCTGAGTGGTATAGAGTGGAACAGTGTGGAGTGGAGTGACATAGAGTGAATTGGCATAGAGTGGAGTAGCATTCAGTAGAGTAGTGTAGAGTGAAGTGGCACAAAGTGGAATAGCGTAGAGTGGAGTGGTGTACAGTGAAGTGGCATACAGTGGAGTGACATAGGGTGGAATAGTGTAGAGTGCAGTGGCTAAGAGTGGAGTGGCATAGAGTGGAATGGTGTAGAGTTGAGTGGCATAGAGGGGTGTAGAGTTGAGTGGTATAGTGTGGAATAGAGTAGAGTGGCGTAGATTGGAGTACCATATAGTGGAGTGGTGTAGCGAGAAATGGCGTACAGCACAGTGGTGTAGAGTGGAATAGTATAGAGTGGAGTGGCATAGAGAGGAGTGGCTTGAAGTTAAGTGGCATAGAGTGGAATAACATACCGTATAGTGCGTAGAGTGGCATATATTCAAGTGGCATAGAGTTGAATAGCATAGAGTGGAGTAGATTTGAGTGAATTAGAGTGACGTGGCATACAGAAGAGTGGTGTAGAATTGAGTAGCATATACTGCAATAGTAAAGAGTGGAGTGGCATACAGCAGAGTAGTGTAGAGTGGACTGGTGTAGACTGGAGTCTCATACAGGGGAGTGAGATGAGTGGAATAGTGTAGAATGTAGTGGCGTATAGTGGAGTGGTGTAGAGTGGAATGACATAGAGTGGAGTGGCATAGAGTGGAGTGGCATAGAGTGGAGTGGCATAGAGTGGAATAAGATAGAGTGGAGTGGCATACATTGGAATAGCGTAGAGTGGTGTGGCATAGAGTGAAGTGTCTTACAGTAGAGTTGCGTAGAGTCGAGTGGCATAGAATCAAAAAGTGTAGAGTCGAGTGGCATAGAGCAGGGTGGCATGGCATAGAGTGGAGTTGCGTAGAGTGGAATATCCTAAAGTGGTGTAGAGTGGAGTGGCATAGACTGGAGTGGCATAGAGTGGAATGGTGTAAAGTGGAGTGGTATATTGTGGCATAGTGTTTAGTGACATAGCATAGAGTGCAGTGGCTTAGGGTGGAGAGGCATAGAGTGGAGCGACATACAGTGGAGTGGTGTATTCTGAAGTGGTGTAGAGTGGAATAGCGTAGAGAGGAGTGGTGTACAGTGTAGAGGTGCATACAGTGGAGTGGCATAGAGTGCAATAGTGTAGAGTGGAGTGGTGTAGATTGGAGTGGCATAGACTGGAATGGCATAGAGTGGAATGGTGTAAAGTGGAGTGGCATATTGTGGCATAGTGTTTAGTGACATAGCATAGAGTGCAGTGGCTTAGGGTGGAGAGGCATAGAGTGGAGCGACATGCAGTGGAGTGGTGTATTTTGAAGTGGTGTAGAGTGGAATAGCATAGACAGGTGTGGTGTACAGTGTAGAGGTGCATACAGTGGAGTGGCATAGAGTGCAATAGTGTAGAGTGGAGTGTCGTAAAAAAGTAGTGCAATAGAATGGAATGGCATAGAGAGGAGTGGCATAGAGTGCCATAGATCTAGTTAGTGGCATAGCGTAGAGTTGAGTGAAATAGAGTTGAGTGATGTAAAGAGGAGTGGCGTACAGTAGAGAAGCATAGAGTGGAATACTGGAGAGTGAAGTAGTGCAGCATGGAGTGTCATAGAGTGGTATACTGTATAGTGGAATAGCGTAGAGTGGAGTGGCATACAGCATAGTGACATACATTGGAGTGGCATATATGGTAGTGACATTGAGTTAAGTGGTGTAGAGTGGAGTGGCATACAGTGGATTAGCGCAGAGGAGCACAGCATAGAGTGGAATACAGTAGAATGGACTAGTGTAGAGTCGAGTAGCTTAGACTGGAATAGTGTAGTGCAGAGTGGCGTAAAGTGTAGTGGCATAGAGTGGAGTGGAGCACAGTACAGTGGTGTAGTTGGAGTGGCGTACAGTGGACTAGTGTGGCATAGAGTGGAGTGGCAATGATTAAAACAACTTAGACTGGAGTGGCATAGATTGGAGTAGCATGCATTGTAATGGCATAGACTGAAGTGGCATAGAGTGGAATAGCATTGCGTGGAGTGGAGTGGCGGAAAGTGGAATAGCATAGAGTGCACTGGCATAGAGTGGTGTGAAGAGGAGTGGCGAAGACTGGAATAGCGTAGAGTGGAATGCTATAGAGTGGGGTGGCATAGAGTGTGTACAATCGAGTGGCATAGAGTGGAATAGCATAGAGTGTAGTGGTGTAGAGTGGAGAGGTGAACAGTGAAGTCGTGCACAGTATAGTGGTGTTTCAGTGTAGTGGAGTGATGTTTAGTTGAAGAGTGTAGAGGGGAGTAGCGTAGAGTGGTGTGGCATAGATTGGAATAGCATACAGTGGAGAAGTAGAGTGCTGTACATTATTGGTAGTATACAGTAGAGTGGCAAATAATCTAATAGCGTGGAGTGGAGTCTTGTAAAGTGGATTGTCATAGATTGGAATAGCATAGAGTGGAACATTGTAGATTTAAGTGGCGTGAGGTGTAGTGGTGTAAAGTGGAAGGGCATAGGGGTGGCGTAGAGTAGAGTAGCATAGAGTAGAGTGGTGTAGAGTGAAGTGGTGTGAAATGGCGTGGCATAGAGTGGCCCAGTGTAGAGTGGAGTGGCATAGAGTGCTGTAGAGTTGAGTGGAATAGAGTGCAATAGAATAGAGTGGAGTGGCATAGAGTGGAGTGGTGTAGATTGGATTGTCATAGAGTAGAGTGACATAGAGTGGACTAGCATAGAGTAAAGTGGCATAGAGTGGAGCGGCATAGACTGGAATAGCATGGAGTGGCATAGATTGGAGTGGAGTGGCATACAGTGGACTGGCGTACAGTGGAGTGGCGTAGAGTGGAATAGCATAGAGTGTAGTGGCACTGATTGGAGAGCGTAGAGTGGAATGGCATAGAGTAGAGTGGCATAAAGTGGAGTGGTGTAGAGTGGAATAGTATAGAATGGAGTTGCACACAGTGGAGTGGCATACATTGGAGTGGTGCAGAGTGGCATGGCTTAGAGTGGCCTAAAGTGGAGTGGCATATAGTGAAATAGCATAGATTGGTGTGGCGCAGAGTGGAGTGGTGCAGATTGGAGTGGTGTGCAGTTCAGTGGCAAAGAGACGAGAGGAGTAAAGTTGAATAGTGTAGAGTGGAGTGGCGTAGAGTGTAGTGGAATTGAGTGTAGTGACATAAAGTGGAATAACGAAAAGTGGAGTAGCATGGAGTGGAGTGGCATAGATCAATCTGACTCATGTTTATGGATTCCAACCTTTCTGTATTAATCCTGCTTCTCATGCATTACTGTGCCATTTGAGGCCAATGATTGGTAGCTTTTTTTCCATCCTCGTGCTGCATGGTTTATTGTGGCAGAACATGGATCTGCATAGCATGATATAGTGGCCTAGCAGTGATGAATGTATGGTGTGGTACTGTGTAATGGAAGTGTATGGTACTGCAATCAACCAGTGAGAGTTTCACCTCTCCATGGCCTGTTTATGTAGGTCTGGCCCTATATGCAGGTGTGTGTTTCTCTTTTTTTTTAGCTTTACCAGTGAATCTGCTTTGTTTGTTTTTTTCTGCATTATTGTGTTTGGTTTTTTTGGATTGTTTTACCGCTTGTTTTTTGTTCCCTACACTTTCGGAAAATGTTACCATCTGCTTTTGACTGAAAGTATTTTAAGGTTGTAGTTTCCATTTGTTTTCTTTGAACTTTCACACTTGGGTGTTATTTACGACATGATTTATTTTTTGCATGTGGTAGATATCACATTTGCTAATAGCACATGCAATAAGTAGCACATGTGGACCACAGAGATGCAGTATTTAGCACATAGGATAAATACCACACATGGTTTTTAACTTGTGATCAGACCAGTTTGTAAATTCATGTGTTATTTACCCTGGCATGCAGCAATTACCACTTCACCTAACTCATAATCAGGTCTTTCTTTGGCACTTACACTTTCCTTAACATAAACCGTAGTCAACGGTTGTATGTCAGAACAACGAGTTCCTTTACAACGCCTACCTTAACAACGTGGTCTCTACTACGACCACATCTTAACCACAAATTGATTTACCACGCATTCCTTCACTACGGTTTTTCGTGGTAAAGGCATGCATGGTAAACAGCTATCCGTGGCTAAGTTTACCACCCCTCCTTCTCCCCCTGAGCCCTAAATACACCCACCAACCTCCTTAAAACTACCCCAAATCCCCACCTCTTAAATACTACTCTGAACTCCCCCACCCCTAAAAACTACCCCGAACCCCCCCACTCCCTGAAAATTAATCTGAACCCCTCCCACCCCCTAAAAACTAACCCGAATCCCCTCCCACCCACTAAAAAGTACCCCTAAAAACTACCCGAAATTCCCCCACCCCCTAAAATCTACCCCGAATCCCTCCACCCCTAAAAACTACCCCAAATCCCCCTCCCACCCCCATAAAACTACACCAAACCCCTCCCACCCGATAAAAACTACCCCGAATCCTCCTACCCCTAAAAGCTACCCTGCATCCCTCCACCCCTAAAAACTACCCCAAACCCCCACCCCCTAAAATCTACCCCGAACCCCCACCTCCGAAAAACTACCCCATATCCCCCACCCCCTAAGACTACCCCGAACACCCCCACCCTCTAAAATCGACCCCGAATCCCCCACCCCTAAAAACTACCCCCAACCTCCCCCACCTCCTAAAAATGACCCTGATCCCCCACCCCTTAAAAACTACCCCAAACCTCTCTTACCTGTCCTGTCCTCTTCTCTTTCTTTTCTTTTTCACACCCATCCTGAACACTAGACCGACTTTGCCTTAACCACACACATGCGTGGTTAAGGCAAAGTCATTGTTCGGCTTCCGGGCTTCCGGACCTCTTGGCTCTTGCCTCGCTGTTCCAGATGTTCCCCTCCACAAACAAACCAATACTCTAAGCCTTACCTTAGTCTTAAACTAAAACTAACCCTAACTTGGACTCAGCCGCGGTCCGTGCAGGTAACAGCGGTGGGGCGGTGGGGCCGGGTTAGGGGGGATTTCGAGGAACGATGCAAAGGGAAAATTAATTATTTATTTAATTTTCCCTTTGCATCGTCCCTCGAAATCCCCCCTTACCCGTCCCCACCGCCCCACCGCTGTTACCTGCACAGACCGCGGCTGCTTGGACTCTAATCCTAACCATAATGCTAGCTCTAACACTAATACAAACCCTAATCATTGCCCGTATTTTGTCCGTAACATTAACTCTTGCCTTACCCCGAAGATTAGCACTATTTCCTTAAACCAATTTTTATTGCTAATTATAACTCTATTTTTAGCCTTTACGATGTGAAGCCCATGTCACGGCTTTCACTTAAGCCCTTTTCAAATAATACTACACTTCTTAGTTTTCTCCATTATTCCCTTTGTTCCTTATGGCATTTCTTATTTTCAAATTTGTGGTTACGCTACTTCTTTAATCGGTTTATTTGTTTTCATGTATGTCCTATAACCAGAACAATAGGAATTATTATGTAGTAGCGAAGGAACAAAGTATGCAGCACTTTTAACTTTACTCTGTGGCAAGAAAAGGTATATTACGTGAAATGAGAAGTAATATTACGTGGGGAGGAAATAAAAGTTATGCCTCATTTCAACAGCACATCCCAGTTATGTGTTAAAATGTGTCTTTGGTTACTGATATAGCTGCTTTAACAATATACGACGTGGAAACACAATATGGGAGCTCTGAAACACGTATTTCCACAGGAAAACTTACTTTTGTTCATAGTGTATCAATGTTAATATAGTATGTATCTCACAATGCGACACTTTCAGATGCTACATTATCTAGTAAGAGTGTCCTCTTCAAATAAATTATACTTTTAGAGCAGTAGCTGTGTTCTACATGTTTCTTTGTGTGAATGGTAACCACAAAGGATAGAAACAGTTAAGCAGAAAATACTTTACACCTTTTCGGGTCTTTTCCTCTTTTTTATGCTTTGGCCGGGAATTGCATCACCATGATTTGTGTCACTCTGGCGAGCTAGCACCGTGCATAGTCCATGGTGGTGAGCATTTACTTATCTTCAGTGCATTGACTACATTTTACTTCCCAAAAGTAAGATTATTTAAAGAGATTAATTCTGTCTAACCCGAGAAGAGATGTTCCAAATTAATTGGAGTGTTTGCTTCTTTCTGTATGTCCTCTTCAGACGGCATAAACGCATGGCCTAATTGGATGTTTCCAAATGTCACACACTCTGGGTATGATTTATCTGTGACTAAATCAACCTGTAGTCTTCCTTATTAATTTTGAGAGTTTATAAAATTAAACTCACACGTTGCTCTCCTGTTAAACCGCTCTTCAATTGTTTGCAATCACTTTATTTATTGCATACAACAATGCTTCTTGGTCAGCTGTTCAAATGGTCCATTGTTACATTTTATAAAAATGAACGGTTTAATTCTTTCGATTTGGGGCATCTTTGAACATTTCATATTTGCTCTCACACATTTCACTACATCAACATTCGCTGATTTTGCATAAAGCTTTTAGGGACAGATTGTTAGAAATTGGGTCTCTACTTGGCAGAGGTTTGCACCCTGTTCAAGTAGAGACCACAATCCTAGTCAGGGTAAGCTAGATGCACACTTTAAATTGACCTGTGCTCACCCGTTGGTAGCTTGGCACAGAGCAGTCAGGCTTAACTTAAGATGCAATGTGGAAAGTATTTGTGCAACACACACAAACAGTAACACACTGACTACACCTTAAAAAGAGCCCATATAGGTTTAGAAAAATAGAGAATATTCATCTGAGTAAAACAAGACCAAAATAATAAAAGTCAAATCAGTAGAAGTCACGCTACGAATTTATAAAGAATAAATGGAAAAACAGGGCTTAGCAGACAATAGCGCTAAAAGGTTACTTGAGCTCACGAGGGACATGGGGGAATCCAAAGTTCAGGCAGTCCGCGATAGAGCGAAGGCCGACTACAAGACTCACACAGGGTCCACTCAAAAAGTACCTTTGATGGAGCAAAGCATCAACGCTGAGGGCACGATGCACTGATCTTTTCCACACAGTCAGGTCACTGCGTCGTCGTCAAGCTCTGTTGACATGCAGGCACTGTGTCGTCATTGAGCTGCACAAAGCATCATTGTTGGGCAGCGCAGGCTGTACAACCACTGTCGTCGAACAGCCTCTGCCACGGCATCTAAGGGCGATGCTTCGGTTCCGACTGGTGCAGTGATAAAAATGCATTGGTTTCGTAGACAGATGAGCTGCAAAACCTACTTCTGAGGCCTAGGACTGGAGGGGCACCTCAGGCAAGGGTAGGACCCACAGATGGCAGAGTCCAGAGGCACCAGCAGGATTGCAGAAAGTCGTTTGTGTCCCTGAGATTTCCGAAAACAGGAGGCAAGCCAGCAAGCCATTGGAGTAACTCTGGGTTCAAGTGAGATGGGTCCAGTCCTTATTTTCAGCAGGGCAGTGATCAGCAGGTGGCAGGGCAGCTCAGCAAAACAGAGAAGCAGCTCCTCAGAACAGTCAGTCCAGGAAAAGTGGCAAGCCTGACAGCAGTCTTTACTCCAGCAGAGTTCTTCCCAGGTCCAGTAGTGTACAGATTTAGTAGGGTCAGAGCCCCAGTATTTATACCCAAATGTGCCTTTGAAGTGGGGTGTGTCTTCAAAGCAGCTCCTTGAAGTGCACGGGTCTCCTTTCATCCCAGCCCTGTTTACCAGACTATCTGTGGGGGGTGATCAGTTCTTTCTGTGGGGACAGGACACAGCCTATTTAGATGTAAGTGTGAGCTCCCTCTCCCCCTTCCTGCCCAGAAAGCTATTAGAATGCAAATTATTCCTCTGTCAGACCCACCCTTCCTGTGTTTGTGACTGTCTTAAGGGAATGCACAAAGTGTAGCTGTCACCCAGCCCAGACGTGTATTGGAGTCAGGCTGCAGGCACACAGAGAAACGTTAAGAGCAGATAAATGTCCACTTTCTAAAAGTTCATAATGAAGCTGATGCATAATCATGTATAAGTCCCAGGATGCACAACAACCAATTCTGATGATGAAATTATCGTAGATCAGAGCTCATCCATTTTAAACCATTTTCTTTAACTAATCCTCTTTGTATTGTTTTATATGCAAGAATAGTAATTGCGATTTTCAAGTGCTTGTACAATTCTTGTGCAGGCCTTTTTTACAGCATGTCAAAATTATCCATTCATTAAATAATATGAAGACTGTGACCCAATGCATTTTGGGCATTGCGCCCTTCTTTAGGGGTAGCTATAGGATTGAAAGAAAACAACACATCACGAATGCTATGAACAATTGTCTACAGCTGTTTACAAAAGACGCCTCATGCATAAACATATAAGCCAATTTTAGTGTTAAAAACCCAGTAAATATTACGTCTATTCTCCTTAAAAACCAAAAAGTGCCTCTTGTCATGCTGAACTGTGAACTAACGAAGTGAAACAGAAATATCCATGGAAATAAAAGAGAAAGTGAGGGCAATTACTCAAGCCGTGATTCAGATTAAAATTCCATGACACATTCATTCATAAACATTCACTTCAGCCCTTCAACTCCTCCTACCTCCAGCGTTCAAACCGACTGGACTGAATGACCTCTTGATTGCTCATCCATGTTTGAAAACGAGTATATCACCTCCCGTTTTTACGTGAGCATGACTCTTAATAAAAGCATGTGATTGATCACAACATGCAAACATAGAAACAAAAAGTTAAAGTGACCGAATCTAAAATGCAACACAATATGAATGAATTAATACTTTAAAAACTCATACTGAAAAATGCTAAATATATAATAGCACGCAAATTATAAATTCACACTTAAGTAAAATTACACATGTTGGCATTGAGAACACTGCCCCCTATGGGTTATTTTAACAATTGTAAAATGACTTTTTCAAAGATTTAAAAGTTTGCTCCCACTAGTGTTTAAAAGAGTCCAGGAAGTTAATGGTACATTTAGTCCACGGGTACTGGGTCCCAATTCATGTTTACACTTTCTAAGCATGGCATTTCTAAAATAGTAATTTAAAATCTAAATTTTCCACTATAGAGGATTTTTTATTACCATTCCAATAATATGAAACATAGCTTAGCTACTCCTTTGTAATCAGGAATTACAGCTTAAAAGTATTTTAAGGAATTCCCAATGCTAGCCTATGAGAGTAGTAGGCCTCACAGTAGTGAAAAACAAATTTAGCTGTTACTCACTACCAGGACATGCAGAACTTAAAAGTACATGTCCTAAATATTACCTACAAAGCACACTGCCCTTAGGGCATACCTTAACCCCTTCGCTGCTAGGCCTGTTCCCCTCAGTCTGCTGAGTAAAATGATACCTCACTTGTGTGCGGGTCCAATACAAAATTGGCTACAAACATATTTTTTTTTAAATGTAGTGCTTAGAATTCGCTGTGCTATACCCTTAATCCCTATGTGTTTGGCACTTCCCATTCACAGGCCCTTGCCCCACCAACACAAGTGAGGTATCATGTTACTCAGGAGACTGAGGGGAACACTGTGTGGTAGGACATTTGTGCCGGCACGGTGATCCCACACAAAAATATGTGGAAAATGTGTTTTTTTCAGCTAAATTTGAGGTTTGCAGGGGATTCTGGGTACAAAAACGTTGGGCGATCCACGCAAGTCATACCTCACTGGACTCCCCAGGGTGTCTAGTTTTCAGAAATGTGTGGGTTTGGTAGGTTTCCCTAGATGGTCGCGAGCCTGGGGCCAAAAACAAGGTCCCCCCCTGCAAAACCAGGTAGTTTTATGATAGGTAATTTTGAAGTCACCACAGTACGATTTGGGCCATTTCCTGTTGCAGCCACTATTCCTACCCACACAAGTGAAGTACCATTTTTATTGGGAGACCTGGGGGAACGCTGGGTGGTAGGAAATTTGTGTCAGCCCAGTGATCCCACAACTTTCCCACACAGAAATTTGAGAAAAAAGTGATTGTTTCAGCTAAATTTGAGATTTGCAGGGGATTCTGGGTAGGAAAACATTGGTGGGTCCACGCAAGCCATACCTCCCTGGACTCCCCCGGGTGCCTAGGTTTCAGAAATGTGTGGGTTTGGTAGGTTTCCGTAGATGGCCGCCGACCCCGGGGCCAAAAATCCAGGTGACCCTCCTTGCAAAACAAGGTCGTTTTGTTATAGGTGATTTTGATGTCTCCTCAATACGTTTTTGGCCCGTGCCTGTCGCACGTACTTCGGCCATCCACATGAGTGAGGTACCATTTTTACTGGGAGACCTGGGGGAAAGTTGGGTGGGGAGAAATTTGTGTCAGCTCGGTGATCCCACAACTCTCCCACATAGAAATTTGCAAAAAAAGTGATTTTTTCAGCAAAATTTGAGGTTTGCAGGGGATTCTTGGTAGGAAAACATTGGTGGGTCCACGCAAGCCATACCTCCTGGACTCCCCTGTGTGTCTAGTTTTCAGAAATGTGTGGGTTTGGTAGGTTTCCCTAGATGGCCACCGAGCCCGGGGCCAAACACCGAGGTCCCTCCCTTTGCAAAACCAGGTCGTTTTGTGATAGGTAATTTTGATGTCTCCACAATACATTTTGGGCCCTTGCCTGTCGCGGGTACTTGACCCACCCACACGAGTGAGGTACCATTTTTATCGGGAGACTTTGGAGAATGCGGGGTGGATGGAAGTTTGTGTACCAATGCAGATTCCAGAACTTTCCATCACATAAATGTGGGGAAAATGTGTTTTTTTTACAAAGCTTGAGGTTTGCAAGGGATTCTGGGTAACAGAACCTGGTGAGAGCCACACAAGTCACCCCATCCTGGATTCCCCTGCGTGTATAGGTTTAAAAAATGTATAGATTTGCTAGGTTTCCCTAGTGCCAGCAGAGCTAGGGTTCAAAATCAACAGCTAGGCACTTTGTCAAAAAAGGGTCAGTTTTCACTGAGAAACTGTGGTGTCTCCACATTGCGTTTTGGGCCGTTTCCTGTCACGGGCACTAGGCCTACCCATACAAGTGAGGTATCATTTTTATTTAAAGGCTTTGGGGAATGCGGGGTGGGTGGAATTCTGTGGATCCACGCAGATTCCAGAACTTTCCATCACAGAAATGTGAGGAAAATGTGTTTTTTTATTTACAAAGTTTTAGGTTTTCAAGGGATTCTGGGTAACAGAACCTGGTGAGTGCCACACAAGTTGCCACATCCTGGATTCCCCTTGGTGTCTAGTTTTCAATAATGGTTAGGCTTGCTAGGTTTCCCTAGGTGCCGGCAGAGCTCGGGCTCAAAATCTACAGCTAGGCACTTTGCAAAAAGGGGTCAGTTTTCACTGTAAAAATGTGGTGTGTCCACGTTGCATTTTGGGCCGTTTCCTAACACGGGCACTAGGCCTACCCACGCAATTGAGGCTTCATTTTTTTGGAAGACTTTGGGGAATGCGGGGTGGGTTGAAGTTTGTGGACCCACGCAGATTCCAGAACTTTCCATCACAGAAATGTGGGGAAAATGTGTTTTTTACAAAGTTTGCAAGGGATTCTGGGTAACAGAACCTGGTGAGAGCCATACAAGTCACCCCATCCTGGATTCCCCTGGGTGTATAGTTTTCAAACATGTATAGGTTTGCTAGGTTTATCTAGGTGCCGGCAGAGCTAGGGTTCCACATCTACCGCTAGGCACTTTGCAAAAAAAACTGTCAGTTTTCACTGTAAAAATGTGGTGTGTCCACGTTGTGTTTTGGGCCGTTTTCTGTCGCGGGTAATAGGCCTGCCCAAACAAGTGAGGTACCATTTTTATCGGGAAACTTTGGGGAATGCTGGGTGGGTGGAAGTTTGTGGATCTGCACAGATTCCAAAACTTTCCATCGCAGAAATGTAAGGAAAATTTGTTTTTTTTACAAAGTTTGAGGTTTGCAAGGGAGTCTGGGTAACAGAACCTAGTGAGAGCCACACAAGTCACCACATTCTGGATTCCCCTGGGTGTCTAGTTTTCAAAGATGTATAGGTTTGCTAGGTTTCCTTGGGTGCCAGCTGCGCTAGGACCCAAAATCCACCATTGGCACATTTCGAAAAAAAGTCAGTGCCTAGTGGGCTTTCTGCCACCCTGGGGAGGGGGGAATCAGGGGCCCCGATATGCCCCCAAGGGGGGCAGAAAAACTGTGGCTATTTTTGTGGGGGGGGTGGGGACATTGGTATGCCCATTCTGGGCAGCCCCCACCCCTACGTATAAAAGCCAACATAATCGCTGGTGCCTAGTGGGCTCTCTGCCCCCCCTGGGGGGCAGATCAGGGGCTACTGCCCCATCTGCCTCCTGGGGGGGCAGAAAGACTGTGGCAATTTTTTGGGGGTGGGGGCTTTGGCATACCCATTCTGAGCAGCACCCACCCCTACGTATAAGAAAAAATCCCTGGTGCCTTGTGGGCTTTCTGCCCCCCAGGGGGCAGATAAGGGGCTACTGCATCATCTGCCTCCTGGGGTGGGGCAGAAAGACTGTGCTTTTTTGGGGGGGGGTGGGGGCATTGTCATGCCCATTCTGGGCAGCCCCCACCCTGAACTTTGAGGAGAAAAAAATCCCTGGTGCCTAGTGGGCTTTTTGCCCCCCGGGGGGCAGATAAGGGGCTAATGCCCCATCTGCCTCACAGGGGGGGCAGAAAGACTAGCCTTTTTTTTTTGGGTGGCGGCATTGGCATGCCCATTCTGGGCAGCCCCCACCCCTACGTATAACAAAAATAATAAATCCCTAGTGCCTAGTGGGCTTTCTGCCCCCCTGGGTGGCAGATCAGGGGCTAATGCCCCCATCTGCCTCCTGGGGGAGCAGAAAGTCTTTTGCTTTCTTTAGGGGAGTAGGGTGGGGGCATTGGGATGCCCATTCTGGGCAGCCCCCACCCATGGACTATAAAAAAAGAATCCCTGGCGCCTATGGTGCTTTCTGCCCCCCCGGTGGGGCAGATTGGGGGCTACTGTGCCCATATCTCCCGCCGGGGGGGTAAAAAGACTGTCTGTGGCAAACATTTATGGGGGGAGCAAAGGCCCTTGCCCAAGGGGCCCCCGCCCCCTCCCTGGTGCTAGTAGGTGGATCCCTGCTTGGGGATGTATAATTTTTGACTTTGTCATTGAGGCTTGCTCTATGGAGCTGGAGCCTTTCAAGCCATGATTTTATTCCTTAGTAGTTTGTCTGTTCTATTCACAAATTTTATAAGTCTGGAGCTTGCTTGAGGTTGAGTGTTGTTCAAGAGGTAGTTAACAGCTTCTGGATCTGGAATAGTTTGTATCCTTTCTTTACTCAACTGAAGCCTCAGGAATATTCTGCGTTCCTCAAAAAGAGCAGGATAAATGCAGAGCAGATGGGGTATCGATTCTTGGAGCAGGCCACATAGATGGCACATAATTGGTGGGAGCCTGAAATACCCATGGGAGTGGTAGATCTAGAGATGTAAAGCAGCCTATTTGAAGCTGACAGAATCTAATTTTGTGATAAGATGAAAATGGTTCCATAATGTATTTTTGAAGACCTCTCTGGTCATAGCTGATGAGAACTAAAGAAGTTTGTTCTCTTTTTCTAAAGGCCTGAAAATCTTATGCAAAAGATTCCATTTTAACATTTTTATTCAGAACTGCTTTGAACTGAGGGTGCAGCAGATCTAGATTACACAAGTCTTCGACACCCCTCAGTCCGAACGCATCAGCAAGGGCTTTGATGGGCACAAACTATTTGTGTGTGAGGATTCAAGCCAGATGAGGTTTTTAAAGGATCCTTGTTTTGCTGCGCGTGCTGATTTCATATAATTTTGGAGGCAAGCTCTGTGTGTAAGGAGTTGGTCACTCAATGAGAACACCATCCTGATTTGAGCTGGGGAGGTGTTATGCGCGAGTTTACACAGTAATACGAATACTGCGCTCTGTGCAATATTCAAGAAAGCACCCAGTTTCCTGGGAAGGCTTCTGTCCCATATGCCAAGATATGAGTGAGTTTGGCAGCGACTATTTTCAGCAATGGATCAAAGGTATGATGTTGTGCTTTTAAAGATCATTCAGAAGGCAGATTGTAGTGAGGCCAATTTCGGTTTTAGGGAGTTGAAATGTAATAAGTGGCCCACCTTTTCGTCCAGCCAGCACCCCAAGTATTTGTATTTGTTTGAAATAATCAGACAATAGTTATTAAGATGCCAGAAGCCCCGTTTTATCCTTTTCCTGCTGAAGATCACAATATTCGTTTTTTTCATAGTTAATTGTCACTACAGTGAGCTACAGTGATTATTTCGAGCATTTAACAGTCTTTGGAGTCTAATCGGGGTTTGGCCTATAAGGACAACATCGCCCACGTAAAGACTTGAGCTGATATGCTGGTTTGCCGATTTTGCTATGTGATTGATTACTGAGTTCAGCGCTGGTACTAGGTCGCACATAAACAGATTGAATATTGTCTGAGCTAATATGCACCCCTGCTTGACACCTTGTTCGATGTTTATTTTGTCGGAGACTGCAGTTTTGTGGCCCAGTTTGACACTGGACCAAGTTTTAGAGTAGAGCAGCAATATGCCTCGAAAAAGAAGGTCTGGAATTCTCCAGGCTTTTAGTTTGATCCTAAAAGTTGGCAATTGGTGTGGTCAAATGCCTTGCTGTAATCAGTGAAGCAGCAATAAAGCTGTTCCTTCTTCATTATTTGTTTTACTGCAAGCATCCTTAGACCTATAAGATTATCAATGGTGCCAGAGAGTGGTCTAAAGCCACTTTGGTTAAATGGCAGCATGATATTTGTAACTGCCCATGCTTCCAAGATCCTCCAGTAAAAGTGATGCAAAGTATTTGGCCTCAAGGTCAAACAGTGCAGTATATCAGTAACTATCATGGAGTGACACTGTGTCCTTTTTATAAATAGGGTGTAAGATGGAGCCTTGCCAAGAAGATGGTGTGGTTTTGGTGATAATGCAATGTTTGAACAATTACTGATGCTTGAACAGTTGCACTGGTCAGAAGTGGTAAAGTGCTCAGAGTCCTAAAGCCAACAAAAAGATACAGCACAAAAGTGGAGGTAAGCAGGCAAAAAGTTGTGGTAAAACCACACTAACGATGACAGGTCTAACACAGATGTACAAAGAATGGAGTTGGTAAAAGTTGTTGCAAACAGTGCACAGACTTTTATTGAATTTATTCTGTTTTTGGAAACCAACCTTCATATTAATAGATCAGTTCACAAAAAACAGAGTCATGGTGGATCGCAATTTGACCTACCGGATCAATATTAATGAGGTAGGTCACTAATTGTGACCTGCTACAATTCACTGTCATCATAGGGATGGTGGAATGCTGGGGTCAACAGACCAGCATGACTGTGAACACTTTTCAATAAAGTCATTTTTATTAAATGCAGCCTGTTTTCCTTTCAGGAAATCCCCAAAAAAATGAACTTACATTTTTTAAGAGTGGACCTGGTCTCATTTGCGAATGTGTTACTACTATATGTTTGTAGTCAATAAAGTATTAATTTAATACTTTGAAATGGATTTGGATTGCATATCATCAAGATATCCCACTGCAATTCGGTTTCTGGTAGGGATGCCCTAAACATGCCCCTTACAATTACCAAATTGGTATGTATTCACAAACCCAAATTGTGATTCAATAACGTGTTACTGAATCACAATTTGGGTTTGTTACATACCAAAAGCCTTTTGCAGTTCACACCATTTTCAAATGCAAAAAGACATCATACATCTGGCCCTTGATCCCCAAAACACATTCTGTGCTATGGTATGAAAATCTTCATTATTTTGCAACATGCATAGAATACACGATTGTTACCACAAACAAATAGACCAACATTGTATGTCAGTGGTCTTTCACTGCTTTTCACCACATTTTTGAGATATTTTTAACATTAGCAGTCTGATATATATGTCATGGACATATATATCATTAGTCTGAAAGTAGATCTATTGACAATAACAATTCCTATGACTATATCCTGAATGTTTACATGCACAGTAAGCTCAATGTACTCTAAGGCACTATCAATTGCTGTGTCACCAATAACTCAACCAAAGTGAAAGATGTGCTAGAAATTCCCAAGTATACTGCTCTTACATTTGGTCACTTTCATGTTGCACCTTAACACTAGAGTAATCAATAAATCAGTAAGTGGGTCCTTACTTACGCAATCTTCCTGCTAATGTATCCCGTTATTTAATTATGCATCCACACACATCTATTATATAGCACAGTTCTATCAGCCTCAATCAGGGTCACCCACAAACATTTTTCCTTCACATCTCCTATTTTTGCTGAATTCATTTTTGTTGGCCTTAGGATTCTGTGCACTTCACCAGTGCTAGCCAATGTTCACTCCCTAAAGCATGGTAAATTTGGATTACACCTAATTGGCATAATTTATTAACTTCAGGATGAAGGCAACAGAGCATCCTTCCAGGTGCAGCAAACCAGTCTTCTGAGGTAAAACAGCAGGCCACAACACAGACAGTTCTCTGAGAGTCCTTCCGTAGATCCAGAAAGTGAACGGCAGAGTGACTCTAAGGGTCCTATTTTTATATCTGGTGTCTTCTTTGAAGCAGGAGAAGTTATTAGAGAATTCCCTTTGAAGTGTTTGATGTTTCCTGCCTCCCTCCCTGGATCCAGGCTGGCAGCATCAATGAAATCCAGTTGCAAAACATTGAAAGATTACTGACTCCTGAGATGGAGTAAGAAGTCACTTGCAAATGGGAAGGGGGCAACAGAAAATTTACGAATTGCTTAAAAAATATTGTTGGAGAGTAGACAGTGCCACCTCTCGAACAAACGTTTTAAAAGTGCACCCGACTTTACTCTAAGGAAAACGGGCTGCATTGAAATAAACAATGGGGCATTATTACAAGGGAATTGCACCACCAGAGCGTCACTTTTTGTGACACTTCGGTAGCGCAATGCCATGCTCCATATTTACAATGTGGAACTAAGCCACTTTGCGTGGCTTAACGCCACGTTGTAAATTTCATACCCTGTCACACAGTTTTCTGTGTCAAAGGGATTGCAATGGCTGTTTCTGTCGGTGTTCCACTGCAACACCCATTACATTTTGGTGCTGCCCCAGATTTACAAGGATCTGTAAATCTGATGCAGCGCCAAAAACTAACGCTATTGAAAAGCAGGCATTAAAGTGGTGCAACAAGGAGAAATACTATTAGTTCTCCTCATTGTTTGCTCTTTCTAAGTGTGCGGCATTTTGCAGCACACATAAAAGGAACAAATCGCCTTTGAAGAATGTTAATGTGGAGGAAGGTGTCCCTGCCTGCACATAAACAATCATCCCTGCAACGCAGGCAACTTTGCACCATGGAGCAAGGGTGTCTGAGTTGGCGCTAGCCAGATTATTTAGCACCGGCTCAAGGGAAAACACAGGGGTGCCCCTTATTCTTGTGAATATGGTGCATCCCTGCTTTTTTTAAATGACGCAGCGCGGCACTGCTAAATTGATTGCTGCTCCGTGCTGCATCATTTCTTTGTAAATATAGAGTTTGTGAAATAGTTTCAAAACAAGAATTAGTAAGTAAAGGTGTAGCAATAGATATAGAATGAGTAAGTATGGGTGAGAAAAAGCCTTCAGGGTTGGGAAATATGGACTACTTCCCTGAAGGAAAATGGTGTGAACTGAGCCTGCTCCAATTGACCCCAAACTGAGGACACATCAGGAGAACTAGCTGAAAAGAAGGTTCAAATGTGTTTGAATGTGCAAGCAGAGTGGTATAGCCTAAGATTAGGAAAGTTAACCCCTCCTGTATCCCTTGGATTGCTGAAGTGGTGCTAGTGAAATTCGTGGCTTGTGCTTGTTCCACAGGAATCAGATCAAAGAACGAGCAATAGTTTTAAAAAATGTAAGTGAAAGTGTAATCGGAAGCATGGACAAATGAAAATTAATTATTGGTAACATCATCATCCTAATCGTGGCTAATCTCCCCACCAGGACAAGTATAAAAGATATGATTTTTGAGTTGACTTCATTAAGATCATTTTAATGCTTTCTTTGATATTTATTTGAATAGAGAATACCTAGACATTTAATGCAATTAGAATTTCATGCAAAGCCAGTATCTTTGAACATTTCAGGGAGGTAATATTTATTCAAGGGCAAGACCTCTGGTTTGTTTATATTAAGTTTATATCCGGAAACTGCAGAGTATTCATTTAATAATGAAAACAAATTGGTTAATGTAGTGTTGGGGTTAGATACATATAACAAGATATCATCCGCGTAAGGTGTGAATTGTATATCCATGTTCTTGAATTGGAAGCCTGAACAATTTGGAGAGCAACAACTTTTCCCCACAAAGGGATCTAAGGATAAAAAAAATAAAAGCGGGGATAATGGGCAACCCTGTATAGTCCCTTTGTGAAGAGAAAAATAACTGGGTTGATTGCCGTCAACCCAAATGGAGGTAGAAGGATCAGAATGTAACAAATAAATATATCGGAGGATATGTGGACTGAAATCATGCCATTTCAATGCTCCAAACATGAAATCCCAATTCATCCAATTAAAAGCCTTTTTGGCATCAAGAGATATAGACGCTAAGGGGAAGTGCAACTTGGATGCCAAATGAATGATATTGAGGAAAATTCTGGACTTATCTGTGGTATATTGTCCCTTAACAAACACCGGCTGATGTAAATCAACTAAATCGGGGATAACTCGGTTAATACGTAATGCCAATATTCTATCTAGAATCGCATAGTTTGTATTTATGAGTGAGATAGGTCTGTAGTTACTGTATTGAGATACGTGCTTACCTTTGTTTGGGTGCAAACAAAGCATGGCCTGAGAAAATTAACCTTGCATTTGACCTTTGGTTAAAAAGTAAGTAATAAGAAGTAATAACTTTGGAATTAGAAGATGTTTGAAATGGAAATAAAATTGCACATGTATCCACAAAGGAGGCCAAGAGGAGATTTAACGACCAGCAGGAGGCTGCTCCCCTATACAGAACCACTAACACAAAAAAGCCACCCTGGGTCAAGGCAAAAAGCAGATGCAGTGGAAGGAGTGTGTGGGGGATTCCCTTTTATAGGACGAATTTCCTCACCCACCTGTGGGTGGCATGCTTCATCACCGGGAACCTCCTGGCACTGCGAACCTAGTCGCAGTGCGGGCTACAACCCCCTCTCTGGGAGGGCGGAGCTCAGGGATGTTTTAATTTTGTGTAACAAGAGGTACACTAAAACCAGATGATGAATTAGGTGTAATGGTGAGGGATGGTGTAGGATAGAGGGTGCTAGTGGAGTTAAAACTGACTACCTGGTATGTGGGAACAATTTTATTGGGACACCCAGGGGTCAGGGTTAAAAGACAGTTGTAATCACATGCCTGAAAAATTCAACCTAGAATGGATGTGAATGATCATAGGGTCGACATGTTTCAGCCGTGATGCCCTCCGTAGAGGTGCTATGGCTTTATTCAAACCCTAATGAGAGATGAATGTGAAAATGACACCAGACCAACTCAGGTAGGTGTACGAAGAGTGAAACGACTGGCGCGTACAACGTAGTGTTTTTTTAATTACAGAAGGGGACGCGAGGACCGAGGAGCAGGACGAAGAGCGGCCAGGCAGGGGAGGCGGCAGACACCAGGTAAGTGCCTTCTTTTATGTTTTTAATGACTTTGGGAGGCGAGAGGGAGTGGCTAAGTCCGCTCCGCCACGGAGGCAGAGTTTTTTGCCTATAAACAACACAATGGTCCAGCACACTTAATTTAGGTCAAAGTTTAACAAAAGTAACTGATGTAGCTTGAACATTTGTAAATCAAATATCAAAAACAAGAATGGCAATTCAGCAGGGTTATTCTTTCAAATCCTTTATTGGTGACTTCTTTTTTCAGACAAGATAAAAGACCGTAGCCAACGCGTTTCATCCTCGCGGACTTCTTCAGGGCAGAACAAAACACACTGTCTGGAATTCTTGACTGTATTTATTGCCTTATGTAGTTTCTCCTTCTAAAATCTGATGATGTGTGATTGTATCTGATATTTCACATATAGTTTGGGATATTAGGCTATCCTCCTTTGCCAAATTACCACGGTTGGCAGAAAACCAGTTCCAAAGGCAAGAGCGTCCTCTACGTTATTTCATAGGTGATTCTGTCAGTCTATGAGCGCGGAGTAGGCAAATCTCTGCAAACTCCGCTGGCGGAGCGGAGTTACCCGCCCAGGGTTAATCTGTACAGCATTGCTTCCCAAAACAAACAGACCAAAATGACAATAAAGGGTGAAAAGCTACAAAGTATGAGGTAGGAAATATTTTTTGAAGGCTAATTTATGACAAGCCAGCTGGTAGTCATTGCAAAACATGGGGCATATTAACAAGGCGGCGTTAATGAATTATCGCCGCTTTAGCGTCCGTTTTCGGACGAAAAGCGGCGATAATTTTATCGCCGAATTAACAAGGACACGCTAGCGCGTGATTCCTGACTTAGCGTCCGTTTTCTGCACGCCTCCCATCGCATCGCTAATGAGATGCAAAGGGGCGTGCCTGTGAAAACAACAGGGGAAATATCGCTAACCCAGGTATCGCCATATTAGCAACGTGGGTTAGCGAGATTTTAAATTGCGTTAAGTATGCCTTAACGCAGGAATTTAACGTCTGCTAAATTCCTGACTAAGGCATACCTAACATGGGGGTGGATTGTGTGGCTAAGACCACAGGCCCTATCGCCAAGTATATCGCCGTTTTCCATGGGACATCGCTGGAAAACCAGCGATGTTCCATGGAAAACATCGCTATCACTGGAAAATTATCGCCTTTGCGCTAAGCGTTGTTAATACAGCGCTAGCATGGCGATAATTTCCAGCGATAGCCGGCGATAGGATTCCTCACGCTAAGCACGGCCAGCGATAATTATCGCTGGCCGTTGTTAATATGCCCCCATGTTATTTTATCTGTCTGCCTGAGATCACTGAAAACATTTCTTCTTTTTTGTTCTTAGCTGAAAACCGTAGCCTGTATATTTTGCTCATACCTCATGTGTTTGAGTCTCACATTTTCTAAGTAGGCCAGGGCAAAATTTTCCTGCTTTCCTTTGTGGAAATTACATGAATTACCTACAAAATTATGTGACATTGCTTGTTATCGTGTGGAATACGTGCTTCAGAATTTTGCACAATTTTTAGCTCAAAATGCGTCCTCATGTCCAATTTGGACACGAGGATCCACTTCAAACTGAAAGGAAATCACAAACTTTTATGACTCAGGCAACAGTGACTTGCATTCAGTTCATTTGCATTCTTTCTCTGATTCTGTAATAGTATTTTTAACCGACCAAAATTCTCTATTACGCAACATGGCGTAATGAGGTAAAAGACTAATTTCACTTAAGAAGTATTAGAAAAGAAGACAAATGTTACACAAAATTAGACCAATGTAAATTACATTTTGCCCAGGCCTAGCTATAAGTAGTAAAACCCTCTCACTAGGCAAATGATATTTGGTTACAATTATTACTGATTTATTATCAAAAACACCAAAATAATGCGTGCTTGCATCAAGACCTTTTTGGGGGTATCGGTTTGCTCATTGTGCCACATAGTGCTCAATCTGCTGCATAATCTGTTTATTTTAACAAAATATAGTGTTTCTACCTTAAAGGGATTAACAGCCTGAAACTCTTCCTTCAGTATGAAAGACGTGAAAATGTTTCCCTATGCATGGGCTTGAGGAGGGCAGAAGGAAATAAAGGCCTCATGTAGAAAGTGTTTTAACAGTCACAAACCATCTGATTCAGTAAATCTGAGGGCCCCATTTACATAAACTGATACACTGCTGCGTTGAGGCAGCGATGTGTCAAAATGACTTGCGTTTCGCTATGTAATATTTAAACACCATGGATGCGCCCCAATACGTTATGGCACTTCATGGCGCAATGTACAGACTGCGTGAAAAAAATGTGGCTTCTGTGGGCGTGATGTTGCAGTGGAAACTGATGCATCAGGTGCAAAAGTGAGGTAAGGCTTGTTAGTGGCATGTAAAGCGATGCCAACCATCTTAGCATCACTTTTCAGTCCATGAAGCCTCAAAATACATACAACAATTAGACTTTTGAGAAAAAAAGTGGCACACTTCACAAAAGGCATCCATGGAGTGGGGAGAAGAGAGCAGCAGCCAGGACAACAACCCCAACAACCCCGACACCAGCCAGGATGTCCAGACAGACTCCCAGGGGAAGAGGAAGTGCAATTTCAGTGTAGAGGAGAATGACATCTTGATCACTGAGGTGGCAGAGCACCAACATCAGATCTTTGTCACCTCAAAATTGCCATTAGGGAAGAAAGAGGCCATTTTGCAGTCCATAGTAGCCAAGATCAACAGTGTGGGACAAGCGAAGAGGACAGTCATTGACTGTAAAAAATGCTGGCATGACTATAAACGCAGGATGAAGGAAAAACTGGCCAACAATCTGAAGGCAGCCATGCAGACTGGAGGAGAAAGCCCAGCACTCCAGGAGGAACTGGATGACTTGAAGGAGTAGGTGACAGCTGTCATCCTAGAGGAGTTGGTGGCAGGAGTTCCCAGGACAGGACAGTGCTGGCCAAGATGAACAAGACCAACAGGGTAAGTTGCAACAAGGGGCAATGTGGGGACAAAAGGTTATGTTGTGCAGTGCAGCTAGCTATGTCCCAGCAGTCAACTGCACTGTGTGCATGGCAAAGGGCAGTAATATGTGTCATGTACTGTTAAACTTCACATAAATGTCAGTCACACTGCCCAGTTACATGTGGCACGTCAGTCCAGCTCTATCACATTTCTCAGTTCCATGTGTGAAGTGCAGCACCAGTCCAGGTTCTCCTTTGTATACTGGCACTTGTAGTGGAATGTATAACATGACTCATCAGAACTACAAGTCCCAGAATACAAAGCAAAACATACGAGACTGGAAGAAAACATCATGTATGAAACACATTAACCCTTCCCAACCTGACTGTGACAATACAGGCCACCTTGCACCATAAGGCCACTGTGTCTAACTTGGGCACATGCGTACAAATCTGGACTGTAAAGCAATGGAATGGAATGGGTTTGTCAGAGGAGAAACTGCTCACCACAGAGGAGGTCATGTGTGGGGCATGTGAAGTATCAACACAAAGGAACATGCCAAGAGCCACATGTATAGTAAACTGCATGAAACTACATAGCACGCAGCTGTCCCAACATGTGGGGTGAGAGCACACAGGTGTCAGCAGCCATGGTAGTGACCTGCAGAATTCCTTTCATGTTCTAAATCAGACTGGATGTGGGGGTGAATGCAAGTGATGCACACCAGAGGACCATGTGTGCTGAAACAAAGGATGGTGTGTGGCCCTGGCAAGCCCCTGGTAGTGTACTGCATTGTAGGTGGTGGCTGAGCACATTGAACTGCCACTGTGTCTGAATGGGGAGACATTGCATAGCAAGGAGCAAGGTAGCCTGACCAAGACACAAGCACTGCTGTGTCTGACAGTGTCACACTTGTGTAGCAGCTGGGAAGGGGTAACAGAAAATAACCCATTGCAGTACTACATCCTACATGTGATGTGGCCCTGGGTGAAGATGTAGCACCTAGCAGGAGGGAGTCTGAAGGCAAATTGTTTCATCCTGCCACATATTTGAGCCGGTTGAGGTGAAACAGGGATCTGTCAAGATATAGGATGAACTAGTTTCCCACCACAAAGGGCAGGAGACATAGATGGTTGGAGGTTGATGTGAATGGGCTCAGTTGTGTGACAAACCTGGGTAGGTACATGTCACTAATCCCAGTACCACTACCATGTGGGCTACAGCTTGACCTATAGCCCTCAAACACAGCCAGTCATGTCAGTTCATTGGATATGTCCTGCATATTGTTGGTGTTGCAGGCACATGAGAGTGAATGTTTTAGCTGGGTTCCATCAGTGTGTGGCAGTAAGTTTAGTCCCTGGTTCAAACTCAGGTTTGCCAGAGGATGCATATACAAGTACTAGTGAGGGGGCCTGAGTCAAACAATGTGTGATACTTTGCAGTTAACCAAGTCAGGCAAAGATGAAACGGGGTGTCAGTGCTAGCAATCAACCTAGTTTGACTGGGCCCATCCACTCTGAGATGGTACACAGTGCCCACTGTCCACAAATAAGAAGCCGACTGTGTGTGCAGTGAAATCTCATGAGTATTCACAAATAGTCAAAGCATGGTAAGTACATTCCTTCACACATTCCTACAGTGTAGCAAGGTTAGAAGCTGTGTAGAGGGATATGTGGGAAAAACTGAACCCATAGCCACCTGAAAGCAATGTGCATTCAAGACAGCGCAACAAGGCAAAGTGCTGTGGTGTCCTGTGTGAAAGGCAGCCTGCAGGATAATAACTAATTCATGCCCAAACCCACATTACCTTCACAGGAGCTGTCAGATGAGTAATGGTCACAGGGAATGCAAGTAACCTGGGGACTAGGTACAATGTGCACAGTAGTGGTGTCAATAAATCAAAACACAATCAGTATAGGTATCATGAAAAAGAAAGAAAATCACCAAGGCAGATGTGTAACTGTGTTGCAATATGTGTCATTACACGACAGGTCAACTTGTCACACAGTGGCTGTGTGAACAATGCAGAGATACTGCCATCTAAAAGGCAACTACAGGGAAACTTGCCCTCTAAATCTATGAGGAACAGATGTCCTAAAGTCCTAAATTGAATTGGTAGAAAGTTTTAATGTCAACCAGATTACCCATGTCATCATCTAACATAGATCACCCTCAACATATATCTATTTCATTGCAGTGGACATACCAACACCTCCTGACCAGCTGCCTGTCCTGCATGAGGATCCTTCTGAGGATGACAGCCTACCAACACCCGACCAAGACACACTTCAGCAAATCCTGGACTCCTTTCAGACACCATCTCCGGTCGCAGGAAGGGCCGACAGCATTGCACAGACTGCAGAGGATCCGCCTATCACCCAACAAACACCACAAGCCAGCTCCCAGCCCTGGATTCAGAGGACCCCCAAGTTGAATTCCAATGTTGTACGGTAGCAGTAAAGTGGTAGCTGGTAGACGAGGTAAGGGCTCGGATGGAGACCTTGGCAGGCACCCTAGAGGGAGTCCGTAGGTGCCTCAGTCCGAATAAGGACACCTCAGAGGCTATAAGAGGCACCAACCCTCCACAGCTTGGATCAGTCCCTAGTTGACATTGCCAGTGTCATGAGGTGGAGGCACGAACAACTGCCCTGCTGAAGTGTCACTAGCGAGGATGGAGTCCATAGAGCAGAAGCAGGACTCCTAAAAAGCAAATATGGGTGCCTTACCCTGCAAAGTTGTTGCTGTGCTGGCAAACCAGCAGACCCATCTTAGTGCTGTGCTGCCTTACTTGTCGGTGCAGAGAAATGTTGCTGGGGACAGGGAATCCACATCTTCAGCCCCTGATGTGTGTGTGTGCCTCCGTCAACTCCAGTACCAACAACACCCCTCTCACAGATGGGACCACATACATCAGAGGACTAAGATGTGACTTCATATCTTTTAAACCAAAAAAATGGTCGGTAGCAGTTCTCTGTGCCACATGGCCAGTTTCTCTTTTGACCTGTGCTTATGGCCAACCAGTGTACTTCTCAGCTGGTACTATCCTTTATTTGCTTTCCCACCTCTTGATCTCACCCATTTGTAAACTATTGATGCGGCCTATCTTCCCTAATGGTAATTTGGTCCTTTTCCTCACTGGAACACTCCTCTACTTCACATGTCTCATGACATGTATCCACCAAGAACTCTGTCTGGACATCCAATGGCTTACAAACTATGTACGAGTTGTTGCAGCAAGGACTGCCACTTCCTCCTTGGTTCACTTGTCAATAAAATTACCTACTAGAACCAGCGTGCTGTATGTCTGTTCATGATTGGACTAAGTAAACCATGGTACTATATAATGGGAATTGTGTTTCATAGACCCATGGCTAAATCTGCACAGGCCAAGCAAAATAGTTTATGTGATCCCTATGTGCATCTAAACTAGCAAGTAGCTACCCAAGGTCACATGAATGAAGTGCTACAATTAGCAACTACAGTCAATGGTAACACTAAATTAATGTTCAGTCCAGGTGATGGATACGTCCATGCATACCAGCCAGCAAATAACAGTGACGTGACAACAAAATTGTGTAAGGGAGAGTGTGTAAGTGGCTGGCTTCAGTGTGGCACCCAACACATCTTGATTAGTCACAATGGTTTGATGTAATCATCCACACAAAAATGCAGCATCATTTACACACACAGTGCAACAGTAGCTTAATACATGTTTTGAGCTGTGTGTCAAGGGTGTCACTTACAGTGCACAATCACGTTTGGAGATCCCTTAAGTGACTCCAATGCAAACTTGACATGATCTGCTCCTTAGGTGCTCCACCTAGTAACACATCTATAGAAACACCGCCAGGAAATACTATAGTGTCAGGATTCCAGCCACAGCTTACCTCTCTTGACTATCACAATATACTGGCATGACTCATATCATTCCTCCCAACACATAAATGAACAAACGTCTTGTACCCTGACTTTTGACCATATTACATGCTGTTGGTAATAGCTAGCTGCAGCTGGTGTTCCCCGGTTTGTTTGAAAAGGCTTAATGTCTTTTACAAATCTTTTACCATGCATATGCAAGGTCAGGCTTAAGGCTCCACGGAAACATGCAGAAAATCCACCAGATTAAGCATATAGATGACCTCAATGTGAATCTTCCGGAAGATAGCCCTCATCAAGTCAATCCCCTGCACTTATTCCTTGCTTTAAGCAATTAGAACGCAACCTTTGTGAACATTCTAAAACACCTTCTATAAGACAGCCTAATCAAATAATCATCTGCACATGTGACCTTTATGAACGTTCTAAAGCAAGCTTCCAGGACGCTGTCTTGCCAGCTCCCTTGTTCCTTCTACTGCGATCTCATCACAAAGGACGTCTCTCATCAGTCTCATACCTGGATGGAAAAACAAAAAGAAAAGGAGAGACACATTAACAGACTTCATTTTGCTACACGCTGAGCTCAGTCTTAACATTGTGCTTGCAGACAAGTTAACCAGTGTTTTTGTTCAATTTGTACTTTCTGTTCGCAGGGATCTGTTAGAAAGGACTTGGGTAGAGCTAACCCTGTCCAAATTAGCTTATGGGTTTGATGCTGGAATGATACTCATTACAGTTTTGATACTTTGATGAAGGAACCTCTATGGACTATCAAAAAACAACTGACAACAAAACTAAAGGTTGGCTGAGATATAAAAAGCATTCGTGAGGTGATACCTTAAAGGATATAGCTAATACTAGACTAAAGCCTTATTATTTGTTTGTTTATAGATGACATATCTGCTGGTACCATTCATCAGACTGTTGTGAATGCCTGCTGCAGTGTTGCAGTTGAGTAGACGAGCCACAGCATCTTTGGAGTCCACACACACTCTCCATCCCACCATCCCAACCCCGTTTTCCGGGGATTTGCCACCGGAGCAGTTTCTCCTTCTGTACTATGAGGGCAAGTCTCGAGGGGATTCGGGAACTGGCATTGCCACCTCATTGGAATCACCTGGGATCCAGGTAGGTGGCTTATGACAGAAGGCTAAGCCACACACCTAACATTCCTTTTGCACAGTGCCTTGACAAATCAAGACTAAATATTCACAGATGATCTACTGCGTGCCTTATCAGGGGACCTCAATGACGCTAACAATCTGAGTTAATGCAGCAGTTGCAACTAGATCTGAATACATCAAAAGCAGAAAATGCAACACTTAAGGAAGAGTTGCAACGAGCGAGGACACATTTCAAACAATGGAGGGATACTAAACCCAAGGGTAGTCTCCCAGTTTTGACCCAACCTGTGTTTGGAGAACCATTTCAGAGAGGGAGTTTACAACTACTGACTAGAATCTGCATGTATCTCTCTATGCACCCAGTCCCGTACCCTTAGCAGCTCCAGAATGCTTTCATGGTGACAGTACTAAATTTGCAGCCTTTATGAGTCAATGCCAATTACACTTCCTATGCAAACCTCAGGCGTTCCCCAATGACACTGCTAAAGTAGAGTTTGTAATCTCTTTTTTGGGAGGTGTATCCGCTAACTGGGCAATTCCTTTCATAGAAACAAACAATCCCCTTTTGTACAAATATTCAGCTTTTAAGGCTGCCATGACTAAGTTATTTGCAAAATATGTTTTTATCCAAGCAAGTGACAATGAATTATTAAACCTACGGCATGGTTCTAAGGACCTGCTTACTTATATCACTACTTTCAATCGACTAGTGGTGGAATTGTGATAGCCGGAAAAGAAAATAACATCCTTATTCTATAGCGGGTTAAGAGATGACCTTAAAGCTTCCCTCTTGCACATCGTTGATCTGCTTGATGATTGTGCAGAATTTATTGATCTTGTGGTTAAGCTAGATCACCAGCTGGGTGAGTGAAAGGGTGACTCATCTCTCAGTGATACCAAAGTACTTGTTCTCAAATCTGAGAAGACGGAGTCAGACAGTAAAACTCTTGATACTGAACCTATGTAGATAAGAGGTCTAAGGGGTCCACTATCTAATGAGGAAAAGGAATGTCACCACAAATTAAGCCTATGTCTTTATTGTGGCAAAGCTGGTCATTTCACTAGGGAATGTTCTGCAAAACCAAAATAGACTAAAGCTGTGGCTAGTGTAGCGGTCGATGCAGAACAGGGAAAACTAAGGGTCTCGACCAGAAGGGAGATCGTCTTGTTGAGAAAAGCTGTACAGATCTCATAATATCTGACCAATGTAGGAATACGAATTCAGCAGCATCTGACTATCTGAATCACAGTAATCCTATCTCCACAGCAGAGGCACATAATATCCATGCTTATTGACTCAGGGGCCACAGGCAATTTCTTTGATCTGACCCTAGCTGGCAAGCTCAGGCTCACAAAAGTTCCCAAAGAAAAACCTCAGCCTGTGCGAGCAGTAGGTGGTTCAGCGTTGTCTTCTGGACTAATTTGTTTTCAGACAGAGGCTCTAAACTTAGTGTGCAATAATGGGCATACTGAACGACTTGTCTTTGATATAATAGACAACCCCACTGTTGGGGTAAGTTTGGGAGTAACTTGGCTAGAACACCACAATCCAAAAATTGATTGAGTACACTGCACTGTAACCTTGGACTCACCATTCTGCACTGCTACTTGCTACCAAGAGGCTCCAGAAGTGGGAATACCTCTGCATTGCGCCTTTGTCCAAGGAACAGAAAACCTTTAACTGCCAAAAGAATACCAGGACTTTCAAGATGTTTTTGACCCAGTGAAAGCCACCAAACTGCCCCCACACAGAGCCTTTGATTGCTGCATAGATCATCTCCTAGGAGCAATGCTGCCCTGCAGTAGAGTTTATGCATTGACCGAACCTGAAACTCAATATCTACGCAAATATCTGGATGAATTACTAGAGATAGGTTTTATATGCCACACCACATGGCCTGTGTCTTCTCCACTTTTCTTTGTATCCAAGAAGAATGGGGAAGTGAGGGCTTTTGTGGATTATAGGGCGGTCAATAGGGTGACATTAAGAACCACTATCCTCTCCCGTTAATTCAGGTACTACTTGATCAGGTCAGAAATTCCACCATTTACACAAAACTAGATTTATGAAGAGCTTACCACTTAATTGGTGTACCAGAAGGCAATGAACGGAAAACCGCCTTTAGGACTAAGGGGCCGATTCCGATTGCGGAAGGGCCGGTGGCGGTCCTTCCGTAATCGGACTGCGATTTTCCCCCCGCCACATTACGATGGCAGGGGGAATCGCGTTTGGACTGCGGCGGATGCAAATACCGTCCGCCACGGAACCGCCACAGGCAATCGTTGTGATTGCCTGGCGGGGCGGTCTTCATCCATGAAATGGTGGTGGTGCCTAGCAGGCACCGTCCGCCAAATCACGATGCTGTCTAAAGCCAGCCTTTCCGTGGCGGGTAAACCACTATTGAAAGGCTGGTGGAGATTGGTTTTGGGGGCCCTTTGCGGGCTCCCCTTGTGTTGGGGGGAGGTGTGGGTGCACTGCGGGGTCCATGGTACCCCCCTACATTTCAATGCACCAAGTGGCAGGCACTGTGTGGTGCCTGCCACGTAGTGCAGTGAAATGCACAACATGCTATTTTATCATCGCGGCTATTGAAACAATAAAAAATAGAAAAAGGACTTTAAAGCAGCAGCAAGATCCCCTTTGGTCTATATCAAAGGCAAAGGCTCCGGACGTCTCCGAGCAACTGTGGCAGAACGGGAGGGGTTGGGAAAGGGCAGCTAACACAGAACCGGCGCGCTCCAACAAGCGGGAGAGAAGAGGTCCAGCATCGCCGCTGCCCAGACCTACCGCATCGTAGGTGCTAGGCCACCTGTGGATCCACATTGTTGTGATATTATGCAGACATGGTGGTAGCCGCTGTGCTTATACACCAAATGGGTTCACCGGAATTCACACGAGCAACAGTACGGTCAGTGTTTACATTTTTGTTACACCCTTTGATTCACTCGTGCAAGAGGCTCCTGTGCAATTAACGTTGTGCGGTGGGCAGCACATGGACCCCATCTTAGACTTCACAGGGGACCTTCTACCGATCCCCTCCTCAAAATGGAAGGCTTAGCCACATAAATTGGAAACAGAGAGAGGACTTACCCTCCCTACACAGACTCACAGAAAGAAACAGAGGACTAAGCACTACTGCACATATTTCGGAAACAGAGAAAGGACTTGCCCTCCTTACACTGACTCACGGAAAGAGACAGAGGACTAAGCATTACTGCACACCACTAACATAATAAAGGACCAAGCACCATTTGCTGCTCTAAACAGACGCATCGGTATACTTCCCACAATGAACCTATATAGGGCAAATCTTACAGGTATTTAGTTGACCTAAATCATCAAAACACAATTGTCGACCATACTAGGCAAAAAGCTAAAAGCGGCGGCCATCTTGAAATGGCTTCAATTCATTCAACAACACCCTCTCCAGATAAGAGGAGATAGCAAAGAAATAGCGTAGGACAATGTAGTGATGGTAAAGAATCAAATAAGAGTCCATGTGGTAGATAATCAGGTTTATTCCAGGTAAGTAAGTATCCAATTAAACCCCACCAGGAGCAGGTTCCTACCCGCTCAGCCTCAGCTCTCAACTGACATCAGGGAGTCAGGGAACATTCTAATGCATCATAACAATATGAACATTCTACAGGAACAAGTCAGAGGCTGTGAAGGAAGCAGTGCAGATACTACACATCTCCCTTTTTACAACAGTATTAAAAAGAAGTTTAAGGTGGAAACATATAAATAACAATAAAATAACAATGAACAATTAAGGAAAAGTAGCAACCAGATAAGTAAGAAGAAGAAGAGTTAAATACAAAAGGTAATGAAAGAAGTGAGAAAAGAGTAATGGTGAAAAAGTGAAAAGGTGGTAAGTTATGAAGTACGGTTTTAAACATATAAAGGATAAAAGGTAAATTATGAAGTATGGTTTTAAACATATAAAGGATAAAAGAAGGAATGGAAGGAATGCAAACAAAAGGAAGGAGAAATAAGAAAGACAAGAGAATTTCTCTTTAAATGACAAGAGAGAACACATCTTCTCCTTAAAAGACAAAAGAGAAGGAGATGACAAGGATGTGAACACCAAACACATAGTTCACGGTATCGCCAAGCACACCAATTGGCCAGACCGGTGCAATTGTGAACCAACGAACGAAATTGTGAAAGGTATAATCACGAAAAGGATATACATGAACAAGAAAGTGCTCCCAAAGGAGAAACAATAAGAATCTCCAATAACAATAAGAAGAAAAGTGAGAATTAACACCTAACGGAGCACAAACAGAGGAAAACCTCAAAACAAGAAAGTGCTCCCAAAGGAGAAACAATAAGAATCTCCAATAACAATAAGAAGAAAAGTGAGAATTAACACCTAACGGAGCACGAACAGAGGAAAACCTCAATTGCCAGAAAGAAGAATTCATTATGAATGAAACGTTTTTGTTTTTTTTGTTTTTTTTTAAAGGTGAAAATCTGGCATATTAATCAAATCATGAATTAAACGCGTTCCGTGCACAGAACATCAAAACTCATGAGTAATAACTGTAATAATAATAATATTTCATGTAGCGTACGTCTACGCACAAGAAAATGTGTAGAAGAAGTAAATATATGTAAATTTCATGAAGCATCATGAAATTGTAAGTAGCATAACTGAATTCAGAAAATAATACAATGCGCAAAGTAAGGAAAGTAGTAGGTACCTTGAAAATTGACGTCAGCAAATGAAATATGAAACCGGTAAATGTAAATGTACTAACATCTAATACATGTAAATATAGAGCATTATGAAACAACATTGCATAGAATTAAGACTTGAACAACTGAAATGTAGAATCAAAGCAATGCGTAAAGTTATTAGGATAGGAATATAATAGTTATATCAGTAACTTTATGAAAATTATACCCACCTATGTAGCATGTTGGATAAAAAGTAATCAATTTGAGCATAAAAGTAAAACACCAGAAAACATATTTAACACTATGTTGCACTAAAGAAATTGAACATCATGCATGAACAAGAATAAATGATTAGTAACAATTAGTAAATAATTCTAGTCGTAAATAAAATGTTCCTCTGGTGAACGAACTCTAACCGGATAAATTGAATGGTGGCAGAATTAAATGCATGTGTACAATAAAGGTGCAGTGGTGTCACAAATTAAATGTCCCTTAAAGAAAATAATAAATGTAGTCACCGTTGTCCGGAAAAGGGCACTAGAATGGAAACGGTCCAACGATGATCAATATGCTTGAAGGACAAAGATCAAGTATGGTGAATCCATGAATATTAGCCAAAATGTATATTCAACTAGAAACCAGTAGATGGCGCTGTTAAATAAATTTAGCTCATGTAGTAAGTCAATGCGGTAGAAGAAAATACTTGAGTGAATCACGAAAAAGAAAAAAAAAAATCATCCATAAAACTACACAAGAGCAATGATGGGCACACCAAAGTCGTAGAAACTGGTATTCCGATAGATTTAAAATATTTTTTTTTTTAAGAATAACCGTATTGGATGGCATCAGACTCACGTGACTTCACCATGTTGAAAACTTACACGTCCAGTTGTACGTCCTGTGCAATGTATTGTCTATTATAGTGGAATATTCCTGCCGCAAAATGGTGGGACGCAAATCACGTAGTGCCGGAAGGCTTTCGGTGCGCCAAAGCTGGAAAGCGTGGAAAATCAGCAAAAGGAGTGGAAGCGTCATGAATGGAGTCACGAGCTCAAGAAGATTTGCTCGAGGCGAAGGACGGCTCGCGCTGGCTCCAACCGACATTTTCAGTAAGATGACAGTTTAAATATTTTTAAATGAAAGTGACTCCACCGATGAATGAAAATACATAGGAAACACCATATGATGAAGCACACGATAAATTAAATATTGACTTAACTTGAAATTAAGGAAGAATTTGTAATGTCCTCCAAATGTTAATCATACATGCACTTCAGTGGACGCTGGTCACAAAACAAGCACATCGTAATTAGAATTGCAGAAACACTGCCGTAGGTCGCTAAAACTGGCACATTGAAGCGTAAAGCGACAGTTTCAAAAGATTGCAAGAAAAGCTGGCAGTAGATAATTAATTAATCACCAATAATAAACTTCAGAACCTCCTTGAATAGGTCAGAAGGAGAGGGACGCTTGTTTACTCAGGGAATCCCTATGTGAGAGAATAGGCGGAAAGGCAGGGAAATCCTCATCAGTTGTAGGAGAAGCACGATGGCATGAAGTAAATTTCATCAGGGACTGGCACTGAAGGATGAAGGCGACCGGTTGAATGGTCACTGGTGGGGTTCACATGATGGGGTGCCAGTATGCTTGTGAATAATAAATGAATGAAAACGAAATTCTTTACCTTGTAGTTTCGTGGTCTTGACAGTCAAAACGAAATTCTTTACCTTGTAGTTTCGTGGTCTTGACAGTCAAAACGAAATTCTTTACCTTGTAGTTTCGTGGTCTTGACAGTCCTTATAAGTAGTAGGCAGAAGTACGCCCCAACTCGTCGCCAAATTGTAGTGATGGTAAAGAATCAAATAAGAGTCCATGTGGTAGATAATCAGGTTTATTCCAGGTAAGTAAGTATCCAATGAAACCCCACCAGGAGCAGGTTCCTACCCGCTCAGCCTCAGCTCTCAACTGACATCAGGGAGTCAGGGAACATTCTAATGCATCATAACAATATGAACATTCTACAGGAACAAGTCAGAGGCTGTGAAGGAAGCAGTGCAGATACTACAGACAATTCTAAACATAGCAGAAAGGTAATAATGCTACTAGTGAACAGGTGAATGAAGGAAACCTTGAGAAAACCCCTGAGAAGTAGGGAAATATAGAAATGAAAAAGGAGAGAGGAAGGAATAAAATGGATAAAAACCTAGAACCCTCAGGCCTCCATGCCTTCACCATTATCTATCCACCCAACCTCTCCAAAAATGCAGCAAAGAAGTTCAAGCACAGGTTAATGAAAACGCACCCTGAGACTCTAATCTCAGATCCATACTTCTGCATCAGCAAAGGCATAATATCCAATGACCTCATCTTCCACACAAAAAAACATGCTCAGTGGAGAAATATCCTCTACTCAATGCTCCGAATCTCCAATGTAAAAAAAACCCTGCATGCCCTCAAATTGTCGGTAACAGCCTCGGACTTATGCGCTGCGAACGCTACCATTTCCATTTACAACAATGGTAATATCCTTATGCAAGCCTCTAATTCCAATCTCGCTATCATAGACAAGATCGTCCCTACTCTCAAGAAAGCAGTAAACAGCAAGAAAATCACACATCCGGCAACTATTCATCCCGATCATCCAGATGCCATCCCAACTCTATTACAAAATCCCATAACGAATTCTAGTGAGCCGCAATCTCTCCACATCCCCAATGAACCTCACCCCCCCATCACATCGGTCTCAACCATACCTGGGTCCCCTGGCCCAGGAGGGACAGGGTTATGCTTAGCCACCGGTCACCTCATTGCTGACACACCACTGATATCCGGGATGCCCAAGAGAGAATCCACCAACCCGGACTCCACCCACGACATCCTTCTCTCCCCACCTACAACTTAACTAGAAGGCAAAGTTCCCCATGACCCACCGCCTCCTACGATATCTGATCGGCTCTCAACACCCTTGATACTCACTGCATTCATCCAAACTCAACACTCAATGACTATACCCCGATCACATGCGGCAGCAGCTATCATGCTGTCACACCTCAAGGCCATCCCCCACACTGATTCGGACCCGCCAACAAACCTCCATGATCAACTAACCCCATTGATCCCTAATAAGGATATCCCCAGGCAACCTGAGAACGAGATCATGCAACCAGAATTTACCTGCGGATCTTCCCCTATAATAGAACACAGACCCACACACACATCTAACTTTCCCAATTCTGATTGGATCGCAAGATTCAATGAGTTAGCCACCGGCCTTTCCCAGCTCAAGGCCGAGATGCAAAATCTATCAACCATCACCACAGAAATTCTAAACACACACAGAACCACCAACGCCACCTTACACCGAATCAGTCACCAAACTAGAAGATACATCGCCAAGAATTCACACCCTAAGGACAATAGGCAGAGTACGATACCTGCCCCCAATGACCCATCCCGGCCTAGGAGGGCAACTGCTGAACTATCCGACAACGACATAGACGACCTCCTCATATCTTTTTCCAGTCCAACTGACAACAGTAAGTCTCGATGTGGCACTATCCATTCCATTCAAACCAAGTGTTTGGTATTATAATCCAAATCAAACATGCGTGCAGAGATCAATTATGACATACCGTATTTATTAGAGAAGAGGGTATGCAGTTCTTTAGGTGGATCAAGAGGAGTAGAGAGAGATCAACAATGTGTATTGTCACAAAGAGCAATGCCCCTTCGCTGCTAGGCCTTTTCCCCCCCTGTGCTAAGCCTTTTTTTGGCTATTTGTGGTAGTCTGCGCTTAGGCCCCTGTAACTTTTTGACCACATAAAGTATGCACGCCAAATTTGCGTCCTTTTTTTCCAACACCATGGGGATTCTAAAGGTACCCAGGGTTTGTGGATTCCCTTGGAGGGGACCCAGAAATTAGCCAAAATACAGCTAATTATTATAATTTTTTTTTTAAATGGGAAGAAAGGGCTACAGATGAAAGCGTCTGGTTTTTTCCCTGCAAATGGTATCAAAAAAGGGGTTGTGGTGCTGAAATCACCATCTTTCCAGATTTCAGGGACAAGCAGACTTTTGTCAGAAAACCAACATTTTTTACACAGTTTTGGCACTTTTCTGGAACATAGCCTATTTTTTGTGCTTTCAACCTCCTTCCAGTTATTGGTAGAAATGGGTATGAAAGCAATAATGGATCTTGGAAAGCTATACATTTTAGAAAAGAAGACAACATTCTTAATTCAGCAAGGGGTCATTTGTGTAGATCCTTCAAGGTTTCTTAATAGAAACTAACAGTTAAATATAGGAAAAATTGAAAATTAGTTGAAAAAAACAGCCATTTGTGTCAACGTTTTCACCTGTAACGTCTTCTAATTATGACAGCTGTTTGAAAGCAATATACCGTTACATCGCTGGACCTTTCTGGTTGTGGGGATATATAGGACTTGTAGGTTCACCAAGAACCCGACGAACTCAGAGCCAATAACTGAGCAGCATCTTGCAATGGTTTTTTATTATGTACCGGGTATATAGCAATTATTTTGGGAAAATGTATACATGGAAAAATAGGTATGAAAGACACCTATGTATTTATGAAATGGGAACAAAATATAGAGTTTAGAAACAGTAGATATTTGCACATTTCCGAAATTGGGAGTACCCATACTAGCATGAGAATTATAGGTCATTTTTCAAAATGACTTCTTTTTACACATTGTCTTTCACTTGGAAGGCAGAAATGCATCAAAAGTCAATAGGTAATAACAGTTTCTCTACAGTTCTGTGTTACCCTAAGTCTCCTGATAAAAAGGGTACCTTACTTGTGTGGGTAGGCCTAGTGCCCACGACAGGAAATGGCTCAAAACGCAACGTGGACACACCACATTTTCATAATGAAAAATGACCCTTTTTTTGCAAAGTGCCTAGCTGTAGTTTTTGAACCCTAGCTCTGCCGGCACCTAGGTAAACCTAGCAGACCTATACATTTTTGAAAACTAGACACCCAGGGGAATCCAGGATGGGGTGACTTGACTGGCTCTCACCAGGTTCTGTTACCCAGAATCCCTTGCAAACCTAAAAAATTGTCAAAACAGACACATTTTCCTCACACTTCTGTGGTGGAAAGTTCTGGAATCTGTGTGGATCCACAAAATTCCACCCACCCTGCGTTCCCCAATGGCTTCCGAGAAAAATGGTACCTCACTTGTGTGGGTAGGCCTAGTGCCCGCAACAGGAAACGGCCCAAAACGCAACGTGGACACACCACATTTTCACAGTGAAAAATGACAATTTATTTGCAAAGTGCCTAGCTGTAGTTTTTGAACCCTAGCTCTGCCGGCACCTAGGGAAACCTAGCAAACATATACATTTTTGAAAACTAGACACCCAGGGGAATCCAGGATAGGGTGACTTGAATGGCTCTCACCAGGTTCTGTTACTCAGAATCCCTTGCAAACCTCAACATCTGTCAAAAAAACCACATTTTCCTCACATTTCTGTGGTGGAAAGTTCTGGAATCTGCGTGGATCCACAAAATTCCACACACCCCGCGTTCCCCAAAGTCTTCCGAGAAAAATGGTACCTCACTTGTGTGGTTAGGCCTAGTGCCCGCGACAGGAAACAGCCCAAAACGCAACATGGACACACCACATGTTCACAGTGAAAAATGACCCTTTTTTTGCAAAGTGACTAGCTGTAGTTTTTGAACCCTAGCTCTGCCGGCACCTAGGGAAACCTATCAAACCTATACGTTTTTGAAAACCAGACACCCAGGGGAATCTAGGATGGGGTGACTTGACTGGCTCGCACCAGGTTCTGTTACCAAGAATCCCTTGCAAACCTAAAAACTTGTCCAAAAAAACAAATTTTCCTCATATTTTTGTGGTGGAAAGTTCTGGAATCTGCGAGGATCCACAAAATTCCACCCACCCCGCGTTCCCCAAAGTCTTCCGAGAAAAATGATACCTCCCTTGTGTGGGAAGGCCTAGTGCCCGCGACAGGAAACGGCCCAAAACGCTACGTGGACACACCACATTTTCACAGTGAAAAATGACCCTTTTTTTGCAAAGTGCCTAGCTGTAGTTTTTGAACCCTAGCTCTGCCGGCACCTGGGGAAATCTAGCAAACCTATACATTTTTAAAAACTATATACCCAGGGGAATCCAGGATGGGGTGACTTGACTGGCTCTCACCAGGTTCTGTTACCCAGAATCCCTTGCAAACCTCAAAATCTGTAAAAAAAAACACATTTTCCTCACATTTCTCTGGTGGAAAGTTCTGGAATCTGCGTGGATCCACAAAATTCCACCCACCCCGCGTTCCCTAAAGTCTTCCGAGAAAAATTATACCTCACTTGAGTGGGTAGGCTTAGTGCCCGCGACAGGAAACGGCCCAAAACGCAATGTGGACACACCACATTTTCACAGTGAAAAATGACCCTTTTTTTGCAAAGTGCCTAGCTGTAGATTTTGAACCCTAGCTCTGCCGGCACCTAGGGAAACCTAGCAAACCTATACATTTTTGAAAACTAGACACCCAGGGGAATCCAGGATGGGATGACTTGACTGGCTTTCACCAGGTTCTGTAACCCAGAATCCCTTGCAAACCTCAAAATCTTTTAAAAAAAACACATTTTCCTCACATTTCTGTGGCGGAAAGTTCTGGAATCTGCGTGGATCCACAAAATTCCACCCACCCCGCGTTCCCCAAAGTCTTCCGAGAAAAATGGTACCTCACTTGTGTGGGTAGGCCTAGTGCCCGCAACAGGAAACGGCCCAAAACGCAACATGGACACACCACATTTTCACAGTGAAAAATGACCCTTTTTTTGCAAAGTGCCTAGCTGTAGATTTTGAACCCTAACTTTGCCGGCACCTAGGGAAACCTAGAAAACCTATACATTTTTGAAAACCAGACTCCCAGGGGAATCCAGGATGGGGTGACTTGACTGGCTCTCACCAGGTTCTGTTACCCAGAATCCCTTGCAAACCTCAAAATCTGTAAAAAAAAAACAAATTTTCCTCACATTTCTCTGGTGGAAAGTTCTGGAATCTGTGTGGATCCACAAAATTCCACCCACCCCGCGTTCCCTAAAGTCTTCCGAGAAAAATGATACCTCACTTGTGTGGGTAGGCCTAGTGCCTGCGACAGGAAACGGCCCAAAACGCAACGTGGACACACCACATTTTCACAGTGAAAAATGACCCTTCTTTTGCAAAGTGCCTAGCTGTAGATTTTTAACCCTAGCTCTGCCGGCACCTAGGGAAACCTAGCAAACCTATACATTTTTGAAACTAGACACCCAGGGGAATCCAGGATGGGATGACTTGACTGGCTCTCACCAGGTTCTGTAACCCAGAATCCCTTGCAAACCTCAAAATCTTTTTAAAAAAAAACATTTTCCTCATATTTCTGTGGTGGAAAGTTCTGGAATCTGCGTGGATCCACAAAATTCCACCCACCCCGCGTTCCCCAAAGTCTTCTGAGAAAAATGGTACCTCACTTGTGTGGGTAGGCCTAGTGCCCGCGAAAGGAAACGGCCCAAAACGCAACGTGGACACACCACATTTTCACAGTGAAAACTGACCTTTTTTTGCAATGTGCCTAGCTGTAGATGTTGAACCCTAGCTCTGCCGGCACCTAGGGAAACAAGGAAAACCTATACATTGTTGAAAACTAGACACCGGGGGGATTCCAGGGAGGTATGGCTTGCATGGATCCCCCAACGTTTTCTTACCCAAAATCCCCTGCAAACCTGAAATTTTGCTAAAAAAATCGCTTTTTCCATACATTTTTGTGTGGGAAAGTTGTGGCATCACCGGGCTGACACAAATTTCCTACCACCCAGCGTTCCCCCAGGTCTCCCGATAAAAATGGTGCCTCACTCGTGTGGGAGTCCCAAGTACCCGAGACAGGCAAGGGCCCAAAACGTATTGAGGCGACATAAAAATTGCCTATCACAAAACGACCTGGTTTTGCAAGGGGGGGGTCACCTGGGTTTTTGGCCCGTGCTTGGTGGCCAGCTAGGGAAACCGACCAAACCCACACATTTCTGAAAACTAGACACCCGGGGGATTACAGGGAGGTATGGCTTGCGTGGATCGCCCAAAGTTTTCTTACCTAGAATCCCCTGCAAACCTCAAATTTAGCTGAAAAAATCACTTTTTCCACACATTTTAGTGTGGGAAAGTTGTGGCATCACGGGGCTGACACAAATTTCCTACCACCCAGCGTTCCCCCAGGTCTCCCGATAAAAATGGTGCCTGACTCGTGTGGGAGGCCCAAGTACCCGCGACAGGCAAGGGCCCAAAACGTATTGAAGCGACATCAAAATTGCCTATCACAAAACGACCTGGTTTTGCAAGGGGGGTCACCTGGGTTTTTGGCCCCGTGCTCGGCGGCCAGCTAGGGAAACCTACCAAACCCACACATTTCTGAATACTAGACACCTGGGGGATTCCAGGGAGGTATGGCTTGCGTGAATCCCTCAACTTTGTCTTACCCAGAATCCCCTGCAAACCTCAAATTTAGCTGAAAAAAATCAAGGAACAAAAGATCTCTGCCAAAGAGCCCCTCTTTGGGTGCCCGTCGGGTATTGCAGTGCCGACCCGACGAGGAGCAGGCCCAAATGATGAAGCATGACACCTAGCTGGCTGGGTGTGTGAGGGCCCTAGTTCCGTAGAGGGGAATTCCCCTCCCTCCGATTATTTAAGGACTGTCTATGCTCTTTGTGACAATACACATTGTTGATCTCTCTTTACTCCTCTTTACCCACCTTAGGAACTGCATACCCTCTTCTCTAGTGTTGGCTTGGGCATGTATGCTGGACCTTCCAAAAGCCCTTCTGTCCCCCCCTTGTTGATTAATACCATATTTATTGGCAATATTCCTTAACGATAGGTGATAACCATTCCCATAGTGTTGTTATTCACAACACTGGCATTGTATGCAGAGGCTCAATCCCTCTGAACATTCCAAGATACTGTGTATGTAAGTTCTGCAACAATGTCTGCAGATAACAACAATCCCAGATTTAGGACGTATTGTACCCCAACAATCCTCCACATCTAAGTCCATCCTAGTATATATATATATATAGTATATATAGATGCTTTTTAGACACATAATAGCACAACATGCACGCATGTTTGATTTGGATTATAATACCAAACACTTGCCTTTGATATAGACCAAAGGGGACCTTGCTGCGCTTTAAAGTCCTTTTTCTATTTTTTATTGTTTCAATAGCCCTGTTGTGTTATGAAATACAAAATGTCAACTGATAGAGTGAGCTATAACCATTAGATTCTATCACTTGGAATAATAATGAGGGACTACTATGTGAATACAGAAAATGCTTTTTAGACACATAATGGCACAACTTGGCACTTTAAAACAAAAAATCAGACTGGTTTCAGACTAGAATCACTTGTTCTGTCTCTCTTGTGTAAATTACTGTCCCTGGTGTAATATCTATGTGGTTTCTGCTTTGTTCCATTTGGAAATTTTTAACATTGTATTGTCCTTGTATATACAAAATGTGTTGTTGTCTGTCTTTTTTATTTTTATGCTTTATTATACACTCTATGTTTTTTATGTTCTACAGCCCTGACGAAGTCCAAAGAGGTTGGACAAAATGCGTTGGCTGGTTTTAAAGAATTTTGTTGTGAAGATTAAACATTATTCTGGACATGAACTGACTTTGTTGGACTATGTCTTTCCGGAAAACACTTCATGGTGGTGCATTCCACAATTGTGAAAAAATTAACTTTGGTCAGCTTTGATCACTCTCTGGGAACAGCGGGAGTAGTGGATGTGCACACCAAACAATTGTATATGTTTTGACATGGGCTACGAATGGGGTATTCTTGAGGGAGGTGCGGTTTCCTTATAGACTTGCTGTTTCAACTTTTTGGGTGTACAAGCTAAAACACTGTTGGTGCCTGGTTGTAAATGGACTCAAAATATGTACTGAAATTCACAGTAAAATTATGGGCAAGTGTCCAAGTCCTAAACACAGGTGGAAGTGACTCAGGAGGGGAGAATAAAGAGCAGAAATCATATAGAAAAAACAAACCACTGGTGTACAGTCTTGACTGCAGTGACTAATCACCGCCACGTGCCTCTGAAGAAATGGGTAGGGTGCCCGTGAGGATGAACTACCGAGGTAGAGTGGGTCCCTTCCTTTCCTCCTGTAGTGAAAACAAGGGAAACAAAAGAATACGTTAAAATCACGAAATCCAATTTCATTAACATGTGATTAAAAACGAAGTACAAAGGTACTACATTCCCTAGAAGCAAAAAGAGGTTACATACGGCACATATTAAATACATTTCAAGTTTCATATAGATGTATTCCTAATTCTTCATCAAAATTAAGGCCACCAGGGCTCTTCGTTTGACACTCAATAATATACTTGGATTCACATTGCCTCAGTTTGAGCATTCTATTCCCTCCCCTGTGAGGTCTGGAGATGTGTTCAATACAAAAGGAGCTGAGAAACGAGCTGTTGGAATAATGGTGTGCTTGGAAATGTCGTGCAACCGGGTATTGTTGGTCATTCTTCGTGATTGCTCTCATGTGTTCTAATACACGTTTCTTGGCTGGTTGAATGGTGCTCCCAATGTATTTGAGTTTGCAGGGACACTCCAGCTCATATACCACATACAGGGTGCTACATGTAAGGAATTATGTGATCTTTTTATTGAACCCTTTGTTGGTAATGAGTTCTTTCTTCATGTAGCTATTTTTGCATGCTTTACAGTGTCCGCAGGGAAAGAAGCCAGAAAGGCCCTGGTCCCTGTTGGTACTGTAAAATGTGACATCACTGTGGACAAGTTTGTCTCTGAGACTGTGGCCCCTTCTGTATGTGATACTAGGTCTTTCTTTGATCAAGTGTCCAATGGTTGGATCACTTGTCAGTATGTCCCAGTGTCTGGTCAGGATTTGTTTGATGCCCTTGGTATTCATGTTGTGTGTGAGAATGATCCTGGTGTTATGTTCAGTATCAGCATTATCAGTTTCCCTGTCCGGTTGGACAAAAAGGGTATCTTTCCTTTGCACCTGTTCCACTTTCCTGATAGCCTTGTTGAGAACCCATTGAGGATACCCTCAAGCCGGAACTGTCACTGATGAAATGCTAGTTTCTTCTTTTTTCCTCAAATTCAGGCGCGATGAAGAGACACTACCTATCTCCTCAGAGAGTTCAGGTGAAGTGCAACGTGCGTTGTTCGTACACGCGCATTGGCTTCATTTGATTTTTAGCAATAAGACTGCATGACCGCTTTGCTAGGGATGACGGTGGCCATCTTGGAATTTGCACAATACCGATGTTGCAATGCTTTCAATAGCACATGTAACAACAATTTTCTGTGAGGGTGCAACTTCCTCCACATCAGATACTGCCTACACCAGAGGTACTTGTCCTTTCTCTTCCTCTTTTCTGAGATTATTGTATGACAGAATAATGACTTCTTGACAGTACTCCCTCTCAATAGGAGATCACCTCTCTTGGGTTTGTTTGGGTATTTTTTATGGAATTTCTTAATTAATTTTAATGCATGAACATTAGAACTAGGTTCCCATGATCTTTCTTCTGACCCAAATCCCTTCCAGTCAATTAAGTAAAACAATTAATTCTTCTTAATTTTGGAATTTAAAATCTGATTTACCTCAAACTCCTCTTCTGAGTTTACCTGAATTGGAGCTGGAAGGGAACTCAACCTGACATTTAGAGGACTTTTCTTAAGTAGTGACACATGAAACACTGAATGTACCTTGAAATGGGAGGGCAACCGGATTTTCACTGACACCGGATTTACCATTCTATCTATCTTAAATGGTCCCACAAATCTGGGCTGGAATTTTCGATTACCTTTCAGTCGTAAATGGCGAGTGGACCACCAACTTTATCTCCTGTCTGAAATGTAGTACCCTCCCTTCTTTTCTTACCAGCCTGAGTCTTGTAGGATTCTTTTGCCTTTTCTAGATTTCTTTTAGCTCTTATAAAGGAATTCTGCAACTCCTGCGCAAACTCTTCTGCAGCTGGAACTGGCTTTCCTTCTTTCCCTAGGAACACATTTGGATATCTCCCATAGTTTAAGTAAAAAGGTGTGAACCCAGTAGAGCTATGAAGTGTGTTATTATATGTAAATGTTGCTGCCCAAACCAATTTTGACCATTCTTGTTCCTGATCTGATAGGTAAAGTCATAGATATTGCTCCAGCTCCTGAATGACTCTCTTGGTTTGTCCATCAGTTTTGGGATGATAACTAGTGGAATAACATGAATCTATCCCCAACCTTTTAGTGAAAGCTCTCCAAAAATGGGAAATGAATTGGGACCCTCGATCAGAAATTAGGATGTTTTTAATCCCATGGGCCCTCACTATATGCTGGGTAAAAAACGGTGCCACCTGGGGTGCTCTCGGAATTGTTTTCAAAGGTACAAAGTGTTCCATCTTGGAAAAGGTGTCTACAAAGACTAAAATGGTGTTATGGCCCTGACTGGGGGAAGGTCTACAATTAAATCCATAGTGACGGTGTGTCATTGATGAGGTGCTGTGGGCAATGGTAATAGTAACCCTTGAGGAGCCAATCGATTTGGTTTCCTTTTCAAACATTTCTCACAGGTAGATACATACTGTCTTATCTGATTCTCCATTTTAGGCCACCAGAAATGTCTTCTGATCAGTTCTTCAGTGTTATGAATTCCTTTGTAACCAGCCAATGGGTCATCATGACAAGCGTGTAGTATCTTTTTTCTCATTGCTCTGTTGTGGGAATGAATAGAGCTCCTTGATGGTAAGGTAATCCATCTCTAATTTCTCTTCCTGAAGCTTCTTTTGACAAAGTCAGCAACTCTTCTTTTCTAATACTTCTTTCAATTTCTTTTAGTAGATCAGTACATTGAATTTCCAAAGCACATTTTTCACTCGGGATGATGGGTACCTTTTCTGGAGTTATCTCCACCATGTCAGTGTCAATCCTAGAGAGAGCATCTGCCTTGCACCGTGACCTTGTGTCGCTCCCTTATCAGATAATGCCTCCATTCGTGGAAGGCTTCTTTCAGTGCCAAAAGTTCTTTATCTGCGATTGGGTAATTAACCTCCGCAGGGGTAAGTTTTCTTGAATAGAAAGCCACTGGATGTAATTGGCCGGTGTTTTGTGCCGTTGAGAAATAATTCTTCCTATCGCAGACTCTTAAGCATCAGCTTCTACAAAATAGGGTTCCTCTGGATTTGCATGCAACAAAATAGGAGCTGTGACAAAGGATTGCTTTAAGGATTGGAAGGCTGATTCTGCTTCTTGTGCCCAGTCAAACTTGACCTCGATCTTTAAAAGACGAGTGATGGGACTGACTTTCAATGAAAAATTTGAAATAAACCTTCTATGAAAATGTGCAAAGCCTAGGAAGCTTTGAATTTCTTTTACACTTCTTGTGGGGGGACAATCTTGAACTGCTCTCACCATAGCTGGATCCATACTGACTCCATCCGATGACAAAATTAATCCTAAAAATTCCACTTGTCCAACATGGAAGGCGCACTTTTCCAGTTTTACATAAAGATTGTTTGCTAGCAGCCTTTTCAATATTGCTCGGACGTGAGACACAAGCTCCTCATCATCATTTTAGAAAATCTAAATATCATCGATGTAGACAACCGCAAACCTATCCAGGAATTCACGTAACACATCATTTACGAAATGCTGAAAGGCTGCAGGAGCATTGCAAAGCCCATATGGCATCCCCTGGTATTCAAACAGGCCATATCACGTTCTAAATACTGTCTTCCAGTCATCTCCTTGTGCAACAAGAACAAGATGGTATGCTCCTCTTAAATCCAGTTTTGTGTATACCTTGGCATTTTTCACTTGATCCAACATTTCTGACACTAAGGGCAATGGGTATCAATTTTTGACTGTAACCTGATTGATTGCTCTATAGTCAATGCAAGTGTGAAGTTTGTCACTCTTCTCAGGGATGAAAAATAGAGGAAATGAGACTGGGGATTGAGATGGGTTTATGAATCCTTTGGTTAAGTACTGATCTAAATACTCCTTTAGGTGTCGATTCTCTGCTTCGGTCAAGGCATATACTCGGCTGCAGGGTAAGATTGCTCCAGGCTCCAACTCAATCTTACAATCGTAAGGTCTATGCGGGGGCAATTTTTCTGCTTCTTTTTTTTATAGAAGACCTTAGCCAGATCACGATATTCATTTGGAATGACTTCTGTTTCTGTTGTACAAATGGTTACAGGAACTGTTGCCAAACAACTAGTTTGAGACTTTTCTGCACTCTCGGGATTTTCATGAAAACAATTTTCCTTGCAGTATATTGAGTCCATAATGACTGTTCTTTGGCTCCAATCTATCCGGGGATTGTGCTCAGTGAGCCAAGGTATACCCAAGATAAATTGAAATTGGGGAGCACCAATTAGGCTGAAAACGATCTGTTCTCTATGACCATTCAATCCCATAAGAAGGATTGCCTCGGTTTCATGAGTAATGGGGCCTGACGATAAATTGGTCCCATCAACTGCTCTAACTGCTTCCAGTATTTTCTTCTTGATAAATTGAATTCCCATTCTTTTGGCACAATTTATATCACAAAAATTGCCAGTGGCTCCTGAGGCAATCATTATTGAGACTTCTTGAATCTCTGTCTTCTGAAACTTGACCGTGAATGATAAAAACCAAATGTGGAGCGGCAGACTGCAAGGTATTTGCTACCTGCTGTGTTGTCGGAGTTGCCTTGTTTCCTGCTTCCATCAGAGCAACTCCCTCTACTGATGGAGCCTGTCCATCTTAGGCTTTTTCGGACATTCCTTAATAAAATGTCCAGAAACTCCACAATACAAACACAAATGGTTTATTCTTCGCTTTTCTTTCTCTTCTTTAGAAAGAGGTCCACGAATTGCTGCTATTTGTATTGGTTCTTCTGTCGTGACATTGTCTGTGGTCTTATGGCTTTCACTCTTGATTCTATCAAATCTGGGTCGAAGTTGTCAAAAATCTCTTCTCTTCTCAGATCTTCGTTCATTTTGGTGATGGTGGATTTGTAGTACTAAATGAATCAGTTCAGAAATTCCTGTGGGTCTTTTGGGGACCTGCGCTATTGCGTCATTCAACTCATCCTTTAGCCCACAATAGAAAATTGCTATCCTTTTTGCATTTAGCCAATTAGTCTCAACAATCAAATTATTAAATTGAGCAATGTAGGCCACGATATCTCTGTTTCCTTGCCGAAGATCCAGTAATTCATTATCCGTAGCTTGAGACGCAGTACGACGATCAAATATTCTCAAAAATTCAGTCTTAAAGTCTTGAACTTTATACAGAACTGGATCATTTCTGCTGACTATGGGCATAGACCATGTTGCTGCATCCCCAGTCAGATAAGACAATATGAATGCCACCTTAAACTGATCTTCTGCACAAATGACTGGTCAGCACAAAAAATGTAGGGAACACTGAGTAAGAAATATTTGCGCTTTATGTGGATCTCCCCCAAAACTCTCTGGTTGGGCTAAAGGAATTATTGGAGAGACTGCATGTATCACTTGTGTTGATAGCCCAGTGGCTTGGAAAACACTGGGAATGTCTAGAGCCCCTCCTACTTGGGGACCTGCCGAGGCTACTAACTCTTCCATCTTTTGTTTAATCTGTAAAGATTCTTGACTAGATCTTCTTAACTCCTCCCTCAGAAACTTATTTTCTTCTACGGTGTCATTTAGCTGCTTTTGCATACCCTCTAGTATAGTTGTAAGAGTTTTCAAATCTATTCCCTCTGCCATTCTGCTCGGGAGGAAATCTAGTTCCCAATTGAGTGGGCACTTCAATCTGTCAGTGCGGTACCTGGTGTGGACTTCCTCAGGAGCAGAAGATTATTCCACAGTCCCCACCGCCACTACCCGCGACCAATATATATCAGTTTCGAGCACTAACTGGGGGGAAAAGGGAAGGGGACAACAGAGAGACTCCTCACGTCTGGTGCTTCTTAGCTCAACTCGTCTACCCTCACTTGTTTGGATATCAGAAGTGCACCTACAATGAATTAGCCAGAGGTTATTAGGGACACATTATGCAAACCATCTCACTAAGTCACTACGAATTACACCCAACTCCCAACGCAATTTATCTGTTTAAATACTGAGGATTGCTTCTCTCTGGTATTATAGAAATTAAGTGGCAACTTGTTCTAATTTGCCTTAACCACTTAATCCTGTATTTACTGGCTTAAAGTTGACTGTTCTTAATATTCATTTTTGTGGAGAACAACTGCTGCTTGATGTTTCTTTCTCACTTTTTCTTTTGGTGTTGCTATATATATATAGATATAAATGTATATATATAGTTGAATTTCGTGTTCTTGTCGAATAATTATTTTATTTCCAAAAAGTGTTTCCAAGGATATGGATTTTCAAACTTAAGGCCAGATGTACGACCATTTTTGCCGTTGCAAAAGGGTGTTCAACCCTTTTGCGACTGCAAAAATGGTGATGGTATGTACCAACGCTATTTTGCGAGTCACAGACTCGCAAAATAGCATTTTCGACTCGCTATTAGGAAGGGGCGTGCCAAGGGCGTCCCTTCCTAATAGCGAGTCCAAATGGTATGTACCATTGATTTGCGACCGCTTTTGCGGTCGCAAAAAACTCGCAGTTTACCACCTACTTCAAGTAGGTGGAAACCATTTGCAAACAGGAAGGGGTCCCCAGGGGACCCCTTCCCCTTTGTGAATGGATGCAAAAATATGTTTTAAGAGCAGGCAGTGGTCCCAGGGACCACTGCCTGCCCTTAAAAAATTAAACTGAAAAGTTTCATTTTTCCTTTTTAAATGCATCCCATTCTCCTTTAAGGAAAACGGGCTGCATTTAAAAAAAAACTGCTTTATGTAAAAAGCAGTCCCAGACATGGTGGTCTGCTGACCCCAGCAGCCCACCATCCCAGGGAGTGCTAGCCGTTCCCGATGGGTCGCAAATTGCGCTTGCCTGATGAATATTGATGAGGCATGCAATTTGCGACCCCATTGGGAATCGCTAACAGTGTTTGTGACACTGTTGTACATTGCATTTTGCGACTCGCAAATTGCGAGTCGCAAAGCGACGCAATTTGCGAGTCGCAAAATGCAAGCATCGTACATCTGGCCCTTAGAGATTAATATTCTCTGGTCTCTAATTTTTGGGATACTGTTCTTCTCTTAGAGATGCTAATCTCTCATTGCTTAATGTCTGACTGGAACTTCTGTGTTCCTGTGAAGTTTCTTTTAGTCTCCAGTTCAATTTCTCATAAGATCCACAGATATGCTGCTTTCATTTATTCTTTTCAGCACATTGTTTTTAAACTTAAATGCTCAAGTCGTAGTTTGTTTTACCTTTGGTTTCTCCTCTCAAGCCGGAACACTGCTCTCTAGATACTTCTCACGAACGGAACGCTACTCACTGGATTCTGCTCACAAATGACCTCGAGACACTAGCGTTTTTAAACTGTCACTGATGAAATGCTAGTTTCTTCTATTTTCCTCAAATTCAGGCGCGATGAAGAGACACTACCTGTCCCCTCAGAGAGTTCAAGTGAAGTGCAACGTGCATTGTTCGCACCTGCGCATTGGCTTCATTTGATTTTTAGCAACTACAATGCATGACCGCTTCCCTAGGGATGACAGAGGCCATCTTGGATTTCGCGCAATACTGATGTTGCAATGCTGTCAATAGCACTTGAAATAACAATTTTCTGTGAGGGTGCAACTTCCTCCACATCGGATACTGCCTACACCTGAGGTAGCTGACCTGTCTCTTCCTCTTTTCTGAGATTATTGTATGACAGGATAATGACTTCTTGACACAAGCTGTTACTTCACGCTCAGAAAATGTACATCCCTTTTATAGAATTAAGACATCAGATGATTCAATGAAATCATGACACAGCATTAGCAGGGCACCCAGGTATAACGAAAACCCTAAGGAATTGTCAAAAAACCTTCGGGTGGAACAACATTCAGAAGGATATACAAGAATGCGTATCTAGTTGCCCAACGTGTGCATGAAACAAGAACACTCACACTGCACCTGCAGGCTGATTACAGCCTCTGCCTATACCTCCAGTTCCTTGGCACACCATGAGTCTGGATTTTATTACTAACCTTTCAGCAAGAAATACCTTACCTATCAATTTAGTTGTTGTAGACATGTTATCAAAAATGGCATATTTTATCCCCCTCAAAAAGATACCCTCTGCTGCAGAATTTAGTCAAATATGGTCTTCTGACTAAAATCATCTCAGATCACTGAGTTTAGTTAACATCTAAATTCTGAAGAACACTCTGTGATAAGTTAGGAATAGAGGTAGCCTTTTCCTCTGCCTTCCACCCACACACCGAGGGGCAAACTGAATGGGTCAACCAATCTCTAGAAACCACACTAAGAAGCTTACTATCCACGTATACCGGACAATGGGATAAGGCCTTACCCCTAGCTGAATTCACTTATAATAACAGCACCCACTCAGCCACAAACTGCACACCCTTCTTTTTCATGTCAGGACAGCATCCTCGGGCACTTCCCATTGATATATCAGGATTTCTACTGTGCTAACTTCAGTCACAGAAAGATTAGAATAACTGCATAAGATTAAAAAACATGCTAGGACAAGTTTATCAAAAGCCAAATTGGTCACGAAGGAACAAGCTGACAAGCATAGAACCCCAGCACACATATATAAGGAAGGAGACAGGGTATGGTGATCAACATGACTTCTACAACTAGAAGTCCCCAGGGAACTACCACCACAGTTTATAGGGCCTTATGACATTATCAATATAATTAACCCAGTCACCGTCAAGTTACAGCTCCCCCTGAATACACTATCCACCCACTGTTTCATGTTTCACTGATAAAGCCCTACCACATCACGTCACAAAAAGATACCCCACCCCCACCCGTTCTGATTAATGGCCAATAAGACTACGAAGATCACCGTATCTTGGACTCTAAACGATCTCAGGGAAAACTATATAATCTGATAGATTGGAAGGGTTATGACCCTTCAGAGCATTTTTTTGGAACTCGCCTCCTAAGTTCATGCCCCCGCGTCTGGTGAGACGATTTCATGCCCTTCATCCCACCAAACCATGACCTGTAAGACTGCCCTTGGGAGGGGCGACTGTCAAGATTCCTGCCACAGTGTACCTCTCTTGACTATCACAATATGCCAGCATGATTCATATCACTCCTCCCAACATTTATGAATTAACAGACGTCTTGTACCCTGACTTTTGACCATATTACATGCTGTTGGTAATAGCTAGCTGCAGCTGGTGTTCCCCGGTTTGTTTGAAAAGACTTAATAGCTTTTACAAATGTTTTACCATGCATATGTAAATTCAGTTTTCAGGCGCCACGGAAACATCCAGAAAATCCACCAGAATAAGCATCAAGCAACTGGCATAGATGACCTCAACGTGAACCTTCTGGAAGACAGCCCTCATCAACTTAATCCCCTGCACCTCTTCCTTGCTATTAGCTATTAGCAATTAGAATGCAACCTTTGTTAGCATTCTAAAGGACCTTCTAGAAGGCAGACTCAGCAAGTTAATTACCTGCACCTGTTCCTTGTTACAAACAATTAGAATGTGACCTTTATGAATGTTCTAAAGCAGTCTTACTTAAAGACAGTCCACACTCCTCCCCTTCACTTAGCTTCTTTGCCTGCCACTTTCCTGTTTCCTGGCTTCTAGGACTCTATCTTGCCAACTGCTGTGTTCCTTCCACTTCGACCTCACTGCAAAGGCCGTCCCCCATCATCCTCGCGCCTCGATAAAAAAACAAGAATCAAAGAAGAGACGCATTAACAGACTTGATTTCGGTACGCGCTGAGCTCAATCGCAACATAATGTTTGCAGACAAGGTAACCAGTGTTTTTGTTCAACTTGTACTTTCTGTCCATAATAGCTTGTGGGTTTGATGCTGGAATCATACCTCATAGTTTCGAAACTTTGATGAAATAACCTCTATGGACTATCTAAAAACAACTGACAACAAAACTGAAGGTTGGTTGAGATATAAAAAGCTTTTGTGAGGTGATACCTTAAAAGATATTGCTAGTAATAGACTAAAGCCTTCTTATTTGTTTGTTTATAGATAACATATCTGCCGGTACTATTCATCAGACTGGTGTGAATTCCTGCTGCAGTGTTGAAGTAGAGTAGGCGAGCCACAGCATCGTTTGACTCCACCCGCTCTCTCCATCCCAAGCCCTGTCCCCCTGGGATTTGCCACTGGAGCAGTGTCTCCTTCTGCACACCAAGGGCAAGTCTCGAAGGGATTCTGGAAATAGTGTTGATGCCCCATTGAAATCACCTGGGATCCAGGTAGGTGGCTTATGACACTATAGCATGTGCTCAATCCAACATAACCAGATATGACAACAGCCACGCAGGTAATGAGTAAGCAGTTGTGAAAGTGCAAAAGAAAATGTATTTAACACAACATGAAAATCTTAATATCTATAAATATATAAATTACACTAACTATTTTTATCTAAACTATGCCTAAACTAATCTATGCTAATTAATCTACACTATCCTAACTTCAAACTAACCAAACCTACCTAACCCTAACTTATCCTACTGTACACAATAGACAGGTTAAACATCTACCCCCCCCACGCCCCTTGATGCAGATTTGCACATGAGACAAGCATAAACTACACCTATACACCAACTACCTAAACATTAAAACCTAAACAAATATATATATATATTTTTTTGTTTTTAAATGTAATTTCTTTTTTATACACATACTAAACATTAACCCCCAACCCACTTATCAACCTACCGACCTATAACCCCACCTAACAACAGATAAATATTAAAATCTATAAAAGCACTAAAACTAACCTAACCTCTCACTATACTAAAACCTATCTAACTCTATACAATAAAAACAAACAATATGAACTGGGGAAGGGCAGAAGATCGGAGGGAGAGACTACAGTTGCTGCTCAATCCTGAACACAGATTGTTCTAAGGTGTGCACCTTTCTCATCAGTGATCTATTTAAAATGTATTCAGATAAGATTGACAGTTACTTTATAGATGTCCATCAATAACATCTACAATTAATGAGAACCAAAGATAAGTATATTCAAGAAAAGGAATGAAACAATACAAAATGGGTGTACTTCTTAGTTAGTTATATTGTATTAACAAAAAACAAGAGTTAGGACCTAGGAGCTATGGAAAGCACACTTGGAATGCCGAATTTGAATGCAGCCTCGCTATATCTATATACCCGTTTACACTGAGTTTTAAATTTACGGTTGGAAATTGAAATGTGGCCAGGAACAATTGATATCTTTTTCCCAATATAATTGCAGTTTGCAGATTCCACAACTTATCTAGTGGTTTTGGATTTTTATTTCAAACATTTTGTCCTGATGACGGTCTCATAGATTCAATCCAGAAGAGAAGAGACCGAAACATCAACGCCCCAACCCATTTTCCTTTTTGTTTTGTTAAGAACCTATTTGGTAGAATTATGATCCTATGTTTAGGACAGTGTCTATTCTATGTTTGGGAAAGGGTTTATAGACATTGATGACTAGTGTAATCTACGTGAAATGATTTGTTGTAATCTGTTTTCAATGCTATTTGAATATCTTTCCACTTCTGTACCTCAAAATGCAATCTTGTTTCTTTTGAATACTAAGGGCCCGATTCACAAAGGTAAACTGAGACAAAAGTCTAACTTTAAGACTTTCAATATTCACAAAAGGCATTTACGAGTAGTAAAGTTAGACTTTTGTCTCAGTCTAACTTAAGGTTTGTCTCTGAGACAAAAGTCTAACTTTACTACTTGTGAAGACCGAAAGTCATAAAATTATACTTTTGTCTCAGTTTTCCTTTGTGAATCAGGCCCAATATAGCTGACTAAGATGTACACCCATTTTGCATTGTTTCATTCCTTTTCTTGAATATATATACATCATCTTTGGTTCTCATTAATTGTTAATGTTATTAATGGACATGAAGTAACTGTCAATCTTGTCTAAATACATTTTAAATACATCCCTTGTTGGCACTATTACCTAACACTTATTTACCGAAGCCCACAAGGATATACTTGGTCACCCTTTTCTATATATACCATCCTCATCAGTGTGGCCACTGGCAGTTCTATTCCTGCCATCCTCAACTTCTTGTCTGCACTGTCCTCAGGCACTGCCTTTCAAACTGCCTTTGCTGAGCAGGTGTTGTGTTGACCACCTGTGGTGTCACTGCTGGCGGTGTTGTGGAGGGTCCCGGAACTGCCCCTGGATCACCACCATGGGACATTTCCACTTAAGGCCTGGTGCTTGCTCTGTCCAGGGCTTTCAGTCCCCGAGTTGGCAACTTCCATTTCCATGCTGCCTTAGATTGCTGGTACTGCCTCCCCATGCACCTGTAGGCCTTGGCTACGTGCCTGATGTGGTGGTACCTCTCCAAGCGAATCCAATATGCTTTCTCCTGTTAAGGGGCTGTGTTGTCTTTTGGAGCAGAAGGACATATGTATCAGACAAAGCTGAATTTGTTCAAGTTGTCATCAATTACATGCATGACTTACCATTAGCAGCACAAGTGGCATGTCCAGCCAAAAAGACATCTATGGAACAAATCTTGACCAGCCGTCATAAGAAGCATTTACTCCTCCTAATATTACAATGCAAAAGTATTCAGGTCTTGACCTTGTAGGTCAGGAAATGACAGTTTCTGGCCTCATAATATACCCATGTGCATATACAGACAGATAATGAACAATGATGTTCACACTTCTCCAAGAATGACACATGGACATACCTGGGACACTTTAACATAGACCACGTAATGAAATTCAATCAATAGCATGTGATCCTTTCCATACCCAAGAGTCGGTCCGTACATTTCTTAATGGATTGTTACCTAGATGAACATCAACTCATACTTAATCCATGTGATGAGTGTGTGCAAGCATGCTGTAGATCTCACATATCTGAGTATATTGTGCTGTATTTTGCAGGTAATTGGTCGAAAAGGTTCAATAGTGACAATTCCTGGGGGATACAGTATGGCTGAACCATTGCATCATTTCCTGTGTGGATGTGTCACATTTCCGACTTATGCGTCACGTTTCTTACTAAAGTGTCACTTTTCCTACTAAAGCATCAGGTTTTCTTCTAAAGCATCACATATCATACTAAAGCGTCACATTTCCTTTTAAAAAATCACATATCCTACTAAAGCATCACGTTTTCTGCTAAAGCATCACATATCCTACTAAAGCTTCACTTAGCCTACTAAAGCATCACGTTTCCTACCAAAGCATCTGGTTTCCAAGTAAAGCATCACATATCCTACTAAAGCATCACGTTTTCTGCTAAAGTGTCATATATCCAACTATAATTTCACATATCTTACTCAAACTTTTCCTACTAAAGCATAACTTATCCTACTAAAACGTTATGTTTTCTGCTAAAGAGTCACATATCCTGCTAAAGTTCACTTATCCTACTAACGTGCCACGTTTCCTACTAAAGCATCTGGTTTCCTACTAAAGCATCACATATCCTACTAAAGCGTCACATTTCCTACTAAAGGGTCAGGTTTCCTACTAAAACATCATGTTTCCTACTAAAGTGTCACATATCCTACTAAAGTGTCACATTTCCTACTAAAGGGTTGTTTTTGTCAGACACCTCGCTAGAGAAATGGACAATGCTGTGTTTTCATTTACGCAACTAGCCCTTTGTTTACGGTACAGTATATTGATTGGTGCAATGCAGGTAAACACTCCCAGGGATCACTTTTCTTGCCCAAATTATCCCTGATAACATGCTTGTAGACTTGGGATGTGTTGCATATGTATATTAACAGTGTGCATGTGTGACTTCTTGCGTTCATGGTGCAGACACTAGGACAGGCAATATATTGCTATGAAATTCCCACACATATTTTCAAATGTGCATAGCTTGACATTATCAATATGTATTACAGTTTGTATTATGCTTGCCTTGATGTAGGCATTTGCATAGTAGGCATTTTTTGTTCACATATATTGCACTCCTATGCAAATTATATCTTCATTGTCATACCAGATAATGCCCATACTTGGAGATCATACTATCTGTAGGTTGTCCTGACAAAGGATGTATTAAGGATGCAATACCCACTCCGGATATGAGGCATGCTTGAGTAAGCCTAACAAGTGTGATGACTTCCAAGTCGGAACATGGTTAGCATTTCCATGCATCACATTATTTGGCTACATAGGGGGCTTACATGAACTTAGAATGTGGGTAGGCATTCACATCAGATGGTCATACGCCACTCTGACCTTGAATACATCAGTGCATGCTACCTTGCTAGGAGTGACGTCACATGTAGTTAGATCTTGACATGTATTTGGCTAATAGATTTGCTTTGTGTCCTGAACAAATGAGCACACATAGTTAGAGCTGTAGGAGCCACAGCATTGTTTGCTTCAGAGTAAGACAGAGGTACATAGTCACATCCATTCCTGCATGCCTACATATAACAATTGCATATTTGCCTAGTAGGCCAAGTGTGGCTGCATTGTGGCTAGGTAGCCAATCCAGCACTGGAACAGGTTAGGAGTCTACATTTGTATGTGTTAGGTGAGATACCACACTGATTTTGGTATGTGCTAGCAAATGTTTGTGTAGCATATGTAGATTAACTGGGTTGCACTGTTTGCCCAGGCACAGCATATGTGCCTCTGTTCACAGTCATAGTACAGGAAGGTCACTATATTGGCCTCCATGAGTGTACAACAGTGGAAAAAGTAACACTGTTTACATTTACATTCACTTTGGATTGTAGTAGGATGTTTGACAGTCAGTACACAGTTGCACCACGCATACTCTTGACATGTGCACACTGGTCCACATTGCTACCTTTGCTTGGTGTACATATTCCACACACACATGTGTTTGGAACATGTTGTTGATATGCAGACATGTTTTGGACCACATACTGGTGTCCTGGTGTGAGATTAACACCTAGCTCCAGACCTTTGTGATGGGGAAAATACAATTAGGTGAGATGTGAGTGTATTGATATTTACAGAGACTGTCAAATGAAAGTGCTTCCACAAAGGAAGTGTTCATTCATTTTTTAACACTCATCCATAGCAAAAATTTGATTCATGGCCATCAAACAGTTCTGCACAATGGTGTGCCTTCACAGAGTGCCAGCAATTGTGCCCACATTTTTGCCTTTGTCCTCAACTTCATCGTCTTCCTCATCTGCTGCTTCCTGGTTCTCATGTGACATTTGTCCGCACACATATGTTGTGCAATATGCAGCATACCAGGATGATTTTGCAAACCAGAGGCGGGGAGTATAGCAGTCAGCCCCCGGGCATAACCGAACAGCGAAAGCAAGACTTCAGTACCCTGAAAGTCCGCTCCACAAACCCTTGGTCTTGCACAGTGCATGGTTGTAGGTGCACCTTGCCTCTGTCTGGGGATGTGCAAATGCGGTCATGTCCCAGGACTGCAGACCATATCCTTGGTCAGCTGAAAAGACAAAGGGAGAAATGTTTCTTACTGCTCATGGTGCTTGATCAATCAAGTACATGTCTGCTATGTGTACTGAATGACTTGTACACATTCTTCATTCAAAAGTAGTGGCCCGCTGGTTTAGCAGGTCACGCGGGTTGCACAGCTGTATATGCATTGGTATCCCAAAGTAATACTCATCCACCATAGTAATCAAATTTTGTTCAATTTTATCATTGTTTGTCCTCATTATTCCACATTTTATCCATCACGTCAAAAGATATAAAATTCGTTGATTTTTTAGCATTTAATTGTTTGATGTATTGCCCATCCAGGCCTATGCATGAACATATAGCGAATTTCAAGTCCTCCACAAGATTCGATTCACATCCTACTCAATGCATTTCGGTTTAAAAAACCTTCGTCAGGAGTATCTATAAAGTATAAAAATATATGTTTCAGTCACATTGCATATACTACACCTCATAGTGTAAATATTAACTAACAAGTTTCCCTTCTTATTTAGTGCCAAACGATTTGAACCTCAAATGCCAATTAATCACAATCCCGTACCCCGTGACATAAGTCCAAACATCAACTAAAAAATACAAATCATATCGTGTGCTCCTCAATCTAACCCCAAGTTTTAAACACTTCATCCTGATTTATGAAACCATTGTACTTTAACCCACGCACCCTCCAAGCAACTAACCCACTGAGAATCAAACCCCTGTGAACCTCAAATCACCCCTGCCCAACTGACACAACCCCCCGAACAAACTGCACTACTTCCCTATGTCAAGTTTTTCACCATCTCCAACCCCCGTGTATACCTGATGTAAAACTCGCAACGCATCAACCTCGCTCGTTGTTTATTTTACGCGACCATGCTAATCCTCCCTGATTTAAATCGATGTTACCCGCCCCACCTCCATGGTCATTGGTGTAAACCATCATGTGTTTCCCCACCACCACCAAATCACATTACCTGTCGTCATTTAAAGTGCTAACAGTGCTAATCAACCCTCACCAAAAGTCCCCCTCTAACCCGTAAACACATATGTTATAAACATAAACATTACGTGCATTTGTATACCAATATAAACATTTATAAAATGAACAGTCCATGTCAATGACTTCTCCGTGATCCGAACGTAGTGAACTTCTTTGAAATTCGCTATATGTTCATGCATAGGCCTGGATGGGCAATACATCGAACAATTAAATGCTAAAAAATCAACGAATTTTATATCTTTTGACGTGATGGATAAAATGTGGAATAATGAGGACAAACAATGATAAAATTGAACAAAATTTGATTACTATGGTGGATGAGTATTACTTTGGGATACCAATGCATATACAGCTGTGCAACCCACGTGACCTGCTAAACCAGCGGGCCACTACTTTTGAATGAATTATGTTCAGGTGCGAAAGGAACGGCGCACCAATTACGGGTGCTGCACGCCAAACTTGAAAAAAATAAGGTAACATGAACTTAAACGAAGAAAAGTAATGGGTGTGCTTCAGGACACTTCTGTCTTGTCATTGTACACATTCTTACCACAATTGTACACTATTGTTAACATTAGGGTTATCACATTTAATTCCACATGTCTAGTCCTGTGTCAGATTGAAACATGTGTATGGGCTGCTACTTTAGACAGTGCCACAATGGGACGAACACATTTGGACTGTAGTGTGATTTGTAAGTCCATTGCCACTATAAGTGACAGTATGTTGACCACAAATTGGGGTTTGTTGTCATCCTCAGGTATGCTGTACCAGTATGAACCTGTTTCACAAGCACACATGCACATGTCCCTGTGGAACCACTGATGTTGTAGCTGCACTACCTACCAATGGCGGAGCCTTCAAATTGGTTACTACATATAGGAAGTGTAGTCTGGTGAGTGCATGTGGTGCATTTTGCACAGGATACCTGGTGTGGGATACTTGACAAGCCTCATGTACCATGGGAGTTACATTTAGACACACAGACAACAGCCATTGCAGGCCTTCCTTGCTCACAGTGTTGCAATACAGCATTTTTCTAAGTGTAGCATTGCTCAGGTTCTTCCCACTACTGATAGACAGACACAGTGGCTTAGCATGTCTTAACACGTGTAACCTGTAGGTTTGCATTGCAGATGTGCCCTGATGAATAATGCAAGTATGAGGTCCACCCCTCCTACATATGCACTGCTGCAAGTAGCCCACATGGATATGTCCATTGGGTCATTCAATATTTGCTGCTATTAGGTGTGTCATGTACTTCAGATGTAACTAGTAGGCCATTCCCATATTGGCCATTTTGGAAGCGCTCATTGATGATGGATTGCCTGAAGATGTAGGCGTCATGCACACTCCCAGGGTATTTGGCCAGCACATTGGTGAATATTGCCCTGATGGTCCACGATGGCCTGGACATTCATTGAGTATGTGTGCTTCCGGTTCCTGTAGAGATGGGATGTAGCTGTAGGGGTAACCATTGAACATATGTGCATTTCATAGCACCCAGCACATGTGGGAACCGACAATGGCATAAAAGCCTTGCTTGATCCCCAGCTGCAGTTGTTGTGTGTTAGGGAAGAAGAGGTACTGTGGTATTGGGCGGATGTTGGCATCCAGGACAGAGGGTAGGAAAGCCAAGAAAGATGGCTGGGAGATATCTGCCACTCTGGCTGTTGTAATCTGGAATGACCCAGATGCCAACATGTGGAGGACAGCCATGAGCTTGACCTGCAGAGGGAAGTTGGTTGACCAGGCAGTTGGTGGCTGGAGAATTGGCACTATCTGGTCTAGCAGTTGGACAAGAGACTCCATCCTCAGCCGGTAGTCGGTGATGACCTCATCCTCCCTGATATCAATGAGGGAAGTCCACTGCCGATAAATGTGCTCCCTTCTACTGAGTTGCCTTTGGGATGGTGAGGTGGCGGAGGTGTGGGCGGTTGTGCTGGTGGTGGTGTGGTCTTCTCCTTGCGACTCACAGCTGCAAAATCATGAGCTCCATCATGGTGTAGTGAACTTGCCAGACTGTTCCGTCTAGCTTCTCCTAATATGCTAAAACCAATGCGTCCTTTCTTACTCGTGGGTTATCGCGGCGCAGACATTTTGATGCACTTGGCCCTCAGGTGACACTTCCCAGCGATGCATCACTTTTCCCTGAACTTGTAAATACCCATGCGTCTGTTTTACAGTGGAAATTACACTGGAACGCCTACCTTGCATATATTAACACTTATGTGACACAGCAGGTTGAGGCGCTGGTACATTTAGACACAGGACTACTAAAATTAATGCGTCAGCCTAGATGTGTCACCATATAGATGTGTAGTACTGACTGCGCCACCAATTTGTCCAAAATTATGAGGCATTAGTGGCGCAAGCTCCTTGTAAATAAAGCCTGAGTGTTTGCACCTACTAAAACGCTTTTTGAACTGTACTAAACCCAATTAACAATTCAGAAAAGGTTTTCCGAATTGTTAAATGGAGTTAGGAAACAATAAGGTTTCCTTATGATATGTATTCATTTTTCGAAGCTTAATATTAATATTTGGCCAAGAACTCATAGTAGGTGGTAAAGGATTCACTAATTGGAAGGGTCCTAAAGGGAACCCTTTTTTCTTCTGTTGACAAAAACGTTTTTTAGGAGTAGGCAGTGGTCCATCGGTAGTGTTAAAAAATACCATTCCTCACTTTCGATGAAAAAACAATAAATGTTGATAAATAACATTTTGTAAAAGATCTGCTCAAAGTGGGTATTTTATTTTTTTAAGAACCCATTGTATGTTTATAGCAATGAGATACTTTTATGTAGCAATGAGTTAGTATGTCATAATAACTAGATGATAATACAATAAAATGCGCAATCTGCCACTTAGTTTGACTTAATTTACATAAAATGCTGTGTAATTTGACATTCCTTGTTACATAATTTTAATAGGCCATACGTTTCCACCCTTGATGCAGAATTAACTCAACCAACCTGCATTATGCAGTCCTCCATTGCCACATAATTCCAGGAGCCCTTATAATATTGTCCAATCAATTACATGTATACCAGGGTACAGCCACATTTTAAAGGAACACTGCAAACATACAGTATCATTTTCTCCATGACCATGGGGTTTCTTACCCAATGCCAAGACTCCAGACCGCATAGTGTTTATGGTGTCTAAGTACATTTAAGTATTGATTTGCCCACAAACGTATTTTCCTTCAAACAGTTGTTCGGTGCAAGTACAAAGAAAGTCGGAAAGTTCCACAGGGGTGATACCAGGCCGTTCTAAACTCCACTGCTTTGGATATTATTGCGATGAAATGTGTGCAATCGGGTGGTAACCTGATTCTGGTAAAGGGACAGAGCCTGAATACCTGCTTTTGTGCCATAGAGATATGCTCTGTTCTGGCAGCAACACCAGACACACGAGAGCCGCTGCATTGTTCGAGATGCTCAGCAGTCATCCATCTTGCCAGGAGTGCCCCTACATAATGCTCATTGGAAAAATGAATCCTCAATCTGTGCAGTGACTGACAGCATTCTTGCAAGGCCGCAATTTTCCTTCATAAATTAATGAAACGTCTCTACCTAGATTGCGGTTGCTTAGAAACACATTTATTGTATACAGAAATTGCTGTAGAAACCATTGGACTGGTACAAGTGTTGTTAATATATTTCAGACAATTTCGTTTTTAGAGCGTATTAAATGCATTTTTACTGCAGTAAAGTGAACATATTCTTAACTTAAACATGGAACGGACGGTTCTGAAAATGTCTATGGTGTTAACTCATTGATGAGGAATTGATAGGTGTGGATTTAGACACGTGGTTTTAGAGAAGGAAAACATGCACAAGTTACTAACTAAGTGGACGCCACAAACTTGTCCTGACTTTGAATAGAGTGCCCAAAGGACACCAAATTTGGGTTACAGTAAAGTCACATGTGCTTGAGCTACTACAAATTGTGATGTCTGTGCATGAATATTGAAATGCCAGTTGGCAAGTTCCATGAAACATACTGATGTCACATTGCTGCAAACAGAGGTATCATGTTAACTGTGTGAAAATCATTGAATGGCTAAGTTAAATGGTTGAAATTCCTATCAATCCAAGTCAAAAGTTTGCATTTTCACACAAAGCTCCGACCTCCTGTCTTTCTACTTGGTCTAAACATAGAACGGTTAATTCCTGCTATATGTAAGAGCTATTGTGAGACCATGACTGGGTGCTGGCATAGCCAAGGTCACTAAGGAAGTCTTAAGTGTTATGCACTCTAGTTGGATTAAACAAGAACATTTTTTAAATCTTGACTCCCCAAATTTAGCTAGGTTGAACAGTCAAGGCTTGAATCAGGAGGTGCTTGTAAATTTATAAGTTACTAGGACTATGACAATATGATGACGTACACTAAGGATCACTGTTTTAAGAGACCTATACTTTTCAAAAGGAATGTGTTTATTGACAGTAATATGGTGCACAGAAATTAAAATATTACACTTTAAAGAAAAGAAGAAATCTCTGACTCCATCTGGGGCAAAGCTATGATCTCTTATATTTTCGAAACCTTCCTGTTGTATGACGTTATAGTCCATTTAATATTGGAGTCTCTGGGAAAATGACATTTGTCGTTACAGTGCACTCGCTGTTCATTTTTACAGCAAATGGTAAACTAGTGGTAGGTTTTTCCTGTGAATGATGCATAATTATGCCAAGTGGAATAATGGTATAATTTCATTATATTTGCATTTGGCTTGTTACCCAAAATTCATGTAATTACACCATAACACCACATTGCTTAATTGTGCATCATTCACATAATTCACAATAAAAAAATCTATCGCTAGTGCGCCATTTACACTAAAAATGTACAGTGAATACTAATGCTGCTGGGTAGGTGGAAATGTAAGTGGGGTAATAGAGAGGATGAATGAGGAAAGTGGAGGATTTGGCCTGCCATGGGGAGAACATTATAGGAACCGCTTATCAGCCAGGCTAGCTTAAATCCAGTGGCACAGTGTGCCCGGGACCCACGTCTGGCCATACCCGGCGCACTTAGGGCGAGAAACCAAAAGACACACAAATGATGGACGGAATGTGGAAAAAATCAAACATTCACTCCCAGTCAAGAGATCTGGGTTAAATCCATCATTCTTTTGCTCACCATCCACCCCAGTTTAGACCTAGCCATATGCAAATCAGTCTTGACCCTGCCCCTCATGGGAACAGTCCAGCCCGAACTGCCAAGCCATGTCCTCCCTGGACCAGAAACAAGCATTCTGGGCCTTGTTTCAGGGTATCGGCCCTCATCAGCCAGGCTGGCTTGAATCCAGTGGCACATTGAGTCCAGGACCCTCGTCTGGCCATACACAGCGCATTTAGGGTGAGAAAGCAAAAGACACACAAATGATGGACGGAATGCAGAAAAAAATCAAACATTCACCCCCAGTCAAGAGATCTGGGTTAAAGCCATCATTTTTTTGCTCACCATGCCAGTCCAGTTTAGACCTAGCCATATGCAAATCAGTCTTGAACCTGCTCCTTATGGGAACAGTCCAGCCCAAACTGACAAGCCAGGTACTCTGTGGACCAGGAACAAGCAACCTGGAACCGATTTCAGGATATCATCCCTCATCAGCCAGGCTAGCTTAAATCCAGTGGCACAGGGAGCCTGGGACCCACAACTGAGCATACCCAGGGCACTTTGGACGAGGAAGCAAAAGACACACAAATGATGGACGGAATGCGGAAAAAAATCAAACATTCGCCCCCCCCCAGTCAAGAGATCTGGGTTAAATCCATCATTCTTTTGCTCACTATGCCACCCCAGTTTGGACCTAGCCATATGCAAATTAGTCTCAACCCTGCTCGTAATGGGAACAGTTCAGCCCAAACCGTCAAGCGAAATCCTCCCTACACCAGAAACAGGCATCCTGGGATCGGTTTCAGGGTATCAACCCTCATCAGCCAGCATAGCTTGAATCTAGTGGCACATTGAGCCCAGGACCCACGTCTGGGCATATCCGGCGCACTTAGGATGAGTAAGCAAATAACACACTAATGATGGATGGAATGCGGAAAAAGTCGAACATTCACCCCCCCAGTCAAGAGATCTGGGTTAAATCCATCATTCTTTTGCTAACCATTCTACCCCAGTTTAGACCTAGCCATATGCAAATCAGTCTTGACCCTGCTCCCCATGGGAACAGTCCTGCCCAAACTGCCAATCCAGGCCCTCCCTGGACCAGAAACAAGCATCCTGGGACCAGTTTCAGGGTATTAGCCCTCATCAGCCAGACTAGCTTGAATCCAGTGGCACAGTGAGCCTGGGACACATGTCTGGGCATACCTGGCACACTTGATTGGAATGTATGATTTATTCAGCAATCCTTCCATCATTTGTTAGCATAGCACTTTTTTCCCTGTGTGGGATGGGTATTCCCAGACATGGGACTGTGCTACTGGATTCAAGCTAGCCCTGCTGATGAGGGGTAATTCCACAAAACCAGTTCCAAGATGCTAGTGTCTGATGCGGGGAGGACCTGGCTTGGCAGTTCAGGCTGGACTGTTCCCATGAGGAGCAGGGTCAAAACTGATTTGCATATGGCTGGATCTAAATTAGGGTGGCATGATGAGCAAAAGGTTTATGGATTTAACCCAGATCTCTTGACTGGGGGGTGAATGTATGATTTATTCAGCATTACGTCCATCATTTGTTTGTGTAGCACTTTTAAAAAGTTGGCATTTACTTGCCCTAATCATTTGGTGCCTGCAGCCTGCTCCTGGGTCACATGACTATGTGAAGTTGGCAGTTGGCCTTTCTATATTCTTCCCATACTGTATCACAAAATGGGGACTGGGAGTTGGCAGGAAGGGACATCCTGACTTAATGGGTGGCAAAGAGCTGTTACCTTCTACACTTGCACTTCAAAGACACAGCCTCAGCTCACACACAAATAACTTCACACTAGCCATTTTTGACCCCAGACATCATAGGGGACTAGAGCTGGAAAGTAGGAAACTCCAGACAATCCTCGGGGGAGGGGCTCCAGATGTTTCTCCCACTCCAAACCTGGCTTTTGGACCCTCAGACTTACTCTTCAGATCACTTCTGGACCTATGGGAGACTCAGACGTAGGACTGCTCAGCTGACCTGCTGCTGGAAGGACTGCCCTCCTGCCCTGCTGCAAAAAGGATTGGCCTGCTGCCTTACTGCCTGAGGAAGAAGGACTGGACCTGCTCCTTGAACCCAGAACCACAAGAGTGATTACAAGGGATAGCTGACTATTCACCTGTTCTGAGCTTCAGGGAGAAAACAAGCTCCAGACACCTGCCCGGCATCTGCTCAACTGCCCAGACTAAACAGGGTCTGCTTGTGCCCTGCTGCTCACCTCTGCTGGAGTGAGTCCTGCTCCCCAAGAGGTTCCCCCCTGGTCCTGGACCCTTAGCTGGCCTCAGAGTATTCATTATGCAGTGCAATGCATCTCAGCACCGCCCGACGCAGGACCTTGCATCGAGGCACCTCACCGCGCCTTCTCAGTGGCCTCATCAGAACCAACCAAGCATGAAGCAACTCAGTGCAGGACCTTGCCTCATAGCTCCTCATCGGAACTGACATGGCGCTCTGCAACTCGGTGCAGGAGCTCGCATTACAGCCCTCGCAGCTCCACATCAAGGACACAATGGTACAATTCTCAGTGGGACTAATACGGTCCCTGCATCTGGTCCGCACTCCATCTAGGTCGGACTTTGTCCCAGTCTGGCATGATCAGATAACTACTGTTGGCGCTTTGTACTTCTTGGAGCTACTTTTATCTATGACTTGCATATCTCCAGTTCTACTGATTGCATTTTTTCCACTTTAGTGTAAAATAATTTATTAAATTTTACTCTATTTTGGGGGCAGGGTCAGGATGCCAACCATGGCAGCTGCTCTTCCCTGAGCTCCATCGCCACCCTACTGCCACTCATCCTTACCGCTAGACTGGGAGGCCCCTAAGGGATCCGAACCCCCCAGGACTGGTTGCAGGAATCATGGGGAGAGACTTGGAGCCCTGATGCTGAGCCACAGGGGGCTGCTTCACTACTGAGGTGTGGCACTGCCTGGCTGTCACAAAGAGGGTCGTGTCCGGCTGGTGACATTGCCTCTTCCTCCCTGTTGTTGTAGGGATTCTGCACATACACAGAGCTATGCACAGGATAATAGGACCTCAGAGTATAGTGGTGAACCAACCATGCACCTTAGTACCCACAATCCCAATCCGACTAGCTTTAGCGTCTCATTAGCAACAATGCTACCAATGATTAGACAACCCAGAACACGGTCTCTCTCTCAGGACTCGCGGGAGCAAGGACACCCTTTCATAACTCACTCATACCTGTCCACAACGTGCGTAATAAGAGACACTGTATAGTTTAAAATGTTTATTTCATCTACCGTGCTCTAAGATACAGTACACGTGCCAGTACTATCAGCATAATGCATAAAGATAAAACAATGAGCATAGTTACAATTCCACAGAATACAAACGGGGAAAGCATTTCATAAAGCAGTGGATATAGGGCTAAATGACCATACCACCCTCCCCGTGCTATTAGCTAGTTTATTATAAAAATAGAAGACCTCTGGGCATTGTCAGGCGAACCCCCATACCTCAATATCTAGATGCAAGGTTTACATCATCAGACAAGCACAGCTCTTCTCTCTGGAAAGGTTTTTCTCCAAGTGTCTCTAACAGTGAAATCACCATATTAAAAGCACACAAATTTCTACAGTGCAGCTGCATTCAGTGTTATGTCTAAGCGCGAGGGGCTGACCAGATCAGCAAGAACAAGGGACATTGTTTTTCGACCTTGTACATGATGTGCAGACGAAACCCAAAAGGAACAGGAGGAAAGGTGAAAGGCAAAAAGGCAGACAGTTCTAAACTAGCCGGGCACAAGCAGAGGCTGGAAAAACAAAGGCACAAAGTAACGTGCGCAAAAAGGCATCATGGCAGCCAGGCCCAAGCCAACTTAGCAAGGCAGAACATGAGGCCACAAACCACATGACACCCTCCCCTGGTCAGTCCATTGGTGAAGACATAGGACGAAGACAGAGTTCAAATAGATGGTGCAGAATAGTAGCGTCTGTGATGGAATATTCCCCAATGAAGGACAATGAATGGGAGACAAAAAAAGAAAAAATGCAGAATAAAAAATCCAGGGAGGCAGGACGCCGAAAGCGGAGGCCCCCTTAATCCAATAGAGTGTAAGTGCAGAAAAACGCCACACCTTCCAAGAGGACATCGTTGGAACCATCATAAAAAAGAGACGCCATCCAGTCCAATAAATCAAAACTGCATTCATGTTCCTCGCAAGATGGAGCAGCGAACAGCATTGCGGGACAACTTGCGTGATACTCAATAAAACTTTGTTGTAGGAGAGTCTGAGCAGCCGCCCAGACATCCCATCGTGCCAAAATTCCAAGTGCAGCCGCACGTGCCATGTAACCAGCACCGGAACAGTCCCGTTCATGGGCCTCTAAGGGACCCATCAACTGGACAAAATCCGGGTGAGACAGAGACGTATTGAAGAGGCAATAATCCAAAGACCATGAGAAAGGACATCGGATGCAAGACATCACAGGTTGCACGCAAGTGAAATACGCAAAGCGAAAAGAAAGTTTATAGGACACACTCAGTGTCACCAATGGCAGAACGCCAAAGCCGGCGAGGATGCGTTCACGGAGGATCCGGAGTCGACCTGGGTCGAGGAGGCCCCCAGGAAGTGCAGCCATTGCATAGCAAACAGACCAAAAGCAATATACCAGCTGCTAAGGCGAGGATCAACGGAAAGCCGCCAAAGACGCTGGAAAAAATGGAATGAATAAAAGCCGGTATTACACCAAAGATAGTTTGAAAGGAGGTAACAAGGCCAGAGCCCACAACTTTAAAAAAGTGCACAAGACCTTCGGTGCGCGATGCATTAAAAACACGGTGAATCAGTTCACCGAAATGCTGTGGGAGGTTTGTGTTCAAAAGGGCCTGTATTTCACTGTGGGTACTCGCCACCTGGAGAATGAATGTCTCCCGGGCGGATGTGAGCATAACCTCCTGGTTCAATAATAGCGCCTTTATTCTGCTCAATTTATTGAAATCCGCCTTCAAAGTCGGAATGGAAGGCCAAATGGAACTATCTATGATGTCGTGCGGGGGAGGAAAAAGCAAATTTTTGCAGCAGACAACCCACTGTTACAATATAGGGTATGCCGGCTAGCATGCCACAGCAGTCCTGATTATTCAGAAGGAGATATTTGAGGATTTGCAAGCACAGTGAAAGTAGGAGATATAGCAGGAGCAGGAATGCCTTTCAAAACACAAGCAAGATTTGGAGCCGAAACATTACAAGCTCCGTGCAATTTAATGTTTTTGCAAATAAGGGAATGACCCACAGTAGAATCGCATGACTACCCTGTGAGAAAAACCTCCTTTCCGTCCCGAAGGCATTTATACATGAAAGGCAGGGACCAAAGTTCATGCAGGAAGGCACTGCCCAGGAGCTGAAAACGGCCCACAGGATAATGTTTCATGCATGAACTGAATTCAAATAAAGAAAAAGGCAAGGCGATAACCCCATGAACTAGCCACACTGCAGAATCCAATTCCACCACAGAGAATGGTAAGGGCTCTATTTTTTCAATATGTAACAGAGTGCATGTTGCATCTTTCATGGACATGAATTGCTGTTTTTCAGTTAAATTAAAAGGCAAGAATAAGGCAGAGGTGTTCAAAAAATGCCACGGAACTTTACCCATTTTAAGTGTTTGCAAAGTCCATGCAAACTGCATCACAGAACGCAATTGATTCTGACCATGATATAACACAGTAACATCATCTTGTACTATATCAACAACAGAGGAAACAATATTCTCTAATGTGTAAATGCGGGAAGACAGGGTATTAATACTATTGTCAACAACAGCAAGCACCTTTTCTAAATTTGCTTGATCTATTTCCCGAAGACGGGAAGCAGCTTCAATTTGCGAAAGCTTCCAGAGTTCATTGTAAGTTTCATAAATGAATCTCTTAGGTCGAGGGCCACGAGGCCCCAGAACAAAATCGGACAGATCAATGTTGCCTGATAGGAGGGATAAATGTTGTTTAACAGAATCTAAGGAAGAGTGCTGCAACCACTGTTTACACAATTTACCAACAGAATATGTTGTAACAGTACGAGAGTCAGAAAACCTTGGATCCGGTCGATCCTGTTTATAACCAGGATCCGTGTCATGAAAACGCAGTTGGCAGGCATTAGATGCTATGGGCCAAGCCAACCAGGGTGACTGAACAAACGTAGAGACAATAAACGAATTGTTCTGAAACAAAGCCTGCATATTTGTAAGGGAAATATTGAAGTGCAAGCTCTCGTTGGGAGTGGAAGACAATACAGGAATGGATGGTGCATTTAATTGTTTGGAAGTAGCCAAACCCCAACATGTTGTTTGAGAGATGGTATGATTCAAAAATAAAATTTGGGCCGGGATGAGGCAAGCACGGTGCAAGGCTTCTGTGCCTTGTACCTGCCATGATTTGGAGCCCCAAATAGATTTCAAGTCAATGGTGTCCCGCCAATGTTCATACCCACCCACAGCTAAGGCGTTCAAAAAGGAACCCGAATACAGTAACTTGGTGTTGGTCAACATGATTTTCTGTGTGGATGAAGTGTTTAATTTAAAATAATAGGACCCAGGGTTCGATCTATCCAAAGGGGTCGGACAATGCTCCCATTGGGTGTAATTAAAAGGACCCCGAAGGGTACTTGGTTTATGGAGAAAGTGGTTGCCCCAATGCTGGTAACAATATAACTCGGCATAACTGGCAGAATTCATGTACAAATCTTCAGCATTAAAAGCAGCATAATATTTCAAATCAGTAAATAACGATTCAACTGCATGCACGTCCCAATCGTCAGAATGAATATTACTTTTAACAACATCACCCATTGAAACAGGTAGGACATTTGGTACATTAATAATCTCGGTTGGTCCATGAATTTGGAAATTTACCGCATCCCATACGATGCCATCAGCGACTGGGAAAGCTGAAATGTTCACAAATGTGTGGTCACGCTTCATGATGTGAGAAGAAGAATGCGGAGCCAAAGTTCCAGCGACACAGTTCACTGCAGAGCGTTCTGGTAAATAGTGACCATTAATGAGCAGGAAAAAAAACCGTGACAATGCCAATGGACATGAACAGAAAAATCAGGAATAGTACCAACCAGATATATGTCCATGGTGGGATCAAAAAATTGTCTCTGAACCAGGATACAAATATACTGAATCTGGACGGGAGAAGTGCTGAGGTGGAATCCGAGTCAAAAGAATAACGTATTGGGCTCAGTGCGTTGTTGGTAGGTGAGCCACGGACTCGGTGGCGGGGTAGGTATACTCGGTCTCCTCGTTGCAGGGGGAATCCAGGTAGTCGAGTAAGCGATCCGGCAAATCTACCATCTCGATAGCAACATCAGTGACCGTGTGGGCTGCAGGGCCACAAACATTTGTCCAGGAAATGACTGGACAAGAGACCGCTGGTGTTACACTATTCAGGATCGGCCAGATGTTGTAGCTTGACATTGTCCACTGTGATGTATCTGTTGTCCTTGCGACCAGGAAGCGGTGGTAAGATGACCTTACGAGTACCCTTCAAGCCAAGGACTGGAACCAGTGCACAATAAGATCGGCAAAATTCTTTTTTGTTCTCCACCTTCTCTCGGACCAGATCTCCAACCTTCGGAAGCCAGCCGGCAACCGGAATCTGCAGCGCAGCGTCTGTGGCTGAAGGTAAATGTTCAATTGCAAGTTTGTCTCGGGCTTCTTGTAAGTCCTGTAACATAGTAGAATGGTTATCTACATCAAACATTGCAGATTGCGCCACCATGTCTAGACCATCAAGGTCGGGCACAAACATTCGTATGCCAAAGAGCATTTCGTATGGGGTCCGCCCATCCAGAGGTCTTCTAGGGAGATTATTAAGTGCACGTTGTACGGTATACAAGTGGGCCAGCCAGTTCCTGCCAGTACCTAAGACTCTAGCTGTCAAGGATTGCTTTAAGTCACGGTTCATTCGTTCAACAATCAAATTGCCCTCAGGCCGATATGGAGACGAAAATTTCACCCGCACCCCCAGTGACCCCATTGCGTCCTTGTACACCTTAGAGGCGAACGCTGGACCTTGGTCAGAATGGAAGGTGCCACAGGCAAAAATTCCCACAAAGACACGCAAATCCCTTATGACATTTTGAGCGTCAGCACTCCGTTGTGGCCAAACCCAGATGAAACGTGTGCACGAATCCACTGCAACCAAGATGTACTTATATGCAGTGTCAGAAGAAAATGGACCGCAGTGATCCAGGTAAACACACCCAAAAGGTCTGTTAAAAATGCAGAGCGGTGTCTGTGTTGGCCGTGTAACCGTGGAAGGCTTAATTTGCTGACAAACGTCACAAGAAAGCACATAAGTACGGGTCTGTTTATATAAACCACGCCACCAGTAACGCTGCTGCAAGATGGAAACCGCCGCAGACACGCCAGCATGAGCCGAAGCCATGCCTTCGTGTGCGGCCGTTATCAAGGAAAGTCTGCGGTCCGCATTGGGAATCAGCCGATCACCAACGTCTGGAATTCTTACGTAAGGAGCCTGTTCGGGACCTAGTTGATAAGAGTATTTGGAAGGGAAACCCCGTGGGTAATTAGCACCTTCCTTTGTCGCAGCAATAGCTGCCAAAATATCATTATCTATTTTAGTCATGGATCTTGTAACTGCCGCTACTGAGCACGTGGCTACTGCTTATTTGGCAGCTTCATCTGCCAAACCGTTACCGACAGTGTGTGCGCCCACACGCTGGTGGCCAAGAGTGTGAATCACCTGTGTGAGAGGCAGACGTTGTTTCAGATCTGCCACTCGAACCCAAAGCATTTTATGCTTAATTGTGCTGCCCTTTGCATCCCTATTATCGTTTTGCGACCAAAAGAATAGATTGTCATTGAAAGACTGAACACAGTAGTAAGAATTGCACACAATAAGAGTGGTCACGTCCGGATTAGCGAACTCAAGTGCGAGCACCAATGGGCGCAGCTCGGCCAATTGTACACTACAGTCGATTTGACCTTACCGTTCACCATGGTACCTGCAACAATAGCACAGGCCGCGGAATAAGCATGCTTGGAATCCGTGGCCGGTTGTGCCGAACCATCGGTATAGATAATACATTCGTACTCCTCAAGCGGTAGCAAAGACAGAGGAGGAGGATGAATGAATTCATACTGTAAAAACTCCTGCGTCTGAAGTGAAGAATCAAAGATAAAAGTGACATCCGGAGATGTCAGAGATGTAGCCCATTGTATCCAAAGGGGTGCAAAGCCTTTGAGTTCGGTACACTTGCTCTTCGTCACCGCCTCAAGGGCAGGATAGGTGTTACCACCAAAATGCGTTTTCCTGTGCCAGTGCGCGTTCTTTTAGAATCGCCATTTGCACTGCAGTCAAAACTTTCTCCACAGAGGAAAAGCGCATTTCTGCGGGAGTGTAAAGATGTGACTTGTATGCGATCGGTACTGTGTCACCTTCGTTAAAGGTTAAGTAAGTGAAACCCACTGCCCCGGGAACGATTCTAATCACCAGGTTTGTGTGGTTGTCACGAGTCAACAAGAATTTAGATTCAAGTAGATCTGACTGCAAAGACTGCAGTATAGAGGAATGCTCGGGAAGCGAGCATGACTTCGAAAAGTTAGGTTGTATCAAGGCATAAAGTGGCTTGATACGCTGGGCATATTCGGGAATGTAAGTACGCCCGAAGTTTAGAAAGCCCAGTAAAGACTGAAGCTTCTTCAGAGTGGTTGGAGGGCACAAGAGGGCGCATTTCTCCAAGAAATGGGGAGCTAAGCCCTTACCTTCATTGTTGAGCTCATAGCCCAAAAACAAAACGGTAAATTCAACAATGTGAGATTTGGCAAAGTTAAATTTGTAACCTAAAACCGCAAATTCAAGAATAATGCGGTCCACTCGGGAAAGATGCGGCCATAATTCGTCGTCTGTCAGATAGATATCGTCGACGTACGAACACGCATCTGGGTCTATGCTGTCCAACAAAGAGACAACACAGGCGGCGAATACACCCGGACTGTTCTTGTAGCCCATGGGTAAACGCCGGAATTTGATGTGTTTACCACCGGAAGTGAAAGCGCTCCATTGGCTGCACTCCGGGGACAAGTTGTGCGTGTAAAATCCATTGGATAGGTCAAGTGTCGTTTTATATTTTTTACGAACAAGACTGTCTACAAGCGCAGAACTGTGTGTATTTTGCACCGCAAAGGTCCGACAATGAGAGTTCAAATGTCGGTAATCCAAAACTAGGCGGTACGATCCATCGGGTTTAGAAACCGCGAAAAGGGGATTATTCATGGGTGACACGCATGTTTCAATTACTCCTTGATATTCTAACTGTGTCAGAATTTCGGAAACGGGACCTTTAGCTTCCCGCTTGATGGGATATTGGGGTTGTGGCTGTGGCAGCGACCGCAAAGGAATATCATGGGGTGGAGAGTCTTCATCCCAGCCCACGTGGTTGCGGTATAACACTGGAGCCAAGGACACAGCCCACTCAGCTGCAAGGGCTTCCGCTTTGTCCTTGGGGACATGATGAGAAAAGCTCGGAAGGATTACCTCCTCCCCTCTACGCGCAGCAAGTACGAATGGGGGCGGCCAATCCGCCTCCGCCAACAAAATGTCGTAAGAAGAGGTCAGATTCTCCCAAAAAATCCCTTTTATAACACGCTCAATGTCACCTTCAATTTGAATGACAATATTATATAATCTGTCAGGGGTGCCACTCGGGTGTCCGCTGTCTCGACAGTAAGCAATGTGTCAGTTGCTGTCGCCTCCACATGAGGACGTAGTGCCTCCCGCACTATGGTAACTTCCGCGGCGCTGTCTAGGAGCGTCACTGCCCATGTCCAATTCAGGAGTCTCGTTCTCACCGTCTGTGGCATACCTCGCTGTTACTGCTGCAACTTTTTTCTTCTGAAACTGTGGGCCAGAACGTTGAAATTCTTCTGGTTTCCCTCTGACTTGCTGTCGAGGTTGGTCTTGTCCCTGTGGAGCCTCACGACCCCTGCCTCTATCCTGGCGATCTCCTCCACCAGCCTGGGAGGTTGTTGGTGCCTGTGAAGAACGAGGAGAACGCGAATCAGGGACTTGAAAGCTCTCTGGAGATTTAATTCTCGCCCTATCGCGCAAATCATAAGTGCATTCAGCAGAGACGGAAACCGGGGATGCGCCTCGCGACCCTGGCTTCTTCTGTTGCTTACCCTGTTTTTTCAACCTCCAGCTCTTTGTAGTAAAGAACGGTTTCTCATCTTTCTCAGATTGAGTTTTCGGTTGTGGTTGCGATTGTGTTTGCATTTTAGCAAAAGGCTTAACTCCCAGGCTATTGCGGCCAATGGTTTTCTAAGCCTGTGCAATAATTTTCGGTAATTCGCAAGGCTTGTCCGGTTCTGGGATCAAAGCCAAAGCATTAGCTACTTGAAAGTTAACTGCATCGCCCTTGACATTCGCAAGGATCAAATCAGCTACTACATCGAACACTCCCACCAGTCTCATCCCTAATTACACAGCCGCTTCAGGGCCATGCTCATCCTGCACTCGTTTAATTACAGAGGGGAGAACCGTCATGGAAGGAGTGCCGAAACACTTCGCATATACTGCTGCGAATACCTTACCCCAGTTGTTGCATTCTGCCAACTCGGGGATCAAGTCTTTTGGCAAACTAATCATCAAAATCCTGTGTTTTTCCACAGGAGAAGTATTTGGAAAAACTGCCTCCAGCTGGTCAAATTTTTCTGCAAGCCAATAAGGCAAATAGTCCTTATTTTGTGGGCGCTTGCCCATCACCGAATTAACCATGATGGGACTTATGGTTACACCGCCCGGTCCAGCTGGATGCGCTGCAACTCCAGGCGGGGCTCCCTGGATGTTGCCTGTAACATACTGTACTAAAGCTCTGTGCACACGTATCAAAGACGTATGCAATTCACGCAGTTCAGCAACCGCAAGCGTCATATAACGCGGATGTGGGGTATACCCGGCCAAAACTGGCCAAGTGGCCCTTTCAATTGATAAGGGGCCTAAACGAATCAGGGTAACCGGTTGGGGGAGGGCGCCATTAAACCAAACACGGTGTTGCCATGCCGTGAGCGGTACTTCAAGATTCCGATAAGGCCTATAAATTATAGGAAGAGCGGTGGCTGTATATTCATGGAACACATTATCAGTCCCATCCACCGCCGGGAAGGTGACCCAAGAGTAAAACACCTCAAAGTGGTAAGCAGGATCCGCTTGTACCACAAAGATCAGATCGACACCCGCGTCAGGCACTCCATACGCTGTCAAGTGAGCCCGGAGTGCTTCGCGGCTATGTGCCGCAATTTGGACAACCATTTAAGGCTAAAAATATTCGACAACCTAGTATGAGCCAGCACAATATAGGGTTTTATTTAAACACCTTTTAACAACTTCAAGCTTGAAAGAACCTATAAAAACGTCAATATAGGAGGTATCACCCTCACACACGCTTCCGGAAGCCTCTGCGAAGGTGGTTGTGGACAAGCACAAGTACTACTCAAGCGTCTCGCAGATAAGCAGCCCACTACGTTGGTGGCGCCATGTTGTAGGGATTCTGCACATACACAGAGCTATGCACAGGATAATAGGACCTCGGAGTATAGTGGTGAACCAACCATGCACCTTAGTACCCACAATCCCAATCCGACTAGCTTTAGAGTCTCATTAGCAACCCAGAACACGGTCTCTCTCTCTCAGGACTCACGGGAGCAAGGACACCCTTTCATAACTCACTCATACCTGTCCACAACGTGCGTAATAAGAGACACTGTATAGTTTAAAATGTTTATTTCATCTACCGTGCTCTAAGATACAGTACACGTGCCAGTACTATCAGCATAATGCATAAAGATAAAACAATGAGCATAGTTACAATTCCATAGAATACAAACGGGGAAAGCATTTCATAAAGCAGTGGATATAGGGCTAAATGACCATACCACCCTCCCCGTGCTATTAGCTAGTTTATTATAAAAATAGAAGACCTCTGGGTATTGTCAGGCGAACCCCCATACCTCAATATCTAGATGCGAGGTTTACATCATCAGACAAGCACAGCTCTTCTCTCTGGAAAGGTTTTTCTCCAAGTGTCTCTAACAGTGAAATCACCATATTAAAAGCACACAAATTTCTCCAGTGCAGCTGCGTTCAGTGTTATGTCTAAGTGCGAGGGGCTGACCAGATCAGCAAGAACAAGGGACATTGTTTTTCGACCTTGTACATGATGTGCAGACGAAACCCAAAGGGAATAGGAGGAAAGGTGAAAGGCAAAAAGGCAGACAGTTCTAAAAAGCCGGGCACGAGCAGAGGCTGGAAAAACAAAGGCACAAAGTAATGTGCGCAAAAAGGCATCATGGCAGCCAGGCCCAAGCCAACTTAGCAAGGCAGACCATGAGGCCACAAACCACATGACACTGTGACTCTACTTTGTAAAAAGCCTGCATGGGCCGGTAGTGACCCAGGGGAGTGTTAGCAGAGGCCTAGGGATAGGAGGGCTGAGGACCCAGAGTCTTTGGATGGGGTCCATGGCCCAGGGGTCTCCTGTTGCTATGCAGCACTAGCAGTCTTTGGCCTGTGGCTCCAGTCGGGAGGCAGTGCTTGGTAGGCTCACTCTTCCTGAGGGAAGTGCTTGCTGGAGATCCACAGTGCCTGGACTGGTGTGGCTCTGTTCATGTGGAGGCATTGTGTGGTCTTCCCCAACGAGCATGGACAAGAGGTGAGGGTGCACACCAGCTCCCTCCCCACCACCAATGGGAGCACCCTAAGGAGTGAAGGATTCTAGACCGGCTGTGAGAGTGCCCCGGAGGCACTGCAGGGGTGCCTTGGGTGCTGAGGCCTGCCTTAGTGGGGGTCTGCTGGAGGAGAGGGCCTTCCTCTGCCACAACAGCCCTAGCAGGTGTTGGCCCTTGGCTCCAATCAGGAGGCAGCACCTGGAAGGCCCGGTGGCCTCTCTCATACAGACCCAGCAGGTGCACAAGGGCCAATAGAGGCCCATTGACACAGGAACCTTAAGGCCTGAAGTGGGCGGTGACAGCACCCCAAGTCTCAGGGGGATACTCTGCCCATCCCGCCATGGTTTGCGATGGGCCAGGTGGCAGTGGTGGGTGTCGGCCCCAGGCTCTGATCAGGAGGCTACCATCACCCCCTAATTGTACCCTTTGTTGCATTATGGGGAAGGACAAGCAGTCTGCGACCCAGACTTCACAGGGTTGCATCAACAAATACCCACTGCCAGTGGGGGGTGTTGACAGGGAGGCAACACCAGCAGTGGCGGCAGACCTCGTTGACCCCTCAGCCTCCATTCTGCAGGTGATCCATGACATACGATCTTCGCTGGAGGTAAAGATGGGCAAATTGAAAATGTATGTGTCCCTGCTGAGACAGGATTTGCACAATACTACAGTGAGGGTGGCAGAGGTAGAGAGTCGTATCTCAACAACTGAGGATACATTTCATACATTGCAAACCACTATCTCTGGGCTTCAGAAAACTGTGCATCACCTATAGGCACATGCAGATAATGCAGAGGGATGCCCAAGGTGCAATAATATCCACATTGTAGAGGTCCCGTAGGGAGCTGAGGAAATATCCCTGACTCAACTCGTCAAAACCTGGCTGAGCTCATGGATCACAAAAGAGGAGCTATCTCCCTGCTTTTCACTGGAGAGGGCCCACAGGTCCTTGTCATGGAGGCCTCCTCTGGGGGTTCGCCTCATCCCACAATTACCATCATCTTCAATCTTGCTAACCCCACACCATCTTCAAGGACTCGTGGCGGCAGGAGATTCTGACATGTGCCTCTGCCCAAGAGATTGTCTTCCCTGACTATACCCTTAAAGTTCAACAGGAACGGCGCACTATTTTGTCTGCTAAGCGGAAGCTATGGGAGCTACAGATTCAGTACATGGTGCTATTCCCAGCTCCGGCTGAAAGTGATATACAAAAACAAAACCTTGGTTTTGACACACCTGGGTGGCTTGGGCATGGCTGGAGGAACTGCCCTCTCTATAACGAGCTGCGACTTCCTCAGCCACTCATCCAGGGGTGTGGCTGGTGGCAGTTGCTGTGGCAGTCTCGTTACACATGGCAGAGACGCCACTTGACCGTTAGCTTGGACGACACTCCGGGGTCCCGCTTGAGATCCGGATCTGACTTCTGACAGAGCTTTGTCCCCGTACCAGCTGCAGCGGGAGCCCTAGTGCCATTGACCCTCTTACATACTTGGGTCTATCTTAGATTTACTTCCTTTGCTACTATAGCAGAGAGGTCAGCGGCTGACCACGTGGACCCTCTTTCTTTCTTTTTTGGTGTGTAGGTACTATTATGGGGACATCTGCAGCCCACAAGACACTCTCCCTCATATATCTCTTACTCCTGCCGGCAACTAATATCCTGAGGGTTACTGCAGCAGAAATTCTTTCCAGAGGCATTTCTGATCACTCTCCAGTCATGATCTATATTGATAAGAAATCCACCAAACAACCCTGCTGACGGCTCAATGCCTGGCACTTGTTGGATGAAACTTGTGAAGAGTTCCTAGCTACCGAAATCCAGGCCTACTTCGAAACTAATGAAGGCTCCATGTCCTCACCTGGCATGCTATGGGAGGCTGCCATTAGCGTTCTGGCCAAAACCTTTATCCAGCATCGAGAGAATGCCAAGGCAAAGGAGATGACTAAATTGGAATCCCTTATCCTCTGTCTGTGAAGGCTTCAATTTAAACAGGGCTCTCTTAGACACACCAAGAAGTCAATTGAAAGTTGCCACTCTAAACAACTCTAGAGGAGGCCAGACAGTGTTGGAGGTCCTCAGCACAACAGGTACATGAAAATAAATCCAGGAAATTATTGTACTGGCTGGCTACCAGGTACACCTTCAACAGTATTATTCCCAAAATTCTAAACCAGGAAGGCTCCCTGAGAATTAGGTCCAATGATATTGTGGCAATATTTACGGCCTACTACAAGGATCTCTATGCTTATCACCCACGTCTGCCCAACAAACAGGGGTACCTCCTATTGAATGACATCCCAATTCAGACACTCTTGCCAGCCAAAAGACTAGACCTAGAGACACCTATTTCCATTGAGCAAATCCACAAAGCCATTAAGGAGATGAACACTGGTAAGACACTGGGACCAGATGGGGTACCAATGGAGTGTAACCATATTTTTCAGCATCTTCTCATCCCGTAATTAACAAACATATAAACAAAAGAGGCGGACAAGTGCCACTTCCCCCCGGAGCTGGATATGGCCAAAATAGTGGTCCTCACTAAATCTGGCCAAACTGAGCTGCAATGTGCCTCATACCAGTCAATATCACTCATCAAAACAGAAGTTAAAATATTCGCTAACATCTTGGGCAACAGATCACAACATGTCTTACCCTTTCTGGTCCACCCTGACAAGAGTGGTTTCAAGCCTCAACCTAGCACTCTTCACTGTGTGGGTATACGTGGCAATAGTCCACCTCCAACAGCTGAGAGGCCCCTGTGCCCTTCTTCTCCTGGATTTAAAAAAAGCCTTTGACTCTGCAGATTGGGACTTTCTGAAGATGGGTAATGATGAAGATGGGCTTGAGTCCTCAGATGCAACACTATATTGACATACTGCATTCGCATCCATGGGCCCAGGTCCTGGTTAATGGGGTGTTGTTCGACCCCTTCCTTATTCGAAAGGGCACTAGACAGGGCTACCTTCTCCCACCGCTCTTGTTTGCCCTGCCAATTGAACCCCTGGTCAGACTCATATGATGTGATGTCCAACTACAGGAATGGAGGTGGGGTGAGGTCCCAAATAGTGCTTTTCGCAGATGATGACCTCCTATTTCAATTGAACCCCCAATCCTCAGACCCCCAATGCCTCTGGAAGCTTGATCTCTATACAGAGGCATCCGGTCTTAAGGAGAACAGAAGTAAATCCTTGTTGATTCCCCTTTGATGCGGCCTTGACCACCACATAACATAGTAGCATACCCATCCAAATGCTTTTTTTTTTTTTTTCCAATTCATAGCATATAACACAAACGCAATCAATTAAACCTCTAGTACAGAATTTAAATTCCACAGTATAACAAAATTATATATATTCATACCGATATTTCCATATGATTAAGCATGGGTCCCCAAATCTGTACCCCCAATTTTTTCTTCTTCACTGATTTCAAACAGTACAAACTATATTCCAAATTGAATAAATTATAAAACTTTGCTTGCCACATCGCAAACGATGGGGCGTCAGGTTGGAGCCAGACTGAAGCAATACATAATCGAGCTGCTGCAACAGCTATGAATATAAGATACCTAAATGAATATCCAGTCTGACCTGTTTTAGTACCCTCTCCAACTCCTGTTAGCATTACCTCTTTAGAGATAAGCACATCAACCCCAGTAATCCCCGTTAGAAACTGCTCAATGTAATTTCTAAACTGAAGTAATCCTACACACTCGTAGAATATATGTACAATATCCGCCTTTTGCGTATGACATCTGAAACAATTCCCATCGTGGGCCCCCCCCACTTCATCATTTTTACAGGGGTATGATATAGATTGAATAAAGTCTTATAATGTTGAGTTCGTAAATTTGCTGTCAGAAGAACTCTAGCAGCCGTATCAATTGATTGTTGCACATATATATCTGCGGTCCCTAACCGTACCCTCCACTTCCCATCCTGATTCTCTATATCATCCGGTTGGGTTTCAATAAGTATTCCATATAGTGTCCCTATCTTAACTCTTTTTTTAACTGCCTCCACTAGAGTATTGGGGGCTATCATTAAATGTCTGTAATGCTTAACTAAAAAATCTCGTATTTGTAAATATTTAAAAAAATAATTTTTAGGCAACTTATATCGTTCTGTTAAGTCAGAAAAGGAAGCGAGTACCCCCCACAATATATATCCCCTATTTGTCTAATCCCATTATCTCGTCAACTATCCATCTTTACATCCCAAAAAACCGCAGGGAATATAGCTGTAGAATTCAGTGGTGTATAATAATTTATCCGAGTTATTGAAAACATTCTACATACTATTTTCCAAGCCTTATATGCTGTAATCATAATTTTGAACCGTGTTCTCTTGAAATAACTGGGTTCCAAAAATTTGAATAAAGCATTTCTAGCCTGTGCCCCCATCAGCATTTGATATATATTAGGTGCTTCTGCTAGTTGTCCTTCCTCTCCAGTCATAAGAAACCGCATATTTTGTAAGAGGCATACTAAATAATAGAACATAAAATTCGGTACAGCGCATCCCCCTCGCTCTAGTGGTAGTGTCATATATTTCAAAGCTCGTCGAGCTTTCTTTTGGCCCCAAATGAACCTATCACATAGAGATTGTAGCTTTGATACTTGCAGTAGTGTCAACTCCAACGGAACTGCCCTGAAATAATACATAGCCTTTGGGAGAATACACATTTTAAGCACATTGCATCTCCCAATCATTGACAAATGCAGACATTCAACCCTATCCAATTGTCGTTTGGCCGAAGAGACAATGGGGCATATTAGCAAGACCGGCGATAAAATTATCGCCGTTTTAGCGGCAGGAAACTGCCGCGAAAACGGCGATAATGGGCTTGCTAATATGCGTTATAGAATTCCAATAGAAGCCCAGGTTAGATGTCCTGCACATCTAACCTGGGCTTCTATTGGAATGTAGCCAACATATCATCCTTTATTGCTTGGAAGAGTATTCGATATACCTCCAATGGTAATTTGTCTGGCCCTGCCGCTTTGCCCCCAGCCAACGAGCCCAATGCTTCCTCAAGTTCTGCCATTGTTATCGGGGCTTCTAGAGCTCCCCGCTCTTCTTGTCCGAGACCCACTAAATCAATTGTTTGCAGAAATGATTCTATATTATCATTGTCCACTGTATCTTGTGTATATAGCTCTTTATAAAAGGTGCGGAACACCTCCAATATTCTTTCCACAGTTTCTACCACTCTCCCCTTGCCATCTTGCAATGACACTATTTTCTGTACTGATTGCCTACCTCTAAGCCTTTGGGCCAAACACCGACCTGTAGCTTCCCCATACTCATACCTTTCTTCTTTGTGGATTTTATATTGACCAGCAATTTCCTGACTCCAAATCCTATTGATCTTAGCCTTATAGCATGCAATCTTAGTTTGTATCTCTTTGACTTCCCCCCTATTCCTTATTACTTGTATAAGTTCCTGCTCCCCTATCTTTAACTCCTCCAAAAGACCCGACATAAGATTCTTCTGCTGCCTTTGTTTGCTCAACCCATAACTAAGTGTTTCGCCTCTAAGCCCCGCATTCAACGCATCCCATACCATCGACTGGGTAGTAGAGCCTCTATTAATCTCCAGAAATTGTATTGCCCATGTTTTAATATGGTCATTGTACTGACAATCTCCTAAGAGCTTCCTATTGAAAGTAAATGACCTAAATTTTCTTGCCTGACTTATACTAGAGAGGTCCAGTACCACGGGGCCATGGTCCTACGTAATCCGCGGCCATACCTGCATCTTTGCACCTACAATAAATAACCGTGACATAAAAATATAATCCAGCCTAACTAATGTGTTATGGGAAAATGAATAAAACGTATAGCCTGGGTCTCCCTGATTTACTACTGACCACACGTCCACTAGTCCATGACTCTGCAAGAGTTGTTGCAAGGCCCTATAAACTTTTGGTTTATGCCCTATATACTTCTCATAACCCACTTCCCACATCTTCCCTTCCCCATGTATGTTGAAGTCTCCGCATAATATCAGCGGGGTGTCCCACATCGCCAACTCCACATTTAAATGTTCCAATATTTCAGCCTCATCTAAATTCGATCCATATTCCGTACAGATAACTATCTCACTATCCTCAACACTACACTCCGTTATAGCCCACCTCCCTAAATTGTCTACCTTCTCTCTTCCCGTCCCAGATATTCCTTGTTTAGCTAAAATTGTGACACCCCTATTCATAATAGACTGTCTGGTTGCTGTAATCAATATATATCCCAGCTCATTCAGTATCTTACGATTAATCCAGGGCACATGTGTCTCTTGTATACACAAGATGTCGGGGTTTATCAACCTTAAATCAGCAGCTATTTGTTTCCTTTTATTTACATTATTCAATCCACATACGTTAAATGTGCATATACGTAAGCCCCTATCAGTCCCCTTAGCAGCCATTCATCAAAAGCTTTCCCAATTATATCCTTTTACCATGGATGTCTCTATAAAAATCTTATTGTCTCTATTATGCATGCTATGAATTGATTTTCCCCCTTTACCTTCCGCCCACCCTTCCCCTTACCCCTCTGTGCCCCCCCACTCTAGCCCACCACCTACCCCTCAGATGCCCCCCCAATAAACCTCCCCCACTATAGAGGCCTTAGGGCCAATTGCCCTTGTGATGCTCGGTGAATAGCCCACCTAGTGCTCACCCATCCTTCCATATTATCCTACTGCCGAGTTTATAGCCTCAACTCCCTCTCTCACCCCTTATTGACCTCTAGAGCAAAAAAACATGTTATACCATCACATCAATCACTACAGAGTCGACAATCTTAATCATAAAGACTGGAGGTGTTCCTTGGCTGCTATTTCCGAGGTAAAAAACGTGTTTGTCCTTTGTTTACAACTTTGAGAGTGGCTGGATTTAGCAAAAAGACTTGTACGCCTTTCGCTTGGAACGGATTGATCAGTTGGCGCATCTGCCACCTTTTCTCCACTGTTGAATGACAGTAATCCGGTCTGACAAAAAATTGTATACCCTTCCCGGTCCTTTTCCTATCGGGCCGTGCCAGATCGTATACTGCCTGTCGTGCCCAAAAATTATTTAGTGATATCAGAATTGCCCGCGGCTGCTGTGCAGGTTGTCCGATTTTCACGGACCGTTGCCTAAAAGGGAATCTATGCGCCCTCTGCACTTCCATTGTCCAATTCCACTCTTTAAGTTCTGGAAAGGCTTCCTCGAACATTTCAGCCACAAATTTACGGACATCTTGTCCCTCGGCCCCCTCTGGTACCCCTAGAATTCTAAGATTGTTTCGACGCAGTCGATTTTCCATGTCCACAAGTTTGTTATGTATATCATCTTTATTGGCCTTCATAGCTTCTGTAATACCCTTTTGTGTCTCCATCTGGTCTTCAAGCACTGAAATGCGTGTCTCTGCCTCCGTCATTCTCTCTGTAAAATCATTGCATGTTTTAGCAAGCCTTCTCACCGTACTTTGAAGCTTCCTACATGCCGTGTGTGTTTTTAAGTTCTCTGATCGTGTTTCCAATCTGTGCTCTGACAAACATCTATAAATTGCCTCCAATGATATTTCGCCCTGTGTTTGTTCGACCATACCCCCCACAGCCTGATCAGAGAGATTCACTCCATCAGGCGTCATCTCTCCTGAGGAGGAAAATTCCCACTCAGGTAGTTCCATCCCTTCCATACTCGGCCCACCTCCTTTAATCTGCTTCCGTACTGTGTGTGTTTCCATGCTTGCTGTTCCCAGTATCGCACTCTCTGACCCATTGTCGATATTCATTGAGGAGCTCTGTGAAGACTCGTTCTCATGCAACTGATGATCCTCGTCCTCTGACACATCTGAGTGCTCAGAGAGGGAATAGAACTCACTTTCCCTACTACTGATACCTTCAGTCTTTTCATCACTCGTCGCACCAGTTTCCTCTAATATCCCTGAACTTTCTTTTTCTGCAGCATTATCCAAAGTGGTCTGATCAGGCTCCAAAATATACCCGGAGACATCTTTTCCTATCATGTCCGACTCCAATTCGTGAGGATTCTTTCCACAACTCATTACTTGTCCCTCAGATCTTATATTTTGTCCCTCCGATGCTGAGGTAGTCTTTTGTAGCACTGTCGATTTCTTTCTAGCCGCCGCTTGAAAAATCTGTGGGATCTTACCAACTGTTTGAATTTGTGCCTTACTTTGTGCACTACTGTCCCATTCCTCTACCCCTGCAGGTTCTTTAGCGCTTTTACCAGCTAATGCCGCTCTGGTTCCAATCAAAATTTCACCACTCGCTCTTGTTTTCCCACCGCGGGCAGTTTTTGGTGGCATTGTCAACTATTAATTAAAAAAAAACAGAGAGAATACTTGCTCCGCGGTTACTTCCCTCAGTCTATCAATCTATGCTGCCTACCTCAGCACTTGCACCCCTGCTCCTCTCAATATCGGCCAGCTGGTTGCCGCTTGCTCCCGCTCACTGTTCCAATGATTGTGCTTTTCACACTCTGCCTGCCGGCACCGGCCACTCACCGGCACCTCGACTCTCAGTCCCAGTTCCGGCGGTCATATGCCCGCGATGTCGCCTCTCTGCCCCCAGCTTCTCCTAGAGGCAAGGAGCACCTCCACTCCAGCAGCTGCTCTGATTCCCACCGCAACTGCCGAACCGTCTCCACCTGCGTCCGTCGCTCCATGCTCCACTCACACACGTCCGGCTCAGGTGAGCTTGCTTTCTCCAGCAGGATGCAGCCTCCGTAGCACTTCTTGCACTCCAACCGTAATGAATTGCCCTTTTCCCACAATTAGTTTCTCGGGAGTTGAAGTTGTACGTAGTTATCTCCTTAATTCCACAATTCTCGTCTCTGCAGTATTCCCATCTTCTCCACCATTAGCCCGCCGTTGTAGGGGATAGGTGAGCTATTCGGGAGCCACTCACACAAACACCCAACCCGTGGACGCCATCTTGCCTGAGACCAACCCAAATGCTTTCTTTAAGTACCTGGAGATGCATGTCTCTTGTGAGCGTGATCTGACCTGGAGCTTAATATGACTCCCTCCTGACTGCTGTGAAGGCGGACCTTCAGAGATGGGCACCATTCCTGCTTCATTTGCTGGGATGCATAGCATTATTTGAAATGATAATTCTCCTGCGATGCCTTTATGCCTTTAAAAATTTTCCACTAATGATTCTCAAATTGTTGGTTTCAAAACCTCACGGGTTGAGCATTCTCTTGCGCCAACAGGTCACCATGCATTTCATGGGCGAAATGTAGGCAGACCACATATGATGGGGGACTGGGAGTAGCTGATCTTCAGTTGTACTACAGGGCCTCACAGCTTCAGGTCATTAGCAAACTTGCTGTCTAGAGGGGGGGATGATCCTGCATACTAGGCCCAGCCCTTGCTCCTGGGTCTTGACAATGTGATGGGCCTGTTGTATGGGAACTACCTCCTGGAACCCATTTGAGTGGTCTTCCTTAAGTGGAGGATGGTGCTGCACTTTATAGGTTGGGAACACACTCTGACACAATATACCCCACTGTGGCAGGGCAAATGCCTGCTACATACTGCATGATTAAGGGGCTTTCACAAATGGGAAAGAATAAGAATCACAACACTGGGAGACATCTCGCTGGGGGACCGTATCTGGTCTTTCTAAGGACTCCAAGCTCAATATGAACTATTGAAGACATTGTTCTACAAGTAACCACAACGAATTCACGCTTAGACCACATAGAAGCCCCTCCTGGTCGACCTCCAAGAATTCAATCCACTTGAAGCTTGATTACTCATGAGAGATCTAGGCAAAAGAGGGATTTCCCAAATATATTGTACTCTAATGAATAATGCCCATGAAGGCTATGCTGCTCTGAAACTGAAATGGGAGGGGTGGATCGCCCCCATCTGCGAACAGGACTGGCAACTAGTGCGACATACCTCAGCCCCTCAGAGACTGTGATGAGTAGACAAACTCCTGAGCCTGATATTCTTTTGGTGTTCCCACTCTAACGCTATTTTCTATCACATGACTTAGCAGTGTCCCCTGATCACGCACTATTGAAGACAAATAAATGCAGCTCTTGCCACTGTATTATGGTACCAAATCGAACTGTCACCCAAACAAGCCTTGTTAGTGGTACTAGATGAGACAGAGGGTAGGAGGGGTGACAGATGACTTATAGGCATGGCTACAGTTGTCACCACATGGGACATAGCCCAGAAATGGAACTTTGGGACTCACCTTGCGTGGAGGAATGGAGAACAGGAATGAACTGAAGCACCAAGGTGGTAGAACCTATCTACCTTGCTAGTGGGTGCCCTCGCAAGCATGAAAGAATATGGGGCAAATGGTGAGAATACTACAGACTTCCCTGCTATTGACTTGGGGTGCTGTTGTCGGCCAGTAGGATGTGTCCTGTGTTTGTGTGTCACTGCACTTTTTGTTGTATTCACTTGTCAAAACAATCAAGCTGTTTATCATAAAAAAATTAAAGGTCATTACTCTGTTTCCCCTTACACGATTTCTGTTGTTTAAGTGGAATTTTACTAGCTACATTTGTTTCCATGTTTCTAAATTGGTTGTGGGATGTTTGCTGTGTTGTGTTTTTACATTGTAACTGTTTTGTTACTGCTAAACACTTTACACATTTTCCTAAGTTCAGCCTCGCTGATCTGTGCATTAGCTAACAGGAGTTTGAGCCTGGTTTAAATAATTGAAACTGTTCTTTACTCTGACAAGACTGTGGTCCTAATGTTTGTGGTGGACTCATGTCCACCCCAATTAGTAACCCACTTTCTGAGAAGTGCAAAATTGGGTTATGCCATCAAGTTACTCACATATATGTTAGTAAATCTTGTCTGTTGTTTGGTGGGAATTTACATTGGTCAATAAATTACCCTGGTACAAATACTTTTTACACAGGATAATACTTTATCATTCATAATATTGCAGTAAAGAATGCCGACTAATCTGTGCAAACATTTTTGCGCATGACAATAAACACATTGTTAGGATATCAAACAGTTTCGCCTAGCAAAACAATTCTTCCTGTCTATCCAACTGACACCAGTTTTTTCACATAGGAACCTCAAGGTCCCAGAGGATGCTTATCTTCTACAGAGTCTCCAGGGTTCCATCTTGTTCTCTGTCTTCCTCAACCTCTACCTATAGCCATTCCACAAAAAATAACAGCTTCAAAATCCACCATTATATTCACAGCAAACAACTCTATTTGAAAGACTACTTTGCTTCATATGTAAATTTCCTCAAACACTGTCTGCATCCTATGTGCACTTGGATGTCCAGCAACTCCCAGAAGCTCAACCCCACCAAAACAGAATCCCAGCAAGTTACTAAGAACAAGAAGCAACAACTAGAAAAACCAGGTTCAATTACATAAAATCATACTGATTTAAACTCCAACTTTCACCCAACACCAATTGACTAGGATTCACAATGGGCACTGACCTCACCCTCAAGCAAAACAGGACCATGAAAACTAAGATGGATTGGCAACAACCTTTTCTTCTAAAGAAAGTGAAACATTCCCTCCAAGAAATGAACTTGATAATTGTCCTTCAAGTCCTTGTACTGTTGTATCTATGTTGGTGACATTCTGCTCCATGCCGGGTCTGATGGCTCAGTTGACTAATGTGTCCACTGCAGAGGCATGTGTTTGACCTCATAGTGACAGGTTAAATTCCCGGCAGGTCCACTCAGCATGTCATCCATCTAAGGTCGATAAAATGACTACCATTGAGTTGGGTAACAATAAACATCTTTTATTCAGCACCAAGATGCCTACGGGTGAACGTACGCTTTACAAATGCACGTTAAGTTATGATTTCTCTGATTCCATGTTGGCCCCTCTAGAGGTCTAGAGAGAGCACCGCCAGTCTGAAGACAACATGCCTTCTCCATCTATGCACCCAGGATCAAGAATGAGATCCCCATACCTATCAGGACCATTCCAACCCTTCTTCAATTTAAGAAAGAGATGAAGACACGCCTCTTTAATGAACCCTTCATCATGATGCTGGTTCAGTCCACTTGTGCTCTTAGACCAAAAGTGCTCCCTCCAATCTCTCCGTGGTCTTTCTTTGCCTTTTATTGTATACAGTGCTCCACTGCCTTTGGCTAAGTTTCTGAAATGCAAATATAACATACATATATACAAAAGAAGTTGTCAGAGAGCTGATTCGGGTGTGTTTGCAGTGTGGTCTTGCAGACAATGTGATATTTCATTCTCCATGACAAAATCCATTTGTGTTATATTTTCCTCCCTCTGTTGTTGATCGGAGATGTGATTATTTATTACTTTGTTTTGGTTGATGGTGTAGTGCAGACCTATACATGAGAGGCAGAGGAAAGTGTTCATAATGGAAGAGAAGTGGTATTCTTAAATGTGTTATCTGGAACTAAGAAAGTGCGGGATTCTGATAAAGGATATTAAAGGAGTAGTCATTGCGGTTTAGCTCAAGGTAATTCACAGGTATAGATATATATACACTTCGAGTCTCAGTAGACAGGCGCATATTAGGCTTATTAACAACACAAAGTATGGCAGATGTTTCATTAGCAGTTGGTAATGGCAGCCAAGCCTGTACATAGGAAAATAAACACTACTGCATTACAGATAAGACAAAATTGTATGTAAGAGTAATGTAAACATACATGAGGTTACAGCAATTGTCAACACATGATTCATAGTAAGACAATTGTAAAAGTTGCTTTCCTTAGATTCCGGCGAGATCAAAGTTATTTAGCATTGTGTTGGAGTCAGAGTATCAAAGAAGGGACCTGGACGATGGGGATCAAGACAGAAACAAAAGTGGAAAACAGTTAAAAAGGTAATTGTTTACCTCATTTCCTTACGTTCTGCCAACTCAAAGTAGGAGGTATTCTTGCCACAGTTGCCTCAATGGAAAGCCACATCATGATTAGCGTGGCAATTATCTTGGGTGGACTCCCGCCGACAGCTGCTTCTACCTATGGCGTTGTGGATGCAGGTGAGAAATTCTGCTGGAGTCGGGGGGATTCTGGCAGTCTTTCATCCATGGCCCTGCCAACATCTAAATGGAGCGGGCGGACCTCCAAGTAGACTGTGATGAATCCGTTGAATAAGTGACGGTGGGACAATTACCGACAATATCTAAATCAGGCCATTAGCATTAAGATGTTGTTCCTAGTACGTGATTGCTAAAGAAGAAGAATTTCAGTGGCCTCTTGAACTTCAATACATGAGAGTCTTAAAGAACCCTGACATATGCCATCAGTTTATGGATCCCTTCATCGCTGTCTGTATCAACTGCACGCAAATCTCTCTCACAATGCTATCACACTCTTTGTATCACCATAGCTGACATTTTCTGTCCCCTTCTGCCTTGGGTCCATGCATGGCCTTATATATGGCCTTATATATGTTTATGTTGGAGTAAATGCTCAACAGGACCAACGCGTCCCAGTTTCAAGAAATGTGTGCCTGAGGAGACCACCTGCAATCATTGGAACAAATTGAGCACTGCAAATATCCAACATTTGATAAACATGTAATTAAATCTATGTAGGAAAGTAGGATCTGCTTTTATGGTTGCCCCCACTTTTTGCCTGGTGCTATGCTGTTTCTGACTGGTCTGACTGGGATCCTGCTAATCAGGACCCCTGTCTCTCTGCTTTTTCCCCTAAATTGTTAGGGTAAGTACTTACGTACATCCCAGATTAGATACTGGGGTACCCTTATAAGTCCCTAGTGTATGGTACTAAAGGTACCCAGGGCATAGGTACCCCAGGAGTCCCCCATAGGCTGACGCATGTATTATGAAACCCATGGGAGACCATTCAAACTGTCACTACAGGCCTGTCATTGCAGCCTGTGTACTCTGGTGCTAACACCACTTACGAAAGATATACATTCCCTATATCTAGGGTCACTGCACTTAAAATCTATAAGTCACCCCTACAGCAGGCCTTTTCAATCCTGAAGGCAGGGTGCTCAGCTCTAAGTGTGAGAGTGCCTCTGCATGAGCAGGACACCCCTACAGCCTTCGGAGTCCATTCTCCCGGGTTGCAAGTGAGACAGCCATATAACATATAGAGGGACACCGCGTCATTACGCGATGACTATCTTGAAACTGGTTAACGAACCCTGTCATGTTTGGTATCAAACATGTTGGAATCATACCCCCACACCATAAACAGTGTGGGGGGTATGATTCCAAGCACTGCAAAGGCCCTCCATTAGGTCCTCAGTGCTCCAAGTACCAGTCTTCTAGACACGGACAGCACAACATGGCTGCTGCCGACCAGAGATATGATTCTGCCCTCCTGATGCTGAGCCAAGCTCGCGCAGGGGAAGGCAGAACAATAGGTATCCTGTCACAGGGAGGTGTGACCACCGCCCAAACAGGGTTTAGTGTATTTGGGCCGGGTGGGAGCGCTTGCCAGCACCACTCAGTCTGCTTGAGAGGCACATTTGGTGCCCTCCTTGCATAGTCCAGTTCAAACCAGCTCAGGGAGCCGTTGGCTCCTGCTCTGGTGCAAAACTGGACAAATTACATGGGAGTATCCTCCCCACTGTCCGACCCCTCCTCTGGGAGGGAACCATGAATCGTCCCAACCCTTGCCTTCGGGTACTTAAGGGCTTACCTGAGGGTGGGTCCCTAGATTTATCGTGGGACACAATTCATTTCAGACACCGCTTTAACTTTGACCGTCTGGGCACTCTGGACTTCGCTGGACTTCGCTCTGGGCATCAAGGTTGCATCCGGAAAGACTCCTGCTGCTACTGATCTCTTCGCCCTGCTCTTTTGCTGCAACATCGATGCCTGTGCTCCATACAGGAAACCTTCCAAGGCCTGTGGGCCTCCAAGACACTTCAAGGAATCTTCCTTGAAGTGAAGGAGTCACTTCCCTGCATCTGCAGGCACCGCAACTAAGCTGACCGGTCTGCTGATCCTGGGCTCCCATGGACTTGGAAAGGCTCAGCAACACAGGTGGTAGTTCTTCACATCCCTCGAGGCCTGCCCTGTCCTCTCATCAAGATTGAAGCCAGTATCCCTCTTCAGAGCCGCAGGAACCGAACCCCTGTGCACCATGTTGACTTGCCGTTACAAAGGCTTGTTGGCTTCCTTCCATCAAGATCTTCAGGTTCCAAGTAGACCCAACCTCAAGCATCTCCAGTGAGCAGAATCTTTGACCACACCGAATCACTTGCACCGTGGCCTGCATCTTTTGGTGAGCTGCTCGAGGTCCTCTTGCGGCTTCAGTGCCTCCAGCCTGTGAGTCCTGTTGAGGGTCACCTTTGAATTCTTTGGGCTCCTCTGATTGCTCGGGGCCTTTCATGACTCCCTTGCTTGTGGTGAGTCCCCTGGACCTTGCTGGTCCCGACACTGCACCTTCTTCGCTTTCCCCTTTGTTTGCAGTTGTAAAGGCTTGTTGGTGCTCCCGACGGACACCGACCCCTCAACTCTCGACATCCAAAGTGGGACAGCTCTTGAATGGCTCCTGGTCTTCCACAGCATTGCCTGGACCTCACAGCTGCAGCTCCAATGTCACCATCATCTCTCCTACAACATCTGATATCGGTGGGCATTCGTCTTCCAGGCCTCCTGGTCACTCCTGAGTGGCATAGACTCTGTCCCCTCTGCTTGCAGGTACTCTTCACCTTGAATCCACGTTTGGATTCCACCAGACACTTACACCTCCCCCAGCAGCGGCATCTTAGTGAAGTCCTCCATTGGATTCAATGGCGGTTTCCGACACCACTTCACACCTATGCACCCAGCTTCCCTAGTGTTGGTAATGTGGGCACTAGGGTATCCATGGGTGGGGTGGCACTCCAACCTTCTGTCCTCCACGGGGTTTCATCAGGGTCCACTGGGAAGTGTCCTTCTTCTTTAAAATTGCAACTGCAATTCACACGTTGATTTGTACAGCGAACGCAGTCATGTTCACACACTGCACATGACCTCTGTGGGACTCCTAGATACTCACCTTTGGTGGTTCTTTGGGTCCCCAACACTTCTACGTCCTCTGGGTATATTCTTGACTTGAGTCGCGGTTCGCATACCACTATTTTAGTATATGGTTTGGTCTCCCCCTGGGGACCACTGTGTATTCGGTGCTACTTACGTGTTTCTATTGCAAAGTATTGTGTATATCTCCGGGTAGGAGATATCTGTATGCGTTAGTGAGTGTCTTATAATAAATACATATTTTTATAAATACATTGTGTGGTTCTTTTTCACTTAATAGATACCTATAAGATTAGGTTCTAGTAAAACAAGTTGCTTTACACTCCTTCTGGACTAAGCCTGAAGGCTGCTCTCCACAGCTACCACTTAGAGAGCTTTCTAAGGTTGTCTGAGACCAATAAAACCACTACAAGGTTTATCTTGGATTAGTGCAAGGTGTCCACTTACATAAGTGTACATCATATACTAAGCCAGCCTCTCACAGTCTGACAGTTTTTTGTGGTCAATACATGTTAATACAATTTTGTATTGTCAGAAAACTGATATATAGATGTTATTTGTTTTTCAAGTAGGACACCTAATATTGTGCATAGATAGCCTGTAAATATATTTGACTGTATGAGAAAATAATATTTATTGTTGTACATTTGCTTGTATTGTGGATCAATGATAAAGAATGAACATTACTCAAACAATTTTCCTTTAAACCCAATCTGGTTTTGAATTATGTCAGTCGAGGTTCTAGGTTTACTGTTTCAATGACAGCTTAGTGGATCAATTTCATGTGGAGGTAAGATGAACTATTGCAGAATATACTGTTGGATTCCTCTGAATCTGGCATCTGGAGTGTGACTACTCTTGCTACATTTTCTGTGAAGGAGAGATGGTTATTGCCATATAATTAGAATTGTTGCGTTAAGGTGACCATTTCAGAGTAGTGGAAGGTTATGACTTTAGGAAAAAGGGGTATCATAAATGTAGAAAAGCATCTCACACATCGATAAAGCCCTTGGTTACTGATAATAATAGGCGATCTCTTGCAGGTGGATGCTTTTCTTCATGTGCAAATTTCAGAAATATCTTCAAGAACTGTGATGCAAAGTGTTTTATATTGAGGAGTTAAGCAGGAAAAGGATAGAAAGCTGGGGTGCAGGGTTCATACTAGTGACTAGTTTGATTGCTTTTCTCTACAAAGAATTTGTTAATGAAATTTGGTCCTTCATTCCCTTCTTGGCAAATAGGTTGGAACGCTTGAAAGTACAGTGTTGCTTTGGTTAGAGTGGAAACTGGCTTTGATGAGTGTCTTTATTCACCTGTTGGAACAGAACCTTTAATGGCATGATGTCTTATACCTTCAAATTATCTTCCTTATGCTCCATGGTGTGCATTGTTGGAGAGCTTTGATTTCATGTTTTTAACTTAGCTAATGTGTGAGTATGTGTCAGTGAAATGTGTATTGTGTGGTGGTTGTTGGTGCAAAACAGAATGTTTACATCAATGTTAGACCTGACATCCTTGGAGTGGTTTTCCCCCAAACCTTTTTTCTTCACTTCTGCTGTTTTGCTGAAGTTGTTTATGTTGGCATTAAGACTCTGTGCACTTTACCACTGCTAAAAAGTGCTAAAGTGCTAGTGATCTCTCCTTTAAGCATAGTAAAATTGGCTTAAACTCCATTGGAACTTTTAATTCACTATTTAAGTCCATAGTAAAATGGTATCACATATACCCAGTGACTTTAAATTCAATGGTATTAGTCAGCCTGCAGCATATATTGTGCCAATCACTTAACTAACCTTTTAAAACATGCCTCGGGCATGCCATTGCAGCCTGTGTGCAGTTTTAAACTGCCATTTCAACCTGGCAAAATAAACCTTTTATCAGGCCTAAACCTTCCTCTTAATACATATGTCACCTTTAGGGTATTGTATTTAAAATCGTTGGACATGTACTTTCAAGTTTTACATGTCCTGGTAGTGATAAACTCATAAATTAATTTTTGCATTACTGTAAAGCCTACCTCTTGCATAGAATAACGTTGGGTTATCTTAATACATTTAATAAGTGATAACTTTTGATTGGGACCAGGTAAGCATTTCATGTATGTACCTATGAAATTGCAATGAAAAATCCTCTTTAGTGGTCAAGTTGGAGTTGAAGTCGCACTTCTGAAAATGCCACTTTTAGAAAGATTACATTTTCTTGTCCTAACCATTTGATGCCTGCAGCCTGTATCCTTGGTCACATGACTTGGTGTAGTTGGCAGTTGGTCTTTGTGTATTGCTCCCAGAAAGCATCACAAAGGGGGGGGTGAGTGTTGGCATTGGCAGGATGGGTCATCCTGACCTATTGGAGTGGCAGAGCTGTTACCTACTGCACTTGCACATTAAAGGAGCTACCTTAGCACACACACAAAGAACTTCACACTAGCCTTTTGCGCTCGAGTCATCCTGGGACCGGGGCATGAAGGAAGGCAATTCCAGAACAAGATGTGGACGGAAGTCCAGAAGTTTCTCCCACTTCAAAGATGGCACCAGGTATAAATATTGGACCCTCAGACCAACTCTTCAGTACATTCCTGGACGTGTGGTTACTACAGGAGAAGGACTACCCTGCTACTTTATGCCTGCCTGCTGTTTGAATAGGGTGACTGGATCTCCTATCTTCATCCCAGGCTACCTGATATGACTCCAAGGGTCCGCTGACTGAACTCCTGTTTAGAGATACAGGGGCATAACAAGCTCCAGAAGCCTCCTGCAACTGCCCAGCTGACCTCCTCCACTGGACCTGCAACTGGACTTGACTGAGCACTTCTGGCCTCTGCTGGAGTGAGTTACTGATTCCCAGGTGGTGTCTCCAGATCCTGGGCCCTTAGTTTGGCATTAGTTGAGCTCCTCCGGTAAGAAAAAAAGAAATCCTGAAGTCTTGCGCTCTTCACGACTGCAAACAGGTCCATTCACTCCACAGTCTTGCTGTCTGCGACGACTGCCAACATAAAGCTACAGTGAACCTGACTCTTCACACTAAAGGAATCGCCAGTGACAACTGTCAATGAGAGATCTGTACTTCACAGTACAGCATTGGCTGCTCACAGTTAGTACCAAAGTGTAGCTCCAGCAATGACCGTCCACGACAACCTGGGTTCTCTTTGCATGACGGCGATGACCATCCGTAACACTTTCTCTGTACCTCACAGCCTCATCCACTGCAAACTGGACTCTCCGCACTGGACTTTGAGAAGGCAGCGGTAATTGAATTCTACGAGCCAGCTAGAGCAGCGGAAGACAAGTGCAGCCAGCAGCAGGAGTAGGTAAGTCCTAGGCTCCTATCCTCCTGGCACCGGTAAACTCCGCTCCACTGCAAGTGTGGAGTTTTAAAAAACTTTGCACTCCAAACGGAGTGTTGAGTTCTAAAACTCCACAAACTCCGCTGTCAGAGCGGAGTTAGCTGCCCAGGCTTACTTGTGATGTTCCCACGTCCTAGCATGACCAGATGACAATGAGTGGCTCTTTCTGCTTTTAGGTGCTAATCCTAATAAAAACTTTTGAAACTGCATTTGACCCGTTCTACTAATTGGATTGTTGTTGTTTTGCTGTCAAATAATTACCAAAAATTTACTCTAGCTTCCTAAATTGGCGTAGGGTTTTTCTGGTGTTGTGTTTTCACCGCTTACCGTTTTTATGCTACATAAATACATTACATATTGCTTCGAAGTTCAGCCTTACAGCTTTTGTGCCAAGCTACCAGATGGTTAAGCACAGGTTAAATTAGTGACATTTGTGGGTCACCCTGACAAGAATTGTGGTTGTTGTTTGAAAAGGGATAACACCACCCCAACCAATAACCCAATGTTTTTGCCAAGTTTGATGACTTGGGCATCAGTGTGCTTATTTGAGGTAGGCATGAGTGTAATGGTTCTCCATTCTAGAGAGTAGCAATATGAGAGGGTTGGCCTAATTAGCAGCCTGGTTGATTTACTGAGCTCTTCAAAAATTATGTATTCAGATAGTATTTAATTTTGGTGTGTGCCAGTATCTTATGATCCTGAGAGTATAGACTACTCTATAATTGGTTTTGGTGCAGTGTGCCATGGGAGGATGGCTTTACCACGGAAAGTATTTTGGGAGGACGTTTTAGGGTGTGGTACCAGAATAGTGCAACAAATATAAAGTTTAGCAGAAAAAATGTGTCGTAAATATCAATTACAAATTATTGCTCCATTATAAAAAGTCTAGTAAATAGAGTTATAATTTGGTAAATGTTATTAATGTCATGATGTTTCTAATAGAAAACATTTTAGGTAATAATATCCTGGCATAAAACCCACAACTATGATGTTGATGTTGAAGTCAGTGCATTTCTCAAATAATCTTTTTGGTGTAGCCTGAAGGGTGATATCTGAGTTGGAATGTCAGGATGAGTGTGCTTGTTGGGGCTGTGTGGGGCTCAGGAGAGACTTTGAAATAGGTGACAGTCTTCAGGTGCACGATGGTGCATTCTCTAATCAATTTTCAGGTCAATTTGTGCACAAGGTCTACTCCACTCTAATTTTCTTAGTACAGCAATTGTATTGTAGTTCCAAGCCTGCAGGGGTAAGTTCTTTCTGGTAGAGACTGAGATTGACCATGTCTCTGTGATATAGAGTTTGTCCTGGTCATATGTGGTTATAGTGTCAAACGTGTTCAGAGAGGGAGGGTGGCATTTATGATCATGCATGATGTGGCTTCACACTGAGATTTTGTTGTAGTGCAGCGAGAGTGACATTTATGAGGTTGTGGGTGTTTTGTGCGTCATTAACATATGTACTACTAGATTTTGGGTGTTGACTGAGGTTGGAAACAGCTTGCTGTGTTTTTCCAGCACATTGAAGAAATCCTATGCCGGTGCAGATTAAGGGAAATGAAATTCGACGATATTCTCACTAATGTTAAAACGTAATGCAGTCAGATATCCGACATGTACCTGGGGTTCTATTTATAAGCTAACTAAAGAAAAACAATTAGTCACCCTGGTTGCTGACTTTGAGTGAAAAACAGTCCCTTAATGATATGTAACAGAGATCACTGTTTTAGGATGAAAATATTAAACTGCACCCAGACCCTTTCAGTTTTGTAAGTGCACAGAATTATGACAGGTCATTGTGCTCCTTAGCAAATTAGGATATATAATATAGAATACTTAATTAAATGGACACTATTTTCTTGAAATCCGGGGGCATATTTACATGCCTATATCGCCACCACAACAGTGACGTTGTGGTGGCGATAGGGGCCTCGCCTTATTTCCAAGGCAGCATTAAGCCACTTAACGTGGCTTAAAGCTGCCTTGTAAATAAGGCCCCCTTTCACGCTATGCTGAACATGAAAGGGGTGGGCAATGGGTGTTGCGGTGGGCGTTCCACAGCAACACCCATTGTTTTTGATGCTGCCTCCTATTTACAAGGGCAGCGTAAATAGGTGGCAGCGCCAAAATTAAGACCAGGAAAAACCTGGTCTTAAGTTGGCGAAATGAGGAAAAATGCTTTATTTCTCCTCGTTTTTGTTTTTCCATGTGTGCTGCCTTGTGCAGCACACATGGAAAAAGCGAAACGCCTTGGATTGTTTATGTGTAGGAAGGCAACCCTTCCTGCACATAAACAATCGTTAAAAAAAATGCCATTTTGTAACTTCCATGTGTGCTGCATTAAGCAGCACACATAGAAGTAACAAAATGGCATTTCAGGATTGTTTATGTGCAGGAAGGGACACCTTCTTACACATAAACAACCATCCCCTGCACGCAGACACCCTTGCACTATGGTGCAAGGGTGCCTGCGTTGGCTCTACACTGCTAAGTGTAGCGCCAGCGCAGGGCGAAACGCAAGGCTGCACCATATTCTCGTAAATATGGTGAAGCCTTGCGTTTCCGAAGTGGCGGAGTGAGTCGTTAAGCCATGACGGCTAATGCCTCACTCCGCCACTTCAGTTGTAAATATCCCCCCCTACCCTGGTGTTTAATAAACATTGGGCATGCGCCAGTTTGATTCTTTGCTCAAATCTAAATATGTATAGAACTCCGACCTTAGCCCTCCATTAAAGTTCAAATAATAATATTTTCAGAACGTCTTCTCAGATGTCATCCTATTATAACTTTCCACTCCATTTTATTATCCATTTCCAGTAAAATCTTTTCACTCTCTTTTTTTCAGGCTTCGTAATATCACTGCTTCATGCGTTACATTACAAATCAAGCAAAAGAGAAATTGGTACAAAAATTATCTTTTCTTTTTGATCCCTGTCAAGGGTATTGATGCTTTGTGGCATGAAATGACTTTTTATGATACTCTTAAAACACAGAAGCAATTATGCAACATTATTAATACGTTTTTGGTGTACATCAATAATAAAGAGAAATACAGGCACTTAAAATTGTTTGGCGCATTTTTAATTTATAAATGCTAACTTGTGTGTTAGCTGATTTAAATGTGTTTCTAGCTTCATATCATTGAAATTGCATGTGGATATGAGGAATCCATATTGAAAATTGTGCAGGTTTACTTATGTGGCTTCAAATACAATCTGAAAGAAACAACATGAGAAGAAAAACATGTTCCTACTAGCCCCTTATATTCATGCTTTGAAACATAATCCCATTACTAAAACATGTCAGTATGCTATCTCCACATTGCCATGGATGTCATTGGAGATTTTTTAAAGAGAAACAGCAAAGCCATTTAAATATTTGCTACTTATTTCTTAATACACATTTTGTAAAGTGATTTTTAAGATATTGGGCCTGATGTACAAAGACATTATGCAGTCATAAAATCTGCGATTCGCAAAAACAAAGAGTTTGCAACCCTAAAATCACTTTTTGTTATGTATTGAAACCATGGAAACATTACCGAATTGGAAAATGGGTTTAGAATAATGAATTACTATTTGGAAGTGGCTTGTTTAGGGCGTCCCTTTCAAATAGCGATTCATTGAAATACGTGTCAATGGTTTGCAACTGAAATCGTGTTGCAGAACTTTGAAATTTTACCAACACCTCTAGAGAGCTGTTAACTACAGAACTCTGCAAAGCGGCAAAAAAACTCTGACACGCTACGCAGATCCCGCGAGCAGGCAGAGTTGCTTGTCCCTCCCGTTCGTGTGACGTTTCCCGCTGTACGGCAACTCAGATTGTGTGTTTGGAAGGAAATATCGCGCGAACCGCACCACGCGGTTGCGCATGGGCATGGCCAACTTGCTTTTATTCTGTTATGGTTCTGGGGCATGTTCAGGAATCCTCCCTAAATCTTTCCAATCCTTTGTTCCCAAAACCTTTTTTCTGATCTTTTTTATTTATTATCTATCCCTCTCTCTTCTTAAGTGTTTATTTTGCGTTTCTTTCTACTTTTTGTGTGTTTTTTTGTGAGTTTCGTTCTTTTATACTATTTTTCTCTATACTTCCTTCCTAATTCTGTTTGACTTCCTTCCTTCTTCTCCTTGTTATTTTTTATACTTCCACCCCACAGCCCCCCCAGCATCATGGCAGAGAAAGAGAAAGGCCCGGGCCAAGGTGGCACCCAGAATGGGTGCAGGCCTGGGCCTTGTTTTCTGAGCTGGAGGTGACAGCGCTGTTTTTTTTTGTGCAGCGCCACCTCCCCTCCACCCTGGCAGCAGGCCGCAGGCTTGGTTCCGGGTACGGGCTCCAGGAGCACCAGCAGAGGTGGGCGAAGGTGCACTGGGCAGTGTATTGCTGCTCTGGGGTCCGGCACACCCACAACTAGCTGACGCACTGGTGCTCCGCCATCCTTGACCCAGAGCAGGACCTGCTGGACCTGAGGTCGCAGGGCTTGGTGAGTAGCTATATATTATTATTGTGTGTTCTATGTTAGTGCTAATATTTAGTTCCCAAATAGCAAGCATGCTGCTCACATGCAGGTAAGTTACGTTTACAAATCTTATAATATGTGGTCTTTATTCTAGACAGGTGCTCAGCGCTACCTATTCGTACTTTGTAGTATTCTAGTCCACACGTTCAGGTAATGAAGTAGACGAGGTAGACGTAGCTGAGTAAAGTAGTAGGTTTATTAAGTCCATAAGTAAGATAACAGGAAGCAGAGGTCTGGAACAAGCAGCCCCACCAGGAGCAGCCTACTAGCTGCTCAGCCCATCTTCCCAACTAACCACACTCACACCAGGCACCCAAGCTTTCCATCCATGTCAATCACACTAACATTCTACCCGGAACACTCACACTGGCTGAGCAGCTAGTTGCAGAGGTGTAAAGAAACATATGTATAAACCTGAGGATACTACATTATCCTCTTCCTCTCGAAATGAAAAACAAAAGAGAAACTACAATGAAGCGAGAAAACTATACACAGTAAAAATACAATAGAAGCAATAGATCCGTAAACCCAGGGATGAAGGTGAGACCACATCGCGAGAGGGAAAACAGACAAACGAAGAAAGAGAGAAGGAAGAAAGGAATAGAAAAACACTAACACTATCCTCCTCCTTCAATAGTGAACAAAGAAAAGATAAAAAGTGAAGAAATAACTCACAAAGAACAAGTGAGCATGACCTAATGTGAAGAGGGGTTCCTCCCGAAAGGAGACTGTGGCAAAGGGAAATGCAAACCCTACGCGCCACCCCTCATGTGAGGGACTGTGTGAATATGGGGATAACCCATAACAAATAAGTGTAGGTGTAACATGGGACAAAAACTCAAGAACACACGCAGCATGAGATGGTGCAGCACAATGTGGCGATTGCACACATAAAGTCAAGGTGAAGCACAGGGTGACTTACACACACAAGACGACGTAATAGTACAAGGTGATGCACGGGGCGGCTTACACACACAAGACAAAGTGAGCCGCAGGACAACTACACACAAAAGAGAACGTGATGCACAGGGCGACTTACACACGACAATGAAAAGTGAAGCGCAGGGCGGCTTACACACTGGACACAATAGAAAGTGATGCACAGGGCGACTTACACACAAATGACGTACAACGAAGTGTCCAACACACGTAGAAAGGGGATTATCACCCCATAACCCAAGTATGAGGGTTAACAGCAAAGAAGCATGGTAAAATGACCATGAAATGGGGCTGACACCCATCAGAAACTGGACATGGGACTGAAACCCACTCCCATCCCTAGGTAGGGATACAACATCTGAAACGAGGGGACATGGCACTGAAACCCACTCCCATCCCTAGGTAGGGACACAACATCTGAAACGAGGGAAAGTGGAACTGAAACCCACTCCCATCCCTTATGCAGGGATACAACAACTGTAATGAAGATGAAATGAGTTAAAAACATCACTATAAATACAGTCGTGAGGGTGAGTACACCCAGAACTAGAAATATGATACCAGCGTAAATATGACATGTCTGATAAACACACATTTCTTACATGAATTCAATCACAATCATTAGGTAAATACAGTAATCGAAAAACATGCATGTTGTTTAACAAAAGTCATAGGTGTGCCTGTCACCGCGATGATAGACAGGCGAGGCGTGAAAATGTGAAAACAATTGCAAATTAGACTAGTGCATCACGTGGTAAAATGTCAAAGGTGTGCCTGTCACCGCGATCCTGAAGAACAGGCTGTCCAAACAGCGAAAATGAGTGGTGCAGCACACGAAGCTTGAGAAAACACTGTATAAAAGATGAAGATGGAACACCCAGTATTTGAAAGACACCAAAATCAGCAAAATCCAAAGTCCTAGTTCTACCTGTATTCGAGTCCATGTAAACGCAGCTGACCATTTACTTCCTGTTATTTTGGCTGAAACTGGGCAAAAGTCCTGTGCACCCAATGTCACGCTTCACACACATATCGTTGACTCGCCTGTGCAGAACAATTAGTCCGGTGCTGTGCCTGCCTTACACTTCGTGACAAGAGGCTTGTCTATTCACGCTGCCACACTGAAGATGATCCGACTTTGAGTGCAAGATTGACTTTATTCTTTTAACAAAGGTTGGCAGGGTACCGGAGAACACTCTCAACTTCCATTAAGTAGCGATGTAGAAAGCCTTGAATACGCCAACTCCAAGATGGCGGGACGCACAGGAAACGCATGCCGAGTGGCTCACGGTGCGCTCCTGCTTCAAAACGTCCTTTGGCAGCCTCGTCGATCGTGAAGTAAGAAGACGTCATGGAAGGTTGATGAGAGGCTCCGCGCGGCATCGTGGTCAAGGTGAGTTGCGCGAGCCAATTTTGAAATTTAAAACGAAGCGCAACTGTCATCACAAACAGGCCTCGCAGCACAGTGAACAAAAACATTTATATCTATTAATTAAAGTCTCACTTTGGTCACAGTGTAGGTCTCCTCTCTTGAAGCAGGCAGGGAGACCCGCCGATATCACTAATGCGCCAGTAGTTAAATAAACAGGGACAAGTGGGGTTCACACCGGTGCAGCGCTAGTACAGAGGAGCGCTAAGAAGACAGTCTTATGTAAGACAGAAGCAGCACACTACGCACTGGAGACAAAAACACCGATTACCTTGTTTCTTGTTGCTCAAAAGCCGATGGTTGTGGCACAGTAGACGTTTGTTGTGCCATAGGTGCTTCAGCAAGATGTAAGCAGGCTTTAAAGCATAATTACCGGTGCTGTATACACAGTGATGGAAGCACAGCACGCCTGGGCTGGGGCTGTCCGGTGTATTGGACACTGTTGGGGCTACTGCGCGTGCTTGTCGTGGATCCTTTTTCTTGAGTTACTTGTAGCTTGTTCCACATTCGTTGCTGGATTGTCCCAACTCCTGTTAGTTTGCATGTTGAGCGCAGGAAGGTCTCCTCAAGATCGTCGCCATAAAATGTGTAGTATTCTAGTCCACATGTTCAGGTAATGAAGTAGTGTTGTGTACTTCATAGGGTGTCCTTAAACAGGCTTTCTAGAATCATGACCATATATAGGCACACTCCAACCTGCCCTTATATAGGCATAGAATCCCAGACCTTATTTAGGCATAAGCTATGCATACCAAATACAGGCATGGCTTCCGACGTCTGTCCACCCTAGCGTCTCAACGAGTCCATGAACAAACAGACCCTCTGGCTGCGGGAGTTTCCCTTGCCCGGGACTATTGATTTCTTCAAGGTCTCATACATTATGCATGAACCTCTTATTCCCTAAGGGATTCATTCATGACGTCTTTCGCTACCCAACTCACGTCAATGCTAACATTTTCAGGTATAAATATACCTTCCCAAACCCCTGTAAATCAGAGGAGACCTCGACTTCAGAGGAGCCCGATTCCCGGCCAGACGCACTGAGAAGACACTGCCCTTCCTGCACGCAGAGAGTCCAGCTTCCAGTGATCTAACTTCCCTTGCGGGGTGTTGGAGTTCGAGTCCGGATAGAGATTCCTACCTCTCTCATTCTTCAGGTATGGAGCAGACAAGAACCTAGAGGGACTCTTGGCATAATAGACTCTTGGCATGCTAGGCGTAACTTACTCTTAGTATACTCTAGTCAGGAATACAGCACCTACTTCTACTTCTCCCTACACCTAGGACAGGTTAGGCACACTGGGTAGAACTAGGCTAGAAACGCATCGTATGAGTACTCGCATTTTTAGGTTGTGTCATTTTATGTAAATGCATATATGCTAAAAAGATAATGCTGACGCAGTATTATTTATTTTTACTGCTCACCTTGTACATTATTTATCTCGCATACTGTCTTGTGATCGTAACAGCACATATAACTTACAACAGAAACAAGACTGTTCAATAAATCCTTTATTGAAACGCCCGTCTGGTTATTTCTGTGTAACTCTGAGAATAACTGAAACATGTACAACTGAGCTGAGTGAAATGGTTATCTATTGTTTCTACGACTCTGGGACACATCCTGATTCTGTAAGGGAAACACAGTGGTCATGTTTTGCGGCAGCCAGAAACTAATCCCTTCTTGTCGTCAAGAAGTTTCTAGTGGCCTCTGAGCTAGCTGGCACAAGTAATTAAGTTTAATATACTCGATAGGGACATACCGACCTTAGTCCTATGTCAAACCTATAGGATATATTATTCCAATGCGCAGAGCCTATAAGGGAAATAGGAGCTACACTACATGGCGCCCAACATTTGGTAAGGCAGTAATTCAACGTTAGATACTGAGTAACTCAGCTGTGCACTTTTATTTTTCTCTCAGAGACCCCTACCCCATATACTCCAAAGACGTCTGGAGTGGGCAGGGTTAGTATCCACCACGGCTACATAGGGTAATACCCTATATATTAGCTGTTTGGTTTGCTCAACGTTGAAGGATACAGTGTTCCACAATATTGTGCACCTTATCTTAGTTTCCTTGAAATTTGTTTTACATATTTTCAAGCAGAAAAATGTCAGGCACTGACAATGACGCCGGAACCGGTGTAGCTGCGGCTGATCCAGCCCAACCAGCATTATTTAACAACACAGGTTTAAATGAAGCCGAAGAGGGTGTCATAGACATTCCTCCTAACTTAAGAAGAGCCATTACTCTAAAACTTATAAAACATGGCCTATCTCCGAGAGGAGGTAGAGCAGTTTTCGTGATTGAGGCACATGAATCCTTTCAGACAGAGGTATTCTATTCATGGGTAATTCTTCCTGAATCCAATCCAGTAACAAATTTGTTTCACTTCTACAAAGAAGATGAACCACCAGAGGAATACATTCCTTTCGAGGATATTGAGATTCCATTAACATACCAGGAGCATCAGCTCTGGTTTAAAGGCGCCCTAAAACACAATAAAAATATAACCAGGCTCGGTCCACTAGGTAGACCAGGAGCAACATGGCCGATTCTAGCCGGCTACACACCTCATCCAGACATCGAAATAATGTCAGACGAGGAAATACTTAATCAACTCACAGAGTTAATAAAAATCTACAGACAATTGGTTCAATATGTCATGCGGACTTTCACAGTCCAACCACCATTAACAATTACAAATCATACTCCTCCACAGGGGAGTACACTAAAAATTACACCACAGACTCTATACGCAGTCATGGGTAAAATGCCCACTAAGCGGGAGCAAATTCCATTTTGGATAGCTCAAAAAATTACTCAAATTGAAGCAGTATTTCCAAATACTAGCCCACATGAGAAACACAGAATCCTAACCATCAGTTTACCAATGGGGATCACACCACAACTGGAAGACTGCACCACTTGGGGCTCAGTCTTTGCTGCCATCTACACTAAAACACATGGCATTCCGTCAATTGCGGTAATACCAGAAGTCCTGAAACAAATTCAAAACGAATATGGAGCAGAGCCTGCTTTAAATTTAGGTATGAAATTACTGAAAAATTTTGAACAGGTCTCAACGATAATATTATCTAATATTAAAGGGGAGGCAGCAGCAGTGGCGATCCGACAAAAACTAAGGGAATTTGATGTTACAGAACATCAGACAGAGCTACCCAGAATTATAGAGCAATCTTATGCAGAATTAGGCAGAGATAGTTTGGGTGGGAGACCAGCTAAACCAAAACTATCGGAAAGTCCTGAAAAGGACTCAATTAAACAAAATCCTACATCTTCTAAAAAGAAGTGGGAATCTAACAAACAAAATTCAAACGAGAAAGGTTCTCAATCCCGAGGTAGGTCTCCTCAAAAGGAGCCCTCTGAAAGGAGGTACAACCTCAGGAATAGGGATAATTTGAGAAAACCTGATAGGTATCAAGACACTGATACACGTTCCTCTCGTCCCTTTCAGGTCTCATCACAGACTTCGGAAAGAAGAGGACGAACAGAACATAGAGAAGAACGCGTGAACTCGAAAGACGACAAGCACGCAACAAAAATTAAAGCTAAACCTCAATTCTCCAAAAAGAAAGTAGCAGGTCTGAAGATAAGACATGCCGAGAATAATGAGATCGCAACTCAAGAACGAAGAATGGGCTCAGACAATGCTGGACAGTGCAGCAGAAGTCACAATAGCTCGCCAGAACCTGATGGAACTTCTGGAGATAGTGGACTTGAATGAGTACATTACATTAGAGACTGTAGATACCAGGGTTAGTACTCCACAAAGGTTATATGAAATAACACTCCGGATGGAGGGAGACAAACCTAGACAGGTTAAAGCACTTTTTTGGGAAAGACTATCAAAGGGTTATGACATACTTCTAGCAGAAAAGGACTGGCCACCACAATTTGTCAGGGAGTGCCCACACGGCGAGGACATGATTATGCCTGCCTTCTCCAATCACATTCCAATACACTTAAAATATACATATGCCAGAAAATGGGCAGTGGCCCAGGCTCCAGCATTATATAAAAATCATGTAGGATGGGATGAGGACTCCCCTCACCATAAAATACATCTGAAACATGAACCTACTGCACAGAGGCAGTATCCAATTAAGCAAGAAGCTAAAAAACAGGTCAGGGAGATTTTAAATCAACTTGAATACCAAGGGGTGATTGAAACTAGCACCTCATCTATGAACAATCCTTTGTTTCCTGTCTCCAAACCAGACAATACATATCGTCTAGTTTTGGACTACAGACATTTAAACACTTGTTCTAAAACTTTTGCAGTACAAAATGCACATAGCACAGCATTAATGAATAACATTGTGCGTAAAAAATACAAAACAACATTAGACATCTCAAACGGATTCTTTTGTCAAAATATAGCACCTGAAAGTAGGTACTTAACGGCATTCTCCATAATGGGGACACAGCGTCACTTTTGTCGACTCCCACAAGGGTTCAAGAACAGCCCGGGGTTATTCTCAGCGAGAGTAACGGAGTTACTACAAATTTATGACAACGAGGCATTGTCCTATGTCGATGATATTTATCTGACAGACGATGACTTGGAAAAACACTTGAACAGGGTGAGCACCATTATATTGGGATTCGCCTCTGAGGGCTACAAGTTCAACTTTAAAAAGTCCCGAATTGCCCATCTCAATGTCCTATTTTTGGGATATGAGCTTTCAAGTGAAGGCAAGAGCTTGGCAGCTAACTTTCTAGAGAAATGTGCGCTGATCCAACCTCCTAAGACGCTAAAAAATTTACAATCAATCCTGGGATTCCTAAATTTTGGAAGAACATACATTTTAAACTACGCAGAAAGGATTAAACCTCTCTACGCATTAATAAAACCTGATTTTTCAATCAAAAACTGGACAAATGAACACACAGACAATTTGCGTTCACTCCAAGCTAACATGTTAGCGACAAATCACTTACAAACACGCGTAAGTCAAAGAAATTTGGTGATTCGAATAATTTCGGGTCAATGTGGATTCACTTACTTAACCTTTAACGAGGGTGAGAAAGTACCAATTGCATACAAATCACATTTGTATACACAAGCGGAAATGCGCTTCAGTTCAACTGAAAAATTCTGACAGCAGTTCAAACAGCTGTAGCAAAGGAAAGAGCCTTAGCCCAAGGGAAACGCATAATTGTCGTAACCCCAGTACCGGCTTTAGAAGCGGTCACAAAAGCTATCATTCCGAATGCTAAAGCTCTACATCCGAGATGGATACAATGGGTTAATTCTCTTGCTGCAACTGATGTTGAATATGTATTTGATCCAGATTTAAAAACACAGGCATTTCTCCAATATGAACAAGAATGTCCTCTGCCCACTGAGATTCTGCCTCTCGATCAGTATGAATTTGTAATTTACACTGACGGATCCGCACAGCCCGCAACAGGGAGTAAGCAAGCTTACAGTGCAGCGTGTGCTATCGTTAAAGGTCGCATACGAAATGGCATCTTCAGACCTATGGTCACAAAGACTCAGTCACTAGGTGATTGTACAGCTCAGCGAGCTGAACTACAGGCATTCAAACTGGCACTTGAAAGTACGGATCGAGAATTCCTCACACTGATAGTGTGCGATTCCTATTACTGTGTTCAGTCGTATAATGATTATATACGAACCTGGCTTGAAAATGGTTTTAAAGATGCGAAAGGTGGCACAATTAAGCACAAATTGCTTTGGGAACAAGTAGTTCTGTTGAAAAATGAACTACCGAAGGCTCACGTGATTCACACACTGAGTCATCAACGTGATGGCGTTCACGTTGCAGGGAATTCATTGGCTGGCGAAGCCGCGAAGGGGGCTGTGCAAACGGCTTCCGTAGCTGCGATCACTCGTTCAAAAACAAAAATAGACGGTGAGATAATGTTAGCTGTCAATGCTTCAAGCAAAGGCAGCAGTGCAGCGTTACCAAAAAAGTTTCCACTCAAGTACTCTTATGTAATTGATGCGAATAATGTTCCTTTTGCTCGAATCCCTGGAGTGGGGGATAGGGTAATTCCAAACAAGGAACGCAGATTAGGACTTATCCTAGCAGCACACGAAGGGATGGCTTCTGCGACAGTATCTTTACTCAAGCAAAGATATTGGTGGCCTGGCATTCGGAAACAAACTAAGAACTATGTTTTAGAATGTGATATTTGCCAGCAGATGAAAGTCTCAACAGTGAGACGTCCTGCGCAGACACCCTTATTAATTTCAGATAAACCATTAGCTTGTGTTTACCTGGACCACTGCGGTCCCTTGCAAAGGGACGGTAATTATAAATACATCATGGTTGCAGTGGATTCATGCTCTAGGTTCCTATGGTTATGGCCTCAGCGCTCAGCTGACGCTCGAACTGTTATAAAAGATTTGCGAGTCTTTATCGGCACATACGCAATAGGCACGTTTAATTCTGACCAGGGTCCTGCGTTTAGCTCTAGGGCTTACAAGGAGGCCATGGCCAGTCTGGGCGTTGCATTGCGGTACTCCTCTCCATTCCATCCTGAGGGAAATTCTGTTGTGGAAAGGAAAAACCGGGACATAAAGCAGTCTATAACAGCTAGGGTATTAGGCTCGGGTGATGGGTGGGTCAAACACCTACTTAGCGTCCAGCGCGCTATCAATAACTTGCCAAGAAGTTCTCTAGGGGAGTCACTCCATATGAGGTCCTATTTGGGACAAGAATGTGGGTTCCAGACTTAGAACACGTAGGCACAGTGGTGAACAAAAAAGAATTTGATATCAAAGATCGTTTGGCTGTTTTACAGGAACTTAACAAGTTAAGAACGAAACAAAGCAACGTATCCTTACAGCCAACCACCACTGGGGAAAAATCGGCGGTCCCAGCAAGGCCTGTCTGGATTCCTAAAGTTGGGGATCTGGTCAGAGAAAAAATCGCGGACAAGAAGGAATTTGGACCTTCTTACAGACAACCGGTACCTGTTCTAGCTGTTCAAGGAACGAGGACAGTACTTCTGCCGCCCCTTGCTGGAAGAAAGGAGAAAAGATTTGTGTCAATCGACCTGATCAAACCACAACATGTGGCCAATACTAAGCAGTAGGCCTCGTGGACTCCGACCTAGTAGCAGACGCACTCCTCTCGCTACTATTCAAGAGTTTCAGACTGAAAGACTGATCACGATCGAGAAATCAGCTGTAACAAATGAAGGACTATGCAACCAGGCTATGGAACTCATCCCTCTTGACAACCAAATAACAGTTCGTCCAAATACACCTGTCTACACCAACGTGACACGTGAAGAACTGGTTCCTGTGATTTCAACGAATCCTGATGCAATTCCAACAATTGACAGAACTGCTTCTGGCTATTTCATTGACTTTGATACGTTCTCAGTGGATCCAAGCGAACCTGAAGCGACGCCAGCAACATCAAAATTAAAGCAGCAAGTACAAGACTTTATTCACTTTCTGAAAAAGACTTATCTGGTTTCTCCATGGATTGAACTCTGGATTACATCTGGACTTTTTGTTTTCCTGCTCTGGCTAGCTTTGGTAACAACAGTAAGCATGCTTATAAGTGGCAGATACATCCATGTGAACATTGAAGGAAAGGACATAAACGTGCTTTTGAAACCACATAAATCTTCCCATCGTGAAGCAAGAGCCTTGTCATCAGTGAACATCACAGCTGTTCCTATACAGGATGGTATAGTGTGGGACAAAACAGATTATGAAATCTTCGGTCCAATTGAACATTCCACATTTGTTTAAAATTTCAATAAGCGATTTGATAACGTCCAGTACCTATTCAGATGATTGGGACTTAGAGACTGTACAAGATATAATGTTTGATCTAGAAAAATCTGCTGCATTTTCTAAAAATGAATATTTAGAGGGTACAAATGATTACGAAGAAATGTATTGTTACAACCACTATGGTCATCATTATTTGCAAAAACTGCATATCCGAGAAATGTGTTTATGTTTAATCAATGGGAACATTGTCCTACACCACCACATGGTAGTTCGAAAACTTTTGCTAGTAAATTTCCATATTTTTCAGGTTATAATACATCTGATCCAGAAACATTTTACTACAAAAATGTAAACAAAACAGGACTGAAAATTATGTTAACAAATACGAAACAGATTTATTCTGAAGCATTTATTGCCCAACTGTCTACACAGGGTTTCGACTTATGGAAAGACACAATTGAGACAAAAACTGTCTGGGGTAGTAAAGATTGGCAAGTACAGGGTATAGAAGCTTTATTTAGAGCCTGTATAATCCCTGAACAAATACTGTTTTTGAATGACACCGTCCAACAGACATCTTGTCTTGGATTAGCCAAGATCAAAGAGATGAAAACACCTTCTGTGCCAACACCTGCCAGTGAAAATAATACAAAGGCAGTGGTGACAGTTGACAATATACTACAACTTAACAGAACTCATCCAAATTGGAAAAAATGGTTGATCTGGCCCACAGACACAAACAGCTGTCAGGAAAGGTTCTTGAACAAAACTCAGGGCTTTACTATTCATAGGCCAGACCCAAGATATGTCCAAAGACAACATCCGGGGGTAGTAACAACATATAGTGTAGGAAAATTATGCCTCGATTGGCTGCATAAATCTACACTACAGGATGTGAAGCAACACTTAACCTTACTTGCACACGACGCAGATCTTAGGGAATTCTTGCTTGGACCAAGAAAACCGCGTCAAAAACGTTTCATATATGCCGGCATCTACGCTGCTTATAACGAAGCATGGAAAGTGTCACAGATAGAGGCTGCAGAACGAATACGTGAACTTGATCGTATTAATTTGGAGAAAACACTCTCTGTGGTCGACAATGGGTTAACAACTTTGTCCTCCAGAATTTATTCATTGGATGGCATTGTATCCTCTGCTATTGACATTCTAGAACAAGATTTGGCTATGTTACAACAAGGTCAATCTCAATTACGTTCTATAGTGTTATTGACATGGATGCTGCAATCTTTGCGAGCGGGCTATGTGCCTTGGCGTTTCATCAACACGTCGTCTCTGTTTGCAGAATACATTCTAACTGATAAACAGATCGAATTGGCACAAAGAGGAGCAAAGTATACAGTGCTGAGCGTTGAAAAAATTGACAAATTACCATTCACAGTGGCTGAAAAACCAGCTACGGAATGGCTTATGGCAAAATCACATTGTCTGTGACAACTTTTCAGTTCCAGTATTGTGTCAGACGGATGCAAGCAGGCAAATATGAAAGGTTGGGTAAGGAATACATTAAGACATCTTGGAATTTACCGTACACACATAAATGTTGGAGTGGGGATCGTGAAGTGTTTCTTAGCGGTACTAACTGTGAACATGCACTGACCGGTTCACTCATATGTCAGGACATTATTTTACACGGAGCTTGTAATGGTTCTGTGGCAAACCTGTCTTGCCATCAGCACGGTTCTCCAGCTGCTGTGATTAATCCAACGTTTGGACAACTTTCGAATGGGAGTTGCCTCATGTTGAATGATCAGAGCTGCTGTGGAATGTTGCCCGGCATCCCATATCTAGTAACGGTCAACTCCAGGGTCACTTGCTGTATGCAAGTATTGTTTCCCCCAATAGACACCGTCAGGGAGTCGCCTTTGTGGCCTTCACTTAACGTCTCTTTTATAAGATTTGATACTTTAAGCAGAATGAAAGCCATGCTTTTACAGCAAACAGTGCCTTTGACCTCGGCCAAAGAAACCTATGATCTACAAATTGCAAGGACTTCGGCTGAGATACAGACTTTAATACGTACAAACTGCCCTATACATTTCGCAGAAATGTTATCACGTATCTTCAACATGTCAGATACAACAGGAATTGTACATGTATTTAAGAGCATTTGCACCGGTCTCTTAGCACCGTTCCAGGCAATACTTGGAATCATTCCGAATTTTGCACATTCGGTGTTTGGTGGCATACCATTGATTCTAGCACTTGTTGCGGGAATTCTATTCATCTGTCTGCTATTGCGCTATGGCCAGCCACTTCGCAGAAATAACTCCGAGCGAAATGGGGAAAGTTCTCCTTGAAAGAAAGTGCCGTGAGCGAATAGTACAACTATTGGGCATGTCTCATCTACGGGACATTAATACCACGTGGTTCCTGTCATTCCGACCAATCTGGCATGATTGCATCTTACCTGTTCTTCGATGCCTGCTATGCGGTGAAGAATGCGTGTTGGACGCTTGTCTAACATATCCATCAGCTGCGCCAAAGGACGTCGATACTTTGCTGGTCCCGATAACGGTCCATGCTTCGTGTTGTCCCCAGAGGCTCCCAATACTGATGTCAGCATTCATTGAGATCTCACAGTCGCCTCCTGCTGCTGCTGAGGTACGAGAAACAACTCCAGGCACGCAGGTAACAACGGACGCGAACATTGCTGCAGCAGCCTATGCTGAGGGCGATGCTTCCCATCTTTGTGCGGTCAATCTCTTACGCGGGGTGTTCGAACTTACACCAGCGACAGTGGATGATGTTTTGTCTATTGAAATAGATGATCTAATGTTTACACCAGACCCGTGAACTAACTCTATTTGGCATGATCTGTTCCAGTACAACAGCAACAATTTGGCCTTCATTTTTCAAAGACTTGGAACATTACCAAACTTGAACTTTTGTCCCATTTTTCTCTCCTTCGAACGAAAAGGGGATTTCAATCTGCTTAAAGTAAAACTAGCCTTATAATACAGAATTGGCAGTACTTCCAGGGACACTTAGTCATCTTGTGTGTCTAACTCAGTTCATTTGATTTTCGTGACAGGGAATGATTTTTTTTAAACAACCTTGCATTCATTCACGTCATATGTAAATATTGCTTTTATATTTCGTTCCAATTGCATTTACTTCACTCTTTTTGCAGGGAATGAAAAGCACTGCTTAATAATGTACAGCATCCTTTGCATTTTAATGTATCTTTTAAAAGCTTTTTAGGATATATTTTAATATGCAGTACTCCATTTTAATGTTTAGCATTTTTAAATGTTTAGCATTTTAGTATTGTTGTATACACAAAAGAGGAGTGGGTGTTGTGTACTTCATAGGGTGTCCTTAACCCGTTAAGTGCTTCTGTCGGCCAACGGCCGTCGCGAGCACTACCTCGGTAGTGCTGCGCACGTCCATTGGCCGACGCGGCCCCGCCCGCTTAATACAACGTTCCGCACTGGCGCGGAACGTTCGAAGCAGTTAACCGGTTAAACAGGCTTTCTAGAATCATGAGCATATATAGGCACACTCCAACCTGCCCTTATATAGGCATAGAATCCCAGACCTTATTTAGGCATAAGCTATGCATACCAAATACAGGCATGGCTTCCGACGTCCGTCCACCCTAGCGTCTCAACGAGTCCATGAACAAACAGACCCTCTGGCTGCGGGAGTTTCCCTTGCCCAGGACTATTGATTTCTTCAAGGTCTCATACATTATGCATGAACCTCTTATTCCCTAAGGGATTCATTCATGACGTCTTTCGCTACCCAACTCACGTCAATGCTAACATTTTCAGGTATAAATATACCTTCCCAAACCCCTGTAAATCAGAGGAGACCTCGACTTCAGAGGAGCCCGATTCCCGGCCAGACGCACTGAGAAGACACTGCCCTTCCTGCACGCAGAGAGTCCAGCTTCCAGTGATCTAACTTCCCTTGCGGGGTGTTGGAGTTCGAGTCCGGATAGAGATTCCTACCTCTCTCATTCTTCAGGTATGGAGCAGACAAGAACCTAGAGGGACTCTTGGCATAATAGACTCTTGGCATGCTAGGCGTAACTTACTCTTAGTATACTCTAGTCAGGAATACAGCACCTACTTCTACTTCTCCCTACACCTAGGACAGGTTAGGCACACTGGGTAGAACTAGGCTAGAAACGCATCGTATGAGTACTCGCATTTTTAGGTTGTGTCATTTTATGTAAATGCATATATGCTAAAAAGATAATGCTGACGCAGTATTATTTATTTTTACTGCTCACCTTGTACATTATTTATCTCGCATACTGTCTTGTGATCGTAACAGCACATATAACTTACAACAGAAACAAGACTGTTCAATAAATCCTTTATTGAAACGCCCGTCTGGTTATTTCTGTGTAACTCTGAGAATAACTGAAACATGTACAACTGAGCTGAGTGAAATGGTTATCTATTGTTTCTACGACTCTGGGACACATCCTGATTCTGTAAGGGAAACACAGTGGTCATGTTTTGCGGCAGCCAGAAACTAATCCCTTCTTGTCGTCAAGAAGTTTCTAATGGCCTCTGAGCTAGCTGGCACAAGTAATTAAGTTTAATATACTCGATAGGGACATACCGACCTTAGTCCTATGTCAAACCTATAGGATATATTATTCCAATGCACAGAGCCTATAAGGGAAATAGGAGCTACACTACAGTAGACGAGGTAGACGTAGCTGAGTAAAGTAGTAGGTTTATTAAGTCCATAAGTAAGATAACAGGAAGCAGAGGTCTGGAACAAGCAGCCCCACCAGGAGCAGCCTACTAGCTGCTCAGCCCATCTTCCCAACTAACCACACTCACACCAGGCACCCAAGCATTCCATCCATGTCAATCACACTAACATTCTACCCGGAACACTCACACTGGCTGAGCAGCTAGTTGCAGAGGTGTAAAGAAACATATGTATAAACCTGAGGATACTACATACTTGTTTGCAACTTTGCGCTCACTTGGGCTGAATATGTAATCAATCAATCAATTAGGGAATTGTGAAGCACGCTACTTGCCCGTGAGGGTCTCAAGGTGGTGGGAGGGGGTGCTGTTCTGAGTCAGCTGAAGAGCCAGGTCTTGAGGCTGTTCCTGAAGGTGTGCAGAGTGGAGCGTCTGATGTTGATCGAGAGCTCGTTCCAGGTCTTTGCCGCAATATAGGAGAAGGCTCTTCCACCCCCTCTGGCTCTGCGGATGCAGGTGAGAGTGAGGTCGGCGGAGAGGAGCGGAGGTTTCCCTTAGGTACGTGGAAGGAGACTCTTTCGTTGAGGTATTGGGATCCGGTGTTGTGGAGGGATTTGTAGACGTGAGTGAGTGGCTTAAAGGTTACTCTCGTCTCGACGGGGGGAGCCAGTGGAGGTCTCGCAGGTGCTGGGTGTTGTGTTCATGTTGTGGGATGCCGATGGCGAGTCTGGCCGCAGTGTTCTGGATGTCTGGAGTTTGTGGAGCAGGAATTTGTTGATCCCGGCGTAGAGGGTGTTTCCGTAGTCCAGTCTGCTTGTCATGAGTGCGTGGGTGGCGGTCTTTCTGGATTCAGGGGGATCCATTTGAAGGACTTGCAAAGGATGCAGAGGGTGTTGAAGCAGGTGGAGGCGACGGCGTTGATCTGTCAGGTCATGATGAGGGAGGAGTCAAGTATGATGCCGAGGTTACGGGCGTGGTCCATGGGAGTGGGGGGTTGCCGAGGGCTGTGGGCCACCAGGTGTTGTCACATGCTGATGGGGTGGGTCCGAGGATGAGCACTTCTGTCTTCTTCGAGTTGAGCTTCAGGAAGCTGCTGCTCATCCAGGATGTGATGTCTTTTATTCCTTCCTGGAAGCTGAGTCTGGTGGTGTGGGGATCCTTTGTGAGGGAGAGGATGAGGGAGAGGGTGAGCTGGGTGTCGTCGGCATAGGATACTATGATGAGTCCATGTTGTCTGACGATGGCAGCGAGGGGGGCCATGTAGATGTTGAAGAGCGTTGGGCTGAGCAATGATCCTTGGGGTACTCTGCAGTTGATCTCTGTGGGTTCGGAGAGGAAGGGCGGGAGTCTGATTCTTTGGTTTCTGCCGGTGAGGAAGGAGCGGATCCAGTCGAGGACAGTTCCCTGTATGCCGGCGCCGTGGAGTCTGGCAGTGAGAGTGTGGTCTGGCAGTGAGAGTGTGGTGGGAGACGGTGTTGAAGGCTGCAGAGAGATCTAGCAGGATGAGTGCTGCGGTGTGGCCCTGGTCAAGGAGAGTGCAGATGTCATCTGTGGCGGCAAGGAGGGCGGTCTAGGTGCTGTGGTTGCTGCCGAATCTGGATTGGGAAGAGTCGAGGATCGAGTTGTCTTCGATGAAGTTCGTTAGCTGAACGTTGACGATCTTCTCAGTGACTTTGGCCGTGAAGAGGAGGAGAGAGATGGGTCGGTAGATTTTGATGTCCGTCGGGTCTGAAAAGGGCTTCTTGAGGAGGGGCTTGACTTCTGCGCGTTTCCAGTCATCGGGGAATGTGATGGATTCAAAGGTGGTGTTGATGGTGCGGCGCTGTGGAAGATTTGTGGTGGGCAGGATTCCGTGGGGGCACCTGAGTGAATGCTTTTCATGGTCGTGGTGGTGCCTTCGGTGGTGACCGGGGTCCAGGCGGACTTAAGTTAGGTAGTGCAGACTAGAGAGACTCCTTTCCTTTGTCCTGTCACTAAGATAGTGGTAGTTAGTTAGTTACTTGGTATTAGTAATTTAGCGGCCCGCATCCTCTCACTTCAGTCCTTAGTAGAGCCATTTTTTTAGTTCATATAGTGAGTGACTAGCAACCAACCGATTTGGTGTATGCAATACGCATGCGTCTATCCATGCATTTAAAGACTAAATGTAGACTTAGTGAATTGGCCCGTCAAATCATTGCAAAGTCTTTGGAATAAACGGGCTAGGTAGGTTTAGGATTTAAGAATCGGATTGGAACTGTGGAATAATAAAGATAGGACGGTCCGCGACCGTGATACTAGTCTACTACTAGTCAATCTGATTTAGGAAAGGTCAATGTTATTGCAATTGCCGTTTCCTGACAAAAAATCTTTTTGGAGCGATTATTTAATATTTATTTAACACCAATCATTTTTTGTCGCTTTAATTATATCTTACATGATCATCAGGATCCAGGGGCAAGACAAGGTCGTCCGAGGTGGGTGCGGGAGCTGGAGGTGCCTCCCACGAACGCTCCTCATCTGATGGCTCAGCTGGCCCTAGTAAGTCCTCCTGTTGTTAATATTAATACATATTTCCCAAACTTTTACCGCTCCTTATTTTGAACCATTATTTCCGTTTCCTAATTTAATTTTTTTCCAAATCCTCTTTGATCTATCTGTTTCTAAATTCTTGTTATCCTGCATTATCCTATTTACTAACTTAGTTATTTCTTTTTTTTTTACTATTTATTTTTTGTGTAATATTTCTGTAGTGACAATTTTGACATGTTACATCACAGTGGTCGTAGTGTCATTGATTGCACATAGTATTGGCATGAAAGAATAACATAATGGTACCTCATGTGCTGTGTACTTCACATAAACGTTAAACATATTAAACATATATGGGGGTGGTTGGGTGTGTGGATGGGAGGGTATGTAAGGGGGGTTGTAGGTAAATGCCTGTGTTCCCGAGGGGCCATGGGCAGAAGGGTCGATATTGGCCTGTATGCTCTATCCTGGTTTGTAGGGGGGAGTGTAGTCCTGGTGTGGTGGCGGAACCATCTGTAGTCCGGGGTAATTCAGGTGCAGTTAGTATGCTGGAGCCATAGTAGCCTATGGGCATAAGGGATGTTATGATATATAGGGGGTGATCGTCTGTACTCGTGTGGGTCTGTTAGGACCTGCTCTATCAACCTGTGGGTCTGGTCTTCAGTGGCACTGCGTGTCAGGGAGGGGGAAGGAAGAGGGGGGAGGAATTGGATAAGGAAAGAGGCAGAGCGCTTGTAGTAGAGAACTAGTAGTAGTAGGAGGCCGTAGGGGAGGGTTGGGGGGACAGGGGGATATTATGAAAGGGTCATGGTCATTGGTGGGGGAGAATGGGGAAGAGGGAGGGGTATGAGGGTGGAAGGGAGGAAGAAAGGAGGGGAAGGAGGTGGGTGGGGAGAGTTTGTTCAGGGGAGGGGTCATAAAGGTGTCGGTAGAGATAGGTGAATGGGAGGGTGTGTAAGCGGGGGTTGGATGTATATAGGGGAGGGCAGGGCAGTCAGAGGTGGGGGTTAGGGGTCCAGGGCCGACTGAATGTGTCTAGACTGTATGCAAGAAGGGGGGTACAGACTGTTATCGCATGTGCATCTGCGTCCGGTAGCCCTGCTGTAGCCGGGGCCGGACAGTCTCTTTTAGGGTTCTCCTCGTCGCTGTCATCTTCACGCAAAAAAGGTTCCCATACTTGAAGAAACAGGTCAGATTGGTCCTGAAGGTTGTAAATAACTCGCCCATGGGATCCGTGTTGATCATGGCCGTTATCCAGGCCTCCTGCGATGGCGGGGATAACTTAGTTATTTCATATTTCTTTTGTCTGTATTTTACCTCAAACTGCCTCTCTCTGTACTAGTCTGTCTGTAGCTTGCTTTCTTCTGGTTTTTCAATTAGCTTTCCCTCTCCCCTTATATATTTTGTGGACTGCCTAGTGGCGGTACTGTAAGACTCAGAGAACCCATGAACCCATTGGTCCGTACTACTACTAGTACTAGTACTACTACTCAGCCGTGCAGGTTGCATGCCCAAGTAAGGTATTCTACGCATGTTTGTTGAGATGAGAAGGCTTTCTTTTACTTTCTCATTCTCAATCAGTAAAACGAGAGAGTGGCCATGGTCACGTTGGACACCCCAAAGTTGTGTCTTCTTCTCATCTAGGCCTAGTATTATTGTTAGCAGCAGTTGATGGTGTACTGATTACCGTGCACCATGGCTGGAAGGAAGTATGAGAAGGAGGAGGAGGAGGACGGCACCATTACATTTTCCAACCAAGAAGACCTATGTCTGATTGTCCGCCCAGTTGGCCACTCTTATTTCTCAAACTCAGATTCACCAATGGCTCTAGCTGCTCAGTCTAGTCCTTTACAGGTTGGCTTTTCAAAAATTGCCACCAACAAAATGCCCAACTGGATAATTTATTATTTTTGACAGGACATAGGGGCATATGTACAAGCCCCTATCACCACGGGAACGTCCCTTTTTGTGACATTTCCATGGCGATAGGGTCGTCACCTTGTTTATAAGGCAGCATTAAGCCACTTAACGTGGCTTAACGCTGCCTTGTAAATAAGTCCCCCTTTCACGCTATGCTTAGCGTGAAAGGGGTGGGCAGTGGGTGTTTCGGTGGGTGTTCCACCCCAACACCAATTGATTTTGATGCTGCTCCCTATTTACAAGGTCAGCGTAAATAGGAGGCAGCACCAAAATTAAGACCAGGGAAAACCTGGTCTTAACTTGGAGAAACGAGGAGAAATGCTTTATTTCTCCTCGTTTTAGCTTTTTCCATGTGTGCTCCATTGTGCAGCACACATTGAAAAAGCAAAACGCCTTGGATTGTTTATGTGTAGGAAGGTGACCCTTCCGGCACATAAACAATCCTTTAAAAAAATGACATTTTGTAACTTCCATGTGTGCTGCATTAAGAAGCCCACATAGAAGTGACAAATGACATTTCAGGATTGTTTATGTGCAGGAAGGGACACCTTCCCACACATAAACAATCCTCCACTGCACGCAGACACTCTTGGACTATGGTGCAAGGGTGCCTGCATTTGCGCTACACTGCTAAGTGTAGCCCCAGCGCAGGGGGAAATGCAAGGCTTCACCATATCCTTGTAAATATGGTGCAGCATTGTGTTTCTGAAGTGGTGGAGTGAGACGTTAAGCCATGACGGCTGAGGCCTTACTCCGCCACTTCTTTGTACATATGCCCCATACTGTCTGTACCCAAATTGTAGTGATGTGTGTGGTGTATGTATTTTCAATCTTGCTACGGAAAAAAATAAATAGGGGGAGGCGTATATGGCATCTAAAAATTGTGTAATGTTTTTTCAAGTCGTACCGTCCACCAGTGCTGCGGGCCTGCAGGGACAGCGACACCAGCCAGCAGGGAGCAGATGCAGCAACTGCAGGGGGTGAGCCAGCAGCAGTGGCGGACAGTGGTAAGTCATATTGCTTGCTTATTGACAATTTATACACTCACTGCAAGGATGTACACGGTACACTGTACTGTTGAGACTAAGTTGTGAACAGTTAAAGACACCCTTTAATTAGCATTAGCATACACAGCGGGAGTTGAGTAACTAATGGCCTCTTCTATCTTCAACTCAGCAGAGAAAGTTTTATGAAGAAGAGTCAGACCTTGATGGGATGACGGAAAAGAGAATGAAGGATGGAAGGAGGAAGGATGGGTGAAATGTAAAATGACTAGCAGAGAAGGATGCGTGGTTGAAGGGATGCATATATAGGTGGCTGATAGGATGCATGGGTGGTTGAAGGATGGGTGAAAGGTGAAAGAAAGGATGCCTGCCTGGGTGGGTAGGTGAAAGTGTATGGGTGAAAGGAATCCTCCGGGGGGTTTGATGGGTCAAAGCAAGGACGCATGGGTGGTTATTAAGTGGCAAAAGTATGTTGGTGAAAGGTTTGTTGAGAATAATAGCCATGTTTGGATGGATGGATGGTATTCAATCATAGGTGAAGACTGGATGAAGAGAATGTAAAAGAAACTTAAACCATGCCTGAGTAGCAAAGTCAAGGGGGGAGAATAAAAACAATGCTAGAAGAACAATGTAATGATAAATGGAAAATCCCTGGGAAGAAGAATAAACAAAGAATTTTGTTTTATCAAGGTTTTTGTTTCAAAGGTTTGAGGTTGTATTTCAGACTACTCCGTTGACTCACAGTAGTTTTCAAGCACAACATATATATTATGTACCCACCCATCATCAATCGCCTACCTCCGAGGCCCACTCCCTACCCATGGCATTTTTCGACAGTATCAGCCATGGGTGGCTTATCGGCTGCATGGTTACAACAATAGTAGTATCTCACGTGACATGACATTGTGCCATTTATCATCATTTATATTAGTAACTATTCATCTGCCTTTTTGTAAACTAGTCGGGATGAAACTAAGTAAAATTTAGCGTTTGCCATTTAACAGAGCATGGCCATAATAGAAAAAGAGATAATTGTGTAGTACAGCTGCCCCACCTGCAGACAGAAGTAAAGTAATGCAAGTCTACGACACAAGTATGTCTGTGTAGAGCGCAACTTGCACAAGCTGAGCTGGCATGCCTACAAGATTCATTTAGCTAAATAAGAGAGAGAGAAGAAGAATACTTGTCTACTCCATATCCATACTTTAGTGCCTGATGCCAGAAACTCTAATCTCATCCAAATCTTAGGGGCCGAGGAATTGAGGATACCATCATACCACAAATGTTATGTAGTGCTAGTGCTACTGTGCCACCATATAAAAATTATATGCGTTACTGTTTTGCTAAGAGTACTGATTACAATTTATCTTTTTTCTTTCGTGATATAGCTACTCGTGCCAATCCACCATCTGACAGGCAGGAGAGAGCAGCCAGGACCCGGCAAAGGAAGCTGGAGGCCATAAGGGATGAATATCAGTGGCTGGTGGTCCTGAAGGAGGAGGAGGCAGCAGCTGCAGCCTCCAATGCCCAGGCACCAGCCAGGACCCAGTAGTGCCTCCAGTGGTACTGTGCCGTGGTCCGAGTATGGTGTCCAACTCCATACCAACAGTGTCCCAAGTGAGTCCCGACTCGTCCCTGACTACCGACTCAAAATGCAATGGATCGGCCTGTAGTAGTATAATTTTGTTATTGAACAACAAGAAGGGAAAGATTGACTTGACTGAGTCACTTTTGTGTGTAGACTAGAGTAGACTAGATTTGTGTTTGCAAGCTTTGCATTATCTAAGTGACTGGTCGGGTCTGAGTCTTTGAGGAGTATAAAGTAAGCATACAACAATAAAACAAAGGAGTGTGGACAGTGTGGAGTGGACCCGGTGAAAACAATAACCTTCAGGGAAAAATTATTGATCAGCCGTCGGTAGGCCACCAACATTGTGAATCTCAAACAACATCACTAAGACATTAAGCTTAACAAACAAACACCCAGTCTCAAACTGCCTGCCACCACATAAATCATCTCTTCTTCTCAAGTCTCAAGTTGACACATGATGGTGACATACCATTCACAAGAAGTTCACATCACAAAAAATAACAATCACTCAGCGTGCAATGCATGGCATCATTTACCTGCTCTTCCGGTGTGCTCACTGAAATCGATTGGTGGCAAATTGCAGAATGCCAATCCTCCATTTCTTTGCTGTAAATTGCATTATAATAATGTCACATGTGGGCCAGTCCCTCTAGGCTAGGAAATGTTAGATACTCAGGGCCCAGGGTTGGAGGCAGGCACATATTGTTTGTATTCTTGATCCAATGTCTGGCATGAGGGAAATGGCTTTAGGGAGAATCAGGACTTCTTCACTGCACACAGTTGCAACTCCAATCCGGCAATAAAATGTGTCTAAGAGTAAGACGGTGGGGATGGATTGGTCAACCAGACACAAACAAATAATAAAGTAAATAATGTTCCTTAGCTATATCTTCATTTTGGGGGGGGGGGGTTTGGCATCAAAGAAAGAAAGAAACTAGAAAAGCCTAGTAGTCAGGGAAGTAGAGCGCGTCCGCAAACTGGTGGTTCGCCCAGAAGTAGGTCATCTAACACACTACTTCCATGACCTAAGTCTCCGTCATCTTTCTCCTGTGGTACTTCAGTTTTGGTGTAATCCAGTGGTATAAAGTGCTGATTCATTTTGATCATGTTTAATCTCTCCACGTTTTGCGGGGAGAGACTGGTCCTTCTCACTGTCAGAACAGCACCAGCAGCACTGAAAACACGCCCAGCGGAGACACTAGCTATAGTGCAGGCCAGATAGTTTATCACCAGCCTGCTGAGCACTGGCCATTGGCACCTCTTCCCATACCAATACAGCAATGGATTTTGATCAAAGTAGACCTCTGTTGGGTCATCCAGATAGACCTGGACCATCCGCTCAATGGTCATGGGTGTTTCGCCTTGCTCGGCCTCTTTTGCCTTTGCCTCAGCACTGAACTTAAGCCCTGCCAGTAGAAAGCATTCCTTTGCCGATTTTGGTGCTGATGCTCCTGTTCTTGTTGTTGAAGTTGTTCTTGCTGTTGGGGGTTTTGGCTGCTGTGAGCCAACTGCACTGCCCTCAGGATCTGAGATTGAAGGCTGCCCTACAGTACTTGTGCCCTGGAGAAGCAGACTACTAATTACCAGCTGTTCTTTTTCTAGCTTACTGGCTTGCACAGCTATCCAAGTTTTGTAGTTGGCAACATCACCGTCTGAAAAAGGAATGAAAGTGGCCAGTAAAGGTTTGTACTGTGGCTCAAGAACTGTGGCACAATTGTAATGGTTGGATGACACAATTACTCTTTGCACTCTTGTATTTGCAGATAAGCAAAGGATTAAGCTCGCCACCAACTCAGATCTTCTTTTTTTTCCTCCACACCTGAGTACATTGCAGACTCCTCCTTTAGCTGTTCCTGTAGCATGTGCAACAATGGGATAGCTTGGCCCATGGTACTGTCCTCCTTGCTGACTTCACGTGTGAACATCTCTAAAGGAAGCAGCATCTCTGTCAGGCATTTAACTAGGCCCCATTGGTCCATCTCAATGATCATGCCTTTCCCAATTGCTTCCCCTCTTTGAATTACATATTCATTTATTGGTCTGTACTGCCCAAACAGACGTTCAAGCATGTAATAAGTCGAGTTCCAACGTGTTGGCACCGCCTGTATGAGTGCTCTAACTGGCATTCTATTATCACGTTGAATGATCCTCAGCTGCTTCCGGGCCTTAAAAGAATGGCTGAAATGTGAGCAGATTCTACTGCAGGTGGACAGTAAGTTGCTGACTTGGTCTTCTTTTTTTAGAAAGTCTTGAACAATGATGTTAATGCAGTGTGCCAAACACAGCACCCTGAAACAGCCACCATCAGACATTACCTTAACTATATTACTGCCATTGTCCGTGGCAACAAAACCAATGTTAAGCCCTCTTGGTCGCAGCCATTTAAAGACCTTAGTGCTAAAGTCTTCCAAAATGTTTGCAGCAGTATGGGATTTCTCCATGGCGAACATGACTACTGTTGCATGCTTCCGAGCGCTATTAAAAATCTCTGCAGTGTCAACACCTGCAGATATCTTTTCTCTAACCCCAACAAAGGAGATCCAGTGTGCAGTGAGGCATATGTAATCAGTGGCTTGGCAACTGGTCCACATGTCTGTAGTCAGGTGGATAGTGTGAACAGCACTCTGCTGCAAAGCTTGTCCAAGCAATTCCAGCATGTAGTGATGTAGCGCTGGAACAGCAACTCTGGCAAAATAGGACCGGCTGGGAGCCTTTTATTTTGGGCATATGGCTACCACAAATTCAAGAAAGCCCACCCCTTCCATAAAAGAAAAAGGGAGGAGGTCCTGTGCTAACAGTTTAGCCTGCTTCGCGTTGTACAAACGTGCTGTTGGGTGGTTGCGTTCATACTGCCCCTCCGGCCTAAACATGCCGAGAATGGTAGCCTGGATTTTTTTCTTTTCTGGTGTCACTAATGCAGGTGATTTCTTGAGAGCAGACATCAGTAAGCTCAATGCGCGTTTCGGTGCGGCAGTCACAGTACTCTCTTGCCTTGGTGTCTCGACCTGACTCTTGTGCCATTGCGATGTTGCTGATGATGATGTGGACAATACCACTGCACTGCTGGGGACAGAGCTGCTTTGTGTACCGGAGAAAATGTCTTCCTCTTCTTCACCTTCCAACTTGATCAGATCTGATTCCCTGCTCAGCCTTTCACCCCCTCCACCAACAACACTTTCAGGTTTTTGGCAGCTAAGGTGCACCTCCACTGGATCAAGTGGTGTTTTCTCAGATGGGTTGTTTGGCCTCCTGTATCATAGTTTCTACCAAGCTTACCCAGACTAACACTTGCTCCACAAAGGAAGCATATAGCAATGTTCACCTCCTTCTTGCTAACCGAAAAGACGTCCCAAACTGGGAAGTTCAACTTTCTGATGCTGCTGGTGCCACTTACAATGTCGGATGAACTGGTAGGTGGACATGACATATGACTCTCTGCAGCACCTACTTCTACTGAGGTAGTTGTGGTCGATGTAGGTCGCTGCCGGGACTTTGTAAATATGGCAGCTGGAGGTGGTGTTGGTGGTGTCTGTGTTGGTTGTATCTGTGGTGCCACATCCCTCACAGCAATTTGGGATGAGGTAATGTCGATCTCCACTGGGGCTGGGCTAACGTCCATGATGACTGGCTCGTCATCATCCTCCTCTTCTACATCTATCTCCATAACTCTAAAACTTTCAGGAACCTTCCTTTTCCCTAGCCTTGTCTTGTGGTGTGTCTCACTCTCAGAAAGAGGCAGGATCCAAGTGGTGTCTTGATCATCAGAAGGGGGGCTTGGAGAAGAAGTTGATGGACTAACCCTCCTTTTTCTTGCTGGGGATCTGGAAGGCAATGGATCTTCTGAAAGAGTGGCTTGCTCTTCTTCCTCAGCAGGAAACTCAATCTCTTGAACTGCCCCTACTTCGGGAGGAACTACTATTGGTGGTTGCGGCTATTGTTGACCACTTATCTGAGTTTCCTGCATCGATTGGGTACTACTTTGCGATAACGATAAGTCAATTTCAACATCACTTCTCATCGGCGTTGCCGTGATTAGACTGGCTGCCTCTGAGACAGACATGAGCTTGGGCCTATGTTGGTGGGGTGGGTCCGCTGATGCGGTGGTGCTCCTCCCAGCTTGCTCCCCGGACACCGCTGCTGCGGGCAAAATTTTTGGTTTCCCAAAAAAGGTCTTGGCCGACATACCGGTGGTGGTAAGTGCCTTCTTCTCACTGCAACTTTCTTGGTACTGGTACCTTTCTCCTTTGGGGCCATCTTGAAGCTGTCAGTTAGCAGCGGCACTAAGCTTCACAACTAGTTGAAAAGATGACTGTGGTCACACGTCAGGTCATGCACAGGCCTTCTATCTGGCAGTACTATGGGTGAGGTTGTCTCCTCCTCTTGTGCACCCTAAAGCAAAGAAGCAAGGAGAACATCAATAAAATATGGCATTGTTGTAGTTCAATTACTAGTACAAACAAACATAATATCTTTTAGTGTATGGTCACACTTGTTACCTCAGTTATTAAAAAACATTAACAATACAGTGTAACCATTTGTGAGACTTTGACAAGAACATAAGCTTTCATGGTGTACTGTACAGTACACTTGGGAAGGATAGGAAAGAACAACAGCAACAACAAAATACAGATGAAACGGTTTGCTTTATGTGCAGTGTGCATCAAGTGGGATGCGGCACTCAGGGAGGTGAAGCTGACAAATGACAATGGAACATTCCCTAGACAATGAATACTGATGTGCACGTCATATAGAAGACCTGGCGTTAATGGTTCATTGATGCCAAACCATGTTACTTATGAAAATGAAAAAATAAATTTGAAAAACAAATATAAAAGAAACTTTGAATAAATTGAACAAATGTATAAAAAATTTAAAATATATCAAAAGAAAAAAATTGGAACAATTAAAAAATTATAATAAAAGAAGAAATTAAAATAAACAACAAAAAACATTTTTTTTTATAATTAAGTAATACATAAAATTACCCTCAAGCGTCTAATTATTCATTTATTAAGCTGCAATTATCTCATTGATCAACCATCTATGCAAGCATGTGGCAAAGGGCCACACTGGCAGGACGCACAAATTGGCTGCCAGCCAGTGCCACATGGTCATCAACAACAACAAGAAGCAAGAAGAAGGCATTTGAGAAAAAAGAAAAGACATACAGGCCTATGGCAAAAGCACATTGGCTGCCTTCACAAAATGGCCGCCAGCCACATGACCAGGCCACAACAGGGAGCAATAAGCCAAGAGGAACAAAGGGAAGACATGCAGGCCTAAGGCAGAAGCACACTGACAGCCTTCACAAAATGGCCACCAGCCACATGGTCAAAACAACAAGCAGGAGGCCTGGAAAACAATGAAACAAGCAGACCTAAGGACACAGACACACACTGGCTAGACAAAGGAGGCATGCTAAAGACACATCTTTAATGCACAGGGCTAAAAAGGTTTGCAAGTTACAACCACACACATCCAACAAAGGCATTAATACACATGAAAAAAAAGGGAAGTACCACAAAAAAAACACATTTTGTATTTCAATCCAATGCCATCCATGGCCTAAATGATGATTAAATTCAACAGACACTGCAGAAACAGTTGCAGAAACAGTTGTTTCATGCACCCATGAGTAGCTCTGGGCCTACTGGCTGAAAGACCTATTGGCAGACTACTGGGCTACATAGTGTATTAAATCAATATTGCAAATTGATTTTAAAAAATGGAGAAAATGTAATGAACTGTGCACCTTTTTTCCTTTATACAAGAAAAACAATTTCTTGCAAAGAAATAACTAGGCCCCTGATAAAACTAAAGGACACCCACCACAATAAATTTAAAAAAATCGATGAAAAGTACAAATAAATCCAGGTGCATAGCCCCAATCAAGCAAACAACACCAGCTTTCCAACTTAGGGCCTGATTCCGATGCAGTTAGGAAGGCCTCCTAACGGTATTTGCTCCGTCCAAATCGGATCGGGAACGTGTCTTTCCGACCGACCGAGTACAATGCAATTTAGGCATTAGGATTATCTCAATCCGAACCCGACAGCATTTGGAATGACCGAGCCGCACGGAGCAGAATCGTCCGTCTCTACGGGCTGCGTTTCCGAACGACCAAGCATGATGCTGGATTTGGACAGCCTTTCCGAATTGTGCCGTCTGACTCGAATCGACAGTTGGAATCAGACTTTGGGAGCCGTAGTGGGCCCCCCTGCACCTGGAGCCTTCCCAATCGGGCCCGCAGCCATGCACAGTGTGGCAGGCACCAAGGGCTGTGCCCAGCCACAGGGTGCCCGATTTTCCCCAGCCACTCCTTTCTTCAATGGGAGCCAACGCATTCGGTCGGAGCAAAGGCTCCCAATGAAGTCAATGGGAGTACAACCAAATCGTATCTGGAAGCATCCGGATGCATCATACTCGGTCGGGTGGACTCTCCTGATCCGCGTCGGTCGGAAACTATTCCCAAACAGATTCGGTCAGAATGATTTCCTAACCACATCAGAATTGGGCCCTTACTTGTTAAATCTCAAATTCATAGTCCTCAAATCCAATGATATATTATGCAGCAGACACAAAGGGGCCGAATACTATGTGGTTAGGAAGGCCTCCTAACTGCATTTGCTCTGTCTGAATCGGATCGGAAACGTGTATTCCCGACCGACTCGGAAAGGTTTCAGACCAACCGAGTTCGCTGCGAGTTAGACGTTAGGAATATCCCAATCTGAACCCGCCGGCATTCAGAGTGACCGAGCCATAAAGAGCAGAATTGTATGTCTCTACGGGCCGTGTTTCCTAACGGCCGAGTACGATGCTGAATTCGGACAGCCTTTACGAATCGTGCCGTCCGACTCGAATCAGCAGTCAGAATCAGACTTTGGGGGCCCATAGCGGGCCCTTGGGGGTACCCATGGGGCCCCCTTACCAGCCATGCACAGTGTGGCAGGCACCAGGGGGTGCCCGATTTTCCCCAGCCACCCCTTTCTTCAATGGGAGCCTATGCATTCGGTTGGAACACAGGCTCGACCAAATCGTATCTGGAAGCATCCGGATGCATCGTACTTGGTCGGTCGGACTCGCCCGATCTCAGTCGGTCGGAATCCATTCCCAAACCCATTCGGTCGGGAAGATTTCCAAACCACATCGTAATCAGGCCCAAAGAGTGATCCTGCCAGCTCCAAATCCAAAGTGACTAGGAGATGGAAAAAGCACTGGGAGGAGCCTGCTGGACAGAAGCAGGATGTTGGAGACTCTGGGGCACTTCCTTCCTCCTGAAAAAAAAGTAAAAAAAGAAAAAGGACTCCTTGCACAAAAAAACTATAGTCAAATGTCAATTTGAGGAGTTTTTCACTCCAAATAGTCATTTTGATCAGGATTTGAAGCTTCTCCAGATTGCAATGGCGGTAGAGCCTGCGTGTTCGGGATCGCATTTGTCACAAAACCCCCGCTGGTGCGCGCAAATGAGGTATTGGCGACCGCAAACTCTCACTGGACCATACGGCCTTCTAGCAAATCTCGTGGTGCTCACGAACGGCTCAGAAATCTCGTTGTGATCGCGGTCACCCGGTAAGTTGCTCGGGCGCAAAAACGCATTCTGGGCGTCCCAACACAAAAAAACTCCACTCCTTTGCGGAGTATATCAGCAACTCCGTGTTCTACATGGAACGCAGATTTGCCAAAACTCTGCATACTCCGTGAGCGGAGCGGAGTTTTACGCCCAGGCTTACTGTTAACACATCTGCAATTGAAAGTGTTCGGCTTGGGACGCCTTCCCTCTTGTGAATCTTAAAAAAGGTTATTGGGGAGTATGCAGTTGCCAATGGAATCACTATAAATTCTCAAACAATCAAACTAAAAAAAACACATTTCTTTAAAAATATTGCTCTGTTTCCTTTAAGGAGAATGGGCTACATTAAACAAAAAAGATGACTTTACTTAATCTGTGTTCACAAACATTATGTTCTTCTGACCCCAGAAACTACCATCACTGTGATGAAATCCAATTCTAGTGACTCACAATTTACAACACACCTGTTGAATATTGATACGGTAGGTCAGATTGCGACAGACTATGATTCAGATTTTTTTAAATGAGATATTAGTACATAGGTCAGGTTGCAAAATTTCTTTCCATTTGCTAAATTTTGGTGCGCAGTGTACAACCACTTATTGCGAACGCAAATTTCGTACATCATGTCCAAGGTTATGTACACTATCATTTTTAAGATATGGTTATCTACACTATTCTTCATACATTTCATGAGAAAAATTAATTTTGTGGACTTCAGCCAAGTGAAGGGTCAGACCATAGCCTTCTTTAGGCCTGGAAGCAAGTCAAAGCATTTATAAATTCAGTACAAGGTAATTGAATGTCTCAGTGACAGCGTAAGTGTCTCATGCCAATACACCACATGTTGGTTGTGCAAAAATATGTGAGTTAGGTGAAAAATGACATCTACATTGGTTACTGTTTGGAGCTTTTCAGATATAAGGATACAGCTTGTTTTTACAAAATATGATTGCGATAATACTGCTAAAGTTATGTCTTTCAAAGGTGAATTATGTACTAGTGCTCATAAAATTTATTTTAAATCAATGCAAATGTTGCTCTGCCTGCCTTTGACTTCTTAATTGAACAAGATTCATGCAAATATAGAGTTTTATGTTCTAATTTGCTCAGCTGTTTCATAATTTGAACTTAAAAGCTCATGCACCCTGACACATAATTGCTTTCTAACCACTGAGAACATTCCGTAAATATATCCTTGATAATACTCTGTGAATTTGGAAAGCAATTAAGAAAGAGATATATCTTCTACGTTTTTTTCTCCACTGTGAAAATGTTTATGACATGCAGTGCATGAAATTGCTTATTATATAAACGTTTAACTGTTACGGCCCTGCACCTTTCGTGTTGAACAATTCCAAAGGTCGTCATTCAATCGAACAAATTATTAAGGTCTGGCTTAAGACAGCTTTAGCTATTGAAATCCAAGTGAATGTAGTAGTCACAAAACTAGTAAACCTTTAGAAGTGTATAGCGGGTATTAAACAAAATTAAAATGTAATGACGCGAGGCCCCTGACTGCATCACCAATTTTAGTTTCAATGGAGTGCCTTATTCTAAATGTTTTAATGGAAAAAATCTATAGGGGAGGCTGTTGGCTTGAGAGACACAAATCATATGCATTTTGGGCCTAATTCTCATCAATATTATTTGCAGCCTAATTTAAAGTTAGATGACCAAATACAAGCCTTAGAGAAGGCACAATAATGTTTGGATGCTACAATTTTACTCTAAAAATGGGATTTACTTACATAAACAAACAGAGATTTTGAAGGTATGCTGGAATTTGCTCAATGCATGTCTGAGGCCTTATTTGCAGGTATTTCCCCCCCTCTGAAAACAATTAAAGATTCCCTTCTTTTAAGGACAGGAGCAAATCCGTATCTGGGTCATGGAGTGATCTCACCCAAAATTGTGGAGGGTGTAGGAGAAGACTGTTTAAAAAACACTAAAAAATTAACCTTCAGCCCTATAAACCTGTTTGTCAGATCGATATTATGGAGCACACTCTGTATGTGCCATACAAACTTTAATTCAAGTGCACCATATTCAATTTTATAAGCCTTACTTTATTCTTCATTCTTCCATGATCAATCCATATTGTAAAAAACTCGGTAAATGGTGTATTGATCATGTGGCATGGCATTGAGAAATATTTGCAAAACAGATTGATCATGGAAGATTCCAGAAGATCGGAAATACAATCTTGGACCACAGGCTGCTATAGTGGACAGATTTTCTATTGTGGCATGAAATTAACCCTGAAGAAGTTCCACTACAAAAAGATGGAACAAAACGTGTTTGGTGTCGTTATTTCAAAATAGAATGAAGAATAACGGAGGGGCATATTATCAACGGCCAGCGATAATTATCGCTGGCCGTACATAGCGATAGAAATATTATCGCTGGCTATCGCTGAATATTATCGCCATGATAACGCTATATTTACAACGCATAGCGCTATGGCGATAATATTTCAGCGATAGCGATGTTTTCAATGGAACATCACTGGTTTTCCAGCGATGTTCCATTGAAAACAGCGATAACATTGCTGATACGACCCTGTGGTCGTATCAGCATAATCCATCTCCCATTAAAAGTATGCTTTAGTCAGGAATTTAACAGACGTTAAATTCCTGAGTTAAAGCTGAGGTAGCGCGATTTTTTATCGCTGCACCTCCTTGTTAATATCGCGAAGCTGCCTTCACGATATTAACATGTGTTGTTTTCACAGCCACGCCTTCTTTGCATCTCATTAGCGATGCGAGGCGAGGCTGTGAAAAAATGGGCTCTACATCAAGGAAACACGCGCTAGCGTGTCCTTGATGATATTGCGATATAATTATCTCCGCTTTTCGCCCAAAAACGGATGCTAAAGCGGCGATAATTATATCGCCAGCCCTTGCTAATATGCCCCGGAATTCTTTAAAAATGTAATATGGGACTGCTGACTTAAACTTTGTAGTGAGAAGTCTGAATGACTGCTCTTCAAACTATCACTTTCGATGTTATTTCTGCATTAATGGCAGCAGCCCTGTTGCAGCTGGATACTGAATTGGAGACGCACCATGGGCCCATATAAGACTGGCCAAAGAAGTCCTGTTGTTTTTGTTGCCACAGCTGGTATTGTGAATTGTTTTGTAAAACACCCGTTTGTGCGTAAAGTATTGTGAAGAAACATGTGACAGTCTCAACCTCCTATGAGTACGCCTAGATGTATATAACAATACTAGAAACGTAGTGGATGAGCTCAAAACATGGGCATAGACTTACATGGTCAAATTTTTAACTTTTCCAAGAGCGTATTGTGAATCTAGTCATGCATGTGATACAAACAGAACCAAAATCAAGTGCCTATCTTGCTCAATTAAATAGCCATATGTCTTTCCTTTAAGTGCAGTCAAGTGGTTAAAAACATAGGAAAGAAAATAGGGTTGCTATTTTTGTCTTCTGCACTTGAACATTATGCCTTTTCAATTCGATTTCTGATGAGAATTTTGTAGCTGCTAAAAAAAATAAAGAGCGTGCAGGGCAGCAGTCGCTACTAAGGATAGATTTTTAAGCAGTGGAAGTTCTTCATGAATGAACAAATCCAACTTTAAGTGCATCAATCCTACACACACACACGTAATCACTTGTGATGCCAGCAATTCTCGTCAGAGGTGCACTACTGTAATATGTTCAATTCAGTATCTCAGGGAATGGAAGATACAAAGCAGCGATGAAAGCATTTATTTAAAGTATGTTTTTCCTCATATTGTTGAATTGTAGTTGTAGACTCAACTATGGGGCATATATACAAGGGATTTATCTCCGCTTTTTTGGCTTCTAAAGCCAAAAAAGCGGAGATAAAACTATCGCCCTATTAACAAGAGGGTGCTAACATGCATTGGCCCATGTTAGCACCCTTTTACCCGACGTCTCCCTTTGCATCTCTAATGAGATGCAAAGTAGGTGTCACTGGGCAGTACAACCTTGTAAATATCGCTGATGTGCACATCGCGATATTTACAAGGCTGCCAACGCATTTTAGCAGACGTTAGTTTTGGGCGAAAACCGCTGTTTTCGCCGAAAACTAACGTCTGCTAAAATGCAGACTTAGGCATACCTATTATGGGGTGGATTGTGCTGATACGACCACAGGGTCGTATCAGCAAGGTTATCGCCGCTTTGCAGGGAACATCGCTGGAAAACCAGTGATGTTCCCTGCAAAACGGCGATTTCCCCGCTATCGCTGGTAATTATATCGCCCTGGGGAAAGCGTTGTAGATAACGCGCTACCAGGGCGATATAATCAAGCGATAGACGGCGATAAGTAGAAAAGCGCTAAGCGCGCTTTGCGTTGACTTATCGCCGTCCTCGTAGATATGCCCCTAAATAATTAACACAATACTTTGTTCTATTATTTGATTTGTACTGCTGAACATGAACATACATGAATGAATATATCATTTGTCCCTAAAGTACAATAAAACAATGCTACTGGGTGAGTAGGAGTGTATTTAATATTGCTAATGTGTGGTCAAGTGTTCTGTCGTCTTTCATTACTACAATTATATCAATTATGCACACAGCTACAGTAAATCTTTCTAACAAGAGCTCAGGTATGATTTTCATTTTTAATTGAACTAAATTAAAAAAGCATTGCATTGAATAAGAAATTAAAATAATAAATCACTGAAATCCCAAAAGGGGCAACTATGTACTACCTGCAGACTGAGACAGATGCGTTATTGGGACAAGGTAGGATGCTGAAAGTGTCCAATCTCCCGGACAGGGAGTTCCACAATGACAATCCCAAGAACAGAAAGGACTTTTCCTCATGCCTTATTCCTGATGGTCTTGTGAACACGAGATACACCCTTCAAGGCATTTTATTTTCAAACTATACTAACGATAACAGTATCTGCAGTTTACAAAACGTATACTCCATCATTTTAGTACTTTGTGTATTTTAGTGTATTTCTATGAGTGTGAAATCCTGGGCATAATATGCAGAGAGAGAGAGTAACAACAGAGACAAAGGCATAATGCAAATATATAAAATTATCAGTGCGAGTGAATGGGTATTGAGGATCAGTCAGTATGAAAAAATGAGTGAGCAGCATATATAAAGAGGAGTTCAGCAAGAGTAGCTTGATGGAGCTAAGAAACTGTGGTGTACGTGTGCTATATAAATAACCAAAATATGACAAAGTTGCCAAGCGAAACAGAGATGGAGAGTGAAAGATAGAAAAAGGAAAGAAGTAAGAGCAGGGTAAAGAAGAAGAGGAAAACATAATGAGGAGGGCTTAGAGGAAGTATAAGGAGACAAGTGAGAAAGCATAGATGAAGAAAGTGTCTTTGCCGGCGGAAAGGTGAAAGAAAAATGCACGGTGATAGAGGAAGGAAATGATGTGCGGGATCTGTGGATATGCATAATAGATAGACATCCGAAAAGTATGTAACGATTGGGACAAGAGATGCAAAGACAGCGAGGAGGAAGAGAGGTGTGAAACTGCAAGAGTGAAAGAGCAGGAATGAGGGAGAACAGAAGGAGGGAGAAATTAAAGGACAAATGGAGAAGGCTAGGGCAGATAAAGGAATCTGCTCAGTGTGTGGCTATGGAAGTGGTCTACGCTTCATTTAAATGGGGAGAACTGACCAGAGCTCCATTGGTTATCCACAGGAGCTTAATGGCGGCCTAGCAAGTAGGGATGGGTTTACTCACCTAATTCCATGTAGTGTAATTATACGGAATTACCTAAAAATTTGGTGGGATTAGACAGAATTATGCAAGAAGAGTAATTCTGCGTTTAGAGCTCTTTTATTAGTGCAGAAAAACCCCATACAGAGTGTAAATGTTTACATAAACAGGTGTTAGAGATTTATAAATTGATTTTGGAGGAATTAAGTCCTTTATCCAGTGAAAATTGATTGTTTCATTGTTGACGTACTAAATTGCACAATAAACTGTCCCCACGGTCCCAACAGTTTCTTGTGCTTCAGTTGTTTTGCCCAGGTTATGTGGGTGATGGAGCAAGGTTTCATAAATGAAACTTGCTTGTATACCATCCTCCTCACAGTATTAATTTATTAAACTTGTATTGTTAATACTAACCTTTGCATTCACGACACAAAAGAGAAAGATGCTTGCCTTTGTGTTTTACTAATGAATAACGCTTGTTTGTAATTCAAAATGGCCGCTATGCACGGGAAAACTCAATGTGCATGTCGCAACCATATCACATGGTGTGACGTCTTTCTTTGCTTGGTGGGAAACTTCTGCTTCTGCGCAGTGTGCATTAAAATGGCTGCTTGATGTTTTCACATGCTTCTGCTTGCTCTCATGTCATTATTAAATTGTCGTTTCCTAACGCTACTAACGCGGGACAGTATATATATTTAATTGGGAATAGAATAGAAATAGTGGGTATACAGTGAAACATTTTATTTGTGATTCTAATATTTTCTTCTTGCACTTTTATTAGTTCGTGAACTTGGGCCTGGGTTGGTGACCTGAAACTCGAGAGGTAAATGGTTCTGCGCATGTGCCTTGTGTGCCTGCCAAATGAAGTCAACCTGGACGAAGTCCAAGACCGTAACCTGATGGCCGAAGATGTTGTACTAGTGCTTTCCTGTCACACATTGATACAATGTCTATGAAAATTGGTTTACATTTGTCATGAGACGGGTGGGAAATAAAGCGAATGTATTAATTTGAAGGGGTGGGAACGTAAAGACAATAGGCTTTACAATTTAGGCCAAATCAACATGGTGCGAGAATCCACCTCCTGTCCCTGTCCAAACAGAAGTAGTGGCCCCATATTTTAGTAACATTAAGGGGAGGTACATGGGCGTAGAAGGGTACAATAGATATAGACTTAGCTAATTAGTTAGCACAGGAGAGCGGAGATGCTGACAGGAAGAGCTCCAGACCGCTAAGCTGATCGATTGCAGACTGAATCCCTGTCCAGAAGAGGTCCTGAGGAGGGGGCGGCGGAGTCCATTAGAAGGAAGGCACGGGAGAATCGAGGAGAAGCCGAGTATCAGAGAGGGGAACGACGCAGGCGTCGTTGTAGAGAGGTCACCGGTCCGGTCCTGATCCTGGAAGAAGTCTTTGCTCTTCATCCTTCCTGGGTCCTATTCTTTCAACTCCTTGGCTAAGGGGTTTGGTTCTCGCACTTAGGTAAATATAATGCAACCTTTAGTTGCGCTGCTGTCTCTATCTTCTTCTCTTCTTTAAACACCGTCATTGATTAGCAATAATCATTTTTATGCTTAATCTTGGGTATTGCGATTAAGTACCATGTGGCTCTGTATTTTACTCTGCTAAATCTTTAGATAAACATTTTAAAACTTCCTGACTCAGTGGTTATTTCAGGATTATGTACTATAATGAATGTCACTCATTTTAAATTTCCCAATTAGCAAAGGATTCATTGGTAAGTCATTACTCTTCAATCAGAAGGTAATTGGTAGCAGGGATTTTGATAGAGAGTAACAAATGATAAAACCCAGCGTAAGTATTAGCGTAGTATGAATGTATGGGCCCAAGTGAGTATCTAGTGTATGAATGCTGTTTGCTAATATCACGCTGGATCAGTTTTCTGGTAATCAGAGGATGGTTACTCTTTGTTAATTGGGTAATGAGAATTTTATTTGTATTTTTATGAACTAACATCCGTGTATTCAAAGTTTGTTTTATGTTGTCCAGAATACCCCGGGGTAAAAGGAATAGCGGATGGTAAGTGGAAGCCATACTGCAGTGAGGTTATCTGTCAGGCAGAAATAGTACTGAAAAGTTAAGCAGGACTTTCAGTACTCATTAGGGACTCTATGCGTGTGAGTAATAGCAAAAGAGTACGCTGGTAAAAATTTGATGTTATATCACCTAGAAAGGGTAACATTGGAGAAGTAACAGGTACTTCTGGAGCTTGTGTGAAGAGTAGACGGAAGTGTTTTACTCGTAGTGTATGTTTAGTAAATGGAAAGGTTTTACTAAGGGTGAGAGAAAAACTATCTTTCCTATTTTAGAGAAACTGGCACGATAGCGAATGTTTTATGTTGTTACTGAAATTTAATTAAGATTTATAGAGAAAATAAGTTTGCGTACGAATTTGTAAAGGGAGGGTCAGTTGCCGGAGAGGGAGCTGACGTCACAAAACGCCGTGCTGAGATTGGTTGAATCAGCGGGTGTGGAAAAAACCCTTGTAAAGGAGGGGTCAGTAGTCAGGAGTAGTACTGACGTCACAGGTGCCGCGCTGGGATTGGTTAAACCAGCAAGGACAGAAAAGAGCAGATTGTAAAGGAGGGGTTGACAGATAAACGTCACCAAAAGGCCGCGCAAGGATTGGCTCGGAAATAAAAGATAGCAAACACTTGATTGGTTGATATTTTAGAAGCTAAAATCTTAGTGGATAAAGATTGCATGTTAAAACGCGATCCGACTTTAACAGGAACTCGTCCGGATAGGAGATTCCTAGGTTTTGCAGAATATAATTTTGTACACCGAAGATTAGATAGAATGTACGGAGAGAAGAGAAAATGTCCTTTCTGCAAAAGATTAAGAACTATTTTAAAAAGGATAAACCACTCAAAACTAGAGAAGGAATTATTATTCCACCAGCTAAAACGCCCGCTTCATTCATGATGATGGAGAGAGGTTATCATACTTGTGTATGGATGGAGAATTGTATAGAATATACCAAAAATGATGGAATATTAGCATTTCCCGAGAATGGTACCTTCAATGGAAGGATTCTTCAAAACTTGAGATTGAGGATGAATGACTTAGAACCCAGACCTAGATTAACTCAGTTCGAAGCTCTAGAAGAATGGGAAACCGAGGCATTTGAGCGGGATAGATCTAGAAGTAATAGGAGTTATCCAGGATTTTTTCCCAGATATCTACGTGAGTCTAGGGACGGTCAGATGAAATAATGGAGAAGGGCAATGATTACAGAAGGATTATATCCATTGTTCTCAGCAGAGGAGAAATTAGGAAGTAAGTGCACAGAAAAGACAAAACATCTAATGAGAAATGAGGAGTCTGAAGACGAATTTATGGAGGAAATGTTAAGAAATCCCCACCATATCAGGAAGGGACAAGTGGATGCACCCCAAGTGCACCACCAAAAACTCCATTAGTGCCACAGGTAATGCATGAATTCACCACGAGTAGAATACTTCATGACAAAGAAAAAGAAGCCCTAGAAAAGACCAGAGCAGAATTAATACAGAAAATAACTCAGATAAAAGTACATCCTGATTCATTGACCATACCTGTAACAATTGGTCCAGTAGTTCCATTATATGGTACTCAGGGAAGCTGTCCTCCACCGGTACTTACACCTACTGCTGTGAATAATCCAAAACCTGAAGCTCCAGTTATAATTGAGGATCAATTTAGTGACTGTGAATCCACAATATCACTCATGGACTTGCCTATTCGAGGTTCTGTAAATAGTACTCCAAGGAAAGATGTACCTGGAGGTTCAAAAGATGTAAGTTTAATAACTTCATCAGGAGCAAAAAGTGCCACCATAGTAACACCTGAAGATCTAGAAAGATGGGTGCAAGGGTCAGTTAAACAGTGCACACCTCCGAAAATAATGGACATTCATAAATTGAAAGTCGAATTAGAAGAAATAATAGCAGGAAATGTAGGACTAGAACACTTAAATACCTATGATGAAGAAGAATTATTGTTCCTATGCAGGAGTATCACCAGAAATGTAAGGTTATTTCATGAAAAATTATCCAATTTAGCACTACAAATGGGAATAGAAATAGGGAGATCAAAAGTACTACAGAAACCCTAAAGAGCGGAATTTTCAGACAAAGATTTAGAAAATATGAATGCCTCTGGAAGAAGATTACAAATAAGAGAATTAATGTTAGTTTTGCAAAAATGGGGAGACCTAGATAAATGGAAAACTAGGTGGGCCAAGAAAAAGGAAGAAGCACGAACAAGTAGAACAGCATCAGAATATGTGATGAAGGAAACAGGGAAAGCAGATCAAATGTATCCCATGCGAGAAGTTGCGGGAGGAGGATATGTACATGTCCCATGGAGCAGACAGGATATTTTATCTTTTACGAATGATTTTCCAAAATTGAGAGAAAAACCAATTGAATGGTACAAGCAGGTTGACAGGTTTGTGAAGGTGTCAAAGGTATTGTTGAAGGACATAGATGGTTTGTTTGACATAGTGGTACCTGCCGATTTACGGACAGATTGCAAAATCACAGTGGATTGGCCAAGTGATGAGTATCCTAGAGATCCGAAGACAGGTGCCCCGTCAAATGATGTGATGAAAAAGTATCAGCAAGTGATAACTTACCTGAAAGGGAAAATACCACCGAAAGAAACAGATTGGGTAAAAATAGATCGAACTACCCAAGAAGCTAATGAATCAGTACATTCTTACTATGAGCGTCTATTGCAGGTATTTAAACAGTATAGTGGATTTGAGGACATTGGAGACAAAAACATGAGTCAGTTCGTGTATCGATTTGTTTATGGTTTAAAGCCAGAAATTTGTCAGATGATTAAACAGCATATGCTGTGTTGGCAGGGAAAGCCCATAGATGAGATTTTGAAATATGCGAAATATTGTGGAGACGATATTGAGGATAGACATAAGAAATTGCAGGAAAAAGTGATGTGGGCACAGGTGAAAATGGCTGAGAAACAGGGAATTAATTTGGAAAATCCCAGTGAAAATCCAGGAAAAGATTCTGGAACGAATGGTGATACTGGGAATGGTGGAAAATTTAGAGGATGAATGAGTAGAGAAGAAGCTAAAAAGAAATTTCCTTGTCATGGATGCGGAAAATTGGGGCATTGGAAGGATGAATGTAAAAAGATTCGGAATAATAATGGCCCAAATCAAAATTTAAATCCACAGACGCAGAATGACTCACAACAGGGTGCAAATCCTCAGAGTCTGTTGCCACCTGCACCTATTCAGGGTAATGTAAGCAGAGCAAAGCATGGTACAGACATCGGATATCCAGGAGGAAGTGGTAAGAATGATTATATGATATCACAATTTCTTTTGCAGGACAATTTCTGTCAATACAGTCCATGACGGTGCCTAGGAGAGGGAAGAAGGAGTGCATACTTGGCGCATCCTTACAGGTAGATCAGTCAGGTCCATATGTTGAAGGGAATGTGAAAGGTAATAATATTACTTTCCTTTTGGACACTGGTGCTACCCGGTCTACTGTGAGAACAGCAGACATTCCAGACCTTCCTCTCTCTGGTGAAAATATCCAAGTAGTGGGGGTAGCTAATCAGCGGATTAGAACACCTCTTACCGAACCAATGGAAGTTAAAATTGGAAACTTCAGAGAAATACATCAATTTGTAGTGTGTGATTCTAGTCCAGTAAACTTGTTAGGTAGGGATTTGTTGTGCAAGATGAATTGTACCATTTTCTGCACACCGGATGGTGTGGCAGTTCAGACACCAGATGAAGATCATGTATATAAAATTATGATTGCAAAACAAGGTACAGAAGTAGACGAGATGTTTTCGTTAATAACAAAAGATGAGTTGCCAGAAGAATTAAAAGATACAGTAAACCCCATAGTATGGGATTTCACCGGAAAGGAAGTAGGACTTATGGCTAAAATAGATCCAGTTAAAATTACTGTAAAGGAAGGTACAATTTTCCCAAATACCAGACAGTACAAAATGAGTGCAGAAGTAAAAGAAGGAGTCATTGAAGAAATAAATCGAATGGTAGAACAAAACATACTAAAAGAAGTAATGAGTAGCCCATGTAATTCACCAATAATGGGATTAAAGAAACCTAGTGGGAAATATAGGATTGTTCAGGACCTAAGGAAAATAAATAAGATTGTAGAACCATGTTGTCCCATAGTACCAAATCCTGCAGTAATTCTATACCAGATTCAGTGGAGTGCAGTATGGTTCACATTAATTGATTTGTGTCAAGCGTTCTTTTCAAAACCATTACATCCAGACAGCCAGTATCTTTTCTCATTTAAATTTGAGAACAAAGTTTATGTGTGGAATCGTGTTCCTCAGGGGTACACAGAAAGTCCTTCTATTTTCAACCAGATACTGAAAAAGTGCCTTGAAAAACTAGTGATGCCAGGAAGCTCAGTTTTAGTCCAATATATCGACGACTTATTGGTGGCATCGAACACCAGAGAGGACTGTGTTGTTGATTCCATAGCATTATTAAATCTTTTGGCAGAAGAAGGACATAAAGTCTCACCTGAAAAGTTGCATTTCTGTACAACAGCTGTTAAGTATCTGGGACACCAAATTGAGAGAGGAAAAAGAAGAGTAACAGCTGAAAGAGTAGCTTTAATAAAGAAAATGCAAATGCCTGTAACACAAAGACAAGTGAGAATGTTCCTAGGAATAGTAGGTTACTGTCGACAATGGATACCAGGATTTTCCATGTTAGCTAAGCCCTTAATTAACATGACAAAGAAGAAAGCAAAGGACCCTGTGGAGTGGGAGGATGAAAGTGTAGAAGCTTTTGTAAAATTGAGAAATGCACTATGTTCAGCACCTGCCTTAGGCATGCCTGATTATAAGAGAGAATTTGCATTGTTCTGTCATGAGAGAGAAAATTGTGCACTTTCTGTCCTAACTCAAAGACATGGACTAGAAAGACGTCCTATAGCATATTTTTCTGCTACATTGGACCCAGTAGCAGCCGCATTGCCAGGATGCCTAAAAGCAGTGGCGGCTACTTGTTTGAGCATTGAACAAAGTGAGTCAATTGTGATGGGACACCATGTAAAAGTGTATGTTCCACATGCAGTTGTCATTCTGTTGACAAGAACCCAACTCAGCATCTTACTCCTAGTAGGCTGACTAAATATGAAAGAATAATAATGGGTGCTGAAAATGTGAACATGGTAAGGTGTACTATAATAAATCCAGCAACCTTACTACCAGATCCACGTCATGAGAGAATTAAAGATGATGAAGACGATGAACATGATTGTATACAAATCACAGAATTATGCACAAAACCACGCCCAGATATAGAGGAACAGCCTCTTAAAAAGCCAGACAGGGAGCTATTTGTTGATGGTTCATGTCAAAGACATGAAGATGGTAAACTAACTGCTGCCTATGCGGTATGTGAATTAACTGGAATAGTTGAAGCATCCTATTTACCCGGAGTCAAATCTGCACAAGTAGCTGAATTGATTGCTTTGATAAAAGCTTGCAAAATTGGGAGGAATCAGAGAGTGACCATATTTACAGATAGCCAATATGGTTACGGGGTTGTGCACGATTTTGGCCAACTATGGATGCAGAGGGATTTCATGACTTCTTCAGGATCCCCATTAAAAATGGACAATTTGTAAGGGAATTGCTAGAAGCAATACAATCTCCAAAAGAATTGGCTGTGGTGAAATGTGCCGCACACCAGTCAGGAGATGACTGGGTGGTAGTCGGCAACAGATATGCAGATCTGGTGGCTCAACATTGTGCCAAAACCAGAATGTCAGTCAATAAGAGGGTGGAAAGAATGGGAATCAGCTGCCAACTTATGCTGTATATGCCACCTGAAACTTGGAATGAGGTGAAGAAATTGCAAGATGAGGTTGATGAAAGTGAGAAGAATTTGTGGATCAAAGTGGGTTGTTCCCAAAGAGGTGATGATGAAGTATGGATCAGTGCTGATGGCAGACCAGTCATGCCAGACTGTTTACTCTCACAAATGGCTAGAATGCATCATGGAGACACACACTTAGGGAGAGATGCAATGATTAGGCTGTTCAGACAAAATTGGTACAATCCCAAAGTCAGGGCTGTTGCAGAGAGTCTTTGCCAGAGATGTCTAACTTGCCAGATGCATAATCCGGGGAGGAAGACAGTAATTGGATTTGGAAAAATTGGAAAGGCAGAGGGTCCATTTATGAGACTTCAGTTTGATTTCATACAGTTACCACCATGTAGAGGGCTGAAATATGTACTAGTCATAGTGTGTCTGTTTTCAAAGTGGGTGGAGGCTTACCCTACTAGGAGAAATGACAGCATTACAGTTGCAAAACTGTTGCTACGAGAGCTCATTCCTAGGTTTGGTTTTCCAGTAACTTTGGAATCAGATAGAGGAAAACATTTTAACAGTGAAGTGATCAAGCTAATCTGTGAAGCATTCCAAATCCAACAGAAACTGCACTGTGCATATCGTCCAGAAGCTTCTGGAGTGGTTGAACAATTGAATGGCACTATAAAGTCAAGACTGGGAAAAATGTGTGCATCAACATCATTAGAGTGGCCAGATGCATTGCCACTTGTTCTAATGGGACTCAGAAGTATACCTGACAGAAACACAGGATTGAGCCCCCACGAAATAATGATGGGAAGAGCAATGAGACAAACACATGTTCCCACAAACAAACTAGTGAATATATCTGATGATATGGTTCTGGACTATTGCAAAGGATTGGCTGACCTAGTGCGTTCTGTCTCTCATCAGGTTGGAGAAGACGCAGTTTCCAGGCAGCCCGAGCAAGAACATGATCTGAATCCTGGTGACTGGGTGGTAGTGAAGAATCACACCAGAGAAACGTGTCTATCACCTAGATGGGGCAGACCGTGTCAAGTCATACTGACAACGAATACAGCAGTGAAGTGTGCCGGATTTCCTAATTGGATCCATGTAAGTCACACGAAGAGAGTACCAGATCCCGAGGAAGAGAAACCTCAGACAACGCCAATCACTGAAGAAGCTGAAGGTTGCCCAGCTGAAGGATCTCAGGTTCGAGATTCCGGAGAAGCTGAAGAAGAACAACCGAGCACAAGTCAGGATTGGATACCAGTGGTAGAAGTTCCTGAAGTATACCACAGAACAAGAAGTCAAGCGAAATTGGAGGAAATTGAAGAAGATCAGATAGGTGAAGAAGAAGCAGTTCAGGAACAAGAAGAAAAAACATTAAGAAATCCTGAGCAAGGTCAGATAGGGAAAGAAAACTGGACTCAAAACAGTGAAGACCTAATAGACTTTGATCAGGGACAGACAGGTCTAGAAGAATCCGGTCAGGCTGCAGAAGTTCACAGTGCAATAAGCCCTGATCAGAACAAGTTAGATCAAGAAGAGTACACAGAAGAAGAAAACCTTGAAAAACATGAACTTGAAGAAATAAACAAAGAACAAGGTCAATTATTGGAAACTCACAGCGGAGCTGTTACAGAGAAACCAATCAGACCTGAAAAAGACAAAACAGAAGAAAAAGTAATCAAAGAAAACAAAACAGTGCTAAGCAGTGAAATTGACGAGATCTCTAAAGACGAAAACAAAGAAACAGTGCCGACAAAGAAAACAAGAAAAGGAGATCATTGGCCAAGTGTCATTAAAAGAGTAAAGTACCACATAACAACCAGAAGTGAAGATCCAGATCAAGTGAATGAAGTGACAAGTCAAACTGAACAAGAACATAAAACTGCGAAAAGAAGAAGTAAAAGACTGAAACTTGTGAATAACAAATTCAAGGGTCCTGACTGGACTTATATCATCCTTGAAGATTTTGAAAGCTCAGAATCAAGTGACAGTGGTGGCGAAGGAACAAGTGCAGAACTGACGTACGAAGAAGAAACAAGACCACCCTGACTAAGCAAAAGAATAAGCTAAAGAAAAGAAGAAAAGATAAGAAGAGCAATCTTCCTTGTCGAAAAATGCCTGACGATAGAGTTACTGGGAGACCAAAACAGAAATGTTGTAGAAGATGCTGTGCAATATGCATATGTAGTCTAGTAATGGTGCTTATAGTATGGTTAGTCCTGATTGTAGCAGTTCCTTACCTTATGATAATAGATAAAAAGATTAATAATGAAACTAAAGGGAGGACAGCAAACATGAAGGGCAATAGAGTAGAACTAATGGTAGAAAGTGAATCAGAAATTCATCATGAAGTAGCTGACAACGATACTAGTTTAAACGTTTTCACAAAGTTATTATTTCAATATGTAGACACCATGGAAGTTAGTAATTGTTATGTCTGTATGAAGATACCTGAATCAGTAGCAGAAGGATTAACATACCATCACTTACCACTGACATATGGCATATCATGTAGTGTTTTGTCCAGTTTATTTTATAGAACAGGGAGACTTCAGTATTATTATTCAAACTTAGATGCGATATTTTCTGAGGTTCCGATTTGCAAGAGTATGAACCCAGTGCTTAGTAGTCAAGACGCACAGTTTATGGGAGAATTTTTCTTAACAATGAAATCAATAGACATAACACATGCACATAGACACAATCTAACATGTTCTTTACACGAAGAAGAAAAGATATTTTTGAATTTAGTAGAAAATAGAAGACAAGATTTTCAAAAGAAAGCTTCTGAGCATAAGGCTCATTTACCACCTTGGGCTGAGAAAGAAGGTAGTTACACACCTGGCAAGGCTCAAGCTGCTATGGCTCTGGATTTCGTAAAGACAGGGAAAATTTGTCTTCATAGGTTAAAGACTGATTTTAACAATGTTTTCATCGGTACCAGTGAATGCAAACACAATTTTTTAATTCTTGGAGGTTGGGGACTCAAAGGAGGAACAGATTCAGTTTTTCCTGGAATCTATTATGTGTGTGGGAATAAGGCTTACTTTAGGCTTCCTGCACGGTGGTATGGAAGTTGTTATTTTGGAATAGTATTTCCAAAGATATACCACGTAAAAAGAAACACTGAGAGCAATGAAAACAATAGCGAATTAATACGTAGTAAAAGAGCTAGTTTTTCAGAAATTGTAGGTGATATATTTGGTGCATTGATACCTTCAGTGGGAATAATTCTGAACTCAAGGAAAATATGTAAATTGTCTACAGTAGTTGATCGTTTATCAACGGATACTGCTGGAGGGTTTCTAATGATTAATGCAGAAATGGTTGCGATTAGATCTATGGTGATGCAAAATCGACTTGCTCTTGATATTATATTGGCAAAAGAGGGCGGAGTCTGTAAATTATTGAAGACGAAACATTGGTGCACTTATATTCCTGATAAGAGTGCAGAAATTGGAACGTATATACAGAATATAACTAAACTTGAGAAAGAACTTAAACCACTGGAAGTTGATAGTGTATGGGAAAGATTGACAAATAGTATATCGTCAATTGGTACCTGGTTTGCTAATATAGGGAAAGGACTTATAGGTCAAATATTAGTACCATTAGCAGGGATAGCAATAATAATATTGGTAATAACAATATGGTGCAAATGCTGTAAAAAGAATGGAACATATAAGGTGACAGGAAGAGGAAAGAAACGAAAAGTAGATGAAATCGAACTTGAAGAGTGGAGAAGTGAATTATACAAGAAATTAAAAGGAGATTGTAAAAATAGAAAGAATAAAGACGAGAATGAAGTAATTTGCTAGGAGTTGGCATCTGATTGAGGGTAATGTTTTGATGGCTCAGAAACGCCATCAGAGAGGGGATTGATGGAGCAAGGTTTCATAAATGAAACTTGCTTGTATTCCATCCTCCTCACAGTATTAATTTATTAAACTTGTATTGTTAATACTAACCTTTGCATTCACGACACAAAAGAAAAAGATGCTTGCCTATGTGTTTTACTAATGAATAACGCTTGTTTGTAATTCAAAATGGCCGCTATGCGCGGGAAAACTCAATGCGCATGTCGCAACCATATCACATGGTGTGACGTCTTTCTTTGCTTGGTGGGAAACTTCTGCTTCTGCGCAGTGTGCATTAAAATGGCTGCTTGATGTTTTCACATGCTTCTGCTTGCTCTCATGTCATTATTAAATTGTCGTTTCCTAACGCTACTAACGCGGGATAGTATATATATTTAATTGGGAATAGAATAGAAATAGTGGGTATACAGTGAAACATTTTATTTGTGATTCTAATATTTTCTTCTTGCACTTTTATTAGTTCGTAAACTTGGGCCTGGGTTGGTGACCTGAAACTCGAAAGGCAAATGGTTCTGCGCATGTGCCTTGTGTGCCTGCCAAATGAAGTCAACCTGGACGAAGTCCAAGGCCGTAACCTGATGGCCGAAGATGTTGTACTAGTGCTTTCCTGTCACACATTGATACAATGTCTATGAAAATTGGTTTACATTTGTCATGAGACGGGTGGGAAATAAAGCGAATGTATTAATTTGAAGGGGTGGGAACGTAAAGACAATAGGCTTTACAATTTAGGCCAAATCAACATGGTGCGAGAATCCACCTCCTGTCCCTGTCCAATCAGAAGTAGTGGCCCCATATTTTAGTAACATTAAGGGGAGGTACATGGGCGTAGAAGGGTATAATAGATATAGAATTAGCTAATTAGTTAGCACAGAAGAGCGGAGATGCTGACAGGAAGAGCTCCAGACCGCTAAGCTGATCGATTGCAGACTGAATCCCTGTCCAGAAGAGGTCCTGAGGAGGGGGCGGCGGAGTCCATTAGAAGGAAGGCACGGGAGAATCGAGGAGAAGCCGAGTATCAGAGAGGGGAACAACGCAGGCGTCGTTGTAGAGAGGTCACCGGTCCGGTCCTGATCCTGGAAGAAGTCTTTGCTCTTCATCCTTCCTGGGTCCTATTCTTTCAACTCCTTGGCTAAGGGGTTTGGTTCTCGCACTTAGGTAAATATAATGCAACCTTTAGTTGCACTGCTGTCTCTATCTTCTTCTCTTCTTTAAACACCGTCATTGATTAGCAATAATAATTTTTATGCTTAATCTTGGGTATTGCGATTAAGTACCATGTGGCTCTGTATTTTACTCTGCTAAATCTTTAGATAAACATTTTAAAACTTCCTGACTCAGTGGTTATTTCAGGATTATGTACTATAATGAATGTCACTCATTTTAAATTTCCCAATTAGCAAAGTATTCATTGGTAAGTCATTACTCTTCAATCAGAAGGTAATTGGTAGCAGGGATTTTGATAGAGAGTAACAAATGATAAAACCCAGCGTAAGTATTAGCGTAGTATGAATGTATGGGCCCAAGTGAGTATCTAGTGTATGAATGCTGTTTGCTAATATCGCGCTGGATCATGGGGTGAGATGGGAAAAATCCCTCTGTTGGAAAGTGGATCATTAGTAGTGGTAAATATATATCTACCACTGGCAATAAGGTCACTAACACAGTCTAGGGCTCAGAATAGGTGTCAGAAAATTATTCCCATGCTCAACCCTTGGTAGGTTGGCTGCGAGCAGACAGGCTTAACTTCAGAGACAGGTATGTAAAGCATTTAAAAACAACAATTCAGTAAATAATGAAAACACAACACACAATAAAAATTCAAAACCAATTTATGAAAATAGGAAATATTTGTATAATGAAAATGACACCAAAAGGAAAATAATCAATGTAGGGAACCGGAGATATGAATGTTTAAATATTTAGCACTATATAGCACATAGAAACCTATAGTGCCTATTGGGATGTCTGGTCAAAGTCAAAGACAATGTTTCAGGCCGACCACGATGGAGCCCTGCGCGGCTACCGCTCACAGGAGGCCTTGGTCAAAGTTTTACCTTCGGACTTAGAAACTTTTCTGGAGCGTTTTCCACTGGTGTTCCTTGATGCTCTTCACCAGTCCGGGTTTGGTGAGCGTTCGCCAGCTTGCTTTCCAGGGAGCTCCCGGAGAAACTTCAGAAGTTGGACCTCTGGAGCTTTTCTGTGGGACGAACCAGCAGGGCAGGCCGGCTCGCGGTTGAAGATTGCCAGCTTGGCTCTCGCGATTGAGTCAGTCCCTGTCTGGAGCTTTTTTCCAAAGTTGCTCCAAAGTTCTCCAAACTTCTGGAACTTCTTCTTGAAGTTCCTCTGGGGGTCCCAAAATGCCCACAACACAATCTAAGGGTCTGGCATCTCCAAGATGGTCCTTGAAAGTTTGGGACTTGAGTTCCCACAATCCACTTGGACAAAACCCTTACAAATCCTCTGGACGCACGCTAGGCTGGGGATTCTTAGTGGTGATGGCCCAGGTGAGCTCTTTTAACCTGTAGCTTGCAGGGAGTCCACTCTTTGTTCCTCTTGAAGCAAGTTATGTCCGCAGGGCTGTAGTTCCAGATTGTGCAGCAGGCACAGTCAGTCAGAGTGCAGGGCCTGGTTGGTGCAAATCAAACTTCCAGGTTGGACCCTTCTTCTTCTTTTAGTTTCAAGCAGCAGATCTGAGAGGCTCTGCTCCTCTCAGATACTTATTTAGTTTTCTCTGGGGTCAAGCAGGAGGGCACTCCTGTCCAATCAGGTACAGGGCAACACCCCAGAGCATGATCACTTCCTCCAAAGTGTGGCATAATGGTCTCCCTGAAAGCACTATTCCTCCAAAATTCAACATGGCTGAAATCTCAGCAGAGGAGCAAGAACTATTAAACCAACCTCCAGTCTAGCTCATTTCAATAGCTCACCTCCCCCTGACATCTGCAAATTCCTTCCTTAAGCCTGCCATCTGGCTGGGTTCAGAGGGGATGGGGTTGATGGACCTAGCCTTTTCTGCCTGTTACATTCTTCCTTTGAAGTTCATGGTTTACAAGCCCTGCCCCCTGCTCTGTCATGCCTGTGTAGCAGAGTCCTCTCCTATCAGATAGACTTTCTCTCTGGGTGCCACTTATCACTTCATCAAAGCAGCCTGGCTAATCCTCTTAACTCTGACCAATCAGGGGGACCACAAGAAGGCTGAACTTTGGCTTACAGACAAGAAAGTCTTATAACTTATTTTCTGTATATTTCAGGATAAATTCAACAATAGCATATTGTTGGATTTATCAATACCATTCTCCTAAGTGATATTTTTCGGTGGGTCCCAAGCGATAGTTATGAGTTCATAAACTATTGTAATGTTAACCTATGTGGCTGGGGATCCCCTGGGACACCTAGGGGAGATGCTGGGGGTACCTAGTATGCCAAGATATTGTAGTTTACCCCTTTTAAAGTGCCCCTACCACCAAAGTCGAGTTTGGGCATAATTTACATTTAAAAGCAGTACTGCAACATAGGGCTGCTTTCAAAATGACCTCAGGCCCTCATGCACATGCAAGTGCAGAAAGTGCTGCTGGCCTCTAAACTGCCATGCCCTATTCTATACTAGGGACTTAAAGGTAGTTTTAATCCCCCTGCGTATTATGTACTAGAAACTTATAGGGTAGGTCATGCCAATTAAAAGTGTACCCTAATGTACCCTCATGTATATGTGTGTTTTCACTGTGTTTTCACCATAGAACTGGCCCTGGGCCTGGTTAACCAGAGCCCAGAGACAGTCAGAGTAAGTTACCACCAGTACCAGTCAGCAAAAAATGGGGCCGCTCAGGGCATAGGATGATTTTGCAACACCCTCCATTTTTTGTAGACCTTCAGCTAAATGTTATGTTATGTTATTTTATTCAATTTGTAGAGTGCACGTTTACCTGGAGGCGTCTTAGTGCTGACTGATCTAGAGCATGAAAAGTTCACCATAAATTTATAAAAAGCCATGTTTTAAGCTCCTTTCTAAAGAAGAGCAGGGTAGGCAGGTCCCTGATGTAGAGGGGGAAAATGTTCCAAAGTTTAGTAGTTCCAGTGACAAAATTTCTTCCACCCCAGTTCAACTTTCTGAACCTGGAATCGTAAGTGTTTTGGTCCTCAAGGAGTGCAGTGGTCTGCTGGGTGTATGACAAGCACTAAGCCACACATATTGCTGGAAACGGTTGTAACTGCTAATTTGCAGAAATTGCTGATTTGCACAAATTGTTTTAAATGATTTTATGCCTAAATTGTTGCACTTAAGTTAGCAAGCAAGCAAAGGTGAGCTGGTGTACTTCTGCATGTAAGAGCGGGTCACCGATTGAACGCCATCTTTGTTAGCGGTCTAGTCGACCAGAAAGCGGAGGTAACCCCTCACTAGTTAAGGCTGATTCAAGCGTGGACGCGCTAGTATTACGAGCACTGCGCTACACATATTGCTGGAAACGGTTGTAACTGCTAATTTGCACAAATTGCTTATTTGCACAAATAGTTTTAAGTGATTTTATGCCTAAATTGTTGCACTGAAGTTAGCAAGCAAGCAAAGGTGAGCTGGTGTACTTCCGCATGTAAGAGCGGGTCACTGATTGAACGCCATCTTTGTTAGCGGTCTAGTCGACCAGAAAGAGGAGGTAACCCCTCACTACTTAAGGCCGATGCAAGCACGGACGCGCTAGTATGAGCACTGCACCACACATATTGCTGGAAACGGTTGTAACTGCTAATTTGCACAAATTGCTGATTTGCATAAATTGTTTTAAGTGATTTTATGCATAAATTGTTGCACTGAAGTTAGCAAGCAAGCAAAGCTGAGCTGGTGTACTGCCACATGTTAGAGCGGGTCACCGATTGAACGCCATCTTTGTTAGCGGTCTAGTTGACCAGAAATAAGAGGTAACCCCTCACTACTTAAGGCCGATACAAGCGCGGACGTGCCGCCGGCGCGCTAAAGGCATGCCAAAGGGATGCCCGTCTGCGCCCGTCCGCGCACCGGTCGCGCACAGCGCCAGCCATGCTGCCAGTTTGGAGGAAACTTCCAAAGGGCTAAGCCCCCGGCGATATATGATGGAAAAACTCCTGGCATGCTACTCCAAGATCAGTATCTAAAGAAATAGGGTGGAATAATAACCTCAAATGTGTTCTGCTAAATGTTAGATCCCTTGTAAAACATCATCTGGAGCTACACCTTTTACTGGATTTACACGATATGGACGCTGTGTTTCTAACCAAAACATGGACATGTCCAGATTCTGAGGTTGAACTGGGGCTAGCCTGTCCACCAGGTTACAGGGCTTTTCATAATCTAAGGGTCGGTGGAAGAGGAGGCGGAGTAGGGGTGATTTTTAAAGAAAAATTGAACTTCGCCCTGATTGAAATCGATGAAGTAGCGGATATAGAACACTTGGGGTTCTCATTAAATGACTATAAGGGCCAAATACTCACAGGTATTGTATGTTAAAGGCCCCCCAGCCCAGTTGGCCCCCAACAACAGTCACTGATTGATATCTTCAGTGATATGTCACTCACTCACGCTAGATTTATTATTATTGGGGATTTTAACCTGTGGTCAAATGGATATCCGGGATCGGCTCTAAAGGGCCTCCTTGAATCCTGTGAGAATATAAGCCTGCAACAAATGGTGTCAGAACCAACGCATCAGGGAGGGCGCATACTAGATCTAATATTTTCAACCAAAAATATTTCAGCAATGGAAAATATTCTACCTCTATGCTGGACAGACCAGTATCTAATAAAATTCTTGGTATCAAATACCAGAATGACCCAGCATACAGTTAAGAGGGAAACTAACCGCTGTGGCAGAGAATGGAATAATCTTTTGATAGTATCAAAAGTAAACCCTCTGTTTAACAAAGAATGTCCCTTTGACACAAATAAATCAGTAGACGAAAATTATCTAGAATTCTGCAAACAGTTTAGAACCATCCTACATCATATTGTCCCAATAAAAGATTTAAAAAACACACATAAACCGTCAGCACCTTGGTAAAATAGGTTGTAAACAGGCAGAAAGAAAGTGGAGGAAATCCTATGTGGAAAAGGATAAAATAGCCATGAAAGTAGCCTTGAGTAATTATAAAACCGAGATCTCCTAAGCAAAAGCAGAATATTATGCTAGCGCTATTCTGGCTGCAACTAATAACGCAAGAAGCATATCCAGAATAATGAATGATCTCTCTAAACCAGACTGCCTGAAAAACAAAATCACGGCTACACAAGACCTATGTGATACTCTGGCTGTATTTTTTGAGGAAAATCATTGAAGGGCTGGAAACCGGCCATACAGATCAATCAGTAGGGCATGACCAGACTAGACCGGCTAATTCGCCATCACTGGCTCAGGGTACGATAAAATGGATAAGGACAAGAGAGAGACTCTGGAATATTTTGAGGCTCTAACAGAGGATGGCTTTAACAAGTTAGGGGCATATTCTCAAGGAGCCATCGCCGATTTATCGGCACATTAGCGCCGCAAAAGTGGCGATAGACTAATCGCCCTATTCCCAAGCTGGTGCAAACTGCGAACATTGCCAGTCTCCCAGCGATAGCTGCCGCAAAAAACATCGCCACGGATGAGAGCGATAACTAACGCTAATGATATGCAGAGTAGGCGTTCCCGTGCAAAAACACACAAAAACACCACTTCGCGATATTCTCAACGACCAGCCCGATCCGCGATGTGACCCAAAAACAGGCAATAAGGCGCGTTAGCAGCAGGGATTTAACACCTGCCTGTTACTGGTGTAAAGCCGGATGACAACCTGCAGCATGAAAGGGAGCCCAGCCCAGTGCCACATCTGAAGACCAACACATGTCATGGAGCTACTGACCATGCAGCTCGGAGACCCAAGAGGGCCACAACACCCACCGCCACCACCCCCAGGCCCCCCCCCCGGACTACCACCGAGGCAGCACAGAACAAGACAGCTGACCTTCCCAAAACGGCATGGCCCCACAGCCACACAATTGCAGAATGTGGGGAGAGGTGGGAACCAAGTATGTGTGAAGGAGGCAAGTCACCCATGAATAAGAACGTACAGAATGCCAAGTGTGGTGGTGATGTGCTGGACAGACTACAGTATGCAGAGCACAGACATGTCCATGTGGACATATACTGCTGGTGTCCATGTGGACATATACTGCTGGTGTCTGTAGTGTTGTGGAAAGTGGACGCAACCATGTTACCTCAGGCAGTGGGGAAGACCCCGGTCATGTATCCGTGTCGTCGTCCCCTGTAAGCGTAAGCGGAGTGGGCTGGGCCGGCATACGCCAGGCCAGCGTAGGAGTGTGAATAAATAGGCTGGGGCTCTGGGCGTGGTTCACTTCCCGGATGGCCAACGCGTCTGCCAGGGAGGTGCCCCTCACCCTGCCACGAGTCCGCTGCCATTACTGCCAGCCTCCTCAGCCGATCGCTGGCGTCCACAACACAGGCCCCCGGCGCACCCAGCGGCACAGCACCGCAGAGTTATGTGTGTGCTGACTACTGTCTGCGGCCTACACTGTGGTCAGCAGGGCCCGCAAATCAAATCCAATCCTGACCTGCGAGGACACGCCATCATCTCTGGCTGCACACCCGCTGAGCGCTCCAGGTGCCACCAACCCAGTGCACCACAAGTCATCATCACGTGGCTGTGGGCCCTTTCTGACCGCTGCCTCCGGCCTACACTGCGGTCAGCAGGGATCACAATACAAATTCAGTCTTGATTTATTTATGGCGCAGTCCAGTAGGCAACAGACATTGCTTCCAGTGCGGGCCGCCCAGACTACGCATCATCGCTGGCTGCACACCAGCTGAGCGCTCCAGGTGCCACTAACTCAGTGCACCACAAGTCATGGACCCATTATGTTTGAATCTTGTGTGTGTGATTCCAGATCTGGTGCCACGAACTCAGTGCACCACAAGTCATAGACCATTTATGTTTGAATCTTGTGTGTGTGATCCGATGATCACTGTTGTAGTTGCTGCCAGCACCAACCACACCCTGAGGGCTGGCTTACACTCACCCCACACCCATCCAGCACAGGCGTCACTGGACATGTGACCCTGGTAATAAAAAGGGGCTGGGCGCACGTGCCCGTAGCCAGTTCCACCATACATCTAAGTGTGTCCGTGTGGTCATTATGAATGCGTGATGGCCCCTGGCCCTACCACATCACATCGTGCTGAAGACAGCGGACGCAAGCATGTCACCTCAGGCAGTGGGTAAGACCTTGGACATGTAGCTCTGTCCCCCCCCCCTGTAAGCGTAAGCGGAGTGGGCTGGCGTACGTCAGTCCAGCACAGGGGTGTGTAGAATTAGCCCGGTGCTCAGGGCGTGGTCCAGTTCTGGCCTGGACAAGGAAGTAACCAATGCGTTTGTCTCTGTTGTAGTGTCGGCGCCACCCGGCCCGCAATTGACAATGTTGCAATGTAGCATGCACCCGGAGGGCGGGCTCGCATGAACGGTGAAATGAAGGAGCGCAAGACCGCTGGGGGTCTTGGCTCATACATGCCAAGTGTTGTGTGTATCTGCATTGCCGCAGCATGAGCCAAATGCCTAGCCTTAATCGCAGCGCGAGTTCAGCCAGGCATGAACTCTACATCTGTGTCCGCACTGTCCTTACCATAGGCCTACACTCACGTGGCCGCCCACCTTCAACGGCCAACATCACAGTGTCGTTGTCAGGCTTGTGGACATGCGCAGACAGTTGTGACAATGGTGTGCCGTTGGAGTGCAAGTGATGCAACCGCGCAGCGTACACAAGTGAATAGGCCCGGGGGGAGGGAGGAGCAGCTGTGAGGCAACGTAACACACAGTGATGTAGCATATTTGCCACATGCAAGTCATGTCAAACATGAATCCCAAAGTCGCACACATCTCACCCCACACCCAACAAGCCACATCACAATTCCTGAATGCAAGCAGATGACAAACTGACATTAGGGATGAAAGCTCCTTTGTCTGAACTATCAGGCGGAAGCACATCTGCACATCCGACCTCGGAATTGCATGTGCCCGGCACCCCCTGACAGATACGATAGTAGTTGAGGACGACTCCCACACTACGCACAGCCCGACGACAGACCAACGTATACACACCCCACACACAGAAGTCCTTGCTCGGAGTTATCTTGCATGGAATGGCCTTCACACTTACTCCCACACCATCCCAGGCGTACAACCGTTGCACACTTAAACAACTCATTGATCCGAGCTGTGGCATTTCATCCACAGAACTGGCGCAGGTCAGAACAGTGCCGCTTCAACCAGGGCCAGTGACGCAATGGCAGAACATCCCGGACACATGCACAACCCCTGTCACGTGGAACTGTACCGTGCACGTATGCTGCATTTACTGGGGGCACTGCCATTGGTAGTGCTGCGGGTCAGTTACCGGCTAAGCTTCCGCCTTGCCAACGTCACGTGGGTTCAGCCTGTGTCGATCGTGCATATTCGAGTGGTCCATGGATGTCTGCCTATCAAACAGGACGGTAGGCAAACTGGATTACGACATGTGTGTGTGCCCCCTGTTGGCCCATGACCAGGAGTGTCACCGTGATACCCGTCTATGGGATGCCTGGATACTTGGCATACATGCTGGCAGCTGGACCTGGGATATTGCAGAACTCCTCGTGTGCAGTGACCACATTGAGCCGCTCCCCTATTGGGCTGTGGTGCTAATTGGTGACAGGGGGTGGACGCAGCACATCTGTCCGGACCTGCTAATGGATAGCTTCGCCATCCTGTTCGATGGAGTCGACAACGACCTCATGTTGGAGATGATCGCCTACGAAGCTGCAATCGCTTTCATGGACGTGTAACTACGTACCTGCAGCCACAACAGTTTGGAACCCATCGCACATGTCCCGACACCTTATTGCATCTTGGGGTTCTGGTCACATATCCCACGACAACAGTGGACATGGCTGGATTCACCTGGACCCCGAATACGTGGGCAGACAACCACGCGGGGTAACACACACCTGTGAAAGGCGAGGCACTCCCCTGGAGTGGACAGCAGCGCTTGGCAACGTTCCTCATTCTGACATGCTGCTGCATTGGTCCGCATGTTGTGGCACTTCTCTTGTCCGTACTGACACGCATATGCTAATAAAGTCTACGCACATTCACTTGTATCCAACTGTGATGTGAGTTGTTTTGAATGACGATGTGTGTCTCACTGCCTATCTGGGTCACGGCCATACATGCGCATTGATAGCATTACCCAGGGAGTACCATTTATGTGGAATCACTGTCCCTACATTCATCAATACTTTCATGCATAATTGCTCAGGGCCATTACACATAAGTGTGAATTTGAATGTTTTATGCACATTCAGTGGAGTGTTTAAGCTGGACCAGTACAGGGCCATGCAAACCCCACTTTACATTGTCGTCCCGTGGAGGGCCAGCCAGGGTCCTCTAGGGATTGACAGGCCCATTGGAAGAGGAAGACTTCAGTCCACAGTGTGATTGCTGTGTCATTGGTAACCATTACAAATATGGCAGTCCATGTCGTGGTCCAAGGTGAGTGTCGCTGAGTGTAACGGGGGACAGTGGAAGATGTTATTCAAGGGCATGATGCAGAGGGCAGAAACAAGCTGAAACAGGCCATATGGCGGTGATGTATGCTACCACTTCAATCTTACCACCAAGTCAGATTCATCATCATCTTCGTCCTCTGATGTGTCAGGTGCCTCACATGTGGGTGGTGGTGTTTGGTCTGGTGCACTGTGTGGCACTGACACTTCAGGGGGCGGAGATGTGGATGGAGTAGTAGCAGCAGCATTCATCCACGCCAGGCCGTGTGGCGGCAATGCCATGATGAGGATCTGCAGGGCATGGAAGATCCCAGCTACATCTCGCTGGTGTGTCCTGCCGTGGCAGCCAATCGTTCCGCATGCATCCACTCCATGTTCTCCATGATCCTCGGCATGTGCCCCAACTCCCGGCTGACAACGCTGGAGCCACTCTGACTAGACAGGTGTTCTTGTCTCCGAGTCATGACTCCAGCGATGTCAGCCATGGATTGTTGGAGAGCATGGAGCAGACAGTGGGTGTCCGTTAGGGACTGTAAGTGGACCCTTATGGTACTTAGACACCCACGTATGGCATCTAGTTTGGCTGCCATGAGGTCGAATCCCACCCTCAGCTGATCAGCCATCTTCTCCTGGCACCCTGACACACGGCGTTGGAATGCCATGTGTTGGTGGTGGGGGTCCTGGGAGACAGCTGTGGTGGTGGGTGCTTTCTGCTGTGTGGTCTGTGCAGGGGGTGGGGTCTCCTCGATGCAGCTGGGCTGCCCTGCTCCTGGAGGTGGGGTGCCGTAGCTGTCCATGAGCTGCTGGAGGGCGTCAGTGTCGATGTTGGGGAGGTCCTCTTCATCATCAGTGCTGAGTTGTTGTGTCTGCTCTACAGGAGGTGTTGATTCTCCCTCTGCAATGTGAAGGGGAGATGCAGATTGACACTGTGTTCACATGTATGTTCACGCATTGTACAGGTTTACTAACGGACTGCATGTCAATGTACATTGTGACTGTTTGTGAAGAGATGCCTATTTGATGCGGGACAGTTGACATTTCTACACCATCAGGGATGTGAGGTTGTACTTGTCCATTGTCGTCTCACAGTTTCCTGCTATGCCACATGCGAATGGCCATTTTCTACACACAAGCGGCGGCAGTTGTGTCCTCTGTTCTGTTGTGAGAGTGTTGCAGTTTGTACCACATTGTTGTCAATGTTGAGGTGCTTTGATTCTTATGTGTGTGTGCTGCATTGTGGGTGTGTTGCCCCTTCAGCTCTGATTTGGCTGGCCCGTCTCCATTTCAGGCGGTGTGCCTTTCACTTCTGTGCTTATACAGTGCTGAAACATTGCAGACTTGGGTAAATTGGGCTCTTGGTCAGAGTTGTGACTCCTGGGCATGGTTTGTCCGCAGATGTGCTCTACTTAATTATGCATGTGTGCCATTGTGCCCATCTCCCCCCGTTCCCCCAGTCCCTGGTCGTTACTTACCCTGTTGCTATTGGCTCGGGTCATGTCCGGCCCACCAACTCCTGCCACCGTCTCCCCAATGTTGACTCGGGTCACCATTTCCTCCATCTCATCCAGCTCCTGGTGTGTCGGTGGGCTCCCACCTCCAGTCTGCATTGCTGCTCTCAGGTTGGCAGCGATTTTCAGCTTGGTTTTGCGCTTCACATCAGTCCAGCGCTACTTGCAGTCGTCCACTTCCCTACTCTTCACTCCGACTGCATTCACCTTGGCCAAGATGGACTGCCATATTGTATTTTTAGTTGCCAATGTCACAGTGGAGGTGATGGACAGTTGGTGGTGGTGTTCTGTCACCTCCATAATGAGGATCTGGTTTTCCTGCGTACTGAAACGCGGGTTCCTCTTATTCTTCTCCTTGCCCTTCCCTGTCCCCGGGGTCCCAGGCTGGTCCTCCGTGGGGCTTGTGGGGTTCTGGTTGTCCTCTGTACTTGCTCCGGCTCCCTCCATGGTGCTTCGCAGTTGTTTGTGTTTTGTAGGTGTTTTTTTTGCCGCTTTCATAGTGATTGTTCCCGCCTTACTTGTGGGACTTGCGGGCCTGGCGCTGCTTTTCGCTGGATTTTTATCGCAGTTGGGCCCAGCGCAACTTTTTTCACATTCGGGTTTCCTTTTTTATCGCCGTTGCGGTAGTTGTATCGCGGACAGTTGAGGCGTTCTCGGGAAACTATCGCATGTTACCCTCGTGTTGGGATTACGACGTTGACACAGAGTTATTTTCCCGTGCTAGACGGCGATATGGAAAATTGCGTTAGCCTATTTTGGCGATGTTTATCGCACGTTCTTGTGAATATCCCCCTTAGCCTTGAGTGTGTCCTCAGGGTCCCCGTTAGATCCACTACCCCACCGAGTGTGGAAAGAGCTGAAGGAGGAACTCTTCCCACAACTCCGAAAGATATGCTGCCAATCCTTGAATAGTGGAGTAGTACCCTCACTCTGGAAACAGGCTATAGTTACGCCGCTTCTGAAGAAACCTACCCTAGACCCCGTGTCTCCCATTAACTACAGGCCTATATCCCTTCGACCTTATCCAGTGAAAATAATAGAGTGGTTTGTCAGCAAAACACTCTCTCTCTTTCTTGAAACTAATCACAGATTGGAAGATGAGCAATTTGGCTTTTGGCTGGGACTTGGAACCGAGCCCACCCTACTTACAGTCATGGATGAACTTAGAATGTGAGCAGACAAAGGACAATCAGTCATACTGATCCTACTGGATATGTCTGCCGCATTCGATACGGTCAACCACAAAACTCATATGAATAGGCTCACTGCACTTGGAGTGGGAGGTACGGTAGCAAAGTAGATCCAGTCCTGCCTGTCTAATAGACAACAGGCTGTGGCCTTACCCCCCTTACAATCTGGATTTGGAGACATTAAATACGATGTCCCTCAGGGATCAGCAATTAGTCCTATATTGTTTAATATCTATATGAGCCCACTGAGCAATTGCTTCTGGTCTAGGAATGTGTGCCAGTAGTTATAATCAAGTAATATAGCGCCAGGATACCCGTGGGGTGACAGTGCGCTTTATAAATAGACGTAACATAACATAACATAACATAACATAACGTGTATACCACTGGAAGATATGCCTCAGAATCTCAGGCCTGTATTGTGCAGTGCCATATGGGAGGTGCCGAGGGCTTTGAATTTTATGCGACTTCCCACTGGAAGCCAGTGTAGTTTCTGGATTCCAAGGGAGACTGATTGGAATTTAGGAATTCCTAATAGCATTCTTGCTGCAGCGTTTTGCACCATCTGCAGTCTGCTAGCATGTTTTTCCTGTAGATTCATGTAAAGGCAGTTACAATAGTGTAATTTGGATAGTACTAAGGCAGTGATTACAGTTTTTCTGGAATTAGCTGGAATGTAGAGGAGGATTATTTTGATCATCCTGAGAGAGTTGAAGGATGAGGAGACTACAGCCAACATCTGAGAGCCATAGTTAAGCTTATTGTCAATTTATACACCCAAGTTCTTGGTCATAGCCACTGGGATGGGAGGGGGGCCTAGCTCAACCGGCGATCAGGATGGAGACCAGGCTGGGGAAAGGTTGCCAAAGGTTACCACCTCAGTTTTTCCCTGAGTTGAGCATCAGGCAGTGACTGTTCATCCATGCACTAATTGCCTGCATACAGTTCAGGAAGCGGGTGGAGACTATGAGATCGTTATTGAAGGGTGACACTGCTAATTGAAAGCGAACAAAGCAAATACAAGGAGAGGATGGACGGAACGCTGAAACTTTTCAGACACTCACCCCCAGTCACAGATCTGGGTTGAATCCATCATCTTTCTTTAGCTCACTTCGCCACCCCAGTTCAGACACAGCTATATGCAAATCAGTCTTGACCCTGTGCATCATGGGAGCAGTCCAGCCCAAACTGCCAAGCCATGTCTTCCCTGGACCAGAAACAAGCATCCTGGGACCGGTTTCGGACTAACAGCCCTCATCAGCCTGGCTAGATTGAATCCAGTGGCAAAGTGAGCAGGGGACCCACGTCTGGGCATACCCTGCCAACTTAGAGCGAACAAAGCAAACACAAGGGGATGATGGACGGCGCGCTGAAACTTTTCAGACACTCACCCCCAGTCACAGATCTGGGTTGAATCCATCATCGTTCTTTAGCTCACTTCGCCACCCCAGTTCAGACACAGCTATATGTAAATCAGTCTTGACCCTGTGCCTCATGGGAACAGTCCAGCCCGAACTGCCAAGCCATGTCTTCCCTGGACCAGAAACAAGCATCCTGGGACCGGTTTCAGGCTAACAGCCCTCATCAGCCAGGCTAGATTGAATCCAGTGGCAAAGTGAGCAAGGGACTCACGCCTGGGCATACCCTGCCAACTTAGGGCGAACAAAGCAAACACAAGGAGATGATGGACGGAGCGCTGAAACTTTTCAGACACTCACCCCAGTCACAGATCAGGGTTGAATCCATCAGAAAAGCAGATTTCCGGGTTAGCTAGAGATTGCAAATATCTCAGACCGTCTATGTATGAGGAAACGTGCTTGTGCAATGAAATAGGACGTAAAAACTAGAACTCTTGACAAGCGATACAGATTGCAAAATAACATAAAATGCACAGTTCATTGTAAAGAGACAGCATCACATGGGCAACAAGCGAAAATGGCAACCCAAGAAAAGTCAACTAGGTGATGGACCATATTTAGTCTTAGCCTTGTCAAATAAAATCAGTGCTGACGGTTGATAAGCCAGGTTAAATTGGAATCCAGACCTGAGGCACTGGATAATTGCATATAGTTAATAATAGTACCCATACTAAGGGACCTTTCTATTTGACCCTCCTCCCTATTTAAAGCAAAAACTATTTTGACCCTCTCCCTAATTTGAGGGCCTATTAATTCAGGAGAATCAAAAGAGTATTCAGGCCTAAATTGTAAATTGTAAAAGCTATTTTATTCATAAGGGATGATAATGGCAAACCAGTTCACAAAGAAGATTAAATTACATCAGCATTTCAGATGTATTACTTGCTGTCATATCAACCTGAATCACACTCACAGGGGTATATTTACAAGAACGTGTGCTAAACATCTTCAAAAAATGTTAACGTAACTTTACACATCGCAGCCTATCGCGGGAAAATAACCCTGTGTTAACCTGGAATTCACAACACGGCGGTCCCATGCGATAGTCCGCTGAAAACGCGGCCAATGTCCGCGATACAACCACCTCGACGGAGATAAAAACACAAACCACAACACAACAAAACGTGCGATGAGCCCATTCGCGATGAGGAAAGCAGCGTTAAGCACCGCCAGGCCCGCGGCACACACACGGCAGGCGGGAATAAGCACAACAAAAGCCTGAAAAAGAAAGACAAACCAAACAGAAAACAACAGCGAAGCACAATGGAGGCAACCGGAGCCAGTATACAACCCCACAAGCCCCATTGGCAACAAAACATTGTACATGGCAGGCCATCGTGGACAAGGTGAATGCAGCCGGAGAGCGGAGGAGGACAATGGAAGAAAACCAGAACAGCCGGAATGATGAGAAACGCACAAACAAGCAGAAACACGCCAACAACAAGAAGGCAGCAATGCACACCGGAGGTGGGAGTCCAGAGCCACACCAGGAGCAGGATGACATGGAGGAAATGGTGTCCACCACATCAGTCTGGAGATGGTGGCAGGACTCGGGGACCGGAAACTGCCCAAAACAACAGACACAACAGCAACAGGGAGAGGAACGACCAGGGACTGGGGGAACGGGGGGAGATGGGCACAATGGCACACATGCACAATTAAGCACAGCACAACTGCAGACAAACCATGCCCAAGAGTAACAACACCAACCAAGAGCACAAGTCACACAACCCGGTAATATCACACCACTGAAGAAGCACAGAAGTGAAAACCACACTGCCTGAAAGGTAGAAGGGTGAGCCAAATCAGAGCTGAAGGGACATCTCACACAAAATGCAGCACACACACATAGGAAGCAGAGCACCCCAACATCAAACACAATGTGGTACAAACACAAACATTTGCACAACAGAACACAGGACACAAGTGCACCCGCTTGTGGCCGGCAAACGGCCATACGCATCTGGCAAAGCACGAAACAGGGACATGATAATGCACAAGTACAAACCCACAGCCCTGATGGGGGAGCAATGCACATATGGCAGGGAGCCAGAGAGTCCGTGACACCCACATTGGCATACAAATCAAGACACAACATGGTTGGAGACAAGTGAAAGTGCGGAAACTTTATCAACAAGTGCGTGTCAGTACGGCCAAGAGAAGTGCCATGATATGCAGACCAATGCAGCAGCATGTCTGAATGAGGAATGTAGGAAAGCGCCCATGTCCACCCCGGGGGAGTCCATCACCAACACAAGTCAGTGCCAACCCACGTTGGTTGTCTACGCATGGATCAGGAGTCCAGGCCAATGCAGCCATGTCCACTCTCGTCTTGGGACATGTGACCAGATTCCCAACATGCAACCAGGCGTCGGGATACGTGCAATGGGACACATCCAGTTCTGGCTGCAGATACCTTGTCACTCGTCCATGAACGCGAGTGCAGCAGCGTAGGCCAACATCTCCAATGAGAGATCGTTCTCCACCACATCTGACATGTCGTTGATGTAATCCATCAGCTAACCCGGACAGATGTGCTGACTCCAACCCCTGGCCCCAATGTGCACCAAAGCCCAATCGGGTAGCGGCTCAATGTGCTCACTGCACACGACGACTCGTGCAATCTCCCAAGTCCAGCTGCCAGCATGCATGCCAAACATCCATGCATGCCATAAACGGGCATCACAGTGACACTCCTGGTCGTGGGCCAACAGGGTGCGCACACACACGTCGAAATCCAGGTCAGCTACAGTCACGTTGGAGAGGCAGACATCCATGGTCCACTCGAATATGCACGAGCGACAATGCAAAACAGGCTGAACGCAGGTGACGTTCGCAAGGCGGAAGCTCAGCCGATAACTGATCCGCAGCACTGCCAACGGCAGTGCCCCCAGTACATGCAGCAGACGTGCACAGTACAGGTCCACGTGACTGGAGTCGAGCATGTGTCCGGGATGGTCTGCCATTGCGTCAGTGGCTCTGCTTGAAGCGGTACTGGCTTGCCCTGCGCCAGTCCTGTGGATGAAATGGCACAGCTCGGAGCAATGAGCAGTGTCTGTGTGCAACGGGTGCAGGCCTGGGGTGGGGTGGGAGTGCGTGTGAAGGCCATCTCACGCACGCTAACTACGACCAAGAACTTCTGCGTGTGGGATGTGTACACGTTGGTCTCATGTTGGGCAGTGTGTAGTGTGGGAGTCACAAGTAAATGCTATCGTATCTGTCAGGGGGTGCTGGCCACATGCAAGTCCCAGCTCGGAGCTGCAGATGTGCCACCGCTTGATAGTACAGTCAAAGGGCCCTTCATCCCTACAGTAACTTCACCATCTGCATGCATTCAGGAGATGTACAGAGGCCTGTCGTGGGTGTGGTGGGATGTCTGCGACCCTGGGAATTATGGATGATATGCCCAGCACGTGGCACATGAGCAGCCTCACTGTGTGTTACGTTGCCTCACAGCTGCTCCTCCCTCCCATGAGCCCCCACACTTGTGTGCGCTGCGCGGTTGTATCACGTGCACTCCTACTGCACACCATTGTCATGCATGTCTGTGCATGTCCAGCGGCATGCCAACAACCCCGTGACGCAGGCCTTTGAAGGTGTGCGGCCACGTGAGTGTAGGCCAATGGTCCGGACAGGGCGGACACAGGTGTACAGTCCATGGCTGGCTGTGATCGCTCTGCGAATGAGGCTAGGAAACTGACTCATGCAGCCGCAGGACTCATACACATTACACCTGGCATGCATGTGCCAAGACCCCGAGCGGTCTTGCGCACCTACATTTTCCCATCCGTGCGGGCCCGCCCTCCTGGTGCATGCTACATTGCAACATCGACTACTGTGGCCCTGGTGGCGACAACACCCCAACACAGAGACACACTTACCGCACATCCTGCCCAAGGCCAGGTCCCAGCCACGCCCTGCTCCCCCTGCCGAATCAGCACTCCCCTGCACTGACCTGACGTACGCCGGACCAGCACACGCCGCTTGTGCATGCAGGGGGGGGGGGCGTGCGAAGCTACATGTCCAGGGTCACTGCCAACCCTGAGGTGACATGGTATCGTCCGCTGAAGACAGCACACTGTGATGTTGCCGGGCCCGTGCCCATCATGCTGACACAATGACCACATGGACACACTTGCTCAGATGGTGTGAATGGCTACGGGCACGTGAGCCCAGCCACATTTATTAGCAGGCACACATATCGAGTGACATCTGTGTTGGATGTGTGTGGGGTGTGTGCACACCAGCCGGCAAGGGCTGCCTGGTGCAGTCAGAAATCGACAACAGTGTACATCGTAAAGGACACAACCATTCAACCATAAAGGCCCCTGACTTGTGCTGCACAGAGTTAGTGTCCCCGGATGCTCAGTGTCCTGCATGGGCATACCGCCACGGGCCGCTGACTTGCGGGGCACTGGGGCAGGGTCACGAGTGCAGAGCAGGTTTCCATAGATGTCAAAGGGGGTTGTCGCGGAGTGTCTCGGTGGACAGTGGAAGGTGTACCCCCAGGGCATGATGCAGAGGGAAGAACCACACAGAAACAGTCACTATGGTGGAGATGAATGGAACAGACACATGTCTGACACCAAGTCCGGTCCAGCCAGATGAAGATGCAGAAAACCACCAGGCCATGGACTCAGACGCCACCAAAGTCCAACTAGAAAGTGCCCATGACTCATTGCGCACAGAGTTAGTGGCACCAGTGCTGTTAGGGGATGCCACCTATGATGAGGCATGTCCAATGGTGTGGACTCCTCCACATCTTACCCAAGACACAGTTCCACATGTGTGACCTACTTTTATTTTATTTACTTGAGTTTTATATAGCGCTGGCTAGACCCGGAGGTATCAGAGTGCTTTACATAAGGACACAGCGAGTTACAAGTTACAAAAGTTTCACAGTAGTTACATAATGGATAAATAAACAATACAGGAGTAAATTAGCAAACACGAAAGTCAGGATAGGAAAGACCAGGGACAGCAGGTAATCCACAGGAAGGAGACAGCAGCGGGGAAGAAAACAAGACAAATGTCCGTGATCCGGCTGAGTAGGTGATGGCCATAGCGGTCAGCACGGGCCATTCACCGAGTGTCGCCGGCTTAGGTTGGATGGCCCCATTGGCCTGCGTATTTCAGGTTCAGTGGCACCACGGGACGCGGACTTGCGGTGAACAGGGTTGATGGCACCAGGTCAGTTGTTGATAGTGTTCGATCACCTCCGTGACTCTGATCCGGCTTTCGTCTAGACTGAGCCGCATCTTCCTCTTACTCCTCTCCGTGCGTTCACTGGTGTGGACCCTGCTATTCATGATTCACGACTAAGTGCTGGATGTGGGACCTACTGGTCCGCAGGGTAGGCCTGTGTCCTCATCCATGTGTCGCCGGCTTGCGTTGAACAGGGTTAGTGGCACCACGTGTCACCGGCTTGCGTTGAACATGGTTGGTGGCACCACGTGTCGCCGGCTTGCGTTGAACAGGGTTAGTGGCTCCACGTGTCGCCGGCTTGCGTTGAACAGGGTTAGTGGCACCACGTGTCGCCGGCTTGCGTTGAACAGGGTTGGTGGCACCACGTGTCGCCGGCTTGCGTTGAACAGCGTTAGTGGCACCACGTGTCGCCGGCTTGCGTTGAACAGGGTTAGTGGCACCACGTGTCGCCGGCTTGCGTTGAACAGGGTTAGTGGCACCACGTGTTGCCGGCTTGCATTGAACAGGGTTGGTGGCCCCACGTGTCGCCGGCTTGCGTTGAACAGGGTTAGTGGCACCACGTGTCGCCGGCTTGTGTTGAACAGGGTTAGTGGCACCACATGTTGCAGGCTTGCGATATGGAATTATGCCTCACTGATCGAAGGGAGTCTGGTGCTGTGGCCGCTGCCACGGACTTGGGGTCACTGCCATTCAGGACTCAGGACACAGTTCCACATGTTGAACCTACTGGGCCGAAGAGGACGCCGGTGGAGTATGTAAATGAGAAAGGAGTAATGTGGGCCAGCGTCGGGGGGGCCAGCGATGGTCTGCGGAGGCTGCAGAGGTCGCAGGATTGGTGCTTGGAACTGGCACCGGCACGTGGTAAGCCCTCTTTGACACACGCCGGTGTAGGCAGGTGAGCGGAGCCTCGTTGGTGCTCTGGGGCAGGCATGACGGGTCTGGGGACCAGCGGCCCGGGGTGCAGCAGGCACACAAGAACGCAGGCCCCGCCACGCTCGACGCAGGACTCGTGGTGGGCTGAGTGGCGCCGCCCAGGCAGACGCGTTGTCCATTCCGAATGAGAACCACGCCCAATGCGACGGGCTTTTTATTCACACCCCTACGCAGGCCTGGCGTACGCAGGTTCAACCCACTCCGCCCGCGCATGCAGGGGAGGACATAATGTGCGACATTTCCGCGTTCTGCCCCACAGCCTGTGGGGACATGGTAGCGTCCACTGGCACTACACTCCATGCACCAGCAGTTGATCTCCACATGGCCATTTCCGTGGTCTGCACTCTGTGGTCTGTCCGGCACCTCCACGCCACACCGGGCATTGGGTAGGATCACATTCCTTAGTCACTTGCCGCTCTCGCACATGCCTGCTCCATGCCTCTCCTCACATCCTGCTATTGTGTGTCTGTGGTGCCATGCCGTGGCTGGGTTGTGGGCATGGCAAGGCCAGATTCCCAATGGAGTCGTGTTGTCGTGTCTGGTCGGTTGGCATGTTGTGTGTCATGTTGAATGTAGTTGTGCTGCGTGCCCATTGCCAGTGTCGTGAGTTGCATGACTGTGGGCTGGAGGTGTGTGGTGTGTTCATTTTGGACTTACCAACGGGCACTGCATTTCCATGGGTGCCATCCTGGGAGCGCTGGGTGATGATGGACTGTCGGGAGATGTGAGAATCATGCACTCTGCCTGGGGAGTTGGCCACGACATTGTTGAGGAGTCCCGGGCGGTCCACTGTTGCCTGCACATTCATGATATGCGTGTGCTTTCTGTTGTGGTAGTTGTGTGCAGTGTCGGCAGGGGTCACGAGGGGTACATGTGTGCAGTTGATTGGGCCTGACACGTGAGGGAATCCAGCTATGGCGTAGGGGCCTTGCTTGGTCTCCAGCTGCTCCTGCGCAGTGTGGGTGAAGTGGAGGTGCTGGGGTACCAGGCTGTTGTTGGCATCCAGGACAGGTGTGATGACCTTGGATGGGGCTGGCTGTGTGACTCCTCCGACTCTGGCAGTTGTGGGTTGGATGGTACCAGAGGCCGACATGTGCTGCGCAGCCGGCAGCTTTGTCTGCGGAGGGATGTTGGTTGTCCGCTGGGTTGGTACCGTCAGCAGGTGGGGGATGTGGGTCAGGATGCGGGGGATGGTTGTCCTTTTGGGCCTTTAGTGGGCAATGTCCTCCTCTGGCGTTGGGTCTGGGCGGCAGGTGCGTTTCAGGTGGGCCCACTGTCTTTGTGTACGCTGCCTCTGTGGTGTTCCCGGGGGGGGCGGGACGGGTCCGGGGGGGGCGGGCCTGGGGTGGGTGGGGGTGGGTGTTGTGGCCCTCTTGGGTATCCGAGCTGCATGATCATTGTCTCCATGGCATCTGTGGGTCTTCAGGTGCGGCTCTTGGCTGGGCTCCCTTTCGTGCTGCAGGTAGTCGTCCTGCTTAACACCAGCATAAGGCAGGTGTTAAATCACTGGTGCTACCGCGGCTTATCACCTGTTTTTGGTTCGCATCGCAGATCTGGCAGTTCGTTGTGAAAGTGTTGTTGTGGTTTTTTCGTGTGTTTTTGCACGGGAACGCCTACTCTGCATCTCATTAGGGTTAGTTGGTGGTGTCCACCGTGGAGATACATTTTGGGGCAGTTGTCGCAGGAATACTGGCGATGTCTGCAGTTTGCACCCGGTTGTGAATGGGGTGTTAAATCTATCTCCACTTTTGATGGGTTAAGGTGGAGGTAAATCGGCGGTAGGTCCTTGTGAATATGCCCCACAGACTTGCAAATTATGTGTTAAATCCATAAGTATGAAGTCCCACACATCACTACAAGCCAGCAAAACAATCTGAAAACTTTCATCTCAAAACAAGAATTGGAGAAGCTGTTAATGATCTTCCATCTAGTACCTCTTCCAGTCCTGATGCTCTTCCAGTACACTTTTACAATGTTTTTTAATGTACTAGCTCTATTATTATTATTGCTCTTCAATCTGCATTACATTATTTCTGAAAAAAGGGAAAAATCCCTGAGAACTGTGGCTCTTATTGCCCTATATCTTTAATAAACTGTGACTCATACAAAAATATTCGCCAGCAGGATTTCTTCTTATCTACTGAGTTGGGTTGATAGATGAAACACAGCTTGTTGCCATGAGGTTTCACCCATTTAGTACGCTCTGATTTTTTGCTTTTTGGATCACCTGGTTTTGGACTTTTTATTGTGGGTGAGTCTCACTACATGTGTCTCACCCACAATAATCCCATGGCAAATGGACTGCATATGTTTACCGCCAGTGTCTGCCTTTCAAGATAAGGCCGCTGTGACTCAGCTATGATAAGGACCCTTGGCTAGTACACATGAACAAATGTGTACATGTGTTCAGGCTGCGAGTGGGAGACAACTGTTGTGCACAGCCTGGTAACTGCACATGTAGCCTGGTGCAGACTGGACTGTGCTTAATTAGATATTGACCTGGGGTAGGCCTTATATTATTAGTGTGCACTACTAGAGAAAGTCAGAGTGGTTTACTGTTTTGTCTGCAGTGACACTTTATTATACACATAGGGGGAAAACTGCCTTAAAGTGCAGTTTAGCTTCCCTCTGGCTTGCCAAGTCCAGAGACATATCAAAATGGGGTGGAACATGTGCACCAAAATCAAATATGAGAGGTCCAAGAAGGTATCTGTAAATTGTGTAGGCCATCCAGAATTGTCATATTTGTCTTTCTTAGATCAAGACCAGAGCCCAGGCCTTTTTATCACCTTGTTGGGCTAAATTAATTGTGCAATTCTCTCCAGCAACACGAACATAGGCCACTCCACAGAAAATTAGTAATTAACAGTGCTTCCCTCAGCTCCAGAGCAGGAAAGGTTTGGGATAAAGGTCTGCCTTTGCTAATTACTTGTCACACTGTACCAGGGCTGGGGAAAGCCCAGGCCCACTGAACAAAGGACGAAGCCCGAACAACTGGAGCCAACACTGGAGTGTGCTTCTTTTGGAAGTTTTGGTGGGAAAGGCCATGACATTGATTTCAGCAAGGGATGAAGCTGAATCCCCAAAAGCTTGGGACCAGTGACTCCTAGATGATGCCATCTTGATCTGTCCCAGAATGCTACGCAGGAGAGTTGGGACAAGGGTGGAGAGGTAATGTGGCATCCTAGAATTGACCAGGGGTGCCTGGCTTCAAGAACCCTCCACCCACTTGTAAAAACTCTTGCACCAGAGAGAAAAAGTGCTGTTGGTGCTTGTTGTGCTTCTCTGAGCAAGGAGACTGTGACAGCCATGGACAGCTGGACAGAGAACTGGAAGGAGAAACCCCCTGATGCCCACAAAGACCAAGAAATCTGCCCCACTGGACCCCAGGACCAGTGGGTCAATCAGAGGGCAAATGAGGCTGGCAGTTTTGTACCCCTGAGGACGAGTTGGGAGAAAGAGCAGGTATTCTGTGTCCAGAGACAAAGATGAGGAGGAGAGCTTGCACAGGGAGCCAGTGGAACCAGCTACCTGTGAAATACACCACCAACCTTGGAGGTGTGGAAGTCTCCCAAAGAATGCTGCTGCTGACTAGTGCTTCCCACTAGGAAACAATTGAGCTCAAGATTGCACAAATCAGCCCAACAGGGCCTGAGTTATAGCCTTTTTTAAGATTGGCACCCTTTGACTCTTTTTCAATTGCCCTGAGGTGGGCCAGGGCCTGGGGGTCAGCGCAAGGATTATTTAATAATTGTACCCAGGGAGGGGGCATGCGTGGGGCCCCCTCCCTAGGCTCATTCCTGTCCATGGTGTCCCCATCTCTCCAGGGACTGTTGCAAAATGAAGGGTGAGAGCCATTGTAGTGTTTGGGCTGTCCCTCACTCCCCGTGTCTGTATCTGGGGGGAGTGGAGCAGCCATCACACAACAGAGACACCTGAGTGGGAAGGGGAGAAGAGCTGCCTACTCCCAAGCCAGCAATAGAGAATGCTGGCTGGGCACTGAGCCAGGGTGGGCTTCCTGAGTTGCCCCCAAAGAAGCCAACATGCTTCCTTGTTTTCAAAATGTATTTGGCAGTTTATCAAACCTCATAGGTTAATTTCTTCCCTGCCCATTCTGGGACCACTACATAAATGTGGATGGACACTTCTGATCTTTGAGGTAATATTATTGGGGTTGTTTCTCTAGCAGACTTTCACAGGTGGTGGGACTATTTAAACCAGCATGGAACCGGGGTGATTAATATAATGGCTGAAGTTCGGTCAATAGGCTTTTGAGCCCTCATATTTCAAAATGTCCAGGGTTACAACATTGCTATGCTATTCATAAAATTGATTGGTCATAACAAGTAGGTTTGCTTCTCACTAACATACACGCTATAACTCCTTATGGTTTAACCCATCACTGCCCAGTTTTTTTACACTATTTAATGGTAGTGAATAAGTCACATACTAATTTACAGAACTTACAACCCTGTGTAAACTCCATTTTAGCTCCTTCATCACACTTTCCTCGACTTTTGGAATATCAGGAAATGGCTTTTTCAAACATCTACAGCTGAGTTATTTTGTAAAAATAATACCAAACTCTGAACCCGATCTAAGCCCTCATAAATACATTGAATGTATCTCATATCTTAATCATAAAGGGCTGCTAGATAAGGTCTACCAATTAATTATGAAGAAACTCCCAGATAACTTACAAAGAAAAGTTGGTGGTTAAGTGGACTCTACCTCTCAAAGAACCAATTTTTCTTCTTGAAATAGAGCAATGCATCATGCAGAGCCATAAAATTCACAATGCATCATGCTTAAGAATACGTAACAATAAACTAATAAATGTTTGCTCTGAAAAGACTAATATAAATTAGTGTGTTAGCGCACACCTCTACCTGTCAACCAATGTAACAAAAGATCAAAATAACTAAACTCGTATGCATGCACATCAGCTAAGGGGGAGCCCACCCTTCAAAATGGAACATGTATGCAAGTGACTCTTCACTCGATGACTGATTGCACAGCGTGAATAAAGTATCTCACGTTGTCACTAAGTAAACATGCAATATACATAAATTCAACAATAATGTATTTGTCTTTAAACTGTTGTTCGAGGCTTTATTTGGCAAATCATGTTTATGAAGTTTGACTCTTGCAAAGAATTGTTATCTATACTCGATGTCACAAAAATAAATTTAACGAAAACATCACATTGTCAATGTATCAAACTCGATTACAAGCATCCAATATAATAACATTGCCCAATGCATTTCGGGATTGTCAAATCGCTTCTTCAGGGGCCTCTGTAAAAAAGAATGACAAAATGATTGCGATGAAACAAACTGATATCTATGTTCAACATACAGGGAGGACAGGTGTAACACCAGGGATGCACATAGACATGGCAACTGCGATAAGTCTGATATTAAGGCAGTTGGATATGCAGGCATGAGAATCGAAATATTAAGAATGAAGTGGATGACTCTCAAATTTAAGTCCGAGGGCATTCATGGACGTATTTATGTAACCAATTTTGTGTCAGACTTGTTAGGTTAACATCACCAAAAAGATATGAACATCATCATAACTCCAAAAGCCAAAGAACCGGTGATGGTGGTTGAACCTGCGGGGGCTGTGGAAGCTATAAGCTCTGATGAAAGTGTCATAATGTCAAAGTATTCAGAGGTGTTCACTGAAAAGTTAGGGTTATTGAAAGGGTTTTCCCACAAAATAATATTAAAGAAGGGGGGCAAATCTGTTGTACACAGGGTGAGGAATGTACCTAACATGATGAGGGAACCACTACGTAAGGAGTTGGATAAATTGTTCGGGCAAGAAATAATTGAACCTACTGAGGTATCTGAGTGGTTGGTTCCCATGGTGGTGGTACCAAAGGAAGGGGGGACAATTCGACTGTGTGCTGATTTGTGAGATTTGTTTTTTGTTTATATTTCTTTATTAGTTTCAAGATAAACATACAACGTACAGAACTGAAATATATTCTACAATCCTTGCTGTGCGTTCCGCCTGGCGGAAGGCTAAGATAAAAACCACAAAACAAAAGAATCAAAGACACAAACAGCAACAAACCCTCCCCGCCCCCAATTCTTCACCTCCCTTTAAAGGCTTAAGGCATGTATAATTGGTGTTTTCAAGCTCATACCCCGGACCGGGCTGTCTATCCCTTTGTGTTTTGGACAGGTAAGTTCCTTGAATTCGGTGTTAACAGCGATAGAAAGGGCTCCCACAGGTCCTGGAAAGAGGCCCCAAGATTGGCAAGCGAAAGAGAGATTTTTTCCATCCCAAGAATCCCCCACAGTCTATGCAGCCACCAGACATGAGTAGGTGTTGTTGTCTTCCCCCAATGAGATAGGATATTTTGTAAGGCCGCCCCCAGTACTATTGCCATCTGCTTGCCCCTCCGTGATCTAAGAGGAAAAGTAATAGAATTGGGAAGGCCTAGGAGAATGTAGGCTGGGAAGCGAGGTATTTGGGTATTGAAATGGGTATCGATATCGTCCAATACCTGTTGCCAATAATTTGATATTTGGAGGCATTCCGTAATAGGTGGGTCAGAGTACCCAGTGAACCGCAAGCTCTCCAGCATAAGGGGCTATGTGTAGGGTTGCCTCTGTGAAGCCATTGGGGTGTCAAGTACCAATAGGTTACTATTTTCATCGCAGTTTCTATATTAGCAACACTATATGCAGATTGCGGGCCCTGTAGTAAATATCCAGCCATTCCTTCTTGATTTGTGAGATTTAAATAAAAACATATGGGTGGACAGGCAACCACTTCCCAACATTTCGGAGATGATTGCTGTTATGGGGGGGCGGTTCGGTTCATCTTCAGTGTATTAGACATGCCGTCTGCATACCATCAGGTGAATTTACATGAAGGGTCTAGACATCTGAAATCTTTTGTGATGCCTTTGGGGGCATTCGGCTATAAGAGAATGCCATTCGGGCTGCCATCCGCATCTACCATTTTTCAGAGAATGATGAAGAACATATATGAGGACTTGAACCAAATCATGTGCTTCCAAGACGACATACTTATAATGGGGAAGGATGGGAAGGAACATGATATGGTGTTTTGTGATGTGATGGAAAGGTTGAAAAAGCATGGCTTATAGATAAAGAGTGAAAATTGTCATTTAAGGAGGAATGAACTGGCGTACTTAGGTCATGTGATAAGTGCAAAGGGTATAAGGGTATAAGGCCAAAAGGAAGTATTGCAAAGGCTGTTGGGAATACACCGGAACCCTCAAACAAGGATGAATTGAGGTATTTTCATGGACTTGCAGAATAGTGCTCCAAGTATGTCAAGCACTTTGCAGAAATTGAAGAACCATTAAGGTTACTTATGGAAAGAATGTAATATTTGAGTGGAATGATGAATGCAAGGAGTCTTTTGACAAGATAAAAGAAAGCATAGCACGGGCACCCACGTTGGGCCATTTTAAGATAGCTGTAAAGACGTACATTGGGATGGATGCGAGTGGTGTCAGATTGGGTGCAGTTTTGATGCAAGTTGTGAATGGTGAAGAAAGTGTAATCGGCTTTGCATCTAGGAGGTTAGGAGGTGCAGAATTTTCATATTCTGTGATCAAGAGAGGAGCCCTAGCCTGCTGTTGGGGTATTAAACACTTCAGATGTCATATATGGGGTATTCCTTTTAGGGTCAAAATGGACCATAAGCCACTCACCTATTTGTTTAAAAGAGGCAGAGGATTGGAGGTGGATGTTATCTGTTCTTGACTACAATTTTGAGGTTGAGTATGTTAAGGGTTGCAGAAAGTTATAGCAGATTGTTTATCTAGGTTGCCTGTGGGTGAAGAAGTAGAAGAGAAGTGTGAGGTGATTGCTGGTTTTGGAGGTAGTGAGATGGCCTTGGGATGTGGTGAGTGGAATGTAGCCAAGAAAGAGGATTCGGTGTTGAAGGAGATTGAAGGTAGAGTTTTACAGGGATGGTATGAAGAAGATATGTTGAACAAAGAGGTTAAGGAATATTACAAACTGAGGAATGAATTGAGTTTAATGAGGGAAGAATAATAAGAAGGAATCACATTGTTCTTCCTACTGGTGTTCAGAGCCACATTATTGCTCTAGCTCATGAGGGGCATCCTGGAAGAAATGTGACTAAGAGGAGGGTACAACAGTCGTATTGGTGGCCTGGAATGAATGGTGACATCAAGGAGGTGGTGAGAATGTGCCAGGCATGTGCGAATAGTGATAAGACCAAAGTAGTGAGGCAACCTCCCTTGGAATGCACTGACTTTCCCATGAGGCCGTGGGAAAGATTAGCTATTGATTTTATTTGGCCAGTTGCTAGACTTGGTATGAGAAGCAAATATATTTTGATAATTGCAGATTATCACACCAAGCGCCCGATTCCGATCTCGTTCGGAAAGCATTCCAACCGAATCGGATCTGGAATGCTTTCCGACCGACTCGACCACGAGCCTTTCCAGCGACGGAGTACTATGCACTGCATGTTAAAGTCCAATCGAGTCGTATGGAACGCAGTCCGTCCGAACTAACCGTCCGGAAACAGGGCTGATGCTACCAACTCTTTCGGAAACGCTCAAGAATAGCATGCCGGTTACAAATCAGACTCTTTTTAACCCGCGAGCAGATGGCGATGCATTCGATTCGGTTTCAGAACCGTGTCGGTCTGTGTATCAAATGTCAAGGGGGAAAAGTCAAAAACAGTCAAAACAACCATTGTCAACGGAAAATAAAAAAAATAAAAAATAATTCAGCCACACCCACAAATCCACCTATATTAAGGGCCAACACCATGACCATGATCCTTTGCTACAACTGCTAATAGGTCCAAGGAGCCACCACCACATATACCCTACTCTCTGCCTCTCTGCCTCACATACTCACATTTCACACACCACACAACTTGCCCAGATTTTATTTTATACAAATTCTCACCTTCACACACTCTTTTTCATATTCACACCCACACTCACCTTCACACACACACCCTCACCTTCACCTTCACCCTAACCATGGCCAAAAGGAAGCAGCCACGTTTTATAGATAAGGAGTTGGAAGTGCTTGTAGATGAAATTGTTAGAGTAGAGCCACAGTTATTTGGGAACCAAGTCCAACAGACCCCACAGTCCCAGAGAAATAGCATATGGGAGAGGATAGTCAACAAGGTGAACACTCAAGCACCTTGCATGCGCATAATGGATGATATCAGGAACAGGTACTGCGATGTGCGAAGGAGGGTCAAGAAACTGCTGGGCAAGAAACTATGCCTGGGCATTGAACTCTGCTCCGTTTGCGGAGTTTTCTGCACTCCGCACTCCGCGGAGCTCGCGGAGTGCAAGACAACCCCGCTTCGCGTAGTGCAGCGGAGTTTTTTCCCTGCTCGCGCACGGTACGTTCGCTAGCACGAGCTGCCGCTCGGGTAGAATTTCTACCCGAGCAGCAGAAAGACCAGTGCAAACAGCAGTTCGCACTACACTCCGCCACTTGCGGAACTTTGCAGAGTTTTTTTGTAACTTCGCGAAGTTCCGCGTAGCAAAACTCCGCGAACTACGCCCAGGCTTACAAGAAACATGCCCAAAGCCAGCAGACTGGCGGTGGCCCTCCTGCACAACCTGTCCACTTCACTTCCTGGGAGGAGAAGGTGCATGCCATCCTTCCGCATGAGAGCGTCTATGGACTCGCAGAAGCACCAGATACTGGTAAGTACCCAATCCACATTCAAATAAAGTTACCAATTACACCTCTAGAGACATCACTGTAAAGGATACAGTTAAACAAATGACAGTATTAACACAGAAAATAAACTATATTCAAAAAGCATGTGATGTGTATGTCAGATTGATAACAAATAAACCTTCAATGAAATTGAAAATGCACAAAACAATAACCATGTACATACTTCTCACAAACTCACACCAAGGCCTTGTGCTCCAAACAACATGCACCAGCGTCAGACATCTTGCCAGTACTTTTCCACTCACTCACAGGAAATCTGAGTCACAGGTAGGCTGTTTGGGATGGCTGTGAAGGTGGGTGTGGGCACAGGCCCCATGCGACTTTTAGTCGCAGCAAACACTCCTCCTCACACACAGCCCAAACAGACCCACTGGAACTATGTGAGCCTCACAGTGAGTGGAAATGTACCAGCAAGATGGCTGACACTGCTGCATGGTGCCTGTAGCACAAGGCCTGAGGGTAGTTGTAGTCAAGTCAAACAACATGCACCAGCGTCAGGCATCTTGACAGTACTTATCCACTCACTCAGAGGAAAGCTGAGTCACAGGTAGGCTGTTTGGGATGGCTGGGAAGGTGGGTCTGGGCACAGGCCCCATGGGACTTGTAGTGGAAGCAAACACTCCTCCTCACACACAGCCCAAACAGACCCACTGGAACTATGCAAACCTCACAGTGAGTGGAAATGTACTTGCAAGATGGCTGACACTGCTGCATGGAATCTGGAGCACAAGGCCTGAGGGGAGTTGTAGTCAAGTCAAACAACATGCACCAGCGTCAGACATCTTGACAGTACTTATCCGCTCACTCACAGGAAAGCTGAGTCACAGGTAGGCTGATTGGGATGGCTGGGAAGGTGGGTCTGGGCACAGGCCCCATGGGACTTGTAGTCGCAGCAAACACTCCTCCTCACACACAGCCCAAACAGACCCAATGGAACTTTGCTTTCCTGACAGTGAGTGGAAAAGTACTGGCAAGATGGCTGACACGGGACTGGTGTGAGGAGCACATGGCTTTGATGGGAGTTGTGGTCAAGTCAACAACAGGCACCAGTGTCAGACATCTTGCTAGTAGACTTACATCCACTGTCAGTTACCAGAGGCCCAGATGAGCTGTTCATCAATCCCCCTCTTGTCCAAAATACATAGTTATCCCAAAAAATAGGCCAGCATCATGGATGAAGGAGGCCAATCTATCTCCATTAACTCATCATTAGGTTCAGTAGCCTATGTAATGTCTATCATTTGAGGGGCAGTGGACATTCACAACAGTCATTGTGTTGTTTCTGTACCCACAGGGCTAGCTTGGAACACCACTGCAACCATACAGGATAACCAGTCCCAGTCTCTGGTCGACCAGGAGCTCTCCGGCATTGATGCCTCTCATCCATCTTCGGATGACGAGGAACGACCTGGCCCATCTGGTTTGGGTCATCCCACAGCCCCAGCAGCGGCAACATCAGGATCCTCTTCAACCACTCCCGCCTCAGCTGACAACACCCAACTGACCCCTACCCACACGGACACAGCAGCCCAGGACATCTCCTACAGCACATCAACACAGGCACTCTGGAGTTTCCGGACAACAACAGCCCTGTCAACAATAAGGGAGGCTCTATGTTTACTGTGCCAGCAGAAACTGGTCCTGCTCCCGTGGGTTGAGGTGGTGGGAGGGGCAATGGGGACCAGCACCATCATGCAGCTGGTGCTGCTGATGAGGGGGACCCAAAACCTCTCCAGAATACTCCATGCATATGAGCATTCACAAGGAGAATTTGGCCAGGTCGTTGGGATCCTCAGGACCATCCAACAGCAGCAGGCAGCCCAAAATGACAAATTGGACAGGTTCATGGAAAAAATTGATGACATGACTGTGGTACACAGGGACATTGTCACCTGCCTCCGCCAGATTGCCACCAACAAGTCCACACCTCCCTGTGTGCCTACAACATCCAGTGCAACAACATCTGCACAGGGAGGGATGTGAACTCTGGCAGAGAGCACCCTACACCGCCGCTGCCTGCACCTGAGGGTCCCCCGGAAAAATGTGGAGTAGGTCGTGTGAAGAAGAAACGGTGAGAGACAGATGGCTACGTACCCCCCCCAGGAAGTGATTATCTGCTCCTGATATCCTCCATTGTGTGCCAAGCGTTCAGATTGTTGACTGTCACTGAATTGTCCCACATTTGCTGGAGGGTCTAAGTTCAACTATGGACTCAAATAACTGTGGATCTACTTTGGAATACCTCATCTACAAACACTTCCAACTCCTATCTGCACTTTGTTTTTTAGTTTTTGTTGAGTACACCACCATGATTTGGACTGATTTCATTATGTTAAGCAATAAAATAAATCACTTTGCACAAAAAACTTGCTCATGTTGTGACGTTGAATGCCAAATGTAAAAATTGAAATGATGCTGAAATCTCAAAGTAGAAAGTGTCAACAACATTGGTAACACATAACTTTAAAGAGGAAAGTTACTGGCTTGTGAGTATATGTACCTTGTCACAGCATGATAGATAGACACAACCAGGTCATAACACAACCCGAAGGACATGTTACAGATGCAATGCAAGTCTATTGCTTAAAATTCTAGCACCCTTTGCAAGCACAATCAACAATCATTGTTAGCAAACCAGTTCATCAGGGAGCATGTTTTGCTTCCAAATAATCTTTGGATGTGTGAAAACAGACAAGGCACACATCATTGTGTTGCACAGGTTTATTTTCCTTATACAACCTGGCACCTTAACCCAATGTCAAATGACATCACACAGTAACAAAATGCTCTAAAGTAAAGATAAATGTCCATCAGTCCAAAAGGAAGTGCGGGCCATGGATTTCCAAAACAGTCCAATGTTGGAGTATGTCACAGCATCAGGGGTCTGGTGAGGTCACAACTTGCGGGTTGACATGGCAAAGTACCCTGGTAGGGAGAAACATAGAACAGAGTTAGACACACAGGACTAAGCCAGTTCAATTTAGCAAACAATGTCATCTGAAGCACAAGATTTACAGTGTGGACACTAGCTAGGATTCACGATAACACTGTACATGTCAACTTTTCCACCTTACAAACTTATCATACAACAATCATGGCAATTTTCATACATTCATAAGCATACATACACATTGTCCACAAGCAATACAACAATAAACAATTGGGGGTAATCTCCTACTTTCATTGCATACCTACACTCATGTGAAAAAGTTCTGGATAAGCTGTTGTTTCAAATCCAAGCCATCGTCATCATCCCCAATGTCATCATGTCCCAGTCCAGGATCCTCCCTCGCTGGCGGCTGCTGGTCTCTGTTGTCCTGTATGAGTGGTATTTCCCTCCGTATAGCCAGGTTGTGGAGCATGCAGCAAGCTGCGATGATCTTGCACACATTCAATGGGGCATATTGGAGGGCTCCTCCTGTCCGATCCAGACAGTGGAATCTTGTCTTCGGGAGGCCAAAAGTCCGCTCAATGACTCGCCAGCTCTTACCATGGGCCTCATAAAACTGCACTTCTGCAGGGGTGACTGGATTATGGAGTGGTGTCAGCAACCAAGGCTAGTTGGGGTTCCCAGAGTCTCCTACATTGAACACAGAAAAAAGAATCAGTTGTTGGTTAACAGAGCATTATCTGACATACAATCGACACACAACACAACACACACATGCCACATTACCTACCAACAAGCCAGGATTGGTCAGGTTGTAGCTGAGACATCCAACGGCTGATGGCGCTGTTCCTCATGATATATGCATCATGTGCCAATCCAGGAAAGTGTGCACAGACATGGAGATGGAAATGTCAGCCAAACATACCACCTGGGCATTGATGGAGTAATAATGTTTGCGGTTGCGATACACCACCTCATTTGCCTGTGGTGGTACCAATGCAACATGGGTGCCATCAACAGAGCCAATGATAAAGGGTATCCGTCCCAATGCATAGAATTCCCCCTTGATGTCTGACAACTCTCCAGGTGTTGTGAACTTAATGCAGTGTTCCAGGTAATGGAACAATGCCTCCAAAACATCACAAAGAACACGGCTGAACATGGTTTGTGACATTTCACCAGATGTTGCCACTGTGTATTGAAATTAACCGGTGGCAAAGAAATGTAAAGCTGCCATAACCTTGACTTTGGGCATCAGTGCCGTTAGATATGTGCGACCAGCCTGCAGATGAGGTGTTAACTGCGCAGACAACGGTTCAATTATTGGCCTGGTGAATCTCTACTTCTTGATGGTGTCACGTTATTCCATGATCTGTAGGTCTGGAAAGGGCCTGTAGACTGGAGGTCCTCTGCGATACCTATGTGTAGAGTGTAAATACAGTTGGTGTCAGGTCACAATGTACAAAGCAACATGCATTTAGACAAACAGAACATGAAATGTGAACACAACTGAAGCTACAGAACATTTAAAATACAGGATGACCTTAGATACATATCACAGCATATCACAGCATCAGTACCCTTCCCAGACATTTGACCAAGGTATGGTGACACAGCAATTAAAGTGGTGTAGTGTACAAATCACTAGTGTCTGACATCATCAATGTGAGCAAGCATCACATACTCAACTGTTGCACAGAAAAATATTAAACATTTATGTTTTTTGTGAACAATTACATGTTTAATAGGTAGACAGAATAGGAATATGTAATGCAAGAGATGTGTAACACCTGGTATACACAGCATCTCACATACTCAATCACGCCCACCACTGTCACAGGGTGGACACTGTCATGCAGTTATGTCTACATTACGCATACAATCACATACACAGACTATGTTCAATGTTGATGATGCAAATATATGTAACAACACCATACACTGAAGTCTTGGGCACACAGATAGACTAGTAATTCACATTACACAAACAAGCTGAAGATGAAGAATAGTGTCACTGTCTACTCATCTAAAGGTAAAAGCTTTAGCCATTGCTGACACAACAGACATCCACAGTCTGAAATGACAACAATTACACAATGGGTCATACAGTCCACAAATGCAGTGACAAGGCAAGAATGCACATGTACATCCACACAAAACCAATATGCACTGTGACCAATACTATGCAGATGACTGGATTTCTCTTCTAACATGCTTGTATTTGCCCATAAAACAGTGTGTCATGTGCCCCTCAAGGTTAGCTCCTCATGGGAGTGTGTTTTATCCATTTAAAGGTCACTTTTATTATTTTAAAAGTGCATCCACACATGTAATGGACAAAAATACAACAATCACAGAAGTGTATGCTCTGATGACCGCTTATTCAAAGGACGCAGTATCCGCATCAGAATCGATTCAGTCACGGCCATTGGCTGTTGGTTGTTATGGTGAGCGACACGGGTGAGTAATCAAAGGACGCAGTAGCCTCATCAGAACCAATTCGGTCACAGCCATTGGCTGTTGGTTGTTATGGTGAGCGACGCTGGTGAGTATTCAAAGGACACGGTATCCGCATCAGAACCGATTCGGTCACAGCCATTGGCTGTTGGTTGTTATGGTGAGCGACGCAGGTGAGTATTCAAAGGACGCAGTAGCCGCATCAGAACCGATTCGGTCACAGCCATTGGCTTTTGGTTGTTATGGTGAGCGACACGTGTTTGGGCTCATGTCTTCATTGCGTGGAAACCGACTCGGTTACCTCCCATCACCAATGTATCAACGTCAATCGTGGTGCGAAGAGTTTTTGAACGTCGCGGTAGGTGTGTCGTTTGCAAGCAATGTAATGCATTGGACCAATTCGGAAAATGCGACCTACGTGAACCTATCACCTTTGATGCATGGATTTGAGACCGCCTCTGCTGTTTAGATATAAGTCTCTCTGTTCCCAAGAGACTTCACTTGCCTGCACTACCTTCATCATTCCTGCACCTCCCCATCTCTCTGCTGCTGTTACCACATCCACTGGTAGCTACTATGGCACGGACACAGGTCAGGGCCCCAGCTTTCTCAGAGGAGGAGAACCAGGCCCAGCTGAACATACTTCTGCCGCTGCACAGCCAGCTGTATGGCAAACCAGAGGAGCAGGTGAGTGATGAGTACAGTGCATTGCCATTGAACATGTTCAATAACCATGCACTACTGGCATTAGGAATCTCTTTTGCAAAAATTTAATTTAGGTTTTTGAAAGTTTAACAGTGTGTAGGGAACTGTTCTGGGCAGGTACACTGCTGTAGAATTGTGTGTACTGGGGCAAACATATCATCACTGTTCTCATACTAATGCACATGATGCCATATGCCTACCCCTTAGAAATGTTTGCCAATCTGACCATGACCTATGTGTACAAGTGTCTGACTCAGAAACATGTTGCATTTGAACTAAGGGACTGTCACCATGTCAGCCTTACAGGTCAACCCCCATCAGAAGGTGAAGATGTGGAGGACCATCGCCAAGAAGGTGCGTGATGTGGGGGTCGCATATCAGCGTGTCCGTCATTGCCGCAAGAGGTGGCAAGACCTTCATGTTGGGCCAAGAAGATAGCGGAGGTCCAGCTGGGCCTGTCACAACCTGGCAAGAGAGGCGGGCACCGAACCCTGACCCCCCACATGCAATGCATCTTAGCGGTTTTCTTCCCTGACCTGGATGGGTAGTTGAAGGCCAAACAGCAGCAAGGTGGGGGTGAGTATGTGCCTTGTTGCACTTCTATCTTAAAGCATGCATGTTGTAATATCTTAGCCTGATGGCACTTTTACAAGTCTTAAGTCAGCCAAACCCACTGTTATTTTCAAAATATGCATATGCAGAAGGATCATTAGATGGCTGGTTATGCCCCTTTCATCAGGGACATGTGAGTAAGCTATGTTGAGGGTAGTGACAGTAGTGCCATGCACGTGTTCACCAAAAATTCAGAAAAGATGTGCATGTGGATGAGCTTCAGCAGTAATGCCATGGCTTGACATGTGTCTGAACATTGACTGATGGGTGAGCCTGTTCTTAGTGTGGTTTTAACAAATCATTGCAGTATGTTGTAATTGGAGCACTCAATTATGGATTGGCCATGCTATATATTCTGGCAGAATGTGTTGTCTATTCTCAGGCCTAGGTTAGCTTGGCTTGGTCAATGTGCCAATGTTTGGTCCCATAAGTGTAATCAAATGTATCCCATGGGACAATCACAGATATGATAACTCTGGTCACATGTCACACTGGCCTTACACATGATATTGTTGAATATTGTAATCCATCCATTCTAAAAAGGACATAAGCCATTCAGTGTCATACACAGGTGGCCACTGGTCGAAACATGGCTGCAATTGTGAGGTATGATGTGAGGTACACATTCACAACAGTTGACATGTGTGTAAATGCTCTTGACTATTCCTACTTGATGCCTTTATAAACCAGGGGCCTGATTCACAGAACTAACTTACGTCAAAAACGTAAAGTTAGTACTTTTTGGTATTCACAGAATACACTTACTCATTTTGGTATTCACAGAATGAACTTACTCATTTCGGTATTCACAGAAGTTAGTAGTCCTAACTTTAGGACTCCTAAATGCCTTCTGTGAATACCGAAAGTCTTAAAGTTAGGATTTTTCTCAGTTTAGGAGTAGTAAAGTTAGGAGTCCTAACTTTACTACTCCTAAACTGAGAAAAATCCTAACTTCAAGACTTTCGGTAGTCACAGAAGTCATTTAGGAGTCCTAAAGTTAGGAGTCCTAACTTTACGACTCCTAAACTGAGAAAAATCCTAACTTCAAGACTTTTGGTATTCACAGAAGGCATTTAGGAGTCCTGAAGTTAGGAGTCCTAACTTTACTACTCCTAAACTGAGAAAAATCCTAACTTCAAGACTTTCGGTATTCACAGAAGGCATTTAGGAGTCCTAAAGTTAGGAGTCCTAACTTTACGACTCCTAAACTGAGAAAAATCCTAACTTCAAGACTTTCGGTATTCACAGAAGGCATTTAGGAGTCCTGAAGTTAGGAGTCCTAACTTTTCTACTCCTAAACTGAGAAAAATCCTAACTTCAAGACTTTCGGTATTCACAGAAGGCATTTAGGAGTCCTAAAGTTAGGAGTCCTAACTTTACGACTCCTAAACTGAGAAAAATCCTAACTTCAAGACTTTTGGTATTCACAGAAGGCATTTAGGAGTCCTGAAGTTAGGAGTCCTAACTTTACTACTCCTAAACTGAGAAAAATCCTAACTTTAAGACTTTCGGTATTTAGAGAAGGCATTTAGGAGTCCTAAAGTTAGGACTACTAACTTCTGTGAATACCGAAATGAGTAAGTTCATTCTGTGAATACCAAAAAGTACTAACTTTACGTTTTTGACGTAAGTTAGTTCTGTGAATCAGGCCCCATGTGTTTGATGCATCACTGTCAGATTCAGAGATGTCAAATATGCATCAATTTGGAGTTAGTTACCAAAATGAGATGTTAAACAGGAGCAATATCAGCTGTACAAAGTGCGCAATATGTCTAATCGAAGTGAGGGACATTTAGACTTGGCCCATACAAAGGGGGACTTGTGCAGTCTAGACAGGATTGGTACACAGTGTTGACTGTACACATGACTGATATTGATTCAGTAACAATAGTCCCTACAGACAATGCAACCAGACATGCCAGTGGAATGGTGTTCCACCTGAATCATTGTGAAGCTGCAGTAATCAGACTTGGAAGTTTGTATACCATTTTTCACATCTGTGAAACTTGAGCTGTTTTCAATGTGCAAAACATTCTGATTCTTCTGCATGACACTGTGCATAGATGACACAGGACAGTGTGTCACGTGCCTGTCACCCTAGCTATGCGTACTACCTTGGTGTCTCCACAATAAGAGTTAGATGTCTGAACTGACAGTAGAGAAGCTACGTTACAGGATAAATGGGATCAATCACTGTTATCTGTGTGACATGACTATGCAATGTGAATGTTTGACAAGAAAGATATTTGAGCTGTGACATATGAGCCAATGGTTTCCCATTTGATAACCAAGGATAGCAGAATGGATACCAAGTCTCAATTCAATTCTGTGAATCATATTCCCATTGTGATGGCTAAACTCCCTTGCAGGAGAGGAGACAGGTATGTCAGGACACAAGACCGTCATGAGCACAAGACGAAATATCCCCTGCTACATAGTGCATTAGTTGACCTTGTGGTTGTGTAATTTCATGTTGATACACCCAATGTTGCAGATAACATCATGAGTAATTGAGCAATGGTTAACTGGCAGACTAACACGTGCCATGTATGTTAATGTAGCAAGAGCTAATAATACAACTCAATATTATGTCTTTTTTTGGATCTGTGAAGATTTGTGATGTTACCTATGTGTCAAGTACATATGGATAACTTACGTAATTCATTTTCATTCTTGGTAACAGCATCAGCAGCGGCCAGCGGAGGAGACAGTGCCACGGATGTGGTGGGAACAGTACATCAGTCTGGGTCCAGTGATTTCGTCGAAGGAGGGACCCAGTGACGGAGAGGGTGAGGGGAGCCTCACTGGGGCCAGCTCTGCAACTCTATCAGTGTCAGGGACTGTCCGGGACTATGTCGGGAACACAGTCAGGGACTTGGGCAAGGACTGGGAACGGGGTAGAAAATGTACACAGAGAGAGGAGTACAGCGCTACCCAGGATCACACAGGAAGTCAGAGGAGAAAAGGGATCCAAATGAAAGCCTGTACAAAGGAACAAGATGGCTAAGACTCAGAAAGGAAGGGCACTCGCACGGCAATTTAGCATTCAGACTAACTACACCCAGGACGGACGTGCAAGACATATATATATAATACAACATTAACAATAAAGGGAATGTGGGGTAAAGCACTCAGGAGCTCCACACGGTAAGACTGAAGCTCAGTAAGTTCCTCACCCACAATTGCTGTTACAGATACTGACTGAAAATACCCACATATAGGATATGTATGCAAAGGCAGGGTCTGTGGAGCTTATACCTATGGTGATGTTATAACAGTAACTCAAAGACAACACTAACAGTGAACAAGAAACACCACCTAGGTAGTCAGCTGTGCCCACGGATCCTGGCGATCAAACAGGAACATGCATGGCAGTAACAGCAAACGGGTAGAACTAAACACAAGCACATCAGACAAGGAGCTAGCAAGGAGGAGTGCTTAACAGGAAAGGAAGGAAATCACAGGGCACACTTGGCAGAAAGCAGGTAACAAACATAAAAGGTAACGGAAGCAAGACAGCAGAAATAGAAAGACAGCAAACTAGAACTGGAACCAAGGAAATGGGAAGAAAGGCAGGGACTGGAAAAGGATATACAGAAGGGGAGGCTACAAGGGTATACTAGAATAGTGCAGGTTCAGGAATCAAGAAAACAAAGTAGCATAGAAGGCAGTGCTGGGGCAGGAACAAGAATTGAGCAAAAGCTCAGGAGTCAAAGTAGCACTGCAGGTAGTGCTAGTTCAGGAGAAGGGAAACTGCTGCAGGTCAGGAACAAGGAATGCTAAGGCTCAGGAGTCAAGGTAACACTGCAGGCAGTGATAGTTCAGGAGAAGGGAAACTGCTGCAGGTCAGAAACAAGGAATGCTAAGGCCCAGGAGTCAAGGTAGCACTGCAGGCAGTGCTAGTTCAGGAACAAGGGAAACTGCTGCAGTTCAGGAACAAGGAATGCTAAGGCTCAGGAGTCAAGGTAGCACTGCAGGCAGTGCTAGTTCAGGAACAAGGGAAACTGCTGCAGTTCAGGAACAAGGAATGCTAAGGCTCTGGAGTCAAGGTAGCACTGCAGGCAGTGCTACTTCAAGGAAACAGGAAATAGCTACAGCTCAGGAAACAAGGAGTCAAGAGAGCACTGCAAGCAGTGCAAATCAGGGACAAGAAATAGCTGAAGCCCAGGAACAGGAACAAAGAATAACTATAGCTCAGGAACTCAGGAAACAAGGTAGCACTGCAGGCAGTACTAACTCAGGCACAAGGAATAGCTATAGCTCAGGAACTCAGGAAACAAGGTAGCACTGCAGGCAGTGCTAATTCAGGCACAAGGAATAGCTATAGCTCAGGAATCAAGGAACAAGGATTGACTATAGCTAAGGAATCGAGGAATATCAAAAGCTCAGGAAACACTGGAAACAAGTATCGGCCTCACCGTTATACCGCTACAATGACCAACACTGGGCTGAAAGGAACTGGGGCTTAAAAGAGCTCACAGTAATCACATGCATCAGGTGTGAGCAGGCTAGCAGCAGCCAGCCACAGGTGAACTGAATTCCTCCACCCATCCTTGGCCGGCAGGGGTGGAGACGAAGCAGTGAGCAGGGGATTATAGGTAATGGAGTTTCCAGCATGAACAGGCTGGCTTCCACAAAACCCGGCATGGATTGGGAATGGATGTCAATTCCTAAATGATGTCCAAATGCCTGGAAGTCAGGATATGCATACAGGGTAGTGTCTGGAAGCATATGAGAATACTGGAAAGTCCCACAATTCGGCCCCCTGGTGGTGGGAACGAGAGCACAGGGAGTGAATCGTGACAATCAGCAGGCTCAGAAGCAGATCACAGCTCCAGTGAGGACTCCCATGTGGTGGTGGAGGTGACAGTGACTGGATCCTCAACCTCAGAGTCCACCACCACCACTACCATCTCCAGCCTTCCAGCTGCTCCCAGTACCAGTGTCTGTGGCCGCTCCCATGGCAGGGGAGCTGTCTCCTTTGGGCTAGGCACCTCACCCACTGCCCCTGTCTCCCCTGCTGCCCTCAGTGTGGAGGCCAAGGACATCCTGAGGCAGATCTTTGTGGGGCAGACATCCGTGCTGAATATCCTCCATGCACATACCACTCTTTTGACACAAATGTCGTCATTCCTGGAAGGCATTCACTCTAACGTGTCTGCCCTACAGAGATCCAATCAGGTTCTGGCCTCCACACTGACAGCAGCAGTGTCCCTGCTCCAGTAGTACCTCCCCCTCCTACCTCTTCCCCATCCACTGTCCCAACTACCCTCCCTGACCCAAGCACACGCAAACACACACATGCACACACCTCAACATCCACACATAGCACACAAACACACAGACACAAGTAGCAAACCACACACATGCACACTCAGGAGACAGACAGCACACTCTCTACCAGGGACATGGCAGCAGACGACATACATGCATCCACAGACACTCCGCATACCTCACAACCCTCTGCCTCCACAGCCCATACCCTTTCCTCTCCTGTTCCACCCTCAGCCCAGGCACCCCACCTTGTTTCCATTGAATTCTACCCTCCCCAAACCTACACCCCCCTCCTAGAAAGAAAAAACCCCTACCTGTAAATCCATAGTTCACCAGACATGCCCAGTACCTCCATCACAAAAAACCCCACTAAAAAGACCTGTCCCATCCCCATTCCTGACACACCCCTCAAACTTCACAAAATCCCCAAAATAGTTAAGGACACCCCATCCCCACCTCCATCTGCCCCTACCAATACAGCTGTCCCCCTCAATTAGAGACAGCCACTGCAGTGGCCCCAACCTCCCCTCAGTCAGAATCTAACACTGCAGTGGACCCTAACACCCCTCCTGATCCCATCCCTCCCAAAACCCAACCCAGTCCCCACTAGTTTGTCCCCTTTGGTGCCTGGCATGCCCCCTCGATGCCCCTCCCTGGGGAGGGTGTCCCCTAGCAGAACTTGTGCAGGCAAGAGTAGATGGGCATGATATTTTTGACCCATAACACCAATGAACAATGGTGGTCTGGCCATTGGCCTATTGCTATTTAGTTATCAGAATTTTGATGCTGAATAAAGCATGTTTACATTTTTTATTTCAAATTTCTGTGTCCACCAAACTGTTTTTTAGTTAACTGTATAACATGTGCAATTAGTAGTTTAAGTATACAATGATATTAGTATGGCATGGATTGCATATGGTCCATGGAGTTTCAGCACTTTGACAGTATGTATTCAAGAATTTTGTGTCTACATTTCCTGGGTGTCATCGTCAACATCAGTTTCAGCTAAGAGTGCGACATGAAGTCACAAACCTTTTCATTTTCAAAACACACTTACACATAGGTCATGCTTTCATTTGTCAACATAGTGCAAGTGTCTCAAAGTGCAACAGTTTAGGCGAAGCATGCTGCATATGTTTGTGATGTGCAGTAAGACACCTGTCTCATCAATACACCTGGATACAGAGAGGGTTTGACTACATAGCAGTGAATTTGTGCACACCCATGTACATAAAGTGATGTTACAATTCTTGTATGTGACTTGATGGTGGTGGACCCATGTCTGTGTCTTCTTCAGATCTGGTAGAATAGTGGCAATGTCAACCTTGCCACAGGTGGCATGCCACTGTGGACAAAATCCCTTCATGGCTGTGAACTCATCTGATGCATTTCCTGAGCCCATGGTGGGTGTAAGGTGAGCAGTATTCTCACAGTCTTCTGACCCTGTTGCCTCAACAGGACTCCACTTACTGCAGGGTTTCTTGTTAGGCAAGGTGTGTGTTGTCTTAATAGTCCATTGCTTACTCATTTATAAGTCAGTCATGCCATCCTGCTTTTGTTTGGTGATATTACATGTATGGTGTTTATGGATTGTCCAAGCTAGGATTTCATATTTACAACACACACCAGTCGCAGTTGAGGATATGAATTGTATGTAATTTGTCTTTTGTGGATGACTGACAATGGGGTTGATTTAAACTATGATTGATGCTGTTCCATGTCACACCGAGCTGAACTATAAGTGCTGTGATGTCTGTTGAATTGAAAAGTGCTATATGTGGTAAGGCAAGTGGACAGTGAGTCAACAGAAAGGATGTGTGTCCGTCTACTGTGCAGATGCTCCAAGTTCGTGAGTCTCCACCATGCTTTTAGTTGCCAAACATGGGAGGATGTGTTTGTAAGAATATGCATCCTAGCTGCAGATGTATTATCAAGGGTTCATGTTGCATGTGCTGAGCTTGCTTAAACAAGGGAAAAGTTGAGAGTGACAAGTATTTAAATTTTGGGTTTGAGTGGAGATACATACGTCATGGTGGCAGGACAAATTTAGTGACTGTCAGAGAGTGTAAGGTATGAGTTGAGTGCATAGGCAGATCTTGTGTAGGAGACATGAGGTATCCACATTCACCCTATGTGAGTGTTTACAGATAGAATGATGTGATTCAGAATATGCAACTGGTTAAATCCTGTACAAGGTATGGTATGAATAGGTAGATATGATAGGTGTTAAACCTCTTAGACAAGGTTTTTATTCTGGCAGGAGATGAGAGCTGCAGTCTGTGCCTCTACAGTGAGGGATGACTGTAACTAGGTATTTCAAATGAGTGAGGATAGTTGTTGATGTGCATAAGTCACATGTGGTATGGAGCATGTAAATCATATGTGGATGTGACAGGGCCACAGTGAGACAAGGTTCAACTTGTCATTTGGTGCAAAGTGAATAAGAGCTTGTAAAGGGTATACATCATTTGGGTAATTTAGGGTGCTGAACAGTGACATATGAGGTGTAGTATAGTTGATGCATGTTTTCTTCCATCATGTGGAAGCCTCTGTTTCAGAAATGACAATCTGAAGGACTTAAACAGAGTATGGTGGGTGTCTGTTCATATGCAAATGGCTGAGGACATATTCATTGAGCAATGTAAGTGTCTTGTTGTGAGATGTGTTGATGTGTTAACTGAGCAAGTCAGAGTGGGCTATGATGATGTACTTTGTTAAATGAGTGCAGTCTAAGACATTTTTGAGGATGCAACTGGGTATAAAAGTGGTCCATTTTACATGTAACGTTTGACATTTGCTGATGAGGTGATGAGTACAGTACATTGTGCACATGTCATGTATGTGAGAGATGTTGTGTACATAGTGATAAAGAGTGTTGCTGTGAATGTAGATGTGGATGTAAGAAGGGCAGCGCCAGTGTGAGATATTGAGATTCATTTAGGAAGAGTTTAAGTACCAGGCAGGAGCTTGTGTGGCAGACATGCTTTTTCAGAAAAATGCACCAGAGTGGGCTTATGACGTGCTTGTGTATGTATGATAGTTAAGTCTGGGCGGTGAACTCCACTCTGCTCGTGGAGTTTTCCACACTCTGTGTTATGCAGAGCTCGCGGAGTTCCGAAAAACTCCTCTTCGCTTAGCGTAGCAGAGTTTTTTTCCTCGCTCGCGTTCATCAATGTCAAGTTGCCGAGCGCGAGCAAGGAAAATCCACCTCCTGGTGAGATTTCTCAAAGCGGGTGGTTAGATTTCTCATTGCGAGTGGACGCGTATGCTCGCGACCGCTCGTGTTGAGAAACCGTCCTTTCGTGTTGAGAAAGCTGCCGCTTGAGTAAAAATCTACTCGAGTGGCAAAAAGGAAGCAGCGCATGCTTGCGCTGTGCATGCTGGCGTTCACGATGATTGCACAGTGCAGACAAGCACCTGGCACTGAAAATCACCACGAACGGCATTTATCTAACGCGCTCCACGTAGCGCGGCAGAGTTTTTTTGTACTTCGCAGAAATCCGCGTAGCAGAACTCCGCAGACTCCGCCGAGGTTTATTGATAGTTTTGAGAGATGAGCATGTACTTTGAGTTGGACCTGAGAGGGGTCATACCCGCGCAAGTAGAGATTATGCAAGCCGAGAGGTAATGTTGAAATGTACATATGTGTTGACTATGTGTATGTAAGAAGGCAAAAACAGTTTGCCGATGAAATGTGAGAATGTAGTATGTGTTTTCGGCTGCTTGCTGTCTGTGAATGAATGTTCATGACTGATTGTTGGAATGTCTGCTTTGAGTGCAGTGGCATACGGAAAACCTATTGTTCTCACACAACAATTTGCCTCCACCTAGCCTTGCCTTGTCTGAGTAGTGTGTGGGCATGAGTGATGAGTTACTCTTTGTAGGTAGATGTTGTCACTGATTGATCGTTCTTCATCTTGGATAATGCCCAGGGATGGAAGTAGAGATTGCTTATATTGTACTGTCATGAAGCAGAAACTTTGGATGGCAGTCCATTGCTCAGAGGGCTATTGCCCCCCCAAGTGATAAGTCAAGGATGTGTGTTGTTGGGCCACCTGGGATCATACTACTCCTGAAACGCATCCCCACACTTCCCAGGAGACTACACACACATGTGTACTGATGTCACTCAGACTTGGAATGTCAGAGGTATGGGGACACCAAGGGAGATGGACTCAGTGTAATGATATCTCTGGTTGTGCTGATGTAAATACAGTGCACTGTCACAAAACACACATGTGACACAGGAACAATACACCCTGTTCGATAAGTGTTTTCATTGTCATTGTATTTTACTGCCTGTAATCTGGTTTGGCAAGTGTAGCCCTTGTGTGGGTCCATATGAGGTTCCATTTACCACATTGAAAAGTGACACAGAGCCAGAGAGCAATATGTCTTTGTAGAGGGTCTCCTTGATGTTTTTAAATATAAAAGGTGCAGTGTTTCATGACCACTCGTGGACAGAGCAAGCTACATTCTGCACATATCCCTCATCCTCACAAGGTGTATCCATGTCCCTTGGCTTGAGGATGTCTATGTCAATTGTGTCCGAGAGCCACAGGTTAAATTCCCCCGTCATCCTCAACAATGGTGGCAGCTCAGCTTACACAATGGGCTGTGCACTAGTCCCTCCAACACTGTCAGTGCAACCTACGTCCTGAGACTCATGTGTACTCCTACTACTCTGCAGTACACAATGTGCACATTCCGAATGGAATTATTTGTTAGCAGCACACACTACAGCCTGAGTAGGTAGATGCTGAATTGGTGTGAATGACATTCTTAGGAGATGACCCATGACACCTACAGATTGGCTGTCGTGTGCTGTGCACCCAGTCTACACATGGTGACTGTAGCCTACATTGTTGTCAGCCCATGCATTTTTTGTATTCCTGCTGGATTTTGTCTCCAAATAATTCACTGATGACTGGGACACAACAACTTCTATGTTGTTTGAATGGCAATCCCTGAAATCATTACTGTGTGGCTGTGTCTGTTGACTTGTATGTTGTCTGGGCCAGTTTCCTCAGGGCTTTGCTGTAGACAGAGGCATCACTATGTCATCAATAGACTGTGGTTCAGTTGCAGGCTGTGATGTTAGTCATGATGACAGATGCTCAAAAACACACCACACCAATCTGATTGAGCAACAGTGTTGCTTTTACTTTGCCACATGACAAGCTGTGATGAACACAGAGTGGGATAAGTCAGGACAACTTGTGTCCTGCCTCCCCTGTTGCTTGTCAACAAGCCGGCAGATGTTGCTGATTATGGATCACCTTCCACGGATGCACAGTTGTGAGGCAACGATCCATGAATTGTTCACAATGTATTGTTTTGGCCTATACATTCACCCCGACTCTGAACGCATGATAGACGTTTCCTGATTCATGACTGGATTGAAGCTAACTGAACTTGATCTGGCAGGGCGTGCAGTGGTCAACACCCCGTTGACTGGTATAAGAGATACTCAGAGTGATTCTGGACAGCCACCCACCCAGTCTCAATGATGCCTATGAGCTTTTACTTGGACACAGGTGACTCTATCTCTCTTGGGCCACCTTGAGTGATTGGAGAGACCCACAATACATGTGGCAATTTCTTCACTGTACATTGCTAAAGCACAACAGTGCCCTGCTGGCTGGCCTGAGTGAACAGTGGTGTTTGAATGGCCCGGGTCCACAAGGGGCGTGTTGACCTGGCCTGCAAAGCATAGTGTGCCCCAAGATTGTTGTGTCCTTTATGTATTTGAGTGTGGTGTGCATGCTATCTGACCTGTGTGCATGTTTGTGATTGTATGTAAGGGATTAATCTATCTGATTCCTGCTCTAGATCTGTGCTGGGTCTTTCCCATGTTGTTCTTCCTGACCCATCGGACATCCCATTCTGGTTGTGTCTCCCTATGATGACCTGTTCTGACACTGGTGTACTCATCATGACACATGATATGGGACTGTGTGATTGGTCTGATGGGGGAGTGTATGTCCTGGTTGGACTGTAGTATTCAATTTGTTGTTTGTAGACATGTATTGCTCTGTCAACGATTTGTGCATCGTGTAAAGTGAGGTGTGAAATAGTACATAAGCTAGGCCAAGGTCATTCATCTGAATGTGTGGATGTATTATTTTGCTACTTGGTAGATCAGCTATTGCTTTTGACTTCACTTTCCTGTTTTATTTCTACATGTTGTATTTTCTTTGGCAGCTATCCAGAGTAAACCATGTACTTCCTCTAGGGTGTTTGTGAATGGTAGGGTAATATGGATGAATGATGTCACTTCCTGCAATGTGATTTCCTATGACATGAGATGGAGTGGTCTTTGTATGCATTTCAGAACTTAGGAATTTGCCTAAATCATTGAGGGGTGTAGGTTTGGGCATAGTGCCAGTGAATATGTCTCTGCGGACATACTTTTGTGAGTAAATTGGAGTTCTGTTGCCCTGTGAAGTTTTGTTGTGTGTTGTGGTGGACTCATGCATTCACTTTGTGATACATACATTCCTGTTTCAACGTCAAATGTATGTTTCTCCTAGTATTTAGTGGTGTGACTGTACCTACATGATGATGACATTCCCTGATTTGACGTACACAACATGCTATGGAACCAGGGTCAGATTGTGATCCCAATGATGTTTGGGCACTCTCAAAGTCATTGGCACACATTCCGCGATCATCCCTTACATTGTAGCCTCTGTGCATTTCCCTGGCAAGGGATGTTTCAAAATGCACACAGCTGCTGTTCAAGGGGGTGTGGGGGGTTAGACTGGCCAAATGAAACTTGCCTCCCCTCCCTGCGAGGCAACTACATGCAACGCGGACCCTATGCTAAGGAATTGAATGATCTTCTTATTGGGTTAAACCTTACTCAGCAAATAACTACGGCCACACATAATAAGGGACACACGCTGGACCAGGTGTGGACAGCTAATATAACAGTTTCTGCATTGACGGTATCACCCTGTATTTGGTCTGATCACTTCTTAATCCAGTTTATTATCAATGATATTGCTATAGTAAAACCACCAAGCCTAAATAGACTAGTAGCTCGGAACTGGAATAATATTAATAGAACCCAATTCCATGTCACCCTAGCAAATACAGTTCCTACCCACCAGACGTCAATTAATTCGAGTGAGAAAAACCTCACAGCATGGCTCACTGCAGCCAGCAATGAATATGCCCCACTAAGAACAATTCGTTCAGCAAGACGCCATGAGGCACAAAAATGGTTTTCTTCTGAGTTACAAAGTCAAAAACTAGCTCTTCGTCAATCCGAAAGGAAATGGAGAACCAACTACTCTTTAGATAAAAAGAGAGCTATTTGCTCCAATTGAAAGAGTATAAAAATCAATTTCCACAGCTAAGGCTGCTCACTTCTCTTCCAAAATCATGAGCTCCACTAATAGGTCCAAAGAAATATTTGCCATCGTGAACGAATTATCCAATCCTGATAGAGTTACATTAAAATCTACTCCCAGCCAAGCCTTTTGTAACTCCCTCAACTCGTTCTTTATTGACAAAATTGTCACAATAAAAGCCAGTATTCCCTGCTGCTTGGCTCCTGAGGGCTCTTCCTCAATGCTGGAAAATCCCTGCCATCTTGAAGAGTTCTCAGCAATAGATAGCCAGACGTTTTTGGACCTTCTGTCTAAAGTAAATTCGGGTTCTCCTACGGACAGTTGCCCGCCTCATATTCTAAAAGAAGTCTTTACCAGTTTTCCTGGACCCGCCCTGGCACTTCTTAATGATTCTTTAGCACAGGGTTGTGTTTCGAGAGCTTTTAAAGAAGCAACAGTTGTCCCCCTGTTAAAAAAATCAGGTGCGGACCCAGAGATCCTGACTAACTATCGGCCTATTTCCTTGCTTCCTTATCTGGCCAAAATACTAGAATCTTACGTGGCCAAATGTCTCTGTGCTTTCATTGAGCAGTTGGATTACCTTGATCCTAACCAGGCAGGGTTCCGCCCAGCGCACTCCACCGAGGCAGTAATACTCACTGTATTGGATACACTTCGTAAGGAAGCCGATAAGGGCTTTCCCCAGGCCTTGGTGTTGCTGGATCTGTCAGCGGCATTTGACACGGTCGATCATGGTATCCTGATCGACCGTGTCAGGACGGCCGGTCTCAAGGGGATGGTGTCCAGCTGGGTTAAGTCATTTCTCGAGGAACGTACTCAGTCAGTGCGCCTCTCCCAGTTTTCTGCACCTAAAATGGCAACAACATGTGGAGTACTGCAGGGTTCCTCATTGTCTCCTCATCTCTTTAATCTCTACCTTCTTCCTTTACTTCACTCCCTGAAAACTGGGAAGGTATGCACATATAACTATGCAGATGATCTACAACTGGTGTTTTCAATTGATAATTCTCCGGATTCAATATCTGATTTCCAGGCAACGATGTTACACATCCATGACTGGATGAATAACAACCAGTTAAAGTTAAACCCAGATAAAACAGAAGTGATTCTGATAGGTGGCCCCTTGAACCCTTGGAACACTCAGTTTTGGCCAAGTGAATTAGGCTCCCCACCCAACCCTTCCTCCTCAGCTAGAAGTCTGGGAGTGATCATTAACAGGGATCTCACTATGAAATCTCAGATAGGAGCAGTGACCTCCACTTGTTTCTTCCAGCTGAGGAAGATAAGGAAGATTAGGAGATTACTCACTCGAGAAGCCCTAATTCAGGTGATCCTAGCCATGGTGATATCACACCTGGACTATGCCAACTCTCTATATTTTGGCATTCCGCTTTATCTCACCAAAAGACTGCAGATGGTTCAGAACCAGGCAGCAAGGTTGATATCCCAACAACGCAGATGGGAACATATATCCCCCACTATGAAAGAGCTACATTGGCTTCCCATCCCGCAAAGATGTGCGTTTAAAGTTGGCTGCCTCATTTTTAAAACCTTGCATAGTGCTAAAACAACATTTGTATCCAGACTTGTCCAGAAATACCTACCTGCACGGAGCTTACGCTCTGCCCATAAGAACCTCCTAATCATTCCTTCCTACAAACGGAAACGAATAGGTGGCTGCAGGTTTGCAGTACTGGCCCCCCAGTTTCTGGAACACTCTCCCTTTAGTTATAAGAACTTGCACTGAATTTGTCAGATTCCGTAGATTACTTAAGACCTGGCTATTTACCCAAGCTTATAACTAGACTCTATTGACAGCTAACACATGAGGCCCCAGCAAAAAAACTTCTTAAGTCCAGCGCCAAGAAACCACTCGGTGTACGAGCGCTTTATAAGAAATTTTTTCATAACATAACAACGCAACCTCCCTGCACCTGCCATGACCTGACAGTGATGGGTGGTTGGGGGAGATAACACTGCTTCTGTCAGGGCACGCGAGGCAGGGTGCCAAAGTGAGTATGTCCCAAAGGCTGGCTTCACTTGTAAAACTTTTTTGTATAAAATGGACTGAGAAGAGGTTATGATTTTGGTGTTATCATACCCTTTCAGGAGCAGTAACAGTGTCCTCAAGATCGTTAAAGACGACACATGGGAAATTGATTCCCCCTGATAGCCAAATATGATAATCTAGAGGCTACAGAGTCACGACCAAAGGTATGTTGTGTTAATATTAATATTCATACTAAATAATTCATGTGAGGCAGCGTTATGGTGCTGCTATTTTTTTAAAGAAAATCTTAAAATAACCAGTAGAACCCTCAGATACTGTAAATAACTGTGATATAGCTTGATAAAAGTTCAATGAGAACTATTTTTCTAAGTTGCTAAAAAATGTGTGTTCTCGTTATTTGTAGAAAAAGGAATGTTCTTTGCTTCTAACATAGTGTTTTTATTGTTATTCAGATTTTTAAATTGCTCTATTGTCCTGAAGAAGGTGACGAAATACTTTATCACCGAAACGCCGCGTCAACAGTTTGGTTTTCTTTTTTGTAATATTTGTAAATTGACAAATGTTTTTTAATAATGTAAAAACAGTGTGCTCTAGCTAATCACTTACAGTGAATTTTGTGGTATCATTATTAAAACTTTTTAATAAACTCATTTTTATAAGCATTCCTTTTTAATATTGTTTGATTTTATATATTTACATTTGTTTCTCTTCACACATAATTTTGTACTTTAGCAACTTGGAAATTTATTGTTGTCCTTATACATTCAGATCACAGATTTATTTTATCTGATTCACTAGTCTTAGGGTCTTCTCTTCAAACTTGGGAAAAGTGAACGTTTGCTCTTATCTTGCCAAAGGCTGGCCCCCAGCCTCAATTTACAGCACAGTTGTGGAGCGGACAACATACTGGCACCACATTGCAGTGGCCTGGTGGTGACTGTGGAAGTAAGTCAGTCTTTTAGTGTGGTTTACAAAGGCCCAAAAACCGTGTCCCACAGGTGAACCTGGTGCACTGGCCCATCAATCAATGCTTAATTGGCAGCATTCCCAATCCAAGCCTATACAGAACACTTTCCAAACAAACTTAAGGCCCATAGGGCTCTATGGGCTTCAGCCCCCCTGTCGTGTATGTCAGCCAAGGCTGAGAAAGCTTCCCCACACACACAGACAGTTCTTGAGCTGCTGTGGGTGGCTGGTCTGTCGTCTTTGCACATCAGCACATGAGTATTTCACATGTTTTTAAGGGACCATTTACTAGCTGAAGTGGATTTGTTGGTTTTTCAACAGTCCCTAGTGCACCGGCATCTCCACTCTGCCCATTCCTTAAAGTTGACACTTACATTTGCTACCACAGTGTGAGAATGAATTTCCTGTCAAGTAACCTTAGGCTTTTTTTATTTTCTGTTTTCAACAGCTTGTACTCCAACAAGAGGTCTTGAGGCACTTTACATGAGCACCAGTTACATTTGTGAAGGACACATTGCTGGGGGTATTTGCCCCCAACCCCAAATTGCCTCTACATTGTTGTGGGTATTTGCCCCCCAAATCCCAAATTGACTCTACAGTGCTGGGGCTATTTGCCCCACAACCCCCAATTTGTCTCTACATTGCTGGTGGTATTTTCCCCACAACCACCAACTTGACACTACAATGCAGGAAGTATTCTCCCCCCCTTTTGGCTGTAGTTGCGCCGCTGCTTTCACTTGTGTTGTGTTTCGCGCAGTAGTTACGTAATTGTGTATGGGTAGGCGTGAGACTTAAATTTTGCGACAACCACGTTGGTTGCGGTTGTAGTATTGCTCAAAGAGGTAGAGTACAGGGATGACATGCAGGATGGGATACATGGCTGCACCGTCTCGTTCGCAGGATTCGTGTTGTGGCGCGATTCGGAGCTGAAATACTCCCCTTCCGGATGCTCTGACGTGTTGGTTGTGGCGACCGATTCTGCGCATAGGCAGTACGCATCGTACTTGGGCGTTCAGAATCGGCTTTGGAAATGCCTCCAGAGCGACTCAATTCTGCGTTTCTGGAGGCTTTCCGTTTGGGAAATGAAGACGGAATCGGAGAGACCGAGTCGTTCGGTAAGTAAAGGGTTTTGGGCATCATACTGTGTCGTTTGGTAGAACCGGCTCCCAGTACGAGTCGGTTGTAAGGCCTGGCTCTGGATGGCTCTGGGATGGCCTTCTAAACAAGATTGGAATCGGCCCCTAAGTGGTTTCCGATGGAGACGTTAGAGCAGATTACTACTACTAATGTCATTGAAGAGGCAATTCCTAAAACTTTGTTTTCAGATAACGGGGTCCAGTTTGTTTCCCGAGAGATGACTGAATACCTTTCTAGAATGAGAATCACTCATGAGAAAGTGGCCATGTTTAGGCCACAAGCTAATGGATTGGTGGAAAGGGTTAATAGATTGGTAGTGGAAAATATTCAAATCTCATTAGCTAACCAGCTTCAATGAAAGAAGGAATTGAGGAAAATGATGTAGGCACATAGAACGACACCGTATTCTGTGACTGGAATATCACCATTTGTTTCCCTGAAAGGGAAAGAGCCTGGAAGGAAAGAGTGTCCTATATGGTCGAATAATACAAAAGGTGTCTGGGTTGACCGTGGGAAGTCAAAGAAAGGGTTTGTGATCTTCAAGATAAAGCGAGGCAGTATTATGATATGAAGTGGAATGTGAAGTGTCAGTGGATGAATGAAGGAGATTGGGTGGTGATAAGGAAGGGAGGAATTGTGCGTAAAGGGGAGAGTAAATATTCTGAACCTCATAGGGTGAAAGAAGTGAAGTGAAATGTGGTGGTAAAATCAACAGACATCTGTTTGAGGTTGGTGCCAATGTGTGAGGGGGATCTATGTACTTGGTTGCCTTTAAGGAAAATGTTGAAATTTTTCTTTTATCTAGTTTCTGACAAGTAGGGTTGTAATTTTCTGTGCTCTCTTTCCTTTCCAATTGTAATGCTCTTAATGGATATATTGAATGTGTATAGTTATGATTTTCAATTTATTGTTGAGAATATTTGTCTGTTAAAAATGTATTACAAGGGCAGATGATGTAGAGTTTTGATGAGTAGAATACAGAATCTGTCACGAGTGGAATGTAAGCTATGTGGTGACACATAGCTGACATGACAAAATGAAGTGAAGGAAGCAAGACAGTTAAGAAGTGCTGGGAATGCGTTTGAAATAAAGAAGGAGAAGAAACGAAGTAACGCAAGCGTGTGTCTTTACTTCACACTTTTATTTTACGTACCTGCCTCCATCTTGTTCAGTGGGAGGGAGTTGCAATACCACTGGTTGCCCATGTGTGGTGCTTGATTTTCTCCAGCTCTGGGATGAAGTGCATATACTTCTCTTTTGGGCCCTTTTTGGCTGTAGCAGTTTGTGAATAGCAATGGGCCTACTCTTATGATTGGGAGAATATTCCTCCCAAAACCACTTGTCACTCCTCCCTTAACCCCTCCTATTTAGTAGTATGTACTCCCTATTTTTCAGTCATTCCCCTTTGTCCCAACCACATTTACTGAAACATAGACAAATATGTTCTGAAATCTCCGCAGTCAGCGCTGAAATCTCTGCACGTAAAAGATTGTAGAGGCAGAGGCATAGAAACCTGCATGTAGGTTAATTAATAGAATTTTGTAGTACGTTAGAAGTACTATGCTATTAGTACTAAAGATCCGACAAAATGCTGTTTGTGAATATGCCTCTTTGTTTGAAATAATGCCAGTGTCACTTGCATCAGTGGCACTGGTATTATTGACCCAAAGATTGAAGTTACATAGGATAAACATATGATCCAAGTGTAAAGCAAAGGAATATGCATGATGCAAACCATAATTCATGCAACCACCCTAACCACTTTGCAAATTCAGATGTTCATTTGGTGCTAAAAGTAGCTGAATGGCAAACCTATTGTATCCCAGCTCGGTGCCTGCATATGATAATAGTAATACTTGTATCATTCAGCAGCCTGTAGAAGCACAGTTAGTGGGTTATCTACACAACATTGTCTCAGTCTTTTGGGATGCTCAGCAGGAAGCTTGCATTATCTTAATTCGTTCAGTATCTCAAGTAGGCACCTGTGGGCACCTTCTAGAGTTCTGTTGGATGCCTGCTGAAGTTCAATGAGTTGCCTATAGAGGCACAGATATTTACCCTATGGAACTCTTTTTGAGAACTACAGAAGCTTAATTTCGTGCATGCAGGAAATGAGAAGGGTATTGGTAGGATTTCAGTGGAATCACTAAAGGACCTCAATAATGTTGCTGGTTGAGCTTATTGAAATGAGTACTTACTTACAAAATCAATTTAGCAGCAGCATTGTATTTACATTATACTATTTACCCTATTGAAAGTCTTATTTCCAATCTATTCAATTACAGAGAAAGTGTCTAAAATGTTAATAAAACATGTTGTAAAGAGAAAAATATCAGCATTTAATTCAGAGTAACATGTTGCCTGGAAATTGTTGTGTTCCCTGGCATTTTACCTTTTAGTTGTTAGTTCTTTCCGGTTGTAATTGCTCAAAATATTTTGCTTCATAACTTTTACTGCAGGCATAATTTGCTACATTGAGATTCACAGACTAAGGATTTGTAGAAATGTGTGCTTCCAGTTGAAACCTGTGAGTCCGAAAACCTTGCTAGTGTGCCAGAATTTCAGCTATTGCATGTTTAAAGGTAAGGGTGTGCTTGGGTGATGGACATTTTGCGTGGTAAATTCACCCTCAGGAAACTCCTCTACTCCAAAATGAGAAAGCCTATACATTTCATCGGGGTGTAGGTAAAGGGGTTTCTTCAGCAAAATTGTTCTCACTAACAGAGTAAAATAGAAAGTTGGGTTAGATGTCCAAATGCACAAATGAGCTTTACTTATTTCAGAGAATTTTAAGAAGTACAAGCAATCCATACAAGCAAGGGTAAGAATGGTAGCAATATGCATGTAAATCTCTGATGTTTACTTTTTCAATAAGTGCCTCATGGGCCAGCCGAGGAGACAGATACATTAGACTTACAATTCTACTGTGGGAATGTCTGGACTTTGATGCTTCTCCATCTCACCCACCTTGTACTTTAAGGAGACTAAAAGAGACTCCCAAGAACCTGGTAGAAAGGGGAATTGGAAAAGGAACAAGTCACTGCATAGCACCCTCTCATGAACCTAGAATAGATTTGTCTCATGCATTCGAGTCCTGAAGAAAATACGTAAGCAACATTCAATATGTTTTTTCTGAACTGATCTAACTCGCATTATCCAAAATACTGTGTGTGAAATACGTTTTTGAGGTGGGTAGGGTTCTGCTGCTCCGTGTGCTTGTGCATATAAATGCTTCACCTGCAAAATATATTGTGAAATGTTAGTCTAAGACTAATCCTACTGTGTTGTAGTGATATATGCACACAGAACTGAATTCCTTAACTACTGTGAGTAATACTGAATGCGGCTTACAATACATTGAGAAAACCATATCAAGTACATGATTCAAAGGGGCATATTCACAAGAAATGGCGATAACTATCGCTAATGCTAGTTAGCGGCAGTTTCCTTATCGCCGCCTAACCCTGAAAACTATCGCCATGTTAGCAGCGTATTACCAAGCCGCCGCTACATGACGATAGTATCAGGGTTAGGCAGTGAAAACTGCCGCTAACATTAGCGCGATGGCGATAGGAATCCCAGCGTTTGTATTTGTAGAGCGCAACATTCATCCCGAAGGACATCATGGCGCTAGGACAGCATACATTGCAGTGTGGTAAAGGAGAGTATACGATTGCAGCGCAAGTTATTCTAAATGACGTAGTATCTGGGGAACAAGAAGGTTTTTAGCTTCTTTCTAAAAAGCAGATAATCATCTGTCAGGCGTAGGTCAAGAGCGAGGTCATTCAACTGAACAGCAGCTAACTTCGAAAAGAAGCGATCTCCCATCCTGACTTTAGTAGTGCGTTTAACTTTGGCCAGGGCCTGATGGCGAGATCTCAAATTGCGTGAGGGGTTGTGGAATTCCAATTTGTCTAGCAGAATGTGTGTACCTTTTTTGTATAAGGTTCTATGAGCATAGCATAGGAGTTTAAATTTGGCTCTTTGGCGCACTGGCAGCCAGTGTAGTTCCTTCATGCTGTCAGATGCTGAACTGTATCTGTTTTTATTACAGATCAACCTAGAGGCAGCATTTTGGACTACTTGAAGACGAGAGAAAAGGTAGTCGGACATGCCCACATAAAGTGCATTTCCGTAGTCCAGTCTGCTCTGAAATAGGGCCTGCGTGACCGTTTTCCTGCAATTCAATGGAATCCAGGGAAAGAGTCTGCGGAAGAGTTTCAATATGGCGAAACTTTTTCCACATAACATGCGTACTTGGTCCTGCATGGATAGTGCATCATCAAATAGGATGCCCAGATTTTTTGCAACACATTTGGGTTCCGGGGCGGTTCCCAGGGTGAGGGGCTACCAACTGCTGTCCCAGATTAAGTGTGCACCCCCGAAGAGCAAAATCTCGGACTTTCCAGCATTTAACTTTAGACAGTGATCTGTCATCCAAGATGCGATTTCAGTGAGGCAGTTAATAAGGTTGCTCTTAGTATCAGTGCTAGCAATTCTGTCATCCTGGGGGATCAGTAGTTGTGCGTCATCGGCATATGAGCAGATATCAAAGCCCCATTTCCTGCTGACGGATGCTAAGGAAGAGACATATACATTAAAGAGGGTTGGGCTAAGAGAGGCTCCCTGTGGGACTCCATATTTGATGCTTTTGGGAGTAGAGGAGCAAGATCCTATTTGAATTTTTTGAGTTCTGTTTTCCAGGAAGGATGCAAACCATGAGAGGGCTTTTGAATGTAACCCTTTCTCGTGGAGGATTCTTAGTAAGTTGTTATGAGATATGGTATCAAAAGCCGCAGAAAGATCTAAGAGTATCAGTGCTACGGCTTTGCCTTGATCCACTAGGGATCTGATGTTATCGGATACTGCAAGTAAAGTAGCCTCGGTACTATTGTTGGTCCTAAAGCCAGCCTGGGAGGGGTCCAATAAGTTGTTGATTTCCAGAAAAGTGGTAAGTTGACTATTAACCAGTCTCTCCAGGACCTTAGATAGGTATGGTAGCTGCGAGATCGGTCGATAGTTTGCTGGATCATAAATTTCCAAGCCTGTTTTTTTTAATAGAGGAAAGACAACTGTTTCCTTCCATATGTCTGGCACCAAGGCTTGCTCGAGAGATTGATTAAAAATTTTAGTGACATGGGGGCATAGAACTGGCATTAGCCGGGAGAAGATGAAATGTGGGCAGGGATCGAGTGGCGAGCCTGCCTTAACCTCGGTCATGGCTTTGGCTACCTGCTCTTCTGAGAAGGGAGCCAGAGTGGCCAGATGGACCTGAGCCAGGGGATAGGGTGCCATAGCTTCCCAGTCTATGTTGTTTCTCTCGGGCTTATTATTGAATGCTGCATAGATTTTGGTCACTTTATCTATAAAGAAGTTGTTAAGTAGTTCGCAGTTTTCGATAGTAGGTGCCATAGTTTGAGATAAGCTAGAAGGTTTGCAGAGTTCATGGATTACTTTATAAAGTTCTTTAGATGAATTGCCATTGTCTTCGATTCTTTTTGTGCAGTATTTTTTTTTTGCATTTCTTAGGGCACAATGATAGTTTTTCAGTTCGGCTAGGTAGCTCTGTCTGTCCATGGTGTCCTTTGACAGTCTCCATTTGTGCTCCCAGGTTCGACACTTTCTTTTCATTAGTTTTAGTTCTAACGAATACCATTTTTCCGATCGCGTTTTGTTGTTAGATTTTCTGTTTAGTTTGGGACGGCACTGATCAAGTGCTTTCTTTATTTCAGTTTGTAAATGTTCGGCTTCTGCTTGAACAGAAATGTGATGACACATGTCGGGGTTAAAATGGGGGAAGTGTGAGGAAAACGAATCAGGAGTGATTTGGTTCCAAGCTCTTTTCCCTGATTGAAACTCTTTTTTTGCCTGTACTGGTTTATCTGGTAGGCTGAAGGAGAAGGAGATTAGGGAGTGATCAGTCCAGGGCAGTGACTTGATGTATTGGATGTTGATAGTGTTGATGTTGGAGAACAGTAGATCTAATGTATGTCCAGCCGTATGGGTTGGTTTTTGATCCATTGGGCTAATTGTATTATTGTCATGTCATTTTCCAGGTGTTTGGCTCCTGGATTGGTGGAGTTTTCGTAGTGGATATTGAAATTGCCTATAGCTAAGAACTGATTCTGTTTTAGGCAGAGAGGGAGGAGTTGTGATAGCAGATTAGCGCTAAAACCAGGGTGATGTCCGGTCGGGTTGTATATAATGGCCCCTCCGAATAGTTTGTGCTCATCCTTGAGCACCGAGAAAGCTAAGATCTCATGTGTGCCTGTTCGAGTGACTGCCTCAGGGATGCAGGTGAGGTGCTCTTTAAATAGAATGGCGGTGCCCTCTCCCTTTTTCCCCTTTCTATCTTGTTTTAGTAGTTTGTATGTAGCCAGGTGGTAATGCTAGTACGATGTCGGGGGTGTTGTTGTCATCTAGCCATGTCTCGGTAATGAATGCTAGGTCTGGTTTGAGATCATCTAAGGTTTCCCAGATCTCAATACTATGTTTGGGAAACGACCTGGAATTAAAATAGATACAGTTGAGAGATAGGCTGTTGGGCTTGATACCTTTCTTTGTGTCTTGGGCAAATGCCGCTTGGCAGCCCCACTTACAGTAATAGCAGGAGAATGGGCCTTCCAACTCATTTGGAGAAGTTTTTACGCAACACATGTTTAGTTATTGTGTGTCTACCAGGTCAAGAAACATATCTCTTGAGAAGGTGTAAAGTGGTATTTGCTTTGGCGTTAGAGGTTCAGGGTTCCTGGCCCCTGGGCCCGTTTGGGCGCGGATGGGCGCGGATGGGCGCAGACGGGCTTGCCTTAGGCGTGCCTTCGGCGTGCCAGTGGTGCGCCCGCTGCGCACGGTCATGCCGCGGCTGCAGCGCAGCCCCGTTTTGGTATTGTGGCGTGATTAGAGTTGTAGCTCCTCCCCCAGCGCTGCTACCGGTGACTTCCGGTTTGGCGCTGAAGCTACGTAGCAGTTTTCGTGCTCTCCCGCCCTCCTGATACTGGTAGGTGCAATTGATTTCAATTTCAATTTCAACAGGACAGTACAGTACAATTTCAGCAAGTGCAATTTACGAAAAATGCTTTTAAAATGTGCAAAACAGGGCAGTTATGAACTGGTTAAGAACTGGTTAAAATCTATTCTAAACGGTGAGGTTTAAAACTGATCAAATCTATCTAGCAACTTTGTTAGCGTGAAACAAAGGATGCGGTCCTTACGAGTGCCGAGCCGCGGCCACGTTTTTGTACTGTGGCGTGATTAGAGTTGTAGCTCCTCCCCCAGCGCTGCTACCGGTGACTTCCGGTTTGGCGCTGAAGCTACGTGGCAGTTTTCGTGCCGTCCCGCCCTCTTGATACTGGTAGGTACAATTGATTTCAATTTCAATTTCAACAGGACAGTACAGTACAATTTCAGCAAGTGCAATTTACGAAAAATGCTTTCAAAATGTGCAAAACGGCGCAGTTAAGAACTGGTTAAGAACTAGGTAAAATCTATTCTAAACGGTGCAGTTTAAAACTGATCAAATCTATCTAGCAACTTCGTTAGCGTGAAACAAAGGATGCAGTCCTCGTTAGCGGGTGAAATCCAGCGATAGGCCCATTAGCGGCAAGAAAACTCACGTTAGTCTGCCAAAAGTGAGCTTTCTTGCCTCTAATGCAAAAAATAGCCTATCAGTCAACCCCCAATAGAAAATAGGCATAAAAAACAATAACATGCAGAATGGAGCAGCCAGGGCCAAGTGCAGCACACATCAACAACACCTGCAAGCCAGCCAACATCCAGGATGACCAGGATGTGAGCCTTGATGCCTCGCTGGACCTGCGTCTGGAGCCTGGATGCCTCACTGGACCTGCGCCTGGAGCCTGGAGTGGGATGTGGAGGAGCTGTGGAGTCGATGAGCGGTGGCGGTAGACATTGAGGTGTGATGATCGCCCGTACCTGCTGGTGAAGTCTGGCAGGTCGCATGGAGACACGTTGCTGACCTGTGTGAGAAGACCGCCCTGCAACCCTTGGAGCTGTCAATGGTAGAGGCGCTCCTGCGCAAAAACTTGGTGAGTTCCGCATCGCACACTACGATCCACCACTACACCGGGGTGCACGAAGGGGCTTACCAACGCTGTGTGCCGTCTCCCTGCATCACAGGCCCCATGATGTTGGACTGGCCGTATGCTGTGGAGGGTAAGGCCCCTGTGCTACGGCGAACTTGTGTGGCGTGAGCGCTGCAACTTCACACCTAAGGGGGCCCTGCTGCGTCAACTGCATCGGGAGGTCCACCAGGGTACTATGCAGTGACTGCTGTACCCAGCCTAGTGAATTTGCACCGGGCTGAGGCTCCTGCTGGCTGAGTCACAGATTTGGAGAGAGTGCAGTGGAGTGCACCACGGTGTCAATGTCCAGGTAAGGAGAAGGTGGGACGCGTAGCCAGGGGGGCCGGGGGGCGAGTTGCTCAGGCCTATCACACGTAGATGATGCACCCCCAGTGGCGGCACTACCGCAATGGCGGAAGAGAGTTGCCCCACTGTCTCAAGCAGATGCAGGAGATACGAAGACATGGGATCCGGCTTCGAGGTAAGACTTCCCTCATTGAAATATTTACAACACCCGCTCACACACACATCCCCGCGTACACGTCCCATCCAGGATTCTTTCCGGCGTTTACCACCTCACAGCTGTCCCGCCCCCCCAGCACTTCTCAATGGCGGCCGTTGTGCGCACATGCACAGCGGGCGTACCACTCGTGTGCCAAAAGCACATACGTAGTTACGACGCATGACATAACATCGCATTCCATTCCAATGCATACTAATACTAGGCACATTGCAACAGTAGGGTAGGTGTTGCATAGCCGAGACATAAATATCACTATTCCCACGTCAGTGAGTGCAACCCAAAACTAACCTTTGCATCCCAAACCCAACCGTGAACCCTGGAATTCCTTATTGAGCCCGCAATACACACCCCAAATTTCATACTTTACCCCAAAACACACCCCAGATTTCATATTTTACCCCAAAACACACCCCAAATTTCATATCTTACCCCAAAACACACCTCAATTTTCATGTTTTACCCCAAAATACACCCCAATCTTCTTATTTTACATCCGACACCCATACCCACCCGAAAAACTTTAAATTACCCCATTACTGACCTCACAATGCGTTGTAATCAAATGCGATGTAAAGGCACCTTCGTTGTCGGAGTTGCGTTGTTAACAATGTACTGCCTGCGTTGTAATGGTCAGCTCCCATGCCAAAGGCAACCCATAGGCTACGCTGTTTGCGTCCGTCTGCCCCTGGACCGCGCTCAAGGAGCCTTCCTCTTGGACAATCCACCGCTACAACGCCAGCACCCTCCTCGCCATCAACCCTGGACGCCACCTCGCCTGCCAGGACCAACCTCTGCTCTGCACCGGACATCGCCATCGCTGACGGCTGCAGAAACACCCGCAAGGAGCACCCCGACCATCAAGGAGGAGGCATTGCCATCGCCTACAGAAGCAGACTCCGACTGACCACGCACTCTAATGACCCAAGGGTGACCATGGACCAGCTTAACTCCCAGACCCGGACCAAGCCCAAGCCCATCCCCTGCAGCACCCTCATGTGCAGGCCCCCCGGGCCATGGCCCCCCCATTCTCCAATACCATTGTAGACCTCATTGCACCCCAGGGTCTCCCATCCACCGACGACATCCTACTCGGTGGACTCAAGTTCCACCTGGACAACCCCAGTGTGAGAAGTTGGCCTGGTATATGCTGTTCACTAATTAAAGTGGACACCTTGCACCAGAACAATTCGACTCTTATGGTTGGTAGGTTTAAGACAACCTTTATAGAAAGCTATCCTAGTGGTAGCTGTGGAGAGCAGCCTTCAGGCTAAGTCTTGGAGGAATGTAAAGCAGCTTGTTTTACCACACAATCTCTTGAATCACCAAATGAAAAGACACCACACAGGTATATATATCAAATATATATGAATTTATTTATAAACAACTCTCTACTAATCTCTTTATGAGATTAGAAGTCAGGAACATATGTACAAATCAAATGTTATCAAAAATAAGTTAGCACAATCAAATCTCACAATCTTAGTTTGGCTAGACCTAGGTCTAGAGCAGCTAGAATCGAGGGACCCCCAAGAACCACCCCAGGTAGTTGTAGGAGACCCACAGGGGACGGACGTGGTGTCCTGGCACCGGTGCGAGTCCTGTACGAGTCTATGCGAACAGACGCGATTGGGATTTCAATGTTAAAGGTCCCTTGCGTGTTCGAGGCGAACACACCGATCGGTCCTTGTACGAGTCGAAGGACGCGGTTACAGATAGAGTTGCAAGGGAGATGGACGCGCTGTGTCTAACACAGACGCGAACCTTGTACGAGTCAGCGCAATGGATATTTCAATGTTACAGGCCCCTTGTGTGTTCGAGGCGAACACCGATCGGACTCAGTACGAGTCGCAGGACACGGTTATAGATAGTGTTTCAAGGGAGATGGACGCGATGTGTCTAACATAGACGTGAACCCTGTACGAGTCAGCGCAATTGTCACACTTAGAAAATAAGAGTTTTAGGGCACTTCTAGGGTAGCTACAAGCAAGCCACTTACAGGGGAAGTAGTTCTAGGGCCCACACCCACGGGAGCCCCATAATGCTAAAGTTACCTCACCCAGGGGAGCCGGGTGCATAGGTGTCCTTTGGTGTCGGGTCGCAGCGTCGTTTTCAATGGGAGCCAGTGAAGACTTGCTGCTTGCGGCGACAGAAGAAGTGTCCGTTGGAATCCAAGCCTGGATTCGGGAGGAGGAAGACCTGAAAGCAGAGTGGACAGTGTTCACAGTCACTTGGCAATGACTCTGGGCAAGGCAGATGAATGCCCACCGTCGTCGACAGCTTCAGGTTGTTCAGGGGTGTCTTGACTCTTCGACCACGTGGTCCAGGCAGCGTTGATGATGACCAGGAGCTGGACTCGGTGTGTCCCACGACGTCTGCAGCTTACTGAGGTGTCGGCGACTCGATTGGAGCCAACAAGCCTTGGTAGCCGCAAGTCTCGTGGTGTAAAGGAAAAGTCAATGATGCAGACCAGCAAGGTCTGGGGGACTTACCCCACAAGGGTAGGTCAGGGCAGGCCTGGAGCAACCAGAGGAGCCCTTTGGTTTCTTTGGAAAGTCTTCTGGGGACCCACAAGCCGGCTGGCAAGGGATTGCGAAGACACCTCAGGAGGATTCACTCAACAGGGGCCCACGGTCACTCGGGACGGTGTAGGCCTCTGATTTGAGGAGGGTTCTCTGCTGGAGGCTGGGACCACACGTGGTCCAAAGCACAAGTTCGTAGAACGTCATGCAGGGGTTGCACTCAACAATAGTGCACGGTACCCAGGGTCTGCGGTTCCTCGTTGCTCTTGGGGTCCACTTGCCTCAGCTTCGCTGGGGACTCACGATGGCCTTGGAGGGGTCAGGAAATCCTCTTCCTGGGCTACAGGGACTTCGGGCTCCGGCGGGAGCGGCGTAGTCTGTGACCGTCGTCGTCGTTTTTGGTGCCTGCCAAGCAGGGGAGTCACTCCTTGACTCCAAGGGAGATTCTTCCGTCTTCCAAAGGTAGTGGAACGTCGAAGGTCTGGGATTCTTCTTGTAGAGCGTCATCCAGGGAGATCTAGTTTGCAATGCACAGGTTCCCCCTCTTATACTAAAAGAAAGGGAGGGACTAGCTCTATGACCCCACCTATGGGAGGGTCAGGGGAGTGGGTGGCTACACCCACTTCCCTTTGTCCAGTTTCACGCCAGAGCAGGGGCAGGTAGCCCCTGAGCTGGTTTGAACTGGCATATGCACAGATGAGCCTTCTGCTCCCCCAGTGCAGGACTTCAAAGCACTCTAAGAGTGCACCCACCCAGCCCCAATACACTAAACCCTGTCTGGAAGGTGGTCACACCCTCCTGTGACAGGATACCTATTGTTGGGCTTCCTCCACTGCGAGTTTCGGTCATCAGCAGGAGGGCAGCCCAGTGTCTGTGACTGGTGGCATCCATTTTGTGATGCCAGGGCTCTGCAGGATTCTACCGCGTTTCCACAGTAGGTACATGTCTATCCCTCTAGAAGGGTGGAATGCTACCCCCGCCGCCAGAACTGACGGGGGGGTAGTATTCCAAGATGTTTGACACCAAACACGACATGTTTTGATGAAGCCATTCCAAAGTTAGCATTCTACCGCGAGGATATAATGCACTTAAGAGTATATGGTTTAACCGCATCCACAAACAGCCCCAGAGAATGGACTCTGAGAGCTGCAGAGGGGCCCTGCTAGGGCAGAGGCACCCTCTCACATAGGAACCAAGCACCCTGCCCTCAGGATTGATAGGGCCTGCCTTAGGGGTGACTGATAGGTTTGAATGTGTGTGCAGGAGAGATATAGGAAACCTATATCTCAGTGAGGGGTGCTAGCACCACCTCACCCAGGCTGCAGTAGCAGGCCTGTGGTGTCAGATTTAGTCTGCTTCCCAGGGATGGCATAATACATGCTTCAGCCCCTAGTAGGCCTGTGAAGTACCTATGCCCTTGGTACCTAAGGTACCATATACTAGGGACTCATAAGGTGCCACAGTATCCAATCACTAGTGCACCTAGAGTGCACTCCAAGTCATTTAGAGAGAACAGAGAGGCTGGGGCCCTGATTGGCAGGGACCCAGCCAGACTATAGCCAGAAACCAGTGTAAACATCAGAAAAAAGTGGGGGCAACATAAGAGGCAGATCCTACTCTCCTACACAACCCCCCAAACGCAGGGACACTAAACTAACCTTGACAAGTTGAGTCTTCGTGTTCTAAGTGGAAATACCTTGAGAGTCCATCTGCATTGGCATGTTGGGTCCCAGGTCTATGTTCCACTGTATAGTCCATCCCCTGTAGGGAAATGGACCACCTCAAAAGTTTTGGGTTTTCACCTTTCATCTGTTTAAGCCATAGGAGGGGCTTGTGGTCAGTCTGAACTATGAAGTGAGTGCCAAACAAGTATGGCCTCACCTTCTTCAGGGCCCACACCACAGCAAAGGCCTCCCTCTCTATAGCTGACCAACGTTTCTCTCTAGGGGTCAGCCTTCTGCTAATAAAAGCTACTGGCTGGTCTTGACCTTCATCATTCAGTTGAGACAGTACAGCTCCCACACCCAGCTCAGAAGCATCTGTTTGGACAATGGACTTTTGGTGTAGTCTGGACTCTGTAAGATGGGGGCAGTGCACATGGCCTGCTTTAGGTCTTCAAATGCCTTCTGACAGCTAGCTGTCCACTGAACCTTTTTGGCATTTTCTTTGAGGTCAGATCATTCAAGGGGGTCACTATAGATCCATATCCCTTGACAAACCTCCTATAGTACCCAGTCAGGCCTAAGAAGGCTCTCACCTGTGTCTGGGTGGTTGGAGCAACCCATTCCATTATGGTTTGGATTTTGCTCTGTAAAGGCTGAACCTGGCCTCCACCTACAAGGTGGCCCAGGTGCACAACCTGACTCTGCCCTATCTGGCACTTAGTGGCCTTGATAGTGAGGCCTGCTTTCTGCAGAGCCTCCAAAACATTTCTGAGGTGGACCAGGTGATCCTGCCAGGAGGAACTAAAGACAGCAATATCATCTAGATAAGCTGAGCAATAAGTTTCCATCTCTGCCAGAACTTTATTCACCAACCTCTGAAAAGTGGCAGGTGCATTTTTCAATCCAAAGGGCATCACCACAAAGTGGTAGTGCCCACTAGGGGTCGACAATGCTGTTTTGGCTTTTGCCTCATCAGCTAATCTGATCTGCCAGTAGCCAGCTGTTAGGTCAAATGTACTCAGATACCTGGCTGAGGCCAAAGTATCAATCAGCTCATCTGCCCTTGGTATGGGGTAGGCATCAGTCCTAGTGACTGCATTGAGGCCTCTGTAGTCTACACAAAACCTCATTTCTTTCTTACCACCCTGGGTATGAGGCTTGGGTACCAGGACTACTGTGCTAGCCCAAGGGCTATCTGAAGGCTCAATTACACCTAGCTCCAACATTTTCTGGACTTCAGTCCTGATACAGTCCCTGACATGGTCAGGTTGCCTGTAGATTTTACTCTTGACAGGCAGACTGTCTCCAGTGTCCACCTCATGGGTGCACCAGGTAGTCTGACTAAGGGTCAGGCTAAACATATGTCTATACTGTTGCAGAACTTGTCTGCACTCAGTTTGCTGATGGTCAGTGAGGCTGCTTGCCAAAGCAACACCATCTACTGATCCATCATCAGGGTTCTGAGAGAGCAGGTCAGGGAGAGGGTCACTCTCCTCCTCCTGGTCCTCATCAGTTGCCATGAGCAAGCCCATGTCAGCCCTGTCAACATATGGCTTTAATCTGTTGACATGGAGTACCCTCAGGGGGCTCCTGGGAGTTCCAAGATTCACCAGATAGGTGACTTCTCCCTTCTGTTCAACTATTGTATGGGGGCCACTCCACTTGTCCTGGAGGGCTGCTGGGGCCACAGGCTCCAACACCCACACTTTCTGTCCTGGCTGGTACACAGTCAGCACAGCCTTTTGGTCATGCCAAGCTTTTTGCAATTCTTGGCTGGCCTCCAGGTTTTTGGTTGCCTTTTTCATGTATTTGGCCATCCGGGAGCGGAGACCAAGTACATAGTCCATCACATCCTGTTTGGGGGTTTGAGAGGTAACTCCCAGCCCTCTTTAACCAAACACAATGGACCTCTTACAGGGTGCCCAAACAGAAGCTCAAATGGGCTGTAACCAACCCCTTCTGTGGAACCTCTCTGTATGCAAACAACAGGCAGGGAAGAAGAAGGTCCCATTTCAGCCTAAGCTTCTCTGGGAGTCCTTTAATCATTCCCTTCAGGGTTTTGTTGAAGCGTTCAACCAACCCATTGCATTGTGGGTGATAGGGGTGGTGAACTTATAAGTTACACCACACTTCTTCCACATTGCCTTCAAGTATCCTGACATGAAGTTGGTACCTCTGTCAGAAATGACCTCCTTTGGGAAACCCACTCTGGAGAAGAATCCAATGAGGGCTCTTGCCATCACAGGGGCTGTGGTGGTCCTCAGGGGAATTGCCTCTGGGTACCTGGTGGCATGAACCACTACCACCAGGATAAATCTGTGCCCAGATGCAGTTTGAGGGTCAAGGGGACCAACAATGTCAATCCCTACCCTTTCAAAGGGTACCCCCACCACAGGTAGTGGTATCAGGGGGCCTTTGTTGTGCCACCTGCCTTGCCACTGGCTTGGCATGTGACACAGGAGCGACAAAACTCCTTTGTGTCCTCTGACATATGTGGCCAATGAAAATGTGGAACAAGCCTGTCCCAGGTCTTGTTTTGGCCCAAGTGACCTGCCAAAGGGATGTCATGTGCTAGGGTCAAGAGGAACCCCTAAACTTCTGAGGTATTACCAACCTTCTGGTGGCTCCAGGGGCTGGGTCTCTACCCTCAGAATATAGGAGTCCCTCATCCCAATAAACTTTATGGGACCCACTAGCACTCCCAGCAGCCTCAGCAGCAGCCTGCTGTCTGAGGGGTTCAAGAGAGGGGCAGCACTGTTGCTCCTTACTCAGATCTTCCCTAGAAGGGCCCCCTGCCCCCAAGAACTCAACCTGAACAGGCTCAAGTCCCTCTGGGGCAGTTCCTTCTTCAGGATCTGCTTCACCTCCCTCTGGAGGTGAATCTGTGATCTGAGACAGAGGGGAAGGCACTGCCTTTACCCTACTGCTCCTCCTCTTGGGAAGCATCTGGTCCATTGTTCCAGGATCCAGAGCTGGTTCAGTGTTATGCATTCTTGCTTGTGACCTGGTCACAGCAAATACCTCTGCAGGGATGCCCAACATCTCAGCGTGAGTCCATAACTCTACTTCAGACCAGGCTGAAGTCTCTAGATCATTGCCCAATAGACATTCTACATGGAGGTCTGCACTGACTACAACCTTCTTGAGGCCAGTTACCCCTCCCCAGGAGAAATTCACAACTGCCAGACTATGGTTGGTCCTGACATTGCTTGCATTGGTCACCTGGTACATTTCGCCCAGGATGATCTGTCCAGGGTCCACAAGATCCTCTGCCACCATGGTGACACTAGCACCTGTGTCCCTAAATGCCAAAGCCTGTTTGCCATTTATTACAGGCTGCTGTTTGTATTTGCCCAGATTACTGGGGCTTACTAGGAAGGACATATCAAGGTCTCCATCACAAATCAGCATTGCCTGAGTGGGTACTCTGACTAGGTCAGAGTCCACTTCAGAACCCAGGGTCAACCCTACTACACCCTTATTCTGAGTACCACCTCCACCAGTAGCTGAGCTAGGGGGAACAGTTGCCTTAGGGGCAGGAGTGGTGATGGTTTGGTCTTTGGACTTGTTACAATCAGAAGTTGGCCTGGTATATGCTGTTCACTAATTAAAGTGGACACCTTGCACCAGGGCAAATCGACTCTTATGGTAGATAGGTTTAAGACAACCTTTAAAGAAAGCTATCCTAGTGGTAGCTGTGGAGAGCAGCCTTCAGGCTAAGTCTTGAAGGAATGTAAAGCAGCTTGTTTTACCATATAATCTCTTGAATCACCAAATGAAAAGACACCACACAGGTATATATATCAAATATATATGTATTTATTTCTAAATAACTCTCTACTAATCTCTTTATGAGATTAGAAGACAAACATATGCACAAATCAACGTTTCACAATAAGTTAAGCACAAAATATGGCTGGGACCCTAGGGGCGTACCAGACCATATACTAAAAAAGGGACTTAGCAACAACGACTTGCATGGAGACAAGGCCTAGGGCCTTCAGAAGTGCTGGGGCCTCACGAAACCACCCAAGGCAGGTAAGTAAAGGACCCACGGGGGCCGCGTGCAGTGTGGATACACAGGCGCGGATCGCCGTTAACTTCAATGGGGCAAGTCGCGGTTGGAAATTAAGGGGCAGATTTACAAGACCCCTGCGCCACCAGTACGTCACTTTTCGTGACGTACTGGTGGCGCAGGGGGCTCCTCGATATTTACAAGGAGAGGAAAAGCCACCATGCGTGACTTTTCCTCTCCTTGTAAATACCGTCCCTTCACACGCAGCACTTTGCGTTGAAGGGGCGTTCCATGGGTGTTGCTGTGGGTGTTCCCACGCAACACCCATGGAACAAGACACATCTCCAGATTTACGAGAAATCGTAAATCTGGAGATGCGTCTGAAAGCTACGCCACCCTAGAGGTGGCGTAGCAAGGCGCACCGAGGATTTCTCCTCGTTTTCTCTCTTTCAATGCGTGCTGCATTCTGCAGCACGCATTGAAAGAGGAAAGCCTGTACTGATTGTTTTTGTGCAGAAAGGTGCCCCTTCCTGCACAAAAACAATCTCCCCATGGCGCAGGCATCCTTGCACCATGGTGCAAGGGTGCCTGCGCCGGCGCTTGGCAGCTGTTTGTGCGCCAGCGCAGGGGAGAGCACAGGAATGCGACATATTCTTGTAAATATGTCGCATTCCTGTGCTCTGAAAGTGCCGCAGCGTGGCGCAGCCAAAGGGCTTGCAGCGCCACGCTGCGGCACTTTCTTGTAGATCTGCCCCTAAGAGTTCTAGGATACTTCGGGAGAACCTACAAGCAAGTCACTTACAGGGTAAGTAGTTCTAGGGCCCACACCCACAGGAGCACCGTAGTGCTGGAGTTACCTCACCCAGGGAAGCCGGGTGCATAGGTGTCCTTTGGTGTCGGGTCGCGGCGTCGTTTTCAATGGCGAACAAAGAAGACTTGCTGCTTGCGGGAGCTGAAGAAGTGTCCGGTGGAATCCAAGCCTGGATTCTGAAGAAGGATGACCTGAAAGCAGAGGGGACAGTGTTCAAAGTCACTTGGCAGTGACTCGGGGCAAGGAAGATGGATGCCCACCGTCGTCGGTTGATTCAGGTCAGTTGCAGGTGCCTTGACTCTTCAGCCACGAGGTCCAGGAGGCGTCGACGATGACCAGGAGCTGGATTCTGTGTGTCCCACGAAGTCTGCAGCTTACTGCTGTGTCGGCAACTCGATTGGAGCCAACAAGCCTTGGCAACAGCAAGTCTCGGGAGATGAAGAAAAGTCGATGGCACAGACCAGCAAGGTCTGAGGGATGCACCCAGCGAGGGTAAGTCAGGACAGGCCTGGAGCAACCAGGGGAGCCCTTTGGTTTCTTTAAGAAGTCTTCTGGGGACCCACGAGCCGGCTGGCAAGGGATCGCAAAGACACCTTGGGCGGAATCACTCAACAGGGGCCCACGGTCACTCGGGATGGTGTAGGCCTCTGATCTTCGGAGGGATTCCTGCTGGAGGTCGGGACCATACGTGGTCCAAAGCACAAGTTCGTGGAACGTTGTGAAGGGATTGCACTCGACAATAGTGCACGGTACCCAGGGGTCGCGGTTCCTCGTCACTCGTGGGGTCCACTTGCCTCAGCTTCGCTGGGGACTCACGATGGCCTTGGAGAAGTCAGGAAATCCACTTCTTGGGCTGCAGGGACTTCGGACTCCGGCGGGAGCGGCGTAGTTTGCGACCGTCGTTGTCGTTTTTGGTGCTTGCCAAGCAGGGGAGTCACTCCTTGACTCCAAGGGAGATTCTTCTGTCTTCCAAAGGTAGTGGAACGTCGAAGGGCCAGGATTCTTTTGTAGAGCGTCGTCCAGGGGTTCTCTAACTAGCAAGTTCAAGGGTTCCCCTTCTTATACTGAAAAGAGGGGATGGAATAGCTCTATGACCCCACCTATGGGAGGGTCAAGGGAGGGGTGGCTACACCCACTTCCCTTTGTCCAGTTTCGCGCCAGAGCAGGGGCAGGTAGCCCCTGAGCCGGTTTGAACTGGCATATGCACAGAGGAGCCTTCTGCTCCCCCAGTGCAGGACTTCAAAGCACTCTAAGAGTGCACCCACCCAGCCCCAATACACTAAACCCTGTCTGGGAGGTGGTTACACCTCCCTGTGACAGGATGCCTATTGTTGGGCTTCCTCCACTGCGAGTTTCGGTCATCAGCAGGAGGGCAGCCCAGTGTCTGTGACTGGTGGCATCCATTTTGTGATGCCAGGGCTCTTTAGGATTCTACCGCGTTTCCACAGCAGGTACATATCTTATCCCTCTAGAAGGGTGGAATGCTACCCCCGCCGCCAAGATTGGCGGGGGGTAGTATTCCAAGATGTTTGACACCAAACACGACATGTTTTGATGCAGCCATTCCAAAGTTAGCATTTACCGCGAGGATATAATGCACTTAATAGTATATGGTTTAACCGCATCCACAAACAGCACCAGAGAATAGACTCTGAGAGCTGCAGAGGGGCCCTGCTCAGGCAGAGGCACCCCCTCACATAGAAGCCAAGCACCCTGCCCTCAGCATTGATAGGGCCTGCCTTAGGGGTGACTGATAGGTTTATATGTGTGTGCAGGAGAGATATAGGAAACCTATATCTCAGTGAGGGGTGCTAGCACCACCTCACCCAGGCTGCAGTAGCAGGCCTGTGGTGTCAGATTTAGTCTGCTTCCCAGGGGTGGCATAATACATGCTGCAGCCCCTGGTAGGCCTGTGAAGTACCTATGCCCTTGGTACCTAAGGTACCCTATACTAGGGACTCATAAGGCACCACAGTATCCAATCACTAGTGCACCTAGAGTGCACTCCATGTTGTTTAGAGAGAGCAGATAGACTGGGGCCCTGAATAGCAGGGTCCCAGTCCAACTAAGTCATAAACCAGCAAAACACCAGGAAAAAAGTGGGGGCAACCATATAGTCAGATTCCACCTTCCTACAGTACCCTTTCTGTTTACAGAATTTGCACCAGGGCTTCTTTTGGCCTTTCCCATTGTTGGATTGTGACTCCCCACCAGATGCAGATTTTTGGGGCCCTTGTGAAGACTTCTGATCTTTTGCCTTATCCCCACCTTTCTCAGAGCCCTTAGGATCCTGCTTCTTGGTGTCACCCCCTTGGTTCTGGGTTTTCTGCCTCACCCTGGTTCTGACCCACTTGTCTGCCTTCTTTCCCAATTCTTGGGGAGAGGTCAGATCTGAGTCCACCAGGTATTGATGCAACAACTGGTTCTGGCAATTATTAAGGATCTGTTCTCTCATCATTAGATTATACAATCCCTTGAAATCAGTAACCCTACTGCCATCCAGCCAACCCTCCAGAGCCTTGGTTGCACAATCTACAAAGTCAGTCCAGTCCTGAGTCTGTGCCTTTTGGGTGTCTCTGAACTTCAACCTGTACTGCTCAGTGGATAAGCCAAACCCATCTATCAGTGCACTCTTCAGGACTTCATAGTCATCAGCATCCTCTTCTCTAGCAGTGAGGAGCTTGTCTCTACCTTTATCTGAAAAGGAGAGCCACAAGATTGCTGCCCACTGCTTTTGGGGGACCTGTTGTACTCTACAAGCCCTTTCCATAGCAGTTATCCACTTGTGGATATCATCCCCACTCTGGTAGGGAGGAACAACCTTGCTCAGGTTCCTATGGTCTGGAATGTTTCTCTGCCTCTAGGGACACTGTTGCTGCCACCAGGGGGTTCTAACCCCTCTCTTCTAGAAGCTTTTGGAACTCAAAGGCTTCTTTGTCTAATGCCAACTGCTTGGTTTTGAGGGCAAATCTTGCTTCCTCATACTGCAGCAGTTTGTACATCCTTTCAGAGGAGGTCTCTCTTCTTGGGAAGAAGGAGTTCCTCTGGTAGACAGTTTCTCTGCCAGAGTGAAAGGAGTGCTCAGATTCCCTGGAAAGGGACCTGTGCCTGTCTTCCACTATGTCAGTTCTCTTAGGGGGAATTCCCCTGTCTTGTTCAGACCCCTTTGGGCCTGGCCCTACAATCACAGAGTCCTGGTCGTCCTGATGTTCATTATCTGACCCAGACACTATAACTGACCCACCCACTGATCCAGACCCCTTAGCTCCTAGAGCTAATCTAAGGTCATCTGCTGTTATCAGATCTATCAAGTGTAGTGTGGAGGGACTCTGTCCTATCTTCAGGTGCCTCTCAGCACACATGGCTTTCAAGTCACAGAAAGTCAGGTCCTTATACTGAAGCTGGGTGGATCCACTGGGTCCATTCCTTGAGGACATTCTAGTGTTGTGCAGTGTTGTACTACCTACACTAGTTTGTGGCCTACTGATACTAGCTTGAGCTGTAGAAAGGGTGTGCTATTCCTTTTGCACACAGCTCTAAGTTCAGTAGAACTTATTGATACTAAGCTTGATTTTATATGTACCTTGAGTACCTATAGTGGTTTTCAGTTAGTAATTCAAATAGAGATTTTCTGGTAAAACAATAGCAAGCTGGAATCCCACACGCTGCCACCAATGTGAGAAGTTGGCCTGGTATATGCTGTTCACTAATTAAAGTGGACACCTTGCACCAGAACAATTCGACTCTTATGGTTGGTAGGTTTAAGACAACCTTTATAGAAAGCTATCCTAGTGGTAGCTGTGGAGAGCAGCCTTCAGGCTAAGTCTTGGAGGAATGTAAAGCAGCTTGTTTTACCACACAATCTCTTGAATCACCAAATGAAAAGACACCACACAGGTATATATAACAAATATATATGTATTTATTAATAAACAACTCTCTACTAATCTCTTTATGAGATTAGAAGTCAGGAACATATGTACAAATCAAATGTTATCAAAAATAAGTTAGCACAATCAAATATCACAATCTTAGTTTGGCTAGACCTAGGTCTAGAGCAGCTAGAATCGAGAGACCCCCCAAGAACCACCCCAGGTAGTTGTAGGAGACCCACAGGGGACGGACGCGGTGTCCTGGCACCGGTGCGAGTCCTGTACGAGTCTATGCGAACAGACGCGATTGGGATTTCAATGTTAAAGGTCCCTTGCGTGTTCGAGGCGAACACACCGATCGGTCCTTGTACGAGTCGAAGGACGCGGTTACAGATAGAGTTGCAAGGGAGATGGACGCGCTGTGTCTAACACAGACGCGAACCTTGTACGAGTCAGCGCAATGGATATTTCAATGTTACAGGCCCCTTGTGTGTTCGAGGCGAACACCGATCGGACTCAGTACGAGTTGCAGGACACGGTTATAGATAGTGTTTCAAGGGAGATGGACGCGATGTGTCTAACACAGACGCGAACCCTGTACGAGTCAGCGCAATTGTCGCACTTAGAAAATAAGAGTTTTAGGGCACTTCTAGGGTAGCTACAAGCAAGCCACTTACAGGGTAAGTAGTTCTAGGGCCCACATCCACGGGAGCACCGTAATGCTAAAGTTACCTCACCCAGGGGAGCCGGGTGCACATAGGTGTCCTTTGGTGTCGGGTCGCGGCGTCGTTTTCAATGGGAGCCAGTGAAGACTTGCTGCTTGCGGCGACAGAAGAAGTGTCCGTTGGAATCCAAGCCTGGATTCGGGAGGAGGAAGACCTGAAAGCAGAGGGGACAGTGTTCACAGTCACTTGGCAGTGACTCTGGGCAAGGCAGATGAATGCCCACCGTCGTTGACAGCTTTGGGTCGTTCACGGGTGTCTTGACTCTTCGACCACATGGTCCAGGCAGCGTCGATGATGACCAGGAGCTAGATTCGGTGTGTCCCACGACGTCTGCAGCTTACTGAGGTGTCGGCGACTCGATTGGAGCCAACAAGCCTTGGTAGCCGCAAGTCTCGTGGTGGAAAGGAAAAGCCAATGATACAGACCAGCAAGGTCTGGGGGACTTACCCCACGAGGGTAGGTCAGGGCAGGCCTGGAGCAACCAGGGGAGCCCTTTGGTTTCTTTGGAAAGTCTTCTGGGGACCCACAAGCCGGCTGGCAAGGGATCGCGAAGACGCCTCTGGAGGATTCACTCAACAGGGGCCCACGGTCACTCGGGACGGTGTAGGCCTCTGATTTTGGGAGGGATCTCTGCTGGAGGCTGGGACCACACGTGGTCCAAAGCACAAGTTTGTTCCAAGTCATTTAGAGAGAACAGAGAGGCTGGGGCCCTGATTGGCAGGGACCCAGCCAGACTATAGCCAGAAACCAGTGTAAACATCAGAAAAAAAGTGGGGGCAACATAAGAGGCAGATCCTACTCTCCTACACCCAGTGACCAGGACACCAGCCCCTCCTGGGTAAGGTCCCCTACATCAGACTCAAGCAGCAAGTCACCTCAACATCCCACATGGCAGGACGCACGGTCGAGCACGTCACCTCCGCCAGCGGGAACTTCAACTACAGCCACAACACCGGACTCTCCTGGACTGACCATCATTGGTAACATCACGTCTTCACCTTGCCCACCGGACGCCACCGCCATTATCGCACCCCCTCGCAGCTGGATCAAGGCCATCGCAGAACGTATTGTCAACTCCCTCCACACCAACACTCCACCAATGCTTCCAAACGATGACACCGCAGCACGCAACCACCACCGATGGATCTCCAACAGCGCTGATAATCAGGAACCCCTCATGAACGGCACTGCGTCAGTACCTTCCACCTGACTGATGGCAGGCGTGAGGGTGACGCAGTGCCACAGGGATAGGCTGGCCCCATGCATTGCTGGAGTTGCGTCATGGTTGTGACACGACTGCAGCAATGCGTGTCTTTAGCGCAGACAGATACGTCAGGATTCCTGACGTATCTGTCATTACTTGCGTCATGGAGCGCTGTCCAGTGAATACAGCGCATCCATGCTGTCGCAAGAAGGGCATAGTGAAAAGTGTTGCAGCGCTGTCTTGTCGCAGCGCTGCAACAATTTTCATGACTGGGGCCCAGGAATGCGCACTATCTTATTGATGGTGCGCATTCCTGCACAGTAGTTTTGTTGCAGGGCAGCACTGCAACATTGCTTGCAGCGCTGTCCAGCACCAAAACCTGCTGGGATGTGGCCCCAAGTGTTCTCCCCATTTTTAAGAGCAGCTATTTTCTGGTCTTAACTTAAGTCCCAGCAGCTAACGGGCCTTAGCGGCTGTTTTTTTTTATGTATCGCCGGTCCGGGCGATCGTTAAGAATATCGCGAAGTGGGGTTAGCGTGCGTCTTAACACGGGAACGCCTACATTGCATATGATTAGCGTTAGTTGCCACTGACATCGTTGGCAATGTTATTAGCGGCCGCTATCGCCAGTAAGCTGTCGCTAACGGCTGTTAGCGACAGCTTGTGAATATGGCGATAAAAATATTGCCGCTTTGGCGGCAGAAAAGTGCTGCTAACACGGCGATGTAGCCTTGAGAATATGCCCCAAAGTCTTTAAAAGTAATGGGAGATTGTAACTCCCTAGCTACAAATGTAACTTTAGTTTAAATAGAATCCATCAAGGAACAATGTCGCAATTTAACCAATGTGAAAGTCCATGCAAACATAGATGGCAGCACTCCAATTCGGATTAGTTCCACTGAAGAAATGCTGTCCATTCCACAAAGAAGATAATCTAGCGAAGATTGCAACACTGTTCAGTCTTCAATTGAGCGAGGCGTGAGCAGGCGAACAACTTGAAGGAATCAAGGAATTCATGCTAAGCACCTTGATATATTAGACTTTAAAGATGGCCACTCATTTTTTATCTCAATTGGAATGTGACTTTCCCTATGTGGGTGACATCTTGGTTTGGGAAAGATGCATTAAACACTTCCCATTTTGGCTTCCATCCTAGAATTATGGAACGCTTACTAAAATATGTGTTCGATATTAATATGTGAAAGCAGTGTTCAGAACATAAACATTCAGAATGACTAAATGTAAGAAATTATAAATATACATCATGCTTATGCCCATTACCCATTTATTAGCCCAAGTGACAAAGCCTCTTCTACTCTGACCGCAAGTAATGCATACTGTGTTGATGTTCCTGAGGCCTATCTTCTAAGCTTAAGTCACAAAAACCCAAAGAAAATGCTGATAAGAGTTGCTACCTGTAAGAAATTGGTCTTATTTTTGGTCTGTGCGAAAGCCCACAAAGAACAATCACAACCCTTGCCAGGGTGAACCTTTCAAGTCACAAATTTAACCTGAGCTCAACAACCTGGTAGCTATGAAACAGAACAGACAGGCTTAATATAGCAAAATGTAATTATACAGTACTGAATTAGTAATAAAGCCAAAATGCAAAACAATACAAATCTCAAACCAAATTGGAAAAATACTGTAAAGTTTTATAAGCAAAGTGACAACAAATTGACAAACATCAAAAGAGGAGAACCAGACATAAGAATTTGTTAGGTTTAAGTAGAAATAATGCCAAGAAAAAGAAAAGTACTAATGATAATCAATGGTGGATGGGGTCTAGGTTGGGTACACCAAGTCAACTGGTTCCTGTAAAAATCTGGAAGTCAGATAGTTTGAAAAAGTGTTTAAGTCCCACTGGTCAGTAGGAAAAGTTTTCACAAGTTTACAAACATTCTTCTGGTGCCCAAGCAACCACAGGAGAACACTTCTAAAGGTCCCCAGGACATCAGGGGAGGTACTTAGGGGCAGATTATGATGCGGTCCGACCACCATCGTTGCGGGAATTCGACCGGCCGAGAAGGGGTCGGCGGTCCTTACAGGCACATTACGATCCGACCGCAGTGGAGGGGGTCGGAAACATGCCTCTTAGCATTGAGACTTGTGCTGCGGCCCAAAAAAGGACTGCAGAGCAAGCCTCACTGCTAAGAGGCATGTTTGTAAACATCCCTGCACCCTGTGCAGGCACCATGCGGTGCCTGCCACACGGTGGTGGGATGTTTAGGGGGGCACCATAGGTGCACCCAGACACCATGGCAGAGGGCTGGGGGGAACGGGGTCCTGCTAGGGGCCCCCAAAGTCACTTTCCGCCTGCCTTTTCATGGCAGGCGGACCTCCATGAAAGGGCGGGCGGAAAAGTACATTGTAATCCCTATGGCGGTGCCTGAGCAGGTCCCGCCCCTATTGTAGGGATTACTGTCCCTCCCATGGTCCCGTCGGATGCGCACCGGACGATTCCTCTGCCAGATACATCCGCCCACCACATAGTAATGTGGCAGGCAGACCTGCAGGGGCCAATATCGGTAAAACTGCCACCGGCAGCCTGACGGTGGCGGTCCCACCGCCATCGTAATCAGGCCCTTAGAGACTCCTGGGTGACAGAAAATAACGGCCAAGAATCAATCTGAAACAAAACATATCAGTGACAACCAGTATGATGTTGTAGCAATCAATTCATCCAAATGGATTTTTATTTAGATGGAAAATGCATGAGGAAGGTTATGCAGTTTAGTGACAAGTGAAAAAGGTTTTTGAGAAGCCCCAAATGAAAAAAACATAACCAAAAAAAGATGAGAGGTGACAAAATATGTGGAAATAATTGGTACATTGGTATGGAACAGACAGGCTTATTCGCTGGATACACAAAATAGTACAGTGTCACTAGGGAAGTTCCATAGTGTATATTTTGTAACAAGAGGTATGTCTGTGATGTTGTTGATGGCATTTCAACCCTACAAGGAGAAGGAGTGTGTCATCAGGACTGTCTCATTGGGTTTCTCTTACTCTGGGATCCAGCCCCATGAGAATATACCTTATTTTACACTTGCACTTTGGTGAATTGTACTCATTAAGCATCTGCACTTCATCAACAATGAGTGTCCTTTGGCACCCCCGTCTGGGCCTTATTACCTGCAGCAAGTTGCCGGCAGTCCTGAAGTGACGTCCTGCACACAGGTTCTGTTTGTTCTGACACACCATCCACCAGGTCATTCACAGGCCTGATGAGACCCTCCCACTACTTGTAGGATCGAAACATCACTTGGAGGTTCAGGTGGTGGGAGCCTGTTATGTCCCAGTGGTTCTGAACAGGAGGACAGCAAACTGGGCCTTAGAGTCACTCTGGTAGTCCTGGTGTTCAAGTGATGAAGCAGTGCTCAAGCAGCAGGGCAGGCCTCTGAGGGTTTGAGTCAGGTTTGAGGCAGCAAAGAAGTCCTTCTAGGTGCAGCAAAGGTGTCCTGTGGAGTACACAGCAGGCTACAGCAGCAGGCGGTCCTCTGTGAGTCCTTCCACAGGTCAAGAAAGTGAACTAAAGAGTTGGGTTGGAGGTTCCAATATTTATACCTGGTGCCCACTTTGAATTAGGAGAAGTTTCTAGAGGCTTTCACCTCTCTTTCTCCCTGCCCTGGCCCCAGCTTGCCTGGCTCCAGCTTGCCTGGGGACACACAAGACTAGTGACAAACCCTTTGTAAGTGTGTTCATGCAGGTCCTTTGTGATGTGGAAGTGTGGTAGGTGACAGCTCTACCCAATTGTTACGTCAGAGTGACCCACTCTGCCAACATCTATCTTCCCTTTTCCCCACTGTCTGGGAGCAATACACAAAGACCAACTGTCAGCTACACCTAGTCATTTAACCCAGGATCCAGGCAGCAGACACTAAGGGGCTCGGACAAGAAAATGCCAACTTTCTTCAGGTCACATGGCATTTTATGTTCTATTATCGATGCATGGCAGGTTTAAATGGTTGCACCTGTGATGTTCACAAAGGATTTTTTTTACTGGCTCAGAGGTCGAGTTACACGAAGGTTGACTCACTCTTTTTCGAACGAGCAGTTACATTGACGATTGGGGGGTTTGGTCAGTGGTGAAGTAAAACAGACGCTTGTAGCGCTATAGAGGTGGGTGTTTGGTTTATGTTCATGTATGAATATTGCTTTGTTTTAAACATTTAGGTACACGGTCACGTTTCCTTCCTAGAATTTATTTAATTCATTTTGGTTCTTTCACTGCGGGTAATTAGGTATTTATTCATCACAGTTGAGTATGTTCTTGATAACAGGAATGCATGTCTTTGGCACAATAAGATGTTTAATAAGCACCATATATATAACATTTGTGGAAATGCTTAACTTTTGTAAACATAAGTTTTACATTTGGTTCCTGATGGACTGTTTTTTAATTTCAGTTACCCCTGATGAAGGGCTAGCAGCCCGAAATGCATTGGGTGGATATTCAATTTGGTTATGTTTAACGAACTGTGATTTACCGAGTTGTAAGAAAAAGCCTGGATGAGCATTCTTGGAACAATAAAAGATCTTTAAATCACATCGCCTCCGCTTGAACTACAAAATCATGAGAGATAAAAATGTATGAATCATGGATTATTTGCAAGATTAAAGGATGGCTTACTGAGTTCACTGAGATGGATGTGCGGCTGGTAACTGGTTTGTGACGACGCACCAGACTTTCTTTTAACTTTCTAAAAGTGGCATTTTTGAAACTGTGACTTAAAATACGACTTTACCATTAAAGAGGGCCTCAACAATTCTTTAGACACCAAACTCAACATTTCTACCAGCTCCCTATTGAAAGTTATCACTTATAAACTGTACTAAGTTAACCCAATGTTTTCCTACGGGAGAGGAAACCCTTTCAGTAGTGAAAAAGGAATTTAAGAGGTTTTCACTTCCAGGACATATAAAAGTTAAAAGTACATGTCCAACTTTTTAAATCCACTGCACCCTGCCCTAAGGGCTGTTTAGGGCCTACCGTAGGTGTGACTTGTATGTATTAAAAAGGATGATTTAGACCTGACAAAAGGTTTATTTTGCCAGGTCAAAAAGGCAGTTTAAACTGCAATGGCAGGCCTGAGACATGTTTAAAGGGCTGCATAAGTGGGTGGCACAATTAGTGCTGCAGGCCCACTAGTAGCATTTAATTTACAGGCCATGGGTGCATGTAGCACCACTTTACTAGGGACTTACCAGTAAAGTAAATGTGACAATTAGGTCTAAGCCAATTTCACCATGTTTAAAGGAGAGAGCACAAGCACTTTAGCACTGGTTAGCAGTGGTAACGTGCACAGAGGCATAAAAGCCAACAAAACCTGGTTTAGAAGACAAGAGCGTGAAGATAAAAAGTTTGGGGATGCCCCTGCAGAAAGGGTGCAGTCCAACACATAATGGTACTGTGCTTTTGTGAATCGGCTCTGAGATATTTCAGCTTAATAACTGGTATTTGTTTAGCACAAGTCGAGATGGGGAGCAGCAGTACAATAAACTGTCCTAAAGGAAGCACTTGATTTTACACCAAACTGATGAGTATTAAAACCTTTATGTATAGAGATTACATAAATGCCTTGTTTCACAGTATAACTTTAGTAAAACCTTCCCTTGCTTGGTATATTTTAGGACAGCAGAGAGTCTTTTGTATTAAACGTGGGAAGCCAGTATCTAAATAAAACTAATCATGACTCGTAATCTTCAGCATATATTGCTTCTTTGCTCATCAAAGTGAGTCAAATTGATTGTGTGAACACATTTTGAAGGGGTCCCTCCCACCCAGAATTTAAGCAACCTTGCTTAATGTGAATGGTGTCTACAAATAACACATTTATGTGTGGTTTCTGTGCAACTGATGGAACGAAAATTTGATTCACTTCCCAATCATCATTTATTTAAGAAGGTTAGCTGAATGTAAAAAAGGCTCTGTCATGCAAAGCCAGAAGAAAATATTTTTCTGGCAAAAACATCAACAGTGAAAATAAATAAAAAAATGCCATCTTTCATCGAAACAGTTTCAATGTGGGAAAGACAGGTTGGTGTTGAAAATGTATGTCATAAAAGTGGCTGATATTGTGATGCAGTCCAAGGCAGACTTGAATTCATGTGTGTCGATTTTTGACAACGTGTATGTTAAACTTAGTTCTGATACACAGTCTGCACTACAGGCAGATAATGGAATAATGGAAACAAGAGCAGAAACATTCACTGTTTATGCTAAATGAATGTAAGGGGAAGAGTATGGGCGGGCACCAGGTGCATTGGATACATGAAAGCAATATGGTAGAGATTTTGTGATGTGAATGAAAACACCAATATTTACAATTATTATAAAAACTTCTCAAACTCTGACAAAACATTTAGGCCCCGATTACTTGTCTGAAGGTCCATGGATCGCCAGACTCGGGAGATGCGGCGGTCTCCTGACTGCCCTATTACGATAGGTATGCAGACATAATATCGATTTTTTATTATCGACCTACACTAATATCGAGTTTTAAATATCGTAGGGACAGAATATCGAAGTCAAGAATATCGGTGACCAGAATATCGACCTTAAGGTAAGTAATATTGTTTTTTTTATATCGAAGTAAGTAATATCGAAGTAAGTAATATCGTTAGCAAAAATATTGTTGTTAATAATATCGATATTTATATTAGTGTTATGTATTTTAGTATGTATTTTCTATGTATGTGTTTAACATTTTTTGTAATGTTTTTTAATTATTTTTAAATATATGTATTAAATGTTTAGAAATTAGTAAATTTTTTTAAAGTAAATTTTGCGTTTTAGTATTTGAGCGGGTTGTGGGTTTATAGGGGAATAGGTAGGGAAGTAATTTAATTATAATTAATTAATTAAGATTTTCAATGTATTTATATAGATTATTAATTTATTGTTAATTAATTATTAATTGGCAATCAATTTTTATTAATTGAGTAATTTATAATTATATTAATTATAATTAATTTATTATAATTTTTTTATATATTGTTATTGTTAATTAATTTATTGTTAATTAATTATTAATTGGTAATTAATTTTTATTAATTGTTTAATTGATAATTACATTCAATGTGTTATTTTTATGTGTAGCGGGTTGTGGGTTTATAGGGGAATAGGGTGGGAAGTAATTTACTATAATTAAGTACATTTTAATTTTTATTAATTGGTATTGATTATTAATTTATTGTTATTTAATTATTAATTGGTAAATAATTTTTATTAATTGATTAATTGATCATTTAATTAATTGTGTTATTTTTTATGTGTAGTGGGTTGTGCGTTTATAGAGAATACGGTGGGAAGTAATTTAATGTTATTTAAGTAAATATTTTTTTAATTTTATTGATATTTATTATTAATATTTTTGTTAATTAATTATTAATATGTTATTTATTTATTTTTCAAAAATTAACTAATAAGTATGTTAATTTAATCCCTACGCTATCCTACATTTTCCACACTGTTACACTCACTGGAGTAGGAATAGTAATTTTAACCCTAATGCTATCCAACACTTTCCCTACTGTTGCACTCACTGGAGCGGGAATAGTAATTTTTACCCCTACGCTATCCAACACTTTCCCTACTGTTGCACTTACTGGAGTGGGAATAGTAATTTTAACCCCTATGCTATCCAACACTTTCCCTACTGTTGCACTCACTGGAGTGGGAATAGTAATTTTAACCCCTACGCTATCCAACACTTTTCCTACTGTTGTACTCACTGGAGTGGGAATAGTAATTTTAACCCCTACGCTATCCAACACTTTCCCTACTGTTGCACTCCCTGGAGTGGGAATAGTAATTTTAACCCCTACGCTATCCAACACTTTCCCTACTGTTGCACTCACTGGAGTGGGAATAGTAATTTTAACCCCTACGCTATCCAACACTTTCCCTACTGTTGCACTCGCTGGAGTGGGAATAGTAATTTTAACCCCTACGCTATCCAACACTTTCCCTACTGTTGCACTCGCTGGAGTGGGAATAGTAATTTTTACCCCTACGCTATCCAACACTTTCCCTACTGTTTCACTCGCTGGAGTGGGAATAGTAATTCTAACCCCTACGCTATCCAACACTTTCCCTACTGTTGCACTCACTGGAGTGGGAATAGTAACTTTTAGCCCTACGCTATACAACACTTTCCCTACTGTTGCACTCACTGGAGTGGGAATAGTAATTTTTACCCCTACGCTATCCAACATTTTCCCTACTGTTGCACTGTTTGGAGTTGGAATAGTAATTTTATTCCCTCCGCTATCTAATATTTTTTGTATTATTTTAGTTAATGTAGTATATAATTAATTTTAAAAATATTAAAAATAATTGAATTTTTTTTAATTTGTTATATATATTCATTCAATTTTTATTTATATTATTGTTTTATGTGTAGAGATGTATTTGTAATTTATAAGATATTTTTAAACAATTTATGTTATTAAAATAATTATTAAAAAATATTATTAAGTAAGTATATATATTATATATTATATGTATATGTTTAATTTATTTTTACATTATATATTAGTTATAATTTTTAAACATTTTAAAATATTTTTAACTATGTTTATTTTAATTATATGTATTATTTACTTTATTTTACATTATTTTTGTAACTTAAAAAAAAAGATATTTTTAACAACAATATTTTTGACATCGATATTATTTTTTCGATATTTTTGTACTTACCTTAATGTAGATAGGATGTCGATATTCTTGACTTCGATATTTTTGCGTCAATATTTCTGTAGATCGATTTTCTGACTCTCAATATTTTGTCAGTGATTCATTACGATATGGGCGGTGGGACCGCCACAGCCCGGCTAGAGAACCACCATTCCCTGGCAGTGTTGCAGCGGTCAGGAGGCAGTAATATGCTTGGCAGGACCGCCGCAGTCCCACCAGATATATTACAACTTTTCTCTCCGCCACGGTTATCATGTCGGTTCCACCTCCATGAAAACCATGGCGGAGAGGAAACAAAGGGGGCCCTACAGGGAACCATGGTGCCTCATGCCCTGTGGATACACACATAGGGACACAACATGTGCCCCCCTGTGTGCATGCACACCAGTTCCTGTACGGCATGGACTTTTCAGTCCATGCCGTGCAGGACCTGTTTTTGGCATTCCCATTACAGTGCCCATTTACAGGGCATCGCCACGGGAACATCAAAAACAAATCCCCGCCAGACAGGAGGAAACTTCTAATCTGGAGGGTAATCTGACCACGGCTCTGGCGGTGCGGCGGCGATGCAGACCCTGCGCTGCATCGCCAAAGTCTCAATCGGGCCCTTAGTGTTAACATTCCATATGGATTCCTGGACTTGAGAAAAGATGGGCAGTAACCAACATAGATGCATGAGACGTGGTATATTAAGATAATCTTTGTCGGGCTTTGGTCTTGTACTTTATGCTCGATCAAAAATGCCATTTTGACGACACCATTTTTGTCGACCACGTAGTAGAGGAGACTGCGAGGCTGTTCCTCAGCTTTTTATCACCTTTCAGTGTCGTTGATAACAGCCCTAGGCAGCCTGCTGACCTCTTCAAGGGAGCCACTGATGCATTTCTGCAGCTCTTGTTTCCAAAGGAAAACACAGAAAAGAAGTGTGATGGCTTCTCATTTTTTTATGGAATGTTCTTGCTAAGCATCAAATATAACTGATGCTTCATCCGCCCCCATTCAGATTAGTACGTGCCTGCATTTTATTACAGATATTGTAAATCTTAACTATGATCTTTCAGCTTCATGGCAGCATATAAATTGTCAAGAGACCTTTAGCTTAAGAGCTAATTGACATCTGTCACCTGTACATTGCCATGCGAATTCTAGCAGTTTGTTCGGCGCCAGGAAAATATATTTGAGCTGCAATTCCTAGAAACACCCTCGCAGCTCCTTGCTAACATGAAAGCACCCTCTCTCCATTTACTGAATTCTTCCTTCTGTGGCACTGAACAGATCCTGCTCTCTATTTAAGTGGCGCCACTTTCAAGCTCCATCAGTTCAGTATTCACAAAGGACTCTTAAACATCTGATATTCAGTTAAAAAGGCTGCCCGCTGTTTATGTCACAGTGTTTCTTAATGCCAGTTGTACGGAAGGACAGTATAAAGAACAAATGTTATTTTATGTTGTTTTTAAAGAGTGCGCCATGCCGTCATTAGGCAATTTCTTGATAAGTTAATAGAGGGACAAATGACAGCAGCACGTGGCTTGATTTAGAGTTACATTTCTAATACGTCCAGGACTTACATAGTACCAATACAGGCTGGTCAAAAGATCCTCTGAAGACCGTTTGTTTATGATCGAATATCTCGGGTCATATTTGTTACCCTTTTTGTTTTACAGTTTTATAGAGCGCGGACTCGACCGCAGGGCATTAGGGCGCTTTACATGAGCACCAGATACTTTACTCAAGGGCAAATTCATTTTTTTGCAGGCGCGGGGAGTTTCACTGATTTGCTCAGAATCACAGAATTTTGAGGCGACGCCGAGACTTGAACCTGGTTTCCAAGGGGCATATTATCAAGGGGCCGCGATAAAATTATCGCCGCTTTAGCGTCCGTTTTCGGGCGAAAAGCGGCGATAATTTCATCGCAATTGCGGCCCCCGGGGGAAGTGAAGGTCGCAGACAAGTCTTCCCCCGGGGCTATTCGCGCATGGCCGGAAGGACAAGGTGGGGGAGGGATCTAGAGGTTTGGGGAAGGGGCGGGAGTTAGGAATGTATATAAGGTGTCAGGAGAGGAGGATCCGGCCTCTTCCTGACACCTTAGCACCACCGGGGGGTCTAGAGTAGAAAGCTTGTGCAGGTTAGTGGGCGGGTTTGCGAGCCGGGGTCTCGAGGTTACAATATGGGCGAACTGTGACACTTTAGGTGTCCATGGCGGGGCGGCGGGTGCACCCAGCTGGGATGGCTCCTGAGGCCAGTCCGTGTCCACGGGGGAGGGAGTTCGGGGTCCTGGACTTGAGGGCGCATGGGAGCTCAGCCGGCATTAAGGCACAGATTGGGAGGGCGGGGGGGGGGACGCAAGCGGGTCGTCAGAGCCGCGGGGAGGGGGGGTGGGGAGAGGCCGTCAATCAGCCAGTACCTGGAAATCGGCCGTGCGCAAGCTGGGTGAATATAGAGGGCCTGTTGGGGAGGGGCCCATCGTCACGCCAGGCTGTGTTTCTAGAAAACCGGCGGGGGACAAAGACTATTGTCTGCCCACAGCGTGCAGAATGACGGCGCCTACCGGTAACTGCGGAGGCGGAAAAGGAACGCTGCGGCCCACCCCGGAGTTTAGTTGCGGGGCCGGGGACGCGTTCTCGGCAGCGGGTTGCGGCCGGCAGAGGCCGCGCATTAGTATATTATGGCAGCCGGTGTCTCCCGCCCGGCTGTATCACTCGCGGGAAATCGGGTTTCTTCAGGGAGCTGACGCGGGGAAAACGGAGGCTCGCCAGGGCCCCTGCCTGCCAGCATGCTGCCGGCCACGCGTGCGCGGAGTGCCGCGATAGCTTAGGGGGTGCGGCCCTCTGGTTAGAGGGCCGCTGTGAAGATAGTCATGAACTTGTCATTATAACAGCCGCTGAGCCCGCATACAGGGGGCGGAATCAGGAGCCCAGGCGCAGGAGGTGGGGATTTAAGGCGCCTGCACAACGCTGACCTCGGCAGACGGCGATTAGCGGGTGCCGGCGCCCCCTCAATATTGAGCCCCGGCGGGAGGAGGAGCTGCGGGCTCCACCCCAGTGAGGTGCGGCAGGCCAGGCTGGGCCAGGTTTAGGAGTTTTCCTGCCCAGGGGGAGGAGGGGAGCCACCCTGTGATGCCGGGTAGGGCGGGCGGCAGGTGCTCGAGATGGGAGGCAGGGGTTCCAGGGGGGGTTATGAGCTGCCACATGGTCCCCAGGGTAGGGGTGAGGGACTGCCAGCACGGCATGAGGCCCGGTGGTGTTAGGGACCCTCGAGGTCGGAGCGGCCTGGGGGTGGGGAGGGGAACCAGGACCGGCAATGGATACCGGCAGAAAAGGGGGCATCGCCAGTGGGGCGCATGACGGCCCTGGAGCGCTGGTCAGAAGCAGTAGGGGGGTCCGCGGCGGCCTGCCCCTCCAACGAGGGATCGCGCAGCGCATAATACAGCGTGCTGAATGTACTTTGTGACGGATGATTTGGATGGGGAGATGTGACAGACTGGGGAGTGTGGCGTTGTATGAAGGGATGGGAGTGTTGGATGGCGGAAGAAGTGCGAGGACAGATGCGGCTGTGGGGGTTTTTTGCGGGGATGGGGGGGACTTGAGGTAACCAGACTGTGCTAGTTTTGCAGGAAGCGGGTACGGCCTCAAAAGGAGTGGTGGACATGGAGCAGAAGGGCGCAGCAGCGCCGGTCAGGGCCAGGAGGTCCCGGACGGACTCTCAGGTAAAGGAATAAGGCAGGGGTTGAGGGAGCAAGGGTAAGAGGGGACTTCAGCTGGTCGGCTGGGGTGCATGGGGGTTTGCGGCACAGAGGCAGGTGCAGCTGCGGCATCCTGCAGGAAAAGCGGGGGCCTGGCGATTTGGTGGGGATGGGTCCCGATGGACTATGTGGTACCACACGGAAATAAAGGTTTCGATCAAGGGGTCACGTCTTGTGGTCTGCCAGGCTGGACGGGAGTATATGATGGGCCAGGGGTCCCAGTTTGCATGTAAGACGTCAGCGGTCTCCACGGTGGGGCCCACACCATACGGTGTGGGGTTTCGGGGGCAGGGCAATTGCCTTGCGGAACACCAGGGTTGGCAGCTGAATGGCAGGAGGGTTGGGGGGTTTTTGCATGGCTGAGCAAGGTGGGAGGAGGGCTATAGTCCTCCCAGACTTGCCTGTGCCAGAAGGGGCCTCAATTCAATGCTCAGCCTCTCTGGAAAAGGCGGGGGTATGATAGCGTCCTTATCGGCTTTCCGAAGGATCACTTGCCTAGGGGCGGGGGAGTTGAGAGACATCCATTCAAATGAGGTCAAATTGGGGCACCCGGGATGAGCAGGGGAGATCATGGAAAAGGAGAGGGGTTGGGGGTGTGGGCTGGGACAGGCGGGCCTTGCCTGGTTAGTTGGAGGCCATGGGTCCATGGCGCTCGACATTTCCAGATAGGAAGCCGGTGCTACAGCACAGACAGGAGATGTTTTCAGAAGTGGCTTGGGTGCGACGACGAGTCACGAGGGCCGAGAGTCAGGCGATCTGCAATAGGTTGACTACGGCGATGGATGGCAGATTATGGGGGAGAATGGGGTCAACGACAGAGGTTGGCGGTCCAGTTGGTTGGACACCTTAAGGGCGAACTTGGTCAAGTTCATGGAAAGAGGGGGCAAGGATTTGCCTGGGGGCTGGGAAGGTATGGGGGCTCATTGAGGATCAAGTTTTGCGCTTGGTGGGGTTTGTCATGGGGAGCTGCGGGGCTCCGGGGGTCATACAAACGGAGCGCAGGGGTGTTGTGGGGCAACGCAGTACTTGGGTGTGAAAGGGGCAAAAGTCAAGGAGCCCACGAGGTAGGGGACGGGATGGGCCAATGCTTGGGGGACATATGCATGGTGGGGGGCCCGGGCTGGGAGGAACGGGCGGGCCCAAGGCAGGTTACGTGGTTATTTGACGATGGTACTTCACAGGAGTTACTCGAAGGCCATGCGGGGAGGAGGTAACTGGGTGACAGAGTGCTGATGCCCAGGCATGGCTGGGGCAGGCCTGCCGTGCCATTGAGTGGTTTTTATTTACATGCATTTATTCATAAGGTTTTATTTAGCGCTAGCTTGACCCTTGGGTTTCAGAGCGCTTTACATACACGCAGGAAGGGGAGAAATTGCATTACCTCGCAGGACATGAGGATGTTTAAAGACGTATGCAAAGACTTAATACTAATGTATAGAGTGAAGAGGAAGAATAAGCAGGGGGTTGAAGCAGTCGGATCAACCACCATCTTTGAAGGTCAAGGTGCAAGGGGAGTCCATTAGGTTCTTGATGCCTAGGTTGATTGACTGGGTTGGTAACGTATTGTTGGAGGAGCAGGAGTTTTTTCAGGTTCTTTTGGATGCAAGAGAAGGAGGGGTTGCATCGAGGGCAATAGGGAGTACGTTTCACATTCCGGGGAACATTACCAGAGAAGGATCGGCATTTGGGTTGTTTACCTGTTCAGTTTTCGGGAGAGGAAGTGAGTTGGTGCTTCTCAGAGTTTTGGATTTTCCCGTTACATGTTTGGGGTTTAGATTGTTGGGGGATTGGGCTGGGGGAGCGTGATTCTGGGGTGTGGGAGAGTGGGGCAGAGTGCATGGGTGGCCTGGGATGTTGTGGGGGAGGACGTTGGTTTGTCAGGCGCAACGTTAGTGTAAGTAACACAAACTTGTGAAGCAGGGAAAGGGGGAAGGTTGAGGATGTAAGGAGGGAGGGCCCGCACCCAGTGGTAGATTCAAGGGAACGAGGATAGCGGTATTTTCCAGCGGTCAGGTTGACCTGGGGTGTCTTGGGGGCAGGGGGGGGACCTTGGAGACGGCCTTGGATCGGGACGTTATGGTTAAGACTGAGCGTAGGCAGGGGGCCATGGGCTGGGATGAAAGGGTTGTGTAGCAAACTTGGTGTGTTTTGCAATGGTCCATGGGCAAGGGTTTTTCGGGCAGAACAGGGTCGGGGCAGTTGAAGCATTTGTGAGGACGGTCACATGTGGTGTCAGGAGGGCCCTGGGGGGGAGGTTGACGGGTGAGGGAGCTGGGAGTACAGAAAGGTGTTTCTGTGACCAATATAGGTATTGGAAAGGGGTTTTAGGATGGGTCTTTGGACTGCAGGGGGACTGAGGACTAAGGGAAAAGGGACGGATTTATTGCGGGACTAATCATTCTTTTTCTACTACAGGAGGTGGGAGTAGACCGGGATCCAGGGCGGTCGCCTGGATAGGGGCCATTCTCCCGGGCATTGGGCAGCAAAGGATGCGGACTAGCAGGTGTACAGACTTCACCGGGCAAGGGACACAGTCATCGGGATGTGATATGATGGGTGGAACAGTGAAATGAAATTGGGGGCAGTTGCTGCCAGTACGGTGTGACATCGTGTCACAAGAAACAAGAAATTGCCCCGATATGAGGTTACATGTGAAAGGAAGTATTTCGGAGTATGTCAGGTCTGGCATTACACAAAGAGGCATGGAAGGAGATATGGTTCAATGAACTGGAACGTGGGACAGTTTGTTCCGTGAAGGAGTTGTGCATTGCAGAGGATGGAATCGGGGGCTGTCGAACATGTTTCCAGGGAGATGGCCCGCAGGTAATGAGGCTGTTTTAAGGAGAGACAGGCGGTCTGGTTCAGAGATAGGACACCTTTCACGGACGGGGAGGTGTCCCGGAAATGTGACTAGTTACACGGGACAAAGGTTTAGGTGGTGGATGGTCGTTCACCTGGTGCTGCGGGGTGGGAAGGCGTTAGGTGCCCGGGAACTGGAGGGACAGGTGGTCTTGCTTAGAATTGGTGCACCTTTCGAGGTCCGGGTCTGTCCCAGCAATATTGAAATTATACGGGATGCAAGTTTAGGTGGTGGATGGTCGTCCATCAGGATGCCGTGGGGTTGGCTGACGGGAGGCGAAAGGTGCACAAGAACTGGGGGGGGTGGGGCAGGGAACCGCCCTACAGGGGGTTCCCTGGTTGGCGGTACTTTGGAGGGGTGGTGTGTCACATACGGGCGGATCCACCCCTCGAGGGGGGGAGAACAGTACACAGGTGACTGATAGCGCGGGAGGCAATGAGCAATGAAGGAAAGTCAACAGAGGATGCTTGGAGGGCAAGTGAGAATGGGGAGAGGAAGGAGGTCACCGAGTGAATGGGGAAGAGTCAAACAGGTGAGATGGTTTTGAGAAGGCTGAACGGAGAATGTCGGTATGGGATGGGAAAAGTATATTTCTTGCATTTATGTACTGTTAATAAAGTCTAAATGATTGCAACCTTGTCCTAATAAAATGGCCTTTTACGCTTCAAGTAACAGCGTGGAGTGTAGTTATTGCGCGAATCATCAAGGACACGCTAGCGCGTGTTTCCTTGACTTAGCGCCCGTTTCCAGCACGCCTAACTTCGCATCTCTAATGAGATGCAAAGTGGGCGTCACTGGGCGTACCCCTGACGGACTACCTTGTTAAATATCGCGAAATGTACATCGCGATATTAACAAGGAGTCCCACGCATTTTTGCAGACGTTAGTTTTGGGCGAAAACCGCGGTTTTTGCCAAAAACTAACGTCTGCAAAAATGCAGACTTACCTATACCTAACAATGGGGGTGGATTATGCTGATACGACCACAGGGTCGTATCAGCAAGGTTATTGCCGTTTTCCATGGAACATCGCTGGAAAACCAGCGATGTTCCATGGAAAACACCACTATCGCTGGGAAATTATCGCCCTTGCGCTATGCGTTGTTAATACAGCGATAGCATGGCGATAATTGCCAGCGATAGCCGGCGATAAAAAAATCTCGCTAAGAGCGGCCAGCGATAATTATCGCTGCCGCTTGATAATATGCCCCTAAATTCCCAAGTCGAAAGCTCTGGCCCTTACGCCACATCCTCTATTTTTGATTAAGACAGAACATATTGCAAAATGTTTAAAATATTAGGCGCTTTAACTTTAAGAAAACATTTGTGAAATATACTTTAAGGCTCCTGTTTCCATTAGGTGTGTTGGTAATTTCTGTTATTTATTTTTAACCCAAGACCGACATCGATGATTGCGGGCATGGATGTAATTGAGAATGTCGGATAGAAAGGATAAGCTTAGATTAGGAGGTCCTTATAGAGGGTGGCAGGACTTGGTGCTACAACATGCTATGTTTTGCAATTAAAAAAATAAATAAACAGAATGATGAGGGAGTCACCAAAGGTCAGATATGTTTTTTGTAAACTCTTTTGTTGGGGACGATATATTTTGGGAGGTTCAATGGCACAGGTTCACGACGCAAGCGAGAAGGAAAGAGAAAAGAGCCCAACTGTGGTGGTTGGTCGTTGTATGGTTTCCATTGAAGTCCTGCCCCTATAAAGCTGCTTCATCTCCATTTGGTGCAAGTTCTTTAAATTCAACAGTAGGTAGCTTTATGTGATGATGGTGAAATGTATGAAGGTAAGGGAGCAGGAATAATAATTATTGTAAGCACTTCTAATACAAGGATTAGGCTGATTAGGTTCATTTTCTGAAGCAGTAGATTTGTGTGACTGTTAATTTTTACATGTTATTACAGTGGTCAGTACCACATATCCGTGTCCTCTTTTTCTTCTCTCCTTCCTGAATCAGTGCAGTCCACAGCCAGGGCAGCGCCAGTACTGCCTCATCACTCCAATACTAGAGGATTGCCTGCTGCTGCTAAGTCATGTATGTTATGTTTTGATTTACAATTATTGATCCCGTTTCTTATAAAGAAGGCCTTTGCCATTTCACTTGTGAAGGCTCAAGCTTTGCAAGTTCAGATATTTTTTTCAAATTATCACCAAAGGTTTGCACAGGTGGTCAAATGACAGTATGTGAAAAATATTAAACATGCAGGAGCAAGAAAAGTGTTGCTGCTATACAGGGGCGTAGGCGATGGCAGCTCTGAGTGTGATGGTGACAAAATATGACCTGGTGGAAATGGAATAGTAGCTGTAGGATTACTACTCTTTTAGTTTATTTTTTATCTTCCTTCCCCTGGTTTCTTTCCCTGCTTCAGAGCTTTCTGTCCATTCCTATTCATTTTCTGCAGTTTTGTAAATTTTAAATATGTTAACTTTTTAACTTTTTTGAATGGTAAGTAATAATTTGTTGTCACCTATTTGTTCCAAGGAGAATAGTGAAAGACTTGCAAGGTGGCGAACATCTTGAAAGGTCTCTAGTGATATACATGTAAGGGCTTATTTATGAGAGCCCTGCATCTCATTTCGATTTATGAAGCCATGCAAAGCCACCCTGCGTGGCTTAGAGTGGCCTCATAAATCATGAGCAATGCGACACAGCACAAATTCCTGTGTCACCTTATTCTATGTCCAGGAGGTGTTCCATGGGTGTTGCAGTGGTATTCCCTATGCAACACCCATGGAATTTGATGCTGTTTCAGATTTACAAAGTGATGTAAACTTGGGGAAGGGCCAAATCTGTACTCATCCCGCAGTGAGGCGTAACAAAGAAAAATATGTTTATTTCTCCTTATTTATTCCGCTTTCCATGTGTGCTGCATTCAGCACACATGTTAAAGAGGAAAATGCCTCTTAGGATTGTTTTTGTGTGGGAAGGTGCCCCTTCCTGCACCAAACCAATCCTGCATGTTAAGGAGACATCCTTGCACCATGGTGCAAGGGTACCTACGTTGGTGCTAGGCTGCCTCAACAGCGCCAGCACAGAGAGAAAGGACAGGAATGAACTGTATTGCTTAAATAAGGTGCATTCCTGCCCTTTCACTTTGGCCTAGGGCAGTGCAGCAATGTGCCTTGCTGGATTGCCCTATGCCAAATTCCCATATATAAGCCCCGTAGTCTGTAGTTTCACTACTGGCCCACACATCTGCAGTGACATGCTTTTACTGCACAGCTCTCTGCTTCTTTGCAACGGAAACCAACCCCAACAAATCATGATACAGCTGTGGTACAGAAATAGAACAGGCTTGCAACCTTCCATTTTCGACCAAGGGCCTCCACAAATTAAAAGAATCCCTTCTCCTTTCACCAAGGAAAATAGGAGGAGGTCAAGTACCAATATTTTGGCCATCTTTCCATCGTATAAAAGTCCGGATGATGGGTTTGGTAGCAATGTGCTTCCTTGCTGAACATAGGCTTTATAGTGCTTGTTTATGGTATCATATGAATTGACATCTTTGAATGTAGGCTGCTTGAATGTTTTAGGGGTAATCATAACATCCCACCTTGTGTCAAATAGAGGTTGCTGCTAGTGATCAGTGCACACGATAAGTGACTTTAATTATTGATATGATGAATGGCCAAATCTGACAGTCTTGACCTGTGGGCAACAATAGGGACAACCTTAAATTTTATTTGCAAGCCCAAAATAGGTTGCTAAAACCATTTATTACCACCATGCTTGTGGGAAGTTTAACAAAGAGTTACAAATGATATGCATAAAATAGCAATAACTACAATAAGCATACATGGGGGCATATTTACTAACATTTTACGCAACACAGGGCATCAAGTAAACTTGCTGTGCAGAGTTGCGGGAAGTTAATAGAGTAGAAATGCTTCATATCTACTAAGATATGGCGCACTTCTGCTCTCTTATTGCGCTTTGCACACTTGAGGCTGACTAGCACAAATGCAGGCACCCTTGCATCTTGCTTCAAGGGTTCCTGCGTTATGAACAGGATTGTTATTGTGCAGGAAGGGGTACCTTCATGTAAAAAACAATCCTTAAGACATTTTCCTTTTTATATGTGTAATGCAGAATGCATCACACATAAAAAGAGAATGTACCAAGGAGAAATAAAGATATTGCTCCTGGTTATGCATGGTTATGGGAGGCGTATCATTTTGGTGCAATCCCAGGGTTACTAACCTTAGAAAATCTGGGATTGTGTCAAAATCTATGGGTTGATGCATGGAAATGCCCATGCACCACCCATGGAACACCTCCCTCACAGAAAGTAACGCTGCATTGCATTTCTTTGCATTTACTAAACCACACAAAGTCGCATGGAGTGGCTTCAGTGGCTTGGTAGAGCCAAGAAAAGAACTTTGCTCATGCAAGGACAGTGCAAGTTTTTAATGTATCTGGACTATGGTTTCTAATAGGGGTGTGCAGAATGTGCTTAATTTCCTAAAACAAAATTACGTGAAATTATGTGTAATTACTCTTTTTTTTTTTCTTTAAATCTTTTTTATTATTTTTCGCACATGGCAAGTTGTACATTAGCTTCACAAATACACCCAACTGGTGCTTATTATAGTTGCTTTGTACATAAATCAGCTGGTTAAATCTACTACATTTTGAACATAAAGTACAGTCATATTTTCCGTTCGCCGAACAGTGCATGTTACAGTGCTCATTCCCTCATTGCATTTACAACTTTTTGACTGTTATGCAGCTCTTTTTCTTTTTTTTTCTTTCTTATTACTTTTAAAGTTGCACGACTCCTCTAGGGTAAGTATAACTTGTGCTTTACTTCCGTTTTCTGTCTACAGTTATAAATTCAAATGGGGTAAACCATGGGGAGGGGTCAAAATATAACGGTAACAGATATTACATACTGTATTTCGTTCTGGGCGTCAGGTGTATCACCTGGGCACACCGGTTCCTGTGTTTTAAGGGCACTAGAAGTCTCTGAAACTATCAAGACTACTTTAGATAGTAGGGGCAATGCGGTATTGGTACTGTTAGACCTGTCTGCGGCCTTTGATACCGTGCCCCATGACCAACTCCTGGAAAGACTTCAGGACTGCGGTATTGGTGGCACGGTTCTCAAATGGTATACTTCCTTTTTAAGTGGCCGCCAGCAAACTGTATGGTCCCCCCCTTTCTCAACCCGCATCACCTCCATGAAAGTAGGAGTTCCCCAAGGCTCAATTCTAAGTCCGGCCCTGTTTAATATGTATATGGCCCCCCTTGCACTCTTAGCGGAGAAATACGGCGCAAAAATTGTATCTTACGCCGATGACACGCAACTTCTGTTCACCAGCGAGAAGGGCGTCAGTGGTGGCCACTAGACATGTCCCCCGAAGTGCTCTGTTACCACAGTAAAAAACCTCGGGGTGAAGTTGGATTCGGACATGTCCATGAAGACCCAAATTCAATCTGTGGCCGGCACCTGTTTTGGGCTTTTAAAAATGCTGAAGAACTTCCTCCCCCTGCTCTCGGTCCCCCTCAGAAAGACGGTAGTTCAGGCCCTGATTGCATCAAGTCTGGACTACGCAAATGTTCTATATTTAGGCTTACCAGAATGTCTTCTAGGTCGCCTGCAGGTGATTCAGAATGCGGCGGCCAGAGCTATTCTGATGGTAGGACCCAGGGCTCAAATGACCCCCCCACTTAAAATCTCTGCATTGGCTTCCGGTGCGTAAGAGGGTCCAGTTTAAGGCTCTTACCTTGGCCTTTAAGGCCCTACACAACTCAGGGGCCCATTATATTAGGAAAAGGATCCAGCACTACGCTCCTCAATGGACATTGAGGTCCTCGATGCAGTACCTGGTGACCATTCCTAGGTTCTCCCGCTCTCGCATGGGCGGCCGCTCTTTTCAAGTGGTGGCATCCCGCTTGTGGAACGGTTTGCCAATTTCTCTTAGACAAACATCTGACCTAGGTGTGTTCAGGAGGAAATTAAAAACTTGGCTATTTCAACAGTAGTACTAGCTAGTAGCTGTGAGTTCACTCTGCCTGTTTTAGTGGTCGTTAGCGCCGGGACACTCTGTGGAGTAGCCATGCGCTTTACAAATACCCAATTACAATTACAATTACGTGTGCGTATGGTCAATGACTATGTCGTGGTGTTGGTTGGAATGTGAGGGGGTCGCTCAGTATTACTGTTTGCACTATCTGCATTGTTTCATATTCAGCTTTTTGACTTATTCCGGTAATATACCTCTACTTATTAAGTCAGCACTATTGCTAGGGTGAGGAGGGTTCATCATTGTTGTGGACAGGGGACAGAGCTGTTAGGATCTCATCCCAGCTGTTGGCAATGGGAATCTCTGTGGAGTGCTACACTCTCTGCTTTAGCCCAAACGATCATTGAGCGTCTCCACATTGTTATGTGAGGGGGGTGTTGGGCCTTCCACTTCCTAGTGATCAGCCTCTTTGCTGCAACCATCCCTAGATCCAGGAAGCGGGATGTTACCTTATTGGTGCGGTTTCTACAATATAGATGCAATATATGTCTGCCATTCTGGGGAGAGGTCCCTGTTCGTGCAATGTGCTAGATCCTCCGCTATTTCTTTGCAGTATTCTGTCAGAGCGGGGCATTCCCAGAGCATGTGCAGTAGGTCTGCATCTATGAGTGAGCATCTGGGGCATTTCTCATCTTGGCGTTTGAAATACTGGTTAATCTTTGCTGTTGTGAGATATGCTCTGTGCATGATGAAGAATTGAATCTGGCCTAAGCGCATGTTTCTGGGAACGTGTGTGGGGCTCTGTAATATTGAGTACCATTCAGAAGTTGAAAGCTGTTGGCCCATCTTAAACTCCCAGTGCTGCCTAAAGGGCGACAGATCGGCAGCAGTGTGATGTCTCAGTGAGGCCGCAAACCACTTGATTAAGTGCCCTCCTTGACCCATGACATGTATATATTGCACTGTGAGGTGCCTGGCTCTGTTGTTAAATCCCCCCATTTGGCGGTAAGTGCTGCCATGAGAGAACGGTGCAATCGGAATTGCCCAGGGGGCAGTTCCCCCTCTTCCACGAGCAAAGCGTACGGCTGCAATACCCCTTCGCAGTATAAGTCTCCTATGTCTTGGATTCCTGCGCCCCGCCATTGCTGTAATTCTACCGCTGAAGTGTCTATAGTGCCTCTAGGAGTTCCTTCTAGTGGGAGGGCGGGGGGGTATGGAGTGAATGCATAGGTTATGTATAGCACTCTACGAAAGCATTTATGTGCCACGCGCAACAATAGTGAGTCTGAAGGTTTCATCCTAGCACAGGGATGGAAGGGCTTCATCGGGTTTGGCAGTTGCTTGGGTGGGAGTGCGGTCACCGTATCTTCTCCGTATCTGTGTGCCATCGACCTGGCCACCCACTGCAGTTGGCAGCAAGGTAGTACTGCTCCAGGTTTGGGACCGCCAGGCCTCCTTGGTCAGTCAGCAGGTGCAGATAATGAAATGTAGTGGCACACCACTGAACCCGTTCTCCATTTAATGCATAGCCCGGGTCTATGGCGCTTTCACTGAAGGAGTATAGTCCAGATTTGGAGGCATTCACCTTAAGTTCCGATATAATAGCAAATCTGTCTAGTATTTGTGCCAATTGTTCGTGTATTCAGCAAATGTCTCTTACCTATATCAAGAGATTGTCAGCATATAATGATATGACATGTGTGCTATCTCCTAGATTAATGCCCTCACCTATTTCCGATCTAATCACTTCTGTGAGTGGCTCAATTGCTAAAGCAAAGAGCAGCGGGGAGAGGGGGCATTCCTGTCTGGTTCCTCTGCACACTCTTACCGGTTCCGACATGTAGGGGCCTGTCTTTACCCGTACCGCTGGCGCAACATACAGTAGTCGAACCATGTTAAGGAAATAATCCCCTATCTCGTATTTTCCCAATACTGCGAATAGGAACCCCCACTCCAGCGAATTGAAGGCCTTCTCTAGATCTAAGATGCATCCTGCACGTGGCCAATTGTTATGTGAGTAGGTAGCTAGTCTGAAGAAGTGCCTTCAATTTAATGAGGTACTCCTAGAGGGTACAAATTCATTCTGATCTGTGTGCACTAGTGTGGGTACCATTTGCGCAGGCCTTTCAGCCAGTAGCTTCGCAAGGATTTTATAGTCTACGTTTAGAAGGGCGAGTGGTCTGTAAGATCAATGTCTGTAGGGTCTTTATGTGGTTTAGGTAGGGATACCAGTCTCGCTTCCCTCATAGATGGAGGGAGCCTCTGTGCGCTGATTGCTTCTGTGTATAGTGTGTGCAGCTGGGGAACGAATGTTGTGGCGTATGCTTTATAGAATTCCATTGGGAGTCCGTCTGGGCCAGGTGTTTTTCCATTTGCGAGGGCCATGATTGCACTTCTGATTTCTTCAGGGGTTATTTGTGCGTTCAATTGTTGTGTTTGCTCTACCGCCACCACGGGTAATCGCACCGAGTCCAGGAACGTTAAGAGCGACCTTTCATCCCGCGGTCTCCTGGACTGGTACAGCTGACCGTAATGTCTTGTCATTGCGTCGTGTATTTTGTGTTGTGTGTATACCAGTTGCCCTGTCTCAGTGCGTATGGATCCTATAGGGTGATGTGTCTGTTTCTCTCGTTGAAGCCACGCCAGCATTTTACCTGCATGGTCTGCTGTGGCGATTGTGTGCGCGGAGTGTTCTGCGTAGTTGTGGCAACGAAGCCGTTCCAGCATTTCTACGTGTTTGGCTCGTAATGTATCTAGCTTCCTCATATTTTGGCTACCGGCCGACTGATTTGTTTCTTGCCCGAGCAGTTGTTTTTCTATTCGGCTGAGTCTGTCATTTAATTGTTTCCGGATGTCCCAGGTGCCTCCTAAGCAGTGGCCTCTCATAGTCACCTTAAAGGTTATCTCAAAGTATTCTAATATGGATGTCCCCAGGGATGCGCAAATGCATGGTCTTCTAATGCTACTGGTTGTAGCTTGCCACATAGGGGCAGGGGGAGGGCCAATGTCCCATGTGAGATGCAACAGCTGCGGGTTGTGGTCCGAATGCATGCGTCCTAGGTTGTCCGCGTGTTGAATAAGTGGGATAAGAGGGGGTGATATTACTATTCGATCTAGTCGGACATGGAGGTCGTGTACTGAGGAGTAGAAGGAATAGACTCATGTTGTCGGGTTAAGTGCCCTCCATGTGTCTATTAGTGACCAGTTGGCTAACCATTTCGCGAGAGCCTCTGCGTTTGATGTTGTTGCCGTACGTGCTAGGGAGGGGTATGACCTATCAAGCTCCACATTTAGTACTGAATTGAAGTCACCCCCTATGAGCCAGGGGAGTCCGTTCCATTGGGCTAGTATTCCCGTGAGTTGCCTGAGGAATGAATTTTGATCTACATTTGGGACATATATTGAGCCTATTAGTAGGGCTTGGCCATTCAGTGTACCTTTAACAAAAACATACCTCCCCTCTGGATCTATAACTACTTCTTCCGCTTTGTGTGGGACGCCTGCCTCGACCCATTTCATTGCACCTGTAGCTTGGGAGGAGTAATTTGTGCAGTATACTTGTCCCCTCCAGCACCTACGTAGTTGGTCTGCTACTTTCTGAATGAGGTGCATTTCTTGTAGTAGTGCAATGCTGGTGTGTCTGCGCTGAAGATACACATATATTGAGTCTCTATGACAGGGCGTATGCATGCCCCTCACATTCCAGGTCAAGATATTGGTCTGTGCCATGTGTGTGTTCTCTGCTTCCTCATGTGGGGGAAGCTTTGAAGATTGTCAGAGACCAGGGTGCCCAGCTGTATTTCCAGTAACGGGATGCTCATAACAGGGAGTGGGGTTGCAACTGGGTATTACATAACTTTATGAGGGTGAGATCGTAGTCGGTACTCGGCCAACCTGTGAGGCCAAATAGTGGCAACTGTCATGTTGGGAATGACTTAGTTTGGGGTAGCCTTTGCTGTGTTTGTGTATTTTGGGGCATACCTTGCACTTAAGTGAAGATAATTGCCGAGTCTCAGCTCTTCGTTAGTTCTATGTTAGGCATGTGACCATCCCAATAAGCAGAGCGTGGGGATGGATTGCTGTATTCCCCCCTAGTTTCGGTTATATAGGGCTAGGGGTGTTTGTATATATCTCTGCATGCTTTTACTTTGGTACTTGTTTGTTTACATTCCGTGCCCCCACTTCAAAAGGATACATTATGCTGTGCAGTCATACATTATCTATACTATGTTCTCCGATGTCTGCGACGTGATGTCATTTAGCTGGATAGAATCCCGGCCTTCTGATCGTGTCGGTGAAGAGTCAATGGAGCTCGGGGAGTGAGCTGAGTGCATGTCCAGTTCTGGTGATTGTGAGGCAGTTTGAATGGTTGCGGCTACTTGAAGGGCCTCCTGGCATTCCATCATTCTTTGCTCCATATCTGGCATGCCTGCCAGTGTTCTTGTCTACTTAGCCATCCCTCTCCTGCCATGTCGGTAATTCCTTTTGTTTTGGCACGGTGGTCTGGGCCCTGTGAATTGGCCCATCTCCTCCAGCCAGTCCCATACTTCTGATGGTGTGTCAAAGAATCTTTCTTGGCCTTTTGTGGCGACTCGTAGTCTGGCTGGGTACATCAAGGAGTAGCAGATATCCAGCGCCCGCAGTTGCCGCTTGACTTCTGTGAACGATCCTCTGCGTAGTTGTACTTGCAGCTGCGACTTGTTGATTTTGTATTTTAATTTCTGTGAATTTCTGTGAGTTTTCGGGTTTCTCTGAGCACTGTGTCTCTGTCTCTGTAAATTAGTAGTTTAAATAACAATGGACGCGGCTTAGATCCTGGGGGCGGTCGGAGGGTCGGTACGCGGTGCGCCCTTTCCACCACAAATTGCAGGGACAGTGAATCTCCTGGGAGGAGTTCCCGAATCCAGTATTCTAAGTATGCTACTGGTTCTTGCCCTTCCTCCCCTTCGGGAAGGTCGACCAAGCGTATGTTGTTCCGGCGCGAGCGGCCTTCAGCGTCTTCTAGTCGGTCTTCCAGCACATTGAGGCGATCTATGACGTCTTGTAATGCAGTTGCACGGCTATGGATGATGGGTTTCAGTTCTGATAGGGCTTGCTCGTGTGTTTGCACTTTATCTGAAAGGATACGATGGTCCGCTCTGAGCAGGGTGAAGTCTGATACAACTTTGTCTATTTTTGATTCATGCATTGTGCGAGTTTGGTCCAGGGCTGCTCCTATTTTTTCCACTGCCGCCAGAACAGAGTCAAGTTTGGATGAGAGTGTGAAATTTGGGGCTTTGCCTATTTCTTCCTTTCCACTTTGCTGTTCTCCTTGTGCCCCTTGTTGCACAGCGGGCTGCTGTGTGGTGTTCCTTATACGACCAGGGCCGGACTGGCTACCGGGCGTTTTGGTGTGCTGCCAAGCTGGGGGCTGATTTCATTGATGGGGACCTGCGTGTGCTTAAAACCATTCGTTTTGCTTTGTTTATTTAGAAGCACACGCAGGTCCCCATCAACGAAATCAGCCCTCACCGCAGTGAAATCAGCCCCCAGGTTGGCAGCACACCAAAACGCCCGGTAGCCAGTCCGGCCCTGTATACGACCCATGGCTAGTTTCTGTGCTGCGGGCATTTGTGTTTTGCCGGCCGATGTCCTCCCGCTCTGCATAGTTGACACCCGGCTGGTTGCTTTTGCTACCCTTTTTCTCCCTTCTCTTTTCCCCAATCCGGTGCCCACTAATTGCCGCACCATGGTGTTACTTTCTGGCTTGCTGTCTTCTGGTTTCGGGGCTTATGCATGCCACTGTATGTCCCTGTGGTTGGAAGAGATCTTATCCGGAGGCATCCAGTGTCCTTGATAAGTGCCTCCCTGCTCTTCGGACTAGGGGCAATGACTTTAGATTAGGCCTTGATTTCCCTTGGGTTTCCCCTCTGATGCTGTAGTGGCTTTTCTAGTTGTGGACCTGGAACTCCTATTATCGGTTAGCGGTTTCTGCAAGGAGGCCTTTTACTGTGCTGAATCTTAGACTGGCTGGCGGATGAGGGGCCTCTTTTTCTTATTAATCCATGCGTTGCCTCACTTCTTGGCCTGCACAGTGTCTTGTTGGGATCCAGTACCCACTTATTTCATGTTTTTGCGGTGTTTATTGCCTCCTGTCTCTCAATGCGGCTCCATCCAGTGGATCTAGGCCATGGTCACCACTGTAGGGGCTATCGACGTGGCTTAGTGTGCCCCTTACCGATCGGTGCCGCTGCGACTTGTGCTACTTCTATTGCCACTTGCTTTGGGCTTTCGCACTACTTGCCGCTGCTCCTGCACTTTACTGGCGTTGGCCTGCTACACCGATTTGGGCTCATGCTGGTCGGCTTTTGTGGCTTGACATGGATGTTCCCCATCTCACCCTGCCATGTTTGCTGCTTTATGTGTGGTGCTTGCTGGGTGCCTTGAGCACAGGTAATTAGAGGGGGATGCTCCAGCCCCAGCATTTGCTGTCTCACAGTGCGGCGCAGTGGATCATGCTCTTCCCCTGGCCTTGTATCTTACCAGTGGGAGAGCTCCTTCTCCTTATACGCGGGTGCTTTCTGCCTGTGTTGGCGGGGCCTCTCTGCAGATGGCATGGCTGCGCCCCGGGTCATCACTGTATGCACACTGGTGGCGGAGCTTCATCAGTCACCTTATTTTTGCTAACCGCAGCCTCTGGGCACCTTTCCTGCTTTCATTCAGACGCACCCTCAGTGCTGAGTGAGTCAATCCGTCTTCTCTCCTGGGCTAGGGGCAGCTGGGCCAGGATCGGCTGGGCAGGGAGTCCCTCTTCTTTCCACCTGAACTGGGGTTGAGTCGGTGCGCCTCCGAATCCACTCCCCCTTACCGGCTTGCGATGCCGTCTGGCAGGCGCCGGCACTTGCTGGGCATTGCCTTCCTCACGGCCGCTACGGCTGTTCTCCACGTGCTTCAGGCCTTTTGTCCCGCTTTCCCACTTTTCTGATGTGTGCACCGAGGTTCCAGCTTCTGTCCCGCTCCATTTTTGTGTTTATAATGCAGAGGCTCTGGATATAATTTTTGGATAATCAAAGTCGCTAGGACTGAGCTCTACGGAGCTGCGTCCTCCATGTTGGCTGGCCTGCCATGCACCCCCATTATGTGTAATTACTCATAATGTATATCCTGCACCTCACGTTAAAAAAAGATGCCAAAGATGCATTGCATGGAGTGGCTGTTTTGTGCAAGAAAGTGGACATGTTTGCTCCCTTCACCCTGGTGCTACTGAGCTATATCTCATGTTTCCCTAGTCCCCAGGCCCATCGACCATGATGCAAGAGTGTAACTCCTCACCACATTTTTTAGTAAGGTGAAGGTGGAAGTCCTAATTTTATTGCACATTGGCACCTTTCCCTCAATCTGTCAACAGGTGGCAGGTTTGGCAGGTCCAGCAAGGGTCACATTCTAGTGGAGCGCAAGCTGGGGCACCACCACACTGGTGTCTCACACGCCCAGCAGCATGAAACATACTGCTGAGCTGATTTCATTGACCATTAGGAGGACCTGCTTGATGCCAATGTGTCAGGGCCAGGCAAGTGTGTTTTATAAATATTACTATTCAGAAGTCATTATTTACAGCACAGTTAATTTTAATTAATATATATATATATATATTACAGGCTCAGGGTAAATAAACACCAGCACTTACGGGAACGTAGTCTCCCAAATTTTATTGGGGTTTTCAACACGACCAGACGTTTCGGCTGCCGCCTTTTCAATAGTGGCCGGCGCCGACATAAAGCAGACTTTAAATAACAAAACTTGCTAAACATAAACAAAGGACATCGGTCTTACTTCAAACCAAGGTGTCAGCCATTTGTAAACGTGCAATCGATAAATGAAACACAAAGACACAGAATTTATACCACATCTATCTCGCCCTGAATGGGCACTTCTTGTGTTATAATACCTCTTGTTTCATATTTATATAGTTGTGTTATTCAGCCCTGAATGGGCTTTTTTTAACGATTCTCGTCATTTAACTCATTGTAATACCACACCAAGGTCAGTAAGATCAATAAACAAAGTATAGCAGTAAAATAAGATACGATTCACACATGAATAATATATCCTTATTGCTATCCCAGCATCTAAAGGTGTACAGCCATCTCTTCCCCGCTATTCAAACCTTCTGGTATTTTAGTTTGGTTGTCGATGATGTATCTCGACTCCAATCTACGCAGTTGTAACTGCCTGTCGCCACCAAAAAGTGCTAGACTACATAGTGCCAGGTTTGAAAGAACCAAAGAAAATTAAGAAACTGATGAATTGTAACACAAGCCACACGGTATACTGTTTAGTGTGTCCGTGTGGTTTGCGTTACATTGGAAGTACTATACACCCAACCAAAGTGCGTATTTTAGAACATCTTAGAGCCATTAATAACAAGGATGTAACGTATCCGGTGGCCAGGCAGTTTGAAGTATTTCATCAGAGCAATAGAGACTTGCTGAGTTTTTTCTGTATGGATCATGTACCTGCCAGTGTAAGAGGTGGCGACAGGCAGTTACAACTGCGTAGATTGGAGTCGAGATACATCATCGACAACCAAACTAAAATACCAGGAGGTTTGAATAGCGGGGAAGAGATGGCTGTACACCTTTAGATGCTGGGATAGCAATAAGGATATATTATTCATGTGTGAATCGTATCTTATTTTACTGCTATACTTTGTTTATTGATCTTACTGACCTTGGTGTGGTATTACAATGAGTTAAATGACGAGAATCGTTAAAAAAAGCCCATTCAGGGCTGAATAACACAACTATATAAATATGAAACAAGAGGTATTATAACACAAGAAGTGCCCATTCAGGGCGAGATAGATGTGGTATAAATTCTGTGTCTTTGTGTTTCATTTATCGATTGCACGTTTACAAATGGCTGACACCTTGGTTTGAAGTAAGACCGATGTCCTTTGTTTATGTTTAGCAAGTTTTGTTATTTAAAGTCTGCTTTATGTCGGCGCCGGCCACTATTGAAAAAGGCGGCAGCCGAAACGCGTCTGGTCGTGTTGAAAAACCCCAATAAAATTTGGGAGACTACGTTCCCGTGAGTGCTGGTGTTTATTTACCCTGAGCTTGTAATATTTGCGTGGTGTCCGTCACCACGTTACAAAGCACCCGGCCGTGAGTGAAGGAAGGAAGACGGAAATTGAGCGCGAATATATATATATATATGTATATATATATACATACATACATACAAATATACATAAAATATATATATTTTTATATATGTGTTTTGGTCCCCCCAATTTTCCTCAGTCAACATGTATATTATACTGTGTGGGTCGCAGCATACGCCATGTACGTATAGTTAGGTCAGAATTTACATAGGAAGCACGTTTTTTGTTTTGGTAGTAACTTTCATGCCATTTGAAGAATCTTCACAAAACTTTCCAAAAAAAAGTTCAACCATGTCAGCTCTTTCCTGGAAAGTTTTGAGGTGATTTGTCAATCAGTTGCTGAGCAAAAGTGGGGTCCAAAAACTTGTTTTTCCCATTCAAACGAGATATAGAAAAAACAGAATTACACCAAATTTAGCAGAAACTAGATCTTTACTATGATATCATACTTCTTGTGATTTGGTGTAAATCTATGCAGTCATTTTTGAGAAACTGAGGTTTAAAAATAGGGATATCTGAATGGTTGGTCCCACTGAAGTACCACAGAACTCCCGCAATGCTGCAAATTTAATAAATAAAGAATTTGGATTGGCTGATAGAACTTTTTTCCCTTTGGTCCTATCTGTCACTTCAGTCCTAAGGACCTGCAGGAGTGTCATGGGACCGAGCTGTATGATTGTCTCAAACAGGTTTTAGAGCTAAAAATAGCATGGAGTCCACTCTTTTGTCCGTGCTGGATAATATTAGATTATTAGTAGATCAGGGCAAAGCTGCTGCCCTGATACTAGTAGATCTTTCTACAGATTTTGACACTGTGCCACACAGTTTGTTAATCAAAAGACTGCCCGAAATTGAACTCCATTCTAAAACTCGGCAGTAAATTTGCTCCTTCTTAAGATACAGAACACAAATAGTACAACTTGCCTCTTTCAATTCACACCATGAAATAACCAAATGTGGAATCCCACAGGGCTCATCTTTGAGCGTTACACTTCAACGTTTATGTTTCCCCCCTTGCAAAAATCGCCAAGAGATGGGGATTTGATATATGCCCTTATGCAGATGATACACAGCTGGTGATATCAATAGGAGAAAGACAGGCAGACCCCAGAAACAAACTGATTAATTACCTTTCGGAACCAGCAAACTGGATGACAGACCACTGCCTTAAATTTGACACCGAAATGTCTGAGATTCTCTTTTTCGGTGAGGCAGACCTGATCTGGGACTCATCATAGTGGCTGGCCCTACTGGGTTCTGCTCCAGAGCCCAAGAAGATAGTGAAAAATCTCAGAGTCCTCATAGATATTTCTCTATCTATGCAAGAACAGGTCAAGGCCACCTGTGGTAAGTGGCTCAGCATTCTAAAACTCTTAAGGAGACTATTCAACTGGATACCAGGCGATTGGAGAAAAAACATAGTTCAGGCTATCATAACAAGTAGACTGGACTATGGGAACGCACTGTATGTGGTCATGGCGGACTATTTGTTTCACGACTCCAAGTGCTACAAAATACTGCAGCCAAATTGATCTGTAATAAAGACAGACACAGTTCTGCATCTGCCTGTCCAGCTACCCTTCATTGGTTCCCCATGCGCCAAAGAGCAAAGTTTAAACTTCTTTGCCATGTGCACAGAGCACTCTACAAAACAGATCCAGTAATCCTACAAGCTAGAGTAGAATTTTATACTCTAGCTCATGATCTGAGATCTTGCACTGGCTAAAACAAAGCGAATAAAAAAACACAGGGCAGGAGGACATTTGTTCCCGCATCTAGAGGTTGTTCAGTGGAATATGCCACCATTAGATCTCTGTCTCACTGAAGAACATCTTGGGTTCAGGAAGAAATTGAAGACCTGGCTGTTTAGGACTTAATGACTTTTCTGCATGATCCAGTGCCTCTCCAAAAATATATAGAGCATCTCAGTGCTGTGATAAACCCCCCAAGGATGATTGTTGCACTCTATAAAAATAATAAATAAATTGTCTGGCTGAATCATGAAGAGAAATGTTGCAGCCAGCATTACAGCACACAGAGACTAGGTCTTGTTGTCCTGAAGATAAAATAATAATTAAGGGTGGGCGGCAAATTCCGTTCCGCTCGCGGAACTTGCAAAATTTCGGCATTTCCGCGTTCCGCGTGGAACGCGGAAATGTCGAAACTTCCGCGATCCGCAGCGGAACGGAATTCGGGTGCAAGAAAGCACTGAAGCAGGTGCCCGAGTTGATAAATATGCAGGGCAGGTGTGCAGAATTCGTGAGCGTGGTTAAGCAGATGTGCCTTCTCTCCATTTCCAACGTGAAAAGTTAGCTGTAATATCCGATGGAGGTCTTTGCATCCTTGCTTTTCTCGAGCGCAATCCTCGTGTAGAATTCGTGAGCGTTGTTAAGCAGATGTGCCTTCTCTCCATTTCCAACATGAAAAGTTAGCTGTAATCCCCGATGGAGGTCTTTGCATCCTTGATTTTCCCGAGCGCAATCCTCGTGCAGAATTCGTGAGCGTGGTTAAGCAGATGTGCCTTCTCTCCATTTCCAACGTGAAAAGTTAGCTGTTATCCTCGAAGGAGGTCTTTGCATCCTTGATTTTCCCGAGCGCAATCCTCGTGCAGAATTCGTGAGCGTGGTTAAGCAGGTGTGCCTTCTCTCCATTTCCAATGTGAAAAGTTAGCTGTAATCCTTGATAGAGGTCTTTGCATCCTTGATTTTCCGAGCTCAATCCTCGTGTAGAATTCGTGAGCGTGGTTAAGCAGGTGTGCCTTCTCTCCATTTCCAACGTGAAAAGTTAGCTGTAATCCCGATGGAGGTCTTTGCATCCTTGATTTTCTCGAGCGCAATCCCCGTGTAGAATGATGGACAGCTTAATCAAAGGACCCCGGCGCTTTCAGGCGCGGTGGCAAAGTTACAGACACACAGGTCACTGGGGTCAATTCTTCTGGACCTTTACGCAGCTGTAGTGTAGGAAAGGCACTATACATTTACCCAACGAGGTAGCACTTACTGATTAGCCAGTAGAAAGTACTCCAGTTGAGTAGAGGTATTGCACAAAACGGTGGCATCTTCGTTGATAAATATGCAGGGCAGGTGTGCAGAATTCGTGAGCGTGGTTAAGCAGATGTGTCTTCTCTCCATTTCCAACGTGAAAAGTTAGCTGTAATCCTTGATAGAGGTCTTTGCATCCTTGATTTTCCGAGCTCAATCCTCGTGTAGAATTCGTGAGCGTGGTTAAGCAGATGTGCCTTCTTCCCATGTCCAGCGGGAAAAGTTAGCTCCAATCCTTGATGGATGTCTTTGCATCCTTGATTTTCTCGAGCGCAATCCTCGTGTAGTTCCTGTGACCAGGAGGTTCCTTCTCCTCGTCTGCCACTGAGATCCTGCTCTGACCCTTTTTAAACAAGAGGCATGTGAACTGGCCTAGAAGCCCCACCCGTTTGGCCCCGCCCCACATACACTAGCGGTATGCAACGTCTTCCCGCCCTTTCCCCACTATGATGGACAGCTTAATCAAAGGACCCCGGCGCTTTCGGCGCGGTGGCAAAGTTACAGACACCCAGGTCACTGGGGACAATTCTTCTGGTCCTTTACGCAGCTGTAGTGTAGGGAAGGCACTATACATTTACCCAACGAGGTAGCACTTACTGATTAGCCAGTAGAAAGTACTCCAGTTGAGTAGAGGTATTGCACAAAACGGTGGCATCTTCGTGGATAAATATGCAGGGCAGGATTAAACGGGCGCAGCAAAATCTCCGCAAGCACGCGAAATTCCGCGTGCTCGCAGAGATTTCTTGCCGTTCGCGGAATTTCGCGGAACGCAACTCCGCAAATTCCGCCCACCCTTAATAATAATGACACCTAAGGGGGCACGGTATGGGTTCCTGACATTTTGGCATTTCTGGGGAGGACCCAGATGGACCACTCCAAATGCAAAACTGTTTTCAAGCTGCAGTGACGCAGTACCTCTATGGGACTCAGATCAGCCCTGTGAGGTACTGTGCCACTCCTGCAGGAGACTGATACCAGAAGACCAATGCAAGCTTCACAAAGTCATGCTAGCATGGTTTTGCAGTAGCAGGGATTTGACTCATGGTGGTGGTACTGTGGAGTGAGGTGAGTGTGTGTGGGGATTTGCCATTTGTGAGGGTTTGGGTGCATGGTCTGGCTACAGGACAACTTATGTGACCAACCCTATGAAATACATGGCTGAAGACTGTGCATGGTGGGGGGTCTTGGCTGCCCTCAATGATTGGGTGAAGGACCATTTATGACTGGTATATACTGCAACAGTGGGCTATAAAAGTATATAAGGGCATTCTGTCATAATTTAGGTGGCCATACCCTGAGTATGCACAGCCTTCCCCATGTGCTGAACCCTTCATGTACAATCAACTCCCCGTAGGCAACCAACTGCACACGGGTGTGCAAGACACTGTAGCAGTCTTGGCTGTGGGCACAACCCCTCACAGACAGCTCACTCCCTCCAGAAATCCAAGCCCCTCTCAGGTGGAGAACCCCCAAAGCCAATGCTCTTAGCCTCGTGCCAAACCCTTCATGGACAGCCATCCTCCCATGGGCAACCTTATACATCTGGGTGGCAAGCTACTTCTGCTCATCATCTTCACCCTGTGTCCTACTCCTCAGTGACAGTCCACTCCCTCCAAAGACCCCAACCTCCCTTAAGTGACCAAGCCCCCAAGGTGTACGGCCTTTGCCTTATGCCAAACCCTTTGCTGATAGCCAACCTCCATGGATGGGCAAGCCCCTCCTGCACATGGCCTTTGCCCTGTGCTCAACCACTCACGGATGGTGGTCTTTGAGTGGCTAACCCAGGGTAATAAGGAGAAATGTTTTCATTTCTGATCAGTTTTCCATTTTGCATGTGTGTTGCATTTGTACAGCACACATAAAAAGTGGGAAAAGCCTCACAAGATAGTTTTTGTACTGAAAGGGATGTCTTCCAGTACAAAACGATACTTTACAAAATGCACACACCTTTTCACAATGAGACAATGGTGCTTGTGTTTGTCCATGGCAGCCTAAAGTATGTCACGCAGCGAGAGAACGGAATAGTTTCACTCCTTAAGAGATATGGTGTTGTTTTGTTCTCTCCCTTTCATGCAATGCAGTGTATCAATTTTACTTGCTGCCCGGGGATTCGTGACTTCTGTGTAAATATGAGTCTTATAATCTGCAGTAGCATACTGTTGAAGCCATTAAAGTCTGAGTCTGTTGTTATAGGTGTTTACCTTTAGGGTGGACCTATAACAGTAGACTGGGCTTTTATTGTTATCTATAGCCTGCTATGCAAAACTGTAAGGATATACTAACATTAATAGACACACATGACAAACAACATACATTGTTTTTCTACTTTTAAATCCGAAAAGGTGGTTTCAACTGGAACCCATTTTTTAAAACTGTTTTTGATTCTTTTTTGGTTTAAAATTGTTTTTGGGGAATGGAGAAAGAAACGGCATCTAAATTAGATTACCATTTTTTCAATCTTTTTCATATGCAACTAACAATCCTATCTCTGCTTTCTGTATTCTGCATTCCTGCAGACACAAATTTCCCACAACATATGCAATATAGCGCAATTAACTTGTACGGGGGTCCCGGTCACAGGTCAAAGCAACAGCAGCATCAGGAGGAGCAGGGTCCCCATCTTGGAGTGTAGAAAGAGAAGCTGTAGATCTTAAAGCTACTTCTTGTTCTTCTTGCTTTCATTTTGCAGCAACTATCTGTTGTGGCAACTCTGCATATGTTTCTACATGCCAGACATTCCAAAAGAGTGCTTTTTTGAAGTATCTCCTGAACAATCTTGATCACAGATTTTGCATGTAACAATCTTGGCAGTTACTTTCTTCTGCACAGCTGGAATGGTATAAAAATTCTCAGACAAGGGACTCCTTTGTGGAATCTGGCTGATTCTCCTGCTCCAGTATTTGATGGGAACCACTGGGATGTGGATGCACCAGAAGGCTATACACAAAAACACCATAGCGCATGCAGAGGTACAAATTAACGAGCATTAGAAAGACAACCAACTGCTCTAGAGTAAGTGCTGCAACAAGAAGAGAAAGGAAATGATGACAACATACAGCATTTTGGGATATACATCAGATACTGTCATAATTTTGTGGCCTTAGGTGAAGTAAACAGAAGAATATATTCAAGCGCCATGGAACAGCACCTACAAACACAGCACAGAGTTGTGTATAAAAAATAAAAGTAAAGTAATAAAAATGTTAAAAAGGTTAAAAAGAATATTAACAAATTCAAAACCTGTAGATAAATACTGCAGGCTTTGAAATTAAATAATATAGAAAAAAGAAAAGCAGTAGTTGAATAGTGGAAAACAAATGAAAAAACAAAAAATGTGAAAATACACATGGTCTATGGATGGATTTGGGTGCAACCACAGAGGATTGGGGCAGGACTGGTAGAAGGCCAAGTCTTGCAGCCAAATCCTCCAATGCAGATGGCCAAAGGTGGTGCGTGGTGGAGGGTTGCCCATCTGCAGGGGTTTGGTTGTAGGACCTGGCTGCAGGCTAGGCCTTATGGCCAACCATTGCCAGGTACAGACAAAAACGGTGCTCAATAGGAGAGTTGGGAGAATATGATAGAAATAACCAGAAATTCACTGAAAAAAATGAAGGTCAAAGTGACGTTATAGTTAGTTATGGCAAAATGATCTTACTATACGATGAAACATCCTAGAAATTCACTGAAAAAAGGAACGACTGAAGTGATGTTATAGTTAGGTAAGGTAATAAGATCTTAGCTAACATTAACATCAAAAACTCTAAGAATTCACTGAAGAAATCAAAGGAAAGTGATGTTATAGTTAGGTCTTGTCATAAATCTAAAGTTTAAAAACCAAGAAAATCACTGAAATTCATTAGAGTCTTCTGAGTTAACTGGAACTTGTGCACCTACATGCCATGCCTATTTTCACACATATTGCATCATTCATGACATGTTAAATGACCTCATTGATGGTGTAACTGATGACATCTTAAATTATGTCATTGGTAGGAGCTCATAAGCAGGGCATGGTGGGGACGCAAGTTATAGTAAATTCAGTTATCTGTAACTGGTGAATTTCAGTAGTGTTTGTTTTTTAAATGTTATCTATTACATTATTACAACATCATTTCAATCTTTGCTTTTTCAGTGAATATATACTGTTTAAGTATAGCTAGGTCTTCCATAGAAAGAACATCTTTTGTAGGCCTGGGTAGGACTCAAGTTTTACTCTTTGGACTTCCACAGAGCTACAAAAAAACTCTGTGAGATTCCGCAGAATTCCGTGAACAGGCAGAACAGGCAGAAACATGCTCACCCAGCAATTTGCGCTGCTTTTTCAGGTCAGTAGCACATTTCGCCCTGAAAAAAAAGAATGAGTGGCACCACATGGTGTGGAAAGCTGCTGACATTTTGTTTTGCCTGCTTCTGTTCCTCTCTCCTTGCTAGTTGCCTTTTTCTCCATGCAACCTAGTCCAACCCCATCTGCTCTCCCCTATTCACAATCCCAACTTTTTTGTACTAATTGTGTTACTGTCTCACTTTTCCTGTGTTTGCTTTTGTGTTTGTTTTACAGTTCTGTGACTTTTTTGTAGTTTGTTTTCCTTTCCTGGCCTGTACTCTTTGTCTGTCCTCTTGTTTCTTTCCTTCCCGTTCCTATCCCAGTCTAAATCACTCCCAACTCCAGACTCCAATGTTCAGTCACACTCCCAGTCCCAATGGCAGAAGCAGGCAGAGAGACTGCCACCCACACCCCAAGCAGGTTACACAGATGGGCAGGTGTGCAGCCCAACACCAACGAGGCAGAGGTGGGCACACTCATTTTCTGGGTGCAGCACCACCTCCTTCACATGCTGACAGCAGGTGGCAGGCCTGGAAGTAGCTATGCCCTGCTGGAGCTGCTTTTCCATAGGAAAAGGATTTTTTGTTTTGCAAATAACTTTGGTGCTGTTTGGTGAATCTTCATGAGATTTTCAAAACTAGTGTGCTAGTAAGTTCAGTTACTGTCTTGAAAGTTTTGGGGTGATTCGTCAAGCGGAGGCCGACAAAAAGGGGGGCTCCCAAAACACGTTTTCCCCATGCAATTTCCCATAGGGATCTTAGACACGACTACTGCACAAACCGCTGAACAGAATCGCACCAAATTTGGCATAAAGCTAGGTTTTGGCACAAAAAGAGTGCTTTCTGTAATTTGGTGTAAATCTGTTCAGTAGCTTTGGAGTTGTTAATGAAAAAAGATTTATGTATATATAGAGTGAGACGAGGATCTGCCACGGATGCACCGTGGTGGAGCTGCTGTGACTGGCTGGCTGCAACCTGAGAGAAAAGTTGCGGCTGCTATTTTGTGACTCAGTACACAGTTTCTGGGGGGGAATAAAGTATCAATAGGATATAAGGTGTCAGCATAGTGGTATTCTGACCCAATGGGACTGATTGAGGGGTCTGTGAGAGACCCCTCATGGGCAAGAAATTGTCCAAAAATGTTTTGTTTTTGGTGTGCAAGTATCCATGGAGCGACCGCAGCACTTAGCGTGGACCTCCATGTGAATCCACTGCAGATCTGCGGATCCAGACCCCAATTAAAAAAACACATACTCCCATCCCACTCACACACACTCTCACACACTCAACTAGCACTCACACATCCATACAGCCACTCACACATCCACGCAGAGACCCAGAGAATCACTCACACACCCACTCACAGACACACAAAGGCACTCACACACACACACTCACACACACACACACACACACCCCCATACAGCTGCTCACACACCCACTCAAAGATCCAGAAAACCACTCACAAGCCCATTCAGACATCCATACAGTCACTCACACACCCATAGATCCAAAAACCACTCTCACACTAATTTATACTCTCATTCAGCCATTCACATACCTACTTACAGACCCAGAGAATCACTCACACATCCACTCTCTCACACACAACCACCTACACCCAACCACCTACACCCACACCCATATAGGCAGTCACACCCCCGTTCAGGGACCCAGAAAGCCACTTGCACACCCATTCAGCTATTCACACACCCAGTTAGGGACCCAGAGAACCAGTCAAACACCTACTCACAAACCCACACAGCCACTTACAAACCCACTCACACACCCATGACACATTCCCACACATACCCGCGGCATTCGCATCTGGGTCAATGTCATGGAGGAGCGCGAAGAGGGTACGCAGGTTATGGGAAGTACCTCTGGACGGCACAAATCCCGATTGGTCGGGGAGAACCAGTACTGGCATGAGGGGGCTGATGCGATTCGCGATTAATTTAGCTAGGATTTTTGCATCAACGTTAATAAGGGACAGTGGCCTGTACGAGTCAACCTGCGTATTAGGCTTCCCCGGCTTGGGTAGGGAAATGATTAGCGCTTCACGCATTGACCGGGGCAAGATGCCCGTCTCCCGAGCTTCCTCATACATGTGGCGCAGCGCCGGGATCAGCAAATGGCGGAACGTTTTATAGAATTCGGCCGGGAGGCCGTCTGGTCCCGGGGCTTTTCCAGATTGTAGCTGCATCACGGCAGAGATGATCTCCTCGTCTTCGTGATGTGCAAGGAGGAACTCCCTTTGTCCATCCCCCAGCCAAGAGATAGCGGTGTCCTCGAAGAATGGGGTAAAATCTACTGACTGTTTTCTATGCGATCTGTACAGCTGTTTATAGAATCTTGGGAAGACATCGGCTATCTCAGAGGAACTTCTCTGTAACTGCCCTTCTTCGTCTTCTATTTCTAATACGGTGTTAGCAAATCGGGGGGGACTGATCATAGATGCTAGTGCTTTACCTGGTCGCTCGCCCTCTCCATACCGACACGCCTGATGGTATTTGCCTCGGAACTTACACTCTCTTTCGGCTGTTTCTTGGTACTCAGTGAGGAGGTCACGCAGGCGCGCTTTCGCTTCAGAGGTGGGCGAATCTTGAATGGAGGCTTCCGTTCGTTTGATATCGAATTCTAAGTTCCGCAGTGTGGTGCAAATATCTTTTAATACTCCCCCGCTTTTAGCTATACAGATTCCGCGCATAGTGACTTTGAAGGCCTCCCAGATTGTAGAGTACTGCGGGACCGAGTTATCGTTATGGGGGAAGAAGTCTGAGATTTCCTGCTCGAGCTCATCTTTAAATACGGGATCTAATAGATTTTGGGGATTAAGACGCCAGGCGATGTAGGGTGGGTCTTCGTGAGGCGGTGTAAGCGTGAGGAGTACGGGAGAGTGGTCCGAGTATGTGCGGGGGAGGTGCGACACGCACGTCATCCAGGTGGCTAAGCCTCTGTCCACTAACCAAGTGTCTTTTCGAGACCAGGACGAGTGAGCCGTGGAGTAGCATGTACCTTCCCGGGTTTGCGGGTGGAGGGTTCTCCACGCATCTACCAGGCCGTGTTCGTCTACAATGTTTTTGAGGGTGTGCTGCGCGTTAGAGTAGTGGTGAGCCTGTGGGTGTGACCTGTCTAGAGTCGGGTTTAATGAGACATTAAAGTCTCCTCCCCATACTAAATGCGTTGAGCCTATGTCTGTTATTTTGCCCCAAAGCACCTGGAAGAATTCAGGGTCGTCAGTGTTCGGCCCAAAGCAGGAGACAAAGGTAATGGATAGCGCGGATAGTCGGCCCCAGAGAGTGCTGTAGCGGCCCTGTGGGTCTCCATAAGATCCAATTGGGGTGTAGGGGAGTGTGCGCTTCACCAGGATGAGGGTGCCCCGGGCATATGTAGAGTAGGACGAGAAGCATCTGCTGGTCGCCCAGCGGGCTGCGAATGTCAGGGGTGAGGTGGGAGCAAGGTGTGTTTCCTGCAGCATGGCGCAGTGAATGTTGTGGCGGTCTAGGTAGGAAAAAATGTGGCGCTGTTTACGAGGGTCCCCCAATCCTCGTATGTTCCATGTTAAGAAATTATATTGAAGGGAGCTAGGTCGCGACTCCATTGCATGGGTTTTGAATGGTGTGGGTGTGGATCATCTAGCGTGTAAACAGGTTTCTCAGCGTCAATATGTACGTGTGAACAAGTGCAGTAGAAAGTGGCATGAAAACATTCCCCTAAACCCTCTCCCTCCCACATCAGCAGCGCCAACTTGCCGTGGCTCGTCCCTCCCCCCGCTTCCCCAATTCCATTGTCCCAACTGGGGACAATGGGTTCAACTTTGAGATCATGTATGATATACAGTCCTTAGGGTTCACCTGGTGGGTGGAATACTAGAGGGCGACCAGTCGTTCTTCGTCCAGACGAGGGTGCTCGGGTGTGATTGTTCATTTTCATCTCATTACTGTGTCTGTTACGGTTCTTATCTGTAAAGTTCAGGTCAGAAGGGGCAGCCGAGTGTTTCCGGCAGTGGAAGTGTCCGAGTCGACTTCAGATCCGCTGGTCCGAGGGTCCTTTCAGCCTATAGGTTTCGAGTGTCTATCATAGGCGGGCTCCTCAGGGAAGGGTCATGGGCCTCTCGAAGGATAACCGCCGCTGGGTTAATGGTTGCGTGTGGAGTGCCATATTCCAGTATTCGATAGTGATCTGGAGTTCACAGGTGTCTTTGTGGAGCGTGTTCCCCAGGCCTTGCCTGCCATCCGGCCCGTATGTTCTATGCAGGGCTACGTGAGTCATTTTGGTAACTGCCTGGTGTCTGGGAAAAGTATTGTGCTTGCGAGGGTCAATAAATGACCGTGCATCCCCGGGGTCATTCAGTCTGTGATTTACTCAATATCGGATGCGTTCCCACTTTCTTCCGAGTGAGGTGCTGAGGATGACTGACTGGCAGGCAGTCTAGGTAGGGCTTTGAGGAAGTCCTGGGCATGCTGCGGATTTGTAAAGAAATGTTGTTTTCCGAGGTACGTGACCTTGAGGCGGGCCGGGAACAGCATAGCGTTGGGAATACGTAGTTGTTGCAATTTTTTATTGATTTGGAGGAACTTACGTCTCTGGTCCTGGACAGCCATGGTGAAGTCGGGGTATAATGATATTTCCGTCCCTTCGTGTCTAAGTGGACCTTTTTCTCTAGAAAGGCGGAGGGCAGCATCCCTGTCCCGATAGTTAAGGAGCTTAGCTGTTATTGGACGGGGTGGGGTCCCGGGTGCAGGTCGGCTGGCCAGCGAGCGGTGTGCACGTTCAACCACAAACACCGGCAAGAAGCCTTCTCTGCCAAATAGTGTTATGAGGAGATGTTCCACGTAGTCTTCCATCCTGCCAGTGGCCGTGGACTCTGGTACCCCAAGAATTTGTAAGTTATTTCTCTGCGACAAGGATTCCAAATCTTCGTTTTTGGCCGCTATCACCGTCAGAACCCTTTCCATGTCGAGCGTGCGGCTCGTGGTGGCACTGGATGTGTCTTCCAGGTCCGAGATGCGGCGCTCCGCCTCGGTCAGGCGATCGTCGTGCTTTTCCACCCTGTGTGTGAGGCCATCTAGTCTGGCGTTCATGGAGTCCATTTTCGACTCGATGGATGTGAGGCTCGACTGCATCACCAGCAGTAATTCCTTAAGGTCGGCGGTGGAGGTGGTTGGCGCGTCAGGTTGATCTTCCTCTGGGTCCGTCTGGGAGCGGGGAGTCTTACGAGTGTCGAAGCTCAGTTTTGGTTGTCGCCCATCTAGCTTCCCCATGGTCGCAGCGCCGGGAGGGGTGGCGGTTCCGCCGCCGTCGAGAAGGTTCCGTTATGTGACCTGGTATTGTGTGTCCAGCAATCCAGGGCAGGGAACGTGAGTCTGGCGTGAGAAGGGCCAATGGTCAGGAGGGCGCACGTCTCTCAGTGGACAGTTCCCAAAGCCAACAGCGGCAATTGTAAATTGCGGGAGTGGCAAGAGAGGCCTTCCTTGGTCAGTCAGTTCCCAGCTCTGCCCCCGTCCTCTCTAGCCCCAGGGGACCAAGATTAGGCCCCTAGTTGATCACAGCGCCGCCCTCGGGGTCAACGCAGAACGCTATGTGTATCAGGGGCACTTAGCCGTGTAGCAGGATGGGGATCCAGATAGTGCGGCGCCGCCTCGCTCCCCTTGTTCTGTTGTGATCTGCGCTACCACTTTTGAATCGGCGCCGGTGCGTGGATTCGCCGGCCGCATGCCGCTGTAGGTGTAAGGCGGCGGCCAGTGACACACCCACAGAGGCACGGATACACTCACTCAACCACTCACACAACCAGCCTCAGTATGAGTGGCTGTACAGGTGGGTACCTGTACAGCCACTCATATACCCATTTATACACCAATATTCACACATTTAAGCAACCTCTTACGGGAAACAGTCGGAACAACGTGGGCAAAGCCATGTGTGTTCTGACTACACAAGCGATACCACGCTTGCCTTAACCACGCATATGCCTTAATGACACATATGTGTGGTTAAGGCAGTGCATGGTCTAGCTACTGGTTGGAATGGGCAGAAGCAGGAAGACACCAGGAAGAGAGCCAGAGGACGTGGTTAGGTATGTGGGGCTGGGGACAGGTTTTGGGAGGGTAATTTGTATGGTTTGGGGGTAGTTTTGAGGGTTGGGGGGTCGGGGTAGTTTTCAGGGTGGAGATCGGGGTAGTTTTCAGGGCGGGGGAGTCAGGGTAGTTTTTAGACCAGGGTAGTTTCAGGGCTGGGTTAGGGTAGTTTTCAGGGCTGGGGGTAGGGCTAGTGTTTAGGGCACAGAGGGTTGGAGTCGTTTTTTTAATTAGGGGTTTGGGTGTTAGGCCTATGGGCAGTGGAAGTGATTGAGGTAGATTTAGGGACAGCGCAGGGGGAGAGGTGGCCAGGGTATTGTATGTAAAGGGGCAAGGTTTTAGGCCTCAGGGCAGGTGAAGGGGAATGGATAGTCGGGTCGTTTTTAGGGCTTAGGGGAGGGCGGGGTAGTTTTTAGGGCTTCGGCGGGGTCAGGGTACTTTTTTAAATTAAGGTTTAGGGTTTTAGGTGTTGGACATGGGTTACAGCTGTTTGCACTAATATGCCATCTGCCGGATTTAACATGGTAACTAACCAATCCGTTGGTATGTTAAGATCAATCATAGCTGTAGTTACACAATTCAATGCAGGTGCAATGTTGGAAGAAGATGGAAAATATAGAATTGGATCATTATTTAGTTTATTTAAATAAGGTTACTGAGTGGGTAAGAGGTCATGTAATAGGCGATTTAGCTACATAAGAGAGATTCATAGGAATACAGTGTATATACCAACCTTTTGAGGAATCCCAATCAATACATTCATGGGTTATTAGATGAAATCTTTAATGTGGTCACTAGGACTCAAATTGCGTACCCCAAGGCACTGTTATATTCGATGGGAGACTTCAATGCATACTTCATTGCTAGGTATTATGGCCTCATGGCGGGTGGGCAGGTGGGGGATCTGCAGCTTAGGGTGGGGGGATGGGAGGTCCGAGTAATGACAACCTTAGCCATGCATACCCCTTTACCATTCATGCCTTTACCCCATGAAATTATGTGGTAAAGGCATGTGTGGTAAAGGAATGCGTGGTTAAGACGCATTTGTGGTTCGGGCTGTGTGGTAGAGGCACGCGTGCTTTAGCCATGCGTGCCCCTATCATACTAACTGCATCTTACAGACTGACATAACCACTTATGTAGCTGCTCACTTGCTTATAATAAGGAATGTAAAGTTAAATGTATTCTATATTTGTTATTGAGATATATACTTGTGTTTACAGAGGAGGATTTACAATCCTGAGAAAGACACAAAGGAGAAATAAATGAAGGAAGAGTACTATCTGCTTAAAAGTGAGAGTAAAAAAGGGCATGATGGGGACAATATGCTGGAAAAAAAGAGCTGCTGGTAAGAGAACTAAGGAGTTTGTTAAAGAAGTATTTGGAAAAATGCAAAATGTGGAAAAAGTTTCAAATAAAAAGCGAGGTTTGCAATCACCGCACAAAGGAAAAGGAGTACGTCAGATTGAAAGTGAAAAATGTTATCAATAGCACCTAATTTGACAAGGAGGCAGAAAACATTTAAAGAAATACAATTGTGAATGTTTAGAAGTGGGGTAATACAGAATTTGGAATGAAACATGAAGCAGTATAAGAGGAGATGGGCAGCACTGACACAAAAACAATATATTGAGAGTGTGATTGATAAAGCGTTTGCCCTAAAGCGCATTTTTTTTTATTTTGATACGAAACAGAATGAGATCCCTGGATAAATCAGTGTTGTCTTTGAAGAAAATAAGCCAGAAAATAGCTTATTAATAAAAGTAATTTTTGCAAACTTTTCCAAAGAGAATGGAAGCTAGTACTGAGGCCTTCTTTAATGAAGGAAGCTATTTGCAACACAATGCATTAGTGCATGCAGTTGAAACAACTGGCAGATGCTATGATGTAAAACAAGGTACACCCATTGCAAAAGAGGAGATGATTCCTAGAAATGCAGACGAAGAGATAAATGAAGAGGTACAATGAAGGCGTAGAAGTGCTCCTGTGTATACATGGAAATGTAGTAGCATTTGTAATATTCGCCAAGAATCAATTGATCCATGAAGAACTTTTCTAAGTCTATTTGCAATTAGAACTGTGAAGAGAAAAATCAGAATGTTACAAGGGTTAGATCCAAGAAAAATGAGGAAGTACATTACTTTATCATGACACTCCTTGGCGTGTCAATCCAGGATAGTGTGCAAAAGCACCTTTCATCATTTTTTAATGTTGGCTGTTCATCATTCAAAAATGTGAAATTTAGTTGGAAGACTTTTCTTTATAAAAGTCTTGCATTGTGTTTAGGAGAAATGAACAAATGAACAAAGCACTTCTGTATAGTACAGTATCAGAGGTTGAAAATGTTTGTGATGATATTCATTAAGGTTTCTTTGGTCCTGAAGTGGAGCCTGGGCAAAATGAGGAGCTGGTATGTTCAGGTGTAGAGGAACAAAACACAAATATTCGTACTGATAACTTTAGACAAAAAGTAGCAAAATGAATGAAGTTTCTACAATGAAACCAAACTATTTTTCTATTTGCTCCTACAAAGGCCAAATTTGAAATGTTGATGTGTGCTTAAAAACTGAGGAAGAAAACAGAGAAAAGTGTCTAGAATTTGCAGTGTATTTATTTTTAGAGGAACATTTCGATTTGTCGACACGCCAGGTCATGTGCAAGTATTGCACATATACCAGGATATGATACACCTCAGACCTGGTGGCAGTTATGTACCTCAACTAACGACCCTTTACATGAGGGCGGTGTTATCCTTGACTTATGCATGGTTGCTTTTCTAAAGTGAAAATAGGACCTAAACAGAGACCATCCACCTTGAAAAAGCCCCAGGCCTGCGCGCCATATGGGGCGAAACATGTGTTGCCCGCACTTCCATTGTTTTGCACTTTGGTCTACCAAACCCAGTTGGATCAATAAATTAGACTTTGTTCTGCTAAGACCTGTGCTCCTTTTACATTGGCTATCCATTTGGAAAGAGCATTGTCCATTTATCTCCTTCGCCAGCTCTGTCCACCAACTTCTCCTCTAGTCTGTTTTTTAATGGGTCAGGGTTTTCCCATTTCTGGGCATCTGGTTCAAAGCAAAATATATCTCATTGGAAGAGGACGGACACCACATACTACAAAATATGTCCAAATTGTGGAACAGATATTCTGTTGACTTTATGTGTAGCAAGAACTGGCAACTATGTCATTTCAATGCTATAATGATGCAGGGGAGGAGATAGCAGCAAATTAGATATTGAGATTACTAACTTTAAAGCAGGACAAATATCTATTTCTGGTCAAATATACACTACAATCGCAATCATGAAGAAGTTAGTATTAGATCTGGTCATTACACTGTCTTTGTAAAAAGTAAAAGTGGATGGACAGAATGTAATGATAGCAACCTTAAATTCAGGCAAAGATTGCCTTTGAAGTTACCAAATTCCTAACTTTTGTTTGTGGAACTGAAGTTCTAAGGAGCATGACAGTTGTAAAAGTGGAATTGTCTAGTTACTGTAGATGCATAGTCAGGATTTATGGCATCATGCGGCCTACCAAGGGTGCTGTTTTTATTAGTCTTTGCCTATGCTGATGTGCCTTATATATCTTGTAGTGGTACTGTAGCACTTCTAATGAAGAAGTTCTCATTTTCAGCATATGTTTCTTTGGATTAGTATGGCAAGTATAGATAAAAAGATAGTTAAAAAGATTATTGTGTTTGCAATGCGCTGTGTTGCTTATTTGCAGTGAAGTTGCAGGGGAGTTTATACAGTCTGTATGATTGTTTTTTCTCCCAATGTTCAAGGATGATTCTTTATACAGCACATTATTTATGTTTTATAAGTATAAAGTCTGTGAACGGTAAAAAAAAGGGAAAATAAAATGTTGATTTTCATTATAACATAGCATTAGAAGCTGGGAAATGTGTAGTGAGTTATTGCTATTATAGAGTTATGCATTTCTAACATTTCTAAGTTTAATTTATAATTTTATAACTTGTAATACTAATTCATATTTGTTTTTTTTTCTTTCTTATACAGACAAATGGTACCGTCTATTGGAGTAATGTGATTTACAAATTAGTTCTTCCAGTGTTGTTGCATTGGATTACATTGTGAGGGTGTTTCAGACTGCAATTAAAAATACATACACCCACTTACATAGTCAGACATCCACTTATAGTCCCATATAGCCACTCATACACCCACTCACACAACTATACAGACACTCACTTCTCACATACCCACACAGTCACTCAGAGACCTACTTGCACACCCATACAGCCACTTAAGCAGCTACTCACATACCCACTCACTCACTTACACACCCACTAGCATACCCATGCAGCCACTCACACAACTACTGACACACCCATACAGCTACTCAAACACCCACTCACAGACCCACATACCACTTATACCCACTCAAAGACACACAGCTAGTCACACAGCCACTCACACATTCACACACCCACTTACACATCCAGACAGATATTTAATCCACACTAACGCAACCATACAGTCACTCAGACAGCTATTGGCACACCCACACAGTACATTCACACAGCTATTGACACACCCACTCATATCCCCATATAGTCACTCACACACCCATTCCCACATGCACACACCTACTCACATAGACTCATACACCCGTACAATCACATGCCCACTTACATACCCACTCATTGACTCACACAGCTACTCACACACCCATGCAGCAACTTACACAAGCACTCATGCACTCATACAGCCATTCACACATCTACAGAGACACCCATATAGCCACATACACATTCACTTGCATTTTAGTATTCTAGATGACATTGCAAAACGTTTGCTAGCATCTTCTTTAATACCTTTTACGTTTATTCCCCTTGATAAATATTAAAGTAGTCAATGTGCTGCTTTGATTTCATTTATCCGAGGTATGATACCTGTATATGTGGAAAAGCTCACAATTGCACAAAGTAGTCAATGTGCCACTTTGATTTCATTTATCTGAGGTATGATACCTGTATATGTGGAAAAGCTCACATTTGCACAAAAACAAAAAACATTTAGCTAGCTCATTCTTTGACCAGATAAAGTGGTTCATTTGATGGTGAAGGAGAGATTTTCCCCCAAAAGATTTTACATGTATATTTATGAGGCTTTTGTGTTGTGAAAGAAAAATAACAAGGGCAGTAAAAGAAGTAAGGAAAGGCAATTTGGAAGAAGCAATTGTCTTCAGTCTTTAAGAGGAATGTAAGGTGAAATGGTGAGGTGAAAAAAAATAACAATTGTGCTTGTTGACAGCATCCATAATCTGTGCAAATGATTACATTTTTAGTGCAATTGGCATATGGTATTTGCCACAATGAGTCACCATGTCTTGCAGTTTTGGTGAAACAGCGAGGATGGTAACCATCTGGTTGGGTGGTAAGAGTCCACAGATGGCCCAGCGACTGATGATGCTGCACCACCTTCCCTCTCTCTCATCCTGTCATATGTCCATATATGTATGGTGTTCAGATGTTTCCATCTAGAGCATGTGCCAGATGAACACTTCTTCCCCGTACTTCTTGAACGTTTTTTGCTGCATATATTGCTTTGGACAATTTTTGCATCAACTTTCTTTTCTACTGAAGGTATGGAGAGATATTTCCAAATATCAGAGGACTTGTTTGGAGCTGGTAAGTCTTTTTGTTCTTCGTTCTGCTCTTCCCCTTCGCTCCTATCTTCAGGAGAAGACATTCTGACTTTAAAACTCTCTACTTTTGAAGGAAGAAAAAAAAAAAAAGGATGGAGCCATGGTTTTCAGTCTGTCTCCAGAGACATCTGAAACCAAAATAACTAATTTAGGGTGTGGTTTGCAATATGCAATATCCAATGAGAAGGTGAGGCTTTTTTTTGTTTCACAATTTTTTATTGGAAAATTAAAACAAAACAGTGTATAGGGGAAAGGAGGGGCAGGGAACATAAGGTACTGTATGTGAAACAGTAATACTGTATGGAAAAACAGTGCAAGATGAAACAGAGCACTAGGCACACAGCATTTGGTGTTCCCACGAGGCAGGGGCCCTTGAAGAACAAGATACGGCATTATCAAAGAGGACAATCAGGTCCACATCTTTCCACAGAATGATCAATTGGGTGAAGGGGGCAGAAAAATGTAAAATGACAAAAAAGAAACGAATTGAAGAAAATCAAACCAGGAATCCATACTCACATCCGACACGCTCAGTGGAGTAGGGAGGTCAGGAGGGAACGGAAGGGGGAAATGGGAGAAAAGGGGAAGAGTGGGAAAAAGATGAGAGGCAGAGAAGGAGAGAACTGTGGAGAAATGCAGGAGTGGGATATGAAAGTGGGGGAAGTATTCACGGTGGTCAAGGGTCATGACCATATGGGAACTCAAGGGCAATTTCAGTGTGATATAATATCTGGTCACCCTTTTGGGGACAAGAGCACTATCAATTTTGGGCTAGTGGGCTCCATCCCAGAGGAAAGGTGCCCTGGTGAGAAGGGAGGTCTCTGTATTTTCCGGTAGGTTATGTATGACCCACTCATAGGAGGCTGTCTGGTACATTGCTGAGAGCCATTCATCATGGGGGGGGTGAGGGAATGCAAGTGGCAGAGAAGGCAGATCTTAGCCGTGGTGAGAGGTGTATGCAGTAGTCGGCCCTGAAGACGGGAATGGTCCAGGGAGGCCATGAGATCATGTAAAAGGATCAGGGGATGAGGCAGGGGTGATGTGATCAGTAGGGTCTCAGTCAGTGTGGTGCCGACTGCCTCCCAAAAAGATTGCACCAAGGGGCAATCACAGAGGATGTGTATCAGGTCACATTGGTTGTGAGAGCATCACAAGCACTTTGCATGAGGTAACAGGCCCACTGCCCACAGTTTTCACAGGAGTCCAGTGCCAGTCATGCAGTGACGTAAAGAGACAGAACTTCATTTGTGTCTCTTGGGCTCCATGATCCAATGCCTCCAGAAGGTCCACCCAATCCACCAGTTCATATTCTGTTTGAGGTTTGGTTTTCCATGTGGTATGAAGGCTATTTAGAAGGGGCAGGGAGAAAAGATGGCAGCTCAAGAGGCTATAGAAGCCAGACATAACAATGTGGAAGCAACCCCACCGTCTAAGGTAGAAGAACTGCAGGAGAGGGCTGGAGAACCCAGGGCCACGCCCCCAGGCAGCGATTGAGAAAATGCCAGAGCTGCAAATAATGCCAGGACTGATGGGATGGGATATCAAATTTTTCGCAGAGCGTCATGAAGGATTTAGGGGACCTTGTTTGAGGACTTGATGAACGCTGTAGATGCCTGCAGAATGCCATGCCTCCCAGTTCAACTTCTCACCACCTATACGGATGCCGGAGTTGCCCCATAAAAGTGCATAGTCATGAAAAAGAGGATTGGGTTGGTGGGACACAGCACATGTGCACCACTCTTGTAGAGTAGTTACAGTCCCTGTGGGCAATTCAGCAGGGTGCACTCCACCAGCACCCACAGTGGTGGCTCGGGAGTTCTGGGCAGCATGCAAGCAAGCTGTGCAAAGTGCACGGCCAGCGTGTAGTGTTCAACCAAGGGGGCACCCAGGCCCCCAGAAGTTCGGTGAGCCAGGAGTTTGCTACTGGCTAATCCTGGGATGGGAGGTCCCCCAGACAAAAGACTGTATACTTAGGCCCACAGAACTCAGCAAAGAAAGAGAGACCAGTAGGGCCAGCATGCAGAGGACGTGGATGAATCGTGGCAGTGTCACCATCCGAACTGCCTGTACCCTGCACCTTAAAGAGAGTCTGAAGTGGGCCCACTTCTCGGAGTACAAATTCAGACATGCCAGCAGGAGATTGAGGTTATCCACCACTATGTGGTCCAATCCACAGTTTATGTAAAACCCTTGGCACTAAGGTCATGAGGACTTCAATTGGAAGGGATAAGCAGATACTGCTGCACTGTTGGTCACCCATGACATGGGCAGTGCTTCGCTTTTGTCCCAGTTAACCCAATAAGCTGAGAGCACCACAATGCCAGAGAGGATGTCCATGAGGGCCGGAAGACAATGACGGAAGTCCAAAAGGGTAAATAATATGTCATTGACATAAAGATAAACAGTGGACATCCCACCGGGGATAGTAGCACTGGAGAAGTGCAGTGACTGGCGAAGAGAGGATGTAAGGGGTCCACGGAAAGAAGGAACACCAAGGGTGTCTGGAGGCAGCCCTTTCGGGTCCCCCACCACACTGGGAACGGGTCTGAGAAAAAGCCCCCACAGTTAGCTTGAGCAATAGGTAAATCATAGAGCTATTGAACTTTGGCTATAAAGTCTTCCCCCAAACCAAACCATCGGAGGGTCACAATGCGGTATTCCAACTCAATCCTATCAAATGCCTTCTTGGCATCCGGTGAGAGGGTGATGGCATCATCCTGTAGATCCTTGGCTAACCACAGAACATGAGAAAGTGTGCGAAGATAATTTCTGGAGGAGCGGCCGGGACGAATCACAATTGTGTATGGTGAATCAAGGATGGGATCACCACTCGGAGGCAAGCCACCAGCACCTCGGCAAATATCTTGATGCCCCGTTAAGCAGGGAGATGGTCCTGTAGCTCCCGCATACTAGGGGGGTCTTTTCCCTGCTTAGGAAGGACTGCTATTACCACAAAGAAGTTGAGGTTTGGGTGTGTTCCTGGAATTGTGGCGGATCCGCAGTGGCATCGCTGCAGATCCGCGGATTTGTCAAACTCCTAAAATAAATATGATGTGAAACACAGATAGGCTTCCAAATATTAATGTGTGGATATGGTTTCTCTGATGTAAATGTTCAAATTTGTGGGACCTTTATATGATATTTGTATATTTTTTTAACATTTTATTGAATCCGTGATTTTGTTACAGGAACTAGTAACCAACGAGTACTCATGTGGGCTCCCTTCTTGAATTCCCGGTGGCTCCGCCGATCCATAAAATTAATTTAAAAAAAGCAAAAACTTGCATTTCTAGAAAGACTACAGAAGTTACCTTACCTTGATTTGTTAATTGTTACTTTTAAAATGTATAATAAGAATAAATGTGTGAATAAAATATATTTATAAAATTGTAAAAATGTATATTACTAAATTGAACTTATAGGTGAAATTGTAGTGCAATTTATATTTAAAAAAATTGTGAAATTCACTGGAAAAAAACAAAGGTTATAGGGACCTTATAGTTAGGCTCAAATTCTGCACACACGAAACCATAGAAATTTAGCAGCTATGGTTACCTGAGATAACTATAACTTACGTCCCCACAATGCACTGCTTATGACCTCACATATTATATCACTCATGACATGGTCAGTGATATCACTCATGACATCACTGATGACATCTTAAATGACATCACTCATGACATATCAAAAGGGGCTGGTGAAATTAACGGCGAGGGGGGAATGAATATTGCTCCCACCTGCAGGGGGCAGAAGTTTTTGCTGCATCCTGTGGGTAGGAGCAATTCCAGCTCCTGCTGGATGTTGGGAGCTGTCAGGGGACCAGGGGTCCTTGGTGCTCCCCTCACATGCCCCCAACAATTATATGGTGGGTGCCCTGGGTGGGTACCAGGGCACCCACCTATTGTGGCCCACCCAGGGGCCCGAGGAGGGGACCCATGGGTTGGCTGCTTTTACAGGGTTGGCCACAGGGTCTGGCAGCAGGCCAGGCCTTGCGGCTAACCCCCAGCTACACACAGCCTAAGGCTGAGTGTGGCGTGGAGTTGGGCATGTGTGTGGCCGCAGGCCAGTCCCTGCGGGAATATATATATATCCAACAAGAAGAGAGTTCAGAAGCCCGATTTTGAAGGGCAACCAAGCATTATGTCATGAGTGATGTAATATGTGATGTCATCAGCAGTGCATTACGGGGGCGCGAATTATAGTTAGCTCTACTAACTATAACGGCCGAATTTCTCTGGTTTTGTACGAGTGAAATGTCCAACTAACTATAACGTCCCTGAAACCTATGGTTTTTTCAGTGAATTTCCATGGTTTTTTAAATGAGAATTTCTAATTATAATGTGCCCCAATCCTATGTTTTTTTTATTGACTACATATATATATATACATATATATATATATATATATATATATATATTATAAACAAAAGTTGAGAATAATTTATAGTTTGGAAAAGTATATTAATTCTTTCCTTTTTTTAAATTATTCCACAGAAGTCGCGCACCCTACACGATGGCTGCGCGCACCTCGCTACCGCACATTTCAGAAGTCGTGCTGGGCTCGCGACCCGTCCGTGCACGTATTCCCGACTTCGTGCCGGCATCGCGCCGGGGTCGCGACTTTGGCGTAATTTGAAAAGTATGAAATATTATCATAGAAATTATCAATACATTTTTTGGTTATAGTGTTTGACTAATTTAATTTAGAAAACTATTTAAAAACAATTTTTTTCAGTATACTATTAACGATATGAAATTTCACGACTGCGCGACGTATGCGCGTACGGTAAGCGACCCCTCCCCGCACGTACTTCCGGGGTCGCGCCGGGATCGCGCCGGGGTCGCGACTTCGGCGTATTTCCAAAGCGTGAAATATCACTATATAAAGTTCAAATATCAGATTTGAATAAACACTTTCACTAATATCCTTTGTAAAATATTGTATAAACATTTATTTATAGTTTATAATTATGTATACAATATTTTACGGGTGCGCGATGCGTAAGCGACGGGTGCGCGCACCCTACGCGACTTTGTGTCAGCAGGAAAAGAAAGAATCTGATTGGTTTAAATCATTTTCATTCTGTAAGAGGGAGGATCCATCCTTGTGATATTCCTCTTATTATTTGGCTATCTTGGTGACAAGACCTGCTTCTTGTTACTCTGTTCTTTTTCCAATTTTGTGTGTTTTTTGATTCTCTTTGTACACTATGGCTTCTAGTCATCAAGACATCGACCCCTTGAATTTGGAAGAGGAAGAAATTGTTGAACCTGTAAAAAAGAGGAAGGAGAGTGTTGTGTGGGCCTTTTTCTCAGTGCCAGAGGGCGAGAAGAAAGTGAACGCCTGTAAAGTCACGTGCACCATATGCCAACGCATATTATCCAGAGGATCGGATAAGAAATATTCATGTGGTACCAGCAGCATGAAAAAACATCTGGAGACTCTGCACCCGGTTCACCTGGCTAGAGAGGAGAGGAGGAGATAGCTTAATGAGGCGGCAGAACGAGATCCAAATGCCCCTTCTACGTCATCCCAGCATGTTCCTCCAGCGCCAAGGCCCCACATTGTCCCTGAACTTTTTGAAGCTGCAATCATTTGCAAGAAGTGTGAGACTAAACTGTGCATTGGAGAGCAACGTCTCGATGTTATAACAGCTGCAATAAAAGCACATAAATGTTAAAAAAAATTATAATGTGCTCTTCTTTTTGTTAAACTCCTCGTTTGTTGTTTTTCTTTTTTCTCTAATCTAAAAAAAGATCAAAAACGCACAAAAAAAAAAAAAGGTTTAAAAATACCATTTCTTAAAAAAATTGTTAAAAAGAAAACGGTTCTTACAGAACCATATCTATTAGTTAAAAAAGAAAAATTACCTGAGTGATTGCATGAGAGCAAGGACATTGTGTGGGTGATTGGAAAAGTGCAAGGGTAGTGCGTGTTTTTTTTTAATGAATGTTTGGGTAGTGGCAGAGTAATTGATTGAATGAGTGTATGGATACTGGTTGGGTGATTGCAGTAGTGCAAGAGTAGTGTCTGAGTTATTGCATGAATGCATGAGTTGTGCGTGGCTGATTGAAAAAGTACATTGATAATGCATAGGTGATTTTGTAAGTGCATGGGTACTGCTTGGATGATTACATGAGTGTATGGGTAATGACTGGGAGATTGCATCACTACAGAGGTAATGTATGGGTGATTGCAAGAGTGCATCATAGTATCTGTGTAATTGGAGGACTGCATGGGTAGTGCACAGATGATTGTAGCACTGCATGGTTAGTGCCTGGGTCATTGCATGAGTACATGGGTACTGACTGGATGATTAGAGTACTGCAAGGAGAGTGCGTGGTGAATTTGTAGGTGCTTGTGTATTGGCGGAGTGATTGGATAAGTAGATGGTACTGGCTAGGTGATTGGAGGAGTGCATGGGTAGTGCACAGGTGATTGAAGCAGTGCATGGGTAGTTCATGGGTAATTGAAGGAGTGAATGAGTAGTGTCTAGGTGATTAGAGTACTGCATGGGTATTGCACAGGTGATTTCAGCACTGCATGGTTAATGCCTGGGTCATTGCATGAGTACATGGGTATTGACTGGATGATTAGAGTACTGAAAGGAGAGTGCATGGTGAATTTACAAGTGCTTGGGTATTGGCGGACTGATTGGATAAGTACATGGTATTGGCTGAGTGATTGGAGGAGTGCATGGGTAGTGACAGGGTGATTGCTGGAGTGCATGGGTACTACCTGGGTAATTGAAGGAGTGAATGAGTAGTGTCTAGGTGATTAGAGGACTGCATGGGTAGTGCACATGTGATTGTAACTCTGCATGGTTAGTGCCTGTGTCATTGCATGAGTACATGGGTAGTGACTGGATGATTTGAGTACTGCAAGGAGAGTACTTGGTAAATTTCTAAGTGCTTGGGTATTGGCGGAGTGATTGGATTAGTACATGGTACTGGCAGGGTGATTGGAGGAGTGCATGGGTAGTGACAGGGTGATTGGAGCAGTGCATGAGTAGTTCCTGGGTAATTGAAGGAGGGAATGAGTAGTGTGTAGGTGATTAGAGGACTGCATGGGTAGTGCAGAGGTGATTGTGGCACTGCATGGTTAGTGCCTGGGTCATTGCATAAGTACATGGGTACTGACTGGATGATTAGAGTACTGCAAGGAGAGTGCATGGTGAATTTATAAGTGTTTGGGTATTGGCGGAGTGATTGGATAAGTAGATGGTACAGGCTGGGTGATTGGAGGAGGGCATGGGTACTGACAGGGTGATTGCTGGAGTGCATGGGTACTACCTGGGTAATTGAAGGAGTGAATGAGTAGTGTCTAGGTGATTAGAGGATTGTATGGGTAGTACACAGCTGATTGTAGCACTGCATGGTTAGTGCCTGGGTCATTGCATGAGTACATGGGTAGTGCCTGGATGATTGGAGGAGTGGAGGGATACCGCATGGTGATTTCATAAGTGCTTAGGTATTGGCGGAGTGATTGGATAAGTAGATGGTACTGGCTGGGTGATTGGAGGAGTGCATGGGTAGTGACAGGGTGATTGCTGGAGTGCATGGGTACTACCTGCATAATTGAAGAAGTGAATGAGTAGTGTCTAGGTGATTAGAGGACTGCATGGGTAGTGCACAGGTGACTGTAGCACTGCATGGTTAGAGCCTGGGTCATTGCATGAGTACATGGGTACTGACTGGATGATTAGAGTACTGCAAGGAGAGTGCATGGTTAATTTACAAGTGTTTGGGTATTGGCGGAGTGATTGGATAAGTAGATGGTACTGGCTGGGTGATTGGAGGAGTGCATGGGTAGTGCACGGGTGATTGAAGCAGTGCATGGGTAGTTCTTGGGTAATTGAAGGAGTGAATGAGTGGTGTGTAGGTGATTAGAGGACTGCATGGGTAGTGCAGAGGTGATTGTAGCAATGCATGGTTAATGCCTGGGTCATTGCATGAGTACATGGGTACTGACTGGATGATTTGAGTACTGCAAGGATAGTGTATGGTGAATTTATAAGTGCATGGGTATTGGCGGAGTGATTGGATAAGTACATGGTATTGGCTGGGTGATTGGAGGAGTGCATGGGTAGTGACAGGGTGATTGGAGCAGTGCATGGGTAGTTCCTGGGTAAATGAAGGAGTGAATGAGTAGTGTGTAGGTGATTAGAGGACTGCATGGGTAGTGCAGAGGTGATTGTAGCACTGCATGGTTAGTGCCTGGGTCATTGCATAAGTACATGGGTACTGACTGGATGCTTAAAGTACTGCAAGGAGAGTACATGGTGAATTTATAAGTGTTTGGGTATTGGCGGAGTGATTGGATAAGTAGATGGTACTGGCTGGGTGATTGGAGGAGTGCATGGGTACTGACAGGGTGATTGCTGGAGTGCATGGGTACTACCTGGGTAATTGAAGGAGTGAATGAGTAGTGTCTAGGTGATTAGAGGATTGCATGGATAGTACACAGCTGATTGTAGCACTGCATGGCTAGTGCCTGGGTCATTGCATGAGTACATGGGTACTGCCTGGATGATTGGAGGAGTGGAGGGATACGGCATGGTGATTTCATAAGTGCTTAGGTATTGGCGGAGTGATTGGATAAGGAGATGGTACTGGCTGGGTGATTAGAGGAGTGCATGGGTAGTGACAGGGTGATTTCTGGAGTGCATGGGTACTACCTGCATAATTGAAGAAAGGAATGAGTAGTGTCTAGGTGATTAGAGGACTGCATGGGTAGTGCACAGGTGACTGTAGCACTGCATGGTTAGTGCCTGGGTCATTGCATGATTACATGGGTACTGACTGGATGATTAGAGTACTGCAAGGAGACTGCATAGTGATTTCATAAGTGCTTAGGTATTGGTGGAGTGATTGGATAAGTACATGGTACTGGCTGTGTGATTGGAAGAGTGCATGGGTAGTGACAGCGTGATTGGAGCAGTGCATGGGTAGTTCCTGGGTAATTGAAGGAGTGAATGAGTGGTGTGTAGGTGATTAGAGGACTGCATGGGTAGTGCAGAGGTGATTGTAGCACTTCATGGTTAGTGCCTGGGTCATTACATAAGTACATGGGTACTGACTGGATGATTAGAGTACTTCAAGGAGAGTGCATGGTGAATTTATAAGTGTTTGGGTATTGGCGGAGTGATTGGATAAGTAGATGGTACTGGCTGGGTGATTGGAGGAGTGCATGGGTACTGACAGGGTGATTGCTGGAGTGCATGGGTACTACCTGGGTAATTGAAGGAGTGAATGAGTAGTGTCTAGGTGATTAAAGGATTATATGGGTAGTGCACAGGTGATTGTAGCACTGCATGGTCAGTGCGTGGGTCATTGCATAAGTACATGGGTACTGACTGGATGATTAGAGTACTGCAAGGAGAGTGCATGGTGAATTTATAAGTGTTTGGGTATTGGCGGAGTGATTGGATAAGTACATAGTACTGGCTATGTGATTGGAGGAGTGCATGGGTAGTGCACAGGTGATTGCTGGAGTACATGGGTACTACCTGGATAATGGAAGGAGTGAATGAGTTGTCTCTAGGTGATTAGAGGACTGCATGGGTAGTGCACAAGTGATTGTAGCACAGCATGGTTAGTGCCTGGGTCATTGCATGAGTACATGGGTACTGACTGGATGATTAGAGTACTGCAGGGATAGTGCATGGTGAATTTACAAGTGCTTGGGTATTGGCGGAGTGATTGGATAAGTAGATGGTACTGGCTGGGTGATTGGAAGAGTGCATGGGTAGTGACAGGGTGATTGCTGGAGTGCATGGGTAATACCTGCGCAATTGAAGAAGTGAATGAGTAGTGTCTAGGTGATTAGAGGACTGCATGGGTAGTGTACAGGTGATTGTAGCACTGCATGGTTAGTGCCTGGGTCATTGCATGAGTACATGGGTACTGACTGGATGATTAGAGTACTGCAAGGAGACTGCATGGTGATTTCATAAGTGCTTAGGTATTGGTGGAGTGATTGGATAATTCCATTCTACTGACTGGGTGATTGGAAGAGTGCATGGGTAGTGACAGGGTGATTGCTGGAGTGCATGGGTACTACCTGGGAAATTGAAGGAGTGAATGAGTAGTGTCTAGGTGACTAGAGGACTGCATGGGTAGTGCACAGGTGATTGTAGCACTGCATGGTTAGTGCCTGGGTCATTGCATGACTACATGGGTACTGACTGGATGATTAGAGTACTGCAAGGAGAGTGCATGGTGAATTTGTAAGTGTTTGGGTATTGGCGGAGTGATTGGATAAGTACATGGTACTGGCTGGGTGATTGGAGGAGTGCAAGGGTAGTGACAGGGTAAATGCTGGAGTGCATGGGTACTACCTGGATAATTAAAGGAGTGAATTAATAGTGTCTAGGTGATTAGAGAATTTTATAGGTATTGGCAGAGTGATTGGATAAGTACATGGTACTGGCTGGGTGATTGGAGGAGTGCATGGGTAGTGCACGGATGATTGGAGCAGTGCATGAGTAGTTCTTAGGTAATTGAAATAGTGAATGAGTAGTGTCTAGGTGATTAGAGGACTGCATGGGTAGTTACTTAATCATACCTTTTGGAAGTAGATATGAAAGTCATTGAAACAATTTTTTCAGTTCTTTAATTATAATCTAAATTTAAAATATTTTCAAACTTTAGAATTAGTGTCTGTAAAAGAGAAGAAAAAATACTGTTATTACATATAATATTATAGTTTTAAGAAAATAACATCATTTTACAATTACATAACATATTCAGTTTGCCTTTTTTGCTGTTTTCAGATTCTATTGAATTTCACCATACACAGTGATTTCAATGTTGATCACCATGTAACAGCGGGCAAAAAAATACAATCAATAAGATTGTAAAAAAACAAACAAATCTCTGTTCAAAATATTCACAACAACTTCAACTATCTGTCTACATTTTCAAAAATAAAATTTTTCATTTAGATTGCATAACATACAAAGATCAAATATATGAACTACTTTTTTTCTATCACAATTCTCCAAATGCAATATCAATGAACCGAAATGAAAATAAAAACAGTAATTGGTCACATCTTCCCAATAGGCCAAATGATTTTTACCAAACTGTTTCCATTGAAAATATCCAAAAATAACTCATTTATTCATTTTGATATCTTCCCAATAGGCCGAATGATGTTTGTAAATTCATTTGCATTGACAATATCTGAAATAAACTCATTAATACATATTGACATCTTCCCAATAGGCCGAATGATGTTTTCAGAACTTTGGCATCAAAAATATTAGATATGAATTTGGTAATTCATAGGGTAACCGACATTTAAATTCTAAGTGGGCATCATTACAAAGTGTCCATCCTTTATTGCATCTTAAATACACAGCATAGTGTCCAGATGTTGAACTATGTCCATCATGGAAAATAATAGCCACTGCTTTTATAGTTCTTGCTGAAATTGACACTTGACCTGCCACAAAACTTTTAATTTTTGTTTCCAATTTTCTTCCATCTGCTCTACACCGTTGTAGCATTAAAATGGTATATTGTCCAAATCTTTCTATAAATAATGTTGACAACATTTCTGATTTGCAGTGAGTACATTTCATATCTTGATTAGCTGATTTCACTAATTTGTTAAAAGACACTGTGGCATATTCTCAAGGATCTATTGCTGAGTTATCGGCACTTTATCACAGCCAAAGTCGCGATAAATTCATCGCCCCATTCACAAGCTGGCGCTAACAGCCCATAATACCAGTTTACCCGCGAAAGCAGTCGCAAAAAACATCGCCACAGATGACCCCGGCAACTAACGCTAATGAGATGCAGAGTAGGCGTTCCCGTGCAAAAATCCGCGACTACACCACTCCACAACATTCTCAACGACCAGCCAGATCAGCGATAAGATCACAAAACATGCGATAAGGTGCGTTAGCAGCAGGAAATTAACACCTGCTCTTACCTGGTGTAAAGTCGGATGACAACCGGCACCAGACAAGGGAGCACAGCCCATAGCCACACATGAAGAACAACAGATGCCCTGGAGCAACCGATCATGCAGCCCGGAGCCCCAAAAGGTCAACAACACCCACCACCACCACCCCCAGGACCCCCCCCCTGTGCCCCACCCCGGGCACCCCCCACACCCACCCCCTTTGGACAAAGATATTGCACATCAACTCCACGAAATCATGAACCAAACAAACCGCCTGAAGTCGCACAATCACAATACCTAACATACATGTGTGGTCAGAAAAGGGAAATCATACATTCATATCATAATATCCAAATAATACGTGTTAGAACTGGGGGTCTCTAGTTGGCAGAGGTAGGGACCTTTGTCCAAATAGGGACCCTTGCTTCTAGTCAGGGTAAGGGGGTACACTCCTGAAATAACCCCTGCTCACCCTCTTGGTAGCTTTGCACGAGCAGACAGGCTTAATTCAGAGGCAGTGTGTAAAGCATTTGTGAACACATACAGTAAACCAGTGACAACACTACAAATGGACACCACACAGGTTGTATTATAAAAATAAGTATCTTTTATATAGATTTACCACAAGACCATAAATGACAAAAATAATCCACAATACTGTACTTTAAAGATGGTAGAATTAGCTTGAGTCTCTTAAAATTGAAATGCGACACTTTGAGTTCAATGTACCTGAGATGCGTAACGCAAGGCAACGAAAAGTGTTGCAGGGAAGGTGATGCGGTAGTCCCTTACACGTAAGGACGGTGATGCGTTGAAGATCTGGTACAAAAGAAACAAAGTGGCGTCTTCTTGAGGTTGCGACAATGAAGAGGTGATGCGTGCACGCCCGACGGCCGCGCGGCGATTTTGATGAGTGTTTGGAGCCGCGACAGGCCCTGCGACACGCTTCCCTGGAGATGCGACGGCGTCTGATGTGAGGTCGACGATCTTCTCCTGGGATGCGGGGCGCGCCTCGTGTTGCGATGTGTTGGCGTCTGATGCGAGGTCGATGCTCTGCCCCGGGGATGCGACGGCGTCTGATGCGACGGCGACACTCTTCTCCGGTGCTGCGAGGTGCTTCGAAGGATGCGGCGCGCTTCTTCGGGAATGCACCGGCGTCTGATGCGACGTCGACACTCTTCTCCGGCGATGCGGGACTCAGCGGCTGCGGCGTCACGCTTTTTCGTGTTGAGTCGCGCTTCCAGCTCCCAGAGACACGCAAGTGTGTCAGAAGGTCCAAATTCCCAGCAAGGGAATACAGGGGGAGCTGGTGGGTGAAGTCTGTTGTCCCTGAGACTTCAACAGGAGGCAAGCTCTGAAATCATGCCCTTGGAGATCCTTCACAAGTTGATGAAAGTACAAACACAGTTCCCTTCCTCTCTCTTTGGCAGTCAGGCAACCACTGCAGGCAGATCCCTCTAGCTTAGGGATAGTCTTCTCCTCAGTTTCTTCTTGGTTCCGCTCCTCAGCAAAGGTTTCTTCTTGTTTCCCAAAAGTGATCTAATTTCCTAGGGGTCTGGGTCCCCTTTTTATACACCTTTTCTCTTTGTTCTCTGAAGGCAGAGAGGCCTTTGCCTAGTCCAAAACCAGTTCTGGTCAGTCCTGGAGCACTTTGTTTACAGGACTCCTTCTTTCCTTTCAGAATGTGGGGCAGAGTGCTCAGCCGCCCGGCAGGGGGTGGAGCCAGCACTGTGGAAGGCAGGCACAGCCCTATTCAGACCCAGGTGCAACTCCTCCCTCCACTCTGGATGCAGATCTCTCCATTCAGCCCTGTGCTGACTCACCCTGTCTCCTGGAGTCCCCCAGCCCCTGTCACTCACAAACCCAGACAAGGAATACACAACCTAGCAGAGGCAGGCTTGGATAGTTAGGCAAGAAAATACCTACTTTCTAAAAGTGGTATTTTCAAACACAGAATGTTAAAACCAACTTCACTAAAAGATGTATTTTATCATCCTGATTTCAGGCATACTAAATTTGTTTTTCTACCCTGTTCCCTGGGTCAGTTAGGATTATAAGGTGTAATAGTCACACTGCCCATTCTGGCCTATGGGGAGCAGGTAGCCTTGCAATAGTGAAAAACGAAAATAGCTGTAATTCATTATTAGGACATGCCACACACACCAGGGCATGTCCTACCGTATACTTACAATGCACCCTGCCCTAGGGCCTACTTTAGGGGTGACCCACATGCATTAAAGGGAAGGTTTAGGGACTGGTAAGTGGGTGTACTCACCAAGTCATCATGGCAGCCCTAGGCTGCACACAGGCTCTGCAATGGCAGGCCTGAGACACATTTTACAAGCTGCTTCTGTGGGTGGCACAACCAGTGCTGCAAGCCCACCAGCAGCATTGGATTTACAAGCCCTGGGCACACTCAGTGCACTGTACTAGGGACTGACAAGTAAACCAATCATCCAATCATGGAGTCACTAATACATAACACAATTTATCATAGGGAGCACTTGCACTGTGGCACTGAATAGCAGTGGCACAGAGCCCAAAGCATCTAAACCAGCAAAAACAGATCAATAACATTGGAGGCATCATCAAAAAATGGAAGGGAGACCCACGCCAAGGATGCCAGGTCTAACAATACGTTTATTACAGATTAAACCAAAAACAACAATTCTGAAGAAGCATGCCGGGTCTTCTCAGGACATTCTGTAAGTCACAGCCTGCAAAACAGAAATCTGGATAAGAATGTGTGCCATGCGCCCATCAAAGTACAGAGAGAGAGAGCGAGAGAGAGAGAGAGAGAGAGGAGAGAGGGAGAGATCGAGAGAGAAAGAGAGAGAGAGAGAGAGAGAGAGGGAGAGAGAAAGAGAGAGAGAGAGAGAGAGAGAGAGAGAGAGAGAGAGAGAGAGGGAGAGAGGGAGAGAGAAAGAGAGAGAAAGAGAGGGAGAGAGGGAGAGAGAAAGAAAGAGAGAGAGGGAGAGAGAAAGAGAGAGAGAGAGAGAGAGGGAGAGAGGGAGAGAGAGAGAGAGGGAGAGAGAAAGAGAGAGAGAGAGAGAGAAAGAGAGGGTGAGAGAGTGCTTACACTGCGGACCTAGGCCTCACTGCTCACCTGCTGCCACCGGTGTGTCTCCAACCACGTGCCGGTATACACTGCAATCCCCAGGTCCCTTATCTGAAACAGTGTCCAGAGACATGAATGGCAGAGTCCATACAGTTGCACACGCCATCATTGCTTGCCCAACCCTGCGCACACAGGCTGCTGCACCCCAGCCCCTCCCGCCGCCCAGTGGTGATTGCCCGCCCCTGCGCAACCAGGCCTCACTGCTCACCTTCCGCCACCGGCGTGTCTCCAAGAAGGCCCACTACGTTCCGGTGGGATCTCCAAGCCCGGGGCCCGCGACCATGGCACCCTCCACATCATGCAGCCCCACACCGCGGGCCACCAGGTCACACACCTGATTCAGGGTCTTGATTTCGCAATGGCAGAGACCACATCAGTGCACACAGCATCATCGCAGGCTGCACACCCGCTCAGCGCTTGAGGTGCCACTAACTCTGTGACCCGCGAGGCAACGCCATGTGGTGGGAGGCAAGCACTGGCCGCTGGCTCAGGCCTACACTGCGGTCCAGCAGGGCTCACACTGATTCTTGCCAGTCCGGACCGCCAGGACAGTGCATCATATCAGGCTGCACACCCGCTCATCTCTTTAGGTGCCCCTATCTCACTGCACCGCAAGACACCGTCCCCTGGGGGTGTGCCTGTGCCTGCCGCAGTGTATCCGGTGCCACCAAGTCTGTGCACCATCAGCCGTGGACCCTTAATGATTGAGTTCCATGGTGCTGACGCCATCATGTCACCCCCGGCACTGGGCAATGTGAGGTGCCAGGCCCCTAGGCCCTCATGCATACATGAGAACTACACGGAGACACCCAGTTAGAGAGTGGAAATGGCGCCCAGCACGTGCACCAGGCCCTTATTATTGGCAGGGTCACATGTCCTGTGACGCCTGTGCTGGATGGGTGTGGTGTGGGTGTACACCAGCCATGAGGGAGTGGCTGTGGCATGCTGACAACTAGACCTGTGAGCTGCAGATCCCTACAGTGAAGACCTGGGACATGTGGCGTTGTCGTCCCCCGTGTGCGTAAGCGGAGTGGGCTATCCTGGCGTATGCCAGTCCAGCGTAAGGGTGTGAACAATGACCCCCAGGGCTCTGGGCGTGGTTCTGTCCTGGGCTGGACAAGGAAGTGACTAATGGATGTGTCTCTGTTGTAGTGTCGGCGCCACCCGGACCGCAATCGGCAATGTGTCACCCTGTGACAAAAGTCCCACAACATGAGCGACATGGACGTAAGGGGGAATCACTGACCTTACATTCATCCATACTTCCACCCTTGAAAGATCATAGACTTGACACATCTGTGTAAATATGAATGTTTATTGCACATTCAGTGGAGCGTTGCAGCTGGAGCAGTACAGGGCCATGCCAACCCCACTTTACATTGTTGGCCCATGGAGGGCCAGCCAGAGTCCTTCAGGGAATGACAGGTACATCAGGAGAGGAGGAGTTCAGTCCACAGTCTGATAGCTGTGTCATTGGTGACCAAACAGAATATGGCAGTCCATGTCGAGTTCCAAGGTGAGTGTTGCAGAGTGCATTGGGGGACAGTGGAAGGTGATGATGCAGAGGGCAGAACCAAGCAGAAACAGGACACATGGCGGAGATTAATGCAACTGCGTCCTTCTGACCACAAAGGCAGATTCATCCGCATCTTCGTCCTCTGCTGTTGCATGTGCCTCACATGTGGGTGGTGGTGTTCTGTCTCCAGCACAGTGTGGAAGTGACACCTCAGGGGCCGGAGGTGGAATGTCTGCCGCACTGTGTGGGACTGACACATCAGGGGCCATAGATATGCATGGGGTGATAGCAGCAGCATGCATCAGCGCCAGGCCTTGTGGCAGCAATGCCATGAGGAGGGTCTTTAGGGCATTGAGGGACCCAGCTACCTCTCGCTGGTGTGCAGCCATGGAAGCCGCTCTTTCCGCCTGCGTCCGCTCTATGTTCTCCATGATCCTCCGCATGTGTCCCAACTCCCGGGTGAGATCGCTGGAGGCACTCTGACTAGACAGTCGTTCTTGTCGCAGTCAGGACTCTAGCGATGTCAGCCATGGTCCATTGGAGAGAATGGAGCGGACTGTGGGTGTCCGTTAGGGACTGTGAGTGGTCCCTGATGGGACTTAGACACCCACGTATGGCATCTAGTTTGGCTGCCATGCGGTCAAACCCTACCTGCACCTGTTCAGCCAGCTTCTCCTGGCACCGCAACACACAGCGTTGGAAGGCCATGTGTTCATCGTGGGGGTCCTGGGAGGCAGCCGTGGTGGTGGGTGCTGCCTGCTGTGTGTTCTGTGAGGGGGTGGGTTCTCCTCGTGGCAGCTGGGCTGCCCTGCTCCTGGAAGTGGGCTGCGGAGGCTCTCCACGAGCTGTTGGAGGGCGTCGGAGTCGAAGGTGTGGTGGTCCTCTTCGTCATCAGAGAAGAGAGGTTCGGACTGCTCCACATGAGGTGTTGGATTTCTCCCTGCAATGTGAAGGGGAGATGCAGTTTAACATTGTGTTCACATGTATGTTGATGCATTGTACATGTTTACATTCAGACTGCATGACAGTGTACATTGTGACTGTTTGGGGGGAGCTGCCTATTTGATGAGGGACAGTGGACATTCCGACTACATCACGGATGTGGGTTTGTACTTGTACATTGTCAACTCACATTTCCCTGCAATGCCAAATGTGATTGGCCAGTTTATACGCACATGCGGCACCAGTTGTGTCCTCTGTACTGTTGTGAACGTGTTGCGGTTTGTACCACATCGTTGTCAATGTTGATGTGCTCTGCATGTAATGTGTGTGTGCCGCATTTTGGGGGAGTCGCCCCTGCAGCTCTGATTTAGCTGCCCCTTATCCCTTACATGCAGTATGCCTCAGGCTTCTGTGCTTATGCAGTGCTGAGATGTTGCATACCTGTGTGCATTGGTCTCTTGGTGGGAGTTGGGGGTCTGGGGCATGGTTTGTCCGCAGATGTGCTATGCTTAATTGTGCATGTGTGCCATTGTGCCCATCTCCCCGTCCCCCCAGTCCCTGGTCGTTACTCACCCTGTTGCTGTTGTGTCCGGTCATGTTGAACAGTGTCCGGTCCCCCAACTCCTGCCACCGTCTCCCCACTGATGACTGTGGACACCATTTCCTCCATCTCGTCCAGCTCCTCCTGTGTCGCTGGACTCCCACCTCCAGTCTGCATTGCTGCCTTCCGGTTGTTTGCGAGTTTCTGCTTGGTTTTGCGCTTCACATCATTCCAGCGCCTCTTGACCTCATCCATTGTCCTCCTCAGCACTCCGACTGCATTCACCTTGTCCACGATGGTCTGCCATATTCAATTTTTAGTTGACAGTGACACATTGGAGGTGACGAACAGTGGTTGATGGTGTTCTATCACCTCCGTTATCAGGATCCTGTTTTCCTGCGGACTGAACCGCTTCTTCCTACTCTTTCTTGTCCTTGCCCTTCCCTGACCCCGAGGTCCCAGGCTGATCCTCCGGGGGCTTGTGGGGTTCTGGTTGTCCTCTGTACTTGCTTCGGATGCCTCCATTGTGCTTCGCTGTTGTTTGGCTTTTGTTTGTATGTTTTTTTTCTACTTTTATAGTGCATTTTCCCGCATGACGCGTGGGAATTGCATGCCTGTGGCTGGTTTTTGCAGATTTTTGTATCGCGATTGGCGTCATCGCTACTATTTTCGCGTTGGGGTTTCGCGTTTTTGCGGCGTCGTGTTGATTTTAACTCGTTCATTTGACGCGCTATCATGTGACTATTGCATGGTACCGCTGTGTTGGGAATACCACGTTAACACAGCATTATTTTCCCGCGATGGACTGCGATGTGAAGTGTTGCGTTAAGCTGATTTTGCGGTAGTTATCACACGTTCTTGAGAATATGCCCCACTGTTTTGCAATCTGGTATTGTCAAATATATGAATCGTTCAGTGTCTATTTCAGTGGTAGAAGAAAATGAACAGTCTTCACATTTATGATCCCATCTGTAACGTACTCCAAACAGATTTTCAATTTGTATTCCTTCACCTTCCAATACTGCAAGCATAAGCATAAGAACTTCTTGAGCATCTTGCTGTACATTAAGTGTAAATTGTGAAGAACCAGAACATTTATCCAAAAGATGCCGAATGCCAGAAGCAGTTTGGATTTTAGTTTTATCAGTTGTCTATTTTTCAAAAATATTATGCAACAAAGAACAAAATCTTTTTTCTTGATTCTCCATTATTTGATGATGTAGATTTTCTAGAAAAAACACAACTTTCACAATTACATTAGCATAGCAGTTGATACCTGAACTATTTTCTAACTGGTATCCTACAATATCATCAACAGTGTCCATTTTCATTTTCTTTGGAGCCTCAGCATTCTCTTGATTTTTTTTCTTCTTTCCAACCTCACTACAGTGTTTCTCATATGTTCGTTTTGGACATACTACACGCTTTTCATATACTGGATATTCACCTAAGTTGGGAGCATACAGTCTTCTTAACCGATTATACTCTCTTACACAATTTGCATCTGCACTAATCTTTCTCTCATCAAAATCAATCAAATACAATCCAGATAAAGTTCTTACTCGAGACAATGCAACATATGCCATACCCTCTTTAAACACTGAACTTCCAATATTTACCAAAGCACTGTCTACACTTAAACCTTGAGATTTATGAATGGTCACTGCATATGCTAAACAAAGAGGAAACTGTTTTCTACGAACATACAAATCTTTTACAAGCAAGAAACGAACAGCACAGCGTCCAATCTGTTTGACCTCTTCAATCTGATCAAATTTAATCTTCAAATATTCAATATCTTCTCTGTTCTGAAACTTTACATAATCAACAACTTTTCCCATTGCTCCATTCACTAAACCTTTTTCAACATCTAAATTACGCCGTAATATTACCCGACAGTTTGTACATACATATAAGGTCTTTTCCAAACCAGCAGTCTTAGATATAGATTTTTCCAAAGAGTCTAATTTTGACTGTAATTTCTCTGACAAAAGAATAGTAACTCCTTCATGCTCTATTTTATCAATGGCTTCCATTTTCATTATCGGTTGTTTCTCCAGTTTCAACAGTTCTTCATTGAATGTAGAGCATTCTTTCAGTTTTGGCATAAGACAAATTATAGACTTCTTTTCTACAATTTTTTGGTACATTGTTCCAGGTGTAACATTTTCATTTGGAAACAAGTTTCTTAGTAGCCGACTTTGTAAACCTTCTTTGCCATCCTTTGTCAAGACACCAATTCTAATATCTTGAAGAATGTTTCCATAATGTTCATCACTTGCTTGTTGCATATTCTTAATAAGTTCTTTATATTCAAAATGAGACCAAATGTTCACATTTCCAATACTTCCCAATGATTTTTTAGTGTCTTCATGAACAAGGGTCTTGAAAACTGGTTGGCCTTTCACAGGAGTAAGTTGTAATAGATCGCCGAATACAATTATATGTTTTCCTCCAAATAAAACATCATAGTCTGTTTTTAAAATCTGTTGCATTCTTAAATGTACAAAGGCAAGCATTAAGTTTGAGACCATGCTTACCTCATCAATTATCAGAACTTTCATTTTCTTCAGTACTTTAGACACTTCATAACAAGCTTCTCCAGATAGCTTGTGATATTCCAACTTATTTTCATGTTCTACTGGTAACATGAGTAAACGATGTAATGTAATCCCTTTAATATTGTGTGCTGCTAACCCAGTTGGAGCGGTTACAACACAAGATAAATGTGAGTCAGTGGTTTTCTGTAGATAACTTCTCAAACCTTTAATTAAGAAACTTTTTCCTGTTCCTGCTTGACCACTGATGTACATTCGAATAGGTTTAAATGATGTGCATTGGCATTCTTTCTTTTCATGCAGTAAACCATGTTGTATCTGTTGTGTAAGTTGCTGATATATATCTTTCTGTTCAATATTCAGTTGTTCTTCTAAGTTTTCCAAATCAATAGTGTCTTGTTGTGCTTGTTGCATAGCCGTTTGCACTTCACTCATTGCTATTGCTGCTTCATTTTCAACAATGGGTTCTCCTAATGGATCTTGACTTAGTGCAGCAGAACTCTGACTATCTTGAGAACTGTCTCTAGCTATTTCTGCTGCAATCGTAGTTTCTTGATTAATCTCTTCGTTCAACATTTGCAGATAATTTGGAAAAATTGTACATTCAATGCTATCTTTACATGCATTGAACGAATCTTCATAACACTCAAAATCTCCAAGTAATTCCATTTCAGTCCGCCAAGGCTTGAAGAGTTGTAGAAGTGCTAAATAAAAAAATTCTCTTTTATCTGGAGTATCACAACTGAGTTTCCTGTGATTAATCAGATGTCCTTTGGCATGTTTTACCAAACATCCTTCACATCCAATCACTGCATATTTTCCTTCATTTATATTTTCAGTAACATTTCTCTTAAACGTGTAATGTTGCAGTACTTCATAGGGACATATTTCTTCCAGATGTGGACTTCTGTTAGGATAGTACGTATCCAACATATTTGTTTTAAGAATATCTGTACTTTCCGGTTCATTCAGTGCCAAGTATTCAATTTCTTGTACAGATTTCAATACATGATTTCGTGTTGCTGCAAGACCTAGACTTACCCAAACGATTCCTCTTGACTTTGAATATAAACTTGCAGATGTCAACCGATCCGAACATTCGTAGGATCCAATCTCTCGATGGGAAAGCATCCTCAAACTAAAGCTGTACATTTTCTTACTAAGACTCTTCTCTTGTGAAATATCTTCCCACATTTCTTTTAACTCCGTCTTTTCAGATTTTGTTATATAAGATGTAACGTAGCGAGCAACAGCAATGGAATTATCTGCAACATACTGGATATCCATATTAGCATTCCACATTGACAAAATTACTGGATTGTAGTCATTAATATATTTTGATTCTTCACTTCTCTTTATATTGTAAGTATTCTTTGGAGATTTTCGAGTGATAGTATGTCTCACTGCTGACATAAAACTGTTGACTCTTCCTTTGGAAATTACTGGACATGGAAAACCAAATCGACATTTTGTATAAAATTTTTCCTTCAACTTGTATTTCCGTCTGCAATACTTTCCACATCGACGATTTTGAAACCTTAAAACTTGCTGTCTTAAGGTATTTTCTTCCCCTGTTTTTGGAATACCACATGTAACAAAGTCTTCAATGAAAGATAAAACAGTCTCATCAGAATCGGTTCCAAATTTAGGAGCACCCTTAATCCATAATAACATATGTATATGAGGAGCACCTCTGGCTTGGTACTCCTTTCTCCAAAAGAAATCAATAACTTCTCCAAGAGGTGGGTTCTTTTTATTGCAGATAAAAGTCATCATTGCTTGAAACCTATGATTAAAATATCTGCACACATTGACTGGATCCAAGGAACACAGTTCTCCAGGTGTCTTCAATTCAATGTTTTTAACATTTGAATTCGCTTCTCGTAGAAAATCAAGTAAATCGTCCCATGCGTATTCTGCACAGCTTAGCGTAACAAACCACGTAGGGGTTCCTAAATTCCTTAGCATACATTTCAGTTCTCCGTGACGACGATACCAATACTCATTAGTACCACGTTGACACGCCATCAAATTAATCAACTGAGATTCTAAATGATCATCTCTTTGTTCCACTTTGTGCATGAATTCCTTTGCAGAAAGATCTGTAAGATGAACTCCTGTCTTTAATATGTGGTTCACTGCATATGAAAGTGCAGACAAGTCACTTTCAAACAAAAGATGAAATATGTATGGAATACATTGTCGAAATCTTGGATCTTCTGAGTATAATCTTGTTGTTAAGTATTCTGAAGCTGGAATCTGCACAGGTCGTTCATCATATCGTCCACCTTTTCCAGTGGGGAACAGCTGTGGAAAACAACGCGCTTCTAAACTTCTTTCCCAAACACTCATGGGAGTTCCCTTTGCTTTCTTCATTTGGAATAATTCAATAGTAGTTCCAATCTCTTCTTTTGAATGTAAAGGATGAATACTGTAATGTTCATAAATTTCTTCAGTCCTGCAGACATCGACTTTTTCAATTTGGCCAGTTGAAATTTCTGTGTCATCTCCTAAAGATATTTCTTCTTCGTCCACAGGTATATTTTTATAATAAATATTGTTCTGTGTAAGATATAATGTAGCTTTTTAAAGTTTGCTCACATCTACTAACTCTTGCCATATTTTCCGACTCTTTGTTGGTACACCATTAACTAGAATAACTACCGGTTCAATTTCTTCTCGATCTACACCAACTGTTTCAATATTTTTTTTGAAATCCAAAGGTAAATACACAACTCTTCCTTTTAAACCTCTTAGTAAATCTGTAGGAGGCAGCTTACCTGTTTTAGGCTCCATACGAACAATAGCCTGAAACGGGTGCACAGATTGAATTAGAATACATTCATATGTATTTAAATCTTCTAGTTCTGAAGGAATACCGTCCAACTCTAGGTTATTATGTACAGCTCTAGCTGGCAATTTATTTTCTTCTAGTTTGCTGTAACAATATTTACAAATACATTGATCAGTACCCAACTCAAAACGACCTTCCAACATCAAATAAGCACCAAATTGCTCCCACTTATCATTGTTTTCCTTTTCACTTTTTAAATACACATCAACATTCCTAGTTTGATTTTTATAGTGACTACGTCTACAACAGATACAAACATAATTTGTTTTTTCACTACAAACTACTTTAAACTTTGTAATTTCTTCTGCAAACTTTTGAGTACTACTATCTTCCACCTCTTGTTCAACACCTACATTAATGACACTCTCACCTTCTCTACACTCTTCTTCAGGACCGAAAAAACAAAACAGTATCTCATCACAAACCTTTTTTACATCCGATTCTGAACCATGCAAAAGAGCAGTGTTTATTTCAGCTAAATATAATGCTGGACTCTTTACATAGTACAATCTTCTTACTAACTTCCGCATTTGTGAGTGATGTACTGCTAACATTCTTAAATTATGAAAGACACTTCGACACACTTTTCTAGAAAGACAAGCTAGAGAATGACCCTGCAAACCAGTATATTTTCTGACTTTACAAGGATCTAATCCTTGCAACATCTTAATCTTCTGTTTAACACTTTTTTTACTGTATTCTCGTAAAAAATTTACAAAAATATCAATAGATTCCTGTCGTATACTACAAATGCTACTACAATCCCATTTATACACTGGAGCTTGAGAACGTCTCCCTTGAACTTCTTCAGCTATTACTTCTTCTACATTTCTAGGAACCATCTTTTCTTTTTCAATTGGACAACCATTTTTAACCTCATAGGAACGACCATTGGTATCAACTGCGTGAACTAATGTATTTTGTTGAAAATAGCTCTCTTCATTAAAAAAAGGTTCACTACTAGAAGTGTGCTTCCATTCCCCCCAAAAGAATTTGCAAAAGTTAGTTCTATTGATCAGTCGTTTTCTTTTACTTTTCTCCTTCATAAAGTCCATTATTTTATTGAGTGTTCTCAGTCTATTCAAAACTAATATAAACAATCTTCTTTTCAATTCAAAAGCCTTTTCGACTACACTTTCAATATGTTGTTTTTTTTTATAAAATGCAGATCGTTTCTTATATTTTTTAAATGTTTCATTAAATTTTGCAGTACTCTACTTTTAAACATGCGTTTCCTTATATCTTTAAACTTTCTCATCCTTCTTTTATCATAGATTTTTTTACCAAAACTTGATCTTCTATCACTATCTTTTTTTTGCTTTTCCTTCTGAATGTTTGAACAAGTTTTCTTTTTCTTTTTTCCATTTTCTAAATTCGTAATCTTCTTTAAAACTCTTTTAACAAAACCTTTAGTCCTCTTACCAGAAGCCTTTTTCTTCACTGTCACATGTTCTACTTTGTCTGATTTCTTATTTTCTCTCTTTTTTAAATAGGATTCTTTTCTTTCTTTCCTTTTCTTTTCATCTTTCTTGGTCATGATGAATCTTTAGTAATGATAATGGTCAGTATCTGAAAAGAAAGAAAAGTTTAAATACACTTGTTAAATCATTTACTATTATTAAAATAATTATACACAACATTTTATAAGTACACCAGTAACATCTGGGGCATTAAATGACTACATAGGTAACACCTGACTTATTCCATGACTACAGGGATAATATCTGAGGATTTACATCACTACATAGGAAGTGACTGACTGATTCTATAAGTGTATGAGTACTGACTAATTAATTACACAAGTACAACAGTAGTCCCTGCGTGATTGAAAGACTACAAACATACTGCCTGGGTAATAGAAGCACTATATAGCTAATGCATTGGTTAACACCTGGCTGATTGCATGACAACAGCGGTAATATCTGGGGATTGACATGACTACATAGGAAGTGACTGGGTGATTTTATAAGTGCATGGGTAGTTCTTGGCTGATTGCAAGACTACTGAGGTACTGCCTGAGTGAATAACGGAGTGCAAAGGTAGTGCATGGGTGATTTCATAACAGCATGACTACTGGCTGAGTGATTACATAAGTACAAGAGTAGTCTCTGCGTGATTGAAAGACTAAAAACATACTGCCTGGGTAATTGAATCACTGTGTAGCTAATGCATTGGTGATTGCTTGAGAACAACAGTAACGTTTGGGGGATTAAAGGAGTACATAGGTAACACCTGGCTGATTACATGCCAACAGGGGTAATATCTGGGGATTGACATGACTACATAGGAAGTGACTGGGTGATTTTATAAGTGCATGGGTACTTCTAGACTGATTGCAGGACTACTGAGGTAGTGCCGGAGTGAATAAAGGAGTGCAAAGGTAGTGCATGGGTGATTTCATAACAGCATGATTACTGACTGAGTGTTTACATTAGTACAAGGATACCACCTCCGAGATTGAAGGAGTGCAACGGTAGTGCCTGGGTGATTATATAAGTGCATGAGTAGTGGCTACATGATTGGAAGAGTGCATGAGTAATACCTTGGTGATTGCATGAGTAGTGCCTAGATGATTGCATGACTGCAGCAATAATACCTGAGTGATTACAGCGGAGCATATATAGAGCCTGGATCATTCAAAGACTGCATGCACAACACTTGGGTCTTTTTAAAACATGCAAATGTGTTAGGCCTAGACAAATATAAAGCAGCACACTATTCCATAACTCAACCATAAGTCTCTCCATACTGTTAAAAGCGTGCATATATACGTCTCTACCTTTTCAAATCATCATCATATCTAAAAGAAATATGCATACAATATTTCTGGAAAATAGTGAAACCAACAAATTGAGACATGTAATAGATCTGCCTGAGTGATTGCATAACTCCATGACTTGTGCTTGGATGATTGTATAAGTGCAAGGGTACTCGCTGGGTAATTGGAGGAGAGGATAGATAGTGACTGGCTAATTGCATGATTGCAGACATAGAGCTTCAGTGCATGGATAAGTGCATGGATAGATGCTGAAGGCATAGACGTGTTATTGAGTAGTGCCTAGCTGAATAGATGAATGCAACAGTGGGGCCTGGATGATTCTATTACTGCAAGGGTAGTGTGTGGGTTATTACATGAGTGCATAGGTAGAGCCTGCATGATTGCATGACTGTAGGAGTAGTACATATATAGTGTCTATCTCATTGTATGACTGCAGCAGTAATATCTTGAGATTTACTGGAATACATTAAAAATGAGTGGGTGATATCATAAGTCCATGAGTACTGCCTGGGTGATTACAAAACTACTAAGGTACTACCTGAGAGATTACAGGACTGCAAAGGTAGTGCCTGGGTGAATTTTGTAAGTGCATGAATACTGGCTGAGTGATTACATAAGTACGAGAGTAGTCTCTGCGTGATTGAAAGACTAAAAACATACTGCCTGGGTAATTGAACCACTGTGTAGCTAATGCATTGGTGATTGCATGAGAACAACAGTAACGTTTGGGGGATTAAAGGAGTACATAGGTAACACCTGGCTGATTACATGACAACAGGGGTAATATCTGGGGATTGACATGACTACATAGGAAGTGACTGGGTGATTTTATAAGTGCATGGGTACTTCTAGGCTGATTGCAGGACTACTGAGGTAGTGCCGGAGTGAATAAAGGAGTGCAAAGGTAGTGCATGGGTGATTTCATAACAGCATGACTACTGGCTGAGTGTTTACATAAGTACAAGGATACCACCTCCAAGATTGACGGAGTGCAATGGTAGTGCCTGGGTGATTATATAAGTGCATGAGTAGTGGCTACATGATTGGAAGAGTGCATGAGTATTGCCTGAGTAGTGCCTAGATGATTGCATCATTGCAGCACTAATACCTGAGTAATTTCAGCAGAGCATATATAGAGCCTGGATCATTCAAAGACTGCATGCACAACACTTGGGTCTTTTTAAAACATGCAAAAGTGTTAGGCCTAGACAAATATAAAGCGGCACACTATTCCATAACTCAACCATATGTCTCTCCATACTGTTAAAAGCGTGCATATATACGTCTCTACCTTTTGAAATCATCATCATATCTAAAAGAAATATGCATATATTATTTCTGGAAAATAGTGAAACCAACAAATTGAGACATGTAATAGATCTGCCTGAGTGATTGCATAACTCCATGACTTGTGCTTGGATGATTGTATAAGTGCAAGGGTACTCGCTGCGTAATTGGAGGAGAGGATAGATAGTGACTGGCAAATTGCATGATTGCAGACATAGAACTTCACTGCATGGATAAGTGCATGGATAGCTGCTGAAGGCATAGATGAGTTATTGAGTAGTGCCTAGCTGAATAGATGAATGCAACAGTGGGGCCTAGATGATTCTATTACTGCAAGGGTAGTGTGTGGGTTATTACATGTGTGCATAGTTACAGCTGGCATAATTGCTTGACTGTAGGAGTAGTACATATATAGGGGCCGATTCCGATTCGGGCCGGAAATCTCTCCGACCGAGCCGGACCCGGAGAGAATTCCGATCGAATCGGACTCTGGCAGTCCGACCGAACGAGTACGATGCGCACGCATGCACCCGGACTCGATTCGGTCGGACTCCCATTGAAGTCAATGGGAGCCGGTCGTACAACGCGTACGCGGGCTCCCATTGACTCAATGGGTGCGAGGCGAACAAGGGCGCCCCCTACAGCGGGTACGCGTCGAAGCGCATCGTGCCGTACAAGCACAGGTAGGGGGGACCCATGGGTCCCCCCCTGTGTGCGACTCGCGCGGCTACGCGTACAGGGGGGTCCGACGCGGACCCCCAAAGTCCGGCTCCGACAGCTCTTTCGAGCCGGACGGCGCGAGTCGGTCGGACTGCTCGCGGTGCGCATCGTACTTACCCGGCCGGGGAACGTCTCCATTGCGCGGTGCGAGTTGTGTCCGTGCGAGTCGGTCGGAGCGTGTTGTAGCCGCGTTCGAGTCGGTCGGCGATTTTGCGGGTGCTTGCATCGTATTCGCTCGGCCGGACCCGCGTACGATTCGGTCGGGAAACAGGGCTCCGAATCGGATCCGGTAATGCCGAATCCGATTCGGAGCCCTACCGGCCGAGATCGGAATCGGCCCCATAGTGTCTATCTCATTGTATGACTGCAGCAGCTATATCTTGAGAATTACTGGAATACATTAAAAATGAGTGGGTGATATTATAAGTCCATGAGTACTGCCTGGGTGATTACAAAACTACTAAGGTACTACCTGAGAGATTACAGGACTGCAAAGGTAGTGCCTGGGTGAATTTTTAAGTGCATGAAAACTGACTGAGTGATTACATAAGTACAAGAGTAGTCTCTGCGTGATTGAAAGACTAAAAACATACTGCCTGGGTAATTGAACCACTGTGTAGCTAATGCATTGGTGATTGCATGAGAACAATAGTAACGTTTGGGGGATTAAAGGAGTACATAGGTAACACCTGGCTGATTACATGACAACAGGGATAATATCTGGGGATTGACATGACTACATAGGAAGTGACTGGGTGATTTTATAAGTGCATGGGCACTTCTAGGCTGTTTGCAGGACTACTGAGGTAGTGCCGGAGTGAATAAAGGAGTGCAAAGGTAGTGCATGGGTTATTTCATAACAGCATGTCTACTGGCTGAGTGATTACATAACTACAAGAATAGTCCCTGCATGATTCAAAGAGTGCAAACATAGTGCCAGGGTATAAATATCACCTGAAACTCTAGATGACTCATTGAGTACTGCCTAAGTGAATAGATAAATGGAACAGTAGGCCCTGGATGCTTCTATGATTACAAGGGTAGAGTGTGGGTTATGACATAAGTGCATCGGTACAGCCTGCATGATAGCATGACTGTAGGGGTAGTACATAACAAATCCCTGGGTAATTGCATGACTGCAGGAGTAATATCTGGGGGATTTCTACAATAGACAGAAAGTGAGTGTGTGATTTTATAACTCTATAGGTACTGTTTGGGTGATTACAGAAGTATTAAGATACTGTCTGACTAATTACAGGAGTTTAAAGGTAGTGCCTGGGTGATTTTATAAGTGTATGACCAAGTAGGAACATATCTCAGTCACAACACCATGCAGAGTACAAAACTTAACAGAGCACACTTCAATTTTCAAACAGACACTGAAAATTATGCGCTATATATGAAATCTAACTTTCCTCACATGATACAAATTACTCTAACAAATAACATCTCTACAAACATCGAAAAGCTCAGATGCAGGCTTCTGCTTAGCAATTCTATAACTACTTATAATAAAACACCTACCCAGATACAAAGTAGGAACCCTTCACATATCTTTAGTAAAACTGTCATCATATTCCTAGAAGTATACATGAATGTGTCTCTACCATACCACTATCCAAACCTTAAAAATTCACAGAACAAACTTCAAATTTCAGACAAACATAAAAAATTATGCGCAATTTTTCAACTGTACTTGTCTAGAGACTTCAAAAAAGAACCTAATTAATAACAACACCTCTTTTTATACATCATGCACCTCCAAATGTATAAAACATAGCAAAATACATATAGAAGTAGAAACATAGTTCAGACAGAAGTCCATGCACACCTTAAAACTCAACAGACTCCAACTCCAAATTTAAAGCAACAGCTAAAATGATGTGGTATACTAGAAATGTACATATCCACACAGAAAAACAAACTACCACAATCACTAATCCATCTTCCAATATACACATATTACTATTCAAAAACGAATTCAAGCAATATATAACTACAATAAAACAAACTACAATACACATATATTCATTTATTCCTATATCTCAAACCCCACACATTTTGAATTATTTTTAAAGTTTAAAATAAACCTAATCCATAATACACGTCACAAACTTATAACTCACCTTCCAAATAGATTTGTAGAATTTCAAATATCACAAACTCATAAAAGATTTTCTCAGGCACACAATCAATGCAATGCACCTGTCTCAGCAAGGTAGAAACATTAATGGCACAGTTTCCCTCTCTTTCTCCACACAAATACACATAAGTAACAAATCACATTCCTTCCTACATTATTTGAAATCTCAAAACACATTTCTATTGGTTAGACATATTGACCTTTACCAACTGACTTCTAAAACTAACCAAACTCATTCTTGAAGGTTCTAAAGTCGCGACCCCACCGCGACGGAACCGCGCACCCACACGGGAGTTCAAAACATATTACAAATAAAAAATCAACTATTTTTTAAGAACACACCACTTCTAAAGATATTCTTGACTTGGAAAATCTTACTTTATGAAATTTTATTTACATATACATAACAATTTCACATTTTAACTCCACAGCTAAGATCCAACCCTTCCCCCATTCTGCTTATTGCCAGTTTCCATAGTAACAGTTCATGGAACATTGAACTTAATTGACAGGTCACACGTTCAGCATATTTTCAAGTTCACCACACAATGTTGCAAATGCAACCAGCAGGTGTGGTTGACTTTCCAATATATAACCTTATCCTATCTACTCTACCTTTCAAACATTTTTTACTAACCAATAAGAAACATGCTTTTTAAAGACAGAAACACTCACCCTATTTTTGACTAAGCAATGTTCTTAAAACAGCCAATCATTTCTCTTCTTTTTTTAAAACTGCATCTTGTCCACCATTTTAGATACCTCTCATTCTACCAGCTGACTACTTCAGCTACAGACATCTTTTCATTACATCCAGACTTCCCTTCAAGATGCTTAGAGTGTGGATTGTGGGACACAGCTATGTTTTCTGGTGCAAAAGGTATGCTGACCACAGAGGTATTAACAAAGACCTAGCTTTGCAAAATGTGGACATTAAATGGATTGGACAAAGAGGATTAAAGTGGCACCAATTGATGCCTTTGGTTAAAACCTTTTTACATCTCCAACCCCCTGACCTCATGATTGTGCACTGTGGTGGCAATGACCTAGGCACATTGACTGGGGTAGGTCTGGAAATGCTAATGAAGGACACCTTTGCACAATTGATGTTGCTTTACCCCCAAACTGTCTTTGTATATGCTAACATATGCCAAAGACAGAAATGGATGTGGTCCAATCAATTCTGTCCACAGATTGAGAAAGCTAGAAAAAATGTCAATAAAGCTGTTTCTGCTTACCTCGGAGACCATAGGATGGGCTCCATCTATAACAACAATCTACGTTTTCATATGGATGGCATCTACAGAAGTGATGGAGTACACTTTACTGATCAAGGGAACAGAGTGTTTCTCAACGACCTGAAGCTCTGCATCCGCACTTACATGTAGCTATAACAATCTCCCAATAAAACACGGGCTCTTTTTAGAGCCACCCAATAAACCAAAATATAACCTACCTTTAACAAAAAAATATCTTTTGTTTTTTTTGCTTGGAGTTGCGCACCCATCGCGACTTAAGAACCGCGCACCCATAGCGTGTACACTAGGGGGCCGCGCTGAGAGCCGCGCACCCATCGCATTTACACTAGGGAGCCACGCTGAGAGTCTCTACCCCAAACTTTGTCGAAAAAAACCCATCCACTTCCATTAATTAATATTCGCCCCGGGGACCCCATCCCCCGGGGCATGCACATTTCATTATATATTTACTTTTCAGGGGAAGGGGGCCGTGTGGCCCCCTTCCCTGGGCCACTTACTGCCCCAGGGACCCCATCCCCCGGGGCATGCCCAATTCTTTAATTTTTTTATTTTAAGGGAGGGGGGCCGCAAGGCCCTCCTCCCGGGCCATTTATGCCCTGGGGACCCCATCCCCCGGGGCATGCCCAAATGTTTTTTTTTTTTTTTAAGGGAGGGGGGCCGAGTGGCCCCCTTCCCTGGGCCACTTACTGCCCCAGGGACCCCATCCCCCGGGGCATGCCCAATTCTTTAATTTTTTTTATTTTAAGGGAGGGGGGCCGCATATGCGGCCCCGGGGACCCCATCCCCGGGGGCATTGCCTCTCGTTGGGGACTGTGGGGGGAGCCACAATGCCCCCACGGTCCAGCCGGCTCCCCGCCTCCTGCGGGAGCCGGCATTGCTTTTCCACAAGGGGAGGTGCTGACTTGCACCTCCCCTTGTGCAAAAGCAATTCTGCTTTGGCTTTTGGAAGCGAGAGCAGGTTTCCTGCTCTCGGTTCCAAAAACCAAAGCATAGTATGCTATGACAGGGCGGGAGCCGTGCTCCCGCCCTGTCATAGCAAACAGCAATGTCCCGGGGTGGGCACCCCGGGACATTGCAGGAGCCGGCCCTCGGGGGTGGCGGTCCCCAGGGCAATCAAGGGCTCCAGGAGGGGGGCTGCAAGGCCCCCTCCCATGTCTTTAAAGCCCCAGGGAGGTGGTGGTCCCCGGGGCCAGGGAGTCCGCTATGGACCACTGCATTTCAAATCAGTTTGTGCCCCGGGGAGGTGGTGGTCCCTGGGGCTGGGGGGGGGATGCTGCCCCTGCAGTTCATTTTCAAAGCCCCGGGGAGGTGGCGGTCCCCGGGGCAGCGTGGGGGGATTGGGACCCCCCACGCATTTTTTTTTTCAAGCCCTGGGGAGGAGGCGGTACCTGGGGCTGTGGGGTGCCGCGTGCCCCCTGCATTCAATTTAATATGCCCCGGGGAGGTGACGGTCCCTGGGGATGCAGGGGCCCCCACAGGACCCCACAAATTAATTGGTGAGTGCCCCCGGGACCTGGCCCACCCAGGGGCTTTCAAAAACGAAGCACGGGAGTTCGCGCTTCATTTTTAAAAAAAAATTCTCAGACGAATTTGCGACCCCTGCGTGCATTCGGTCGATTTTTAAAATCCTTGTGGGACCCCCTGAGCAGGCCTAGGGGGTCAGGGTGTTTGTACCCTGCCCCCTTTTCATATTTTTTATCTTTATTTCACCCTTTTTCTTGTGACTCGGTTACAGAGTCACAAGATGGCTGCCAACAGTTCCTGGTTTGGAGTGTTGCAGGCAATCAGAATTGAGCTCGTGCTCGGGAGGGTTCGCGACTCCTCCTCGGTGTTCAGATATAAATATTTTTCTTTTTAAAATTTCTCAGGAACTACTGAATGGATTTACACCATTTAACAAAAAGGGCGCAGTCTAAACCAAGACCTACCTTTTTGCCAAATTTGGTGTAATTCCGTTCAGCAGGTCGGGCTGTAGTCTGTAATAAAGTTCCTATGGAAATTAACATTGGGAAAATGCGCTTTGGGACCCCCCTTTTTTCTCGGCCCCCGCTTGACGAATCACCCCGAAACTTTCAACACACAAACTGAGTGGTCAAACCCTATTTTTTGGAAAATTTCCCAAAGATTCGTCACACAGTGCCAAAGATATTGGCAAATCAAAAAACGCTTTTACAATGGAATATAGGTCCTAACTATAACTACCTACTGGCGACCGCCAGTAGGTAATATGTATATATATATATATATATATATATATATATATATATATATATATATATATATATATATATATATATATATATATATATAAGTATATATGTATATATATATATATATTATCTACTGGCGGTCGCCAGTAGATAGTTATAGTTAGGACCTATTTTCCATAGGAAATCCGCGACATTCTATTTGAAATAACTCTTGAGTCGGTTGACGAATCTTTGCGAAATTTTCAAACTTTATGGCCCGCTCCGGTCTGCTCCTACCCTGAAAGTCTCAGGGTGATTCGTCAAGCGGGGGCTGAGAAAAAAGGGGGGTCCCAAAACGTGTTTTCCCCATTCATTTTCCCATAGGAAACTTTAGACACGGCTACAGCCCGAACTGCTGAACGGAATTACACCAAATTTGGCAAAGAGGTAGTTCTTGGTTCAGAAAGAACCCTTTTTGTTAAATGGTGTAAATCCGTTCAGTAGTTGCTGAGAAAATTAAAAGTAAAAACACATATATATCTGGGCGGAGCCTAACCACACATGTCATCGTGAGATCTGATTGGCTGTCAGCACTTCATCCTGGAATTGCTGGCAGCCATCTTGGGACCAATATAAATGATAGTACCCCATTGAAATGCATTGTAGTGAATCGAAGATTTTGAGGGTTACCAAAAGGAGAACTATAAAGGGTGATAACAGACTTTAGTTACATTAGAATTCATTTGTTGATGGTACCATACTAATTTCAGGAATTGTGGTGTGTTCTAAGGTGATTTTACCCTGTGAGAAACCTTCTGCTGGGATATCATGAATCATGTTTGAGAGAAAACTATTTTCACATGCTTGTCCCATACAGTTTTGGAAGGTGCCCCAGAAGCTAAAATGAGAGCATATTTTCTGTAAATTCAAATTATCTTTCTCAGTCATGTGAGAATGAAGTCTGACATTCTCAGTAAAACATGTACATCCAACAAGGGCAGAGACTGTCAGTTGATTCCTTTGTGTTCTACTGCAGCTTCCCAGAGTGTTCTAAAGAACAACTAGAGTGCTAACAGCCTTACTTATGACAAAAGTATGGCACACCTGAAGCCATCTTGATTGGAATAAACTGGTAACACTTAAAACATTTAATTTAAAAAGGAACAAAATGATGGGGTTCATCTTGTCATAGAAATTATGGTTAGTGCTGTAGAAAGAAAAATTAGGACATGTTTCAAGTGTGATCTCAAATATCTTCCTGTTATATTTCAACAGGAGCAGCCTGTCAGTTGATGCCTTTGTGTTCTACTGCAGCTTCTCAGAGTGTTCTAAAGAACAACTAGAGTGCTAACAGCCTTACTTATGACAAAAGTATGGCACACCTGAAGCCATCTTGATTGGAATAAACTGGTAACACTTAAAACATTTAATTTAAAAAGGAACAAAATGAGGGGGTTCATTTTGCCATAGAAATGATGGTTAGTGCTGCAAAAAGAAAATTTAGTGCATGTTTTAAGTGAGATCTCAAATCCTCTTCTATTTCATTAGAAAATTCTGACATGCAGACTGAAACAATCACTTTCAATACCAGCAGTAGACTTCCAGTTAACTCCTTGGTGAGCAGTAGCTTTACTACAGTGATCTAATGAACAACTAGAGTAATAACATTCTGAATTTATGGCAAATGTGTGACGCATCTGAATGCCTTCTTGATGGAATCAAAGTAAAAAACTGAAAGCATTTCCTACTGAGGAGACTGCAGTAAATGAGGAAATTAGGAAACTTCATAACAAAGAAGTCTTCCAAGATGGCCACCAGTGAAAAAAGAGCCCAAATGTAGCACAAATATTACCCAGATGTAGCCCACATATAGCCCAATGACAAAAGTGTGCAAAACACTTTTTATTTTTAGTTTTTTGCAGTTTTATGTAGTGCAGACTGGTCAGGTATTGGAGCGTTGCATCTTAAAACATGACCCCGCTACACTACAAAAACACCACTGCACTACCCTAAACCCTAAAACACTACCCCAGCACGACCCCCTACAATACACAAGCACCACTGCACTATCCTAAACCCTAAAACACTACCCCCAGCATGACCCCCTACACTACACAAACACCACTGCCCTAAACCCTAAAACACTACCCCCAGCACGACCCCCTACACTACACAAGCACCACTGCACTACCCTAAACCCTAAAACACTGCCCCCAGCACGACCCCCTACACTACACAAACACCACTGCACTACCTTATACCCTAAAACACTACCCCCAGCACGACCCCTACACTGCCCGAACACCACTGCACTGCCCTAAACCCTGAAACACATACCCTAGCACGACCCCCTACACTGCCCGAACACCACTGCACTGCCCTAAACCCTGAAACACCACCCCTTCACGACCCCTACACTGCCCGAACACCACTGCACTGCCCTAAACCCTGAAACACCACCCCCAGCATGACCCCTACACTGCCCGAACACCACTGCACTGCCCTAAACCCTGAAACACTACCCCCAGCAAGACCTCCTACACTGCCCGAACACCACTGCACTGCCCTAAACCCTGAAACATCACCCCCAGCAAGACCCCTACACTGCCCGAACACCACTGCCCTAAACCCTGAAACACCACCCCCAGCACGACCCCTACACTGCCCGAACACCACTGCACTGCCCTAAACCCTGAAACACCACCCACTGCACGACCCCTACACTGCCCGAACACTACTGCACTGCCCTAAACCCTGAAACACCATCCCCAGCACAACCCCCTACACTGCACGAACACCACTGCACTGCCCTAAACCCTGAAACACTACCCCCAGCAAGACCCCCTACACTGCCCGAACACCACTGCACTGCCCTAAACCCTGAAACACCACCCCGAGCAAGACCCCCTACACTGCCCGAACACCACTGCCCTAAACCCTGAAACACCACCCCCAGCAAGACCCCCTACACTGCCCGAACACCACTGCACTGCCCTAAACCCTGAAACACCAGCCCCAGCACGACCCCTACACTGCCCGAACACCACTGCACTGCCCTAAACCCTGAAACACCACCCCCTGCACGACCCCTACACTGCCCGAACACCACTGCACTGCCCTAAACCCTGAAACACATACCCCCGCACGACCCCCTAACCTGCCCGAACACCACTGCACTGCCCTAAACCCTGAAACACCACCCCCTGCACGATCCCCTACACTGCCCGAACACTACTGCACTGCCTTAAACCCTGAAACACCACCCCCAGCACGACCCCTACACTGCATGAACACCACTGCACTGCCCTAAACCCCGAAACACTACCCCCAGCAAGACCCCTACACTGCCCGAACACCACTGCACTGCCCTAAACCCTGAAACACCACCCCCAGCACGACCCCCTACACTGCCTGAACACCACTGCACTGCCCTAAACCCTGAAACACCAGCCCCAGCACGACCCCCTACACTGCCCGAACACCACTGCACTGCGCTAAACCCTGAAACACCAGCCCCAGCAAGATCCCCTACACTGCCCGAACACCACTGCACTGCCCTAAACCCGTAAACATCACCCCCAGCAAGACCCCCTACACTGCCCGAACACCACTGCACTAAAGCCTAAAACACCACCCCCAGCAAGACCACCTACAGTCCGAACACCACGGCACTGCCCTAAACCATGAAACACCACCCCCTGCACGACCCCCGACACTGCCCAAACACCACTGCACTGCCCTAAACTCTGAAACACCACCCCCTGCATGACCCCCTACACTGCCCGAACACCACTGCACTGCCCTAAACCCTGAAACACCACCCCTCAGCACGACCCCCTACACTGCCCAAACACCAAAGCACTGCCCTAAACCCTGAAACACCACCCCCTGCACGACCTCCTACAGTGCCGGAACACCACTGCACTGCCCTAAACCCTGAAACACCACCCCCAGCACGACCCTCTACACTGCCCGAACACCACTGCACTGCCCTAAACCCTGAAACATCAACCCCAGCAAGACCCCCTACACTGCCTGAACACCATTGCTCTGCCCTAAATCCTGAAACACTAGCCCCAGCATGACCCCCTACACTGCCCAAACACCACTGCACTGCCCTAAACCCTGAAACACCACCCCCAGCACGACCCCTACACTGCCCAAACACCACTGCACTGCCCTAAACCCTGAAACACCAGCCCCAGCAAGACCCCCTACACTGCCCGAACTCCACTGCACTGCCCTAAACCCTGAAACACCAGCCCCAGCATGACCCCCTACACTGCCCGAACACCACTGCACTTCCCTAAACCCTGAAACACCAGCCACAGCACGACCCCTACACTGCCCGAACACCACTGCACTGCCCTAAACCCTGAAACACCAGCCCCAGCATGACCCCCTACACTGCCCGAACACCACTGTACTGCCCTAAACCCTGAAACACCAGCCCCAGCACGACCCCCTACACTGCCCGAACACCACTGCACTGCCCTAAACCCTGAAACACCACCCCCTGCATGACCCCCTACACTGCCCGAACACCACTGCACTGCCCTAAACCCTGAAACACCACCCCCTGCAGCACCCCCTACACTGCCCGAACACCACTGCACTGCCCTAAACCCTGAAACACCACCCCCTGCACCGCCCCCTACACTGCCCAAACACCACTACACTGCCCTAAACCCTGAAACACCACCCCCAGCACGACCCCCTTTACTGCTCGAACACCACTGCACTGCCCTAAACCCTAAAACACTCCCCCCAGCACGACCCCCTACACTACCCAAACACCACTGCACTGCCCTAAACCCTAAAACACTACCCCCCGCATGACCCCCTACACTACCCAAACACCAATGCACTACCCTAATCCCTAAAACACTACCCCCGCATGACCCCCTACACTACCCTAAACCCTAAAACACTACCCCCGCATGACTCCCTACACTACCCAAAGACCACTGCACTACCCTAAACCCTAAAACACGACCTCCTACACTACACAAACACCACTGCACTACCCTAAACCCTAAAACACTACCCCCTACACTACACAAACACCACTGCACTACCCTAAACCCTAAAACACTACCCCCAGCAGTACCCCTACACTACCCAAACACCACTGCACTAACCTAAACCCTAAACCACTACCCCAGCAGTACCCCTACACTACCCAAACACCACTGCACTACCCTAAATCACTACCCCCAGCACGACCCCCTACACTACCCAAACACCACTGCACTACCCTAAACCCTAAAACACTACCCCCAGCACGACCCCCTACACTACCCAAACACCACTGCACTACCCTAAACCCTAAAACACTCCCCCCAGCACGACTCCCTACACTACTGCACTACCCTAAACCCTAAATCTACCCCCAGCATGACCCCCTACACAAACAACACTGCACTACCCTAAACCCTAAAACACTACCCCCAGCACGACCCTCTTCACTACCTAAACACAACTGCACAATTTGTTACAGGCGTTGCAACGCAGGCCTGTGGTGCTTACTGGAAGTACCTAGTGGGCTAGTTGGGCACCAGGGACCCTCAGGATTCAAGGTGACCTAATCCCCAACTTAAAACGCACCACGGGGCGCGTTTGCACAGTGGTGAAGGGAGGGGCGGGGCCTCAGGTGACATGTGCGCAAACACGCCCTGTGGTGCGTTTTAAGTTGGGGAATGAATTCCCTTTGAATCCTGAGGGACCCTGGGGGCCAACTAGCCCACCAGGTACCTTCAGTAAGCACAACAGAGTTGCGTTGCAGAGAGGTGAAAAAGGTGCGTGGCCTCGGAACGCCTCTCTGCAACTCAGCTCTGTGGTCCTAACTGTAGGTACCTGGGGGGCTAGTTGGGCCCCAGGGACCCTCAGAATTCAAGGGGACTTAATCCCGCAACTTAAAACGCGCCACGGGGTGCGTTTGCACACATGTCACCTCAGGCCCCGTCTCCCTTCACCACTGTGCAAACGCGCCCTGTAGCCGTTTTAAGAGGTAGTTTTAATCCCCTGCCCTATTATATACTAGGGACTTGCAGAGGAGGTCATGCTAATCACAGGGGTACCCCAACGCATAGTGTTCCCTAGTGTATGTAGGTGTTTTCACTGTATTCTAAGTGTCTTTTAGCATAGCACTGGCTCTGGTTAGTCAGAGTCAGTTACCACCAGTACCCGTCTGAAAAAGTTGTGGGCACAGGATGATTTTGCAACAAGGCCTCTTTCTGCTCCTCTGTTGGTTCTTTCTGCACATCTTTTGCTTCTTTCTGTGCGTTTTTTCTTCTTTCTTCACATGTCCTACCTCTGTAGGCATAGTTAGAAACTAGCATTTAAAAAAAACTTTGAAATTCACTTAAAAAATCATAGGTTTCAGGCACGTTATAGTTAGAAATTAGCATTTAAAAAACCTTTGAAATTCACTGAAAAAACCATAGGTTTTAGGGACAGTTATAGTTAGTTGGACATTTCACTCGTACAAAACCATAGAAATTCCCCCGTTATAGTTAGTTCAGCTAACTATAACTCGCGCCCGCAATGCACTGCTGATGACGTCACATATTACATCACTCATGACATGGTCAGTGACATCACTGATGACATCACTGATGACATCTCAAATGACATCACTGATGACATCATCCATGTGATAATTTCATGCATCTTCTCACACCCTAATATTACTTTTGATACACCCACTCTAAATTACAAACTGCCATTCTCAAAACCATAGACACTCCAACACCAAAAACTACATACCCACTCACTGATTCTTAGGTCTACACACACATCCACTCACTCACCCGTACAGTCACTCATACTTAGTCACTCAGTACAGGACTATCATATGCACTCATACACCTATATAAACACTCACACACCGCCACTCATCCATAGAGGTACTCACACACCTAGTCAGTCATGCAAAAACTTAATCACACACCCATTTACTCACCTATACAGTTATACACACACCAGCTCACTTACTCATACAAATACTAGCACATTCTTACACTCTTATCCAATCACTGATACAAGTACACACTCATCCATACAGCCACTCTCACAATCACACACTCTCACTTATAGCCATTTATATACTCCAACACACATATATACTGCCTTTCACATATGTAGTTACTCACACATGTACCATTGAGATATACATTCAATCACTAACACACCCATACACACACTCACCCACCCATACAGTCCATCACAGATGCACTCTTGAAACCATGCACCCAGTGAATCACCAACTCGCACATCTATGCACAGAGTCACACACACCCCACCCACACAAACACTCAGGCACCCATACAGATACTCAGACAATCAATCAATAACCCATGTAGACACTCATGTAGCTATTCAGAAAGCTCATGCAGCCGCTTACAAACCAACAGACAGACGGATACAGACATTCACACAGTTTAGTCACTAACCCATGCATTCAGTAAGATACATTTAATCACTCACTTGTAGAGTCAGTCACTCACGTACTAAATCATCCATTCAGACACTTATACACCCACTCATTCTTCAATACGCCTTTTCCTATATATATTAAACATATTTAAACTTTACAGAAACACACAGTCACTGGATGATGTCATCAGTGATGTCATTTGAGATGTCATCAGTGATGTCATCAGTGATGTCACTGACCATGTCATGAGTGATGTAATATGTGACGTCATCAGCAGTGCATTGCGGGGCGCGAGTTATAGTTAGCTGAACTAACTATAACGGGGGAATTTCTATGGTTTTGTACGAGTGAAATGTCCAACTAACTATAACTGTCCCTAAAACCTATGGTTTTTTCAGTGAATATATATATATATATGATCTTCACCAAACTCCCACAGCTGCTAGCTGCACAACGGGACACGGACACCAGTTAAGTGCATTTTCTTCGTTTACTTGCATGTGCTCTGCATTGCTTGATGACGCGCTTCACCCACTTCCTGGGCTTGTTCAGATGACGAGACTAAAATCTGTCAATGCCTATATACACGCCATACACCATGTGATTACCTCGTGACACAGTGATAATAGAAAACAGACTCCACTTATATTGTAGTTTTACATATACCCGCATTGATATCAACATTACTAGCCTTGTAATAGTAAAAAATGTACAGGGAATGCTGCCAGCTAGTTACATAAATATTATCTATCAACCTGGAACATATAAATAACTGAAAATGCTATAGTATAATTATAGGCAAATCTAAAGTGCAGAGTGCAATCCTATTAACATTCATATTTTGTGCAAATATTTGCCATGTGCAAATACCGCAAAGTCATATTTGTTAAGGGTTCATAAAGTAGTTATTCCTGCTAGGATACCCTAACACCCCTACTATTATATGAATCATGCCCCCACATTGCATTACATCTGGATTGATGTATGAGAGAATACGATTAATTAACCAGATACTTTACAATCACGCTTCGCTTGACTGGCCAGGCTGTTACTGCATAGTGCAAATTAATGCAATGTGCAAATTTAGCAATAAAGTGCATAGTGCACACAATTTCATATTACGGCATAGTGCTTGAAATTGATTGTGAATAAGCGATAAAAGAACACATTAAAAGAAACTCTCATAGTATAAATACATTAGTGCTGGGCAAAATTATGGCAAAGACCAGCTTCTAAAAACCTTATAGCGGGGTTTGAAATTTAAAAACCTACGATATACCAATTGCAAAAAACAAGGCACTGTTCATATAAACCTATAGCACATGGTACATAATCCATTGTCCACATTTGGTATGAATATTCCTGTTCCCTTGTTTATAATCCCTTAAATTACTAAACACAATGCTACTAAAATGTTGGGTAGTAAAACCTTAAGGTGAATTACCATTGTTATTCATGTGTATGTGGAAACTCTGTTAAAACCTCCTAAAAGTGCTAAAAGTGCTGGTGTAATTAATAAAATGTGATAAAAAAACTAAAATCTGTTTAATTGAAAACAGACGGGAATTGTTATCAGCATTTTCATCTTGGAATCAAATCCTACAGTGTTAGAGACATTCCTGTCTAGCATGAATGTGTGTAGGGTTTCTGAGGGGAAATTTAAGGGATAATGTAATAAGGAGATAAAATTAATTTTAAATTAGATTCTCTCTATAAATAATTGTAAAGTTCTTCCCCATTGTTTAATCCATTAGGGGTTCTAGTGTCCAGTTCTAGTATACATTTTGACTCCAATTGTCTTAAACGTTTCTCCCTATTCCCACCTCGTCTCATAGGGGGCACAGCAGCGATCACAAAGTACTTTAAGTCATTGAGATTGTTGCGATGTACTGCTCTAAAATGCCTGGCCTGGCCACTGGATAGGTCATGTCAGAATTCACTATGGCTCTAATGTGCTAGAGGATGCGCACATGCACTTGCAGTTTTGTGCTGCCCACGTATTGCAAACCGCATGAGCAACTCAAAACGTAGACAGCATATTCAGTGCGACAGTTGTATCTACCCTGCAGCTTGCTCGTGCTAAGGCCATATATTGTGGTGTACTGGGTTGTATTGATCCCGAATTTACACGCACGACAAGAACTACATTTGGTGAACCCATTTTGTGGTGTTAGCCACATGGTGCTAGATTTTGATTTGTTAGAAACTAGTTCTGGACTAGACCTGACTAGGGCATTGTGCATAGACTTAGACTTTCTAAATGTCAATGCTGGTGGAGTGGGAAAAAGATTATTTAGGACAGCTTCCGTTTGTATAATCGGCCAGTGTTTATTTATTATGGCCCTAATTTTTCTGTGTTGACTATTGAATCAATCTCCTTTCTGTATTAACCATGTTTGTATTGTCGCGGAGATTGGCGGATACTTGGGGTGATACCTCTTTGTTAAAAAGCAGATCTGCATGTGTTCTAGTTCTTACTTTAGCTAGGGCCTGTTGGATGATCTTATTGCTGTAATCTCTAGCTGCGAATCTGCTACTACTGTCTTTCACACAGCTTTCAAACATAGTGTCGGTACTGCATATTCTGCGTAACTTAAGGAATTCCCCGTAGGGGATACTCCTGATTAAATGTTCAGGATGGAAAATAGATGCATGGAGCGTGGAGTTCCCTGCCGTGCTCTTTCTGTGGAGGGTAGTATCTAATTTGTTATCCTTAATGTAAATATGCACATCTAGGAAATCAATAGATTCACTGTCTACTTTGGCCGTAAATTGTAGATTGAGACTGTTCATATTTAATGCCTCAATGAACATATTTGCTGATTCCCTAGATCCCTTCCAGACAAAAAAGATCTCATCGATGAACCGCATCCAACAAAGGATGCGCCCATCCCAGATCTCTCTGTATTTCACTTTGAGAACCTGCTCCTCCCACCAACCTACGTGTAAACACGCATAGCTGGGGGAGAAGCAGGCTCCCATCTCGACTCCTCTAATTTGCTGGTATATGTCTCTATTAAACATAAAGAAGTTGTTATGAAGACAGAAAGATATCATATCCACTATCATTTTCCCATGATGGTACATTTCTATAGATCTGTTTTTCTGAAAAAATTGTACTGCATTTATACCATCTGAATGGTTAATACTAGTATATAGTGCACATTTGTCTAAGGTAACAAGCAGACAATCTTCTGACCTTTGTATATCCTTTGTCTTTTCCAAAAAGTCATTAGTGTCCCTTATATAGGAGGGAAGTGCAGTAACTAGATCTTGTAAATAAAAATCCACATACTCAGACATTTTTTCTAGTAAGCCCCCTTTGGCACTGATTATAGGCCTTTCAGGGACTGGAGTTGTCTTTTTGTGTATTTTTGGTATAAAATACATGATTGGTATGACTGGAAAGTCCGTCCTCAAATAGGAAAGTTCATCGTTGGTGAGTAAGCTTTCTCTCTTCCATTTGTTTAGATGCTGTAAGCATAAAGCATTTACTGATTCTAATTGTTGAGAGTTAGATTTTCTATAACATTTGTCATCATCTAAATGTTTAGCGGCTTCAATTAGATAATCACTTCTTGGCCATAAGACAATATTGCCTCCTTTATCTGATTTATTTATTATGACTTCACTGTGATCTTGAAGCTTTTTGATCAGATCTTGATAACGTTTATATTTGAACTTGGTTCCTCCCTTTCGGCCTTTAATCGAAAGGCGTAATTTCTTAACATCCTCAATTACCACATCTTGATATATATCAATGGCATCCCACGGCATAATCGGGACAAAGGTTGATTTGGGTTTGAAAGGGGATGCCTCAGTCCGTGATGTTTTTATGCCCATTTCTCTTAGAAGATCTTGAGTTGATGATGTGGAATCCCCACTATCCTCTCCTGATAGGGATCCCAGAGTGCGTAGCACAGGAATGTCCAAAACCTGCAGGGAGGAACGAGGATCTGAGCTGGATGTTTCCATACTGGGCACCGGATCAGGCTCCTGACTATTTTTAAAATTTTTGATGACAAAATATTTTTTCAGCTTCATTTTGCGGATAAACTTGTATATGTCCACTCGTGTTTGTACATAGTTCAAGCTGCTTTCTGGGCAGTATGATAGCCTTAGTGAAAGAAGTTGGATTTCAGCTTGATCCAGTTGGACAGGAGACAAATTCACCACTGTATTAGTAATTGTTATTACTTCTTGTTCCATTTTCTGTTTGGTGGTTTTCTGTTTCTTACATTGCCGACTTTGCCTTCTGGCCTTCCTTCTTTGGTTGCGTCGTTTTCTGGATTTTGAGAGGGCTTCCGTGGTCCGAGCGTTTGCCGCCGCGCCCGCTGGACAAAATCCTATTCCTCTGCTGGTGTGAGGTTACCAATATCTTCCCTTGTTTGATGTCGTATCCCCCTACTGTCATCTGAATCAATCTCACTTTGGATTGAACTGGACTCTGACATGGATCCTAAATCGGGCTCTTTGTTAGCTCTCCCTTGCTCTTTACTTGGATTAACACGAGGCTGCTGCTTCTTTTCATAAAATCATATTTCTTGGCAAATGTAAAAATTTGTCCCATTTCATAATCAAGTTTATCCCTTGAAAACTTGTATGCTTTCCTCGTTTTTATTACATCTTCTTGCTTTTTAAGGTGCATTTGTATTTCATTTGTGGTTTTCTTTATAAGTTCTTGATATTCAGATTTGGCAAGCTCTCCATTGATTTGCTCAATTTCCTTGAGGATAGACTCTCGATCTATTCTGGCATATTTAATTAGAATTTGTACCAAGTGCATATATGCTTCCAAATTACTGCTGGCCCACTCCTTGAGCATCTGAGGATTTGGATTATCAAAACTTGGAGCTATCATTATCCGCAACCCTCGTGGAATCCTTCCTACTTCTACATATTTCTCTAAGGATTTCTGTTCCCACCATTTTGTTATTTCGGACCTCATTCATTTTTCCAATTTTCTTAGCTGTATCCTAACTTCACCTTCCGGTGAGTTGACAACCTCTCCGCTATTGCGTCCGATTTCCGTAATAACTGGCAGGTTGGTGAAAAGTTCTAATGCTGCCGCTTCCCTTTCTTTTATAATCTTGTCTGCCATGTTTTAGCCTGTCTTGCAAAATTCCCCCAGGTTCGGCTCTTTACTTGGGACGGACACGATGTAGCAGGCACCGGAGCCCCAGTGACTATGTTCCTGTCGTGCTCATAAGTGCTGTGTCCCTGGGTAATAGCACACCTCCCCACCTGCAACTAGTCCATAACAATGTGGCTTACCAGTGGTTCCAGCGAGGAATCGCGGGTCCTCCGACTCGCGTATCTTCGTTTTCTCTGACCGTAACGCTCACAAATTGCTTCCAGGTGCAGGGGGTCAACAGCGGGTATTCCTTCCAGAATGTGAAAGTACGTGGTAGGCTGGAGACTGAATGGCCCTCAAAGGGGGAGGGGGTCTGTGATTCGGGCACAGCCTGCTCCCGACGAAATGATGATCTTCACCAAACTCCCACAGCTGCTAGCTGCACAACGGGACACGGACACCAGTTAAGTGCATTTTCTTCGTTTATTTGCTTGTGCTCTGCATGGCTTGATGACGCGTTTCGCCCACTTCCTGGGCTTGTTCACATGACGAGACTAAAATCTGTCAATGCCTATATACATACCATACACCATGTGATTACCTCGTGACACAGTGATAATAGAAAACAGACTCCACTTATATTGTAGTTTTACATATACCCGCATTGATAGCAACATTACTAGCCTTGTAATAGTAAACAATGTACAGGGAATGCTGCCAGCTAGTTGCATAAATATTATCTAGCAACCTGAAACATATAAATAACTGAAAATGCTATAGTATAATTATAGGCAAATCTAAAGTGCAGAGTGCAATCATATTAACATTCATATTTTGTGCAAATGTTTGCCATGTACAAATACTGCAAAGTCATATTTGTTAAGGGTTCATAAAGTAGTTATTCCTGCTAGGATACCCTAACACCCCTACTATTATATGAATCATGCCCCAACATTGCATTACATCTGGATTGATGTATGAGAGAATACGATTAATTAACCAGATACTTTACAATCACGCTTCGCTTGACTGGCCAGGCTGTTACTGCATAGTGCAAATTAATGCAATGTGCAAATTTAGCAATAAAGTGCATAGTGCACACAATTTCATATTACTGCATAGTGCTTGAAATTGATTGTGAATAAGCGATAAAAGCACATTAAAAGAAACTCTCATAGCATAAATACATTGGTGTTGGGCAAAATTATGGCAAAGACCAGCTTCTAAAAACCTTATAGCAGGGTTTGAAATTTAAAAACCTACGATTTACCAATTGCAAAAAACAAGGCACTGTTCATATAAACCTATAGCACATGGTACATAATCCATTGTCCACATTTGGTATGAATATTCCTGTTCCCTTGTTTATAATCCCTTAAATTACTAAACACAATGCTACTAAAATGTTGGGTAGTAAAACCTTAAGGGGAATTACCATTGTCATTCATGTGTATGTGGAAACTCTGTTAAAACCTCCTAAAAGTGCTAAAAGTGCTGGTGTAATTAATAAAATGTGATAAAAAACTGAAATCTGTTTAATTAAAAACAGACAGGAATTGTTATCAGCATTTTCATCTTGGAATCAAATCCTACAGTGTTAGAGAAATTCCTATCTAGCATGAATGTGTGTAGGGTTTCTGAGGGGAAATTTAAGGGATAATGTAATAAGGAGATAAAATTAATTTTAAATTAGATTCTCTCTATAAATAATTGTAAAGTTCTTCCCCATTGTTTAATCCATTAGGGGTTCTAGTGTCCAGTTCTAGTATAAATTTTGACTCCAATTGTCTTAAAAGTTTCTCCCTATTCCCACCTCGTCTCATAGGGGGCACAGCAGCGATCACAAAATACTTTAAGTCATTATATATACACGCACACATATATAAATATATTTATAAATATATTACTTCCATACTCCTCGTTTCGCATACACAAGGACATGACACTTCTTTGAAAAGCCACTTTGTGTTTATTCTATAAAGTGCTTGTGCTCACACTTGTGCTACCCTGATGCATTTTGGCTAATACATTGCCTTTTTCACAGTGATGAGGCACCTTTTTTTTCCACTATACATAGTGCTGTCCCCTCTAAGTCAATATAAACAGTGAGAACAGACTTATGCTTAATTTTACCATTTTTCTCTAGGTAATTGACATGCTTTTTTGGTAAAATTGAACATTACCACAGTGATAACTTTAACGTTATAATTCTGCTTGTCTCATATAAAAATATAAATAATATTTTATATGACATCAAATTATTAAAATTGTTGTACCTTGATGTTCACATTATCAAAATCCATATTGTTAAATTTTGTTATTTTTTTATACCAACACTACTCCCCATTTTATATTTTTGCATTTGTACGTCACTACACTTAACTAAATTTCGCCCATGTGGACAACTTCTCTAATATCTGTGACAATTCTTGTTCCCATTATCACACTTTAGCTCAAGTGGGCTGTATCTAAACCTAGCACTTGCTATAATGAATTCTTAAAAATCAAGTCTGTTTCTGTTTCCTATGTGTTTAATGTGCAATAGTGACATAAAGTGCATCGTGAATTTAAACAATTTAAAATCAGGCCTCTAATCAATCTGGAGTATTACTGGGATGTATAATTAGAGTGCAAATCTTCCTCCGTGTTTAACCCATTTGGAGTCTTAGTATACAACTCTATGATGTACCGTGATTCTAGCCTTCTCAAAGACTTTTCTCTATCCCCCTCTAATAAAATAGGCCAAACCTTTCACTTCACTACTATGGTGTTTTTCAAAATGTCGTGCTACTGGATATGTTTTATCTCCATTTCTTACTGCTCTTAGATGTTGTAGCATTCTTTTGTGCAATGGTAGTGTATTACTGCCCACATGCCTCATTGCACACTGGCACTAGAGAACATAGATTGCATATTCTGTTTCACAATCAAAGCTGCCTTTTATACATTTTCTCTTGGGCAGGAATGAAACAGAATAATCTTTCGCATTCTTGCCATGTTGGCAGGCTGTGCACCTACCAGATCTTCGAAAACCTGATTGTGTAAGCCAAGTTGTCTTAGATGTCTTTATGTATAATAGACTATTTTTGACCAGCTGCTCCTTCATCGATCTAGCCTTTCTAAATGTTAACCCTGGTCTGCGTGGTACAGCTTTCCCCAACACAGGATGATTGCAGATCAGATGCCAATATTTCTGTATGATTGATCTTGATTGATCTTAAGGCACCTTCCTGCTTATTAAAAGGTGTAGTAAGTCTAAAATGTGGGTCTAACTTCTTATCTTTTTTCAGCCTTACATGCCAAATGAAGAGTAGGTTAGACAGTAGAGAATAAAAACCAATATCTGTTTCTTCGACTACACTCAGAGTGGAGCCCAGTCTGCCCAGTCGCTTAGGAGTGCTGCAGAGGGACTGACATCAGCAAGCAAAGAGATACATTATGTACATTTCAGAATCAATGAAGGCACACCCACAATGGAATTTTGCAAGCAGATGCAGCTAAACAATAAAATACAAAAACTAAGTGTCAATTCTGAGGCCGGGCACACACTATCTACTATTTCAAGGTTACTTTCCATGGAGTATAAACCCACTGTTCTTGAAACCGGGCCGTTAACTCTGGTATCTCTGGGAGATATATGGATTGAACTTCTCGCATCGGAAACTGAGACACCAGGGTAGGACTTTTTTCATGCAACTTGCCCCTATAAGCAACCAACGTAGTAATATTCCTGAAGACTTGTCCTGGGTTCATATCACTGGCATACACGCGGTCTCTAATATCGAATAAAATTTGTGGCACATCATTCCCAAAATGTTGCTGCCAAAGGCCAATCAACGTAGAGGACATATGTTTAAGAGGATGCTGCTGTATAAAAGACTCATAATCTTTCATCACACTTTAAAACATCCTCCATACTATAAATAGGATTACAACTCCACTGCATGGCCTGAATAGCTACTAACTTCTTCTCTTCATCTCCCACCGCAGACCATACTCAAGGGCCCATACGCTCACTAAATTTTATCAAATCTCTATTGTCAAATCCACAAACTGGCGTCTCAATACTTGCAAATATCTTGGGATGAAGAACCATAGAGAGAGACGCAACAGAAGTAACAGGCACAATCATCACCGGCGGTTGCGTCGCAGGAAAAAGAGCTGGAGACAGGGATGCTGAGACAATAGGTGTGGCAGGAGTGCAAACAGTCACAGTTGCCACAGATGGTGAAGACACAGAAGGAGGAGGAGGAGCCAAAGCCACAGCCGTAGAAATAACAGCAGTAGATGAAAGACAGTGGAAACAGCTGTAACGGGCGGCTGTGATGGCACAGGGACAGTAGGATATATTTTTGCAGGGCAAATGGGGGCGGGTGTCTAACAATTCTTCCACAAAAGTGTCATTTTCCTCCTGAACCAAATACGATTTATCAACATGTAATCGAAACCTCCTATCTTCACATTCAACCCCCTTCTATTTTTCTCTATCATATGCTACAGCTTCTGAGCCAGTGTCTGCATCTTCCCCTTCTGTGCCTCTTTCTCCGTCTTCAATCTTCTCTGCCTAGCTGCTCTCTGCCATGTTCTGAGGGAATCAAACATAGACTGTCTACTTAGTCTCTTGAACAACTGTTCCTATAAATATCCAATCTTTTGTTCATCAAAAGTGCCCGTCAACGGCCACTGTAGCTCGGCATTGTCCCTCGTATATTTGTGCCATAATGTACTAAACATAATAGGGCCAAGGCCATGCTTCACATACATATCAAAATTTGGAGTGCCTTCTGGAGGCTCCGGCTGAGCTTATTCCAATCGGGCATCTGCAGAACCACAGTGACAGCACAAAGAAAACAATTTACTGATCCCAGGCATTCTCAAAAGAAAACAAGTTTACTATTTATGCTGGCAAAGGAATTGCAAATGCTTTTATCCAAAAACAGTCTTTAGACTGTATTATATACAAACCAAAAATAGTACCATATCCACAAAGAACCAAAACAAACTCACCTGATATATGCAGGTCAAGTGAACTAATTCTCCACTGCCGACTCTTCAGACCAAACGGTCAGATCCAAGAGTTTTGTCATTCATTACTCCAGTCGGGATGACCGCTGGGTGAGGCACCATTCGGCAGGACAGAAGGGGCAGCTGCGAGCAATCAATGCTCCTCATACAGGGATCCCTGAACCGTCAGTCCGACCTGACGATGGCCTCGACCTCCCCTCCGTCCACGGAAGGGAATGGGTCACTCACCCGAAGGAGTCCCTGTTCGGGCGCCAACTGAAGGAAGTGGCCCGATTAGGGTCAACCAGGTCACTCACTACCACCTCTCAGCCTTCCATGCCAAATGAAGAGTCGGTCAGACAGTAGAGAATACAAACCAATATCTGTTTATTTGAATACACTCAGAGTGGAGCCCAGTCTGCCCAGTCGCTTAGGAGTGCTGCAGAGGGACTGACATCAGAAAGCATAGAGATACATTATGTATATTTCAGAATCAATGAAGGCACGCCCACAATGGAATTTTCCAAGCAGATGCAGCTAAACAGTGAAATACAAAAAGTAAGTTTCGATTCTGAGGCCGGGCACACACTATCTACTATTTCAAGGTCGCTTTGCCCGTGCCCGCCACTAGACAAGGGGGAGAAGGCCTCTATCTAAAGGGAAAGGTATGCGCTAATAAGAACAGGTTATTCATTAGTGAAGCATAACCTAACCTTGAAGAAACAAAACCCAGTAGAGGCCGTTTCTCGGAAATAGCAGAGTATAAGTTTCGATTATAACACAAATTAAAACATGGCGCAGTAAATTCTAACATACATAGAATAATACGTAAGCATAATTTTTCTATCTAGCTATATATATATATATATATATATATATATATATATATATATATATATGTGTGTGTGTGTGTATATATATATATATATATATATATATCTGCTCCACAAGTCCCCTGACGAATGAGAAGCACTCTGAACACAGTGAAGGTATCAAACCTTTAATGGTATGGACCGCTCTCTCCCACTGAATTCATTCACAGGTATTCCATCAATTTGCCGACGCGTTTCATTTCCTTTGCACAGGACTAATCAGGCAGCCAATCAGGGGCGTGCAATCACGGAACATATATATAATTAGGAACAGGAAGTACCTGAGACCGCGCATTTGCTTTCCATCAGCCTTGGAAGAAGAAGTAGTGAACTTCGAAACGCGTCGGCGAATTGATGGAATACCTGTGAATGAATTTAGTGGGAGAGAGCGGTTCGTACCATTAAAGGTTTGATACCTTCACTGTGTTCAGAGTGCTTCTCATTCGTCAGGGGTCTTGTGGAGCAGATATATATATATATATATATATATATATATATATATATATATATATATATATATATATATATATATATATATATATATATATATATATATATATATATATATATATATATATATATATATATATAATTACCTACTGGCGGTCGCCAGTAGGTAATTATAGTTAGGACCTAGTTTCCATAGGAAAAGCGTTTTTTGATTTGCCAATATCCTTGGCGCCGTTTGTTGAATCTTCATGAAATTTTCACAACTAATGGTTCACTCAGGTCAGCTCCTGTATTCAAAAGTTTCGGGTGATTCGTCGAGCGGTGGCCGAGAAAAAAGGGGGTCCCAAAACGCATTTTCTCCATGTAAATTTCCATAGGAAACTTTAGACAAAGCTACAGCTACAACTGCTGAACGGAGTCACACCACATTTGGCAAAAAAGAAGCTCTTGGTTCAGAAAGCGTTCTTTTTTTAAAATGGTGTAAATCCATTCAGTAGTTCCTGAGAAATTCAAAAATAAAAAAATATCGATATCTGGTGACCGAGGAGGATTCGCGAACCCTCCCGAGCAGGAGCTTGACTCTGATTGGCTGCCAACACTTCAAACCAGAAAGTGTTGGCAGCTAAAAAAGGTTAAAAATGAAGAAAAGGGGGCAGGGTAGAAACACCCTGACCCCCTAGGCAAGCTCAGGGGGTCCCAAAAAAGCATTGTTTTTAAAAACAAAAATAATTTGTAATTTTCGGCTGGATTCCCGCACCCAAAAATTGAGAAAAAATGAAGCGTGGGCTCCTGCGCTTTGTTTTCTAGAATCCCCCGGGTGGGCCAGGTCCCAGGGGCAATGCAAAATTATCATGCGGGGGCCCGTGCCCCGGGGAATGCCACCTTCCCGTGGCTTTGTTATTAATGTGCGGGGGCACGTGGCCCCCCGCAGCCCTGGGGGCCACCACCTCCCAGGGGCTTTTCATTAAAAAATGCATGGGGGGGCTCCTGCCCCCCCACGCTGCCCCGGGGACTGCCACCTCTCCAGGGCTTCAATTTAAATAAACAAGAGTGGGGGACTCCTGCCCCCCCACACTGCCCCGGGAACCACCACCTCCCTGGGGCTCTAATATTTAAATGCGAGGGTTCCGTTGTGCATCCCCGGGACTACCACCTCCCGTGGCTTTAAATGAGATGGAGGGGGGCCGCGCAGCCCCCTCCTAGAGCCATAGATGGCCCTGGGGACCGCCACCCCCCCAGGGCCGGCACCAGCAATGTCCTGGGGTGCCCACCCCTGGGACATTGCAGTTTGTAATGACAATGCTCCTGCCTTGTCATTGCAAACTTCTGCTTTGCTTCGTGGAAGCGAGAGCAGGAAACCTGCTCTCTCTTCCACGAAGCAAAGCAGAGTTGCTTTTGGACAAGGGGAGCTGAATGTCAGCAGCTCCCCTTGTCCAAAAGCAATGCCGGCTCCCGCAGGAGGCGGGGAGCCGGCAGGTACTGGGGGGTATTGGGGATCTGCCCTCAGTCCCCAACGTGAGGGCCGGCCCCGGGGGATGGGGTCCCCGGGGTCATAATTGGCCTCAGGAAGGGGGCCACGCGGCCCCCCTCTAAAATAAAAATAAAAAATAAAGGCTGGCCAGGCCCCAGGGGACGGGGTCACTGGGGCCAGAAGTGGCCCAGGGAAGGGGGCCATGCGGCCCCCCTCCCGTGATTAAAAAACAAAACAAAAGAAAAACGAGGCCAGGCCCCCAGGGATGGGGTCCCTGGGGCCAAAAGTGGCAGAGGGAAGGGGGGGCCAAGCGGCCCCCCTCTCGTATAAGTAATTAAAAAAAACAAGGCCATGCCCCGGGGGATGGGGTTCCCGGGGCAGAAATCAGCCTTGGGAGGGGGACCGCTCGGCCCCCTTCCCGTTTTAAAAAAGAAAAAAAGAAATGTCGCAGGCCCTGGGGGATGGGGTCCCCAGGGCCCATAAAATATTGAGAGAAGGGGGCCACACAGCCCCCTTCTAACTATAAAAAAAGGAAGAAAAAAAGCTGGCATCTTGCCGGAGGCCCCACCCCCTCCCTGTACCACTCTCAAAACGCGCCTCCTGGTGCGCTCTGCATTGGGGGATTAAGTCCCCATCGCTACTGAGGGTCCCTGGGGGCCAACTAGGCCACCAGGGACCTCCAGTAAGCCCCACACAGTGGAATTGCTGAGAGGTGGTATGAGGCCACGCCCCTTTTTTCAACAATCTGCAAATAGGCCTCTTGGCGCACTGCTGGTGGGGCGATGAGGTCCCCTTGTGTCTTGAGGACTTCAGCACTAAAGTGGACTTCATCTTCCAAGCAGCAGTGCGCCAGGAGCTGTGTTTGCAGAGTGGTGTAAAAAAGGGGCATGGCCTTGGACCACCTCTCAGCAATCCCAGTGTGTAGGGCTTACTAGGGATAACAAGAGGGCTAGTTGGCCCCCAGGGACCCTCAGGAGGCAAGGGAACTTCATCCCCCAACCGAGAGCACACCAGGAGGCATGTTCGCAGAGTGGTGGAGAAAGGGGGCGTGTCCTGTGTAAATCTCTCAGCAATCCCACTGTGTGAGGCTTACTGGAGGTAACAGGTAGGCTAGTTGGCCCCTAAGGACCCCGTGCAGTGAAGGGGACTTCAATCGCCATCCAAGAGCACGCCAGGGAGCACCTTTGCAGAGTGGTGGGCAAAGGGGGCGTGGCCTGCTATGAGAACTTAGCAGTCCTGCTGTGTGGTACTTACTGGAGGCAATAGAAGGGGTAGTTGGGCCCCAAAGGATGTCCTTGGGGACCAACTACCCCTCCTGTTACCTCCAGTAAGTCCCATACAGTGGGATTGCTAAGAAGTCTTCGGAGGCCACGCCCCACTTTCTCCACCACTCTGCAAACACACCTCCTGGCACACTACTGGTTGGAGGATGAAGTCTACTTTACTCCTGAGGAACTTTGGGGGCCAAGAAGCCTTCCTGGTACCTCCTGTAAGTCCTACACAGCGGAATTCCTGAGCGCTGGTTGGAGGCCCAGCCCCCTTTCTCCACCACTCTGCAAACGCGACTACTAGTTAAAGAAGCATTTAGAATGTAATAAGTCTCGCATTTGCGAAAGTTACGGCTATTGGCGTTGTAAATGTAAAAGTTTTTTACTAATGTTTTTTGGAGTGGAGTGGATGTACGTTGTGTGTAGTGGAAGTATGCGGTATGTTGTGAAGTGAAATTATGTGGATAGAAAGTATGTGGTATTTAGTGTATAGGAATTATGTAGAGTGAGATTATGTGTTATGGAGAGTAATTATGTGGTATGATAGTCTGTGTTGTGGAGTGGTAACCTCAGGTTTAGTCTTCCTCGTTTCCATATAATCTAAACTAAAACTCAATGAGACAAAAAAAAAGGAACCACTGAGGAGCACTTCTGGACCTGGTTGTAGGTATGAGCAGGGCCACTGGAATTATGCGACTGTTCGGCTGCACCGATTTTCGCATAATTAGACATTTTCCGCATTTGCCAAATAATCCATCTGCTGCATAATCTGCAGATTTGAACAAAAAAAACCTTGTTTCTAGCTCAAACGACTCAAACGTTACCAAAAATGCAGCAACAAGTGTTACAGCGTGGTGGAAGGCCCTTTGCAAACCTGGAATGGTCACCTGTTACTTATTGCTAAATGTGGGTGTTAAATTGGTACTAATGGTGCGCAAACCAATCTTGCTTCTTTCTGCGCCTCTCTTGCCTCTTCCTGCATTTTTCTTGCTATTTTGTGCACCTTTCTTCCTTTTTCTGCACTTCTCTTGCCTCTTTCTGCACATCGCTTTCGCTTTCTGTACCTCACTTCTTTCTGCACCTCTCTTGCTTCTTTCTGCACCTCTCCTCCTCATTTCTTCTGCACCTCTTGCCTCTTTCTGCACCTGTTGCTTCTTTCTGCACCGCTTTTTCCTCTTTCCGCACCCCTCTTCCATCTTTATGTACCTCTCATTACCTCTTTCGGCACCCCTGTTCCCTCTTTCTGCACCTCTCCTGCCTGTTTCTGCACCTCTGTTGGTTCTTTCTGCACTGCTCTTGCCTCTTTCTGCACCAGTGTTGCTTCTTTCTGCACCCCTCTTGCCTCTTTCTTCACCTCACTTGCCTCTTTCTGCACCTCTCTTTCCTCTTTCTGCAACTTTCTTGCCTCTTTCTGCACCTCACTTGCCGCTTTCTGCACCTCTCTTGCCTCCTTCTGCACTTGTCTTGCCTCTTTCTGCATTTCACTTGCCTCTTCCTGCACTTCTCTTCGTTTTTTCTGCACCGTTCTTGTTTCTTTCTGCAACTCTCTTGTCTATTTTATTACTTCTCTTGCTTCTTTCTGCACCTCTGTTGCTTCTTTCAGCACTTCTCTTGTCTCTTTCTGCACTTTGTTTGCCTGTTTCTGCAACTCTCTTGTCCCTTTCATCACTTCTATTGCTTCTTTCTGCACCTCTGTTGCTTCTTTCTGCACCCCTCTTGCCTCTTTCTGCACCCCTCTTCCGTCTTTCTGTACCTCTCTTGCCTCTTTCTGCACCCCTGTTCCATCTTTCTGCACCTCTCCTGCCTGTTTCTGCACCTCTCTTGCCTCTTTCTGTACTTCTCTTGCCTCTTTCTGCACCTCTGTTGCTTCTTTCTGCACTTCTCTTGCTTCTTTCTGCACCTGTCTTGCTTCTTTCTGCACGTCTCTTTGCTCTTTCTGCACTTCTCTTCCTTCTTTCTGCACCCCTCTTGCCTCTTTCTGCGCCTCAATTGCCTCTTTCTGCACGTCTCGTGCCTCTTTCTGTACCTGTCTTGCCTCTTTCTGCATCTCACTTGCCTCTTTCTGCACTTCTCTTCCTTTTATCTTCACCTTTCTTGTTTCTTTCTGCAAATCTCTTGTCTGTTTCATCACTTCTCTTGCTTTTTTCTGCACCTCTGTTGCTTCTTTCAGCACTTCTCTTGACTCTTTCTGCACTTCTTTTGCCTGTTTCTGCAACTCTCTTGTCTCTTTCATCACTTCTCTTGCTTCTTTCTGCACCTCTGTTTCTTCTTTCTGCACTCCTCTTACTTCTTTCGACACCCCTCTTCGCTCTTTCTGCACCTCTCTTGCCTATTTCTGCATCCCTGTTCCCTCTTTCTGTACCTCTCTTGCCTGCTTCTGTACATCTATTGCCTCTTTCTGCATCCCTCTTGCCTCTTTCTGCACCTCTGTTGCTTCTTTCTGCACTTCTCTTGCTTTTTTCTACACCTTTCGTGGTTATTTCTGCACCCCTCTTGCCTCTTTCTGCACCACTCTTCCCTCTTTCTGCACCTCTCTTTCCTCTTTCTGCACCCCTGTTCCCTCTTTCTGCAGTTCTCTTGCCTCTGTCTGCACCTCTGTTGCTTCTTTCTGCACTTCTCTTGCCTTTTCTGCACTCCTCTTGCCTCTTTCTGCACCTCTGTTGGTTCTTTCTGACTCCTCTTGCTTCTTTTGGCACCTCTCTTGCAAATTTCTGCACCCCTCCTGCCTCTTTCTGAACCCCTGTTCCCTATATCTGCACCTCTCTTGCTTCTGTCTGCACCCTTGTTCCATCTTGCTGCACCTTGTTTGCCTGTTTGTGCAACTCTCTTGTCTCTTTCATCACTTCTCTTGCTTCTTTCTGCACCTCTGTTGCTTCTTTCTGCACTCCTCTTACTTCTTTCGACACTCCTCTTCGCTCTTTCTGCACCTCTCTTGCCTATTTCTGCATCCCTGTTCCCTCTTTCTGTACCTCTCTTGCCTGTTTCTGTACATCTATTGCCTCTTTCTGCATCCCTCTTGCCTCTTTCTGCACCTCTGTTGCTTCTTTCTGCACTTCTCTTGCTTCTTTCTACACCTCTCGTGCTTATTTCTGCACCCCTCTTGCCTCTTTCTGCACCCCTCTTCCCTCATTCTGCACCTCTCTTTCCTCTTTCTGTACCCCTGTTCCTTCTTTCTGCAGATCTCTTGCCTCTTTCTGCACCTCTGTTGCTTCTTTCTGCACTTATCTTGCCTTTTCTACACTCCTCTTGCCTCTTTCTGCACCTCTGTTGCTTCTTTCAGCACTTTTCTTGCCTCTTTCTGCAATTCTTTTGCCTTGTTCTGAAACTCTTGTCTCTTTCATCACTTCTCTTGCTTCTTTCTGCACCTCTGTTGCTTCTTTCTGCACCCCTCTTACCTCTTTCTACACCCCTCTTCGCTCTTTCCGTACCCTTCTTGCCTCTTTCTGCATTCCTGTTCCCTCTTTCTGCACCTCTCTTGCCTGTTTCTGTACCTCTCTTGCCTCTTTCTGCACCTCTCTTGCCTCTTTCTGCACCTCTGTTGGTTCTTTCTGCATTTCTCTTGCCTCTTTCTGCATCTCGCTTGCCTCTTTCTGCACCTCTGTTGCTTCTTTCTGCACTTCTCTTGCTTCTTTCTACACCTCTCGTGCTTCTTTCTGCACCCCTCTTGCCTCTTTCTGTACCCCTCTTCCCTCTTTCTGCACCTCTCTTTCCTCTTTCTGCACCCCTGTTCCCTCTTTCTGCAGTTCTCTTGCCTCTTTCTGCACCTCTGTTGCTTCTTTCTGCACTTCTCTTGCCTTTTCTGCACTCCTCTTGCCTCTTTCTGCACCTCTGTTGGTTCTTTCTGACTCCTCTTGCTTCTTTCGGCACCTCTCTTGCAAATTTCTGCACCCCTCCTGCCTCTTTCTGAACCCCTGTTCCCTATATCTGCACCTCTCTTGCCTCTGTCTGCACCCTTGTTCCATCTTGCTGCACCTTGTTTGCCTGTTTGTGCAAATTTCTTGCATCTTTCTGCAGTTCTCTTGCCTCCTTCTGCACCTCTGTTGCTTCTTTGTGCACTTATCTTTCTTCTTTCTGTACCCCTCTTGCTTCTTTCTGCACCCCTGTTGCCTCTTTCTGCACCCCTCTTCCCTCTTTCTGTACCCCTCCTTAAACTTTCTGCACCTCTCTTGCCTCTTTCTCCACTTCTCTTGCCTCTTTCTACATTTCTGTTGCTTGTTTCAGGACTTCTCTTGCATCTTTCTGCACCCCTCTTCTCTCTTTCTGCACCTCTCTTGCCTCCTTCTGCACCTCTCTTGCCTCTTTCAGCACCCTTTTTGCCTCTGTCTGCACCAATGTTGGTTCTTTCTGCAGTTCTTTTGCCTCTTTCTGCACCTCTTTTGCCTTTTTCTGCACATCTGTTGCCTCTTTCTGCTCTTCTCTTGCCTCTTTATGCACTTCTCTTGCCTCTTTCTGCACTTCTCTTGCTTCTTTCTGCGCTTCTCTTGTTTCTTTCTGTGCTTCTCTTACTTCTTTCTGCACTTCTCCGGCCTCTTTCTCCGCTTCTATTGCCTCTTTCTGCACCTCTGTTGGTTCTTTCTGCACTTCTCTTGACTCTTTCTGCACCCCTCTTGCCTCTTTCTGCACCTCTGTTGCTTCTTTCTGCACTTCTCTTGCTTCTTGTTGCACCCCTCTTGCGTCTTTCTGCACCCCTCTTCCCTCTTTCTGCACCTCTCTTGTCTCCTTCTGCACATCTCTTCCCTCTTTCTAAGGATCTCTTGCCTCTTTCTGTACCTCTGTTGCTTCTTGCTGCACTTCTCTTGCCTCTTTCAGCACCCCTCTTGCCTCTGTCTGCACCTCTGTTGGTTCTTTCTTCACTGCTCTTGCCTCTTTCTGTACCTCTCGCCTTTTTCTGCACATCTCTTGCCTCTTTCTGCACTTCTCTTGCCTCTTTCTGCACTTCTCTTGCCTCTTTCTGCGCTTCTCTTGCTTCTTTCTGCACTTCTCTTGCCTCTTTATGCACTTCTCTTGCCTCTTTTTACATTTCTCTTGCTTCTTTCTGGACTTCTCTTGACTCTTTCTGCAACCCTCTTACCTCTTTCTGCACCTCTGTTGCTTATTTCTGCACTACTCTTGCTTCTTTCTGCACCCCTATTGCCTCTTTTTGCACTCGTCTTCCCTCTTTCTGCACCTCTCTTGTCTCTTTGTGCACCTCTGTTGCCTCTTTCTGTACTTCTCTTGCCTCTTTCTGCACCTCAGTTGCTTCTTTCTGCACTTCTCTTGCCTCTTTCTGCATTTCTGTTTCTTCTTTCAGCACTTCTCTTGCCTCTTTCTGCACCTCTGTTACTTCTTTCAGCACTTCTCTTGCCTCTTTCTGCACCCCTGTTCCCTCTTTCTGCACCTCTCTTGCCTGTTTCTACACCTCTCGCCTCTTCCTGCGCCCCTGTTCCCTCTTTCAGCACCTCTCTTGCCTGTTTCTGCAACTCTCTTGCCTCTTTCTGCAGTTCTCTTTCCTGTTTCTGCAACTCTCTTGCCACTTTCTGCTCCTTTCTTGCCTCCTTCTGCACTTCTCTCTTTCTATACTTCTCTTGCCTCTTTCTGCACTTCTCTTCCCTCTTTCTGCACATTTCTTACTCTTTCTGCATCTCTCTTGTTTTTTCTACAATTCTCTTGCTTCTTTCTATACTTCTCTCATCTGTTTCTATATTGAAATGGAAAGTGCAAGCTGTTAAGTTTAGAGGTCTGAGTGCTCTCGTGACTGAGGTATATGTCTACTTGTACATGTATCCTCACATATGTTATGGATCTGAAGATGGTAGCTTAAAAAGCGGGTAGCTTCTCTTATAGGTGGTCAAATCTTGTTAGTTCTGCTCTGTCATTCGTTTGCACAGTCAGACATGTGTTATGTATATAGGCATTATAGAGCCCCTCAAATGTACTATTAAATATGCATGTGCCCTGGATTAGGAGCAGAAAGAAATACATGCACATTCTTGTACACAAATTTACAGAGTATGCTGTTTGAAACACGGATATTCAAGTTTTTGTATGTTTATTTTTATGTAACATGTCACCAGGTAAAAGCAGAGACACACGCATGCATACCTTCACAAACTTGGTCAGACTTACAACAGTGATATGGTTAGGATTGCTGTTTTACATTTGGTAGGCCTAACATTCTGAACAGTCGATGAATAGTGAACCTTCAAGAGAAAAGTGAGGTTTAGACATCTTGGGAGAAGGATTAGTGATTAGGCTACTTTGTATGAGACTGTGGAATGGTAAAGTCAAAGACATCTTTCTGCACCACTGTTGCCTCTTTCTGCACTTCTCTTGCTTCTTTCTGCGCCTTTCTTCCTCTTTCTGAACATGTCCTACCTATGTATAACCCTGGGCGGATTTCGCGTAGTTGCACTACGCGAAGTGCAAAAAAACTCCGCCGCACTACGCGGAGCTACGCGAGCGGCGGAGTACAATAGAAAAATGCCGTTCGCGGTGATTGCAAAGTGCCAGATGCTTATCCACACTGTGCAATCATTGCGAGCAGCAGCTTTCTCAACGCGAACTGGCAGTTTCTCAACGCGAGCTGTCGCGAGCATACGCGACCACTCGCAATGAGAAACCTGAACCCCCCGCGTTGAGAAATCTTGCCGGGATGCTGATTTTCCACGCTCGCGGTCACCAACTTGACGTTGACGACCGCGAGCGAGGAAAAAAACTCCGCTACGCAACGCGAAGCTGACTTTTTAGGAACACCACGATCTCCGAGTAACGCGGAGTGCAGGAAACTCCGCAAACTCCGCGAGCGGAGCGGAGTTCATCGTCCAGGGTTACCTATGTAGGCATATTTAGAAATTAGCATTTAAAAAACCTTAGAAATTCACTGAAAAAAACAGAGGTTTCAGGGACGTTATAGTTAGGAATTAGCAGTTAAAAAAGCTTTGAAATTCACTGAAACCATAGGTTTCAGGGGCGTTATAGTTAGAAATTAGCGTTTAAAAAACCTTAGAAATTCACTGAAAAAACCACAGGTTTCAGGGACGTTATAGTTAGTTGGACATTTCACTTGTACAAAACCATAGAAATTCGGCTGTTATAGTTAGTTGAGCTAACGATAACTCGCGCAATGCACTGCTGATGACGTCACATATTATATTACTCATGACATGGTCAGTGACATCACTGATTACATCACTGATGACATCTCAAATGACATCACTGATGACATCATCCACGTAATATCTGATGCACCTCTTCACACCATAAAATAACCTTTGATACATTCACTATAAAGTATAGAGTAGCATTCTTGAAACCATAGACACACCAATACCTGTTAGTACATACCCATTCACTGATTCATAGGTGTATACACATCCACTCATTCACCCATACAGTCACTCATTCACGCAGTCACTCATCTATACAATAATATACCCATACAGACACGCACACACTGACACTCACCCATAGAGTTACTCACACACCTAGTCAGTCACACAAAGAATTAATCCCATTGCCATTTACTCACCTATACAGTTATAAACACACCACCTCACTTATTCATACGGATACTAACACATACTTACTCTCTTATACAATCACTGACACAAGTATACACTCATCCATACAGTCACTCTCACAATCCTTACTCTCACATATAGTCACTTATATACTCCAATATTTACATATACTGCCTTTCACATATGTAGTTACTCACATATATAGCAAAACCAAAGGGGATGATGGACGGAGTGTTGAACATTGCAAGCACTCACCCCCAGTCAACTGATCTGGGTTTAATCCATCATCATTCTTTAGCTCACTCCGCCACCCCAGTTCAGACATGGCCTTATGCAAATCAGTCTGACCCTGTGCCTCATGGGAACAGTCCAGCCCGAGCTGCCAAGCCATGTCTTCCCTGGACCGGAAACAAGCATCCTGGGACCGGTTTTGGGTTCATAACCCTCATCAGCCAGGCTATCTTGTATCCAGTGGCAAAGTGAGCAAGGGACCCACGTCTGGGCATACCCTGCCAATTTAGGGCGAACTTAGCAAAACCAAAGGGGATGATGGACGGAGTGTTGAACATTGCAAGCACTCACCCCCAGTCAACTGATCTGGGTTTAATACATCATCATTCTTTAGCTCACTCCTCCACCCCAGTTCAGACATGGCCATATGCAAATCAGTCTGACCCTGTGCCTCATGGGAACAGTCCAGCCCGAACTGCCAAGCCAGGTCCTCCCTGGACTGGAAACAAGCATCCTGGACCGGTTTCAGGGCATCACCCTTCATCAGCCAAGCTAGCTTGAATCCAGTGGTGTAATGAGCACGAGACCCATGTCTGGGCATACCCTTCCCACTTAGGGCAACATATGCAAAAGAAACAATTGATGGACGGAATGCTGGACAATGCAAACATTCACACCCAGTCACAAGGATCTGGGTTTAATCCATCATTCTTTTGCTCACCACACCACCCCAGTTTGGACCCAGCCATATGCAAATCAGTCTTGATCCTGTTCCTTGTGGGAGCAGTCCAGCCCCAACTGCCAAGCCAGATCCTCCCTTGACCAAAAACAAGCATCCTGGGACCGGTTTCAGGGCATCACCCTTCATCAGCCAGGCTAGCTTGAATCCAGTGGTGTAGTGAGCCACTGGACTCAAGCTATCCTGGCTGATGAGGGGTGATACCCTGAAACCGGTCCTAGGATGCTTGTTTCCAGTCCAGGGAGGACCTGGCCTGGCAGTTCGGGCTGGAATGTTCCCATGAGGCACAGGGTCAAGACTGATTTGCATATGGCTGGGTTCAAACTGGCATGGCGAGCAAAAAAACAATGGATTTAGGCCCAGAGCTCTGTACTGGGGTGAATGTATGACATTGTTCTGTACTCTGTCCATCAATTGTTCTTTTTGCATTTGTCACCCCGAGTGGGACGGGTATGCCCAGACGTGGGTCCCGTGCTCTCCATGCCACTGGACTCGAGCTATCCTGGCTGATGAGGGGTGATACCCTGAAACTGGTCCTAGGATGCTTGTTTCCAGTCCAGGGAGTACCTGTCCTGGCAGTTCGGGCTGGACTGTTCTCATGAGGCACAGGGTCAATATTGATTTGCATAAGGCTGGGTTCAAACTGGAATGGCATGGTGAGCAAAAAAACGATGGATTTAGGCCCAGATCTCTGTACTGGGGTGAATGTATGACATTGTTCTGCATTCTGTCCATCAATTGTTCTTTTTGCATTTGTCACCCCGAGTGGGACGGGTATGCCCAGAAGTGGGTCCCGTGCTCTCCATGCCACTGGACTCAAGCTATCCTGGCTGATGAGGGGTGATACCCTGAAACCGGTCCTAAGATGCTTGTTTCCAGTCCAGGGAGGACCTGGCCTGGCAGTTCGGGCTGGACTGTTCCCATGAGGCACAGGGTCAAGACTGATTTGCATATGGCTGGGTTCAAACTGGAATGGCATGGTGAGCAAAAAAACGATGGATTTAGGCCCAGATCTCTGTACTGGGGTGAATGTATGACATTGTTCTGCATTCTGTATATCAATTGTTCTTTTTGCATTTGTCACCCGGAGTGGGACGGGTATGCCCAGACGTGGGTTCCGTGCTCTCCATGCCACTGGACTCAAGCTATCCTGGCTGATGAGGGGTTATACCCTGAAACTGGTCCTAGGATGCTTGTTTCCAGTCCAGGGAGGACCTGGCCTGGCAGTTCGGGCTGGACTGTTCCCATGAGGCACAGGGTCAAGACTGATTTGTATATGTCTGGGTTCAAACTGGAATGGCATGGTGAGCAAAAAAACGATGGATTTAGGCCCAGATCTCTGTACTGGGGTGAATGTATGACATTGTTCTGCATTCTGTATATCAATTGTTCTTTTTGCATTTGTCACCCGGAGTGGGACGGGTATGCCCAGACGTGGGTCCCGTGCTCTCCATGCCACTGGACTCAAGCTATCCTGGCTGATGAGGGGTGATACCCTGAAACTGGTCCTAGGATGCTTGTTTCCAGTCCAGGGAGGACCTGGCCTGGCAGTTCATGCTGGACTGTTCCCATGAGGCACAGGGTCAAGACTGATTTGCATATGGCTGGGTTCAAACTAGAATGGCATGGTGAGCAAAAAAACGATGGATTTAGTCCCAGATCTCTGTATTGGGGTGAATGTATGACATTGTTCTGTATTCTGTCCATCAATTGTTCTTTTTGCATTTGTCACCCCGAGTGGGACGGGTATGCCCAGACGTGGGTCCCATGCTCTCCATGCCACTGGACTCAAGCTATCCTGGCTGATGAGGGGTGATACCCTGAAACCGGTCCTAGGATGCTTGTTTCCAGTCCAGGGAGGACCTGACCTGGCAGTTCGGGATGGACTGTTCCCATGAGGCACAGGGTCAAGACTGATTTGCATATGGCTGGGTTCAAACTGGAAAGGCATGGTGAGCAAAAAAACAATGGATTTAGGCCCAGATCTCTGTACTGGGGTGAATGTATGACATTGTTCTGCATTCTGTCCATCAATTGTTCTTTTTCCTTTTGTCACCCCGGGTGGGACGGATATGTCCAGACGTGGGTCCCGTGCTCTCCATGCCACTGGACTCAAGCTATCCTGGCTGATGAGGGGTGATACCCTGAAACCGGTCCTAGGATGCTTGTTTCCAGCCCAGGGAGGACCTGGCCTGGCAGTTCAGGCTGGACTGTTCCCATGAGGCACAGGGTCAAGACTGATTTGCATATGGCTGGGTTCAATCTGGAATGGCATGGTGAGCAAAAAAACAATGGATTTAGGCCCAGATCTCTGTACTGGGGTGAATGTATAACATTGTTCTGCATTCTGTCCATCAATTGTTCTTTTTGCATATATCTCAATTAAGGCTCAAAAATAGTGAACTAAGTAATTATGATGGGCTATTGATTAAGCAAACCAGATGTGTTTATATATGAGTGCATCATTTGCGTGTGGAATGGATCATGTTACAGATAAAGATAGTCAACCATTATGCGGTTTTAGAACTCTTGATATCCTCATGTGCGGTTTTAACATTTAGCAACATTTTTCTTCTAAGTGATTGTGCGAAACTCAGACTCTGTTATGGCTTTACTGTCAGAAATGTTCTTTCCGTGAAGTGGCAGCATGCCAGCAGGGGTTAGATAGATGGAACCTGCAAGAGATGAAGAAAAGCAAACTTTAAAAAGACCTTCTCTTGCCCTACACTTGTCTCTGTTCTGGATACATTTATTTTTTATTCTTTTTATTGAAGATTAAGTACAGACAAATAACAGTTGGTAGCAGGTGGGCAAAGTGCAAGTATACATATTTAGTTATATCTTTACATAGACCTATATCGACAGAGCAATTGTTACAATGTCAATCATGATATGAAAGTCAGGTGCTCGAGTCTCCGAGATCCTGCAAGAAAGAATCATTAAATGGTGTACAAAGCATACCTCTGCTTTTATTCCAAGCCCCCCAGTTTTTTTTCCATTTTCTTGGGCAACCTCTCCCTTTGTATATCACTCGCTCCGCAAGCATGCACCAATCCATATCTACTTCCCACTCTCGCACTTTGGGCCCAGTCCCACCTTTCCAATTTCTAGCTATATTACGTTTTGCCACCATACATCCCAGAGAGACCCAGGTTCTCTTGCTGGTTGTCAGATCAGTTGCGTCCCATATGTTGAGAAGACACCAACGGGGTGACATCTCCATTGTTTTCCTACAGTTTTTCAACATTTTGTTGGTATTTTTCCCCAGTATAACTGGAGGATAGGGCAATCCCACCACAGATGTAGGTATGTCCCTTCTTGGCCACACCACCTACGGCATAGTGAGTTACTCAGGGCCGCTATCTTCGCCAGGACCACATTGGTGTAATATGCTCTATGTATGAGCTTGAGTTGGACCAATTTAAATCTAGAACGGATCGCGACCTCTCGGGGGGGAAGCAAGCGCTTCTAGCCATTCGTCATCACTCATTTCACCTATGGCCTCCACCCACTTATCACGTGTTTTCGCCCCTTTGTCCGGTGTAATATTAAGTATCTTTCTATAAGTCAGAGAGATTGCTTTTTCCTTAAGATAGTCATCTAGGAGTCTATCCTCCAGAGGCGACGATGCTGGGAGATCTGTATCCTTGGAGATCGCTTTATATAATGCATTTCGGACCTGAAGGTATCGAAAGGCCTCCCTTGTGTTTAAATCATAGTCTCTTTGAAGATCATTAAAGGGGACCACCTTTCCCGCTACCCATACGTCCCCGACTTTCGACAGACCGATAAGATCCCATTTGTCAAACCCCGAACATTTAGCCAGTAGCCCCAGTCAGTCCGTCTCCAAGAGGGGGGTGGCCAATGTGATTTTGTCTTTCCATCCCAGAGCAGTTGTTACAGTATGCCATAGCGCGACAGTTGTCGAGGTTGGCGTATATTTTGGTCTATTTTTCTTCCCGTCGTAAATAGCTCTTAAATTGTTCCCTGGGGTCATATTATATCTGTCCATTCTGTAGGCTGGTTCTGTACCTGGCCAGTGCGTCCAGTGATTGGTAAAGACCAGCTGAGAGGCCCAGTGATAACTTTTGATTGCTGGAAGAGCGAGTCCACCGTCGTACCAACTTTTCATAAGTTTGGTCAATGCTATGCGCGGAACGCCGTTATTCCAGAGAAGTGTCCGGACTTCTGATTCTATATCCTTAAAGTACTTATCTGGGACCAGATATGGGGTATTTTGTAATGCATCAACAAAACGAGGAAGTGCCATCATTTTGTATAAAGAGGCTCTTCCTAGCAACGTAAGGGGCAGGGTCTTCCAATTCTGGACATCTGTTTTTAGACGATGGAGCGGGGGGGGCCAAATTTTTGTCATAGAATATCACGGGGTCTGTGGTAACATAGATCCCCAAGTATTGGAATCCTTCCGTTACGACCTTGGCTCCACATTGGGTGGGTAGCCCGGGGCTACCCCTTGTAAGACGTAGATAAGCGACTTATCCCAATTAATAGTATACCCGGAATATTTTTGAAGAGTGTGAAGATATTCAGAGTTCTATGTAATAAAGAATATGGTTTAGCCAAATAAAGCAGGATATCGTTGGCGTAGAGGGAGATTCTGTCTTCCCAATCCGTCGTCTATTTTAAACCCCTTATCAGAGGGTCTCCTCTAATCCAAATCGCCAGAGGCTCAATCACGAGCGCGAATATCAACGGCGATATTGGACACCCCTATCTTGTTCCTTTATTCTGTAAGTTAAAAACCGTAGATCTGCCTCCGTTCACAGTCACCCATGCCAGGGGCTTGGTGTAAAGTAGTCGTACCCATGATAGGAATTTTCCCCCCAAATCCGTATCTTTCGAGCACCGCGAATAGGAAGGGCCACTCAATCATGTCAATTGCCATTTTGGCGTCGAGGGATACTATCACTGCCTCCTCTCTTATAGTTTCTGCTCTGCCCAAGACACCATTAAGGTGCCTTAAGTTTAGCACGGTGTTCCTGCCTGGCATAAAGCCGGATTGGTCTGGATGAATCAATTTACACAGTAGCAGTGCCAAGCGTGTGGCTAGTAATTTGGCTAGTATTTTCACCTCTGGATTTAGAAGGGAAATGGGTCGGTACGACCACATCGCTCAGGAGGTTTCCCCTTTTTGTGAATCACCACAATATTAGCCAATCTCTGGGTTTTGGGCATCCTCCCTTTAACAACACTTTCATCATACATTTCTATCAAGTATGGAGCAATTGTGGATGTGCATGATTTGTATAATTCAATCGGCAGCCCACTAGGTCCCATCGCTTTCCCGGATTGCAGCGCCCCAATCGCCTTGTCACCTCTTCCTTGGTTAGGGCTGCATCTAATTCCTCAATATCTGCACTATCTAGAGTGGGGAGTCAAAGTGTAGCCAGCAACTCCTGTGCGTCTTTATATGTGGTGGCCCCTTTGGATGTATAAACCTGTTTAAAATGCTCCCCAAACTCCTCCGCTATACTTTGCCTGCCTTTAAGGCGAGTGCCCTCTTGTGTCTCAATCTCGAACACCCATCTGGAAGCTTTTTCCCGCTTATCTAGCCACGCTAATAGCTTGCCCGTTTTGTCACCTATCTCATATATGCGGTGCTGAGTAGCCTGGTACTGAACTTTTACTGCATCTTCCGCCAGATCTCTATACTCTTTTTGCTTTAATGCTAGTCTATGCTCAATATCAGGCGCACTTGTATTTATTAAGTCATGTTCCAGCTGAGTGATTTCACTTTCTACTTCTTGTAATTGTTTTCTCTTTTCCTTCTTATAGCCTATTATTGCTGAGACTCCCTGTCCTCTGACCACCGTTTTGTATGCTTCCCATAACGTCACGGCCGCGTCCACTGACCCTTTGTTTTTGGTGAAATAATTAGTAGTGGCCTCGATGAGTCCATCTCGTATGGTCGCCACTTTCAAGTACCAGGGGTTAAGTGCCATCTCGTACCTTTTAACAAGGGGGTCACTCCTATATCTCGAAACGACCGGTGAATGGTTGGAGATGCCCCTGGGGAAGTGTGTCACCTCATCGAACCTGGGGAGCTGATCAGCCCTACCAAAGATGTAGTCTATACGCGATAAGCTCCCGTGTGCCCCGGAGTGATGAGTATATTGCAAAGATGAAAGGTTATGTGCCCTCCAGATGTCCATGAGGCCCATAGCACTTAGGAAATCCGCCAGTACCCTCCCGGACGTTTCTTGCGGTCTTGCCGGTCTTCTATCTAGGTCTCCACTGAGAGCGGCGTTACAGTCTCCCCCAATCAGCAAATCTCCCTCGGGCAAATTAAGTATATGTTTCCCCAAATCGGTCATGGTAGAGGAGTGCAGTCCAGGTGGCACATAGAGGGACGTTATGTTGAGGAGTCTACCCTCCCAACTTCCCCATAGGGTCACAAACCTGCTGAGTGCGTCGTAGGACACTTTTTGGATTGTAGGGGGGAAGAGCTGCGATGTAGAATACCCACCCCCATGACCGTCTGGTGTACCCAGCATGCGCAGCCAGCCTATAACCCCATCTATTGAGCGCGCAATAGAAGGTCCCTTGTATATGGGTTTCTTGTAATAAAACAACATCGGGTGATTGTCTTTTCAGATATTGCAATACTATGCCCCGTTTAATTCTATCCCCCAACCCATTGACATTCCATGAAAGTAAGGGGCGCTGTTAAAAAGTAAGAAGTCAGTGCTTCTAAAGTAGTTTGTGAGTATGCGCCCATCGATGTGCATGCTCTCACTGCAGTCGAGGAAAAAAAAAAGAAAACAGACTCCTTTGGAGGCCTGGAAATAGAGCCCGATAGAGACCCGTTTCGAGGCCCCCTGAAAATAACTGCCGGTGCTCAGACCCGGACAGACCCAGCCCACTTAAAGCCCTGGGGAGTATGTTTTTTTGGACTATGTCCGGATTAGTGTATCGGATTTGGGGGATTTATGTGTTAGGTCTCGGAGCTCTACTCCGGTGCGGTTATCTTAGCTGCCAGCTGGCCATGCCCCCCATGTTCTGGATACATTGGAATAACTCAAACTAACATTTCCTTTATTTTTAATTTGACGTTTGGCACACTTATCTTGCTTTTGTTAATTAATAAAGGGACATCAGCCAAGCAGAAGGAGAAATCTCAACACAGTACTGAATACGATTTGAAAAAACACACTTCCACAACAAAATGAAATGCATGCAAGTTTTGCATTCCCGTGAGGACATTGCCATATGGGGGACACTGAAGCATGTGCCCATGCCGTGGCCAACTCTCTGACCACAAGTACAAACTGTGACTACTAACTCATTATCCAATGTTATTGCTCCACCAACAGCTTGGAAAGGTCAATCAATCAACCAATCACAGAATTTGTAAAGCGCACTACTTACCCGCGAGGGTCTCAAGGGGCTGGGGAAGAAGAAGGGGGGGGGGGTGCCGCTACTGGTCGAACAGCCAGGTCTTGAGGCAGAGGTAGGTACGTTTGTCCAAATAGGGACCCTTGCTTCTAGTCAGGATAAGGGGGATACATACTCTAGATAAATCCTGCTCATCCCCTTGGTAGCTTTGGCACGAGCAGACAGGCTTATCCCAAAGGAAATGTGTAAAGTATTTGTACCAACACTCACAGTAACACAGTGAAAACACCACAAAAGGACAACACACCAGTTTAGAAAAATAAAATATCTTTATTGAAACTAAACAAGGCCAAAACAACAAAAATCCAACATACACAGTTAAAAATATGACTTTCAATGGGTTTCAAGAACTTGTAACATAGAAAACTATGGATGCGTGACTTTTCACCAAAGTACCTGTAGATGCGTCAAAGTTCCAAAAGCCAAACAGCCGCAGAGTCAGAAAACAAAGAGATGACACTCCTGAGACCTTGGGGAGGCAATGCGTCAGTTCTGCGGCACGCAGAGGATGAGTTGCATCGAATCCGGTCTGTATGGGGAGTGATGTGTTGATTCTTCGTGACTGTTCCGGTTCGCAGGTGATGCGTCGGGAAAACTTGCTGCACAGGTACGATGCGTGGAAATCTGGGATGCATTGTCGATCGATGCGGCGGCGTCAAGCGGCGCTGCGTCGGTCCTCTTCAGCCGCGATCCCTCGATGCGTCGACTCTTGCCGCGCGACAGGCGCTGCATCGGTTTTCGCAGCGGCGCGGCGATGCGTGGAAATTCTTCTCGCGCCGTGAAGATGCGTCGGAAAGACAGCCGCAAGAAGAGCGATGTGTCAATTTCTGTAGTTCTTTGAGTTTCTTCTTTCTTCCAGCTCCCAAACAGCAGCAACAACCTTCATAGGCCCAAAACTGGCACAGGCACCTCTTGGCAGGTGAGAACTCACAGCAGCAGAGTTCAGGGGAGCTGGGGGTGAAGTCTTTGTGTCCCTGAGACTTCAGAACAAGAGGCCAGCACACACAGGCCCTCAGAGATCTCCTTCAAGCAGGGGACACAGCACACAGCAAAGTCCTTCTCTTTTTCTTGGCAGAATCAGCAACTGCAGGCCAACACCACACAGCACACAGCAAGGGGTCAGTACTTCTCCTCAGTCTCTCCCGCTCTTCTCCTTGGCAAAGGTTCCTCTTGAATTCCAGGAATGATGTAAAGTTTAGGGGTTTTAGGTCTAATACTTATACCCCAAAATGCCTTTGTTCTCTTTGTGCAGAGAAGCCCTGTGCACAGCCAAAACCAGTTCTGTCCTCTCTGGTGCAGCTTCCTGGCAGGAGGTGGAGGCAGCATTGTGGAAAGCAGACCAGGCCCATTCAGGTGAAAGGTGTTTCCCTGTTCTTTTCTTCCCCATCCCCATCCCTGCTCTCCCACTTTTGCACTTTTAGGGTTTGTTGCTTTTCTTATTTGTTTTACTGCATGATTGGGTGGGTATAGTTCTTAACTCAACACTGGGTGAGGAGTTGCATTTGGAATGTTAACTTGTTTCTTTGTTCTGCTCTTGAAAGGCAACTTACCAGCATTTGCACTGTATGGCCTTACAGCACCAGGGGCAGTAGTTTTCAGACAGTTTTCGGACTAGGCTCAAGGAAGGGTGTGTAACCTAGTGTGGCGATTACATGGCCGCTCGGAGGGGACACCCTTTCCACCTTTCAGCTCATCATGGCCCACTTCAACACCTTTAGTTTACTAACATGGAATATCAGGAGAATAAGTCAACCAATTAAGCTCCAGCAAATAGATTCTTACTTGACTAGTCATAATGTCCATACTGCAGGAAATGCAGCTTGCAAAATAAGAAGGGCAGAGACTACACTCCTGTTGGAGAGGCCAATTTACTACAAAGTGCCCGTGGCATATTCCAAAGGGGTCGAGACCTGGCTTAGGGCAGGCATGCCATTTAAACTGGAACTGCAGCTGGCTGATCCCAACGATTAAGATGAGTTTGTGACTGGATGGCTGGATGGGTCTCCTATTCACATTCACGGACTTTACTGCCCTAATTGAGGAAGGAGTGTATACCTGTACACCTTTGATGTTCTGATGGAAACGGCATTCACTGTGCCCTTGCTGGTGGGTAGAGACTTTATTTGTGTACACTAGCTCACAAGGCGTCAGCAAAGATTGACACCTAGGTCTGTAATATGCACTGGATAGGCGTGTGGAGACAGGCACATCCGAAAACCAGCCAGTACTTTAACATGCCCAATTTTCATGCCCTACACACAAGGATAGATATGTTTCCCACCTCCCAGCACGTCACTGGAAGTGCATATTCAGACCATTGCATAATTATCAGAAAGGAGGAGTAGTTTCTCTGCCAGACAGACGCACGTAGTTGCGCTATTTGGCCAGAGTATGTGTCGCTGGGAGATCTGTAGTTCAGATCATAATGCCCTCACACACCTGTTGGGGTGTCATGCTTCATCATTGGGTGCTCCTCGTCAGGCCAGCGCTGCAATGCCTGGCGGGACTGGTGGCTGCTTTAGCGGAGATCTTTTGATCTGAGGATGCCGTAGATGATGAGTGCAAGTGGGCAGTTTGAGTGGTGAGTTCTAGTGTGTAAAAAGTGACTTAAAATAGGCTCTGGAACCCACCGGCAATCAATTTAATTAGATATGGGCCCCAGGACTAGGTAAAAACAGTTGTGCTATCTTATGGTCCTTAGGTACCAGGATAGCGCTAGTATCATGCGGTCAACATGTTTCGTGCCATCTAAGCCCAACCGTTGGGTGGCACTTCTTCAGGACCTTAACAGTCAGTGAAGCCCCCTGATGGGGCTGGTAGTCTCCCCGCTACTCGAGGACGACTTAGTTATGTATGCCGGTATCCCCTGCTTGGGAGACGGTTATGTTATGTTATGTTAATGACATTTTTAAAGTGCAGCTGTTACCCGGAGGTGTCCTGGCGCTAGTTACATCTCCAATTAGGCTAGAGCGGCAGGAGGATTTTATTGGGTAAAGAGCCAGGTTTTTCAGCCCTTCCTAAAGGTTAGCAGATCCGTGGCATTTCTCAAGTGGAACGGCAAGTCGTTCCAAGCTTTAGCCGCGCAGTGAACAAAACTTTTGCCACCCCACCGGGCTTTTTGTGTGAGTGGCACTGAGACCAGCTTGGCTCCCAGCGACCGCAGCGTTCTTTTTGGAATATACCAATGGAACTGTTCCTTGGAGCGCTTTAAATACCAAACAAAGGGCTTTAAAGCGTACTCGATATCTTACCGGAAGCCAGTGCAATTTTTTAATTTCCTTAGATATAGGAGAAAACCTGGACTTGCCAGTAAGCAGTCTGGCCGCTGCATTCTGCAGCAGTTGGAGTTTGTTCATAAGTCCCTGTTGAACATTTAAATAAAGACTGTTGCAGTAGTCCAGCCTTGACATTACAAGAGCCGTGACCACTGTTTGCCGGCTACCCGGGGGCAAGAACGGCAGTATTTTCCTTAGCATTCTCAACACATAAGCTGTTTTTGATACCACTAAATTTACTTGGTGACCGAAGGTGAGACTCTCATCCACTATTACTCCCAGATTTTTAACCTTTTTTGAGGGTCTGGGGAGAATACCCATCGAGCCCGGCCACCAGTTTGGTGCCTAAAAGGTAGTGTCATTGCCAAACAGTATGACCTCGGTTTTAGCCGTGTTGAGCTTTAAGCAGTTCTCTGCCATCCAACCTCCAACTGATATCATGCAGTCTTGAAAACGTTGTTCCAGTCCCACCTCCTTGCCTGGTAGTAGCTATACTACTATTTGAGTACCATCAGCATACGAGGTGAGGCCGAATCCAAAGGTGCTAATAATGGGGGCCAAAGAAGAAACGTACACATTAGAAAGCGTCGGACTGAGAGAGGACCCCTGTGGAACCCCACAGGGCAATGCAAAGGGTTTAGACTGATAATCTCCCAGAGAGACAATTTGTCCTCTATCGGAAAGAAACGATCTTAAAGATCCCAAGCTTTCCCATGGATCCCACATGCCTTTAAGCGGTCCATCAGAATATCGTGATGGACCGTATCAAAGGCGGCGGACAGATCTAATAGAATCAGAGCTGCCCTGCCACCCCGATCAACGGTTTCCCTGATCTCGTCTGTGGCTTTAATAAGCGCGGACTCGGTGCTTTGGCCCTCTCTGAAGCCATATTGGGAGGGATCCAAAGCTTGAGTCTCAGCTAAAAAGTTACTTAGTTGTATATTCATGATTTTTTCTATCACTTTTGCTGGGAGTGGGAGCCTTGAAATGGGACGAAAAATATTTGGATCCTTAGGGTCTAAGCTAGGTTTTTTTTAGAAGGGGCAGTATAGAAGCCAATTTCCAACGTATGGGAAACTGCCCTGTGTCAAACATGCCATTGAAAATAGAAAATAGGAGATAGTGACAAAGCAATCGGAGCCAGGGCCAGTTTAACCCCTGCAACCGGACATGGGTCATAGGGCGACCCTGAATTTGCTGCCCTAAGGCGCTCTTGAATATCTTCAGGGGACACCAGTGAGAATTTCTCAAAGGTGGAAATTGGAGCCTTCGTAGGCTTGGGATCCTCCCTAACCACATTCATTCCGCCAGTGCTTGACCCATTGAAGGCCCAAAAAATGGACTCCACTTTGGTCAAAAAGAAATTGGCGATATCATCGCATAATTCCTGAGTGGGTTGAACTTTGGCTGAACTTGGGGAGGCCAGGCTAGAAACAGTTTTAAACAACTCTTTTGCTGAATTCTTCGTTGCCTCAATACGATTTGAATAAAACTTTCGTGAAGTACTCCACCTAAGAAAGTAGGAGACAAAGGTGGTAGAAAAACAAACAAAAAGTGACATAAGAACTCTGTGTATCACAGTGAGTGCAAAAGCCAATACAAGAGCAATCGTCTGTTAAAAAGTACTTCTGGACAAGGTGTCATAGAGCTGCCAGTGATGGTGGACAGGACACCACCCCTTGTCACCAGGGGTACTATCAGTGTCACAAGTGTGACTACATTTTCTTGACGAGGTAAAGGATAACTGTCAAGGTTTAGATAAGAACTATAAAAGAAAGGAGCTTGAGCGCATCTAATAATCATGGGACTAATTAGAATATTATTAAACAAGCGTTCGCCTTGTCGATGGCACCAAGGCAAAACAGTGTCATGTAGCCCTTATGTGACTTACCTCAAATTGAGGTGTCTGATTCTTCATAGGAGGACTGGAGGGTCCCGATCACACTGGGGGACACCTTCAAAAAGACACAACATGGATTGAGCCGGTTGATGTTATCGGTAAGTACACAGCCTACGGGTTCTCATTGGTCTGGGAGAACCCATGCTCATCACTCTTCCACATGCCAAATGGTCCGCTTCCCTATAGTGCTAATGATGCTATTCAATGGGCGAGAACCCGGTGTGGCATAACTATAGATGTGTGTAGTCTAGAAACCCCATCATGCTCTGACTCTAGCGCGCGCTCGTAGGTGCGTGAACGGGCAGAAATCACGTGTCAAGGTTAAAATCACCTTTAGAGATTAAACAATTAGCGTCAATGGATAAGTGAACGTGTGTATAAACAAGGATATTACGAGTGGTTTACGCTGTCAGGCATCTACTAAAATGTGCCTCATCGCGGTCTTGGACGCGTGTGGACCAGCATGTCTCGAAGGTTGCTCGTTTGTTTCATAGCAAAGCGAGGCATTGAGAATTTGAGGTTGCCTGATTGGACGATCTACCTATGTTTTCTGATCACTCTTTGTATCCTGTTTGAGTCTGGAGTAAAGGTGGTCACTCATGTTATAATGTCTTCCTCTTCCTCTTGTTTAGGTTCCAGAAGTGCCTCTCTGTTGGTATTGAGTGCTCTCTTGCATGACTTCTTGATAACCGATGGTGGGTAGTCATGGGCCTCTAGGTTCTTGCTCAGTGAGGCTGCTTCCTTCTTGAAATTGGAGATGGTGTTGCAATTTCTGCGCAAACTCAAAAATTGGCCGAATGGGAGGTTATACCGTAATGCCTTGGGGTGATGACTCCCATAAAGGAAAAGGTTATTACAGTCTGTGGGTTTTTTGAAGGTGTTGGAGGATAACACCCCGTTTTCCAGCATGATGGTAAGGTCCAAGAAGTGGATTTCTGTGGATGAGATAGACCTTGTGAATCTGAGGAACGGGTCCAGTGTGTTAACCCATGTGAAAAAGGAGACGCAGGTGCTCACATCCACCCACGGGAGTGATGGACACACACGGTTGGGACGTTTTCAATAAGTATTTATTGAACAGTCGTTATTCTAGCGTAAAATGAGTGTACTGAAATCACCAGTAGACAGTAGCATATATAAATGAGTAGCAGCACTAAGAAAGTAAACAGATGGTAGGTTTCTACCATTTTGCTAAAGTCATAAATATAGGCGAGTATATAAAATACATGGCAATAAAATGCGTACTCCTACGATGCACCCTAACTAGATGTACCTAAGTGTACCTAGCATTTGGGTAGGTGTAAAGCCAAGAATCCCTCTAGGATAAAGCCAACCCCATTACCTGATGTGAGACTGCGGGACTCCGTTCTGGTCTCGAGCTGAACACCCTGCAAGGGATGTCAGACCACTGCGAGCTGGAGTATCTGCATGCAGGAACCTCAGCGTCTTGCGCCAGTGTGTTGGCATGGAAGTCGTGATCTCCTCTCCCTATCTCAGCAAGATGTGGTGTTTATATACCCTAAGGTATCCCCAGGGGGTTCTACCTTGCTGTGCCAGTGTCGGACTTAGGATGACGTCGGGAATGAACTTTGTACACAGTTATTATGCAGGAGATGACGGTCCTGCTGTGATTCCAAGAAACTAAGAATCCTCATGCATAATTTATGAGGCTAGTGTCCAGGGAAAAAACCCTACGTACTGCTGTGTAGTATTGTAACTGGGTAAAAGGTCAGTCCTTCAGATCCATTATGTATGTAGCATAGGAGAGAATGTAGGTGAAGGGTTATGATGTTACCTAGACCTATATCGGGGTACCTATATGACGAATGGACAACATTACTAAAATACTAGCGTATTACCAAGGCGTCTAGAGGTTTGTACGCAACAATTCATAAAAACATTGTTAAGAGAAGTAAAAAAGTCTTAAAAATCCTATAAAAAGTGTTCTACAAAAATCATTCAAGTAGTGGCTCTAAAAGTGTCTGTTTATATAGTCTGAACAACTACAAGCATTTGAAAGCCATGCAGGTCAAAATAGTTCAGTTCAGAATTTCGAAAAAATTAAAAGCCAAATCTTCCCAGGGTGCGACATGCCAAAATGTTTATGTGTCCTTGCTGGTAGACACAACATTGCTGCTGTCTGCATATGCAGCTGACGATCCCTGTAACACCTCACAAAGAATGTCAATGGAGCACAGATGATCTTCCGCACTGCCTGCAGCTGGTGCCGGGCAGTCTGTGCCACATCCAAGGCCTGAGTGTTGGAGGAGCCGGTGTCCATACCAACAGGAGCAGAAACTACCTGTGGTGGCTCTAAGAATGCTGCCAATAACATGGGAATGCGCTGAGGACACTGCAGAACATGGGCCGTTATCGGGTCCAGTAAAGCATCAACGTGCGGTGGCGCAGCAGATGGAAGTGTCAGACAGAGGTCCAACACGCATTCTTCTCCGCAGAACAGGCATCGGAGAACAGGTAGGACACAGTCCAACCAGACTGGTCTAAATGACAGAAACCAAGAGGCGCTCAGTTCCCGTAGGCGAGGTGTGCCCAGATGTTGTACCATGCGATCACAGTATTTACGCTCCAGGAGAGCTGTTGCTACTTCCTTGGTGGCCGGGACGTCCATTGCGCAGCAGAAAGGTAACAATCAGGATTCCTGCTATTAGAAACAGGATCAGCGGAAGCCCTCTGAAAATGCTTCCAAAGACGGAGTGTATAAAGTTTGGTATAACTCCGAGGACCGTCTGAAAGGTGCTTAACAGTCCGGAACTCATGGTCTTAAATAGGTGTACAATACTCGTCGTATCAGACATATTAAAGATACGACTTACCATTTCCGTGAAATGGAAAGGGCAGTTTGTACGTATAAGTGCCTGTATCTGAGCCGAAGACCTTGCGATCTGGAGATCAAAAGTCTGCTGGGCGGAGGTTAAGGGCACGGTTCATTGTAAAAGCATGGCTTTCATTCTGCTCAGAGTATCAAGCCATATAAAGGAAACATTTAGCGAAGGCCATAACGGCGCCTCCCTGACTGTATGTGTTGGTGGAAACAATACTTGCATACAGCAAGTAACCCTGGAGCTCACGGTGACTAGATATGTGATGCCTGGAAGCATTCCATAACAACCTTGATCATTCAGCATCAAGTAACTCCCATTCGAGAGAAGCCTGAATACCAGATGAATCACAACTGCCGGGTACCCCTCAAGTGACAGGACAAGTTCGCCACAGACCCATTACAAGCTCCGTGTAGCATAATATCCTGACATATGAGAGACCCACTTAAAGCGTTCTCGCAGTTAGTTCAGCTTAGAAACACTTCCAGATCCCCACTCCTGCATCGAAATCTGTATGGTAAATTCCAGGATTCCCTGATGAATTCCTTACCCATCTTTTCATATCTGCCTGCCTGTTGTTGTTCTAGGCAATATTGAAACTGGAAAGTAGCGACCGGTAATGTTATATGGCGGTGGACTAACCATTCTGTGGACGGTGACTCTGCTACAGTAAAGGGTAATCTATCCAGTTTCTCAATACGCAGCATTGTATATTTCGCTCCTCTCTGTGCTGTTTTCATCTGTTTTTCTGTTAGATTGTATGCAGAAAATAATGACGTCATGTTGATAAAATGCCAAGGCACATAACCGGCGCGCAATGACTGCAGCATCCAGCTTAACAGAATAATAGAACATAACTGCGACTGTCCGTGTTGTAATATGGACAAATACTATTCTATTACATCGATAGCAGAAGATACAATGTTGCCCAGTGAATATATCTTGGATGTTAAAGTAGTCATACCATTGTCAACTACGGCTAACGCCTTTTCTAGGTTAACTCTATCTATTTCTCTTAATCTCTCTGCAGCTTCTTGTTGAGAGATTTTCCAGAGTTCGTTATAGACAGTATACAAAAAGCGCTTCTGACGTGGTTTCCTGGGACCCAATAAAAAATCCCGTAGGTCCACATCCTCTGAGAGTAAGGACAAGTGTTGCTTCACCTGGGATAGTGTTGAGGTCTTTAGCCAATCAAGGCACAACTTCCCAACACTATATGATGTCACTATCCCTGGGGCTCTCATTGTACATAACGTGGGTCTGGTCTATGGATACTAAACCCTTCGGTGGTACCCCTGAATCTTTCCTGACATCTGTTTGTGTCAGTAGGCCAAACCAACCATCCCTTCCAATTGGAGTTTGATCTATTGTATTGCAGTATGTTATCCAGCTTAGCCCCCTTTTCTGATGTAAAATTCCCCTCGGTGTTCAGAGGTGTTGGAATTTGAGGCGTGTTCAAGTCCTTATTCTTGGCTATTCCAAGACAGGAAGTCTGTTGCACAGTGTCATTCAGGAAGATCATCTGCTGTGGAATGAGGCATGCTCTAAACAGTGCATCTGTCCCCTGGACTTGCCAGTCCCTAGAACTCCAGATTGATTTCAAGTCTACAGTGTCCGACCATAAGTCAAAACCCTGTTCAGACATCTGGGTGTTAAAGGAAGCAGAATAAATCTGTTTGGTGTTTGTTAACATATTTTTCTGTGCAGATATTGGTGCAATCTTATAGTAGTATGAGGTTGGGTCAAAAGTGTTAAACCCTGAAAAATATGAGAATTTCTGTGCAAATGTTTTTGAACTACCTTTCGGTGGTGTTCCCACTGGTGGTATGTGAAAACATTGCTTGGTTTGCTAGATTTATGCAAGAAATGATGACCATAATGTTGGTAGCAATACATATTGTCAAAATCTGACCTATACTCTAACATTTCAGTGCTAGAAAATGCAGCAGATTGTTCCAAATCAGACAATAAGTTATTAACAGTTTCAAAATACCAATCATCAGAAAATGTACTGGAGGTAATGATATTGTTCAATGAAATTTTAAACAAATGTGGAATTTTTAACAGCTCGGTCGGTCCAAATATATCAAAATTTACTTTGTCCTACACTACACCATCCGGTATAGGAACTGCTGAAATATTCACGAAGGACAAGTCTCATTGTTCACGATGAGATGAAACATGAGGTTTTAAAATTAAGTTTACTTTTGACGTTGCAGAGCTCTGTTGAAGATAAGTTCCATTGATGAGCAAGTGGAAAGTAATTACTAATCCTAACCAGAAAAGAAAAAATAAGATACCGATGATTATCCAAAGTTCTAGCCAAGGTGATACTAAATAAGTTTTTCTAAGAATGTTAAAAAGTCTTTTATCCGTTGTTTGCGAGAAATTTGGGCTGGCGTTGTTTCAGGTTCACTTGGATCCAATGAGAAGGTATTGAAGTCGATGAAATCGCCAGCTGCAGTACTATCTATCTTTGGTAGGTCAGCAGGTTTTGTTGAACTTGTAGATTGCTCTTGAAGAGGCATATTGACGTAGATATCCTTATTAGGTTGAATTGAAATTTGTCTTTCATTTTGATTTTGAGAGTTCGTGTCATGGGGAACTAGTTCCATTGCATTGTTATTGATTCCATTGCTTTGTAAAGGTGGCTCTTCAAATGTTATGAGTCTTTCTGTCTGAACTACCTGTATTGTAGCAAGAGGAGGACGTCGGCTACTCAGGAGCCCACGAGGCCTACTATTCAGTATCGGCCACATAGTGGGGTTTGATCAGCTCGATTGAGATGAATCTCTTTTCTTTTCTGGCAAGAGGGGGTAGAAGTACAGTTCTCGATCCTTCAATGGCCAGGACAGGTACAGGCTTTCGATAGGAGGGCCAGAATTCTTTCTTGTCCACAATCCTTTCTCTGACCTGATCCCCAACTTTAGGGATCCAGGCAGGTCTTGCCGTTGCTGACTTGACTTCCCCAGTGGTGGTTTTCTCTGTCTCAACTTTACTTAAGGAGGCTCTGGATTCATTCAGATCCTGTAAAACAGCCAAACGTTTATTGATGTCAAACGGTTTTTCATCCGCCACTGTGCCTTCACAATCAAGATCAGGTACCCACATTCTTGTCCCAAACAGGACCTCGTGAGGAGTTGCACCTCCCAGAGAGCTTCTTGGCTGGTTAATAAGGGCCCGCTGGACCCCAAATAGGTGATTGACCCAACTACCACCCGAGCCTAATACCCTAGCTGTTAAAGATTGCTTTAAGTCTCATTTTTTCCTCTCCACAACCGAATTTTCCTCGGGATGGTATGGAGAGGAGTACCGCAATGCTACACCCAAACCTCCCATGGCTTCCTTGTAAGCCCTAGAGCTGAACGCGGGGCCACGGTCAGAATGTAATGTGCCAACTGCGTATGTCCCTATAAAGACTCGCAAATCTTTTATAACAGTTCGGGCGTCAGCCGAGCGCTGAGGCCATACCCATAAGAATCTTGAACAGGAATCCACTGCAACCATGATATACTTGTAAGCCCCATCAGATTGTAAGGGGCCGCAGTGGTCCAGGTAAATGCATGCGATCGGTCTGTCTGATATTAACAATGGTGTCTGTGCTGGGCGAGCTACGGTGGACCCTTTTATCTGTTGACAGATATCGCACTTTAAGATGAAGACTTTGGTCTGCTTTGTTAACCCTGAACACCAATAGCATTGTTTCAGTAAAGAAACTGTCACCGTAACTCCGGCGTGCGCAGAACCCAGACCCTCGTGTGCAGCCAAGATTAATCCTAACCTGCGATCCATGTTTGGTATTACTCCATCCCCCACTCCAGGAATCTGAGCAATTGAAACATTGTCTGCATCTAACTTGTAGGAGTACTTGAGTGGAAAACCTTTAGGTAGTGCTTTACTGTTATTGCGTGAAGCAATCACAGCTACCATTGTGTTACTGTCTACCCTCGTTTTTGAATGGGTGATTGCAGCTACGGACACAGTGCGTACTGCCCCCTTAGCAGCTTCATCAGCCAATGAATTCCCTTCAACGTGAACGCCATCACATTGATGACTCAGTGTGTGTATCACGTGAGCCCTTGGTAGTTCGTTCTTCAACTGTTCCCATAGTTTCCTATGTTTAATTGTGCCACCTTTTGCATCTCTGTAACCATTCTGTCCCCAACAATGGAGATATTTGTTGTATGACTGGACACAGTAAAAGGAATCACACACTATTAGTGTGGGGAATTCGGGATCCGTATTTATCAGTGCCAGTAGTAGTGCTTTTAATTCGGCTAACTGAGCCATGCAGTCTCCTAGAGACTGTGTTTTTGTACAGCTTGGACGGAACTTGTCGTCCTGCATCCTGGCTTTTACAATAGCGCATGCTGCACTGTATTGTTGCTTACTCCCTATGGCTGGTTGAGCAGATCCGTCAGTATAAATAATGTATTCATAACGATCTAGAGGCATTATTTCATTTGGTAGAGGATATTCTTGTTCATATTGCAGGAATGCTTGTGTTTTTAAACTAGGGTCATATCTGTATTCTACATCTGTTGCAGTGAGAGAATTAGCCCATTGTATCCATCTTGGATGTAACGCTTTTGCATTTGGGACACTTGCCTTTGTGGCAGACTCTAAGGCCGGTACCGGGGTCACAACAATTATTCGTTTCCCTTGAGCTAGTGCTCTTTGTCTCACTACAGCAGCCTGTACTGCTGTCACAATTTTTTCTGTAGGAGCAAAACGCATTTCAGCGGTAGAGTACAAATGCGATTTATATGCAATTGGTACTGTTTCACCTTCATTAAAGGTTAAGTAAGTGTACCCAGATTGACCTGCGACCACGCGGATCACCAGGTTGCGTACGTTTACGCGTGTCTGTAAGTGTTTTGATGATATCATATCAGCTTGTAGGGAACGAAGGATATTCTTGTGTTCCTGTGTCCATTGCCTCACTGAAAAGTCAGGTCTTATTAGGTCGTAGAAAGGTTTCACTCTCTCTGCGTAATCCAAAATGTATGTTCTGCCAAAATTAAAAAATCCCAGTATGGACTGTAAGTTTTTTAATGATTTTGGAGGTTGTAGCAGCACGCACTTTTCTATAAAATGGGCTGCCAGGCTTTTGCCTTCACTTGAAAGCTCATATCCCAAAAATAGGACATTGAGGTGGGCTATTTTTGATTTTTTTAAATTACATTTTTAGCCCTCAGAGGCGAAACCCAAAATTATGGTGCTCACCCTGATCAAGTGTTCCCCTAAGTCATCATCCATCAGATAAATATCATCTGCATAGGATAATGCTTCTTCATCCAAATTCTGTAGTAACTCTGTTACCCTCCTTGAGAATAACCCCGGGCTATTCTTATACCCTTGGGGGAGTCGACAAAATTGACGCTGGGACCCTAGCGCTGAGAAGGCTGTGAAATATCTGCTTTCAGGCGCTATGTTTTGGCAGAAAAATCCATTTGAGATATCTAATGTCGTTTTGTATTTTTTCTGCACAATGTTATTCATTAATGCGGCACTGTGTGCATTCTGAACCGCAAATGTTTTTGTACATGAGTTCAGGTGTCTATAGTCTAAAACTAGACGATATGAACTGTCAGGTTTCAAACAAGGATTATTCATTGATGAGGTGCATGGTTCAATTACACCTTGGTATTCAAGTTGATCTAAGATCTCCCTGACCTGTTTTTTAGCTTCCTGTTTTATGGGATACTGTCTTTGCGGAGTTGGGTTTGTTTTTATTGGAATTACGTGGTGGGGTGACGCTTCATCCCACCCTACGTGGTTGTGATATAATGCTGGAGCAAGGGCTACCGCCCACTCATGTGTATATGTGTATCTTAGGTGTGCGGGGACTAGGTCGGAGAAAGCTGGAAAAATTACAGTTTCCCCCTTTGGGCATTCCATAACAATAGTAGGTGGCCAATCTTTTTCTGCTAATAGGATGTCATAGCCCGAAATCAGGTTCTCCCAAAAGAGACCCTTAACTTGTCTTGGCTTGTCCCCCTCCATTTGGAGTGTAATTTCATGTAACTTGTCTGGGACACTCACCCTAGTATCAGGTGTTTCCACCGTGATAAACTCACTCAACTCCGCTGTCACCAGAAATTCCATCAGGTTCCGGCAAGCTATTGTTACCTCTGCCGCGCTGTCTAGCATCGTCAGAGCCCATTCCCCATTCAGTAGCTGAGTTCTCAGAATTCTGGGCATGTCTAACTTTGAGACCTGCTACCTTCTTCTTTTTAAATTGAGGTTTTGCTTTAGGTTTCTCTTCTTACTTTGAAGCGTAGTCTGAAGTGCGTTGCTTGTCTCTGGGCTACGTACGCTCTTCTTGTCTTTGTTCTGACCGCCCTTCCCTCTCGGAGTTTTTTGATGGACCCTGAAAGGAACGAGAGGAACGAGTATCAGTATCCTGATACCTGTCAGGTTTTTTAATGTTATCTCTATTCCTAAGATTATATCTCCTTTCTGGGGGCTCCTGCAGAGTGTTATCTGTTCTTTTGTTTTTTATTATTTTCCCGTTTCTTCTTTGAAGAAACTGGTGTTTGCTTTGCCTGTTCTTTATCTGAACCCCCCATTAGTTGGGGTTTTACAGGTCTAGCTCCCAGACTGTCTCTACCTAACTCTGCATAAGCAGTTTCATTTATTTTAGGTAGATCTGTCTCCTGTTGTAATGGAGTGGACTCTCTCAGGCGTTGGCGTATTGCCACTGATGCTGCTTCTCCTTTAATATTCGCTAATATTATCGCAGATACGTGGACAAAGTTATTTAACAACTTCATCCCCAAGTTTAGAGCAGGCTCTGCTCCATACTCGTTCTGTATTTGCCTCAATACATATGGTATTACTGCTAAAGAAGGGATACCATGAGTCCTGGTATATATTGCAGCGAAGACTGTGCCCCAAGAGGCACAATCCTCTATTGAGGGAGCTATCCCCATTGGCAAGCAAATAGTAAGTATTCTATGCTTTTCCTTAGGACCAGTATGTGGAAACACTGCCTCCAGCTGTGTTATTTTTTGTGCTATCCAGAAGGGCATTTGTTCACGTTTTGTGGGCATTTTACCCATCACTGCGTGCAGTATCTGTGGTGTAATTTTTGTTGTAGGAGCTTGGACTGGTCCTGGTTGTGTAGCCGGTGCGGGCTGAAGTGTGATTGTTCTCAACACAAACTGTGTCATATTTCTGTAAAGTCTTATTAAGTCTTTATGCTGTACAATTAAGTCTCCTCCTGGCATTGTGTCAATGTCGGGATGTGGTGTGTATGCCGCTAAAACTGGCCATGTTGCTCCGCCTCTTCCGAGCGGACCGAGTCTTACTCTATTTCTTGTATGGGGGAGGGCGCCTTTAAACCAGTAGAGGTGTTCTTCGTAGTAGTGAAATGTTTTGGTTTGTGAATTTGCCTGTGGGAATTTAATCCATGAATAGAATACGTCTGTTCTATGTGATTCGTGTGCCTCAATCACGAGAGTCACTTGCCCACTCCTGATTGTAACACCATATGCTACTAGTTTTAGGGTGATGGCATTTCTAACATTATCTGCAATGTAAATTGCATCTGCATTGTCTTCTTCTGCTGTGAAGCTTAGTGCATTCCCTACATCTACATCTCCCTGTTCGGTCATTATTTTTAGAAAAGAGAGCGTTTCAAGGGAACTGAGATAAGGTGTTATGCACAATTAGGAACACTGTATCCTTCAAGCTTGATTAAACCAACAGCCAATACATAGGAATTTTCCTACTCAGCTGCGGCAGATTTGTTCCCTCCCACTCCAGACGTCTCTGGGGAAATGTGAGATGGGGTCTCTGAGAATAGCACGACTGAACTACTCAGATTTGGCTGTTAAATAAGTGCCAATACCAACGTTGGCGGCGCCATGTCGTGTAGTTCCTATAAGACCTATATAGGATCTGCTCGTTTAGACAACATACACTGCGGGACGGGTGTCCAGACTGATTCCAGACACCCCCACCGGGTATGTTGGCCTGTGTACCAGCTAGCTCGCAATGCCACTATAACCTCCTCTTACCAAGGAGAGAATAGTTCTTGGCAACTATCGAACATGACAACCCTGATCCCTCAGGTCCGTGGAAACAGTAACCTATTTTTTGCTCAGTCACTCATGCTCACTTGTTCTCAGAGAGATACACAGAATAAACGGTTGGGACGTTTTCAATAAGTATTTATTGAACAGTCGTTATTCTAGCGTAAAATGAGTGTACTAAAATCACCAGTAGACAGTAGCATATATAAATGAGTAGCAGCACTAAGAAAATAAACAGATGGTAGGTTTCTACCATTTTGCTAAAGTCATAAATATAGGCGAGTATATAAAATACATGGCAAATAAAATGCGTACTCCTACGATGCACCCTAACTAGATGTACCTAAGTGTACCTAGCATGTGGGTAGGTGTAAAGCCAAGAATCCCTCTAGGATAAAGCCAACCCCATTACCTGATGTGAGACTGCGGAACTCCATTCTGGTCTCGAGCTGAACACCCCGCAAGGGATGTCAGACCACTGCGAGCTGGAGTATCTGCATGCAGGAACCTCAGCGTCTTGCGTCAGTGTTTCGGCATGGAAGTCGTGATCTCCTCTCCCTATCTCAGCAAGATATGGGGTTTATATACCCTAACGTATCCCCAGGGGGTTCTACCTTGCTGTGCCAGTGTCGGACTTAGGATGACATCGGGAATGAACTTTGTACACAGTTATTATGTAGGAGATGATGGTCCTGCTGTGACTCTAAGAAACTAAGGGCCATATGTATCAATGTTAGGTTTTGCGATTCTCAAATAGCGATTTTTTGCGAATCGCTATTTGAGAATCGCAAAACGAGATGTATGTAGGATTTGCAAAAAATATTGCGAATCCTACATATTCCTTAATTGCGAATCGCAAATTGCGATTCGCAATTAAGGAAACCCTCCCCATTCATTCCTATGGTCCTAGAGGCCCATAGGAATGAATGGGAAGACATTCTCAATTTGCGATTAGCAATTAGAGAATCGCAAATTGAGAATGCAATTTCAAGGTTGCAAGGGTGTCAAAAGGACACCCTGTTGCACCCCTAAAATAAGCATGGGTGCACATGTGGCGCAAATACATGCCCTAAGGGAATGTATGTGCGCCACATTGCACTTTGAAAAATGCAAAAAGTGCATTTTTCAAAGAAATCGTAAATTACCACCAACTTGAAGTTGGTGGTAATTTGCGATTCCTTAAGGCCAAATTGCACTTTTTTGTGCTTCTTACATTGCATTTAAGGAATTGCAATTTGCGATTCCTTAAATGCAATCATAAAATAGGAAATCGCAAATTTTGCGATTCCTTATTTTGCGAGGCAGTTTTTCATTGATACATACCACTAAGCCCAATTGCGATCGCAAACGCCGAAATTCGCAGAATTTCGGCATTTGCGATCGCAATTTGGAATGATACATATGGCCCTAAGAATCCTCATGCATAATTTATGAGGTCAGTGTCCAGGGAAAAACCCCTACGTACTGGTGTGTAGTATTGTAACTGGGTAAAAGGTCAGTCCTTCAAATCCGTTTTGTATGTAGTATAGGAGAGAATGTAGTTGAAGGGTTATGATGTTACCTAGACCTATATTGGGGTACCTATATGAAATATAACAAGATGTCAGAAGAACACGACAAAAATGAGCTATCACTTCCTTTCTCACCCACACAGGCCAGGGGATATGCACTGGACAGTGATAGAAAGTAACACCTCGTGGAGCACACAGAAACTGTTCGAAATGGAACAGCGCTGGATTTTTTGCCTTTCAACCCAGTCACAAGGACTCAATGATGACATACCTTGGATTGAACTGAGCACGTGCACTACAGCATTGTGGCACTATATCATCTCAGCCTCTGCATAATACCTTTACAGACATATACACCAAAAGATGACACTATCGCTGTATACACCTATATGGACCATGTCTAGTTCGTTACCAACCTCATTCTCCCTCCAACCTAGTATTACCGCTCAAGATACCCAAATGGGTTAGCTATTGCATACGAAACAGAGACAGGGTCATGTGACTACTATCGCACACCTCTACACACATGTAGATTAACCATCCTTTAGATGTCTCTATTTTATTTTATTTATTGAGACAATATGTCTAAGATTTCAACTTTATTAAAGTAGTGTGCCACGGCTCCGGAACCAAAAGCACCAAAACCAAAAAACCTTGAAGATTTCTCCACTCAAAGATGGCCCCCACGTTCGCCACCCTTCTGCATGCTGCCAATCATCAGTGGGTGTTGTCCTGGCCCATGTGACCCCGGCTACTTAGTCACTTAGTCATCATGATGGCCACACGGCCGCTACAATTCAGGCTGGATGGAGCAGGGTAGGTGAGACGGCTGTGTCCGATCGAATAACCAAGTAAGTGGAATAGGGAAAGGGATTTTGCCTCTTCATGCTTCAATTGATGTCCCCGTAATACGAGCCTTTAAGGCAGAGCGTCATGCGCGCCCCTGAGGGTCATCAAACAGTCACTGAAAGAAATTGTCTTTCACTAGATGTGTACTACCGGCCCACTGATCACCACACACGTAGCTGCCAGGGTCACTTATCATGCTTTTAGACCGCAATGAGGTGCATTTTAGTAGATGCCTGACAGCGTAAACCACTCGTGATATCCTTGTTTATACACACGTTCACTTATCCATTGATGCTCATTGTTTAATCTCTAAACATGATTTTAACCTTGACATGTGATTTCTTCCCGTTCACGTACCTACCAGCGCACGCTAAAGACTGTGCATGATGGGGTTTCAAGACTACACACGTCTATAGTTATGCCACACCGAGTGCTCGCCCACTGAATAGCAGCATTAGCACTATAGGGAAGCGGACCATTTGGCATGTGGAAGAGTGATGAGCATTGGTTCTCCCAGACCAATGAGAACCCGTAGGCTGTGTACTTACCGATAACATCAACCGGCTCCACCCATGTTGTGTCTTTTTGAAGGTGTCCCCCAGTGTGATCGGGACAGTCCAGTCCTCCTATGAAGAATCAGACACCTCAATTTGAGGTAAGTCACGTAAGGGCTACATGACACTGTTTTGCCTTGATGCCATCGACAAGGCGAACGCTTGTTTAATAATATTCTAATTAGTCTCATGACTATTAGATGCGCTCAAGCTCCTTTCTTTTATAGTTCATATCTAAACCTTGACAGTTATCCTATACCTCGTCAAGAAAATTCAGTCACACTTGTGACACTGACAGTACCCCTGGTGACAAGGGGTGGTGTCCTGTCCGCCATCACTGGCAGCTCTATGACACCTTGTCCAGAAGTACTTTTTAACACACGATTGCTCTTGTATTGGCTTTTGCACTCACTGTGATACACGGAGTTCTTATGTCGCTTGTTTGTTTGTTTTTCTACCACCTTTGTCTCCTACTTTCTTAGGTGGAGTACTTCACCGGCTCCCAAGTAGGGGATACCGGAATACATAACTAAGTCGTCCTCTAGTAGCGGGGAGACTACTAGCCCCATCAGGGGGCTTCACTTATTGTTAAGGTCCTGAAGAAGTGCCGCCCGACGGTTGGGCTTAGGTGGCACGAAACCTGTTGACCGCATGATACCAGCGCTATCCTGGTACCTAAGGACCATAAGATAGCACCACTGTTTTTACCTAGTCCTGGGGCCCACATCTGATTAAATTGATTGCCTGTGGGTTAAAGAGCCTATTTTAAGTCACTTTTTACACACTAGAACTCACCACTCAAACTGCCCACTTGCACTCATCATCTACGGCATCCTCAGATCAAAAGATCTCCGCTAAAGTAGCCACCGGGCCCGTCAGGCATTGCAGCGCCAGCCTGACGAGGAGCACCCAATGATGAAGCATGACACCCCAACAGATGTGTGAGGGCATTACGATCTGAACTACAGATCTCCCAGAGACACGTACTCTGGCCAAATAGCGCAACTTCGTGCGTCTGTCTGGCAGAGGAACTACTCCTCCTTTCTGATAATTATGGTATTGGTCCCTGGAGGAGCACAGGAGTAGGACCTCTTAAAAGATACGCTCTTCCTTCCCCCCTTTGATTTAAGTATCCAGACCATTGCCAACATTCAGACCATTGTCCACTCCTCCCATCATCGCAGTAGGGCCTGTTGAAGAAGCATATACCCACGTAGCACTTGCAGTGTTCAGCCTTGGAGAATGCTGCATAAAGGTACATTATCAGTGACAAGATTAGACATTGTTTTGAAACAAATGCGGGCTCAGCATCTAATTCTCTGGTCCAATGTGATGCTTTTAAATTGTACATCTGGGGGATTTGCATTAAGGCCTTATCTGTGGCACCTTTAGCCTAACAGGCTCAATTGGTCTTGGGGGGGCGGGACCTACATCCATTGGCGCTACGGGCAATATCAGACGTAAAAGCAAATCGTATCCTGGTTCGGAAGTGGTAGCAACACACTGATTTAAGCTCTCGGCTGGCTCAACACATCGCAAAGGATGCAGAGGGGGACCCGTCAGGAAGACTCCTTGCGGGCTTTGTGAGATTGGAACATCATCATTCTATCATAACTGCTACCTGTCATCCAGACACTGTGACAGGCATCGGCAGGCAGACTTCAGCTCAGTGTTTTTGGATTATTACCAGGCTTTTTATGGTCCTCTAGCAGATGTGTATGTGGACTAGCTGAATCCCTTATTAATAACACTCCCCTGAGGACACTAACCCCAGAGAGTAGACTCAAACTGGAAGGTTTCATCATGGAACACGAGATAGCCCTTTTGATCAAACAGCTGGCAGCAGGTAAGATGCCTGTGGACAATGACTTACTGCTAGAGTTTTGTAAATGCTTCCAGGAAGATCTTATAAAAAAAATTGCAGATTATACAAAGTGGCCTGAGAAGCAGTACAATTACTGCTGTCCTCACAAGAGGCAATTATCATCATGATCCTCAAACAAGGCTGTGACCCCCTAGATAGGAGTTCATACCTTTCACTGTCCATCCCTATATTTGATTGTAAAATCCTGAGAAAGATAATATTGAACTGCATTTAACCATACATGCCCTTCTTAGTCCACCCTGACCAGTGCAGTTCTGTACTAGGCAGAAGCACATCCTCGAACATCAGGCACCTCTTCCATGTTGTGGATGGGTTATCGGCCTATTCTGGCAGTACTTATTCATGGTGCAATGACACATGGGATTCGGTGAGGAGTTGCTGGCCTGGATTTCGGTGCTCTACGAGGATCCATCAAGTCGGTTTGGATTGGGCAAGAGTATTCAGTCTTGTGGCAAGTTCATTGGGGCACTTGGCAGTGCCCATTATTGCCCTTGCTCTTTGCTCTTGCAATGGAGTCACTAGCTTGCAAGATCTGGCTACAGGGTGTTAGACACGGTCTGCAGATAGCAGGCCAAGATCGTTCAATTTCTTTATATGTAGATAACAGTCTAATTTCACCTCTGGTCTTGTACCAATTATGGGAACCTTAGACTCCTTCAGTGCAGTTTCATGTCTACGTGTCAACAAGAATAATGACTGCATTTTCCCACTGTCTGATTCATGCGCATCATTTCTGGCACTGCTGTGTACTTTGTAACTTTGCTTACCTCACAAACTTTAAAAATGTACATGTCCATGTTGATAATAATTTGGTGATATTCTCAAATGCAATACAGATCAACTTGTTGGATAGGAGTGGCTTAACATCTTGGGCAAAGTTCCTATTGAAGGAAGTGGCCCAATTAGGGTCACTCGGGTCACTCACGACCACCTCTCAGCCTTCCATACCAAATGAAGAGTCGGTCAGACAGTAGAGAATACAAACCAATATCTGTTTGTTCAGGTTCAGTGGAGCCCAGTCTGCCCAGTGGCTAGGAGTGCTGCAGAGGGACTGACATCAGCAAGCGTAAAGATATTAGCAGAGGAAGGAATCATTGTCAAAAGCGTAGTAATATCTGGAAGCACTGGAAACTGAGGAACCACTATTTTATTAACTTCGTGCAAGTCAATCACTTTGTCTGATGCCCGGTGGAGCTACCTCGCTAGCTATAGGGGAGATGGGCCATGGATTCCCTCCTTGACCATCACCTACCCAGCCGATCTTTGGGCAAACTCTCCTATGTCTCTCTGGACCTAATCTCCCTCCTCCCTTCACCCTACCCCTCTCCGCTCTACTCTTCTCCTCTTTGTAGTAATTGACCTTTGCCCTCACCCGTCCTTGCTCATAGTTCCCACCCTCTTTTATCCACCTGACTTTCTTTTGTGAACTTTTCCTTCGTCAGTTGAGACCTAGTGATTTTGACTTATGCCCGATGGAGCTACCTTGCTTAGCTATAGGGGAGACGGGCTGTGGATTCCCTCCTCGGACGTCACCTACCCAGTCGGTCTTTGGGCAAACTGCCTTTCGTCTCTCCTGCCGTCTCTTCCCCCATCCTCCCCCTTCACATTTCCCCCTTCCCCCTCCGCTCTATCTGTCTCACCTTTCCTTCCTCTCTCAATCTGTTGCTTATTTTTGATGTAAAGTGTCATCTGTTATCATTGTCTTTAACATTGTGTAACCTAATGTAAAGCGCTCTGATACCTCCGGGTCTAGCCAGCGCTATATAAAACTCTTAAAATAAAATAAATAAATAAATCTTCATGATAATCAGGGGAACTGGAGGGTGTCCGTTTAAGAATCGGAAGAATGGAACTATTACAAATATTAGCAGACGTCTCCTCAACCACTCCTTTGCGTATCAAATCCTGAATAATTTGTAAAAGGGCCCGTTCTCCCGCCTGAGGTATTTTATACTGAGGAATACGAGGCAAAACAGCATTATCTTTAACCTGAATCAAAACCGCGGTATATGCAGCAGTCCCACATCTGTATCACCCGTCGCCCATAGAGTGGATGGTATATCAAGCAAATTCAGCAGGAAGAGGGAGAGACAGGCACTGTTTAGTACTCACACTTCGGCCCATCGTCATATAAACACCTTCCAGGGAACAATAAATAGAAGCATGCAATTTCTTCAACAAGTCCAAACCCATCAAATTCTCACCACAATTGGATGTCAGCAAAAATGGAGAATCCACAGTAAAAGGACCAATAGTCAATGCAAGGGGTCGTGAAATGGGGCTTACAACCGGTACTCCTGAAAAACCTACCGAAACATTATTATGGCCGGACAGAGCCGCCCCAGGGACCAAAGATCGAGAAACAGAACTCTTCTTTGCACCTGTATCTGCCAAAAATTCCTTAGTCGAGCCATGCAAATCTGCGGTGACATAAGGACCACGCTGATCTACAGGTATCGGAACTGGTCCCTCACTCTGTCCATGGCTGTCCTAAATGTAACAGTATTTGGTTGAGAGGTGCACTCCTTTAATTGCCTGTTGCTATTCCTACTCAAATGAAATCTTTTCAAAATAATCAAGTGGTGCTACACCGCTTCCATAATGAATCTATACTTGCTCACCTCCAAGTTATGATAATACACCAATGAAGTGGTAACCTGCTCTCTACATAGTCATTGACTCAGAAAATGAACAAACATACAATATTACCGAGAGCTACTAAAGCTCGAGTACTTCAGAGCGTCTAAGACTGTGCACCAAATGAAACTAACACCCCCACGATTCGCTTCCGGCTTACCGGTGTGCATGATCAGTACGCTTCCCGAGCCATTCTGCCTCTGTTCTGTGAAGTGTTGCGTGTGTACTGATACATATTCAAGTCTACCCGCAATGTCTACGTAGAGAGCATGTTACCACTTCATTGGTGTATTATCATAACTTGGAGGTGAGCAAGTATATATATTCATTATGAAATGGTTGGTTTTGAATATTGAGTTGATTGGCAGCACCTGTTTTAGCAATGTTTCCTTTCATTCTGCCAAATTTTGATTATAGACTGGTTCTGACTGATGGGCATCCACATTGATACGGATCCTCTACTGTATAGTATGACATGAGGTAGGACTGGTCAGATAATGAATTCTTATTTCTATTGTGGAGGGTGCACCAGAGACAGAATCAAAAACCATCAAGGTAAGTCCAAAACGATGTTTCTTTTTATTCTTCAAAAAAATCAGAAAACGGACATCAGCCTCAAAAAAATCAGAAAACGGACATCAGCCAACGCGTTTCGTTCAACAAGAACTTCATCAGGGCTGAAAACAATCAACATACAACAACATGTAAGGAAAAACCACAACATTAAAAACTACATACATACAGATATACTACAACATAAAAATATACATACACAAAAACATTTATAATCAACACAGACTTTGTACCTATAAAATTATCATTGGTACACAAAGAAACCTTATTATACATATCTAAGCTAAAAACACGAGCACATTTAATAATGTTATAACCATTGTATACTTTTATACAATGTATATTTAAAATTTACAAGTCTTTATTAAAGGTAAAGCAAATACAAAATCAAAAACTAAAATTTAATGGGAAAATAAGAAAAAGGGGAAAAGAAAAGAAAAAGAGAGATAAATATACTATTAATAACGAAGAAAAAAACGGAAAAAGGGGGAAAGACAAAAAGACAATTCAAGCTAAGAAGAGTAAACAAGCATAATGACAGCAATATAGGAAGCATTTGCCAGATTCCACCACATAAGTAGCCAATATGCTCACCGTTATATATTGATGAGAATAGAATAATCCAAAATGACTATAGATTTCAAGTATGAAATGTACGTTGTGAACTACAGGAGAACCCCACGATCCTGGGTAATTGCTGTACCATCCAGCATTGATACTCTGCATCAGTAAGCAAAAAACATATATATGTATTACATATATATATAATAATAAATATGAACGTACAAACCAATTTACCACAAGGTCAAATAAAGCACTACTCTAAAAATTGATACCTATTTATTTAAGGACAGCTTAACTGCCATCAAAAGGGCCAATTACCTCCTTTTACGTTAATATAAAAACATTCCCAAATGAAAATCACAACCGACCTAATGCGACGAACATTAGGCAAATATTAGTAAGCCAGTCTATACATATAAGGTAGGCATACATAAATAACTATAAAGAGGATCCTCATATAAACCACTCATATTGAGTATTTACATCCCATCCTATCCAGTCTAGTGATGCATGAACATCCTGACTGGTCTTAAGCGAGCGCGTGTGCATTGCCATTAGATTGTAAAGCAGACTATAGTCCTGAAGGTCCCAGTTACTAGATAGATCACTATTCATCATACCTGAAATGGTTCAATCGTAGACTGACGATGTTGGCGAAGTAAGACGCTAACCAGAACACGAGATAGCGGCACTTTTTGAAGTGATCGCACGCCACGTAAAGGCGTAATGACGTCATACCCGATGTTCTGGTACTCACGGTTTAAGGAAAACACAGCGGCCATCTTATAATAACGGAAACTATTATATCCAGAGACTGAGAATAACGTTTTGTATTAAAGTAACGCAAAGGACCCACTGGTTCTAAATAATCAAAAATGAATTGTAATGCCCCCAAACTTCATTCAAGATCATTGGCCATCCTATGATAAAAAAGTGCCATCGCCAATCAGTACCAATTGTGACATATTACTATTTGAAAATATTTTTACCAAATACTAATAAACGTAAAAATTTCCGTTAAATAATAACATTTTAATTAAAGCAAAAAACAAGCAAAAGAAAAACTACAACACAAATCAGTTACACTTGTTGAAATAATCACGCGCAACGCTAGAACGTAAGGATATCATAACCGGGTTCCCAACTACTCACAGATCAAAGAAACCACGGCGGCCATCTTATAGTGGTAATGAGTATTATATCCAAAGACTAAGGGTAACATTTGTGTTATCAATAACCAAAGAACGCTAATTTTAAATAACATAAGCAAAATCATAAAGCCACCAAACTTTATTCAAGGTCCACTGCCATTCTATGCTGCAAACCATACTGTCGCCAATCTATATCACTTTTTCCATATTCCTTTTTGGAAATATTTTTATCACAGAAACAATACCGACCAAAGTCAATGTTTGGTTTAATAATGAAATTTCAATTAGAACAAAAATTTTAAAAAAGATAAAAGGAGAAAAAAGAGAAAACAGACAAGCAAAGCAATAGAGCCCAAGTAAATAACTAAGCAATAAGAAACTTATCGTTCATATATACATATGTATCATTTAACTAATTACAAAAAGAGACCATAATTATAAACTGGGACAGTTCCTTAATTTCATCACTTGTAAATTTCCCAAAAAAACAATCGGCATTGAATAATATTAACAGATGACCATAACTAATTTATCATAGAAAATGATGCATCTCTCCATCGGTATTATGTCCTGAAGATATTGCTCACAGACGACATATCCATTTAGATTCAATCTGTCTTAATAACAACTCCCTATTACCCCCTCTCTTAATAGGGGGGACATGATCGATACCATGGAACCAAAAATCAATATCTCCAATGTGTGTGGTATTAAAATGCTCCACAATGGGGTATCTGCTATCTTTCTTTCTTAAGGCTCTCCAGTGCTCTTGGATGCGCAATTTTAGACAGCGTATGGTGCTTCCCACATATATCATTTTGCAAGCACATCCAAGAACATAGACCACATATGTAGTATTGCAATTGATGAAGTGGTAATGGTATACATTTTGCTGGTATTATAAGCAAAAGTTTTGATTTTATTCTTACCCATAGGGCAAACATTACAACACCCACATGTGAAAGAGCCTTTAGGTTTGGGTGGTAACCAGGTATCTCTAATTGAGGGTGTAGTAACATAACTTGGACAGAGATGATCTCTTAAGGAGACCCCTTTACGATAAGTAATCAAGGGTCTCTCACCAATACAATTCTTCAGTCCTGGAATCTCTGTTAGTAACTTCCAATTTTTCCTCATGATGTTAAATATTTTATCACTATACATAGTGTATTGGGTAATAAATCTAGCCCTGCCTCCCTTGATGTTATCCTTATTCTTTGTAGATTTATCACATAAAGTAAGTTCCCTATTGATTTTTGAAATTCTGTTCTCAGCTTTATCCAATATAGTTTGACTATAGCCCCTTCTTTCAAAGCGTTTCCGAGACTCCAAGACATTAGCGTGAAATGTGTCCTGTTTGCTGCAGTTCCTTCTAATGCGAGTAAATTCACCAAAGGGAATATTCCTAATGACTGAAGCAGAGTGTGAACTTGTTGCATGCAAGACTGCATTACATGCAGTCTCTTTCCTGAACAATGTACTCTGTACTACACCATCTTGGACATAAAATCTTATATCTAGGAAATCAATACTTTCCCTATGATAGGTCATAGTAACCTTGACATTAAAGATATTATCATTAAGGTAAGTGAAATACTGTTGTAACTGGCAGACAGATCCAGACCAGAGACAGATCACATCATCAATGTACCTCCCCCAGAACACTAGGGGGCAGATTTACAAGCCCGTTGCGCCACTTTTGCGCCGCCGTTGCGTCACTTTTGTGACGCAGCGGCGACGTAAACCATGCGCCACGTTGCGCATTATTTACAACGTGACGCATCTAGGGAGATGCGTCACGTTGTAAAGCCCTGCGCCACATGAAACCTGCGTCAGGTTTCATGTGGGCGTTCCTCCGCAGGGTGGGCGTTCCGTCGAAGGAATGCCTCGTAAAAGTGACGCAGTGAAATCTACAAGATTTCACTGAGTCACTTTTCCGACGCCGCTGCGACGAATCCTTACGCCTGCTTCAAGCAGGCGTAAGGAGTGGCGCACCACGTTAGGTATGGGCGGCCCACGAGCATTGCTGGAGTTGCGTCGCGCTTGCGACACGACTCCAGCAATGCGCCGCCCTTGCGCCACAGGATGCGACACGCATCGGCCTTTCCTTGCGCCACGGTGCGCCGCATTGTAAATGCGGCGCTTCCGTGGTGGCGCAAGGAGAGAATTGCGTGTCGCAACTATTCTGGCGCATCCCTGCTGATTTGCAGGGATGCGCCAGAAGTTGTAAATCTGCCCCTAGATGTTCAGTCCAGGGGGAGGCACCTCTGGCCCAGGCATGCTCCCTCTCATACCATCCCATAAAAAGGCAGGCATAAGAGGGAGCAAACCTGGATCCCATCGCAGTCCCACGTATCTGGTGGAACCACCGACTGTCGTGCAAAAAAAAATTGTTCATGAGGATAATATCAATCATATCTACAATCATTTCATTATATTCAAAATATTCGGCACCCTCCTTATCCAAAAATGATCGTACAGCCATTAATCCAAATTGTTTCAAAATGCCGGTGTAAAGACTTTCGACATCAAAAGTCACAAATAGCAGTTCTTCCGACCATTGGAAATCATTAAGTTTGACAAGTATATCTCTTCCATCTTTGATATATGATGGGAGGTTTAATACATGAGGTTGTAATCGTAGATCCACAAACTGGGATAGTTTCTCAGTGGGTGAACCCACCCCTGAGATAATAGGCCTCCCCGGAGGGAACTGTCCCCCCTTGTGCAATTTAGGTAACATATATATACATGGATGTGTAGGACAGTCAACCTTCAGATATCGATATTCATCCCCTGTAATGAGACCACTGTCTCGCCATTCACATAATCGAGCATTGATCATATTTGTGAGACCCAGTATTGGATTGAGGTCGACCTCTCTATAGCATAAATTATCACTTAACTGCCGGTTGATTTCATCCATATAATCTGATCGATTCATTAAAACCACATTCCCGCCCTTGTCGGCTTCACGTATTACTAACTCAGAATCTCTACTGAGTCTGTCTAATGCCCGCCTTTGAGCTGGAGTAATATTATGAACAGTATTCACCGTATATTTATTGGAAACCTCAAGTGCATATAGATCTTCAGTCACTTTTTTATGAAATAAATCAATATTAGAATGGTAAGAGCAAGTAGGCACAAATTTAGATTTTGGGTGCAGGCCACTATCAGCACCAGGATTTTGTGCAATCTTCAACTCCTCCAACAGCAATGGCATGTCAATCATATCATCCTCCTTTAAAGACAATAAACACTGTATGTTACGAATATCAGCAATAGTGTGAGTGCCCTCATCATTGGTGGTAGAGCTACCCCAGGATCAAATACCCTATTTGCAAAATAGTCCCTCAATTTCAATACTCTTGTAAATTTAAACAAGTCGATGTGGACATTCGCAAAATCACCACTTTGTGTGGGGCAAAAATTAAGACCATTGCTCAACAATTGTATTTCGTCCTTATCTAATACTTTATTGGACAGATTCACAATTCTCAAATCATCATTAACATTAGAATCACCAATTGTATTAGTGTTGTCTGATATCATCATATTTATGGTTTCTTGGATCTGATTGCTGTATCTGTTTTGTTTGTTATCCCCTTGGTGGTTCCCCTTTGACCTCCTACCCCCCCTTCTGGTCTTTGTTGGTCTCTTTTTTGCTGCAGTCTGCTTGATATTCTTAGATAGGCCAATTCTTTTTGAAAGGAAGTTGCCCATTCCCCCAAATGGGAATCCTGTATCATAGAAGAAGAGGCTATACTGCTCTGGGAAGATGATGAGATGTTACTCAATGATCGTATATCCTCACTCCCATCCCTTTGGTCCCTATTCCTTTTCTTATCTCCACCTTCCTGTAAGTTGTCAAACTTCTTAGCAAACGTGTATATTCGTCCTTCACGATAATCTCTGTCATCCCTTTTAATTTTCTTAAGTTTTTTATCTTTAAGATAAATTTGGTGACCCTCCATGACCTGTTTTAAAATCGTGTAATTTTTATCAATTAGTTCTTTTTGCTCCATTGCACCAATTTCCCTTTCTACACTAGTTATTTCTTCCTGATGTTTCTCACCTTTGTCCATAGCATGTTTTATTAAAATCCACATCATAACCTGTGATGCTCCTTCCAGATTCTTTTCCCATTCCTGTAATGCACTATCGTCAAGATCTTCAAAAGTAGGGAAGATCAAAATACGTAAACCTCTCGGTATCTTTCCATTTTCCAAATATTGTTTTAGTGTAATGCCATCCCACCAGCGGCTAAGTTCCTGCTTTTTTAACCGTTCTAGTCTAATAAACAGAGGGGCATATTAGCAAGACCGGCGATAAAATTATCGCCGTTTTAGCGGCAGGAAACTGCCGCTAAAACGGCGATAATGGGCTTGCTAATATGCGTTATGGAATTCCAATAGAAGCCCAGGTTAGATGTCCTGCACATCTAACCTGGGCTTCTATTGAATTCCATAATGCATATTAGCAAGTCCATTATCGCCGCTTTTAGCGGCAGTTTCCTGCCGCTAAAACGGCGATAATTTTATCGCCGGTCTTGCTAATATGCCCCAGAGTCTTCAAACTTGTACTATTGGTTTTCCCTTGTATTACATTCTGTTTTGTGGCACCAGAACCAAATAGGTTCAATGCCATTTCTTCCCGACCGTCAGTAAATTTAGACATGTCGTAAAAAAGTGTGATTTTATAACTTGTGAGTTTGGTGCAATAACGGTCAAAACAACATAAGAAACCAAAAGACAAAAAGTGGCAGACCATATGTTATGCACTACAACCTCTATTCAATATACAATAAGCTTTCTGTGCATTGCGCCTCCGGAGCCTGCCACAAAAAGACTCCACTGTAATCCAGAGCAAAAGTTATTTCTATTGTGGAGGGTGCACCAGAGACAGAATCAAAAACCATCAAGGTAAGTCCAAAACGATGTTTCTTTTTATTCTTCAAAAAAATCAGAAAACGGACATCAGCCTCAAAAAACTCAGAAAACGGACATCAGCCAACGCGTTTCGTTCAATAAGAACTTCATCAGGGCTGAAAACAATCAACATATAACAACATGTAAGGAAAAACCACAACATTAAAAACTACATACATACATATATACTACAACATAAAAATATACATACACAAAAACATTTATAATCAACACAGACTTTGTACCTATAAAATTATCATTGGTACACAAACAAACCTTATTATACATATCTAAGCTAAAAACACGAGCACATTTAATAATATTATAACCATTGTATACTTTTATACAATGTATATTTAAAATTTACAAGTCTTTATTAAAGGTAAAGCAAATACAAAATCAAAAACTAAAATTTAATGGGAAAATAAGAAAAAAGGGAAAAGAAAAGAAAAAGAGAGATAAATATACTATTAATAACGAAGAAAAAACGGAAAAAGGGGGAAAGACAAAAAGACAATTCAAGCTAAGAAGAGTAAACAAGCATAATGACAGCAATATAGGAAGCATTTGCCAGATTCCACCACATAAGTAGCCAATTTGCTCACCGTTATATATTGATGAGAATAGAATAATCCAAAATGACTATAGATTTCAAGTATGAAATGTACGTTGTGAACTACAGGAGAACCCCACGATCCTGGGTAATTGCTGTACCATCCAGCATTGATACTCTGCATCAGTAAGCAAAAAACATATATATGTATTACATATATATATAATAATAAATATGAACGTACAAACCAATTTACCACAAGGTCAAATAAAACACTACTCTAAAAATTGATACCTATTTATTTAAGGACAGCTTAACTGCCATCAAAAGGGCCAATTACCTCCTTTTACGTTAATATAAAAACATTCCCAAATGAAAATCACAACCGACCTAATGCGACGAACATTAGGCAAATATTAGTAAGCCAGTCTATACATATAAGGTAGGCATACATAAATAACTATAAAGAGGATCCTCATATAAACCACTCATATTGAGTATTTACATCCCATCCTATCCAGTCTAGTGATGCATGAACATCCTGACTGGTCTTAAGCGAGCGCGTGTGCATTGCCATTAGATTGTAAAGCAGACTATAGTCCTGAAGGTCCCAGTTACTAGATAGATCACTATTCATCATACCTGAAATGGTTCAATCGTAGACTGATGATGTTGTCGAAGTAAGACGCTAACCAGAACATGAGATAGCGGCACTTTTTGAAGTGATCGCACGCCACGTAAAGGCGTAATGACGTCATACCCGATGTTCTGGTACTCACGGTTTAAGGAAAACACAGCGGCCATCTTATAATAACGGAAACTATTATATCCAGAGACTGAGAATAACGTTTTGTATTAAAGTAACGCAAAGGACCCACTGGTTCTAAATAATCAAAAATGAATTGTAATGCCCCCAAACTTCATTCAAGATCATTGGCCATCCTATGATAAAAAAGTGCCATCGCCAATCAGTACCAATTGTGACATATTACTATTTGAAAATATTTTTACCAAATACTAATAAACGTAAAAATTTCCGTTAAATAATAACATTTTAATTAAAGCAAAAAACAAGCAAAAGAAAAACTACAACACAAATCAGTTACACTTGTTGAAATAATCACGCGCAACGCTAGAACGTAAGGATATCATAACCGGGTTCCCAACTACTCACAGATCAAAGAAACCACGGCGGCCATCTTATAGTGGTAATGAGTATTATATCCAAAGACTAAGGGTAACATTTGTGTTATCAATAACCAAAGAACGCTAATTTTAAATAACATAAGCAAAATCATAAAGCCACCAAACTTTATTCAAGGTCCACTGCCATTCTATGCTGCAAACCATACTGTCGCCAATCTATATCACTTTTTCCATATTCCTTTTGGAAATATTTTTATCACAGAAACAATACCGACCAAAGTCAATGTTTGGTTTAATAATGAAATTTCAATTAGAACAAAAATTTAAAAAAAAGAAAAAAGGAGAAAAAAGAGAAAACAGACAAGCAAAGCAATAGAGCCCAAGTAAATAACTAAGCAATAAGAAACTTATCGTTCATATATACATATGTATCATTTAACTAATTACAAAAAGAGACCATAATTATAAACTGGGACAGTTCCTTAATTTCATCACTTGTAAATTTCCCAAAAAAACAATCGGCATTGAATAATATTAACAGATGACCATAACTAATTTATCATAGCAAATGATGCATCTCTCCATCGGTATTATGTCCTGAAGATATTGCTCGAAGACGACATATCCATTTAGATTCAATCTGTCTTAATAACAACTCCCTATTACACCCTCTCTTAATAGGGGGGACATGATCGATACCATGGAACCAAAAATCAATATCTCCAATGCGTGTGGTATTATAATGCTCCACAATGGGGTATCTGCTATCTTTCTTTCTTAAGGCTCTCCAGTGCTCTTGGATGCGCAATTTTAGACAGCGTATGGTGCTGCCCACATATATCATTTTGCAAGCACATCCAAGAACATAGACCACATATGTAGTATTGCAATTGATGAAGTGGTTAATGGTATACATTTTGCTGGTATTATAAGCAAAAGTTTTGATTGTATTCTTACCCATAGGGCAAACATTACAACACCCACTTGTGAAAGAGCCTTTAGGTTTGGGTGGTAACCAGGTATCTCTAATTGAGGGTGTAGTAACATAACTTGGACAGAGATGATCTTTGCTCCCTCTTATGCCTGCCTTTTTATGGGATGGTATGAGAGGGAGCATGCCTGGGCCAGAGGTGCCTCCCCCTGGACTGAACATATAGTGTTCTGGGGGAGGTACATTGATGATGTGATCTGTCTCTGGTCTGGATCTGTCTGCCAGTTACAACAGTATTTCACTTACCTTAATGATAATATCTTTAATGTCAAGGTTACTATGACCTATCATAGGGAAAGTATTGATTTCCTAGATATAAGATTTTATGTCCAAGATGGTGTAGTACAGAGTACATTGTTCAGGAAAGAGACTGCATGTAATGCAGTCTTGTAGGCAACAAGTTCACACTCTGCTTCAGTCATTAGGAATATTCCCTTTGGTGAATTTACTCGCATTAGAAGGAACTGCAGCAAACAGGACACATTTCACGCTAATGTCTTGGAGTCTCGGAAATGCTTTGAAAGAAGGGGCTATAGTCAAACTATTTTGGATAAAGCTGAGAACAGAATTTCAAAAATCAATAGGGAACTTACTTTATGTGATAAATCTACAAAGAATAAGGATAACATCAAGGGAGGCAGGGCTAGATTTATTACCCAATACACTATGTATAGTGATAAAATATTTAACATCATGAGGAAAAATTGGAAGTTACTAACAGAGATTCCAGGACTGAAGAATTGTATTGGTGAGAGACCCTTGATTACTTATCGTAAAGGGGTCTCCTTAAGAGATCATCTCTGTCCAAGTTATGTTACTACACCCTCAATTAGAGATACCTGGTTACCACCCAAACCTAAAGGCTCTTTCACATGTGGGTGTTGTAATGTTTGCCCTATGGGTAAGAATAAAATCAAAACTTTTGCTTATAATACCAGCAAAATGTATACCATTAACCACTTCATCAATTGCAATACTACATATGTGGTCTATGTTCTTGGATGTGCTTGCAAAATGATATATGTGGGCAGCACCATACGCTGTCTAAAATTGCGCATCCAAGAGCACTGGAGAGCCTTAAGAAAGAAAGATAGCAGATACCCCATTGTGGAGCATTATAATACCACACATTGGAGATATTGATTTTTGGTTCCATGGTATCGATCATGTCCCCCTATTAAGAGAGGGGGTAATAGGGAGTTGTTATTAAGACAGATTGAATCTAAATGGATATGTCGTCTGCGAGCAATATCTTCAGGACATAATACCGATGGAGAGATGCATCATTTTCTGTGATAAATTAGTTATGGTCATCTGTTAATATTATTCAATGCCGATAGTTTTTTGGGGAAATTTACAAGTGATGAAAGTAAGGAACTGTCCCAGTTTATAATTATGGTCTCTTTTTGTAATTAGTTAAATGATACATATGTATATATGAACGATAAGTTTCTTATTGCTTAGTTATTTACTTGGGCTCTATTGCTTTGCTTGTCTGTTTTCTCTTTTTTCTCCTTTTTTCTTTTTTTTAAATTTTTGTTCTAATTGAAATTTCATTATTAAACCAAACATTGACTTTGGTCGGTATTGTTTCTGTGATAAAAATATTTCCAAAAAGGAATATGGAAAAAGTGATATAGATTGGCGACAGTATGGTTTGCAGCATAGAATGGCAGTGGACCTTGAATAAAGTTTGGTGGCTTTATGATTTTGCTTATGTTATTTAAAATTAGCGTTCTTTGGTTATTGATAACAAAAATGTTACCCTTAGTCTTTGGATATAATACTCATTACCACTATAAGATGGCCGCCGTGGTTTCTTTGATCTGTGAGTAGTTGGGAACCCGGTTATGATATCCTTACGTTCTAGCGTTGCGCGTGATTATTTCAACAAGTGTAACTGATTTGTGTTGTAGTTTTTCTTTTGCTTGTTTTTTGCTTTAATTAAAATGTTATTATTTAACGGAAATTTTTACGTTTATTAGTATTTGGTAAAAATATTGTCAAATAGTAATATGTCACAATTGGTACTGATTGGCGATGGCACTTTTTATCATAGGATGGCCAATGATCTTGAATGAAGTTTGGGGGCATTACAATTCATTTTTGATTATTTAGAACCAGTGGGTCCTTTGCGTTACTTTAATACAAAACGTTATTCTCAGTCTCTGGATATAATAGTTTCCGTTATTATAAGATGGCCGCTGTGTTTTCCTTAAACCGTGAGTACCAGAACATCGGGTATGACGTCATTACGCCTTTACGTGGCGTGCGATCACTTCAAAAAGTGCCGCTATCTCGTGTTCTGGTTAGCGTCTTACTTCGACAACATCGTCAGTCTACGATTGAACCATTTCAGGTATGATGAATAGTGATCTATCTAGTAACTGGGACTTTCAGGACTATAGTCTGCTTTACAATCTAATGGCAATGCACACGCGCTCGCTTAAGACCAGTCAGGATGTTCATGCATCACTAGACTGGATAGGATGGGATGTAAATACTCAATATGAGTGGTTTATATGAGGATCCTCTTTATAGTTATTTATGTATGCCTACCTTATATGTATAGACTGGCTTACTAATATTTGCCTAATGTTCGTCGCATTAGGTCGGTTGTGATTTTCATTTGGGAATGTTTTTATATTAACGTAAAAGGAGGTATTTGGCCCTTTTGATGGCAGTTAAGCTGTCCTTAAATAAATAGGTATCAATTTTTAGAGTAGTGTTTTATTTGACCTTGTGGTAAATTGGTTTGTATCGTTCATATTTATTATTATATATATATGTAATACATATATATGTTTTTTGCTTACTGATGCAGAGTATCAATGCTGGATGGTACAGCAATTACCCAGGATCGTGGGGTTCTCCTGTAGTTCACAACGTACATTTCATACTTGAAATCTATAGTCATTTTGGATTATTCTATTCTCATCAACATATAACGGTGAGCATATTGGCTACTTATGTGGTGGAATCTGGCAAATGCTTCCTATATTGCTGTCATTATGCTTGTTTACTCTTCTTAGCTTGAATTGTCTTTTTGTCTTTCCCCCTTTTTCCGTTTTTTCTTCGTTATTAATAGTATATTTATCTCTCTTTTCTTTTCTTTTCCCCTTTTTTCTTATTTTCCCATTAAATTTTAGTTTTTGATTTTGTATTTGCTTTACCTTTAATAAAGACTTGTAAATTTTAAATATACATTGTATAAAAGTATACAATGGTTATAATATTATTAAATGTGCTCGTGTTTTTAGCTTAGATATGTATAATAAGGTTTGTTTGTGTACCAATGATAATTTTATAGGTACAAAGTCTGTGTTGATTATAAATGTTTTTGTGTATGTATATTTTTATGTTGTAGTATATATGTATGTATGTAGTTTTTAATGTTGTGGTTTTTCCTTACATGTTTTTATATGTTGATTGTTTTCAGCCCTGATGAAGTTCTTGTTGAACGAAACGCGTTGGCTGATGTCCGTTTTCTGATTTTTTTGGGGCTGATGTCCGTTTTCTGATTTTTTTGAAGAATAAAAAGAAACATCGTTTTGGACTTACCTTGATGGTTTTTGATTCTGTCTCTGGTGCACCCTCCACAATAGAAATAACTTTTGCTCTGGATTACAGTGGAGTCTTTTTGTGGCAGGCTCCGGAGGCGCAATGCACAGAAAGCTTATTGTATATTGAATAGAGGTTGTAGTGCATAACATATGGTCTGCCACTTTTTGTCTTTTAGATAATGAATTCTTATTTCAATTATGAGAGTGACTCACATTTGATGATTAAATATAACGTTAGTCCTACTTAAGACATTCAGGCATGGATGATATTTCTCATGAATACCTAAACACAAAACTGATTGTACATACTAGCAGTCTTCTATTGATCAGGCACAGCATGCACGATTAAGTGGTGTGATTATAAGTAGTGGTACACAAGCACCCTCGGTGCACGAAGGGTTGTTGGCCATATATGATACTCCATGTATATTATTATTATTTTTTTTTAAGTTTAAAATGCTTTATTTAGATAGTAAAACAAAGTAAAACACCATTACAAGGTCATATTGCAAAAGAAAAAAAAAGAAATTTAGGGAAAAGTCAATATTGAAAGTACAAATGACCAAATCATATCCGTAACCCTCGAAAGGGAGAATGTATACTTAGAAGAAAAATGCATTTTTCACATTTTGAATGAGAAAGAGGGGGAGGAAAGAGAAGAAGGAAAGAGGGGGAGAGAAAGAGAGGAGGGGGAAACTTCAAAGTTTAAACAATATTAGAGAAAATTTAAGTAACAACTAACTCTGTTTAAAGTGATAAAGACAACAATAGTACTATAAAACTGAATAAAATCAGGGAGTAATTCTAGAGAGAAAAGAGGTTAATGGTAACCACAACAATTCTTTTTTGATTAATAGAGGTACTGAAGTGGAAAAGGCACGATCCAACCTGTGGTGATGACATAACAAGTTCCACCAGGCCTGGTATGACATTTTTGAAGTGTCTTTCCAGTTGGTGGTAATGATCTGAAAAGAAATAGCGAAGTACAAGTCTATAAATTTACCAACATTACTTTGCACATCCCAAAGGGGGGAAAGACTGCCCAAGAATACATGCACAATTTCAAAAGAAAAGTTTGTAGATAAAATTTCATTAAGCTTTAACCAAATACGGGACCAAAAGGATTTAACTACAGGGCATTGGAAAAACATGTGAAGAAAATCACTATTCTCATAAGGACAGGACCAACATTTCTTGGAGTCTAACAACTTAAATTTGTACATATCAGAGGGAGTGAAATAAAGTCTGTTATAGAAGAAAAATAGAGTTTGTGTAGTGCTGGCTGAGCGAGAAGACGTATGTATTTTTGACCAAATAGAACCCCAAGTTTGAAAGGAGAAGTCTTGGGCCAAGTCTTTCTCCCATAAGAGTTCTAATTTAGATTTTGTTCTAACAACCATAGAACGGGATAAGAGTTTGTATTTAACCGCTGCTTTAGAAGGGATAGAAAAGTCAGGTGGGGAGAGGAGACCTGTTCAGGTATAATAGGGGAGTTAGTCTGGGAAAGGAAATGAGTCAAAGAAGCCTTCAGTAAGGGATACTGAGGGGCATGTGTGGAAGTGGTGTCGAAAGATGAACAAATGTCAGAAAAGTCCCTAGGGGATGCATCCTTCAGCAAATGATCTAAAGTGATAATACCTTTATCAATCCATTCCTTCCAGAATAGCGCTCTATTGTTGATCTTCAAAAATTTATTGTACCAAATAGGAGTATGTAAAAGTTGATCCTTGGAAGGAAAGTGAGTTCGAAACAGAAAAGATGCAAAGGCTTTGGAATGGGAAAAAATAGGTGTGGAAAAGCGCTTCGGAGGTTGAGATAAACGAAAAGCCGTAATATATGTAAAAGGTGTGAATTGGGCTTGTTCTAACGAACTCCAAGCCATTTTATGAGTAAGAGGAGAATCAGATAAAAAAGTCCAAATCTGTTTCAAGGTAAATGAGGTGTGGTAACATCTGAGGTTAGGAAAGTTGACTCCACCTAAGTCCTTGGGTTGTTGAAGACGAGAGAGTGAAATTCTGGCCTTACGATTGTTCCAAAGAAATTTGGTTAGGGAGCGATTGATCTTGTTAAAAAAGGAGAGCGGAAGAGAGACCGGGAGCATTGAGAGATAAAAATTTATAATAGGAAGGAGCATCATTTTAATTGTGGCCAGTCTACCCCACCAGGATAAGAAGAGAGGGGACCAGCTTTCAATAAGGATGGAAAGTTTTTTGAGTATTTCCGCGAGGTTAATTTTAATAGTTTCTTTGATGGTATTGGCGTATAAAATATCCAAACATTTGATGCTCTTGGGATTCCACTCAAAGCCAGAGCCATGAAACATATGAGAAAAGCAGAATTTGTTTAAGGGTAAAACTTCAGACTTGTCAATGTTCAATCTATATCCAGAAACTATTGAATACTCTTGTAATGAAGAGAAGAGAGCAGGCAGGGAAGTAGACGGATTGGAGATATATAATAGAATGTCATCGGCGTAAGCAGTAAATTTAATATCATTATTTTTAAATTGGAGACCAGTATACTGTGGAGAACGTCTAATTTTCTCTAAAAAGGGTTCCAAAGCAAGAATGAATAGAAGTGGGGAAAGGGGACAACCCTGTCTAGTACCCCTAAGGAGTGGAAAATATTTAGATTGACAGCCATTGACCCATATAGAAGTAGAAGGGGCAGAGTATAACAATTGAATATACTTGATAATAGAGGGGCTAAAGCCATGCCATCTCAACGCACCAAAAATAAAATCCCAGTTGACCCTATCGAATGCTTTCTCAGCATCTAATGTAATGGCAGCAACTGGTGAATCCATCTTGGAAGCAAGGTGAATGATATTAAGGAAGGTTCTAGAATTATCCGTGATAGATCTGCCTTTGACAAACCCTGATTGGTAAATATTAATGAGGTCAGGGATTACATTATTAAGGCGAATGGCTAATAATTTGGCAAATATTTTGCAGTCTGTATTGATAAGGAAAATGGGCCTATAATTTTTGCAAAGAGAGGGGTCTTTATCTTTTTTAGGGATAAGACACAACATAGCTTGAGTGAAAGATCCTTTTGACTCACCAGTAGTGAGAAAGTGATTAATCAATGTGAGTAATTGGGGGACTAAAAATTGTTTAAAGTGTAGAACAAATCTAACGGTAAAGCCATCCGGGCCAGGCGTTTTGTCCTTGGGTAATAAATTCATAGCGTTAGAGATTTCACTTTCCAGGATGGGTGTGTCTAAGGATGTAAAATCTATGGAGTTATCAAAAGATTTAGGGATCGTTTGAAAGAAGGAGTCAATTTGTTCAGGCAAAGGGGCGGATTCTGGAGTATAAAGAGTAACATAGTATTGAGTAAAGCATTCAAGTATCTCCGCATCTGTAATGTGACGAATTCCGGAGCTATCTGTGATAGCAGCGATTTTAGATTTTTGCTTTTTGATTTTAAGCTAGTTAGCTAAGGATTTGCCTGCTTTATTCCGTCCACCATACATTTTTGCATTAAATTTAAGAAGATTATTACAAGCAGAATCCCAAGAGTGTTTGTTGTATTGCAGTTTGGCTTTAATAAGAGATGACAAAACATCAGGGCAGTTGGAAGTGAAGTATTGATGTTCAAGAGCTTTGATTTGTTTTAAAACAAGAGAGGACTCCATAAGGGCCTTTTTTTTCTTCCGAGAAACAAAGTCGATAATGAAGCCTCTGGCGGTAGCTTTGAAAGCATCCCAAATGTAATGAAGTTGAGAATCAGAAGAAAGATTATTGTGAAAAAATTCCTGAATAAAAAGCTTGAATTGCTCAACGAATTGGGAATCCAGGAGTAAAGAATTGTTAAAACGCCAGCGTCGGGATGGATGGGAAGGAGCGGGATAATCCATGTCTAGAATGATGGGGGCGTGATCTGAAATAAGAATGGAGCCAATTTCTGAATTAGTCATAAATTGGAGAGCGTGTGTAGTAAGAAAAATGTAGTCTATACGGGAGTGGGATTTATGTGCAGAGGAAAAGAAGGAGAATTCTAATGTGTCGGGATGAGAGATTCTCCATGAGTCAACCAGACCTCTGGAGGTGATGGCTTTGTGAAAGGTTTTCTGCATCTTATTGGGGATGTATTTAGTTTGAGATTGTCGGTCCAGGAAGGGATCCATTAGTTGATTACAATCGCCACCCACAATCAAATTATCTGCAACTTGGGAGGATAGTAGAGTGGAAAATTCATTCCAAAAAGTTAAGTCAATGCCATTCGGGCCATAAACATTACAAAAAGAAAATTGAGTATTGTTAACTTTAACATTTAAAAGCAACCATCTACCATTAGTATCATTAAGTTCATTTTGTAACTGAACATTTAAAGATTTATGAAACAAAATAATCACACAGTTCTTGTTGTTCACAGCAGGGGAGCAGGAAGCTATTCCTACCCACTGTTTACGCAGTGAGGATAGATCTTGTAGCTTAAGGTGTGTTTCTTGTAATAATGCTATATGACATTTCAATCTTGCGAGATGAGATAACACTCGCTGTTTTTTAACAGGATTTCGAATACCTTTAACATTCCATGAAATTACATGGAGCCCAGTCATCAACAAAAACTAAATAGTGATAGGCATAAAGGTGAAAGAAAGTTAAGGACACAGAGGAAAAGAGAATATATACATGCGGAAGGCATGAAAGTTAAGAGATGACAGGGAAGAAAGAAAGTGGCATTAATCGTTTGACTTGGACTTAAAAGGAAGAGATTACCCAAACAATGAGGTACCATAGAAGGAAGATAACAAAATGGAAATATAGGAGAAAATAGAGCCAGAAGTCGAAGTAAGAAAGGAGGGAGAGAAGGAGGAGGAGGGAGAAAGAAGAAGAGAAAAAAGAGGGAGCATAGCAACCCAGATAAAGCTAGCAAAGAAAGGATGACAAAAAGCCAGCAGGCTTTAGTCATGGTAAACAAAACGAAAAGAACAATAATGTGGGAGGGGGGGGCAAGAACAGACAACCGTCACAAGAGACGAGGGAAGGGCACCGAGAAAGGAAAGGTTTACCATAAGAACAACAGGGGAAAAGTACAGAAATAAAGACAAAATGGCAAACATATGAAACAAAGTGGAAGGACACTTACCATATATTGAGGAAACTGCACAACGTGGTAAGTCATATGTAACAAGACATGGAGAGAATGGGGAAAGGAACACTTGCATCAGGAACATCACAAGGAAGACCTTAAATGTAAGAAAGAAAACCAACAGAAAAACCTTTTTAAGGTTCTGCATCAAACATTGAGGAAACCAATCCAACGAGAGAAAACATGTATTACACAACATTGAGAAAACAAAATAAGAACACCTGCAACAGGAACATCAAGGGAAGAACAAAAACACAAACAAGAGAGCAACCAGAAAAACATTTAAGGTTTGCTTAGTTCCATAGCTTCTCCCTTGTGAACATGAATGAACTTCCGCAGGTCAGCTGGATCATCGAAAGAGAAAGTTCTGTCTTTGTAAGTCACTTTGAAAAAGCAGGGATGTAGAAGACCATATCGAGCGTTCATGGATCTCAAAGAAGGTCTGAGGTCCAGAAATTCCTTGCGTCGACTGGCAGTTGGTTTAGAGACATCTTGGGAAAAAAAGACTTTGTGGCCAGACCAGAGCATCTGCTTGTGTTGTTTGGCAGCGTTAAGAATAGCAATGAGGTCGGAATAAAGGAGGAAGTAGGCGATAATACCTCTAGGTCTGGACGGGGAAGAAGCGCTTTGAGAACCCAATCTATGCGCTCTTTGGATATTGAAGTCCATGGACTTCGCAAGGCCGACTATCTGCAGAACTTGGGACTTCAAAAAGGAGATCATGTCTGAGCCCTCAGAACCCTCCGGAATTCCATAAATACGGAGGTTGTTGCGCCTATTGCGATTTTCTAAGTCTTCTGTGGTCTTCTTTAATTGAGTAACTTCTTTAGTGAGGGAATCGACTTTGGCGACAACATCCTGAGCATCACTTATTTTTTGTTCCACCTCTGAAAGTCTTGATTCAAGTCCAGACCATTTCTCTTCAATTCTCTGAAGGGTAGCAGTAGTGTCAGTCATGAAAGGTCTGATATGGCGTAGTTCTTCCATAATGTCCTCCAATGTCAGAGGGAGAGGCGATTTCGATGGAGAAGACGGATCTTTTTTGACGCGCTTGTTGGTGGAAGCAGAAGAGTCCTTACGACCTCCAGTACCAGACCCCGAGGCACCAGTCAACTTGTTTGAGTGTGGGGTATCCATGGTAGAACGTGTTGCACACAACAGCAAAAAGAATATGTAGCGACACTTGTTCAAAACGATAGGGAGAGAGGAAGAAGTGCCTCACAACAGATAAGTAAATAGGAGAGGTGAGCCACCAAAATGCGTGAGGCGACCACGTAGCTGAATGTTGTTAAATAAATTATTTATGATCTGTGCTCTATAAGGCTTTTTGTTTGCTTTAAGTGTCCATAATCACACAAAATGGCTGCCGCAAAAAGAATAGACTCTAGGGAGAAATACCTGAACACAAACGCAGGACCAGTCTTAATAGATTCATAACAGCCAACTTAAGTATTCAGGCATCCAAAGTGGGGCTGCATCAAGAAGAGAGACACTTATGCTTATAAGTCAGCGAGGTGAATGTCGTTTGAAGCTGAGCAACACATGGAAGTGAGATAAACCATTTAACAAGTGGCTTACTTAAAGGTCTTCTGATGACATCAATACAAGCAGTAGCGTAAGAGAAGGCAACATGTGGAGGAGTTCAAAAAAGGAAAGGATGCGCAATACGCCTTTGCTGAAGTAAGCCGAAGAGAAAAGTAAAAATTCACAAAATGGCGGCCATGAAAACGGGCGCCGTCAAGAGAGGCAGACAGAGTTGAAAAAAGCACCTAAAAGACCATACATTGGTCTAAAGACTTGCCTCCACGTGCCCTGTATCTTCCGGCACAAGAAGCGGAGTCTGGAAGTCGGAGCTGCATCGGAGCTCAGTGCCACAAAGCGCCTTACGAAGCGGCCATCCAGATCCACCGCCGCCGCGCGCCTCAAAGACACGGTGTTTTTTAAGGTCCAGTCTGCAACTGTTCTGCCTGCTTCCGTGCAAGGGAATGGATGAAGCTCAGCGATGAACTGCTTCTCTCTGTGTTCCACCCTTGCAGTTCGGTGGACTGGCACCTGGGTAATTGCTGGTTTCCACCTGACAAGTTGGTTGGCACTTATTGACGATTCAAAATGGCGGCCGTAAAAACGGGCGCCGTGAGGAGATACAAGCAGAGTTGAGAAAAGCGCCTGAAAGACCGTACATCGGTCTAAAAACTTGCCTCAGCGTGCCCATTATCTTCCGACACAAGAAGCAGTGCTTAGAAGTCTGAACCGCATCTTGGGAGTGTCTCTCCCTGCGCCGATCGGAGCTCGGTGCCGCAGAGCGCCTCACAAAGCGGCCATCTTGGTCCGCCGCCGCCGCGCGCCTCATCATGTATATTATAATTGTTTAAACATTGACATTTCGTTTGGGTTTCAGATATGCCCCCGAGGAAGGGACCTTGCAGTTCCGAAATGCATCGGGCATGAAAATGAACAGGACAAATATTTTGTAGTGCATAAAATGTTATGTTTACATGTTAATGTCATATTTTTAATCAAAACAAATTTTGTTAAAGAAGCTATTGTTGTAAGGAATAAACACCCGGTACTAGCAGTATGGTACTAAATGTAATGAAATAATTACACATTATGAACAAAGAAATACATGTTTAATGAATGCAGTAACAAGCAGATTGTGGTTCACATTGTGAATAATCAATTGATGAATTTTGGTTCAAAGTGAACAGTGCACACCGCATCCAAGCCTGTGTACTTGTTATATTTTGCTGTCCTAAATGTAAGACATTCCTGTCACCTCATCTGTATCGTAATCATCATGATAATACTGTCCATTGCGAGGGACATCAAAGTAATTATTATCGGAACGACCCTGTGAGACTGCAGCACCTTGGGCTCTATCAGTCCCACGACCTCGTCCACGAGGACCTCGCCCTCTAGGAACCACCACCATCTACAAAAGAACTGGACACTCGCTACACCAATGACCCTCTTCCTTGCAATACGCACACTGATTCGGCCCCACAGGTGTCGTGGTGGGCTTTCTACTGGTGCGAGGAAGCTGTCTTGCAAGACCACCACGTCCTCTACCATTTCCCCTAAACGCTTGCTGCAACAGCACCTTCGTCTTTAAATCCTTATTCTTCTTATCTATCTTTTCTTTCTCTTCCTGATCATGATGCTCATAATATTGAATATCAGAGGGGTGTGCAGTTCCCAACTGGGCGTGAGGGGAAAGGGAGGTCTTTCTTCGTGATGCCCTCACACACCCCGGAGGATGTCATGCTTCATCATAGGGCTTTTGCTCCTCGTCGGGCCGGCGCTGCAATGCCTGACGGGCTCCCTTAAACGGGGCTCTTTATCAGAGATCTTTTTGAAGAAGCCGTTGGGTGCGTGCGGGTGTGAGGGCTGGGTAGTGCACAGGTAAGTGAGATAAAAAAGGTCTGGAGCGGTCCTACTTAGGTCAAGTTTATTGAGGTAGCTCAAGCCTGATTAAAAATGGTGTGGGTGCCCTTACGTGGATGTAATGTTCCTAAAGGGCTGCCAAGGTGAAGTAGGTCAACATGTTTCGTGCCTCGATAGCCCCTAACGGGTCAGCATGACATCCTCCGGGGTGTGTGAGGGCATCACGAAGAAAGACCTCCATTTCCCCTCACGCCCAGTTAGGAACTGCACACCCCTCTGATATACAGTCCTTTTCGGGAGCTAGTGTGCAGGACCTCATAATTTAGCTCCCAGTCCCTCCTTTTTTGAATATGCTCATAATATTGAGCCATATTCAAAGTGACAGAAGGGGAAGAGGTGGTCCAAGTACTCTCAGACACCTCCAAAAGAGTCGCAATTTCAGGAAGTAAGTTAGAAACAAACCTGTCAACAAACAATCGAACACCTCCCTCAATAGACATATCCTGCCCACTATAATCCAGAAACGTATCTTCAAACCGAGTAAAAAAATCAGACACACTTTCATCCTTCTTCTGTCGACAAGCTGTCAACTTGTCCCAACTTACTTTCTTCGGCGGGATAAGAGAACGCATGTATGTAATAATGCGACCTGCAAAGCAAGTATCTCAGCTCGGGGCTTTTCTTTCCTGATCCCATCCTTTAATCACATCCCATGTACCACTCAGCTCCGCAACATGGTCTTGAGTATGAACCTGTCTCCAAATGTCAACCGGAACAAGAAGACCAAAGAACAGTTCAATGTCAGCAAGAGGCATTACAGTAGAGGAGGCAGCTTCAGTCAGTTCTTTATAATAAGCAGTAGGATTTTTCCTAGGGTCGGTCAAATGAGCCTTAAAGTTCAGAACTTCACTCCTTTTCCACGGAGTATAAACCCATTGCTCCTGGAAACGGGCCGCTACACCCGCTCGAGTAACATTACCTCGCTGATCCGTTAACTCTGGTATCTCTGGGTGATATATGGGATGAACTTCTCGCATTGGAAACTGAGACACCGGGGTAGGACTCTTCTCATGCAACCTGCCCCTATAAGCAACCAACATGGTGATATTCCCAAAAACTTGGCCTGGGTCCATACCACTGGCATATACGCAATCTCTAATATCAATTAAAATTTGTGGCGCATCATCCCCAAAATGTTGCAGCCTAAGACCAATCAACGTAGAGGACATATGTTTAAGAGCATGCTGCTGTATAAAAGGCTCATAATCTTTCATCACATCCCAAACATCCTCCACACTGTAAAGGGGATTACGACCCCACTGCGCAGCCTGATTAGCTACCACCTTCTTCTCTTCATCCCCCACCGCAGACCTTACAAAAGGGCCCATATGCTCATTAAATTTTGTCAAATCTCTATCCTCAAATCCAGGTGTTGGCGTCTCAGCACCCAATAATGCTGGAAAATGAACCATCAAAGATGGAGAAGCAACAGAAGCACTGGGTAGGATCGTCGCAGGTGAGTGCACCGGGGGAGAGAGAGCTGGAGATAGGGATGCGGAAACAATAGGTGTGATATGGGTGCTAAAAGTCACAGTTGCCACAGACGGCGAAGGCAAAGAAGGAGGAGCCGAAGCCAAAGCCGTCGAAACAACGGCAGTAGATACAGGGACAGTTGAAACAGTAGTAGCAGGCTGCTGCAATGGCAAGGGGACAGTGGGATATATCCTCTGCGGAGCATATGGGGGCGGGGGGCAGGTGTCTAACAATTCCTCCACAAAAGTATCATTTTCCTCCTGAACCAAATACGATTTGTCAATTTGCAACGGAAATCTCCTATCTTCACATTCAACTCCTTTCTCCTGCTTTTCTTTATCATATGCTACAGCTTTCTGAGTCAGCGTCTGCATTTTCTCTTTTTGTGCATCTTTTTCCATCTTCAGTCGTCTCTGCCTAGGTTTTTTCTGCCATGTTCTGAGGGAATCAAGCATAGACTGTCTACTTCGTCTCTTGAACAACTGTTCCTGTAAATACCCAATCTTTTGTTCATCGAAAGTGCCCGTCAACGGCCACAGCAACTCGGCATTGTCCCTTGTATATTTGTGCGATAATGTACTAAACAAAATAGGGCCAAGACCATGCTTCACATATATATCAAAATTAGGAGTGCCTTCTGGAGGCGCTGGCTGAGCTTCTTCCAATCGATCATCTGCAGAACAACCGTGACAGCACAAAGAAAACAGTTTACTGATACCAGGCATTCTCAAAAGAAAACAAGTTCACTATTTATGCCTGGCAAAGCAATTGCAAATGCTTTTATCCCATAGACAGTCCTCAGACCGTATCAAATTCAAACCAAAATGGTACCATATCCACAAAGAACCAAAACAAACTCACCTGATATATGCAGGTCAAGCGGACTAATTCTCAACTGCTGACTCTTCAGACCAAACGGTCAGATCCAAGGGTTTCGCCGTTTAGGACTCCAGTTGGGATAACCACTGGAGGCACCGTCGGGCGGGACAGAGGGGGCAGCTGCGAGCAATCAATGCTCCTCATACAGGGATCCCTGATCCGTCAGTCCAACCCAACGATGGCCTCGACCTTCCCCCCCGTCCGCGGAAAGGGGATGGGTCACTCACCTGACGGAATCCCTGTGCAGGCACCAACTGAATGAAGTGGCCCGATTAGGGTCACCCGGGTCACTCACGACCACCTCTCAGCCTTCCATACCAAATGAAGAGTCGGTCAGACAGTAGAGAATACAAACCAATATTTGTTTATTCAGGTTCACTCCGAGTGGAGCCCAGTCTGCCAAGTTGCTAGGAGTGCTGCAGAGGGACTGACATCAGCAAGCATAAAGATACATTATGTACATTTCAGAACCAATGAAGGCACGCCCACAATGGAATTTTCCAAGCAGATGCAGCTAAACAAAGAAGTACAGAGGATAAGTTTCGATTCTGAGGCCGGGCACACACTATCTACTACTCAAGGTCGTTCTGCCCGTGCCCGCCACTAGACAAGTGGGAGAAGGCCTCTATCTAGAAGGAAAGGTATGCGCTAATAAGGACAGTGTATTCATTAGTGAAGCAAGACTCAACCTCGGGGAAATGAAACCCAACTGAGGCCTCTTCTCAGAAATGATGAAGAATTAGTTTCCATTATGTCTCAAAATGGCGTCCACATTATAAATGGCGCCGCGAATGCTAACTCACATAGAACAATGCGTAAACATGAATTTGTCTATTCTAACACTATGGTTTCGAAGAAACACGCGCCTGAAACTGCTACAATGTAATCCATACATCATACATATCCAATTCCAACATGGCTACAAAGAATGTTGGGTACTGTCTCACATAGATGTCACCGGTGTGACTCCGTACATGCATACTTTTATCATTTGATATGGCAATGCTGTGCATTGCGGCCCTTCTGGACTGACATCTGTGATTATCTTATACAACAGGCAAGCACCATAAAGACATACTTGTTGGGCCTTATGCCCTGCCTCAAGATAGGCAGTGCTGGGTGTAAGTACATGGATTTGACACTCACACTAGCAAAACAAGTGATAGCAATGAACTGGAGGGTGACTTCAGTGCCACCAGAGCGTGCCAGGAAAATTGATCTTTGGCATTGGGCACGTGCTGAGGACGATGTCATTTGACCACTGTGATAGAGAATCAGCAAGGCCACACATGTTATAGGGTGGGACACAATACTATTGATTCTGGCTTACTTTGCTGTGTGATCGCTTCGACTATGCTAGAGGGTTTCTCTTTCCTTTATGCTCTAGAATACCGCTCACATCATGCAAAACAATAGGAAATGTGCCATTAGCTTGTACTCTGTCATTGTTTTTCCTACTTGTTAGTAGTCCCACCAATTGTGGCCGGATGTGTGCCTCCTTTTAGGTTTCGCCTGCATAGCGCTTGTGCTGTGCTTCTGAAATCTATTGTATTCAATATAAAACTTAAAAGGGGCTTCCATTACACCCCTTGCTTTTAATTGGTTCTTGTGCTTGCCACTTTCTTTTCCTTAGTTTCTTTTGGCTGCAGCATACTGTTTCCTTTTGTTCCTTATGGTCTTCGTCATGTGCTCTTTTTTTCAGTTTGTCATTGCCGAACTGTTTCCATGCGCTTTTGGGGCACTTTTTCAAAACAAAATGTTTTGCTAGTACAAAGCTTGCGTTGTGCTTCTCTACATAATCATTCTCCAGTTAGCTGGACGCCTTTCAACCAGGCTCCGCAATTTTTTGGGTTCAATGTCTACACCCCAGAGAGTGGCAAAAAAGGAGCAGTGACATCTAAACATGGACTAACAAGCCATGTGTATGGTGCTGACACACCTCTTGCGCTCAACAATTTCTGTTTCAGTTGATTTGTAAAATATCGCAGCAGCATTGATTCTCATTCTGGGCAAGTTAACCTCAGGGTTTAGTGGCTGCTCTGTCCCTTGGCTCTGCTCGGGTTTGGTTCTACTGTCCCAGCTAATTTGTTGGCTCACCCACTCAAGCATGGAGGAGCTTCTGTCTGTGGCTGGGCTCCTCATAAGCAGTCAACTTGTCTGAAGGCCTGAAAATGCGACTACATAGTCGGTAATGTGCGTACACGTGTGCTTGTGTGTTTGGTTATTTGGCATCCAGCCCCACAAGTGAGCACTGTGGTGGTGCTCTAGTGCATAGTTTGCTGCTGTGGGATTTGTCACATGTACTTTAGCTCACTACCCGACCATCATAAATTATCAGCTTATATGTATGTGACCGCCCCATGGGTAAATGTTCCTATTTACTATATCGAAGCTATATACATTACCTCTGTGAGAATGGCTGCTTAATTACAATAAAGATTAACTACCCCTGTACACAGTGTGCCAGAGTCAGACACATTTGCTTTAGACTAAGAAGCTGTCTATGTACTCCAGAGATATGTTTAAGTGGAATTCCGTGCTATAAAAGGGAGCATATGCAAGTTGCACCATTTTTGATGCATGTGCCCTGTGAAATGGAGCACTCATGTTTTTTTCTCAAACTTGGTCTGGACAACGCTGTGTACATTTTTGACAGGCCATCTCACAATAAAAAAGAAAGACTGTTGCGAAAAATCATCTTGTGCAATAATAGTAACATCTAAGCAATGCTGAATGTATATAGAAAAATATCTCCTTAGAGGACAGTGGATTATTTAGAAAATGTGTAGAACTCATGCAGGGGAGTAATGGTACTTATATTAGAAGTGTAAAACTGGGTATCATTTAGACATTTAATATTTGTGTTTCAAGGGCAGACAGTGGATGAGGCTGGAGGTGATCAATAGCTGCCAAAGCCTTCATTCCTCTCTACAGCATTCTGTGGGTGACAGGTTGTCAGTCATGTGTGTTCGTTGTCAAAGTTTGGATTTTGTTTTTAGATCTCTGCTACAGACAGCTTTATCAATCTATTGGGAAGACCTATGTTTTTCAATACTTAACACATACTTCGAGTTGGCTTTGAGTCAGCCCCTTGCTCTTGATTGGATGGCATTGTTGTCTATCTCAGTAGTCTGCTCTTGCTTTGATGCCCTAATCTTGTGTTTGCCGTAACAAAAACATTTTGCTGACTGGATGAGTTGCATCCTTTTATAGCATACTTCAGAGACTCTTTATTTATTTTTTAATTTCCTTTGGGCAATAAATGAGAGTGCATGTGTTTCCTTGCTGTCTCTCCCTGTTCCAGTTTATAAGAGCACCTCTGAATTTGTATTTCCACAGCCACACACCAGCTCCCCAACACATTCTGCCCGGCTCCCTGTACTGCTCCCCATCCTGGTGACCTTGGATTTAAACTTTTAGCACTCTGCACAGACTTTTGTCTATTTTTCAACATTTAATTTATGGTTCCAACATTCATTTTGCACCATTTTTCTGACTAGTATCATAGATCATGAAGTAAACAGATTTTGTTCTGAACTTGTTTTGCACTGTATTGTATAACATTTTGCACTAGGGCACTTCTTTTATTATACATACCTCTTAACTTATTATTGATCCCACAGGTGAAACCTAATGCATTTACCAATGCTTGTTTAGGTTGCAGACTACCAGACTGGGCAGCAGTGTGGTATGCCGAAAACGTCTTCGAGTGTTTCAGAAGTTGACCTGGTTATGCATTCTGCCCGTTGCTTGCCATTAGCTTTGTGGTTTGTAACTCACATTTTCTTGCTTTTTCATTTGCTGGCTTCGGGTCTCCGGAATCACTTCATCCCTCCCATGCTAAACCCCTATTTACAAGTATCCTTCCAAGAGCTTCCCAGGCCTGTAAATCTTGTTCTTATTGTGTCACATTTACTGTGCATTCAAAAACCGAAACTGACTTCAAAGTGAGAGCGTTTATGGGTAGCCATGGAGTTGGGATGTCACCGTGCCTGAAGATAAATTGGCAATTATTTGCAGTTGAGCAGTCTTAACCTGTTGCTGTGACATACTTAATGTTGGCAAGAATGAAAACAAGTTTCCATAGCAACCCCATTAGACATTGCTATACACATGCTGGCGAGCCATCCAGTATGGTACAATAGAACGAAAAAGGTGGAAGGGTATAAATTGCGCTGAGTCGTTTGAAGTACTAATAATCACGTAGGAATGCACAAGGATATAGATAGTGGCCACCCACCGTTACCAGCTGCGTAGGCAAAGGGCGCACACATAAAATGAAACAAAGAGTTGATATCCTGAGCAAAGCAAGTCCATAATAATCAGAAAAGTCCACAAAAATGTATCTCCACAGAATTCTTCTTCTGTTCTTTATTTTCATTCACAAGTCACCAACAGCAATTTGACTCCTAGCCAACACGTGTTTCGTCTACGTGGAATGATCCATAGACTTCTCCAGGGCTAGAAATTAAACATGAGAGCCCATATTATAACCCTAAGCAATGCTAAGAATAATTACTTACACAAACTAAAGATAGAGAGAGCAAGTAGACAAGATCGAGAGGCAGAATCCCATCACTTGTGTTGGAACCAAAGTGTAGAAAAAGAAAAATAGTAATAAGCGTGAGTACAAGGCTCAAATTTCAGGCGTGGTCCTAATGATTAGTATAGCAAAAATAAACATGGATAAACCAAATCCCAAGTTAACACGACATAATCATGAAAATGACAACTCATAGATCACGCAATGACTGCCGGCTTAGTGAGTAATTCTAGAAGAAATACAAACGGTATGCTGATAATGACATATCATCCCAATGCGAGTAAAGGTGGGGCTACAAACACAGCATACACATGAAACTCAGTGGCCACTTGACATACAGTGACATCGGTAAAAAATTAATTAAAAAAAAGTGGGTAGATGGAATAATCGCGCAAACCCTCTTTACACAAAGCCACATATTACTAGAAGTATTTACAGGTAAAGATAAACTAAAAATAAGGTAAAGAGGCTGCAAATAGTCACTCACCCGCTCTAAACTCCACCTTAACGTATAACTATTTACGAACAAAAATATGCGTGGCACAATATTATATAGCGGGGAAATAATACCATCCTAAAGCCAAAAAAATCCCTTGTTCAAAACTCCGTGATACGATGCAAACATACCAAGTAGACAGCAATCTTCCAAGAGGAGTGTGCTCCTTACAATATCTCGGCGTATCGCACCGGCGCCATCTTAGAGTGTCCTTAAGTACCCAAACGTATAAAAATAGAAACAGGACTAATATAGAGGACCATGCCATCACACTTATTCGAGTCAGATGTAGTGTCTCTTTATACTAACATCAGTCATCAACATGGTTTATCTGCACTACGCCATTTTCTATTTAAGAGACCTGTAGAACTGTTAGAGCACTCAGAGATGTTAATTACCATGGCAAAATTTATTTTGGAACATAATGTCTTCAGGTTTAACCCCTTGACCGCGATCGGAATTCCGCTCGTGTGCTGGACATTCCGATCGCAGGTGTGGTCGTGACGAGCTCAGCTCGTCATGCGCACAGCGCTACCGCGCAGCATGACGAGCTGAGCTCATCACGCGCATCGAAGGGGTTAATGGTCAGTGGAATCAACAAATATGTGGGACTGCAATGGGTTCCAGGTGTGCGCCTTCCTTTGCCTGCCTCTTCGTGGGGTGGTTTGATCGCATATCTGGGGCCCGGAAGGAGCCCAATGGCAGGACTGTATTTGTTACTATGGCAGATATATTGATGACTGTCTCCTTATTTGGACGGGTGGTGAAGAGTAACATCAGGAATTTTCTGCACATATGAATCAGAATGCTTACAACATGGCATTCACAATGACATATAGCAGGGATAAGATTGTATTCCTGGATGTTGAGTTGTACATACACCAAGGAAAGATCTGTAGTAAAATGTTCAGGAAGAGCACGTCGTGTAATGCTGTATTACATGCTGGCAGTGCACACTAGAGATCTCAAGTGAACTCGATCCCATATGGTGAACTATTCAGGGCACGTCACAATTTTAGTGATGATGATGAATTTGCCAACTGTGCAGTGGATATAGAACACAGGTTCCTGGCAAGGGGACATAACAAAGACATTATTCAGAGAGCAAAAAGGAGAGCTGCCAACCTTGAGAGGATTGAGAAATTGAAAACTAAAACTAAGACTGGAGTGAGTAATACTCCTCCCATTAGACTAATCACGAGTTACCATCCATGGCCATACAAGATATATGGAATACTAAAACGTTATTGGTATCTTCTTACATTTGATACCACACTTCGACCATATTTATTGAGTCATCTCAGTGTCACCTACCTCAAAGGGAAATCAATACGTAATATCCTTAGCCCTAGTTTTCCCAGGGTACGGGGTTGTGGACAGACATGGTTACAAAAACGGAGTATAGGTTCATACAGTTGTGGTAACTGCAGCATGTGCAGATTAGCATTTCATGATATCCATGACTTTGAATACAATGGTTTAAGGAAATTTCATATAGATACACATATTGATTGTACAACTAAATTTGTGATTTGTGTCATTATCTGCAAGTGCGATAAGATATATGTAAGTAGCACTATTAGGAGTCTTAAAGATCGTATCTCAGAACATTACAGGGCTTTGAAGAATTTGGATACTAGATATCCTATTGCTGTTCATGCTATTGAATGCGTGGCACAAAGCAAACAGTTGACCTTTAAGTTTGACGGTATTGAGGTTGTGAAATCAGATGCTAGGGGTGGTAACCGTGAACTCAAACTTAGACAAAGGGAAGCACGATGGATTATGCAATTATGTGCTGTAGAAAAAGGGCTTAACATCGATAACGAATTACAGTTTTTTTTGGGTACCTGATGCTTGCAATTACCCTGTAATACATGATTGTTCTGATTTATCTGCCCATTCCCATACATCACTATGTTAGCATTTTATAAAATGTGTTTGGTTGTTACTAGTTATGTACCCAATTGATGAACTTTTCCTTATGCACTGGTTGATTATTATTTTGAAACCAAACCATTGGTTTCATGTCCTGGCTGTTACTTTACTTTTCACTCTATACCTCTTAGCTATTCTCATTTTCCACTTATAATCCTTACCAGGGGACCTTTCACCTAAGCATATAATGTGTTGCATACACTGTTGGCCCCCGTTTTTATGTGGCTTATGAATGTTTAAGGGGTAATATATATCTGTATCCCAATTAATTTGATATATGACTTTTTATGACTGCAGGTATATTCTGTATTTTTTAAGCTTAGACACTTTTTTCTGTCAGCTGGTTCCATTCCAAGATGGCATTCAATAAAAATGGTTTGGACACATAATTACTTTTCATCAGCTCATATCTTCGTTTTTACTCTCCTTCTGTGCACAGATAGATCATGTGTGTCCTTATAGGGTGCTCTAGTGTGGTAATATTGGTTATTTGCTTTATTTTTTGGTCGGAGAAAATACATGATTGTTTCCGATACATGTACGATTTTTTTTTTTTTTTTTAAATTTTGGATCTACAAACTTTTTTTGAGCATATTCTGCATTTGTCTTATTAGACCTCCTAATCATATAAGTGTGGGACCCCTGTTATAAGTTTGGTTCGAGAGGGTCTGTGCAATTATTTATCACTCAAAGATGGCGGCCGATAATAGATTTCGGACGCGGTCTGTATCTGACTCGGATAAGTGTGATGGCATGTTCTTCTATATTAGTCCTGTTTCTATTTTTATATGTTTGGGTACTTAAGGACATTCTAAGATGGCGCCGGTGCGATACGCCAAGATATTGTAAGGAGCACACTCCTCTTGGAAGATTGCTGTCTACTTGGTATGTTTGCATCGTGTCACGGAGTTTTGAACTAGGGATTTTTTGGGCTTTAGGATGGTATTATTTCCCTGCTATATAATATTGTGCCACGCGTATTTTTGTTCGTAAATAGTTATACATTAAGGTGGTGTCTAGAGCGGGTGAGTGACTATTTGCAGCCTCTTTACCTTATTTTTAGTTTATCTTTACCTGTGAATACTTATAGTAATATGTGGCTTTGTGTAAAGAGGGTTTAAGCGATTATTCGCATCTGCCCACTTTTATTTAATTAATTTTTTACCGATGTCACTGTATGTCAAGAGGCCTCTGGGTTTCATGTGTATGCTGTGTTTGTAGCCCCACCTTTACTAACATTGGGATCATATGTCATTATTGGCATACCGTTTGTGTTTCCTCTAGAATTACTCACTAAGCCGGCGGTCATTGCGTGATCTATGAGTTGTCATTTTCATGATTATGTTGTGTTAACTTGGTTTATCCATGTTTATTTTTGCTATACTAATTATTAGGACCACGCCTGAAATTTGACTGGAGGCGCTACGATTACTCACGGAGCTCTTGTACATGTTATCTTGAGGATTGATTCTTTATTATGAGTAAACCTGGGCGTAGTTCGTGAAGTAGCGCTACGCGAAGCTACGCAAAGTGCAGTTCGCACTACGCGAGCTACGCGTAGCACTACGCGAACTGCGTAGTGCACTGTTCGCAATGATTGCACAGTGCCGGATGCTTGTCCGCACTGTGCAATCATTGAAAACGGCATCTTGCACAGTGCGAGCTGTCTTTTACTGCCGCTCGAGTAGATTTTTACTCGAGCGGCAGCTTTCAACGTGGACTGGTAGTTTCTCATCGCGAGCGGTCGCGAGCATACGCGACCACTCGCAATGAGAAACCTGACCTCCCGCGTTGAGAATCTCGCCGGAGGTTTATTTTCCACGCTCGCGATCGGCAACTTGATGTTGCTGATCGCGAACGAGGAAAAAGTCGCGCCGGGATGTCATTTTGCTTGCTTGCAGTCGCCAACTTGACGTTGAGGACCGCGAGCAAGCAAAAAATGACCGCTACACTACGCTACGCGTGTTTGCACTGTGCTACGTGCAATTCGCGTTGTGCGAAGTAGCGCAAACTTCGCAAACTACGCGAGCGTAGCGTAGTGCTTTGCCCAGGGTTAATTATGAGTGAATACAGTTAACTTTCCGGTTATAGGAGATGTCATTAGTGTTCTTTCCTACTGTATTGTCTAGCTTTCATTATAGCTTTGTTGGTACCATTACGGTTACTGTGTCTTCTTCTGCATTTTACTTTAGGATTATAATTGGACTGTTGCACACGATACTGGAACTGATTTGGGGTGTCTGGCCCATTCCACATGCAATTTTCTGTGATATATATCTAATGCATACAAGTTTGGTAAGCTGATTGGATCTTTTCATGTACGTTCTGGGGAATGTACAGGTTGTTTTCACTCTATATACTCACCAATAAGGATTACCTTTTGAATGTTGTTGATCACTTTTCTTTTTGGACACTTGGCACATTGTGTTGTCTTTTCTTTCATGGGTTCACATGTGGGCTGATAAGCTTCCCATCCAGTATGGTGTTGTTTTTTGCTGTGTGGGCGGGCACCTTTTTAAAAATTGTTTGCAGTTTCATTTAGCGCAAACTCAACCCAAAGGTATTGGAGTGCTATACATGAGCACCAGTTAGATTAAACAAGAACACATTCATGTTTGGCAGGCGCTGGGAGATTAAGCAATTTGCCTAGAATCAAAGGATGTTGAGCCAACGCAAAAAATTAAACCAGGTTCCCCAATTCCAAAATCAGCTGCTCTGTCCGTTTAGCTACATCCTCTCCTTGAGTGCCGCCTCTACGCCTTAGCCCAAGTGCCCTGCCACCAGTTCACTAGCAACATCATTGCAGGCAAGTGCCTGCGGAGCAGCTCATGGGTGACAATGGCAGCAGCCAGAAGTGGACTTGGGCAGAGAACACCTGGAGATATGTTCCTGCCTGAAAACTATTGTACTCTCTCTAAGAGCAAGGACTTGAGGCCAAGAAGGGCAGCAATCCTGCCTTCCAATCGCCCTTGTCAAAGGGCTCCTAATACTCCTCCATGGTATCTTTAATCTTCACTCTAATGGAAGCTTTGTCAATAGAGCAGTAGGTGCAGTGACACCAGGGTGCAACAGTTTAGGGGTCTGCTGCATCCCAATAAAGATGGTATTTTACTATCCAGCTGATGGCATGGGTATCATTTAGTTGCCTGGATCTTGCAAGGGCGACCTTGCTATGTCATTGCTGAGGCCCCAATGAGCATCTGTTCTTTGGTATGTTTTATTTCAGTTGGTGATTCTGGTCCTCTTTAAAAGCACTCTACACTCACAAACTATCTTTAAACAAGTTTGCTTAGGGAGAGGTGCTCTCTTCCTGCCGTAGGGGCTGCTTTGCCCCAGGCGAGTTGTTCTGAATCGCTGTCTGGATGCGAAGGCCTCAGAAGGAAGGGTAGGTGAAAATGCCGTGTTCCCTGATATCGAATGGCAGTGCGGTGTGAGGAATCTTAGAGGGCAAGTATCTGAGCTGTCAGGGTCACATGAAAGAGGTGTACAAGATCAAATGTGCCGCTCCAATTCTGCCTCAGGGGGCTGAGGACCTCTGTAACTGCCCACTTAAAACACACACTTCGTTTCCTTGCTTTTTTTTCCAATTTTATATAGTGTGGACTTGACCCGAAGTTTTACATGATCACCAATTGCATGACACATGGACACATTCATTGCTTTTTGTTTGCATGAGGAGATTAAGTGATTTGCACAGAATGACAGGATGTTGAGCTGTCAAAGTTCAAAAGTGGCAGCTCTGGCCATTATGCCACATCCTTCCCCAAAGCCTTCCTCTGTGTCAGTGCCTTAGTGCCTCTCCACCACACGCCAGTGTCTCTATCTTCCAGAGTCAGGAAATCTGTGTCTTGCTGTCCTCATGTCAGTGTTTTTAAATTCACTGCCATTCCATCCATTTTTTCTGCCATTGTTCTTTTGTCTTTAATACTAATTCAAGTTTATCCATATATTTGTGCTCTATTTCTATGTCTCTACCTTCTGGTGTCCATGTCTACATGTCTTTCTTCCCAGAACACGTCTCTCTAAGTTTTAGTGTCTATATTTTTGTTTGCTCACATGTCTAATTCGCTACATTCCAGTGTCAGTGTATCCGCATCTGCCTGTCGTGGTATGTGTGTGTTTAAATCCTTCTATCTGTGTCTTTATGACATTTTTCCTACTTCTACATACTGGTGTCAGTGGCTCAATGAGTTTCACCCATGCGTTCAACTCTCTGAGTTTCAGAGTCCTTATGCCTTTCAGCTCCCATATTTGTAATTGTCAGTGCCAATATGCCCATGTCTTTATGCCCCATTTTTGGGCCCTACATTTTGATGTCAGTGCCCAGTGTCTACATTAAGTTCGAGTGGCAGTCTGCAAGTCTTTTTTGCCCCGTGTCTGTCTCTAAATTCCAGTGCCCCTACATCCATGCCTGCAACTGTACCTGTGTGACCCAATGCCAGTGACAGTCTATCCCTCCCTGTTACTTTACCTGTGTGTCTAAGTCCCACTGATAGTATGTAGGTGACTGTTACTGTACCTATGTGTTTAAGTGCCAGTGTGTGTGTTTTAGCTGGGTCTAGTGGCTTAGTGGTCTAATATGTCCACTGTAGGGGCCTGTGTGTGACCTCATTGTCACAGGTTCAAATCCCAGCAGGTTCACTCAGCCTTTCATCCTCCTTTCATCCTTCCGAGGTCGATAAAATGAGTACCATTGAGTTGGGTAATAATAAACGTCTGTTATTCAGTTTCAAGATACCCTTTGGTGTGAATGTGTGCTTACAAATACACATGTTATGATATATGCATGAAATTCGCACCTGTTACTATACCTGTGTATCTACATCCCAGAGTCAGTCTATCCATACCTGTTACTGTTCCTGGGTTTCATAGTCCCAGTGTCCATGCATCCTCGCCTGTTGCTGTAGCTGTGTGTCAAAGTTCAAGAATCAGTCTATCCGTGCCTGTTACTGTACCTGTGTGTCTAAGTCCCAGTGTCTGTGCATCCGCGCCTTTTATTATACCTGTGTGTCTAAGTCCCAGAGTCAGTCTATCCATGCCTGTTACTGTACCTGTGTATCTAAGTCCCAGTGTCAGTCTACCCGTGCCTGTTATTGTACCAGTGTGTCTAAGTCCAAGAGTCAGTCTATCCATGCCTGTTTCTGTACCTGTGTGTCCAAAACCAAGAATCCGTCTATCCGTGCCTGTTACTGTCATGTGTATCTTAGTCCCAGTGTCCGTGCATCCACACCTTTTATTATACCTGTGTGTCTAATTCCCAGAGTCAGTCTATCCATGCCTGTGTGTCTAAGCCCAAGTGTCAGTTGATATGTGCCTAATACTGTACCTGCATGTCTAAGTCCCAGTGTCTGTGCATCTGCACTGGGTACTGTACCTGTGTGTCTAAGTCCCAGTGTCAGTCTATCCCTGGCTTTTACTTTACCTGTGTGTCTATACCCCATTCTCAGTCTATACCTGCTTGTTACTGTACCTGCATGTGTAATTCCCAGTGTCCATGCATCCACACCTGTTAGTGTACCTGTCAGTCTACGTCCCAGTGTCAGTCTATCCATGACTGTTAATGTGCCTGTGTTTCTTTTTTTTTTTAAATTATTTTACCCAGAGAAATACATGTTTTTAATAATACAATATAAAAAAACAGTCATATGCAACAATCGTAAATATGGGAAGTTACACAAAGTTTAAAAAACAATAATAGCAACTTGATTAATTCATTTCATCCATATTTACATTACTTCAGGTAACGGCAATTTCTTAGGGAGGACATGCTTGGGCTGCCCCAAATAGATTAAAGCTGTGTAGAGCATAGCCTGTGCATTAAGAGCAGCCCTTCCGATACCAACTAATTATCTTAGTTATAAATTATTATAGGTTTCGTGGATCAGTAAAAGCAAATAAAAAAACTATAGACAGCCCGCAAGTAGATTGGTTGTACATCCTGTGTGGTTTTTCCGCACCATAATAGGAGACCAGATTTTTTCCCCCAACTTCCTGGCCTGTCTGCCCCTGCATTCATAAAGAGCTACCTCTTGATTAAAAATACCCAGCAGCCGGGCTAGCCAAATCTGGAATGAAGGAGGCACCGGGTCCTTCCGTCTGGCAATAGCTACAGATACAGAAACAAAATACGTCTGAGTAGTACCCAAGCCACTATTGCTATTGTGACCCAAAATCATCATAGTGGGGCTAAGACTTATCCTACGCCTGAACAATCCCTCCCAGAAGAGTTCCAGCCATTCCTTCAGAGGGAGTAATTTGGCACAGTCATAAAACATGTGTATCAGTGTGGCCGGGCCTTCCCCATACCTGGGGCACTTGTTGTCTGTTCTTTTACCCCACCCAAACAGTTTGGCCGGGGTAAAATACAGATTGCATAACGTTTTATAATGCTGCGCCTTCAGGCTAGCAGACAAGTAAATCTTTGCATCTAGTGCGATTGCCTTATCTAAATCAACATCAGGGTCACCTAGCTTCCTGGCCCAGTTTGCTTCGATCTTTTCGAGGTCGTCCGGCAGGTTGTCCAGCAAAATAAAATAGATATTTCTTATTTTGCAATCGTCCCAAACAACTGCTTCTAGGAGAGGTATTTTATCTAAGGATATGGCCACCCTGGATTTGTTAAGAAATTCCCTAATTTACACGTATTTAAAATATAGGCTGTCCGGGATGCCGAACCCTTGCTGCAGATGTGAAAAGGGGCAAATATGACCTAAGACATAAAGGTCCCCTATTTCTCTTAGGCCCTGCTGCTCCCACTGCCTTCCCATCACATCATAAAATAAAGGTGGAAAAAAAGAAGAGCGCCACAGTGGTGTATACCTACAATATTTCAGGATTTTCATAAATTTGCACACCTTGCTCCATACTTTCCAGGCATTAAAAATAACCTTGATTCGAACTTTTTTTAAATAACTCAGCTCTAGCTACCGCAGCAGCAGACCATCAGCCTTTTTCCCTAGAGCAAGCTCATAGATTGTGGGGAGGACACTGAGGCTTTCCTGAGATGTCACTTTGCTACCTGCAGAAAATAATATGCACATTTGTTATAAAAGAGCCGCCCAATAGTACAGTGTGATATTAGGAACCGACAGCCAACCCCGTCCCTGTGGGAGAGAGAGATACCTTCCCATATTGCCAAATAAAATTTATAAAGATTGAGTTTTGCGTCTTCAAAATTGATTCATCTTTAGCTACTGGCAGTGACAGAAATAGATATAAAATTTTCGGGACATTACCCCTACCAATAATAGATTAGTGAAGCCCATTTATGCGCTTTAACTCAGTGGAGATTTTTTTAACCAGGAGAGTAAAATTGATCTTGCCTATTGTATATACTTTGGGGCTGATGCGGAAGCCGAGATACACTGCTGTATCCACACGTCGCGGGTCATCAAAGGTAAGATTATCTGTACAAATGATTTGGGTTTTCTCGTTGTTCAATGCGTAGCCAGAAGCTTGCCCAAATTCTCCGGCAACGGCTTCAATTTCACTGATTGCCCCTGTGAGAAGTTGGCCTGGCATATGCTGTCCACTAATTATAGTGGGCACCTTGCACCAGTCCAAACAACCCCTTATTGGAGATAGGTTAAAGACAACCTTTATTGAAAGCTATCCTAGTGGTAGCTATGGAGAGCAGCCTTCAGGCTAAGTCTTGAAGGAATGTAAAGCAGCTTGTTTTACCAGTCTATAATCTCTTGAGTGACCAAATGAAAGAGGACCACACCAGGTATATATTCAAAATATATGTATTTATTGCTAAACACACCCCTCTAGTCTCTTTATGAGGCTAGAGTTATAAGTACATAAGTTATAAGTTAGTTATCTACAGTAATAGCACAAATACACGTTTCAGCCCTAGGGGCGTACCAAACCATATACCAATAAAGTGGTATAAGAACCACGACTGAGCTAGACACAAGGCCTAGAGCCTGTAGAAGTGCTTGGACCACAAGGAACCACCCAAGGTAGTGACACAGGGGACCCACGGGGACGCGTGCAGTGTGAGAACACAGCCGCGAATCGCAGTTGACTTCTATGGGGAAAGTCGCGGTTGGAAGTTTAAAGAAAAGGGACACTTAGAGGAGGACTTGGAGCAAACCCTTTTAGAACTAGGCTGTTCTAGTGTCAATGCCCACGGGAGCACCGGAGTACTCGAGTTACCTCACCCAGGGGAGCCGGGTGCATAGGTGTCTTTCGGGTCGGGTTTCGTCGTCGTTTTCAATGGCAATCTGCTGCAAAGTGCTGCTGGCGGCCAAGTCGAAAGTGTTCGGGTGGATCCATAGGTGGATCGAAGATCTGAAGAACCTGAAAGCAGAGGGGACAGAGTCTGGGTCACTAGCCAGTGACCAGGAAGGCGATGAGCAGATGCCCACCGATGTCGAGTGCTTCAGGTAGGTTGATGGTCGTCTTGACTCTTCAGCCACAAGGTCCAGGAGGCGTTGACGACAACCAGGAGCTGGATTCGAGCTGTCCCACAACGTCTGTCAATTGCAGGGGTGTCGGCGACCGGATTGGACCCAACAAGCCTTGGCAATGGCAAGTCTTGTGGAAATGGAAGAAGAATGATGGTGCAGACCAGCAAGGTCTGTGGGACTCACCCAGCAAAGGTAAGTCAGGGCACGCCTGGAGCAACCAGGGAGCCCAAGCAGAAGAAGATTGGCCTTCGGGAGGGCCTACTAGCCAACGGACTAGCGACTGCAAAGGAGCCTCAAGTGGACGCACTTGGAGCTGGCTCACAGGACACGCGTGGAGTGGAGGCCAGTGATCTTCAGTGCAGTCGGTGCTGGAGGCTGGGGCTACTCGGAGCCCAAAGCACAACTTCGTGGGAGACCCAGAAGAGGATGCACTTGCAAATGCGATCGGTGTCCAGGGGTCACGGTTCCACGTTACCCACGACAGCTACAGGCCTCAGCTTTGCTGGGGACTCAGGGCAGTCTCGGGGAAGTCTGGAAATCCACCTCTGGTGATGCAAAGACTTCGGCGTCCGGCGGGAGCTTCAGCGATGCAGACCGGACAATTGCTTCTTTGGTGCCTGCCAAGCAGGGGAGTCACTCGTTGACCCCAAGGGAGATTCTTCAGTCCTCTAATCTTGAAGTAGAGCATCGAAGGTCCAGGATTCTGTGTCAGAGTTTCGTCCAGGTAAATCTAAAGTCCTAAGGACTGGGGTCCCATACTTATACCAAGTTAGGGGTTGGACATACTCTGGGGACCCACCTATGGGAGGGTCAGGGCAGAGGGGTGGTTACACCCCTTCCCTTTGTCCAGTTTCTCAGCCAGAGCAGGGGCTGGAAGCCCCTGAGCCGGTTTGAACTGGGGTATGCACAGGGACACCAAATCTGCCCCCAGTGCAGGACTTCAAAGCACCAGAGAGTGCTCCCGCCCAGCCCCAATATACACTATCCTGTCTGGGGAGGTGGTTACACCTCCTGAGACAGGAAACCTATTGTCCATGCCTCCCCTGCCGGAGTTTCGGTCAGCAGCAGGAGGCCAGACTCGTGTCTGTGGCAGCGGCATCCATTTTGTGATGCCAGGGCTTGGAAAGAAGTTACCGGGCAGGCCGGTGTGTACATGTCTCTCCCTCTAGAAGGGTGGAATGCTACTCCCGCCGCCAGAACTGGCGGGGGGGTAGTATTCCAAGATGTTTGACACCAAACACGACATGTTTCCGTGCAGCCATCCCAAAGTTAGCATTTAACGCGAGGTTATAATGCGCTTAAGAGTATATGGTCAGGCTGAACTACAAACAGCATCAGAGAAGGGTCTCCGAACGCTGCAGAGGGGCCCTGCTCATGCAGGGCACCCTCTCACATAGGAACCACGCACTCTGCCTCCAGGATTGATAAGGCCTGCCATAGGAGTGACTGATAGGTTTATATGTGTGTATGTATGTAGTGATATAGGTAGCCTATATCACAGTAAGGGGTGCATGCACCACCTTACCCAGGCTGCAGTAGCAGACCTGTGGTGTCAGTTTGGATGGCCTTCCAGGGGTGGCACAATACATGCTGCAGCCCCTGGTAGGCCTCTGAGGTACCTATGCCCTGGGTACATAGTATACCATATACTAGGGACTTATAAGGGCACTCCAGATTCCAATCGAAGATGTGCCTAAGGCACATGGAAACCATTTTAGAGAGGAAGCAGCTAGGCTGGGGTTCTGATTAGCAGGGCCCCAGCCAGACTAAAGTCGAAAACAGTGAAGCATTAGCAAAAAGTGGGGGTACCCATGTGAAGCAGAACCTACTCTCCTGCAGCCCCTTCAGGATCAGTAGTGACAATGGCGTTAATAGCAGTGATCATTCAGGGGCTGAAGCCCTTTAGTCAAGAGTCAGTGCCTGCTACTGTACCTGTATGTCTAAGTCCCAGTGTCTGTGCATCCGTGCCTGTTACTGTACCTGTGTGTTTAAGTCCACGAGTCAGTCTATCTATGCCTGTTACTGTACCTGTGTATCTAAGTCTCAATGTTAGTCTATCCATGCCTATTACTGTACCTGTGTGTCTAAGTCCAAGTGTCATTTGATCAGGGCCTAATACTGTAGCATCATGTCTAAGTCCCAGTGTACATGCATCTGCGCTGGTTCCTGTACCTTGGTGTCTAAGTCCCAGTGTCAGTCTATTCATGTATTTTACTTTACATGTGTGTCTACGTCCCATTCTCAGTCTATCCCTGCTTGTTACTGTACCTGCATGTGAAATTCCCAGTGTCCATGCAGCTGCACCTGTTACTGTACCTGTCTGTATAAGTCCAAGTGTCAGAATATCAGTGCCTGTTAATGTGCCTGTGTTTCTAAGTCAAGTGTTTCTACATCCGTGTCTGTAACTGTACCTGTGTGTCTAAGTCCCAGCATCAATTTATCCCTGCCTTTTACTGTGCCTCTGTGTCTAAACAGTGTCACTCTGTCCACACCTATAACTGTACCTGTGTGTCCACATCTCAGTGGCAATCTATCCATCCTGTTACTGTAGCTGTGTGTCTAAGTCCCAATGTCAGTCTATCCATGCCTATTACTGTACCTGTGTGTCTAAGTCCAAGTGTCAGTTGACCCATGCCTAATATTGTACCTGCATGTCTAAGTCCCAGTGTCAGTGCATCTGCACTGGGTACTGTACCTGTGTGTCTAAGTCCCAGTGTCAGTCTATCCCTGTCTTTTACTTTACCTGTGTGTCTACATCCCGTTCTCAGTCTATACTGCTTGTTACTGTACCTGCATGTGCAATTCCCAGTGCCCATGCAGCCGCACCTGTTACTGTACCTAACTGTCTAAGTCCCAGTGTCAGTCTATCCATGACTGTTAATGTGTCTGTGTTTCTAAGCCATAGTGTTTCTACATTCGTGCCTGTAACTGTACCTGTGCGTCTAAGTCTCAGCGTCAGTCTATCCCTGCGTCTTACTGTTCCTCTGTGTCTAAGTCAGAGTGTCACTCTGTCCACACCTGTTACTGTACCTGTGTGTCTAAGTCCAAGTGTCATTTGATCTGTGCCTAATACTCTACATTCATGTTTAAGTCCCAGTGTACGTGCATCTGCGCTGGTTCCTGTACCTGTGTGTCTACATCCCAGTGTCAGTCTATCCCTGTCTTTTACTTTACATGTGTGTCTATGTCCCATTCTCAGTCTATCCCTACTTCCCAGTGTCAGAATATCAGTGCCTGTTAATGTACCTGTGTTTCTAAGTCACAGTGAGCCAGATGTACGACCCGCCAATTTGCAAGTTGCAAATTGCGCCACATTTGCGACTCGCAATATGCGACTTGCAAATTGGTATGCACAGCAGTGTCTGAGACACTGTTTGCGATTCCCAATGGGGTCGCAAATTGCGAGGCTCATGAATATTCATGAGTCACTCGCAATTTGCGACCCCATTGGGAATGGCATGCACTCCCAAGGATGGTGGCCTGCTGGGCTCAGCAGACCTCCATGTCTGGGACTGCTTTTAAATAAAGCAGTTTTTTTTTTTAACTGAAGCCCGTTTTCCTTTAAGAAAAACGGGATGCATTTGAAAAATAATAAAATGAAACGTTTTCGTTTCATTTTTTAAGGGCAGGTAGTGGTCCCTGGAACCACTGCCTGCCCTTAAAAAATATATTGGGGGCCAGTCACAAAGGGTAAGGGGTCCCCTGTGGACCCCTTCCCATTTGCGACTCCATTACCACCCTCTTATAGAGGGTGGTAATTTGCGAGTGTTTTGCAACCACAATTGCGGTAGCAAAACATTCATACATGGCTTTGCGGTCGCTATTAGGAAGGGAACGCCCCTTCCTAATAGCGACCCGCAATTCCTAAATAGCGAGTCACAAATAAATTGTGACTCGCTATTTAGGAATTGTACATGGCCCTGTGTACTTTTGCATGCGCAAACGGGTCTCAAACCCCTTTGCGGATGCAATTTAGGGTCGTACATCTGGCCCAGTGTTTCTACATCCATGTCTGTAACTGTACCTGTGTGTCTAAGTCCCAGCATCAGTCTATCCCTGCCTCTTACTGTGCCTTTGTGTTGAAGTCACAGTGTCACTCTGTCCGCGCCTGTAACTGTACCTGTGTTTCTACATCTCAGTGGCAATCTCTCCATCCTGTTACTGTACCTGTGTAAGTCCCAGCATATGTGCATCCATGCCTGTTGCTGTACCTGTGTGTCTAAGCCACAGTGTCAGTCTATCCGTGCCTATTACTGTACCTGTGTGTCTAAGTCCAAGTTTCATTTGATCTGTGCCTAATACTGTACCTGCATGTCTAAGTCCCAATGTCAGTCTGTCTATACCTATTACTGTACCTGTGTGTCTAAGTCCAAGTGTCATTTGATCTGTGCCTAATACTGTACCTGCATGTCTAAGTCCAAGTGTCCGTGCATCTGCGCCTGTAAGTTACTTTACCTGTGTGTCTAAGTCCCAGTGTCAGTCTATCCCTGCTTGTTACGGTACCTGCGTGTGTAATTCCCAGTGTACATGCAGCCGTACCTTCAGTGTCAGTCTATACCTGCCTCTTACTGTGCCTCTGTGTCTAAGTCACAGTGTCACTCTGTCCGTTCCTGTTACTGTACCTGTGAGTCTACGTCTCAGTGGCAATTATCCATCCTGTGACTGTACCTGTGTAAGTCTGTGTCCGTGCACCCATGCCTGTTGCTGTTCCTGTGTGTCTAAGTCACAGTGTCAGTCTATCCATGCCTGCTACTGTACCTGTGTGTCTAAGTCCAAGAGTCAGTCTATCTGTGCCTGTTACTAAGCCCCAGTGTCTGTGCATCAGCGCCTGTTACTGTGCCTGTGTGTCTAAGTCCCAGGGTCAGTCTATCCTTGCCTGTTACTATATCTGTTTGTCTAAGTCTCATTGTCACTCTGACCGTGCTTTTTACCGTATCTGTGTGTTCAGGTTCCAGTGTCAGACTATCCAAGCCTTTCTGCCCCCTCACTTGGAGTGTACCTGTGTCTATCGCGTGAGCGCAGCACCGTTGCCTTCAGGGCTTTCACAGCCTTCAGGCGCTTGCATTCATACTTCACTCATGTCTACCTCACACATTGCAGTGCTGCCTGCCAGACCTTTCATTTGCTGCAACAGAGGGGAGCAGGGGTGAGGTGAGGAGCTAGAAGAGGAATCTCAGATGGGAAACAACATACAGGAGGAGGGGAGAGGACGGTGGGAGGGAACAAAACTTTAAAATTCAAGCAAATGCAATGATTACATTCCAGGCCCTACAGGTAACATACATTGATTCATTTTTTATAGTGAAAAAGACGTAACTAACACGATACTAATGTAAAAACTCGCCAAATTAGGTGGAACATTAAACATTTCGGGAGGTGCTATAAATCATCATATAGTGCATTTCTGCCAAGCCTCTTTTCTGAGATCTGTCCCTACTACAGCGAACAAGAATTGCATCAAAAATGTCAACACGTAAATGTAGGCTTTTAAAAATATTGTGGCAATACATCCTAAACTGCGATTTAGAGACAATGTTGCATATGCACTCTCTCACTCTCGAGGGATTCGCCCTGGCCTAGCCACCAGATAAAGGCCTACACGGGTCAAAAAGACTCTTGACTGTCAAACGGGATACGCACAAACAGGGGCACCAATACTTAACAAGCATTGGCAAAGCCAATAGGTCTCGCCTATGTGAGAACTATTAGCTTTGCCAATGTTCCTTAGCCATGTTGCAATATGGCTGAAAGAAAAAAAAAACTCTGTAACACAGCCAGCTTTGACCGCGTCATAGTGCTTCATTTTTTTAAATGTTTTTATTTACTTTCAGCTATGCTGCACTGAAGCCAGCGCTGCTGTACAACATGGCAAAAAAAAACATCAAAAAAGCCAATAGATCTCGCATAGGCGAGACCTACTGGCTTTGTCAATGTTTGTTTGTGTATGAATGCAAATCTTTCACCAAAGAGCGAGTTTAAAAAAAAGAAAATGTGGGCTGTGGAAAAAACAAAACAGACTGGAATGGAAGGTATGCAAAATCCCATAATGGATTAAGAAGTCACCAAAGCATCCATACACATTTGTGAACCATCAACATCTGCCACATTCATAAGTTAAGATATGCAGCATGTAGTATGTTACATGAGGCTTGTAGCATATTATCTATAAGTGCATAAACATATTCTGCCCTCACTAAATGGGAAAAGGAGGCTATCAAACACAGTCGTCACACTGGTGACCCTCAATGGAAACCAAAATTTGCATAGAGAGTCTACTATATTGTGATTCATGTTGCAACTTCGCATGTCCATGACTGCCTACTGTATCATGCTGGAGCAGATAATGATATCTCATTGACTCAAAACTGTCCCCCATTGTGGCAAGACAAGCAGAAATGAAAATCATGTGAAGTGTGAAGACACAGGTTGATTGTACAGCTTTGCACCTTGACCTCTCGGCTCTGGGCCTGGTTGGGGCTGAGGGGGGACTGGATTTGGACATAGTGCTGTGTGTCGGTGACTGCTGCAAGGTGATGTCTGCATAACACACCAGCAAATATGATTGTGCATGCTACTTTATGGGAGTACAGTAGCACCTTCCCACTAAAATTACAATATTTAAGGTTCAATTTGAGGATGCCATAAATGTGCTGTATTATGCTTCAGTTCAAGATATTTGCTTGGTTGTATTTCTGTTGAGACGCATGGCGTGCACATGGATACATTGATCACTGTTACACTTAATTCATATTTATTCATATTTCAATCATGCTTACATTAATGAGTAGGATCAGGGCCGGACTGGGAACCGAAACCGGCCCTGGCAAACTGCTTGGATGGCCCCCTGTTGGGGTGGGGGGTGCATCCGAGCTGTTTGCTAGGGCCGGTTTTAGCCGATTTTGTTACAGGGGGGCGATATTGCTGACCCCTGGTAACAAAAATGGCCCCACAAAGGTCCAAAACCAGCCCCCACCATGGCGGGCCACCAGGGAAATGCCCGGTGCCCGCTACGGCCAATTCGGCCCTGAGTAGGATATATTACGGAACCCTGCATGTATTCCCCAGGCATGTCTTTACTTTGCAGTCACTACACCGACTGCGACGTTACCAGGCGTTCTTTTACCACGCAAGTTGTCACAACGGCTTGCCTTAGGGGGGCGCTGGACTTTGGAATAGTATAAATTACTATTCCAACTCCAGTCAGTGTATAAGTAGGGAAGGTTTTGGACTTAAAATCCAACACTAGTCCAACAACGCACCCCCTAAAACAAGTCATTGTAACGACCTGCTTGGTAAAGGAACCCATGGTAACATCGCAGTCAGAGTAGCAACTGGGGAGTAAAGGCAGGTCGTGGTTCTGCCTGCGGGGTAAAGGATGTTTCCAAACCCCAACAGACAAACATGACCTGTCAAGTGTTGTATCAGGGAAGGCACGTCTATACATGTATTAAGGCGACCCAGGTATCACAGAGAGCTTGACAATGGTCGCCTGCCAGCGGTGTTGATTTTTGAAATATTGTGCTGTCTACTAGGGTGGATGAAGTGCCACACGTTTGCTGTTAGCTCGAAGGACGAATGTTCAATGGCACAGAACTGCCCTGGCACGGTGGGCAAAAGAAGGCTGGGTTAGAAGACATCCCAAGCCATTGCCAGTGGGTAAGACTTATTGCAAGCATTCCTCCCATCGCCTATTGCATGATTATTACAAAAACAGCATCCGACTCCCCTTTCCAGGTATAATGATTAAAAATGTACACAGGTGAGAAATTCAAACTTTATTCACATCATTCACACCACACTAACATATTTAAAAACATATCTCTGGACGATTTCTAGCCCCCACTCATAATTAATATGTTTCTGTTCTTCTTGGCCTCAAACCGGGCAGGGCATTAAACAGAATTCACAGTGTGTTCCTTTTTACATTACAGAGGGCGTCCATACTCAGGTTATGCACACATCAGGTTTATAAATTTCGGAGTCATGAAAGCTGCAGGTCGGTGGAAGGCCCAGCCTGGTTGGTTTCATTGCATCTCTCTGTTCGTTATTGTTTTTGAATTGTCGATGTTTTGTCGCTTGAATCATTCCTTCGTACTCATTTACTACCAGATTTTAATATTTCCTGACTAAAAAATTAACCATCAGCCGAAAATTGGGGCCGTGTTCTATTTTACTGCATCCCATTTTATATGTACTGTTCACATTGCTTTTAAGAAAGAGATGCTTGTTACTGATGTAGGTCCAATTACCTCTATCATGTTTTCTTTATTTTTATGCTTTTTACATTTTGCTCTGATTAGCTAATTGTTTCGACCTGTATTGAACTCAACTGGGTTGTAATTAAAAGAAATTCATAGCACCTCAGGTTGTCGCTTTAACATCTCCATCTGGCTGGAAGCTTTTGCTTTTTAATATATATAAGCAGAGTATGGTTTTAAGCTTAGAAACACCAGCTATTGTTTTAAATGATTCGATGTTGAATATATAAAAAGTCTTAAATTACATTTATAAATGCTGATTTTAACACCACATCTAAACCATTTGCAGATTAATAACATGTTATGGCAGAAGATGAATTGTGGAGTATTTCCAAGCTATAATCTGTACCTCAATACCGTTCTTATGACGTGTCTCATCAAATAGTAAATTGGCTTTTAAGTCATGGCTTAGAGGCCTGTAATGCGTCCATTACTACTGATAATGACAGTCCTACTCCCTCACCTTCCTTCATAACATATGAGGCCCTCCGCCTCCCCCCAGACCCATGCCCAGCCTATAAAAACTCTGCCCGCCCCCACCTCCTCCTGTACGTAAACAAGCAGAGCTAGCACTGGGAGTGCGGGAGGGTCCTAGAAGGAAGGCGAGGGAGTAGGACTAGGAATAATGCCATTATCAGTAGTAATGGATGCATTACCTCCTGTCCCTCCCTCGCCTTCCTTCATAACATGTGAGGACATAGCAAGCAAAAAACAGAGATGGACAACTGAGTGAGAAAGAACACCAATTTAATAACGTGCCCCAATCACAGTACAAAAACACCTCTATTCCCTCATAGAGGATAAGACCCTGTGGCCCAGAACATTATCCAAACGTCCAAGACCAGCAATCCGATAGTGTCGGACAAAAGTGGAAGGGGAAGACCAGGTCGCAGCCCTACCGATCTCCACCTCCGAGGTACCCTGCAATTCAGCCACCGTAGCCGCCATACTGTGAGTAGAATGTCCCTGAACAGCCATATGAGGATCCACCCCTTTAAGTTTGTAAGCCAACAATACTGTAGACTGAATCCAATGACTCAACGTAGCCGTGGAAGGCTTCACACCCTTCTTAGCAGGACCGTAAAGCATCCCCTTTCCGGAAGGACTCCACCACATGCAGATACCACAGCAACGTCCACCGCACATCAAGACAGTGCAAACGACAATCCTCAGTCGAGGAAGGAGCAGGACAAAACTCAGGCAAAATCACCTCATGACTGAGATGAAAAGCTGAATTAACCTTAGGGACAAAGGACGGCACTGGTCCGAGAACCATCCGGTCCAAAAGATCTTGCAGAAAGGATACTTCCAGGACAAAGCCCCCAACTCACCCAAGTGCCTAGCCGAAGTGCTGGCGACCAGTAAACATGCCTTAAAAGTCAAGAGCTTCAACTCAAGACCCTCAAGGGGCTCAAAAGGAGGTTCCGAAAGGACATCCAAGACAAGCTGCAAATTCCAAGAAGGAAAAGAATGGACAAGCCGAGGAAACAGGTTCAACAGTCCCTGAAAAAATCGTGGCATCAGGCCCCCTTCATCCCGCAAATTACGCCAGGAGCCCCGAAAAGCCTGAATGGCAGCCCACTGCACTCACAGAGAAGCCACCGACAACCTCAAATGGACCCCATCCTGCAGGAACTGCATCACCAAAAAGAGGTCAACCACCGTGGGATCCACCTCCTTACTAGCATACCAGGTCGAAAAAGCCCACCAATGCCTAGCATAAGAGAAAAGCATAGAAGACCTACGAGGAAGCTTGGAACGTAATAGCCAAATGGTCAGGCACCCCCAACCCAGCTAAGCCCCGCCATTCAATTGCCAGGCCGTCAAGTGTAACTTCCTTAAGATGCCATGGGGAAGAGCCGGAAAACTCAATGGAGATGGAGCCACAGGAAGGACCCACTCCCGGTCGCAACACAACCAAGCCAGGAGAGGAAACCAATTCGCCCGAGGCCAATGGGGTGCAATCAACACCACCTGTGCCCGATCCCTCCGGACCCGAACCAGAAAAGTCTGGTGCAGTGGAAAAGGAGGAAAGGCATGCAGAAGACCCCGAGGCCAAAGACAAGTCAAGCCATCGACGCCCAGAGCCCTGGGACACCGACCCAGAGAACAAAACAGGCCCACCTTGGCATTCACCGGGTCCGCAAACAGGTCCATCACTGGGAGGCCCCACCAACCCACCAATTGGTTGAACAGACTGGGAAGGAGGGAGAAAGCTTTTGACGAGGGAATGTCCCTGCTTAAGCGATCGGCACGAGCATTCTCCCCCCCACATATAGAGAGCAAACAGACCCAGAACCCAGACCTGAGCCCACAGGAAAATGTCGCTGACCACCAAGTTCAAGGACCCAGACCTTGTCCCCCTTCTGTTGACATAGGACTTTGCCACTAGATTGTCTGTCTGAACCAGTACGATCTGTCCCCATAGAGAGACTTGAAAGTGAATCAGTGCCAGCCAAATCGCCGGCAACTCTCTCCAGTTCGAAGACATCCGGGAGTCCCGCAGGGACCAGAACCCCTGAACCTGCTCCGACCCCAGCCAAGCCCCCCACCCAGACAGGCTGGCATCCGAAGTCACTATAAGAGGAGCCAGGGGAGATAAGGAGAGTCGGGCCAGAAGATGACGCTGGCAAAGCCACTAGGAGAGATCCTCCCAGATCCGAACTGTCATCAGCAGGGGAGACAACAGACTCTGCGCCCCCGGAGACCAAGTCAACAGGATCTAGTTGGCCAGGCGAAGAAGGTGAAAGCGGGCCCAGGGCACTAGAAACACCACAGAAGCAAAATGCCCCTGCACCCTCAACCACTCTACCCTCGGAGGAGCCTCCTGGGCCATTAAGGCCAGAACCTGCGACTGAAGGAATGCCAGGTGCCAGTCGGACAGAGTGACAAGGCTGACCAGAGTTTGAAAACGAGCCCGATGAAAACCATGTTCTGAGAGGGGGTTAAAGAGGACTTGTCCCAGTTCACCACAAACCTCCAAGGCCCTCTCAACCTGAGCAAGCAAAAGAGACTCCTCGGCTGCATGCAGTAACAGGTTGTCCAAATAGGGATGAATGAACACCCCTTCTGCATGAAGGAGAGCCATGAGAGGCACCAGGACCTTCGTGAAGACCCTGGGAGAGGACTTGAGGCCGACGGGGAGAACACAAAACTGAAAATGGGCGTCTCTTACCGCGAACCTCAGGAAACGCTGAGAAGAGGTGGTGACAGGGACGTGGAGATAGGAGTCTTCAAGATCCAAGGAGGCAAAAAACTCGCCCGGCCGTACCAGAGGAATAATTGCTTGAATGGTCAACATACGGAAGCGAACAGTCTGAACCCAGGAGTTGACCCATTGTGAGATCTAGAATGGGCTGAAAACCGCCGAACACCTTCTGCACCAAGAACAAAATGGAGTAGGTTCCGGTGGCAATTTCTGCAACAGGAACCCGACAAATGGCCCTTTTGGCAAGGAAACTGGACAGCCCCTCCAGCAGAGCCACTCTACGCAGCTCGGAGGCTGGAACAGTAGTCAGCCGAACCCCCATATCCAGAGTAACCTGCCAAAAATCTATCACGTAACCATGTTCCACAGTGTTAAGGACCCAGCAATCCGAAATGTCCTGTTGCCACATCGAAAGAAAATGTCTTAGCTGGCCTCCCACAGACAGCGAACCCTCCAGACAGTAATTGTCAGGGGCCCTTCTTGGCAGAACCCTTAGGCGTAGAGTCAGCATGTTTGGGAGAAAAACGTGGCTGAAAACGCCTCCTCCGGAAAGATTAACGGGACTCATGCTTCGGGGATGACCGGGAGGACCTATTCCAAGGCTTACAAGAAGAAGCCGCACCACCCTTATAAGGCAAGGCATGCTTCCGTTCTTTGAAAGCCTTAGTAATCATGGCCGGCAACTGATCCACAAAGAGAGCCTGTCCATCAAAGGGCAATTTTAATAAAGCCGCCTTCTCCCGTGGATCTGCCTTCCAGTGCCAGGGCCATAAGGAACGTCTAGCCGCCACCAATGCCCCAGTGGACATAGCAGAAGACTTAATAACATCAAATGAAATGTCTGCCAAAAACTTAGCCTGCTGCTCCATTGCAGCCAGTAGCTCTGAGCATTCAGAGCTGTCCTGAACAGCCACCACCAATTTCTCAAAATCCTGCACCAAGGACTGGGCAGAATAAGCAGAGAAAAGGCTAGCTCTCAGCTCTAAGTTATTTTCCGCAAATGCCTTCTTCATGCCAGAGTCCACCTTTTTATCAGTAGCATCGGTCGGGGTACAATCCTCAGGTTGAATAGCCGTTTTGCCAATCAGTGTGGCCAGGATCGAGTCCAACCTCACATTGTGGGGCAAGGGTTCATCCCCCTCCAACAAGTAGAGTCTCTGGAGGAAGCGATGCATCTGCACTTTGTCCACCTCAGCCATTACCTCAGCCCCATCTCTTTCACAGGGCCCTGAAAAGGCATGCCCAACCGGGAGAGCTTCGTGTACAGGAGAAAAAGAGTCCCACCATCCTTGCCCAGCTGGAAAGGAGAAAACCCTAAATTGTCCCTCACATGAGCCAGAATGTCCCACATCTCCTCCCTGGAGACATACTTTCCGCCATAGGAGTTAGAAGGACCCTCACCATCCGACGAGGACAAATCACCCACAGGATCCAATGCACGAGGACGGGAAGGACCAGATGGTAAAGAATGAGCCTGCAAAGCTCTAGTCACAGCTGCCTCAATCATGCCCTGCACCTCTTCCTTGGACATGAGAGGCATGTCACTCCTTGCATTGCCCTGGACTCTAGGCCACTTCAGGGGAATCAGAGACCCATCTGGAGATGAAGAGGAGGAAAGGGACACCAAGTTGTTCTTTTTGAACAACCTCTTGTGACCCATGGTTGCCTTATACTGAAGAACACTCAACACAGTAATCAAATACATATGGCAGAAACCAATCCTGCCGCTAACCAAAGAAAAAGTACCTAAAAAACACCCCCAATCAGGAAGAAACAGCCAGAAGCGCAAAAAAGAATAAAATAACAGGTTCAAACCAATCCTACCAGAGCTCTCCGACGTGTGTAGTAGCGGGTGAAGAGGCCGCACCGCGACCCTAACCCAGAACCATAGCCCCAGCCGCATGAGGACCACCGGACTCCATTGTGGCGCCCTGAAGCAGTGCCCCGCCCCTCGGACACGAGGAGACCGCAGAGAACACCACGCAGCCAGGAGAACGCTGCTCATAGCACCGCCGAGGCAGAGAACCGGAAACGAAGACTCCCCAGCACCGCCACAGAAAGGAAGACCAAAGGTAAGTCTTACCTAGGGAGATAAAAAAGAATAGGAGGAGGTGAGGGCGGGCAGAGTTTTTATAAGCTGGGGGTGGGTTAGGAGGGAGGCAGAGGGCCTCACATGTTATGAAGGAAGGCGAGGGATGGACAGGAGGTAATGGATGTACCCCCTTGGAGTCATCTTATTCACAGACACATAGAAAAGGCAAATGTTGCATGATTATATAACTGCAAACAGTGAGAGGTGGCATGCAGTCATGGGCATGGCGGTGTAAGACCATTTTGAGGGAGACCACAAGCCTTTAGTATTGTTCTTTATTTTACTAACTCACGGAGGACCGCTGATTTGGGCACGGGCTGCCTTAGCTTTAAAAGTATTGGTCTGAGTAACAATTACAGGAGGCTGAAGTGGACCTGTCGTACCTTACCTGAAGTCCTACCCTGATTTTACATTGCTATCATTCAGATATTGTCAGCTTTGTTCACTCTACTAATCGAATGTGATTTAGTGCCCAGTTCCTGTGATATGATTCACCTCATTATCACCTTTCTCACAAACAGTGTCATGCTATGAGGTCATCTGCGTCCCCGGGTCACCCCTGCCATAAGAAGTAATCCTGGATTGAGCCTCAATGTACAGATGTAATAGAGGTATCTCGCTGTAACGATCCCACTGTTTTTGTCAGTGATTGAGTACTAAATTCTTTGTCTTAGTGAGGCTCATATTCCAGAGCATGATGAGTTTCATCACTTTTCTGATGGAATTTATGATTGGTTCTACCAATTAACGATCAATTAGCTTCATAGATATCCTGCAGAAAACAATTGTTGAGATCATACTTGGGACTATTGATGAATGGATTCATTAAAACAACATTCTTTCTGATCAACAGGAGGTTTTAGAAGGGAAGTTGACACTGTTGACCATGACTTTGATATCATTTGCTAGTACAAAAGTATGTTGCATTCCTTAGAGCATCACTGTATGTAGTTTTTATCCATTTAAAATTTACATATGATAATGTTCAAAGGGGCAAACTGTGGAAAACTTTAAAAGATACAGGCATGCTTGTTGATCCATTAAAACCTCGGATTAGGTTACATTGAGACAATTGTGCCAAATTGCATTGGGTGTTTAGTTTTGCGACTACAGATCCCTTTACAATCAATGTAGACGTTCGCCAGGGCTTTGTAATAGCTCCAATATTAGTAAGTTAAATATTTAGTGTTAATTAATTGTATAGATCTATATGTTTTTTTAAATGTAGACTAATATGAAGAAAAATTATAGCATTACTAACTTGATTTTAAATTTTCAATTACATTATTTTGAATGTTACATTAAAAATAAAATAATTTTTCAGAAGTTAATTTCAAAAGATCCCTCCTAAATTAAAAAACTATTTTTATTATGCATTTTAAATTATGAAAAATGATGTATAGAATTGGTTAACACTAATTTAATTATTTAAATAAATAATGTTATATTAATGTTTATACTTAAAAGAGTTAATAGATTTTTTAAATAAATGAATACATTTTATTTAATTCAAAAAACTTCTTTTTTTTGGGGGGGAATAATTTTAATTGATTTTCCGCAACAGAATATTGTTAGCTTTCGCATTACAGCAATTTACTTTTTATTATATTGATAATACAAGAACAGTAACTTGAATGGCTTGGGTGGGATGCCCGGAGAACTCCCGCCACCGTTAAGGATGGACCATCATATAGTCTGTAATTATACACATGTACATATTAGAGTGCATTCAACTACAAACTCATATACAAAATTGCTGTTCAGCAAATGGTCTCTCATGTAAACTCAATACATGTCCGTCTTGGATTCACAGGCAGGCATCAATGTAAAACAATTTATAAAGAAACAAAACTATGAGTCGAACTCTACTTATGGGCACAGGACACAGTGTACCAGCCAATAAAACGTGTCAGTGGGTGTCGCAGATGTGGATAACCGTGCGCAATGCATCACCCATCGTGGCTGCATCAATGGGGAGAGCAACGATGGGGGGGAGCAGGACACAGAAAGGAAGAGGGGAGGGGGGGCGGCAGGAGAGGATGTTGAAGGAGGAGGAAAAGAGAATGACGTAACATGTCGTGAAGGAAGAGATGGGAGGGAAGGCGGGGGGAAGGAAGGGGCGGGGATCCCGCCTATAAAGGGGGAATTTAAAAAAGTTCTATAAATGTTTTTATTTTTTAAAACAGCTTATATACTTCAATTTAATTTAACATTATTTCTTATGAGGTTTTATTTTAAGTTCCTACCTTCATTGTTTTAGGCTGTAGGTTCTTTTTGTCTGTAGCAAATTTAGAAGAGCGGTTTGTGAATAGAAATGGTCTTGCTTTTTTGTGGGTGGGTGCACGTCCCTCCCTTAGCTCCTCCTTATTCCTCCTTAATCCCCTCTCATTTTGTAGTAAGCATTCCAGCCACTGCCCTCTGTCCCTTCCACATTTGCACTAAATATATACTTAGATGTCCAGAGACTCCACAGTTGGGAGAAGATTTCGACAGGAAAAAATAGGAGAAGAGGAGGTGGAACTTTCGCACATAGATTTGTGAATAGCATTTTGTAATACATTAGTAGTCTACAAAACCTACTACAGAATATATATTGTGAATAAGCCCAAATCCTTAGCCTTATTAAACATCTGCAAGTCCTTACCTTATTAAACATCTGCAAATGCTCTGAAACAATTATGTGAAATTTTATAAGTGTAAGGAGTGAGTAAATGTGAGGTTCATTTCACATTTGTCATCCTTCCTGTAGAATGTATCGTAATCAGTGGTGTGTTTCATTGCTTAGAAATTACAGAACGATGTTTGATGTGTGGATTTGGGTAATTTCTCTTTTTGAGATTACCTTTCCTGTGTGGTTTTGGTTAAACTTCCAAATTACATGAGCATATATTTCTAATTGTTGTTCATTGCTTTCTGAATTAAAAGACTCAATATGAATCCTAGCAAAGAAAATTACGGTATCAAGAGACAGAAATTTGCCGTGTGTTTATGTAAAAGTGATATATCATTACCTATACTATTTAAAATGTCTAAATATCTTCTGCCTTGGCAGGGTTGTAATAGAGAACTAAGGTTTGTGAGTTGAATTTAAGCTGCAAAATATTAAAGTAGGCTTTTGAAAATAATTGAATGAGAATTGATTATATAAATTAGTAGAATTTGTATATTTGGCATTATTGTGCAAATAATTGCTAATACATTTGTATTGTTTTTGGTTTTTTTGGAGGGGAGGGGTTTAACCAAAAAATATGATGTGATATAATGATGATTATGGTGTTATAGCACTTATACCACATGCATTTTTCTTAGTAAAGCTTTCGTGCTTGAGCAAACCTTCAAGGAGTCAGTCAGAATTTCTTTATACAAATCAGTGTACCTTTCTGTAGTCATATTGTTTGGGTTGGTTGGGAGATCAGTGTCGGTTCACATCAAGACTATGGTGTCTGTCATCCACAGATCTTTTCTCATTCATGTTAAAAAGAATATGATAATATTCAGCAAAAAAATTGATCTTAAAACCGGGGTTCTAAAATGTTTGCAACAGTCAGTTAAAAATGAGCAATTCTGAAGTTTTCATCAAATGCCTCGTAACACCTACTTCTACAGAACTGCTCAGATCTGTTATAAAACCAGGCCTCTTGTCTGTAGGCAGTATCCAAAGTGTAGTATCAAATGATTAAAAGAATGTCCCATGGTTTGCACTGCTATCATTTTTAGTTAAATCTAATATTACGCATTCTTCTAAGATCTGATTTGAAGTATTTCTTAAAATCTGAGGCATTGTCATGATTTTCATAAGTGCGTGAAATGATGCCTGTAATAGCAGTGTGAAAACGACTGCAGCTGAAAATACTCAAATTGACAGTCGTCAGGCTTCATACTGTTTGTGTTATGTCACAAAGCCAGCGCACAAACTAATAATATTACCAGCACACCACCTATATGCTCCAAAGTGCTTCTGTTCATTAAAAATGTTTAATCTCTTAAGAGCATCAGTCAAGGGAATATTCATTCAGTTTCCTACATCCCTGCTTTGGAATAAAGATCCAAAGAATCAGCTCTTTTAATCACTCAGGCCATAACTAATGGGAAAAATGTGTGCATTATTAGTGAGAGTTTGTTCACTTTGTCAATCACATACCATACATGCATATTAGAAGGGGGAAGTAAAATGTATGAAGGATCATTATTTCTTCACAAAGGGAGCGTAAAAGACACAAAGAATATGATTTATAAAGTTAAACCATTGATTGGCTGTCAAGGAGCACAGTGCCACACTGACATTTCAAAGTTGCATGCCTACTGTGAAACATTTTGTGGTTTGTGTGAAAATTAAGTACAATTAAGGAAACGATTTTGCTATGTGTAAGAGATCCAAACATTAATGTTTTGAAGGTGTGAAGAATTGGGGCTCGAGGTACAGTTTCACGCTGAATCTGGTCTGTGTTTTGCGGTAGCAGTGCTTTGGAGCAGTTTGTGCTTAGTGCCTTTCAGAGAAGGAAAGGTTGCTGGTCATCAGAGTGCTGGTGATGGTTTGACTCAGGTTGTGTGTGCAGAGAATGTGGTGTGTGGCAGTGCACTGGCAAAGAACTGCAATTCAGAGCAGACGACTAACTCTCAAGAGTGTTGTAAGAAATGTGGGTATTAGTAAAGGGGAGTGAGAGCTCCACTCAAGTAATAAACACAATCCCTATGAGAGTCATCCACAAAACACACTAAATAAACCTCTGGTAGTTTGGCACAAAAGGAGTCAGACTTAACTTAGAGTACAAAGTGCAGTTTGGAAATCAGTCCATACTGTACATACATGTTCACATGCATGTTCCTTAATACTTTTGAGTCAGAGACACTTTTTATTGTTTTGCATATACGATCAAATGCATGTGCCAAAGAATCAAAGGTGAAAAGATTAAAATACTATAGGGCAGCAAAATTTGACTATTTTACTTGAAGCCTCTGTCAAGAAAAAACTATATGCTATCTATGGAGTTTGTGATATCTCATTAACATAGCTGCAGATTTAGGTTTTATATTTCATTCAATGTGCCTTTCCAAAGAATTGCCACTTCAGTTCAAAAAATCTTCTGAAAATCTAGATAGGCAGGCCAAATCCCAGAAAGTTTTCAAATATGGTGTTGTTGTCCATCTTCTGAAACTACCTATTTTTGATCCTACTGACACCTTCGGTCATCACTCAATATCCTTTCTACCCCTTATCATCAAAGCACTTGAAATTTTTAAGAATCATATGTTGTTGTCCAGCTCAGGCACTTACAGTAGCGGTCGGTGGTGGGAGTGCCGCCGGGCGCTGACGTGGGGACGGGGGAGGGGCAGGGTGGGGGGTAGTAAACTACGGATTACGGGCGATTACAGGTAAGTACACATATAAATAAATAAAACGAATTTCGTTTCTCGTGCTCAATCGCCAAATGTGATGCAGCGCGAGAAACGAAATTCGTTTTATTTATTTATATGTGTAGTTACCTGTAATCGCCTGTAATCCGTAGTTTACTACCCCCCACCCTGCCCCTCCCACGCCCCACGTCAGTGCCCGGCGGCACTCCCACCACCGACCGCTACTGGGAACTTACATCATTCGTCAATGGCTTTCAAGTAGGTTCCACATCCCTGGGTTCTTTTGTAAGCCTGAATAAACTCAGTAGGATATCTCAGTAGGATATCTGTTGTCCAGCTGTCAGTTATACTCTGGTTTGGAAGGTGACTGGGATGTCACATTAGCACAGTTCGTTTAATGTATGGCGGGGTCCATGGACTTTATAGGGGTAAACTACTTAATATAAACTGAGTTCATGACAGTTGCTATCGATGCAGATGTCTTGAGTTCTACCTTGTGGTCATCTAATCTAGAACTGTGTGCTTCACTGGTGAAGGCTGTGAAGGGATTAGAGACCATACTTGTGCCTTTTCTGCCCCTAATACACCATATTGCATTGGTGTCTGAGACTACTTCTATCAGATGAGCTTTCTTAGAAGGATCCTCCCCTACCTTATGATTCTCAGTTGTGCTCATCTCATCATCGCTCTGGTGTGGTCCTGACTGGATTATTGAACATTTTGTAATGTGCAAATACTTTCTCCACCACATCAATGCAAACCAAAATGTGACAGCATGCCGGATGAATATTGACACATAGGTTGACCTTGCTCAGCCCTGCCTCTAAAACTGAAAATCTCCCTATCACAGCTAGAATCACCTTTCAGACCATTTTCATGCTCCTTCGAGCTCTATTTTGTCTTAACCCTCAGTGTTTGGGGATCATAATGAAGAGCCAGTTAACAAAACAGATTTAACTAGTGTTATTTCATATCATTGTTGGTAAGGTAAGGTAGGTAGTGTCTGATAAAAACACATTTTACTACCATATTATGAAAAACCATATTTTTGGAGGTTTTAATATGTAACAGGATTGTCTGTTTATATATGTTACTTGACATTTTGATGTGATGGTGATGTGTTATGATGTTACTGCTACATTTCTGTGCTGTATTTTGCAATGTGATGTTGTTTTGTACAGCGGTTGCAGTATTAAGTTCTGGTGTCACTTTTGTTCTTTTGTGTCTTGTTATATTTTAATTATGCTGTTATTTTTTTGTGTGTATTTTATTAACTCCTTAGGTGCGGGTGTCATTCAATGTCCGTCACCTACACACCCTCCCCAGTCCTGGAGTTAGAAAGGCCCTTCTGGTGCTTGGCACCAGAGGGTTTCCTTTTTAATCCATGAGGCTGGGGCTGCTCGGGAAGAGCTTCCAAAGGAGCCTGAACTTTTTTTTCTTTCTGTTTGTAATGATGATCAGCATGTAGAGCACACTGACTTCATTACATACAAAAGCGAAAATAAAATGAGCCGAAGGGCAATTACCCCTGATAGATGTCAGCAAATTATTTAAAAAAATAAAGAGGGGTGGAGCTGCCCAACAGATGCCAGGGATCCTTTTAAACAAATAGGGGTGGAGGCTGCCCACCATGAGAATGGCCAAGCCCCTCCCAAATAAATGGGCACACAGTCTCTATGATGGGGTAATTACCCACAATATGCACCCCAGGGGGGGCAGAAATCCTAGTAGGCCCCAGGGAATTATGAAATAAATGGGGGCAGATGGAGTAATTACCATCAACACCAGGGAACTTTTTGTTTAAAAAAATAGACTCGTTACCATTTTTATCAGAAGTCTTAGGGGAATACTCGGTGGAAGAAAACTTGTGACTCCCTGAAGATTCCAGAACTTCCCTTCACAGAAGTCTGAGGAACATGTGTTTTCGTAGTCAAAGTTTGAGATTTGCAAGGGATTCTGTCAAGTCACCCCAACCTATATTTTCCTAGGTGTCTCCTTTTTAAAAAAGTACAGGTTTTCTAGGTTTCCCCAAGTGTCTGCTGAGCTAGAGCCCAAAATCTACAGCTACCTCCTTTGCAAAAAAAAGGGTCAGTTTTCAGTGGAAAAATGTGATGTATCCATGCTGCGATTTGGACCGTTTTCTGTCACAGGCACTAGGCCTACCCACACAAGTGAGGTACCATTTTGTATCAGAAGACATGTGGGAGCATAGAATAGTAGGATATTTGTAAATTACCTATTGGATTGTGCTGCATTTGTGTTTTCCAAATGTAAACCAGCATGTAAAAAAGAAAACATTTTGAAAAATATCCTCTAAATCATATGCTCCTACCCACAAATTCAGAGATGTACAAATAACCACTGCTCCTAAATTCCATGTCTTGTGACTATTTCAGAAATACATAGGTTATCTTAATACCTATTTTTTTACTCAACATATTTCACCAAATAAATTGATTTATACTCCATACACAATGAAAAAGCACTGTACGGTGTAGCTCAGTTGTTGGGTCTGGGTACCTCGGGATCTTGGAGAACCTACAAACCCTATAGATCTTCGCATTCAAGGGGGTCTAGCAAATGTAATGGTACATTGCTTTTGTAAATCGGCCATCCGGACAAACGTTACAGATGGAAATGTTGTCACAAATGGCTGTTTTTTCCTACTAACTTTCAATATTTCTTTATGTCAACATTTAGTTTCTTTGGGAAAAAACTTGCAGGATCTACACATATAACCTCTTGCTGAATTTTGAATTGTGTCCACATTTCAGAAATATATAGTTTTCCTGGATCACACATGGGTTTTACACTGGTTTCCACCACAAACTGGATTAGGTTGAATGCACAAAAAAATAGGAACAATTGGCTGCCTCTTTGAAAAATGCCACAACTGTTATGAAAAATGAGGTGTTTTGATTCAGCTATGCATGTTCCTGAAATCTGGTGGGATGGTCACAGCACAGCAAACCATTTGGTGATGCCATTGTTATGAAAAAAAACCAGACACTTTTATCCAGAGCACTTTTTTCCTATTTTTCTGTAAAATACTAACAATGTATCTATATGTTTGCTATGTTCTTGGTCGCCTCCAGAGCCATCCACAAACTCTTGGTACCTTTCAAATCCCTAGGATATTGGAAAAAAAGGACATAAATTTGGCATGGACACCTTATTAAAAGGTTATGGAGGTCTAGGAACGAACTACCTTAAATTCACAAAAAGGGCTCAGCTAGGCTCCAGCAACTAAGGGATTAATATATGGTCTGCTGTTTACTTTAGATATGTCAACAAGTGCTGCTACATTTTAAGGCAAAATCAGCACATCTATAAAGGTTCTGTGACCAGCAATCTTTTCCTACTACCTAAGTTGGTAAAATAGTGCTGCTTCTGCTCTTTTACTATTTATGATTACAAAAAAGTGAGGGATGGAATGTTTGAATCAATCACAGTCACAACTGATTACTGTGGACCGCATCCCAGGCCATTGTCTTTTGCCCACCATGCTCCGTCAATACTTGAGTTAATCTCAGCCACTAGTAATTCAACTATTTAAGAGATCAGTCACACCTAAAATGTGGCTGCAACTGTGTCTTAAATTAGCACTTTCAGTGCTCACTTTATGGCTGACCCTAGTCACCTGCTTTCAGCTGCACCCTGCAGTCAATCATTCAGGCTTTGTTGGAGTAATTCATCACTTTAGAAGATAGTGTAGGGATGGTCATATCTTTATGGAGCTACCTCCTAGTATCTGGGAATCCATACCTCTCTCTGTTCAGTTTAATGCTAATCGCTAGTATTCCCCTGAAAATCAATCAATTATCCAGACAGCTTCCTGCATACCTTCCTGCAGTTTAGGGCCCCCCGTCTTTTGGTTTGCTTTCACCAGTGGCGTAGCTAAGATGTTTGCCACCCTGCGGCAGCCGTAAGAGCTGGGGTGGGGTGCTGGCAATCAATTCCTGCATTTGTTGCCCGTGTGGCCGCAGGTAAGAGCTTGGGGGAGGGGCAGGAGGAGGCCGACAATCTGAAAATTTGTACCACACCCCCATGCTACGCCACTGCAGTTCACTAGCAGAACGGAGAGATTGTATGTATTTGTGATATCATTGATCACCCTTTATATGTCTAATAACAATATCAAGCATGTTTCATGATGATACAATGAATGTATATGGAATTTCTACAGAAAAAGCCTACCCAAAAAGCAGTGGGGTATAGTACAGGGTTAAATGTTAGCATAAAGTCAATGAACAATAAGAGAGGTAGTGGGTTGTGGACAGCTAACGCATTCTGATGTAATGTCGATGCCTTCTTTTCTGTTTTTTACACTTCTTAGAGTTCAGTGTGGTGGTGTCCTGACTGCAGGTGTGCTACGAACCACCAGAGATGGTGAGATTGTCAGCCGTTCATGATGGCTTTGCAAATGATGCCACTGTTTTTGATGATGGTGCGGGCCTGCAAGGAGAGCTAATGGAGTTTCATCAGGATGGGGTGATCTTATTTCTTCAGGCCCTGAATGAGATGTGTTACGGTATGTAGGGTGCCCTTTAGGGGTGCCAGTGTGGAGTGTGGCGTGTGGGTGGTCAAGTAGTAGGACATTACCACTATCCAGATGCAAAAAAAGGTTTTTACTTTCTTTAAAAGAGAGAGCTGGTACCATGCCATCTTTGTTTTGTTTTTGGTAATGTGTTCCTGCTGAGGTTGGTGACCATGGTGAATCTGTGACTTGACATTCAGTGAAAGTTAAGGCTCAAAGTCAAGGATCATTTCATTGAACAAGGCTTGTACTGTTTCCTGTTTGTTAGCAGGAATTCTGCGTTGGTTGAGTTGTGCTTCAGGTAAGGGCTGGACATCCAGTTCTGGATGATGTGCAGTTACTATCTGAGGTGTTGGATGTCTGAAGCAGATGAGTGTTCCAAGACGATTAGTGTATCATCAGAATACTGATGAATCTTTATGCTGTCATCTAGAGTAGATCACCAAACCCCTCAATGTAATTGTTGAAGATGACAGGAAACAGTATGCAACACTGGGGGACCCCACAGGTGATTGGGATCTTTTGTGACCTGGAGATGCCCATGTGAACAAACTGGTGTTGGTGGAAATGTAGAAGGAGAATAAGTGAAGGGCATTGCCATTAAATCCTATTCAAAACTCCAGGGTGTGTTTGAGAGTGGGTTGGTCAACTGTGTCAAATGCATCTGAGAGGTCAAGCAGTATCAGGAGGTAGGGGTCATCTTCATCTGTGGTCAAGAGGGCATTGTCTACAATGTATAAGGTAGCATTCTCTGTACTGGAGCATGATCTGAATTCCGATTGGCAGCCGTGCAGGTGATAGTTAGCATTGATGTGATCTTGGAGTTGGACGTAGATTACTTTTTCAAGTATCTTACCAATGAATGTTAGATGAGTGTTGCGCCAGTAGCTGAAGAGGTCATCAGTTTCTACTGTAGGTTTCTTTAATAGTGGGATGATCTTCTCTGTCATGAGACCTTCTAGAAGAGCTTCAAGTAAAGGAGGCATTGACAATGGTAAGTAGGCTTAAGTAACTTTCACTACAGAGAGCTTTTATGGAGGACAAGGGCAAGACATAATCTCTATAAGTAGTGACTTTGAGGGTGTTGAGTATGTAAGCAAGATCTGCAAAAGATAGGGCTTTGAAGGCTGACCATTGCTGGATTCTCCTGGAATGGGTAGGTGTAGGAGATGAAGCAGGCTGTAAGGTCGTCTGTATTTTTCCACTGAAGAAGAGGCTCATTGCACTGATTGCAATTTTCTATGGAATGAGAAATAGGTGTGCACCCTGTCCAAGCAGGAACCACAATCCTAGTCAGGGTAAGTGTAGTACACACTAAAAGTCTACCTGTGCTCAGCCTCTGGTAGCTTGGCGCAAAGCAGTCAGGCTAAACTACAGAGGCAATGTGTAAAGTATTTGTGCACACACATACACACACACACAATAACACAGTGAAAACACCACAAAAGTACTCCACACCAATTTAGAAAAACAGCCAATATTTATCTAATTAAAACAAGATCAAAATAATGAAAATGCAATGCACACAAATCAAGTTATGACTTTTTTAAGCCTGCATGGAAAACAGTGCTTGAAATGTTCCTCATATTACAAATGTTATTTGCGGTCACGCAAGATGGGTGGAATGTGGCAAAGTTCAATCCGTGGTCCTCCAGAGAGGTTGTCTGCCTGTGTGTTGAGTATAAAATGCTTCAAATTGCTAGTGAGTAGAATGGGGGCCTGGGAGGGTCACTCAGACTAAAGGAACTGCACAGTTTACAGCTGCCCTTGAGGGATTGCAGGCTGGTTAAACACAACCCACAGGCCCGCTGAGACACAGTACCTGACTGGAGGGGCGACGTTGTCAGAGCACACTGCGTGGGTTTTGGTGCCATAGACAAGCAGGCGAGTCTTGTGATCGGGACCAGTGTGACTGGCAAGCACCAGGTAACCCAGGCAATGCGTCGCTGTTGAGCCATACTGGGCAGAGTTCCCTCGCTGCTGCAGTGGCATCGGAATGGGAGTGCAGCGATTTTGATCGCACCCAGCCCCTGTAGGTCACAGCGCTGGTCAGGCGAAAGCGCTGATCTTGGCAGAACGAAGTGCAGATCTTTAGTAAAATGAAGCTGGAGATCAGACATGCGCTGATCCTTTTTGAGTCCTGCTGCAGGACTCATTGATGGCAGAGTACAGCAGCCTTCTGTAAGGGAGACAAAGCCTTTGACGGCCCTGAGACTTCTTGAACAGGGGGCAATCCAGCACGTCCTTGGAGTTACTTTAGTTCAGTGGTTTTAGAGAGCAGATCCAGTCTTTCTCACTGCAAGACAAGAGGCAGCAGGCCAACACAGCAAAGCAAATAGCAAAGTGGAGGTCCCTCCTACAGCCCAGCAATCAGCAGGCAGCAGGCCAACACAGCAAAGCTGTTGGCAAAGTGGCAGTCCCTCCTGCAGCGTAGCAGCTCTTCTTCTTGGCAGATCTCCACAGGTCCTCAAAGTGAACTGAGTACATGGTGTCAGAGGACCAGTACTTATACCCCTTTTAGCTTTTGCAATATGGAGACTTCAAAGAAAGGTTTTTGTTGTGCACAAGACCTTTCCTTTCTCTGGCTCCGGACTCATTACAGGGGGGGTATGCTGCCCTTTGTGTGGGGACATGGCCTAGCCCTTTCAGGTAAAAGTGTCAGCCCCTCCCACACATTCTGCTCAGGCAGACCCATCAACATGTCGATTTCCACTCAGGCACATCTATCCTTCCTTTGTATGTGTCTCTCTAGAGGGACTGCAGGAAGCCAGCTGTCACCCACCCCAGACATGTATTCTAGAGACAAGCAGAAGGCACTAAAGGGTTTAAGAAAGAAAATGGCACCTTTCTAAAAGTGGCAAATTTTAGGCCAGCAATTTAAAAGCAACTTCCCTAAAAGATGTGCTTTTAAATTGTGAGCCCAGAGACACCAAACTTACTTTTCCTATCTTTTTCCAATTTAAAGTTATACTTGTAAAAGGTTACAAGGCAGCTCCAATGTTACCCTATGGGAGAGATAGGCCTTGCAGTAAATTTGTATTTTGGAATTTAAGAGTATTGCACTACCAGGACTTGTAAAACTTAAAAGTGCAAGGGCTGTCCAGGGTCTAGTCTAGAGGCGACCTATATGTTAAAAAAAGTGTTGGTTTGGGCCTGACAAGTATGTGACATTGCCAGGTCGAAATGGCAGTTTGTTTAAATCTGCACACACAGGCTCTGCCGTGGCAGGCCTGAGACATGGTTAAAGGTCTACTTAGGTGGGTGGCGCAATCAGTGCTGCAGGCCCACAGGTAGCATTTGATTTATAGGCCCAAATATGACAATCGTGGATACATCAATTGTCATCACATTTTAGGAACAGAGCACATGCACTTTAGCACTGATCAGCAGTGGCAAAGTGCTCAGAGTCCTAAAGGCAGCAAAAACTAAGTTAAGAAAAGGAGGTCAGAAGGCAAAAAGTCAGCGGAAACCACACGAACAGATGCCAGGTCTAACAGTGGGTCTAACAGGGGGATGATGCAGTAATTGACTGCCTTGAAAAACGTTTTGTTTCTGTTGGTGGCTTATGTTAGTGGCATCTTTTGGTGGGATGAGGATCACATCAAAACAATGGAAATGTGAGTATAAATACAGTGAGCACTGGCCAAGATAAAATGTCTGGTGAAGACATCTGACTTATTGGCTTTACCTATGGCGATATTTTTTCCATTTATTTTATTACATTTTTCATAAAAAACATCAAAAAGCAGGGATCCTGTGCACACAAACTCATTCATATATACAAGCTGTTTTCATCTAATGTTTTTTTAATAAAGTTTTACAAAAACATAAAAAAATGACTACTGAAGTGTGTGCGTGAGTACTCAAGCAGATGCAGGTTTCTTTGAATGTTTTAAAATAAAATTCAACAAAATATTCAAAGACAGCCATCCATACATGTGCACTCATGCACACACGAGGGCACCCTAACTGATTAAGTAATTGGCTTGAAATAATATATCCTACATTTTTCAATTATCTGTCAAATTCTAAACCAAGAATATCTGATGCAAATGCCATTGTTTTTCACTCAGACACTGAAACCATTTTCAGAGAAATATTGTAAGGGAAGATCACAAAATATCAGTCAATACTGTGTGTTGTCAATGGGAAATAATAATGTTTGGTGCAAACACCTTTCAACACAGTATCAGAAATATGAGCTTTTGATGGCGGTTTCAATTGTTCAACAAACTGCAGATAAAGCACAATAGTAACATAAAACAATAACAGAACGCCATAATGCAAGAATACAGTACTCTAACACAAAACATGGCAATACAAAAAAAAATAACATTACACCACATCAGAATAACACAACAGAGTAACAAAAAAACAAGACAACACAACACTCTACCAACAACACAAGAGTACAACAGATGAAAACACTTCAACATAACAAATGCAAAAAAAAACACAACAGCAAACAGTAAAACTATAATACTTCACGATAAAAACTCACATAAACAAAACAACATCTGTAGTCCGTTGGTTCAGTTGCATCTTTTGGATGTTTAATATCATTGTTCTAATTGGACTTGGCACTTAAACATTCCATAAGAATGTAGGTACGTTTTCATGATGTGAAATAAACACCTTCTATTATTCGGTGAGGTACTTACCTCCTACATCAGCCCACCGTGACACCACTTCCAGCAAATTGGTCTACACGGACCCATTGTCATGCTGTTCTACTTACTGCCTTGGCTAGATATGGTTCTTCTGCGTTTAACATAGTGTGAGTTAAGTGCTAAGATGCTCTTTGGCGCTGGGTATTTGATATACAAAATACCAGAAAAATATCGGTAGTCACCTCAGCTTTTAATGCTATGGTATTTCTTTTTAATAAAACATAGGAAACAGTGCTGAAGGCTGGCAGTTCTTGATAGTTTAAATACTTCTGTAAACAATACACAACCCTGAGTAAATTTGCATTGCTAAGTATACACCTTGGGGTCGATTCCGATCTGGGTCGGAAAGCACTCCGACCGAGCCGGATCCGGAGTGTTTTCAGACCGAGCCGTACCCCTGGAGTCCGACCGAGCGAGTACGATACTGCCGCATGCTGACGGACTCGTCTCGGTCGGATTCCCATTGAAGTCAATGGGAGCCGGTCGTACGACGCGTGCATGGCCTCGCACATCTGAATAGGTACATCTCGCACAGGGGCGCCCCCTGCAGTGGGTACGCGTTGGTGCCATCCGCACCGTACATGCATGTGAAGGGGGGACCCTTGGGTCCCCCCTGTGTTCGACTCGTTCGGCTACGGGTGAAGGGGGTCCGGCACGGACCCCCGAAGTCCGCTTCCCGGAGCTTTTTCGACCCGGAGACTCCGACTCGATCCGGCTGTCCAAATCGTGCATCGTACTGGCTCGGTCGGAAATCGACTCCATTGCGCGGTACGGTTCGTCTGTGACCGAGTCGTACGGAGCGGTTCGGAGCCGGAAACGAGTCGGTTGGCGATTTCGCGTTCGTTCGCATCGTACTTGCTCGTTCGGACGACTGTTCGAATCGGTCGGGAAACCCGCGTTCGGCTCGTATTTTTTCCGGACGAATCGTATTCGGTGCGCTTCCGGCCGAGATCGGAATCGACCCCTATGTTGGTGAGAACTGCTATGGTTAGCCGATCTCTGAAAGTCTTTTTTATTTAAAGTAAAGTCTTTGGTTTAGAGCGAATCTGGGACTTCAGAGGAGGACGTCCAGGCAACTTTGTCACTACAACAGCTCTGGGGATGTGAGTATGTCAGCTACAAGTCTCAGGTCTCATCAGTGACAGTTCTCTGAGACTTTATGTAATAAAACTTGTTGCTATTATAGGCTGCACTCCCTCTGTGTTATGGCAATTTTTACGAGCAAACTGAGTAGGTCTGAGTTTTATAAACAGGGAGAGAGCTCTGTTTGAATCTAAAATGAACATTAAACATCTTGGTGCCTTTTGATGTTATTTGACACACAACTCCATTTCTTTAGGTATGATTAGGTATGTTAGCAAGATAAGACCTAAAAGTGACTTTGGTGTTACTGAGACTAAAACTTTACTATTGCAGAAAACAAGAACAATAACACATCATATTCTCAATGCGCCGAGACGAGGAATTTTACTTATCTCAGCCTACTGGTAGAAAATAAACATAATATTCTGAGGGCAGATTCTATGACTTGAGAGTCTGTAGCCATGATGTTGAATCAATACTTTGAGGGGCCTTGTTGCATTGTTTGAGTTAAAAATGCATGTTGCCAGCATGTTCAAGTAAGGAAAAAGTATTGGCAAAGCCTGTAGGTTTGGGCTTGGCAGGTTGATGCAATGGTTAATTTATTTACTTTAATTTTTATTGCAAGAATGCGCCACAAAAAGACAATGTGGCCATCTAAACATTGCCGCCATATGCTTGCATTTTAATCTTTTAATTTAAATCAAATTCGCTGATGTGGCTATTTTACTAGTTTTTAATTGACATAATAGTCTCAGTTGTACGATGCATGTAATTTTTATATGTGAACGAGATAACAATTCATGACCATCTAACCAAACACTCAAATCAGAGGCAGACACAGTGTTACAATGTCACCTAAACACTATATGACTATAAAAAGAGAGAGAAAATAAATCACCATCTAACTGGGCACCAGAATTGCAGGCAAAATAAACAGCAGCTGTTAATGTTTAATATGAAATACATGTAGATTAAAACGCACAGTTGGAACCAAGTGTATCATTGAAGAGAAAGGAACTATTTCAGGTGGATGTGAACAAAGTGCACAGACTTTGTGGGATCACTCAAAGTGAAGGGAACCAATGGGTAATGTGGGCCCCATTCTGTATGCTGTGCTAGCAAAATGTGAACGACATATTAGGGAACAAATGGATGAAGCCTACTGACTAATAGCCCTTCTTTATATGTATATAAATTATGATAAAAAAACAAAAAAAACAAGAGTCTGGCAAGAAAACTAAAGCTATCTGAAAGACCAAACCTAAAAATCAATTTACCGTTGATTTAAGGTTGGTACAATAAATGCTGAAGAAATTGGATAGTACTGCGGAAATGCTGCATGAAGTTCCACAAAAACCAATGCATCATTATTAAAGCACAGTATTTTGAGGTGTGTTCAGTTGCCTAGTATAAATTTATACATTTGTGTTAGAAATGGGGGTATCTATTTGGAAGAGGTAGGTACCTTTGTCCAAATAGGAACCCTTGCTTCTAGTCAGGGTAAGGGGGATACACACTTTAGATAACCCCTGCTCACCCCCTGGGTAGCTTGGAACGAGCAGACAGACTTATCCCAAAGGCAATGTGTAAAGTATTTGTACTCAAAACACACAGTAATACAGTGATAACACCACAAATGGACACCACACCAGTTTAGAAAAATAAAGTATCTTCATTTCAACTCAACATGACCAAAACGACAAAAATCCAACATACAAGTATTAATAAAAATGACTTTCAAAAAGGTTTTAAGCAACTGGGTCCTTAGAAAACTATGGATGCATGATTTCTCTCAAAGTACCTGTTGTTGCGACAAAATTCACAAGGCCAAACAGCCACAGCAATGGAAGGCGTCGAAAAACAAAGAGATGCGTTGTTTCCTGAGACCTTGAGGATGCGATGTGACAGTTCTCATGCACACAGGAAAGCGATGCGTCGATTCCAAGGCGACTCCGATCCGCAGGTGATGCATCGGGAAAACTTGCCGCACAGGTACGATGCATGGAAATCCGGGATGCGTCGGCGATCGATGCAGCGGTGTCGAGTGGCGCTGCATCAGTTTCTTCAGCCGCGATCCCTCAATGCGTCAATTCTTGCGGCGGCGACAGGCGGTTTCGGAAGCGGCGCAGCGATGCATGGAGATTCTTCTTGCACCGTGGTGCTGCGTCGGGAAAACTGCTGCAAAAAGAGCGATGGGTCGATATTCTTGTAGTTGTGTTGCTTTTCCAGCTCCCAACAGCAGAAACAACCTCCAAAGACCCAAGACAGTCACAGGCACCTCCTGGCAGGTCAGATCTCCCAGCAAGAAAGTTCAGGGGAGCTGTGGGTGAAGTCTTTGTGTCCCTGAGACTTCAAAACAGGAGGCAAGCTCTACTCAAGCCCTTGGGGATCTTCTTCAAGCAAGGGACACAGCACATAGCAAAGTCCTTCTCCTTTCCTTGGCAGAAACAGCTACTGCAGGCCAACCCCAGACACACAGCAAATCGGCAGTACTTCTCCTCAGTTTCTCCAGCCATTCTCCTTGGCAAAGGTTCCTCTTGATTCCAGAAGTAGTCTAAAGTTGAGGGGTTTTAGGTTCTCTTTGTGCAAGGGTCTCTGAGCCCAGTCCAAACCAGTTTTATCCTCTCTTGTGCAGCTGCCACGCAGGAGGTGGAGACAGCATTGTGTAAGGCAGATAGGCCCTATTTAGGTGCAAGGGAAATCTCCCCCCACCACTCTAAATGCAGACAGGGCCTATTCAGGTGCTAGTGAGAGCTCCTCCCCCTACTCTGAATGCAGCCCAGGTCTATTTAGCCCAGCCCTGTCTCATTCAGGAAAGGCAGGACACACATCAACCCCCCCTCCCCCGGTGAGAGAATGCACCTACCCAGCCCCTGTCACTCCAAAACCAGACAGCCAATACACAAACAGGCAGAGGCACACAGAATGGTTAAACAAGAAAAAGCCTACTTTCTAAAAGTGGCATTTTCAAATACACAATTTAAAAACCATCATAGCTAAAAGATGTGTTATTAAATTCTGAGTTCAGAGAGCCTAAACTGTATTTCTCTATCTTGTCCAAATGGGAAGTTATATTTATAAGATGTTATAAATAAACTCTCATTCTATCTTATGGGGTAAGATAGCCTTTCAATAGTGAAAAACGAAAGTGCCAGTATTTCACTATCAGGACATGTCACACACACCAGTACATGTCCTACCTTTCACATACACTGCACCCTGCCCAAGGGGGTGCCTTGGGCCTATCAAAGGGGTGCCTTAGATGTAGAAAAAGGGAAGGTTAGGGCCTGGCAAGTGGGTGTACTTGCCAAGTCAGCATGGCGGTTAACAACTGCGCACAGACACTGCAGTGGCAGGTCTGAGTTACCTTTTCAGAGCTACTCATGTGGGTGATACAATCAGTGCTGCAGGCCCACTAGTAGCATTTGATTCACAGGCCCTGGCACACTTCAGTGCACTTCACTAGGGACTTAGCAGTAAATCAAATATGCCAATGAGGGAGAACTAATTGTAACAACAATTTACACAGAAAGCATATGCACTTGAGCACTGATTAGCAGGGGTAAAGTGCCCAGAGTCCTAAAGCTAACAACAACAGGTCAGAAAAAAATAGGAGGAAGAAGCAAAAGGTTTGGGGATAACCCTGCCAAAAAGAGCCAAGTCCAACAATTTGTATGTCTGGTGTTAGCCAAGACCTTTTGATTTTACAGGATGTAGCCTTACGGGTAGAGCAGTCGACCTCGAAGCTGGGGAACCAAGTTCGAGTCTCGGCAACGACGCTCAACATTCTGTGATTGTTGGCAAATCACTTAATCTCCCCGTGCCTAACAAAAATGAATGTGTCCTTGTGTCAGCAGCCTCTGTTCATCCATTGATCTGTTGTTGTGTCATTCACATTTTGCTTACGCCCACTACAGCATAGCATGGGGCAGTGGGTCAGCCTACTTAAGCCACTGGCTAACTTGACTAATCGTGACTGCATTTTGCTCTTTCACAAGGAGCACATCTGCACAAAAGCTAGTTCCCTTCAGTACCAGTGTTTTTGTTTTTAACTTTATAATTACTATAATATGGCCTTTGTGTTTAGAGCCTGATGTGATAGCAGGACACTTCTGATGTGAACACAATATTTATCAGATCCTATCTCCTGCCAATTCTGTTGTAAATTCCTCTGGGAGGGGTTTGCTTTTCTGACTGCTGCTATTTCACAGCATACTAGATTGTATCCATTTGAAACTGTTCTGTATTAAGTTAGCCTCTTTTTACTTTTTTCGTTCTTTCCTTCATTCTTACTTTCCTTCTTTTTCCTCTTGCCTAAAAATCAGTCATACCTGCACCAGCAAGATCTTAATGACCGAAGACCTCTTCGAAGGAACTGGAGCTGTAGCAACTGTCCCCAGGAAGATCTTCTCAAGCAGCCAGGTGTCCTCAAGTCCATCTCCCATGGTCCTGCAGATGCAGTGGCGGGGGCATCCTTGTTGCTTTTGTGATGCTGGTTTCTATCCTGGGATCCTCCCCACAGGTAGGGTTGTGGTGCTCCTGGTGCTGGTCCTAAGTTGTGGCCTGGGCCACCTCTGGTAACTATGGTGGCCTACTTTTCACAATTATGGCCTTGATCAGACCACACTCCTTTCCTAGTCCTGGTGGCCCCAGGAATATAGGGTCATCATCCTCACTGTGCACATGGTTGGTATGGCAGCAATCTTCACAGCATCCCCACCTGGCATACGGGTTCGCTGACTTCACTCCACACATGGGCTACTGCCAGATCAGCATGCCAGTAATGTTCACGGCAGCCCCACCTGTCATATGGGGCTGCGGTCCGACCTGTGCATGGTCAGCTACCCGATCGGTGCAGCAAAGTTCACGGCTCACTTCACAGTGGCCATCTTCTGGCATACGGGGGTCGCCAACTTTTCACTGAAAATGAGCAGTGCCCCAATCGGTGCAGAAGCTGTCTCCTCACACCTCTCTACAGAGATCCACTCACCAGGATCTCCCACTGGATCTCACTCACTCCAGCCCTCCTCTTGCTTACAGGGTACTCTGGTTTTGGCAAGCAGGCAGGCACTGGTGCGCCAGACTCCAGGTGCAGATGGTCTTGGATTCCCTGAGTGATGTCCCCTTACCTAGCTGGTAAACTGGCAAACATTGGCCCACAGTCCTTCTCACAGGCAGATGTTTTGCAGAGCTTCTAGTCCTCGCACAGCCCGACTAGTTGCTTGAAAATTCACAGTTTTGGGGGCCCCGAGCTCCCCTTCTTATAGTCCATTTCTAGACACCAAATGTGATTTAGAGTCTGAGACTTTGGCGTTTGTGTTGAGTATCTGCTTCCTTTTGAAGTGCCCTTTCTTCTGCCCTGTTCTTCCTCCAGAAAGCAGTCTGTTACAGCAGAAGTGTCTCCAAATCTGATACCTCCACAATACAGGCCATGGGAGTGACAAGAGGTGCTCACCTGGATGTCAGCCACAGAGATATATGTATCAAAAGGTTATCCAAGGGTCTGAGCCCTGCTCTTTCTGACTGGTTCTCTTTTCAGCCCCATCTCCTTCCTGAGATGTGCCCAGGATCCTTCAAAGTGACCTCTCTCTGAACCAAAGACCACCCTTGGAAGTAGGTTAAAGAGCCTGGCTTTCCCTTCCTCTGGTGTGTCCTACTTGGCTCACAGAAATGCAGCAATCCACAAATCTGTCTGGGGGGGATTCCTTTACCTCCTCATGTTCCTCAAATTAGCCCTGGGTCTTGCAAAATGGAACCCAGAATTTTCCATGTATTTACAATTCACAGATACACATACACCCAGCGCATGCATATGACACACGTGCACTGCACAGCACAACATCACCAATGTGGCCTCCTCGGCCCTCAAGAGTCTCTGCGACGTCCCCTGGGACACCAGAATAGGATGATCCTGCCGGCAATGATGCGAGGGGCGAAACTGGTTGGTCCTGCCTGGGGCCCTCCGCACCCTACGTTGACCTGCTTCTGGACCCTCTCAGCAACTCCATGGCAAGGTAAGAGGGGGCGTGAGCGTTTACCCCCGTGGAGGGCCACTGCTTTGTCGGGCAGTGGGTATCGCCGCACTCCCTCCCCCCTCTACTAGCCTGATAAAGTTCCCGAAGCACCCAGTGGAGAACCTGCTGAGGGGGACCGACCCCTGGTTAAGCTGCCCCTAAGACCACAACCAGCATCTAAAAGTAGAGCTACAGTTGGAACAGGCCAGTCTTATTGGCTTCATTGACCCTGTCCCTTACACCTCTCCTCTTACCACTCTCGACCTTGGGGCGAGATGGAGGATGAGGTCGGATGGCGCCTCCCTGTAACACTGCGATCAATGCTCCCGATGGAACTCTGACGATGCCCTCTGGGCGGAAACCATAACTGTCGGTACTTACCGCGGTGCCCGAGCAACCTTGGCTGATGCCCGGTGGAGCTGTCCGATGCAGCTATAGAGGAGTTTGGCTCTGGTTCACCCCTCGGCCGTCACCTACCCAGCTGGACATCGGACATTGTTTTCCTCGTCTCCCCGTTGTGTTTCCTACCTGCATTCCTTACCCCTGTTTTACCATGCCCTTTCTACATAGCACTCCCCATAAGACGTGTGCACGCGCTAATTATTGTGTAATCTCATGTTTTTTTCTCCTATGTCCATAATTAAGCTATGTAACTATGTAACTTGTAACTCGCTGATCCTCATGTAAAGCGCTCTGATACCTCCGGGTCTAGCCAGCGCTATATAAAACTCTTCAAATAAATGTATTGTACCATTCACAGGCACACATACCCCCAGCACATGTACATAGCACACACTGCACAGCACTGCATCATCCTTGTATTATACCATTTATAGGCATAAAGTTACCCAGCACATGTATAACACACAAGCACTGTGCAGCACTACACACTAATCCGATGCAGACCAAGAGTGAATTAAGCACACAGCAGCGGAACTTAAAAGGAGTGAGTCAGTAGGCCCACCCCAGTGACATAGAGAAAAAGGAATGTTAACTCCCACTGATCCCTACTTTGTATGTTGCCACCACCGCATTCGTGTGTCTTAACTCCTGGCAAAGGCAGTAGCCTTACACCACTATGAGGGTAGTGCTTTGGGCGCCCCTTCCAGTAAAACAATTGCGCACTCAGTGAGACAGGCCTATGTCATTATCCGTGTTCATCCATGACAACAAATGTCAGCATCAGGGATCCAGACATCATTAAAGTTGGGGCACTCAGGGCAGGGGTGAATGTCCATCACCATGAAAGGGACTTTTCCATCCCGAAAACAAATGTGGTTCTAACAGTGCACAATATAGAGATGATGCACATATCATTTTTTGAGCTACATACTGCTAACACATATGGGCCCTGTCAATCATTGTGAATTCAGAAGATTTCTATCAGCCATTGTCAGTTGTAAAAACAACTAAGTCCTTGTGCTTTTGTAAGGCTGAGCTGAGGTTTTCATGTGGTCGCTTCCTGTGATCCAGGATAGAAATATAATAGCAACAGGGAATGTGTTCAATATAAATGCCCAGCTATGCTCATACCTAATTGTAGCTTATATTAATAGAATATGGGTGACATTCCATCACTGTGCAACCATGTCTTTAAAAGACCACACTCTTCCGCTCACACACAACGCACAATACAATACTAGTTATTTAGTACTACAGAAAGACAGGGATTCTCAAAATCCTTGAATTTAGTGAGCTCTAAAAGACAATAATATACATAATCAAATGTGCACGTGTGTGTGTGTGTACACAGAAACATACACACCCTTTTACGGAATAGAGAAGGGACTGTCAAAATGACTTGAAACATTGTAGATGTATTTGCAGCATTGCATAGGTAACATTGGAATAAAAGGAATACTGAGAAAAGTACTTCTCTCTGGTCTTTTCACAGTGTGATCTTCTAAAATAATGTACTTGTTGAAGACCATGTTGTGACTTCAGAGGCAGTCACGTAATAATTAAAGGAATGTGTCAAATTTAATCGAATTTACAGCAAATGCCTTTTTATTTGATCTTGTGTGATACCATGCTTATCCAAGGGTCACAAACGATTTTCAGTCAGAGCGCTGGGAAAGGCCGCTTCTACTCTGTGTCAGAGAATGGAGATGAATCACATAAAACTCAATTAACAACCTTCTTCTTTGCTTAGTAAAGACGTCTGCCTCGTCTAACTTCTCACATTGGATTTGATAGGTTTCTCAGTTAAGCATTTGGAATTGGTTTTGAACACCTGGGGCCCTATTACAGTTAGGGAGTGCTTTTCTGTTTGCGCCACAGTGCACCTTTAAGCAGGTGCGCCAGGTGCAAACATGGAAAGTCTGCCCTATTATGCTGAATTTGCTGTCCGCAGGGCAGCTGCGAAATCACGCTGCCCCAAGGCAGCGCATTTAAGAAAAATACAGAGCACCTGTTTAAAAGCTGTTCCATCTTTTTCTGTGCTGGGAGCCACCCTCCTGCACTTTTAAGAAGGATTTAAGATCCCCTTGCTGGCTGGTGCAGTGAGTCACTGCACCCACTTGCAAGGGAAGGTATGGGGGTTCAGACTCCCTTTCATTGTTTCAGTGGGCTGCCTTTAGGAGGCGCACTGAAAGTGTGCCACCTTTTTGTGGTGCACTTTCAGTGCGCCTCCTAAAGGCATGTTTGCCTCTGTGCCCACCTCAGTAATACAGCGCGAGTGCAGAGGCAAAGAGATTCCCTCATTTGCATGGGGCTATGCCCCATGCAAATGAGGGAATACCCTTTAATGATAGCGCTGGTGCTACATGTGTGCCAGCGTTATCTGTTTAACAGAAGGAGCTGCGCAAGCATTTGTGGGACCTTCTGTATTACCAAAGTGCCCTGAGCGTGCACAAAGCGGGCGCAAATGCTTTTGCGCCCCTGGGACACCCCTATAATGTGGCTCTAGGGCTGGAATAGCCAGATTACCCTGAAATGTGCTCTCACATTAATTGTTTTATAAAAAAATGCATACAGTTTCCCTTTGTAAACTCTTTTTCAAAGTGAGTTATTACTAGGGTATCACAGTAGATGGAAAGCAACTATCGTGGCTTAATTGATTAAATGTGAGTGCCTTTTTTAAGCACTTAGGGGGACATTTATCAAAACTTTGTACTTGGTTTGCATCACTTTGCATCAGGAGGCATTCCATGGGTGGTACATGGGCATTCCCATGCAAACACCCATGGATTTTCACGCAAATTCTTATCCACTAACATTGGTTTGAGAAAAGTTTATTTTCCCAAAACTTTTCAAACTTTGCATGTGTGCCGCTTGGTACAGCATACATACAGTGTGGGAAAGGCATTAAAGCATAGTTCTATCCTGTTCACAGGAGTTTTCATGTCGCATATTGCCCTGTGAGTTTGTTTTAGTCCTAAATTTGCTTTAATCTTTTGTTTAGGTTGCTTTGTTCACTACTCATGTGCCTTATGCCTCGCGTTGTCCATCTTGTGTGATCCCTGCTTTAGGGTGTTCTCACGTTTCTTTTTATATACATTTTATATCAATTTTGAATCTTATATATGTGTTTGTTATAGGTTTTGTTTTTGTTTGTGTTGTAGTCAAGGGAAAATGTCATCTAGTATTCATTATAATGTAGGTTTCATAGCACAAGCTGATTCTAGCATCATGCTGTTTTATTACCATGGAAGTGTTTAGAATCTTGATTTAGACTGGGCTGTTAAGCAGCAGTTGAGATGAGGCTGCTGTGCTTGCCTGTGTGCACTGCTTAGTCCTTACCAATCAATCTATCATTTCATGCCGCCATCTCCTGTGAATGGAAGTTCCTCACTACAGAGATGCCATTTGAAGACCAGACACTCCTATTGCAAGGCTAGGAAGGAGCCATTTTGGAATCAGGTGACAAACTAAAGAGGGCCAATCTCTTCAACTGAAAAGATAGAACACACACAGTACCCACACAGAAGAAAGCTAACAACAAGCCTAAGAGAGAACCAAATGGCAGAAGTCATCATGTCCACAGAGACAAAACCAAGAAGAGGATTAGCTTTATATCTTTAACCCCCTGACAAGCGGATCCTGACTTCCAGATGCAACAAGGGACAAAGATGGATTTTGACAACTTCATGAATCATGGTACAATTTGCTCTCCCCTCAGTATTGACTGTAGTGTCAACACCACAGTCAACACTAAGGGCGCTCCCCTTAGTGTTGACTGTAGTGTTGACACCGCAGTCAACACTGAGGGGGAGCGCAAATAGTGCACTGCATGTACCATGACACAAAGGAACAAACTTTTCTGGGTTATGATGCAGTGTCTGGCCATACCCTTTTCCCTGCCCAAACTGTTTTTCATGACCTCCTCTACCATTTATCACACCTTCCTAATGTTCCTTTTTGTAAAAATTGCATTACAGTCCATTGATTACACTTTATCCGGCCTGAGACTGAGATTATGGCTCGAGCCGAAGAGTACAGCCCTAGCCGGAGAGTACAGTCCGGGTGCGGAGAGTGCGGTCCGGTTGCGGAGATTCCGGCCCGACTGCAGACGTAAAGATAGGAGTCATAAGTGATTTCTGTGAATACCAAAAATCGAAAGTGCCTTCTGTGAATACCAGAAGTAGTAAGTTTAGGATTTTGTCTCAGATTAGTTCTGTGAATCAGCCCCCTACTTTTTACATACATTTAAGAAATTCAACTAACAAACGTAAAATTATTACAAATATCAATAATGCGATAAAAATGAAGAAATAATATTATTAAATTAATTTTTTAATAAAAGCCTTAATCTCATCACAGTTCATATATATAAACCTAATTATAACAATTGAATAATTAAATAAAATTGTCAATTGATTAGCTGATTCATTAAACAATTAATTAAAAATATGATTTTAAAAACAAAATCATGTAATAATGTACAAAATTCATTATCAAATACAAATTTAATAACATAAACAATAATTTTAAATTAAAGAAAAAAATACATTTTTAAAAACTTCCCACTCTACAAACCCCAAAGCGTGCTAGTAATTTAACAACTTATATTTAAATTTAAAAAAACATTCAATTTAAATCTTACAAAGTATACTAAAGAAAATCAAACACACATATTATTAGAATACTACTACCTTATAACCTCCCAATAACTAATATTTTTCAAACTAATCTAAAAAACGATGTTTTATGCAATTATATTCAATTAAAACGATATTATCCACAATTATATGTATTATTACCAGGGGTGGGCGGAGTTTACGGAGTTGCACTACGTGGAATTCCGTGGAGTTGCATAAAAGCTCTGCGGAATGCCGTGGAGTTCCGCTCCGCCCTACAAATGAACAAACATCTAATGAGCTGCGGGCTTTGTTGTAAAAGCCACTTTAAACCAAAACCGCCTGGGGTGCACCAAGCCCTTACTGAACATGGCAAGCACTGACCCGGGACCTTTGATTTCACATTTCCTGGATATAAGTATCACTTGTTTGTCTGAAAGATGATGCTAAAAACGTTGATTAATTGATTTCTGTTAACACATGAGAGCCACACACTGAGTTAAATTCCAGAGCAAAATTCTGAAAATGAAAAAAGATTTTTGAGAACTTTTCGGGTAGAAGAAGTGTGATAAACGGACACGAAAATCACAAAATTCGTTCTGGACTAGGACAGGCAAAGGAAAAGTGGGCGGGGCTAGGAGTAAACATTTAACTCCTTAGTTGGTTAAACCAAGAAATACCATAATTTTCTTCCTCAATTTGTAATCAGTATTTTTGAGTTTTTGTGCCTTGTGTAATGTGATACAGATAACAGACACTCCTGTTATTTGCATTTGTATAGCTCATTTTATCTTTTGCATGGCCCGAAGCTCTATCTGACTTTGGGAGCTTTTTAGGTTCCGGGGACTTTGTACACTAGCATCAAAGTGATGCCTTGTTATTGCACTTCGCTGTCCGCTGTAGCTAGTGACAAACCTGGCCTTTCACAGTAAGGAACACTCATAATCTTGTGCCCCAACATGGCCCTTCTTAGCCCCATACCCAGGACACACGAGCAGACTCTGTGGTTTAGTGAAAGCACCCTTCCCTGACCTCGTCCCCTTGTCACAGGAGCAGATTCTGTGATTTGGTGGAAGGGCCCCTCCCTGGCCAGTCTCCTGATTACAGGAGCAGACTCTGTCATTTGGTGAAAGGGCTCCTCATGGCCCCATCCTTTTCATTACAGGAACAGACATTTGGTGAAAGGGTCGCTCCTGGCGGGAGCAAGAAACATTCATACGCTGGCCAGGGGCAGCTAGGGGTGTGGAGAGGGTGCTCACACTCAGACCCGCCCAGAACATGTGCATTATCCTTTGGGGTGTGCTCAGTGTCAGGTTTGTGTTGTGCAAGACTGCCAAGACAGGATTATCTTCCTTACCTACATTTCTTCTTTTGCGCCTCACAATACACTGTAAGTATCACCCAGTCTTGAGCTTCTTCACGGGCTCTGCAAACTGTCTGAATTCTGCCACCACACTCTCACTGCACCAGTTTTGATCTAAAACGAAAGGCACAGAAGACACGCACAAAGATCGCTGCGATTAATTGAATGCTGTGCTGCTAGTCCTTCTTCACTTTCCTTGGCCAGAACAGGCGTGCCAGGAATATGGGGAGGGAGGGTGGTTTGGAAGGGGTTGAGCCAAAACTCCCTCAATACACTAGGTCGGCTGCAGGCTGCAGGCTTAACTGACTCGGCCCAATGTCGGGATCACACGAGTCCCCAACGCGGGTGACAGCTCTGAAAGAGCTTCAGGAAACTCTGAGGCAAAGGCCACATGTAGACGCCATCAGGGAAGTGTGCCTCCAGTATCCGGTATTCTGCTACATTCTCTTCTTCTTGGCACTTTCCACACTCCTTCTCAATAGGTAGGTGGTATGGGTGACTGTTTGAATGAAAACCCTATAAAAGCCTCTGATCCGGCTTTAGTTGCATGGCCATTGGACCTTTCCCCCCACTTACAATTAAAACATGTAAATTACCAATATCGGGCATGTAAACTGGACACTAGGGGTGGGTGGCGGGGGCAAACTCCTCCACGCTGCGGAATTGGAGTTTTTTGCCGAGCTTCACTCTCCCAGCAGAGAGCGGAGTTGGCAAAACTCTGCAAACTCCACTGGCGAAGCAAAGTTTACCACCCACCCATAATTATTACATCGTTATGAAGTCCTCCGATATTCTTGGGGTTGCAATATTCTGGCCATGATATTGGTGACCCACAACATTTTTGCATCAATATTTTGGTCAAGCACCTTCGCTTTTTCCTCAAATTTAATTCCTCCTATCTCGAGAAACATTGCATCATGTCTTTTACCCCTTTGCTGCTAGGCCTTTTCCCTCCCTGTGCTAAGCCTTTTTTTGTCTATTTGGGGTAGTTCGCGCTTAGGCCCCTGTAACTTTTTGACCACATAAGGTATCCACGCCAAATTTGCGTCCTTTTCTTCCAACAACATGGGGATTCTAAAGGTACCCAGGGTTTGTGGATTCCCCTGGAGGGGACCCAGAAATGTTTTGAAAAATGGGAAAAAAGGGCTACAGATGAAAATGTCTGGTTTTTTCCCTGCAAATGGTATCAACAAAGGGGTTGTGGTGCTGAAATCACCATCTTCCCAGCTTTCAGGGACAAGCAGACTTTTGTCAGAAAACCAACATTTTTTACACAGTTTTGGCATTTTTCTGGGACATAGCCTATTTTTGCTATTTTGTGTGCTTTCAACCTCCTTCCAGTTAATGGTAGAAATGGGTATAAAAGCAATAATGGATCCTGGAAAGCTATACATTTTAGAAAAGTAGACAAAATTCTGAATTCAGCAAGGGGTCATTTGTGTAGATCCTTCAAGGTTTCTTTATAGAAACTAACTGTTGAATATAGGAAAAATTGAAAATTAGTTGAAATAAACAGCCATTTGTGTCAACGTTTTCACCTGTAACTTCTTCTAATTATGACAGCTGTTTGAAAGCAATATACCGTTACATCCGCTAGACCTTTCTGGTTGTGGGGATATATAGGACTTGTAGGTTCACCAAGAACCCGACGAACCCAGAGCCAATAACTGAGCAGCTTCTTGCAATGGTTTTTTATTATGTACCGGGTAAATAGCAATTAATTTGGGAAAACATATACATGGAAAAATCGGTATGAAAGACACCTATGTATTTCTGAAATTGGAACAAAATATAGAGTTTAGAAACAGTAGATATTTGCACATTTCCGCAATTGTGAGTACCCATACTAGCATGAGAATTATAGGTCATTTTTCAAAATGACTTCTTTTTACACATCATCTTTCATTTGGAAGGCAGAAATGCATCAAAAGTCAATAGGTAATAACAGTTGCTCTACAATTGTGTGTTACCCTAAGTCTCCCGATAAAAATGGTACCTCACTTGTGTGGGTAGGCCTAGAGCCCGCAACAGGAAACAGCTCAAAACGCAACGTGGACAGACTTTATTTTTACAGTGAAAACTGACCCTTTTTTTGTAAAGTGCCTAGCTGTAGATTTTGAACCCTAGCTCTGCTGGCACTTTGGGAAACCTAGCAAACCTAAACATTTTTGAAAACTAGACACCCAGGGTAATCCAGGATGGGGTGATTTGACTGGCTCTCACCAGGTTCTATTACCCAGCATCCCTTGCAAACCTAAATATTTGTTAAAAAAACACATTTTCCTCACATTTCTGTGGTGGAAAGCTCTGGAATCTGCGTGGATCCACAAAATTCCACCTACCCCGCGTTCCCCAAAGTCTTCCGAGAAAAATGGTACCTCACTTGTGTGGGTAAGCCTAGTGTCCGCAACAGGAAACGGCCCAAAACGCAACGTGGACACACCACATTTTCACAGTGAAAACGGACCCTTTTTTTGCAAAGTGCCTAGCTGTAGATTTTGAACCCTAGCTCTGCCGGCACTGAGGGAAACCTAGAAAACCTATACATTTTTGAAAACTGGACACCCAGGGGAATCCAGGATGGGGTGACTTGACTGGCTCTCACCAGGTTCTGTTACCTAGAATCCCTTGCAAACCTTAAAATTTGTCCAAAACACATTTTCCTCACATTTCTGTGGTGGAAAATTCTGAAATCTGCATGTATCCACAAAATTCCACCCACCCCGCGTTCCCCGAAGTCTTCCGAGAAAAATGGTACCTCACTTGTGTGGGTAGGCCTAGGGCTCGCGACAGGAGACGGCCCAAAACGCAACGTGGACACACCACATTTTCACAGTGAAAACAGACCCTTTTTTTGCAAAGTGCCTAGCTGTAGATTTTGAACCCTAACTCTGCCTGGACCTAAGGAAACCTAGCAAACCTATACATTTTTTAAAACTAGACACATAGGGGAATCCAGGATGGGGTGTCTTGACTGGCTCGCACCAGATTCTGTTACCCAGAATCCCTTGCAAACCTAAAGATTTGTCCAAAAAAAACACTTTTCCTCACATTTTTGTGGTGGAAACTTCTGGAATCTGCGTGGCTCCACAAAATTCCACTAACTCGGCGTTCCCAAATGTCTTCCGAGAAAAATGGTACCTCACTTGTGTGGGTAGGTCTAGTGCCCGCCACAGAAAACGGCCCAAAATGCAACGTGGACACACCACATTTTCATAGTGAAAACTGACCCTTTTTTTGCAAAGTGCCTAGCTGTAGATTTTAAACCCTAGCTCTGCCGGCACCTAGGGAAAACTAGCAAACCTATACATTTTTGAAAACTAGACATCCAGGGGAATCCAGGATGGGGTGCCTTGACTGGCTTTCTCCAGGTTCTGTTACCCAGAATCCCTTGCAAACCTAAACATTTGTAAAAAAAAACACATTTTCCTCACATTTCTGTGGTGGAAAGTTCTGGAATCTGCGTGGACCCACAAAATTCCACCCACCTCATGTTCCCCAAAGTCTTCTGAGAAAAATGGTACTTCACTTGTGTGGGTAGGCCTAGTGCCCGTGACAGGAAACGGCCCAAAACGCAACGTGGACACACCACATTTTCACAGTGAAAACAGACCCTTTTTGTGCAAAGTGCCTAGCTGTAGATTTTGAACCCTAACTCTGCCTGGACCTAGGGAAACCTAGCAAACCTATACATTTTTTAAAACTAGACACGTAGGGGAATCCAGGATGGGGTGTCTTGACTGGCTCTCACCAGGTTCTGTTACCCAGAATCCCTTGCAAACCTAAAGATTTGTCCAAAAAACCACATTTTCCTCACATTTTTGTGGTGGAAACTTCTGGAATCTGCGTGGCTCCACAAAATTCCACTAACTCGGCGTTCCGAAATGTCTTCTGAGAAAAATGGTACCTCACTTGTGTGGGTAGGCCTAGTGCCCGCGATAGGAAATGGCCTTAAAACGCAACGTGGACACACCGCATTTTCACAGTGAAAACGGACCCTTTTTTTGCAAAGTGCCTAGCTGTAGATTTTTAACCCTAGCTCTGCCGGCACCTAGGGAAACCTAGCAAACCTGTACATTTCTGAAAACTAGACATCCAGAGGAATCCAGGATGGGGTGACTTTACAGGCTCTCACCAGGTTCTGTTACCCAGAATCCCTTGCAAACCTAACAAATTGTCATAAAAAACACATTTTCCTCAATTTCTGTGGAGGAAAGTTCTGGAATCTGCGTAGATCCACAAAATTCCACCCACCCCACATTCCCCAAAGTCTTCAGAGAAAAATGGCACCTCACTTGTGTGGGTAGGCGTAGTGCCCACGACAAGAAACAGCCCAAAAACGCAACGTGGACACACCACATTTTCACAGTGAAACGGACCCTTTTTTTGCAAAGTGCCTAGCTGTAGATTTTGACCCCTAGCTCTGCCGGCACCTAGGGAAACCTAGCAAACCTATACATTTTTGAAAACTAGACACCCAGGGGAATCCAGGATGGGGTGACTTGACTGGCTCTTACCAGGTTCTGTTACCCAGAATCTCTTGCAAACCTAAACATTTGTCAAAACAAACACATTTTCCTCAAATTTCTGTGGTGGAAAGTTCTGGAATCTGCGTGGATCCACAAAATTCCACCCACCCAGTGTTCCCCAAAGTCTTCCAAGAAAAATGGTACCTCACTTGTGTGGGTAGGCCTAGTGCCCGCGACAGGAAACAGCCCAAAACGCAATGTGGACACACCACATTTTCACAGTGAAAACAGACCCTTTTTTTGCAAAGTGCCTAGCTGTAGAGTTTGAACCCTAGCTCCACCAGCACCTAGGGAAACCTAGCAAACCTATACATTTTTGAAAACTAGACACCCAGGGGAATCCAGGATGGGGTGACTTTACAGGCTCTCATCAGGTTCTGTTACCCAGAATCCCTTGCAAACCTAAAAATGTGTCCAAAAAAACACATTTTCCTCACATTTATGTGGTGGAAAGTTCTGGAATCTGCGTGGATCCACAAAATTCCACCCACCCCTTATTCCCAAAAGTCTTCCGAGAAAAATGGTACCTCACTTGTGTGGGTAGGCCTAGTGCCCGCGACAGGAAATGGCCCAAAACGCAACATGGACACAATACATTTTCACAGTGAAAACGGACCCTTTTTTTGTAAAGTGCCTAGCTGTAGATTTTGAACCCTAGCTCTGCCAGCACCTAGGGAAAACTAGCAAACCTATACATTTTTGAAAACTAGACACCCAGGGGAATCTAGGATGGGGTGACTTGTCTGGCTCTCTCCAGGTTCTGTAACCCAGAATCCCTTGCAAACCTTAAAATTTGTCAAAAAAAACACATTTTCCTCACATTTCTGTGGTGGAAAGTTCTGGAATCTGCGTGGATCCACAAAATTCCACCCACCCCGCGTTCCCCGAAGTCTTCCGAGAAAAATGGTACCTCACTTTTGTGGGTAGGCATAGGGCCCGCGAGAGGAAACGGCCCAAAACGCAACGTGGACACACCACATTTTCACAGTGAAAACTGACCCTTTTTTTGCAAAGTGCCTAGCTCTAGATTTTGAGCCCTACCTCTGCCAGCATCTAGGGAAACCTAGCAAACCTATACATTTTTGAAAACTAGACACCCAGGGGAACCAAGGATGGGGTGACTTGACAGGCTTTCACCAGGTTCTGTTACCCAGAATCCCTTGCAAACCTAAAAATGTTTCCAAAAAAACACATTTTCCTCACATTTCTGTGGTGGAAAGTTCTGGAATCTGCGTGGATCCACAAGATTTCCACACTCCCCACGTTCCCCAAAGTCTTCTGAGAAAAATGGTACCTCACTTGTGTGGGTAGGCCTACTGCCCGTGACAGGAAAGGGCCGAAAACGCAACGTGGACACACCACATTTTCACAGTGAAAACGGACCCTTTTTTTGCAAAGTGCCTAGCTGTAGATTTTGAACCCTAACTCTGCCTGGACTTAGGGAAACCTAGCACACTTCTACATTTTGAAAACTAGACACATAGGGGAATCCAGGATGGGGTGACTTGACTGGCTCTCACCAGGTTCTGTTACCCAGAATACCTTGCAAACCTCAAAATGTGTCCAAAAAAACATATTTTCCTCACGTTTCTGTGGTGGAAAGATCTAGAATCAGCGTGGATCCACAAAGTTCCACCCACCCCTCATTCCCCAATGTCTTCTGAGAAAAATGGTACCTCACTTGTGTGGGTAGACTACTGCCCCCGACAGGAAACGGCCCAAAACGCAACGTGGACACATCACATTTTACAGTGAAAACTGACACTATTTTGCAAAATGCCTAGCTGTAAATTTTAACCCTTGATCTGCCGGCACCTAGGGAAACCTAGCAAGACTATACATTTTTGAAAACTAGACACCCAAAGGAATCCAGGATGGGGTGACTTGTCTGGCTCTCACCAGGTTCTGTTACCCAAAATCCCTTGCAAACCTCAAAATTTGTCCCAAAAAACCCCATTTTCCTCACATTTCTGTGGTGGAAAGTTCTGGAATCTGCGTGGATCCACAAAATTCTACCCACCCTGCATTCCTAAAAGTCTTCCGAGAAAAATGGTACCTCACTTGTGTTGGTAGGCCTAGTGCCCGCGACAGGAAACGGCCCAAAACGCAACATGGACACAACACATTTTCACAGTGAGAACGGACCCTTTTTTTGCAAAGTGCCTAGCTGTAGATTTTGAACCCTACCTCTGCTGGCACCTAGGGAAACCTAGCAAACCTATACATTTTTGAAAACTAGACACCCAGGGGAATCTAGGATGGGGTGGCTTGTCTGGCTCTCACCAGTTTCTGTTACCCAGAATCCCTTGCAAACCTCAAAATTTGTCAAAAAAACCACAATTTCCTCACATTTCTGTGATGGAAAGTTTTGGAATCTGCGTGGATCCACAAAATTCCACCCACCTCGCATTCCCCAAAGTCGTCCGAGAAAAATGGTACCTCACTTGTGTGGGTGGGTCAAGTACCCGCGACAGGCAAGGGCCCAAAACCTATTGAAGCGACTTCAAAATTACCTATCACAAAACAACCTGGTTTTGCAAGGGGGATCCCATGAGTTTTTGGCCCCGGGCTCGGCGGCCTTCTAGGGAAACCTACCAAACCCACACATTTCTGAAAACTAGACACCCTGGGGAGTCCAGCAAGGTATGGCTTGCGTGGGTCCCCCAACATTTCCCTACCCAGAATCCCCTGCAAACCTCACATTTAGCTGAAAAAATCACTTTTTTCTCAAATTTTTGTGTGGGGAAAGTTCTGGAATGTACGTGGATCTACAAATTTCCTTCTACACAGAATTCCCCCAGGTCTCCCGATACAAATGGTACCTCACTCGCGTGGGTGGGTCAAGTACCCGCGACAGGCAAGGGCCCAAAACCTATTGAGGCGACATCAAAATTGCCTATCACAAAACAACCTGGTTTTGCAAGGGGGGTCCCATGAGTTTTTGGCCCCGGGCTCGGCGGCCACCTAGGGAAACCTACCAAACCCACACATTTCTGAAAACTAGACACCCTGGGGAGTCCAGCAAGGTATGGCTTGCGTGGCTCCCCCAACATTTCCCTACCCAGAATCCCCTGCAAACCTCAAATTTTGTTGAAAAAATCTATTTTTTCTCAAAGTTCTGTGTGGGAAAGTTGTAGGATCACCAAGCTGACACAAATTTCCTACCACCCAGCGTTCCCCCAGGTCTCCCAATAAAAATGGTACCTCACTTGTGTGGGTAGGCATAGTGGCTGCAACAGGAAATGGCTTAAAACGTACTGTGGAGGCTTCAAAATTACCTATAACAAAACTAGCTGGTTTTGGGGGGGGCACCTGGGTTTTGGGCCCTGGGCTCGCCGCCATCTAGGGAAACCTACCAAACCCACACATTTCTGAAAACTAGACACCCTGGGGAGTCCAATGAGGAATGGCTTGCGTGGATCCCCCAACGTTCCCCTACCCAGAATCCCCTTCAAACCTGAAATTTAGCTGAAAAACCCCACATTTTCCACATATTTTTGTGTGGAATCACCGTGGTGGCACAAATGTCCTACCCCACAGCGTTCTCCTTAGTATCCCGAGTAAAATGATACATCCCAAATGGAGCATCCCACAAGTGAGCGGTCCATGTGGAGCCAGTGTTTATCGGACTCCCGTGCTGTCCATTCTGTCACCACTCGCAGCTGGGCCGCTTGGTAGTACAGCGCGAGGTCTGGAAGGGCCACCCCTCCCTCTTTCCTCGGTTTCCTCAGAACATGGTAAGGTAGGCGTGCCCGTCCCCCCTGCCAAATGAATTTAGTGACCATGGAATGAAGTTGCGGCAGGAGGTCACGCTCCAAGGCGATTGGCAGTGCCTGGAATAGATAGAGTAGCTTGGGGAGGACTGTCATTTTCACTGCATTGATCCGCCCTAACCAAGAGATGTAGAGAGGCTTCCATCTTTTAAAATCTTGTTGCAGCTACGTCACTAAGGGGGGATAGTTAGCCCGATAGAGATCCCCAATTTTAGCTGTGAGATAGACACCCAGGTAGAGAAGAGAGTGTCTGGCCCATTGGAAGGGTGTTTGGGCCTTCAACCGTGATACCTCACCCGCAGGAAGCGTAAGGTTGAGTATGGAGGATTTCGAGAAATTTACCTTGAATCCTGCTACTTGTTCAAAGTGCAGCAGCTCCGTGTGCAGTGCCTGAAGGGAGGAGGCTGGCTCCATGAGAGTGAGGAGAATATCGTCAGCGAACAGGGACGCTTTGTGCTCAATGCCCCTTATCTCCTCATTGGCCCGAAAGCATGCTGCAAGAAGCTCTATACTAAGGGCGAACAGGAGGGGAGAAAGAGGGCACCCCTGTCGCGTGCCCCTACTGAGAGCGAAAGGAAGGGAAGGGGACCCGTTCACCACCACTCGGGAACTTGGGAGATGGTGATTGGCCTTAACCATGTGGAGGAAGGCCTCCCCGAAGCCAAAGCGTTGTATGGCGAGAAAGAGGAACGACCAGTCCACCCTGTCAAAGGCCTTTTCCGCATCAAGACCAACGAGGATAGCAGGAAATTTGAATTTGGAGGCTTTTTCAATAAGGTGTATGGTGCGACTGATGTTATCATGGGTTTGTCGCCCCTGTATAAAGCCCGACTGATCAGGGTGGACTAGTTCGGACATCAACCCCTCCATTCGCGCCGCCAGAATCACGGAGTAGAGTTTGGCATCGAGATTGAGGAGGGCTATAGGCCTGTACAAGGCACAGTGCTGGGGGTCCTTCCCCGGCTCAGGTATTACCGAAATCACAGCCCCGGCCATAGAGGTGGAGACGCGCGCATCAGCAGCTATCGCCTGGAATAGGTCAGTGAGATGGGGTGTGAGCTCCGCTGCAAAGTTTTTATAAAATTGGGCCGTTAGGCCATCAGGGCCAGGGGCTTTGTGTAATTTGAGTCTCCCTATGGCCAGTCTAACCTCCTCAGAGGAGATAGGGGCGTCGAGGGACTCCGCGGTCGTGGGGGAGATCCTAGGGAGTCATAAGTTATATAGGTACTGCTGCTGTAGGACAGTGTCTGGGGTGGTGCCCTGGTAGAGCTCCCCATAAAAGTCGCCAAAAAGGTTGGCCTTCTTATCGTCAGCGTGGGTGAGCTGTCCCTGTCGGTCCAAAATGCCCCCTATAAATTCCCGCACCCGCTTCACTCGGAGACGTCGTGCTAAGTGAGACCCTACCTTGTCCCCTTGAGTATAGGAGGTCTGTCGTAGTTTCAAAAGTGTGTATTCCACCCTATTGTTGTAAATCGAGCGGAGCTTGCCCCGAATGGCGGTGAGTTGTCGCTGTATCTCCCGGGTGGGGGTCACTTTGTGTGCCTTTTCAATTGCCTCCAGCTCTTGTTCGAGATCTACCCGTTCCTTTTTCCTTTGATTGTTAAGGGTCGCGTTGAGTTGAATACATTTACCCCTGATAACCGCCTTAAAGGCGTCCCAATTGTTCTGCGCAGTGGTATCCTTGGGAGAGTTGTGTGTAAAGAAATCAAGTATGGAGGTCCTCAATTCCTCACAAAGGACGGGGTCGCGTAGGATCGGGGTTGGGAAATACCATCGGGGTTTGCCCGTACTGGGTCCCGGCCATTTTAAATTAATAGTGACCACGCTATGGTCGGAGATGGAAATCGGCAATATCCGCGCCGCCTGTAGGGAACCCACCAGGGCCTGACTAATAAATATGTAGTCAATCCTGGTGTAGGACTGATGCACATGCGAGTAGAATGTGTAGTCTTTAGTATTGGGGTGCAACTCCCGCCATGCATCACACAGACCCAATGAGGATATTTTTTGTTTGGTCCCTTTAGGGAAGGTGGACGTTGTTGCCCTATGTGTATGTGAGCTGTCCAGGATCTCGTGCCAAGCCAAGTTAAGGTCTCCCAGGAGAACTACCGGCCATTCCGCAAACCCGGAGATCAAATCAAGTGTGTGTGTACAAAAGGTGGCCTGCCCCACGTTGGGTGCATATATGGATGTGAAGGTACATAATGTGCCCCTGAGCCACCCCTTTACCACAACAACCCGGCCCTCCTGGTCTGTTTTAGTAGCCTCATGCTGGAAGTTGGTGGAGCTGTGGAAGAGTAGTGCCACCCCGTTATGCTTCGTGCTAGAGGACGACTTGTATATGAGGGGATATGATTTGTGGTGCAACCGAGTGTCCTCTGACTTTTTTAGATGGGTTTCTTGTAAGGCAACCACCTCAAACCTTCGATCTGTGAGGTATTTCCAGATTTTTTGATGTTTTTGGGGGGAGTTCATCCCCTTAACATTCCAGGTTGCTACTGATACCATTGGTAGACCTCACCTCTTCCCCATCCCATGTGGGTCAGGACTGCCCCAGTTCTGCGGCAAAGACCTCCCCTGCCTAGGTCCCCGCTGAGACATAACATTATCCTCCATCATGCCCCCGCCTATCGTAAGCTATTGCCTTGACCAAACAACAAACAAAGCCCAGACACCACCACCAGGGTACCCTCCCCCCAAACCCCCCCAAACACCCCCAAAACAGGGAGCCGCTCGGCCAACGGGCCCGCAGCTCGGAACCTCCCTGAAAAACCAGGGAAAATTCTGGGTGATACGGTCAAGGCCCGCACCCCCCGACTGCCATGTGCTAAAGAGCAGAGAAAAAATGATGACTAGGAAAGAGAAGAAAATAACAACCTCAGTGTCTTTAACAGTCGAAGGAACTGCTCTGAACGCCAGCTCGAATGTCCCAGTAGGAGCTTTCGAAGTGGCACGTGCCTGTAAGAGCGTCTCCGGTCTTAGTCTCTCAGGGATCGAGGCTTCGACCCACAGACAGTTCTATGAAGTCAGTCCCTGGGGTTTCATTTAGACTTCGGGACCGTGTGCCAGGTTCTGGATCCTTTCCGATGTTGCTCCGAACCGCCGGAGGCACCCTCCGAAGAGTCCTCCTCCAGTGGTGGCAGGGCCAGAATGCGGAGGCCGTCAGCCAGCTCCGTCATGTGGTGTGGTTTATTCTTGTATTCAAAGGCCAAACCAAAGGGAAACGACCAGCGGTATCGAATGTTCTCATCTCGTAACTTTGTGGTGATGGGTCTCAGCAGCTGCCGTCGAGCGAGAGTAGCTGGTGCCAGGTCCTGGAATATCGAGCATTTGAAGCCCTGGAAGGAAATTTCAGCTTTCTTCCTCGCTGCACTCAAGATGGCCTCCTTCATCTTGAAAGCGTGCATCTTGACTAGGACGTCTCGCGGTCGTCTACGGTCACCTGTTTGTGTGGCCCCCACACGGTGAACTCGGTCGATTTTAATCTTCAGTTGGTGGGGTGATAATATTTCCCCGAAGAGGCCTATTACGAAAGCTTCCAGATCCGGCCCCTCCGTGCCCTCCTCCAGGTCACGAATGCGGACGTTCTCCCGTCGGGATCTATTCTCCAAGTCTTCCGCTTTAAGTAGTGCTTGCTGGAGTTGGACCCTTAATTCCCGTTGGGTGTCTTGCAGAGTGGTGGTTCTGGTCTCCAGGTCCTCTGTCCGCTCCTCCACCTCCAGCACCCTGGTGCCCACCGCGTCCACATCTTGGCGAAGGGACATCATCTTCTCGGTGAGGTCCGCCTTGAGCTGATCCATGGAAGACCGCAGGTCCTGTTTGATCTCGGTGCAGAGATCAGCTTTAAAGTCTCGCAGTGTTGCCACCAATTCTTCTCGAGTAAGCGCCATGTTCTGCTTCTGAGGGGAGCCCAAAAGTGGAGAGTCTTTATCAGTGGCCGAGAAGTAGCGGGAGACTTTGTTTGTGGATTTCTTGGGCGGTATAGGAGCTGCGACCGTCACCGCATGAGAGGCAGGGAACCAGGCGGGGCAGCGGAAATCTAGGCACCCACGTCTTCCACTGTCACAAGGGCCTGTTCGTGCTCGGGTAGACTGGACTGAGGATGTTAAGAGGCGGCCATGTTAAGGTCAGGCGTCTTCAGACTGTCTGATGGTGGCCCCTGAGTTTCGTTATCATTCTCCCTCAGGCAGAATAGGAGCTGTGTAGGCGCCTCATCTTACCGCCACCCGATGGTCGCCGCTACTCTTCAGTATCCACTAGTAGTCCGTTCTAGGGGCCGCCAGCCAGCCGCCATTTTAGAGTCAGGCGAGGCCTCCGAATCCGAGCAGCTCCTTCAAGCTCCGGGAGCCGATTCCAGGGCAATGGGGTGCACTAACCATATGTGGTGTGGAGCCTTCATGCAGCCTGATCCTTGCTCTCCTCCAGTGCTGCTGGTCCCCGGCGCCAGCCGCTCCTGTATCGGGCCACCCACAGGATCCCAAGGCCCCACCTCCTCTCCCACAGTCGGCCTCTATCCCCGCCAGGCAGCATCCACATGGGAGCGGGAGCCAAGAGGGCAGCAGCGCCTGTCCCCCTTCGATGCTGGTGCGCCTCGGTTGTCAGGGTCCGGGTTGCAGCCGAGACTGCACTGTGGCACCACCGGTCCGGACACCGTGAGTTCCGCTACTCCATCTTGCGCGCGGCCTCACCTCCTGATCTCCCGCCTCGTAGCCAGCGCCCGACCCGGCGCTTGAATTTCAGAGTCGGAAACGACGTCCCCGTTAGTTAGGTGCTCATCTTTCCTTGAAATTCCGCTCTCCTTCCGTGGCGATAGTGTCCCAAGGCAGCCGTGGGGGTCCGGAGCTGAAGCGGTTCACGTCCGCTCAGCCATCTTCCTTGGCCACGCCCCCGTGATTGGTCATTTTGATGTCTCCTCAATACGTTTTGGGCCCTTGCCTGTCGCGGGTACTTCACCCACCCAGGCGAGTGAGGTACCATTTTTATTGGGAGACCTTGGGGAACGCTGGGTAGTAGGGAATTTGTGGATCCACGTAGATTCCAGGACTTACCCACACAGAAATTTGAGAAAAAAGTTATTTGTTCATCATAATTTGAGGTTTGCAGAGGATTCTGGGTAGGAAAACGTTGGGGGACCCAGGCAAGCTATACCTCCCTGGACTCCCCTGGGTCACTAGTTTTCAGAAATGTTTGGGTTTGGGAGGTTTCCCAAGATGGCCGCCGAGCCCGGGGCCAAAAACCCAGGTGACCCCTCTTGCAAAACCAGGTTTTTTTGTGATAGGTCATTTTGATGTCTCCTCAATACGTTTTGGGCAATTGCCTGTCGCGGGTACTTGACCCACCCATGCCAGTGAGGTATCATTTTTATCGGGAGACCTGGGGGAACGCTGGGTGGTAGGAAATTTGTGGATCCACGTGGATTCCAGAACTTTCCCACACAGAAATTTGAGAAAAAATAGATTTTTTTCAGCTAAATTTGAGGTTTGCAGGGCATTCTGGGTAGGAAAACGTTGGGGGACCCATGCAAGCCATACCTTGCTGGACTCCCCCGGGTGTCTAGTTTTCAGAAATGTGTGGGTTTGGTAGGTTTCCCTAGATGGCCGCCGAGCCCGGGGCCAAAAACTCATTGGCCCCCCTTGCAAAACCAGGTTGTTTTGTGATAGGTAATTTTGATGTTGCCTCAATAGGTTTTGGGCCCTTGCCTGTTGCGGGTACTTGACCCACCCACGCGAGTGAGGTAACATTTGTATCAGGAGACCTGGGGGAATTGTGTGTAGAAGGAAATTTGTGGATCCACGCAGATTCCAGAACTTTCCCACACAGAAATTTGAGAAAAAAGTGATTTTTTTCAGCTAAATTTGTGGTTTGCAGGGGATTCTGGGTAGGGAGATGTTGGGGGACCCACGCAAGCCATACCTTGCTGGACTCCCCAGGGTGTCTAGTTTTAAGAAATGTGTGGGTTTGGTAGGTTTCCCTAGAAGGCCGCCGAGCCCGGGGCCAAAAACTCATGGGACCCCCCTTGCAAAACCATGTTGTTTTGTGATAGGTAATTTTGAAATCGCCTCAATAGGTTTTGGGCCCTTGCCTGTCGCGGGTACTTGACCTACCCACACAAGTGAGGTACAATTTTTCTGGGAAGACTTTGGTGAATGCGGGGTGGTTGGAATTTTGTGGATCCACACAGATTCCAGAACTTTCCACCACAGAAATGTGAGGAAAATGTGTTTTTTTTTACAAATTTTGAGGTTTGCAAGGGATTCTGGGTAACAGAACCTGGTGAGAGCCAGACAAGTCACCCCATCCTAGATTCCCCTGGGTGCCTAGTTTTGAAAAATGTATAGGTTTGCTAGGTTTCCCTAGGTGCCGGCAGAGCTAGGGTTCAAACTCTACAGCTAGGCACTTTGCAAAATAGTGTCAGTTTTCACTGTAAAATGTGGTGTGTCCACGTTGCGTTTTGGGCCCTTTCCTGTCGTGGGCACTAGGCCTACCCACACAAGTGAGGTACCATTTTTCTCAGAAGACTTTTTGGGAACGTGGGGTGGGTGGAATTTTGTGTATCCACGCAGATTCTAGAACTTTCCACCACAGAAATGTGATTAAAATGTGTTTTTTTTTATACATTTTTAGGTTTGCAAGGGATTCTGGGTAACAGAACTTGGTGAGAGCCAGTCAAGTCACCCCATCCTGGATTCCCCTGGGTGTCTAGTTTTCAAAAATGTATAGATTTGCTACGTTTCCCTAGGTGCCGGCAGAGCTAGGGTACAAAATCTACAGCTAGGCACTTTGCAAAAAAAGGGTCCGTTTTCACTGTGAAAATGTGGTGTGTCCACGTTGCGTTTTGGGCCCTTTCCTGTCACGGGCACTAGGCCTACCCACACAAGTGAAGTACCATTTTTCTCAGAAGACTTTTGGGGAACGCGGGGTGGGTGGAATTTTGTGTATCCACGCAGATTCTAGAACTTTCCAGCACAGAAATGTGAGGAAAATGTGTTTTTTTGGACAAATGTTTAGGTTTGCAAGGGATTCTGGGTAACAGAACCTGGTGAGAGCCAGTCAAGTCACCCCATCCTGGATTCTCCTGGGTGTCTAGTTTTCAAAAATGTATAGGTTTACTATGTTTCCCTAGGTGCTGGCAGAGTTAGGGTTCAAAATCTAGAGCTAGGCACTCTGCTAAAAAGGGTCCGTTTTCACTGTGAAAATGTGGTGTGTCCACGTTGTGTTTTGGGCCGTTTCCTGTCGCAGGCCCTAGACCTACCCACACAAGTGAGGTACCATTTTTCTCGGAAGACTTCGGGGAACTCGGGGTGAGTGGAATTTTGTGGATCTACGCAGATTCCAGAACTTTCCACCACTGAAATGTGAGGAAAATGTGGGTTTTTTGACAAATTTTGAGGTTTGCAAGGGATTCTGGGTAACAGAACCTGGTGAGAGGCACACAAGTCACCCCATACTGGATTCCCCTTGGAGTCTAGTTTTCAAAAATGTACAGTTTTGCTAGGTTTGTCTATGTGCCGGCTGCGCTAGGGCCCAAAATCCACTGGTAGGCACATTGCTAAAAACAAGTCTGTGCCTAGTGGGCTTTCTGCCGCCCTGGGGGGAAATCGGGGGGGAGGTTGCCCAGATATGCCCCCAAGGGGGCCAGAAAGACTGTGGCTATTTTTTTGGGTGTGGGGGTATTGGTATGCCCATTCTGGGCAGCCCCCACCCCCACGCATAAAAAAAGCCAGTGTAATCGCTGGCGCCTAGTGGGCTTTCTGCCCCCCGGGGGGCAGATCAGGGGCCACTGCCCCCATCCGCCCCCCGGGGGGGCAGAAAGACTGTGGCATTTTTTGGGGGAAGATGTGGGCATTGGCATGCCCATTGTGGGCTGACCTCACCCCTGAATTTAAAAAACAAAATTCCTGAGGCCTAGTGGGCTTTCTGCCCCCCCGGGGGAGGCAGATAAGGGGCTATTGCCCCAATATGCCTCCGGGGAGGGGCAGAAAGACTGTGGTAATTGTTTTTGGGGTGGGGGCATTATCATGCCCATCCTGGGCAGCCCCCACCCCTACATTATAAAAAAAAATCCCTGGTGCCTAGTAGGCTTTCTGCCCCCCCCAGGGGGCATATCAGGGGCTATTGCCCCCATCTGCCCCTGGGGGGAGCAGATAGACTGTTGCATTTTTTTTGGGGGGGGCATTGTCATGCCCATCTTGGGCAGCCCCCACCCCAACATCAATAAAAAAAATCCCTGGTTTCTAGTGGGCTTTCTGCCCCCCCGGGGGGCAGATTGGGGGCTACTGCCCCCGTCTGCCCCCAGGGGGGGCAGAAAGACTGACATTTCCCTGGGGGGGCATTGCCATGCCCTTTTTGGGCAGCCCCCACCCCAACCTCAATATTAAAAAAAAATCCCTGGTTTCTAGTGGGCTTTCTGCCCCCCCGGGGAGGCAGAAAGACTGTTGTGCCCAAAGCAATATGGGGGAGCAAGGACGCTCCCCCCTCCCTGGTGCTAGTGGGTGGATCCCTGCTTGGGGATCGCCCTCCTGGGGTGATCCCCAAGCAGGGATCCACTAGGGAAGAGTACCATTGGAAAGGGGAGATTCTCCCCTTTCCAACGATACCTCTCCCAAGTGTTTTGGTGCTCGGGGGGCTGAGATAGCCCCATGAGCACTGAAACACTGAAACTGAAACGAAGTTTCAGTTTCGTTTTCAAACTAATGATGACAGCTTGCCATGCGCGCGATCGTCATTACATTGAAAACCAGGGAAGGGCCTCGGGAGGTTGGGAAGCTCTTCCCCACCTCCAGAGGCCCCCAAAATGGAAATCCCTCTGCTGTTTACAGCAGAGGGATTCGTGCCTCTGTCCTCATGACGGAATGGTTCCGTCATGAGCACAGGAGCACTAGTGCTCATGACGGAACCATTCCGTCATGAGCACCGAAGGAGTTAATTATTTATTTGTTCCACATGTTTTATGTATTTCTTTACTAATACATATAAGCAAGTTCTCATTTTATTGTCACTAACCTCTTTTTGCTTTTGTTTTTTTCAGTGTTTTCCAAAACTTGAGTCCCATGAAGCAGATTCAAGGAGCAAATAAGGGTCGGATTCAGGAAGAGGATTCCTCCAAACGAGTTGGTAGTTAGGAATGGTCAGTGAAGATTCTTTCTGAGAGTCTAACCGAAGAATAGGCAATGGGTATGGTGTTGGGTGTGGCTTAAATAGCTTCTTGCATCCAACATGGCTGCCATCCTTTTGGTCATGCAAGAAGGCATGTTTTTAAAGGAATTCTCATGCGATTCACTTTCCTGTGAGGTGTCCTGTCCTCAACTCCTCACATGGATTTAAAGACCACTCATGAAATCTCTGGTGCATGCAGCAAGCAACTCTGGACGGACCTGGGAAGAAGACTGAAAGGTGCTTTATTACCAGGATGAGCAAGAATCATTACTGTGAACCAAGACCATAATGGGGAGGTCGCTGCAAAACACAGATTTGTAACCAAGAGATGCGTTGTTACAGTACCTAATCTTGCCCATAAACTACGCCTGTTGAGGTAGGCTTTGACTACCCTTCCAGGTTTACTCAAGGAAAGTCAGTTAAGTGAGTTCCACTTTTCATTTAATACCTAGTACTTGAAGCAGTATTCATTAGGCATCTCTCGAGTTCTCAGCTTTTCATCTGCTTGCTAGCCCCATTAACTGAGAGGCCCACACTAAAATAGCCTGACAGCTGCCGTGTTATGTTGCAAAAATAATAGAGGCTTAAACTTAAGTTGTAATTCATATTGAACTGAATCCCCTGCATTTTTCCTTAGAAATCTTTGGTGAGGACCAAAGAGCTCTTTCAGTGAGCCCCTGAGATTATGGAGAACATTCATTGGTTTTTGCGCCCTATAATCTCAAGAAATATTCTGTGAAGACCAAAAGAGATTTCCTTCCCAGACGCCCCTCTAAAAATAGAAACTTTGAGACAACCTGGTTGCTTGGACGTATGAACTGTAAAGGATGCTCTGACTGATTTGCTGAGGGCTTCTGCCCCATTGACAGGGCTCAGAAATGTACGAAATACCTGCTTTAATACAAGCTTAGATGGAGCATGCTGCTGATGCAGAAACTTAGCTGGCCTGCACTAAGCCTGTTGTCATTACCTGCCTGTAAGTCCACAGCCAACCATAAGAGTACAAGGCATGGACACAGCACCTAAAACTGCTCACAACCTCTTATCAGAGATCAAAGGAGGGATCCTCTGACCATTCTTTGTTGGAAGAGGTTCAGAGCTCTGTTGGTAAGCTAATAGAAACTGATTTGAATGGTCTAGTGGTGGCCTTTGTGTCCTGTGTACTCATACACCCAATCCTTGGTTCATCTTTTTAATATGGAGGCACTGATCTGAAGCCTATAACCCACAGGTCACAATGGGGCATATTTACAAGCCCTGGCGCTGCCGGTGTGTCACTTTTTGTGACACCCGGCAGCACAGTGTGGTGCTTCATATTTATAAGGACAGGTACAGCCACCCTCTGTGGCTTTTCATGTCCTTGTAATATGGCCACTTTTCACGCAGCACTTTGCGTGACAGGGGCGTTCCATGGGTATTGCTGTGAGTGTTCCCATGTGACACCCATGGACTCTGCCGCATTCCCAAATTTACACATTTCGTAAACCTGGAAATGTGTCAGAATCCTATGTAAGGAGGCACAACGAGGAGAAACACTTTTATTTCTCCTCGGTTTTTCCTCTTTCTATCCATGTTGCATTCTGCAGCCAGTAGCGGCTGCTACCGGACCTGGGTGGTGGGCGGGGGCAGAGGGTGAGGGGGACGAAAAACACTTACCTGTGACGGCCAGTCGGCCGCTGCCTCTCCTCCGTCCTCTTTTTCCTGTCTCCAGTCCACAGCAGGATGCAGGAAGCAGCAGGAAGCGCCCTCTCAGTCTCCTATAGCCAATCACAATGCTGCAATGCAGCGTTGTGATTGGTCTGAGCACCATTGGCGCTCAGCCAGGGAATGGACGAGTGGGCATATTCTGCACGCAGGCTGGAATGCAGCCTGGGTGGAGAAGATGCAAAGTGTGCATGAATGTTTGGTCGGCCCGAGGGGGTCAGCCAAACAGTTATGTGCATTTAGAAGTGGGCAACTCCTGCCCTCCTCCTCTGTAGTCGGAGCAGCCCCGAAAGCTGCCACAGCAGAAGGAAACATAAAATTATAATAATGCGAGTTACTATAATTTTATGTTTCCTTCACTTCACTGCTGTGAAGCAGTGCGGCGTCGCTTCTCTGCCTTAGCGGAGGAGCCGCCACTATCTGCAGCATGCATAGAAAGAGGAAAACACCTCTGGTGATATGTCCCTTCCTGCACAAAAACAATCATCCCCACTATGCAGGCACCCTTGCGCCATGGTACAAGGGTGCCTGCGTTGGCGCATAGCATCTAATTGTGCACTAGAGCAAGGGAGAGCTCAGGGATACGTCATATTGTTGTAAATATGACACATTCCTTTGCTTCAGAAGCAACGCAGTGCTGCATTACTTCCTTGCAAATATGGCCCAAGATTTACAAGATTGCAGGGACCGACTACCACTAATCCTACCATACAAATAGATGCATCTTCCCAAGTACATTTCTAGAACTTTAGGTATTCCCTTACAGAGTTACTGTAACATTACTGTTTCATTTTCAACTGCAATGCTTTTGTTTTATCTATTTAAAGTGCTTGTAAGTAGCAGGATTGTAAACAATGATCTAGCCGGAAGGAGTGTTCTTGAATGGGTAGCATTTATGAATATTTTCTGTTTGTGAGCATTGTGTAAACTAGTCTCCGTGTTTAGAGTACTGCATTGTGTCACTCTTTTGTTTCTCATTTACAGGCCAGTTAAGGAGTTTGCAAACCATCTTGTGTTTGGTGTCTTGTGTATTGATTATTTAAATGTTATCTCTGTTATAACGGTACATATAGTTAGATATTTTTAAAGTATGTTTACAATTCTGTTTGCAGAAAACCTTCATATCTGGCATGTCAGTTATATCTGTACAGCAACTGCAGTTGTGATACTTTAATACTATACTGTACCTCGTCTCAACCCTACACCACCTACTTTGGTATAGGCCATGACTGCTCATCCTCATCTACCCAGTGGTTAATTTGAACCTGTGCTTCCAGGTGCTCGGCACCGGCACTTAATTCTCACCACCAGCACTTATGACAATTCACCACATGGTGGCACTGCTTGCTATTTTTCAAGTGACCACATTAGTAGATTGCTTAATCAATCAATCAATCAATCATGTCACTTATAAAGCGCACTACATACCCGCAAGGGTCTCAAGGCGCTGGGGGAAGAGGGGGGTGGTGCTGCTACTGATCGAAGAGCCAGGTCTTGAGGAGTCTTCTGAAGGCCAGTAGGTCTTGGGTCTGTCGGAGGTTGGTGGGGAGGGTGTTCCAGGTCTTGGCGGCGAGGTGGGAGAAGGATCTGCCGCCGGCGGTCGTTTTCCGGATGCGGGGACTGTGGCGAGGGCGAGGCTGGTTGAGCGGAGCTGGCGGGTGGGGGTGTAGAAGCTGAGTCGTCTGTTGAGGTAGGCTGGTCCGGAGTTGTGGAGTGCTTTGTGTGCGTGGGTGAGGAGCTTGAAGGTTATCCTCTTGTTGACAGGGAGCCAGTGCAGGTCTCTCAGGTGGGGTGTGATGTGGCTGCGTCGGGGGATATCGAGGATAAGACGTGCAGAGGCGTTCTGGATGCGTTGCAGCCGTCTCAGGAGCTTAGCCGTCGTTCCTGCATAGAGGGCATTTCCGTAGTCCAGCCTGCTGGTGACGAGGGCCTGGGTGACTGTTTTTCTTGTTTCGGTGGGGATCCACTTGAAGATCCTGCGGAGCATTCGGAGGATGTTGAAGCAGGATGAGGAAACGGCGTTGACCTGCTTAGTCATGGAGAGGGTGGGGTCGAGGATGACCCCTAGGTTGCGTACGTGGTCGGTGGGTGGCGGGGCTGTTCCCAGTGATGTTGGCCACCAGGAGTCGTCCCAGGCTGAAGGGTTGGAACCAAGGATGAGGACCTCCGTCTTGTCCGAGTTCAGCTTCAGGCGGCTGGTCCTCATCCATTCGGCGACGGCCTTCATTCCTTCGTGGAGGTGGGCTTTGGCGGTGTGAGGGTCTTTGGTGAGGGAGAGGATCAGCTGGGTGTCGTCGGCGTAGGAGATGATGTTGAGGTTGTGCTGTCGGGCGACGTGGGCGAGGGTGCCATGTAGATGTTGAACAGCGTTGGGCTGAGGGAGGAGCCTTGGGGTACGCCGCAGATGATCTTGGTGGCCTTGGATCGGAAGGGGCGAGGCGGACGCTTTGTGTTCTGCCGGAAAGGAAGGATGTGGTCCAGTCCAGGGCCTTCTCTTGGATCCCGGCGTCGTGAAGGCGTGTTCGTAGTGTGTGGTGGCAGACCGTGTCGAAGGCGGCTGATAGGTCCAGGAGGATGAGGGCTGCTGTTTCTCCGTTGTCTAGCAGGGTCCTGATGTCATCGGTGGCGGCGATGAGGGCGGTTTCGGTGCTTTGGTTGCTGCGGAAGCCGGACTGGGAAGGGTCCAGGATGTTGTTCTCCTCGAGGTAGCGGGTCAGTTGTTTGTTGACGAGTTTCTCGGTGACCTTCGCGGGGAACGGGAGCAGAGAGATGGGTCGGAAGTTCTTGAGGTCCTTGGGGTCTGCCTTGGGTTTCTTGAGTAAGGCGGTGATCTCGGCGTGCTTCCAGCTTTCCGGGAAGGTTGCTGTCTCGAAGGAGATGTTGATTATTTTCCGGAGATGGGGCGCGATGGCTGTACTGGCTTTGTTGAAGATGTGGTGAGGGCACGGGTCTAGCGGTGAACCGGAGTGGATGGTGTTCATGATCTCGCTGGTGTCCTCGTCGTTGATGTTGGTCCAGGAGAGCAGGCGGTTGGTGGTTGTGGGGGCAGTGGTCTCGGTGGTTGCCGGGGCGGTCGTGGTGTTGAAGCTGTCGTGGATGTCGGCGATTTTGCGGTGGAAGAAGGTGGCCAGTGAGTCGCACAGGTCTCGCGACGGCTGGATGTCGTTGGTGTTGGAGCTGGGGTTGGAGAGTTCCTTCACGATGTTGAAGAGCTCTTTGCTGTTGTGTGCGTTGTTGTCTAGGCGGTCTTTGAGTGAGGCCCTTTTGGCGGATCTGATGAGGTGATGGTGACTGCGGGTGGCGCTCTTGTGGGCGGCGTAGCTGTCCGCTGTCCGTTCGTGGAGCCAGATCTTCTCCAGTTTTCGGCATGTTCGTTTGGAGGCCTGGAGTTCTTCGGTGAACCAGGTGGCTTTCTTGCTGGTGTGGCTGTTGGGCGGATTCTTGAGCGGGGCGAGGGTGTTGGCGCAGTCGTCGATCCACTGTCTGAGGTTGCGGGCGGTGGTGTCGGGGTCGGAGGGTTCGGCGGGTGGGCTCAGGGCGAGGGTTGTGGTTAGCTGGTCTTCCGTGACTCTGCTCCAGCAGCGGCGAGGCATTTGTTCGGTGCGGTGGTGCGTGGTGGGCTTCCTGTAGGTGAAGTGGATGCAGTGGTGGTCAGTCCAGTGGGGTTCGGAGGTGTGGTTGAAGGAGACGTGTGGGCTTGCGGAAAAGATGGAGTCGAGCGTGTGGCCGGCGGCGTGGGTGGGTGTAGTCACGAGCTGTCTGAGTCCGAGGGTGGCGAGGTTGTCGATCAGGGTGGTGGAGTTGGTGTCCTTGTTGTTCTCGAGGTGGAAGTTCAGGTCCCCGAGGAGGATGTAGTCCGTGGAGGCGATGGCGTGTGTGCTGACGAAGTCAGCGATGGAATCGCTGAACTGTGGTCAGGGTCCGGGGGGTCTGTAGATGAGGGTTCCTCTGAGGGTGGTGTTGGGATCGGTGTGGATCTGGAAGTTAAAAAATATACATTAAAATATCAGCAAGTTCAGACGATTCTTGCACCTTTGGGTTGTAGGAGTGCAATGAATAGCAGTTGCTTTGGTATGGAATTTAGCAGTGGCTGGTGCAAACTGCAGTGGTCTCTTGAGAAATTCCTTGGGCCCTGCACTTACTTTTTAACAAATTTGGGGGTAAATGTACAAAGTAATTTTGCGGATGCAAACGGTAACTGCGAAAATACTTTCGGGATGTACAAATACCAAAAAGGGATTCAATAACTTGTTACCGAATCACAATTTGGGGTTTGTGATTCGGTATTTGGAAGGGACAAGTTGAGGGCATCCTTTCCTGATACCGAATTGAAATGGTATGTACGAATGTTTTGCTACTGAAAAGCGGCTGCAAAACATTTGCAATTTACCTCCATTTGAAAAATGGTGGTAACCCATTGGCAAATAGGAAAGGATCCCAAGGGACCGCCTTCCCCTTTGATAATTGGTGGCAAATATTTTTTACGAGCAGGCAGTGGTCCCACGGACCGCTACCTGCTCTTAAAAAATGAAACTACAAAGTTTCATTTTTTTCTTTTTAAACCCATCCCTTTTTCATTTAAGGAACACGGAATGTGTTAAAAAAAAAGACCGCTTCATTTAAAAGTAATCACAGACATTGTGGTCTGCTGACCCCATCAGGCCACCATCCATGTGATGGCAGCAAATCATAATGGGTCGCAAATTGCGACCTCCCTCATTCATGATGTAGGCCTATCTGCGACCCCTTGCAAATCGCTAATGAAATTCAAAAGAGTTTCATACATTAAGAATAGTGATTTCTTAAATGCGATTCACAAAAAATCACAATTAGGAAATCACCATTCTGATCTTTGCACATCTAGCACTTGGTCCTGTATCTACCCAGAGAGTGAAGGGGTGTTATGATAGTGAGTAATCTGTGGTGAGTTTTACTGGGAACAGCAATTTTACCTTTTAAAGCCCTTGGTTGTCACAGCGACTACAAGGAACAGAGAACGAGAGTGACAGACATATATCACAGCTGTTGTGGCATCAGTCTGCTGTTGCATTTCCTCTTAATTATACAGATAGGTTTTTATGTCTTATTGTGGCTATATTCAGGTGACCAGAAAGCTCCATGTGACAAGACACAGTTTTTCCAATTCTCAGCTTTGCTTTTAAATATTATTGTCATCAGGTGTGATGGTCCAATTGGCTCAAAGAAAATGAAGCAAGACTGCAACTCCCAGAATGCAGTGATATGTAAAAGCCTAGTCCAGGAATGGAAAATCAATGTCCCGGTGACATGGAGCCACCTGGTCATCCTAGGTTAAGTAGAATTGATGTGTCAGGTGGAAACCTTTAATCTCGTTGTATCTTGAGTAAAATCTCTGCTGTCTGAGGATGCATGTGCTTTCCAATTAGGAGATAGCTCTGTCTGTCCTTAACACGATATTGTGAGACCCGTATAACTTTTCAGTTCCTGATAACTTCTATCCTAAACCTATATCGTTGTGTTATATGACAGGCGCTCTATCTGGAAGGGGTAGATGACTAAATTCAACAGAAATGAAATGTAGAAGAGATGGAAGGTGATTGATACATTTTGAAGAAATGTAAAATTACTGGTTATATGAACTGACTGAAAAAGAGATTACATTTTATCCAATCTCTTTGAAATTGTGCTTAAAATGCAATATTTACTTCATTATGTGGTCCTATTTATTTCAACTTTTTCCAGTAGTTTTGCTTTCATTGTTGTTCGTGATGTGAGATGACAATGGTTCTTTTAAACCCGAAATGAGATTACATAGAAATGTCATGAATCCCCAAAACAACAAGGTAATGGATGGAAAGCTTGAATTCATCTCAGCCACTGGCAATTGCTTGGGGCCGCATCCCAATCAATCGTTTTTTTGCCCACCATGCGTCCCCAGTTTGGCACCCAGCCATATGCGAATCACTCTTGACCCTGCTTTCCATGGAAACAGTCCAGCCTACCATGCCACCCCAGCGTCACTGATGAACATGTCGATTAGGTACATTGACTGGCATTATGAATTTGTCTGTGCTGGCATTTGTCCATGCTGTAATGTTTCAGCCCAATTACTAATGAGAATGATGTGGCTACTATTTTCCCTACTTCTGAAAGGATATTCCACAATTGCCCTCTCTCTTTCTCATGCAACTTAACATTAGGTGAAAGGGAAGCATCAGCAACAGAGAGAGAACGCCAGCCAGTGTGACAGCAGGGATTTTCAGAAGAACACCAGCACTAATTGTTGTACAATGTTTTCCTCTTCTTCATCGGACTCTCACTCAGAACTCATACACTATTTTCTGTCACTCTTTCGTCCAATTGTATCTGTTCCTACCATCTTTTATCCCTTTTCTCCCCATCTTCTCACTTCTTTGCCCTTGTATACGATGTTCTTCCTTATTTGTTATCCAGACTTCTTTTTGTGTGTAGTCATTTTGTAACAATCTTCTTACTTGAATGTTTCCTACTCGAGGCTACACTATCTTATCTTTGTGTTTGTTATGTTTCCTGCCAGTTTATTGTATTTATTAATTTATATTTGGAAGACAGCGGAAATGGACATGAAACGGTTTGAGATAGAGCCTCCATTGATGTGCAGTGGCAGGAGCACTTCTTGTTGATCACCACTATCACCACTGTCACCACCACCCTCACTGCAGTCATGACATCCGTCACCATTGTGACACAAATGTTCATCTACATTGGGCTGTGGTTTTAATACCAGCCTTCTAATGTTCAGTCTTAAATACTTACTAAATAATAAATTGCTTCCCCAGCCAGCCTCAGGAGCAGAAAAGGAGATGGACCACCTATGAGTTGTCTGCTTCCTGTCATGTTTTTGTCTGTGGTGATGGATATTTCGTAGACTATGAAAATTCCCTAAAAAGCATTTCTACATGACCTAACAACAATAAAACTAAAGAGCAGAGGAAGATTCTTCTGAAGAAGGCACAGGGTAAAGTAAAATCTCTCCTCAACAAATGTCCAGAGAATCTCAAAACAGTAGCGGCCTTCAAAAGTGGCAGCAACTGATTCAGCAGCATATGTATCAGTACCATTAGTTACCACAGCAGCATATGCAGGAGTAGTAGGAGTAGAAGCATTGCCTGCTAGAGCAACACGATCACCTGAAGGAGGAGGCACAAGAGACTTCAGCATGATGGTCGTGCCATGATTCCCAGTGGGTCTAGTCAGCTGTCAATGCTTCTGATGTTAATACAATGAATGGGCATGAGTCAGATAATAATAACCATATGGGATCTGACAATAGTACCAAGACATCCACTTGAGTAGCAATGTGTGCTCTATAAATACACCTATTATCTTATGTTATGTACAGCACTGTTTCATGTCCCGCCTATTATTTCCCAAATGCTCTTGAGAATACGTGAGATTGGCATTGTTGAAACATATGAAGGTGATTCTGCAGAATATATTCTGGCTTCTTGGGTTCATATGGAAAAAGTTGGAGGCCAATTCCTTTTATGTACAGCAGCACTATTAGCCAGTTGCCCTGTATAAAATTGAGCTACTAGTTGAGGGGGTGAAACACTACTCAAGCAGCAATCACAATTGTTGTCAGGGTGAGGCACAAGCAAACCCCAAATGAACCTCTGCTCAACCCACTGGTAGACTGGCACAGAGCAGTAAGTTCTAACTTGGAGGTAATGTCTAAAGTATTTATGCAGCACTTCAAACAGTAATAAAATGAAACACAACAACACAAGAAAAATCCCACACCAATTTACAAAAATAGAGTAATATTTAATAAATTGTTTAAGACCAAGAAACCAAAATCCATTCAGTAAAACCAGAGATATGCAATTTAAAAGATTTCAGTGAAGCAAATAGTGCCAAAAAGCACAAAGTGTCAACTGTGGTCATCGGGTCATGCCAGACCACGACAAAGTTGCAAATTCAGGCCGACTGTGATGGAGCACGGGCCAGCTTCAGGGACCCAGTTAGGCCAGCTGAACAGAATATTTTCAGTCCTGGTCTTCTTATTATTATTATTATTTATATCAATATTATTATTATTACTAGAAGTGGTAGTAGTAGTAGTAGTAAAAGTGGAAGTAGAAGTAGTAGTAGTATAGTAGTAGTATTGTTACTAGTATCATTATATTTTCAATGCTGACAAGATAGTGGTTCAGCACCCAAATTCAGAATTTCAGTGATAGCATGTAGTGAGGCATATATACATATTGTATGCATAGTTTTCCATGTCAAACAGTATTCATAACCATTATCACTGAGTCATAACAAATGGATATAAGAATCGTTTCTTCTTTCAGTAAATCTTTATCCATCTTTTGTCTTTTAAAACCACATCACGGAACATTAGCCAACCTGTTTCGTCCGACAAGGACTTCTTCAGGGCTACAAAATATGTACAAAAACAAATACTTATTTACAATATGTACATTTAAAAACATTTTCTATTTATAATATACAGAAGAGCAGATGGTACACAAGTTAACAGTAGTAATTGCAGTTTATATTTGATTCCTTTACTAAAAGGTTCTAGACTCATGTAAATAGATGACATCTGAACACTCTAATCATAGGAGCACAGGGAGATAAGTATGACTCAGTATAAACATTTTGTATTTGACTGTTATATAGAATGGCTCTGGCCTTTTGCAAGTAAAAAACATCTGGACACCCCAAACAATGAATCACTGGGGGCCACCAGTCAAACGTGGGGAGATTTTTATATAAATCTAAGTCAAGCACAGAATGCAGTGTAACATTTCTATATAAGAGCAAGCGCATATCCTATATCAACTAACGTACCTCAATTCGTAAGTTAACGTCATTAATCCATTTGAATCCGGCGATTTTAAAAGTATAAATAAGAGTAGTAACTCTGTCAAATGTCAACATTTCTGTAAGAAACATCAGAAGAAGCCAAATTAGAATTCATGAACTTGTGTATGATCGATAATTGACATACTTGCAGTGTAAGGTCAGAATTCTATGTCCTACACAGTTCAACTCTCCAATAATATAATGGTATCATTGAGCATTATTAATTAAATGTATAGCCATCAGAACAGTTGCAATAATGTTTTGAGCATCCAACTCAGTGTAATCAAAAAACAATTTTGTTATGCGGCCTTACAGACATAAAAGTAAACAGAGACCTGTCACGAATGTTGCACTGCATCAACTCTATCACTCGAGGAGTTGTCCTAAATATAAAAGCTACTCTGTTTTGGCTTAGAGTACGAATTAAATTGTAAGCAAGGTTGTATATGTTAAAACTGTGGGAGCATTGCATGATGGAAACTACCCACCTAGATAAGCAGCAAAGTATTGAGTGACCTACAAGTCAGCCATTAATAGATGATGAATAGATTATAAAGTTAAAGATTGGTAACCTAGTCCCAGAGCAACCAACAAAGTGTGAACTTATTGTAACAGCTTAGCAGTGTAACGGGAAATGGTACAATGAGTACATGTCAAATATATCCCCGATATGACAACGAGCTGGTATGAAAGTGGAACGTCCAAGTCAAAATATTGCAATATCCCGCTCTCCCATGGCACACAGCTTAAATGCCAATGGTACAGAAAATGACGTTATAAGGAAATTATATATTCACAAACAAGTATTGCAATAATAGTGTAACCACCACTTACAGCGGTTAATAAAACCTCAAAGCCCTTCACTAACACAGTGGGCGCCATCTTAGTATAAATACAAGGATACGGATAATCAGTGACGGCTCGCAGAGGGAGTGCTGCGGGGAGGTGGGGTGGGGCAGGGGAGCGGCTGGGTGGGGGGGTAGTGGAGTCGGACATACGACGGGCAGGAGTAAGGTAAGTAAATAAATAAATAAAACTATTTACCTTGCGCTCGCTGCATCGCTGAGTTGGCGATGCAGCGAACGCAAGGTAAATAGTTTTATTTATTTATTTACTTACCTTACTCCTGCCCGTCGTATGTCTGACTCCACTACCCCCCACCCAGCCCCTCCCCCACCCCGCCTCACCGCCCACAGCACTCCCTCTTCGAGCCGCCACTGCCGATAATGTTATACAAAAGTTTGTTGTATTCTAGTTTATTCGGATGAGCTGTTTAGGTACACAATAGCCGACTCTCTAGTATATCAAAACAAATGCAGAAATGAATTATATCAATTACAAAGTTCAATACGGGCAAGACACAGTAATGCGGACTGACGCATAATCTAACAATTTAATACCATAGCCCCACAATATAAAACTTACGGACTACATTTGCTCCTGCAGTGTAACAGCATGGCGTCTGCTTCGATTGAAAGCCAGAATGACATGAGTTACCTTGCATTTATAGTGGTGAGTTTACACCAAACACCTGTAAACCGGTGCCTGGTGAGTAAAACTAAAAACGGACAACACGAGGGTTCTGGGCGCCATCTTATCATTTCCAAACGACAGAAACACAACGCTGGTTGCAATCAATATGAGGTGATCCAGGTTATGTGAAAGGTTTATTTCATCTCAGTGTGTCCAAGAAACGGAAACACACTAGTAAAGATCACTACTTGTATCCGTTACACAACTTTTTTATGTGACAGGCCATATTCAATGTGGGTGTTATATTAAGATCTTTGTCATCAGGATCGGGGAAGGAAGAGTATGTTGGCGTGAGTACACTGAGCACCATATTGACATATCTAGGGAGACACAAACAAAAAACTGATCGCAATCGGGCATGGGTTATCCTTGTACCTGAATGCTCATTTAGACGTGTCCTAGACTTAGGGACACACAAGTAAAAATGACCAATCATATCATTCATGCAAACATTTATATAACCATCATATCTAATTGGGGTATCATATAAAGACATGCCCGTTGGAATCATGTCCAAACAAACATATCGACCAAAATGTTTGTACCTATTGTCTAGGAACCATCAGGTCTACAGAGTTTATCGACTGCAAATGTATATCAGGTAGGTATCCATAATAATCTTCAGTGACCTATTCGGCATTGTTATAGTGCTGATGCCATCCAAAACACACAAATTTGTAAATAGGGAAAGTTGGACTTTACCCCATGACATAGAATGTCATGATCGATCAGTTACCCGGTACGCCTACCATACAATGTCATTTTCACGAAAAGGTAAAAGCGATCTTTGTTCAAACATATCAAAGAAATTTTGACATGTGAGAAAAAAGGTGCCATAATTACACATCAACCATTTGGTGAGCTCATAGATCTTCCGGGCTCAAAAGGCAGAATAGTACAACTTAAGGTATCAACACAAAGTGACATACCTCATTATTCAAGCGAAAAGAGAAGAAACAAATCAATAGGATATGTGTAATTCATCTTGGGCCAATGGCCTACTGTGCCTGAAACCATAGTCAAGTCGCATCTTGTTTCTTAAAAAATCTTCTTATCAGTATCTGAGATCAGAGGCTTGGCGATTTTGGAAATCACAGAAAATGATGAAATTCATTATTGGTGTTTAAACCAAATGCGACAGTGCAAAGATAGAAGATCCATCTCGCCTCAGCCCGTCTCAGTGCCATTGTCCTATCACCCCTCTTTCATGCTTCATCACATGTTCTATCACATGAAACCAAATTTTCGTATCACTGGGGTGATCTTTATGTATATGAACAGAAACTGGATATTTGGCATCCTTATTCTTAATAGCCCTGACATGCTCTTGTACACGAAGTTTCAGACTTTGCGTACTGCTTCCAATGTATATTTTCTTGCATGCACAACCAATCAGATAGACAGTAAATAAGTTGTTGCAATTGATAAAGGAATTAACCCTATATTGTTTTGATTTGTTGCATTGAAATGACATCAGCTTGTTAACACCCATACTGCATATGCTGCAGTCACCACAGTAAAAAAACCTGGAGGTCTTTCGGGCATCCATGTTTTATTGAATGAATGAATGAATTAGGTCATTTGTATAGTGCAGCTATCACTCCAAGGAGCATCTTGGCGCTGAGTAGCGGATGTGAGAGAGTCTAAAGGAGAGTGGTCTCATTCAGTGCTGCTATTAGATGAGGGATAGGACCAGGATGTCTGGAGCTGCGAAAATCCAGGTTTTCAACAGTTTCTTGAACATGGATTCTGACTGCGTGAGTCTCAATTGGGTGGGCAGGTAGTTCCAGGCTTTAGTTCCAAGGACGGCCATTGGCTTTTCCTCCTTTGGACGTTAGGTGGAAGCGGGGAGGTACAAGCAAGTTTTCATTGGAGGTTCTCAGAGGACGTTGAGTAACATAAGGTTTAATTCTCGTCCTGAGGTATTTGGGTCCAGTTTGCCTGACCGTTCTAAAGGTTATTACTAGGATCTTAAAGAGGATCCTTTTGTGTATTGGCAGTCAGTGGAGGGTATGGAGTGCCTCCGAGGCTGAGGACCCTCTTGGCAGTTTCAGTACCAGCCGGGCCGCTGCGTTTTGGACGGTCTGAAGCTTTTTCAGAGTTATTTTCTTTACTCCTGCGTAAAGACTGTTACAGTAGTCCAGGCGTGATAGGATTAAGGCCACTGCCACTGCCTTACGAGCAGTGGCGGGAAGGAGATCAAAACATTTTTTAAGAGTTTTTATCCAATGGAAGCAGGCGCCTGCCACCGAGAGCGCTTGCTGGTGGAGGACAGAGAAGTGTCAAATCTAATCCCCAGGTTTCTCACAGTATCCACTGTATTTGGGGGGGATGCTGTGTCGGTCGGCCACCACTGTTTGGGCGTGAAAATGTTATATTTTCCCAGCAGCATGATCTCTGTTTTTTGGCTGTTACACCGGAGGTGATTGGATTTCATCCATTCAAAAAGAGCGGAGAGGCATTGTTGGAAGTTTTCTTCTGCCGCTGCGGAGCCTTTATCTAGAGTTAGAATAAGCTGTGTGTCATCAGCATAGGATACAGACTCGATGTTAAAGGATGACACCAGGTCTAGTAGAGGCACCATATATATATTAAAAAGTGTTGGACTCAGGGCTGAGCCCTGGGGGACACCGGAGAGCAACTGTTTCTCTGTGGATAGGTAATTGCCGAGGGTTACTATTTGTCTCCTGTTCTCCAGGAATTATCTTAGCCAAGCTAACACTTTGTGCGAGATGCCGATTCTTTTTAACTGTTCTCCCAAGATTGCATGGGAGACAGTGTCGAATGCGGCCGAAAGATCCAACAGAATCAGCACTGCCACCTTTCCTTGATCTAGTGCGAATTGTAGTGTATCCGTAGTATGTAGCAGGGCCGACTCTGTTGAATGCCCGGCCCTAAAACCTGTTTGCATGGGGTGTAACGTTTTGGTTTGTAGGAGAAAGTCACTTAGTTGCGTATTTACTAATTTCTCGGTTATTTTGCTTAAACATGGAAGCAGAGAGATGGGTCTGAGATTGGAAAGGGTTGTTGGGTCCGGTAGTTGTTTTTTTGGAGGGGTTTAACTGAGGCAATTTTCCAGTTATCGGGTACCATTGCTTGCCTAAGTGAAGAATTTATAATTTAATTAATGATTGGATTTATAGTGTCGATGAGTGTGTGTAGAATTTTAGGGGCAGGGGTCACACGGAGAGCCCGATTTACACATGATGATGGCTTGTCTAGACTGTTCGAGGGTAATCTCCTTGAAGCATTTGAGCACCTGTCTGTTTTCTAGATTCAGATCGGATTTTTCTGTTGGTAATATGTTGGTTGGCTTAAAGTTCTTTTTTAGGTCTTTGACCTTTTCATCAAAGTAGTCAGCGATCTGGTCACATAGTGTTTGAGATGGAGGAATTTCATGATCAAGCATCTTGGGGTGTGTAAAGGATTCAACAATTTTAAAAATCATCTTTTGATCAAACGCTGCCTGCTTAATAAGATTGGTATAATGGGCCTTCTTTTCTAGTTTAATATTTTGATGATAATTTTTGAGTGCTAATCTAAAAATGGTGAGCTCTTCGGTTTTATAGTGTGTCCTCCATTTCCATTTCCATTTCCATTTCCATTTATTCTTATCATTAACATTCTTAGCATAGCTAGGGCATAGTATGTTCCTCAGGGTTTTGCCTCTGCAATATGTCACCTTTGGTTTAGCATATATGATACCACTGGGCATGGCGTTTGAGTTCAATAGGTGACAATTGTTTCTCATAATATTGTATGTATGGCTGCTATACATATTATATTCTGCGATAAATGATATTTCTGTTTGTTGTTTAATATTGACCTTCTTATTGCCACTAGGCACAAGCGTCTGTTTTCTAGTCAACTTTTTTATTCTAGTTTCAGCGGTAGCCAAGCAGGTGGCATCATATCCCCTCTCACTGAAGTCATATTTGATTTTTTTGATATTTTTCAAAAAGTCAGGGTCCTGGCTGCAATTGCGCCTGGCCCTCACCATCTCTCCATATGGTATTGCTCTTATCGTAAATTTAGGATGGCAGCTAGTAGCATGCAACACATTGTTACAGGAAGTCTGCTTCTTATAGATATCACTGTGTATGACATTCATGTCAGTGTACAGTCTCAGGTCAAGGAACTCAATCTCATGCTTGGAATAGTTAATGGTCAATCTCACATTAAAGTTGTTGTTATTCAAATACTCATGGTACTTCAATAAATCCTCGGTACTGCCATTCCAAATCATTATTATGTCGTCTTTATAGCGACCGTAAAAAATTATGTTCTCATACCAATCATGAGCTCCAGAGCCCCTGGCATGCTCCACCTCATACAACCCCAGAAAAAGGTTGGCATAAGATGGAGCAAACCTGAAGCACATTGCAGTCCCCTGCTTTTGCAAGTACCAATCGTCATTATGTAAAAATACATTCTGCATAAGAATCATCTCAGACATCTCAAGCAACATCTGTGTGTGCTCCAAGTGTTTTGCATTTCATTTGTATAGGAAGTACTTCAGGGCTTTAAGGTCATATCCTATTTGAATACAAGTATAAAGGCTTTCAACATCCATTGTAACAAAGATGAGATTGTCACTGACCTATTTAAAATCCTCTAATTTACATAGTAGGTCCCTACTGTCCTTCAAATATGAGGGGAGGTTCTGGACAAATGGCTGTAGAAATGTGTCTACATATTCTGCAATACATTCTGTAGGTCCACCATTCCCTAAAATTATTGATCTGCCCGGTGGGAAGGGTCCACCTTTATGAATTTTGGGCAGTATGTAGATACAAGGGTATCTGGAATGCTGAGCCATAAGTACTTGTATTCTAAATCTGTTAACAGGCAAGATTCATGCCAGTCTGTTAGTCTGGCATTAATATTTTTTTCAATCATAGCTATAGGGTGTGTTTTTAGCTTATTGTAACAATTAGTGTTACTTAATTGCCTGTGAATTTCTCCCAAATAATCGCAAAGATCCAATAAAACAATGTCCCTTATTTGCCTCGCAGATCACCAAGTTGTTATCTTTCTTTATTGACTCTAATAATTCCCTGTCCTTCCTAGTCATATTTGATGGATGCTGACATTTATTGCTGACGACATGTGTGTCTTCCAGTCGATATCTTCAATGCTCACCATTACAGTGTTCCCCTGATAAATTCTGTATTCTTTTTCATGTTATCTGAATACACCCACTGCTTAGCAGCGGCTCCTCCATTATGGTGGAGGAGCATTGCCCTGTTGCCTAAGCAGCATAAAGTCATATAAAATAAAATTATAATAAAGCAGTGTCCAACAAACACTGGCAATGTCAAAAGGTCTGGATTATAAGTGAACATTGATCATTGTTTTTTTCTTTGTGTGGATGGGCAAGTGGGTGAATGTGGAACTTCATCAATAGTTGGATTAATAAATCAAAAGTAAGTGGATAGATGAGTTAGTGAATAAGTTTAGGGGTTGGTGAGTACATAATAGATGGCATGAGAATAGGTGAATGAATGGCGTAGAAAGAATATGAACTGATGAATGAGTTATTACATGGATGACTGAAAGGTTAAGTTGATGAGTAAATGCTTGGATAGGAGGGGCAGCATCTACAATGCAACTAAATTTATGGCTAGCTTTTAATTCCCCACTGGTAGCGAGAGTGGCTAATTTTTTCTTTATTAGATTGCAGCCCACGCCACCCTTAAAATATCGCTGAAGTGACCATATCAGTGAAGAGGAAAATACTGACCATCGTGATAGACATTAATAATCAAACAATGGCTGTTGTGACTTATTAATGGAAGCAAGCAGATCGATAAGAGGTATCATGAAGAGACTGGGGAGGGTTTTATATACATTCCAAGAGGTAGCTGTCTCTGCTACGCCCTTAACCAAGTATGTTGTACATCTGCTCTCTTCAAATGGTGTGATGCTGAACTCAAAGCCCATATTGAACCGCCTTTGCACTTGGTGTCAAGCCTCCCTCTCTCATTTGGTCAAAGAACAATCACCTTTTCACTCAGAGCAAATAAATCAATTTACTTAATTCCAGAAAGTGCCCACAAATCAAATTTCCTTATTCTATATCAGAAATTAGCATTAATGTTCTGGTCAACCTATCACTCGGATTGCCCATGACAAAGATCTTTACATCAACATGCAAATTCCACAATTTAGCATAATACAACAGGCATTGTCCTCAGGTTGGGCACACTTACATGATCTGCACTCACCTTCAAAACGTAAAAACAGAACACCCTCTCTTACGCTCCCCCCTTCTATGAGCTCTGTGGACACCCTACCCCCCCAGCCATCCATACTCACCCCTGCTTGTCCACCACCTATTCTGCCCTGCCTCCCCGATCACCTGGTGTCTTAGAGTAATCTCCCATGCGTGTCTGTTGTTCTCCTTGCTTCTCTCCTTCTTAACTACCCTTCCCCCACTGCCCACCTATGTGGTGCTCCATCCTCTCCACTCCACCCCTTCCCCCACTGCCACTTATCGCTCCAACCTGCCTTCGCCCTTCCTCCTTCTTGGATCTTCTCCCCTCCCTGTTCTTGCCTCCTCACCTTGGCACCATTACCGTTTCCGCCACCCCACTACATACCTTAATCCCCGTGCCCATGAACGTGCCCTAGCACCGCCCCTCCTCCTTTCTATACCTGGATATCCAGTCCCCTACTTACATCCTGGCATGGTTACGGGACACCAGACTGCCCGTGCCCGACCCTGCCGTGTGCGCCTCTCATCCACATTGCGTCTTCTGTTGGAATGTTCATGGCCTCACGCATTATATCAATCTGAAAAAGGTACTCTCTTATCTTCAAAGGAAAGGGGCAGATGTGGCTCTGTTATAAGAGACCCACCTGGTTGCCCTGGAATTCGATAAACTGCACCGAGATTAGGTGGGCAAGGTGATACATAGTAATGTCATAAGGTTTCTGCACATACACAGAGCTATGCACAGGAAAATGGGACCCCGGAATACAGTGGTTTGCCACCATATACCGTAGCACCCAAAAACCCCAACCCAACTAGCTTAGCATCCCATTAGCACCCAAGTACCAATGATTAGACAACCCAGAACACGGTATCTTTATCTCAGGACTCGCAGAAGCAAGAACACTCTTTCGTCACTCACTCGTACTTGTCCACAAGGTGCGTAGAAAGAGACACTGGATAGGTTAAAATGTTTATTCCAACTTACGTGCTCTAATGTACAGTACACGTGTCAGTACTAATAGCATAATGCATATGAATAATATAAGCAGCATGGTTACAATTCCATAGAATACAAACGGGGAAAGCATTTCATAACTCAGTGGATAAATGTCTAAATAACATTACCACCCTCCCCGTGCAGTAAGATAGTTTATTATAATAAGAGAAGACCTCTGGGCTTTGACTAGCGAACCCCCATACCTCAGTCTCTAGATGCAGAACTACATCAGCAGGACATCATAGCTCTTCTCACTGAAAAGGATTTCTCCAAGTGTACTAAGCGCTAGGAAACCGCAGTATTAAAAGCACACAAAAATCTTCATGGCAATTGCACCTAATGTTATGTCTGGGTGCGCGAGACTGGCCATATCAGGAAGAACCAAAATACATTGTTATGTGACCTTGTACATGTTTGTGCAGACCGAGCCCAAAAAGGTGAACAACAGAAAATGCAGACAGTGCAAAAGAACTTGGCACGAGCAAAGGGCGAGGAGTCCCGGCTCAGTGTAACGTGCGCAAAGAAAAGCAGCATGGCAACCAGGCCTAGGCCAACATAACAAGGCAGGCAACAATCCACAAGACACCCTCCCCTGGATAGTCCGGCGTCCAAGACAGAGGAAAAAAAGAAAAATTCAGTGTTGCAGAGGGAGCGCCCAAGCGGCGAGGAACAAGTCAATCCATGATAGTGTAGGTGCAGAAAAAAGCCATACCCTCCAAAAGGACATCATTGGAATCGTCAAAAAACATAGATGCCATCCACTCCAAGAGATCAAAGAGCAGGGATGCTCCTCAGCAAAGGGAGCATCCAGAAGCAATGCGGGACAGCTTGCGTGATAATTGAAACAGCTTCTTTGTAGGAGATCCTGGGCAGCCGCCCAGATATCCCATTGCGCCAAAATCCCCAGTGCAGCCGCACGCGCCATACAGCCGGCAACGGAACAGTCCTGTTCATGGGCCTCTAAGGGACCCATCAACTGAACAAAATCCGGAACAGACAATGACGAATTGGAGAGGCAATAATCCAGAGTCCAGGTGAAAGGACAGCGGATACAAGTCATCACAGGTTGCACGCAAGTGAAATACGCAAAGCGGAATGATAGAGTATATGACACACTCAGTGTCGCCAATGGCAGTACACCAAAACCAGCCAAGAGGCGCTCACGGAGCAGCTGTAGGCGTTCTGGATCGAGCAGGTCCCATCGGGGAGCAGCCATTGCGCAGAAAGCAAATTAAGAGCAAGACACCAGCCGCTAAAGCGAGGATCAACGGGAAACCGCCAAAGACACTGGAAAAAATAGAATGTATGAAAGCCGGGATGACACCAAAAATAGTTTGGAAGGAGGACACCAAACCCGACCCAACGACCTTAAAAAAGTGTACTAGGCCTTCAGTGTTAGATGCGTTGAAAATACGATGTATTAACTCCCCAAAATGTTGGGGGAGATTAGTGTTTAAAAGGGCCTGTATTTCACTGTGGGTACTCGCCACCTGGAGAATGAATGTCTCCCGGGCGGACGTGAGCATAACTTCCTCGTTCAATAATAGTGCCTTTATTCTGCTCAGTCTATTGAAATCTGCCTCCATGGTAGGGATGGAAGGCCAAATAGAGATATCAACCTTGCCATGAGGGGGAGGAAAAAGCACATTTTTGCAGCAGACAACCCTGTGCGAAACTGTTACAATGTAAGGAATGCCAGCCTGCAGGCCACAACAGTTTTCGTTATTTAAAAGTAAATAACTACCATTGGAAAGGAGAGTGAAAGTAGGAGAAATAACAGGAGCAGGAATACCTTTCAGCACACAAGCAAGATTAGGAGCGGAAACGCTACATGAGCCATGCAATTTAATGTGTTTACAAATAAGCGAATGACCCATAGTCGAGTCACAAGACTCCCCCGTGAGAAAAACTTCCTTGCCGTCCCGAAGGCATTTATACATGAAAGGCAAGGACCAGAGTTCATGCAGGAAAGCACTGCCCAAGGGCCGGTAACGGCCCACAGGATAATGTTTCATGCACGAGTCAAATTCAAACAAGGAAAAAGGTAAAGCGATAACCCCATGGACTAGCCATACAGCAGAATCGAGTTCCGCAACAGAGAACGGCAAAGGATCCATCTTTTCGATATGTAATAGAGTGTAAGTTGCATCTTTCATGGACATAAATTGCTGTTTGTCAGTTAAGTTAAAAGGTAGAAACAAGGCAGAGGTGTTCAAAAAATGCCAAGGCACTTTACCTAACTTAAGCGTTTGTAAAGTCCATGCAAACTGCATAACTGAGCGCAATTGATTCTGACCATGATATAACACAGAAACATCATCTTGTACAATATCGACAACAGAGGACACAATATTCTCTAAAGTGTAAATGCGAGAAGACAGGGTATTAATACTATTGTCAACAACAGCAAGCACCTTTTCCATATTTGCTTGATCTATTTCCCGAAGACGGGAAGCAGCTTCAATTTGTGATAGCTTCCAGAGTTCATTATACGTTTCATAAATGAATCTCTTAGGTCGGGGACCACGAGGTCCCAAAACAAAATCGGACAGATCAATATTGCCTGTAAGGAGGGACAAATGTTGTTTAACAGAATCAAGGGACGAATGTTGCAGCCATTGTTTGCATAATTTACCAACAGAATATGTAGTGACAGTACGGGAATCAGTAAATCTCGAATCAGGCCTATCCTGTGTGTAACTAGCTCCTGAGTCGTGAAAGCGCATTTGACATGCATTTGATGATGTAGGCCATACCAACCATGGTGACTGAACTAGCTCAGAAACATTAAACAAATTATTTTGTAACAGAGCCTGCAGGGACACGAGGGACATATTGAATCGTGAGCTTTCATTGGGAAAACTCGACAGGGATGGTATTGATGGAGTATTCAATTGTTTAGTGGTTGCTAAGCCCCAACATGTAGTCTGATAGATGGAGACATTGAGGAACATAATTTGGGCAGGGATGAGGCAAGCACGATGTAATGCCTCGGTCCCCTGTACCTGCCATGGCTTGGAGCCCCAAATAGATTTTAAATCCACTGTATTATCCCAGTACTCATAACCACCCACAGCTAGGGCACTTAGAAAGGAACCTGAATAAAGCAATTTGGTGTGTGTTAACATAATTTTCTGAGTTGATGTGTTATTAAGTCTAAAATAATAGGATGCAGGATTCGACCGATTAAAATCAGTAAAATAATTAAACTTATTTCGAAGAGTTTGAGAGCTACCTGGCAAGGGGTTTGGACAATGTTCCCATTGGGTATAGTTAACAGAACTACGCAGGGCACTGGGCTTATGGAGAAAATGATTACCCCAATGTTGGTAACAATACAAATCGGCATAATTAGCAGAATATATATATAAATCTTCAGCATTAAAAGATGCATAATATTTTAAATCGGCAAACAATGCTTCAACGGCATGCACATCCCAATCATCAGAATGAATATTATTTTGTACTACATCACCCATTGAAACACGAAGGACATTAGGTACATTAATAATTTCCGTCGGACCATGGATTTGATAGTTCACTGCATCCCATACGATGCCATCTGCAACTGGGAAAGCTGAAATGTTCACAAATGTGTGGTCACGCTTCATGATGTGAGACGAGGAATGAGGAGCCAAAGTTCCAGAGACATAGTCTACAGCAGAGCGTTCAGGTAAATAGTGACCATTAATTAGTAGAAAAAACACTGTGACAAAGCCAATGGACATGAACAAAAAAATTAAGAAAAGTACCAACCAGATGTATGTCCAGGGTGGAATCAAAAAATTGTCTCTAAACCAGGATATAAAAATACTGAACTTGGATGGAACTTTTGAAGATGTGGAATCCGAATCAAAGGAATAACGAGTCGGGCTTAGTGGCGATATTGGTTGATGTGCCACCGATTCAGATGCAGGATAAGTATACTCGTCCTCGTCGATGTTGGTGGAGAGTTGGGGATCAATTACAGTTTCAGGCAAAGTAGAGGATTCAGGCAAATCAACCATCTCGATTACAGCATCAGCGATCGTTCGCGCAGATGGACTATGAACATATGTCCGATAAATGGCAGGACAAGAGACCGCTGGTGTGACACTATTCAGGATCGGCCAGGCGCTGTAGCTTGACATTTTCAACTGAGATGTATCTGTTCTCTTTGCGACCAGGAAGCGGTGGTAAAATGACTGTACGTGTTCCCTTCAAGCCCAGAACTGGAACCGGTGCACGAAAAGAGGGGCCAAATTCTTTTTTGTTTTCAACCTTCTCTCGAACCAGTTCTCCAACTTTCGGAAGCCAGCCGGCTACCGGAATCTGCAACGCAGGATCTGTGGCTGAAGGTAAATGTGTAGTTGCAAGTTTGTCTCGGGCTTCTTGTAAGTCCTGTAACATAGCAGAATGGTTATCTACATCAAACTTGGCGGATTGCGCCGCGATGTCTGGACCCTCAAGGTCAGGCACAAACATTCTTATGCCAAAGAGCATTTCGTATGGGGTCCGCCCACCCAGAGGTCTTCTAGGGAGATTATTAAGTGCACGCTGAACGGTATACAAATGGGCCAGCCAGTTCCTGCCAGTACCTATAACCCTAGCTGTTAAGGATTGCTTTAAGTCACGGTTCATTCGTTCAACGATAGAGTTGCCCTCAGGCCTATACGGAGACGAAAATTTCACCCGCACCCCAAGCGAAGCCATTGCATCCTTGTAAGCCCTAGAGGCAAACGCTGGACCTTGGTCCGAATGGAAGGTGCCGCATGCGAAAATTCCCACAAAGACACGCAAATCCCTGATTACATTTCGGGCGTCAGCACTCCGTTGTGGCCAGACCCAGAGAAACCGTGTGCACGAGTCCACTGCCACTAAGATGTATTTATAGGCAGTGTCTGATGAGAATGGACCGCAGTGATCCAAGTAAACACACCCAAAGGGTCTGTTAGCAATGCAGAGCGGGGTTTGTGGTGGACGTGTTACCGTGGAAGGCTTAATCTGTTGACAAACGTCGCAAGAAAGCACAAAAGCACGGGTGTCTTTATATAACCCACGCCACCAATAACGCTGCTGTAAGATGGAAACCGTAGCTGACACACCTGCATGAGCAGAAGCCATGCCTTCGTGTGCAGCTGATATCAAGGCACTCCTGCGGTCCGCGTTGGGGATCAGCCGATCTCCAACGTCAGGTATAGTTACAAAAGGAACCTGATCGGGACTTAATGTGTAAGAATACTTGGAAGGGAAACCTGTAGGGTAATTATTACCTTCCTTGGTTGCAGCAATAGCTGCTAATATAACAGGGTCTATTTTAGACATGGACCTGGTAACCGCTGCTACTGAACACGTGACTACTGCTGAACGGGCAGCCTCATCTGCCAGATCGTTACCAATAGCGTGTGCGCCCACCCGCTGATGGCCTAAGGTGTGAACCACCTGTGTGAGGGGCAGACGTTGTTGCAATTCTGCCACTCGAACCCAAAGCATTTTATGCTTAATTGTGCTCCCTTTTGCGTCCTTGTAGTCGTTTTTCGACCAGAAAAACAGATTGTCATTGTAAGATTGTACACAGTAGAAGGAATCACATACAATAAGAGTTGTCTCATCCTGAGAAGCGAACTCAAGTGCAAGTAGCAATGCATGCAGCTCGGCCAATTGTGCGGTACTATCTCCAAGTGTGCGAGTGTGCACTACAGAGGATTTGAATGTTCCATTTACAAAGGAACCCGCAACAATAGCACATGCAGCTGAATAAGCATGCTTGGACCCAGTGGCCGGTTGCGCCGAACTATCGGTGTAGATCACACATTTGTAATCCTCAGCGGTAATAAAAACAAAGGAGGAGGATGAACGAATTCATACTGCAAAAACTCCTGAGTCTGCAGAGAAGAATCAAAAACAAAAGTGACGTCCGAAGACGTCAAGGATGTAGCCCATTGTATCCAACGGGGATGCATTGCTTTTGAGTTCGGTACACTTGCCTTTGTTACTGCCTCTAGGGCAGGACAGGGTGTTACCACTAGAATCCGCTTTCCCTGTGCCAGTGCGCGTTCTTTTAGAATCGCCATTTGCACTGCAGTTAGAACCTTTTCGACAGATGTAAAGCGCAATTCAGCGGAAGTGTACAGATGTGACTTGTATGCGATGGGTACTGTATCACCTTCATTAAAGGTTAAGTATGTGAATCCCACCGCCCCGGAATTATTCTAATCACCAGGTTTGTGTGGTTATCACGAGTCAAAAGATATTTAGACTCCAATAGGTCTGTCTGCAAAGACTGCAGAATTGAGGTATGCTCAGGCAGCCAGCAAGACCTTGAATAAGTAGGTTGTATCAAAGCATACAAAGGCTTGATACGCTGGGCATATTCGGGAATGTAAGTACGCCCGAAATTCAGGAACCCCAGCAAAGACTGAAGTTTCTTCAGAGTATTTGGGGGCACGAATGTGCACATTTTTCCAAGAAATGGGGGGCTAAGCCCTTACCTTCGTTATTGAGCTCATAGCCCAAGAACAGAACGGTAAATTCAGCAATGTGTGACTTAGCAAAGTTAAATTTGTAACCCTGCTCCGCGAATTCAAGAATAATGCGGTCCACACGGGACAAATGCTGAAATAATTCGTCGTCCGTCAGATAGATGTCATCTACGTACGAACATGCGTCTTGATCAATGTCATTTAACAAAGAAACAACACGGGCGGCGAATATACCCGGACTATTTTTGTAGCCCATGGGTAAACGCCGGAACTGGAATAATTTACCACCGGAAGTGAATGCGGTCCATTGACCACTCTCCGGGGCTAGGTTGTGCGTGTAGAAACCGTTTGAAAGGTCAAGTGTCGTTTTGTATTTTTTACGAACAAGACTGTCTACAAGCGCAGAACTGTGTGTATTTTGCACCGCAAAGTTCCGACAATGAGTATTTAAATGCCGGTAATCCAAAACTAAGCGGTACGATCCATCGGGTTTAGAAACCACGAAAAGGGGATTGTTCATAGGTGATACGCATGGTTCAATTACTCCCTGATATTCCAACTGTGTCAGAATTTCGGAGACGGGGCCTTTTGCCTGCCGTTTGATGGGATATTGGGGTTGTGGCTGCGGTAGTGACCGCAAAGGTATTGCATGAGGAGGTGATTCTTCATCCCATCCCACATGGTTGCGGTATAACGCTGGTGCCAGGTACACAGCCCACTCAGCTGCAAGTGCTTCAGCTTTGTCTTTTGGGACATGCCTTGAAAAGCTTGGAAGGATTACCTCCTCTCCTTTATGTGCAGCTAAAACGAATGGGGGTGGCCAATCCACCTCTGCTAATAAAATGTCATATGAAGAGGTTAGATTTTCCCAAAAAATCCCTTTTATTTCACGCGGTATGTCACCTTCAATTTGTATGACTATGTTGTAAAGTCTGTCAGGGGTGCCACTCTCGTGTCAGCTGTCTCTACAGTAACGAATGCTTCAGTTGCTGTCGCCTCCATATGAGGACGTAGTGCCTCCCGCACTATGGTAACTTCCGCGGCGCTGTCTAGGAGGGTCACTGCCCACGTCCAATTCTGGAGTCTCGTTCTCACGGTCTGAGGCATATTTCGCTGTTACAGCGGCAACTTTTTTCTTTTGAAATTGCGGTCGAGGAAGGTGAAAGTCTTCTGCTTTCCCTCTGACTTGTTGTCGAGGTTGGTCTCGCTCCTGGGGAGCCTCTCGGCCCCTTCCTCTATCTTGCCGTCCTCCTCCACCAGCCTGTGACGACGTCTGGGCCTGTGAAGAACGAGGAGAACGCGTATCAGAGCTCTGAAACCTTTCTGGTGATTTAATCCTTGACCTATCACGTAAATCATAAGTACGTTCAGAAGAAACCAGAAACTGGGGAAGCTCCTCTCGATCCCGGCTTCTTTTGTTGCTTACCCTGTTTTTTCTGTCTCCAACTCTTTTTAGTGAAGACCGGTTTATCATCTTTCTCAGATGCACTTTTTGTTTGTGTAACTTGTGTTTTGCGATTGAGTTTGCATTTTTACAAAAGGCTTGTTGCCTAGGCTGTTTCTTCCAATTGTTTTATAAGCCCGGGCTATAATTTTCGGTAATTCGCGGGGCCTGTCCAACTCTGGGACCAAAGCCAAAGCATTCGCTACTTGAAAGTTCATAGCATCGCCCTTGACATTTCCAAGGATCAGCTCAGCTACTACATCAAACACTCCCACTAGTCTCATCCCTAATTCCACAGCCGCTTCAGGGCCATGTTCATCCTGTACTTTTTAATTACAGAGGGTAGAACCGTCATGGAAGGAGTTCCAAAACATTTTGAATAAACTGCTGCGAATACCTTACCCCAGTTTTCACATGATGTCAAATCGGGGATTATGTCTTTTGGCAAACTTATCGTGAGGATGCGGTGTTTATCTACTGGGGATGTATGTGGAAACACTGCTTCTATCTGATCGAACTTTTCTGCAAGCCAGTAAGGATAGTCGTCCTTATTTTGTGGACGTTTGCCCATCACAGAATTTACCATGACAGGACTTATGGTCACTCCAGCGGCTTTAGCTGGTTGGCCTGCGACTACAGGAGCAACTCCATGTAGGCTACCTGTAACGTATGTCACTAGGGCTCGATGCACTCGTACCAATTCGGTATGCATAGTGCGCAGATCCGCAATCGGTAATGCCAGATAATTTGGATGCGGGGTATACCCGGCCAATATAGGCCAAGTGGCCCCCTCAATGGATAAGGGGCCTAAACGAACTGCGGTAGTTGGTTGTGGTAGGGCGCCATTAAACCAAACACGGTGCTGCCAAGCCGTGAGAGGCACTTCAAGATTAGTATAGGGTCGATAGGCAGCAGGAATAGCGGTGAGTTTATATTCATGAAACAGATTATCACCTGCATCCACCGCCTCAAAAGTGATCCAAGTGTAAAACACTTCAAAGTGATAAGCCGGATCGGCTTGAACCACAAAGACCAACTCGACCCCTGTATCGGGCACTCCGTATACACCTAGGTGTTCTCGGAGTGGTCCTCGGCTATGTGCAGCTATCGCCACACCAGCCATAACTAAACAATTGTAATCGACAACCTAACAGGGAGCACAAAATGGGTTTTCTATGTAACCTTTTTTAATAACTTCAAGCTTGAAAGTACCTATAAAACGTTCAATATAGGAGGTATCACCGTCACTTACGCCTCCGGAAGCGTATGTGAGGGTTTTGTGGACAAGCACAAGTACTACTCAAGCGTCTCGCAGATAAGAGGCCCCACGGTGGTCGCGCCATGTCATAAGGTTTCTGCACATACACAGAGCTATGCACAGGAAAATGGGACCCCGGAATACAGTGGTTTGCCACCATATACCGTAGCACCCAAAAACCCCAACCCAACTAGCTTAGCATCCCATTAGCACCCAAGTACCAATGATTAGACAACCCAGAACACGGTATCTTTATCTCAGGACTCGCAGAAGCAAGAACACTCTTTCGTCACTCACTCGTACTTGTCCACAAGGTGCGTAGAAAGAGACACTGGATAGGTTAAAATGTTTATTCCAACTTACGTGCTCTAATGTACAGTACACGTGTCAGTACTAATAGCATAATGCATATGAATAATATAAGCAGCATGGTTACAATTCCATAGAATACAAACGGGGAAAGCATTTCATAACTCAGTGGATAAATGTCTAAATAACATTACCACCCTCCCCGTGCAGTAAGATAGTTTATTATAATAAGAGAAGACCTCTGGGCTTTGACTAGCGAACCCCCATACCTCAGTCTCTAGATGCAGAACTACATCAGCAGGACATCATAGCTCTTCTCACTGAAAAGGATTTCTCCAAGTGTACTAAGCGCTAGGAAACCGCAGTATTAAAAGCACACAAAAATCTTCATGGCAATTGCACCTAATGTTATGTCTGGGTGCGCGAGACTGGCCATATCAGGAAGAACCAAAATACATTGTTATGTGACCTTGTACATGTTTGTGCAGACCGAGCCCAAAAAGGTGAACAACAGAAAATGCAGACAGTGCAAAAGAACTTGGCACGAGCAAAGGGCGAGGGAGTCCCGGCTCAGTGTAACGTGCGCAAAGAAAAGCAGCATGGCAACCAGGCCTAGGCCAACATAACAAGGCAGGCAACAATCCACAAGACAGTAACATAACGGTAGCAAGTGCGGAGTCGCAATCCTTATCCGAAAATCGCTGCCCATCACTGTTACGAAAACGTGGTCCGACCTAGAGGGCAGGTACGCAATTGCCAAACTGCATCTAGGGGACAGTTTCCAATGTGTGGGGTTAATATACGCTCTGACTGGAGCAAAATGACCCTTCCTCCTACACTTGAATCATCTGCTAGTAGAGATCGTGGCTTCACAATATGTTATAGGAGGAGGCTGGAACCTCATCCAGGACACGGTTCTGGACAGAATTATTCCCCTGGATAAAGGCAATGATGCGGACAGAGCCCTGCTGGTTGATGTGGCCTCAGACCATGGACTGGTGGATCACTGGTGCCTCAGGCACCCATTGAATACAGAGTATACTTTTGTTTCCTCGGCCCATGGTACGCTCTCCAGGTTGGATTACTGCCTCATCTCCCAGAAAACCGTGGCACTCGTCAGAGTGTCTCGGATCTTGGAGGCGGCACTGTCTGACTACTCCCTGGTTCTCCTATCCCTCGATATCATCCTGGCCTCCCCGGGCAGCAAATCATGGTGCATGCCTATACAACTATACCGCACCCCTCGGGGCAAATCCCAGCTGAAAGCTCATGTCTCCACATATCTGTTTGACAACAGAAACTCAGTGGACTCTCGCAGAATACTATGGCCCACCGCAAAGGTGACTATCAGGGGTGAAAATATGAGAGACGCTGCTGCGGCCAATAAGCAGGCAACCAGCTCCAGATGGAGCTGTAGGGGGAAATAACTTCCCCTACCCACGTCTGCTCCACTCATCTCACTATGCCCCATCACCAGGAACAGGCTTGTATGGCCCTTAACAGCCTTTTCACCTCCAAGGCTATATACACGCTGCAACGCCTAAAGGGGCAACATCACGAGCAGGGGGAAAAGGCAGGCGGACTGCTGGCGGCCCAACTGAGGCAACGGGAGGCCACCATGGCCATCCCTGCCATACATTCTCACCCGCCCCAGGACATCGTAAATGCGTTTGCTGTGTTTTACTAGAAGTTGTATGCCCCAGGAGAACCGGCCGGCGTGGACCATGTGGCCACATTTTTGAGGGGAGTGGACCTCCCCTGCCTGTCGGACAACGGTAGGGACTCCTCCCGGGTGAGTTCAGTAAAGAGGAAATCGCGCTTGCCATCTCCATACTGCCTTACCATAAGACCTGAGGCGAGGAAGGCTTCCTCGTGAAATTCTACAGATTGTGCGGCGAGGAGATGGTCAACACCCTCCACGCCGCCTTTCGGGAGGCGGAGCAGACGGCCTCCCCGGGATCCCTCTCCATTAAGGTGGTGATTGTGGTTCTACCTAAATCTGGGAGAGACCCTCTACTGTGTGGCAGCTACAAGCCCATCTCTTTGCGAAACTGTGACATTAAAATCCTGGCCAGCATCTTAGCAACACACCTAGGCAAGGTCTTCCCATCCCGGATTCATCACACGCAGGCTGGCTTCGGACCGGGCCGCTCCCCCAGGAACCATCTCCGCACCCTGGCCCACCCCTGGTTGACGTGATGTCCCTCTCCCTAGACGCCGAAGAGGCTTTTGACCGTATCAAATGGGACTACCTCTTTGCTCCATGGAACGATTTGACCTGGGAGACACATTCATTGCCAAGGTGCGACTGCTGTATGATGGTCCAACAGCCCAAGTTAATTGTGGGGGGTGCCTTTCAGACCCTTTCCTGATCCGGAGGGGTACCTGCAAGGTTTGCCCTCTCTCCTCCCTCTTGTTTCTCCTGGCCCTGAAACCCCTGGCCTCTGCTATCTGTCATTCACGCCGTATTGTAGGCGTCCCCCTTGTGGATGACTAAAATCTATCTTTATGTGGACGATGTCCTGCTTACCCTCACAGACCTCAATCGCTCTCTACCGGCCCTGCTGGAAATTACTGAAGGCTTCGCAGCCCTGTCTTGCTGCAAGGTAAATTGGGACAAGAGTGAGGCCCTCTCACTCTTGACCGGTACCACAAAGCCGTCTATCCATGGATACACTTTTGTTGGCCACCTTCTCGTCTCAAATACTTAGGGATCCTGGTCAACAGGGGACTGGAGGGGCTGATCTCAGACAACTTAGACCCATTGTTGGCCCAGATGAAACAGGACTTCGAGAAGTGGTCCCATCCGGGGTTCTCCATGTGGAGCAGGGTGCAGGCAGTGAGGATGATCACGTTGCCGCGCCTTATTTACACATTAGGTATGCTTCCCATATTGGTGCCTCTGCCCACTCTGCGCCTGATTGACTCCCAGATCCGGTCCTTCATGTGGGGGTCCTTTAGCCCCCGGTTGGCTGCATCCAAGCTCATGGCATGCTGCTCCAGCAGAGGCTTGGGCCTCCCATCTAAAAGTACATTTTGCTTTGGCTCTCCACCTCTCACAAATGGCATACCTGCTCCCAGGTATCCTAGACCCACCGCAATGGGTACACACGGAACGATCGCTACTCCCTGGAGGCAAGGACCTTGACGTTCTCTATGGGGTCCATGCCCTCCAGCTGCGCCTCTCGCACCCTGTGCTATGTACCACACACAAGTCCTGGATACGCGCCCACCGTCTATTCAGGGTAGATCCACAGCTACATGATCAAACACCTCTGTAGGGGAATGAAGGCCTGCACATTGACGGTCGGACCCTATACTGGGCCCATTTGAGAGAGACAGGCATACACACCTTGGACCAAATCTTGCTTACTGGAGACCTGAAACCTTTTGCCTTACTGAGAGAGGAGTTTGGCCTCCACCCACCGCAATGCAATTGCAGCTGTGAGAAGTTGGCCTGGTATATGCTGTTCACTAGTTAAAGTGGACACCTTGCACCAGTACAATTCGACTCTTATGGTAGGTAGGTTTAAGACAACCTTTATAGAAAGCTATCCTAGTGGTAGCTGTGGAGAGCAGCCTTCAGGCTAAGTCTTGGAGGAATGTAAAGCAGCTTGTTTTACCACACAATCTCTTGAATCACCAAATGAAAAGACACCACACAGGTATATATATCAAATATATATGTATTTATTACTAAACAACTCTCTACTAATCTCTTTATGAGATTAGAAGTCAGGAACATATGTACAAATCAACGTTTCACAATCAGTTAAGCACAAATATGGCTGGGGCCCTAGGGCGTACCAGACCATATACTAAAAAGAGACTTAAGAACAACGACTTGCAAAGGGACAAGGCCTAGGGCCTTCAGAAGTGCTGGGGCCTCACGAAACCACCCAAGGTAGGTAAGTAAAGGACCCACGGGGACGCGTGCAGTGAGTGAACACAGGCGCGGGTCGCCGTTGACTTCAATGCGGCAAGTCGCGGTTGGAAATAAAGAGTTTCAGGACACTTCGGGAGTAGCTACAAGCAAGTCACTTACAGGGTAAGTAGTTCTAGGGCCAACACCCACAGGAGCACCGTAGTGATGGAGTTACCTCACCCAGGGAAGCCGGGTGCATAGGTGTCCTTTGGTGTCAGGTCGCGGCGTCGTTTTCAATGGGAGCCACTGAAGACTTGCTGCTTGCGGCGACAGGAGAAGTGTCCGGTGGAATCCAAGCCTGGATTCGGAAGAAGGAAGACCTGAAAGCAGAGGGGACAGTGTTCAAAGTCACTTGGCAGTGACCCGGGGCAAGGAAGATGAATGCCCACCGTTGTCGACAGATTCAGGTCATTCACGGGTGTCTTGACTCTTCGACCACGTGGTCCAGGCGGCGTCGATGATGACCAGGAGCTGGATTCGGTGTGTCCCACGATGTCTGCAGCTTACTGAGGTGTTGGCGACTCGATTGGAGCCAACAAGCCTTGGTAACAGCAAGTCTTGGGGAAAGCGTAAAAAGTCAATGGTGCAGACCATCAAGATCTGGGGAACTCACCCAGCGAGGGTAAGTCAGGGCATGCCTGGAGAAACCAGGGGAGCCCTTTGGTTCTTTAGAAAAGTCTTCAGGGGACCCACAAGCCGGCTGGCAAGGGATCGCAAAGATGCCTCGGGAGGATTTCTTCAACAGGGGCCCACGGTCACTCGGGACAGGGTAGGTCTCTGATCTTCAGAGTGATTCCTGCTAGAGGCTGGGAACATACGTGGTCCAAAGCACAGGTTCGTAGAACATCGTGAACGGGTTGCACTCGACAATAGTGCATGGTACCCAGGGACTGCGGTTCCTCGTCACTCGTGGGGTCCACTTGCCTCAACTTCACTGGGGACTCACGATGGCCTTGGAAAAGTCAGGAAATCTTCTTCCTGGGCTGCAGGGACTTCGGGCTCCGGCGGGAGAGGCGTAGTCTGCGACCGTCGTTGTAGTTTTTGGTGCCTGCCCAGCAGGGGAGTCACTCCTTGACTCCAAGGGAGATTCTTCAGTCTTCCAGAGGTAGTGGAACGTCGAAGGTCCAGGATTCTTCTTAAGAGCATCATCCAGGGAGATCTAGTTTGCAATGCACAGGTTCCCCCTCTTATACTAAAAGAAAGGGAGGGACTAGCTCTATGACCCCACCTATGGGAGGGTCAGGGGAGTGGGTGGCTACACCCACTTCCCTTTGTCCAGTTTCGCACCAGAGCAGGGGCAGGTAGCCCCTGAGCTGGTTTGAACTGGCATATGCACAGAGGAGCCTTCTGCTCCCCCAGTGCAGGACTTCAAAGCACTCTAGGACTGCACCCACCCAGCCCCAATACACTAAACCCTGTCTGGAAGGTGGTCACACCCTCCTGTGACAGGATACCTATTGTTGGGGTTCCTCCACTGCGAGTTTCGGTCATCAGCAGGAGGGCAGCCCAGTGTCTGTGACTGGTGGCATCCATTTTGTGATGCCAGGGCTCTTCAGGATTCTACCGCGTTTCCACAGTAGGTACATGTCTATCCCTTTAGAAGGGTGGAATGCTACCCCCGCCGCCAGAACTGGCGGGGGGGGGTAGTATTCCAAGATGTTTGACACCAAACACGACATGTTTCCGTGCAGCCATCCCAAAGTTAGCATTTAACGCGAGGTTATAATGCGCTTAAGAGTATATGGTCAGGCTGCACTACAAACAGCATCTGAATGCTGCAGAGGGGCTCTGCTCATGCAGGGGCACCCCCTCACATAGGAACCAAGCACTCTGCCTTCAGGATTGAGAAGGCCAACCATAGGAGTGACTTATAGGTTTATATGTGTGTATCTAGGTAGTGATATAGGTAGCCTATATCACAGTAAGGGGTGCATGCACCACCTTACCCAGGCTGCAGTAGCAGGCCTGTGGTGTCAGATTTAGTCTGCTTCCCAGGGGTGGCATAATACATGCTTCAGCCACTGGTAGGCCTGTGAAGTACCTATGCCCTTGGCACCTAAGGTACCATATACTAGGGATTCATAAGGTACCACAGTATCCAATCACTAGTGCACCTAGAGTGCACTCAAAGTCGTTTAGAGAGAACAGAGAGGCTGGGGCCCTGATTGGCAGGGTCCCAGCCTGACTATAGCCAGAAACCAGTGTAATCATCAGAAAAAAAGTGGGGGCAACATAAGAGGCAGATCCTACTCTCCTACACAACCCCCCCCAAACGCAGGGACACTAAACTAACCTTGACCAGTTGAGTCTTCGTGCTCTAAGTGGAAATACCTTGCGAGTCCATCTGCATTGGCATGTTGGGTCCCAGGCCTATGTTCCACTGTATAGTCCATCCCCTGTAGGGAAATGAACCACCTCAAAAGTTTTGGGTTTTCACCTTTCATCTGTTTAAGCCATAGGAGGGGCTTGTGGTCAGTCTGAACTATGAAGTGAGTGCCAAACAAGTATGGCCTCAGCTTCTTCAGGGCCCACACCACAGCAAAGGCCTCCCTCGCTATAGCTGACCAACGTTTCTCTCTAGGGGTCAGCCTTCTGCTAATAAAAGCTACTGGCTGGTTTTGACCTTCATCATTCAGTTGAGACAGTACAGCTCCCACACCCAGCTCAGAAGCATCTGTTTGGACAATGAACTTTTTGGTGTAGTCTGGACTCTGTAAGATGGGGGCAGTGCACATGGCCTGCTTTAGGTCTTCAAATGCCTTCTGACAGCTAGCTGTCCACTGAACCTTTTTGGCATTTTCTTTGAGGTCAGATCATTCAAGGGGGTCACTATAGATCCATATCCCTTGACAAACCTCCTATAGTACCCAGTCAGGCCTAAGAAGGCTCTCACCTGTGTCTGGGTGGTAGGAGCAACCCATTCCATTATGGTTTGGATTTTACTCTGTAAAGGCTGAACCTGGCCTCCACCCACAAGGTGGCCCAGGTACACAACCTGACTCTGCCCTATCTGGCACTTAGTGGCCTTGATAGTGAGGCCTGCTTTCTGCAGAGCCTCCAAAACATTTCTGAGGTGGACCAGGTGATCCTGCCAGGAGGAACTAAAGACAGCAATATCATCTAGATAAGCTGAGCAATAAGTTTCCATCCCTGCCAGAACTTTATTCACCAACCTCTGAAAAGTGGCAGGTGCATTTTCAATCCAAAGGGCATCACCACAAAGTGGTAGTGCCCACCAGGAGTCGAAAATGCTGTTTTGGCTTTTGCATCATCAGCTAACCTGATCTGCCAGTAGCCAGCTGTTAGGTCAAATGTACTTAGATACTTGGCTGAGGCCAAAGTATCAATCAGCTCATCTGCCCTTGGTATGGGATAGGCATCAGTCCTGGTGACTGCATTGAGGCCTCTGTAGTCTACACAAAACCTCATTTCTTTCTTACCACCCTGGGTATGAGGCTTTGGCACTCGGACTACTGGGCTAGCCCAAGGGCTATCTGAAGGCTCAATCACACCTAACTCCAACATTTTCTGGACTTCAGTCCTGATACAGTCCCTGACATGGTCAGGTTGCCTGTAGATTTTACTCTTGACAGGCAGACTGTCTCCAGTGTCCACCTCATGGGTGCACCAGGTAGTCTGACTAGGGGTCAGGCTAAACATATGTCTGTACTGTTGCAGAACCTGTCTGCACTCAGTTTGCTGATGGTCAGTGAGGCTGCTTGCCAAAGCAACACCATCTACTGACCCATCATCAGGGTTCTGTGAGAGCAGGTCAGGGAGAGGGTCACTCTCCTCCTCCTGGTCCTCATCAGTTGCCATGAGCAAGCCCATGTCAGCCCTGTCAACATATGGCTTTAATCTGTTGACATGGAGTACCCTCAGGGGGCTCCTGGGAGTTCCAAGATTCACCAGATAGGTGACTTCTCCCTTTTGCTCAACAATGGTATGGGGGCCACTCCACTTGTCTTGGAGGGCTGCTGGGGCCCCAGGCTCCAACACCCACATTTTCTGTCCTGGCTGGTACACAGTCAGCACAGCCTTTGGTCATGCCAAGCTTTTTGTAATTCTTGGCTGGCCTCCAGGTTTTGGTTGCCTTTTTCATGTATTCAGCCATCCTGGAGCGGAGACCAAGTACATAGTCCATCACATCTTGTTTGGGGGGCTTGAGAGGTAACTCCCAGCCCTCTTTTACCAAACATAATGGACCTCTTACAGGATGCCCAAACAGAAGCTCAAATGGGCTGTAACCAACCCCCTTCTGTGGAACCTCTCTGTATGCAAACAACAGGCAGGGAAGAAGAAGGTCCCATTTCCGCCTAAGCTTCTCTGGGAGTCCTTTAATCATTCCCTTCAGGGTTTTGTTGAAGCGTTCAACCAACCCATTGCATTGTGGGTGATAGGGGGTGATTAACTTATAAGTTACACCACACTCCTTCCACATTGCTTTCAAATATCCTGACATGAAGTTTGTATCTCTGTCAGAGATGACCTCCTTTGGGAAACCCACTCTGGAGAAAACTCCAATGAGGGCTCTTGCCACCACAGGGGCTGTGGTGGTCCTCAGGGGAATTGCCTCTGGGTACCTGGTGGCATGATCCACTACCACCAGGATAAATCTGTGCCCAGATGCAGTTTGAGGGTCAAGGGGACCAACAATGTCAATCCCTACCCTTTCAAAGGGTACCCCCACCACAGGTAGTGGTATCAGGGGGCCTTTGTTGTGCCACCTGCCTTGCCACTGGCTTGGCATGTGACACAGGAGCGACAAAACTCCTTTGTGTCCTCTGACATATGTGGCCAATGAAAATTTGGAACAAGCCTGTCCCAGGTCTTGTTTTGGCCCAAGTGACCTGCCAAAGGGATATCATGTGCTACGGTCAAGAGGAACCCCTAAACTTCTGAGGTATTACCAACCTCCTGGTGGCTCCAGGGGCTGGATCTCTACCTTCAGAATATAGGAGTCCCTCATCCCAATAAACTTTATGGGACCCACTAGCACTCCCAGCAGCCTCAGCAGCAGCCTGCTGTCTGTGGGGTTCAAGAGAGGGGCAGCACTGTTGCTCCTTACTCAGATCTTCCCTAGAAGGGCCCCCTACCCCCAAGAACTCAACCTGATCAGGCTCAAGTTCCTCTGGGGCAGTTCCTTCTTCAGGATCTGCTCCTCCTCCCTGGGGAGGGGAATCAGTGATCTGAGACAGAGGGGAAGGCACTGCCTTAACCCTACTGCTCCTCCTCTTGGGAAGCATCTGGTCCATAGTTTCAGGATCCAGAGCTGGTTCAGTGTTATGCATTTTGGCTTGTGACCTGGTCACAGCAAATACCTCTGCAGGGATGCCCAACATCCTGGGATCATCCATGCCGTTTTCCCTTCCCCTCACTCCCCCCGTCATCCTCCTCCATGACACAGGGGACTCCCCGATCTCTCCCGCCTGCAGCGCAGCTCCTCCACACGGCCCTGGTTACAGCTAAGATATGTATCCTCTGGCAGTGGAGTTCACATGTGCCCCCATCCCGGGAAGACTGGACGGTGGTGATGATCCAAACTGCTTCGCACAAACATGTTATTTATAACTTACAGGACCAGGCAGAGATATTTGCGCAGATGTGGGCTCCTTTCCTCAGGTATGAGGCCTGCAGCGGGCGCCCTACTCCAAGGCCACCATCCCATTGAACTACTCAACCAACCCTTGCTGCATTCCTGGGTGGCCTGGCACCCCTCTCCCTCCTCCCACTACCCATGCCCTGCTGAACCCCCCGCCTTGCACCACACCCACTTCTTCTCTCTCCTTCGGACCCCCCGTCTTCCCTTTCCATCCTTTCCTCCTTCTTCTCTCCCTTCCTTCCCTCCCTCCCAACCTCTCCTCTGCACTCTTCCTGCCTCTCCCTTAGCCTCTCCCTCCCCTCTCCTTCCCCTCCATGTCCCCTCCTTCCCTCGCCCCCTCCTCCCTGACCCTTACATCCCCCCTCACCCATCCCTCTACCTTCCTTTTCCTGGACACGCAGGCTTGCTTCCCCCCTCTTCCACATGGGAAACCAACACTATAACCCGTTCCACCCATTCTATCCTTCGGAGAGGAGTGCTCCCCTTGCCCTAGGCAGTGGATGTGGGAACTACCTGAACTGTTAACAAGGGGCTCCCCTTGTCGTGGACCACGCCTCCCTCCAGTCCCGCTATCTGCCAATACCCAGCCACAGAAGATGCAACCCTCCTTCCCCCCTCCTCTCAGGGACTGCATACCTGTACCACTCCCCCTCGCCCCCATTCGTGGGCCCCAGGCCCAACAGCCCCTCAACACCTGCCCCCCCGGAGGACAGACTGGCACTGGGGTGGTGGGTTTTCTTGGATATTAGTTTCATTTGCCCTTGACTCCCCCTCACCCCTTTTTTCTCTCTCTTCTCCCACCCTCCTTGGTGAACTGTATTGCACTGTTTAGTACTTATATGCTCGGATCTCAAACTGTGTTCACGTTGTATGACTTTGTTTCAATCAATAAAAAATTACAACACAAAAAAAAAGGTAAAAACACTTTAATGGAACTGTGTGCCCAGAAATATTTCATTCAGAGAGCAAAGACAAAAGAACATGCTAGAACATAATGCTGCAACTAGAGACAATTGGAATTCAAATGTGTAAGTGTTACATCTCAAGAGCTGAATATTAAAGAGTGACCCTTACATTTGGGGAAACACACGTGAGTTGTCCTTTGGTGCTTCCCGCACACCCTTGACCAGTTTTCACTTTGCATTTTGGGAAAAGAAGTATTATCTTTGCAGTAGAAACATCCAAACTACAAACCCAAGAATTCAAATAAAAACCAAATGACCACAATCTTTTAAAATACATGCGCAAGTTTGAATGTGACTTGTTTGATAACTAGATAATTAAAACGAACAAATGTATAAAATATGTTCTCTTTAAATTATGCAGTGAAATACTTTCAAAAGGAGCTTAGATTTGGCCAAAGTGTGGGCGATGGAAAAGGAACCCTGGGCCAAGGAACAAAGCAACTGAGCTTTCGAATACTGAAACATCTGATATTCTTCTTGACTAAACTGAGTTCACGTTGTTATGTTAGCCATAAGGTGTGCTGGATAGTATGATTAAGTACCCAACTCATGAGGCATGGGAGACCACATCATACAAGGACCTGGACCTAGACAGCCCTCCTCAAATGTCAGTCTGAGTTCTTATTCCCAACAATAGATGAGTCCAGAGAGTATTGGCACAACCTGGACCTAAAACTGTCATCCATTGACCTCAGGTATTCATTGGTAACACGTATTACGCAAGTCTGGCTGTGCTGTGGGATGAGTCTGGTGCTGTTGGTTTGGATCTGCCAGTTCTCCCCGGGAATTGCAGCAAAATCCCCTTGCCACCTGGCAAAGCTCCAGAGCAGAGGTGCACTGCGGCAGTGCATGCTGATCTTGACAAGGGGTGGCAGCCATCAGGAGCTGAGTTCCCTCTGCCAGCTGCAGCTTGGCTACCTCAAGACAGAGCTGCAGCGATGCAGGTGCAGACGATAAGATCAATCCACAGCCTCTGCTGCAGTGACAGCTGTATATGTGACAAGCAGGTGTGGGTATTCTACCATTGTCAAAAAGAACCCTTTCCGCCCAAGAATCCAGGCTCCAGCAGCAGCATGTGTAGGGCCAGGTTATCAACCCATAGGGAGGCACAGGGATCTCTGGCCACAGCTAAAAGCAGCATGTGCATGTCTACCGAGACCCAATTCTACACCACTGCAGGCAGCCTGCTGGCAGAGTATTTTATATGTCATTGCCATGAATCTATCATTACTTCTAAGCATGCTATGTCAATCAATCAATCAACTTTATTCGCATTTGAAAGATGCATAAAAGTACAAAGAGAAATTACAGTGCAAAATAGGCAGAAACATATTAAAATCATCAATTGATTGTACGTTAAAATATCGACATTCTCAGACATATCCATCATTAAAAACTAGCAGCACACATTACTAAGGTATAAAAAAAACAGACAACAATGCATTTTCAGCGGATAACATAGTAATACCAAGTTATTAAGGCAAACAAATTTAAACAACACCACTCCTATGCGAGTTCTTCCTAATCCCACAGCAAACGCTGGCTTTTTATATTAACATCCTTACAGCAATTCATTAGGCAATTAAAAACAAATTTTTAAAACGAATCCAATAAAACAACCCCCCTCTCTAATGATCCTTTCCTAGTTCACAAAGCTGAATTTAAAAAGTTTGCAGTCATAAAACAGACAAAAGGGGTTTCCAGTGTATTGATAGCTGCAAGGGCTGAGGAATTAGAGGATAAACTCTATTTTGTTAAAATTGGGAGGATTAATTATTTCCTTTCCAATTTATAAAAACAGCAGAAGAATAAAATGTGCATCATAGTTTGTGGGGATCGGTCATCACAAGGACATAGCGATAAATGATTTAGTGAATGCTTGAGCTAGGTAGCCTACCATTAAGGGAAAATAGTTCAGTCTCATCCTAGTTAATAGATATCGATGCATGTGGTTGGAAACAAAGGAGAGATAGGAATCAAGACCCGTGGCCAAACTAGGCAGAGTCTGGTAAAATAAAACTGTAACTTTACTTTGATTACAATGCCATCTTTCTAGCTCGCACTTATTGGCAAAGGCCTCTCTTAGTTTGATTTTAGAAATAGGCAAGCATTTTGAGGGTGTTGTATACAGGAAAGCTAAGCCCAGGTCTGTGAAGGACTGCTTAACATGTGCTAGCCATGGGATACTGTTGGCTCGTTCAAGATTAATTATATCTTTTATTACCACTTGGTTTATCATATCCGAGTCCCTCTTCCAAATTCTTAACCATAATAGGAGCGGGGATAGTTTGATCGAGTCGGTAATAAAAGGAAGACCGAGTTCTTTGTGGGCAATCAAGTTTGAGCAGGTTGGAGGGACTGAGAGCAGCTTTTTAACAAATTTGTCCTCCATTGTCTGCAGGCTCCCCATTTCAGCTGTACCCCATAATTCCCATTAAGATATAATGGGGTAACCCACAAAAGTCAATGGACCTGGGTACTAATTGATATAGAAAAACAATGGTCCTAGACTTATGTTAAATCTTAGTTGTCTGAAGCAATCATAGACAGCATAGGGTACATATACAGTTTAATTCAATAATGTACCATTAACTTATTTAAAACACATTCAAATATATCCTCAAAATCCAAAAAGAAATCCAAAAAAGGGCACACACAATTGTTTTTATGTGACTCGTATTTTATTCGGTCACTTTTCATACCATTTTATCATATTCAATGTTCAAAACAGAGGAGAGGTTGCTCCAAGGGAAAAAGTGAAGAAAGAAAGTGCTCGTGAAGTAAGATAGAATATATAAGAGGGAGATCCAATCAAGAAAAACAATGATTCATCATTATTTACATTACAATCTCATTAGTAAAACTGGTCGTGATTCATGATTACACCAGTTCTACATTGAGGCCTGTCCATTAGTTAGTTCATGGTTAATCATTTTGTTATTTCTCAAAAAATGCGCAAACAACGTTTGTCTGTAAGCAAGTAGGGCTGGGATAATAACAGGTACAGGCCCCGAGTAGGGGAGAGTGTCGACGTTTCGACCCTAGTGCAATGAGGGCAGTTTATATCCTCTGCAAGCGGGTCTTCCTCAAGACAGAAAGGAGGGATGAGGGGATGCGGGGAGCAACTGATCATGGGTGATGCACAGTTAAAGTGCCGCCCCTGGGTATAGATATAAAAGTCCGCAATAGAATTGCGGCTTGGTAACATCAGTTTACCTTCAATTAATGGGTGAGAAAATCGCCCACAGCGTCTTAATACATCATCTTAGCATGGCCCGGGGGAATCCAGCTGGTCTGCTCCCATAATTCGGCGCCATAGGTGACTATAGCTACGGATTTTGCCAGATAGACTTCAACCATTTCACTCCATGGCTTTTTATCCAGGTTAGAAGCACATTTCCAGAGAGCAGCTATACTTCGTTTCATCATGTTAGTTCTGTTTACTACCATAGCAGACCAGTTAAGTTTGGAATCAAAAAGGAGACCTAAATACATAAAGGACTCTACGCAATCCAGGGAACCCCCATCTAGTTGGAGTGAAACTGGCTTTTTTCTTCCCATCCCCGCTGTCATAAATAGTTTTTTTGATTTGTTGACAAACAAGCCCAGTTCAGCCATATAATTTGAGTATGCACCAATCAAACGCTGTAGGGCCAGAGGTGTTCTGGCCATCAGGACCGCATCATCTGCATGGAGGAGAGCAGGCAGCAATAGGCCGCCTGCAGACGCAACGTACCTACACTGTGCGACCAAAACTTTGTTAAGTTTGTTGGTATACAAAGAAAAAAGAAAGGGGGCAAGGACACACCCCTGTTGAACCCCCTTTTCAATTCTGAACAACTTCGTACATTCCCCCTGTTTTCCAAACCTAATTACAGCCCCTGCCTCTCTATACATCTCTCTAATAAAAACTATTATCGACTTGTCCACACCCATCGACTCCAAAAGAGCACACAATTTTGTGTGGCTCATGCAGTAGAAGGCCAAGGACAAGTCCAAAAAAGCCATATAAAACTGACCTTTTTTGCATGGACATATTTTGCTGCAAGCAAGGCTAGATTTAAGCCTTGATCAATCGTGCCCCTCCCTTTTCTAAATCCGTATTGGGCTTCGGCTAAAACATTATTTTCAAATGCCCACTCCTCCAATCTATTTAAAAGCAATATCCCCATTAACTTGGCGGTGCTGTCCAGCAAGGAGATTGGGCTGTAGTTTGCAGGGTTCGAGGGATCCCCCTTCCTATATATAGGGATAATCACTGATTGTTTCCAGGAAGCCGGGGGACACACTTTGGTAACAGCGTTAAAAACTTGGGTCAGGAGAGGGGCCTTTAAATTTTTATGACAAAGAACATATCCAGTGGGACCCCATCCGGGCCCGCTGCCTTTAAGGCAGGTGGTTGAGAGAGTGCAACCTCAATTTCCTCTAAGGAAAAATCCATCCCTGGTTGGGCCACCATCATATCCTCAGGTTCTTCTGTAGTACTATCACTGTCTTTGAGAAAAAATTTCTGGAAATGAGACAGCCAGGAAGATTCATCTATGAGGAGATCAAGAGAGGGGATGCACTGATCCTGCAGAAAAGGTGCATTTATCACTCTCCAAAAGGCCTTACTGTCTTTACTCCTAGATGCCACTCGCAAGTTTTCCCATGTTTCGTCCCGCACCTGCTTCTTTCTCACCTCCCTAGCTGTCTTATAGTCAGCTCGTAGCTTTCTTATCAAATCTTTGTTTCTGGGGTGTAATTTAAGAGCAGTGCGAAGTTGTTTGGAAGCCTTCGAACAATTTGACTCAAACCATCTTGTCACCGGTGGAGTGTTTCTTGTTGCAGGGCGTGAGAGATTAGAACTTATAGATGGTAAAATTCTTCTAAATGCTGTTACTACTTGGTAGCTGTCAGAGTGGGCATCTAAGCAAGATTGGATATCGAGTAACACCTCCATTATGACCTTTTGGAGGAAGGAAGTTGGATCTATTTTCCCCCACTTGAGTGTGAATCATTGTTTCTACCCAGGATAGGTTTTGGAGCAAATACATGGCCTATCTTAGCAACGAGAGGCCAGACAAAGCAAAAGAGGAGGAAAGCATGATCACTAAATTCTGTCAGCTCAGCCATAGAGGACTTAATACATCTCTTAAAGTTAGCTTGAATAATAATAAAATCAATTGTTGAAATAACCCTGGTTCGCTGAAAGGTAGGGAGAAGTTGACCTGTGGAGGGGTGACACAGGTTTATTATGCTATAGACTGATCGACATTTTACCAGAAGATCCCAGTCTTCTATTGAACATCCCATGACAGGCTACTCTGCAGGTGGCTTGTTGCGGAAAGCACGGTTGTCCAAAGATTCATTTTACCTATTGGGGATGCATTTATGTATCGTCATTGATTTAATATGCTTGTGGTAGTAGTGTTGCAGGCATTCTGCCCAAAAACAGAACTACGCATAGGATTATAGGACCTTGGTGTATAGGGACTGAGTCATCCTACCACCTTAGTACCCATGAGCTCAGGACCGACTAGCTATAGTGTCTCACTTGCTCTCCTACTCACTCACAGAGAAACAAATGATGAGACATCCCAGAACACAACACTCTCAGATCTCTCAGGAATCGCTCGCACTCTTGACTTGTCTACAATAAGATCTGACAGAGACAAGAAACAGTTTAAAATATGTATTTTAACTAACGTGCCCTAACATGCTGTATACGTGCCACAACAAGCAGGAAACCACATAGAACAAATACAGTCAGCATAGCAGCTAGTCCATAAATCATGAAGGGAGATGTCATCATGAAAAGACAATAGATCCTAACTTCCCTCCCCTTGCTAAGAAGCAGTATTATTATATATTAGAAGATCTCTGGGCTTTGTCAGCAGACCCCATACCTTAGCCTGTAGATGGTAAATCTACATCATAGGTGCTGTCTTGTTCTTCTCCCTGGAAAGGATCGTCTCCAAGTGTGTCCTACCTATTCGTGTATCCCAATAAAACCAAAGTACGTTGTCCAAACAATAGCTGCATTGGTATGTTTTGTCTAAGGGCTAAGGCCTGGCCAAAATAAAATAACAAGGGGCATTGTTGTTCGACCTTTCTCACAATGTTCAGACAAAATCCCAGGAACCTGCAGAGAGTGAACACAGCGATGAGTTCTCATGTGAAAACAGCCACAGAAATTATTGCCAAAATAAAATTGTGTAGTAGCGTGCACAAAGCAACGGGCAAGCTGCAGTGTGCTCATGCTAAATTAGTGAAGACGACAATGTCCCTATGGCCCATGTGACAGTAGTTTGCAGAAATCATACTGTGGGGAGACATGTGTGGATACTACAGGATTCTGTGGGCTTGCCAGCCAGTAGGATATGAAAATGACACTTGTGAATAGATGGTGCAGTGTCTTACAGAATACTTGTCACATGCAGTGAGCAAAACACTGCATAGACTGATGTAGAGCTGGCAGGAGCTAAGGCAATGTGTGGTCTTCGTGATGCTCACCCCGGACTGTAACCATCTGATGTATTTTATCAATGTCTCTGATAGCCCAACAAGTTCCTTCTGGTGGACCCTCTGTTCTACTTAAAACCCTGCTAATAACACCACCACGTAGTTCACCAAGTCGCCCTTTCATGTTCACAGCAGGGTGGGCCATTCCATTTCCTGGTTGCCCTGAGATGAGATGAGCCATGTTACGTCACCATACACACAGCACCACATCTTGCCTCAGTGTCACTGAATGCACTACAGGTCCAAGCAGGGCAGAGGTGTGTAACTGCATGTGGTATGTCAGGGGGCATCTTAAGAAACAAAGCATTGTGTATCAGTTCTCTAATCTAAGTGACTTCCATCACTCTAGAGGAGATACTTTCATGGTGAGAACATCTGGGTGGTGCGGGGGTGTTTCTCCCTGTGACATATCAGAGCAGTCTCTGATCCTTACAGGTTTATGCCACACATGAGGTTCACTGTGTTTGAACAATGGCACTGGAGAGCATCTTGGATTTGGCTCCCATGCCAAACACCATACATGGCTTTGCAGCCAACCTTACTGTGCAGAGGTCACACTGCTGTCTCTGGACTCCCTGCCTGAGCCAAATACTGCAGTACCTTAGATGGCCAAAATGCGGTCCAGGGCAGTGTTGGCTGCAGATGGACTCCTTTCAATCTCAGAGTTCACTATTACCTGATACATACTCAGATGTAAATAGAGAGGGACTGATTCACAAAGATAAACTTACACTTTTGTGGGGAAGAGCTTTTGATTGGCTTGCTGATTTCTTACACAAGCGCCCTTTCCAGGTGTTCCAGAAGCCATACACCTCAGATATCATCCCCCTTCAGCAGGGAGTGCTGCAGGGATCAGCTTTGAGTCCTACCCTGTTTAACTTGTATCTCCGTCCCTTGGCAGACATAATTTAACGCCATGGCATGAGGATTGTGTTGTATGCTGACAACATCCAGCTGATCATCACTCTGTCACAAGACAACGTCAGTGCCGCAGTGAACTTCAAATCTTGTCTGGTAGACCTTGCGGCATGGATGGATGCAAGTTGCCTGAAATTAAATGTTGACAAGACAGAGGTCCTGGTGATTGGGAAACAGCCCACAATGTGGTCCTCTGTGTGGTGTCCGTGTGAACTTGGCCCCACCCCAACCCCTAAACCGAAAGTCAAAAATCTGGGCATCCTTTTTGATGTGCAGTTATCCTTTGAGAGCCAGATCAAGGCCATGGCTGGCACTTGTTTTGGAATGTTGAAGTTGTTACAGAAGATTCTGGGGCTTCTACCGGACTCTATCTGGGGGTCTCTAAAGGCAGGTTGGAAATGCTTCAGAGAGCACAAAATGCAGCAGCCCGGATGCTATTAAAAATTCCAAAATGGCTTGCCGTTAGCCCGGGTGTTGCTGAACTTCACTGGCTCCCCATTAAGCACAGAGGGCCTGATTCACAGAACTAACTTACGTCAAAAACGTAAAGTTAGTACTTTTTGGTATTCACAGAATACACTTACTCATTTTGGTATTCACAGAATGAACTTACTCATTTCGGTATTCACAGAAGTTAGTAGTCCTAACTTTAGGACTCCTAAATGCCTTCTGTGAATACCGAAAGTCTTAAAGTTAGGATTTTTCTCAGTTTATGAGTAGTAAAGTTAGGACTCCTAACTTTACTACTCCTAAACTGAGAAAAATCCTAACTTTAAGACTTTCGGTATTCACAGAAGGCATTTAGGAGTCCTAAAGTTAGGAGTCCTAACTTCTGTGAATACCGAAATGAGTAAATTCATTCTGTGAATACCAAAATGAGTAAGTGTATTCTGTGAATACCAAAAAGTACTAACTTTACGTTTTTGACGTAAGTTAGTTCTGTGAATCAGGCCCAGATTCTCCTTTAAAGCACTCTGTTTCACACATAGGATATTGAATCAGAGGGGTCCAAGTTATTTGTATCCTCTGATTCAAGCCTATAGCCCTTCCAGGCATCTTAGGTCTTGTGATGCAGCTTTGACTGTTATCCCTAAGGTGCGCAGAATGTGCCTGGGGGGGGCAGTTCTTTTGGATTTTTGGGAGCCAAACTCTGGAACTCAATGCCATTGGACCTGAGACTCGAACCATCAGAATGGAGTTTCTGCAAAAATCTCAAGACCCGGCATTGTATGCAAAGAAAGTAGAACTGTTTGGCCCCTTAGATGACCCTGACTCTGCCTGACTGCTGATATGGTGTTACGTTTCTAGCGTGGGGACACTCCTTGGAGTAACCAGGTGCTTTATAAATCCTTTAACATTAACATTAACATAACATTATTTGCTATTCACAAAGGGATTTACGAATAGTATCTTTACGAGTGCGGAGTCTCCGCACATAAAAAGAGAACCTGTCCACACATAAAAGAGAAGACTTTCCTTTTCTTTTTTTGTGCGGAGACTCCCAGTCGTAAAGATACTACTCATAAATCCCTTTGTTAAATTTACCCAATAGTGTAAATTTACCTTTGTAAATCAGGCCCATAGTCTGTCAGATTATTACATTGTTCCTTACATACGTGAGCTCTTGTGACAGCTGCGGTTGTCTCTAAAAATGGATGAATTGAATTAGCTAGCTTTAGGGCTGCTATGATGCTACCGCCAATTTCCACAATCACAAAGTTCCACTGTAGATAATAAAGTCACATCAATTTGACTTTCATAATTTCCAGTTTAAAATGGGCCTGTAGTGCTTTATTTGACAATTTGTTGAAAGTCGTCATGTTCAACTCTGTTTGGTAGTGTGAAGTATTACTTGATGTCACAGGATAGTTCGAGGGAAAAGCCACCCAATACATCACTTGGGCTGATGCAGTGTTTGGATAACTTAACAATATTTGGATTACCTTGCAATTGTACTGCAACTCCGTATCTTAAAAAAACTGCTGAAATTTCACAAGAGAAACCAGCATGCAGAAAATCAGCGTGGGATAAATGAGCATATTTAAAGAACTTCCGAACACTTTCAAATATCCCATAAAAATGCAAGCTGCTAAAAGCAGATGGTAACTGCTTTCTAACCTCACAAGAAGGGAATGAAACAAAATGTTCATGATCCCAGCATCTCTTTTAGCTATATTTATGCCTGAGCATGATATCCGGTGCAATATGCTTTCGATTAAATATCACCCCAGTTGGAGCCGCTGACCACTCCTAACAAAGTACTAAAACTTACAGTAATACAAGTGCAGTATAAAAACCAATGTTGCTGTCTGAGTGGTTGAATGATAAAATGTAGCTATTGCATATTTACTTATGTAATAAGCTAGCAGCAGCTATAATAAGGCATTGTGGATTTTGTGCTGTAGGCAAAGTGAGGGTATGCGTGGCGTGTGACCGTGATGGGTTCAACTTTTGACCACCTGCAGAAAGGATTCTGGCACTGTCCTGCTAGTTCGAGTGCTAGCTTGGGATCTAATCTCATGATGTTAAATATGCCATAACCTTCAGACCTCAGGAAGGGAAGAAGGAGGGACTTCAACAGCAAACATCGGTTGCTTCGCTCAGTTGTCTTTCATTTGTGAAAAAATAAGAAGAAAGAATTATGAAATAATTAAAGAAAAGAAACTAATCATCATTCAAGACTTGTGGGGGCATATTAGCAAGACCCACGTTAAAATTATCGCCGTTTTAGCGGCAGGAAACTGCCGCTAAAACGGCGATAATGGGCTTGCTAAGCCCATTATCGCCGTTTTAGCGGCAGTTTCCTGCCGCTAAAACGGCGATAATTAACGTGGGTCTTGCTAATATGCCCTCAGATTTTTTTAAAATTTACTTACCTGTTAATCTTGTGACATCTAACTCTGTACTATGGTTGCCTCTCATCTTGTTTTCAAGTTATGTTTATATTTTGATCAATTAGCGGCTGATCATTCAGGTGGGCAACTGTTTCTTTGTATTTGTACCACTTAGGTGACGATTTCAGGTGGTGCGGTTGTTCTATCCCTGGCTGCTGCTTCTATTTTGTTCAAGTCTTTCAGTGGTGTGTCTCCTATCTTGCTTTATCTGAATTTCAAGGGACTCCGACATAAGGAGCTGTCATCCTGACATCACGAGCCAATTAGCGCCGTTTGCATGGGGACCATTTGCTATGATCAGCTCATCTTCCTAAGATTCATTCGCAAAGGCTGGGAATGTGTTGCAAACACGGCGCACTACCCGCTTCTGACACACAAAACACGTTTTTGGAGACCCGTTTTCAGAGTATGTGCAGCTACGTCATTGGATGTCACAATCATATTTCATACAGACTTGTGGTGCACAATAACATGAGAAGATTACACTGTTGCTCCAAAACTAAAAAAAATGTTTAAATGCATTCCCATAAAAAGGCAACAAATGGGAAAGCGTGGTGTTTTGCTTGGCTGTTCTGATGCTGGGAGGCACTTGCTGTGATTTGTAAATGAGCCCTTGTACCCTTCCAAGCTTCTGATTATTGATCACTGATCAGGACTGCAGATCATGAATGATAGTGGAGGTGGCCGTGGCCGCAGCTGTGGTGAGTAACTGCTGTGTGCACTACTTTCATGGTCTTGTTTTACTGTTAGTGTTGAATTTCTCACTGCTGGTCGTTGTGTGATCTAGAGTTTGCATGGGGGGGGGGGCGTTATTGCTTCCCTTTTACACAGGTGCTCAGAGATGACTTCTTTGCTTGCCTTTAAGCAGCACCTGAGGTATTCCTCTAAACAAGCTCCTTGTCAAAATGTCTGCCACTGATAACTACAGGAGAAGCAAGGGCAGCAGTAAGCTGACTCCTTCAAATGAAAAAGTCTTTGCTTAAAGCAATAGTTGTACTAGAGTACAGACCCTAGGGTTGTGGGGTGAATGCTTTCTGTGCTCTTGGATGTGTTCGGAACTGTCTATGCCCTTGTTTTGGATGGATTTGTGCTGTGTTATGTATCTGGGCTCAGTAAACGCACCAATTAGAACCTGAGCTACAGAAAGCACAGAGCAGTGCATTTCACTGTGTAGCCATTGGCGTGCTTCCAGCGGCCATGTTTAGGCTGCCCCAGCGCGCGGATAGCAGGGCTACATACATCTTTACTTGGTCAAAATATGACCATAAAGCACATGATAAAACATTGTTATCACTCAAACATAGCACAATAACCGTCAGACATGAAACGTACTATAAAAATGACAAAAAAAAAATAACATTTCAACTGAAGGACACAAAGACCTACTTTAGTAGTGAAAGCAATATATTAGTATATACAATGGGTAAAAATTCCCTTCTAAAAACGAGGTAGCCATCTTATGAGAGCAGAAGCAAGGTTACTCTAAAGTGCATACGTGTTCACAATCCAGTGCAAGATCAGGGTATTAAGGGGCATATTAACAACAGATTGCGATAATTATCGCAATGCGCGCTTAGCGCGTTTTCTCTTATCGCCGTCTATCGCTGGTTTACATCGCCGTGTTAGCGGCGTATTAGCAACGCTTTGCTGACAGGCGATGCCAAAACCAGCGATAGACGGCGATAAGCTGCATTAGCATTGGAATTCCAGCGATAATCATGCGGCGATAATGAACAGCTTGATGATAGTCATGTGTGGACTTAACCATCCAATCCACCTCCCATTCACAGGATGGTTAAGTCAGGTTTGGAATAGGTGTTAGCTTCCAGCGATAACCGCGCCTAGCGCCGCTTTTGATCGCTTCGCGAGTCCGGGGGCCGTGTTGCTAATACGGCGAAGTTGTGATAGCGACTTTCTGAATGTAGTTCATGTAGGGAACGCCTACTATGCATATAATTAGCGATATTTATCGCTGCGTTTCAAGATAGGCTGCTATCGCAGGTTAACATGCGCTAATGCATGTTAGCCTGGCCTTGTTGATAGTCCGTTATAAAATTCGCCGCTTTAGCGCCGGAAAGGGGCGCTAAAGTCGCGATAACATGCTTGATAATATGCCCCTAAGTTACTGTGATACTTAAAACCAAATAGCCCGACTGTTCGTCAGTCTGGTGGTAAGTGGTTAGGAAGAGCTAGAATGTGTGCTGCCGCAGTTTAAGCAGGGGGATCAGGATGGCACTGATCAGAACAGGTCGTTGATGTTTCGATTTCAAACAAATGGTTCTACTTTGAGTGTAGAGTGGTGCTTGGCGGTGATAGAGACAGTCCCGAGGCATGCTGTTGGCTTTGTAACCTGATTCGATGTGGTGAAACTGGGATGGAGATCGCCAAGCCACCAGATCCAGGGTTTCAGCGGATGGCAGCGGCTGCTTCTTTTATATTCCATTTATTGAGTCCACCTGTGGCGGTTACCTCATTTTGCCTTGATTTTATTAATAACTAGTGGGCTGCTTGAACTTACGATATGCCAGATGGATAAAAATCGTAAACCTGATGTTGAAAGCCGTATTCTCTGGGGTCAAAGCTGCGATAATGCCCTGCCTACAGGTCCGGACTCCCAGTTTGTTTCACTCAGGCCTTAACTTTGATCTGCGCAGGACCATCAATGCTGGACAAATGCATAAAATGTGCTCCAGAGATTCGACTGACTTTCCACAACCCCTGCACAGAAGGTCGTCTGAAGAATGCCGCAAGGGCGGTAGGTGTTTCAAGAAATGCCACTCGCCCAGCCTAACCGCCAGAAATCTGTGTTTTAGATGTAGGGAGTATGTACAAGCAAGGTGGTTATCTCACCCAGTTTATGAATTGGGCTGTTTGCAGCTCATACACTAACTCATAGATTTTCCAAGTTAATGTATATGCTGCAATGTCGGCTAAAGGGGCGGATCGGCCACTTCTGAGTCTGCAAATGTGCAATGAATGTTTTAATGATATAGCCCTTCATACTTGTTTACAAGGGGCTGCTGCTCCTAGTGGAGTGTGTGTCAGACATTCAGAATTTAGTACTAGGAACAGGAGCGTAGGGTGCAACGCTTTAGGGGAAATCATTGATTTTCAAGGCATCAATATCCACGGATCTCTTTGTCCAACAATCCTGATCCCTGATATTTCAGGAAGTGAAGTTCTGGCCTATTTTCAGTGAAGAAGTTTGACATCATGGGGATGCTGTTTGCTGTGGGCTGCCTGTAACCCAGCTCAGAGTTCAGCTGTGAACCCGCTTCCAACCACACGGCAGCATTCAGCTGATAAGGTGCTGAGGCCAGATGTGGCGAGCTATGCTCCAGAATAGCAGGATGTAGGCTCTTAGGAACAGGGACAAGTAGGGGGCTTCGGAAAGAAATGCTCAAGTGATAAGAAGAAGGTGAGCTTTTGAATGAAGATGTTGTGGCAGAAGTATTGCCACTAAGGTGGGTAAAGGAAGTCTGGAGCACAAGCACAGTAACGTGTTGGTGTCAGTGTGATTGGTAATATAAATGATGGGACAGTTGATGGTGTAGGAGTATTAGGACACAGCAGTTAGCGTTCCGTCTTGTCAGTTATTTGTTTACCACAAGAGCGTGACCCAAGTGTAACGCGTGAGTGGGGAGAATTATTTGAATCACCATTGCTTGATTCAGAGCAAAGGCGATGGGACTCATTCACAAAAGCATTCATGAGTACGGTACTTAGTACTACTTAATTACTCATTTGCACTTACTTTCCTTTGTGAATCAGTCCTAAGAGTTCAACTCCCTGTTAGTAAAGGTACAAAGAGGGCACAGTCCTTTCTATTTATTATAACTGTATTTGACTATTTCCTAAATTTCCCATTTTAGATTTTTGGGGTTAATTCATGAAGGCATGTAAAAAAGGTAAAAAAAGTACGACAGCAGTACTACTTTGCGTGCTACAAAATGCCTTTGTGAGTAGGCACCAGGGTCTGGGAGCAGTGACGTAAGATCCTGGGAATATCGGTAGCAAATAATTATTTAATCATTAGCAACTGGCTACTCAGGTTTGGAAGTGATTACATCTCTTGCAGAAGCTTACTATGGTCTGCCTCAACATGGTGTGTCCTATCAGAAAAGTATATCTCTATATCAAATCCAGCCAAGTTTCATCATTGTTCATGATAGGAGACCTTCCCTGTGTCACATCACAACCCAGGCAACACTTGGACCCTTCGAGTGGTTCCACATGGTGGCTCTACTCTCACCCTTGTGATGTTACTCATGGGATATGGCCTCTATGAACAAATTATCAGGGCAAGCACTGGCCTCTGATGTTCTCAACATTCAGTGCATCGTAGGGCCATTTGCAGTGAGAGGGAGCAAAGAGTACGGAACAATGACTAACAATGCAACATTAGCAACCTTCAATTGTAGAGTGCTTGTATAAATAGCACCAATCCTGTTCCACAAAACGTGAAAGATTGGACTGGCTGACTCTGTGTGCTGTGCAGAACATCTGATCTGGGAATGAAGGCACACGATCCATAAACAGCACATTACCATATAACCCTGCGTCTAATAGAAAGAGAAGAAGTGAAGCGCCAGCAAACGAGAGCTCTGTGGATTGAAGCCAAAATTATCAAGGTGGCTTCGACGAAGAACCATATACAAACCGTTGACCTCATGCATTAGGGCTGAAGTTGCTGATGTTGGAACCCACTATTACTTCCTAGGGCTCTACCTCGTATGCCAAAGTTTGTTTCATTATGTAGTGCCTCATACTGGAATTAAGTTATATTATATACCCATATGGGGACTGTGGCACAAAGGCACATGCCATTGGTGGGATAGGCCAGGATCCACAATCGTCAATCTAGCCACTGAAACTCATTTAAACTTTGTCATTCACTGAAGAAAAGATCTTGTGCTCTGAAAGACCAAGACACCTTTATCTAGTTGCAAACCCCCCTTTTTTTATCATCTCCCGAAGCAGACTATATGCGCTTTGCAAACACTAGACACTGAGTTCACCACAAACATAGCGCTCTCCTTCGCGTCCCAATATTTATGTACTCGGTCAACCTGTCATTAACCCATATGCTCAGATATTCATTACTTTTAACTAACTGGAAGATGGTCCCATTGACGGACCTCATGCTTTTCCTGCTGTCCTTCCAAAGGTCATTACTTGGCCTTCATTATATTGATGACCACAGAGATGTGCTCTGCATGGCCCAGAGTAATGTTGAGATCTTGATGAAAACCAAAGGTGTTCACTTAACAAGGAAAATATTATGTCAATGGGGTATAGTCCCAGTCAGGGCAGTGCCACATTTTGGAGGAAGCAGTTAGATGTAACTAGCTCACCCTAAAGAAAGCAAATTTTTAACTCAAATGAGGTGTGAGGGCACAGCTTTTTCTCACACCCTTACTGTATCCAAGTCTACTGCGCAGCCAGTTTTTTTTCCAGTTTCGACCAAATTATTCCTACACAACTCACTTATGGTTTTTACTAATTCCATTGGAACACGCATACCTGAAAAAGTATTCCATAAGGAGGTTCTGTCCACTGTAGTCCAGACATATACTGTACCACGAACCTCTACTAGTCATGAGGATGTTTCTTTCTCGCCAGTGTGGTCAGTTCTATTACACGATGCATTGACGTCATGCCTTCCTGTAACCCAATGCCAGCGAAGGGCAGTAGCTCAGACTCAATTACCCACTTATTATTATCAGAGGTCCTCCAAACATGTTTTGCCAGGGCGCTACAGAGCCAATATGCTCTACGTAAGTAGGGAGTGAACCTATGGACTTCATCGACTAAATGCTATCACCATAGACTGCTGTTCAGCAAAAATTGGTATAATGCATCCCCTTGTATCATGTTCAACTAAAATGTAGATGCCAAAAGATGTGACTGGGCACAGAGTTCAACGTGTGACCCTCGCTCAGAATTCACTTCCTAGGTACAACCTTCAACAAAGCTGAAAGTCATTGGCTGAACCTCTAGTTTCCTTGGTGATCTAAGGTTGGGGGGAGGGGGTTATCCAGTAGCAGGCATGAGGCAGCCTAGTTTGTTCACTTGATAGCAAAATCTTCGGAAATATCAATGTGACAAAACTTTAGACTTTTCCTATCATCATGGGTTGATTTACGCAAAGTGTGAAGATCAATGATATGTGTTCATTCCTGATTGGATGAAATATGCTCTGCAATTAATGATTCAGTCGTAATTAGTGTAGTAATAACAAATGGTAATTGCCGTGAGAAGATGCGCGCATGCAGCGAATCAAGTGCTGAGAAGTAACATGGTCAACATTGATAGGTAATGAACTGACTATGTTCTTCAATGCAGATAAACTAGAAGAATCCAGTGCCTACATAGAGCCTTTCTAAGTGTCCACCCTTCAGGATTTTAACCGGGACAATATGCATGTTTATCTGTACGGCGCTGCAGGCCAGTGCATGCAATATTTGTGTTTGATTTGGAGACGTTTTAAAAAAGCAGCCGCGCCTTTTCTCAGTTTGCGGGACTCTGATTTTGCATGCATGTCATTTTGACTCAGCAATTTTCGTAACGTTGCCTGGCATGACCGTAAGAAGGTTTCTGTATAAATGTCAATTTGTGGATATTGTTTTCTTGAGGATTTTCCACAGCTACGAAGTTGGAGAGAGCCGTCTTGCACGGCGCATCAGCTTTGCAAATCCCCGAAGATGACATCTGTTTCTACCTTCTTCAAGCTCTGTTAAATCTCACAGTTCTTGCCCCTTGTTTTTTACTTTCGAGAGGCTTTTTCATTAGCCACTAATCCAGAATTACTGTCACGGAAAGTTATTGCGTGAAAGAGCAGGGCCAGGTAAAATTCTTTCAAACACAATATTAAGAAAGGAGACTAACCACAATTCATTTGACATAATGATTTATGTTAATAGTTTCTATAATACGAAATTATTGTCAAGCTGTTAAAAAACCGGCTGTGTGCTTGGACTGCAAGGACAGCATTGCACATCTCCTGGCAAGGACAAATGTATCTGCACATCTGAATAGCATCTGTAAAAATTGCATTAGGAGAAAAGTCAATGCTTCACTCTATCTTCATTTATGGAGACATTTAATAATGAGAAATAAAAATGTTAGACCGGAGAAAACACATTGAGACTGAGACCTCATTTCCACATATCCATCTCAGGAAATGTAAAATGCCCATCCTTTACTGTCTGGCGCTGAAGACACACATACATATTATAAAAACATCCACATTTTATGTGAACCGGATTTAGCTCCTCACACTAAAAAGCATTTTCCAAGAAAATATTGCATAAATAAACTAGCAGACTAAATCAGAAACGTAAAACTAGTCATAATTCCGTGTTATGGGAGCTATCTCGAGGCTGTCAGTATTGCATACTGCTTCACTGGGGACAGTCATTGTAAAATATCTGTGCACAATTTGTTTTCTTATTGAAATTCACTAACCAAATACATAAATAAAGTTGGCACTAACTTTCAAGCATATTACAAAAAATGCACGGCTTTAATATATTTGGCAATATAGAACTCAATGGAATGCAAGATGGTTCAATTCAACAACTGGAATTTAATTGCAAGCTCTGTGAGTGATAGCTGAACTTTATTTGTTATTAGAGAAAATGTTTTTATATAAAGAACACTAAACCCTGGCATATAACATAAAACTTTTAGCAAAATAATAAGAAATCCAAGACTTGTAAAATCTTGAACTAGTCAGGGTTCACGGAGAAACCAGTCATTTCTTTAGTTCTACAGTCAGCATTGCATGCTTTTGTTATTCAAGATTCTATTGAGTTCTGAAATAATTGATTTTCAAATTTCCTGCAACTTCAGTATCTTATCTAGCTCAGGCTCAATCATCTCATTAAAATCAATAAAAACGATCGTCATTCGAACCTGTGCAACTTGAGAGAATGGCATGTCTACTGAATGAATGACTTGTCTTGTGAATGATTGACATATCTACTGAATTATTGTATTGTCCCTATAGAGTAACTGAACTGCTAATATTAAAAGGGAAAATGAACTGTAACCTGAAATGTATGCATGATCCCAAATTGTTTAAATTCTTCTTAGGTAGTATGCACAAATGCTTCAAGAGTAATATATGTGAACTTAAAACTTTGACTATTATAGCCCGACTAAACACACTAAAAATGACATAGAACTCGATGTATATTCCATAAATATTGCACCTTATGCTATTGCCCCATAAAAGTGTTCAACACATATGTAAGAATTAGTTTCACCAGGTAATATATATATAGCAGATGACTTTTACAGATCTATTGTTTTTTTAATTCGTTTTAGTACTATGGAAAGAAAAACACCTACAATCACAATGACCTGCCTATGTTTACTCAGCACCAATTTTGTACTTTACCAGATGGATTTCGGATTATTCTACCTTCTCTCATGTGCTCTTTACTCTATCTTCTCCACTTTGTGTAAAACTGCCCTTCCAACTCCTGCCCGCTCCCCACATTGCTTACACTTTTGAATTGTGCTGTGACTGACGGTCAGCTTCTTGTCTTTGCTGTGTTCCATATTGAGTGCTGCTGCTGCACAATAAGTTGCACTTCGTGTTTTCTTATCTTTTTCTCCAAAAAAGCCCCTATATTTTATTGAGGCATGGTTGTCAAATAGGTATTCTTTGTATTTCACATTTACATGCTGTTATTTCCACTCCACAACATTTTTATTTGTTTGTTGATTGTAATACAAATACCATCATTTTGTGATTACTTCAAAGAGAAAAAACAAAATCACACTCATCAACCACGCCTGAGGGTCATTCTTCTTCAGTAGTGTCCAGTGGATTATCTTTTTTCAGGAACACTCTTATGCGGTCTCTGAAAGAGCACTATTTCACACCATTTTCCAACAACATCGTTTGCTATTTATACTACATATAAGACATTTTGGAGCAATACAATCAGCACTATACAAAATGGAACATCGGTGCTTTGAGCCCAAGACTTTGGTTCTTATTTAAGTGCTGAATATTATATTTAACAGTCCTTAATTGAAAAGTAGATGCCTGTCTATGCATGTAGAAACAAAACAAACTATTTAGAATGGCTTTGTAGGACAATGAGGACAAACAAGTACAAATATGTCCAAGATGAAAAGCAGCTGAAGCTTATATTCTGTGAGGGTGAGGTCACTCAAGCTCAATCCAGGAACTATATATATAAATATATGGTGGCACAGTGTTTCGTTTCTACACTAACATATCATTGACCTGATTGTTCTAACACTGAAGAACTGCCAATTGCATTTTGCCGTGCAAAAAATGCACACTTTTGTGTTCGTGGCCCAATCCCATAATCCACATTTTGTTCTTTTTTTCTGGATTTCTTGGCACAAAGTTTTCTTTTAAATCAGACATGCATTGCTAGAGGCTAGTTAGACTTTCCTCTAAATTAAGGCATTTTAGTTTCTCTCTACAATGTCCTTGATCTTCTCTAGATCACATCACATGGTTGAAAGTTTCTCTCTTTGTATGGTCACCCTCATTTTGTTGTGGATTGATGCTGCTGGACTTGTGCCTCTGTGTACTGGGATAATGTTAACCAGGCCTCAGTGCATGTTCTCTGACCACTAAAACATGTAGAAATTGGATAACTCCTAACTGGCATATTTAACTTTCCTATAATGCCATAGCATATGTGCTCAATATACACAATGGCATAGAAAGTTAAATGTCACCCATGGGATTCAGCACCACAGTTTATCCACTAGTGTGAACAGGCTAAAATGATTTCAGGCCTACCACCATAGTTTAGCTGCTGCAGTAAAAAAACTCTGCAGCCTCACCTGTCAAAATAACCCTTTTTGACAGGAAAACCTTCCTTTAAAAAATGAATACGTCACCCCTGCGTAGGCCTTTTATCTCACAAGGCAGGGTGCATGATATTTAAAAGCAGGACATGTAGAAATGTAAAGTTAACATGTCTTTACTGTGACTAGCACTCAAAAGCTACTTTCATCGAAGCAAGGCTGGCTGGTCCATAAAGAAACACTGGGAAGCAATATTTAATATTAATTCTGCTATCGCTGGTTAGAGACCAGCTAGAAAGATGAATAATCAACTATTTTTAATATTTATCAAAAGTCTGTTTAATGGTGAAGTCGGAATAATCATTAATATTAGTATATTAACATTTAGAAAGCTAATATTTTCTTGTGTGAATCTCAGCTAATTTGTATTTGCTCTCCAACTGTAACCTATCTAGTGACTAGCCCTAGTGAGGTGTGAAAATTGCTCCCAAAGTAGAGAAAAAGACTTGGAGCAGAGAGGTATTTTTGTTCCCTTGCAGGACGAACAGTTGAGGTGTGCCCAGAAACTTAATTTATTCCAAAGGGGCCTTCCCTGTCACATGCAAATGTAAGGTAACACTTGAAAAGGCCCCAGTTTTTGTACTTTTAATCAGGCAGACACCCGATCCAGTAGGGATAAGACTGCCCCCAAAACTGGTTTGGCTAATGACCCTTGCCACACCGATGGGTGGGCATATACGAACTCTGAACAAGCGGAGAATGGTTTCTCCACCTTTGATTCTGAGAGTGAGGGCCACTGTGTGATTGTTTGCAGTGTGACAATCAGAACTGCTGCAAAAGTGGGTAGGTTTACTCGAGGGAATATTTAGTCCATTGGTTAGGGAGGAGCAGGTGTCGTCCCCACCCACTAGCTAGTGCCAGTCATAAATGTGGCATCCCCAGGCATTCTCTTCAGCACCCTTTCTGGACCTGCAAAAGAACAGAAGAGTACTGGATCTGCTGTCTGTGACCTGAGCAGAGCCCCGAAGACCTCAACCTGCTCCCCATTGTACTCAGGGCAAAGCCAAAGAAGTAGACTCCAAAGGTTAGTTGTTTGATATTCTGTGTAGCTATGTGGCCACAACTGCTGCAAGAGGCATTTTTACTGAAGTGGCCAGCTGGACAGTGCCAAGCAGGCCTAACTTGGACCCTGCTGGAGTGAGTCTTGACCTATAATTGGTGGTCTTGCAGTCCAGGGACCATATGCTGTGTTCAACTAGGTTTCTCCTCTCACTTCTTAAAAGTTGGAACCTTCTCACTCAGAGCATCTTTGCAGCAGCAAGTTTAATTCAGAAGGTCCTTGTTGAGAAGGTATTCAGTCTCATGGAACTCATCATCAGATACTGTCTCCAGCCTTGCATCACTGGAGGATCCCAAGCTCCAAAAAGAGAAGGAAAAGGCACTAAACATATCCGGCTAGCAAGAGGACTTCACTTAGAATTAAATTTGAATATTAACTGCCAAAACCAATGGCTTCAGCGGGACCTCATCCAGCACCTATCTGACTTTATATCCTATGGGATGTATATTTCGGCAGACGGGATATCCGTCATCGTTGTGGCGGAGTTACCCGCCCACCAACATCTAAATTAGACCCTTAGTCCCAAGTTAATACATCTGACCCGTGCGAACCTAGTAGGTGTTTCTGACTCTATTGTTATTGGCCTTAAATCGTGCCTAGGTCTCAGTCTACTGAAACCATTGACTAGGATTAGTGCTTTGCACTTGCTTGGCACCATTTTCACTTTAAACTTCACAAATTCATATCTCAGCTTTCCCTTATTGGATTTTTTTTTGTTTTGGTGTTGTTTTGTTATTTAAATTTAACTCTATTTTTGTCAATTAGATTAAGTATTTTATTGACTTGTGTTTTTGATTTTGTAAGTGTTTTGGTAATTCTAAATGCTTTATAGATTTTCCCTAAGTTAAGCCTAGCTACTCTGTGCCATAGCTACCGGGGGCTGAGCTCTGGTTTAAATGACTGAAATGTTTGACTGGGGCTAACCTGTTATTGGATTTATTACTTGTGTTGGACTACCATCTACCTAAAAAAATATTTTCACTTTCTCACAATACTGGAATTTAAGAGCCCACATTTAATTCACTTTTCCAAAGAATATAGTGGTGATGGCATTTACTGCTGACCAATTCAAGTATCGCTGACCAAAATCTGCGTTTAAAGGTCCATTCTCTTAAGAAAGTTTTCCCCTAATGTCAGGAGGATCCAGCCTTTGCTAGGTATGCTGACTATTACCTTTATACTCAGTTCACGTAACCTACAGGGATTGCCATCCTTAATATGATCTTTCCTTTCTATCAATTTTACAAATATTATTGTTGCAATAATCAGGAAGCCCATCTGCAAGTGTATATGTCTCACACAAGATTTACATAGAAAAAAGCTATTCTGTAATTAAAATGATCAGAAATGGTTGACCACCTACCTGTGACACATTATTGTATGAAATATAAAAACAAGATTCTATTAGACCTGTCCTCCTGGGTGTGGTCTTCCCCCAAATGTTTGCCTTCACCACTCCTGTTTTCTGAATTTTGTTTTTGTTGGCATTATGACTGTGCACTTTACCATTGCTAACCAGTGCTAAAGTGCTTGTGCTCGCTCCTCAAAACAGTGTGCAATTGGCTTACACCTAATTGACATATTTAATTTACATATAAGCCCCTAGTATATGGTACTATATGTACCCAGGGCCTTAAACATGTCTCAGTCCTGACAGAACAGCCTGTACTACAGTTTTAAAGCTGGCACTTTGACCTGTGCATTGAATCTAAAAAGTAGGACATGTGTTTTTAAATTTCACATGTGCTGGTAGTGAAAAACACCTAAATTCATTTTAAACAACTGCTAAGCCTCTCTCTCCTATTAGGTAACATTGGGTTACCCTACTACATTTAATAGGTGCTAACGTTTGATTGGGAACATATTGGGATGTCAAGTTTGGACTCAAATGAATTGTAATTTAAAATCCTCTTTAATGGTAAATTCAGATTTTAAGTCACAATTCTGAAATTTTAGAAAGTTTGTATTTTTTTACCTAAGCATTTGGTGCCTGCTGCTTGTGTCCTAGGTCACATAACTGTGAATAGCTTGGCAATAGGCCTCTGTGTATTCCTCACAGACAGTGAGACAATAGGGGACTAGGTGTTAGCAGAATGGGCCATCCTGCCAGGATGGGTGGCGCAGAACTGTTCCCCACCCAGTTACATTTCAAAGAACCGCCTCCAGCACACATGCACAAGGACTTGACACCAGTCTTTTGTCACCCCAGACTACTTACTACTTGGAGCCTGGGCAGGGAAAGGGGAGAACTTTCCAGAACCACTTCAAAGGTTGACACCAATATTGGACCTCCTGAACCACATCTTCAGTACAGTCCTGGATATGTGAATTAGAGCAGAAGGACTGCCTTGTTCACCAAAGGACTGCCTGCTGCTTGGAGCCTGCCTTGTTCTTCAGAGGACTACCTTGCTGCTTGAGGCCTGTCCTGCTCTCTGTGAGGAAGACTCTACTTGGTCCCTTCATCCCTGGCTAATGTGAGAGACTTTAATGGTCAGTTGGCTGACCTCCTGTTCTGAGCTACAGGGACACAAGCGCCAGAGGTCTCCCTACAACTGCCCAGCTGACCTGCTGCAACTGGACTTGCCTGGACCTGCAACTGGGCCTGCCTGAACCCTGCTGGCCTCTGCTAGCGTGAGTCCCTGATCCCCAAGACGTGACTCCCCAGGTGTAAGACCCTTGGCTGGAATCAGAATGCACTCCTCTGTGAAGAAAGGAAAAATCCTGAAACTTTGGGCTTTTTGTGACCTCAAACATGCCTCTTTGCGCTGAGACACTGCTGCCTGTGACAACCACCAACTAGAAGCTCCGGTGAACCTGACTCTTCGTGCCACAGTGACCGCTGGCAGTGACTGGCAATGCAAGATCTGTACTTCGTGCCACAGCAGCACCTGCCCGCAGTGCCAACAAATAGCTCCAGCAACGACCGTCCATGATGCCCGACCAGCTCTACGTGTTACAGCAACATCAGCCTGCACCACCCGTCCTGCTTTTAATGCTACATCGATGACCCTCCACAAAGCTGTCCTTGCTCCTCGTGGTCTCTTCCACTGAGAACTGGACTCTTCACTCTGGACTTTGAGAAGGTAACTTTTTCAGTGGGACTAGTCCAATCCCTGTACCCAGCATCTGTGCCATTGCGGTCGGCCTGAACTTATGACTTTCTCCTGGTTTAGCACAACTAGATGACCGTGATTGGAGCTTTGTGCTTTTGGGTGCTACACTTACCTAAAACTTTGAAATTGCATATCTCTGGATCTACTGATTGGACTTTTGACATTATGGTGTCATTCTATATATTAAAATGTACTATATTTTTCTAAATTGGTTGTGTTTTCACTTTCTTACTGTTTGAGTGATGCATAAACAATGTACACATTTCCTCTAAGTTAAGCCTGACTGCTTTTGTGCAAAGCTACAGGAGGTTTAAGCATAGGTTAATGTAGTGACTTTTGTTGTTCACCCTGACAAGGATTGTGATTGTTGTTTGAGAAGGAGTTAGACCTGTCAGCCTTAGGAAGGTCTTCAACCAAACGTTTTGCTTTACTCCTCTGTTGGTCTTGGCCCATTTTGCAGGGTCATCCCAGAACTTTTTGCCTTCCTCCTGAATTTTGTCTGGCCTGTTATTGGTGGTTTTATGACTCAGGGCACTCCACCACAGCTGATCAGTGCTAAAGTGCATATGCTCTCCCTGTAAATTGTTGATATGGATTAGTGATTCCATGATTGGCATATTTGATTTACTAGTCAGACCCTAGTACAGTGCACTGTGTGTGCCCAGGGCCTGTAAATCAAATGCTGCTAGTGGGCTGCAGCACTGATTGTGCCACCCACAGAAGCAGCCTGTAAAATGTAACTCTGGCCTGCCATTGCAGGGCCTGTGTGCAGTCTGGGACTGCCATGTCGACTTGGCAAGTGCACACACTTGCCAGGCCCTAGCCTTCCCTTTACTTACATATCCGTCACCCATAAGGTAGGCCCAAGGTACCCCTGTGGGCAGGGTGCAGTTTATGTGAAAGGTAGGACATGCCCTGGTGTGTGTGGCATGTCCTGATAGTGAATTACTGCCAATTTCCTTTTTCACTATTGCAAGGCTACTTGTTCCCATAGGACAGGATGGGGAGTTTGTTTATAACATCTTATAAACATAACTACCCCTGGGAACGAGGTAGAAAAATTAAGTTTAGTATGCCTGAACTCAGAATGTTAAAATGCATCTTTTAGTGAGGGTGATTTTTACATTCTGTGTTTGAAAATACCACTTTTAGAAAGTAGGTATTTTCTTGCTTAGCCATCCAGTATGCCTCTGCTAGGTTTGTGTATTGCATGTCTTGCTTTGGAGTGTCAGGGGCCGGGGAGAAGCAGTGGCTCCAGAGAGCCTGATGAGTCAGGGCTGGGCTGAATAGGCCTGGTCTGCCTTTGGAGTGTTGGGAGGAGTAGCACCTGCACCTGAATAGGGCTGTGCCTGCCTTCCACAATGATGGCTCTGCCCCCCTGTGGTGTGTCTGGAGTTAGGGCAAACACTGACAATGGAGGTTGTTGTGCACTTGCAAAGTGCCCCTCAGAACTGGTTTTGGCTGGGTACAGACACTCTCTGCCTTCAGAGAAGAAAGGATTTTTGGGTATAAAAAGAGTGGCCCAGACCCCAGCCATTTAGATCACTTCTGGGAAATCAAGAGGAACCTTTGCCAAGGAGAAGAGCTGGAGAAGCTGAAAAGGAATACTACCCCTGTGCTGTTTGCTGTCTGGGGTTGGCCTGCAGTGGCTACTTGCTGCCAAGGAAAGGAGAAAAGGACTTTGCTGTTTGCTGTGTCCCCAGCTTGAGGAAGATCTCCAAGGGCTTGAAACTGAGCTTGCCTCCTGTTCTGAAGTCTCAGGGACACAAAGACTTCACCACCAGCTCCCCTGAACTTCCTTGCTGGGAGTTCTGAACTCAAAGAGGTGCCTGCTGTTGTTTTGGACCTCTAGAGACTGTTTTCCGCTGGGAGCTGGAAGAATCCAAGCATCGTCCCAGATCGTCGCATCGCGGCGGCAAGTTTGTCGCATTGTTGGGGATGCAGTAAGAAACCGATGCATCACCTCCCCACGCAGTAAGAAACCTACCCATCACCTCCTCTCCAGTAAGAAACCGATGCATCACCTCCCCTGCGCAGCAGTACGGAACCGACGCATCACCTCCCCCGGAGCAAGGAACCGTCGCATCACCTTCCCTGAGTGTAAGGAACCGACGCATCACCTTCCCTGCGGCCTGTTTTGTTTGTTTGCGTGACGCATCCCAGGTACTTTTTGTGAAAAGTGTCGCATCTGCAATTTGCTTTGAACTGAACTATTTCTACCATCTGAAAGTCATATTTTTATTACTGTATTGTGGATTTTTGTCGTTTGGTCTTGTTTTGGTTTAGATAAAGATTACTTATTTTTCTAAACTGGTGTGGTGTTCATTTGTAGTGTTTTCACTGTATTACTGTATGTGTTCACAAATGCTTTACACACTGCCTCTAAGATAAGCCTGTCTGCTCATGCCAAGCTACCAAGGGGGTGAGCAGGGGTTATTTTAGAAGTGTATCCCCCTTACCCTGACAAGAAGCAAGGGTCCCTATTTGGACAAAGGTACCTACCTCTGCCAACTAGAGACTCCCATTTCTATTATCCACCATTTCTGCTGATTTTGTTTTTGTTGGCCTGAGGACTTTCTGCACTTTACCACTGCTAACCCTCTAAACATGGTAAAATTGTCTTACAGCCAATTGGCATATTCAAAAAACGTGTACGTCCTTAGTAAATTCGTACCATAGGTACCCACGGTCTGTAAATTAAATGCTACTAGAGGGTCTGCAGCACTTATTGTGCCACCCTCCTAAGTAGCCTTTGAACCTGTCTCGGACTGCTGTGCTGCTCTGCTAGAAGGACTGCTACTCTGCTGTCCTGCTGCATGAGTGAAAAAGACTGTACATGCATCTTGAACTCAGGGCCACCAGAGTGACTCCAAGGGCTAGTTGGCCAGCCTTCAGATCAGAGCCTCAGGGTCAGACAAGACGAAAACCACCTTCAATGCAGTAAATTCCCAGATTGAAACAGCAAGCTGAACAAAACACACAACAGTATGTCTGTGACGCACAATCCCACAATGCAATTCCCTTAAGAGAGTCCAGAAAGTAAGCCTAGTGGCTACAAAAAAGCGTGCATCTTCACCGCTCCCGCCGTTTCAAAGAAGCAGTCACCAAGACCAGAGTAAATTTTTTATTTTTTATCAAAGTGAAGTGCACCGCAAGCAAGCGAAAGTAGTGATTGTCCATTCACGGAAGGTTTATGTATATGTTGATTCTTTATTCTTCAATTTTCAATAAAAAGCAACAGCCAAACAGCCGACGCTTTTCGTCCAAAATGTGGACTTCATCAGGGCTGTAAGATGTATAAAAACATGTGTATAATACAACATACAAAACCACAAAAAATGACATATATTAAGAAACAATGATGCAACAGAAAACAAACAAAAATAAACTATACACATCATGACGTGAGATGAGTCAGGGGAACAAATAATAAGAAAGAAAAAATGAAAGTGAGGGAAATGATGATGGGCAACAATGGCGACCAAACTTCAAATATTAGGGAATAATAATAAAAAAAAAACAATTGCTACAAATATCATGGGGTAAATGCCCAGAGAAGAGGGAAGTGAAAGAAATAGCAGAAAAGAAAAGAAAAAAAGTGACAGCCAGACGTATCCGGTTAGCGGATGGTCAAGAAAGTCTAAATCACAAGGAGTGAACAGTGAAGAAGAATATGGAATTAAAACAGCCAGCTAGATATGAGAAAGGCCCCAAGTGGGCGAGCCTGGTAGCCTCACATACCTTAAGTATCTGTAAGATAACATCAACGTATTTTAAACCGGATTCAGCAGTATAGAAAAAGAAGAAGAAAACAACTGTACCCTCCTAGATCCAGGGACAGTGTGGAGTCATAATGGCTCTTGTGCCTATAAAGGATAAATGTAGGAAGGAAATAGTAAGGCAGCAAATAGGCCAAGGCGCTAAAGAGTAATAAATATAAAAATTATAAAATTCCCACCCTATGTAAAGGTACAATAGGGAGGCCCAATATGCAAAACAGTCCCACTACGTTCCTAAAATATGATGTGGACAGTGCTCGTAACAGCAAGTGTGGAGCGCGGAGGTTGCTCACAGTTCTAAGCGCAGTAAGAGAATATCAAATATCTGTTAGTGTTGCCTTTCCGCCATGTGTATAGTAACAATAGCGGTAGTTTGGGATTAGTATGGTCCCAATACGTAACTAAATGCAATGTGGGCAACGCCTTTATGAACAGGTGCCGTACCCAGAAACCTCTTGGCGCATCCTAGTTTGGAGCAGCGGGTAAAGCGACGAAAATAGTTAAAAAACAGCATTAGCGTATTAAGCGTGAAAATAAGCGCTGGCGCAGTTGGGGCAGGAAAGTAAGCATATAACATAAATGGGCAATAGCTCAGTTATAAGGACTGGCGGCTGTCCGTTACGTGTTCGTAAATAATGCAAAGTCATAGCAACAAAAGAGCGAGCAAATTAGGCAAGTCACTCCCCCCCTTTAAAAAAAAGGTTACACGCCTAAGAGCAATCGTGCACGAAGCGGTAGGGAGTGTTAATAATAAAACAAGCTAGTGAAGCTATTGTCCCCACTTTGTTAGCAAGAGATAGCTCGCCTAGTAACAAAATAGCATAATAACAAGGTAGCAGCTATCAATGCAGTACCTGTACTCTGTCTGCTGTGAGTCCTACCCCCCAAGTGGTGCCATTCCAATCATGGACTCTTGCAAGTGGGCCTGAATGTGTTCTACCAGCCCAGCTGTATTCCTATGGCCAGAACCGATGCAGCGCATCTCCGCTTCATAACTGCCACAGCACAACGCACCTCAGATGCCAGACTTTGCATCACAGCCTGCAGACTCTTCAGAACCACTGGAGCGCTACACATCCTAGACACAGGCCTTCGCATTGTAAGCCCATCGTTGATTGCATTCTCAATGACGATGCAGGACTTCTCATCACAGCCCTGTAGCTTCTTCAGAACAGCCGCTGTACTATGCATCTTTGAGGCCAGACTTTGCATTGCAAGCCCCTCATCGACATCATCCTCAATGATGACACAGGACTCCGAATCGCAGCCTGCAGCTCCTTGGAACCACCGCTACGTGATACATCCTTGACTCGGGATCTCACAGCACTCTGTAAACCAGGATTTAAGGCACTTTGTTCAATAGGCCTAGCTTGGCCCCTGTATCCAGCCTGTGCGCCATCATGGTCAGCCTGAACTTGGGACTATGTCCCGGTCTGGCGCGACCAGTAAACCACAGTTGACGCTTAGTGCTTCTAGGTACTATTTTATTTAAATCTTTAAAATTGCATATCTCCTGCCTTAATGATTGGATTTTTGTTGTTGTTGTATTAAATAATTTATTACATTTCACTCTATTTTTCAAATTGGTGTGGGATTTTTCTTGTCTTTTGTTTTTACTTTATTACTGTTTGAAGTGCTGTTTAAGCACTTAACACATTACCTCTAAGTCAAGTCAAGTCAGAGGAACTTATTAAGCGCACATATCACCAAAAGGTCTCATGGCGCTAGCGAAGACTCCGTGAGGACTGACGATCGGATCTAAAGACATTATGGATGGTCAAATAGCCAAGTTTTCAGATCCTTACGGAAGAGCTTATGCTCAGAGTTGGAAAGAAGATGAGGCGGAAGCTTCTTCCAGAAAGCTGGTGCAAGAAAGGAGAAGGATCGACCGCCATTCCTTGCGGTCTTTAAGCCTGTCTACTTTTGTGCCAAGCTACCATAGGGTTATGCACAGGTTAAGTAGGAGTTTGCTTGTGTTTCACCTGACAGAGATTGTGGTTGCTGCTTGAGCAGGGTTTCACCCACTCAACCAGTAACCCAATTTCCAACAGAAGGGTTCTCACCTCATACCAATAACCTAATTTATTATATTCAGCCTCTTTTTAAAACCGCCTTGATTGACCTTTTTGCTTTTTCCAAAGTTGCTTCTATTCCACATTACTTTGTACCTTTTGTGCACCTGTAACTCTGCCTACAAGCATGAAATTTGAGGTCAACAACCTGGAAAGCTACACGGTGGCTGAGCTCAAGGGATTCTGCAGAGAGAGGGGGTCTCCGGCAACCAATAGCTCCAAAAAGCAGGAGCTTGAGAGGGTCCATAGGGCCTGGGAGGAGATCCACCAGTTACAAGCCTCAATTCAGGAGGAGCATGAGGAGATGGAAGAGCAGGCGGAGGAGGGGAGTGAGAAGCAGGACAAAGAAAAACTCCTGACCTTGAGCCCACGGGAGAGAGGAAGGCCCACGGAAGTGAAGTTCCCTGCCAGATCAAGGGCAGGCAGCAGCATCTCTTCCCACAACCTTTCCCCTGCAACAGGCTAAACTGAAAATGGAGGAGGCAACCACACAAAGGGAGGCTAGAGAGGAGGAGGCAGCTGCCCGGAGCGATTTAGATACCCCAGTGTCCAGTAGAGACAGAGGGTCAACATCGCCAAAGACCTGGTGCCTTATTTTGCTGTGGGGGATGATAGTGGCAAGTGGTTTGAGGCCTATGTGGGTGCATTGGAGATGCAGATGAGGGGCCCTGAGTAAGATTGAAGAGCCAGTCTCTGGAGGCATATTCCCAGTGAAGGGAGAGATCTACTGTTGGCCCTAGGGAAAGGAGACAGGATGAAGTATCCCCTCATGAAAGATGCCCTTGTCAGGAAGTATGGTCTCACTGCTGAGAAGTATAGGAAAAGGTTTAGGGACAGCCAGAAGCTGCCCCAACAATCTGGGGTGGATTTTGTGGATCACTTTTGCAAGACACTGGATGGTTGGGTGAATGGGAGTGGTGTGAGTGATTACAAGAGGCTGTACACTTTCCTTGTTAGAGAGCACATTTTCAGCAATTGTTTTACAGAGCTCCACCAACACCTAGTGGCTAGTGAGCTCTGTGACCCAAAGAAGCTTCCTAAGTAGGCAGACCGCTGGCTCAGCTCCAGGGTCCACAAGGAGTTTTCTGGGGAATCCCCAAAAGGGTGGGTATGGTCCCCAACAGAAGAAAGAGGGGGGAGACAAAAATAAAAAGGAGTTCTCTAAAGGCCCCAAAAACAGTTCTCAGGGGAAGGATTCCCAGTTCCAACCTGACCACACGAAGAGTGGATTTCCTGCAAAGAAGTCAGGAAAGTTCAACCCCAAAATTGATGAGTACTATAGATATGGGCACATCAAGGTAGATGCCAGATGCCCCAAGAGGGCACAGCACCCCGCCTGGGTTGGCTAGCGTAGAGCTTGGGAATGACGTTGTCCTAGTTAACATTGGGGGGTAGTGCAGAAGTTACCCTAGTGTACCTGGGTGACAAGGAGATGGTGCCCAAAGCCCACATGCCTACCGATACTTCCAAGTGTAGGCAGTGGGTCATCATCAATGGGCTGAGGCTAAGAGGGACAAGAGGGACTCCTGTAAGGTGTCATCTGGTGTCCTCAGAGCAAGTAATCTGTACAAAGATCAAATGATTCTGAAGTACGTTAGAGCAATCTTTATTAAGATCTGTGTAAACGCCTTAGCCTCCATAAAGAAGCCATTCTCCACCAACACAACACTCACTCACCAACATTCTCAGATTCCCCCCAATTACCCAAAGTCAAAGTAAGTTTATTTTAGTTAATAAAAACCATATTATATTATAGGAGAGGCCGCTAAAATGTTAAAGTCGCAAAGTGGCTGTATACTAAAAAAGACTTCTTTATACCTGACAATAAATGGTATAATTTCGAGCAAATTTCTGTTTAAAATGCAAAATACAAAGACTAAATATTGCATACAAATGCAAATACCAGCATGAGCACTGGCTTTTTCTTATTTCCTTAGATTTAAAAATGTAAATTTGTATAGGGATTGCCACATAAAAGTTGCTACAGAATTCATAGAGCAGTACAGTGGAAATTGAAATGTAAACTAAGATCATCAAGCTCACAATAGCTTTGATTAGTACTCGTTAAAATGCTTGTGTCAAGATATAACATTTGGGAGATCTTCATAGGTATACATTTATTTGCATATACACCAACAGTGGAAATAAGGTGTTAGACAATACTTCATTTGGGGGAGCAAAAGTGATGCAATTATAGTCTATTTAGAATGTTTATCATAAAATCTCCCAGTATCTCGTTTCGTGCAGATTATACCAAGATAAAGTGCAGAGATGTATGTGCATTCTCACTTAAAGTGCAGAAGAATTTTATACAAGATTCCTCAAAATAACAGAATAATAAAGCTGACTAGTTACACATGATGTCTCCACAACAATGAATTGTGATACCCATGAACAAAAAATGGTATAGCAGATAAAGTCAACGGAGTTATAGGTTTGTGTAAAGTGACGCTGTGCCCGTCTGTTTATGCCTTGTTTCTAGGTTAAAGTGCAAATGTGTCTGTGCAAAATCACCTAAAGTGAATGAGGGGTTTGGACAAAACTCATCAAGAGAGTAGCACAATAAAATTGACTTGGACAAGTAATGGCTCAGCATCCATGTGTTATAATTCCCTTGACCAGCGACCAGATGTAATCAATGTTGTTGTAAATTTATTCAAAGTGTCACTGTGCCATTCTATTCCCGAAGTAGGACCAGAACTGCAGAATTATACTGATTCAGGTTAATGGATTGAAGAACGATCTGGCGGTCATTGGGCCTTTTGCTGACAATGGCTGGTCAGCTTTGAGAATGAATTTTAGAAAGGCTGCTATTGTTTGTGGAGATTTACCATTCATACAAAAAAGGAAAGCATGCCGACATGTTCTTATATCATGCTGATAAAATGTAGGACAAGCTTTCTTTGTGTAAATAGCATAGTCTACACTTAGTAATCAGTGGTTTCAGCAGCCATTTTGGAGTGCATTCGAGTGTTTGACATAGACCAAACCACTGATGAAGTAGCTTATTTTTGTAGATAGATCTGAGTAGAGTTGTTAAATATGACTGTGAACAAGGTTACTTATAGGAGTCAATGATCGTGCATCTGTAACTTCTTTTGCTGAGCTCCTCCTTGCCTCTGTGCCATGACAACCTTCTTATTTATTTCTTTATTGTGCTCTTAAAGGAGTTGTGGGGTAGTGACAGATCCCATAGCTCTATGAATTTGTCTGAAGACGAGTTTGGACTTCTTTCCACATCAGAGTGCATAATGTGGCTTTGCCTGAGGACTTTAAAAGCAACATAAATTTGAGTAATGAACCTTTTTGTGTTAGATGTTGGCTGTTCAGGCCAAATGCAAGTCGAATCTGAGAAGGAAACTCGTTCTTGGGAAGAATTACCTTATTTTGTGCAGAGTCAAGGAAAGCCCCGAACTTTCCTGGAAAGGCTTCTGTCCCATAGCAAAGTGTTGGGATGAACTTGCCCTTTATTGCTGTGAGTAGAGACAGGAAGGTCGGACTTTGTAGTTTTCGATGTTTTAATTGAAATGCAGAAATCAAGGAAGCAATTCTTGGTTTCAGTGAGTTAAGATGAATTTGGTGCAGCAGTCAATCTTGTAGCCAGACACCAAGATATTTATATGACAAGCCTTAAAAAATTGATTGCCCACCCAAAGACCAACTCTCCTTCTTGTCGATCTTCCTGCCAAAAGCCACAACCTGAGTTTTTGTGAGGTTGATGGTCATTTAGTTTTTGATGCAGTAAAGATTAAGATGGTTAAGTAACCTTTGTAGCCCAATCTCTGTCAAGTTCATCAGAACTAAGTCATCAGCATATTGTAGTGAGGACACTTTTTGAGAATCCAGGCTTGGAGGATGGGAACTGGCTGCATCTAGATATGTACTTAGGTCCACCAAGAAGAGATTAAAAGAATTGGTGCGCAGTCTTGCTTCAAGCCTCTCTTTTTTAAAATGTTATCAGTCAAGCCGTTATTCTGACGAAGTTTGAGCTCAGACCAGTTGTTAGAATATAGGAGCTGGATTGCATGTATTAGGTTTGTAGGAATATGCCAATCGATCAACTTTTTCCATAATACATTTCGATTAATGTGATTGAAGGCTTTGTAGAAATCCACAAAACTTGTATACGAGTTGTTTTTTACAGAAGCATTTGTCCACGATCATAGTAGGCATGACAGATTGTCTGTAGTGCCGGATTTTGGTCTGACACCTGTTTGATTAAATGGAATTAGGTTTTTGTTTTCAGCCCATTCTTCCAATTCAGCCAGTATCAGGCCTGCAAAGGTTTTAGAGTCTGTATCCATAGGAACTATCATGCCAAAGCTATCCAGGGAAGCATAGGAGCCTTTCTTATATATTTGCTGAAAAATTGAGCCACGCCATGATTCTGGGATTGCTTCTGCTGCTAGACAAAAATGAAACAAGGTGTGAAAGTGGGTGCTCCAGAACTCACGGTCTTCTTTAAATATCGCCCCAGGGAGGCCATTCGGGCTGGGGCACAATTGCCTCTACTTTTCCAGATCCTCTTTACGATTTTGCCTTGAGAGAAGTCTAAAGGTGTACCACATCGATTTTTAGCAATATTGGGTACATATATGTCTTCATTGTCATATAGGGAGCTAATATGAGTCATCCATGCTTATTGTGTTACGTTGTTGCCTAATGACCCCGAAGGGTGTCTCTCTCAGCAATGTTTTAGGGACCAGAGGGATTTTGAGTTGTTTTTACAGCTTGCACTGTTTCAATCCTGTCCTGGTAGGTTTGGGCCCTTCCCAGACTGCTTTTTTATAAGCATTTCATTGTTCTCAAAATGTTATTTGTACCGGGGGGTCAGGATGCAGATTGATGGATTTCATTTCCTTATCCAGGACCCTTCATTGTTGTTTAAGAGTTCTCAAGTACCACGTTTGATTCTTTGATCGTGACATGAGTGGAGATCGAATGTTTGATGTAATAAGAGTGGCTTTGAGCTCATCTTGTGTCTTCCACCATGCCGTAACTGGGTCTTGCGAATCCAAATTGGTTGATACACTGGACCAATTCCAGGCCTCATAGTGGGCTGACGAGACTTTATTCCATCTGACTCTTTTCCAGTTGGTGCCAGGATCTTGAGTGCCAATCGATTTGTAGACCTGAACTTTCACATTGTAATTTGTGATCCTGAAAGACTGTGAGGAGTGGTCGCTTTCACACCCTGTGGTTAGATTTTCTTGTCGCCTCATTGGCGTGTCTCCTTAAACTAAACTTAACACCTAAACTAAGTTCAACGGTGTAAGAAAAACTGTGAAATTCCTTGTCATGTCATCAATAAAAAGAGTTCTAAAAAAACACTACTAAACTCAACAACAGCATTAACAACACTGGACTCACCCAACTCGTCCACGACCCCACTCAGACCGCAGGCGACATGCCACACCTCACCTTCACCATCCAGCAACTGCATCAGTTACAACCACACACGTAATTCACCTAGACCGACACTCCATCGTCCACTTCAACATCACCAGCATATTGACTTCCTCCCCCACTCTGCCCAATGCCCTCCCACCACAGCTGGAGCAAAGTCTCAAAGGATACAGGGCTCAACGCCTTCAACACCACCCACCCCATCGCCTCCCGTAACCTAGACCAGAACGTCATAAACTTCAACAATTGCATCATTCAATTGCGCCAATAGCATTGCTCTCATCCGCAACAACACCCACAAAAGGTCCAACAAGCAGGCTAGCTAGTACACTGAAGATCTCACACCATTAAATGAACACTGTAAACAACAGGAAAGGAGATGGGGCACCAGCAAGGACATGACCGACAAGACCGCCTTCAAGACAGCTCTCAACCTCTACCACAGACAGTAGAGAGAATGGAAGAAAAATGCCTTAGCCTATCCTTAGGAAAGATAGAAGTGGTAAATCTGCCCAAACTAACAAGATTGATAACTAAACCCAGGTAGTTCTGATGGTGGAGAAATCAGATGACGTGCAAATGAGGTCTGCAGGGTCACAGCCCGCAGAAGGCCAGGTGAGAGAACCCTCAATCTCTGACTTGATCGCTGCTATCCAGAGCAACAGAACGGAAATGGTCACCAAGATAGACTTGGTGTCAATCAAGGTGAATCTGCTCTGAGTGGATATTCGTGGAGTGGATGAACATGTGAAGACCGCGGAGGGACATGTGATTGACCTACAAACTGAAGTTACTACACTTTGCGAGACAGTGTCCTATTTACACAGAAATTGTGCATCTGGCTTGAAGAACGTGCGGAAAATGCCGAAAGCCATTCTCGAAGGAATAATTTAAGATTTGTGGGATTCCCTGAAAAAGTGGAGGGTCAATCTGAAGAGCTTTTTCTTGAGGAATGGCTTGGTAAGATTAAGCAACCACGACAGCTATTGAAATTCTTCAAGATTGAGCGGGCACACAGGGCCTTGGCTCAACCTCCACGCCCGGGTGCACCACCAAGGGCCCTTATTGCCCACCTGTTTAATTACAGGGATCGAGATGCAATCCTGCAACAAGTGCAAGTGAAGGGCCCACCAAATTTTGAAGGTGCACCAATCTCTATCTTCCCGAACTATATTTTGAAGGTCCAAAACCAACAGTAAAACTATCAGATAGTCAAAAAAAGACTATGTGATCTTAATCTATGATACAGCCTGATGTTCCCAGCGAAGCTCCGCATAGTCCACTGGGCAAAGGTACATTTTTTCTTTACAACATCTGAGGCCACTAAATGGGTGGACACCTTAGCAAGGTCCCCTTCTCTGGGGTTGGAGTGGACAGGGATGTCAACCCTGATGCAGAAACGAAAGTCGACACAGCAGCGGAGACAAGCTGGAAGAAGCAGACGAGCTGGTTCTCTAACCTGGATGGGATGTATTGTAGTGTGCTCAGATGGTGCACTGCGAGACACGTAGGTCCTGCCATCAACAAATGACTTCCGGTTGGACAGGCGAAGTGGACCTGAGTATGGCACTGACAGTACAGATGGGGGTCCGCCATGAACTGATCTTGTACGGTGCACAGTGAGTAATGATGTGATGAGGTGCTCACTGGGAGACACAGTGGGTCCGCCCTGTGGGCCCCTATCTGAGACTTACATATACTGAGACTGCTTTATGTGATTTTAGGGAGTTGACATTTGTGTTAATTACTTTACAGCCTGTGCTGAATGTGTTTCTCACATGATGCAAATATGAAGAATATCTGTTTTTTTGCGTGTCGAAGGGGACAGATGGTATCAACGCAGTACAGGCTAGTTCCTTACTAAGGTGGATGGGGTAAGGTGGACAGCCTAAAGATGTAGGGAGAAGGGGTCTAGAAGCTGTGGCAATACTGCGGGTATTATCTCATTGCGACTACTACAGAGTACGTATGACAAGCAAAGCATATTAGTTGTACCTTATCTGTGTTTCTGGTTTGATCACAGATAGCACACTGGGTTAAGGGTGGGAACTGCAGGTTCATGTGCCACTTTCTGTTAGGTGGGGTGGGTTTGAGGTATTGCCCGGTGGTGGGGGAAGTTGTGGAATGGGGCAGTTCTGTTTATGTTGCATTTTCAAGGGGAATGTTGCTGCTTGTGTGATAGGATGTTAGGAAGTGTGGCGTTGTTGTGTTTATCAGTGTGCCCAGATCTTGTTCTTCACTGACATGGCGATGGCCGCCGCCCCATTTCTGACCACTGACATGGTACTGGCGGGTGATTATAATTGGGTGGATGATGGGTTGTTAAATCACGAGCCCCCACAGGAAAACACAAAACCCCATATGACTGACTCACTGAGGGGATTGATGCAGGGCCTTGGCCTGCTGGATGCATGAAGAAAGAGACAACTAAGCTCCAGACTACTTTCTTGCTGTACATCGGCAATGGGTGCATATAGTAGGATGGACTATTGCTTGCTCACCACGGGGCTTGCTCGACAAGTCCGAGAGGTAGCCTATCTGGCCCAATATATATACGATCCTTCCCCACTTCTATTGGGTCTGATATGGGGACATGCACTCCGAGCTGCCGCTATGGCGTTTGCGAGCTGAGGTGCTGACCGACCCACCATTTGAGGTGGTTGTGCGGGAGGAACTCACTCATTATTTCCAGGAGAACTGGGGTAGTTCAAGCAACAGGGCATATTATTGGGATGCAATAAAGGTTGTACTCAGAGGGGTCTTCTGAATCAACAGTTGGTCCGTGACTTAGAAAAAAATGAGGCCAGACTCGCTGACCTGGAGGGGATACTCTCAAGGCAACCCCAGAAGCTTGAGAAGTGGAGGCGCACCTGTAGTGCTCTATTAGATTACTGGCACAAGCTGTAAAAGCATAAATTCACTGCATATTGACAGAGATTGCATGCCAAGAGGGACAGGAAGGGAGCCATGTTGGCACAACTGCTGAGGCAACAAGAGCCAACAAGAGCCAATTTTGACCTTAAGGAATAGTAGAGGTAAAGTAGTTAACTTCCATGCGGGTACTATAAATAAGGTGTTTATGGTGCAACTTGAGAGGCTGTACGAGAACAGAGGGACCAGATTAGATGACATGAGGGTGGACTTCCTGGCAGGTTTGAAAGTCCCCAGGTTGGGGGAGGAAGAGAGGCAATCGCTTGACATGGACATAACCAAAGAGGAGATGCTAGCATCATTGAGATGTCAGAAAACGGCAAAAAGGCCGGGGGGAGATGGCCTTCCAGCGGAAATTTACCATAAATGTGCCGATGTGATAGTTGATAGGTTAAACGCAGATTCCAGACCTTTCCACCACAGAAATGTTATGAAAATGTGGTTTTTTTGACAAATGTTTCGGTTTGCAAGGGATTCTGGGTAACAGAACCTGGTGAGAGCCAGTCAAGTCACCCCATCTTGGATTCCTCTGGGTATCTAGTTTTCAAAAATGTATAGGTTTGCTAGGTTTCCCTTGGTGCCAGCAGAGTTAGGGTTCAAACTCTACAGCTAGGCACTTTGCAAAAAAAGGGTCCGTTTTCACTGTGAAAATGTGGTGTGTCCATGTTGCGTTTTGGGCCGTTTCCTGTTGCGGCCACTAGTCCTACCCACACAAGTGAGGTACCATTTTTCTCAGAAGACTTTGGGAACGCGGGGTGGGTGGAAATTTGTGGATCCATGCAGATTCCAGAACTTTCCACCACAGAAAAGTGAGGAAAATGTGTTTTTTTGCCAACTTTTTAGGTTTGCAAGGGATTCTGGGTAACAGAACCTGGTGAGAGCCAGTCAAGTCAGCCCATCCTGGATTCCCCTGGGTGTCTAATTTTAAAAAATGTATAGGTTTGCTAGGTTTCCCTAGGTGCCGGCAGAGCTAGGAACCAAATTCAACAGGTAGGCACATTCCGAAAAAAAGTCAGTGCCTAGTGATCTTTCTGCCGCCCTGGGGAGGGGGGAAATCAGGGGCTATTGCCCCGATATGCCCCCGAGGGGGGCAGAAAGACTGTGGCTATTCTTTTGGGGGGTCGGGGGCATTGGGATGCCCATTCTGGTCAGCCCCCACCCCTGCGTATAAAAAAGCCAGCATAATCGCTGGCACATAGTGGGCTTTCTGCCCCCGGGGGGGCAGATCAGGGCTACTGCCCCCATCTGCCTCCTGGGAGGGGCAGAAAGACAGTGGCATCTTTTTTGGGGTGGGTGGGGGCATTGCCATGTCCATTCTTGGCAGCCCCCACCCCGAACTTTGTAAAAAAAAGAAATCCCTGGTGGCTAGTGGGCTTTCTGCCCCCCCGGGGGGGGTGCAGATAAGGTGATATTGCCCCATCTGCCTCCCGGGGGGGGCAGAAAGACTGTAGCATTTTTTTGGGGTGGGGGCATTGACATGCCCATTCTGGGCAACTCCCACCCCTACCTATATAAAAAAAAAAATCCCTGGCGCTTAGTGGGCTTTCTGCCCCCTCCCCGGGGGGGGCAGATCAGGGGCTATTGCCCCCATCTGCCTCCTGGGGGGGCAGAATGTCTTTTTTTTTCTTTGGGGCGTAGGGTGGGGGCATTTGCATGCCCATTCTGGGCAGCCCCCACCCCGGGCCTATAAAAAAAATAATCCCTGGCATCTAGGGTGTTTCTGAACCCCCGGGGGGGCAGATTGGTGGCCACTGCCACCATCTGCCCCCCAGAGGGGGCAGAAAGACTGGAATTTCGTGGGGGGAGGGGTGGGGGCATTGGCATGCCCATCTTGGGCAACCCCCACCCCTAAATTTATTGAGGCAAAAAAAAACCCTGGTGTCTAGTGGGCTTTCAGCCCCCCGGGGGGCAGATTGGGGACTACTGCCCCCATCTGCCCCCCAGGAGGGGCAGAAAGACTGTACCTTTGCGTCGGGGTGGGGCATTGGCATGCCCATATTGGGCAGCCCCTACCCCAAATTATAATAATAAAAAAAATCCCTGGTATCTAGTGGGCTTTCTGCCCCCCCGGGGGGGCAGATTGGGGAGCAGAAAGACTGTACGTTTGCGGCGGGGGGTGGGGGCATTGGCATGCCCATATTGGGCAGCGCCCACCCCTAACTATAATTTAAAAAAAAATCCCTGGTATCTAGTGGGCTTTCTGCCCCCCCGGGGGGGCAGATTGGAGGCTACTGCCCCATCTGCCCCCAGGGGGCAGAAAGACTAATTTTGTGGCCGGGGGTGGGGGCATCAGCATGCCCGTTTTGGGCAGCCCCCACCCCTAATAAATATCACATAAAAAAATCCCTGGTGTCTAGTGGGCTTTATACCCCCGGGGGTAGATTGGGGGCTACTGCCCCCATCTACCCCCCAGGGGAGCAGAAAGACTAATCATGCCAATTTTTATGGGGGAGCAAAGGCCCTTGCCCAAGGGGCCGCTCCCCCTCCCTGGTGCCTAGTGGGTGGATCCCTGCTTGGGGATCGCCCTCCTGGGGCGATCCCCAAGCAGGGATCTACTAGGACAGGTACCATTGGAAAGGGAGATTCTCCCCTTTCCAACGATACCTCTCCTGAGTTTCTACGTGCTCAGGGGGCTGAGATAGCCCCTGAGCACGTAGAAACTGAAACTGAAATGAGCCTCTTGGCTCATTTCAGTTTCAGTTTCACTGAAATGACATCAGCACGACGTGCGCGCCGATCGTCATTTCAGGGAAACCAGGGGGGGGCCTCAGGAGCTGGGGAAGCTCTTCCCCAGCTCCCGAGGCTTTAGAGAAGAAAAGGGAATCCCTCTGGTGCCCACACCAGAGGGATTTCCTGTGCAGGGAGTCATGACGAGCTGGACTCGTCATGAGCACACGACCACTGTGTGCCATGATGAGTCCAGCTCGTCATGAGCATGGAAGGGGTTAAAGGAATTACTTAATTGATTACTGACCTTTGTGCTTCCCCTACTCCTAGAACCTTCTTCAGAGTAAGTCCGGCGTATGACAAATGCTCCAAGGTAGAGACAAGTACACTTTATGGAGGCTTGACTTTGCATATGGAGGGGAATTCTGTTCAGAATATTATGGGAGAGTTAACCGAGGCACATACTAGTGTCTATGGTCATGTTCTTCTTATTCAGAGAAGAAGCTAATTTACAGCACTAATTTCATGTAGTAAAATTGAACGAATTGTGTGTCCTTTGTTTCCCCCAACAAATACACTACAGATGTTAGTTCAATTATAGTAGGCATAATTATTCAGATGTATCCTGTTCTCTCTGTATCCTAAAAAAGATCAAACACTCGTTTTGAGAATAAGGTGTAGTGTTGCTGGCCAGTGCACGTTGCGTTCCCTCAAAGAAAGGACACAGACACAGTGCTTACCGTCATGGTTACTTTTCTCACTCACCACGCCTGGCTCCCCGGGCTATTTATTGTCTACGTCTGGCCATACACCAGACAATACTACTTTGCACATGCACAGGGGGCTCAACAACTAACATCCCTGTGTATGTGGTGTCGCCCAGGTTATCACGACACTACATTCCTCCCATGCCATGGAAAAAATTAATAATAATCACAGCGAACATCAAACATTTTAAACTACATTATACTAGTCCGTATCATCACAAACATTGTAACATTTTCGATTCAGAGTTACTCACGACCTCGACACCTTCATCCACCTCGTATTAGCTACAGACAAAGTCTTTTTACTTCTGGGACGGCTCAGGGTGTGGTCACAACTGGTACCATCCGAGGCTACCCCTGGTGAGGGATGCTTGCAAGGGATCCCCTGGATAAGGACTACCCACTGGACTTTGGCTTCCGTTGACCTCAGCTGGGGCTGGGCTTGACATAGGTGTCGGAGGAGCCGGTGATGGTGTTACAAACAGATCTTCAGAGTGGTCATCTACCTCTTGGTCTTGTACACAGTCCTGTACATGATCAGGGTGGCCGTCGTCTTCAGTGTCTCTCAGCGGATCAATGGAAGCTGGTCTTGACAATGATCTCCGTGGAACCCTCTTGAACTGGGATATGTTACGTGTCACCCACACTTTGCCTTTCTGGGCTGTCACTTTCATGCCATCGATACGAGTGATGACCCATGGGTTGAGTTCAAAAGGCATCCTGCACTATCCTCCGGGGTGACGGTCCGTCACAAGAACATGGTTGTCCACTTTGATGTGACTTTCCTTCGCCATTCTGTTTTTGCGAGGCATACTCGTTGCGGGGTCTCCGGGGGGGTTGACTGATCAGTAGGGCTGGGCATGCTTTCCGACACAGGGTGGTTGGGAATGGTGTCTACCATGGATCTACCAAAACACATCTTGCTGGAAGATACGCCAGTTGTGGAGTGGGGGTGAGTCAATACTCTCTCAGGAACTGATACAGAGCAAACTCAACGCTCGTGTCCTCAGCAGTTGCAATCCGGATTACTTTAGTGAGAATTCTCATCAAACGTTCCACCTCCCCATTGGCTTGAGGCCAGCGGGGGGTTATGTGGCGATGCTTGATGCTTCATGAGCTCAGGTATTCAGCCAGCTTGGAGCCGTTGAAAGGGAGACCATTGTCAGTGCTGATTTCCGTAAAAAAGCAAGTAGGTGGCCATGAGCTTCTCCAGCTTCGGAATGACCTCAGCAGCCGATGTGATGGCTACGAGCTTCACTTCAGGATAGCATGAGTAGTCATCTACAACCACCAGCTTGAGTGTACCACTCGTAATGCTGCCAAATTCTGCGCTGACTCTCTGCCACGGGGCTTTGGTACCAGCCTCCTTGATGACAGGGGCAGGGGGGTCAGGATGGCTTGCTGCAAGGGAGACTGGGCATCCTCGCACTACCGCTTCTACCTTCTGGTTTAGAACCGAGAACCAGACATTGCTCCTGAGGCGGTTCTTGGATTTTACAATGCCTTGGTGTGTTCCATGAGCAAGAAGAACAGCTTTATGTGTCAGGCTTTTGGGCAGCACCAGGCGTGAAACTCGAAGTAGACACCCTTCACTGGTGACTGACAGTTCTTGTCGGAAATTATACAGTGCCCGAAGAGCAGAACGTGCAGCTTCTGTCCGGAGTAGTATTGGACTCAGAAGTGGCCTCCAGTCACTGGTGAGCGTGGCTTCTATGGCTATTTGCAGGCAATCATCTAGCTGTGTGGCATCAACCAAGGACATTGGCAGGGGCCGGGAGTGGTCCACAGCAAGCCTGACATACTCTTCTATGTCTCTGGCTTTGGCCATCTCGGGGGTGGTGGCTGGCTGAGTGTGCCTGGACAGGAAGTCTTCAGGGTTGCGGGTGCCCGGTTAGTAACTCACTGTGAACTGGAACTCCTGCAGTTGCAGGAGCCACTTCTCGATCCTGGGAGGAAGATGTGATGAGGACCCCTGGAAAAGTGGAACCAGTGGCTTGTGGTCCGTGGTGACTGACAAGGGATATCTGTACAGGTATATGTAGAAATGGTGGCATAGCCCCACAAAATGACAATTTTTTCATGTTCGATTTAAGAGTAGGGCTGCTCCACTGGTGTGAGCGTGTGGCTGGCATACGCCACAGGGGTCCACTCCCCGCACTCTTGTTTTTGGGCTAACACTGCTCCCAGACTGGTGGGACTGGCATCCACCACCAACTGCAACTCCTTCTGCGGATTGAAGTACACCAGAATGGTGTCTGCCGATAGGGCGGCCTTCGTCTGGCGAAACACTTCCTCCTGTTCGGGCCCTGATACCCAAGGACTGGAAGATTTGGTGAGCTCTCAGAGAGGGCCGGAGACGTCCAATAGATTTTTCATGAAGCGCCCGCAATAAGTCACCATTCTGAGGAAACTGCGGACTCCGGACATTGAAGAGGGAGTTGGGCATCTTGTATGTCTCATACTTTCTCCAGGTCGGGACCAATACCTTTGTCTGCAAAGTGGTATTCGAAAAAGCTGATGTCTCTTCTCAAAAGTTGAACTTTCCATGGTGGAGCATCAGCCCACGCTCAGCTAGCCTTGTGAAAATGGCAAGGAGGCAAGTCAGGTGTTCTCCAAGCATGGCAGGGTGAACAAGGATGTCATCGCTCACGTTCAGCATGCCGAGCAGACCCTGCAGGACTGTCTTCACAATATTCTGGAACACCTCTGCTGGGCTGGAAATTCCAAGCTTTAGTCTGGTGTACCTCCACAGGCCAGCTTGCATTGAGAAGGTGGTAATGGGGCAAAAGTTCAGATGCAGCAGAATTTGGTGGTAGCCTGACCTGAGGTCCATCTTCATAAACCACTTGGAGCCTGAAAACTCCCCGATGATATTGTCTATGGTTGGCATCAGATATCTTTCGCCCTTGATCGCCAGGTTTGGAATCCTCATGTCTACGCAGATCCAGACAATGTCTGGCTCATTGGGCTTCTTCACCAGCACGATTGGGGACACCCACAGGGCAGGGCCTTTCACCCGTTCTACTATGCCTGCCTTTCCAGGAGTCTTAGCTTCAACCTTGGGCCTGAGGTAGAAGGCTATTCGACGGTGTCTGGGGGCCACATGAGCTACTGACTCGTCAATGTGAAGATGTATGGCTGGTCCAGTGAGGCAGCCGATCCCTTCGAGCAGGGGTGTGAAGTCTTGGAGAAGGCGGCCTAGACCTTGTTAATGTACGCTGAATGCAAACTGTATGAGGTTAAGGTCTTGGGCAGTGTGGCAACTAAGGAGGAATCCTGGCCGCTACTTTGACATGTACACCTTTGCTCTCCTGTGGGTGGACTCGTGAGCTAGACACATGTGGAACATGCTGCAAAGCTGTAGTGGGGTGTGGTTGACAAAAGCGTACAACTGTATGCTGGTGCATCGGAGTGTTGGAGGTGCTGGTAGGTTGTGGTATATGTCTTTGGCCATAAGGTTGACCGATGCCCCTGTGTTGATTAGGGCGGATACAATGTGGCTCTGCACCTCCACCTGGCACATAGGGACAGACTGATGATTCATTCTGAAGGTGTCTAGTGTCCTGTCTATGTCTGTGTGTGTCGTCTTCATCTATATCTTCATCAGACAACGCGTCTTGGAGCGGTTCTACCATGTGGAAGGCTTTCTGTGATGGCCTGATCCGACTCCTTTATGAGGACCGGAAGACTTTAGCAAAGTGGTCCTGTGTGGGGGTAAGGGCCACCACACCATCTGCACGGGCGGGCAGCAAACCTTGTTTGGCTGGACCAGTCAGATGCTTGTCTTGTTCTTGCTTATCCACGCGCTCCTTCTTCTAGATGGCATTGACTGGCTCTTCCTTGATGACGGCTGATGAGGTAGGGCCCATATGGGCTTCCCGAGCCTTGGAGAGTTTTTTCGAGCGCCCTAAGGTCAGTATGTCCCTCATTGACATGTTAGGCTCCTTGAGGATCCATTCCCGTAGCTTGGAGGATGCCCATCCCTTGATGAATTGAGGGCGTATTTCATCGTCTTCATCCGGGAGGGTACAGGTGCTGGAAAGCTCTCTTAGCTGTCCATGAAAGACATCTACGGGTTCCTCTGGCAGCTGCTGAGCTTGGCGCAGGAGAAATCGCTCATAATCGGGATTGGCATAAGGTTCGAATTGGGCTGTGATAGAATCCTTTAGCGTTGCGTAGTTCCAAGGGGGGGGCAGCTTCTACAACTGCCTAGGAAATCTTGTGGATGTCAGCACCTCCCAGGTGTAGGAACACTGGTTGCCTGCGACCTGCAGGCATTTTGTCGGCATAAAAGTAATTCTCCAAATGTTCAACCCACACTTTCCAGCAGGCGGCTTGGGAGGGCGGGGGCCCAGTGACGGTGAACGGTTCCAGCGTTGGAACAGACGCCATGAGTGTAGCCGGGTGGGGCGCACTTGAGGCCAAGACACCGGGCGATAGGTCACGCCCATGCCCAGATAGATGTGTGTGGCCTCCGGTATGGGAAGTGGGTTGAACATACATCACTTAGGAGTCCAGCCAGCTCTCAGTATGCAAAGGCAACCTCGCTGTTGCATTTGTACTTCGGTATGGAGGCGTGTGGGGATTGTGACAGAGTAATGTGTCCACTGTATGAGCTTGCAAAAAGAACAATTGATGGACAGAATGCAGAACAATGTCATACATTCACCCCAGTATAGAGATCTGGGCCTAAATCCATCGTTTTTTTGCTCCACATACCATTCCAGTTTGAATCCAGCCATATGCAAATCAGTCTTGACCCAGCTCCCTATGGGAACAGTCCAGCCGAACTGCCAGGGCAGGTCCTCCCTGGACTGGAAACAAGCATCCTGGGACCGGTTTCGGGGTAACACCCCTCATCAGCCAGGCTAGCTTGTTCCAGTGGCATGGAGAGCACAGGACCCACGTCTGGGCATGTCCGTCCCACTCGGGGTGACAAATGCAAAAAGAACAATTGTATGAGCTTGTCATGGGTCACAAGTCTGCATATAGTGAGGGAGTCTTTCCTTGCAAAATTTCAGCCACCTGAGCAATTTTCCACAGACCTCCTGTAATTATTTGATTGGTCTCAGACCTGAGAGCGGCAGGGGGCACTGACCTGGCATAGTCTTCTTTCGGGCCTGGTGTGGGGCAGCAAGGAGCTTCTGAAGGATCCTGGAGAGGCCGCAGCATCAGTGCTTCTTTCAGCGTGAGGCCGGGCCCTGGGGTCCTTCAGGGTGATCATGTGACCAAAGCCAGTCACAGCACACAAGCATCAGCAGCTACCATGTGAGGGAAATTTCCGGCAGAAGCAGCCGGGACTGCTGTCGCCGCAGGCTGAACCCAGGAGAAGCAGGGTGAGTGGCTGGGTGAACGGAGAGACAGCGGAGGCATGCATGGGTAGAGCGGGCCACCTCATTGTTAGTGTAGTGTTGCTGGTCAGCACAAGTGGCATTTCCCCATAGAAAGCACACAGACACTTTGCTTAATGTCATGGTTACTGTTCTTACTCATCACACCCGGCTTCTCAGGCTATTTATTGTCTACATCTGGCCGCACACCAGATGATACTACTTTGCACACGCACAGGGGGCTCGACAACTAACATCCCTGTGCAAGTGGTGTCACCCAGGTTATCGCAACACTACATGAGGCAAAGCAGCAAAGGAAGAGAAATGAGTGATTCCACCTCTACATACTACTTGACAACCCGTGCTGCGGGAAGACATTCCTTTAATCTCATTCATTTGGCAACAATACTGTTTTACTTTTGTCTCGAAATGAGTTCCTAGATAAACCTATGTCAGACCAACTGAAAGAAGTGACCCGCTTCGGGCCACTCGGGTCACCTCGGACCACCTCTCAGCTTTCCATACCAAATGAAGAGTCGGAAGAACAGTGGAGAATATACCAATAATTGTTTTATTCAAATTCACTCAGAGTGGAACCCCGTCTGCACAGTCTTGAAGAGTGGTACAGAGGGAACTAAAGACCAGCAAGCAAAACAATACATTATGTACATTTCATACCCGGGTAAAGGCATGCCCACAGTGGAATTTTCCAGGCAGATGCAGCTGGACAGTGAAATACTAAAAAAAGGTTTCGGTTCTCGTGTCATACACAACCTAGTACAATCCAAGGTCATTTTACCCTGCGCCCGCCACCAGACAAGTGGGAGAGGGCCTCTATCTAGTGGGAAAGCTATGCACTGGCACTAACAATTCATTATTGCAGAAACGAAACTTAACAGAAGCTTTTCTCAGAAACAGTAAGGGATTAGTTTTGATCATTATTCAAAATGATGTCTAACACAGAAAATGATGCAGCAAATGCTAACTTATATAGGGCACTGCGTAAGCATTCACAGGTCTATTCTAACAGACCCTCCTTTTAGCATGAGCTAAAACTTTTTTTTTACTATAGCAAAGCAAAGAAGAACAAAATTGCAAGTGATAATAGAGTATCACATTACGGTGCAGTTATGAGCACTCCATGCCATTAACATCAGAAAGCGAAACAGCAAGGAGGGATGAATTCTCGAATATTCCCTCATCAATATTCATCAAATCATCAACTTCTTTCTGAAGCATTATAGCGGCATTTGTATCATGAATTGATATTTTCTTTTTGGGTGTTAAAACAATGGTACAATAGGAACAACAAAAGGGAAGACACTGAACAAGGACACAGCAGAGCATCAATACCAGAATGAGATAAATCACTTTTTCAAGATTCCAGCCCCAGCTGCCGAAAAGGGACTAACTCCAATTCCCACTTTCCATTCCCTTGACATTTTCAAGACTATCTAAAATGTGTTTGGTAATATTCTTTTCCATATTCTTGATCCCGACCACACACTGATCACCAACTACCGCGCATACACCACCACTCTTGGCTAAAATAAAATCCACTGCATATCTAGTCTGTTCCGAATATATCCTCATACTCTCCAACTGAGTGGTGATGTTGCGCTAAGCTGCCACTGTAGTATTAGATAGAATTTGCAGCTTGCATCCAAAGTATTCTCCAGCTTTCTCAGCCCTGGCCATGGAAGTACCACCCAATGTAAAAAAAGAGGAAAGGATGTATCCAAAGGTGATGCCAATACTGTAATTATTGACCTCTTTATCGGTCACTCCCTCACAGAATTCTTTTGTTAGTGTCCTTTTAACCCATCTTATTCTAGGCTTGGCATATTTACAGGGCACACCCAAAGGCAACACCATTCCAAGTGCTACATCGTCTGTACCATTATAGACATTGGGATAAGTCCCATTTGACAAGAAGAAAAACCATGGATGTGCATAAATCGGCCCCTCGTAATCCACTGCAGAGTACCTGGAGTTCATTCCAAAAGTACTTGAATCCTCTTTATTCACTAAGGGGAATGTGTGTTTGTACAACACTATACCTGAGCAATTTATAGACAATGAAGGATCCGTACTGTTCACATTGGGGCAACGAGCGGGGTAATAACCGGCCTCTCGGGGGACTGTCAATTCCTTGTAATGCCAACCCACTAATGTTACGTTCTGTTCTTCCTTGTAAAAGTTGTCACAATATGTATTGTTATCACAACCTGGATAACCCACTCCCAGTGGTTTTCTATGGTATAGACATGGCCCCGGATAACCAAAACCAAACACTCCTTTCACTTCTGTAAACTGAGGTGGCCAAGTATATGTGTAATTTACAAGTGACAAAGGATATGCAGTCCACAGACTCGTGACAGATTGGGTGGGGTAACAGGCGGTCCCCTCACCAAAGAACCTCTTATGTGTTTCCAAGAATACATTACTTGGGGCAGTTCTTTTAGTTCGTCTCAGGAAAATAACCTTACCCTTACTATGTAAAGGCATGCTTTGGGCATTTTCCAAAACCCATGACACCCCACCGAGTATTATTATCACCAGTATCAAAAGAACAATGCATGTTATTTTACTTTTCCTTGACCACATCATATTACGCTGTACAGTAACCATTGGCTGCTCCTCTTCAGCAACCTGTCTGCCTAAAGGATGCATAGTGTATTCAAAAGAAGGAAAATGCAAAAAAATATAAAAGTTCCCAGTGTCCGTTGTAGCCTCACTGGCACAGGCTCCTATTGTCCATCAATAAGTTGGCGCTCTTGAGCACCGGCGGTGGAGCTTGCTCTGTCCTAAGCTCTTCTCCTAATCTACCCCACGTCGATAAAGGTGGTATACTTTCAAGTACACTTTTTTCCCCGACTAGTGTTCAAACAACAAAGGCAAAGCAAATACAGAATTTTCACTTATTTCAATTATTCGTTGGTACTGTTATTCAGTACTACCTATCTTGCGCAGTCCGTGCCTAATCTTTTTTCTCCTTAGATTCAGTAGCCCTCAGCCGAGGACGCAAATTGTACCTGGCAGCCCAATGCACTGTGTGATCAATGAACAAAGGCTCCTGGTTAGCTCGTCTTTCTGGTGGGACAGCCTCGTTCAAAACATTGTAATTCTCCTTGTCTGTTTGTGTCCAGGTCAGTTGAGCATCGCTGAAGGAGACAAACCTGGGCACTTGCTCACATTCACATTCAGCATTGCAATACCCTCCTTGACCCACTGGTCGTACGGTAACGGCAAAGGAATCCTCCGACAGTGGGTGGCATGCACCCAGTTCTTTTGACCAGCAACCTTTACAGCCGTCCGTATCACCAACAGAACCTGCTCAGGACCTTTCCAGCAGGGTTCCAGACTTTTCTTCCTCTGGAAGTTCTTGACCAGAACATAATCGCCAGGCTGGATGTCATGGCCGAGCCCCTCTGGTATAGGAGGTAGGGATTGCCGCACCTGTTGGGGAATATAACGTAAACTTTCTGTTAACTGGCCAAGATAATCAAGCAGCACAGGATATTCAATATCAGAGTATTTACAAGGACGTGGGACACCCCAGACATTTTCCGGGCGTCCAAACACGACCTCGTAAGGTGACAAGCCTGTTCTAGAATGGGCTGTAGTTCTTGTTGACAGAAGAGCTAACAGTAGAGCATCTGGCCATTTCAAACCTGTCATCTCTTGGATTTTTGCCAATTTTAGTTTGAGAGTACCATTGTACTTCTCAACCAAACCCGCTGACTGCGCATGATTGGCAGCATGACATTTCTGTTTAATGTGTAAACCTTCACAAATCAATGTAATCACTTTCCCATTAAAATGAGACCCGTTGTCACTCCAGATAATTCGGGGCAAGCCGAATCGAGGAAAGTACTCTTTAAGGAGTACTTTCGCCGTTGTAATGGCCATATTGTCCTTAGTGGGGTAAGCCTCAACCCATTTGCTGAAAACACATATGACCATTAAAACATATTTAAGATTATTACATCGTTCTAATTCAATGAAATCCATCTGGAGGACCTTAAATGGGAAAGTGGGTGGTGCAAAATGACCAGGTGGTGTAGGGGTACCTTTTCCTGGATTATGTTTCATACAGATCATGCAATGTTTCCCCAAATGCGCAGCTGTCTTGGGGAAGGTATCATTGTGCCAAACAGGGGCTAACAGTTTCCAAATGCCTTTTGCACTAATATGGGCTGGACCATGGGCCATATTAACCACAGGAAGTATATGCATCAGGCAACATCCATTTCTGTTCTCCAGATTTATCAATTCAACATCCGTCCTCATTTAACTGTGCTGTACTCTCCTGCCATTTCGCTAATTCCTCTATCGAGGCTTCGCTTTGTATCTCCTTTATACTCGCAACAGTATTTTCAAACATAGCTACCTCAGGAACCCACCTAGCTGGACCTGCAAAAAACATTCTTTTCATTTTACTTCAGGCGTTTCCTCTACCCACATCATCAGTAACCTTCCTATGGGCGCTGCACTTGATTATTGTCAATTTCTTGGGGAGCGTTAAAGCGGACAAAAGCCGCAATATAAGGTGCCCATGTTGGATTTTAGTACCATGAGAGGTAAGAAACCCTCTCTCTGCCCACAGTCGCCCAAAGTTATGTGCGACCCCGAATGCATACTGGCTGTCTGTATAGATATTGACAACCAACCCCTCACTCAATTCACAAGCTCGAATTAGAGCCACAAGCTCTGCCGCTTGAGCAGGCTGATAAGGGACTCGTGATGTTTCCACCACTGTGTGCAAAGTAGTAATAGCATAAGCTGCAGTAGTTGTGCCATCTGGTAATTTAAAACAGGAACCATCGACATATAGTTCCCCTTGAGGGTCAGATATGGTAACATCAGTCAAGTCTACCCATCCTTTCGTCTCTTCTTCTGTCCAAAAAATGCAGTCATGTTTGCAACTGCATCATTCTCAGAAGGGAGGGGTAGTAACAGGGCTGGATTCAGAGTGGCACATCTTTTGATCGTAATATGTTTAGCAAACAATGTCAATTCATAACCAGTAAGACGTGCACTAGTGAGGTGCTGTGTCTTCGTCTTATTCAAAAACGTATCCACAGCTTGGGGTACCATACTGTGAGGGCAGTATCAAGGCCGATTGTCTGATTGAAGTGGCCACAGCCGCAACCGCTCACAGACAGCTCAGGAGGGCTCTTGCGACAGGGTCAAGCACAGCAGAAAAATAAGCACAAGGCCTCTGTTTATCCCCAAATTTCTGTGTTAAGACAGAAAGTGCACAACCAGCCTTCTCATGAACATAAAGGACAAACGGTTTCCTATAGTTAGGTGTGCCAAGCACCAGAGCCGAGCAAAGCAAAATTTTTAATTGCTCAAAAGATTGCTGACATTCTGGTGTCCAAGGCAAAGGCTCATGCACTGCTTTCGTTGTTAATGCAAGCAAAGGTTTGGTTAGTAAAGAATAATTCGGGATCCACTGGTGACAGTAGGAAGTAATACCTATAAAAGCGCAAACATCTTTTTGAGTTTGTGGAATAGGCATCCTGACAATGGTACTGATGCTCTCAGGGGTCAACCTCCTACCCTCCTTCGACAGTAGGTGACCTAAATAGGTAACCTCCTGTCGACAATACTGGAATTTCGAAAGAGAGACCTTATGTCCATGATGTGCCAAATGTAACAACAATTTCACTGTACTGTCTTTGCAGCCTTGTTCCGTATCAGAAGCAATTAACAGGTCATCGACATACTGCACTAATACATTACCTGGAGAAATAGCGATAGCGAATCCAACTGACTTTTTAATGCTTGACAATAAATACTAGGACTCTCTGATAGCCTTGAGGAGAACGACAGAATCTAAAGCTTCTGCCGGCCAGTGTAAATCCAAACAGATACCGACAGTCCGGATGTATAGGAATACTGAAAAGTGCATTTTTCAAATCAATAACAGAAAAGAATGTAGCAGTAGATGGGATCATTGTTAAAAGCGTAGTAATATCAGAAACCACTAGAAATTGTGGAACCACTATTTTATTAACCTCTCGCAAATCAATCACAAAGCGATAGACATCATCAATAGCATCAGAGGAACCAGAAGGTGTCCTCTTAAGGACCGGAAGAATAGGACTATTACAAATGTTGGCAGATGTTTCTTCAACTACTCCCTTTCGTATGAAATCCTGAATAAACTGAAAAAGGGCCAGTTCCTCTGCCTGCGGTTTTTTATATTGAGGAATAGGGGGCAGAATAGCATTATCTTTAACTAGTATAGAAACAGGTGGTATATGCAACAGACCCACGTCTGTATCACCTGTGGCCCATAGTGTGGGTGGTGGGAAACAACCTTAACAACGCAGTCATTACATCGCGTTACCTTTACAGCGCTGTTGTTACAACGACTGCGTTGTTACATCGCATGATGCATTACAACGCAAGTCGTTACAACGACTTGCTCTAGATGGCGCTCTAAACTAAGGAATAGTGTAATTTACTATTCCAACACCTTCCCTACTGTTGCACACACTGGAGTTGGAATAGTAAATTATACTATTCCTAAGTCCAGCGCGCCATCTAGAGCAAGTTGTTGTAACGACTTGCGTTGTAATGTACTGCGTTGTAATTGCATGCGTTGTAAATGCATGCGATGTTATGGTATATATTCGTGGGTGGTACCTGAGCAAACTCATCTGGAAGGGGCCCACCCTGAGACAAACACTGTCTAATACTCACATCTGGACCCATAGTAAGATAGACAGCATCAGGAGAACAATAAATAGTAGCATGCAACTACTTCAACAAGTCCAAACCCATCACATTTTCACCACAATTAGATGTTAACAAAAATGGAGACTCTACAGTGAAAGAACCAACAGTAAGTGCAAGGGGGCGTGAAATGGGGCTGACAACCGGTACACCGGAAAAACCTACTGAAACATTATTTTGGCCAGACAGGGCCGCCCCAGGGACCATATGTCGAGAAACAGAACTTTTTGTCGCACCTGTGTCCACCAGAAATTCCTTAGTCGAGCCTTGCAAATCCGCTGTGATATAAGGCCCACGCTGATCTACAGGTATCTGAACAGGTCCCCCACCCTGTCCCTGGCTGTCCTAGCTGTAAGACATACGTGTCACATCATCAATATCATAGTCATCATGATATTACTGTCCATCTCTGGGGTCATCGAAATAATTATTGTCAGAGCGGCACACAGGAGCCGCAGCATTCTGATTTCTGTCGGTCCCACGGCCTCTACCACCAGAACCACGTCCTCTTGGGGACAAAACCTTCTGGAAAAGCACAGGGCACTGCCTACGCCAATGTCCTTCCTCCTTTACAATACGCACACTGATTCTGTCCCAAGGGTGTCATTGAAGGCTGCCTAGTACGTGGGCGTTATCGGGAAGAACCTCCCTGTACTCTGATATTACCCCAGAATGCCTGCTGCAACAACACTTTCGTCTTTAAATCCTTATGCTTTTATCAGTTTTATCCTTTTCCTCCTGGTCTGGATGCTCATAATATTGAGCCATATTCAAAATAACAGAGAGAGAAGACGTAGACCAAGTACTTTCAGACGCCTGCAAACGAGTCATTATTTCAGGAAGAAGATTAGTGATAAACCTGTCAACAAACAAACTAACTCCTCCCTCCGTGGACATATCCTGCCCACTATAATCCAAAAACGTATCTTCAAACCTAGTAAAAAAATCAGATACACTCTCATCCTTCTTTGGACGACAGGCCGTCAATCTATCCCAACTTACTTTCTTAGGCGGAATAAGTGTATGCATATATGTAATAATACGACCAGGCAAAGCAAGTTTCTCAGCACGCAGCTTATCTCCTGGCTTCCTTTCTTGATCCCATCCCTTAATCACATCCTGTGTACCATCCAACTCGGCAACATGATCTTGAGTATGCACCTGCCGCCAAATATCTACCGGAACAAGACCAAAAAACATTTCAATATCAGCAAGAGTCATTACAGTTGAACAGGCAGCTTCTGTTAATTCCTTATAATAGGCTGTGGGATTTTTCCTAGGATTGGGCAGAGTAGCCTTAAGGGCTAAAACCTCACTTCTTTTCCATGGAGTATGAACCCATTGCCACTGAATGCGGGCAGCCATGGCCGGCCTAGTGGTCACACTGTGTTGATCCGTCAATGCAGGTATTTCTGGATGATAAATGGGGTGGACTTCACGCATAGGGAACTGCTTTATTTGAGTAGGACTCTTATCATACAATCGACCTCTATAAGAGACTATGGTAGAAATATTACCAAACAACTGTTCAGGGCTAAATCAGTAACATAAATGCGGTCCCTAATATCAAATAATACTTGGGGAGCCTCCGACTCAATATGTGTATGCCAAAGGTCAATCAATGTAGCAGACATATGTTGAAGGGCATGCTGTTGTAAAAAAGGCTCAAAATCATGTACAACTCACCAAATATCCTCCGCACTATAAACCTCATTACGAGCCCACCGCATTGCCTGACTCGATATTACCCTCTTCTCATCCTCCCCTACTCCAGATCGCATCAACAGGCCTGTTCGTTCCCTAAATCTCGCCAAATCCCTGTCTTCAAAACAACTTACAGGGGTATCAGCATCCAAAAACATCGGAGGATGAATGACCGCAGGAGGAGGAGTGATAGGAGTAGTAGGTACAACTGTAATCAATGATTGCACCGGAGAAGAAAGAACAGAGGGCACAGGAGTCGGGACAGTGGATGTAACAGAGGCCACAGTTGTCAAAGATAGTGAGGGAAGAGAAAGAATAGGGGACACAGTAACCAGAGCTGTGGGTATAGCAGCCATAGATACAGCGGCAACTGGAGCGGATGAGACAGACTGTTGTGGCTGCAAACGAACAACAGGATATATCCTCTGCGGGCATAAGGAGGCGGGGGTCGAGTATCTAACAACTCCACTACGAAAATATCATCTTCCTCTTTGGCCACATAGGACTTGTCGATATACAACCGAAATCTCCTATCCTCACATTCTATTCCCGTCTCCTGTTTTTCTCTATCATACGCTACAGCTTTCTGTGTAAGAGTCTGCATTCTCCCTTTTTGTGCATCTTTCTCCATTTTTAACTGCCTTTGCTTAGCCTCCTTCTGCCAAGTTCAAGGAGAATCAAACATCGACTGTCTACTTCGTCTCTTAAAAAACTGTTCCTGTAAAAACCCAATTTTCTGTTCATCAAAAGAGACTGTCAGAGGCCACTGCAACTCAGCATTGCCCCTCGTATATTTGTGCCATATTGTACTAAACATAATAGGGCCAAGACCATGTTTCACATACATATCAAAATTAGGACTACCTTCAATAGGCACAGGCTGAGCTTCTTTCAACCGAGCATCTGCAGAACAACAACGACAACACAAACTCCAAATTTTACTCAAACCAGTCATTGCAGAGGAGAAACAAAATCATTCTTTTTACCTGGCAAAGTATTTGCAAACACTTTTTATCAAGACAGTCCTTAGACCGCAACAAACTCAAGCCACAATGGTACCATATCCACATAGAACCAAAACAGACTCACCTGATATCAGAAGTACAAACAAATGCGTTCTCCACTGCTGACTCTTCAGACCAAACAGTCAGATCGAGGGTTTCGCCATTCAGGACTCCAGTTGAGATGACCGCTGGGTGAGGCACCCTCCGATGTGACAAAGGCTGCAGCTGCGAGTAACGGAAACTCTTCGTGCAGGGATCCCTGAGCCGTCTGTCTGACCTGATGATGTCCTCGTGTTCCCCTTCGTCCACAGAAAGGGGATGGGTGAAAAACCCGAAGGTGTCCCTGTTCGGGCGCCAACTGAAGGAAGAGACCTGCTTGGGGCCACTCGGGACACCTCGGACCACTTCTCAGCCTTCCATCACAAATGAAGTGTCGGAAGAACAGTGGAGAATATACCAATAATTGTTTTATTCAAATTCACTCAGAGTGGAGCCCGTCTGCACAGTCTCGAAGAGGGGTACAGAGGGAACTAAAGACAAGCAAGCAAAACAATACATTATGTACATTTCACACCCGGGTAAAGGCACACCCACAGTGGAATTTTCCAGGCAGATGCAGCTGGACAGTGAAATACAAAATTAAGGTTTCGGTTCTCGTATCGTACACAACCTAGTACAATCCAAGGTCGTTTCACCCTGCGCCCGCCACCAGACAAATGGGAGAGGGCATCTATCTAGAGGGAAAGCTAGGCACTGGCACTAACAATTCATTATTGCAGAAATGAAACTTAACAGAAGCTTTTCTCAGAAACAGTAAAGGATTACTTTTGATCACTATTGAAAATGGCGTCTAACACAAAAAAGGGCGCCGCATATGCTAACTTATATAGGGCACTGCGTAAGCATTCACGGGTCTATTCTAACACAACCATGTTCCGAAGTTAGCAATGCTTACTACCCAAGCAATGATCTTCCCAACATTTCCAGATTGTTTCAGTGCAATATTTGTGGATAAAGTTAAATCTAACTGGATTAAGTCAAAGATGCCCCAGAGTAAATGAGCTGACTCTCTTCTTGTTTCGTACCCTTTGAGGAGACAACCACTTTCCAACACCTTGCGTTTTTGTAGCTTAGAAATAAAAGAGGGACTTGAATGGCAATTTGCAATGGAATTGCAAATCTTGGTTTAACACACTGTACAGAATTAGGCTCTGTGTTACACCATGTGCATCATGGGGACATTTTCAGCCTTATTTTGGACTCCACCATCTTTTATTAAGTAAAATAAATCAAATCGCACCTTTGAAGGGCAATCGTATGTTTTTTTTTACAGTGCACTTGCTGAATTCTGAAGCAGTATTTTCCCATGCGTTTCATGTCACGACTAGAATTGTTCATTCATGTTTTTGGTATCCAATGTCCTAAGGCAACTGTGCTGTACTGCAGATATAATTCCTTTCCTCGTCTATATATAAAGATGTAATTTGATCCATACAGCTATGGCACCTTTCTGCAGCAAAAGTTACTACTTTTCTCAAAGGCCTTGAATCAGTTTTTCAAGGAAGGAATTTTACAGTTTATTGCATTTATCTGTTACCCCTTGATTACTTCTCAGCACGTGACCCCAGATGCAGGTTCACAAAAAATGCCAGTAAGTTGAGTCGCTGACATTACGCACCATCTGGCCTCCCATGATCATCCCCTACCTCACACCTAAACCCCTCAACAGTAGTTCCCTAGATGGGAGGAGGGCAAGGTTTGGTAAAGGCAGACAGAACCCCCCTTTACCTTGTTTTCCACTTGTTGCGCTCATGAGAACTGGGGCCGTATAATTTAAAGTGAGAACTTTGCTGTAGGCAACGGAGCCCCACACACAGCCACAGCCGAAGAACAACCAACGCCATGGATCTACTCATAATGCAGCTTGGAGCCCCAACAGGGCCACAACACCCACCGCCACCACCCCCAGGACCGCCACCACCCCCAGGACCCGGACCGGCACCCCCCCCTGGACCACCACAGAGGCAGCGCAGAGTAAGACAGCGGACCTACCGAAAACGCACCAGTCTCACAGACCTAACGCCCGAGAAAGTCATTGCCCACTACAGGCTCAAAAGGACAACCATCCTCCGCATCATGACCCACATCGGCCACAGGCTGACGGTCCCAACACAGTGGACAACCAACATCCCTCCGCAGACAAAGCTGCTGGCTGTGCTGCACACGTTGGCCTCTGGTACCTTCCAACCAACAACGGCCAGAGTCGGAGGAGTCTCACAGCCAGCCCTATCAAAGTTCCTCACACCTGTCCTGGATGCCATCCTCAGCTTCATACCCCAGTACCTTCACTTCCCCCACACTGCACAGGAACAGCTGGAGACCAAGCAAGGCTTCTACGCCATTGCTAGATTACCACACATGTTGGGGGCCATTGACTGCACACATGTCCCACTTGTGCCCCCTGCAGACACTGCACACATCTACCGCAACAGAAAGCACACACATTCCATCAATGTGCAGGCAATAGTGGACCACCGGGGAATGTTCACCAATGTCGTCGCAAACTACCCAGGCAGTGTGCACGATTCCTACATCTTCCGACAGTCCATCATCAACCAGCGCTTCCAGGATGGCATCTATGGAACTGAACTGCTCGTTGGTAAGTACCAAATCAACACACCACACACCTCAAAGCCACCATCACACAACGCACAACTGTGGGAATGCACACGTGACCAAACCACATACAACATGTCAATCAACATGCCCACCTACCAGACACGACAACACAACTCCATTGGGATCCTGGGCTTCCCATATACACAAGCAAGCTATATCATAGCACCACAGCCACACAACAGCTGAACATGTGGAGAGGCGGAAAGCAGGCATGTGCGAAGGATGCAAGTGACCCATGAATGGGAATGTACACAACGACAAGTGTGGCGTGAATGTGCTGGACAGACCTGGGTATGCAAACCACAGATATGTCCATGCAGACATTAACTGCTGGTGTCTGGGGAGTAGTGAACAGTGGACGCAACCATGTCACCCTAGGCTGTGGGTTAGATCGCGGAAATGTCGCTCGCTGCGCCCCCCCTGTGTGCGTGATCGTAGTGGGTTGGCCCGGCTTACGCCAGGCCTGCGCAGGGGTGTGGATGAAAACACTGTTGCGCTGAGCGTGGTGCTCTCCCAGAATGGCCAACGTCACTGCCAGGGCGGCACCTCTCAGCCCGCCACGAGGCTGACGCCGTGAGCAGAGGGGCCTGCGAGCCTGTGCGCCTGCTGCACCCCAGGCCGCTGATACCCAGACCCGGCTTGCCTGCCCCAGCGCTCCAAGGCCGCAATGCTCACCTGTCAACACCGTCGTGTGTCAAAGAGAGCCCACCACGTGCAGGTGCTAGCTCCAAGACCCATGGCCATGACCTTGGCAGCCTCCTCAGACCATCGCTGTCCTCCGTGACACAGGCCCCCAGGAGTCCTCATTTGTTGATATACCCCACCGCTGCAGCCGGCCTACACTGCAGTCCAGTATGTCCCACATCTAGAACTGAGTCTTCATTAATCAATGGCAGAGTTCATGCCAGTGTACGCTGGGAGAGGAGTGAGAGACAGATGCGTTTCAGTCCGGTGGAAACACGGATCACCGTTACGGAGGAGGTCAAGCACTCGCAAGGACTGACCTGGTGCCACTAACCCTGTGCGCCGTGAGTCACCGTGAGCCTCCGGCAGAACATTGTTGATGTCTGAGCCTGTGGCCTGGGGGTTGTCATCAGCAACTGGCAGGTACGGACTTGGTGTTTGGCATGAGTCTGTGGCATTCATATCCGCCATGTTGCCGGACACAGCTGGTATGTGCCCTCTGCCTCATGCCCTGGGGGTACACCTCCCACTCTCCCCCGAGACACTCTGCGAAAACCACCTTTGATACATACGATACCCTGCTCTGCCCTCATGACCCTACCCCAGTCTCCCGCAAGTCAGCGTCCCATGGCGGTAGGCCCGTGTCGGCCGCTGTGCATCTGGGGCCACTAACTCTGTGCAACTCAAGTCATGCTCCCTTGCTGTTCGAACATTGCATTCCTGAGTGCCTGATGACTGTTGAAGTTGTTGCCAGCACCAGCTACTCCCTGAGGGCTGGCTTACACACACCCCACACACAGCCAGCACAGGCGTCACTGGACTAGTGGGCCTGCCAACACATCATGCCGAACCAAGTATTGACTCTTTTCTCTCTGCACTGTCACAGGTGATCAAGGATATGCACTTTGCCCTTGGATGATGACACCCCTCCGAGACCCAAACACACCCGCCCAGAGACAGTACAATGCTGCCCACATACGCACCAGGGGCATCGTGGAACGCACATTTGGTGTGTTGAAGTCACGTTTCAGGTGCCTGGACGTCACAGGTGGGAGGCTCCTGTACAGCCCAGACATCGTGTGCAAGATGATCGTTGCATGTTGTGTGTTGCACAACATCTGTGTACGCACCAATGCCCCGTGGATCCAAGTTCCAGAAGTACCGGACGATGATGAGGATGATGGGGCAGGTGGCCCACATGCCACTGCAGCTGCGGCAGGAATAGCCCATAGGAACACCCTCATTGCCAATTTCTTCTCATGAGCACGTCACATTGTGGCCGTCCTTGGCAATCATGGGACAGTACAAAATGTCCACAAGCACAGCATGTGTGAATAATAAATATTTGCAGTTTACAGGTTGTACTTGTACATTGTCATGTCACAGTTTCCTGCTGTGCCAGATGTGATTGGCCATATTGTGCACATATGCGGCACCAGTTGTGTCCTGTGTTCTGTTGTGGAGGTGTTGCTGTTTGTACCAGGATGTTGTCAATGTCGAGGTGCACTTATTCTTATGTGCGTATGCTGCACGGTGGGTGAGTCGCTCCTGCGGCTCTGATTTGGCTGCCACTTATCCCTTTCATGCGGTGTGCCTTTCAGTTCTGTGCTTCCACAGTGCTGAGATGTTGCAGACTTGGGTAACTTGTGCTCTTTGTCGAGTTGTGACTCTTGGGCATGGTTTGTCCGCTGATGTGTCGTTGACGTCAGGGGTTGTTTGTGCAGGTGGTTGTATCCGAGTGTGACCTGCTCCTTTCCGGTTGTGGTCCGCACTCAGCCACCTCAGTGTCGTGCACATTGTCATGATGATTGGACTGCAGCCATGCTACGCGTCATGTGGTGTCTCTTGCATTGTCAGTGTGGCTGACGTATATGCATGTTTGCTGTGTTTCACACGTGTGCATGTGTTGGTTGTGTGATTGTTGATGTGTTGGGTTGGTGCCCCTTTGGGCACATGGTGTACGTGGGACTACTTGGTGTTTGTGTGTGTGCTGAAGTGTTCCCGTGGGATCAGGGACATGATCCTAAGTCATTGTGGGTGTGCAGTGTGCTCTGCTTAATTGTGCATGTGTGCCATTGTGCCCATCTCCCCCCGTCCCCCCACTCCCTGGTCGGTACGCACCCTGTTGATGTAGTGTCGGGTCATGTTGGGCAGTGTCCGGATCCCCAACTCCTGTCACCGTCTCCCTTCTGATGACTGTGGCCACCATCTTCTCCATGTCATTCAGCTCCTGGTGTTCTGCTGGCCCCCCTCCTCCGAAGTGCGTTGCTGCTTTCATGTTGGCAGCAAGTTTCTGCTTGGTTTTGCCATTCACATCAATCCAGCGCCTCTTGTCCTCTTCCATTGTCCTCCTCGGCGCTGCAACGGCCTTCACATGGTCCGAGATGGTGTGCCATCTTTGCCTCTTTGTTGCCAATGACACGTTGGAGGTGACGTACAGTTGGTGGTGGTGTTCTATCTCATCCAAGAGGATAATTGAGTTTTCCTGCAGACTGTACCCCGTCTTCCTCTTCCTCTTCTCATTGCCCATCCACGAGCCCTGGATTCCTGGGTGTTCCTCTGTGGGGATTGTGAGGTTCATGTTGTCCTCTGCAGTCGGTCAGGGTGCATCCGTGGTACTCCGCAGTTCATTTCCTTTTTAGTGGCATTTTCCGTAGGCTGTTCTTGTGCTTTTTCCCGCATTACGCGTGGGTATTGCTGGCCTCTCGCTGGTTATCACTGTTTTCTTATCGCGTTTGGGCCCATCGCGTCTTTTTACGCGTTGGGGTTTGTGTTTTTATCGCCGTTGCGGTGGTTGTATCGCGGACATTGGCCGCGGTTTCGGGAGGCTATCGCATGGTACCGCCGTGTTGTGAATTCCACGTTAACACAGGGTTATTTTCCCGCCATAGACTGCGATGTGTGAAGTTGCGTTAACATTTTTTGGAGATGTTTAGCGCACGTTCTTGTGAATATGCCCCTAAGGTTTGTTTCATGCATCACCACCTCCAGAATCCTATTTTCACAAAACGAAGGTAAAAGGTGTAAAAGGGCCAGCATCACCATTAAATGTCCGAGTCAAACGATCGTTGTGATCTAACTCCTTAATTTAGGGGTAGCATGCACACTGCAAGTGGTATCAAAGAGAAAGTCAGGGAGAACTTTGCTACCTGTGGTTACCAATAATTCTCATCCACGTCTGTGACCAAAATCAGCGTATTACAAAGATATAAATGTGGATTTCTCTAACGAGGAGATACTTAAAATAAATCAAACAGTTCTGCATACATGTGTTTAAAGGTCTCTTGCAATGTTACTGAGCTGGAATGCATTCTTTTCGCAAAGCAACGTGGTTAGTGAAGGCAGATTATGTACCATGAACAACTAATCGTAATTAATATGTTTTAGTGTTTAAAACATATTTTTTGAGTATATGTTTTACGAAATCACGTTTGTAGTATGTTAAGGTTGCATGTGTGAATTCAGTAAACGTTGTGAATTCTTGCATTCTCTATAGTAATCTGTCGCTGTAGCAAAATATATAATGAAGGATATTGCCATATGCAATTCCTGTAATCCTTTTCTTTAAAGATAGGTTTCAAACTGTCTGCAATATCAGAAATAAGCACTTCGCTGAAATGTATGTTTAGAATTTTATGCGTAATCACACAGTCCTCTGCTTGACTTATGATCTCTGTAATGTATACTTAGGAGGATTCATAGCTACTAAGTTTTCAAATTGCTTATGTGTGACATTTTTAAGGTTACAGTTGGTGTATGAGTGTCAGTCTACTGTCAAATGTGTGATTCTTCAAGTGACAAATTCTAGCGAGTAAATCAAATAAATAACTTACCAGTAGAGAAACTCTGTAAATTTTCTGTCAAAGTCACACAACAATTAACATATGTCCAAATCTAACCAGATCTATTGACCTTGCTAATGCTTGTTAGCATTATCAGTTCAATGTGTAATACAAATTATTGTGTTATAAATTATTAGAAGTGAATATGGTCCAAATCAGAGAATGTTAAACTGTGAAGTCAACATTACTAGGTTTGTGGAAGTGAAGTGATCTTTGGAGTGTCTCAATCCCTCCTTTACACCACTTTCTTCTGCAGTCTCTCCCCCTGTAAGCCACTTAGCTCCTGTTTCTCCCCACATCTTTCTGAACTCCTCAATTTGCATATCTCATGTCATCACCTTTCTTTTCACCACTGTTGTTTTGTTTACTCTGTCTTTCTTCATGTACTTCCTTGTGTATTTCAATACTTGCATACCTCCTTCATATAAAGTAGTAATTGCAATTGGCACATTTGTGACAGCCTATGTGCTCTGTAGAGAGTCCAAGGATTGGATGATCATTTAGTCTAAACAACTTTATGACTCACTAACATCCACCTTGAGAAACTTTCACTGACTTCAACTCCAAAGCTCTAAATCATGCCTCATCATGCACACATAAATAATCTGAATTTATCCAGACACCTAGAGCTGACGCAGTTTACTGTATGAACTATACAGGAGGCACATTCTGCATTAAGTAACTACAGAAACACAGCATCTGGAAAAGAATATACTCTAAGGGAATGGAAGGTAGGGCTTGCATCACTGACATATATTACCTTAAGTGAAGGGTTTATCATTGTTCTGTGTGCTCTGTAGAGAGGCCAATGATTAGATGAGCATGCCGTCTGAACATCTATATTAGCCACCAACAGGCCTTAGTCCTTGACTACAAAGCTGTCAGTCATGCTCCATCATGCACACTCGCCCATAATCCAAATTTACCCAAATGGCCAGAGGTAACTTAATTCACCATTATGCACTATACAATAATCACATGTTGCATGGAAATAAGCTACAGAATCACATCTGTTAAAATATATATACATATGAAGATGAAGAAAACCCTAAACAAGACTACATTGCTCATATGGATTACCTGCTTTACGCATTTACAAATCTACGTAGGGCCATGACACTGCTGGCTATCAGTCTCAGTTGCTGTCAGGGCCCACCGGCCTGGCTGCTGCTGTGGGAGTGCTCTGCCAAACTCAAAGTCTGGGACTGGAGGTGTGAGCGGGGCACAGAGTACCTCAAACCTGTGGGCCTCGTGGTGCAGAGTACTTGGATGAGCATATAAATTGTAACAAACTGGTCCCATAGAAGGTTTCCATGACAACCACAGTAACCGCTTCTCTGAGCTCTGATCAGACTTCATAAACATTAAGCAAATTAGCTTACTTAAGCCCTCCCTGGAAGCAAAGCACCTCAAGCAATGCTTTGAGGAGCTAAATATGTGTGACAAATAATCTTAGTGTGGGAATGTGGGGACACATTATACATTACACATTACACACATTTTACATATACATTAAAATGTGTTAGAATATCCACTGAAGTGTGGTACTTAGCAGGGCTGGAGGATTTATCAATTAAATAATATATTATTTTTGTGTTTGCCATCCTTTCCCTGCAAATATGTTCCATAGTTAGGGAAATAAAGGTATGAATTCCTGATGCTTTAAATTTGCTTGGAACTGAATACCCTGCATTCATGAGTGATTTCAGATTGCATGGAGCTTTAAATGTTTATTTTATTTGAGTTGAGTTAGGATTTTACATAAACTATACAGTCTTAAGTTGCTGGAGCGTGCCAGCAATGTAACACTGTAGGGGAGGCCTCAAGGGATTCATGGGAGCTTGGATGGTTTACTGCCGGTACTAGAATTTGCTTCTGAGGCAGAGAAAAGAAGGGAGATAGGTATTTAGCTTGAAATTTAATCTATGTATTAATGTCTTTATAACTAAATGAATCATTTGAAAATATTCTTTTTTTTTTTGCTTTAATCTTGTGGCTTGGAAAGAATAGCATGACAGGGCTTGGCATCAGCCATGCATCTTAGGCAGTTGCGACTTCCAGGTAGGTGGGTGTAGGTGGGGGATCTCCACTGTGGCAGTGCTGTTGGGCATTGTAGAACTTGCAGTATGTCAGGTCTGTGGCAGAAGAGGTCCCTATAGTTATAGTGATGCCAGATGGCACACTGTCACCGTAGGATGTTATTGATACATCACACAGTGACACCTCACAGCTCTTGTCAGTGGTGGTTACACTCCCAGTAACAAATCCACTCTTCTGTGTGTCTCACACTCTTGGAACACGGCTGGGCTTCTCCTTATGGACAGTAGTCTCCCCTCCTGCAGGGCAGACACCCTCACTTCCTCTGTGAGCAGGTAGTCATGGCTCTTGTGCACCTCCTGCTTCCACATCCTACGCATGCTGCAAAAAATGTTCAAATGGATTCCTCAGAACACAAGACGGACTGTCATGAAAGCACTCATCATCAGCAGGATGAACTTCGGCAACATTCTCTAATCTGAAATCTGGAATCTCCAAACAACTCCTACACAGACTCCAGACCAATCAGAACACCACAACAAGCCTCATACTTGATCTACCAAGCTACACCACATAATTCTGCACCTGGGGAAGCTTCACTGGTTCCCCATTCATCTATCTATTTCATAAGTGATTTCAATGACGATGTCATAAGTGATGTAATATGTGAGGTCATAAGCAGTGCATTGCGGGGGGAGAGTTATAGTTAGCTCAGCTAACTACACCTCTCTGGTTTTGTACGAGCCTGAGACTAACTAAAATGTGTCTGTAACCTTTGTTTTTTTCAGTGAATTTCTAAGGTTTTTTAAATGCTAATTCCTAACTATAACATCCCTGTAGCTTTTGTTTTTTTCAGTGAATTTCTAAGGTTTTTAACTAGTAGTTATTTTTGCAGAGTGGTGGAGAAAGGGGGCATGTGCTCTGAAGACCTCTTAGCAATCCTGCTGCATGGGACATATTGGAGATAACAGGAGGGGTAGCTGTGACAGTGGGTTTGCTGAGAGGTTTTCGGTGGCTACGCCCCCTTTCTCCACCGCCTTGCAAATGCACCTACTGGTGCACAACTAGTTGGGGGATGAAGTCCCCTTGGCTCTTGATGGTCCTTGGGGGCCAACTAGCCCTCCGGTTACATCCAGTAAGACCACCACAGCTGGATTGCTGAGAGGTGTTCAGAGAACACACCCCTTTCTCCACCACTTCCTTGGACCATTTTGGGCCCCAGGGACCCCATTCCCGGGGGTCTGCCCCTTTTAAAAAAATATTTTTATAAAAGAACAAAGGGAGAGGGGGCACCCTCCTGGGATGATTTTGGCCCAGGGGATCCCAATTCCTGGTGCCCAGCCTTTTATTTTTTTTATATAATTGAAAGAGAGGGGGCCAACCTTGGGGGGTGTTGGTCCCCAGGGCCATGTAGGGCTCCACAAGGGGGGGGGGCACACAATTCCCCTTCTTTGCTAATTAAGCTCCAGAGAGGTGGTAGTCACCGGGGCTGTGGGGGCTGCATGTCCCCCGTATTTAATTTGAAAGACTTGCCCAGGGAGGTGGCCGTCCCTGGGACTGCATGGAGGGGCCAGAGCCTCACATGCATTATTATTTAATTTAGCCCAAGGAAGGTGGCGGTCTCTGGGGCTACAGGGGAAAGCATGGCCCATCGCATTCGTATCAATTAGCCCCGGGGAGGTGGCAGTCACTGGAGCTGCATGGGGGGGCTGGAACCCACCTGCACATTATTATTTGATATAGCCCCGGGGAGGTGGCAGTCCTCGGGGCCGCCGGGGGCCACAAGCCCCCCACATTTGTCTCAATTATCCCTGGGGAGTGGCAATCCCTGGGGCTGCGGGGAGGCCATAGGCTCGCCCCCACACTTATTTAGGAATTTGCCCCAGGGAGGTGGCGGTCCCCCGGGCTGTGCATCTCTTTCAATATGTTTGCCCCTGGGAGGTGGTGGTCCCCGGGGCTTGAGGGGTGCCGCATGGGCATCCCCTGTATTACTACATAAACTTGCCACAGTAACCTTGCCCGCCTGGGGTCTATATTTAATGAAGCGTGGGAGACTACACTTCATTTTGTTTTAAATTTCACAGGAGTCATGGATTCAGCACAACTACGGCCGAAAACTATTTAAAAGAATGCTCTTTTGGCCTAGGGGGTCAGAGTGTTTCTAGCCTGCCCCTTACCTTCTTTTTAACGTTTTTCGTGTGACTCTGTTCAACAGTAAATTATTAACCCACATTTTATTATATTGAGATTCTGATAAATGTTTTCATAGTTATTTAGATAGTGATTTATCTATATGGTTAGAATTAATTATATAGTTATAATTGTTTAATGTGGTGGTGGCTATTAAATTCCTGCTTTTCCTTTCCACTTTCACGTCGTATCCGTGGGGATCGCGATTACCGACGTCATTGCAATCTTGGGCCTCACCGCGAAAAGGGAAAATAGGTTTTAGAGATGGTTGTTCTAGAAATACACTAGAAAAACATGAGTTTGAAGTGTACAGTAATAAACCCCTAGTTTGTAAAATACTGTAATATGTATGCATATATGTGTATTCAATTTATGGAAAAGGCGCGATCGTTGCCGTTAATGATGTCGTGGCAACTTCCAGAATATCCATGAAAACGGAAAATAGGTCTTAAAGATGGATTTTAAAGAAACTTAGTTCAAAAACATCATTTTAAACATGTTTTCAAAGAAGCATGTATATAGTAATATGTGTAGCGCAATGTTTACAATGGATTTTTAGTTTATATTTTTGGATGTGCTGGTGGTGGTTGAATGTCTGCTTTTGTTTAGCGATTTTGCGAACTATTTGCGACTATTGCGACGTCTTCGTGAAGATACCCAAAGACAAAAAAAAGGATCTTTATAAAGAAAATTAACAATATTTCGAGTACTAGGGTGGCTCTGACAAGAGTCTTTGTGTTGATTGTCTGTATATGACAGCTACACATAAGACCGAATGCAGAGTTTCAGGTTACTTAGAAACAGCCTGTTGCCTTCGTCTGTAAAGTGCACTCCATCATTTCTATAAATTCCATGCATGTCAAAACGCAGATTGTTGTTATAGATGCAGCTCATGCAATGGTCTCTGAGGAATGCAGAAACAGTTTTATTAACATGTTCCTTGGCTTTGCAATATGTGGACAGAATTGATTTGACCACTTCCATTTTTATCTTTGGCATATATTAGAGTACACCAAGACAGTGTGAGGGAAAAGCGACATCAGTTCTGTAAAGACATCTTTCATTAAGATTTCCAGCCCTACCCCAGTGAATGTGCCTAGGTCATTACCACCACAGTGCACAGTCATGAGGTGAGCAGCTCGGCAATCTACAATGGTTTTAACCAAGGCCAGCAACTGATTAAACTTTAACCCTCTCTGGTCAAACCAAGTAATCTCCACATTTGGCAAACCCAAGTCCCTGTCAATACCTCTCTTTTTTGCAGCCTCTTTAGCCTAATTGACATAGCTGTGGACAACAATCCACACTCTAAGCATTTTAAAGTGAAGAAGCAATAGCAGTCATGAAAGGTTGGAGCTGAATGAGGTAGTTTTGCAAATGAAAGCAGTTAAAATGGAGGTGTTTTCTTTAAAAAAATATATATATATATTTCCTTGGATGCTGTCAGTAAGTAAGTGAATAAAATTAGGTAGTACGTTGGATGCATTAGAAAGAAGTCCTATTATTGGCTGTTGTTTTAAAAAGGACATGGATATGATTCTGAATCTGTGCAGTAAGCCACACCTGCTGTATCTCATTTGGAAGTAGCAGGTTCCTCCTAGAATGTGCTTTGAACTTGTGACCTACTAGTTCCACAGGGTTGCTAGATACACTGAGCTAAGAGTGTATTGGGGTGAAGAGTGTTAAAGAGACATAACATTTTTTAAAGTTGAGGAGTTATGACAAAATGTAAGTAATAATAAACTTTAATTTACAATTGAGTACTATGTAATACACTGTTGTGCAGTATCTAAATAAAAAAAAAACTGAAGCTAAATTTAGGTTTGGACTCCTGTTTCTTTCAAGATAACTCCGCCATCATCGGGAAAAAATGACGAACATGCGGGGACAGGAACCTCGTTTTGAAAGAGAGGGAAAGGGTTAACAGATGCTAACCATTCACAAGTGCAGATAAAATAGTCTAAAATGAATGACATGATTTCATTTGCTGCCTTTCTCATGATCATAGAGTAGAAGGTTGAAGAGGTTGCCATTTTATGGTTGCTTTGTATGAGAGTGGTGTACCATACTTGTGCTTAGTTTTTAGAGATGAATGCTGTTGTAACCACCCTGCGCACACAGGGTGACATTAGGAAGAGGTGGAATGATCTCAGGCTGAGGGTACACATCAAGTACAACTGCCACCACCTGGAGGTTCAGAGGGCTGGCCTTGGCCGTTCGAGTGCATCATAACAACTCTTACCCTGGGACAAGAAGGTCTTGGCCATCCTGCATATTGAGGGCTTGACAGGAATAAAGGGGGGAGTGGACTCTGGTAAGTTACACCACAACAATTGCCACAATATCACATATCACAATGTCCTGTTTGCTCTCAACTCTGCTTTTGCTATTGTGTTCTCTATCTACTAACATGCAATACTCAAAGTATCTGAGATGTTGGTTTGTTTATGGCAATGTGTATTGCTGCATGTAAGAGCACATGTATCCAACTCCAGGACATGTTGCAATACTGTCTGTAAATGCATTACCTTCAAAATTTCAATTCAGGACCGAAGATATGTGCTAAAATGCAAATGTATAATCTATCTCAAATGCATGTTGCCAACAGATATGGTACCTTAACCGTTTGTCAAGTGTTGCTAAAGTGACATTGAAGTGACTACAACTACCATGAGGCCTTGTGACTGCAACTCTAACCAAGATGCTAGACTCATTTTGCCCCTTCTCACTTGTCTGTCATGTTACTAGTGATCTACACTAGTCAGGCAGCTTACCATTTATCCAGTGTTGCTAAAGTGACATTGAACTTACTACAACTACCATGAGGCCTTACTCCTATTGCTCCTTCTCACTTGTCTGCCATGTTACTGGTGATCTACATAAGTCGGGCAGTTAGAGTTGTCACTCCAACTCTAACCAAGAGGCTAGATTCCTCTTGCCCTTTCTCACTTGTCTACCATGTTACTACAGAGCTACACTAGTCAGGCAGCTTATCATTTCTCCAGTGTTGCTAAAGTGAAATTTAACTGATTACAACTACCATGAGGCCTTGTCACTGCAACTCTATCCAAGATGCTAGACTGCTTTTACCCTTTCTCACTTGTCTGCCATGTCACTACTGAAGTTCACTTGTCATGCAGCTTACCATTACTCAAGTGTTGGTAAAGTGACATTGAAGTGACTACAGCTACCATGATGCTACACTCCTTTTGCCATTCTCAATTGTCTGCCATGTTTCTACTGATCTATACTAGTCAGGCAGCTTACTATTTCTCAAGTATTGGTAAGTAGAGATAGAAAAGCTACCACTACGACCATGAGTCCTTGTCACTCCAACTCTAACAAAGATGCTACATTCCTTTTGCCCCTTCTCATTTGTCTCCCATTTCACTACTGAAGTTCACTTGTCATGCAGGTTACCATTAATCAAATGTTGCTGTAGTGACATTGAAGTGACTACAACTACCATGAGGCCTTGTCACTCCAACTATAACCAAGAAGCAATTGTGAAAGTAACACACTTATATTGCACACATCCCAGGTCCTGTTTTGATATCAAAGAAAGATCTGTATGGATGTGTAAATAAAGTGAAACACACCTTCTCTGCTACAACTCTGGATTGGACTCTCACACATCACCCACATGAAAAGGCAATGCTATTCAATGGGATTACATAGAATCTGTGTGAGAACCATTCTAAGGGCACAATGGAAACACTCTCTACAGGATAGCTATGCCTCTAACCCCTGAAAGGCTGTGGTACAGTATATTTTGCACATGTCTGACATACTCCATGTGTACTAGTCCTGGAAACTGAAATATATCAGGGACAACCAATAGCATAACCAAGTGCCATGCATGTGTAGGCAATGGGTAAGTGCAACTTATGAAAGCAAACACAGCACTAATAGCATATGGCACACATCTAGAAGAAATAGCTGCAAGGTACACACTGCAAAATGGACACATATCCACGCAGAACTCTACAAAGGTATGACAAGTTGACGCCCTCCATGTGTGGATACACAAATAGCTAACTTCAACACAACACACACATATCCAACCTGCGTCATAGGGAGAAGTGCAACCTAAATGACGTTCACAGTGGCCAGGCTAAGCTGAAATACTTACGACATAACATGTCACCCAATGCAATGTCTGCCCCATCAGGATGTCAACCCATATAGACATCCATTCAACATTTCCCCTTGTCCTGTCTAACTACAACACTGGCTCCAAGGGTACATCAAACTAACCACTTTAACTGGATCAGCAGTAAAGGATCAAACAAACACAACTGTACTCACATATCACTAACTATACAATAACATCAAATAAATAGGAAAGTAACATCAGGGCTAATATCTTTCAAACTGTGATAGTTTTAAATGAATGGATTTAAACCAATACAAAAATGAATCAGAGGCCAATGGCCAGTCCAGTCAAACTCCATGTGCCACAGCACAATTCTGTGCCACCAAACTTGCCCTCACTGGCACTGCATCCATTAGGCATAGCAGGCACCTCGAAGATAGTATTTGGGACGGGGGACAGAGGTTTATGGAGGGGTGGGTTTGTCCTTGGGAGGGGACTTTTGGAGTGTGGGGTCTTTGGGGCTGTGTTTAGGTGTTTTTGGGGGTTTTTTTTGCGCTGGGCACGGGGTGGGGATGCTGTTTTTGAGGGGTAGAGTGGGAAATGGACAGGATGGCTTTGTCTTTGGGAGGTTGTTTGGGACTTTGGTTGGGGGAATGGTTTCAAAAGTTTAAGGGCAAGGGCAAACAAGAGAGATGTGTGGGGAAAACGGGTACGGTGTTCGGGATGGAGTTCAGATTGGGAGGAAGAAGGAGTGGATGTGTGAAATAGGTCTGCTGTGTGCTCTGTGTGTTGGTGTCTGTTGTGTGGGTGCCTGTGAGCATTTGTGTTTTTTAGGTGGGAGTGATGTGGATATGCTGGGTCTTTGCAGAGGGAACTGTGGCTCTTGGTGCGGTGCGGTATCTGGGGATATGGGTGTTGTGGAGCGGTCTGTGGCTACTGGTGCAGTATCTGTGGATATCTATGTTGTGGAAGGGTCTGTGGCTGTTGGTGCTGTGTTTTGGGATATGGGTGTTGTCGAGGGGTCTGTGGCTGTTGGTGCAGTGTTTGCATGAATGCTTGGTGTTGTGGAGAGGTCTCTGAGTGTGGCGTCTGAGGATATGGGTATGTCTGTGGGGGGTTCTGTATGTTGATGTGGTGCCTGGGGGTATGCTGGGGTGGTGGAGGTGGTGAGGGAAGTATGTGTCTGGTGTGTGCATGTATGTTTGAGTTTTTTTGACATCTTGATTGATTTCAGCCCCGGGAACCCATTCCCCATCCCCTAGGGCCTAGCCTTTTCTTTTATTTATTTTTCAAAGTAAAACGGAGGGGGCCAAGCTGCTCTCCTCCTAGACCGATTTCAGCACCGAGGACCCCATTCAGCAGGGCCCCGCCTTTTTGAAAATGTATTTATTTATTTATTTTTAATAGTGTGAGGGGGCCCGGCCTATAATGTGGGTGCCCTGGTTCCACCCAGGGCACCCACTTTGTACAGATGGGGACGGTGGGGGGAGCCTCAAGGCCCCCACGGTCCTTGCCAGCTCCCTGCATCCTGTGGGAGCTGGCATTGCTTTTGAACAGAGGGAGCTGCTGAAAATGCAGCTCCATCTGTTCAAAAGCAATTCTGTTCCACTTTCAGCAAGCAAGAGCATTTTTTAATGCTATTATTTTTTTAGTAGGAACAATATTGGTGCAATGCTTATAGAGACTTGGTTAGACAAATAACCATAAACCGGCTGAAAAATGGCTGTATATCCTTTGTCAAGGAAAAGGGGTATCATTTTTTTCCCACTGAAGTTACCATGTCAATTGTTTGGTATAAGGTGAGGAATGTGTTTCTCAATAACACCTTTCTAATTTTAATATATTTTTCAATTACCACTTGAAGAATAATGCTGAAATGTTGAGTGAATTTGCTGGAATACTGCATGAATGGCTGGTATTAAATTATTTGCCTACTATCCATTTAGAGTATATCACACTTGTCTTCAGAGAAAAACCGGAACCTGAACCATAGAGGTCTAACACTTTGTCAGATGTTAACAAAACCAAATATTTCTGGAGGGTAGGGGGTTGCCAATATTTACCACTGCATCCATGCTGTGTGGGTCATGGTGGTATCACACAAACCCGAAGAAAAGTCCACGACAGAGGTGTGGGCTATAAAAGCATTCCTGCTGCTTAATAGACTACTATAAAATATTTGGTGTTATTTTATATGCTCCTTTCATATGCTAAAGGTACATCTCTAATCCTGAGATTTAGGTAGCATTGTGCTTATCTTTTTGAATCCCTGTACAATGCATCAAACCAATGTGCAGTTTTTTTACTATATGTGCTCTATAATTATATTTAAATCTATTAGTGACGACTTCTATTCCTAAAGAACTTGAAGACACATAGAGCACTATCACACTTACCATAGGAACTTATAATTAAATGCATCATTGTAAACCATCTTGAATAATGTCTCAGGTTTCATGCCTGCTGTTCTGCCATCCCTTGCGATGCTAGGTCCTGTGTCGCCGTTGAGGATGCCACCGACGATGGGCTTGAGATGTGCAGTCCTGCGGCAAGGTGTATCATGCAAAGGCTGGATCTGAAGAAGCTGTGAGGATTGTTATGTAGAGTCCAGCGTAGTTGTCGAGGATGCCGTCAATGACAGGCTTGCGATGTGAAGGCCTACATCGAGGATGTGTCACGCAGCAGTGGTTCCTGGAAGGCTGCGGGAGTTGATGCAAAGTCCAGTGGTCCTGATGCGGAGTTTGGTGAGACTATGAGTCTTGCAGCAGTTCAGATGCAGAGTTTCTGGAAGACGATTCTGCTGGGCTGAGAGGAGCAACTTCTGGGCCACTTCCAAGGGTCCAGGACTGGTCAGCACCACTTGGGAGGGCAAGCTTCACAGCTGGCAGATTTCAGGTCCTGGGTTGAACATGGAGAAAGCCTCTTCTGTCCCGGAGGGATCTGATCAGGAGGCCAGTCAACTATCCCTTGGAGTCAATCTGGTGGTCTTGGGTTCAAGCTGCAGGTTCAGTTCTTCTTGATCAGTCAGGAGGGAAGTAGGGCAGCACAGCAGGGCAGTAGAGTATCGGTCCTTCTTGCAGCAAAGCAGCAAAACAGTCCTTCTGAGCTTTCCATGGGTGCATATGTGTACTGAAGAGATATGAGGTCCAATATTTGTACCTGGTGCCTCTTTGATCAGGAAAAGCTTCTAGAGGTTTCCTCCTCCAGAGGTGCCTGGAATTTCCTGCTTCCCTGCCCTGGCCCCAGATTTTCTGGGATCACAGTAGTCTAGCGTCACACCCTTTGTGATAGTGCTCAGGCAGAACCTTTGTGATGTGCATATGTGGTAGGTGACAGCTGCTCCCCCTTGTTAATTCAGAGTGGCCCATCCTAGCAGAACCTAGCTTTCCTTCGTCTCACTGTCTGGGAGCAATAAACAAAGGCTAACTGCCAGCTACACCTAGTCATGTGACCCAGGGACAGGCTGCATGCACCAAATGGATAGGACAAAAAAAATGCCAGCTTTCTAAAAGTGGCATTTTCAGAATTGTGACAAAAAATGTGACTTTACCATTAATGCAGGCTTTTAATCACAATTCCATTGACACCAAACTGCCTGTCTACCTACTCCCAGCTGAAAGCTATCAGTTATTAACTGTAATAAGGTAACCCTGTGTTACCTTTGTAGGCCTTGAAGTAGTGAAAATTGAATTATGGGGTTTCCCACTACCAGGACATGTAAAACTTAAAAGTACATAGCCACCTTTTTAAATACTATTCATCCTGCCATCTGGGCTGTGTAAGGCTTACTGTAGGGGTGACTTAAATGTATTAAAAATGGAGGTTTGGTCCTGGCAAGAGGTTTATCTTGTCAGGTCGAAATGGCAGTTTTGAACTGCACACACAGGCTGCAATTTCAGGCCTGAGCCATATTTAAAGGGCTACTTAAGTGGACGGCACAATAAGTGCTGCAGGCCCAGCAGTATTGTTTAATGTACAGGCCCTGAGTTCAAATATTACAACTTTACTAAGGACTCATGAGTAAATTAAATTTGCCAATTGAGAAGTAAGTCAATTTCACCATGTTTAATGGAGAGAGCACAAACACTTTAGCACTGGTTAGTAGTGGTAAAGTGTGCAGAAATCCTAACGCCGGCAAAAACAAAGAGAGGAAAACAGGAGGCTGGAAGGCAAAAATACAGGGAAAAATACTCCAAGGATATCATTGTTGAAACACTGCTGATTTGTGTATGCTCTGGAGCTATTCTCAGTGATGTGATTTGACTGTCACTATCTTTCTTGTGAGCTTAAAACTAAGCCAATTCACTTCCCACAACATGTATGTTACATTTTGACTTTAGAAGTAAATTAGGGGCAAATTTTTCTTGAGCAGAGATGAAACTTTTAACAAATGTGACAAAAGCGAAGATTCACAAGCTCAGTTAGTGTCAGGTGGAACTTGAATATGTAGGTGATGGAGGCTGATCCGTCTCTGATGCCTACATACACCTCTGATGGCCTGATAGAGTAAGGGTTGTCCAAGGTTAGGCCATGCATTTGCCTCCCCTTTTTATCACATGGCCAGTTCTCACTGTACGACACCACTAGCTAAAATCTGGCAACAACTGGTACTGAAAAGTGCAAAATGACTCCCACACCACTGGAGAAAACTCCCATGGCAAGGTAGTCATTTTTTATTTTCAAAAAGAAAATTCAGTTTTGGAATTTTCTTTATGAACATAAAAAAATTAAAGTTTGAGGTACGGCTCAATCATGTTGATGGAGATATTCTTCAAACTTTCAAAGAATTTACCAGAACTGCCATGATGGCGGTTCCTGTAAATGCAAGAGATGCCGCTGGGCTGGCGAACATTTCACAATTTGGTGGGCAAGTACTCCCTCAGGGCAACGGAATACTTTACTCCGTCACCCTGATGGAGTAAATTTCCGTTCCACAACAATAAAAAGGTCCCTCTTGTGTCACATGTATATATTATTACCATCAATATTTTCCCATATATACCATACTCCTCACTACTTTTACACACTCCCAATCATGCGATGAGGCCTGTTGATTGCAAAGATATCTATCCTTTTATTAAAAAATACTGTTAGAAATGGGATCTCTAGTTGGCAGAGGTAGGTACCTTTGTCCAAATAGGGACCCTTGCTTCTAGTCAGGGTAAGGGGGATACACACTTTAGATAACTACTGCTCACCCCCTTGGTAGCTTGGCATGAGCAGACAGGCGTATCCCAAAGGCAATGTGTAAAGTATTTGTACCAACCCTCACAGTAACACAGTGATAACACCACAAATGGACACCACACCGGTTTAGAAAAATAGAGGGCCATACTCTCAAGGATCTATCGCTGAGTTATCGGCACTTTATCGCAGCCAAAGTCGCAATAAATTTCATTGCCCCATTCACAAGCTGGCGCTAACAGCCCATAACACCAGTTTACCCGCGAAAGCAGTCGCAAAAAACATCGCCACAGATGACCCCGGCAACTAACACTAATGATATGCAGAGTAGGCGTTCCCGTGCAAACATCCGCGACAACACCACTCCACAACATTCCCAACGACCAGCTACATCAGCGATAAGATCACAAAACATGCGATAAGGCATGTTAGCAGCAGGAAATTAACACCTGCTCTTACCTGGTGTAAAGTCGGACGACAACCGGCACCAGACAAGGGAGCACAGCCCATAGCCACACATGAAGAACAACAGATGACCTGGAGCAACCGATCATGCAGCCCGGAGCCCCAATAGGCCAACAACACCCACCGCCACCACCCCCACTCCCACACCCCCCCGGGGCCCCACCCCGGACACCCCCCACGACCCCCCGTTTGGACAAAGATATTGCACATCAACTCCACGAAACCATGAACCAAACAAATCGCCAGAAGTCGCACAATCACAACACCTAACATACATGTGTGGTCAGAAAAAGGGAAATCCTACATTCATATCATAATATCCAAATAATACCTTTATTACAGAATAAACCAAAAACAACAATTCTGAAGAGGCATGGCGGGTCTTCTCAGGACATTCTGTAAGTCACAGCCTGCAAAACAGAAATCTGGATAAGAAGGTGTGCCATGCGCCCATCAAAGTACAGAGAGAGAGAGCGAAAGATAGAGAGAGAGAGAGAGAGAGAGAGGGAGAGAGGGAGAGAGAAAGAGAGAGAGAGGGAGAGAGGGAGAGAGAAAGAGAGAGAGAGGGAGAGAGGGAGAGATAAAGAGAGGGTGAGAGAGTGCCGACACTGCGGACCTAGGCCTCACTGCTCACCTGCTGCCACCGGTGTGCCTCCAACCACGTGCCGGTATACACTGCAGTCCCCCAGGTCCCTCATCTGAAACAGTGTCCAGAGACATGAATGGCAGAGTCCATACAGTTGCACACGCCATCATCGCTTGCCCGCCCCTGCGCACACAGGCTGCTGCACCCCAGCCCCTCCCGCTGCCCAGCGGTGATTGCCCGCCCCTGCGCAACCAGGCCTCACTGCTCACCTTCCGTCACCGGCGTGTCTCCAAGAGGGCCCACCACGTTCCCGTGGAAACTCCAAGCCCGGGGCCCGCGACCATGGCACCCTCCACATCATGCAGCCCCTCACCGCGGGCCACCAGGTCACACACCTAACTCTGGGTCTTGATTTCGCAATGGCAGAGACCACATCAGTGCACGCGACATCATCGCAGGCTGCACACCCGCTCAGCGCTTGAGGTGCCACTAACTCTGTGTACCACTAGGCAATGCCACGTGGTGGGAGGCCCGCACTGCCCGCTGGCTCAGGCCTACACTGCGGTCTAGCATGGCTCACACTGATCCTTGCCATTCCGGACCGCCAGGACAGCGCATCATCGCAGGCTGCACACCCGCTTAGCACTTTAGGTGCCCCTATCTCACTGCACCGCAAGACACCGTCCCGTGGCGGTGTGCCTGTGCCTGCCGCAGTGTATCCGGTGCCACCAAGTCTGTGCACCGCTAGCCATGGACCCTTAATGATTGAGTTCTGTGGTGCGGACGCCATCATGTCACCCTCCGGCACTGGGCAATGTGAGGTGGCAGGGCCCTAGGCCCTCATGCATACATGAGAACTACACGGAGACACCCAGTTAGAGAGTGGAAATGGCTTCCAGCACGTGCGCCAGGCCCTTTTTATTGGCAGGGTCACATGTCCTGTGATGCCTGTGCTGGATGGGTGTGGTGTGGGTGTACACCAGCCGTGAGGGAGTGGCTGTGGCATGCTGACAACTAGACCTGTGAGCTGCAGAGCCCTACAGTGAAGACCTGGGACATGTGGCGTTGTCGCCCCCCCTGTGTGCGCAAGCGGAGTGGGCTGTCCTGGCATATGCCAGTCCAGCATAAGGGTGTGAACAATGATCCTGGAGCTCTGGACGTGGTTCCGTCCTGGGCTGGACAAGGAAGTGACTAATGGATGTGTCTCTGTTGTAGTGTCGGCGCCACCCGGATCGCAATCGGCAATCTGTCACCCTGTGACAAAAGTCTCACAACATGAGCAACATGGATGCAAGGGGGAATCACTGACCCTACATTCATCCATACTTCCACACTTGAAAGATCATAGACATGACACATCTGTGTGAATATGAATGTTTATTGCACATTCAGTGGAGTGTTGCAGCTGGAGCAGTACAGAGCCATGCCAAACCCACTTTACATTGTTGGCCCGTGGAGGGCCAGCCAGAGTCCTTCAGGGAATGACAGGTTCATCAGGAGAGGAGGAGTTCAGTCCGCAGTCTGATAGCTGTGTCATTGGTGACCAAACAGAATTTGGCAGTCCATGTCGAGGTCCAAGGTGAGTGTCGCAAAGTGCATCGGGGGACAGTGGAAGGTGATGATGCAGAGGGCAGAACCAAGCAGAAACAGGCCACATAGCGGAGATGAATGCTACTGCGTCCTTCTGACCACAAAGGCAGATTCATCAGCATCTTCATCCTCTGCTGTTGCATGTGCCTCACATGTGGGTGGTGGTGTTCTGTCTCCAGCACTGTGTCGCAGTGACACCTCAGGGGCCGGAGGTGGAATGTCTGCCGCACTGTGTCGCATTGACACATCAGGGGCCGGAGACGTGGATGGGGTGGTAGCAGCAGCATGCATCAGAGCCAGGCCTTGTGGCAGCAATGCCATGAGGAGGGTCTTTAGGGCATTGAGGGACCCAGCTACCTCTCGCTGGTGTGCAGCCGTGGCAGCCGCTCTTTCCGCCTGCGTCCGCTCCATGTTCTCCATGATCCTCCGCATGTGTCCCAACTCCCGGGCGAGATCGCTGGAGGCACTCTGGCTAGACAGTCGTTCTTGTCGCAGAGTCAGGACTCTAGCGATGTCAGCCATGGTCCATTGGAGAGCATGGAGCGGACTGTGGGTGTCCATTAGGGACTGTGAGTGGTCCCTGATGGGATGCAGACACCCACGTATGGCGTATAGTTTGGCTGCCATGCGGTCGAACCCCACCTGCACCTGTTCAGCCAGCTTCTCCTGGCACCCCAACACACGGCGTTGGAAGGCCATGTGTTCGTCGTGGGGGTCCTGGGAGGCAGCCGTGGTGGTGGGTGCTGCCTGCTGTGTGTTCTGTGCTGGGGGTGGGTTCTCCTCATGGCAGCTGGGCTGCCCTGCTCCTGGAAGTGGGCTGCGGAGGCTGTCCATGAGCTGTTGGAGGGCGTCGGAGTAGAAGGTGTGGTGGTCCTCTTCGTCATCAGAGTAGAGAGGTTCGGACTGCTCTGCAGGAGGTGTTGGATTTCCCCCTGCAATGTGAAGGGGAGATGCAGTTTCACATTGTGTTCACATGTATGTTGACGCATTGTACATGTTTACATTCAGACTGCATGACAATGTACATTGTGACTGTTTGGGGGGAGCTGCCTATTTGATGCAGGACAGTGGACATTCCGACTACATCACGGATGTGTGTTTGTACTTGTACATTGTCAACTAACATTTCCCTGCAATGCCAAATGTGATTGGCCAGTTTCTACGCACATGCGGCACCAGTTGTGTCCTCTGTTCTGTTGTGGACGTATTGCGGTTTGTACCACATCGTTGTCAATGTTGATGTGCTCTGCATGTAACGTGTGTGTGCCGCATTTTGGGGGAGTCGCCCCTGCAGCTCTGATGTAGCTGCCCCTTATCCCTTACATGCGGTGTGCCTCGGGCTTCTGTGCTTATGCAGTGCTGAGATGTTGCATACCTGTGTGCATTGGTCTCTTGGTGGGAGTTGGGGGTCTGGGGCATGGTTTGTCCGCAGATGTGCTATGCTTAATTGTGCATGTGTGCCATTGTGCCCATCTTCCCCCGTCCCCCCAGTCCCTGGTCGTTACTCACCATGTTGCTGTTGTGTCCGGTCATGTTGAGTAGTGTCCGGACCCCCAACTCCTGCCACCGTCTCCCCACTGATGACTGTGGACACCATTTCCTCCATCTCGTCCAGCTCGTCCTGTGGAGCTGGACTCCCACCGCCAGTCTGCATTGCTGCCTTCCGGTTGTTTGCGAGTTTCAGCTTGGTTTTCCGCTTCACATCATTCCAGCGCCTCTTGACCTCGTCCATTGTCCTCCTCAGCACTCCGACTGCATTCACCTTGTCCACGATGGTCTGCCATATTCCATTTTTAGTTGCCAGTGACACAGTGGAGGTGACGAACAGTGTTTGATGGTGTTCTATCACCTCCGTTATCAGGATCCTGTTTTCCTGCGGACTGAACCGCTTCTTCCTACTCTTCTTGTTCTTGCCCTTCCCTGACCCCGAGGTCCCAGGCTGGTCCTCCGGGGGGCTTGTGGGGTTCTGGTTGTCCTCTGTACTTGCTCCGGATGCCTCCATTGTGCTTCACTGTTGTTTGGCTTTTGTTTGTATGTTTTTTTTCTACTTTTATAGTGCATTTTCCCGCATGACGCGTGGGAATTGCAGGCCTGTGGCTGGTTTTCCCAAATTTTTGTATCGCGATTGGCGTCATCGCTACTATTTTCGCGTTGGGGCTTTGCGTTTTTGCGGCATCGGGTTGATTTTAACGCGTTCATTTGACGCGTTATCGTGTGACTATCGCATGGTACCGCCGTGTTGGGAATGCCACGTTGACACTGCGTTATTTTCCCGCGATGGACTGCGATGTGAAGTGTTGCGTTAAGCTGGATTTGCGGTAGTTATCACACGTTCTTGAGAATATGCCCCAAAGTATCTTTATCTAAACTTAACATGACCAAAACAACAAAAATCCAACATACAAGTTTTAAGAAAAATTACTTTCAAAAGGTTTTAGCAACTGTGTCCATAGAAAACTATGGATGCGTGATTTCTTGCAAAGTACCTGTTGTTGCAACAAAATCCACCAAGCCAAAAAGCTGCAGCGATGAGAAACTTCGAAAAACAAAGAGATGCGTCGTTCCTGAGACCTTCCTGGATGGGATGCGACAGTTCCGCTGTACACAGGGGAGTGATGCGTCGAGTCCGGTCTGGAGAGGGAAGAGATGCATCGATTCTGAGACGACTCCGATCCGCGGGGGATGCGTTGGTATAAACTTGCCGCACAGGGGCGATGTGTGGAAATCCAGGATGCGTCGGCGAACGATGCGGCGAGCGGCGCTGCGACGACCTTTTCAGCCGCGATACCTCGATGCGGCGATTCTTGCCGCAGCGACAAGCGCTGCGTTGGTTTCGGCAGCAGCGCGGCGATGCGGGGAGATTCTTCTCGCACCACGGCGTTGCATTGGAAAAACTGTTGCAATAAAAGCGATGTGTCGATTTCCTTGTTGTTGTGTTGCTTTTCCAGCTCCCAACAGCAGAAACAACCTCCAGAGGCCCAAGACAGTCACAGGCACCTCTTGGCAGGTTAGAACTCCCAGCAAGGAATTTCAGGGGAGCTGGGGGTGAAGTCTTTGTGTTCCTGAGACTTCAAAACAGGAGGCACGCTCTTCTCAAGCCCTTTCCTCAAGCAGGGGACACAGCACACAGCAAAGTCCTTCTCCTTTCCTTGGCAGAAACAGCAACTGTAGGCCAACCCCAGACACACAGCAAGGGCAGTATTTCTCCTCAGTTTCTCCAGCTCTTCTCCTTGGAAATGGCTCCTCTTGATTCCAAAAGTAGTCTAAGGTTCAGGGGTTTTAGGTCTAATACTTATACCCCAAAATGTCTTTGTTCTCTTTGTGCAAGGGGCTCTGAGCCCAGACCAAACCAGTTCTGTCCTCTCTGGTGCAGCTGCCCGGCAGGAGGTGGAGACAGCATTGTGTAAGGCAGACAGGCCCTATTCAGGTGCAAGGGAAATCTCCTCCCACCACTCTAAATGCAGACCGGGCCTATTCAGGTGGTAGTGAGAACTCCTCCCCCTACTCTGAATGCAGCCCAGGTCTATTCAGCCCAGCCCTGACTCTTTCAGGAAAGGCAGGACACACATCAAACCCCTCCCCCCAGTGTCTGTCTGAGAGAATGCACCTCCGCAGCCCCTGTCACTCCAAAACCAGACAGTTAATACACAAACAGGCAGAGGCACACAGAATGGTTAAACAAGAAAATGCCTACTTTCTAAAAGTGGCATTTTCAAACACACAATTTAAAAACCATCTTTAGTAAAATATGTGTTATTAAGTTCTGAGTTCAGAGAGCCTAAACTTTATTTTTCAATCTTATCCCTATGGGAAACTAAGCTTGTAAAATGTTACAAAGCATTCCTCATTCTGTCCTATGGGGCAAGATAGCCTTTACATAGTGAAAAACGAAATTGGCAGTATTTCACTATCAGGACATGTTACACACATCAGTACATGTCCTACCTTTCACATACACTGCACCCTGCCCAGGGGGGTACCTTGGGCCTACCATAGGGCTGCCCTATATGTAAGAAAAGGGAAGGTTAGGGCCTGGCAAGTGGGTGCACTTGCCAAGTCGACATGGCAGTTAGCAAACTGCGCACAGGCACTGCAGTGGCAGGCCTGAGACATCTTTTCAGAGCTACTCATGTGGGTGGCACAATCAGTGCTGCAGGCCCACTAGTAGTATTTGATTTACCAGCCCCGGCACACCCAGTGCACTTTACTAGGGACTGACCAGTAAATCAAAATATGCCTATCAGAGAGAACCAATCATAATAACAATTTACACAGAGAGCATATACACTTTAGCACTGATTAGCAGTGGTAAAGTGTCCAGAGTCCTAAAACCAACAACAACAGGTCAGGACAAAATAGCAGGAAGAAGCAAAAAGTTTGGGGATAACCCTGCAAAAGGGGCCAAGTCCAACAAATACTGTTTTCGTTCTCCATTAAAATCTAATAAAACCAATCTCAACAATTCATTTCATAAAAGTATCATCAAAAAGGGTTTTGTGAACCGACATTATATATGCAAAAATCACTGATATTACTTTACTATATTGCATCAATATTGTCCTTTATCACAGTTTCACTGCATTGTTTAGGTAGAGCGTCATAGTTCTCTTACATATGCTCAAAAAAGGGTATATTACTACCAAGGCAATGTGTACAGGTCTACCCCCTAAAAACTTACATAAACACAATTTTAAATTATCCCAAAAACTGTTTTATAAAAACCAATTAATCAAGTTATCAAGTTGTCGACGCGGCATTTCGGTGGAACACAGGTCAACTCCACCTTCTTCAGGACAAAATGTTAAAAACAATGATGTTCTTTCTAATATTTTCTCCTAATTATAAGATGTCAATCAAGACAATTATAAATAGATCGCCCTCGTGGTGTGATTCGTACTTCCTCTCATGGAGATTCAAAGATAACTTCTTGACCATGATTGAATCCTGGCGGGTATGCCGTAAACACAACCCGTATTAAAATCGTGGCTGTTCTCCTCCCGAGTTCAGGGACCGTTTTGACTTGACCCGTATTTTTCAAATTATGAATTTTGTGTGGCGAACTCTAAATCAGGCCCTATGTCACAGGTACTTTTGAAGGCTACCAAGCAGACAAAGAGGTATATTTAGTAACATTTTGTACCAGGTTTTTATCACAAAAGTTGTGCAAATTAGCCAAAATATGTATTTGAAATTTACTTTCCAGTGCAAGCTTCTTTTGCACTGGAAAGTCATACGAAAGTAATGCAAAGCAATGCTGAACGCTGCTTTGCACTAATTAGAGTCAGGAGGGTGTTCCATGTTTGGTATATGGAATTCGCATGCAACCACCCATGGTTTTACATGCAAAACCTTATCTAATTAAAAAAAGTTGACAAGGTGTTGCATAACAAAATAACTCCATTTCGACAATGGGGATCTAGAGGAGAAATGCTTTTACTTCTCCAGTCTTTTCCAACTTTGTATATGCGCTGCACTGTACAGCATACATACATAGTAGGGAAAGTTTAAAAGTTAGTCTACTGATAGAAGTTTGAACAGGAAAGCTATCTTCCAAGCACAAAACCTCTGTTAGACATCACGCACACAACCTTGAACTAAGGTGTATACATGGTGCTGGCAGTCTGACTGTGTGCCAGTGCTGGGAACGAGCAGGACAGCACCATATTTCTCTGGATATGGCAGGATGCTGCTCTCTTCCTTCCACGCAACGCAACACAGCAACTGTGGTTGCTGCACTGCGTTGCCAGATATTTGAGTAAATATACAGCAAAATGACTGTAAAAATCTAAACAGTCATTCGTAAGGCACTGAGAAGGCCTCTCAGTGCCCAATCATGCGGTGCTTAATTTGTAAAAGAATTAGTGCTGAGGTACAAATCTTCCTCAGAAGACCACGGCTGTGGCTCTCATACAAGCTACGGAATACCAATGCTGCATAGTCTTGATTATGCGTCATGCCACTTTCATCCACCATCGGACATTCTCTGCACCTTTATCTCACTCTTTCAGGTTCATTTTTATGCCTGCTTTCTTTTACCCTGTTTTCCATCTTTCTCTTCCTTCACCTTTCCCCTTTTGCGTTGTTTTCTCTCGTTCTAGATCAAAGTGTGATGAGGAAAAATAGGCGCCAATCCCCAAAAATAAGTGCTGGTGGGCCCTTCCTGCACCACCGACTCAAAGTATGCACTATGTGATTCCTGTGCCCACTTATTCAGCAATTATTTTCACTTTGTGGCATGCTTTTAATTTAAGGTGCATATATAAGACAGGAATACAGCTTAATTATTTCAGAGAAAAGTCTACGTTTTCTCTCTGTACTCTATATTGTCATTACTTTTTCTCTGTCATAGCCATCACACACAATTAACTCTTCAAAAAGTAGCTCTTACTCACTCTCTCTCTCCCCAAATCTCCCTTTTTCTTGTTTAAAACCGCACCAACGTCTTTCCTCTCTCCTTAAACCAACATCCTCTCTTTCTATAGTATTTATAATTTTGCTCACAATATCCCAACCTGCATTTGTATTTTCCCACTACTGTGTTAAACCTCAGGAGCAGCTGCTTGTCTAAATATTGAAAAAATCTGCAGAGCTTGGGCATAATTTCCTAATGTGAAATTCCGGAGGAGGTACATGTTAAAAGAATTGGCTGGCTGTCAGGATGGATTTCTACACTTATTTAATCAAACATTTTTCTGATACTTATGAAAGAATGTCGCAGGACTGGCGCTCATGTTTTGGAGTTGACACTCTCAATACAGTGCTAACATATATGCATTACTGGAATTTACCACAAGGAGGGCCGCATCATAAGCAAAGAACGCATATGGAAGAATAATGAAATACACTATTTACAGTATATTTTCAGACAGATTACCATGAGTTAAGGAATGGTTCTATATTAAGGTTTACAATTTTCAAGTTCCACGGAAAGGCTTTACTTAAAAGGTTGTTATGTTTAGGATTCAACGACTCAAACCCATAAATTTGCCCAATAAAATGTTATATTGATCATCTATTTATTACAACAACATCTTACAAAAATGTTTAAGTCACAACTTTTCAGACTTTCTAGAGCAGTTCCTCTTGGTCTCTTCTAAGGCTGTCAGAGCCTCAGAGATAGTGCTTAGTGGCCAGGACTCGCTTCAGCAGAGGCCATCAGCACTGTCAGTTCAGGCCCAATTGCTACTGGTCAGCTGTTCATACTAGGCCTTTTGCAGCTTGTTGTGTTGCTGTAGCCACACAGGAGGTCAGCCAACTAAACCTTGAGTCCAGGGCTCACTGATGGGTGCATGTGGGAGGAGGGGCTACCCCTTAGGTCACCAACACACAGGTCACACAAAAGACGGTCCAGAGAGTGTTCTAATGAGCTACGGTAAGGTGTCACTTTTGTAGTACTCACTAGTGAGCAGGTGGGAGTGACTCTTGGACACTCCCAAACTAACAGGAAAAAGGTTCTCAAGGGCAGAATTTCCACTTTTGCAGCACATCCTGTTTGCCTTACTACAAACTATCCCACAGTGTACTATTCTGAGTTAAATTCAACATAGCAGTACCCTTGTGCACTTGGAGGTAGACGGTATCCCAGCCAGGGGAATGTCTAGGTAAATGGGGAGTCTGAATAAAAACAGTTTACAGTGAAACCAGCTTTTTGCGACTAGTTACTGGAGGAAGAGGTCAACATATAATTATTGCATGTTCCACTTGTAAATACTAGGCACCCTATTTTGACAGGTTCACCTGCAGTTTTGAAAGTTGCAGCAATCAAGCTATACATGTAGGCCTGAAGCCATGCTTTTCCTTGTCAGCTTTGTGGATAGAACAATTTGTGCTCTAGTCATAAGGTGCCATTTAACTTTCTAAGCCACTGGTGTATTTCCCTGCATCATATACTGTGACCTTACTGGAAAGTTAAATATGGCAATTGGGGATGAGTCAATTTTACCATGTTTTAGGGCTCAGAGCACATACACTGTGGACTGGGCAGCAGTGCCCCAGTGAGCAGAGTTGAAAATCAGCAAACAATAGGTGTGATCATGCAAAAAAGAGTGATTTTCTCACAAATGGCTAGTCTGCAGCGTAAGTCTGGGATCTTTTTCAATACTCCTCTGAACATTTATTTATCTATAATTTTTTAGAAAGTTTTATATAGCGCAAACGTGACCTAGGTGGGTATCAGAGCGCTTTACAGTTAGGATTGGTGGGGTAAGGAGGGGAGAAGGACAAGCAAAACTAGAGTATACATAAAACAAGCAAGATAGGAGTACATCACAATTATGGTAGGATGGATACGGTACATGGAGAAGAACATTCAATACATAAGTGAGCAAAGCAGGTGAGTGCTGCGAATCAAAGTGCACCACAATCTGGTAGTCAATCAGTAGGCAGTCAATAAGCAATGGGGCCCGGGTCGTTTAAGGCAAGAACTTAGTCATTAGGATTTTTTTTACTTCCTTTTTGAAGGAAGCAGTGGAAGAAATTCATCAGACTTCTGGTGGAGGAGAGTTCCAAATCTTTGGTGCTGTGCCTGAGAAGGCTCTGTGACTCGTTTTTGTTTTGTGGAAGATCTGTGGTTTTAGGAGGAGCAATGAGCTTGCACATCTTGAATGTATGCAACCTCCAGATAGCTCTAATTTTTGAGCCAGATAAATAGGAGTCTTGAGATATATGGCTTTGTGTGTCACGCATGCTATCTTTAGCTGTATTCTTGCTTCATATGGCAGCCAGTTTAGGGATTTGAGGGCTGGGGAGGTGTGGTCATTTCTTTTTGTACCCGTGATCAGTCTGGCTGCGGCAATTAATGGAGGCTCTTAGTGGGGCCAAGTTATATAGGGAAGTCCACATAGCGTGGAGCTACCATAGTCTAGCCTGGGCAGTACCAGAGCTTGTACCGCCATCTTGAAATCCTCCTGTGGAAGAAATGGTTTGAAGTTCCTTAGTATGTTCATCTGGTGTTTAGCACCCTTGCTTACATTGCTCATATGAATCTGCATGTTCAAGCGCTTATCTAGTGTGATTCCGAGGGATTTCACAGAATTAATAATGTGGGGAGTGCAGTTGAAGGCCGTAAGGTGTTTCAGCCAGTGGTCGATCTTGGGGGTGTGATTAGGCGGAGCAATGAGAAGGAATTCTGTTTTGGATGTGTTGAGCATGAGGTAGTTATCAGTTAGCCAGTTTTGAGTATTCATAAGGGTTGAGTGAGATGAAGTCTTCAGGGGAGGTGATTTTCAGATAAAGTTGAGTGTCATCTGCATACAAATGGAAGAGAATGTTCGCGGAATTCAGAGTATTTACCAACGGTTTCAGGAATAAATTGAAGAGTATCGGTGATAATGCAGACCCCTGTGGAACCCCCATAGTAACTGAGGAGGGTTGGGAAAGGGATTGATTCACCTTGACTTTTTGTGATCTATTGTGGAGGAAGGAAGTAAACCATTGTAATACCAGTCCTGAAAAGCCCATCCTGTGATCTAGGATGGATAAGAGATTGTCGTAGTTAACAGTGTCAAAAGCCGAAGATAGGTCAAGGAGAATCAGGAGGCATGATTTGTTTTGGTCTAGCATTTTTAGAATGTCATCCGTAATGTGAGGGAGAGCAGATTCCGTGCTGTGACCTCTCCCGAATCCTGATTGATGTTGGTCCAGGGGTTGGAACTGCTCCATGTATGCACAAAGTTGCATCTGCATGCATTTTTCAAGCAGTTTAGCCAGCGTGGGGATGGTGGAGATTGGCCTGAAGTTATTGAGGTCAGAGCTGTCTGCGTTAGTTTTTTTTTGGATGGGGGAGACCTGCGCTACTTTTAGGCAATTGGGATCGTGCCTTGTAACAGCGAGGCGTTGACGATCCTTGTCCATAGTGGGATGATGATCTCCTTGATATCTTTGAAAATGAGCGGTGGTAGCGGGTCCATGAAATGGTTAGAAGGGTTGATCACCAGTAGAGTGTTGTAAATATCTCTTTCGCTGAGGGGAGTGAAGCAGTTCCAGGAGGCGTTGTTCTTGGTGCTAACTCTGGAGGGAATGAGCCGCTCATGGTGAGCTGGATGCGCAGCCCTCCCAGGGGTTGGGAGAAGTGCCCTCTTTGCTTCAAGGTCGAGACTGATGCTTTTTGTTTTTTTCAGTGAAGAAGGCTGCTAGGTCGTTGCATGATGGAAGGCCATCACTGAGGTCCAAGCTGTTCGGTGTCTTGCCTGATTGTTGTTTAACAATTTCAAACAGTTTCTTGGGGCAGTTTCTGGCTTGATTGAGTTGGGGTCTGAAGAAGTCAGCCTTTGCATTCTTGGTTTTTCTGTTGTAGGTGTTCCTGACAGATTTAAGGTGAATTAGATGTTCAGTGGAGGGTACCGTTCTCCAGGATCTTTCCGCTATCCTTAGGTTGCAAAGTTCAGAGTTTACGTTGTCGTTGAACCAGGGTTTGGAGATTTTGTAGGAGGCATTTTTCTGTTGTCAAGGGGCTATTTCGTCCAGGATGCCAGAGATGGTGGAATTATAGAAATCCGTGAGGACATGAACATCAGACATGTCCGACTGGGGAGTCAAGGCCTTTCTACAGGCAATTGCTAGATCCTTAGAGTTAATATTCCTAAGGTTCCTCTTCAATTGCTTCGTTTTCTTGGGCTGGACCCTCTCCGAGGCCACCTCTTTGTTAATTAGGAAGAAGATGCAATCATTGTCAGACCAATCGCAAGTGATAATGGAATCAATTGAGATGATTTTACCTTAGGAAATTATGAGGTCCAGAGTTTCACCTCTGTTATGTGTTGTGCTCTCACAGTATTGTGTCAGCTCATGTTCCATTAGGAAGGATTTAAGGCAATTTACTGCTGGATCTGTTGAGTTAGACCAGTGTAGGTTGAAGTCTCCCAGGAAGATTTGGGAAACGAGGGTGTCATCATTGGAGGAGATGATTTCCATTAATTGTTCAATGAAGGAGAGATTGTCTCCAGGGGGGTGATAGAAAGTGTGTAATTTGCAAACAGGGCGGTGATTGCTTGAGATGTTGAAGCATAGGTACTCACTGGAGGTCAGAGCAGAGGAATCAGATTGTGAGACAGAGAGTGTATTTCAGTGTATACACGCTAATCCTCCGCCCTGTTTTATAGGTCTGTCCAAACGAATTATGTTGTGGCTAGGCGGGACTGGAAGGACAAGGATAGGGGTGGACGAGCAATTTAGCCAGGTTTCCGTGAGGATGATGATATCAAGCTCATTGTTTAGAATGAGGTCAAAGATATTGGATGCGTGTTTACTCGCTGATCTGCAGTTGAGTAGTACGCATTTCAATTGTAGAGGTGTGTGGGCGGTTGGAGTCTGAATGATATTCACACGCTTGAGGTTGTTGTTGTTTATAGCTCTGAGGTTGTAGGAAGGTTCCCTTTTCGGGTTGGCATGGATGGCTTGGATTAAACCCATAGGGGCCTTGTGTGAGTCCAGAGGGGTATTGTCAGTATTTAATGGGAGGGCATAAGAGAGGAGAAGAGTATCAATATCAGTGGTCGATAGCTCGGTCTTTATCCTTCTGGGGCGGGAGGGGGCGTTAGGGAGGGGTGAGGTTTTTGAGATAGGGTGAGAGGAACGCTTGTCTGGGACAGGGGCTGTGCCTGTGGGGATCAAGGGCGGGTTCCCTAGTGCACATAACGTTCTGAGCATGGGGAGATGATCGATAGCGAGGGCTTTCAGTTCATGAAACTCATCCATGAGTAGGTGCAGGTGGAGTGAAATGTCATCAAGGCAAGTAGCCAGGTCTGAGTGTTGGGTAAAGGATAGTGGTTGTGTGGAAAGTTTTGATAGAGAGGTGGTGTCTCTAGGGAAATCTGGTGGGTCTAAGGTGGCACTGAGGAATTCAGGGGGAGTACTTGAATCAATGGTGTCTTGTGTAGTACCAAATTGCGTGGAGTTAGGCACCAGGGATGGGGGGGTTGTGTGGGGACATAGGTGTAGCTGATGGGCGGTGGGTGAGGGGAGGTGGGATGGGATAGGTTGGATAGAATCCGTGGAGGGCAGGAGCCTGGACTTCGATTGAGATGGTGGCATGTTAAGCGAGAACGTGCAAAGGAGTTCACCATGAGAGAGATAGGGCGGTGGAGCATGAGAGGATAACCTGTCATGGGAATCATGTTGTAATCGCTTAGAGATCCGGGAAGTAAATGGCGATGTAACACCACTAGCCATCAGAGTTGGTGGATGAGTGGAAGGTGGGGGGTCTGGCGAGCAAACACAGGGGTTTGTGTGTTTCCGAGAGCATTTGATGGGTGCGGAGGGTTATGAGGGGTAGGAGGCATCCTTTGTGTAGTGGTGGGAGTGAGGGTGATGTCTTGTGTAGTAGGATGGTTAAGGCACGAGTGATTGAAGTTGGAGATTGTCGCATTTTTGAGGGTAGGGAGGATATTATCCATCTTAGCTAAATTGTCATTGGAGGCTTGAATAAGGATAATGCCATTGTTGTAGAGGGTGATGGTGGCATTAGCATTGAAGAAGGGTGAGGTTGATAGTTTGAGGCCATATGGGGTTTTTCTGGTATCCGATATACGAAGCATGGAATAGAAGACCAACCTCCAACATGCCCGTTTTCCGGAGTAGAAGATGAGGTCATTTGATAGTTTACCCTTATTGATACAAAAATAAACATCTGAGATTAAGGTTTTGGGTCGGGATTTGAATAAACGGTGTTTGTGTTTTTTGGCCGTGATTTTGGAGAGGTTGGGTGGGAATAGGATTAGTATCCATTTTGTTTTATATTTAAGGATTAGACCAGTTAGCGATGGACCTATGTACTAAAACTAATCTGTAGGGGACAGAGGGAATCAGCCAGGCCGAAGAAGCATAGAAAGAGCCCCTTTATAATATGGACTATCCTTGGGACCTACAAGTTTTCCTCTTAGAAGTGTTAGATTGCATACAGATTAGAGAGATATCCCCTTTATCATATGCTTGATGCAAGGGATGGGCCTGATGAAAAGTTCTACAAGATTTCCTCATAGAGGTGTTGGATTGCATAAAGAATAGAATAGTCCTACCTTCCTTTAATTAGAGTTGTTCCAAGTCCTCTTTTGATTTCTATGGCAGGTTGTGCCTATCCTCCTGTGATTTTTTATTTATTTTTTGCTGGATTTGGGAAGATGCTACCTAAAAAAGATGCCCCTTTTGGAAGAAACTCCGACATCGGCTTGAAGAAGAGAACCTATAGAAAGAATCAAGGACTCATTGATTCCTAATTCCTCTGGGACCCAGTGACTGAAACTGCCTCTTGTTTGCCTGCATCAGGGACACAAAAAGCTGAATGACTACTGATTGCAAGAGAGCCTGTCTGGATCAAGTACCACTAACCTGTAGATATGAATGTTGCTGCAGAAATTACATGCAACCTACCAGTCTCCTTCCCCATCAACACTGCCGTAAAAGTCCAAAACTGTGCTTGATACAGATAGCAAAGAGGGAGCATAAGCAAAGGGGCAAAGAGATTTGGGAAAGTTTACACAAGGCAAGTTGTTAAATTGTAGTCCCATAGCTCATCTCATCAAAAGGAGGCTCTCTCAGATTTTCTACAGTCTTTCATAATTGAAGGCTGTTTTGTAGTAAACAGAACTCAAGACTATTACACCCATTTCAACTGCTTGCAGTTTTCTTTTACATGGATTTCACATGAATGATAACATTCAACAAAAAGTGAAAATTACGAAGACTCACTATAGTAATAGGTGCATCATAGAAAACACTCAATGTATCAATGATACAGTGCCTTTTTCTTGATAGTGCCAGGGGAATTATCATGAGCGGGTCATGTTCTGATGTCTTAGACACAGTTGTTAAAGCTCCACAACTTGAGGCACCAAACATAACAAATTTTCACTGAGGATTTGAAAAATAAATATATTGAGGCCCAAGAGACAGTTGTTACAGCACAACTTAGAAGGCAGGGCAGAGCTCCAGTATGTGAGTGAAAAGGACACGAATCCAACAGTAGTTTCACAATCCAAACAAATAAACCAAACTCGCTTAGCTAATCACTAGCCTGAGGCCTCTAAAGAAAGTGCTTGAGGAGGTTGATATCCAAAAATGCAAGGAAATTCTTCGAAGATTTCTAAGGATGGGATGAGATTTTTGAAGAGGTGCTGCAGAAGAAGTTATAAAATGTGCCACAAAACATCAAAGAAGATGAGCTTGGCTTCCAGCTTGAAGATAGTCTCAGCTCGAGAGTAAGGAACACAGGTTAAGAGAAGAGCCAAAGCAAATACTTACTCTCCTCAACAGGCCGGAAGCCAAACACCTGGCCATGCCCTGAATGTAGCTTTCCTAGACTGCAGGATTGATGGTTAGCTTCCAGCCTTGCTCCACTGAATTTGACTTCCAAAACAATTGAAAAACCCTGGATTGGGACAAGGCTGCAAATATATCTCAACCACAAAGCAACCTTGGTACTTATGAAATCCAAGTTTGTCCCACTCTAAGATTTTTGTGCCAAAACCAACAGCTTCAGCAGGGGACACCCCACAAGGTATCCAGCTTTGAGGGACAATCACTGGCCACCCCCTTAAAACTTGTCCTGATGGAATATTATGACTTCCATTTCAGAGACTATGCCTGTATATCAAAACCTAGACCAGGACAGCCTGCTTTGTATATCCTTACCTCTGCTCCATAACCAGCCTGATATTTTGTCTAGATTCGGAACAAGCAACGACTTATGATTAGAGCTGTAATTTTCCTCAGCACCTTTTTCTTTAAACTTTAAAAGTCCATAACTCAGGTGCCCCTTGAACCATTTAATTGCTCTAGGTCTATATTTTCTCATTAAATCTTTCTCTTTTTTTCTAAATGAAAATGTTATTGTATTGTAGTTTCTGCTTGAACGTAACAAGCACTTCTCCAGGGATTACCTCCTGCTTGTGTCAGAGCTAGCAGGGGCTGAGCAGAGCTTCTCTCACAACATTGTTTTCATCTAACCAGAGTGGGTTCATTGAGTTGGTGAGCATATCCCTACCCAAATAAATAACCCAATTCCTGAAGTTGACAGTGGAGTTTTAGCGATTTATCAGCTTTATCATCTACATCACTTATTTCATATGATACATCTACAAGAACATTAGTAGTGTACCTGACCATACAAATGAGAAGTGAGATACTCCATAATCAAAGCCTTGGGACTGGTTCCCAACTCAATATTAGGCCCAGCACCAAATTAAGCATTAAACTAAGGCCAACACGTGATATCTGATGGCATATGTACATTAAGGGCCTTTGATTATACTGAAATTATGGGAAGCAGTGTTGTGTTACCCCCAAATTATTGGGGGCAGACTTGATAAATCTCCTAAGCTCCAAAAGGTTACAGCAACCTTTTCTAAGAAATGGTGCACTGGCAGGTGTGTTTGGCCCTTCCCCTACTCAGTTGGATTCCAATGGGCAGGAGTGTCAGAGAAACCTGTCACAGAACTCTCATATAAATGCGGTACACATAGAACCCCAACCCACACCCCAAAATCGCTTTGCACGTTTAGTAAGTGGTATTCCACAGATTTATGATTAATTATTATACATTATTTGTCTATTTATCTATTAGTAACATGTATTAAAAACACTAATATTTTAAATCGATCACCAATGACTACACAAATGTTAAATAAACCCCAATCATAGTTCACCACACATGCCAAGTCTATCAGTTTTCAACCTCAATTATGGTCAGCTGTTTGACAGCATAGCTAGGTAACTTCTGCATAACAATCCAAGACCTTTTGATGTCGTCAAGCCTAAAGTTGGAAATCCATATTTTAGCATTCACTGCAGTATCCTGTCCATGCATATAAGCCCACCTGTGTCACAGTGTGTATATACCTTTCTTAAACATGATGTTCTATGATGCTCGGCTCCTCTATCATTTTACAGAATAGTTGAACAAGTGATTTACTGCTACTAAAAACACAAGTTCATCAGCTATCTTTTAGCTGTCATGTTTATAAACTGTGGGTGCACTACAGAATGTAAACTTCCATTCGCACTGAAGATATCCAAGTAAATTTATTAGCTGTGAAAACAACTTGTGACAATCTAGCCTGCTATCCTGGCCCTGCACTTGCACTACACACCCTAGTTTTTATAATGCACACACATACCAGTGAGGTAAACATACAGCCAACCCTGTGTTGTAAATAACCTCAATAAATCATAAATAGAATGTGCTACAGATCCATGGGGAAGTAATCATAGACTTTAAGTATTATAAGCCTTTCTGAGTAAGGTTAAATGCTTATTTTCTGTTGAAATTGGTGAGGGTGTTCATCAAAATAATAGCCAAGCTCTTTATCTTTACAAAGAATAATGCAGCAATATTTGTTATCTTGTAAATCAGAAGGGTGTGTGCATCAACACACCATGTATTATGGGATCCTTTCCATCAAAGGCAATCATCTGGGGATTTCATTTGTTAATTTCCAGATGTTTCCCATTAGAATATTTATTAAGCGTATTGATCTTATGCTGTGAGCCCAGAGGGGTAGTAATAGCGAAATGTGTCATCGGCGTAGAATAATGCAGGATTTGTTTCATAAGCAAGCCTGATAACACAGATTTTCTTGATCCCAAGTTCCATGACAAAATCCCTGCTTCATGTTAGTCCAAAATCTAAGAACATAAACACAACATCAATGGATAGGAATTCTCTTATCTTAGTAGCCCATAGACGTTGTAAATTAGTTTTATCCAGAATAATGCAGAGTCCTCCATGTCACAGTCAGTAAAGATGGCCGATATAAAATACAGAGGAATTGCACATGTATGGAGTGCCAAATGAATCATAAACATTTTTATTTTATTATGAGTTCCTCTTCAGGAATTGAGTTTGTTCCTGAGGTGAATGAACCCTGGTCATAAGCCCTTCAACAGGATACTAGAAATACATGATCTGATAGGCCTCAGCTTTGGAAGTGAGAGCAACTCGTAAAGATGAAGGAGTGTGGAGCTTTCCAAGCTTGAAGATGTCCAACATATAAGTGAGCTCCTCCAGCCGTGTCATGATCCTGAAGCATCCTGGCGCTCAGAGCCCCTTTGAGACCACCACTCTCCCACGGCCGAGAATTACCATTACCCGAGTGTGTGCTGTAAAATTGCTTGCTGGGTGCGGCCCCTGAACAGAATTCCCCATCGGGTCCATGCTGCATTGTGTGGCCTATGGCAGTGTGATAATACACTGATGTCATCCAGTCAGGTGCCTGGAACCTTGGGAAAGCGTGGGACCCCTGTGGACTATTTGCTGCACAGTTCGGTGGGGGTGCACATTGCCACATGTGGGGAGAACCGACCAGAGCCGTGAATAACTTTGCCGTGGGTGGTTGGCCTGGTCCCCCTCAGTACGGCTTGGTTGCACCTCACATTGCTGAGCCTAAGGCTGTGAACTATGTGCAGTGTTGTAGTGCCAGAAGAGGGCCCATACACGACCTGCAGGCCCTGTTATGTCCAGCCTCATACCCGCTGACAGCGGATGCCGAAAACCTCCCTGGGGGCTGAGGCTGTGCCGCACAGGTGCCGCCAGCACAGGTGAAAGTGGTGGGGCTGGGTGGGTGGGTGTTTGGAAGTTGACAGATGACAGAATAGGGAAGGTAAAATAAAAAATAAAAAAAAAACACTTACCTTGCATTAGCCGCATCGCCGAGTCGGCGATGCGGCAAGCAGAAGGTAAGTGGTTTTATTTATTTATTTATTTTATTTTCCCTATCCCGTCATCTGTTGACTCCCCCATCCCACCCCACCACTCTTACCTGTGCTGGCCACGCCTGGTGCCGCATTGGTATCTGCGTCCTCTGACACTGCTCCTACACTGCACCAGAGAGGCCTGTGCTGTGGCTGAGAGGCCTCTGCAAGAGACTCTTGAGACAGGCCTGGGGAGATCAAAGCATAGCCTGGGCGTCTGTCTTGAGTGAAGATCCAGCTGGACTTCACTGATTCAATGATAAGGGCAGCCAGAGGAGGGGAGGGAGCCCATATACATCCCTAAACAGAGGTCTTGCTAGATGGAGGAGCCAGAGATGTGGGTGTGTTGGTGGTAAGTACCCGGGCACCTGCATGCTGCCCCCACTGAATGAGACCTACCACAGATGCTATTCACTCTCTGCCACTGCTGGATATGCCCCAGTGTGTTCCTATACCTGATTCCATTACACTGTTACTGGTGAGCGGATTGTGTAGTTCCTGATTCTGTGTGTGGTGTGGGTCTGCAAGAGTGTTCTTGTATCCTGCTGCACAGAGACTTATTCTGTGGTTGCCCTTCCTACTGTGGGTAGCGTCTTCATTTTGCCCTTGAAATCCTATGCAAGAGGAGTGGGGAGTTACAGGAGGGAGCTCCAGCGAATGCAGAAGACCCTGAGGTTGCTTCGGGAGGTCATTCCTTTAAGGCGGGCACTCAGGCCTTCAAATTAATTGGGATGAATCCCTGATATTCCCCCTCACTGCGGCTACAACCCTGGTCCAACTGAAGTTTACATTACAATGGACTACTGATTCAGTGAGATACCTGGGGCTCTAGGTGCATACAAACCCGTCTGTGGTTCTACTGGGTAACTACAGCAAAGCAGTGCAGAAGCTTTCGGATGCGGTTGAGTAGTGGATTAAACTGCCTTTGTCACTCAGCAGATGTATAGCCATCATTAAAATGGTGATGCTGCCCCGTGTCCTCTTCCTGCCTGCAAATATCTTGATCTTGCTGTCACATGTGGTGCTTAGCAATCCGAGTGCCTTTTTGGTTCATTTGGCCTATGCTGGAAAGCTGCTGCGGGTGATTTGGGACACGATAACACTACCATATGATATGGGTGGTTTGAACAATCCGGACCTTGAGACCTACTACAGGGCTGCACAGTACATGTTCACACATTACTGGGTACATGGTCCGAAGGACTTACCACAATTGTGGCTTGAGCAAGAGGCCACCTCCCGATTATCACCAGCCCAGACCTTGTTTTGTGAGTCCGGTGTGAAACTACAATGTCCAGTACCCACTGAATGCAGTGGTCCATTCCTGGCAGTGGCTTCTAGAAAAACAGACTGGATCTTTCCTTTACTCACCATGTGTTCTGTTTGATTGGTGTACATGGTTACCTTTGTCACAGTTCTAACTACTATGGGAGATCTATTCCAAGATGGTGTGATGTGCAGCTGGGAACAGAATAGTGAGAAGAGCATAGAATCCTCTGTCCTGGCCTAGTTCTATTACTACAGGGCCCCTACATGATGTGTGACCTACTAGGGGAGGACTTGCTTAAACCCCCAGAGTTGCTGATGTTGACATGCCTCTTACAAACATCCGCACCATGTCACATCATAGCAAAATGTTCTGCAGTCACACAAGAGGAATGGCTCCCAGGCATCAAAAATGTCAGGCTAGATTGGCAACGGGACCTTTGAGTTACCAACAGCGACACACAGTGGACTTACTGTTGCTCCGACATGAAGTCGGTTTCACTAAATAGCCATCACAGGCTACTACATTTCAAGAACCTTAATAGAGTGTATTATACGCCGGCTTGCTTGTCCCAACATGAATTATGTGACACCACAAGCTGCCCCATGAGTGGTGCTGAGTAGGCAGGGTTTGCCCATTTGGCTTGGTTCTGCCCAAGAGTGCAGTATTTTGGGCAGACAGTCCTGGCAGAACTTGGAGAAATTACTGGTGCTTACATAGCGGGGACCCCTTTACTGGCACTCTTAGGCTATGACAAGGACATTTCGTGACCCTGTCGGCGATTGGTGGCCATGGTGTTGTTGCTTGCTAGGTGCAGAAGAGTAATGTGCTGGACTAGAAGCTCACTCCCGACTCTGAAAAGACTGGCTTGTAGACATGGCATACTGCAACACAAAGTCAGATCTGTGCCGTGAGTTAAAGCCGGTGTGTAGTCACCCAGTAGATATGTGGGGACCATATTAGGCCTCCCTGGCTCGATCGAATGAGGAGGCGGAGACCCAAGAAGAGAAGGGCTGGGTAAAGTCCCTGTAGATGCCCTGTGGGCAGTGTATAATGCTGGATTTGTTTGAAGCGTGCTGTGAGCTCTGACGCCTGAAGTCCTGCTAATGTCTGCTATGAGCAGAAGTGTCTGTCGTTTGATCTAATGGCGGTTATACCAGTGTTTATGCTCTACTTGGGTAGGGGAGAGACATTTGCAAATTGTGCACCTACATCATTCCTACAACAATTGTAACGTCTGGTCATTAATATGCATCACTACAACCCTGATCATTTCACCTATATGTCATTTCGTTGTACTTCACACCTGGAGTTGATCTGTGCCATTCCAAATGTATGATTGCATAAACTCAAACATAAAGCTAAAAAAAAAAACTCGTAAAGATGAAGTCTGGTCCCTCTTTATGAAAAGATATCAGAAACTTGGGGGCATATTATCAAGAACGGCGTTAAAAATTACTGCCGCTAAAGCGGCGATAATGGGCTTGATAATATGCCCTGGAGAATTCCAATAGAAGCCCATGTTCACACCAGAACATGGACTTCTATTGGAATTCTCAAGGGCATATTATCAAGCCCATTATCGCCGCTTTAGCGGCAGTAATTTTTAACGCCGTTCTTGATAATATGCCCTAAAGCTCTTCATGAGAATGTTGTTTATCGTCACAAATAATTGAACCACGATAGAGGCGCATACTTTAGGAGGTGTACTGGGCGTAGCATTGGGCTATTTATCCACGCCAGATACATTTGAAGTTGTGGTCAATTCAACTGGCTTTTCAAATGCAAAACTTCTTCCAGAATACGTTTATACAGACTACAAAATGGTAACATTTTATCCAAATACCCTGAGAAATTATTCTTATCGCTAGGACAGTATCAGAATGCTTAGAGCTTTTTGTAACCCGTATCCAGATATTTTTATGCATTTCTATTCTCTATGGCCTTTTACATAGCTTTTATGTTATTTTCTAACAATCGGTATTTTTTTGTAATTTTATGAACACTGTTAGAAGAATTAATTATAGACAACTGTTGTGCAGTTCAAGAAAAAATATTTCGAATAGCTCTAGCTATTTATATTTCTCTCCATACCCTGTCACTTCTTCCTGGTTACGCTAGCAACCCATTCTGGTGCATTCCAACCTTCACTGCTTTCCTTGCTCGGGTCATCCTATTAGGTTCCAGTTAAATCTCTCAGCTCCTTTGATTTTTTTAAAGTGACAAACATGTCCATTATCCATTTCTTAATATTCACAAGTCCCCAAGACTACGCATTAAAATCGTCATAGAAAGAATGTATAAGCATGTCAATGCCATTTCTATTTTTTCCAACTGGATTGGAAAACTGAATGGCTAATGCCCCAGTGAAATATTTGGGTATATATTGCAGTTTGCCATGCTGGAAAACCACTTACTCCTGCCTTTTTTGGGCAATGTATGTATGTTTGTCTGTGAATAACTATAAAGTTCTAACTTTGTGAATGCTTCGAGCATTTTATCTGACCAGCCTCAGTAGCGCTCCGATAAAATCATTTTCCCATCCCTACCAAAAATCTTTAAAAGGTGCCATCAAACATACTTGCAGATTTACATAAAATATGTGTTTCAACAAAATCTGAAAATACTATCACTTTAAATTCAGATTTGGTATTTCGGACATCAAAAAATGCCTAAGTATGAGTGTAGCAGAGGGGTTGGAATATTCACCACACCCAGTAAATACAACTAGGCTCACTTATGAGCTTTGTGACTCACTGCAGATCTGCAAGTCACCTTGCTGCGCTGCACTGCGTGACAGGGAAAGGGCAGGAATGTGCTGTTTTTTATGGAATATGGCTCATTTCTGCCCTTTCCCATGCCCTGGCACAAAATGGCTGCTTAGAGCCAACGCAGGCACCCTTGCACCATACTGCAAGGGTGCCTGCGTTGCATTTAGGAATGTTTTTGTGCAGGAAGGGATACCTTCCTGCACAAAAACAATCCTGGGAGGCATATTCCTCTTTCTTCTGCAGCCACAGAGAAAGAGGAAGAAACTAGGAGAAATAGAGATATTTTCCCTGTTATGCCTCCTCAGAGAAGGTGTAAGATGTTCATGGATCTCCAGTTTTACATGTTCTTGTAAATCTGAGGATGCTTCAAAATCCATGGGAGTTGTTTGGGAACACCCACGCAAAACACATGGAACGCCTTCCCAGGGCAGATTAACGCAAGGCAGCAATTTGCGCTGCACTGCGTTACTCCAGATTTTTTAAACCACTCAGAGCCACACAAAGTGGCTTTACGTGGCTTCAAAAATCTGACTTAAGTTTTGCGTTGCTCTTGCACTACAGTGCATGGTACAAGAGCGGAGCAAACAGGGTCATAAATAAGCCCCAAATTGTCAGGGGAGAGGTATTTACTGTGTGTGGTAAATGCCTTGTATTCCAAGGTTCGCTAAGAAATGAGAAACAACATGCAAATGCCTATTTTTGTGCATCTAAGTCAGGCATAGGTGTGTAATAAGTTTAGTGAATCATGCCCACCATCTTCCATATGATCTGTCACTTCAACGTGTCATTTTTGTGTCTATTGTTTTATGCTTTTTGAGGTCTATGAGGACAGTTACCTATTTGCAGCTCTATTTGATACATTGTGATGAGTTTGTTCTCCTTCCTCTATATTCTGCAGGATGACTTTCAAGAATGCCACGAAGCATGAAGATTTATGGGATTTAACTGTTCTCTAAAAGCAAAGTACAATGCTGAAATTGTTGTGGCATAAATAGGGATGGAGGAAGGACGGACTGATAGGCTTGTAGGCCTATAAGATTGACCAGTCTTTTTACCCATGTTTAATTTGAGCTGGTGTTTGCCGATGGAGCCCACCCGCACTCATTTTTGGAGACCAGCATTTATTTTTCATCAACAGATATTGACAGTGAGCAAGAAAGAGGAAAACACACACAAACAGGAAAGAAGAAGGAAGACGAAAGCTGTCACCAAGGGAGAAAGCAGGGACAGATACAAATTAAATAAAGGGTCAGCAGTGTCTGGTAGTGGATTATTTATTTATTTAGAAAGTTTTATATAGCGCGAACATGACCACCGAGGGTATCAGAGCGCTTTCCAGTTTATGCATCAAGAAGGGTACAAACAAACAAAACAGAATAAACACAAATGAAGAAAAAAAAAATTCACAGTTTTAAAATGTCAGACATTCACGTGAGCCAGGCACCCGGGCAACACATCAGCGGGTATGGCCCTGGAAACAAATGGAGAAGCCAGACTGAGGCAAAACATTTCTTCATCAGGAGCCCTTTAACTTCTTTTTTGAAGAGGACCGTGGAAGGGTTCACCCTGATTTAGGGGGGAAGAGAGTTCCAGATCCTCGGAGCCATACCTGAGAAGGCTCGATTGTAAGTCTTTTTTTTCTTGAATTTTTGTGGTTTGAGCAGAAGGGTGCTGGAGCTTCTGGAGGCTCTCAAATCACATGAGAGCTCCAGTTTCTGAGCGAGGTACAGTGGGGTCTTGAAGTGGATCACTTTGTGTGCCATGCAAGCAATTTTTAACTCTATCCGGGCTTCATATGGAAGCCAATTCAGGGCCAGCAAGTCAGGAGAAATATGGTTACATTTTTTTGTCCCCGTTATGAGCCTAGCAGCAGAGTTTAGGGCAACCCTCAGAGGAGCCGTCTTCACTCTGGGCAAGCTGCAGAGAGTTGCGCTACCATAGTCCAGCTTTGAGATTACTAATGCTTGCACTGCAACCTTTAGGTCATGAGCAGGGAGATATGGTTTGAGCTTTCTAAGGAAGCTGAGTTGGAAGTTTGCTCCTTTGGTGAGGTAACTGATGTGCTTCTGCATGTTCAGACTTTTGTCTAATATAATACCCAGAGAGGATGCTGAGTCAAGGAGGTGAGGTCTACAGTTAAGAGCCGTGAGCTGATTCAACCATTGTTCCATGACCGGAGATTGTTTATGGGGTGAGATTAGGAGGAATTCAGTTTTTAGAGCATTGAGCTTCAGGTGGTTACGTGTCAGCCAGCTTTGTGTTTCCTGCAGGACTGAGTTGAGGGATTGAATGTCTTCGGGGGAGGCGATCTTCAGGTATAGTTGGGTATCGTCCACATACATGTGATAGTGAATGCTGGATGATTTCAGAATTTCTGTCAGAGGCTCCATGAACAAGTTAAAGAGCGTGGGAGAAAGTGCTGAACCTTGGGGAACCCTCAGAGAGACCGGAGACGGATGGGACAGGGATTGGTTCACCTTGAAGCTTTGGGATCTGTTCTGAAGGAACGAAGAGAACCAGTTAAGTACAGGCCCGATAGCCCCATCCTGCGTTCCAGGAGGTCGATTAGGTTATCATGTTTGACCGTATCGAATGCTGATGAAAGGTCAAGAAGGATCAAAAGGCACGACTCATTGTGGTCCAACATACTTAACGCATCATCGCCGATGTGCGTTAGCGCAGACTCTGTACTATGGCCCGGGCGGAAGCCAGATTGGCATTAGTCCAAAGGTTGGAAATGGTGGATGTGGCTACAGAGTTGGGCGAGCACACATTTCTCCAGGAGCTTTGCCAAGGTGGGGGTGTTAGAGATTGGGCGAAAGTTATGAAGGTCCGTGGGATCAGCGGATGGTTTCTTTAGGATCGGGGTAACTTAACCCGATTTTAGGCAGTCCGGAATAGCACCTTGCCGAAGTGATGCATTTACGATTGTAGTCCAAAGTGTTAGTAAGGAGGATCTCACTTCCGGGAATAGGTTCGATGGCAGAGGGTTGTTGTAGTGATTGGACGGTTTCAAAGTTGACATCATTTTGCGTATGGCGCATTCATCCAAGGTTTGGAACAGGCTCCAGGATGCATTGTTTTTGGGGAGGTGGGGCTGCGCAGGGTGATTGATATCCATAGCTGGGGGACGGAGGGTGTTCAGTGGACTGATCGACAGGTGATCAAGGGCAGAGCGTAATTCAGTTTCAATTTTAATAGTCTTATCCGTGAAGAAATCAGCGGATTCTTCACAGTTCAGCACTGACCCTTGACCCAGTATGAGAGATTAGGATGACTGTTGGCTTGGGACTTGATGAGTTCGAACAGTTTTTTTGGACGGTTTTTTGCTTGGTCTAGTTGAGTTCTGAAAAAGGTGGCCTTCGAGCATCTGATGCGGTTATTGTAAATGCTTCTCAGGGATCTCAAATGATAGAGATGTTCAAGGGAGGGATGGGATCACCACATCCTTTCAGCAAGTCTTAAATTTCTTCTTTCGGAATTAAGACTATCATAGAACCATGGTTTGGAGAGATTAGCGGATATTCTTTTAAGCTGTAGCGGTGCAACCGAGTCTAGTACCTTAAGCATTGATTGGTTATAGTGAGACGTAAGGTCGTGGACATCCGACATGTTCAAGGGAGGGGGCAGGATGATATCGCAGAGAACAGTCAGATCTTGAGAGTTGATGTTCCGTAGACATCTTTTCAGCTGTTTTGGGTTCTTAGGCTGGGCTCTACTTGTTCTTACCGATTCCAAGATGAGGAAGGTGATGCAAAAGTGGTCTGACCAATCACATGGGAGGATTGAATCAAGGAGGATGGAGTTGGGCTTATCAATGACAAGATCTAAGGTAGCTCCTTTGATATGAGTAGGGCTGTCACAGATTTGGATTAGGTTGAGGTCAAGTAGGAAGAATTTAAGGCTATTGACCACCACATCATTACCATCGTTCCAGTGGAGGTTGAAATCTCCCTGGAACATCTGAGTGCCATGAAAATCAGCATTGGCTGAGATGATGTCCATGATCTGCTCTGTGAAGGGAAGGTTGTCACGAGGGGGATGGTAAAACGTGTGCAGTTTGCATGAATGGTTGTTGCAACCAGACACTTCAATACAAAGGTATTCACAAGATGGCAGGAGGTCGGCATGTGGTACTTTCACTGTTAGATTGCTGCGATGTAAACATGCGATGCCTCCACCATGACCACTAGATCTGTCCAACCTAATGTTATCATAATTGGGAGGTATTAAAAAGTCCAGGATGGGAGCAGCTGATTCATTTAGCCAAGTTTCCGTCAACATAACAAGGTCAAGTTCGTGGGCAAGGATGAGGCCGGCAATGTCTGCAGCATGTTTAACAGCCGATCTACACTTTAGGAGCACGCATTTGAGTGTTATGTTAGTGTCCGTCGGTATAGGTAGAGTGGTGGTGACTCTAGTGAGGTTGTTCTCGTTTAAAGTTCTGGTGCTTGTCGTAGGTTCCGTGAAGTGATCAGTGAGGATGGGTTCAATTTGTTGCAAGTTTGATACGGTGGGGGGATGTGCCGGATCATATGAAAGTAGGAGAGAATGAATATCCTTATCAGACAAGGAGGCTTTACATCTAGAGGGGCGAGAAGGGTCGTTAGGGTGCGGAGCAGAGGCCCAACTATGGGGTGTGTGGGTGATGTGAGATGGTGACTGCCGAGTATAGGGAGGGGCAGGGCGCCAGGCACACCCACTAGCTGGGAGCGAGCGGAGGTGGTGATTGTCCATAATGGAGCACCTTGGTCTGGCGTTAGCTGACAGTTCCTTAGAGATATGTAATAGGCTACGAACCTCTGCCTTAAGTTGTTGTAGGCAGAGTGCTATCTCGTTAAGTCGGCCTTCCAAAGAAGTGTGTGAATGGGATTGAGAGGATAGGTTCAGGGGGCCCTGCAGCGGTAGAGAGCTAGTGGGGGCGGGGGAAAGTAGGGCAGGTGGTGAATGACTGAGACCTGAGGGAAGGGGTTCTGGGAAATGGAGCTGCATGCTCGGAGGGATGGGTAGGATAGGAGAGGCAGGGTCGGATGGATAGAGACCCCTAGAGGCCTGTGGGAGAAGGTCGGGTGTGTGGGTTGGGCTGGGCTGGGGGAAGGGGTCCTGGGGAGTAACGGGGAGGTGCAGTGAGCAGTGGAGCTAGGGGAGTTAGAGCTATCTAACAGTGTGGGGGGAGGAAGGTAGACTAGCATGATGACTGTGCTGTCTCGGATCTATCACCACGGGCATTGAAGGGGAATTGTTAATATGAGTTAGGATAGCTAGAAGGGGGCCCTTCGGAGCAGATAAAGGGTCAGGGGATGGTGGTGGAGAGGTAGGAGATAGGCCTTGAGAAGACTAGGGGACCGCTGGGGGGCCAGCCCCTCCGGGGGGGGCGGAGTTGAAGTTAGCCACTGAATTTAGGATAGTAGGGAAAAAGTTGTCAAATACCACTAGATTGCAATCTGAAGCTTGTATAAGGATGGTTCCATTTTTGTAAAGGGAGATGGTGGCTTCAGCTCTGAAAGCCAAGGAGGGCGCAACCTTCAATCTAAGACCATGTGGTGTTTTCAGGGAGGTGGAGATCTTGAGCGAGGAGTACATGGCCTTCCGCCATTGAACATGACGTTTAGTGTAGAAGATGAGATCATTTATGGTACTACCCTTCCTGATGGAGAAGAAGGGGTCTGAGATAAGGGTTTCCGGATGTGTTTTTAGTAGTCTGTGTTTGAAGTTTTTTGCAGCATTTTTTGAAAGGTTCGGGGGTATAAGATTCGGAAAGCATTATGGCCCGCCGGCTGCAGGTTGGGAGAGATGCGGCACGAAGGTTTAGGATCCATATTAACACACGTCTTGTCACCTAACAAAGTAGGCGTGGGTAAGTCAAGAGTCTGGGCAGATGTCTGCTCCAGCCATAGGAGGCATACGCATGCCAAGAGTCTGGGCAGATGTCGGGGACACGTAGAGGTAGTTCAGTGAGATAGCAGGCGAAGAGATTCATGGGGTGAAGTTGAGGTGTGCCATTGAATCACACTTGTTAGCAATGCCCTTCGGGTTCCTTTAAGTAGATCAAGACCCATGAGATCCAGAATAACTATGGCTAAAAGACAGGAGGCTGGGCCGGATGAAATTCCGGGGTGAAGTTGTGGTGTGCCATTGAAACACACTTGCCAGCAACGCACCTTCGGGTTCCTTTAGGTAGACCACGACCTATGAGATCCAGACTATCTAGGGTTCAAAGACTGGAGGCTGGGCCGCAATAACTTACAGGTAGATCATGGGATGGGTATATGTCATTCTTTATATGGTAGTCAGTTCAGGCAGGCATCTCACGTACGACCTTACAGGAGATAACCACCTCAGAACTATGTGGTAATGGGGCAAACTGCACAAGGCCCCTTCAGTGGCGAGTCATATTTGATTACAGTAGGTAGTGAGCGTCAGGCATTTCGTGCCAAGAGTGAACAATATCCTGGGTGATCCACTTAAAAGGCTGTAATTGTCCTATTGGTCAAGGGGAATGCCTTAACAGTATAACATGAATGATGTTAAGAAGAGAACTCAGGGACCAGGTGTGTGGGAGAAAGGTAAATTTGCCCACTTCAAGATGGCCATCATATGCTGAGAGTGGAACCAGCCCATTTGTGTTTCCATGGCCGGCAGAGCTTAGAGACCAGGGAAGGGGGCACCACTCATCAGTCACCGTGGCAGGAGGACAAAATGGATGCCCAACAGCAACAACAGGACAAACGAAATGGGCGCCCATCAATGAGCACATCGGAGCTCAGGGGCATCACAACGAGCCAGCCGGCCCATCAAGACTCACCAGAACAGACCGGGCTTGTGTGTCAACCACCATCTAGGCAGGCCGAGCAGGAGGGGCAGGCAGGCCAGAGCCGTAGTGACTCGTGCTTTCGTGCAGCGCTCTATCGGTAGCCCCACGCCCACCTCTCTCCTCACTTACTCTGGGATAAACGGTGCGGCCACAGGAGGGATCGTCAAGGACCCCAGGAGGTCAGTCGCGGGAATGCGCATCCGCCTTCAGCCAGCCGTAGGGGAAACAATAGATCTCGAAGCGTTCCATTTCTCCGACGCTTTTCATTTCTCCGACCGGAGCAGAGCGATGATCGTCAGTCTCAGCCGGCAGTGTGCTCATCCGCCTCACCTCAGGAGGAACGACCACTCAGCTAACCCGTGCGGTGGCAGGAAGCCACGTTGCAGGGGCGGTTCAGCCCCTTCACGCCCGCCTCCCCCGTACCGGAGCGCCGCTCAGCAAACTCCGTGGGAGCGAGTTCTTCACGCTGCACCTCAATGGCCCGGGCACTCGGCGTCCACAGTGCGGTGACCAGAATAAATGCTGCAGGGCAATTCGGCCCCCTCAAGCCAGCCCAAACAGGACCGGAGCGCCGCTCGGCAATCTCCGCCGTCTGCGGGCTCATCGAGCAGCACCTCAGGGGCCCGGGAACTCGGCTCCACAGTGCGGGTCCAGCACTACAGCAAGGATCTCGGCGGCATGGGGGGGGGGGAGGTAGGGTGTTCACCTTGTTTTGCCCCGGGATCACCGCCACAACAATGCAAACTTGTGCAAAAAACTCATCAAGCAGCAGCTGCGGCGGGGCTCGGCATCCGCTCCAGCCTAGAATCAGGAAGCATCGGTCCCCACTTGAATCGGCGGTGGTCCCAGGGGAGCGTCATCATCGCAGAGGGTCTTCAGGTAGGTTTCACTTCTTTTCTTTTTTTGCGGGGGTTGTCGCACGGACAGTTTAGTTGCAGACAATTTTCTTTAAGCTGGGATGTCGAGTAGAAGGGTGGATGGGGGGCATAAGCAGGGATATTCACAAAAGAGTGATCACTAGCCCTGGAGCTTCTAAGGCGAGCTCCAGCACGGCGGCCATCTTCCGTCATGTTTATGGAGGCCTGTGGCGAATTCAGCACGATACAGCCTTGGTATTCGGCTCATCAATTTTTAATTGCACCGCCTAATCAGAGTTTTGGGCCCCAGCTCTCATTCTTTTATAAATTAAGCACTAACATTTGCTATCCTAATCCTACCCATATGGTATCTAAAATGTAATTATTCATAAAAGCGCAATGTTATTCCCACATCTCTCCAATCTAATTTCCAAACAATTGGCTCAAGAAAAACAGAGACATATTTATATTTAGCAGTAGGAACTCTAGAAGGGGTTGCTGTTTGCTGTTAACATTACCAAAGTCTCTTCAATATTGTTATTATAGGATATTTCTACAAATGGAGTCATCTTCAATATAAAAATGTAGTTGACCATAGCTTGAAGGAAAATTATAATTATTGGTAAAATATATGTTACTTGGCTTCTTGAGTGGAGAGATAACAGAGATAAACAGAGTCAATAAGTAAAATCACTACAACATTCAATTGAATCAACTATGGCAAGAAACAAAAGCCCTGCGCTGCGCCTGCCTTTGACAGATTCTTTCTCTTACTTGGAGACACTTTATATCACCAGGTTGATTCCTTTCCTTGTGTCCTGGGATGGTATGATGTAGTATCTGTTCACGAAATGCAAAACATCAGTTTATATTTTACACTGCTCTAGGCCAAGAACATTCCATAGCGCACTGATAAACCATCATCAAAAATGTGAGCGCCAGGCATAAAGAATCTAGAGTCAGAAGAGATGATAGACTTTTATGAATATTTCTTTGAATATGCTGAGAAGATTGCTTGGCTAAGTGCACAGCACCACCAGTATGTCTTGAAGGAGCTGAGCTGAGCAAAAGTTTTATCCTTTGACATTTTTGCTGACCCGGTGAGAAATTGTGCAAACTCGCATTTCCACGTGCTGTCGCTGGGGCGTTGTGGAGGCAATTCTGGCAGTAGTAGGAGCTGCAGCAGCTCACATGAAGCAACCCCTAGGGTCTGGCCTTGCTGCTGGGTGGGTTTGCCTGCAAGTCGCCTGTGCGAGGATCCTTGGAGTGGGGCATGAGATCTATCCAGCACCAGTGAACTACCCTGATGGAAAAGATGACCCTGCTGTCGTAGTCGGGGTGGGATGTCCTATGTGAATAGGCAGGAGAGCCACTGGGGCCTCGCAGTAGTCTCATACTTGACACAGTAAATCTGACCAGAGCACCTCAGTTCGAACAGTCTGGGCGGTCTCCCGCATCTGCTGCAACTACATATTGCCAGTGAGTACTGGCACCCCTCCCCAGAACCCCAAAATGTACTTTGATGGTAATTTAAGACTCTCAGAGGTATTAGGGCCCCACTGCTTGAGATGGCATGTTGGGGGGCTGGAAGTCGAGCTTGGACCCCCATTCCAAAGTCATGTTTATAATGCTCAGTGGCAGTGATGGATTGGAGGTGCAGTAACTGGATAAGAGCTATCTGCCCCCTCCCCCTGTTCTATGTGACTCTCCCCTCTGGGGACTGCAAGGGAGTGAGACCTGTACAGTGCATGGGATCCTGATAGTGAGATCTATTACATCCTGCTGGTTGGAGGGCTGTTGGGCAGCTTGGGCGACTGGTGAGGCCTTCTGCTAAGAAGAGCCCTCCTTTCTCTCCTCTTTCTTTCCCTGACAGGACATGGAGTGACCTCCACCCCCAGTTGGCACCATGGGGAAACCACAAGACGCAGCACGTATGCAGCAATATAAAATAGATAAATATGTTAAGTCTACAATTGGGACACAATGTTTTGAGAACTTTCTCAGTGTCACACAAGCAAGAAATATGCAGACCAACACAAAACGTTTTATCAGGCCATATATGACACTTAAACAATCCTTGAAAACCAAATAGGGGAAGTCGGTCCTGAAGCGGGCCCCAGGAAAATGGCAGACTGTTTTACAGTGGCAGAGACTAGTACCTCTTAAATTGAATATCTGGAAAAAACCCACTCGACGAAGATTATATGCCTGAAAGAAATAGGGGGGGCATCTTGATCAGAAAGTCAAAGATGCAGAGGGCAGGACCGGCAGGACCGGCAGGAGGAAATTTGTTTTGTGGGGGTAAAGGAGGGTTTATAATGGACAAGGCCGCAACACTTTCTAACTAACAGGCCTCAGTCTTGAATGCCGCTGGCCAACCTGTTCTCCTGTTTTGTAATTAAGAGGGCACATTGGGCCCTCTTATTGCCCCCCTCTGGAGTAGTACAGAGGCCTGTAATAGCCCACTTCATGAACTATGCAGACAGACACACAATTCTTAGTGTGCCTTATTTGAAATTAGACTTTACTATGGACTCTTAAAATGAGCTTTTTCCCAAACTCATGTGCAACAACAACAGAGGACTGTCACAGCAGCTCAACAGAAACTAAAATCAGTGAAGCTTACCTCTATGCTTCAATACTCTGCTAAACTAAAAGTAATGCATGATGGTTAAGGGTCTTTATTGGAAAAGCTGCAGGAAATCTGGGACTGGGTGGAGATCTGTAGACCAGATGTTCAGGGCCTTGCAGATTCTCATACTGTGGGTCTATCTGGCCTTTGTCACAATTCTCACGCACCTCTTGTGAGAGGAAAAATTAAGGGAATCAACCTCATGGACTCAGATGCACAGCTGGTGGAGTTGCATCGCATGAGGAGGAAGACACCTATCACAAAGAAGACTGCAGCGATGATAGATCCTCTTCAATTGGACCTTCTCCCCATTTTGTGCCATTAGTGAGCCTTGAACCTGAATAATCGATTTTGGTTCTGGGAAGAGACCACTCTGCTTCACATGATATGTGGTTGCTCTTGGATTCTATTCAAGAGATGAGGAGCGCTTGAGTGATTTGCTGGGTCAGCAATATTTCTCCTGTCTTATTTAATGCTTGGAATGCTCTTTCTTAGGAAATTCCCCTTAAAGTGTTAAAACATTGAGTTGGGGGTCCGATACTACAGTTCTAGAAGTATAGAGTATGGAGTATTGGGGCAAGTGTCCTTTGTTAATTATGTTAATGGTTTTTTTACATACAGAAATGCATGTACAGTTGGTTCAGATCCAAAACACAGCACACAGTGCAAGCACACATGATGACAGGGCTAGATATATTTAATTTGGTTATTAACAGCCTCAATAATTAGATTAAGAGAGTGGCTGTATTTCAATACATTCGGATATATTCCTATCTGGTACTATAGCAGCCAAATACGGCATCATAACTGTTACTTGAACACCTTGATATTTTAGCACTTTATCCAACATAGTTCTATGTCACACCTCAATCATGAACTGCAGAACTGCCTGCTATTCTTAAATGTCTGAAATTCACATAGCTCTGCAAATGCACTCCAATAATAAACTGTAGCATCTGTGTTATTGTAGCACTGGATCCATTAGAAATCTGATGTGCACTTCAATCTTGGCCTGATCTGACTTCTGTTTTTTACAATAGTGGTGCCCTGCACAACTCAACCAATGCACATCAGACTTCCAAATAACATCCAAAGGGACTTCAATGTGAAGCTCCTCTGTTCAGCCCTGTCAGTTCATGATCTGCTATTGCACAACTGGCTCCTCGCCAGTACCTTCCCCAGCCAGTGCTTATGTTGATCTGCAACCCTGCATCTAGTCCTGCCGTTGTCTGAATGGCCTGACAAGCAAATCATGGGACTTACAAAAGTCCAGATAGCTAATTTGCCGGAGCAGAATTCATGTGGGTAAACACAATAAAATCTATAACTAAGCACACTGCAAAAATCAATTTGTGTTGTTCACAGGATAATTGATCAATGTCAAATTATTACTAATACACCGATGGCTCTAGTTTCCTTAACACAATTTCCCAATCGCAGAATACATCCTAAATTATAACTTGCCTCTAAAAAAGAGCAAGGAACCAGAGTGTGCCTGCAATAATGTACCACAAGCAAGGCGCCAAACCTTAGATACTATAGGCAAGTTTTGATATCTCATTGCCAAACCTTGTGAAAACAGAGCATTCCTTCACTGGCATGTGAGAAGGTGGTAGGACAAGCACTCTATCAATGTGTAGCAGCTGATGGACCAGCACATTTTTTGGATAAAGCAGGAGTATGTATGCCAGCTGCAAACATTAGACAGTTTTATAAACATTCACGACACATTGTGAATCAGTGAGATCTTTTGGAAAATGATAAGCAATTTAGATCACCAGAGATTGGAGGAGGAGGAGCCAAGTACGACACCAGGTTTTTTCAGGGAGTACTATGATACTAAGGCTATTGGTATCATGGCACCTATGTATTTTTGGGAAAGCATATAATTAAAATAAAATTAGGATACTTATTTTACTGTTTTGTATAGCATTGAGAGTATCCTCCAGGTCATTGCTGAGCACTAAACACAGAGAAGCATGTCAGATACAACAGCAAGGCACTTAACATCCAGTCGTAAGGGATGGGAAAACCTAGACAGGTATCCTCAAATATAGATGCAGGTTGTAAAGGCAGTTCTTTAGACTAACTCATGTCTAAATAATGCTGTTATGAAGTGTTTCCTCATTCAGAGATAGTTTGATTAGGCCCTCAGGCTACGCTTAACAGCATTCAAGTGTTTTAAACCCACCCTGAACTTCCAGTGCTTGGCCATCCATGGTTCTTCTGTCATTACGGGGTCGAGTGAGGGGTGGCTATGTATATTTTTCAGGTGGTATGTAATGAGGCAAAATTTGTAGGTATGAAGGGAAATTTTCCATTAGGCCATTTGTGCGATACAGATCGTTACAAATGTGATCTTGTATTACACGGTAAGCCACTGAGAGTATTCAATGCTGATGAAGTGCCTGCAATTCTGTAGCTTTATACACATCCAAACAGCTTGTTTTTAAAGGTTTTGTAGCCTGTCTGTGAGCCTGTTTGGTGAGAATATATTTTGATATGCTCCTGGTATTGCTCGAAGACATAAACAAGAAAACATGTTGCTGTTGAATAACAAAAAGGATCCCTAGGGTGATTTACTCTGCACTCTATGTGTGGAGGATAGAGTAGAGACTTGCTTGCTGATCTGTGGTGTTATGTGCTACAGAGATTTTCAGGTGTATTGGCAAGTGGTGACCTTGATAGATGATATGGAGATCCTTTTTGCTGCTAGCTGGGCAGTTTCGATATTCTCATGAGATGGAATACTGATTGAATTTATGGAATAGATAATAGGAGATATGGCCTAGTGGTCGAGATTCCATCTTTGGAACTGTAATCTAGGGGCCCAAGCCTGTATCCTGCCCTAGGTGACAATCGTCTCTGAATCCTCATGTATAATGTACAACGCTCTGTTTCTTGACAGTTATGTTTGCACTATATAAAGACCAATACATACATACATAATATTTTTTAAATTATTCCTGTAGTTATTCTGCGACTTCTGTTTCCAATATGTGAAAATTGAAATTACTCAGTAGTTGATCAGTATCTCCTAGATTTTTTTGTAGTAATGGGGAGATAATTGTCTGCTTCAGCTGGCCAGGGACCATGCCAGGTTCATGAGAAGAGGTGAACATGTTGATAACAGAGTCAGCCAATGATGGGAAGAATTGCATCATATAGGTAAATGTAAGATGAGTTGGTAGGATGAAAGCTTTGATCTTTAGTGCTAGGTTTCTTATGTCTTCTTCGTGCATGGGTTTGAACATGGTAGAAAATGCTTGACGAAGGTGAGCAGAGATGTAAGGATTATAGGATGGTTGGAAAATTGTTAGGATTTTTTTCCCAATATTGTTTTATTGTTGACCAATACAACAGCAGTACGTCAGAATAGTTTGTGGCCATCACACAACATGTTCTTACTGATGTTTGAGTCGTCATTTCTTCCTAGATATTGAACATTTCTTTTGTTTGGCTCAGAGCACGATTGATGTGCTTGGCAAGATGAGGTTGTTTGACTCATAGTTTTGCTTTATGATAGCCTTTTCCAAACCATATGCAGGAAGCCTTGTTGGTCTTGGATAGCATATGTTGCCATCCACTGATGTTTCGGACCTGTTATCAAAGTTGTGACTCCTTACATTTGAGCAACTTGTTGTGCATGGTAGAAGTAAAAGAGGATACTATAACAATGAAAGCAACTCCTGGAGCATACTTCAAATTGCACAACAAGGTAATTTCAACCAAATTGTTCGAGAAATTTTTCCGTGAAAGTATTATTTGGCCCCATTTTTTTCTTGAGTGGAAAAAATCCCACAGGAAAGGCCAATCTCAGTATTTATTTTTTAGATTATTTGTGAGCTTTTTGGCCATATTGTTTAAACTTTATACTGTAATATGCACCCACTAATTCCAATTTAAATAAAAAAATAATTGGGGGAGAACATCCCTGAACCTTCAACAGGAAGTTCAGGCTTGTTTTGTGACTCGTTCACAGCCATTCGGGGTGTGCTTTAAAGTGGGGAGTATTTTTTCCCTGGCTACTCCCTTGACCCTAACTGCTGATATCCTGCTCTTGTGTGGCAGATGGACCAGACACATGGTGAAACTGAAGGGCTATGCACCCTAGGAATTTATATATTGGTATTTTGAAGTTGGAATATATTTGGGATGGTGATTTTATTAGATCTTCTGTACAACTGACAGAGAACTATAACCTGCACAAATGAAAATGTTATTGTTACTTCCACCTTCCTCATGCCCTGAAAGTCCATAGAGGTAGCCTAGCTGAGCTGCCCGAATTTAGTCGCCTGGAGCGGAAGTTGTCAAGCCTAGGAGGGAAAGTAATTTCTCAAAAATATACATCACTGGTTGCTGTTACCTCAGACCCCTGATGGGAGAAAGATGGGAGCAGGACGTGAGCGCACTAGAGGATGCAGATTCGAATGTGGTAAAAATGGCCCATCAGGTTCCTGTTGTGTCTATGCGGCTGAGGCTCATTCAGTTGAAATGCATGCACTGAGTTTATTACAGCCCCACCAGACTTAGTAAGATGATGAACGTGACTGATCCTAGTTGCCTTAGGTGTAAGGTGAAACTGGGCACCATCTTTCACGCAAACTAGGATTGGCAGATCATACAATGATATTGGTCTTAGTCAGAAAACAGCATACTGACTCAAATTATTGACAGGTCTGTTGACTTGACCCTAAGATGGCAGCCCTGGGGTTGATGAATGAGTGGGGAGGCTGAAGGGGCACACAACGTATGTTAGCTATGGGTATGCTAACTCCTAAAATAGATATTGCCCACCATTGGCAATAAGTCAGGACTCCCCTTGTTTGGGAATAGACTTGTGGCTTTGACTATTGTGTTAAAGCTTGAGACCCTCACAGGTGAGTAGCGCGCTCTATAAACCCCCTGATTGAAGCTAAGAAATGTGTCTACAGAGTTAGGGGTGCCGAAGAAACATCTGAAGGTATTGGGATTGTGGTGGCAATATCATCATGGAATAGACCCAGAATTACCAGATTTGTATCATGGCGAGTAAACCTAAAATCTTAATGTTGGTCATTGATTGTAACTCAAGAAACATGTACCTGCTGTACAATGTTTATTACTGTTCTAAAACAAATAAAAAATGTGGAAAAACCTGTTGAAAAGACTGAATTTTTTATGCATTTATTTTTATTGTTTGAATTTGACCCTTGGGGGTATCAGAGCCCTTTACAGATTTGCAGAGAGCAGTACAATGATAACAATAAAGTCATATATGGCAAAGAAAAATAGAGGATATAGTTAGCACCCAGAGAAGGGAGAGTATTATTTACAATATTCAAGAGCAGAGGGGATAACTCAATAAAAGCTAAGGAATCATAGTCAATAAAACTGTAGGATTAGAAAGTTTCAAGATACAGCAGGGTAGAGTCAGGACTGCTAAGTTTAAAACGCTGAAGTTGCCGGTGACAGTAGTCGTGAATGTGATTGAGTGAAGAAAGGTATCTTAGTATCTAGGGAAAAAAATTGTTCATAAGTCGAACTTTGACTACTTTCTTGAAGGAAATAGTTGAGGGGTTCATTCTGACTTCAGGGTGCAAGGTGTTACAAATTCTTTGGACCATCCCAGAGAAAGATTGGTTGTAGGTCTTCTTCTTGTAGAATCTCTGTGGTTTCAGTAGAAAGGTGTTGGAGCTTCTTGAAGATCTGGAACCACCAGAATGTTTGAGCTTCTGAGCAAGGTACCTGGGGGAGGGGGGTTGAAGTGGAGGGCTTTATGTGTTATGCAGGCAATTCTTAGCTAGAGTCTAGCTTTGTATGGGAGCCAGTTGAGGGATTTCAGATCAAGGGTGATTTGGTTGATTCTTTTTGAGCGGGTGATGAGCCTTGCAGCAAAGTTGAGCGAAGCTCTTAGAGGAGCCAGTTTGGATCTGGGCAAAATAGAGAGGGTTGCACTTCCATAGTCTAAATTGGGAATCACCGGGGCACGCACTGCATGCTTGAAATCATTGGGAGGGAGGAAGGGTTTCAGTTTCCTTAGAATGTTCATTTGGTGATTCGCCCCTTTGGTGGCGACACTGATAAGCTTCTGCATGTTGAGGTTCTTGTCAAGGATGAATCCCAGTGATCTCACTGAGTCAATGACACGTGGAATGCAGTTGAGGGCTGTTAGATGTCTCAACCATTCGTCAATGACAGGCGACTGGTTGGGTGGGGCGATTAGGAGTTTTTTGAGTATTAAGTTTAAGGTGATTGGATGCTAGCCAATTTTGAGTTTTCTGAAGAGTTGTGTTGAGGGAGCTGATGTCTACTGGTGCGCAACTTTTGAATAAAGTAAAGTTGTGTATTGTCAGCGTGCATGTGGTTGTGGATGAGCTCCGAATTTCCGTTAGAGGCTCAATGAACCGGTTGAAATGAGTATGAGTAGGCGAAAGTGTGGAGCCCTGAGGGACACCTAATGTGACCAGAGTGATCTACGATAGTGAGTGATTAACCTTGACTCTTTGAGTCCTGTTTTGGAGATAGGAGTTGAATCAGTTAAGGACTGTTTCTGTTAGCTCCATGCAGTGCTTCAAGTGGTATAGCATGTTGTCATGCTTAACCGTATCGAATGCTGGTGATAGGTCAAGGAGAATTAAGAAACAGGATTGGTTCTGATGCATTGTCCACTATGTGTGTCATAACCGATTCAGTGCTGTGCCCTGGAGGAAATCCAGATTGAAATTGGTCTAATAGTTAGAATTGTTCGATGTGGTTACAGAGTTGGATGTGAACACATTTTTCAAGAAGCTTCACTAGGGTAGGAATTTTGGAGATAGGACGGAAGTTGTTTAAGTCAGTTTGATCTGCTTTTGTTTTTTTTTTAGGATAGGGGAAACCTGGCCAGATTTTAGGCAGTCATAGATAGTGCCTTGAAGGAGGGAGGCATAAGCAATCTTGGTCCAAAGTTGAAGTATCAAGGGTATTATCTCCTTGAAAAAATTGGGAGGCAGAGGGTCATTGATGTGGTTTGAGGGTTACAGCGATGTTAGAATCTTGTGGATGACACTTTCTTTAAAGGTTTTCAAAGAGTTCCATGATGCATTGTTTTGGGAGAAGTACCCAGTGGGACATGAGGGAACAGTAGTCTGGGAGGCGGAGAGGATGGGTTGAGAACCCAGTTCCAAGGCCATCCGCAGGTCCTTTCTCATGCTTTCTGTCGTCTGAAGAAAGAAAGACGTGATTTCCTCACAGTTTGGTAGTGGACTAGATCCAGCGAGGGACAGATTGGGTGAGCAGTTTGATTGTACTTTTATAAGTTCAAAACATTTTTGGTGACGGTTAATGGCTTGATCCAGCTGGTTTCTGAAGAAATTTGCTTTTGAATTTCTGATGCTTTTGTAGTATTTGTTCTTCAATGATCTCAGGTTCTTGAGGTGTTCAAGGGATGGAGCTGACCTCCACTGATGTTCAGCTAGCCTCAAGTTGCGCCTTTCTGTATGGAGGCTAACATTATATAAAGGTTTGGAGTCTTTTGCGGATCCACATTTTAGCTGTAGTGGAGCAATAGAGTCAAGAACAGTCACCATGGAGCGTGTGTAGTGATATGTAAGATCATGGACATCTGACAACTCACCAGGAGGAGGCAGGATAATGTGGCAGAGAGAGGTCAGTTCATTGCGGTTGATGTTGTGTATACTCCTTTTCTAGAGTCTAAGTTTTGTTGGTTGAGCTGTTTTTGTTTTCACAGCTTGCATGATGAGGAAAGTGATGCAGTGGTGGTCGGACCAATCACAGGGGAGGATAGATTCCAATAAATTGAATTGGGCTTCGCAATGATAAGATCTAAAGTCGACCCTTTGTTATGTGTGGGCCTGTCACAAAATTGGGTTAGGTTAAGGTCAGCAAGGAAGGTTTTGAAGCTGTTGACTGCAGGATCTATCAGATAACTTCAGTAGAGGTTGAAGTCTCAAAGGAAGATTTGAGTACACTCTTATTCAGTGTTAGTTACAATTAGGGGTGGGCGGATCTCGTGTAGTTGCACTATGCGGAATTCCACGGAGTTGCATAAAACCTCTGTGGAATTCCACAGAGTTTCGCAAGCAGGCACAGTTGCTCCTCCCGCCGACACCCAACCCTAAACAAGATGCCATACCCTCGAATACCTCACAAACATATAAAGCCATCCAGCAATGCACAAACCAGTGTCTCCAGATGACACATGCCCAAACTGGTAAAGACCACAGACTACATGCAGCAAACCCCACTAATTGCTACAACCCACATACGACCAAATCTTCTGCATGAAAGCAGTATATTGATATAAATCAGATCTTCAGTTCTGATGCTAACACAACTAGAAATCAGACTTCGGTCTGAAAAAGATATTCTTCATATCAAGAACACAGCGTTTAAAATAACGCCACAGAACTTACTGGGAGGGGAGACTTTTCACCTACCCTGTGTATGGCACAATCTCATCTAGAGCTCAAAGAATGCCGGCAGCAGAGTAAAGGGCGTACCCCCCCATCGGGAGGTCCAATATGACTCGTCAACAGATTGGCTACAGCTGGGATGGCCTATGAATGGGTTCAAGCATCGCTCGCTTGATCACCGGGGTTAGCAGCATGTTCCACGCAGCTGCTCCCGAAAATCTAGAACAGAGGTGCTGCAGCCTAACCTTGTCTACCCAGCCAAAAAAGAAACCAGAACTCACTGCCAACATTGTTTACTCGCCTTGCAGCCAGGCAACGTTCAGCCCGCTCCAGGTTGGGCGGCACCCTCTAACTGTGAAAGGACGACTCAGACAGCCAATCAGCTCACCTAGGGATACTTTGTGGTGCCCTAGGATTGGCTCAGGTAGATCACATGCTCCATTGCTAGATTTTCTTTCACTTTTAGCAGCACCTCCCACTCAAATCAAAAGTGTCTCCTAGAATAACGTTCACTCAGATTGGTTGTTCTGTGACCCGGACGTGCAAAAACTACAGACTACCAATATCCTTAAAAGTCAGGCAACGTACTGAGTTCACTGACTGTCCGTTTAAGTAGCGGACAGGTGGTCACGTTAATGGGAAAAAGGGATGCCAGGAATGTGCATGCCAAATAAGCCTGGGCGTAGTTCGCGAAGTAGCGCTACGCGAAGCTACGCAAAGTGCAGTTCGCACTACGCGAGCTACGCGTAGCACTACGCGAACTGCGTAGTGCACTGTTCGCAATGATTGCACAGTGCCGGATGCTTGTCCGCACTGTGCAATCATTGAAAACGGCATCTTGCACAGTGCGAGCTGTCTTTTACTGCCGCTCGAGTAGATTTTTACTCGAGCGGCAGCTTTCTCAACGCGGACTGGTAGTTTCTCATCGCGAGCGGTCGCAAGCATACGCGACCACTCGCAATGAGAAACCTGACCTCCCGCATTGAGAATCTCGCCGGGAGGTTTATTTTCCACGCTCGCGATCGGCAACTTGATGTTGCTGATCACGAATGAGGAAAAAGTCTCGCCGGGATGTCATTTTGCTTGCTCGCGGTCGCCAACTTGACGTTGAGGACCGCGAGCAAGCAAAAAATGACCGCTGCACTACGCTACGCTACGCTACGCGTGTTTGCACTGTGCTACGTGCAATTCGCGTTGTGCGAAGTAGCGCAAACTTCGCAAACTACGCGAGCGTAGCGTAGTGCTTTGCCCAGGGTTAATGCCAAGTACAGTCATGTCATTGGTAGCGGTGGGTGCTGGTAAACTCCGCTCCACTGCGTAGGCAGAGGTTTTGCCAAACTCCGCCCTGCAAGTGGAGTGCGGAGTGACAAAAACTCTATAAAGTCCACCGGCGGAGGGGAGTTTACTGCCCACCCTTAGTTACAATGGTTTCCATGATCTGGGCTATGAAAACCTGATTGTCTCCTGGAGGGTGGTAGATCATGTGTAGATTGCAAAGAGGTCTGTTGCTACAAGAGATATCAAGGCAGACTGGTTTGAAGTCACAGATTTCTCTTTCAAGATGTAGCTCACAAGTCTAAGAAAATCCTGCAAACATTTGCTTTATTCAATGCTACTTATTTCATCAAACGAATAAAGATCAGTGCAATTTATAGAAGCAACCAGCCATAAGTAAGCTCTCAGTTGTATCGCCTGGAGCAGAGCTTGTCCATCCAGCTGGCTTCTGCCAAAAAGCAGGATAAAAATCTTTTTGGGGAGAGTTTGAGAACATCATTGAAACATGCATTTATTATGCATTTTACCTAGTGTGGCACAGTGTGGAGCCCAGGGAAACAGCACAGGTGATGGGAAGAAATATGAAGTGACAAGGCATGGGATATGTATTGGATGGGAAGACATAAAACCAAATAATAGCATTATTCCATATGCCGATTGTTTAGAGACAGGTAATTAGAATGGTATAGGAGACAGAATCCAATGCTTCGATTGATAAAGCAGGATCAAGATGCTAAGCCCACCTTGTTCCAAGATATCTCTGAGTTTCAATTAAAAGGACAGCAAGGAGAGTGGTCTAAGTGATTTTTGCAGTTTGGCAGCCAAAATGCAAGGCAACAAGGAGATCATATGGTCAACAAAACTCAGATTACTGACATCTTCTTCTAGAATCTTCAATGGAAAGGGAGAAATACAGAGGGGTGGAGGTTTGTTAAGAAAAGGGATAACAAGGGCTAGTTTCAAAGCATCAGGGACTGTAGCACTGAAAAGTGAAAAAGTTCAGAGACTAACCTTGTAAACTGCTCTCAACAGAACATGTGGCAGTCAGCGATTTTAAAAGAGAGCTGGATATGAGAGTTATTGGATGAATAAATAGTATATATGCAAACAACAGAAAAGTATTAGAGGTAAACAGTGATAGTAGTCCGACATAAAGATGGGGCTGAAATGGGATAGGTGAAGGAGAGATGTGTTTTATTGATCTGAACCTCACAGAAGTCTGCTGTAGTGAAGTAAAGTACTTGACAAGGAACATCAAGTGGACTTTTAAGGATTTGGCCAGGTGCATTGCGGGAATAGTGGCCCCAAACTTCCAAGGACCATATCAGAGCTTCTAGACCCTTGGATTTATGTTTTGGAAATTTTTAACCCTCAAATGGAATTTCAGGAGGAAGTTCTAGAAGTTTGGAGCAACTTTTGGAAAAAGCTCTATGAGGTGACCATACACGAGACCATCAACATCAAACCATGACCCGGCCTAGACTTTAGGTTTGTCCCACTGAAAGCACAGGAGCTCAAGTCTTCCAGGATTTCACAAGTCCTCATGCTGAACCATGCCGCTGTTGTCAACTCGAATCTCAGTCTAAAGAGGAGCTTTGCTCGTCGAAGACAGAAAATCATTGCGGTCAGCCTCAAACTTTGGCTTTGCCCCAGTCAATCACGGCCAGATGTCCCAAGTTGGCGCTATATGTTTTTAAGCACTATAAAGTGTTTATTGTTTAAAAAATCATATGTCCAGTTCCATATATTGGATTTTTTTTGGTGTCATTTTAATCATAAAAATATTTCATACTTTTATAAATTTTGTGTGGATTTTGATTGTGTGTGGTGTCTTACCTATTTAGTGTATTGGTGCTTTTAAATGCTTTACACACCTGTATCCTAAGTTAAGCCTGCCTTCACGCAGCTAGCTACCAAGGGTTGAGTAAGGGGCTAATGTATTGAGTCCTTGACTGGTCCTTATATTGCATTAGTGACCTTGGTGGTAGTGGTAGTTGCAGACCTACCCCCATCCATAATTCGCCTTCTAACATTTGGTGTTCAGCGATGAGAATACGTACTCGCATTTGAATTACATCATACAGTGAAGTAAATTAAGATCCTTAAAAATGCACTAAATTGACTTAGAACAAAAATTTTGATTTTGGAATTTTTGTAATTTGGGCTGAACTGATTTTTAATCCATTTTTTTATTTTTCTAAAATGTGTTCTATTGCGGACTGGTAAAGTTTTGTAACTCAAAGCTAGGGATACCATGGCGCTACATATGGTTAAACAGAACAAACTCACAGTGGCTGGGATTAGGGTTCAGTGTAGGTCTAGGGTGTTACCTAATGCTAACATCAGGAAGGCAGAGTCGATTCAATCCCTCAAGGCCTGGGTACAGGCAGCTCCAGCGAGAGAAAGGAAGGGTGACCCCCTCCAACCACCTCTAGAAGGTGTATAATGAAACCTCATCCATTTCTTCTAATACCAGGTTCACATTTTGAGCTAATGGGAGGAGGAGAGGCTCCTCCATAGAGGACCCTGATAGGTCCCTCAGAAGGCAAGAGCTTGAGGCTCAGTTGGCTTCCATAGCCCTGGAAGAGTAGAAGTTAGAACTTGTTAGGGAGAAGTGGGAGGAAGCAAAAGTAAAACAAAATGGTGGCAGCAAAAATAAAGAAGATGCTGAGATGCCCTGGGGTGCTGGGTTTAATCCCAGGCTTTCCAAGGGAATAGTTCCCATGTACTCCGAGGGGGATGACATTGACAAATGGCTGACTACATTTTAAAGAGCCCTTGAGATGAAAGGGGTCCACTCTAAGTATTTCTGTTCACTCCTGTGGAAAAATGTCCCAGTAGCTGGGAGGTATAGACTCCTGACTCTAAAGAGGGATGAGGGAAAATCTTACTCCCACATGAGGCAATGGTTAGTCAAGAAGTTTGGTCTGACCCCAGAGCAGTACAGGGTGAAGCTCAGGGACACACAGAAAGTTAACATACAGCCCTGGGTAGACTTTGTGGACATCTCAGTGAAGGCACTAGAGGGCTGGATTAGTGGTAACCAAGTGAGTACTTATGAGGAGCTGTACAAATTATTGCTGAAGGAGCACATCCTGACTTACCAACAGCATCAGGGAACAAGTATATCTTGGTGGTAGTGGACCTCGCCAGAAGATACCCTGAAGCAATACCCCTCAGAACAGTCACTGCTCCTTCGGTGGCTAGGGCCCTACTTCATGTGTTCACCGGAGTGGGTTTCCCAAAGTAGGTTGTTTTAGATAGGGGCATGATTTTCATGTCCAGCTAATTGAAGGCGATGTGGGAAGAATGTGCTGGGTGTTGGGGTCTGTGGCTCCTAGGGCCCTCCAGGATAAGTGAACTGGGTCCTATTCCATCCTAGAGAAGAAGGGCGAGGTTACCTACCTGGTAGACCTAAATACCCCACGAACCATCACCGGGTCCTGCATGTCTATAAGTTAAAACCCCACAAAGACAGGGCAGATATGACCATGTTGATGGTCACAGATGAGGGAGGAGAGGAGGAGACTGAGCAAAGGCCAGACCTCCTCTCCATCAATGTGCAAGATGGGTCAGTGGAAGAAGTTGTACTCTTTCTCAAATTGACATCCCTATGGCAAAGAGACTGCAAGCAGGTACTAGAGCCATTTGCTGGTTTGTTTTCCTTGACCCCAGGTATCACTAGCTGGTCTATACATGACATTGGCACTGGTAACAGCCTACATTTCAATAACGAGTTGCACAGGTTGTCTGACCAGGTCGGAGACATCATCAAAGCTGACGTAGCTCAGATGCTGGAGTTGGGGGCAATTTATTCCTCTGACAGCTCATGGGCTAGCCCAGTGGTGCTGGTAGCCACACCTAAGCCCCAGGGAGGAAAAAGGATTTGAGGTTCTGTGTGGACTACAGAGGACTGAATGCAGTCACTGAGACTGATGCTCACCCTATACCTAGAGTGGAAGAGTTAATTGATAGGTTAGGAGCTTCTGAGTACATGAGTACATCTGATTTGACCTCAGGCTACTGGGAGATTGCCTTCAGTGAAGGAGCAAAGGAGAGGTCAGCATTCTCCACTCAGAGGGACATTATCAATTTAATATAATGCCTTTTGGCTTAAAGGAAGCCCCTGCCACCTTCCAAAGGTTGGTGAACATAGTCCTGTCTGGGCTGGAGTAGTTCAGTGAAGCTTATTTGGACGATATAGCAGTGTACAGTACTACCTGGAAAGATCACTTAAGCCACCTAAAGGAAGTGCTTCAGGCCCTGCAGCAGGCATACCTGACTATTAAGGCCAGTAAGTGCCAAATAGGGCAGAGTGCAGTTTTGTACCTGGGTCACCTTGTAGGTGGAGGCCATGCACAACCTCTACAGGCCAAAATCCAAAACATTTTGGATTGGGCATCTCCTACAACCCAGGCACAGGTCATGGCCTTCCTTGGTCTGACTGGGTATTATAGAAGATTTGCTCAGAACTATGGGCCCATTGTTTCTCCCCTGACAGAACTCACTTCTAAAAAGGGGCCAAAGAAGGTCACGTGGACCCCAGAGTGTCAGAAGGCCTTTGACACTTTGAAAGAGGCTATGTGTTCAGCACCAGTGTTACTGGCCCCTGACTACACAACAGAATTTGTGGTTCAGAAGATAGATGCTTCAGAGCAAGGGATTGGGAAAGTGTTGGCACAAGTAAATGAGGAGGGCCTTGATCAGCTATTTGGTTACATTAGCAGGCGACTTCTTCCCAGAGAATAAAGGTGGAGTGCCATTGCGAGATAAGCCTTTGCTGTGATTTGGTCCCTGAAAAAGCTGAGAACATACCTGTTTGCTACTCACTTCTATGTTCAAATTGACCACAGATCTCTCAGATGACTCATGCAGATGAGTGGGAATAATCCAAACCTATTGAGGTGGTCAACTTCCCTACAGGGGATGGACTTTACAGTGGAACACAGGCTTGGGACTGCCCATGGCAATGGACTTTCCAGGATTTTCCACTTAGATGATGAGGCCTACCAGGGTGTAGGTTAGTTACCCATCACCTTTTGTTTGAGGGGGGCATATGAGAAAGCCATCCTTTTTGCCCTGATCACTCACCGTTGACTGATACTGGTGGTAACTAACTCTGACTGCGCCCGGGGCTCTGCTAACCAGGCCCAGGGCCAGTGCTCTGATTAAAAAAGATATGGTAATTAGGTGTAATTGAAATTGGCTCTGACAACCTGCCTATAAGTCCCTAGTATAAAGTAGGGCATGTAGGTTTAGAGGTCCATCAACTTTGAGACACTTAAGTGTGCACTGCTGTGTTGCCTGCTGTCATTTTGAAAGTCAGCCCTGCTTTGCAAGCTGCTTTTAAATCGAAATTACATGCAAATTTGACTTTGGATTTAAAGATACTTCCAAAGTATTACACTCACTTATTTTTACATATAAGTCACACCTAAGGTCTACCCTAGGTGTCCCCAGGGTAGGGTGCCATGTATAAATAAGCAGGGACATTTTAAAAGATGTTTGATATACCATGGTGAAGGAAAAACTACCAATTTCGTTTTTCTTCCATTGTAGCATTTTAGCTCCATAGGCTAACTTGGGAATCCCGCAATTCAGTGTAACTATTGACAGAAGTGAGTTAAAATAATATTTCAAGTATTTAAACAATTGGTAATGATTAATCCAACAACTTGCCACTGTTGCATTTATCACAACTAATACAGAAAAGCAGTTATAGAACTTTCTTTTCTGTCAGCCACAATACAGCCATCTAGCAGCCTCTCTTGATTGGTCAGTCATTAATAGGCTTAGCCAAACTGCTTTGATGAGATGATAAGTGGCCTGCATAGAGGCAGAGGTTATCTGGTGGAGGGAACTCTGCAGCTGCAGAGAACAGGACTTCAAAGAGAGCAGGACAGTAAAGAATGCCAGCCATGTCTACCCCCATTTCCTGTACACTCCAGCCAGATGGGAGCCCCAGGAATCGAATTTGCTGGTTGTCTGGAAAGGGAGTGTGAAGGAAAAGGAGTCACACCAGTAGGTTAGCTTAGCCAGCTCTTACTCCCAAGGAGAGAAATTCTCCATCTTGAATTTTAAAGTACGGTGCTTTGTGGGACAAGAATATGCCACACTTTGGAGGAAGCTGTCATGCGTTTGGGTGGCACCCTGTACCCCTTTGGTCAGGGGTGCTCTACTACTTGTCTTCCCAGAACATTGGATATATTTGTGAGAGCTGCATAGCAACTCAGATCTGCTGCTTAAAACTGCAAAGAGAAGAAGGACTGCCTCGCTGGAACCCTGGTCTGCAAACCAAAGGATTGCACTCTGAAGGACTGCTCCTGCAGCACACTTGGAACTACAACCCTGAGGAGTTTGCCTTGCTTCAAAAAGGATGAAGGAGTGGACTCCCTGAAAGCAACAGATTAACAGCGCTCACCTCCACCATCGTCCCCAAGAAGCCCCCAGCTTGGAGTGCATCCAGTGGACTTCCAAGGACCTACTCAGAGCTTCTAGACCCTTGGATGTGTGTTTTGGAATCTTTGAACCCTCAAGAGGAACTTCAGGAAGAAGTTTGGAGCAACTTTGTAAAAAGCTCCATTAGGTGACAGACCCGTCGATGAGAGTCTGCTCGCCGACGTCGAACCATTACCTAGCCTTGATTTCAGGTTCATCCCGCTGACAGCTCCAGAGACAAGACTTCCAGGATTTCACTGAGGCCTTGCACTGACCCAAGCCACCACCATGGACTCGTTCCCGGCCTGAAGAGGAGCCTTGCTCAACGAAGTACGAAGGTAAAAGTTTGAACGGGGCCTCCAGCTTAGTGTATTCAACCAGGGGTCCATCGTGGCCGGCCTCAAACTTTGACTTTGTCCCGGTCAAGCACAACCAGATGTCCCAAGTTGGTGCTATATGTTTTTAAGCAATAGAAAGTGTTTATTCTTTGAAAAACAATATCTCCGGTTCCCTAAATTGGATTTTTTTAGTTTTGGTGTCAAGTTAATCATAAAAATATTTCATATTTTTATAAATTGTTTGTGGATTTTTTATTGTGTGTTGTGTTTGACTTATTTAGTGTATTGGTGTTTTTAAATGCTTCACAAACCTGTCTCCTAAGGTAAGCCTGCCTGCTCGCAGCCAGCTGCCAATGGTTGAGCCAGTACCTAATGTATTGAGACCATGACTGGTCTTTATATTGGGTTTGTGGCCTTGTTGCTAGTGGTAGGTGCACACTTACCGCTACAAATAATCCACCTTCCAACAGATGGTGTCACCACTCTGCTGCACTAATGTTTTAAAAGTGTATGATAAATCAATAAAATCCTTAAAAAAGATAAATAAACAAAAGGGCCCAATAAAGATCCTAATCACAAGACCCCCAATATGAGTAAAGAGAACAGGCGAGTACGCTAATCACTTTTTTGGCTCAGTAGCCATTAATCTATTTTGGCTGAGTACCATCTTTGCTAAAATAGCAGACCATTCATGGAAGGGATGGGGTGAGGGAGCGCAAAAAATTACCTAGACGCCCAGGATGCTGGGCTGGCCATAATAAACAAACACTAAAAACAGACGGTAAAAACGGACTGGCCAAAGAAAAAACGAACTGGAGCCTAGATGCTTCTGGACACAAAAGACAGCCTACCCCCATAGTGGTCATAAAGGGAACAAAGATGGAACTAAGATAAAAGCGCAAGCTAACAAAAAGAACTAAAAGATTACTTACATAATAAGGGCTAAGAGTTCAATCATTAAAAAGTTAGTTACATGATAAGTGCACGAATGGAGCCATCAACCTCTAGTAATACAAAAAGCATGAAAGATCAATTAAACAACAAGATACTGACACAAAGCACCTAATATGAGTAAAGAGCACAGAGAAGTAAGTTTACCACCTCTGTGGCATTGTAGCCATTAATCCATTTTGGTAGTGCTACGTCATTGTTCAACAAGACGTTTGTCCTAGAAATAGTACGTAAACGGTCCTGGTGTAAATCATGGAGGAGATCTGCTAAGTACTAGATGATGGAGTCAACCACAATAATCCTCTTAGATCTTTCTGCGGCATTCAACACGGTAACACCAGGATCGACTCTTTCATTTTTATTACCAAAGAAGCTGCTTCATCTTGGCTAGTCTCTTTTCTTGCTGAAATGACACAATTAGCATGCCCCCTTTGCTGTTCCATCAAAACTATAAACTGTAGAGCTTCTCAGTGTTCACCAGTTAGCTGACACTTTTCAATCTTGATGTCGCATTTTCAGGTGTCCTATCAATTTCTTTCACCCTTATTTCCATGCATGTGTGAATGAGAGGCAAGTTATCACTCATCGCTTGTTACAGATGCAGTTCAAGGGATGCTTGAACTCCAGGCACATTGGATGAACACAACTCCTTTCAGTTCAACACAGACAAGACTGAATTTCTACTGTTTGGAGACAGATCCACCTGGACACTGGACTGGTGTTCCGATAACCCTGGTACCACTCCTTACCAGCTGAAACACCATGCAAATTAGGAACTATTGTTGACATTCGCAGTCTTTCTCTTTACATATTAGAAAATTTGCTATTACATGTTTCTTTCTATTGAAAACCATCAATTAAGATTATCACACTACTTTCTACTGCATATAGAAATACCATGTTGCAAACTCTCTTAGTGCTTTGTTTGGACTACTGCCATCCTCTTTTTGTCGGCCTACCGGATTAAAACATATTCACAAGTCAGGAGCATGTCCTCGGACTTAAGCACCAGGAGAGGATGTCTCTCTAACCCCATGTTAGACCTGGCACCATTGGCGTGGGTCTCCCCTGCATTTTTGCTTTTGCCTCCTGTGTTTTTGCTGTGTGTTGGACTCCGTTTTGCTGATCTAGATGCTTTGGGCACTTTGCCACTGCTGTTCAGTGCCAAAGTGCAAGTGCTCCCTTTGTAAATTGATTTTATGGATTAGTGATTCCATGATTGGCATATTTGATTTACTTGTCAGACCCTAGTATAGTGCACTGTGTATGCCCAGGGCCTGTAAATCAAATGCTGCTAGTGGGGTGCAGCACTGATTGTGCCACCAACAGAAGCAGCCTGTAAAATGTAACTCTGGCCTGCCATTGCAGAGCCTGTGTGCAGTTTGGACTTCCATGTCGACTTGGCAAGTGCACACACTTGCCAGTCCTTAAACCTTCCCTTTTCTACATATAAGTCACCCCTAAGGTAGGCCCAATGTACCCCTGTGGGCAGGGTGCATTGTATGTGAAAGGTAGGACATGCCCTGATGTGTGTGGCATGTCCTGATAGTGAAATACTGCCAATTTCGTTTTTCACTATTGCAAGGCTACCTGTTCCCATAGTACAGGATGGGGAGTTTGTTTATAACATCTTTTAAACATAACTGGCCCTGGGAGCAAGGTAGGAAAATAAAGTTTAGTATGCCTGAACTCAGAATGTTAAAGTGCATCTTTTAGTGAGGGTGATTTTGACATTCTGTGTTTGAAAATACCACTTTTAGAAAGTAGGTATTTTCTTGCCTAACCATCCAGTGTGCCTCTGCTAGGTTTGTGTATAGCATGTCTGGCTTTTGGATGACAGGGGCTGGCGAGGGGCAGCGGCTCCAGACGTCTGATGAGTCAGGGCTGGGCTGAATAGACCTGGGCTGCATTTAGAGTAGGGGGAGGAGATTTCCTTTCACCTGAATGGGCCTGGTCTGCCTGCAACAATGCTGTCTGCTCCTCCTGCCAGGAAGCTGCACCAGTGAGGACAGAACTGGTTTCGGCTGGGTACAGATACTCTCTGCCTTCAGAGAACAAAGGATTTTGGTGTATAAAAAGAGGGGACCAGACCCCAGACTTTTAGATCACTTCTGGGAAATCAAGAGGAACCTTTGCCAAGGAGAAGAGCCGGAGAAGCTGAGGAGGAATACTGCCCCTGTGCAGTTTGCTGTCTGGGGTTGGCCTGCAGTGGCTACTTGCTGCCAAGGAAAGGAGAAAAGTACTTTTCTGCTTGCTTTGTCGCCTGCTTGAAGGTAAAGATCTCCAAGGGCTTGAACTGAGCTTGTGCCCTGTTCTAGAGGTCTCAGGAACAGCAAAGACCTCGCCGTGTCTGTAGGCACCGTCTCTGATCGTCGCTGCAGAAGAAGAAGGGTAACCGACACTGTCATCGAGTCCTTCGCAGGATTCCGTGTCCTGAAAGCATCCCCGAGAGCAATGCCTCGCTTCGCAACGCAACCCTGGTCTCACCGACTCCGTCAACGAGCCGCTGCCTGCACCGCGTCCTGAGGGCACCGCACTCCACAACGCTTTGCTAAACACTGCAAGGACGTCACCGACTCTGTCGCTGCCCAAGCCGAACATCGACCAGCTCCGTCGCCGCACTGTGACTTGCCAGCACCGCAGCAAGCACCGTCTCACCCGTGAACACAAGCCCTGGTCTCACCGACTCCATCAACGAGCCGCAGCCTGCACTGAATCGTGGGGACATCGTCCGCCGCAATGCTCCGTTTCACAACGCAATCGCGACGTTTGCCAACGTGTTGGTCGCAACAAGAAAGGTACTGTGTCCGAGTCTGTCGACGCATTAGCTGGCCCGTATCGACGCGGTCGGCCGGAATTGTTAGGCTCTGTCGTTTCCAGTATCGCGGTAGCCCCAGGAGGAGCTACCGAGTCGGAAGAACTGTGTTTTATTGATTTTCCTGCATTTTAAAGGTTATTTTGCACAAGTACTATTTTTCAAGAGTATTGTATGTTGGATTTTTATCGTATTTGGTCTTGTTGGTTTAGATAAAGATTTACTATTTTTCAAAACTGGTGTGGTGTCCATTTGTAGTGTTTTCACTATAGTACTATATGTGTTCACAAATGCTTTACACACTGCCTCTGAGATAAGCCTGTCTGCTCGTGCCAAGCTACCAAGGGAGTGAGCAGGGGTTATTTTAGGAGTGTATCCCCCTTTACCTGACTAGAAGCAAGGGTCCCTATTTGGACAAAGGCACCTACCTCTGCCAACTAGAGACCCCCATTTCTAACATTGGTGGTCAGCGGTGAGGATCCTGGACTTGCATTTGTAATTTACATACAGTGATTGGTGTACATACTAGCGTAGTGCAGACCATTACGTGACCACGTACTTTTACTGAAATTTCTCCCTGGGATTGTTTTTTCTGCAAAGTAAAGAACTGCCAATTTTGTCATCATGACCAAGCCAGCATCCATTGTCTCCATTGATATCGAAGTTTAGGAGGATAGGGTGGAAACCTACACTGTGTCTCAACTGAAATCTATCTGCAAAAAATTTAAAGTCTCTGTGAAAAGCCTCACCAGGAAGGATGAATACCAGAAGGCGCTGAGGGCCTGTTTGGAATCCAGAAATGCCAGTGGGCAGGATGAGGAGCCTCTGGTGGAGGCATAGAATGTAGATGAGCAACAGGAGGGGCAATTGAATCTGCCAGGAGGGAGGGTACCTTCCGTGGATGGCAGCAGTGTTTCTCAAAGGGGTCTGTCTCCGGAGGAGTTGGAGGACAGAGAGAGAGATAGGGTGCATGAGAGGGAGCTTGCTAAGCTCAGGCTGGGGAAGGAGGGTGACATAGAAAATAAGAAGTTGGAGTTGGAAAAGCAGAAATTGGCCATGGAGGAAAAGAGGATACTTTTAGAGCATGAGAGAGGGTTGAGGGAGTTGGATCTGAAGGCAAAGAGTTTAGAGATCAATGCCTCTGGTGGCAGCACACCATCAGTGCCTGGGGAAGGAAAGGTATTCATTCCCAAAGATGTTATTAAGGATTTTATGAAGAATGAGGACATTGTTCAGTGGTTCAAGGCCTAAGAATTAGCAATGAGTTCCCACCGGGTCCCTGAGAAAGATTGGGGAGCGGGGTTGTGGGGCCGCTTTGTCAGCGAAGGGAGGGAAACCTTGCTGAACTTGCCCACTGAGGATCAGATGTCCTATGCCCCCATGAAGGAAGCCTTGATAGCCAGGTATGGGTTGATCCCAGAGCTTTATATACAGAAATTTAAAATTGTAGGAAGCTGGAGTCAAGTACCTGGGTGGAGTATGTGTCCTATTTTTGCAGAGCACTGGATGGTTGGGTGAAGGGTTGCAAGGTAAATGATTTGCAGGGGCTCTATGATTTGGTTGCATGGGAGCACTTGTCAGATAATTGTTTTCCAGAGCTACACCAGCACCTGATTGACAGTAAGCTGACTGATCCCAGAAAGCTTGCTGTGGAGCCGGACCGCTGGGTCAGCACCAGGGTCCAAAAGGGTTGTGTGGGAGACTCCGCCAAAGGTGGGCAGGGTCCCCAGCAGAAGAGTGGGGGGGACAAGGGTAAACAGAAGGAGTTCCAGAAAGGGCCCCAAAGTAATCCCCAAGGGTACCAAGGTAAGGGTTCCCAGCCTCCCACTGAGAAGAAACCATGGGTCGCGACAGGTAAGCCTGTTCACAGGGGTCCCAAGACCTGTTTTAGTTGTGGTCAGGTGGGCTACTTCTGGGGGGATCCTAAGTGTCCCAAACCGGTTACCACCGCACCCACTGGTGCACCGCCCCAGCAGATGGCTAATGTAGCCTTGGGGGAAGAGTCGGGTGCCCAAGATGGGTGGGGTCCCGCAGAGATGTCCCTGGTCTCTTTAGGAGACAGTGAGATGGTCCCAAGAGCTCATCTGCCTGATAACACTAAAAAATACAGGCAGTGGGTGACCTTCAATGACCATAGTGTGGAGGCTCTGAGAGACAGCGGAGCCAGTGTGACAGCTGTCAGTTGTCGGCTGGTGTCTGTAGAGCAGGTGGTCCCCAACGCATTCTACCGAGTAGTTGCCGCTGACAATTCAGAGTGCCTCTGCAAAGTGGCTCAGGTTCCCTTTTAGAGGGGGGGTCTCAGGTACCTTGAAAGTAGCTGTGAGGCCAGCCATGCCTGTTGACTGTCTGAGAGGCAATGATTTGGAGAGCTCCCCTTGGGCAAAGGTGGAGCGGAGGTCTCATTTGGAGATGTCTGCCTGAGTGGGCGTGTGTGACCACTCAGTCTATGCCAGCCGGTAAGGGCATTCAAGAGGACCTGGAGCCTGAAAAAGTGGCCCAGGTGCCTGCCAGAAAGAGAAGAGGCAGGGGGTGCAGGAAACCGCCCACCGAAGTTCCCACGGTCCAGGAGGAGGCAAAACCTGAGGGGGATGCTCTGGAGCCTACAGGGGAACAAGTGGCTGAACTGGGGGACCTGCCTGAGCTGACCCATTGGCAGCAGGAAGGAGGCCCCTCCAGGGAAGAATTCTGCCAGGAGCAGCAGACGTGCCCTTCTCTTATGGGTTTGCAGCAGCAGGCTGCAAACCAGGCAGCAGGTGATCAGTCCGGATCACATTGGATATACTGGGAGAATGGTCTCCTGTATAGCGAGTCTAAGGTTGCTGAGCCTGGATCAGCCCGTGTGCTGGTGGTAGCCCAGCGCTTCAGAACCTTCCTACTGGGTCTGGATCATTATGTGCCTTTGGCAGGACATTTGGGGCAAGACAAGACCTTTGAAAGGCTTGTCACCCACTTTTACTGGCCCCAGATGTGCAAGCACTCTGATACTCATTGTAGGTCTACTTGCCAGGCAAGTGGCAAGAGTGGGAGGAAGTGTAAGGCTCCTCTCCAACCTTTCCCTGTGGTCATCACCTGCTTTGAGAGGGTGGGTATTGACATTGTGGGGCCTCTTGATCCCAAGACAGCCATGGGCAATAGGTTCATCCTGGTCTTGGTGAACCATGCCATCCGGTACCCGGAAGCCATCCCTCTCCGGACTGTGACGACCCCCGTGGTGGGTCGTGCGTTGATGGGGATTTTCTCCCATGTGGGGTTCCCCAGAGAGGTGGTGTCCGACCATGGTACCAACTTCATATCCAAGTATATGATTTCCCTGTGGCAGGAGTGCGGTGTTACATACAAGTTCACCACTCCTTATCACCCCCAAGGCAATGGGCTGGTTGAAAGATTCAACCGGACCCTGAAGGGCATGATTATGGGTCTTGGTGAACCCATGAGGCATAAGTGGGACGTCCTCTTACCATGCCTTCTGTTTGCTTACAGAGAGGTACCACAGAAGTCCTTAGGGTTCAGTCCCTTTGAGCTGCTGTACGGCCATCCTGTAAGAGGACCTCTGAGTCTGGTGAAAGAAGGCTGGGAGAAAGCTCCCAGTAAACCTCCCCAGGATGTATATAGCTACATGCTGGCCTTCAGAAACCAGACTAAGCGCTTCAGGCAACTCGCTCATGTGAACCTGGAAGCCAGCCAGGAGGAGATGAAATGTTGGTATGATCAGAATGCCACTCTGATTGAGTTTCAGCCTGGACAGAAAGTATGGGTCATGGCCCCAGTGGAGCCTTGTGCGCTCCAGGATAAGTGGACCGGGCCATTTGAGGTGGTGGAGCGCAAGAGTAACATCACCTACTTGGTGGACGTGCAGTCTTCAAGGAACCCTTTGCAGGTCCTGCATGTGAACTGCCTGAAGCCCCACTTGGAGAGGTCCGAAGTGGGCATGCTCCTAGCAACAGATGCTGGAATAGAAGAGGAGACTGAGCCTCTTCCTGACCTCCTGTCTGCAAAAGAGCACGATGGGTCAGTGGATGGTGTATCACTCTCCCCCGCCCTGACTCCTGAACAGCAGCGTGACTTTCGCCAACTGTTGGGTCAGTTTGCTCCTCTGTTCTCCCTGACCCCTGGTGTCACTCAGTGGTGTGTCCATGATGTTGACACTGGGGACAGTCCTCCTGTAAAGCACACAATTTACAGAGTGACTGACAGGGTCAAGGCTTGCATCAAGGAGGAGGTCTCCAAGATGCTGGAGCTAGGGGTGATTGAGCCCTCAGACAGCCCTTGGGCCAGCCCAGTGGTCTTGGTCCCAAAGGCTACCGTACCCGGTGCCACGCCAGAATTCTGGTTCTGTGTGAACTACCGAGGGCTCAATTCGGTCACCAGGACTGATGCGCACCCCATCTCCAGAGCTGATGAGCTCATAGATCGGTTGGGAGCTGCCCGGTACCTCAGTACATTTGACTTAATGTCTGGGTACTGGCAGATTGCCTTAACTGATGGGGCAAAGGAGAGGTCAGCATTCTCCATGCCAGAGGGGCACTACGAATTCCGGGTGATGCCCTTTGGGTTGAAGAATGTCCCTGCCACCTTTCAGAGGTTGGTCAACCAGGTGTTGGCTGGACTAGAGGATTTCAGTGCAGCCTACCTGGATGACATCGCAGTGTTCAGTACCACTTGGGAGGAACATCTGCACCACCTCTGGGAAGTGTTGGAGGCTCTGCAGAGAGCCGGCCTCAATATCAAGGCGAGTAAGTGCCAGATCGGGCAGGGTTCTGTGGTGTACTTGGGACACCAGGTAGGGAGCGGCCTGGTGGCGCCCCTACAGCCCAAGATAGATACCATTCTGGCTTGGGAACCCCCCAAGACCCAGACAGAGGTGAGAGCCTTTTTAGGACTCACAGGGTATTACAGGAGATTTGTCAAGGGGTATGGCACCATTGTCGCCCCCTTTACAGATCTGACTTCCAGGAAGCAGCCCAAGAAAGTGAACTGGACTGACACCTGCCAGAAAGCTTTTGATGCCCTGAAATCTGCCATGTGCCCGTGCTTCAGGCGCCCAACTTCTCAAGGGAATTCATTGTGCAGACAGATGCTTCAGAGCATGGTGTGGGGGCTGTGCTCTCACAGCTAAATGAAGAGGGCCTAGACCAACCTGTACCTCTAGTATAAAGGGGTAACCCAGTGCCCCTCAGAACCTGGGTGTATATAATGTAAAGTAATGTTGGTTCTGTTGGGTACAGAATTGCTTTATCACTTAATAAATAATAAACAGTGAAGAGAAATTCAATTACTCCAGCACTTAATCAATGAAAAAGAGAAACACAGGAAAACACACCAATCATGAATAAATCAAAGAAATGTATTGAAAGAGTAATCACTTTTTTCTTTTTTACATTGTTTGTGGTAAAGAGATGACATAGTAAGGCTGTCACAGGAAATACACAAAGCTATTTTGGAAACGGCGCAAGGGTGATTAAGTGACAAAAGTGCAAAAAAGTGCTGAATGCGAGTACAATATATACAGTGCTGTAAGGATGGTTTAAAATGGTTATTCAAAAAGTCATCCGTCCCTAAGTACATGAATCTCCAGTCCGACTAGGACTTAGTTTGCCTTTCACATGGAATGGAGAGAATAGGGTTTGGATTTTAGACAAGCCCGTCGATGTTTCGACCCAGAAGAGTGCGTGAATTGAAAATGGTCACGGCAGGTCTTCCTCAGAACGAATTCAATTCACGCACAGCCATTTATATCACTTCTGGGAAATCAAGAGGAACCTTTGGCAAGGAGAAGAGCCGGAGGAGCTGAGGAGGAATACTGCCCCTGTGCTGTTTGCTGTCTGGGGTTGGCCTGCAGTGCCTACTTGCTGCCAAGGAAAGGAGAAAAGGACTTTGCTTCTTGCTTTGTCCCCTGCTTGAAGGAAAAGATCTCCAAGGGCTTGAACTGAGCTTGCCCCCTGTTCTAGAGATGTCAGGAACTGCAAGGACCTCATCGTGTCTGAGTGCACCGTCTCTGATCGTCGCCGCAGAAGAAGAAGGGTAACCAACTCTGTCATCGAGTCAGTCGCAGGATTCCGTGTCCTGAAAGCGCCGCCGAGAGCAACGCCTCGCTTCGCAACGCAACCCTGGTCTCACCGACTCCGTCAACGAGCCGCTGCTTGCACCGCGTCCTGAGGGCACCGCACTCCACAACGCTTTGCTACACGCTGCAAGGATGTCACCGACTCCGTCGCTGCACGACTCGAACATCGACCGGTTCCGTCGCCGCACCGTCACCTGCCAGCACCACAGCGAGCACCGTCTCACCCTTCAACGCAAGCCCTGGTCTCACCAACTCTGTCAACGAGCCGGTGCCTGCACCAAATCGTGAGGACATCATCCGCCGAAACACTCCGTTTCACAACGCAACCACGACGTTTGCCCCGACCGACCCGCACCGACATGTTGGTCGCAACAAGAAAGGTACTGCCCCGTATCGACACAGTCGGCCAGAATTGTTAGATTCTGTCGTTTCCAGTATCGCGGTAGCCCCAGGAGGAGCTACTGAGTCGGAAGAACTGTGTTTTATTGATTTTCCTGCATTTTAAAGGTTATTTTGCACAAGTACTATTTTTCAAGAGTATTGTATGTTGGATTTTTATCGTATTTGGTCTAGTTGGTTTAGATAAAGATTTACTATTTTTCTAAACTGGTGTGTTGTCCATTTGTAGTGTTTTCACTGTATTACTGTATGTGTTCACGAATGCTTTACACACTGCCTCTGAGATAAGCCTGTCTGCTCGTACCAAGCTACCAATTGAGTGAGCAGGGGTTATTTTAGGAGTGTATTCCCCTTACTCTGACTAGAAGCAAGGGTCCCTATTTGGACAAAGGTACCTACCTCTGCCAACTAGAGACCCCCATTTCTAACACTTCAGATACAGGAGATGCATCTTTAAGGCGGTTTGTGTGCGCCACTAGTGTCGAAAGAAAAAGTTAGCAATACAATAACTGAGGAAACAAACAAACTGGGCTAGGAATAACCAAAATATAAAAGGTGCGCAGCACAATCATTACAATAAGAAGGTAAACGCGTGGGAGTTGAGCCAGGAAACTTCAGCAATTCAAGAAACATTAAAGGGCCGAATAAAAAATAAGATACTGAGCCAAAGTCCGTAGTATCAGTAGGGAGTGCGGTGGAGAAAGGTGTCCTTCTCCTTGACTTAGTAGTCAGTAATGATTCAAAACAGCAAATGCATTTCATGGAAGTAAGTATACACTTCATAAACATAATTAATTGTCTCCTGATTTCTAGTAAAGAATTTTGATTAAAATTCATTCATGCAAAAAGGGTTCTCTTGTCGCAGTGTATGCTAAGGTAGATCCGCTTAAGGTAAAGAGAAAAGCAAAGCCTCTTGTCTGTTTTCAATTCCTTGCACAAGAATTCTGAGCACGGTTGTCATAGAGTACTTTAATTATACCCGCTATTCTCACACATTCCATGCATTACTTTTCATCCTTTCTTTTTCTCAGTTTGAGATCTCTTTCATAAAAATATGAACATTTAACTTTTAATGAAGTCTTTTTTATCTGCTCAAGACTAAAAGAATTGTTCACCCTGTGCTTTGCAATCATCCAGACACTCCGTAGGCAAAATGATGCTAGACAGCTCATTAAATCCAAGGCAGTAATTAGTGCAGTGAATATTTATTTTTATTTTTAATACAGTTATACTGCATTTAAAGTCATGTTTATCTGCAGCCTCCAGGTGTCTTTGCTAAGAGAGCATCTTTAATACCTTGCATTTTCCTTTATTTTTAATGTAGTCCCTCTCCCCTCTAATTCATCTGGAAATTCCTCTGTCCTCAGAGATACCGGTAACTCCAGGAGTGCACGGATTACAAGCGAACCCCTAAATTTACAGTGAGAAATGAGGAATTACTAAAGGCATTGAAAATAATGCACCACGTTCTCCCGGTAATCCTACAATCAGTCTCCCATTGAGTTTCACCGGGAGATTTTGTCTGCTTTCAACAGTTGCCAGGTGGAACATTAGAACTCAGAATTCCAACAGGGACAGAAACTCCTATTACTCGTCCAATCAGAAACTTTCTTGGAACCTAAATATGTACCCATTGAAGTCCGTCTCGGGGAGGCAGAGTAGCACGTCTTACTCCGGGTTTGCCCTCAGCTACCTCTGAAGCTTACATTGCTACCCATGGTCTCGGGGGTCATGAAAGCAGCAGCAGCAGCAGTAATATAAAGGAAGCAGGTGTTAGAACCCTAATTACTTTCTCTAATTTCCCCCCTTGCCTTTTCTTTAGTCACACATCAACAGCCAGTAGGCTCTTGAAAGTTGAAGTATGAGACATGAGGAAATCCTGTCACGTAATGTAGGGTCGAAGGATGTATTGCGTCACTGCAACTACGCTTGTCATTTTGTTGAATCAATTTCTATGTCACTAACTGGGCCTGTCCAATCACTACCGTATAACCCTAAAGAATAGATTACCAACTACATCCACAGTTTTTATTGTGGATGTGATCTATTCTCACTAATAAATTGAAAAAAATACTTCCTCTTTTTTGTTTAAAGTCCCAGTACTTAAATTATATGAGGTGATTTCCTCTCTTAAAGCATGCACTACGCTGACACTTTTTCCCTCCAGAACTTTTCAGACTTCTCATAAAGCAGACCTACCAATAACTTCCCATAGTTTATTGTTTCTTAGGCCTCTGCTTTGCTATTTCAGGAGAATCCAAACGACTGCCTGTTGTTGGAGAGCTGCAATTCACATTCTCAAGAACATGCACAGGTTTTAGCAATTATTGAGACACTTTCCTGGTTGTTGCTGGATTCTGACCAAGGGGGGTGTTGGAAGCTGCTTCTCCACTCGGTGGGTGATCTAGGGCTAGTTTCCGGCCTCAAACTCATGCCTCCCGGGACTTGAACTGCAGGAGTCTTCCAGGCTAGCAGTAACATGCCATTGGACCGCTGAGGTCGGAGTACAATCATGTAAACAACCAAGTGTGGCGCTACATTTTGTGCCACTGAGGAGAGAAGCATGACGTTGCGTGCAGAATGGGAACCACACAAGTGATATGCAATAACAATTTGTGTCTTAGTCGTAAATAAGGTGAACAGACAATTGAAAAAGGGTATCATTAAACCTAAAGAAAGCTAAACTTTGCTTTTAAACATGTTGATCACCTTTTTCATCTTTACTTTACATGTTTGTATCACTTCAGTGACAGTGGCGGCTACCATGTACGGACGGGGCGGGTGACAAAAAAATAAAACAGAGTTACCTTCCTCCGCGACGTGACGTCCTCCTTCGGTCGTCTGGCAGCCTCCAATGCGGGACCCAGCAGCCAACTCCTCTAACCAATCCTGGTACTGCTCTCACCAGCAAGAAAGCAGCACCAGGACCTAAGAGCACTGGAGGCCTGCGCTTTCTTTAACCCAGCTGTCTTAGAGAGAAGTTTAAAATGCGCATGTCTGACTGGCTTTCGCAAGACCGCCGGCCAAACAGACATGCACATTTTAAAGCACACAGCTCCCTGCTGCTGCCGCTTGGCACGGCAGCACTGGCCCTGTCCCGTCCTGGCACTTAGTTCATGAAGGGTCGGTTGCTGAAAAATTAAACGGTAGTAAATAAACTTTGTTACTTTTTTATTTTTCAGCTCTGAACTGGGTCTTTTCTTAGTGGGGCGATGCTCCTCCGCTCAAACGGAGGAGCAGCCCCTGTTCAGTGACAATTATGCACAATGGAGCTGGATTCGAAAAAATGGTGCACACTTGAGTGGTGGGTTGGTGGTGACAAAAATATTCAGTACTGGTGTGCACCCTGGATATCGAAACCAGAATATTGATGCCAAAGATTATCGAGGTCAAAATATCTAAACAGAAATATTGACAGGTAAATATTTATTCCTTATAAATATTTAGAGGTGGACTTAGGAATAGTAAATCTATACTTTCCTACATGTACTTACATTTTGATATTTTGTCCCTCGATATTCTGTTCAGGATATTCTTGTAGGTCGATATTCTGGGGGGTCGAATTCAGTATTACAACCACCAGTAGACCATTGATTCTGTGATAACTACTTCCCTGCAGGAGATAGAGGTAGGGGAAAAGTCAGGGTGGTACAAAGCTAGAAGCATTTCAAACATAGCGGAAAAAAGGACATTCACACACAGAGCAAAACAATTATTTAGACCTCAGAAGTGGTGGAGGTAGCTTATGAGTGTGGAGTCTGCTAACAGAGAGTAATAGTAAGGGGGAGGACAGGTTCTCAGACATCATGCAAGTTTGGTGTGGGCAAGGGATTGCATGTACAAAATGTACCTTAATTAGAGGGTCTTATTTAAGTTGTGTCTCACCTCTTACTATGTCTTAGTCTCAGGAAGATATTAAGAACCAATACCCTAAAGTTTGCAAAGTGAATGGACCCAGATGTGGTTATATACCCAGCTAGGTACAAAGCATAAATCTAAGTTGTGCGCAACACTGAATAGATCTAAAAGTCATCCATTCACTCTAGACCAAGTGGGCTGGTGCCAATATTGCAAAATCTGCAGCTTGGCTGTCGCCAGGGACGAGATCAATCATTTATGGCTCTGTACGGAAAAGCCTACAGCATCAATTTTATCATCATTTTCATAGTTTGCCACCGTAATTTGTATAGTTTGTACTCCCAAAAGGTCAGATTGAGATGTTTCTATGTTGAAGAATCAAACATAGGGTCTCATTACGATGGCGGGCAGATGAGCGTCTAACCGCCATCGAAGTGGGATTGAGACCAGCCGACAAAGACTCACTGAGTGGACCCACTGGCCATTTTTTGATCAGACCGCCCTCTAGGCGGTCTGAAAATGTATTTTTCTACTGCGACTTGTGCTGCAGCCTGGAAAAGTCCACAGCACAAGTTGCAGTAGAAAATGGCACTTTTCAAACCTTAACCACCATTTGCCTTGCACCATGGGGTGCCTGGCTCATGGTGCATGGATGTTTGGGGGGATCACATGTGCCCCCCTGGCCACTTAACAGTGGCCCATAGGGACAGGGGGTCCTGCTTGGGGCCCCCAAAGTCCCTTTCCAACATTATTTTCATGGCGGTGGGACCACCATGAAAAAGCTGTGGGAAATGGATCTTGTGATCCTGACGGCGGTGCGTGAGAAGGCACCGCCTCCATTCAGAATCTTGATTCCGACCGCTGCCCCGTCGGGATCAATAGATCCTGGCGGAGGTGGCGGTCCATCCCCCGACAGACAAGGGACCAGACCACCTGCATCCTAATATGGCGGACGACCCGAAGGGCTGTCTGTAGGTAGGACCACCACCAACGGCCTGTCGGTGGCAGTGCCACCAGCATAGTGATGTGCCCCTTGGTTTTGATTAAAAGAGACAGATTTCCTTTAACCATTTTCCCCAGACCACACCTAGATATCTGAGACCCTCAGGGACAAATCGCATGTCCAGGTCACCTAGACAGGCTCTCGCAGTAACACGAGTCATGGACAGTGCTTCAACTTGCATCAATGGATCCTATGAACCAAAGGAGTAGCCAGGAAAAAATAAATACCCCCCACTTTAAAGCACATCACAAATGGCTGTGAGTGAAGAGTAAGCAAGCCTGAACTTCCTGTTGAAGGTTTAGGGGTGTTCTTCCCCCAATTAATTTGTTTTATTTAAATTGGGATTAGTATGTGCAATTACAGTATAAACTTCATACAATATACCCAAAAAGCTTGACTTGATAGGGAATTCAGAAAATAATCTCAAAAATAAATACTGAGGGCTCGATTCACAAAGGTAAACTGAGCCGAAAGTCTAACTTTACGACTTTCGGTATTCACAAAGGGCATTTATGAGTAGTAAAGTTAGACTTCTGTGTCAGTTTTACTTAAGTTTTGGTCTTAGTTAGACTTAAGACCAAAACTTAAGTTAAACTGAGACAAAGTCTAACTTTACTACTCATAAATGCCCTTTGTGAATATAGAAAGCCGTAAAATTAGACTTTTGGCTCAGTTTGCCTTTGTGAATTGGGCCCTGAGTTTGGCCTTTCCTGTGGGTTTTTTTCACTTAGGAAAACAATGGGGCCGAATAATATTTTCACAGTGCAATTTCTAGGACAATTTGGCTAAAATTACATTGGTCTGCAATTTGACATAGACTCCAGCAGTTTTTCTCATTGTTATGGTATCCTCTTCTACTTCCACCGTGCACAACAAGTTGCTCAAACTTGAGTAGTCAGAAGTGGGACAAGAGTGCCAAACCATGGGTGGAGGTCAGCATATGCAGTTCAAGACCAACAAGGCTTCGCACAAATGGTTTGGGAAAGGCTATCAAAAGGCAAAACTGTGAGTAAAACAACCCCAATTTGCCAAACTCTGAACTGTGCTCTGAGCCAAACAAAATAAATTATCACTATCTAGGAAGAAATAGTAACTCAAATATCAGTAGGAACATGTTGTGTGATGGCCACAAACTATTCTGACTTACTGCTGTTGTATTAGTCAACAATAAAAAAATATTGGGAAACAAATCTCATAGCCATCTTATTATCCTTACATCTCTCTGCATCTTCTCCAAGCATTTTTTCACCATGTTCAAACCCATGCATGAAAAGGACTCAAGAAGACCTACAATAAGGTCAAAGCTTCCAACCTACCAGCTCATCTTACATTTACCTATGTGATGCAATTCTATTCCATCTTTGGTTGCCTCTATTATCAACATGTTCAACTTTTCTCATGCAACTCGCATGCTCCCTGACAAGCTGAAGCAGACAATTATCTCCCCATTACTACAAAAAATCTTAGGAGATACTGGACAGCTACTGAGTAATTTCTAATTTATCATATTGTGGCAAATGTTTGGAAACAGAATTTGCAGAATGACTATAGGAATATTCAAAGCAATATTATGTATGTATGTATGTATGTATTGGTATTTATATAGCACACACATAATAGTCAAGCTATGAAGCATGTACATTAAACATGAGGATTTCGGAGAGAATTGTAGAATATGTGCACAGAGTCAGAAAAAAACAAATACATTTTATACATGGGGTTAAGTGATGTGCCCAGAATAGCATGATGTTGGGCCTAGCACCAAGGGCAGGATACAAACTTGGCCCAGCATATTCCAGTTCTAAAGATGGCATCTCGAGCCACAAGGCCACATCTCCTATTATCTATTCCATAAATTCAATCAGTGTTCCAGCTCATGAGAATATCAACACTGTCCCGCTAACAGCAAAAAGGAACCCCATATCATCTATCAGCGTCAAGAATCTGTCAATATGCCTGAAACTCTCTGTAGCACATAACACAACAGATCAGCAAAAAAAGTCTCCATCAGATCTACTCTATCCTCCACACATAGGGTACAGAGTAAATCAACCTAGGGATCCTTTCTGTTATTCAACAGGAACATGTTTTCTTGTTTATGTCATCGAGCAATACCAGAAGCATATAAAAATATATTCTCACCAAAGACGCTCACAGATTGGCTACAGAACCTTTAAAAAGAAGCTGTTTGGATGTGTCATCATTGAATACTCTCAGTGGCTCCCAGTGTAGTACAAGTTCAAATTTGTGATGATCTGCATCGCATAAAAGACCTATTGGAAAATTCCCTGCTTACATACAAATATTGCCACCTCATTACATACCACCTGAAAAAAATACATAGCCACCCTCAACGGATCCCATAATGACAACAGAAACATGATGGCCAAGCACTGTGAGTTCAGGGTGGTTTTCAAACATTTGAAGGCTCTTAAGCTTAGCCTGAGGGCCTAATCAAACTATCTCTGGATGAGGAAACACATTGTAACAGAATTATTTAGACATTAATTAGCCTGAAGGACTGCCTTTACAACTTGCCTCTATAATTGAAGATACCTGTCTAAGTTTTCCTATCACTTATGACTGGATACTAACTGCCTTGCTGTTGTATCTGACATGCTTCTCTGTGTTTAGTTCTCAGCAATGACCTGAAGGATACACTCAATGCCATACAAAACACTAAAATAAATATCCTAATTATATTTTAGTTATATGATTTCCTTAAAATACATAGGTGCCTTAATACCCATATTCTTGGTATTGTGCTCCCTGAAAAAACCTGGTGTCATACTTGGCCTGTCCCCCGCCAATCTCTGGTAATCTAAATTGATTATCATTATACCAAATATCTCACTGATTCACAGTATGCCATGGAAGTTCATATAACTGTCTAATGTGTGCAGTCGTCATACATTCTCCTACTTTATCCAATATTTGCAGGTTCATCAGCCACTGCACATTGATAGAGTGCTTGTCCTACCACCTTCTCACATGTCAGAGAAGAAAAGCTCTGTGTTAACAAAGTTTGGCAATGAGACATCAAAACTTGCCTGTAGTAACTATGGTGTGAGAACTTGCTTGTGATAGGTTATTGCAGGCAGGCTATGGTGTCTTGCTCTTTTTAGATGCCAGTTCTAATTTAAGATGTATTGTGCAATTGGGAAATTGTGTTAAGGAAACTGCAGTTATCAGTGTATTAGTAATAATTTGACATTGATCAATTAGCCTGCCAAACACAGAAATAGATTTTTTGCAGTGTGCTTAATTATAGAAGCTATTGTGTTTACCCACATGAATTCTGCTCCAACAAAGGAGCTATCTGGACTTTTGTCAGTCCCATGATTTGCTTGTCAGGCCATTCAGACAACTGCAGAACAAGATGCAGGGCTGCAGATCAACATAAGCACTGGCTGGGGAAGGTGCAGGCAAGGAGCCAGTTGTGCAATATCAGATCATAAACTGACAAAGCTGAACAGAGGAGCTTCGTGCTGAATTCTCTTTGGATGTTATTTGGACGTCTGATGTGCATTGGTTGAGTTGTGCAGGGCACCAGTAATGTAAAAAACGGAAGTCAGATCAGGCCAAGATTGAAGTGCACATCACAATTCTAATGGATCCGGGACTACAGTGACAAAGATGCTACAGTTTATTATTGGAGTGCGTTTGCAGAGATATGTGAATTTTCAAGCATTTAACAATAGCAGGAGGATTTGCAGTTCATGATTCAGGTGATATAGAACTATGTTGGATAAAGTGCTAAAATATCATAGTGTTCAAGTAACAGTTATGATGCTTACCCAGAGCTGTATTTGGATGCTACATCTCAGGATGAGTTACAGTAGGATTTGGGAAGTGCTTTTGTGAGGCTCAATAACTGTTTTAGTCAGAATGTTAAAGGCTATGAGTGGGGCCCATCTGCAGAGCTATTTGACAGTTGATACTGCAATAGCAGAGTGCACATATCAGCATTTGCTAAACTGTGTTGGACTCTAATGCTGTAATAACTTAGGGGTGCACATTTCAGGATTAAGGCACATGGGATCCGAACTGTGTCCCTGAACAGTCGAGCATTGGCCATCCAATATTACACCTGGCCTGAGGTGCACTGGTAGAGCTCATTAGGACCTATTGTTATACTAGCATTGACCCACCTAACCAGCTTTGGTGGAGCTCTGCGAAGGTGTCCTAACTTGTAAACCACAAATAAGAGCAGCAAAATTCACATCTTGCTTTCATTTGAAGTGAAATTTCTACTGTGGAATTTAATTTGCATCTGTAATGTTGTCCTGCTCCCCTTTTCTGGGTTTTTTTTATCAACTTGTCCTCGGTGTTAAGTCTACGCTTGGACGGAGATGCTTTCTGGAAACAGGGGAGGACATGCCTATTCACTCCCCTGATGACACCTTGTCACAGGCTGAATCAGACATTTGTCTGAACAATTGGAAAAGGAACGCGCAGTTCCATACTAACCGATTGTGTGCTATATAAATGTGAAAAACATAACAAACATACAGAGGAAAAGTGATCTAGTGATGAAGTTGCTGATCTAAGTTAAAATCTTGGCTGCTCAACTACAATATCTGAGCCATGGCAAATCACCATATCTCCGTACTGAAGCTACTGTTTTCTCATCTACTATGAGGCTTTTGGACAGATTGAGCACTAGAATTAACCATTATGTTAAAAGCTTTAACTTAAGGAAGAATGCGTGAAAAATGTGAACAAGCTTCCAAGTCAAATTCATGTTCCTAAAATAGCATCACCACAGTTTGGGAACGTGAAGAGAGGCAGTATACAGACAATCACATTATCAGCCAAATGATGTGAGACCTCAATACATGCAGTCCTGCCTTCTGCTTCCTACACTCCCATGCTACCTGAGCTCTCGAGTTACCGAAGCCTATCTATAAGTAGCTCATCTATTCCTTATTTTTATATTTGCTTTCTTGGACTTGTAGTCCTGACTTTATAATGGTATCAACAGGACTGTAAATGCCAGAAAGCAAAGGAAACACATTGACTGCATGAGCTACTCACAAACGGAACTGGCAAGTTTGAGAGTTCTGTTCTCTAAAGGAAGCCCATTCTGCATGTTGTTCTACTTGTGTTCTTAGGTCCAAGCACTCACATATGCTATCTCAGCTGACAGCATGGGCTCCATGAAAAGTAACTCCTGTTACTTTGGGCATGCAGCTTAGAAAGTAGAGCATTGTGTTCATGAAAACACACTTTAGCACCAATCCTTGCATCCATGCAAGCATCCAGACTCCTCTCGCAGCTGATTGCATTTCCTCCTTGGATTCTGATATGCATTACCCACAATGAAAGATGCCTCGAAAAGCTCTGAGAGGGTTGTAATCCTGTATAGGCAGCTCCTAGCAAGAGGAATAAGGGTGTGGACTGCAACTTCGATGAGGCAGCACCACCTCTTGTCACTGCAGTGTGGGAACCGAGATGGTGCTGTAAAAAACTCACATGACACTGATGGATTGGCTCCTATTGTGCTGGGCATGTCATCCACGCAGTAGAGCACAAGCCCAGGCTGCTTTTCCTCCCACTGCTCCTGTTGGGCCCCGGGGACTACGTATCCCAGAGAACACTTCATGACTGCAAGAGACTTCACCTGGTTTCCCCGTATCGCGCACTATATAGCGCCCAACCCCCTACTGTGGTGCAGGAGGCACGCAGGTCGTGCCCTGGCAAAGTCCGGGCCAAGGGCGGGCTTGTCCTGCGCCCGTCAGTGCCAGCAAAAGCCAGGGCAGGGCCACCCCGCTTGATTTTTTAATCCACGATCTCACCCCTGCTGTTGCTTGTTAAGACCATATTACCCTATTGTGTCACATTGCCTTGTCTTCGTGTCAAGCTGAAGAGTGCTAGAATATTCTCATTCGGTGCTATCTGGGAGAGTAGCCGCCTGGTTCCTGATACTTACAAATACCGGATGCTCCAAAAAATTTGTTTTGTTGTCCTAAAAGACTAGTGACATTGGATAGTTTTTGTCTTAGCTTTTGATCATTTTTCAACTGCCTAGTATTGGGTGGCAAGCTGGCTTTGAGTGACTGTAGAGAACTTCTGCCACAGCTCTGCTGTAAGGACTTTTTAAACTTTTATTTAGATGTGCTTTTTATGATAAGATCTTTCTTGTTCTACCTTGGTTTTTTAAATTTATTTTGGATTTTTCTTTTTTCTCTTAGCTTTTACTTGTGATAAAGTGTCAAGCGATTATTGCACTTTGTGCTTAAAAATGCTTCATCTGAGGTACTGGGTATCTAAGCAAATTAGTTGTCTTAGATTTCTTTAAATTAATTTGACTTGTGTTTTACCCTGATTATAGTTGTTTTGTTGAAGGGCTTTATTCCTGTGTCTATTGAGGTTTGTCATGGGGAAAAGAAAGGCCCCAGAGCCACCTGCAGTAGCAAAAAAGGCAAAGAAACAGTTAAAACATTTGTCATCTAATTGTGCCTTAGACAAAATTGATGATCTTATTGAAGAAGTAGAGGGTCTTTTAAAAAAGAACGAAAATACTAAAAGCCCAGTAATGAGTCGAGGAAAGATTAAGTCCTACTTCTCGAGGGTGGGAGGGAGGTGCGAAGGGTAAATTTTAACGGTGGCTCAAGTCCATTCAGTTTGCTCGGTCGTCTCAAATAGTGAACCCGTGAGTGTGGGTCCTATAGAGGAAACCCCTGCAACAACTTCTGACATAGTCACGGTTGAGTGTTCAAACAGATTTCAGGTACTGGGGAATCTGGATGATGAACTGACACATGATGTCTCTCATCCCCTGTCAATGGAATTACTGCTACTGTTCAATGTCATTCTTTACCACAACAGCCTGGGGAGGAGGTAGGGGTTGAGATTAATTTACTTAAGCTAGAAATCATGGAGCTTAAACCTGCCATCTCTACACTTACACAGACTCTTATGGGAAAGATAGAGAAGATGGGGACCCTACTCGAAGCTTTACTAAGGAGAGATCGAACAAGTACTTCTGGTTATCCCGAGATTCAAGCTCCTGATGTTCACAAATCTAGCACAGTGCCTTGAGCTGGCCTGAACCCCACCCCTTCCTTCGAGAGCACCTTCCCACAGAAGATGGCCCCCTAAATGATAACACCAGGAGTGATGCCGACTTATGGGAGAAATGTTGGACATAGCCATTTTGCTTCAAACGCTAAAAACCTATCAGTCCCGCCTGTCTCAGGGTTTGCTGTTAATAAAGATTTATCACTTCCCAAATCACAGACAGTGAACCCCATTCCTTTATTAAGATCTTCTTTTTCTTGCCCGCTAAGGACATACAGGATGGTTCTCTGAGTAGCTGGGGAGTAGAGAAGTCTTTTCGACAAATGTCCTTAAAACTAAACCAGGTGATTGTGAAAGTGACATGTGTCTTACCAATAAAACAATCCACTGGCTCCGTCGTGTACGGAATTGTAGATATGTGATTATGGAAGATATTGGTTCTGTATTTTGATATGCAAGTAATAACATCCCAACCAATTACATTGGCATAAGATTTGTGAATAATGATATAGTCGATTGGTTTAATACAAATGGAACTGAGATCTACCTCTACTAGTGGCTCACCTATTCATTTAAGGCTCCATCTGTCCCAAGAATTTTCTTCTGGATCCTTAAAGCCTCTGATACCATTGACTGTTCAATTGCCTGAAAACTGTATTGCGAGATTGGACTCATTAGGGACATCAGATATTGATTGACTTCAGCAGATACAGCCTCATGTTAGTGAAGCCAGGGATACCACGGCCTGAGTGCAGGAGGAGATGCTATCCAACGCCTTTAGACTACAGCAGACACAAGTTTAGGTCTATAGGACCAGGGATCTCAGTGTGTGTGCGCAGGAAGAGGTGTTTTCCCATGTGCAAAGTGACCATGATGAAAGATTCTCTGAGACGGTGAAAATCTTGTCATTGAACTTAGCTGGTATTCAATCAAAACTTATAGACTTAGAGTGGGGTGAGTTTATTGACAAGTATCATATTATCCTACTTCAAGAAAACTGGGCACCTGAACCAAAGTTCAGGTTGGGATTTTTAACATTTTATAGAAATGCAATCCCTGTTACATCAGGGCGAGCTTCGGGGGGCTGTTAATTCGGATTAAGCCTGTTATTGGATGTAAGATTGAAATATTGGATTTTTATTCAAGGAATATTACGGGGATAAAATTGTCATTGTTAGACATTTTAAGAGCAAAATACAGACACATTGTAATTACGAACATATACGCCCACGCTGTCATGGACAACGAGTCCCATATATTATTTTCCCTTCAAAACTTTCTGAACTATATTAAGGATGATTGGCCAGTGATCTTGGCCGGGGATTTTAATGTACACTTTGAACCTTATGAGCCAGTTATGTCACTGTTGGTAGATGAAGATAAGCAATGGGAAATACCTGACATTTCTGCCCCCTGTCAGTAAATGGTCAAAGGTTGTAAAACAATTGTTGTACGTTACAGTGGAGTATGGGTTACAAGCGGGCAATGGACGCTCAAACTCCGAACATTCAGCCAGTCCCACGTTCAAGAGGGGTAGCTCTTTAAGTTACATTGATTATGTTTTTTTGGACCTTAGATTATGGTCGTATTTAAGTGACTTTCAAGTTGTTTTCCGCCTGGACGGCGAACATAATGCGTTGGCCATGGACTTATTACCGGAGTTATTCTCTTTTACTCCTGTTAACAAAGTTGAGCCTTTTCTTGCTCCCCTGTCTCTTACTAACAACCAAGAAAACATTAAACGGGCGGATATAATCAATGATGCCTCTAAGCCAAGAAGAGTTTATCAGGCTTTTGTTGACTGTTTTCGTTGTTCTGACCATGATATAGCTGGTTCTTTAGGCAGCAACTTTTTCCTTTCTCACAATGAGTTTTTTGCATTATTAAGTACAATCCAAAGTTAAAACCAGTTTGAATCTATCATGCCCCTGGTGTAACAAGGAGTGTAGAAAGGCCTAGATGTAGTTGCTTGAAGCAGCTGGAAAAGGCACCCACATTGAATTGACTGCAGCTAGGAAGATAAACAAGGGTACCTTCAGTATTAACAAGAAGGAGTGGGAAGAGGCACAGTGGATAGAACTCAGAATTTAAAAAAAAGAAAGATACTCAATCATTTAAAAAAAATTATGGCGGCAGGAGGTAGATCGATTTCTCCCCAACCTGATTCGTTTGTATCAGTAATGAACCCGACCAGTGGGTTCATTACTTTTCCTCCCTTTATAAAGAGTGCAATACACTCCAGTTAACTAATATGAGTGGCACTGAGCTAGAAGTTTGGAGGTCTTCAACCTCGCAGATAGTCAATAATTTATCTTCTATGTGTACCTTTGTCTTAAAAGAGAGTGAGGCCATTCTCCAGTTAGTAAAACGGGGGAAGGCTCCAGGGACTGGTAGTGTTCCAGGTGATTTGCTTCTCTCTGAACCAGAGGTCTGGATTCCATATCTTAATATACTTATAAATGCTATTGCCAGGGAACAAGAACTGCCTGACACGTGGCACAGGGCAATAATTGTCCCTATCTACTAGAAGGGTGCAAGAGACAAACCAGAAAACTATGGGCCGATTAGCCTTATAGATATCCCACAAAAGATCTTTGCCAGGCATGTCTTTCTCCGACTCCAAGCTTGGATTGAAGAGAATCAGATCCTATGTAACTTCCAGGCTGGATTTTGAGAGGAGATTAGTACTCTGGACGCCGAAACGCAAGTAGACATTGAGAAGATTCATCATTAAACGTTTAGCCACTTGATCATATCTTTGTTGTTTGTTTTTTGATTTATTGTATGTTCTTGATTTTTCATCATCCATTGAACATATATTTTCTTGTACAGTTACAAATAATTCATTTGAAGATTCATTATCATACAGATTATTCTGTATAGTAGAAATGCACATGTCTGTTGATTGTATTTATTTTCGTCCAATTTTGGGGGCTATGTTGTGATGTTACTGTTCAGCACTTATGTTTCCTAAACTTATTGAAAAATCTGCAATGATAATTTTCAATGAATTTGTATTAAAAAAAGGAATTTTTATTGATTTGGATTGTACACTGAGTCCTCAATATCATGTTTGTACTTAACTAGGTGTTGTATACTGTATAGACCGATAGTTGCCAAGGGGTTTTTTCTTCAATTATTGTATTTTCCCTGCCCTAGGAACCTACATTAGTAGCAGGGGGGTCCTTGTTTTTGACACTTTAAATCCCCATCGTACATTTAAAGGCAAGATGTATGTTGATGGCACCCCAATCGAGCGGCTTAGAAGTTTTGATTATTTAGGTGTGAGATTGTCAGACAAATTGATGTGGAAGCCTCAACTTGAGAAAAGTCAATCAATGCTGCAATACCGTACATCAGTTATCTTAAAAAAATACAGAAGCACTTCAAGCAGGGCATTGTTACCGGTACTAGAGGTTTATAGAGGAGTTGCGTTAGTTGGTGCCTTGTATGGGGCCGAAATTTGGGGACTCTTTGATAATAGCTCCCTACTCTGTGTGGAAAAAAAATGTCTAAGATCTTTACTCAACTTTCCAAGTACTACACCAATGACACCGCTGATGTGGGATCTAGACCTTTCAGAGTGTTGGCCTTCTTATCCACTTAAGGATCATAACATTTTGGATTAAAGTTTGGTTCACCCCTGAACTGGCCTCAAACAGGATGGTGCTGAAAGAATTGGTTGTATTAGATAAGAATTGTTCCACGCCCTGGAGAAAGGTAGTTAAGCACATTTGTAGTGGATTACATATGTCTGAATTGTGGGAAAACCCAGAAAATCTGGGTGTGCAGATCAAGAAGAATTATTGGGAACATGTTGTAACGGAAACTTGGCGGGCTGCTCAACCAAAGGGCATAATAGACAAGTTCTTCGACCAAAAACTGCTTCCAGAATATGAGTCTTATATAGACAAGATTACTCCCCATAAAGCCAAAACATTATATTTTTGTTTCAGAATTGGAACTCTTCCTTTTAATTCACTGACTGCAAAGTGGAAAGGGGTGAATGGTCTTGTGGACAAGTGTTCTTTTTGTCCTCCAGTCAAGGAAACTGATGTCCGTTTTATATTCTTCTGCCCTAAATATCTCTTACCCCGCGCCAAATGGATTTTTCTGACGTGTCGCCTTCTGGGACTTAGTCAATATGCTGTGCCACAACGTGTCCTTAGATCTGACACATGCGAACAAATAGTGTTTGCTTTATCGAGATACTTAAATTGGACCTAAGGGCCAGTTGTCCCTCTGGTACCTAGTGGATGACTAATCCTATTACATGGAAAAGATGACCTACTACCAAGTTAAAACACCAGACTTTGGTTCCAGGATTGGTACTTTCCCACCTCTCTACTTAAATCACTTACCACAAATCAGAAAGGGGAAAACGGTTTTGTGGATGAGTGTCCTCCCTGTTCTTCAGTTAAGGAAACTGAGGCCCATTGATGTGTAGCTTGATGTAAAAATTTGCAAATCTTAATTCGATATAGCATTTAGGTAGGCCCTTTTTAAATTCTTATTTTAAAGGTCTTTTAAGAGCTTTTTTTATGTCTTATCAATGCAATAGTTTTTAATATTCTAGTGGTAATATATTTAGGTATGCTTTTCTTACAATAATGTTTCATACATATCTTAGAATATTTTAGCTTCTTCAAAAAGTTGTATATAATAGTGCATAAATCTTTTTGATTGTTGATTAGGGTTATTTTATTGTTTAATGCTGGTCTGCACGGCGTATATAGTATGAAATGGTCAACGGATCAGGGGCAGCTCCTCCGCTAAGGTGGAGGAGCGTCGCCCCACTGCTATCAGAGCACGAAAAATAAAATGATAATAACATAGTTATTATCATTTTATTTTTCGCAGGTTTGGGGCTCGGTTAGGGTAGGGCAGTGCTAGTGGCACAAGGGGAGGAGTGGTTTGCACACTCCAAGTGCACCTGACTGCTTGGCCGGCTGTCCTGGCCAAGCCAAACAGTCATGTGCACTTTTCATGTACCTCACCAGGCTGCATTACACAGCCTGGTGGGGAACATGCCCAGGCCCCCAGTCTCCTTCTGAAAGCTGATCCACAGCACTCAAACCAATCACAATGCTGCATTGCAGCATTGTGATTGGCTTAGGGGAGACTGGATGCTTCCTGGTTCCGGGACTGCGGAGAAGCACAGGAGAGACGCGGCCGGTGGAATTGGTAAGTGTTTTTGTTTGTATTTTGTTTCCCCCGCCAATAACCCCCGCACCACCACCCTCATTCCCTGTCAACCACTTCTGCAAGACATATGATGCATTCCCTAGACTTCCAAATAGGCATTAATGAGAATTAGAAATTTGTACATAGCTTTTTTTTTCTCAATCAAATGTCTACTGATTATCTTTTTACATTAGTACTTTTTGTGTTGTGACTTTCTTTTTTTTGTTGCATATTGGTGGATATTTTATATATGTGATTACATGAATGTACTTGTATGGTTAGATATATATATCTGTGACCGAAATAAAGTTATGCTACTAGACAACAAGCAGTCCCAGCTTAAGCTGTCAAAAGCGGGAGTTCCCCAATTCCACTGGGTACTTACACACAAACTCACATATTGATAGCAGATCCATCCGCCAGGTAATACATACCTATGAGCTGAGAGAGTCACAGATGTCCAAATACAGAGTTGTCTCTTGTGTTGCATAGACGTCATGGCCTGTGCTTAGTAGGTAAAATGATGAGTACCAGTGCCCAAAGCTCTGATGAGGAGCCAGTGTCCACACTAGTAAATGTGAGTGCACTGATTACCAAGGCAGCAAAGTCCTGAATCCACCTCATGCCTCTTTCATCCACTATCAGACACTCCTTGCACCTTTATCTCACTCTTGTAGGTTCCTGCTTTCAGCCTTTGTGACAGTTTTTCCGTATTTCAGCTTTGTGTGTTTTTCTCTCTTTTATTTTTGGGAAATGTCTGATAAGGAAAAATAAGTGCTGATCCGGGAATGGTTTTCCCTGGGACCACTGCCTGCTCTTGAAAAATATTTGCGCACCCATTCACATAGGGGAAGGGGTCCCCTGGGGACCCCTTCCCGTTTGCAAATGGTTTACCATCTACTTGAAGTAGGTGGTAAACTGTGAGTTTTTTGCGACCGCAAATGCGTTCGCGAAACATTCATGCATGGCATTTGCACTAGCTATTAGGAAGGGACGCCCTTGGCACGCCCCTTCCTAATAGCGAGTCGCTAACCCCATTTTGCGAGTCGCTAATAAATTAACGACTCGTAAAATAAGGTTAGTACATTGTGCATCCGTTTTTTGCGGTCGCAAATGGGCTAAATGCTCTTTTGCGACCGCAATAAACAGTCGTACATCTGGCCCTAAGTTCTACCATGGTGCTGAAATAATGTATATATTCAGGCATATAAAACAAGGCAGTAATCTAGTGTACTCCCATGATGCGAACCCTACACTAAGTGTACCTAGAGTGTGTGTATGTGAAAAGCCAAGAACTTCCCCAAGGGATGAACCAACCCCATTACCTGATGGGATAGTGTGAAGGATCCCGTCTTGGTCGTGAACCGCACACTCCTCATGAGATGTCAGACCATTGCGTGGTGATTTCTCAGCATGCAAGGACCTCAGTGTCAGCAGAAGTGCCTCCTCTGCCAATCTATCAGGGATGCTCATCTTTTATAATAGAAAGCAGCCTTGCGATGTGCGTATAGATTAGCAATGTTATGGATATATAGATGACAGTGTCACCCCATGGATGAAGATAGTGATGACATTTGTACATAATACGAAAAGAGACCTTGTACATGATGTTCAGGGCACTGTGATAATGTTGTGCAAAGCTAGATGTGAAAGCAAGTTTAGTTTCAGGGAAACTAATCCAACATTGTCGTGCATGCAAATATGTGCAAAAGGTCACAGCTGAATATGTTATTTGTGAGGACAATGTAAGAAACAAGTTGCTTCGCTACATGGGCCTAACTTGGGAATATAACAGTGTGGCCCCCCTCCTAGAGCCTTATTAGGCCTTGGGGATCCCATCCCTCGGGCCAAATATAGCATAAAAGGGGAGTGGGGCTGCGTGGCTCCCTTCCACGAGACTTCGCATACCCTGGGACCCCACCCCCAGGGCCATCTATTTGTTTTAAAAGGGGAGGGGGCCGCTTGCACCCTCTCTCCAAGCCTCATTAGGCCCTGGGGACCCCATACCGCAGGGCAAAATTTAATAAAAAAGGGGAGGGGGCATGCAGCCCCCTGAGCCTTTTAGACCCCGGGAACCTCACCCCCAGTCTGAGTAATTAATAAAGGGAGGGGGCACGTGGTCCACCTTCTTGAGTCTAATTAAGCCCCAGGATCCCCATCCTCCAGAGATGAAATATAAATAAAAGGGAATGGGGGCTTCACACCCCCCCTCCCCAGCCTCATTTGGCCCTGCAGACCTCATCTCCCAGGGACATCTTTTGTTTAACAGGGGAGGGTGGCTCCCCCAATCCAAGCCTAATATTGCCTCAGGGACCCCCATCCCCGAGGCCTCCCTTTTAAAATGTTAGGTCCCCCTGTGCCCAATTGGGAGAGCCACCATGCACACTATGGGGCCTCAAAGAGAGCCCCAGCTGGCTTCCTGCAAGATGTGGGAGCCGTCATTGCTCCCACCCAGAGATAGTGGTTGTTTATTATGTTCCCTCCAGGTGCAAGAAATATCTTGATTTATTTTAGGTAGAGAAACAGAACACAAGATTTCTCCCAGATGGCGGAAACATTTTTAAGGCTTCTGTCCCCTTTGGAGCAAACATTGTGTTTGCTCCCATTTGGCAGGAGATTTAAAAATGCTCCTGCCAGACGGGAGTGAACACATTTCCCTGATCCTGCCTGTGCAGGTAGGGAAACCACTATGTCCCTGTGGGTGGGCTCCCTGGGACACAGCACGTGAGCCAGACCTGGACCGTGGGGTCCTCAGGGCCATTAAAGGCTCATGGGGAGCCGCATGCCCCTCTCCTTTTTTAATAGTTAAAGCTCTGGGGGATGGGGTACCCAGTTCCTTTTCAAGGCTCTGCGAGTTGAGGTATGCAGACCCCTTTCCCTTAAGAAATACTTTGGACTCCATGGGATGAGCTCCCCAAGGCTGAATATGGCTCAGAGAAGGGTGTGGCAGCAAAATTGAGAGGTTTTTTTCACATTTGGCCCCAGGGGGCCCTCCGGGTCCCCACATGGGGCCTAAAGGGGGCAGAGTATCCCTACCCTTGCCCCCTTATATGATATTTTTAGCAACTTCAGGACAGGGGACTAAGTCCCTGTGTGCTGTAATGGCTGAATATGTTTTTATCATGTTGCTGGCAGCCAATCATCCCGCTGGAGTCTGGCTCCTGTGGGAGCAAGATGGCCCAAGGAAAAAAAAACTTCCTGGGCCAATCAGAATGTTCTACTTTTAAATAGGCGCTCACACAAGACTCTCGCAAGCCTTTTGTGGACCCAACTGCCTAGATATACAATTATTTTTTAACCTTAATTTATCAAAAACTACTGAATGGATTTACATCAAATCACAAAGATCTAGCTTCCTGCCAAATTTTGTGTAGTTCCGTTCAGCAGTTTTTGCATTAGTGCTTCTTAAATAAGTTCATGGAAAATGCATATGAGTTTTGTGTTTTGAGACCCCCCTTTTTCTTGGCCCCCACTTTATGTATTATGCCAAAACTTTTCACTCAAACTAGGCAACAAGAGCCCTGATTTGGAAGTATGTGTGTGGCAGGAGGTTGTAGGTTGTTGGTAAGGTTAGTGTTTCTATTTTAATTTGATGTACAGGTTATTGTTAGTGTGGGGCCTTGTTGGACATGATTGAGGTGTGTACAATAGGCTTAATTATGTTTTATTTTATGTGTTTTTATTGTATGGAAATTTGTTGTATAGTTAACTATTTTTAGAAATTATCACTAGAGTGTTAGAATTGATTTGGAATATGTTTGTTTAGAGGGTGCGTGTTTTTTCTTTTACAGGAATTTTTATTAAAGTCAAAATTGTATTTTTGGATGAAGCCTTTAATTTTCTTTTTTACAAACAATATAGTTGGTGTTTTTAACCATTTTTAAAAATGTTGTCATTTTTTTTTTCCTAAGCGGCTTTTGCATTTTTAATATTTTTCAGGTTTTGGAAGGCTACTCTGGATTTTATAGATTTGTATAAAATGGATTGCATATTTATTTGTACTTTTGCATTTTTTTGTGGGACAATATTTTCAACACATTTTGATGGATTATATAATGTATGTTTTTGGATTTTATATTGTATACAGAAAACGTCAGCTTCAAAATCATGAATATGTGTATTTCTTATATTATTTATTTGTCAGGTGGGATTCACTTTTCAATCAATCAATCAGGGAATTGTGAAGCGCGCTACTCACCCATGGGGGTCTCATGGCGCTGGGGGGGAAAGGGGGAGCAGCTCCGGTCAGTCGAAGAGCCAGGTCTTGAGGGTCTTCCTGAAAATGTGCAGAGTGGGGGCGCGTCTGATGTCGATCGGAAGCTCATTCCAGGTCTTAGCCATGATGTAGGAGAAGGCTCTTCCACCTGTTCTTGCTCTGAGGATGCGCGGGGCCTCGGCGAGGGCGAGGTCGGCGGATCGGAGGTTTCTCTTGGGTACGTGGAAGGAGATTCTTTCATTGAGATATTGGGGTCCTGTGTTGTGGAGGCATTTGTAGGCGTGGATGAGTATCTTGAAAGTCACTCTCTTCTCGACGGGGAGCCAGTGGAGGTCTCGTAGGTGTTGGGTGATGTGTTTGTGTCGAGGGATGACGAGGACGAGTCTGCCTGCGGTGTTCTGTATGGTCTGGAGTTTGTGGAGCAGAGATTCGTTGATCCCGGAGAAGAAGGCATTTCTGTAGTCCAGTCTGTTGGTTATGAGTGCGTGGGTGACAATCTTTCTTGATTCGGGGAGATCCATTTGAAGGTCTTGCGAGGGATGCAAAGGGTGTTGAAGCAGGTGGAGGCAATGGCGTGATCTGTCGGGTCATGGAGAGGGAGGAGTCGAGTATGATGCTGAGGTTCCGGGCGTCGTCCGTGGAGGTGAGGGGGCTGCCGAGGGCGGTGGGCCACCAGGTGTTGTCCCATCCAGAGGGGGAGGGTCTGAGGACTAGGACTTCTGTCTTCTCCGAGTTGAGCTTTAGGCAGCTGCTGCTCATCCAGGATGTGACGTCTTTAATTCCTTCCTGGAAGCTGAGTCTGGTGGAGGTGGGGTCCTTGGTGAAGGAGAGGATGAGCTGGGTGTTGTCGGCATAGGATAATATGCTGAGTTCGTGCTGTCTGACGATAGTGGCGAGGGGGGCCATGTAGATGTTGACGAGCGTAGGGCTGAGTGATTATCCTTGGGGTACTCTGCAGTTGATCTCTGTGGGTTCGGAGAGGAAGGGTGGAAGTCTGATTCTTTGGGTTCTGCCGGTGAGGAAGGAGCAGAGCCAGTCAAGGGCGGTTCCCTGTATGCCGGCGTCGTGGAGTCCGGCGGTGAGTGTGCGGTAGGAGATGGTGTCGAAGGCTGCAGAGAGGTTGAGTAGGATCAGGGCAGCGGTGTGGCCTTGGTCGAGGAGAGTGTGGATGTTGTCTGTAGCAGAGAGTAGAGCGGTCTCGTTGCTGTGGTTGCTGTGGAACCCAGATTCAAAGGGGTCGAGGATGGAGTTCTCTTAGATGAATTTCATTAGTTGGACGTTGACGGTCTTCTCGGTGACTTTGGCCGCGAAAGGGAGGAGAGAGATGGGTCAGTAGTTTTTAAGGTCCGTTGGATCTGCTGAGGGCTTCTTGGGTAGGGGCTTGACTTCTGCGCATTTCCAGTCATCGGGGAAAGTGCCGGTTTTGAAGGTGGCGTTGATGGTGCATCGTAGCTCTGGTGCGATGGCTGCTCTGTGGAAGATGTGCAGAGGGCAGGGGTCCGTGGGGGCTCCTGAGTGAATGCCTTTCATGGTCGATGCGGTGTCTTTGGTGGTGACTGGGGTCCAGGAGGAGATGGTGGGCTGGCAGGCATTGCTGGAGGAGGGAACGGTTTCGGAGTCAGGTGTCTGTTTGTTGAAGTTGTTGCAGAGGGACTTGATTTTCAGATGGAAGTAGGAGTGACATCTGAGGTGTCTCTGGGGGGTTTGGTGAATTCATGAATGATGCTGAAGAGTTCCTTCGAGTTGCTGGAGTTGGCGAGGATCTTGTTCTGGATGAAGGTCCTTTTAGTGGATCTGATGAGTTGGTGGTATTCTGTCATGGCGTTCTTGTATGTGGTGCGGTCTTCCGAAGTGTTGGTGTTTCTCCAATTCTTGGCGAGACATCTGCAGGTGCATCTGGATTCTTGGAGGTCGGCGGTGAACCAGGTGACCTTCCGGAGTTGCAGAGGGGGGCGAGCTTGTCTGTGCAGTTGGTGATCCATCTGTGAAGATCTTTGGCTGTGAGGTTGGCGTCGGTCGAGGTGGGGGGGCATCACGTTTGAGGCTGGAATTGAGGTGCTCCTCGGTTACCTTGCTCCAGTTTCTTTTCAGTGGGCGGGGTGCAGGTTTGGGGGTGAATGATTGGTCGACTTGGAAGTGTATGCAGCAGTGGTCCATCCAGGGGGTTGAGTGGTGTGGCTGAAGTGGATGTTGTTACTTCCTGCAAAGATGATGTCGAGGGTGTGTCCTGCCTTGTGGGTGGGGGTGGTGATGAGTTGTTTTAGTCCGAGGTTGGGGAGGTTGTCCAGGAGGGTGGCTGATTTGGGTCACTGAGGCTGTCGAGGTGGAAGTTGAGGTCTCCGATGAGTATGTAGTCCAAGGAGGTGATGGCGTGGGGCGCGATGAGGTCGGCGATGGTAGTGGTGAACAGGGTTCGAGGTACGGAAGGCATGTAGGCGAGGGTGCCTTGCAAGGTCGTTCTGGGGCTGGTCTGTATCTGGAAATGGAGGTGTTCATTGGTGGGCAGGGAGTTGCTTGTGCTGGAGGTGGTGAGTCGGAGGGAGCTCTTATGTGCGATGGCCAGTCCTCCTCCTGGGCGGTTGAGGCGGTCCTTCCTCTGGATCTTGTATTCGTCGGGGATGGCTGTGGCGATGTCAGGGTTGGAGGTGGATTTGGTCCAAGTTTCTGTGAAGAAGGCGACGTCTGGCGAGAGGGTGTCGAGAAGGTCCTAGATCTCTACATCATGTCTGTGCAGGCAGAGCATGTTGAGGATGATGCACCTCAGGGCTTCGGGGGTGCTGGCATCCGTCGAGGGAGCGGCGGCTGTGGGTGTGCGGAGGGTGGTGAAGGTTTGACGGCAGTGTCGGCAGGAGAACTGGCCGTGGGTGGTGTGTGCGTAGACAGCTAGCAGTTGTTGTTCCTTCCGGGGTTGAGTGCAAGGGGGGCAGCTGAGTCATAGTGGTGGATGTCCGGAGATCCAGGGTCCCTGGTGCTGGTCACGGCCGGGTCGTGGACGGGCGCAGATGGGCTTGCCTTTGGCGCGCCTTTGGCACACCAGTGGCATGCCCGCTGCGCGCGGCCGCCTATAAATAGGGAAGAGGGGAGGGAAGCGCAGCTGGGAGGCGGGAGCGGGAAACAGCAGGGGGGAGGGGCCGCGGGGGCAGCTGCGGTGGGAAAATGGAAGTGAAAACGGGCACGGAGGACAAAGGGCACAGGTACTTTTTATATTGGGCATGTTTATACTTTGCTATTAGGTAAATATATATAATTTCATTTTGTTATAATATGTAGTGTTTTTGATCTGAGTGTGCTGCATATTGTTGTATGTTTATTTTATTTTGAGAAATGGCTTTTATAAATGATAATTTTTATCATTCTGATTTAATACTTTCTAATTATTTTAATATTTTATTGAGAGTGATAAAAATGTATTATTAAATTAATGTTATAAAGTTATTTAGGCTGTTTAGTTTTTTCAGCTATTTTTAATTTGTTTTGAGAATTTTGATGATATTTTCAGTAGTGTTTTGTCTATCTTCTCAAGGCAGTTTAGGCCTTGGTTATTATTGAATAATCACACTTTGCTTCCCAGCATTTCATGCATTTGTTTAGTTTCTTTAGAGATTTTTGGTTTCAGTTCTGCTGGGATTTGTTCTAGTCTTATTTCTTGGTAGCTCTGTTCTTTTTTTAAGTATTTCCAGAAATTGGTAGAGTGTAAGGTGGCTTCTTCCAAGTGTTCATTGGAAGGAATTTTGCAACCCTTCCACTGCTTTGTTACTTTTTGTTCTTGACAGATGGTATTATCATTGACATTTCACCATGCAATATGAAATTTGGGTTGGTGCCTGCATTCTTATCAATACAGATGACCAATCCAAGTGTTTTCAAAATAGTGCATTAGTGGTGAGAGTTTCTTTTTGTTTCTTTGGTGGTTTGTAGAGTCTATTACCCTATCGTACTGTTTGGTTACTTCTAGGACAATAAGTTACTCCATATGTATTTCTGGCATATGCTATACTAAGGGGCCGATTCCGATTCGGGCCGGAAATCTCTCCGACCGAGCCGGACCCGGAGAGATTTCCGACCGAATCGGACCCTAGCAGTCCGACCGGACGAGTACGATGCATTCGCATGCTATCGGACTCGATTCGGTCGGACTCCCATTGAAGTCAATGGGAGCCGGTCGTACAACGCGTACGCGGGCTCCCATTGACTCAATGGGTGCGAGGCGAACAAGGGCACCCCCTACAGCGGGTACGCGTCCATGCGCATCAAGGCATACATGCACAGGTAGGGGGGACCCATGGGTCCCCCCTGTGTGCGACTCGCGCGCCTACGCGTACAGGAGGGTCCGACGCGGACCCCCAAAGTCCGGCTCCGACAGCTCTTTCGAGCCGGACGGCGCGAGTCGGTCGGACTGCTCGCGGCGCGCATCGTACTTACCCGGCCGGGAAACGTCTCCATAGCGCGGTGCGAGTCGTGTCCGTGCGAGTCGGTCGGAGCGTGTTGAAGCCGCGTACGAGTCGGTCGGCGATTTCGCGGGCGCTTGCATCGTACTCGCTCGGCCGGACCCGCGTACGATTCGGTCGGGAAACAGGGCTCCGAATCGGATCCGGTAAATCCGAATCCGATTCAGAGCACTACCGGCCGAGATCGGAATCGGCCCCTAAGAGTTGATTTTTGTTGATGCCTCCATAAACTTTGATTAAAATAGTAGTGGTAGATAAATATGTTTATTCGGTCAATTTTGGCTATAAAACATCACACATAAATATCATATACAATGCATAATCCATTACATTGTAGTATGATGCTATCACATCCTCTATGAATACAAGGTAATACAAATACAAGTAAAATCCATTACAATCAATAAGAAACTGTACCCAGCTGCAATAACTAACCTTCATAAAGTGCATAGATTACAAGACCACTCTATGTAAACAGAAATTTCAATGGCTCAAAGATGAATTAAGGTTAATATGGGGCCTAATTCGGAGGGATCAAGAGCATCATAAAGTCTTGATTCAAGCGATGCAATCACCATAAAGGGAAAGAGTGCAAACCAAAACTTCACTATCAAAATTCAAAGACAATAAAAACACAAATAAAATTACATAATAAATAGTGAGTAATGGGACAATTGATCAAATCTCGATCTTCTAGACACCCAAGCTTCTCGTAAAAAGGATAGAACTGTGAAGATAACATGATCTGTTGGAAGCATCTGTAGATACATCGAGACAGGCCTAACTTGATTAAAATTCAGGGATTTCAGAAAAGGGATTAAGAATTGCTTCGTCGGCCAGCTATAATAATAAGAAACATGGTAAAATGCAGCATATCCTGCAGAGACATATTGTCGCAGCTGCAGGGTTCTCTTGCCTCAGGCTGTGTCCAACCCAGAGGGGAAGCCAAAAAATAGTGCAATTGGTAGAACCTGAATCTGGTCAATAAAAACCTATCATGCTGTGAGTGGACCATGGCAAGATACGGCTCCAACCCCTGCACAGTTTTTAGCAGCACGTGACCCCGAACTTAAATTTTCTGGAGCTCTAAGCTCTCTCTCTCTAGATGTGAATGTTCCAAGAACAGCCTTTTGACACAAACTAGCTCCCACTCCGAGAGAGAGCTGGGATCATCAAAAATATCTGACCTACCAATGTGATAAAAAGCTGCTTTATCATGGCCTATCCAAGATATTCTGTGTGACCTATCACGAGCCAAACAGTCCGCTAAAATCATTCGATTTAACGACAATTCCACCCTGCTCCAAATCTTAATCCAAAACAGGAGTGGATTAAGGGATATGAAATCTGACACATGGACAAGCCCAAGCTCAGCCTGTACAGAGAAAGCAGGAGTAGAGTGTGGAACCTGTACCAATCTGCGAAGAAAATGATTTTAGGTGGATTGGATACTGTCCAGCTTGGTATATCCCCATACCTCACTATTGTATCATAGCTGGGAGATGCACTTAGCCTGATAAATTTCTAACAGGTCCCTTGGTACCCTAGAGCTAACACTCTGTGCAAAATTAAAAACTGCCCCCGGAGATCTGAGAAACTCAACTCTTTTTGCCTCCACCAGAGGTTTCCAGCAAATTTTAGCATCAAATAGGACCCCCAAGGGTCCTATTTGCCTGTGGGGGTACCTTGGGCCTACCTTAGGGGTGCCTTACATGTAAGGAAAGGGAAGGTTTAGGCCTGGCAAGTGGGTGCACTTGCCAGGACAACATGGCAGTTCACAACTGCTTGCACAGACACTACAATGATAGGTCACATTTACAGGGCTACTCATGTGGGTGGCACAATCAGTGCTGCAAGCCCAATAGTAGCATTTGATATACAGGCCCTGGCACACACCGTGCACCTTACTAGGGACTTACCAGTAAATCAGATATGTTAATCATAGATAACCAATCAATGTCATAATTTATACAGAGAGCATATGCACTTTAGCAGTGATCGGCAGTCGTAAAGTGGCCAGAATCCTATAGCCAATGAAAACAGGGTCAGAAAAATAGGAGGCAAAAGGCAAAATGTTTGCGATAAACCTGTCAAAACGGCCAGGTCTGACAATAGGCAATGATTATTTTTATCATATTCCATTTCCATGTAGTAAGAAATCTTGGTTAGTATGCTTTTTTGTTGAAGTTTGGGGTAGTGTGGATGTTTTTTGTGTTTACTGAATAATCCTCTTTGTTCTACATACTAGTCTTTTAATATTTTCTATGGCAGGGAGTTGTCCAGTCACTTCTTCATGAACTTGAGGAACTATACATTTATTATAGTTTCTGTGAGCTCTTATGACCTTGTACTTGCTTCTCTTACGTACAGTAGTATGTTCCTATCTTGAATTCTAGTCAAGGTTGGTGGGTGATTGTGTTCCATTACACTTTACACAATATCATCTTTGCGGGTGGTCCCACCATAGTAAGTACTGGAGTAATATTTTAGGCATTTCCAATTCTCTAGACAACATATTGCCAGCGAGGACTCCGATGACCTTCCTGTAACTTTTCAATTGAGAGTGGAAGGGATTCAGCAGCGATTGACAGACAAAGTCAAGGTTGAGGATGGGGACTTTACCGGGCAATCTTGAAGGATTCCGGAGGTGTCTCAGCCCCAATAAGGGGTTGTCAAAGGCTATAGTAGACACCTTTTCTGGCTCCATGGAAGTGATGCCTCCTTAGCTGATATCAGTGGTGTCATGATGCTGAAGGGTGAAAAAGGCCAGCCTTCATCATCTAACACCATCAATTTAGTCAACCAGCTTGGAGCCATCAATTCCTCCATCCAATCCTTGGAAAGATAATTGGAAGCAATAGGTTATCGTTTGGAGGCCGAGATGGACTCCTTCATGTCATCAACAAGTGCCCTCAATAGCAATGTTGTTGCTGTGTTACCAACCATCAGACCTTTGCCAGGGACTATCTTTCTGTCTTAGTAGAATTCACAGATATTATTGGCAAATTGTGGGTAGCATCTTCAACCTCTGATGTATGTGGTTCTGAGACTTGTAACACCACTCCTCAAGCACCTATCCCAACACCACAATAACCAGTGGAAGCTAAACACTCATAGAGGAGGAAGATGTTAATTTCCCCAGTTTCAGAATAAGAACTTCCTGTTAAACAAAATTGAGGGCCTCATTATGATGGCGGTCAGATCATATTGGGCCGGTATCAGACCGACTATATGTCGGTGGTTACACCTGCCCCATTACAATGTGACTGCCATGCAGGTGGTCAGAAAACTGCTCTTTTGCATTATGGCATGTGCTGCGGCCCTAGAAAAGGGCCGCAACACAAGCCACAATGCAAAAGAGCAGTTTTCAAATATCCATGCACTGTTTGCTGGGACACAGTGCATGGATGTTTGGGGAGGCACCACAGTGCCCCCCCCCTGGGCAGATAGTGGAGGCTTACGGGGCAAGGGCTCTTCTAGGGGCCCCCAAAGTCCAATTCCGTCCACCATTACATGGCAGTCAGACCGCCATGTAAAGGCAGAGGGAAGAGGGCCATCGTAATCCCTATTGTAGGGATTATGGTCCCACTGCTGCCCTGACGGGCTCCTTGAGCCCGTCGGAAAAGCAGTGGTCGGTCCCTATGACCAATGCCTCTGACCGCTTCTATGGATGTCGGTGGGCCACCCACCAAAAGCATGCCTGTGGCAGGCCCACCAACATCGTAATAAGGCCCTGAGTGTCATCTTGTCACTTTGTCATCTTGTCTAATGTCTAGACATTATGACACCTTATTTGCAAACCACTACAAACCCCTAATGTTAAAATGTAATTGATTTTGTTCTACTATTCTCATATAGCATCTGTGTTTACTAATGGCAATTTTCACAAATGCACTTTGAATTAATGTAGGTGACAGAAACAACTGTATTAAAAAAGGGATTCTCATACCCTGACATGATTTGTAGCGTGTAGTCTCAATTGTGTAGAAATAATATTTTACAAAACGCTGAACTTTATTTAATACATCAGCAGAGGTGAGAAGATTCAAACTACCAGGCTGACTTTGAGTGTGCCACATAAAGCAAAAAATACATTTAAATGGAATACTTAACTGTTAGTTGTACCTCAACTCAAACTTAACGAATGGTTACACATACACATATTCAAACGTTTTTAGCAAAAAAAGTAAGGGCACAGGACAAAAATAGTAACAAACGAAAGCAAACTATGTAGTCATCTTTCTGTAGTCTATACACTGACCACAGATATTTTGAAATTACCATCCATCATCAAGCCCAAAATGTGAAGCAGATAGTTGGATAGTGATTTCTGGACCATCTGCAATATGCACTACCTTAGACAATGAAGACATTTTTGCATAAAAATTGTCCGTGTGATGTTCATGCTTTTATTCATGTCATAGAAAGGATGAAAAATAACTGTGTCATAATGTAAGTATTGGAGGTATCACTGTGCTGCTGGGCCTGTAGTGCATCTATGCAGACATTTATTAAGGTTTTGCATCGCCTTTGTGTCACACAAGTGGATGCAGGGTGATGCAAAAACAAGAATGAGATTTACCAAGGTACACACGCCCACCTTGCATGGCCCTGTGTGCCTTGGAAAAGCTGGAGTAGTTCAAGGCAGCGCAAATTGCTGCCTTGCATTACTCTGTCCCAGGGAGCTATTCTATGGGTGGAGGATGGGTCTTTCCACGCATCCACCCATGAATTCTGAAGCATTCCCAGATAAACCAATACAGGGAGATCTGGTAATGTGTCATTATTCCACGCCTTACCAGGGGAATAATAACAATGAAAATTATATATATTTCACATTATTTTTTCGTTAGTCTATGTGAGCTGTACCCTGCAGAGCACGGTGAGAGAGGAGAAAGCATCACAGGATTATTATTTGTGCAGGAAGGTTTTCCTTCCCACCCAAAGACCTTCCTGCCTAACATCCACCATGATGCAAGCATGCAAGTATTGACGCTAGGCAGTTACAAGTGCAACAGTGCAAGTAGAGTATATAATTGCCCAATATCATTTAGAATAATCAAAATTCATGAAGTACAGCAAGATGATTTTAATCTTTGAATTGTGTGGCAGTGTCAGAAATCTGGCACACAATGTACAAAATTAACATGATCATACTCTACCTCTCTGACATGGATAATAAATGTCTTCTATTATAACCGTCACATAATGCAGGTGAGTAATATTAGTCCTGTGGCCGTGTTTTATAACAGTGAACATTACCATTGCTTGTTGACAATATGTGAGGATGTATGTTAATAAATATAGAGTTATTAAAACAAGATGTGGATAACCAACATCATTTGTCACACAGAAAAGTAACATATCAGTTGTTTCCATGTGGGAGCCAATTATTAAATAATTGTAGCACGTGCATTCTCATTTTGAAAGGCATTACAAAAACAGGCAGACTTCCTTAGAAAAATAAATTTATTGTTAAACAGCCTATGTCACACAAAAAGTAACTACTTGCTGCTAACTAATCTACTCTACCTATCATTAAAACTAACTTAGCCTACATAATCTACAGCTTATCCTACCTTAACTATAAATGAGACCTGACAGGTTAAAATCTAACCCCGCCCCCTTATTGTACATTCAGCTACACAAGACATACATATACGAATTCCTAAACATAAACTATCTATACATTGATCTCTAAACAAATACATATTTTTTGTATTTTTTTACATTTTTTATGTTTTTTTTACATTTTATGCATGTAACATCAAACCCCTCCCACTAACTTACTAAATCTTAATTATTACTACAATAAAAACAACACTAATTTTCAAAATATCTAAATAAACTCTATACTTACCCTGCAGCTAATCTATACTCTAACTATCTAATAACACATGTTAGACTTGGCACCATTGGCGTGGGTCTCCCTTCCATTTTTTTTGCTGTTGCCTCTTATGTTTTGCTGGTTTTAGATGCTTTTGGGCACTGTGCCACTGCTGTTCAGTGCCACAGTGCAAGTGCTCCCTACTGTAAAGTGATGTATGGATTAGTGACTCCATGATTGGATGATTGGTTTACTTGTCAGTCCCTAGTACAGTGCACGGAGTGTGCCCAGGGCTTGTAAATCCAATGCCGCTGGTGGGATTGCAGCACTGGTTGTGCCACCCACAGAAGCGGCTTGTAAAATGTGTCTCAGGCCTGCCATTGCAGAGCCTGTGTGCAGTCTGTGACTGCCATGTCGACTTGGCAAGTGCACCCACTTGCCAGTCCCTAAACCTTCCCTTATCTTCATATCAGACACCCCTAAGGTAGGCCCAAGGGCAGGGTGCATTGTAAGTATAAGGTAGGACATGCCCTGGTGTGTGTGGCATGTCCTAATAGTGAATTACAGCCATTTTCGTTTTTCACTATTGTAAGGCTACCTGTTCTCCATAGGCGAGAATGGGCAGTTTGATTATTACACCTTATAATCCTAACTGACCCAGAGAACATGGTAGAAAAACGAATTTAGTATGCCTGAACTCAGAATGATAAAATACATCTTTTAGTGAAGTTGGTTTTAACATTCTTTGTTTGAAAATACCACTTTTAGAAAGTAGGTATTTTCTTGCCTAAACCATCCAGCTGCCTCTGCTCAGGTTGTGTATTGTGTGTCTGGGTTTGTGAGTGACAGGGGCTGGGGGATTCCAGGAGGCAGGGTGAGTCAGCACTAGGCTGAATAGGTCTGCCTGAAGGAGGATGGGTGGGAGGAGTTGCACCTGGGTCTGAATAGGGCTGTGCCTGCCTTCCACAATGCTGGCTCCACCTCCTGCCGGGCGTCTGATGGCTCTGCCCCTCACTCTCAAAGGAAAGAAGGAGTCAGAAAAACAAAGTGCTCCAGGACTGACCAGAACTGGTTTGGACTAGGCAAAGGCCTCTCTGCCTTCAGAGAACAAAGGGAAAAGGTGTATAAAAGGGGACCCAGACCCCTAGGAAATTAGATCACTTCTGGGAAATCAAGAAACCTGTTGCCAAGGAGAAGAACCGGAGAAGCTGAAGGAGGAGTACTGCCCCTGTGCTGTTTTGCTGATTGGGGTTGGCCTGCAGTGGTTGCTTTCTGCCAAGGACAGGAGAAAAGACTTTGCTGTGCTTTGTCATCTTGAAGAAGAGAATCTCCAAGGGCTTGAACTAGAGCTTGCCTCCTGCCCGAAGTCTCAGGGATACAAGACTTCACCAACCAGCTCCCCCTGCATTCCCTTGCTGGGAATTGAAGTGCCTGCTGTTGTGCTGGGCCTTCTGAGAGACTGCGTGTCGCTGGGAGCTGGAAGCGCGACGCAACAACGAGAAGCGTGTCGCCGCCGCAGCCGCGGTCATCGCATCGCCGAAGAAGCGAGACGCCGCTGCCGCTGTCATCATCGCATCGCCGAAGCGCGGCGCATCACCGGAGAAGCGAGACGCTGCCACAGAGGTCATCGTCGCATCGCCGGAGAAGCGCGTCGCAGGGCCTGTCGCGGCTCCAAAGATCATCGAGTCGCCGCACGGCCGTCGGGCGTGCACGCATCACACCAACGTTGTCGCATCACAATCAAGACGCCATTTTGTCGCATCGTACCGGAGAAGAGTATCGCATCGAGGTGCCATCTTGTCGCATCGCACCGGAAAGCAGTAAGAAACCGACGCATCACCTCCCACACAGTAAGGAAGCGAGCATCAACTCCCCTGCGCAGCAGTAAGGAACCGACGCATCCACTCCCCTGAGTGTAAGGAACCGACGCATCACCTTCCCTGCGACCCTTTTGTTTTCTTTGCGTTACGCATTCAAGGTACATTGAGAGTAAAGTGTCGCATTTACAACTTGAGAGAACTGAACTATTTTATAACCTTTTAAAGCCTATTTTTGATTACAGTATTGTGGATTTTTGCTATTGGGTCTTGTGATAAGTCTATATAAAGATTACTTATTTTTACATAAACAACCTGTGTGGTGTCCATCTGTAGTGTTTTCACTGTATTACTGTATGTGGTCACAAATGCTTTACACACTGCCTCTGAGATAAGCCTGTCTGCTCGTGCCAAGCTACCAGGGGGTGAGCAGGGGTTATTTTAGGAGTGTTTCCCCCTTATCCTGACTAGAAGCAAGGGTCCCTATTTGGACAAAGGTGCAAACCATTGCCAACTAGAGACCCCCAGTTCTAACATTGGTGGTCAGCGGTGAGGATTTGGACTTGCATTTGTGATTCATATACAGTGATTGGTGTACACTACTAGTGAGTGCAGACCAATACGCAACCACATACTTTTTGATAGGACTTTTTTTTCTTTGGAACCTTTATTTTTGTTGAGAACTGCCAATTTTCACCATGAGCAAAAAGGATCCATTGCACCTGCAGATATTGAATTTGAAGAAGATAGGGTTGATACCTACACTGTGCCAGAACTCAAAGCTGTTTGCAAAAAGTTTAAAATCTCTATGAGAGGCCTCACCAGGAAGGAGGAGTTTCACAAGGCACTGAGAGCCTGGTTGGAAGCACGGAATGCCAGTGGGCAGTCCGAGGAGCCTGTGGAGGAGGCAGAGAATTTAGATGGGCAGCTTGAGGGGCCATTGGGCTTAACTGGGAGGAGAGCGCCTTCCAGGGAGGGCAGCAGTGTTTCTCAAAGGGCCTGTCTCCAGAGGAGCTGGAGGACAGGGACAAAAGCAGGATGCATGAAATGGAAATGGCCAAACTGAAACAGGGAAGCCATGATAGCCTTGAGCATAAGAAATTGGAGTTAGAAAGTAAGAGGTTGGCCATGGAAGAAAAGAAGATGCTTTTAGAGCATGAGAGAGTGGTGAGGGAGCTAGAGCTAAAGGCTAGGAGCCTAGAAATCACTCCCTCTGGTGGCAGCACACCTCCAGTGCCTGTAGAAAGTAGAGTGTACATCCCCAAGGAGGTTATTAAGGATTTCATGAAGGGGAGGACATTGGGCAATGGTTTAAAGCATATGAGATCGCCATGACATCACACCGGGTCCCTGAGAAGGATTGGGGAGCGGGGTTGTGGGGCCGCTTTGCAGGTGAGGGAAGGAAACCTTACTAGCCTTGCCCACAATTGATCAGATGTCCTATGCCCACCTGAAGGAAGCTTTAGTGGCAAGGTATGGGTTAACTCCAGAGCTTTATAGACAGAAGTTTAGGAACTGCAAAAAGCTGGAGCCTAGTACCTGGGTGGAGTATGTGTCTTATTTTTGCAGAGCATTGGATGGATGGGTGAAGGGTAGCAAAGTAAATGACTTGCAGGAGTTCTATGATTTAATTGCATGGGAGCACTTGTCCAGTAGTTGTTTTCCAGAGCTACGCCAGCACCTTGTTGACAGTAAGCTGACTAATCCTAGAAAGCTTGCTGAGGAGGCGGACCGCTGGGTCAGTACCCGGGTCCACAAGGGTCTTGTGGGAGACTCCGCCAAAGGTGGGCAGGGTCCCCAGCAGAAGAGTGGGGGGACAAGGGTAAACAGAAGGAGTTCCAAAAAGGGCCCCAAAGTAAACCCCAAGGGAACCAAGGTAAGGGTTCCCAGCCTCCCACTGAGAAAAGACCATGGGTCCCAACAGATAAGTCTGTTCAGAAGGGGCCCAAAGCATGTTTTAGTTGTGGTCAGGTGGGTCACTTTGTAGGAAGTCCCAAGTGCCCCAATACTGTGACCACTGCACCCACTGGTGCACCACCCCGGCAGATGGCTAGTGTAGCCCTGGGGGAGGAGTTGGGTGCCCAAGGTGGGTGGGGTCCCGCAGAGATGTCCCTGGTCTCTTTAGGAGACAGTGAGATGGTCCCTAGGACCCAGCTGCCTGATAACACTAAAAAATACAGGCAGTGGGTGACCATCAATGGCCATAGGGTGGAGGCTCTGAGAGACACCGGGGCCAGTGTGACAGCTGTCAGTTGTCGGCTGGTGTCTGAAGAGCAGGTGGTCCCCAACGTATTCTACCCTGTAGTTGCCGCTGACAACTCAGAGAGCCACTGCAAGGTGGCCCAGGTTCCCTTTGAGTGGGGGGGTCTCAGGTATCCTTCAAGTAGCTGTGAGGCCAGCCATGCCTGTTGACTGTCTGCTAGGCAATGATTTGGAGAGCTCCCCTTGGGCGAAGGTGGAGCGGAGGTCTCATTTGGAGATGTTGGGTCTGCCAGAGTGGGCGTGTGTGACCACTCGGTCAATGGCAGCCGGTAAGGGTATTCAAGAGGACCTGGAGCCTGGAAGAAGGGCCCAGGTGCCTGCCTTAAAGAGAGGAGGCAGGGGCGCGGGAAACCGGCCCCGAAGTTCCCACGGTCCAGGAGGAGGCAGACCTTGAGGGGGATGCCCTGGAACCTACAGGGGAACAAGTGGCTGAACTGGGGGACCTGCCTGAGCTGACCCATTGGCAGCAGGAAGGAGGCCCCTCCAGGGAAGAATTCTGCGAGGAGCAGAAGAAGTGCCCTTCTCTTGAGGGCTTGCGGCAACAGGCTGTAAGCCAGGCAGCAGGTGATCAGTCTGGATCACACTGGATCTACTGGGAGAATGGTCTCCTGTATAGTGAGCCTAAGGTTGCTGAGCCTGGGTCAGCCCGTGTGCTGGTGGTACCCCAGCGCTTCAGAGCCTTCCTACTGGGTCTGGCTCATGATGTGCCTTTAGCAGGACATTTGGGGCAAGACAAGACCTTTCAAAGGCTTGTCACCCACTTTCATTGGCCCCAAATGCGCAAGAGTTCAGATACTCATTGCAGGACCTGTCAGACTTGCCAGGCAAGTGGTAAGAGTGGGAGGAAGCACAAGGCTCCTCTCCAACCTTTCCCTGTTGTCAGTACCCCCTTTGAGAGGGTGGGTATTGACATTGTGGGGCCTCTGGATCCCAAGACAGCCATGGGCAACAGGTTCATCCTGGTCTTGGTGGACCATGCCACCCGGTACCCGGAAGCCATCCCTCTTCGGACAGTGACGGCCCCCGTGGTGGGACGTGCACTGATGGGGATTTTCTCCCGTGTGGGGTTCCCCAAGGAGGTGGTGTCTGACCGTGGTACTAACTTCATTTCCAAGTATATGAAGTCCCTGTGGCAGGAGTGTGGTGTAACCTATAAGTTCACCACTCCTTACCACCCCCAAGGTAATGGGCTGGTTGAGAGATTCAACCGGACCCTTAAAGGCATGATTATGGGTCTGGAAGAACCCATGAGGCGTAAGTGGGACGTCCTCTTGCCATGCCTGCTCTTTGCTTACAGAGAGGTGCCCCAGAAGTCCTTAGGGTTCAGTCCCTTTGAACTGCTGTACGGCCATCCTGTAAGAGGACCTCTGAGTCTGGTCAAGGAAGGCTGGGAGAAAGCTCCCAGGAAAACTCCCCAGGATGTATTTAGTTACATGCTGGCCTTCAGGAACCAGACTCGGCGTTTCAGACAACTCGCTGAGGCGAATCTGGAAGCCAGCCAGGAAGAGATGAAACGTTGGCATGATCAGAACGCCACTCTGATCGAGTTTCAGCCTGGACAAAGGTTTGGGTCATGGCCCCAGTGGAGCCCTGTGCGCTCCAGGATAAGTGGACCGGACCATTTGAGGTGGTGGAGCGCAAGAGTGATGTCACCTACTTGGTGGACTTGCAGTCTCCCAGGAACCCCTTGCGGGTCCTGCATGTGAACCGCCTGAAGCCCCACTTTGAGAGGTCTGAAGTGGGCATGCTCTTAGCAACAGATGCTGGGATGGAAGAGGAGACTGAACCTCTTCCTGATCTCCTGTATGCAAAAGAGCAAGATGGGTCAGTGGATGGTGTGAACCTCTCTCCCACCCCTGACCCCGGAGCAGCAGAATGACTGTCGCCAACTGTTGGGACAGTTTTCTGATCTGTTCTCCCTGACTCCCAGTATCACTGAATGGTGCATCCATGATGTGGACACTGGGGACAGTCCTCCTGTAAAGCACAAAACTTACAGAGTGACTGACAGGGTGAGAGCTTGCATCAAGGAGGAGGTCTCCAAGATGTTTGCCTTAGGGGTGATTGAGTCCTCTAACAGTCCTTGGGCCAGCCCAGTGGTCTTGGTCCCAAAGGCTGCCGCGCCTGGTGCCACACCTGAACTCCGGTTCTGTGTGGACTACCGAGGACTCAATTCAGTCACCAGGACTGACGCGCACCCCATCCCCAGAGCTGATGAGCTCATTGATCGGTTAGGGGCTGCCCAGTACCTCAGCACGTTTGATCTAACGTCTGGATACTGGCAGATCGCCTTAACTGATGGGGCCAAAGAGAGGTCAGCATTCTCCACACCAGATGGGCACTACCAATTCCGGGTGATGCCCTTTGGGATGAAGAATGCCCCTGCCACCTTTCAGAGGTTGGTCAACCAGGTGTTGGCTGGGCTGGAGGATTTCAGTGCCGCCTACCTGGATGACATTGCAGTGTTCAGCGCCACTTGGGAGGAACATCTGCACCACCTCTGGGAAGTGTTGAAGGCGCTGCGGAGGGCAGGCCTCACGATCAAGGCGAGTAAGTGCCAGATCGGGCAGGGTTCTGTGGTGTACTTGGGACACCAGGTAGGGAGCGGCCAGGTGGCGCCCCTACAGCCCAAGATAGATACCATCCTGGCTTGGGAACCCCCAAAACCCAGACAGAGGTGAGGGCCTTCTTAGGACTCACCGGGTATTACAGGAGGTTTGTCAAGGGGTATGGCAACATTGTTGCACCCTTGACTGAGCTGACTTCCAGGAAGCAGCCCAGGAAAGTGAACTGGACTGAGGCCTGCCAAAAGGCTTTTGATGCCCTGAAATCTGCCATGTGCACGGCGCCCGTGCTTCAGGCGCCCAACTTCTCAAGGGAATTCATTGTGCAGACAGATGCTTCAGAGCATGGTGTTGGGGCTGTGCTTTCACAGATGAATGAGGAGGGCCTAGACCAACCTGTAGCCTTTATTAGTAGGAGGTTACTCCCACGGGAACAGAGGTGGAGTGCGATTGAACGTGAGGCATTTGCTGTGGTCTGGGCACTGAAGAAGTTGAGACCATACTTGTTTGGGACTCACTTCCGGGTTCAGACAGACCACAGGCCCCTCAGATGGTTAATGCAGATGAGGGGTGAGAATCCAAAACTGTTGAGGTGGTCCATTTCCCTACAGGGGATGGACTTTACGGTGGAACACCGCCCTGGTACAGAACACGCCAATGCTGATGGTCTGTCCAGATTTTTCCGCCTTAGTGATGAGAACTCCCAGGAGGAAGGGTAGTTCTCCCCACATTTCAGCTGGAGGGGACACGTGTTAGACTTGGCACCATTGGCGTGGGTCTCCCTTCCATTTTTTTGCTGTTGCCTCTTATGTTTTGCTGGTTTTAGATGCTTTTGGGCACTGTGCCACTGCTGTTCAGTGCCACAGTGCAAGTGCTCCCTACTGTAAAGTGATGTATGGATTAGTGACTCCATGATTGGATGATTGGTTTACTTGTCAGTCCCTAGTACAGTGCACGGAGTGTGCCCAGGGCTTGTAAATCCAATGCCGCTGGTGGGATTGCAGCACTGGTTGTGCCACCCACAGAAGCGGCTTGTAAAATGTGTCTCAGGCCTGCCATTGCAGAGCCTGTGTGCAGTCTGTGACTGCCATGTCGACTTGGCAAGTGCACCCACTTGCCAGTCCCTAAACCTTCCCTTATCTTCATATCAGACACCCCTAAGGTAGGCCCAAGGGCAGGGTGCATTGTAAGTATAAGGTAGGACATGCCCTGGTGTGTGTGGCATGTCCTAATAGTGAATTACAGCCATTTTCGTTTTTCACTATTGTAAGGCTACCTGTTCTCCATAGGCCAGAATGGGCAGTTTGATTATTACACCTTATAATCCTAACTGACCCAGAGAACATGGTAGAAAAACGAATTTAGTATGCCTGAACTCAGAATGATAAAATACATCTTTTAGTGAAGTTGGTTTTAACATTCTTTGTTTGAAAATACCACTTTTAGAAAGTAGGTATTTTCTTGCCTAAACCATCCAGCTGCCTCTGCTCAGGTTGTGTATTGTGTGTCTGGGTTTGTGAGTGACAGGGGCTGGGGGATTCCAGGAGGCAGGGTGAGTCAGCACTAGGCTGAATAGGTCTGCCTGAAGGAGGATGGGTGGGAGGAGTTGCACCTGGGTCTGAATAGGGCTGTGCCTGCCTTCCACAATGCTGGCTCCACCTCCTGCCGGGCGTCTGATGGCTCTGCCCCTCACTCTCAAAGGAAAGAAGGAGTCAGAAAAACAAAGTGCTCCAGGACTGACCAGAACTGGTTTGGACTAGGCAAAGGCCTCTCTGCCTTCAGAGAACAAAGGGAAAAGGTGTATAAAAGGGGACCCAGACCCCTAGGAAATTAGATCACTTCTGGGAAATCAAGAAACCTGTTGCCAAGGAGAAGAACCGGAGAAGCTGAAGGAGGAGTACTGCCCCTGTGCTGTTTTGCTGATTGGGGTTGGCCTGCAGTGGTTGCTTTCTGCCAAGGACAGGAGAAAAGACTTTGCTGTGCTTTGTCATCTTGAAGAAGAGAATCTCCAAGGGCTTGAACTAGAGCTTGCCTCCTGCCCGAAGTCTCAGGGATACAAGACTTCACCAACCAGCTCCCCCTGCATTCCCTTGCTGGGAATTGAAGTGCCTGCTGTTGTGCTGGGCCTTCTGAGAGACTGCGTGTCGCTGGGAGCTGGAAGCGCGACGCAACAACGAGAAGCGTGTCGCCGCCGCAGCCGCGGTCATCGCATCGCCGAAGAAGCGAGACGCCGCTGCCGCTGTCATCATCGCATCGCCGAGCGCGGCGCATCACCGGAGAAGCGAGACGCTGCCACAGAGGTCATCGTCGCATCGCCGGAGAAGCGCGTCGCAGGGCCTGTCGCGGCTCCAAAGATCATCGAGTCGCCGCACGGCCGTCGGGCGTGCACGCATCACACCAACGTTGTCGCATCACAATCAAGACGCCATTTTGTCGCATCGTACCGGAGAAGAGTATCGCATCGAGGTGCCATCTTGTCGCATCGCACCGGAAAGCAGTAAGAAACCGACGCATCACCTCCCCACACAGTAAGGAAGCGAGCATCAACTCCCCTGCGCAGCAGTAAGGAACCGACGCATCCACTCCCCTGAGTGTAAGGAACCGACGCATCACCTTCCCTGCGACCCTTTTGTTTTCTTTGCGTTACGCATTCAAGGTACATTGAGAGTAAAGTGTCGCATTTACAACTTGAGAGAACTGAACTATTTTATAACCTTTTAAAGCCTATTTTTGATTACAGTATTGTGGATTTTTGCTATTGGGTCTTGTGATAAGTCTATATAAAGATTACTTATTTTTACATAAACAACCTGTGTGGTGTCCATCTGTAGTGTTTTCACTGTATTACTGTATGTGGTCACAAATGCTTTACACACTGCCTCTGAGATAAGCCTGTCTGCTCATGCCAAGCTACCAGGGGGTGAGCAGGGGTTATTTTAGGAGTGTTTCCCCCTTATCCTGACTAGAAGCAAGGGTCCCTATTTGGACAAAGGTGCAAACCATTGCCAACTAGAGACCCCCAGTTCTAACAACACACAAAAAAAAATAACATCATTCATTATAACGGGGAAGGGGATTGATGGAGGGAGTCTGCATTGTCCTATTTAAATTTGCTGTACAGTGATGTACAGAGCCTCTTGGCACCCTTGCAACATTCTAGTGTTTTTCAGCAGCAATTTATTTTTCTTGCCTAATCTCTTATCTATGCGCTCCATACATTTTGATTGTTTCATTATCACCAGGTTCACAAAAATCTTGGTCCTCTTGTGCAAAGTCCTATTGATAGTCCCCCTGTGGTCTATGACATGGGTCTCTATAGTCAGCTCCAATGAGGGCTTGTTGTTTCAGTGGATCTGCTGGCTTGCTATGATGCATTTGAGGCACCCCATTTTTCTGCTGCCTTTTCCCGTGCATGCATTCAGTCCATTTTCTGAAATCCATGTGTTATTTTCTGGATCCTGGCATATAGTGCCGTCAGTGCTCCATATGTTATAGCCTCATCAGTAGCCATATGAGCTATAAAGGAACATACATTTACATCAATTACACCTTGATACTATACCAAAACAAATGAACATTATTTTCACATAATATGACAACCCAAACATTGCACTACTTACATACAATCCATATGGCCTGATTACTAATTGAGGCATTCTTTATTGTCCATGATAAATAACAATACCGCAAGATATGTTATTTATTGGGAACGATACATAACACCAATTATGAATTTATGAGGAATAACATGCAAAGTTTGGTGTTTAACTCACCAATATCTACATGATACGGTAAATACTGTATGTTTTCCCTGGCAGGTTTGACCTGCAAGATTTAACGAATAGTGGGTTATTTAAGCATCCAATAAAACTAATCTCGTAATTTCGTCCCGTGCGTAAACTAAGATTTTCGCATGGGACAGAATTAACCGCCCAACATGTAATCAGGCCCATACTATTTTAAATTCTTATCATTACACCTTCGTAATAAACTAAAATGTAATTTGCATATATTTGCTGTCCGACAGGAAGGTCCGTGTAGGGTCACAATAGTATTCCTACAGACAATGTTACACCGGTACAATGTACAATGAGCGAATAATAAATTTCATACAGATGGTAAAATCAATTGCATACACATATTTGTGAGTTGCATGTTCTGCATGGAGACATAGCCATGTGAACAAGTATGTCACAGAAAACTTGGTCCATAGTGAAAGTGGTACATCCCAATTGTAACATTCTTTATGCTTTTTCACATCTTTGATAATGACATACTTGGTAGAGAATGGATAGGGTATACTTTAAACTTAACACAAAGGATATATCCTAGACATACATCCACTTTTCACATTTGAGATATCATATCATTGTTTATACAGTCTTTCAATATGGCGTTAGTATTCTTAAAAAATAGAGATCACTATTTGTCCATTTTTGCCATCATATGCTGCTATTATCTTTGTATAATGGTGCTCATTTGTATGTTAAAAGAGGCTAGAGTGCATAATCACGCTCAAAAACTATCTTGTGTGCTTATTCATAAATATGATGGTGCTGCAGTTATGTGCACAAATATAGATGATTTTCCTATACATTTAAATGTATATAAATATTGACTTGACTACCAAGTGGAAGACTTCGCATTGTCATGTAAGTCAAAGTATTACAAGTATTGGCTCATTATTGAATGCTCCACATTCCATGTTTGTATGCTTCGAAAATACCTAACTCCCCCATTGTATGGGTTTCCCAGGCAAATTGACAGCAGGCGGCAACTTGAGCTGCATTGCGTTACCCTGCTATTACCTAGCCAGAAATAGCCATGCAAATCCAACTCTAGAATTTACATTGTCCAGTGTTGCCTTGCCTGGTGCTAGTGTGATGGCAAAGCTCAATAATTATGGACACCACTGTTCATGTGCAAGAGTGTCAGTTAAACATTTGTGTGTACATTACACATAAGGCCATATTTCTCATTCTGCATGAAAAGGAGAGGGCAGGAATGTACCATATTAATCATGATATGGCACATTCCTGCACTCTCCTTGCACTGGTGCACCATTGTGCAAGGGTGCCTGTATTGCAGGTAGTGATCTGTTTGTCCAGAAAGGGACACCATCCTTCACAAAAACTAAATAACGATATTTCTCCTCGTTATTCCTCCTTTGGAAAAGTTAGCATTTTGATGCTTTTCCAGGGCTACCAATCATAGTAAATCTGGGAAAGAGCCAAATTCCATGGGTGGATGCATTAAAAAATCAATGGTCCACCCATAGAAAGCCTCCCTGGGGCAGAGTAATGCAAGGCTGCAGCTTGCGCTGCCTTGTGTTACTCCAGATTTACCATGCACTGCAGGGCCATGCAACGTGGCCTTGCATGGCTTGGTAACTCTCATCTAAGTTTTTGCTCACACTTGTGTGACACCCTTGTGTGATACAATGGTGACACAAAACTTCGATAAATATGCCCCATGGTGTTGAATACAAGTAACATGTATAAATTCAATACCATCATTGCCTCAATTACACATCTATGTAATTGTTAATGTCTCTTCTATATTTAAAACGAGTATGTGAATGACTGCATTAATGACACAACACCCAACCCCAATATAAACACAGCTAGCAGTGAGATTTATATATTAAAATGATACTTTTGTTCATGTACAAGTGAATAGTCATATCATTGAAATGGCATGTAAAGTGCATAATGATGAATGGGAGAAGGTGATTGTGCTAACCTTTGTTTGATTGGCTATTACACATACCTTCATATTAATAGTGAAGGACTCATGTGCTAATGAGTATACAAACTCAAGATAATAAAAGATGAATGATACAGTAATTAACCCCTGTGAATAAAGAACAAATGACTAGCCCCAATAAATAAATGTCAGTATGGCAGACTGAGACAGATGGACCTGAACAAACTCCCTGCTTTTCAGGACATACCAGCAGAATGAACCACACTGAAAGACCATAATGCTTACAATGACATAACCCAATCTTTCTCAATATTTCATCTGACCTGTGCATCACTCAAACCAACTCACATCAACTATGATAGAAGTGCAAAGGATTGTGTATATGTAGGAAGACATAGTTTGCTGCCCAATAATAATTCTGCCTGCAATGATGTTACCCTTGGCCATGATGCAAGGGTGACTGTGTTAGTGCTAGGCATGACACAATCGCACTTGTGCTAGGGGAGGGCAGGAATGCAACATATAATGATAAATGTGGCCGGTTCCTGGCCTCTACCTTTCACACAGAGCCACACAGCAAGATGTCTTGCTACATAGCATTGCTTTACAGTGTAAAGAAATCTGGACCCTGTGTAAATAAACAATCGGCATATGCTCTTACAATATATACCCCTATATTGCCCATACTCGGCTCCGACAGAATGTGCAAAGACAGACAACACAATGCTAAGGGCCAGATGTACTAACGTTTTTTGCGGGCGCAAATGGGTTTTAAACCCGTTTGCGACTGCAAACAAGGTGCGACCCATGTACTAATCCTATTTTGCGAGCCGCAAATCAATTTGCGACTCGCAAAATAGGATAAGCGACTCGCTATTAGGGAGGGGCATTCTAAGGGCATCCCTTCCTAATAGCGACTCCCAGGGACCACTGCCTGCCCTTAAAAAATGAAACAAAAAAGTTTCATTTTTATTTTTTAAATGCATCCCGTTTTCCTTAAAGAAAAACGGGCAGCATTTTTTTTTAAAAAAACTGCTTTATTTAAAAGCAGTCCCAGACATGGTGGTCTCCTGACCCCAGCAGGCCACCATCCCTGGGAGTGCTAGCCATTCCCAATGGGGTCGCAAATTGCGACAGCCTCAATAATATGCATGAGGCATGCAATTTGCGACCCCATTGGGAATCGCAAACAGTGTTTCAGACACTGTTGTGCATCCCAATTTGCGGGTCGCAAATTGCGAGTCGCAAATGCGACGCAATCTGCGACTCGCAAATTGGAGGGTCTTACATCTGGCCCTAAATCCCTTCCAATCATGACTGCACATCTAGGCCCTATGGTATGCTTGTGTCCTGCTGTACAAACTTTTAGAAATGGGTTTGGCAACCATGCTGGGGAAGCTACTGGATCATCATTTGGCCCTCAAACTCTTATGGGCCTTTTTTTCTTTGTCAAATACATACCAACAGGCATACGCAGACTGTCAGCCCTGGGACAGCTGCTATACTGCAGGACAATCGCCATGTACAGAGAATACTCCCACTCAACCCCCTTTCAAGACTGGCTAACAGATTGGTTACTCTGTAATACGAGGTGCACAATACATGTTTTACTACCTCCAAACATTCTCCTGCCTCTGCAAAATATGAGGGTACTTTCACAACTTTCTATCTATGAATACCATGGGCTCCTCTGTTGGAGGTTCTGACACCCCTGAGGTCAGAGATAGATACAGACACCCCAGGTCGTCAGTCTCCATTGGGAGGTACTGGCTGTACCAGGGAGAACCATTACATACAACTGCCCCCTACATGGTGCTTTGAAAATGCTTGTGACTAATTAGTACTACTGATTCAACTAATGCTGCATTGCCACTGTTACAGTTCCAACATCAACTTTTTGTGCCCCGATTGAAATGGGATGGCTAACCTGTAGACCATGTGCTTTCACTCCACGGAATTCCGGGAAGTCACATAAAAACTCCATGAGCTGGCAAATTCGGCACTTAACACTGCTCGCACTGATTTTTAACTTTGGAGCTTATTCTACACTGCAAAATCAGCACAAACGGCACCATGCAGTGCGCCACAGCGCACTGCTTCTTTCTGCTGCTCGAGTATATTTTCTACTCAAGCGACAGCTTTCTCAATGGAAAGGTCTGATCTGCCGCGAGTGCCCACATTGAGAAATTCTCGCCAGGTGGCGTTGTAGCGCCCAAACATTGCGCTAGGGGATGCAAATTCTTGCTGGCATGTGCCAACTTAACGTTGGCGAGCCACACATGAGAAAAAACTCTGCCATGCGGTGGTTGGCGGAGTTTTCCTGAAACTCTGCGTTAAAAGCGTAACGCGGAGTGGGCAAAATTCCACAAACTCCACCGGCAGAGTGGAGATTATCGCCCACCCCTGATGGTAATATATGCTGCAATGAGTAACTGTCCTGAACCATATGACATGCAGCTGTTGTATGACATATTTACTTTCCATACGACTATTGCATATTACGAACATTATTAGAGGTTGTTGTATACTAAAATTTACAAAATCGTGAAATTGCTATCTACTTCACAGCATTATGCTTTTTTTGGATATACACATTCCTATCTATTTAAATTATTAACACATATATACCTCACACATTCATTGATTACTTAGCTATATACATGGAGGTACGACACTTACATTCTGTATGTGGGTCTTCAAATGAGGCATTTCCCTCCCTGAAATAAAAGTTCAATAAATTGCATCAAACTTGGATCAATAAAACACATTGATACTCATCTATTATACACAATAATATAGCAATACCCTGATAAATGATGTAATCGATATTAGATGATTATGTGCAATCTGTAACATAAACTCTAAAATATACTTCAGGTAGGATATATATCGAGTGGCAGAGTTTTCAGTGTTTTGGCTTGACCTAGCACCATGTAAGACAACGCACGGCAATGTCCAACCTAGATAGAGATTTTGCGAGGCAATAAAGACACCTAGGGCCATATTTATCATTATTTAATGCAACTCAATGCAGCAAGACACCTTGCTGCACAGCACTGTGTGAAAGTAAGAGAGCAGGACTGTGCAATATTCAACACTTTATGGTGAATTCCTATGTTCTCTATGCACTAGAGCACTATGTGCTGCCTAGTAGTATGGTGCGAGGGTGCTTGTGTTGCCGACCAATTTGTTTTTCTTTTGAAAGGGACACCTCCCTGCACAGAAACAATCCTCTGAGGCATATTCCTCTTTCTATCTGAGCTTCAGAATGCAGCACATTTTGAGAGAGGCAATAAACAGGAATCATAAAGATTGTTCTCCTTGTTAAGTCACCGCTGGATAGGCATATATTTCTCATACATTCCCAGGTCTTCCAGATTTGGCAAATCTGGGAATGCTTCAGAATCCATGAGTGAGTGCATGGGAATACCCATGCTCCACCAATTGAATGCCTCCCTGGGGAAGAGTAACGCAAGACATCTACTTGCGCTGTCTTACGCTACTCTAGATTGATCAAGTCACGGAAGCTCCATGCAAGATTGCCTTGTGTGGCTTGGTAAATTTCATTCTGGGTTTTGTGTTGCCCTCTGCAAGGGCACTGTAAAACCCTTTAAAAAATCTCCCTTGTGTGGACCTGCTTGGCTCATTAAATTGCATTCTAGACATTGCATCACACTGCGTAGCGTTATGTGGTGCAAGGCCAACACCAATCCTTTGTACAATTAATACTAATATTAAAAAGTTCATTAAGGTACATAAATACATATTGTAACTACATGGATACTTACCTCCAGGCTTGCAACCTCCATCTCCGATACGTCCAGCACATCTGCCTCTCTTGACACCGCATCCACCCTCGATGTTTCAATTGTTGCACAGTAAAATCCTCTTTCGATACAGGGAGCAGGTGCTTCAGAACACGCTCCCACCTGGTGTTCCTTTTCTGTCCTGGGAAGCATCAGATTACTCCATCCTTCAGCCAGCATACCGGGCAGGTAGTGGCTATCAGCCATGTCAATACACCTACCTCCCCCTCCTCAAAATTACATCCTCTCCCCTTCCTAGACATACTCCTCTCACCCTCTATACCTAGCAAAAATAAACAGTCAAACCTCCTAAAATCCCCTAACTATATAACACCCCCAAATGCCTCTAATTGACTGACACCCATCAACACTAAGGCAAAACACAATTTAAAATACACTCTATAGACACAATCTAGACACACATTGGACACACAAAACACAGGATACACAGGAAACAGGTCACAAACCACAGACAATTCTCTCAAAACATCTCTCCATACATCTGCCAACCACCAGCCACAAACAGAAAGTTAAAGAAAATAGCCCACTTCCTGGTATGCAGCCACATCCATTGCATCATTTCCTGTGTGTAACTAGCTGATTTGTGTGGTTTTGTGTTGGTTTTAGCAATGCATTTCAAAGCAATTCTTTATCGAGGTATGTAATCATCTATCTCTACCAATGCAAGGGCCCACTCTATGCATACACATCCTACAAGACACCTTGCTGCACAGCACTGTGTGAAAGTAAGAGAGCAGGACTGTGCAATATTCAACACTTTATGGTGAATTCCTATGTTCTCTATGCACTAGAGCACTATGTGCTGCCTAGTAGTATGGTGCGAGGGTGCTTGTGTTGCCGACCAATTTGTTTTTCTTTTGAAAGGGACACCTCCCTGCACAGAAACAATCCTCTGAGGCATATTCCTCTTTCTATCTGAGCTTCAGAATGCAGCACATTTTGAGAGAGGCAATAAACAGGAATCATAAAGATTGTTCTCCTTGTTAAGTCACCGCTGGATAGGCATATATTTCTCATACATTCCCAGGTCTTCCAGATTTGGCAAATCTGGGAATGCTTCAGAATCCATGAGTGAGTGCATGGGAATACCCATGCTCCACCAATTGAATGCCTCCCTGGGGAAGAGTAACGCAAGACATCTACTTGCGCTGTCTTACGCTACTCTAGATTGATCAAGTCACGGAAGCTCCATGCAAGATTGCCTTGTGTGGCTTGGTAAATTTCATTCTGGGTTTTGTGTTGCCCTCTGCAAGGGCACTGTAAAACCCTTTAAAAAAATCTCCCTTGTGTGGACCTGCTTGGCTCATTAAATTGCATTCTAGACATTGCATCACACTGCGTAGCGTTATGTGGTGCAAGGCCAACACCAATCCTTTGTACAATTAACACTAATATTAAAAAGTTCATTAAGGTACATAAATACATATTGTAACTACATGGATACTTACCTCCAGGCTTGCAACCTCCATCTCCGATACGTCCAGCACATCTGCCTCTCTTGACACCACATCCACCCTCGATGTTTCAATTGTTGCACAGTAAAATCCTCTTTCGATACAGGGAGCAGGTGCTTCAGAACACGCTCCCACCTGGTGTTCCTTTTCTGTCCTGGGAAGCATCAGATTACTCCATCCTTCAGCCAGCATACCGGGCAGGTAGTGGCTATCAGCCATGTCAATACACCTACCTCCCCTCCTCAAAATTACATCCTCTCCCCTTCCTAGCCATACTCCTCTCACCCTCTATACCTAGCAAAAATAAACAGTCAAACCTCCTAAAATCCCCTAACTATATAACACCCCCAAATGCCTCTAATTGACTGACACCCATCAACACTAAGGCAAAACACAATTTAAAATACACTCTATAGACACAATCTAGACACACATTGGACACACAAAACACAGGATACACAGGAAACAGGTCACAAACCACAGACAATTCTCTCAAAACATCTCTCCATACATCTGCCAACCACCAGCCACAAACAGAAAGTTAAAGAAAATAGCCCACTTCCTGGTATGCAGCCACATCCATTGCATCATTTCCTGTGTGTAACTAGCTGATTTGTGTGGTTTTGTGTTGGTTTTAGTAATGCATTTCAAAGCAATTCTTTATCGAGGTATGTAATCATCTATCTCTACCAATGCAAGGGCCCACTCTATGCATACACATCCTACATAGAGTCCTATATTTTGCAACGCCAGGGCCCACACAATGCATATACATCCTACGCAGTGTCCTATGTATTGCAGCGCAAGAGCCCAAACAATACATATATATCCAAAGCAGTGTCATATGTATTGCAATGCAAGAGCCCACACAATACATAAATATACTATGCAGTGACCTATATACCTGCACACATACAACTTGCAATAGATATGCTATTTGCTACATATTTCAATTGTACCTGTATCACAATACAGCAAATCACACATTACATTTTATGTTAACAATATCCTCACAGGTGTAGCTACATTACACAGCAAAGCATGTTGCCACAATGAGTTGTGTATAATCTTGACTGTAGATAGGGACAACATTTCCTGAGTAATGTTACACATGCTTGAGTCCTTTGAGGTATACTACTATGTGTTGCTTTGCTTCAACACATCTACGATTGCTACATTGTATTGATGTAGATGTGTTAGAGACATGTTGAAGGATTAACACCCTGAAAAAACTTCAAAACAACATTATGTACATCAACTTTCCTTACAAAATCTATGTGGGTAGGCTTATGCATTCTATTATGAATCCATTCATTGAAAGGTTATATGCAAACATCTAAAGAATTGCTTTTGCAATGATTCTCCCACAGCAAGTCAACGATGCACATTGCTACACTGCACTGCATCAAAGGAAGAGTGCATGTATGCTCCATGTTTAATAATATATGCTCCATTGCTGTACTCTCATCACACTGATACATTATGATTGCCGTCCAACAAAACTGGCACCCTTGAAACATGGTGCAAGCATGGCTGCTTCATAAGCATGATTCTTTTTGCGTAGATTGGGGCACCTTTCTTCACATAACCAATCCTCACAGCGATTTACCACATTCTAAGTGTGCAGCTGAATGGAATGCCCTTAGACAGAGGACACAACAAGAAGAGACACAGATATTGAACCTTCTTATGCTCCCCTGGGAAGACATGGATTTTTGACACATTCCTAGGATTACCAGTCTTAGTTAGACTCGAAATGCATCAGAGTGCAAATATAGATACATGGGAATTCCCACACTCCAACCAAGGAACAACTTCCCAGGACATAGTTACACCACCCTACAAAATATGTAACATTGAGTTAGTCTTTATTTTGAAAGCCATGCAGGCACATGCAAGGTGTCCTTAAAAGGGCTTGATATTTCTCTCTCTAGGTTAGGCGTCGCACTGCATCACTTTGGGTGGCACAAGGGCAATGCATACCCTTGGTAAATATGGACCTATTTACAATGAGAAATCACTGCTAAGTAACTTAGGTTAGATGCAGTGCCCCTGTGTTACAATTAATTGTATTTAAGACAATATAACACATTCACACATCTCCATACATGTTTACATCCATGCATCTGACATGACATGGCTGAGAGTCATTTAACATATCATGAGGCACGGTGAGTAGTTCTAATGCATGAAGAGTTTTATTAATCACATACATTGACCTAGGTAACATATTCCTCCATGTAGAATACACAAACTTGTGTTACTTGTATTTGATGTTAAGTTACAAATTTAATGATGTTCCTGTTAGTTTGGTATATGTGAGATCAGCCATTTTGATTTTTTTGCAGACTCAATGTAATGTAGGATTCCCATTTGTGTATTGTGTTCCCACTTTTGTTGTCAATCAGGCGACATGTGATAGCAGAGCTTCACACAAAAAAATTATATTATATAATGTTTTCAGATTAGTGATTTTGAGTTATATGAAATGTTACGTATGCACACATGCAGATATGTAGCACTTATGAGACACACATGATTGTTATGAAACACCATCAGTGTTGTTACTTATGGTTTGATGTTACTGCCATAGTAGCAGTTTAATATGTGTAAGAAAATGAAAGTAGTGAAACTCTGATAATGTTACCATTGGACTATACATGCCCTTCATACCTTACTGGGTTATACAAAGCATTCCCTTCCTCAACATTTACACAATTTGTTACTTCAATACAAGCTACATTAACCCAATGGATGATAACAAATCACTTATATTAATTTAAAAGAATATATTTTCAGTAAGCAGATTATTAGAGAGCATCATATTATGAGTAAGACATCATTGACAGATGTATCAAAGGGTTTTACTCAATCTGTGTTTATGGTAAAATGTGTTCATGCATATGGCTCTATATTTCATGTATTACTTTTGTAAGATAGTCCACATAAGGTTTTACAACCCAAACATGTCCTCATTCATAACTGATATGGCCATTGTACATTAATCTAGAAGTGTGAAGTACTATATACATGCTATTTTGATTGTGACAGTTTAACATGTTATCACTTATGCAACTGCGACTGCAATAAATGTATGAACAATTTGTAGACTCAATATGCATTCTCATACATCCACAAATTGATATCATTTTTTATTCTTAGTGTTTCTGATGTCTGACATTGCTAACTAACATCTCAACACTAATTAACAATGTGTACATTATGACTTCTATTATATGCTTACGATTTGACAAGTACATTACTAAATAAATCACACAAAGTATATGTCCACATAGGTGGCAAAAGAATTATCTATGACTTCAAATATTTTGGGTATATACTAGACAATGTACAATTATCCAAACGATGTGAAGTATTTTTTATTTATATTTATGTAAAAAAAATTGGAAACTACATGATCTTATCTGGCACAGCCTGCCATTGAGTGCACAATTTCAGATTAGGAATCTTCATTCTTATCATCTTCAGGTGTGATTGCACAGTAATAGTCCCAGGGAACTTTAGTCTTTAGACATATGATTTGCAATATACACTAACTAAAATAATTTTGCAAACCATTGGTGATGAGTAACGATTAGGCCTGGGCGGAAAACTACGCAACGCTCGCGTAGTTTGCGCAACTTCGCGCTACGCGAATTGCACGTAGCACAGTGCAAAAACGCGTAGCGTAGCGGGCATTTTTTGCTTGCTCGCGGTCCTCAACGTCAAGTTGGCGACCGCGAGCGAGCAAAATGACATCCCGGCGAGACTTTTTCCTCGTTCGCGATCAGCAACATCAAGTTGCCGATTGCGAGCGTGGAAAATAAACCTCCCGGCGAGATTCTCAACGCGCGGAGGTCAGGTTTCTCATTGCGAGTGGTCGCGTATGCTCGCGACCGCTCGCAATGAGAAACTACCAGTCCACGTTGAGAAAACTGCCGCTCGAGTACAAATATACTCGAGCGGCAGAAAACGACCGCTTGCACTGTGCAAGATGCCGTTTGCAATGATTGCACAGTGCGGACAAGCATCCGGCACTGTGCAATCATTGCGAACAGCATTTCCTACCGCACTACGCAGTTCGCGTAGTGCTACGCGTAGCTCGCATAGTGCGAAGTGCACTTCGCGTAGCTACACGTTGCGCTACTACGCGAAGTACGCCCAGGGTTAGTAAAGATGCCTTCCATCATATTGATCAGCCATTAAAAAAAATTGAAGCCGAGATTTCAATACCTCAAACATGCACTCAATAACACTGAACCTTTTTGGCAAACCAGAATTATATTTATTCTGAGCATCATTCTGTACATTTGGAAATGGAGTCATAACTCATACCTGCAAGCCTTGACCTTGATCACCTGCAATGAGAATTATAAATATGTCTTAAAAGTAATTGTGAACTTTATATCACTTGCTATGTTTCAAATATATGGTTGACAACTATTAAGCATTTGTAAATTTGATGTGCATTTCTCCCTGTGCAGGAACGTGCTGTGCTGGTCCCAAAGTGCTTCCTTTCTATGGCTCTCCTTTGAGCCTTGTAAAGGCACCGCCGTGGGACCATCACCGCAGAACTGCCTACCAGGATTACAACTCGCAATCGAGTGGCCGGACTGACTACAGGTTTGGCGGTCTTGGAGCGGGGTGCTGGTGTGGCGGCCTGCTCCAAGGCTGCCAAACTCGTAATCAGGCCCTAAGTCCCCCAGGCTCCCTACTACGGCACCCATCACAAGAAACAAGCAGTGCATCCATTTGACATTGTGTGGCAGCTCCTGAGCAGAGAGCATGGATGAACTGCCTCTGATTGTCAGTCACACACACATAACGTAGGCTAATAAACAAAAAAATAATTAGTTTTATAACTAATGGTTTGTTGTGCCTAACTTTGAAAAGTGCTATTCACCAATGTTTGATTATTAGAACTATTGTAATTTACTCTGTATATAGTATTGACATTTATTTTTGGGTTAATCATACACCAACATGAAGTTTAGGAAGCTTAGGTATGGTATGGATTTAAAAGAACATACGCTGATCATGTTAAAACATTTTATTATGCTTGATTAATTAAAACCATTGCATACATAAAATACACGTTAAAAATCTGAACTCCTTGCTCAAATACAATGAATTAAAATAATGTTAAGAATATCCACAGTATTTTACACATAAATCAAGTTAAAAGATTTTCACATTTTTTTTCTAATTGACCCTGTTGATACATAATCTATTAAAACTCACTTCAATGAAGAATTAACAATTAAACTGTCAACCCTCCAGAAAATCCTTTGCAAACCTTGCTCGTGAGTATGTTAGTAGACTTTAACCACACGTTATTATTATTATTATTAGGAAACTTATAGAGCGCAATGGTTACTCCAACCGGAGTGTCCCCGTGCTAGGACATAGCTGGACCCAAGCAACCCTCCCAAGCTGCCCCCCACTGAACGCGGACATCCACACAAGATGGCACCTTACCACTTTAGCACTCCCGGGGGGAGACGGAAGAACCAAGTTTTCAATTTCTTGCGGAACAGAGACTCCGACTCATCTGTCCTCAGATCCACTGGGAGCTCATTCCAAGCCTTAGCCGCCAAGAAACCAAAGGATCTTCCGCCTATCCGCGCCTTCCGCACCCTGGGCACAGTCAATCTTGCACTGCCCGATGATCTCAGATTACGAGCAGGCTGGTGGACTGTCAGGAGAGGCCGTAAGAAATGCGGCCCCCTTTCGCCAAGGATCCTGTGACTCAAACATAAAGCCTTAAAGGTAACTCTGGCCCGGATAGGGAGCCAATGCAGTTCCTTCAAAGCTTCTCCCACTGACGCTCTCCTAGGTACATTCAGGATAAGCCGGGCTGCGGCATTTTGGACCTTCTGCAAGATGTTAAGATTTTTGGCAGTCACCCCTAGATACAAGACATTGCAATAGTCAAGGCGAGACGTGACCAACGCCTGAACAATAGTTCTTTTAGCATCCGGGGGAGAAGGTCCAAGATCTTACGTATCAACTTCAAAATGCCAAAACAAGTCCCAGCCACAGCCGATATTTGCGAGGAGAAGGAGAGATTTTCGTCGAACCACACTCCCAGATTTTTCACCTTGGCTTTCGGCACTGGACTAGTTCCTAGAGCTTCTGGCCACCAATGCTGCGACCAGAGAGAGGGCCGTTTCCCAACCACCATCACCTCTGTCTTCCCAGCATTTAACTGGAGACAGCTCAGTCTCATCCAGTCCATGAGTTCCCCCAGGCAGGTTCTGAAATCGGCAGCCCTTTCAGGTTCCTTCTGTTTCAGGGTCACAACAAGCTGAGTGTCATCAGCATATGACACCAGCTGAATTCCATGTTTCAGAACAATATCTGCAAGTGGGCGCATATATATGTTAAACAGGGTTGGGCTGAGAGCCGAACCCTGCAGCAACCCCTGGTTTAGAGGACAAGTTCTGGAACTGAAAGGATGTTGCAGGACCTGGAAGGATCTGTTTTCCAGAAAATTTCCTAGACTTCAGTTAACATCTTCAACACATGCCTGATTTTAATATCTTAGTGCCATTGTTAAAAGGTCTAGTAAGTTTTAACAGGACTGTTCAGGTACAACTCAAGTTCGTTGTTCCACAGAAGCCCATGACAACTTCAGAGCCGCCACCAACGCCCACCATCAACTCATCAGAGAAACGAGGAAAAAAGCGATTGAAGACAGAATCTCCCCCCACGCGCACAACAGCAAGGAACTCTTCAGCATCATCAAGGAGTTTGCCCAACCCACTAGCGAGTCTACCGACATCCCTCCCTCACAAGACCTCTGCGACAAACTCAGCACCTTTTTCCACCACAAAATCAAGAGCATCTACGACAACTTCGACGAAGACAACCAACACACTGAACCCTCACCAACCACCCCGACACCCGGAAACCAGTGATTGACGACTGGACAGCCCTCACCACCGAAGACACACTGAAGACAATGAAGTCAATCCACTCAGGGGCCCCCACGGACCCCTGCCCCCACCACACCTTCAACAGAGCCGCCGACACCATCGCACCCATGCTCCGCCACACCATCAACCGCTCCCTGGCGACCGCCTCGTTCCCCAATGACTGGAAACACGCCGAGGTCAACCCCCTCCTAAAGAAACCCTCAGCGGACCCCACCGACCTCAAAAACTACAGACCCATCTCCCTGCTCCCGTTCCCAGCGAAAGTCATCGGGAAAGCCATCAACAGCCAACTCGCCACATTCATTGAAGAACACAACATCCTCGACTCCTCCCAATCCGGCTTCAGAAAAAACCACAGTTACGGAAACCGCCCTCCTCGCCGCAACAGACGACATCCGCACCCTACTGGACAAAGGAGAAACAGTAGCCCTCATCCTCCTCGACCTATCAGCGGCGTTCGACACAGTCTCCCACCGCACCCTAATACGCAGACTCCACGAAGCAGGAATCCAGGACAAGGCCCTCGACTGGATCCGCTCCTTCCTCTCCGGCAGGACGCAGCGGGTCAGACTCCCCCTTTCCTCTCGGACCCCACACCTACCACCTGCGGAGTCCCCCAGGGCTCCTCCCTCAGCCCGACGCTCTTCAACGTCTACATGGCTCCACTCGCCCCCATCGTCAGAACCTACGGACTCAACATTGTGTCATACGCAGACGACACCCAGCTCATCCTCTCCCTATCCAACGAGCCCAACACCGCCAGACGCAACTTTCGAGAAGGCATGGAAGCCGTCGCCAAATTGATGAAAAACAGCTGCCTACAACTAAACACCAACAAAACAGAAGTACTCATCATAGGCCCAAACCCCGATGCCTGGAGCGACACCTGGTGGCCCCCCGCCCTCAGAAACCCGCCAACCCCCACGGACCACGCACGCAACCTGGGAATCATCCTGGACTCCGAGCTCAAAATGGACCGCCAGATCAACTCTGTCTCGTCTTCCTGCTTCCACACCCTCCGCCTCCTTCGTAAGACCTTCAAATGGATCCCCCTCGAACACCGAAAGACCGTCACTCACGCCCTGGTCACCAGCAGACTCGACTACAGCAACGCAATCTACGCCGGAATAAACAAAAACCTCACCTGCAAGCTACAGAACATCCAGAACGCCGCCGCAAGACTGGTCCTCAACCTGCCAAAACACTGCCACATCTCCCAGCACCTGCGCACTGGCTCCCTGTCGAGGCGAGAATCACCTTCAAGATGCTCACCCATGCACACAAGGCCCTCCACGGCACCGGACCAGCATACCTGAACAGCCGACTCAAATTCCATGCACCCCAAAGGACCCTACGATCAACCCAGCTCTCCTACGCCGTCGTCCCCCGCACCAGAAAGACCAGATCGGGAGGCCGCTCCTTCTCCTTCCTCGCGGCCAAAGCATGGAACGCCCTTCCGCTCCACCTCAGACAGACAACATCGCTCCACATCTTCGCAAGAAACCTCAAAACCTGGCTCTTCAACAGACCCCCTCCTTGATGGATGGAACCTGCACCCCCCCCCACCCCTAGCGCCTTGAGACCCTTACGGGTGAGTAGTCGCGCTTTAACAAACCCCCTGATGATTCCTAGCCAAAGGAGAAATATATTTCAATCTCTGTGCTGTAATATCGAGAAATTTTACAAAACGGCAGTTCAACTGCACTAACGTTGGATTAAAGCACGGCATTACTGCCTGTCTGCATGACCTGACTTCTTGCTGGTTAAAAAGAGGTTTTAATAGCGAACTCCTTATGTCCTTTAGCTTGTCACAAATACAAATAATATGGATGAGGTCCTCTGTTCCACAGCCACACAGGCGGCAGGGTTGATCGCCTCCTTTTCTTTCCCAAGGGGGTAAAAACGGGTTGATCGAACCAACTCCCAAGCGGGCTTTTAAGAATTTTTCCTTTGTCGCTTTCTTTATTCCCGCTTTGAGATAAGGTTGGGGTTTCAATATGGCATTGTTGTTTAGTACAACCCAGCCATGCGCTCGTTTTGACAGGGTTTTCTTGTCCTCTATGGCTGACAATAATCGTGTTGTCCTTGTGACTATTTTTTTAAATACTGAAGGAGCCATTGGGGTGTTCCAGAGGTCTGTCAGGCCTATGGACTTGATGGATTCCAGAAGGTACTCCTTAGCTGGCGATTTTTTAGGACGGGACAGCTCAGCCCAGACATGGTTGTTCAGGGTCCCCTCCTCGACTGCTCTGATCTTATGCCAGCCTTTTACATAAGCTCCCCTTCTTTCTATTGATTGATTTTGAAGGCCGAATTCCAACTTTACTTGGGCCGGAGAGACATATTTGGGGAGTTTAAAGATCGCTCGGTAGGAGTTTACTATTATTTTATCTAGAACTGTTGCATCTTTACCCTTCAATGATTCACTCCCATACGTTATTGTGGGCTTCAGTTTTGCTCGCAGATCTTTTAAGAAAGGCTCTAGCGTTAAGTCCGGTAACAGCTTCTTCAACGGCTTTATTGCTAGATAAGTCATAACTCCCTTCCTTCTCTGAGATTCCATCTGTGGCTTACAGGAGTTGTTTTGATCTAGCAAAATGCCCAGATAAGTATAACTTGTTACTTGATTTGGACGGGTCCCATCCAGAGACCAATTAAAATTCCTTTTCTTATGGTGGTTTACTGTCATGATTTTTTTTTATTTTTTTTTTATTTTTAGGCCGTTCCGTAGCGAAAAGTTTTGGGTAACGTCCAGAAGATGTTGCAAGCCAATGGGGGTCCGGCTGATCAGGACTAAATCATCAGCATAAAGGAGGCTAGACAATATTTTGTTTCCCAACTTCGGAGCATGTGATGAACAGCTGTCCAATTCGCCCGGTAGATCCGCCAGGAAAAGGCTAAAAAGCAACGGAGCTAAGACGCATCCTTGTTTTAAACCCTTAGTAGTGGGGATTCTTTTTGAAAGGTGCGTCCCAGCACCCAGCTTTATTCTGATCCACGTATCAGTATGCAAGTTCCTAAGTTGATCTAAGAGGGGAGTTTTGTGTTCCCCAAACGTCCAGTTTTCGCCAGAGCTTAGTCCGATCTACATGGTCAAAGGCGGCTGTGTAATCTATAAAACACAGGAAAAGGGGATATTTTCCCTGCTTTGCAGCATCCATAAGCATTGTTAAGGCCATGATATTTGTTATTGTGCCTTGCCCTTGACAAAACCCCATTTGCGTTAGAGGTATTAGATGATTCGCGGAAGCCCAACGTGCTAGTTCATTTAGAATGATCCCCGCATAATATTTAGCCTCGGTGTCTATGAGGGCTATCAGGCGGTAGTTATTTGGGACGGACCTCTCGCCCTGTTTGTAAGAAGGGCTAATGGTTGAGCCTCTCTATGACTCTGGCATTATAGTTGTTCTCAACACGTGTCTGAAGACCGGGACTAATGCATTACTCCAGAATTCCGGATCATATTTATACAACATTGGCGGAATGCCATTGGGGCCAGGTGCTCCCGCCGGTCTGCCTCTAGCAATTTGTTTCCTTATTAGCAGTGCTGCATGGTCGTTTTGTTCCTCTGCTGCACTAGGTAGGCAATCTGGGCCCGCTGACGGGTCCGTCTCCTGTTATATTAAACCTGGGTTACTACTGTCCACATCCATGGAACAGTGTTGTATTGTTACTACCATTGTAGCGCTTTTGATGGTGTCCTTCCCCAAATAAGCAGAGGGGACTGTTGTTTCTATCTCCTTATCATTGAAGTGATTAGAAAGGTAGTCAACCCAGGTGGCTTCGAAAATGTTAGAATTTATGGCAGAATGATTAGGCCGCTGTAGTTTATTTACTGTTTGCCAAAACTTAGCGCTGTTTTCCTGATTTGCATCATGGAGGAGCTTCGCCCATACTTCATTATCCTTAGCTCTTTTGTTGGCCCATCTCCTCCGTTTTATCGATGTCTTTAATTCATGAAGCAAGCTTTGCAAACTCGAGTTGTTTGGTGATTTATGGAGTCGCCTTAAGATTTGATTTATAGATTGCTTTAATTTTTTGGAGGCTGGACTTTTTACTATTTTTGAAGGTGCTACTGCATACCTCTGTTTTGGACCTAACCTGGTTGCAAATTTTTCTCCAAGTGATAAGACAAACTTGTCCCAATTTTCCAATGGCCGGGCTAGTTTATCTATCCATGGTTATGTAGATCTTTAGCAGTAGAAGATATTTCCGCAATGTTTTTTGAGTTTCATCTTATTTGTTTAAGATTATAGGTTTCATCCAGCACAATGGTTTTGCAAATTTAGTTGTTAGAGCTTGCTTTAAGTGTCAGCTCCTGTGGCATATGATCACTAAATTCATTATTGCCGATCTTAAAGGAGGCGATTTTGTTAAACAGAGTCAAGGTTGCAAACGTAAAGTCTAGGTGAGACGATACATTGGCCGAATGATACGTTGCTGCTGGTGGATTGTCCTCCTTCAAACGACCATTTAAAGCTCTCATATTTAAATGCTCCAGATCCTGGAGCAAGTTCCTTGCACTTCTCGCAGGTTTAATGATTTTTTATTAACCTTGCACCGGAATTCCCCATGCAACTGTTAGATTCAATGTGGGGGCATTGTCCTGGTCGTGTCCTAAGAGTTGCATATTAAAATCTCCACCCAGGATAATATGGTCTATGTCCTCCTCTTCCATTACCCTCTTTAGCTCCGATGGCAGCTCCTTTGCTGCTTTCAATCTTTGTTTTGGGTGCACATAAACATTTATTATTATTACTTCCTGTGTGGTCTGGTTAAGCATGAGCTTTACTTTTATAGCCTGGATGCAGCTTGGAGATGTTATTTGAATCTTTATAGGTACAATCTTGCCTATTTCTATTATTGAGGCTAAGAGCAGTAAACCTCCCAAACGGCGACCAAAGACAGATCCCTTGGTAGCCGGAGTCAGATGAGACGAATACCCTTGCAGGTCATAGGGCTTGTCTTCCCAAGTCTCCTGAAGGAGGATTATATCGAAGGATTTAAATAATTCAACGTCTCGTAATCACTAGTTTTGGATGCTAGTCCATTGATATTCCAGACGCAGATGTTAATTTCATCTCGCTCTGCTAAAGGTGACTGAGAGACAGGCATGTGTTGTCATTTTGAATGTACTGATGTTATGATTCGCTGTATTCCCAGCCAGTTGTTAGTTGAGGAGTATGCTATATCAGATTGTCCATGGGTTGGTATCAGTGCAGTTTTCAAATCTGACTCAGTTGTGGTACCTGGGGTTCTGCTCTTTGGTCCTTTTAGCACTGAAGTAGTCTTTCTTCTTGGGCTATTTACTTCATTTCTTTAAAAAGGTGTTGGATATAATGGTTTTGGGACTGGTTTCAGGATTATCCCCCAGCTTTGAAATTTGTTTCTTTCCTGAATAATTCTACGTGCCACCTCTACGGTGTTCCATTTTGTTTTTGTTGCTTCAGTACTTGGGGAGTTATTGTTGGCACAAATTCTTTTGACACTAAATCAGAGGTTTGAATGTTGGCTAAGCTTGGAATAGAATGTAGGAGCCGTAGCACATTCCCTCTGTTTAATATGTCCACGTGACCTCGTGATTTATATTGAGGGGAGAATATAATAGTATCGGTCTTACATTTCATTTATTTCTTTTTCTGACTGCGATAATTCCTGAATCAGTGGTTGAATGCCGTCCTTATTGATTACTATTTGGGTTGGAGGCCGATGATGGACATCGTTGGCATTGTTTGTTTTACAATTAGAGGTGTTATAAATGATTAACGGTTGATCTGTTAGAGTCATAGGTATTTCTTGCATATTGGTGCATTGTTCATGAATTATCCTCAAAGGTTGTGATGGCTCTTTGTGGCTGTCCTGCGGATCGTTGCCCGAGGTCGGCCATGTGGGTTGTATTCCTTCAATTGATGCGTTGTTTACTTGAGATGTTGTGAGTGACAATTGCTTTAGGTTGACTCTTTCCGGATTACTGCCCTGTTCTGAAGGGCTTAGATTTGGTCTGCTACCGGGCGATGTCCTAACTGATGCATGTCTACCTTCCAGATTGTTGGTAGCACTTAATGGAGTATGAATACCCCTTTTTTGCGCCTGTGGAGTGTTAAATGTGGTAAACCGTTTCTTTGTACTGTCTGCCAGAGTTTGAACAAAGGAATTTAAAGTTTCCGTGCTTTTGAGATCAAGTGTAACCTGGCATTGCTGAGACTGGCTAACCAAGTGATGGGCCTGGATAATTGGTTTCTTATACCTTCCTTTCCTTTTATATTTGCGACAAGTTTTTACTGGTGAGGTGTTATTATCAAGTAGTCCCTCATCGGTATTAAACAAGGGCCCACTTCCACCTGGCAGATGTTCACTATTTGAAGGTGTCATCGTCACTGGTTGAAGATCCGAATTTATTTTATTCTCGTAGTTGGATCACTGGTCGCAGAGATCTGGAATGTGACTATTGGTTTCAGAACATATAACAAGTCACCTAATATTGATGGAAGCGTTAGCAATTTGTCCACTATTGGAGCACAAGAACATTCTTGTTGCAAAGACTGTGTTTTAAAGGCCGCTTCTTGCCCCCTTTTTATTAATCCATTCAAATCAGCTAGCTTCCTATAAATCCCTGAAGTGAAGTCGGCTAGGGTTTGAAGGACTGTAAGTTGGAGATCCAATTTGTGAGATTGGTATTGTAGCGCGGCTGTTGAATATTGCATAACGCTTAGTATTGCTCCCCAAATTGAGTCTTTATTTGTATGGTCAATTTCGCTTCTCTCTGAGCACGCAATTTTTGGAGGAATATTTGAATCATGGCTATACGAGGCGACTAATTCCTCCCACTCTTGGGAGGCTAAAAAAGACATGTCGTCATTGGAGGTTTGAAAAGCTTCCTTGGGAGACAACTGGCCAGGCCCTATTTGTGATTTTACCAAGAGTTCACCTGAAGTTGTTGAAGCCACCAAAAACATTGAGTCCTCTACTTCTATTTCAACTTGTTCAGTTGACAAGGATTGGGTTGTAGATTTTTGTAACTGCGATACCTGCTGAGTTGTTGCCAGTAAGGGAGCCTGTTGGAGCTTTGGGTCAAGTCCCATGTCTATTCCCCTCTGCTGAGATGGAGCTTCAGTGTTTTTGGCAAGGCAAGCCCCCACAGCTTGAGGACTCATTATTCGCTCATTATTGCTGTCCTTCTGCTGAGTGACTTGATGGTCCTGCTGGTAACTATCATGTTCCTTATTGGAACTTGACACATTTGGTTCTTTGGCTGCCTCTTCAGCCGCTTGTATTACTTCATTATTTTGTCGAATGGAGGTCTCGTCCACTCTAGTATTTCCGTTATTTTTGTCTTGGAATTTTTCATTTGAGTGAATCAATGCTACGATTTGTGTTGTCTGTGAGGTTTGATCAGAACTGTTTAGTTGTGAAGGTTGAGAAAGTTGAGAAGGCTGAAGAGGTGTTTGTAGCCCTTTTATTGTGCTGCTTTTGGAAAATATTACCGTACCAGGGTCTTTCAGGAAGGAAAATTTGGTATATATCTTGGGCTGAAAGGAACAAGGTTTCTCATTGGTGGTGTCCCTTCTATATTGATTAATTCTTGACCAACCTTGACCAGCCTTGGGTTAACAGCGACTCCTTCTTCTATTGCAGTTGAAGTATTTTTTTCCCCTGGCTTAAAGGGTCGTTGTTAATTGTACCGTTGATTGTTCTGTTCAAAGACAGACTATTATAGGGGCTAGGGCAAGGATGGGGACGAGGAGTCATGTTGGCCATCTGTTTGACTTGTGGCTCCTCAAGTTTTTCAAGTTTTGTTTTATGGCTGTCTCGGCCAGAGTCAAGTAGGCTGATATCACTAGGCCCATTATTGCCCTTGTTTTTCCGTTTTGTTGCCTTAGATTGTGGTCTTGGTTTAGTAGGTGCCTTTCTCACTCTGCCTGACCTCATGGTCCCTATCCGCTGTTGTAGCCGCCTTGCAACTTGAACTTGAATGAGGCTGGGGTGTATCTTGTCGGGTATTGTCACCTGGTTAGGTTTGTAAGACTGAAGGAGCTGAAGGTCAAACCAGGCCCGCCAGGTTGTCAAGTTTTCGTACTGCCCCCCAACAGTCCCCCCTGGTGAGAGGCTATGGACACTCAAGCCTGTACGCCTGCACACCCGCCCCCCGGCTGGTGGCTGACGGGCAGCTGACGGACTGCTCAGTAGCAGGACCCCAGAGCCCCAGGGCCACAGGCAAGTCCCCCAGGCAGGTAGGCGAGATGGCACACCCTGTTTGGCTAAGTGCTCACCTCTTGATCACCTCCGCTCACCTCCCCTCCACTCTCCACATTTGGTGATCTTAGGGTGCCGGCCAACTGATGATTCGGGGTGATGCAGGGCTACAGGGCTACAGGGCTTGCAGTTTAAATTTAGTTGTATGATTATATGGGGCTGCAGGTACAATGCAGACGTGCAGACGTATATGGCATACAAAAAGGGAGGAAAAGGGAGGAAGAAGGACTCACGAACAGCTGGTCAGTCTGCTCGCTTTCACCGCAACAGTCGGCAGTCAAAGACCGTGGCAAGCCCTTCCAGTCAGGAACCGAATGGGCTCCGAATGGGCTCCGCAGCCGTGACCGCAACCGCCGCTGCTCACAGCCTGGCCCAGCCCGCAAGCCACGGCTAGATGTAGACGCCTGATGTAACGGGTGTAAAACGCCGACTCTATCCGCTGGGCTGGCTGGCTGGCTGACGGGCGCCGACGGGCGCTTGGTGAGCGGCTGGAAGGAAAAGCCGCCCGATATTCCCTGGCTGTTTTTGGCATTTCTCGGCTCCCTCGCTACCTCCTTCACGCTACCTCCTTTACTGCTGCTGCTCAGCGACGTGATGCAGCGCTCGAACGCTCAACGGCTCAAATGGCTGGAAAACCAGGACCAATATGAGAATAGAGAACAATGTCTGTTGAAGCCAATTGATGCTTGATGAAGTAACATTCAAGTAACCACAAGTCCACGTCGCATTTTATATGTGTATGTATGTATGTGTTGTTTACTTGTTTGAGTACATTTTTTGTAATTTCTTGTTGTAATGGTAAAAAATAATTTTTCTAGTTAAATAAATGTATTTTATTTTTCCCCCTGTCTTTTAGTATACAGACTCTTATTTACTTATTTCAATAGTAAATTATATTTATGATATATTATTAGAATTATTTGTATTTTTAATTATTTTAAATAATTTTTTTAAATTTAGCATTAAACTTATGGAGTTTTATTTTAAGTCCCTACCTCCTTTTTATTTTTAATGGGAGTGTTTTACAGCACCAGTGATTGGCGATTTGTGGTGCTGGACTCTCTACTGTGTTTTTTTCTTTAGTAGAAACTTACACTCAGATTTTGTGACTACTCTGAAATTAGTATAGTTACTTAAAAGTGTAAATTACTCAAAAGTGTAAGATATCTTTGTGGATCAGGCCCATAGAATTTATGTCCTTGAATTTTAATCACAGAAATGGTGTTCCCTTCCCTAAAGGCCAGCCTGCTGCAGCTTTGTAGACCAATACTAATCTCTTGGCTGAAATGTTAACCCATCTATTTGATCACTCTAAACTGAGATACAGAATAGCATACAGCTAAAGTGGTTCCATTTTATTCCTGTTTTTGAAAGGGATTGTATTTTTCCTCTGCAAATTATTACATGTTATAATACTGGATCTGGAAAGGAAATATTTGGCAAATGTGCTAATGCATGAATTGGAAGCTTGGGTCAGTGAAAATAATGTTTTTCCTTTTTACCAACTGAGAAGGGTAACATAAGGGTAGCATTACAAAGGCTAATTTAATATCTCTGTAATCACGTGTACATTGCACAAGTCACACAACAGGTTTGTCATTTTATTCAGCACTTAGATGACATTTGAAATTGTCTGGGGCTTGATGGGGTATACCCTCCTTCCTTTTGAATGCAATTACCCCCTTATAATTGGACATAAGGGTATAAATCAAAATAGAGGAAAATACAGAAACTGTATACCTAAAGCTAATCAAGTACAATATCACTGACTGAACTTTTATTGCAGTATGCTGATACCTTTCTCCAACCCATAGTCAGATCATTAAAATCTTATGATGATACATCTGATATGATTACGAAAATTGAAAACCTAGCATCAGACAGTTATACCAATTTCTTAGTTTGTTTAGATGTTGATTCGTTGTACACACATATTCCTCATAGAGAAGCACTTAATGGCATATACCATGTTCTGATGACTGAATCTGAACTGCTCATAAGAGTCTTCATTATTTCATGTATGGAAATTGTGTTGAAGAATAACTATTTTATGTTTAATTAAGCCATCTACAGACAGAAGAAAGGGTCTAACATGGGAGTAACTTGTGCTCCCAGTATAGCTAATTTGCATGCTGGGGCTTTTGAAGACAAACACATATGCAATATGGTTCCCCCTTCTATGGAAATATACTCCATTGGTCCAGGTACATGAATGATATTTTCTTTATCTGAAAGGGACCTGAAGACTAGGAGCAGCTGAATGGGTTTTTATTTTGGCTTAACGCTTGTGACACCAGTTTGCGGTTCACTTCTAAAATCAGCTGTACTTGGATTAACTTCTTGGATATCTGGATTTTCGTGGAAGAACATTGTTTGAAAGTTGAACTCTTCAGGAAGCCTACAGTTTGCAACACATTAGTACACTTCTCAAGTTTTTACCCTAATAGCCAGAAAAGAGCACTGCCCTTTGGACATTTTTTACATTGTGGTGAGGCCTTCTTGGGCCCACTTTGGATCTCCATTTTTAGTTCACATTTTATGAGTTTTAGGTTGACTTCATTTTAGCACTGTTGTGTTTACATGTTTTGCAGGCACAATATTATTTCTGATAGGAGGCTGCACATGCTGCTTGTTTTTAGACAACCTTTTTGCTGCATTTTCTGTACATTTCATTCCAGGCTAAGAACAGAACAACATAACCTAGTATTTGTGTTGCCCGGTGGGAGACACATTCTAACATCTAGACATATCATTGCATCAGAGCTGTACCTCTAACACAGTGGTTTTATTATATAAACAGTGCACTGTTCGTTTACGGGTCAGAGAGGCACTCTAGCCATGACAGACCTGGAACGGCTTCTGTATTTGACATGAAACTCTGCTTACGTTGATCTTCCATCCTGTGAAGAGGAACTGCCAATACCATATCAGGCCAATTCCTTGGTCCAGTTATCCACGTATGGGGCACAGGCTAACCTAAGAGATCGGGCAGAGGGTACACCCACTACACCCGCTATGCTCTCAGAGTAGGGGGTAGTGATAAGTAGAAATATATACATAGAAATCAGTCTGCCATGGTTGGATTGTTCATTCTTTTCACCATGTTCATAATGCTTGTTGCATTGCTTTGTTTTATCTGTCTTATAATCATAGCCCATTCTTTCTGTGCAATATTATGATTGTTTCAAAAAATGTATTAAAAACTTTACTCATATCTTTCCTTATATTTACCATGGGAATGCATACGTAAACAACGAAAGGGTCAAGATTCCCTATGGTCGAGGCTGCCAAAATATTCCTGGGCATGCCTGCCCAGGAATATTAGGGGTTCGGGTTAGGCTCTGTTAGCTACTCAAGAATTCAGCCAACAATCTCTGATGGTGTAAATGGACTTAGTCCCTAGATTTTGAAGTCCTGTTGCTCAGTACTACCTTTTTTAGTGGAAACTGTATAACATGGGCTACCAACGTTCTTGAATCAGTCACTTATTGAATGAGTCTCCTGAGTAGTTCTTGTGTGTTCTTGAGTGTGTCTGTGTGTGTGTGAGTGCAAGGTACCCTATTCACCTTTAAACTGAGACATCTGTGGTGTTAGGGATGATTCCTCCTCAGAATTATAGGAAGCACTTATTTTTGTATGCAGGTTATTCAAGCTTGAAGTATTAATAGGATCCCCCACTATAGATATTTGTTAGAAATGGGGATCTCTATTTGGCAGAGGTAGGTACATTTGTCCAAGTAGGGACCCTCTTCCTTAGTCAGGGTAAGGGAGTTACACTCCTAAAATAACCCCTGCTCACCCTCTTGGTAGCTTGGCACGAGCAGACAGGCTTGTCTCAGAGGCAGTGTGTAAAGCATTTGCATATAACCAACAGTAATACAGTGAAAGCACTACAAAAGGGCACCACACCAGTTTAGAAAAATATCCAATATTTTTATATATCCAAAACAAGACCAAAATAATAAGAATGCAACATACAGTACTTGAAAATATATACTTTGCAAGATATCCTTAAAATTGCAGAAATATCTCAAAAACACAGTTCTTCCGAGTCGGTAGCTCCGTCCGGGGCTACCGTGATGCTGAAAATGACAGAGTCTAACAGTTCCAGCCGACCGTGTCGGTACGGGCCAGCTAAAGCATTGACAGGCTTGTGAACAGTACCTTTCTCATTGCGTCCAACACGTTGGTGCGAGTCAGTCGAGGCAACCGTTGCGGTTGCTTTGCAAAATTGAAGAGGTACAGCGTGCAGTGCCCTCACAATGCGTCCAGATGGCGTCTGTAAGACCAAAGCTTATGATGCGGGGTGAGGCAGTGCTCGATGCAGTGCGGGCAGGTTGCGGTGCAAGTGATAGAGCCAGTTAGCGGGAGCTCGCATCGGTCGGCCCAGACTGCTGTGTGGGACGAGGCAGTGCGTCGTGAAACTTATGAGCAGTACCCCTAGCCATGATGCGGTCACGGGTGTCGAAGTCAGCAGGCAGTCACAGCGTCGGTGAGACCAGGGTGGCGAAGTGATGCAAGGCGGTGCAGAGTGCGGTAATCACAGGTCATGGTGCAAGCAGCGGCTCAGTGGCGTCGGTCATCGTCGTCAGTGAGACCAGGGTTGCAGTGCGAGATGCAGCGGTTCGTTCTGCGGTGCCTTCAGGACATGTTGCCAGCGACAGAGTCAGTGATGGAGTCAGTTGCTTTTTCCTTCTCTGTGGCAACTGAAACAGCGGTTCCAGAAGCGGTACCCAGAGGTTGGTGAAGTCTTTGCAGTCCTGAGACCTCAGAACAGGAGGCAAGCTCTACTTCAAGCCCTTGGAGATACTCAGCACAAGTAAAGAAAGTTCAGTCCAGTCCTTTCACTGCCCAACTCAACTGCAGGCCAACCCAACAAAGCAACAACACAGCAAAGTTTTACAGGACATGATTAGCATTATTTGCCTTGCCTGCCATGCGGCAATAGAAACCAATAGTATAGTTCTTCAAGACGAACACATCACTTTGAATACCATATCCAAATTCCATTCCAGTGATATTGTGTATCTAATTATTTGCCCATGCAAGAAAGGCTATGTTAGAGAAACTGGCAGAAAAATGCCCATTTGCTTCTCCAAAACCAAGTCTGCTTTTTGAAAAAAAAAAGATTTACAGCGCCATTAGTGTTGCACTGTAAAGGGCATATGCATAATGAAAAAAATCCAAAATTAGTCATTGTGGAAAACATTCTTGGAGACAGCCAAAGCAATAATTTATCAGCAAAATGCCTCGCCTGAAAGACTTTTTTGATTTTCACCTTGGCAACCCATATTAAGGGGCTCAATGAATAAATCACATAGGAGACCGTCATAAGGAAAGGAAGAGTTTGCTCCCTGTTGTGAAATGTGCGATTATCTTTTTTGTAACGTTTATTTGGCAAATTTTCTTGCTTTAAAATCAGAGTTGAGTTTGATTTTTCGATTCCCTTGAAATATCTATGTCTTTATATATTTTCTCCACTTGTTTTCGATTTTTTCAAATGTTCTTGTTGAAATGTTTTTATTGATGAGCTGCTGTTTGAGTAGTACTGTCCTATTTCTGTAAAGTTTCTATTTCTTGTCTTCATTTGGCTAGTTGATGGTCTAACTTTCTGTCTGCTTTCACTAATTTACCCCAGAATTCATAAACATTGTTTCCAATTGAACCCCTGCCCTCAATCATGCGGAATTTGTGACTGACGGTCTAGACTTTTTCGTTGCATCCTTCTAACGTCATGGATTGTGGCTTCTAGTCTTATATACAGCCGGGAAGGTGATTTGTCTTTTGACAGAGTTAGACAGGATTTTGTACTATGTGCAATGCTAGAAGTAAAGAGCACTTTTCTGTTTTCCACTGACTTTTTTGCCTTTAAGATCTTTTAAGGCTCTTCGAATTGAACTAGGGACCATGCTTTTATTAATTCAACAGATAGACCTACGTGCTCTCTGTTTGACATTTACACCTTTATCATCGTTGCCCGCCAAAGATTCTGCCCGGTATATCTGATCATACACAGGCGTATTTTGGCAATTTATACTTTATCAGGTATTAGCCTGTGATTTTCCCATGGTACCCTTTATGTTCTCTGGGTTAGCTAATTTTATTTTGTATTATTTTGTTTTATTCCAGATCCTTTGGTATTTCTGTCCATCTGATATCAGTTATCTTTGTTGACCGCCTCAAGCTAACCTTTCTCTAAAGTCCCTTCGGAGGTATTTGCGCATTTTTGTATCTATTATTTATTTATTTTTCGCCCATGTTTCTCTGGGTGTGCTACATTTTCCTGTATTCATATCTTTACTTATGTAGTCTGCTTCTATTTTACAGGACATGATTAGCATTATTCCGTCTCTAGGTTTGACCCTGCATGGCCATTATTGATTTGACCATATACAGACCTTTTTGACTTCTCAATCAATCAAATGCTTTATTTCGATTACTAGAATCATAAAAGCAACAAACAAAAAACACAGACAGACATTAAAAAAAAAAAAATGTATACAATATATCACATTAATGTGAATACATGATTTAATGGAATTATCAGGATAGCTAAAAAGATACTAGTAAAAAACTTTTAAGACCTGGAAATTGATTGGAAAGTTTAAAAAGTTAAAAGCTGCTGTATGACTTCTACGAATAAAGGTATCTTGCTTATATTTTTTCTCTACTTTCCTCTAACCATGATATCTTGTTTGAGGGCTGTATATGTAGAATATATGTTAATTGTTTTCTCCAGGATTTTAGTATATTTGGTAATTTCTAACATGCATAGACTTCAGCTAAGGTTTTTATAAAATAATTCACTGTGTTAATATAATTAAATAGCTGTTTTCAAATGTTAGGATGCATTTTGGTCCATTGTCAGTTTTTCATTTTCTTTTGCATTTATTTTCATCACATTGATGTTGCCTTTCTCGTTACAGGTTCTCTAGCTTTGAGATTTGTTTTGACTGAGGCAAGTATATGTAGCCGTAGGAAAACCATCCTTTTTGCCCTGATCACCCCCATTTTCACATTGATGCTAGTGGTTACTGACTCTGAAAGTCCCTTGGGCTCTGCTAACCAGACCCAGGGACAATGCTCCATCCTAATAAAGGTACATGTTAATTGGTATAATTCTAATTGGCAAAGTCAACCTACCTATAAGTCCCTATCGTACGACCTGCAGGCTTAGAGACCCCAGTGGACTTAATGCACGTAAGCATGCACTGCTATGGTGTCTGATGTCATTCTAAAGCCAGGGCTGCCTTGCAGGGTGGTTTTAAAATAAAACTGTGTGCTAATTCAACGTTGGGAAAAAAGCACTTATAAAGTCCCAACCTACATTTTAATTACTTATCAGTCACCCCTTATGTGTGCCCTAGGTGCCCCCAGGGTAGGGTGCATAGCTGTAAGAAGCTGGGGCATTAAACATATGTTTTATTTGCCCTGGTAAGGAAAAACAGCCGTTTTTCCCTATTGTTGTGCTGCTGGCCCCATAAGTTAACATGGGGAAGGCTTTATTAAATTTAATAAAGTATAACTTTGGATTTGAGCAAGTCAGCTAGCCATATCATTCAAAATATCAAACTAATATCTACATTAATCTCAAAAACTTGGATGGTCGGATTGATTATAACTATTACAGGAACGTTGTTTTCGAGCTTACTATCCTGAAGTTACCTAAAGCAGTCCTGAATGCAATTGAAATGAGGGTAGAGGCTATAAGAGACCACACCTGACAGTGAAAAGTGTCTTAATGTATCATGTAGTGCAAAGAACCAAGGAGCACTCCCCTCTATGCTCCTTAACTAGGAACAAATCCTATGACAACATTATACACAAAAAGGTTCAGCACTATTCAACAAATTGTAACAACCAACATCAGTATTCAAGAGGCAGTGAGCACACAAGAAGATGTCCAAATCCCAGATGTGGATTTCTTAAAAGGATTTCTCTTTATTGCGTTTTTTCTTAAAAACAGAAGACCATAGCCGACGCGTTTCGTCTCACGAAGAGACTTCTTCAGGGCTATCGAAAAAACATCCAGGTACAATTTTAAAAGGTGTTTTCATACATACACTAAAGCACACTCACTACATTTAAAAGAAAACACACATATATACATTGGTTGATGAAGATTATCATCCTTATAGTAATAAAGAATATTAATATAGTATCACTTAGAACTATAGATAGGCCTATTTACAGTAATTCACGACGGGGACAACTGCATAGGAGATTGACACAATTCAATTTACACTACAGTATAGAAACACGCAAGTTAAGCTTAAAACAGCACTGTTGGCTAAAGAATAGTAATTGTTGATGTCATACCTTCATAGAGTGACAAAAAAGTGTATTCACAAGGACGTTGTAGATTTCAACCAGATATCAAAGAATCCAAGTTTCCGAAGACTTTTAAGTAGTAGGCATTATCTAAAATCATAGATATGTAGGCTGTAAAACCATATCTGTTTCTGTCCATTGGACTTGCATACATACATATATAGATTACAATTTCAATTACTCATGCCTATCACTATACAGTCTCATAACACATAATTTATGTATTTTCTATGGATTATCACATTACAATTATCGAACAAGGATGGAAATTCCAATTGGCTTTCACATTAGATTTCCTACAGTAAAACAATTAGAGAATCCACAGAGGAGAGAGCAAGGACTAGAGAAACCTCTATAGATTAATATGAGATATTTTACAGTACACCGGTAATTGTGCTCTCGACAATAAAGCTATATTTCATATGTATTCATAAATGCTTTCCAAGAGCAAAAGCTAATAATATAAACTAGCATAGAATATTTAGTACACTAGTAATTATGATGTCAACAATGAACCTATGCTTCATGTGTATTCATAAATGCTCCCCAAGAGCAAAAGCTTGTGGCATCACGAGCCAAGCAGAGATCCGACCATATGGCACCGATGCTCCGGATCAAGCATTTACAATGCCTGAGTAAAACAAAGAGTAGGTCTCCTCTCAGTTTTGAATAATAGTGAAAAACTATATCCGATGAATATATGTGTCACCCTATGGAACTTAAAGTTAAAAACGCACATGGCTCTACAACTACCTCTATTGATCAGTGTTAGGGTACATATATTTCTAAAGCCACCTCTATTAATTTAGTCATTTATCTAGTGTAGATCCTAAGCAAGCGGGCCATATTGTCTCAGAAAAAATGACCGGATATACATAATATGCTTAGATTGCAAAACTTATTTTATCAAATGACATTAAAAAACGTCAGTAAGTGGCATACAATGCCATGTGCAAACAGCGGCCATATTAACGTGGTGGAGCACCGAATACAAACAGCTAAATGGCCTCATCTCGCAGTTTGTGACGATATTATTCAATCCCAGTATAATTCACAAATAATGGCTCGGTAGCCCGCATAGCGTGTACTTGTCGGTTTCAGGTTTGAAACCGAGCTCCTGATGATGGGCATTTTTAAATCCCCCGCCCATGGAAATGTGGAACCCCTGTTGTTAATGACAACAGAAGACGTCAACAGACGTTGCAAATTAACATATGAAAACGGTGGCCATCTTAACACGGCCTCATCTCGCAATATATAATACGGGATACCAACTTAACTTAGAGCGAAAGGTAACTAATGCATAACACTGCTCATAATACCATAAATGTAAAGACTGTAAGAATATATTAAAGTCTGAAAACGATACATGCATTTGAAAGCGCTCGTTATTAAGTAACTAACGCATCCGATATTTAACCAAAAAATAGCAGTATTCAATCCCAGTATAACTCACCAGCAATGGCTTGGTGGCCTGTAGCATGTGTGCTCCTCAATTTCACATTTGAAACCGAGTTTCTGAAAGCGGGCGTTTTTAAATCCCCCGCCCGGAAATGCAGAGCACCTGTTGTATAATAACAACAGAAGATGTCTACAGACGTCTCAAATTAACATGTAAGCACGGCGGCCATCTTAAAACAATAGACCACCGAATGCGAATACATTAGTGCTGACATCCCGCAACTTTTGGTACGGATCACCGGATATCATTAGAGGGCCAAAATATCGGTTTAATGATACCCCTCCTATTCTTGTAAAATTACAAACTGCTTTGGTCTTATAGAAGCGCTAATTTTATGAAACCCTTAATGTGCAGAGAATGGAATGATAACTCGTACATATACTGCACAGACAAAAGAGTCATACCAAGCCGGGTAACTTATCCCTATTGCAGAGATGACTCTTAGTTACTAGTTCGATGCAGAAACTAGGGCCATTACGAAGATCTGTCAGCCATTTTTAAGTGGTAGACAGTATGAGCGGAGCATTATGCAAGGTGAGGGTTCCTTTGTTACCTTAAATATGGATTAGTCATTCTAGACTGAACACTTACAGGGCATGGCCTTTTCTAATTCAGTACACAAATCGAATTGTATATATGGTGACAAATTACAGTGTACAAAAGGGCTATGTGCGTTGTATGGTCAATTTCAGCAGTTATATTCACATTGTATACACAAGTGTCATGCATAGAACCTGAGTGTTTCTAATATTTACAAAAAACAATGTGTCAAGCTGATTCCAAAAAAAATAAATGGACATACATAAATTTGTGATAGTCACGTCATCCAGACTCAATATGAAGGGCAGCTGTTTCTTAAATTGTCAGACAATATTTGGTTGTCATTGCCCTATGGCCACAGAAATTGCGTTCAACAATCAATAAAAACTCATAAAACAATTAGTATGTACAGATGTCATCGATAATGCCACGATTTTTCAGTAATCATATACAAGATGTATTAAGCTGATACTCAGATGGTAAATGAACGTCAATGCATTATGAATGAACACATTTTACAAAATCAAGAAAAAGACAATAATTTCCTAAACAGTCAGTCAGTATTTCTGTGTGATTACCCAATAACCCTATCATACGACCTGCAGGCTTAGAGACCCCAGTGGACTTAATGCACGTAAGCATGCACTGCTATGGTGTCTGATGTCATTCTAAAGCCAGGGCTGCCTTGCAGGGTGGTTTTAAAATAAAACTGTGTGCTAATTCAACGTTGGGAAAAAAGCACTTATAAAGTCCCAACCTACATTTTAATTACTTATCAGTCACCCCTAATGTGTGCCCTAGGTGCCCCCAGGGTAGGGTGCATAGTTGTAAGAAGCTGGGACAATAAACATATGTTTTATTTGCCCTGGTAAGGAAAAACAGCAGTTTTTCCCTATTGTTGTGCTGCTGGCCCCATAAGTTAACATGAGGAAGGCTTTATTAAATTTAATAAAGTATAACTTTGGATTTGAGCAAGTCAGCTAGCCATATCATTCAAAATATCAAACTAATATCTACATTAATCTCAAAAACTTGGATGGTCAGATTGATTATAACTAGTACAGAAACGTTGTTTTCGAGCTTACTATCCTGAAGTTACCTAAAGCAGTCCTATAGAAGTCTCTTCTGATTGGTCAACTTTTGACAGCCTGAGACAAGCTGCTCCCTGAGTAGGTGAGCCTGTGGCTGCAACAATACAGTCATTTGGTGAGAGGAGATCTCCTTCCTGGAGACGCCAGGGAGAGGAAGGGGTTTGGGTAGTTAAGCTGGACTTCAGAGGCAGGAGCATCGGCAGAAAACTGATGTCACAGGACCCAAACCACCCCCACTTCCTTGATCTCTAGTCAGATGGGAGTCCCCCTAATTAGACTAGGAGAGGTGCTGGAATGGAGAGGAGTTAGTTGTTACCACACCTTTGGGTTGGGTTACACAGATTCACACTGAGGAGAGATTTTCTCCATTTTGGTTTTTGAGAGAATGTTGCATTCTGGGCCAGAAATAAGTCACATTTCACAGGAAGTGGTCATAGCAGAGGGAGGTAGTTTTACCCCTGTTGGTTATGGTGGCCCCCTCCTCCCAGCCCAGAATGGAGGATACATATGGAAGATCTGCAGGAGCTCCTCTGATCACTGCCTGGAAAGAAGAAGAGAAGAAGGACTGCCCTACAGGGCCCCTGGGCTGCACCAAAGAAAGGATTGCACTGTGAAAAATGGCACCTATCACAATCACAAGGCTCCACAAATAACAGACTGTGCCTGATTCCAAAGAGAAAGGAGTGGACTCCCTGATCAACAACAGGAACAAAGGCTGCAACTTGCACGACAAACGAGAGGACACCCCAGCCAACCAATGTAAATGATCTTGTCCTGGACTGTGCAAGGGCATTGTGGGAGATTAAGTCCTTGTCACTAATTAGCAATCTAGAACCTCTGAACCCTTGGCCAGTGCTAGAGGACACTTATCTCTCTAAAAGAACAAAGAAACAGCTGGCAGCCTCATTGGAACTGGCGTGAACAGATGCGAAGCCTCACAAAGCCTCATCACTCAGCTGCCAGCCTCAACAGAGCTGATGCGATTCGACTTGAAGCCTCGCCTAGCCTCATCGCACAGCTTCAATCGAACCGAAGCAAGTCAATGCAAAGCCTCGCTGCAGAGCGTCAACAGAACCAAAGCAAGCTGATCTGAAGCCTTGCAAAGCCTTGACGCACAGCTTCATTGTAAGCAACACAGAGCAAAGCAAATCGACACATGGGCTCACATCGCAGCCCTCGCAGCACTTCGGACGACGCAAATCCTTGGAAAGCAACACCTCACAGACCGTGCACCAAAGACATAAGGTGCAATACTCAGCGGGCCTAACTAGGCCCTGTGCCTGGCCTATGTTCCATCACAGCCGGTATGAACTTGTGACTTTGTCCCACTCCAGTGTGACCAGATACCCTCAAGTGGCGCTTTCTGCTTTTTGGCGCTATTTTTACTTAAATCTTTGGAAATTCCGATCTCCAGTTCCCCTGTAGTTTCTGTGTCATTTTAAACATAAAAATAGTTCCTATTTTTATAAATTGGTGTTTGTTGTTTTTTGTGTTCTGTATTTTACTTATTTATTGTTTTGGTGACATTAAATGCTTTACACATGCCTATTTCCTAAGTCTAGCTTGACTGCTCATTTGTCAACTACCACAAGTTGAGCAGGGATTAACTTACTAAGACTTGACTGGACTTATTTAGTCATTGTGGTAATATTGCTAGTTGAGGGTGAATACCCCAACCTACTAATGACCCACTTTCCTACAGTAGCATATTTCCTAATTCTTTCTTCAGGCACTAAGGGGCCGATTCCGATTCGGGCTGGAAATCCGTCCGACCGAGTCGGATTCGGAGAGATATCCGACCGAACCGGACTCTAGCAGTCCGACCGAACGAGTACGATGCGGACGCATGCTATCGGACTCGATTCGGTCGGACTCCCATTGAAGTCAATGGGAGCCGGTCGTACGACGCATACACGGGCTCCCATTGACTCAATGGGTGCGTCGCGAACAAGGGCGTCCCCTACAGCGGGTACGCGTCGGTGCGACTCGTGCCGTACATGCATGTACCCATGGGTCCCCCTGTGTGCGACTCGCGCGGCTACGCGTACAGGGGGGTCCGACACGGACCCCCGAAGTCCGGCTCCGACTGCTCTTTCGAGCCGGACGGCGCGAGTCGGTCGGACTGTTCGAGGCGCGCATCGTACTTGCCCGGTCGGGGAACGTCTCCATTGCGTGGTGCGAGTCGAGTCCGTACGAGTCGGTCGAAGCAATTCGGAGCCGGGAACGAGTCGGTCGGGGATTTCGCGTACGCTCGCATCGTACTTGCTCGCGCGGACGGGTGTTCGAATCGGTCGGGAACAGGGCGTCCGAATCGGATCCGGTAAAGCCGAATCCGATTCGGTGCCCTACCGGCCGAGATCGGAATCGGCCCCTAAGTATTTTTGGCTAGTTCTGATATCTATCGCCTTTAGTGAAGGTCTTTCACTAAATTCTTTTACTGTGCTGATACATTTACGTAGCTGCTTCCTAAGGATACAGTGTATTTGCATGTTGACAATTGATTATATTTTCTCAATTTCTAATATTTTGCCCAGGGAATTATCAATTGAAGTATTTGTAATCTGAAATCATGAAGAACGAGTAATTTGCATAGTTTAAAAAAAGAAATACTCCTGCTTACATGATTTCCATCAGCTATGTTATTGCTTCAGTACTTATATTTTGATTGTAAATGTCTCATGAATTATTTCTTGATTTGTTATTATTTCTTTAATTTGATATACTGTGTTTGTTTGATATAGTCCATTTTATTGTTTCAACTAAGATAGCAATCTAAGGAGGGTTGGTCTTTGAACCGTTGTTGTTTTTGATGGTTTGTCACTAATTCTATTCTTAGTATTTTCTTATTCCTAATCTTTTGTACAAAACAGACATTACCAATTGTTTGAAATTACTAATACTATTCAAGGCCTTCAGTTCTGATGAAGGTGAATGGATGAATGGATGAATTGTTTAGCCCAGTGAAACATGCGTTGGCTTTCTCATTGTCCATAGTGGCTTGGCTTTACGAGAAGTAAAGACGTTATTGACTGTCTCCTGCCTTCACTTGCAGACCAACAATTTGCCACTAGGATCTTGCTTTTATTCTTAGCACTATCTCATTGATTTTTCTTCAGGTTCTTTTTTCTATATTTATATGTTTTTTATATGTTTGGTTTGGTACCTATGGACCACAGAAACCACTAGAAGCTCTTGGTGGTTACTATTGATTAGCTTTAGTTATAGAGTTTCTGTATTTTGGTTTATGATAGATGGGTACTCTATTACCACATTTATATGTTCCCCGTCTTACTTGTTTTTTTAATAAAAAAATCAAAATAGGCCAGATCGCAGAAACTACAGAAAAATGCAAACATTCAAAAAGTGGCATTTTCAGAATAGTAAATTAAAATACGACTATACGATTAAAGGGGGTTTTCAATTACATTTCAAATGAGTGCAAGAAGTATTTCTCTATCTGTTCTTAAACTGAAGTCTTTACTTATTAAGTGTAATAAGGTGACCCAGTGTTAGTCTATGGGTGAGATAGCCTTGCTTCAGAGAAAAATATCTTTTGGGTGTTTTCATTGTCAGGACACATATAACTTAAATACATATGCCCTACTTTTAAAATGACATGCATCTTGCCTTGTGACCTGCTAGGTCCTACATTAGGGCTGACCTATAAATATTTAAAAAGATGGCTTAGGCCTGCAAAAAGGTTCATTTTGTCAGGTCGAAATGGTAGATTACAACTGCACCACAGACTGCAGTGGTAGACCTGAGGAATGTTTTGCATGGCTACTTTAGTGGTTGCCACAATGAGTGCTACAGCCCACAAGTATTATTTAATTTACAGGCCCTGGGTACAGCTAGTACCAAATTCTAGGGATTTATAAGTAAATTAAATGTAGGTGCAGGCCACTTTGACCAAGTTTTGGTAGGCGAGCATAAGCACTTCACCACTGATTAGCTGGGCTAGGTTCTCAGAGTCCTAAAGACACCAAAAACGGGTTCAGCAAAGGAAGTCAATAATATGGGGTAACCCTGCAGAAAGTCAAACATTATACGATCAGTAAACATGTAGTGCATGTGTATATGGATGATGTAATATTGAGTAGCTGTCTCTCAGATCCGCCCAGTAAACATTCCATCAGGCTGGTTGATTGTCAATTCATGTCTGTGAAATTTAAAAATCTGGCCACCATGTATTTCGAGGGGTGCTCCGGACAACAGCGGATGACCTTGCACCCTGTTTGTTCTTTCAACCGCAACCTACTGTGAAGGGGATCCTTCATGAATGTTATTTAGTATCAGTGTTTTAGTAGCACTTCTGCTTGTTGGTCCTCTGCCTTTTCAGGAACCCCCAGCAGGATATTGTTCAGCTGAGAGTGCTCTTGTGCATCTTCTTCTGTATGCCACAGGGCCCCTGCTGCCCCTGTCAATTCCTTGACCCGTGTCTACAAGTTTCTTGTGCTCAATGCTTAGCAAAGTTACATCAATTACTACAGAGTCCATTTTGCTCTTCAGGGTAGTTTTTGAGTCCACGATAGTTTGAAGAATTCCTTCAAATTTCCCCCTATGCCCCTACAGTATTTTTTCTACTGACTTCAACATGTCCTCAGAGTCATCCCCCCCACTTGTATGAGGTCTGCTCTTCTGTCAGCAGATTGCACTTTTGAAGGTTTGTTACTCAACGTTGTGGCATGTCACTAAGATTCTGGTGAACAATTTTCTGCTCATCCCTTCACCTCAGTTCGGCCCATTTTGCTCCCACAGAGTCCTTGTACTCTTTGTTTATTGGGCTTTTCTGGAGATATTAGGCCCACCACATGCTCAGGTTTAAACCGCCAATAGAGTCCATTGTGGTTCTGCTGTGCTCTGTTGCTGCCTCGACCTGCTAAGTAGACATGCGGTCTCGCCTCTCCATTGTATACCTTCTGTTTCCTTGATCAGATGAGCTGCTCCACCCTCTTTCTTTCCTGCTCCGTCAGCCAGAGTGTGGGAGATGGGTAAGTGTTGTGGTAGTTAGGACCCGGGCTGGGAAGGCGAAGCCGGAACAGATGGGGGCCCAGGTAAAACGCCCTCCGGAGGCGGGAGCACTCCCCCGCCCCCTATTAGCATGCCGGCTATGCCGGCGGGGGCCAGGATTGGCCCAGTCAACAAAGCGAGCCCCCCTCCCAATCAGGGGGCGAGTAGGGTAGCGCTGGGGGGGGGGATAAGAAGGGGACAACGGCCCGAAACAGGCACATTCTTTCCCCACATCCCCATTGCAGGAAGAAGAAAGCAGTTGGTGGAAACAATGGAGGGGAGCGGGGCGGGAGGGGGTTCAGCCAGTGTCATCCTTGTACACAATACCTCCTTCCGACTGCTGTATCTCATATTTCCAGGGGTCCTTCGGCTTTCAGTATGCCACCAGATCCCTGTAAAGAGACTTCTGGGATCTCTTGGCACTCACTTGATGGCCACTTCATCTCCACCTGCACCACTGTACGTCAGAACCAACCCTCTGGAAGGGGATCCTAAAGGCTTCTCCAAAGAGCACATGTCTGGTGCCATCAAGGATTTCACACGCAGGCCTTCCTTCCTCTATCTACCTCAATCCCCAAACAGAGGTCTATGCCATCATCAGAAACAGCCCGCTGACATTATTTGAGGGTAGTGGCGTTGCTCTGGGAGCGACTGCTTTTCTTAAATCAGGAGAACTGCTTCCACTTTGGAGGCCAAGCTGGGGCAGCATGGGAGTGCCTCCTCCTCCACTGCACTCTGGGTCACTCCACCTGAATTAGCAGCAGCAGTTAATGCGTATGGATGCCAAGAAAGTTCGGATTCAAGTTAGGTGGAGTCTAGATGCATAAAACCTCAAAGATGCAGGATAAGGACACATATCACACTAATAAAAAACTACAGCAATGAAATTCTGAAGCCAAAAGGGAATGCAGCAATGCAAGCAGGAGCGCTGTTCAAACTAATTTTCTTAATTTAAGGACCTGTGAAGTGCTAGCATAATATCACCTGTACTGAAACACTGTAATAATTTAAATACAAATTTATGGAAAAACTTGAAACAATCCTCCAATGATCACAACTGATAAACGTCAACGACCATTCTCTTTTGAATCCATCGCCTGGCTGCGCCCTCCCTACTGGAGCACCTCTGGCTCCAATAATTCTGGAGTTAGTTTATTCCAACCTACACAAGTTTCCACCTAAGGGGCATATTAGCAAGAACGGAGTTAAAATTATCGCCGCTTTAGCGGCAGGAAACTGCCGCTAAAGCGGCGATAATGGGCTTGATAATATGCCCTTGTGAATTCCAATAGAAGCCCAGGATCACAGCAGAACATGGGCTTATATTGGTATTCTCAAGGGCATATTATCAAGCCCATTATCGCCGCTTTAGCGGCAGTTTCCTGCCGCTAAAGCGGTGATAATTTTAACGCCGTTCTTGCTAATATGCCCCACAGATCTTTCTCGACACAAGGAGTTCCTGCAGCTGGATAAAAGATCTGTTTTCTAGAAATTGTTATCAGCAGAATAAGAAACACCAAGTGGTATTTGTCTCATTATATTATATTCAACGTTTATAGAATCGCATGCACTGTTTCTGTTTTCTGAAAGAAAACCTTTCTTTGCCTGGTCAATACTTTGGGGCATATTATCAAGAACGGCGATAAAATTATCGCCGCTTTAGCGGCAGAAAACTGCCGCTAAAGCGGCGATAATGGGCTTGATAATATGCCCTGGAGAATACCAATAGAAGCCCATGTTCACACCAGAACATGGACTTCTATTGGAATTCTCCAGGGCATATTATCAAGCCCATTATCGCCGCTTTAGCTGCAGTTTTCTGCCGCTAAAGCGGCGATAATTTTGTACGCCGTTCTTGATAATATGCCCCTTTGTTTGTCCCCTGACAGGCAGGTTGTTACCTCATCTTTCTTTGGATCAGAATATGATTTCTCCTGGGCTTTCTCAATAAAGTTTGAGATTGTTTAAACTCCAGAGTACATAACTCATTCGATTTTTTGTTTAGTTTTAAAGTAAAGCTTTTCATCGGAGCAAACACCGCCTTAATGCTCTGATAAGCTGATTTTAGACGATAGAGAACTTCATAATGTCGGACCCCATCTTTGGTTAATAATTTAACTTACTTCTACAGAGCGGTGGATAACTTTTTGCTCAGTGTTGGTGTTTTGTGTGCACCGCATTTGTCAAATTATGCAGCTGTGGAAAGGGATTACGTTCTTGTTCACAGTATGCCCCTCACAGCTGCACAGACCACTGGTAGCTACCTATCTCTGTGCAGACAGAATCGTTGCACACTCGAGCAGTAGCCAATTGCACAACACGTTTACTGCATAATCCGACCCTTTGCATAGAAAATAATACACAATGCATTGTAATACGATACAGAACCGCCATCGGCGCTGCATGGAGATACATTATTTACGCTCAAACGTATTTATGTTTTACTTGGTAGAGATAAATTGCTCGGACGTAGATTTTTTTTTCGTACATTTAAAAACGTATTCGCGAAAATGCTATTTTCTGAAATGATGTTGTGAGATTCTTATATAAATTTTGAAATAGGGCTTTTAGCAGGCAGTTCGTAGTTACTGTTCCTCGCGTTCTTGGTGCTGGTTGTTCCCACTCTCGGCGCGTCAGGCACGTACCTGACAGTGCGGCTGTGCGTCAGTCAAAAAGCCCGACGTGTTTGCATTTCATTGCACACACAAGGCTCGGCGGCTCGGATGGCCTTCGGAGCCTCGTCTCCATTTCTCCATCGAGGCTTGATATGCGCGGAGCTGCTATTAGGCTTCAGCGCACACGTGGAGCTGCCTTCCGGGACTGGAGCTCGGGGTTCCTGGGCTCCCTTTAGTCATCATTAGAGCGTTCCGTCTAATCTTTATGCAGTTTCTGTTGAGGCTGCGAGCTTAGCTATGATCCAATATGCTTGAGGAAAATCTTTCCCTCTACGGTATTTCTCATGACAATTAGACAGACACCAGCGCTCAGACCGCATTACTTCAGCCTGGCTCCCACAGCCTGGATGTAAAAGTGCTTTTTAACATTTACTTTGAGAGCTTGGAGTTAATGCGCCACAGGACCTTTACCTCTATTAAGAAATCTAAAGTATACCGGAAACCCTGCAAAGGAGATGCAAAGGATTCCAAACTGCTTAAAAGGGCAGTTGCTGGCACTGGGTAATATAGTTAGGACTACCTTTCCACAGGAAGTTCCTTTTTTGGTTTGCTAATAACTTTAGCCCCATTGGACAAATCATTACAAAACTTTCCCCCAAAAAATGCTCTCTTTACCTTAGAGAGTTCTTCAAAAGTTTTGGGGTGATCCATCAAGCGGAGACCGAAAAAAAGGGGGGCTTCCAAAAGTCAGTTTCCCTATGCAATTTTTGGAAAGGGCTACAACCAAATGGAAATATAAATTTGTCCGAAAGCTAGATCTTGGTCCAGAAAACATCCTTTTTGTGATTCGGTGTCGATCCCTTCAGTAGTTTTTGAGAAATTAGGGGTTTATTTATGAGCCCACTGCGCCGCTGGAGCGTCACTTTTTGTGACGCTCCCGCGGCGCAGATTACAGAATCATATCTATAAGGTCACGGATGGTCTCATAGATATAAAGTAAAGCAACCAGCACAAATTGCTGCATTGCCTTATTCTGCGCTCGGGAGGCGTTCCATGGGCGTTGCAGTGGGTTTTCCCACTCAACACCCATTGATTTTGATGCTGCCCCAGATTTACAAGATCATGTAAACCTCGGGAAACTCCAAATCGCTATGCCCCCCGAGGTGCGGTGTAATGGGGAAAAATATCTTTATTTCTTCTATTTCTTTCCTCTTTCCATGTGTGCTGCATTCTGCAACACATATAGAAAGAGGAAAATGCCTCTTAGGATTGTCTTTGTGCAGGAAGGTACCCCTTCCTGCACAAAAACAATCCTGCTGACAACACAGGCACGAGGGTTCCTGCGTTGGCGCTAGGCTGAAGAAACGGCACCAGCGCATGGGGAAAGGACAGGAATGCATTGCATGACATAAATATGGTGCATTCCTGCCCTTTCACTTTGGCGCAAGGCAGCTCTGCAAGATGACTTGCCTGCGTTGCCCTATGCCAAATCTCCATGAATTAGGGCATTAAAAGCTTTGTGTATCTGGACGGTTGACTTTGTGGGACTCTCTCGAGCTTCTTGCGATCATTCAACTTCAAAAAATAGTCCAATCTGATTGGCCAATGGACCTTTTCTTCCCTTCTGCTGCCTGGCTCCCATGGGAGTAAGGGTCCTGCAAGTGCTCTGATTGGATGGTTGCAACATGAAAAGAAATTTAGCTGCAGCCATTACAGGACTCTGACACTTAGCCACCTGTCCTGAAAAAGATTTTTAAAAAACAATATGGGGGAGGGTAGTGATACTTGTGGGAGGGTCCGTGAAGGAACCCCTGGGGCTAAATGTAAAAAAAAAAACATGATTTGCTGCACGGACAAAAAAAAAAATGGTGGCTGTTTAAAAAAAAAAAATGACTCCCAGGCTATGTAATGGTTTATTAAGTTATGTTAAAAGGATTTGTAAAATGCATAGCTGCTCCAACAATGGAGCTTCCCGAGCGCTACACCATTAACACAGAAATACAATGCACAGTAAATAAAACATGGAGGCAAGATCACAGCATACGCAGCATTAGGAAGCCTAGGCTACAAACAGTCAAGTTTTAAGCTGTTTCCTAAAGCTAAGATTGTTCTGTATTTTCCTTAAGTATAGGGGCAGGTTGTTCCATAGAGCCAGAACTTGAAAGAAGCAACCTCCAACTCTCATTCTTTTAATCCAAGTGGCTCGAGGGTCAAACAATTTTTTTTTAAATTATGAGGATGGTGCATACAAGGCATCCCTCTCCTGGAGCTGATTTTTGTCCTGGAGAAATCATTCCATGGGCCCATATTTACTTAAAATGGCAGGGGGCAATGCAGCCCCCCTCCCTGAGCCCTAATCAGGAACTGGGGACCCCGATCCCCTGGGGCCAATGCATAATTATAGGGGACGGCCATGCGGCTCCCCTACCCAAGTCTCGGAAGGCCCCAGGAACCCATCACCATGCCACAAAGTAACTATAACTTGCACCCACTCCATGCAGTCCTAATTACCTCACATATACATCACTCATGACATGTTCTATGACATCATTAACATCACTGCAACATCTGAAATGACATCATTGATGACAACACTGTGGATGTCTTATGCTTAAAAACTTTGATGTAGAAAAGGCAAAATAATTTGTCCCTTTCTATCTCGGCATGGATGGCACTGTGCCAATCTTATGCTTAAAGACTTTGATAGAAAAGCAGATATTTGAGCTGAGCAAATGTAGAGTGTTGCTGGTGTTGAGGGTGCTTTGTACAGGAGCTGCTTTCCAATTAAACTTGAGAACTATCCAGAGTTCTCTCCTTTTTTGCATAATTTATGCATCACTTTATGCTGAAAGGGTATCGTTTTGACTTATACTGCGTCCTCCTTTGTGTCTGGACACAGCTATACCTCTCTGAAGAGCTCAAATGAGAGCGAAACAAGTGCCAAAGGTTGCTTATGTTTATTTCAGGTTGGGCTGGTTGGTATTTTACCAATTCAAAGCTGTAATGCTGCGCCTGGAGTGGCAAAAGGCTTTTGTGATTTTACAGCTCGGCATGGATGGCACTGTGCTAGTGCTATGCTTAAAAACTTTGCTGTAGAAATGGCAAAAGACTTTGTCCCTTTCTATCTCAGCGTGGATGGCACTGTGCCAATCCTATGCTCGAAGACTTTGATAGAAAAGCAGATTTTTGAGGTGAGCAAATGTAGAGTGTTGCTGGTGTTGAGAGGGTGCTCTATATAGGAGCTGCTTTCCACCTAAACTTGAGAACTACTCAGAGTTTTCTGCTTCTTTTTGCATATATATATATGTATATATATATAATTGCTCCCAAGCGGGTCGTCAGCTGGGGATCTCCCCAGCTTTTCGAGGGAACCTGTGCCGAAAGGAGATGCTTACAGAGGGGTCAGCCCATCCAGGGCGTGCATGAGGGATCCTGATCTTCCGGCACCCATCCAGGGTTTTATTTTGTGCCGCACTACATTAACCACAATTCTGTGGGGACTGCCCGTTACACACTCGCCTATCAGGAGGCAGTAGCAGCATATGTAAGGCGGGGCACGGCCGTAGGACACAGGTGAACTGCCATTGAAAAAGAGATATGAACTCGAAACGTGTCTGGCCGCATTTTCCTCTGCTGGGGCTTCTTGAGGCATTGCTGGTTTTGGAGTGCTTTCTTGCCACGTGGGCAACTTGGGAGCAATAATATATATATATATATATATATATGCACTGAAAAAACCATAGGTTTTAGGGACAGTTATAGTTAGTTGGACATTGCACTCGTACAAAACCCGTGAAATTCCCCGTTATAGTTAGTTCAGCTAACTATAACTCGCGCCCGCAATGCACTGCTGATGACGTCACATATTACATCACTCATGACATGGTCAGTGACATCACTGATGACATCACTGATGACATCTCAAATGACATCACTGATGACATCATCCAGTGACTGTGTGTTTCTGTAAAGTTTAAATATGTTTAATATATATATGGAAAGGCGTATTGAAGAATGAGTGGGTGTATAAGTGTCTGAATGGATGATTTACTAGGTGCGTGACTAACTCTATAAGTGAGTGATTAAAAGTATCTTACTGAATGCATGGGTTAGTGACTAAACTGGGTGAATGTCTGTATCCGTCTGTCTGTTGCTGTGTAAGTGGCTGCATGGGTTTGTGAATAGCAACATGAGTGTCTATATGAGTTATTGATTGGTTGTCTGAGTATCTGTATGGGTGTGCCTGAGTGTTTGTGTGGGTGGGGTGTGTGCGACTCTGTGCATAGATGTGTGAGTGGGTGATTCACTGGGTGGATGGTTTCAAGAGTGCATCTGTGATAGACTGTATGGGTGGGTAAGTGTGTGTAAGAGTGTGTTAGTGAGTGAATGTATGTCCCAGTGGTACATGTGTGAGTAACTACATATGTGAAAGGCAGTATATATGTGTGTTGGAGTATATAAATAGCTATAAGCTAGAGTGTGTGATTGTGAGAGTGACTGTATGGATGAGTGTGTGCTTGTATCAGTGATTGTATAAGAGCGTAAGAATGTGCTAGTATTTGTATGAGTAAGTGAGCTGGTGTGTGTATAACTGTATAGGTGAGTAAATGGCAGTGTGTTTAATTATTTGCATGACTGACTAGGTGTGTGAGTACCTCTATGGATGAGTGGCGGTGTTTGAGTGTCTATATAGGAGTATGAGTGCATATGATAGTCCTTTACTGAGTGACCGTAAGTATGAGTGACTGTACGGGTGAGTGAGTGGATGTGTGTGTAGACCTATGAATCAGTGAGTGGGTATGTAGTTATTGGTGTTGGAGTGTCTATGGTTTTGCGAATGGCAGTCTGTAATTTAGAGTGGGTGTATCAAAGGTTATATTAGGGTGTGAGGAGGTGCATCAGATTATCACGTGGATTATGTCATCAGTGATGTCATCAGTGATGTCATTTGAGATGTCATCAGTGATGTCATCAGTGATGTCACTGACCATGTCATGAGTGATGTAATATGTGACGTCATCAGCAGTGCATTGCGGGCGCGAGTTATAGTTAGCTGAACTAACTATAACGGGGGAATTTCACGGGTTTTGTACAAGTGCAATGTCCAACTAACTATAACTGTCCCAAAAACCTATGGTTTTTTCAGTGAATTTGTAAGGTTTTTTAAATGCTAATTTCTAACTATAACGTGCCTGAAACCTATAGTTTTTTCAGTGAATTTCAAAGGTTTTTTAAATGCTAATTCCTAACTATAACATGACTGAAACCTATGGTTTTTTTCAGTGAATTTCAAAGGTTTTGTAAATGACAATTTTTAAATGTATTAATTGTTATATTTATTTTTTTGATACTGATTTACTACATTTTTTTAAACTATTTATTTTTAGATATTTTATTTTTAAATTACATTGTAATTACATTATACATTACATTACAAAATATACTTTCTCAGAATGAATTACTTTAGTTTAAATACTTTGCAAATAGGCAATAGACTTTTAAGTACAGTAGTTACAGTTGTTGCAATGGGCAACACAATTTCAAACACAATGCAACATTGAGCTCAATGTGAATTTCTAGTTAAATGCAATTAGTTACTTTATGGATTACTTTTCTAACCACAGGACTGGATCCTAGATTCAGTCCTGGGACATCTCCTGCAAACAGTTGAGTAAAAGCGTTTTGGTCACAGTAGTGATTTTTAAGGAATATTATTGTATTTTAAAAGTTGACACTTAGAAACTTTTTCACATAGAATCACCAATGTTATCCTATGGGAGGAAATTCACTTAGCAGGTAAGTAGTGTTATCAAGTTACTTTTTCTTACTCAGTGGTGGATCCTGGATCCAGCATTGGTGCATCTCCTGTAAACAGTTGAAAGAATGCGTTTAAGTCATACAGGCGATTTTTAAGGAATATTTGTAGTTTGTGAAAATCGACACTTTGAAACTTTTTCTGCTGAAAACCAGACAATGGATTCCTATGGAAGGAAATACAAGTTACTGGTAAGTACGGTTAGAATTACTTTTCAGGGTCAGTGCTGGGCTAAAAGATGCAGCACTGGGTTCTCTCCTGATAACAGGTGAGTAAATCGGAATTCGTAGTTCGGCTGATTTTAGAGGAATATTTGTATGTTTAAAAAATCGACACTTAGAAACTTTTTCAGCAAAAAGCAGGCAATGATATCCTATGGAAGGAAATTCAAGTTACTGGTAAGTACGGTTAAAATTACTTTTCAGGATCAGTACTGGGCTCAAAGATGCAGCACTGAGGTCTCTCCTGATAACAGGTGAGTAAATCGGAATTCGTAGTTCGGCTGATTTTAGAGGAATATTATAAAGTTCCAAAACTCCACACTTAGAAGAATTTCCAAGTGAAACCAGTCAATGTTAGCCTATGGAAGGAAATTCAAGTTACTGGTAGGCACGGTTAAAATTACTTTTTCAGGATCAGTACTGGGCTCAAAGATGCAGCACTGAGGTGTCTCCTGATAACAGGTGAGTAAATCGGAATTCGTAGATCGGCTGATTTTAGAGGAATATTTGCACAATGGTGAAGGAAGGGGGTGGGGCCTGAGGTGACATGTCTGCAAACACGCCCTGTGGAAGCGTTTTAAGTTGGAGAATTAATTCCTCCTCAATCCCGAGGGTCCCTAGGAGCCAACTAGCCCACCAGATACCTCCAGTATGCTGCCAGAGAGCTGCGTTGCAGAGAGGTGTTCAGAGGCCACGCCCCTTTTACAACACTCTGCAACGCAGCTCCGTGGCGCTTACTGGAGGTACCTGGTGGGCTAGTTGGCCCCCAGGGACCCTCAGGATTGAAGGGGATTTAATTCCCCATCTTAAAACGCACCACGGGGCCTGTTTGCACACATGTCACCTGAAGCCCAGCCCCTCCCTTCACCACTGTGCAAACGCGCCCGTGGCGCGTTTTAAGTTGGGGGATTAAGTCCCTTGAATCCTGAGGGTCCCTGGAGTCCAACTAGCCCACCATGTACCTTCCAAAAAGCGCCACAGAGCTGCATTGCAGAGAGGTGTAAAAGGGGCGTGGCCTCTGTACACCTCTCTGCAACGCAGCCCCTGGCGCATACTGGAGATTCCTGGTGGGCTAGTTGGCCCCAGGGACCCCCAGTATTCAAGGGAAATTACTTCCCCTTCTTAAAACGCGCCAGGGGGCGCGTTTGCAGACTGCTGCAGGGAGGGGGCGGGGCCTCCGGCACGATGCCGGTCTTTTTAAAAAAAAAAAAATTGTATGGGAGGGGGCTGCGTGGCTCCCCTTCCCTCGGCCACTTTTGGCCCCGGGGACCCCATACCCCCGGGCCTAAGGATTTTCTTTTTTTAAATAAAAACGGGAAGGGGGCCGCGTGGCCCCCTTCCCTGGGCTCTATTGGCCCCGGGACCCCATCCCCCGGGCATGCCCTCTTTTTTTAAAATTAAAATCTTTGGAGGGGGCTGCGTGGGCCCCCTCCTCAGGCCATTTAAGGCCCCAGGGACCCCATCCCTCGGGTCGGCCTTGCCTTTTTTTTTTTTTTTTTTTTTGGGGAGGGGGCTGCGTGGCCCCCTCCCGGGCCACTAATGGCCCCGGGACCCCATCCCCCGGGCCTGGCCACTCGCTGGGGACCATGGGGGTCCCCAATCTCTGCACGGTCCTGCCGGCTCCCCGCGCCCTGCGGGAGCCGGCATTGCTTTTCCATAAGGGGAGCTGCTGACATGCAGCTCCCCTTATGGAAAAGCAATCTGCTTTGCTTCATTGAAGCGAGAGCAGGTTTCCTGCTCTCGCTTCAATGAAGCAGCAAGTTTGCAATGACAGGAAGGAGCCGCAGGCTCCCGTCCTGCCATTGCAAACAGAAGTGTCCTCGGGGTAGGCACCCCAGGACACTGCAGGAGCCAGGCCTGGGGGTGGCGGTCCCCAGGGCCACCACAGGCTCCAGGAGGTGGAGCCGCGCCCCCTCCCTTTAATTGCACAGCCCCAGGGAGGTGGTGGTCCCCGGGCTTCGGGGTCCAAACGGACCCCAAATTTCTTTCTACGTGCCCCGGGAGGTGGCGGTCTCGGGGCGTGGGGGCTGGAGCCCCCACACAGGTTATTAAAATTTTAAAAAGAAGCCCCGGAGTGGCGGTTTCTGGGCTGCGGGAGGGCGGAGAGCCCTCCCGCACCATTTTTTATTTAAAGCCCCGGGGTGGCAGTCCTCGGGCTTGGGGACCTTAGAGGCCCCCCCATAAACTATAAACCCACTCTCCCGCATGCCCCCGGGACTTGGCCCACCCGGGGCAAAATAGCATCGAAGCGCGGGAGACCGCGCTTCAAATTTTTTTTTTTACGCGGGATCCGCGCACCCTAAGCGCATCCCGCCAATTTAAAAAAAAATATGCTTTTTTCTGCCATGGGGTCCTTGTGGGACCCCCTGAGCAGACCTAGGGGGTCAGGGTGTTTCTACTCTGCCCCCTTTGTGCGTTTTGCGCACTTGTTTCTGTGCCTCGGTTCTACCGAGGTATGAAATGGCTGCCAACACTTCCTGATTTGGAGTGTTGACAGCCACTTGACAGCCAATTAGCATGCAGCTCGTGGATCGGGAGGGTACGCGGACCCTACTCGGCCATAGATATATATGTGATTTTACTTGTGATTTTCTCAGGAACTACTGAACGGATTTACACCATTTAAGCAAAAGGCACGAGTCTGAACCAAGGGCTACCTCTTTGCCAAATTGGTGTAATTCCGTTCAGCAGTTCGGGCTGTAGCCGCGATGAACGGTTCCTATGGAAAATGAATGGGGAAAACACGCTTTGGGACCCCCTTTTTCCGGCCCCCGCTTGACGAATCACCCCGAGACTTTCAGGATAGGAGCGGACCGGAGCGCCCCAACAAGTTGGAAAATTTCGCGAAGATTCGTCAACCGACGCCAACGTTATTTCAAATAGAATGTTGCGGATTTCCTATGGAAAATAGGTCCTAACTATAACTATCTACTGGCGACCGCCAGTAGATAATATATATATATATATATATATATACATATATATATATATATATATATATATATATATGTATAGATTGACTGAAAAACAAATTTTACAGGGGCTTTATAGTTAGGAAATAAAATCTTAAAAACCGTAGAAATTCACTGAACAAAACAAAGGTTATAGGGATGTTAGCTTATGACCTCAAATATTAAATCATTCATGATATGGTCAGTGACATCACTGAGGACATCACTAATGGCATCACTGATGACATAATTCACAGAATCTGACGCACCCACTCACACCCCAATATAAACTTTTCTACACCCACTCCGACTTCCACACTACCATTTTCAAAACCATTAAGGCACCCATACCAGTACTTACACACCCACCTACTGATTCATAGCTCTACACACAAATCCACTCACTCACCCATACAGCCACTCATAACAACTCAGTCACTACTAGAGCCACTGACATATCCGCTCATACTCCCATACAGCTACTCACACACTGTCAGTCACCCATAGAGCTACTCTCACACCTACTCACTAATCCATAGACATAATTACACAGCCACTTACCTATACAGTTATATACACACACCCACTCACTTATTCATACAGATGCTAATGCATACTCACTCACCTATACAGTCAGTGAAACAAGCACACACTCACCCATACAGCCACTCTCACAATCACTCACTCACACATACAGTCACTTATATACTCCAACACTCACTTAAACAACCTTTCACATATGCAGTTACTCACCCATATACCACTGACACATCCATTCCCTCACTGACACAGCCATACACACACTCAATCGCCCATACAGCCTCTTACAGATGTACTCACTGACCCATACAGCCACTGACTCACCCACTCATTCATGCAGGCAGTCACACACTCCCTCACCCATCCACACAGACATTCATACACCCATACAGGTACTCAGACAACCAAGCAATCACCCATACAGCCACTCATGTATCCATTCACCAACCCATACAGCCACTTATACACCAACTGACAGACTGATACAGACATTCACACAACCTAGTCACTCACCCATATATTCATTGAGACACCTAACCACTCACTTATACAGTCAGTCACACACCCACTGAATCATCCATAAAGGCACTCATACACCCACTTGTTCAACAATATACCTTGGTATATATATTTAACACTCATAAACATTTTAGAAACACTCACAGTCACTGGATGATGTCATCAGTGATGTCATTTGAGATTTCATCAGTGATGTCATCAGTGATGTCACTGACCATGCCATGAGTGATATAATATTTGAGGTAATAAGCAATGCATTGCGGGGGTGCACGTTATAAATAGCTCAGCTAACTATAACTGTTGAATTTCTCTGGTTTTGTTAGAGTGAAATGTCAGCCTAACAATAACGACCCTGTAACCTTTGTTCTTTTGAGTGAATTTCAAAGGTTTTTTTAAATGGCCCTGGGAGGTGGCGGTCGCCAGGGCTGCAGGCAGGTTCGCTTTAATAATGTAAAGTGCCCCAAGGAGGTGGTGGTCCCCGGGGCTTTTTAAGCCCTAGGAAAGGGACCCCGTGCGCCCCCTCCTATATTAATCATATGCCTCCGAGACCTGGCCTACCCGAGGGTTATTTTAAAGCAAACGCGGGTGCCCGTGATTGCTTTTATTTATTTTTAAATCCACAAATATTGCAAATTTCCAGCAATTTAAAAAAAAAAATGCTTTCAGGCCGTGGCTTAGTCCCAGGGGGACCTGATGACCATGGCTTGGGGTTCAGGGTATTCCTACCCTGCCCCTTTTTCTTTATTTTCACTTCTTTGGGGGGGCTCGGTAAAGCTGAGTTCCAACATGGCTGTCAATACTTCCTGGTTGAAGTGTTGGCAGCCAATCAGAGCAGTGCATTTCCCTGCACGAGCTCATCTTTGTTCGGGAAGACTTCGCAACCAGAGATATCACTATCATTTTAAACTCATATTTCTTCAAATCTACTCAACGGATTTACACCAAATAAGCAAAACCCACTTCCTTGAACCAACATCTACCTCCCTGCCAAATTTGGTATAAGTCCGTTCAGTGGTTTGGGCTGTAGGTATGGCCAAAGGTTCCTATGGGAATTAACATTACAATCCCACCCTTATTTCACATACCAAATTCTCGGTTCCCACTGCACGTATCACCCCCAAACATTCCATGACAACCAGAACCTACCTTGAAACTTTTTTTGGGCACATTTCATGAAGATTGGTCAAACGACACCAAAGTTATAGGCAGGGGACCACCACCTCCCCAGGGCAGGCCAGTGCAGATCAAAGGAGTGCAGCCCCCCTCTGAAGCCATATATGACCCTGGGAATCACCACCACCTGCTGCGTAGTTTCCACTAATCAGTAGGAACTGCATGTTTGCAGACAACATAAACTTAGGATGGTATCAGACTGATTCCATGCACCCCTTCAGGATATGTTGTCTCTTGGACCAGCTACTCACAGTGCCACCATTAGCCCCACTAAACTTAGACAGGGATTGAACAGTTCAAGCAGCTCCTCAACATGAAAACCCTCTTCCCTCAGGAACGGTGGTGAGAAACCTAGAACCTTTCGCTCAATCCCTCGTGCTCTCTTTCGCTCAGAGAAGTATACAAAGAATACACAAAGGGATGTTTTTCAATATTTATTGAACCGTAGTGATTCTTGTATAGAAAATATGTGCTGCAATGATTAATAGACAGAAGCAGACTAAAGTTATAATGAGTGTCAGAACAGTGAATAAAACAAAGAGTTCCACCATCTTGTTGAGACAACTTATATATGGATACAAATACATTATTATAACAATCTAGAGTACTTCTATGATACAAAGCCTAACCTATGTGTCTAGCCTGTGAATGTGTGGTCTGCCAAGAAACCCCCTTCGGGATGATCTAACCCCTCTACCTGGTGGGTAAGAGCATAGGACCCCGTATTGGTCAGGAACTGGAATCCCCTCATGGAGATGTCGGTCAGCTGCTAGGCGAGAGGTTCAGCATGCAGGGACCCCTTGAAGTCATCAGAAGTGTTTCCTTTGATTGTATTTGGAAACAAAAGGAAATATATAGAAAAGGGCATCCTTGCCTTGGGCCGAGATTGTGATCAGGCTGCCATTTTTTGTATTCCACAGATAGCTTTGTTGCTATATGGATGTAATAACAAACACATATGTATCACACACGTGAGGGCATTGAACATAATGCCAAGGCAGTGTGATAGTGTTCTCACGAAGTTCTCCGTGTCAGCAAGGTCGGTGTTTCTTAGAAACTAACCCAAGTGTCACAAATGCAAATGTGTGTCAAAAGTCGATATGACAAAGTAAATGCATCTTTAGGAAAAGATAGTGTACATGTAAAATGGCACTATTTCCTTCTAGGCCTAACTCAGGCACATGACAGTCCCAGGGCCGGCTCTAGTATGTCCTGGGGTGCCCACCCCGGGGACATAGCTATTTGCTCTGACTTGGAGGGAGCTTTGACAGCTATGCCATGTCGCAGCAAACACAAACTCCGCTCTCAGTAAAGAGAGCTGTTAAATCACTCCCAATTGCTGAGAGCGGAGATTTCGTATGTTACCCTGCCCACTGTTAAGCAGGTAGGGAAACAGACGAAAGGATTGCTCACACAAACTGGCAGCTGCATGTTCAGCGGCTCCATGTGTGTGAGAGCAATGCCAGCTCCCGCAGGAGTTAGGGAGACAGTTGGGACTGTAAGGGCCTTGAGGCTCCCCCCACGGTTCCGGGGGGGGAAAAGAGGAGAAAGAGGCAAAATTAAGGTCAGAAACTAGCAGAAAGAGGCAGAATAAAGATCACAAAAGAGTAGAGAGAGGCAGCATAAAGGTCAGCAACAAGCAGAAAGAAGCTAAATAAAAATGAGAAATGACCAGAAAGAGGCAGACGTAAGGTCAGAAATGACCAGAAAGATGCAGAATGAAGTTCAGCAATGAGCAGAAAGAGGCTGAATAAAGGTGAGAAACGAACAGAAAGAGGCAGAATAAAGGTCAGCAATGAGCCAAAAGAGGCAAAGTAATGATCAGCAACAAGCAGAAACAAGCAAAATAAAGGTGAGAAATGAGCAGAAAGAGGCAGAATAAAGGTCAGCAACGTGCACAAAGAGGCAAAATAAAGGTGAGAAACAAGCAGAAAGAGGCAAAATAAAGGTGAGAAATGAGCAGAAAGAGGTAGAATAAAGGTCATCAATGAGCAGAAAGAGGTCAAATAAACGTGAGAAACGAGCAAGAAGAGGTCAAATAATGGACAGTAACGAGCAGTATAGAGGTCAGAAACAAGCAGCAAGAGGCAGAATAAAGGTCAGAAACTAGCAGTAAGAGGCAAAATAGAGATCAGAAATGAACAGAAAGAGGCAAAATTAATGTCAGAAACTAGCAGAAAGAGGCAAAATAAAGGACAGAAAAGAGCAAAAAGAGGGAATATACCGATCAGAAATGAGCAGAAAAAGACAAAATAAAGGTCAGAAACGTGCAACAGGGGGCAAAATAAAGGTCGGAAATGAGCAGAAAGAGCAAAATAGATATCAGAAACAAGTAGAAAGAGGCCAACTAAAGGTCAGAAACAAGCAGAAATAGGCAAATAAGAGATCAGAAACGAGCAGAAAGAGGCAAAATAAAGTTCAGAAACTAGCAGAAAGAGGCAAAATAAAGGTCAGAAACGAGCAGGAAGAGGCAAAATGAAGGTCAGAATCGAGCTCACCAAGTGAGTGTTTGCTTTCGTTTGGTGGGAGCTTTAAAATTGCTCCTGCAAGCGAGAGCAAACACAGGAAACCACTATGTCCCAGGGGTGGGCATTCCATACATAACTAGAGCCAGGATGCGGTCCCCATGGTCATTAAAGGCTCCATTCCCATTTGCTGGCATGGCCAGGCCCCAGGGTTTGGGGTCCCTGGGGCCAAAAATGGCCCAGAAAGGGGAGCCCCGTGGCCCCCTCCCATTTAATTTCGAAGGCCAGGCCCCGGGGGTTGGGTGCCCACGCGTATTTTTTTTATTTTTCCATAGATTCTCTGGTCCTCTGCAAATTTGCAGTAAAATGAAATTTGTTTTGGGGGGGGATCCTAGGCAGGGTCGCTTTTTTATGTTCATGGCATATGCTTACAATGAAAATTAAAAAAACAAATAAATAAAAAATCAAACCAACTTGCCAAGACCCGGACTGTTGTCTTTGCCAATGCTTGTTGATATTTATTTATTATTAATGTATGTAGGTAGTGATAGTTATATAGTGCAAACGTAGCTGGAGAACAACAAAGCACTGAATAGCACACTAAGGGCAGGACGTACGACCCACCAATTTGCGACTCGCAAATTGCATCGCATTTGCGACTCGCAATTTGCGACTCGCAAATTGGGATGTACAGCAGTGTCTCAGACACTGTTTGCGATTCCCAATGGGGTCGCAAATTGCATGCCTCATGAATATTAATGAGGCTCTCGCAATTTGCGACCCCATTGGGAATGGCTAGCACTCCCAGGGACTGCTTTTTAAATAAATCAGTTTTTTTTTATTTAAATGCAGCCCATTTTCCTTAAAAGATAACGGGTTGCATTTAAAAAAAGAAAAATGAAACTTTTCAGTTTCATTTTCTTAAGGGCAGGCAGTGGTCCCTGGGACCACTGCCTGCTCTTAAAAAATATTTCCTCACATACTCACAAAGGGGAAGGGGTCCCCTAGGGACCCCTTTCTGTTTGCGAGTGATTTACCACCCACTTGAAGTAGGTGGTAAACTGCGAGTGTTTTGCGGCTGCAAATGCGGTTTCAAAACAATTGTACATGGCATGCTGACTCGCTATTAGGAAGGGCGCCCCTTCCTAATAGCGGGAGTCGCAAATGCTAAATTGCGAGTCTGTGACTCACAAAATAGCATTTGTACATGCCATTACCCTTTTTTGCGGTCGCAAACGGGAGTATCTCCCGTTTGCGGCGGCAAAAAAGGGTTCCTACATCTGGCCCTAAAACTCAACAATCCAAGATCATTTACAAAGAAGCAGGTAATGTGTAGGTTCCCACTGCCTACTATGTCGCTATTCTTTGAAGTGATATGTCTCAATTTCCTCTTGAATTTCATGAATGTACGAAGGGTGTTACGAGTCGTATTTTATTAGAACCAAGGACCATGCGTGAAAAAATATTTTTTTCTGTTTTCATTCTTTTGAAAACATCAGAGTTAAGGAATGAGAATGGGACGGGGATGCAAGATTTAAATTGCATGGCTTCAAAGAACAATTTAACACTGAATGACCACTTAAAATGCAATCACCTACAGTGCCTTTAATCTACAGCTCCAAAGGCTGTTTATCACTACCTTCTTTTAATTATATTCCAGGTTTAAAGAAGGTATCCATTAATTGAATTCAAATGGGAAGCGACAAAAAGTGAAACTGCTTATGGCTTAGAAGAAAGCACCCAAGTCTACTCTTTTCTTCCAAGTAGCTGAGTGTATTTGTTAACGGTCATATTTTGTTCTGAACGGACACAGGCATCAAACAATATTCATTTATTTTGGTGATACATAAAGCCGCAGGCTAGATATCTGTGAATTTAACATGACCTTGTTTTCCACACACATAGAAGCATAACCCATAAACCAATCTAGGCTCAAAAGGGAAAGGAACAACAGCTCTGGTCTGTGGCTACCAGCATCACCAGGAATTCTGGCTACATGCAAATGCTACTCACATCAACAGGTCCTACCGCAAGACTACAACGCGACAGGCATTAATGCACAATGTAATTCAACCATCACCTGCCACACAACCCACAGGGGCAGTCCAAAGGCCATGACTGCCATAGACAAAGAAATCAGCATCACCGGCTCCAGTTGAGAGGATGGCAGGTGGCCGCATCCGTGGAGGTGTTGGGAGTGACAGCGGTGGCATCTGGATACATGTCAAACCTCATCAGAGACCAAGAAGCTGCTGCGTTCATGCATGAGTAATGCAGTCTAGCATTCTTGGCAAAAATAACGCTGCCAAAAACCCTGTGGAATGAACTCCATAGGAGAGTCTGTGTCCAAGATGTGAAGGAATGTTCGCTGACTGAGGTACTTAGCAGGCATTATGCAACTGGTGAGGAATTAACTGTTGTTTAAAGCAGGTGTTGCTAACAAATGTACAGAATGACTTGCTCTGTGTCAGATTTTAAGGATATCAATATGATTTATGTTACTGGAACTCATTTATAAAACCAGGGGATATCCTATAAAATTGGCACCACTCCATGGACGATTAAGGACATAATAGTACGAAACTATAAATTTGCCATGTTTGCGCTATACAGCTGCTATTTCGCCTTCTCCATTTGTTCTGGCCTACCAAACTGAACCATCCACGTGCTTAGAGCATTTTTATTTTCTAAACTCCCATATATGGCATTCTGATAAGACGCATGCCCCTGCAACGTATACTCAGTCCTGCGAAGAATAAATATGGAGAGTGAAAGGAAAGGTTATATTTAGCCCACTTTCTCCTAATGCATAGCCTGTGAGTTAAAATACACTTTTTCTCCAGTATTGGCTACATTCCTTTTTTCTATTGTATAAAATGTAATGAAACCTTAAATCATTAACTTTTGATAGGAAAGTGGCATCAATAAATTGCTTAGCCATTATGTTTATTGAAATATAAAGTATGTTTTGCCAGACATCAGCTGAAGGGCATCTCAAAAGACAAACCATTTTCCATATTACATCACCCCTTTCACACTCACTGAACTGTAAGTTGGTACTTTAAAGAAGTAGTCGCACAATGCAACGGATGGGACGAGCAGTGCACCAGGGATCAGCCAATGAGAACAGGTGTGCTTTAGTAGACCTCTGATCGTCCTTTTATCTCTATACAGTGCTTAATTTGTAAAATATCAAGTGCCAGGGCTCTGACCAGGAGGCCACTGCAGCTTGCACCACCCATCGCCCCTGTCAAAACAACTACTGACCATCTCTCTCGCATGTAAATGCGACAGTTCAGATTATTCCAGGTCCCCAAAGCTAAAGAAAGGGCTGGGGAGGCAGGTATTAGGCATTTTTTAATGTATATTGTTTTCCTAAACAACTGTTATACTGCTCATCTCTAAATTACATGAGCAGCACCACCTTGTGGCAGACTGCCCTAAGTGTGGTGTTGACAATTAGGTGCCGGTGCCGAGCACCAGAAACCAATTAAGCGCCGGTGCTCAGCACCGGAAAGCTCCGGCTCAAATTAAGCACTGTCTCTATAGATTACGTCCAAATAGATTTATTTGAAGCAGACCTTACGGAAGGACAAGGGGTGGCCAAGGGGAAAAATATCCAATGTCTGTCTTGAGGAGGAGTATGTTTTTGGCACAAATCCATGTCTACCAATGTTAGTACATACTGATTTACATAAACCCCTTAGGAAGTTGCATGGGAACACCATGTACCACCCATCGAATGAGGTACCTTGACGCAAAGCAGTGCAAAGCAGCAGATAGGGCTAATTTTCTTAATTTGGCCTCTTTCCAAAGTGATTCCTGATTGACACTGTCTTGATATTTATTCTTCTCGCCAGGACTCTTGACGCTTTCGAAGCAGTTGTTTGACTTTCTCTAGACAAAGCTCCAACACCATTTCCTGCATATTCAGCCATGATTCAATGGGTGAGACAGCGTGGTTCAAACCAATTAATAACAATAAAAATTAAATATACATTTTGATGACATTAAAAAAATATAAACTATCTGACCCATTTTTTCGTGATTATTTGTAATAGTTTTAGAATAAACTTTTATGTAATTTGAACATGGCCTTCATAGATTAATTGTATTACTGTTGATCAGTTTTTGCACACATACAACAAGCACTTTCATTTTCTTACTTAATCTGTGAAGATAAATCAATAATTCCTTACACAAAGCCGAATATCTCTGTTGATCAGATTGGGCCTCACGGGAGTTCAGCTGTAGTTCACCTCAAGACTGTGGTATTACAATAATTAGTTAAGGTAGTTGTGTTTTCATTATTTTAGATGAAGTATATTTTACATCAATGATGACATCACTGATTACATCTTCCAGTGAATGTTACAGTTTGCTATACATTTCTGGCACTGAAAGATAGTTAGAGAGCTACATCTAGAGCAAACTTGCTACAGCTATTGTACTGCTTATTGGCATATGCATTCACAACATGCTTGGCCTCCAAATAGGACTTGCGTGTGTGGCGAATGTGTGCTCTCTGGGAAAAGCTGTCCATGGAACCAAGGCTTACATGGTAGGGAATTCACTACTTAAAAGTGTTTGAAAGTATGTAGGTAGTTGGCTCGCCATAAAAATTTGTGTGCAGATCAACAGCTTTGTCTTATACAGGTTTGCAACTGAATAGGGTGTGGGTGTCTTAAGGGAGTGGCCTCTCTGTGGAGAGCCGTGCACATGGTGAAAACTCTGCGTTGTAGGGGCATGCGCACATAATGGGGCCTGGTAGTCTAGAGGTAGTGGGCTCTCCCTATAGAGCTGTGCACAGGGCGAACAATATGCATAGTAGGAGCTTTGGTGAAAATGGAGCTAGAGTCTCTGGAAGTAGAACTCTGTGAAACTGCTACATATGGTGAAGGATGTGCATGGTAGGGGTTTGGCCATCTAACGGGGACCAGTGTGTTCAGGGAGTGTAAGATACATTGTAAATATTTTATATAAGCACATATGTTTATGTAATTTATGTGTTACATGATTCTGTATCATTTAGTACTTTTTACATATTTCAAAGGCTGTACTGGTTTGTATAGTCAAAACAACAGAAGATTACTGGATGATGTCTTCAATGATGCCACCAATGATGTCATTTAGCATGTCTTGAGTAATGCCAATCAGAGAGCTTGCTCTTAAAAAGCTCCTTCAGCCAATCAGAAACCTTGCATTTTTGAATTGCAGCTCACCTGTCAAGACTGCTATACATTTTGAACCTTAATTTTCCGTAATTAGGTGTCATTCACAGTACAAATTACTGTACTGTAAATTGTGCAATTTGCTGTAAACATTTACCACCAGCACACAAGAACAACAGAACCCACGTGTCTATTATTCACAGTGCTTTGGTTGAATTTTATCCTAATGCCAAAAATTGATGTGAGACTGCATTTCTTACGAATATATAGCACAAAATGAGAGATATGCATTTCTTATAATTACACATAATTTTGATTTAATTTCACGTACTACAAGAAAGCAAATTTCATATTCTTTTCTTACAACATTAAGGGGCCGATTCCGATCTCGGCCGGTAGTGCTCCGAATCGGATTCGGATTCACCGGATCCGATTCGGAGCCCTGTTTCCCGACCGAATCGTACGCGGGTCCGGCCGAGCGAGTACGATGCAAGCACCCGCGAAATCGCCGACCGACTCGAACGCGGCTCCAACACGCTCCGACCGACTCGCATGGACACGACTCGCACCGCGCTATGGAGACGTTTCCCGGCCGGGTAAGTACGATGCGCGCCGCGAGCAGTCCGATCGACTCGCGCCCGTCCGGCTCCAAAAGCTGTCGGAGCCGGACTTTGGGGGTCCGCGTCGGACCTCCCTGTACGCGTAGGCGCGCGAGTCGCACACAGGGGGACCCATGGGTCCCCCTACCTGTGCATGTACGCCGCGATGCGCATGGACGCGTACACGCTGTAGGGGGCGCCCTTGTCTGCCTCGCACCCATTGAGTCAATGGGAGCCCGCGTACGACAGGCTCCCATTGACTTCAATGGGAGTCCGACCGACTCGAGTCCGATTGCATACGTGCGCATCGTACTCGTTCGGTCGGACTGCTAGGGTCCGATTCGGTCGGAATTCTCTCCGGGTCCGGCTCGGCCGGAGAGAATTCCGGCCCGAATCGGAATCGGCCCCTAAATATTTTGGAAACCATTTAATTCACATATTTTCAATTGTTCTTCGTGATATATTCTTACGTTCTGCAGTTTTCTTATCCTTCAAAAATAATCAAGAAGACTATACAAATTGTGGTTACAATAATCCTCTAATGTAATTTGTAATTTTCGTTGTTCTTTTCACTTGCATATACAGAATTTATCTTCTTTTGATATTCTGTGTACCATTCAGCACTCTTTTTCAGTTATATTATTGCTCTTAAACTTAATAAAATGTTTTTAACACAAAAAGAGAAACTTTTAGTTCAAAGTGATGCACTGAGGGCTGAGTAATGCCTTGCCACTTATGTGCAGTCCATACTGTGCAGGAAAGGGGCTGCATGCACACAGGGGGCACAACATGTGCACCCCTGCATGCATCCCCATGCACAGGGTCATTAGGGGGGCCTGTATGGCTGCCTTTGTGTCCCCATCGCCAGAAGTTTCATGGCAAGCTCATCACCTTGAAAAGGCTGCCGTGGGGAAACTCCTAATATGCTTGGCTCTGCCGCAGCGGCACTGGCAAGCATATTGCTTCCCTAGACTGCTGCGTAACCGCCTACCGCCAGAGATCGTGGATCCCTGGTGGTTGCGGCAGTTCTCTGGATGTCCGACTGTCGTACTCGTAATACAGCGGTCGGACCACTAGTGCAGCAGTCCTCGACCGCCACCGTGAGTTTGGCGGTCCTATCGACCGCCAAACTCGTAAATAGTCTCCTTGTCATGTTCTGTGATCATTACTGCATTCTAAGACAAAGATATATTCTCCCTTTGTTAAAAGAACTGGGCTTGGTACGAGTAAGACCTGCTCTATTATATTTACAGATGATGTCTAATGTAAAAAATTATGTTTTAATGTGGCTAACTTTTACACAGGGGCTCTGAGATTAGGAAAGAGATGACCAGCCCCAACGGCGGGATTATAGACACTTTGATATTTTTAATATGGAACAGACATTGTAATTTATATTGATTGCATGAGTTGGTTTATAATTATGACTTTTATGTTATATTTTTATTATTTATGAAGTTTTTATATTCCTTTGAATATTGCATTTTGGCCATGAATATTTCGTCTTTAAATGATTTCGATTAATCGAATAAAGAATATTTGACTCACTGACTGCCCACCTCAAGGGATAATCAAAACTCTTATTAGGGTGAACCTTTAAAGTCACTAAATTAACTGGAGCTCAGCCCCCTGGCAGCTATGGCACAGAGCAGACAGGCTTAACATAGGGCAAAGTATAAAGTATTTATACAGTACCAAAACAGTAAGAAAGTCAAAACACAACACAATAAAAAGCACACTCAAATTTATTTAAATAAAAGTAGAATTAAATACATAAAATGGCACTCAAATGTCAAAATCTGATAAGGGAAATCAACTATTTGAATTTTGAACGTTTTAAGTAGAAATAGCAGCAAATGTGCTAAACTGTTTTATGGTCTTGTTCGACTGGTATGTATGCATGATTTCAGTAAGAACATAATGGAGCGTGGGTCGAATACACTAAGCAGGCTCATCTAGGTCAAAAAGATTATCTTTTGATTCAGTCTTTTATGCCCCTACTTTTCAGGGTTACAGGAGCAGCTCCTCTGGGTCACGTCATAGATTCACAGGACTTCAAAGGCAGAACCTAGGAGCCAGGACTCACTCCAGCAGAGGCCACCAGCAGGTTTCAGTCCAGGTCCTGTGGGTCCTTTTCAACTAGGCACTCAATAGCCACACAGGAGGTCAAACAACTGACTCTTGGAGTCCATATTTTTGGCATGGATGGGAGCAGGCCCTGTTATTCATGACTCCTCCTCAGATCACAGACAGCAGGTCTAGACCTCTTCTGTTCTTCTGCAGGTCCAGTATGTGCTCTCATGGGGTGCCCTGGGATACCAAATTTCTGCCTGGCACTATCTAGTGGGTGCAGATGACTCTTTGGCGCTCCTTAACAAGTGGGGTAAAAGGTCCCACTGGCAATGCTACCCATTATTTAATTAACTCCTGTTTGCCTTTGTGCAAAGAGGCCCAAAAGGTCATGTCTCATGGCATTTTCAAGATGGCGAATGTCTTCGATCACACTAAATTTGGGCACAGAGGTTTGTGGCTGTGTCAGCAAGTGCTCTATGGTATTTCCTGGTGTCATCCCAAATCTAACACTGAAATTCAGTTTGAATCAGGCCCTGTACCCACAACAAACTAGAAGACACTAAAAGACAGATGTCTGGTAGAACAAATGCAGGGTCCTACATCACCTAGCATGGGATACTCAAGAATTATCCTGTCATCCTGTGATCTTTCTTTCAAGTGCACCAAAGTGTTACATATGTCTCAAACCAACCAGTAAGGTTGGATTAGACAATGTAGTGTCTTAAAGGCTGCTCACTGTTCCCCACTGTGAAGATTTTGCAGAGCTCAGAGAAGTCATCCCTGCTCATTTAGATCAAACTATTGTGTAGCGCTTGAGAGGAATTTCACACCTTGTTCACATGTCATTCAACGCTGGGCACAAACTGTAACTTAGCAGATGCTAAAACTAATTAGCCTTTTGAAAGCTGGGGCAGGTAAAGGGCAACTCTCTAAAAATTACTTTCTCTTAATATTTATAAAAAATCAGAATTCACCACTAAATTGGATTTATAGTAAGTATTACAAATAATGGTTTAAATATTTTTGTGGCTGGTCTCTTTCCAGAGAACACCATTATGACATTACCTATTGGATGCTACCTTTCTTCACCTCTTGAAGCAATGTCTGTTGGACCTTCACTGGCCTCCCAACTCCATCTAGAAAGATAATAAAGAGTTTGCTAGGAAACCTGGAGGAGAGAGTTCCCTTGGCCTACTGTGAACCAGGTCTGGCTGAAGGAGTCCTAGAAGGGGGACTGCTCAGGCCCCTGCAAGACAAACAGGTGTCATTCGCCTGCATTAAGGGACTTAGGGCCAGATGTACCACTCTTTTTTGCGGCCGCAATCGGGAGATCCTCCCATTTGCGGCCGCAAAAAAGGGTAATGGCATGTACAAATGCTATTTTGCGACTCACTGACTCGCAAAATAGCATTTGTGACTCTCGCTATTAGGAAGGGGCGTCCCTTCCTAATAGCGAGTCTCCATGCCATTTACTTTGGTTTTGCGGCCGCAAAACACTCGCAGTTTACCACCTACTTCAAGTAAGTGGTAAACCACTTGCAAAGGGGAAGGGGTCCCCAAGGGACCCCTTCCCCTTTGTGAGTATGTGAGAAAATATTTTTAAGAGCAGGGACCACTGCCTGCCCTTAAAAAAATGAAACTGAAAAGTTTAATTTTTCTTTTTTAAATATATCCCGTTTTCCTTCAAGGAAAACGGACTGCATTTAAAAAAAAAAAAGACTGCTTTATTTAAAAGCAGTCCCAGACATGGTGGTCTACTGACCCCAGCAGATCACCATCCCTGGGAGTGCTTGCCATTCCTAATGGGGTAGCAAATTGCGCCTGCCTCAATAATATTCATGAGGCATGCAATTTGCGACCCCATGAGGAATAGCAAACAGTGTCTGAGACACTGTTATACATCTCAATTTGCGAGTCGCAAATTGCGAGTCGCAAATGCGACGCAATATGCGAGTCGCAAATTGGTGGGTCGTACATCTGGCCCTAAGGATGCTGCAGCTGGGTGAACTCAAACCAGGCTAAGTGGAGCTGAAGGAGTAGGAGGACAGTGACTGGAGTGTGTCATCCATAACAAAACAGTGAAAACACCAAAAAATGTTGTCCAACAAGGCATGAGATACTTGCATCTATTGCCCTCACTCTTTCAGGGCTTGCCAGGCTGGTCCCAAGGATAATTTGCTGAGGAAAATCTTTACCGACTACCATTATTTCATTACTATCGCCTGAGGAGAACAAGTGCCTAGGGTGATCATTTGGTACTAGTCACTGTTTTATTTTACTCAAGATGGTTACCTACAGGGAGGGCCAGTGCCACAAGGAATCGCAGAATGGCAGAACCAGGACTGGCATGGTACGCATTTGGGCTTTGCATACAGTCCATAAGGAGGGAGGGGTTCCCCAAACACTTAGCACACAGACAAATCTCTTGTCCTGGCTGACTTCCACCATCTTCAGTACAGTTCAGGACCCAAGGAAATCAGGAGGGAGGAGTGCGAGAAATTCCTGACTCCCTGCCAGCTGAGGGAGCAGTGTGTCGGTAGGGTGAGAAGCTGGCTGGTCATGCAGACTTGAGTCCTATGCACGAGCCCAATGATAAACTGTCCTCTGCATACCCCACATGGGAAGAAGCACTCACTGCAAAAGTCTTTACGCTACATATCAAGGAGCTCTGGAAGGATCCCAGACACAAATAGAGTGTCCTTTAATCCTTAGAGTCAGAAATTTAATTTTCATATGTGAAAGTGATGCCCTAGGAGGAGCAGGGGTACCACCAACAAAACATATTTGCATTAGGGGCTAGCAGAATATTAGAAGCCGTGCTTTGCAAATTAAGCTCATTCATCCTATGTCTCACAGGTCACAAATAGAGTGATCTGCACAGCGTCTCAAGTCAAAATTGAACAATCTTGGAGGTGGATTTTTTCCAAGGGGTTTGGGTTCATGGACTTGTTGCGAGATCCTATTGTTGTTTAGAAACTCTGTTAAATGTATAAGAAAATATCAGCCACTGAACTGCTAGCATGGTTTATTGACAAGTGTATTTTTATAGTAAAACTCCCTGCATAAACTTATTGGCACTCAACTATATTACCAGTTTAAAGGTTTTTTAATGTTGAATGGTATTATGGTTGAAATTCCTGCTTTACATTTAACTATTATGATGATATCCTGACAAAGCCAGTAGACCTATTTTTTATATTCAATGTGCTCTTTGCATTCTTAGCCATATGGGGAGTATTGTGTTTTAAGGTGTAGAGTTTGCTGGTGTGCAGATATGTGCCTCGAGGTCAGGTGATCCAGTGTACATTTAGGTGGGACTAGATCTGTGTGACCGTTCTTTGTTGTGTGTCCCTTGCAGGTAGTGAAGCCCTTCAGAGGGTGTCACCATAGTTACTTCTGCCATAACCCCCTCTAATATGCCCCCAACAATGTTCCCAGCAGTTTTCCCAAACCCACCATTCTTGCAGTCCCCAATGCTCCTTCAAGTATTGCTCAATGGTATTTCTAACACCCTCATATAGCCCAAGCCGTTCTTCACACACCTAGCCATGAGGAAGGTGTTGTGTGGCCCACGACCTGTCCATGCTGCACAATCTTCCGAGTAATAAAATGGGATGTTGGTTGATGCACAGTGTGATAGCCATCTCAGGTATACCTTGCCCAAGCCAACTGCCAATTTGTTTGGCTTTGTTGCTTAACATGTCGGAACCAAGTCTCTGAGATCTGTGCATACTCTCCAGTGTTGAGCTGACATCCAGGATCTTCATTGGCTTCTCCTATTTTCTACCAGCTGCCTGACAGGAAATGCGGCATCCCTCATGATAGGAAACGTGCAAAAGGATAATAAAAGGTTAGTGCACCAGACTTCAATCTGACCTTGCAGAACAATTTCATTTGACATGGAAGTGCTGTCAAACAGACGAATTGACACACATTGGTGTGTTCACAAACGGAAGGAGAAATTTTTCTTAAAAAATAAGTGATATTGAAAAGACAAATTTCTTTATGATCAACACCAGATGTTAAAGTGGACATTTTCGTTGGAACAATCCAGAATGTAGTACAGGGTGCAGAAACTAGTGGTTTTGATTACGAATGACAAACTATTTTGTGCTGAGTGAAGCAAGTTAAGACCGAACCAAGCAAAACAATTGCAGAACTTGGTAAGGCATGATTGTGAATGTGTGTCTTTTCAATAAAAGACATATTTTTCATTAGAATAATTTGATTGAAGGTGCTTTATTGCCTTTTAAGAAACCAAGAGCCACACGCATCAAGATTAATAATTGCAATTTCCAAATGTGATTTTTACCAAATCGCAATTCGTACTGTATGATAGTTTTAAATGTAAATTAGCGATTCCTAGTGGGTCACAAATCCACCTATCTCATGAATATTAATGAGGGAGGTTACAATTTGCAACCCACTTGGAATCAAATCCATCACAGGGATGCTGTTCTGCTACGGTTAGTAGACCACATTGTCTGTGATTGCTTTTAATATAGTAATTTTCTTTTTAAATGCAGCCTGTTTCATTTAAAGTAAACTGTACTGTATTTAAAAATAGTTTTTTTTGTTTGTTTTGTTTTTAGAAGATGTAGCGATCCCGTGGACCACTGCCTCCTCTTAAACACACTTTTTTTACATTCACAAAAGGGAAGGAGTCCCCAGAGGACCCCTTCCCGTTTACCACTGGGTTACCGCTACATGTTTGTTGCTAGTAAATTTTTAATGTTTTGCCACCGGAATTCGGTCATAAAACATTAATACACACATCCTGATTTGGTATTTGGAAGGGACATCCTTTCCAAATACCAGTTAGCATTTGATCGCAAACCCAAATTGTGATTCGTAACGTGTAGCTAAATTGCACTTTAAATTTCATACTTGCCAAAATGCTTTTTCGCAATCGCAAATCGGACAATTCTGCAGATCGGCCTGTTGTGAATACAAAATAGCTTAATACATGTGGCCCTAACTGAGATACTCAAAGACTAAGGGCAGAACACAAGGAATTTCTGGTTATTTTAGAAGATGATTCATACTACTTCGTTTTTCATTTCCCAACTCTTCCCCCATTGGACTGCTGCCATTTGTCAAACATTAGGGATGGACAGTGAGAGCAGGGTGGGCAAGGAGAGATTGAGGATGTTCTGGGCGCTCCGGCGACTGACTGCTACTTTAAAAGACTATAGGTGAGTGGCACCTCACAACTTCTTTCTCCCATTTTAAAAACATGTTCATTGATGTACATTATGTACTAGTTTATGTAATTAAGTACTTGGGGGCATATTATCAAGGGCCTTATCTCCGGTTTTTTGGCTTTAAAAGCCAAAAAAGCGGAGATAATGTTTTCGCCCTATTAACAGTAGGGTGATAACATGCATTAGCGCATGTTAGCACCCTTTTACCCGATGCCTCCCTCTGCATCTCTAATGAGATGCAAAGTGGGCGTCACTGGGCAGAACAACCTTGTAAATATCGCTGATGTGCACATCGCGATATTTACAAGGAGGCCAGGCATTTTTGCAGACGTTAGTTTTTGGCGAAAACCGCGGTTTTTGGCAAAAACTAACGTCTGCAAAAATGCTGACTTACCTATACTTTATATTGGAGGTGGATTATGCTGATACGACCACAGGGTCGTATCAGCAAGAGTATCGCCGTTTTCCATGGAACATCGCTGGAAAACCAGCGATGTTCCATGGAAAACAAGCTATCGCAGGAATAATTATCGCCATTGTGCTATGCGTTGTTAATACAGCGCTAGCATGGCGATAATTATCAGCGATAGCCGGCGATAACAATTCTCACGCTGAGAACGGCCAGCGATAATTATCGCTGGCCGTAGATAATATGCCCCTTGGTCTTTTTGGAAAAAAATACAAGATGGGCAGCAATTTATTAAATGCTGTTTGTTGCATTGCTTATCTCTGAATCTCTAGCCCACAACACCTCCCTGGAGTAAGACTTTGATTGCTCTGCCTGATTATCCTGAGAGACAAGTGCGAAAAAGTGGTACTTGGTTCCCACTTTAGTATGTTGACCCCAGGACACCTTTGACAAAAGACCACAGTTGTCCCAGCTTTGGCCCAGTACCCCTTGTCTACAGCGGAAGCCTATGAACCAGATTTTTCATGATTGTTAGTGATCGTAGACTATAGAAAATATTAACGGCCCCCTCATTAACAAGCATTACTGGTTCTAGGTTCATAGCAACATACAGTTACAAATACAATACTAACAGAACAACACAGTAATAGACATTAGCAGTCCACTTATCCAGCTTTAATGACCCCAAACATTTACAAGAATTATCCGACAGATTCAGTAACAAGCAATAATGGTCCCACACATTAATGGGAATCAATGAACCCAAACTTGATGCTCACCCAGTAACCAGCATTAATAGCTCTACAAAGTAAATGTCAGCCTATTTTGTACCTCAGGCTTATGTTGGGCAGTGACAATGTTACTGGCTCATCACTGCTTGATATGATAACAGTACACTGTACAATGTGTGTGTGTATGGGAGCATAGTGGTGGAATAGGGATATTTCTAAGGGATCTTTAGTCTCTGGATGACTCAAGATAAGTAATGAAAGCCATGAGTAGTAGACACTTAGGCAGAAACTGTGAGAGAAATGTGGCTTGTGACGAGATGGGACTGTGATTTGTGGGTTGGCTGTTACAGAATGGAGGAGGTGGTATGTACTGGGTACAACACACCTTTACTTCTACCAATTGCTTTCAATGTTAGAGAGGCTGAGACAGAAAAATGGGAGGATATATAATTTATAAAAGGATTGGTATCTGTGTTAACCCCTTCGATGCTCATGATGGAATGGTTCCGTCATGAGCATCGGTACCCCTGTGCTCATGACGGAACCATTCCGTCATGAGGCCAGGGGCACGAAATCCCTCTGCTGCAGACAGCAGAGGGATTTCTATTTCACCCCTGTGACTTTGGGAGCTGGGGAAGAGCTTCCCCAGCTCCCGAGGCCCCCTCCCTGGTTTCTGTGCCATGAGGATCAGCGCGCACGTCGCGCTTTCCTCATTGCACAGAAACCGAAACTGAAATGAGCCTCTAGGCTCATTTCAGTTTCACTTTCTATGTGCTCAGGAGGCTATCTCAGCCCCCCGGGCACGTAGGAAGACGGGAGAGGTATCATTGGAAAGGGGAGAAACCCAGTGGATCCAGGAGGGCGATCCCCAAGCAGGGATCCACCCACTAGACACCAGGGAGGGGGGAGCGGCCCCTTGGGCAAGGGCTTTTGCTCCCCCAATTATTTTGGGGAGATTTAGTCTTTTTGCCCCCTGGAGTGGATGTGGCAGTAGCCCCCAATCTGCCCCCCGGAGGCAAAAAGCCCACTATACGCCAGGGATTTTTAAATTATAATTTGTGGTGGGGGCTGCCCAATATGGGCATGCCCATGCCCCCACCCACCCCCGCAAAAATGACAGCCTTTCTGCCCCCCCTGGGGGGAGAAAAGCCAAGTAGACGCCAGGGATTTTATGGGCAAATTTTAATTAGGGTGGGGGCATTGGCATGCCCATTTTGGGCAGCCCCCACCCTAATTAAAATTTGCACAAAAAACTCAGAAAACTTTGAATTAGGGTGGGGGCTGCCCAAAATGGGCATGCCCATGCCCCCATCCCCTCCCAACAAAAATTACAGCCTTCCTGCCCACCCTGGGGGGCAGATGGGGCAGTAGCAAAAAGCCCACTAGACGCCAGTTTTTTGGGGCAAATTTTAATTAGGGTGGAGGCATTGGCATGCCCGTTTTGGGCAGCCCCCACCCTAATTAAAATTTGCCCAAAAAACTCCCTGGCGTCTAGTGGACTTTCTGTCCCCCCTGGGAGGCATATGGAGGCAGTAGCCCCCAATCTGCCCCCCCGGGGGGGCAAAAAGCCCCTAGACGCCAGGGATTTTTTGGGGCAAATTTTAATTAGGGTGGGGGCTGCCCAAAACGGGCATGTCACTGCCCCCACCCCCCACCCGCAACAATTACAGCCTTTCTGCCCCCCCGGGGGTCAAAAAGCCCACTGGACGCCATCGATTACGCTGGCTTTTTTATGTGTGGGGGTGGGGGCTGCCCAGAATGGGCAAACCAATGCCCCTACCCCCAAAAAATAGCCACAGTGTTTCTGCCCCCTTGGGGGCATATCTGGGCAACCCCACCCCCCGATATCCCCCCCCCCAGGGCGGCAGAAAGCCGACTAGGCACGGATTTGTTTTCAGCAATATGCCTACCTGTGGATTTTGGGCCCTAGCGCAGCCGGCACATAGGGAAACCTAGCACACCTGTACATTTTTGAAAACTAGACACCCAGGGGAATCCAGGATGGGGTGACTTGACTGGCTCTCACCAGGTTCTGTTACCCAGAATCCCTTGCAAACCTCAAAATGTGTATAAAAAAACACATGTTCCTCACATTTCTGTGGTGGAAAGTTCTGGAATCTGTGTGGATCCACAAAATTCCACTCACCCCGCATTCCCCAAAGTCTTCCGAGAAAAATGGTACTTCACTTGTGTGGGTGGGTCAAGTACCCGCGACAGGCAAGGGCCCAAAACCTAGTGAGGCGACATCAAAATTACCTATCACAAGCCAACCTGGTTTTGCACGGGGGGTTACCTGGATTTTTGGCCCCAGGGTCAGCGGCCATCTAGGCAAACCTACCAAACCCACACATTTCTGAAAACTAGACACCCGGGGGATTCCAGGGAGGTATGGCTTGCGTGGATGCCCCAAAGTTTTCTTACCCAGAATCCCCTGCAAACCTCAAATTTAGCTGAAAAAAATCACTTTTTCCACACATTTTTGTGTGGGAAAGTTGTGGCATCACTGGGATGACACAAATTTCCTACCACCCAGGGTTCCCCCAGGTCTCCTGATAAAAAATAATGCCTCACTCATGTGGGAAGCACAAGTACCCGCGACAGGCAAAGGCCAAAAACATATTGAGGCGACATCAAAGTTGCCTATCACAAAACGACCTGGTTTTGCAAGGGGGATCACCTGGGTTTTTGGCCCATGCTCGGCGGCCACCTAGGGAAACCTACCGAATCCACACATTTCTGAAAAGTAGACACCCGGGGGATTCCAGGGAGGTATGGCTTGCGTGGATCCCCCAACGTTTTCTTACCCAGAATCCCCTGCAAACCTGAAATTTTGCTGAAAAAATCACTTTTTTCACACATTTGCGTGTGGGAAAGTTGTGGCATCACCGGGCTGACACAAATTTCCTACCAGCCAGCGTTCCCCCTGGTCTCCCGATAAAAATGGTGCCTCACTCGGGTGGGAGGCCCAAGTACCCGCGACAGGCAAGGGCCCAAAACGTATTGAGGCGACATCAAAATTGCCTATCACAAAACGACCTGGTTTTGCAAGGGGGGTCCCGTGACTTTTTGGCCCGGGGCTCGGTGGCCACCTAGAGAAACCTACCAAACCCACACATTTCTGAAAACTAGACACCCTAGGAATTCCAGTGAGGTATGGCTTGCGTGGATCCCCCAACGTTTTCTTACCCAGAATCCCCTGCAAACCTGAAATTTTGCGGAAAAAATCTTTTTTTAACACATTTGTGTGTGGGAAAGTTGTGGCATCACCGGGCTGACACAAATTTCCTACCACCCAGCGTTTGACCAGGTCTCCCGATAAAAATGGTGCCTCACTCGGGTGGGAGGCTCAAGTACCCGCGACAGGCAAGGGCCCAAAACGTATTGTGGCGACATCAAAATTGCCTATCACAAAACGACCTGGTTTTGCAAAGGGGGATCCGATGACTTTTTGGCCCGGGGCTCGGCGGCCACCTAGGGAAACCTACCAAACAGACACATTTCTGAAAAGTAGACACCCGGGGGATTCCAGGGAGGTATGGCTTGCGTGGATCCCCCAACGTTTTCTTACTCAGAATCCCCTGCAAACCTCAAATTTAGCTGAAAAAAATCACTTTTTCCACACATTTTTGTGTGGGAAAGTTGTGGCATCACTGGGATGACACAAATTTCCTACCACCCAGGGTTCCCCCAGGTCTCCTGATAAAAATGATGCCTCACTCGTGTGGGAAGCACAAGTACCCGCAACAGGCAAAGGCCAAAAACATATTGAGGCGACATCAAAGTTGCCTATCACAAAACGACCTGGTTTTGCAAGGTGGATCACCTGGGTTTTTGGCCCGTGCTCGGCGGCCACCTAGGGAAACCTACCAAATCCACACATTTCTGAAAAGTAGACACCCGGGGGATTCCAGGGAGGTATGGCTTGCGTGGATCCCCCAATGTTTTCTTACCCAGAATCCCCTGCAAACCTGAAATTTTGCTGAAAAAATCACTTTTTTCACACATTTGCGTGTGGGAAAGTTGTGGCATCACCGGGCTGACACAAATTTCCTACCAGCCAGCGTTCCCCCTGGTCTCCCGATAAAATGGTGCCTCACTCGGGTGGGAGGCCCAAGTACTCGCGACAGGCAAGGGCCCAAAACGTATTGAGGCGACATCAAAATTGCCTATCACAAAACAACCTGGTTTTGCAAGGGGGTCCCGTGACTTTTGGCCCGGGGCTCGGTGGCCACCTAGAGAAACCTACCAAACCCACACATTTCTGAAAACTAGACACCCTAGGAATTCCAAGGAGGTATGGCTTGCGTGGATCCCCCAACGTTTTCTTACCCAGAATCCCCTGCAAACCTGAAATTTTGCTGAAAAAAATCATTTTTTTAACACATTTGTGTGTGGGAAAGTTGTGGCATCACCGGGCTGACACAAATTTCCTACCACCAAGCGTTTGCCCAGGTCTCCCGATAAAAATGGTGCCTCACTCGGGTGGGAGGCTCAAGTACCCGCGACAGGCAAGGGCCCAAAACGTATTGAGGCGACATCAAAATTGCCTATCACAAAACGACCTGGTTTTGCAAAGGGGGTCCCATGACTTTTTGGCCCGGGGCTCGGCGGCCACCTAGGGAAACCTACCAAACACACACATTTCTGAAAAGTAGACACCCGGGGCATTCCAGGGAGGTATGGCTTGCGTGGATCCCCCAACGTGGGGCAAAAAGTAATTTTTTCAGCAAAAGTTCAGGTTTGCAGGGGATTCTGGGTTAGAAAACGTTGGGGGATCCATGCAAGCTAAACCTCCCTAGAATCCCCTGGGTGTCTAGTTTTCATAAATGTGTGGGTTTGGTAGGTTTACCTAGGTGGCCGCCGAGCCCCGGGCCAAAAGTCATGGGACCCCTTGCAAAACCAGGTCGTTTTGTGATAGGCAATTTTGATGTCGCCTCAATACGTTTTGGGCCCTTGCCTGTCGCGGGTACTGGGCCTCCCACCCGAGTGAGGCACCATTTTTATCGGGAGACCTGGGTGAGCGCTGGGTGGTAGGAAATTTGTGTTAGCCCGGTGATGCCACAACTTTCCACACACAAATGTGTGAAAAAGTGATTTTTTCAGCACAATTTCAGGTTTGCAGGGTATTCTGGGTAAGAAAATGTTGGGGGATCTATGCAAGCCATACCTCCCTGGAATCCCCCGGGTGTCTAGTTTTCATAAATGTGTGGGTTTGGTAGGTTTCTCTAGGTGACCGCCGAGCCCCGGTCCAAAAAGTCATGGGACCCCCTTGCAAAACCAGGTCGTTTTGTAATAGGCAATTTTGATGTCGCCTCAATACGTTTTGGGCCCTTGCCTGTCGCGGGTACTTGGGCCTCCCACCAGAGTGAGGCACCATTTTTATTGGGAGACCTGGAGGAGCGCTGGGTGGTAGGAGAATTTGTGTCAGCCCGGTGATGCCACAACTTCCCACACACAAATGTGTGAAAAAGTGGTTTTTCAGCAAAATTTCAGGTTTGCAGGGGATTCTGGGTAAGAAAACGTTGGGGGATCCACGCAAGACATACCTCACTGGAATCCCCCTGGTGTCTACTTTCCAGAAATGTGTAGGTTTGGTAGGTTTCCCTAGGTGCTGGCAGAGCTAGGGTTCAAAAACTACAGCTAGGCACTTTGCAAAAAAAGGGTCATTTTTCACTGTGAAAATGTGGTGTGTCCACGTTGCGTTTTGCGCTGTTTCCTATTGCGGGCACAAGGCCTACCCACACAAGTGAGGTACCATTTTTCTCGTAAGTCTTTCGGGGAACGCGGGGTGGGTGGAATACTGTGGATCCACGCAGATTCCAGAACTTTACACCACAGAAAATTGAGGAAAATGTGTTTTTTTTGACAATTTTTTAGGTTTGCAAGGGATTCTGGGTACCAGAACCTGGTGAGAGCCAGTCAAGTCACCCCATCCTGGATTCCCCTGGGTGTCTAGTTCTCAAAAATGTATAGGTTTGCTAGGTTTCCCTAGGTGCCGGCAGAGCTAGGGTTCACAAACTACAGCTAGGCACTTTGCAAAAAAGGGTCATTTTTCACTGTGAAAATGTGGTGTGTCCACGTTGCGTTTTGCGCTGTTTCCTGTCGCGTGCTCTAGGCCTACCCACACAAGTGAGGTACCATTTTTCTTGGAAGACTTTGGGGAACGCGGGGTGGGTTGGATTTTGTGTATCCACGCAGATTCCAGAACTTTCCACCACAGAAAAGTGAGGAAAATGTGTTTTTTTTGACAATTTTTTAGGTTTGCAAGGGATTTTGGGTACCAGAACCTGGAGAGAGCCAGTCAAGTCACCCCATCCTGGATTTCCCTGGGTGTCTAGTTTTCAAAAATGTATAGGTTTGCTAGGTTTCCCTAGGTGCCGTTAGAGCTAGGGTTCAAAAACTACAGCTAGGTACTTTGCAAAAAAAGGGTCATTTTTCACTGGGAAAATGTGGTGTGTCCACGTTGCGTTTTGCGCTGTTTCCTGTCGCGGGCACTAGGCCTACCCACACAAGTGAGGTACCATTTTTCTCGGAAGACGTTGGGAAACGTGGGGTGGGTAGAATTTTGTGGATCCACGCAGATTCCAAAACTTTCCACCACAGAAAAGTGAGGAAAATGTGGTTTTTTTTACAATTGTTTAGGTTTGCAAGGGATTCTGGGTACCAGAACCTGGTGAGAGCCAGTCAAGTCACCCCATCCTGGATTCCCCTGGGTGTCTAGTTTTCAAAAATGTATAGGTTTGCTAGGTTTCCCTAGGTGCCGGCAGAGCTAGGGTTCAAAAACTACAGCTAGGCACTTTGCAAAAAAAGGGTCATTTTTCACTGTGAAAATGTGGTGTGTCCATGTTGCGTTTTGTGCTGTTTCCTGTTGCGGGCACTAGGCCTACCCACACAAGTGAGGTACCATTTTTCTTGGAAGACTTTGGGAAACGCGGGGTGGGTGGAATTGGGTGGATCCACGCAGATTCCAGAACTTTCCACCACAGAAAAGTGAGGAAAATGTGGTTTTTTGGACAATTTTTTAGGTTTGCAAGGGATTCTGGGTACCAGAACCTGGTGACAGCCAGTCAAGTCACCCCATCCTGGATTCCTCTGGGTGTCTAGTTTTCAAAAATGTATAGGTTTGCTAGGTTTCCCTAGGTGCCGGCAGAGCTAGGGTTCAAAAACTACAGCTAGGCACTTTGCAAAAAAAGGGTCATTTTTCACTGTGAAAATGTGGTGTGTCCACGTTGTGTTTTGCACTGTTTCCTGTCGCAGGCACTAGGCCTACCCACACAAGTGAGGTACCATTTGTTTTGGAAGACTTTGGGGAACGTGGGGTGGGTGGAATTTTGTGGATCCACACAGATTCCAGAACTTTCCACCACAGAAAAGTGAGGAAAATGTGTTTTTTTGGACAATTGTTTAGGTTTGCAAGGGATTCTGGGTACCAAAACCTGGTGAGAGCCAGTCAAGTCACCCCATCCTGGATTCCCCTGGGTGTCTAGTTTTCAAAAATGTATAGGCTTGCTAGGTTTCCCTAGGTGCCGGCAGAGCTAGGGTTAAAAAACTATAGCTAGGCACTTTGCAAAAAAGGGTCATTTTCACTGTGAAAATGTGGTGTGTCCACGTTGCGTTTTGGGCCGTTTCCTGTCACGGGCACAAGGCCTACCCACACAAGTGGGGTACCGTTTTTCTTGAAAGACTTTGGGGAACACGGGGTGGGTGGAATTTTGTGGATCCACGCAGATTCCAGAACTTTCCACCACAGAAAAGTGAGGAAAATGTGTTTTTTTGACAATTTTTAGGTTTGCAAGGGATTCTGGGTAACAGAACCAGGTGAGAGCCAGTCAAGTCACCCAATCCTGGATTCCCGTTGGTGTCTAGTTTTAAAAAATGTATAGGTTTGCTGGGTTTCCCTAGGTGCCGGCAGAGCTAGGGTTCAAAAACTACAGCTAGGCACTTTGCAAAAAAAGGGTCATTTTTCACTCTAAAAATGTGGTGTGTCCACGTTGCGTTTTGGGCCGTTTCCTGTCGCGGGCACTAAGCCTACCCACACAAGTGAGGTACCATTTTTATCGGGAGACTTAGGCTAACACAAAATTTTAGAACAACTGTTATTATCTATTGACTTTTGATGCATTTCTGCCTTCCAAATGAAAGACAATGTGTAAAAAAGAAGTCATTTTGAAAAATGACCTATAATTCTCATGCTAGTATTGGTACTCCCAATTTCGGAAATGTGCAAATATCTACTGTTTCTAAACTCTATATTTTGTTCCCATTTCAGAAATACATAGGTGTGTTTCATACCGATTTTTCCATGTATAAATTTTCCCTGAATAATTGCTATATACCCGGGACATAATAAAAAAACATTGCAAGACGCTGCTCAGTTATTGGCTCTGGGTTCGTCGGGTTCTTGGTGAACCTACAAGTCCTATATATCACCACAACCAGAAAGGTCCATCGGATGTAATGGTATATTGCTTTCAAATAGCTGTCATAATTAGAAGAAGTTACAGGTGAAAACGTTGACACAAATGGCTATTTTTTTCTACTAATTTTCAATTTTTCCTATATTTAACTGTTTGTTTCTATAAAGAAAACTTGAAGGATCTACACAAATGACCCCTTGCTGAATTCAGAATTGTGTCTACTTTTCAGAAATGTATGGCTTTCCAGGATCCATTATTGCTTTCATACCCATTTCTACCATTAACTGGAAGGAGGTTGAAAGCACAAAAAATAGCAAAAATAGGCTATGTCCCAGAAAAATGCCAAAATTGTGTACAAAATTTTGGTTTTCTGACAAAAGTCTGCTTGTCCCTGAAAGCTGGGAAGATGGTGATTTCAGCACCACAACCCCTTTTTGATGCCATTTGCAGGGAAAAACCAGATGCTTTCATCTGTATCCCTTTTTCGCATTTTTCCCCAAAAACCCAAATTTAGCTGTATTTTGGCTAATTTCTGGGTCCCCTCCAGGGAATCCACAAACCCTGGGTACCTTTAGAATCCCCATGATGTTGGAAAAAAGGACGCAAATTTGGCATGGATACCTTATGTAGTCAAAAAGTTACAGGGGCCTAAGCGCGAACTACCCCAAATAGCCAAAAAAAGGCTTAGCACAGGAGGGGAAAAGGCCTAGCAGCGAAGGGGTTAAGGAATATCGTATCAAAGGCCGCAGTTATCATTGAGAAAGAATACTGACTGACCAATTGTCCCAGCAGTCCCTTCCTCCCCTCCCTCTTCTCCCTCACCACGATGGTGCACTCCTCAGTTGCACCATTAGCCTGGAGTACTTGAGGACTTAGACTGAAATATGTGACATACAGTATTGACATCCTTCCATGCTGCTTTTTCATGACGTCAGGGAACCATGTATGCTAGGGTTCCACAGAGAAGACTTTGTGAGAGTTAGACCCAGGGTGAGCTGCGTAGAACATCCTGTGGTGTCCATGACCATCTATGTTCCTGTACTATTGCCTGCTTCTTCAATAAAGCTTCCTGTCAACCTCCTTCTTGTAAGACTGCACTCCTTCTCGTACACTTTACTAAGAATCTTGCATTACCACAAGATATGTAAAAGGAGTGTGAGGCAAAGGTTACTGCCACAGTAGAAAAAAAGGGAGGAAAGAACACTTCAGACAAGATAAAGTTTGCCATGGAACAGACAAAAAATAAAAGAAAACATAAGGAGGCATGAGGAGTTAACTTGGACTCTAAGGTAGATAAGGAGAGGTTAGAAAAGACAAAAGGCCAGAATGCATACTAGTTGTTAAAACTAAGACATATTAAATATGGCTTATCAGCAAAAGCAAGATTGGTTGATGTGGAGGCTCTAGCATCACCATTGCCCTAGGCCATGGAGGACACTGATTAGTACTTAGCCCCAGCTGAAATTGAAAACAAGCAATCTATGGTCTCTGCTCAGCTTTTTGAACTATCAGTGACACACAACTTAAAGGTTGTGAATGATTTTACCCCTTTTGTCTTCCTGCCACTCTCAACCTTCAAAAGACGTCTGTGTATAAGAAATACTGGATACAACTTTTTGGATAGTACACTCTGGCCCTTTATGATTGACATGGAGGTAGTCCCCAGATCAGATAGCAACCACGAAGCAAGCCAGACAATTTTTGTGCACGAACTTACTGTGCAATAATACTATAGGCACAATTAAAACTAGTAATAACAGAAGGAATGTAAAATGGGCAGCAAAATCAGACAACCCCAAATTCCAATTTCAAATATACAATCTATTTGTGGAGAAATAGGCCACACTGGGGTAGATTGACAAGAGCGAGACTAATTGTGTCAATGTCCATTGTGAATTTAGGGAATTGATGAAAGCTTTCTTCACAATGGAGGGCCGGTGGGGCCACTGTCCAATAAATCTCCTGGGGTGGTTGCTGTCTCCGGGTTTTTACTTCGAGCAGGAAGAATCCGATCAAGCAAATTACCAGAGGGTTTCTGATGTAAGCTTTCACCCCCAAGTTGCATCTGCACTTTATTCCCAGTGCTAGCAAAAAGTAATTACAAAATACTCATGTTTACATTGTTTTTAACAAGGCCTTATTGAACTGTGCATTGCGTTTTTAATTTGGTTAAATGTTTTAATTATTTATGCATGCATTACTTTTATGCTTTTTAAAAGCCGAAATGAAGTAGTATTGTTATATGTAGTACTTAGTAGTACTCTCTACAAAAGGGCATTTTTACAGGCAAACAAATCTATTGCATATTAACCAATCCTTTTCCTACAGTAGTACTACAGCAGTGCTACAACATTCTATGCACAAAGTAAATGTGAGCGGGACCGTAAGTGAAGCTAAATAAAGTGTAAAGAGCATGGCACGATGGGAGTCTTTCAATCTTAGACTACTTGACCCTGAGTGAGAGGTCCTTCCTTTCTGCAGCCACTGTACCAACTGGTGGAAAGGGAATAGCATCAATAAAATATTCTAAGAAATAAACCACAGCCGAGGAGGAAAAAAGCTGTGTTAAAAACCTTTGATGAATCAGCAGGAATGGATACCAAACATAGGAACAATATTGAGAAATTCTAGAAAGCCATAAAAGCATAACAAAAATCATACAGAGGACTAGCAACCCCAGAGAAGCAGCTAAAGCATTGCAATGCACAGTTCCTATCTGGGAATAGAGGACAGTAACAGAAACTGGAAAACCATCATCTAAGCCTGGGTTGACTTTGGAGTTGCCATGCAGGGTGCCATCTTGAGTTGGGTTGAATATAGGAATCCAAGAGAGCGCTAACACTAGTTGAACTCTGACCTCGCTGCTTCCCTCAGGAAAGGAAAGAGACTTCCTGAGTTGGCCACCCTGACCCCAACTCACCAGAAGCCCACAACAGAAAAGTACAGGGCTTGGTCGCGAGCTCTGCATATTCCACTCATACACATGCTGGGACGCTGCAGCCAAAGTATCACATGAGATAAAGGGGCATACTTTCCACTAAATGAGAGTGGTTTAGGGAGGAGTATGAAGGGTTTTAGGTAGCATTAGAGAGGGGTTTAAGAGCTTGAGTAAGTACAGCACCACATGGCCTACCACTTATATTGCAACACCCTCCCATAGAAAATAGGAAGAATAGATTTAAAACGAAACCGCAAAGAAAATAGTGCTAAATTAAATAAAATAATTTGAAATAGTTAAAAAATATATATAATTTAATGTTTAAAAATCTAAAAATAAAACATTTGTTATTTAATTATAAAATATGTCAACATTTCTCGAATTCATAAACTAATAGCATTAGTTTTGATTAAGCTATAATTAAATTACTTTTCATTAATTCCATACATCCCTTAAATAATTATTGCATTCCATTCTAACAAACTTTATTTCGGTCATCGTGGACCATAAAAGTGCATACACAGGAAAATTTAAACAGATAAAACCATGTACCATAAAACAGTCCCCATAAATAGCTATACAAATTAATAGTTTAACAGCGTTAAAGTGCATCACAGGGATCACATGATGGTAGATCCGGGGAATTCATATCTGCAACCCGTCCTCATCCAGATACCATGTGTGTTTCCCCTATGTAAAAGCCACATGGGCCATAATCAGCTGTGCATGCAATTTTATCAAAGTAAAAACTCATTTTAATAATTATTAATGCATTATATTCGCTTTACTTTAAGTGGGAATTTATTATTTATTTAAACTTCAGAAAAATGTTTAATTTAATGCAAAGTTAAGTTAATAGTGCTGTCGTATTTTTTATGTTCTATATTTAAACGTCTAAATTTTTTGAGTAGTTATGTCTAACTGAGACCAAAATTTAAGTTAAACTGAGACAAAAGTCTAACTTTCCACTCGTAAATGCCCTTTGTGAATACCGAAAATCGCAAAGTTAGATTTTCGCCTTAGTTTACCTCTGTGAATCCACCCATTGGGTTTAAGTGAATATTAATCTGGCTGCAGGGAGACCATAAGCATACAAGATGTGCCCCTTTAGGGTTGTGTTACTTGAACATATTACCTTGAGATGTATTAGGTTCCTTGGCACATAAGATAAAAGCAACATTAGTTTTATTTATTTTCAGATTGGAAGTGTGATGAACGATAACCTTGCATGATGTATTATTCTACAAAACCTGAAAGCTTTTTCTGCATTTCATACACCATAGTCCACTCCAACATGGCTGAGGACCTAGCATTAACAAATTGGTCGATTGTTGATGTCTATATTGTGATGTTGAATGTGATTGGTGTAAAGTTGTTTAAAACAAATTAATGAAATGTAGTCCACTATCGTGAGCAAGATGTTTGCTGAAATACGTTGATAGCCTCAGCCATTAAAACATCGTTGACTATTTAACTGTTTCTGGTGTGCTGTTCTGTTAATTATTTTTTAAGAGGTGAGCTGCATATTGAAGTGCACAGACAGCCGTGTTTTACAAGCACCACCAGCATTCAGGAGCATGCTGGCAACTGCAAACGGATCACTGACAGAACATCGATGTAAGCAATATCAATGTAAGAAATATCGAAAAAAAATATCGACTACAAAAATATCGACTCCAATACCTTCAAAGGTGAGTACAAAAATATCGAATCAAAAATATCGAAGTTAAAAATATAGATGTTAAAAATATTGATTCAAAAATATGAATAAAATAACATAATATATGTTAATTATATATAATGTTAACATTATCTTTAACAAAATTAATTACATTTATTATACATTTTAAATAAATATAAATAAATAAACTTAATTAAAAGAATCTAACCACACAGACAATATTTTATACATATACATATATTTACTTTAAAATAATTTATTAACTAATATCTTTATTTAATTTTTAAACTTTTAAATTATATAAAAATAAAATATATACATATATCAATGATTTAAAATTAAAAAATAACTATTTATAATTAATTCAAACATTTAACTATAAAAAATCATTAAAACGTACATTTCACAATACAATAAACACAATAGTAGGGAAAATGTTAGATAGCAAAATAATTCCATTTACTATTCCAACTTCAGTGAGTGCAACAGTAGAGAAAGTGTTGGATAGGGAAGGGGTAAAAATTACTATTCCCACTCCAGTGAGTGCAGCAGTAGGGATAGTATTGGATAGCGGAGGGTAAAAATTACTATTCCCACTCCAGTGAGTGCAACAGTAGGGAAAGTGTTGGATGGCGGAGGGGTAAAACTTACTATTCCCACTCCTGTGAGTGCAACAGTAGGGAAAGTGTTGGATAGCGGAAGGGTAAAAATTGTTATTCCAATTCCAATGAGTGCAACAGTAGGGAAAGTGCTGGATGGCGGAGAGTTAAAATTACTATTCCCACTCCAGTGAATGCAACAGTAGGGAAAGTGATGGATATTGGAGGGGCAAAAATTACTATTCCCACTCCAGTGAATGCAACAGTAGGGAAAGTGCTGTATAGCCGAGGGGTAAAAATTACTATTCCCACTCCAGTGACTGCAACAGTAGGGAAAGTATTGGATAGGGGAGGAGTACAAATTACTATTCCCACTCCAAAGAGTGCAGCAATAGGGAAAGTGCTGGATGGCGGAGGGGTAAAATTTACTATTCCCACTCCAATGAGTGCAACAGTTGGGAAAATGCTGGATGGCGAAGGGGTAAAAATTACTATTCCCACTCCATTGAGTGCAACCGTAGGGAAAGTATTGGATAGCAGAGGGGTAAAAATGACTATTTCCACTCCAGTGACTGCAACAGTAGGGAAAGTCTTGGATAGCAGAGGGGTAAAAATTACTATTCCCACTCCAGTGAGTGCAACAGTAGGGAAAATGCTGGATGGCGGAGGGGTAAAAATTATTATTTCCACTCCAGTGAGTGCACCAGTAGGGAAAGTGCTGAATGGCGGAGGGGTAAAAATTACTATTCCCACTCCAGTGAGTGCAACAGTAGGGAAAGTGTTGGATTGCGGAGGGGCACAAATTACTAATAACATTTAAACACTTTTAAAAATTAAAATAATCTTAAAAATAAATAAACAATATTTTTAAACTACTAATTAATTAATTTTAATTAACTAACAACAAAATATTAATTCATCAATTAAAAATAAATTACTTCCCACCCTTCCCACCATTTACACTTATACACACAACACACACCTAAAATTATTTACACAATTACCATCATTAATTACTAATGAATGAATTAAAATTAATTAACAACTAATTATTAATTCATCAATTAAAAATAAATTAATTCCTACCCTTCCCACCATTTTCACCTATAAACACCACAGCACACACCTAAAATTAATTACACAATTAACATAATTAATTGCCAAATAATTAATTAAAATTAATTAACAACTAATTGTTAATTCATCAGTTAAAAATAAATTACTTCCCACCCTTCCCACCATTTTCACCTATAAACACCACAACACACACCTAAAATTAATTACACAATTAACATAATTTATTGCCAATTAATTAATTAAAATTAATTAACAACTAATTATTAAATAATTAATGAAAAATTATTTTACACATTTAGCACTATAACATCTCAATTCAACAAATGTAAATAAATAAAAATGTATTCAATAAATTTACTATAATTAAATTACTTCCCACCCTATTCCCCTATAAATCCACAACCCTCTACGGAACTAAAAACACAAAATTCAAACAAAAATAGATTAATTACTATTAAAATTTTAACAAATATAATAAAAATACAAAAAATTCTTATACAAAAAATACATACATTACATACATATAATATATATACTAAAATACATAACATTACTAAAAAATCGATATTTTTAACAATTATATTTTTGCAAACAATATTAAACACTTCGATATTTTTTACATTGATATTACTTACCTTAAATTGATATTCTTGACCACGAGAATTTGTCTGTTGATATTTATGACTCGATATTTGTGCGATTCGATATTTTTGATTCAATATTCTGTCTCTGCACCTTGCAAGCACTGGATTGAAGAGGATGTCTAACCAGCGTGCCCCCTGTCGCATCCTATCGAGGAAGACCAAAGGTTTAGTTCCGAAGCTAGTAGTCAGAAGACGTTCAGCATCACAGAAATTCCTCTTCATTGATGAAGTACAAGTGGGTGGCAGGAGTTTGATCGGGGACTAGGAGGCAAATGGATTTAAACCTATGGAGACACACTTTGTCCTGACTGTGGCAGTTTGCATCAACAATGAATTTTGACTGAGGATGAATGCTGTTGAAAAAATGTGGATGCGACAGCAGCCTCTGGCTTGATATCACTTTGAGGTACATTGCTGTAGTGTAATCGTTTGGGGGAAATTAGAGGGGAGGCTGGGGCATTTAAAATGCAACACTTAGGGGCCGATTCCGATCTCGGTCGGAGGCGCACCTAACACCATTCGGTCGGGAAAAAAGCCATGCGAATGCCTGTTTCCCGACCGATCCGCACATTAATCCGAACAAACAAGTACGATGCGCACAACAGCACAGATTCCGACCCAGTCGTACTCACCCAATCCAGGTCCTGTTTCCCGACCGAGCCGGATCCGTAAACGCAGAATCGAGTCGCCCGGAAGCCAAAATGCAGCCCCGTCCGGCCGGATAAGTACGATGCACTTCCCGTACGCGCCGAACCCGTCGCTACGCACGGCACGTCAAAGCATCCGGGAGAGGTGCACATAAGCTCCGATTCGCGCCACAACACGATCCACGGCTACGAGACGAACACGCCAGCGACGAGGACGAGGCGAAGCAACGAGAAAGACGAACGAGACGAACCAACCATGAATCCCATCGTTCCGATCCTACCAATATTCTACATCTACTACCGGAACAGGCACGGACGCGTACGGCGCAGAAGGTAAGCCAGACACCAACCACAAAAACAAACTACACGTACCCGACATATCACACACACACAGAGGGATGCAGAAATTAATTACACCAGCAACAGCAGCACCATAGGGGCGGGATGCCCATCACCAATGCCACATATACACATAGGGGCCCGGATGCCTGACACTACAACCACCCTTACCCAGGGGGGGCCAGATGCCTACCACTACTACCATCTCTACCCAGGGGGTGCCAGATGCCTACCACTACTACCACCTCTACCCATGGGGGGCTGGATGCCTACCACTACTACCACCTCTACCCAGGGGGTGCTAGATGCCTACCACTACTACCATCTCTACCCAGGGGGTGCCAGATGCCTACCACTACTACCACCCTTACCCAGGGGGTGCCAGATGCCTACCACTACTACCATCTCTACCCAGGGGTGCCAGATGCCCACCACTACTACCATCTCTACCCAGGGGTGCCAGATGCCTACCACTACTACCACCCTTACCCAGGGGCGCCAGATGCCTACCACTACTACCACCTCTACCCAGGGGGTGCCAGATGCCTACCACTACTACCATCTCTACCCAGGGGTGCCAGATGCCTACCACTACTACCACCTCTACCCATGGGGGGCTGGATGCCTGTCACTACTACCACCCTTACCCAGGGGTGCCAGATGCCTACCACTACTACCATCTCTACCCAGGGGTGCCAGATGCCTACCACTATTACCACCTCTACCCATGGGGAGCTGGATGCCTGTCACTACTACCACCCTTACCCAGGGGGTGCCAGATGCCCACCACTACTACCATCTCTACCCAGGGGGTGCCAGATGCCTACCACTACTACCACCTCTACCCATGGGGGGCTGGATGCCTGTCACTACTACCACCCTTACCCATGGGGGGCTGGATGCCTGTCACTACTACCACCCTTACCCATGGGGGGCTGGATGTCTGTCACTACTACCACCTCTACCCAGGGGGTGCCAGATGCCTACCACTACTACCACCTCCACCCAGGGGTGCCAGATGCCTACCACTACTACCATCTCTACCCAGGGGTGCCAGATGCCTACCACTACTACCACCTCTACCCAGGGGCGCCATATGCCTACCACTACTACCACCTCCACCCAGGGGTGCCAGATGCCTACCACTACTACCACCTCTACCCAGGGGGTGCCAGATGCCTACCACTAATACCATCTCTACCCAGGGGGTGCCAGATGCCTACCACTACTACCATCTCCACCCAGGGTGTGCCAGATGCCTACCACTACTACCACCTCTACCCATGGGGGGCTGGATGCCTGTCACTACTACCACCCTTACCCAAGGGGTGCCAGATGCCTACCACTACTACCATCTCTACCCAGGGGTGCCAGATGCCTACCACTACTACCACCTCTACCCAGGGGTGCCAGATGCGTACCACTACTACCACCCTCACCCAGGGGTGCCAGATGCCTACCACTACTACCACCTCTACCCAGGGGTGCCAGATGCCTACCACTACTACCACCCCTACCCATGGGGGGGTGGATGCCTGTCACTACTACCACCCCTACCCATGGGGGGCTGGATGCCTACCACCAACAACACCCCCACTCACAGGATGGCTAATACATGACACCACAAGCACACACCAACATAAAGAATGCAACATAAAGACACCCCCCCCCAACACCATGACAAGCGTGTGTAGACTGTGTCAATTGCCTACAACACTGAACATTACTTTGAACCTACAATGTGACCCCCTATCACATGTGCCACACATAAATGTGTGTGGCCCCCACAATGCAAGCAGGCCATGACCATTGTGGCAATGGGGTCCAAACCCCCATCATCACAGTGACCAAAATGTAAGTGTGGGGCCCATAGCTGAAGCACATCTTGAACATTGTGGCAAAGGGGTCCAAACCCCCATCATCACAGTGACCAAAATGTAAGTGTGGGGTCCATAGCTGAAGCACATCTTGAACATTGTGGCAATGGGGTCCAAACCCCCATCATCACAGTGACCAAAATGTAAGTGTGGGGTTCATAGCTGAAGCACATCTTGAACATTGTGGCAATGGAGTCCAAACCCCCATCATCACAGTGACCAAAATGTAAGTGTCGACAAAGATAAAGCTGCAAGGGCCAAACTGCATGGATGATTCCTGGTCACAGAACAACAAACACATCAGTGGCAAAGTAGTGCTTGTGTCCCATAGCAACATAGATTGGGGGAGGCAAACAGTGCAGTGCAAATAAGACATACCTTTGGCCATGTGCAGACAAACATCACCCATGGGGGCTGACACTGTCAACATTCATCAATGACACAATGACAGAAGTGACCATCAGAATGCAGACCCACATATTTGCACCAATGGGCACACAAATGCAGTTACCCTGTGGAGACTGTAGATGTCAGGTGAACAGATACCATACCATGGCAGCAATGGGACACACAAACAATGATCATTGTGCTGACTGATGACCTAGGAGTCCCAGGGACAGCAGGGGAAACACACCAAACAACATACAGCCAATGGCACACTAAAGATATGCCAATGCAGTGGTGCAGATGCACAAACACAAACAGGCAGACCCACACTGCACATCAAACACATCAGGTGAGGGGGGGGCAACCACACAACACATGAGGAGGCCTGAATACCAATTACACAGATGTGCATACAGTGCCACACAAAGGCAACTCATGGATCCAAATCCCCTATGTGGGCAATCAGGCATTGTCAGATGAGAGGGAGCACAAATCACACATGTCACACAAGCATGTAGGAACAGCAACTGACACAGCAAGACACAGACACACCACAGCACTACCCCCAGGGCACCCACAATGTGGTGAGCCTGGGCTGCATTACAATCCCACTCTGATGACAAAGCTAGATGTCGTTCACACTGTGAACCACAGTCATGTGTCCTGAGCAACAAACTACCATCACACCTACACAAGCACAAATCAATCAGCACGGCCAGTAAGCCAAGGGCAACATGGAGGCAGGGGACTAGCCGGGCAACAACTCTCATCTGCACACACTCAACACCACACACCTCGACCTCCAACAATGTGCAGCAGTGAAGCTCACATGCACTGGTGACATTGCACATGCACCCATGACAATCCCAGGGGGGTGGTGGGAACCAAGGTGCAGAAACACATCACACATGGCCACTCAACAAGACTCCTGAATGTCTGACAAACTGCACACTACGCTGTACATGGACATGACGGCAATACCACACAAACCAATGGGATCCCTGCCACAGTCACACACCAATGAAGAAGCCAAGGTCACCCACAAAGAACACACATAGACAACTACCAACATTGCAGCCCTGACCCTGAGGAGTGCCAGCAGTCACACACACAACGTGTCACAACCAATGACAGCTAACACAAACCGGAAATCACATGACAGGTGTAAACAACAAGTGCCAAAGGGAATCCTGACTGTGACCCATCAGCATCTGCCCACAAACTCAGCCCTGACAGCAAACACACCTATGGGTGACACCCTGATGACCAGTAATGTGCCATGCACCCACATCACAGAGAACCCAGGGAGAAGACTTTGGGGGAACATAGGTCAACTCAGCAAGCATCACAAACAGGAACATCACTAGGGATCCCAGCATGCACAGCAACATGGAAGTGAACAGACAGACATGCTCATACAACACACACCTTGGGCGCAGGCGATCTCACAGGAGTACACACTGCCATGAGGGGACTCCACTCCTATGTGAGGAAAGCTGTGCCATATGTCGCATCAGTAGGGCTCCATCATGTCAGCAGAACACTTGGTCACACAGTCAACAATTAGCACCAAATGAAGGCTCCCGTCACATCAGCCTGGTCATGGGAGTGTCAACGAAATAATCAGCACAGATCCAACACACATGTATAGCAAGTTGCACTGACAACACAGATGAGTCCTTCCCCATTGATGCCCAAACCTGCATGTCCAGTGGAGATGGCCACACGGTCAGGGAACTAGACTAATTGAACAATGGCAAGCACAACAGATGTGCAGGGGTGGAAGCCACAGATGTGACATTGCAAATGTAAGTAGGAAATCCCATTGCCAAATATTGAAAACATGACACCCTCATTTGCTGCTAAGGATGACATGGATACACCACAGGATAGGACACAGTCCCCCTGGACCACATGGGTTCCGGCACAGTAACACTTCATTTTCATGAGACCAAATATCACCATCACTGCAGCAAGGGCATGGTTAGCATCATCAACATCATGTACATCAGAAGCAAAAGCACTAGAGAACAGAAAGTTGCTTTATTCAGCATATGTGGGTTCGAAACTTGAAGTCATTTAAAAAAAACAAAGGCCAATGGCCAGTCCATCATGAAAGTCAAAACAGGGTGACAGTGGCAGATGTCACCCTACGCATGCCTGCACTGATAAAAACCAGGGACAATCCCCTAGGAGGGGCATACGGGGGGCAGGCCAGGCACCGCAGGGACAGGATCAGGGCTCACCAGGAGGAGGCAGGGAAGGGGTGGTGGGTGCTGGAGAGCCACTGACAACTGCAGTGGAGGTGTCTGACATGGTGTGTGCCGGCACAACTGGGGGGCATGACTCAGATGGTGTGGGTGCCGGCACAACTGCAGTGGACCGTGCTGATGGAGTGGACAGGTTCGCCACTGCAGTGCCCAAGTCATACAGGGTGGTAGTGGACTCCACTGCAGTGCCTACCTCCAGGGGAGGAGAATGGGGATCAGGTAAGGTGGGCAGGACAGAGGGGGAGGACACCCTCACCACACCAGTGGCACAGACAAGCGCAGCGGGGGTTGTGGGGCCGGAAGAGCAAGTGGCAAGGCCTGATCCTTTTGGGGATGGTGTATCTGTGGGTGGGGAACCTGGGGCAGGGTGTGCTGGGGGCACCTGTGGAGTGGGGGCCTGAGGGATGGAGGAAGGAGACTTGGTGCCTGAGCTGCAGGGCGGCGGCGGGGTCTTGCTCTTCCGGGTCCGGGGGACTTGCGGGTGGGAGCGTCAGTCGGTCTGCGCCTGGGGGAGGGTGTCCGTGGGCGAGGGGCACTCCGCTCCGTGTGGGTGGGCTTCCTCTTCCCCCTGAATGCTGTATCAGCTGGATCGGAGGGGAAGAGGCCGAGGTCACTGAGGAAGAGCCGCTGTGTCTTTGGGGTTGCAGGTGAGGCAAGGGAGGGGGCTTTGGAGGGAGAGGCAACTGAGGACTGCGCAGTGCTCGTGGATGCATGTGTGTGTGCCTGGGCCCCATCCCCTGTGAGTGTGGTTTCAGTCCCCTGACTGTGCGTGCGTGTGCGTCTTGTTTGTGGCGTGTGTGTCTGTGTGCTGCACGTGTCTGTGCTGGTGTGTGTCTGTGCCGGTGTGTGTGTGCTTGGGACAGGTAAGGTGCTGGGGAGTGTGGATGGGGCAGAGGCAGGAGGGGTGAGGGACTGTCGGAGGAGGGACACTGCTGCCATCAGGGAGGAGTCCATGGACCTATTGCCCCTCTGTAGGGCAGACATGCCCGATGAGATGCCCTCCATGAACAACACCAGCTGAGTCAACAGAGTGGTGTGTGCATGGAGGACAGTCAGCATCGCTGTCTGCCCTACATGGAGCTGGTGAAGGAGGTACACAGACTCCTCACTCAGGGCAGCAGGGGACACAGGGGCAGGGGGTGCGGTGCCGGGCCGAAGGAGACACGCTCCTGAACATGGGAGCCTCCACGGACCTCGGGAATGGGAGCCGATGGGAGGGCGGTGGTGGTGGTGGTGGTGGTGGCGGGGACAGCAACACTAGCTGGGGTGTGGTGGCTGCTGACACCCGCCTCCATAAGGGAGTCATCCTCCGAGCTGCTGCGGTCCTCAGCTGAGGTGGATGGTGCTGAGGACTCCTCGGTGTGGCTCCCCTCGCCCTCCGTGCCACTGGGTCCCTCCGACCACTCCTCGGCTGCTGACCCAGTCTGGCTCTGCGTCTCCTCCTGGTCCGTGGAGCTGTCCCCTCCTGTGGCCGTGGATGTATCTGCAATCAATAGGGAAACAGACAGACATCAGTCACCTGCACCGAACGCACACACCACAGTAAGTACAGCACATTACAGAGCAAGCCCTGGCATCCTTAGTTGAACATTGCTAAAAGTGCCCAAACAGAACAGGAGAAGCCAATTGTCAGTCTGATGGTCAACCATGGCACTCACATCCCACCTGGCCTTGCACCCATCTGTCTGGTGTCTGTTGGATGGCAATACCCCAGTGTGGACACATGCACCACCTACACAGTAGTTGGACAGTGCAGAGAACACGGTGAAGCATGTGAACATGCACACATCACAACTCTTGCCACTGAGTCAGTACAGGTGTCCGGATGAAAGGGATGCCCAGAGTCAAATAGGAAATGCATGTGATGCATACCAGCGACAGACACCATGATGCACCCATGTCCTGATAGCCATTGCCACAATGGTGTGCATGTAGCACATGTCACTCCCCTGCAGGATCACCAGTAGGAAGTCACATGCCATGGCACAGCCATGCCTGCTAAGTCATACATCACTGTCTCCAGTCACATGGGCAGGGCAGCCAGACAACAACACTCTGCACTGTGTCACAATAGTAGGTCATGGGGAATGCAAGTCCTGGAGCTGAACAAGTGCACATGTACATCCCCCACACACCACATCATCTGAACACTTATCTGTCCAGGTCATACCGATTGGACATATGGGAGACCTGTAACACTACCCTCTGAACCTGAGCACCTCACAATCTGCTGTGAATGGGAAACAGCTGCCTGAACTTCACATTCGCATACCCCAGTCTGCACGGTCAGGTGATCAAACACCTATGTGTCACACAAGTATCGTCTCCCATGGTCACATCTCCGGTGGCATGCTGAGCCCCAACCGAGAAACACCCCAGCAGACCTGACAACGAAGCCACAGCACACTGACACAGAGGCAGACACCTGAGGGGACAAATCACTGAGCACAACGTGTCAGCTGATACACGGGAGTGGGAGTACAGAGTGTATTGTATGGCCTGGAGTAGGCATGACTGTCCTGCCCCAGATGAATGAGGGATGAGCCCTGGACAGTAGGCAGCTGGCTAAGTATGTGTGACACACGTAATATACACACTCCTGGGGCCCAAACATTGTTCCCACCCGCAGCATGGGTGTGTGCCAGATACCCCAGGCACATGTGGTGGATCAGCTCTGCAATTGGACCACATATCAAAGTAACACGCAGATTACATGTCAGAACACAGCCATTGTGTAAGCAATGGACCCACCCATGATGCCCACCACAGAGTTAGGGAAACAGATGCTGTCCCCCACCTTGAGTCAAGCAAACTGCAAGGACACAGTACCCAAGTGACACAATTCCCTGACTGTAAGGGCCACACCAGGGTATCAGATGAGGAGTGGGCAGTGCACAATAGAGGGACATGGGTCCTGGACCACATGACTGATGTACTGTGGATGTTTAACCAGGCCAGAGGAGGGCACATAGCATGGCAGACATAGTTCACAATGCAGTCATGGACTCACCCCCTCCTTGCTGCTCTCTGGCCTTCAGCTGCCCATCCAGATCAGGGAAGACCACTGCCAGGATCCTGAGCATGTGGGGGGTCAGGTTCCGGTGTCCGCCCCTCCTGCGAGGAGGCGACAGCTTCAGCTGGACCCGTGCGATCCTCCGGGTCCAGCCCCGAAGGTCCTGCCACCTCTTCTGGCAGTTGCGGATCCGGCGCTTGTAGACCCCCACGGATCTCACTGCCCGGACGATGGTCAGCCATATCTGCTGCTTCTGGTAGGCATCAACCTATGAGGATGACAAAGTGAGAATGCCATTACTACACATGCAACATATCCGTGCATTACACAGTTGTATATACATGTCTCAATCACAGGGGCACATGATGTACACAGGCAGTGCAACGATGGCCATGGACAGTATGCCAGCAGTTACTACATGGTATCATTGCCTGGGAAGTAAAACCTTGTTTAAATGCACTGTCACTGCACTATACCTGTCCAGTGCATGTAACTACACACTATGGGGGTGACAACTACTCAGTGAGCCTGCTAGCCAGTGGCGTGCAGACTGTTAGCCTTGCTAGTCAGACAACATGCACATTTAGAAAGGCAGTGGACAGAACACTCACCTGCTCCCCTGCTTTCCCATACAGCTTGCTGTACTGTGGAAGGAGGTTGTCCAGCAGGGCCTGGTTCTCCTCAGTGCTGAAGGCTGGGGCTCTCTCCACAGTACGTGCCTTTGCAGGGTCCAGAGGGTGCAGATACAGCAGCAGTGTAGTGGAAGATGTCGTCCTGGAGCATGTAGTGCAGGCAAGTGAGCTCTCAGGGGAACAGCCAGCATTATATGTGTGCTGCAGAGGCAGATACTGTCCCATGTGTCCAAAGTGATAGGTCCAAGTCGTTTGCATCTTCTGAATCTGGCCAATCCATGGAATTGCACCACTTACACACGCCCCCAGCATCCTTCAAATTTTCAACTTCATGACACCCATGAATTTGCAACATTGTTGTGGGTGACCAACTGAATTTACAGCATCAGACTCGTTCAAATTTTGAAAACGCGTCCGTTGCCAGGCCAGGCCATAGCCAATGGGTGCGCACCGATCGGTCCATTGCTGGTCAACGCGTACCTAGGATACAACGCGTACCCGCACACATTGAATGCAATGGGCCGGCCGGGACCACCGATCGGTCCATTGCTGTTCAACGCGTACCTAGGATACAACGCGTACCTGCACACATTGAATGCAATGGGCCGGCCGGGCACACCGATCGGTCCATTGCTGTTCAACGCGTACCTAGGATACAACGCGTACCCGCACACATTGAATGCAATGGGCAGGCCGGGCACACCGATCGGTCCATTGCTGTTCAACGCGTACCTATGATACAACGCGTACCAGCACACATTGACTGCAATGGCCAATGTGTGCGCACTGATCGGTCCATTGCTGTCCAACGCGTATTGCGAATACAACGCGTACCAGCACACATTGAATGCAATGGCCAATGTGTGCGCACTGATCGGTCCATTGCTGTCCAACGCGTATTGCGAATACAACGCGTTCCAGCACACATTGAATGCAATGGCCAATGTGTGCGCACTGATCGGTCCATTGCTGTCCAACGCGTATTGCGAATACAACGAAGTGCTGCCGCCTCCCAGGACCGCCGCTGAGCCTGATCCCATCTGCGGCTCGTCCCGCGGCTGCCATCTTGGGACATGCATCGGTTGCCGGAGTTGGTCACGGCGAGTCCCCCTGGGTGGCCAGCCGACGGTCCGGAACACCGGAGATCGCTGTGTTCTGCGCTACACCAGACGGCCCCATAGACGTGAGAGCATAGACGGGCCTGGCTCTTTGGCGACCGCTCCGGGAGGACCTGCGGGCCGCCATCTTGAGACGTGGTCTCTCTCTTCTCCGTTCAGAACCTGGTTGCGGTGCTCTGAGTCTGAAGCTTGGTCGTCTGCTGACAGCCCCAAGCGGCGGATCCGACGTGCCTCGCAGGAGAAGGAAGACCAGTTGGATACCTTGGTTCTCTTTTTCGCTGTGCGTTGTTTCACCTTGCTGCAGACCTCCGGTCTGCCTGACTTGCCTGACCCTGACGCCGGGAACTAAAATGGCGTTTCCCACCGCGGGGTTGAACGCTGCCTTGGAGTCCGACAGGCGATCCTGATCAATTGGCATTTATCCTACTTCCAAAGAGAACCTAGTAAGCCCTACCCTTGCATTCATCCTTGCCTAAGCACTCAAGCTTTCTCACCACACAAAACAAACCTCCGGCTTGCCTGTCTCAGATGCCTGGCCTTAAGATGGCGGACCTACCTGCAGTCGAAACGTGATCATTCTCCCCCGCCACCCCTTCCCTCTCCTGGGGACTTGTTTCTTCTGTATTGGACTTTACAACTGTAACTATTGTAACCATGAAAAATCTGTTTTTCTTTTCCCTGACCGCTGAGACCTGAGCACCATGGCTGATGCCCGGTGGAGCTGCTAGACAGCTATAGAGGAGATCCGCCCTGGCTCACCACCTCGGCTGTCACCTACCCAGCCGGACATTGGGCACAGTTCTTCCCGTCTCCCCGCTGTTGTCTACTCTCTCCCCCTCCCTTCGTCTAATTACTGTTACATTGTTTTTCTGCCCATGTTCTACTATGCTCTGGTAACGTATGTAATTTGTAATCTGTAACGTAACAATCCTCATGTAAAGCGCTCTGATACCTACGGGTCTAGCCAGCGCTATATAAAACTTCAAATAAATAAATAAATAAACAACGCGTTCCAGCACACATTGAATGCAATGGCCAATGTGTGCGCACTGATCGGTCCATTGCTGTCCAACGCGTATTGCGAATACAACGCGTTCCAGCACACATTGAATGCAATGGCCAATGTGTGCGCACTGATCGGTCCATTGCTGTCCAATGCATATTGCGAATACACCGCGAACCAGCACACATTGAATGCAATGGCCAATGTGTGCGCACTGATCGGTCCATTGCTGTCCAACGCGTCCCTGTACAAGTCACTGGCATATGTCACCATTCCTGTCACAGGTGAACATATGCCAGACACATATACTTCCCAGGGAGTGAGGGGCACACCTACAACACCACAGCCTGTCCAAACTGTATCCTACGGCATGTAAGGCTGAATTACCTATTCCGTGTATGGGGGTGAACATGTTGTTCTGTGAGTGTCACTTGGGGGCAGCCACCCCCAGGCTGTGCACATGTTCATGGGGACAGAATCCTTGGTGTTTCGTGTACATGACCACTGTGATGTGCAACTGTTCATATCTGAGCATGTGGCATGGTCACATTTCACGGTGGTGTATGTGTATGTCATGTCACATACCCCCTGAGTCCCATGTGGGACGGTATGTTTAACCCAGGGTGACCCATTGGCACAATGGTGATGGTCCTCCACAGTCTGTGTGCATGTTGTGTTTACAATGTCTCTGATTACATGTGCACAATGGGAGGCAGTCTCCACATCCACGTTGTTTGTGCATGGACTTTGATGTTGTGCGTGTGTGTGTCACAGACGTCCATGTCTGTCCTGCCGAGGCAACAGGGACCACTACCTGTGGGGGTCATGTTTGTTTTGCTGTGGTGTATACATGATACACCATGTCATGCCAGTGTCCATGTGGCAATACAGGGTCCCTGGGAATGTACCTGTCATTGAGCTGTGATGCCTGGGGCACATCTGTCCTCACATGTCACTGTGGGGTGTGTTTGTAACGTGGCAGCAGGAGATGGGAACTGGGACACGGCCTCATGATATCCAATGGCACGACCTGGGACTTATTGATGCCACTTGTTGAACTGTGATGTTAGATGTTGGCCATGTATGTGCCATACATATCCTTACGGAACTGCACACATCATGTACTTGTGCCTCATAATGATGTATCATGTGATATTGAGTGTGTTCAATGCCACATATGTGGGGTGACTGACAATCTTGCTTTCTTCACCTATGCACTGCAGGGCACCAGCTGTCCTTAGACCATTCCCTGACCTGGCAACGATGGTGGAACGTGACAGCATCCGACGGTACCGCTTCACCAGGCAGCTGATTGAGGATTTGACAGTGCGCTTGGCACCACATTTGCATCCTGGCCGGCCGTATCCTACAGCGCTGACCCCCAAGGTGAAGGTGATGGCAGCCCTACACTTCTTTGCCACCGGTACCTTTCAACACACTGTGGCGACCCCTGGTGGGATGTCACAGACCATGTTCAGCTGTGTGCTCCGGGATGTTTTGGAAGCTGTGTTGATATACCTGAACCAGTACATCTATTTCCCTAGACTCCAACAACTCACTGGCGTGAAGAGTGACTTCTATGCCCTGGGGAGGATGCCGCATGTCATTGGCTCCATTGATGGGACACATGTGGCTTTGGTACCACCACAGGCCCAAGAGCAGGCATACAGGAACCGCAAACACTACCACTCGGTCAATGCACTGGTGGTCTGTCTTGCAGATATGAGCATCTCACACGTGTGTGCCCATTTCCCTGGTTCTGCACACGATGCCTACGTGATGAGGAGTAGTCGCATCCCGAGGATGATGTCACAGATGCGGAACCAGCGTGCCTGGCTTGTTGGTGTGTACTGACTTTGTACCATTGTGTGTGTTCTGCAATGTAGTGTTCCACCCACTTTTCCAACTCTGCTAATGTGCAATTGTCTGTATGTAGGTGACTCCGGATACCCCAACATGCCGTGGTTGCTGACGCCCCTCAGGAACCCTGTGACACCAGCCCAGATGCGCTACAATGAGGCACATGGTCGGACCAGGAGAGTGATTGAGCGGACATTTGGTCTCCTGAAGAGCCGCTTCCGCTGCCTCGACAAGACAGGAGGGTCCCTCCCATATGCCCCAGCAAAGGTGTGCAAGATTGTCATCGTCTGCTGCATGCTACACAACCTGGCAGTGCGGAAGGAGTTGCCTCTCATCCTGGATGACGATGACCAACGTCCGCCACCTGTGGAGGATCCTGGCCGGGACCACGATGCCAGTGAAGATGATGATGATGATGATGATGGTGATGTCCGCACACAGCTCATCACCAACTTCTTCAGCTGAATGTGAGTATCCAGAGATGTCATGTCAATAATGTGAGTTTGCATGATATGTGTTGGCGGTGCTCTGGTGCTGTTTGAGTGTGTCCATGGGCTACATGACTGTATGCGTGTAGCGATGTGTCCTTACAGGTAGTCTGTACTCCCCAACAGTGTTGACATGCTAGCTTGGTTCTGGGTGGGTATCTTGTGACATATATTGGGCATGAGTATTGCAGTTCTGTCCTGTTCTTCAGTGCTTTTGACTGTGTGTCATTTCTGTCCTTCACAGGGTACTTTCAGAGTCGTTTGGTCAACTGTGATCCCCGACACCGTGATTCGACTTCCAGGGTGGTAGCTGTTGTGTCCCTACAGGTGATGTGCACCACACCCATGGACTTCCTTCCTTCTACACTTGTTGACTGTGTGCCCGCTGCCAGGTGGGATTACCTTGCATCTGTGGTGGTTACAACATGTTGCAAATGTGTAGTAAACCTGTGCTTCACTTTGTGATGTGCGTTGTCTGTGGTCACACATCTGACTGACATTTGCTTACTGCACCAGTGGGCTAGTTAACACAGACTGTGAATAGGTGTTGGGTCTGTGCAATGCAACGTATTTCCTGGCAACATCAGTGTAGGCGATGAGTCAGATGGCCCTGGTGTGTATGTGTTGTGTAGCCCTGGTGGTGTGCCTCCCTCATATGTGTGATGTCGCCATGACTCACATGCCGGTGTTGTACTTGCTGTAGCAGTTAGCATGCACAGTGTCATTTCCCAGATCATCATCGCCACTGACAACGTAGGAATCACAACAGAGGCAAGTATGGTGTATTAGTGAGTTTATTGACATACATGTGTGAGTATAGTGCACAGGATGGTGGGTGCTGTACATTGTGATTGTAATCCAAAGTTCCTAGATGATTTGGAAGTCCTGGTAGCAGAAATGTCCAGAGTAAAGTCCACAGTCATCTGAGACATTGGTCCAACTTGAGCTCCCCATGTCATGTGGGAGAGTTGTGTTGCAGTCAACAGGGTGAACAGTTTGCGCACAAAGGTGATTATCCAGAACAGGTTTTGGCTTCCTGGGGTTGCACATGGCCATCGGCCTCTCACTTGCCCCTCCTCGGACGGCCCCTCTTCTTTGGGGGGGACCCTCAAGTGCAGGCTGCTGCGGTGCAGGGGACTCTTCGCCAGAGTCATCCGCCCTCCCTGTGGCAGTTGCAGTTGTTTCAGCACCAGATGTTGTGGGCACACAGGGAGGTGTTGACTGGTTGCTGCTCATCTGCCGGAGGCATTGTAATATGTCCCTATGCACCGCCGTCATCTCTTGCAGTGTGTCCCACTTGGACTCCACGCGGGACATGTGTGAGTCCAAGCGGGCATGATGGGCAGCCTGCTGCTGTTTAATGTCCCTGAGGAGCCCCACTACCTGGCTGAACTCTCCAATGCTGGACTGGTACGCATCGGCTATGCGTGCCAGTTGTGGGTCATCATGCAGTCCAGACCCCTCTGCGAGCAGCGACCTATGTCTCCCACCCTCCCACCACCCCTGGCGACACGTGCAGTACCTGAGGTGGCACGCACAGGTGACCCTGGGCCACCTTGGGGTTGTTGGTGGTGGTGGTGTCCATGGCCCCACGTTGGTCCAGGGTCCCTGTGCTGGTGGTGGTGGTGCTCCTTGGTCTGTCCATGTCGGCAGGGGTGGTATGTGTGTTGACAGTCGTTGGAGGGGTGGGTGCAGGGGTGCAGCTGGTGGTCCTGCTGGTGCTGCATGATGACTTGCTCCGGAGGTGCCAGGTGGGTCTTCTTCATCCGAGGAGGGCAGAGGCTGTTCCACACCAGTGAGCTCCATATCCTCTTGAGCCTGGGACGGGGACTCCTCAGCGTCTGCTGCTGTGTCCCCATCATCACCTGTTTTTGGGAGACACACACAATGTATGTTATGTTTCTGCAGGCATCAATGGTTGACACACCTGACAGTTGTGACTGTGCCTCTGGATGCGGGCCTGTACATTGCATTGTCCTAAGTTGTCACAGTCAGGGGTTGATATTGGTGTAGCACATTGTCCTGCATTATTTGGGCATTTCTATGTGAATGTTGGGGTGTGTACATGGTCTGCATTGGTTGTATTTGGTTGACATCCGGCCCTCCTTCCCACCCAGCCAGATATTCCACCATGGAAGGTACTTCCATTGCAGGGAGTGCAAGTTGTCTTTCAGGATGTCAGTCAGTGGTGTCCTGCTGTTGGTTGTTGCACAGTTCCCAGCAGGGCCTTGTGCTCCCCACAGCAGTAGCCAGTGTCAGCCATCTTGTCAGTTGTTTTCCACTCCCTGTGATGTGCGCATGGTTCAGGGTGGTGTTGATGGGACAGTTGTGGGGGTGACCAATATCTGTGACTACCACTCCCATCATGCTATTGCCTCCACCCCACTTCCCAGCATGCCCATACTTACTTGCTTTTGGGTGGACTTCACTGTGTGTGAGTGTGAGAGCAATGGCAAGATGGCTGACAGTGGTGTCCTGCTGTTGGTTGGTGGCCAGTTCCCAGCATGGCCTTGTGCTCCCCACAACAGAGCACCAGTGTCAGACATCTTTGATGGGGCTTTCCACTCTCTGTGGTGTGTGCATGCTTGGGTGTGAGCTTGCTGGGCCATGTGGGTGAGGGATGTTGAGCTGTGACTACCACTCCCATCATGCTATAGCCTCCACCCCCTTCCCAGCATGCCCATGCTTCCTTCCCTTTGACTCTGCTTCCCTGTGGGGTTGTGTGCCTGTGCTGACAAGATGGCTGACAGTGTTATCCTGGGGTTAGTTCTGCTACAGGTCCCATGTGTGTCCCTGTGCTTCACACAGCATGACCCAGGGTTGTGGTTCTTTGTGGGTTATTTGATTGGAGTGTGAGGCAATGCATTCTCCCAGGTGAGTTGTGTGGAGTTTGTGTTAGGGGGGGGTGTGGGTGGAGCTGCTGGTGACTATGGTCTGTGCTGTGAGTCCTCCTTCCCACCCAGCCAGATATCCCACCATGGAAGGTGCTTCCATTGCAGGGAGTGCAAGTTGTGTTTCAGGATGTCAGTCAGTGGTGTCCTGCTGTTGGTTGGTGCATAGTTGCCAGCAGGGCCTTGTGCTCCCCACAGCAGTAGCCAGTGTCAGCCATCTTGTCAGTTGTTTTCCACTCCCTGTGATGTGCGCATGGTTCAGGGTGGTGTTGATGGGACAGTTGTGGGGGTGACCAATATCTGTGACTACCACTCCCATCATGCTATTGCCTCCACCCCACTTCCCAGCATGCCCATACTTACTTGCTTTTGGGTGGACTTCACTGTGTGTGAGTGTGAGAGCAATGGCAAGATGGCTGACAGTGGTGTCCTGCTGTTGGTTGGTGGCCAGTTCCCAGCATGGCCTTGTGCTCCCCACAACAGAGCACCAGTGTCAGACATCTTTGATGGGGCTTTCCACTCTCTGTGGTGTGTGCATGCTTGGGTGTGAGCTTGCTGGGCCATGTGGGTGAGGGATGTTGAGCTGTGACTACCACTCCCATCATGCTATAGCCTCCACCCCCTTCCCAGCATGCCCATGCTTCCTTCCCTTTGACTCTGCTTCCCTGTGGGGTTGTGTGCCTGTGCTGACAAGATGGCTGACAGTGTTATCCTGGGGTTAGTTCTGCTACAGGTCCCATGTGTGTCCCTGTGCTTCACACAGCATGACCCAGGGTTGTGGTTCTTTGTGGGTTATTTGATTGGAGTGTGAGGCAATGCATTCTCCCAGGTGAGTTGTGTGGAGTTTGTGTTAGGGGGTGTGCGTGGAGCTGCTGGTGACTATGGTCTGTGCTGTGAGTCCTCCTTCCCACCCAGCCAGATATCCCACCATGGAAGGTGCTTCCATTGCAGGGAGTGCAAGTTGTGTTTCAGGATGTCAGTCAGTGGTGTCCTGCTGTTGGTTGGTGCATAGTTGCCAGCAGGGCCTTGTGCTCCCCACAGCAGTAGCCAGTGTCAGCCATCTTGTCAGTTGTTTTCCACTCCCTGTGATGTGCGCATGGTTCAGGGTGGTGTTGATGGGACAGTTGTGGGGGTGACCAATATCTGTGACTACCACTCCCATCATGCTATTGCCTCCACCCCACTTCCCAGCATGCCCATACTTACTTGCTTTTGGTTGGACTTCACTGTGTGTGAGTGTGAGAGCAATGGCAAGATGGCTGACAGTGGTGTCCTGCTGTTGGCCAGTTCCCAGCATGGCCTTGTGCTCCCCACAACAGAGCACCAGTGTCAGACATCTTTGATGGGGCTTTCCACTCTCTGTGGGGTGTGCATGCTTGAGTGTGAGCTTGCTGGGCCATGTGGGTGGGGGATGTTGAGCTGTGACTACCACTCCCATCATGCTATTGCCTCTACCCCACTTCCCAGCATGCCCATACTTAATTGCTTTTGGGTGGACTTCACTGTGTGTGAGTGTGAGAGCAATGGCAAGATGGCTGACAGTGGTGTCCTGCTGTTGGTTGGTGGCCAGTTCCCAGCATGGCCTTGTGCTCCCCACAACAGAGCACCAGTGTCAGACATCTTTGATGGGGCTTTCCACTCTCTGTGGGGTGTGCATGCTTGAGTGTGAGCTTGCTGGGCCATGTGGGTGGGGGATGTTGAGCTGTGACTACCACTCCCATCATGCTATTGCCTCCACCCCACTTCCCAGCATGCCCATACTTAATTGCTTTTGGGTGGACTTCACTGTGTGTGAGTGTGAGAGCAATGGCAAGATGGCTGACAGTGGTGTCCTGCTGTTGGTTGGTGGCCAGTTCCCAGCATGGCCTTGTGCTCCCCACAACAGAGCACCAGTGTCAGACATCTTTGATGGGGCTTTCCACTCTCTGTGGTGTGTGCATGCTTGGGTGTGAGCTTGCTGGGCCATGTGGGTGAGGGATGTTGAGCTGTGACTACCACTCCCATCATGCTATAGCCTCCACCCCCTTCCCAGCATGCCCATGCTTCCTTCCCTTTGACTCAGCTTCCCTGTGGGGTTGTGTGCCTGTGCTGACAAGATGGCTGACAGTGTTATCCTGGGGTTAGTTCTGCTACAGGTCCCATGTGTGTCCCTGTGCTTCACACAGCATGACCCAGGGTTGTGGTTCTTTGTGGGTTATTTGATTGGAGTGTGAGGCAATGCATTCTCCCAGGTGAGTTGTGTGGAGTTTGTGTTAGGGGGGGGGTGTGGGTGGAGCTGCTGGTGACTATGGTCTGTGCTGTGAGTCCTCCTTCCCACCCAGCCAGATATCCCACCATGGAACGTGCTTCCATTGCAGGGAGTGCAAGTTGTCTTTCAGGATGTCAGTCAGTGGTGTCCTGCTGTTGGTTGTTGCACAGTTCCCAGCAGGGCCTTGTGCTCCCCCAGCAGTACCCAGTATCAGCCATCTTGTGAGTCCTTTTCCACTCCCTGTGATGTGAGCATGGTTCAGAGTGGTGTTGATGGGCCAATTGTGAGGGTGAGCAATATCTGTGCCTACAACTTCCATCATGCTATTGCCTCCACCCCCTTCCCAGCATGCCCATCGTTCCTTCCTTTTGACTCTGCTTCCCTGTGGGGTGGGGTGCCTGTGCTGACAGGATGGCTGGGAGTGTTGTCCTGGCAGTTGTTTGGCTAAAAGTCCCAAGAGTGTCCCTGTGCTTCACACAGCATAACCCAGGGTGGTGGTTCTTTGTGGGATCTTCAGTTAGGATGTGAGGCATTGCATTCTCCCAGGTGGGTTATGTGGAGTTAGTGTTGAGGGGGTGTGTGAGGGGAGGTGCTTGTAACTATGGTCAGTGCTGTGAGTCCTCCTTCCCACCCAGCCAGATATCCCACCATGGAAGGTGCTTCCATTGCAGGGAGTGCAAGTTGTCTTTCAGGATGTCAGTCAGTGGTGTCCTGCTGTTGGTTGGTGCACAGTTGCCAGCAGGGCGTTGTGCTCCCCACAGCAGTAGCCAGTGTCAGCCATCTTGTCAGTTGTTTTCCACTCCCTGTGATGTGAGCATGGTTCATGGTGGTGTTGATGTGCGCATTGTGAGGGTGGGCAATATCTGTGACTACGACTCCCATGATGCTATTGGCTACACTGACTTGCCCAGCATACACAGTATACCTTTCTTTCAGTGGGCTTCACTGTGTGGTGGTGTTGTAGTGGTGGCTACATGTCTGGATGTGTTTGTTAGTTGTATTTGTGCCACTGCCTAGCTGTAGTTGTAGTTGTGTTTGTACATGTGATGAGAAAGTTACATGTCACTATGAGATGGCATGTGTTGTGTTTATCTGACTGACATACACATTTTGGGCTGATTCTGTTCTGGTTGCTGTGTATTTGCTAAGGGTGCATGGTTTGACTCTCCCTTGACAGTGATGTGTGTGTATTGTGGCACAATATTGTGTACATTTGTTGTGTACTCACCAGGCTCTGGGATGTTTTCTAGTCCATATACGCTCACTGGTGGTAGGATGGCCCGCACCTTCTCCTCCCAGGGCCTGAGGTAGACTGGCTTGGCAGGAGGGCCACTGCCGGTGTGTTGGCTCACGAGGTAGTCCTTCTTCAACAGCTCCCTGACCCTCCTGCGCACGTCATACCACCTGTTCTGGATGTCTATCTTTGTGCGCAAACATGGTGATTGTGCGTTCACCCTGTCGACGATCCTCTCCCACATCTTGGTTTTCTGTGCCATGGGTGTCTGTTGGACCAGTGTACCAAACAGCTGTGGCTCTACCCTGAGGATCTCATCTACCAGGACTTCCAATTCACTATCTAGGAACTTATGATTCTTCTTTGGGGGCATGGTGATGGGTGGTGATGGTGAGTGGTGTGTGTGTTGGTGTGCAGGTGAAGGTGTGTGAGTGTGTGTTTTGCTGGGTGTATGTGAGGTTGCTATTTGTTGAGATGCTGATGGTGTGTGGGTGTGTGATGGATGAGCTGTGGGTGTATGGTTGCTGTCTGTTGAGTGCTGGCAGGTAATTTGAATTTGCAAAGGATCATGGTAGGGATTTGTGTCCTTTATATGGGTGGAGTTGTGGGTGTGTCTTTGTTCCCTGCCCCCCCAGTATTTATTGGCTTTGTAGTTGCTTGTTTGGCTTTTTTTGTGTATTTTCCCTTTGTACTTTTCGTGCATGTAGGAGACGTTCTTGTGGCCGAGTCTGACCCTGCAGTTGTCTCGTACGGGCTTCTCCGATTCGTTCACGCTGTGTTTGTGCTGTTTTCTATGCTGCGGACGCGTCGGTCGCGGTGTTTTGGGTTGCTTCGGCTTGCAGTTTTGTATGCGTGTCGGTCGTACGTCTTGTCCTCCGTGCGACTCGGTCGTGTTTTCCACACGTTGCATCGTACTTGGCGGGTGGGAGTTCGCGGGTACGTTTCGTTCGGGATTGTTCCGGGTGCGTGTCGGTCGGTTCGATTCGCGTGTTTTTCCGGCCAGATTGCTGTTTACCGCGCGGCTCGGTCGTTCGGCTTGTGTTCCATACGAGTCGGTCGGGTTTTGCACGCTTCTCATCGTACTTTGCGGGTCGGGCTGCACCGGTACGTGTTGGTCGGAATTAATTCCGGCTCCGAGTCGGTCGGTACGTTCATTGATGTCTATGTCATGATGTTGAATGTGATTGGTGTAAAGTTATTTAAAACAAATAAATGAAATGTAGCCCACTATCATAAAAAAGGTGTTTGCGAGAATGTAATATGTGACGTCATCAGCAGTGCATTGCGGGGGCGCGAGTTATAGTTAGCTGAACTAACTATAACGGGGGAATTTCACGGGTTTTGTACGAGTGCAATGTCCAAGTAACTATAACGCCCCTGAAACCTATGGTTTTTTCAGTGAATTTGAAAGGTTTTTTAAATGCTAATTCCTAACTATAACGCCCCTGAAACCTATGGTTTTTTCAGTGAATTTCAAAGGTTTTTTAAATGCTAATTCCTAACTATAACGTGCCTAAAACCTATGGTTTTTTCAGTGAATTTCTAAGGTTTTTTAAATGCTAATTCCTAACTATAACGTGCCTGAAACCTATGGTTTTTATCAGTGAATTTCAAAGGTTTTTTAAAAGCTAATATTTAAGTGTAATAATAGTTATACTTATGTTTCTTGTACTGAATTTCTTTAGTTTTTTATATTTATTTGTAAATATATTAGTTATTAAACAATATTGTAAATTTTTATGTATTTTGCACAAAAAAAATATTTAATAAATTAAAAAGTAAAATATTGTATAATTTTTTTCTGTTATATTTTTATTTTAATATATTTGTATTGTTTAATTTAAAAAAAAATGTTTTTTTGGAATCGCGCACCGAAAGCGTACCGAACGCGGCGAATACACGTACCCCAGCCACCTATTTAAGGAACTCATAAAGGATCCGCGTATGGTATGCGACGGGTGCGTGTTTCTAGTCACGTAACATACGTATATTACATGTGTGCGCGTTTGCTAAGCGACCGGTACGCGATTCCTGCTCCGGCTTATACGCGACACATACGAATTACCGTACCCGACGCTTGCGCGGTGGCAGGCCCCTCGTGACGTCAAATACGTGCCCGGGCGCGCAGGGTGCGCGACTCCCGCGAAAGTTTTTATATTGAAAAATAATATGTATGTGTCTTTAATGTACATATGAAGGTAAGAGATTAACTAAGGTATTCATAAAAAAATATTTGGGGGATTCGCGCACCCAACGCGTTTACCTTGGAGTCGCGCACCCAACGCGTTTACACCAGGGGGCCGCGCTGGGAGTCGCGCACCCAACGCGTTCCACACTAGGGGCCGCGCTGAGCGGCGCGCTGGGTGCGCGACTCCTTATTTCACCGTAAAATTTTTGTTAGCTCCTACCACTAATTTATATTCTCCCGGGGACCCCATCCCCCGGGGCCTATACATAATAATGGAGACCGTGAGGGAGCCCCAATGCCCCCACGGTCCCGCCGGCTCCCGCGTCCTTCGAGAGCCGGCATTGCTTTTCCACATGGGGAGCTGCTGACATGCAGCTCCCCGTGTGGAAAGCAATCTGATTTGGATATTGAAGCGAGAGCAGGTTTCCTGCTCTCTCTTCCAATATCCAAAGCAAGTTTGCAATAACAGGACGGGAGCCGCGAGGCTCCCGTCCTGTCATTGCAAACAGCAGTGTCCCGGGGTAGGCACCCGGGACACTGCAGGAGCCGGCCCTGGGGGTGGCGGTCCCCAGGGCCACCAAGGGCTCCAGGAGGGGGGCCGCGCGGCCCCCCTCCCCACATCAGCAAAGCCCCGGGGAGGTGGTGGTCCCCGGGGCTTCGGGGGTCCAAAACGGACCCCCATTTTAAATTTTTTAGTGCCCCGAGGAGGTGGCGGTCCCTGGGGCGTGTGGGGGGGCTCAAGCCCCCCCCACACAGGATTTTTTTTTTTTTTATAAAAGAAGCCCCGGGGAGGTGGTGGTCCCCGGGGCTGCGGGAGGGCCGAGTGCCCTCCCGCACCATTTTAAAATGAAAGCCCCGGGGGGTGGCGGTCCCCGGGGCTTGGGGGGCCCTTTGAGGCCCCCCATACATAAATGTAACCCCCCCCACCATGCCCCCGGGACTTGGGCCACCCAGGGGCAAAATACAATCAAAGCACGGGAGAGCGCGCTTCGATTTTTTTTTTTTATTGGCAGGATCCGCGCACCCTGAGCGCATACTGCCGTTTAAAAAAAAAATGCTTTTTCTGCCCAGGGGGTCCTTATGGGACCCCCTGAGCAGACCTAGGGGTCAGGGTGTTTCTACCCTGCTCCCTTTGTGCGCTTTGCGCACTTGTTTCTGTCCCTCGGTTCTACCGAGGACAAAATGGCTCCCAACATTTCCTGAATCGGAATGTTGACAGCCAGCTGACAGCCAATTAGCATGCAGCTCGTGATCGGGACGGTGCGCGCAGGGTGCGCTCAGGGTGCGCGGATCCTCCGTGCCCATAGATATATATGTACTTTTACTTTTGATTTTCTCAGCAACTACTGAACGGATTTACACCATTTAACAAAAGGGTTCATTCTGAACCAAGAACTACCTCTTTGCCAAATTTGGTGTAATTCTGTTCAGCAGTTCGGGCTGTAGCCGTGTCTAAAGTTTCCTATGGAAAAATGAATGGGGAAAACGCGTTTTGGGACCCCCTTTTCTCAGCCCCGCTTGACGAATCCCCCGAGACTTTCAGGGTAGGAGCGAACCGGAGCGCCCCACAAAGTTTGAAAATTTCGCAAAGGTACGTCAACCGGCAAGAGAGTTATTTCAAATAGAATGTCGCGGATTTCCTATGGAAAATAGGTCCTAACTATAACTATCTACTGGCGACCGCCAGTAGATAATATAAACATTCATATATATATATATATCCAGCAAACACCTTTCCCACACGAAGAAAAGCCACTGAAGCCTGATTCCATGAAGTAAAACGCTTTATTATATATAAGCCAGCAAAAAATAAACTGTCCCAACGCGTTTCAGCTCTGCCATCGAGCCTTGCTCATGGGAAAATGAAACCTGCTTCCAGAAATTACCATGTTTTTGAAGGGCTCCTTAATTGAGTGATTCACGGAGCCTGCAGGTCATTTACATCCGCATGGGCAGTGAATTCAAATCGGCCCTTTGTATTTATTTTGCAGCGTTTGAAATCCTCCATACAAACTTTGCTTTAGTGTCATTAATAAAGGCCAATTCAGTGCGCACATTTCAAATGCTATTCCACAGCTTGCAGGCATACCCTGGCAAAATATTGTACATTGCGCCTTACTTTCACATGGAATCCGTGAGCCTGAAAGGCATTTCAGCTCACATCCCTTACTTGTCTTCCCTGGTATTGCTAATTGGGAAATCCCGTCTTTTCCAGAGATGAGAAGAGCGAGTCGGGCCCCCCTTCTGTCAAACAATCCCATCCAAAGTTGCTCAGCGAAAGGGGCCTCAGACTCAAGCAGGGTGGCTTCAGTGTGGCAGGCACGGAACACCCTGCCTATAACTCCAGCAAACACCTTTCCCACACGAAGAAAAGCCACTGAAGCCTGATTCCATGAAGTAAAACGCTTTATTATATATAGTCCTTTGGTAGCCAGCAAAAAATAAACTGTCCCAACGCGTTTCAGCTCTGCCATCGAGCCTTGCTCACGGGAAAATGAAACCTGCTTCCAGATGTCCTTGTTTTTGAAGGGCTCCTTAATTGAGTGATTCACGGAGCCTGCAGGTCATTTACATCCACATGCACAGTGAATTCAAATCGGCACTTTGTAATTATTTTGCAGCGTTTGAAATCCTCCATACAAACTTTGCTTTTATGTCATTAATAAAGGCCAATTCAGTGCGCACATTTCAAATGCTATTCCACAGCTTGCAGGCATACCCTGGCAAAATATTGTGCTATTGCGCCTTACTTTCACATGGAATCCGTGAGCCTGAAAGGCATTTCAGCTCACATCCCTTACTTGTCTTCCCTGGTATTGCTAATTGGAAAATCAGTCTTTTCCAGAGATGAGAAGAGCGAGTCGGGCCCCCTTCCTTCTTCTTTTCTTCTTTTTTCTTTTTTTCTTTTTCCCTTTTTCCTATATATATATATATATATATATATATATATATATATATATATATATATATATATATATATATTATCTACTGGCGGTCGCCAGTAGATAGTTATAGTTAGGACCTAGTTTCCATAGGAAACTCATTTTTTGTTTTCTCAATATCTTTGGCGCCGGTTGACGAATCTTCGCGAAATGTTCAAAACTCGTAGCCCGCTCCGGTCAGCTCCTGTCTTGAAAGTTTCGGGGTGATTCGGCAAGCGGGGGCCGAGAAAAAAGGGGGGTCCCAAAATGTGTTTTCTCCATGATAATTCTCATAGGAAACTTTAGACACGGCTACAGCTCGAACTGCTGAACAGAATTACACCAAATTTGGCAAAAAGGTAGCCCTTGTGTCAGAAAGAGACCTTTTTTTTAAATGGAGTAAATCCGTTCAGTAGTTCCTGAGAAATTCAAAAAATAGAGGTCGGAAAATCAATTTCCCATAGGAAACTTTAGACACGATTACAGCTGAAACTGCTGAACGGAATTACACCAAATTTGGCAAAAAGGTAGCCATTGGTTCAGAAAGAGACCTTTTTTTAAATGGTGTTAATCCGTTCAGTAGTTGCGGAGAAAATCAAAAAATAAAAGTTTCGATATCTATGGCCGCGGTGGATCCGCGCACCCTCCCGATCACAAGCTTTATCCTAATTGGCTGTCAACACTCCAAACCAGGAAGTGTTGGCAGCCATCTTGTGCCTCGGTAACCGAGGCACAAGAAAACAGAAAAACAAAAGGTGAAAAATAACAAAAGGGGGCAGGGTAGAAACACCCTGACCCCCTAGGCCTGCTCAGGGGGTCCCACAAGGAACCCCAGGGCACAAAAAAGCTTCTTTTTTTTTTCAATAAAAAAAAACAAAGCGCGGGCTCCCGCGCTTCATTTAATTAAGCCCCCAGGTGGGCCAGGTCCCGGGGGCATGCAGAAATAAAATTGCGGGGGCCCAGGGGGATCCCCGCAGCCCCGGGGACCGCCACCCCCGGGGCTTTGATAAAATATTTGCGGGATGCACACGGCCCCCCCTGCAGCCCCAGGGCACAGCCACCCCCCAGGGCTTGTTTTTAAAGGTCTGGGGGGGCCCCCAAGACCCCCCCAAGCGCTGGGGACTGCCACCCCCAGGGGCTTTCATTAATTATTTGCGGAGGGCACACTGCCCCCCCGCAGCCCCGGGGACCGCCACCCCCTGGGGCTTCTTTTTAAAAAAAATATATATACCTGCGTGGGGGGGCTAGAGCCCCCCCACACGCCCCGGGACCGCCACCTCCCCGGGGCACTAAAATGCTAATTTGGGGGTCTGTTACGGACCCCCTAGCCCCGGGGAGGTGGCTGTGCATGTGATGGGAGGGGGGCTGCGCGGCCCCCCTCCTGGAGCCTGTGATGGCCCTGGGGACCGCCACTCCCCAGGGCCGGCTCCTGCAGTGGCCCTGTCATAGCAAACACTGGTTTGGATTTTGGAAGAGAGAGCAGGAAACCTGCTCTCTCTTCCAAAATTCAAACCAGATTGCTTTTCCACACAGGGAGCTGCATGTCAGCAGCTCCCCATGTGGAAAAGCAATGCCGGCTCCCGCAGGACACGGGGAGCTGGCAGGGACCGTGGGGGCATTGGGGCTCCCCCCACGGTCCCCAACGAGAGGCCAGGCCCCGGGGGATGGGGTCCCCGGGGCCAGAAGTGGCCAGGGAGGGGGGCCACGCGGCCCTCCTCCCCCATAATAAAATTAATTTTCTTTAAAAAACGCAAAGGCCGGCCCCGGGGGATGGGGTCCCCGGGGCCATAAATGGCCTGAGGAGGGGGGCCACGCAGCCCCCCTCCAAATAAATAAAAAAAACAAAAAAACAGTGGCCATGCCCCGGGGGGTGGGGTCCCCGGGGCCGAATATGGCCTCGGGAGGGGGGCCACGAGGCCCCCTTCCCTTTTTAAAAAAAATAGGGGTCAGGCCCTGGGGGATGGGGTTCCCAGGTCCCATAAAATAGGATAGAAAGGGGGGCCACACAGCCCCCCCTTCTTTAAAAAAAAAAAAAAAGACACGATCGTGCCGGAGGCCCCAGCCCCTCCCAGCAACACTCTGCAAACGCGCCCTGTGGCGCGTTTTAAGTTGGGGAATTAATTCCCCTTCAATACTGGGGGTCCCTGGGGGCCAACTAGCCCACCAGGTACCTCCAGTAAGCACCACAGGGCTGCGTTGCAGAGAGGTGGTCCAGGCCACGCCCCTTTTTACACCTCTCTGCAACGCAGCTCTGTGGCGCTTACTGGAGGTACCTGGTGGGCTAGTTGGACCCTCAGGATTCAAGGGGACTTTATCCCCCAACTTAAAACGCCACGGGGCGCGTTTGCACAGTGGTGAAGGGAGGGGGCGGGGCCTGAGGTGACATGTGTGCAAACACGCCCTGTGGCGCGTTTTAAGTTGGGGAATTAAGCCCCTTTCAATCCTGAGGGCCCCTGGGGCCAACTAGCCCACCAGGTATCTCCAGTAAGCGCCACAGGCCTTGCGTTGCAGAGAGGTGGTCCAGGCCACGCCCCTTTTTACACCTCTCTGCAACGCAGCTCTGTGGCACTTACTAGAGGTACCTTGTGGGCTAGTTGGATCCCAGGGACCCTCAGGATTCAAGGGGACTTTATCCCCCAACTTAAAATGTGCCACGGGGTGCGTTTGCACAGTGGTGAAGGGAGGGGGCGGGTCCTGAGGTGACATGTGTGCAAACACGCCTTGTGGCGCGTTTTAAGTTGGGGAATTAAGTCCCCTTCAATCCTGAGGGCCCCTGGAGCCAACTAGCCCACCAGGTATCTCCAGTAAGCGCCACAGGCCTGCGTTGCAGAGAGGTGGTCCAGGCCACACCCCTTTTTGAACTGAGAAGAGGTTAATTTTACTATTCCTACTGTAGTCCTAGCAAGAATAGGGAAAATACATCAAATAATAACCTCGTAATAAAAAGTATTACTACATATATATTTATATATATAGTAAATACTATGTATAGGGCATACTATATAAGTATTAAACTTACATAGGTGAGGTGGAGGTGGAGATTTATACTCGTAACTTTTTTATAGAATTTTGTGGTACTAATGTAGTATCACTGTAATACTATTTAAAGTACTAAAAAATTGAGTTTTCAAATAGGCCCCTTAAATGTTTAAATCACTAAGTTCCTCTCAACATAGCCTGTTCATATCAAAATTAGCCATCGACCCATGTTTTCAACCCCATTATCTTAGCCTTCATCAGGATATCAGAGATAAATTTGGCTGTCTATATTTTATTTCAAAACTTTATTCCCATAGATGAGTCTGGATGCCCCGTTATTTCTCATGGTCTGGATTATTTATTTCTTTATTTTATTTCATAAGACATAAAAACATTCCTGTTCTGCCCTTAAGTAAAGTAAGAATGAGATGTTCTCTCAGTCAAGCATATACATTTATTCTCCTTGAATCTCCTCTCCATCATAATTAATTTCAAAGAGTTAATCAGCTTTCTCGTACATAACTCTGCAGATATCATAAGGTGTCATGAATTCATTGTAGCATTTCACTATGCAAAGAGCAGTACAAGACTGATTGATTGAGAAGGGACGACCCTGGGAATAAGGGGGCCTGAGTGCAGCAAAAGATGTTTTATTGCATTCAATTCTGAAAATCTAGTCAGTGAAAACAGATTGGACTAAAATTTCAAACTGCAAACAGAAATAAAGAATAGTCACCATTATTTTATTTACACAGGCTTAATAAATGCAATTAAAATGGATTTGGGCTTGGCGAGTCTGATGGAGGTGACTCTAGAAGCTGTAGGTGATAATTCTGTGCAAGGATTGTCACCAAATGTATGAAAACAATTAATAACTATCTGCATTGGCAGCCAAACTAAAACTTTTGCTGAACTACTAACTCTAGCAAATAATTTTTGGGCATTTTGAGTGTGGAAGAAATAATCTGTGAATTTTAATTGATGTATTTAAAATTGCATAATAAGCAATAGAATGTAGAATGTAAAAGGAGTAGATGAGGGATTTTACCAAGAGGGGAAAAAAGAGGGGAAAGTCGGAGTGGGTCAGGAGAGGCAGGGCAGAAGCTTGATTTCGGGAAACTTGGACATTAATAAGGGGTTGTCCTAACAGTGTTTCTAATGTGCCTCATTCTTCTAACTGGCCAGAGTTTACCAAAATCATACACAATTCATACATTGAATACTAGGACAGCCCAAGAGGTGCCATCTGTAACATGAACACTTTGATTTTCATAGATCAAAAAGGCCCTGTGAATTGTTGGGTGAGTGGGGTATGAGCCCTGGTCAAGCAACAGCCACAATCCCTTGCAGGGTGAACCACAATAAATGCAATACATTAAATTGTGCTTACCCTCAGTAGCTTGGCACAAAAAGCAGTCAGATTTAACTTAGAGGCAATGTGTAAAGTATTTATGCAGTACACAAACATTAATAAAGTGAAAACACAACACAAAGAAAATTCCACACCAACTTAGAAAAATAAAGTATATTTTTATCAATAATTTGACACTAAAACAACAAAATTCCAATAAGTAGAACCGAAGTTATGAATATTTAAAGTTTCAAGAAAAAGCTAGTGCCTAAAAGATTAAAGCTCCAACTGTGAAAGTCGCACAAGACCGGGTCAAGGTCTAAAAATATGGCTGATTGCGATGGAGTGTGGTTCGGATACACAAAGTTGATTTGGACCCGGTCAGCTCTTACCTTTGGACTTAGAAGAAATTTTGAGAAAAATGTTCTAAGAAGGTAAAAATCAGTTGGTCAAGGCTACAGGAGGTGTCCTACGAGGAAACATCATCATTGGGTCGAAGCCACAGTGAAGATCTGTATGTTGGAACTTATGGCCTGATTCAGATCAAGGCGGATGGGACTATCCGTAATTGTTATGTTATGTTATGTTTATGGGTACTTAAAGCGCGCACTTCTACCCAGGAAGAGTGTCCCAGCACTAAGAACCTCAAGGCAGGACTGCTACTGTTACTGAAAAAAGGGGGGAAAGTTTAAGGTTGGTGCCGAAATAACCAGGTTTTCAGCTGCTTCCTGAAGGTAAGTAAGTCAGGCACCTGTCTGAGTGATATCGGCAGCAGGTTCCACGCACGGGCAGCCTGTACTTGAAGGAGCGGCCACCGGTGCAGGTGCGTAAAAACTTGGGAACAGTCGCCTGCTGCCGACAAGAAGATCTCAGGGTTCTGGCAGGGACATAGTGTAGAACTCTCTTCCTGATATAATGAGCGCCCATATCCTGAAAAGCCTTGAAGGCCAAGACCAAGGCTTTGAAGCGAATTCTCTTCCGGACAGGAAGTCAATGCAAAGCTTTCAGGTGAGGCGAAATCCGAGCTCTGAGTCCCAACATGAGGATCGCCCTGGCGGCCGCATTCTGGACCACCTGAAGCCTACTTAGTAGGTACTCGGGGAGACCCAGGTACAGGACGTTTACATAATCCAACCTGGAGACAATGAGGGCTTGGACCACGGTCTTCCTGTGGGCAATGGGTAGTAAAGGGAGAAATTTCTTTAACATTCATAGAAGGCCAAAACAGGAACCAGCAACTGCCTGAATTTGAGCTTTCGTGGACAGGGTGTCATCCAACTTAACCCCTAAGTTCTTAACAGTATTAACTGGGGTTACAGGAGATGGCATGTCTGATGGCCACCACTGTCGTCAGTCGTCGTGAGCCAAAGAAAATTATTTCGGATTTCTCAGGGTTACATTTTAACTGATTCTCCCTGAGCCAAGTGAAGACCCCCGAAAGGCATTTGTCGATCTTCTCACCTATGAAGTCCTATGAAGTCCTCGCCCTTGTCGCATGTGAACAACAACTGCGTGTCATCAGCATACAAAATTATTGTCACGCCGCTTCCTTCCGCCAAGTGGACAAGGGGGGCCATATATAGATTAAAAAGTGTTGGGCTCAAGATAGAACTCTGAGGGACACCCACCTGCATGGGGGAATGGGATCAGCGAAGGGGGGGACCAGATCTCTTGGTGTCTATCCTCCAGAAAGGAGGTGAACCATTTGAGCACCGTGCCTCCCAGGCCACACTCCTGGAGTCTATGCAAGAGACGGTCATGGGGCACGGTGTCGAAAGCCGTGGAAAGGTCCAGCAAGATCAGCACCGCTTTGCCCCCTTTATCTAATATTTCTTTAATAGACTCAGAGATTTCAAGCAAGGCAGTTTCTGTGCTGAAGTTGGATCTAAAGCCAGATTGGCTGTGGTGGAACAAATTATTAGTTTCCGCGTATTCTGTAGTCATCGAATTCACATACTTCTCAAGAGTTTTAGAGAAAAAAGGAAGGAGTGATATCGGTCTGTAGTTGGAAGCTACCAGGGGGTCAGCAGAGGTTTTTTTTAATAGTGGGACGATTTTCGCACTTTTCCATCTGCTTGACACCTGGCCAGTTGCCAGCGAAGAGTTGAGGACGATGTTGGCGGCTGGATTAATAAACTCTGCTATGGATGCCAGCACTTTGGCTGGTCAAGGATAAGAGGGAGAGCCTGACTTAAGGCCTTTCAAAATCTCGAGGGACGTTTCCAAAGGAATGGGGGGAAACTGTGTAAAAGAGGAACCCCCGAGAGGGACGCTGGAGGGTAGCGGGCCTATACTCCCTCCCTTTGTCCGAACGGATTCTACAAAGGAGTCTTGGATAGTTTTGATTTTGTCGTGAAAGTATAGGGCGAGTTGATTTGTCCATTCGCTCGTGGGGGTAAAAACTCTGGTGAACACACTCGGGGAGGAGAAATATTTCACTATTTTGAAATTTTCCTTACTTTGATTTTCAGCTGACTTGATTTTAGTTGAAAAGAAGTTTTTTTTTCTACATACATTTTATTGTAGTGGACCTTTAGAGCATGTTAATAGATTTCTTTATCCTCAATATTAAAAAAAATTCCGCCATGCTCTCTCCAGTCGTTTGCAGTTGCTTTTGCTCTTCCTGAGAGCTTCGTTAAGCCATGGGGCCAAAGTCCAAGTGCATTTGAAGGGGTGAGTGGAAGGAGGTGCGAGCGCCAGGGAGCGTTCCTGGAGCCAGTTCTCCAAGTAGAAAGCATCGCTCTCAAGGTTGCCACTCAGGGATAGCGGGTGGAGGACGAGCTCTTCACTCAGGGCTGCCGGGGTGATTTGATGGAAAGGTCTAGAAATAATAGGACGATGCTTCCCGTGAGATTGAGGGCATCTTAGCGATTTACACACCTTAAAACCCAACAGGTAGTGATCAGACCATACAAGAGGGAGAGGCACGTCTATTTCGATCTCTATATTAGATCTGATCAGGTGTGTGCCCCTTGTTGTGGGTGGGGTGATGGACAAAAATTAAAAATTGCCATAGACTCCCGCAGTGATGTGGGCTCCTGCTCTGACGGTTTGTCCATATGAATGTTGAAGTCACCCAGAAGCACGAAGTGCGTGTATTTGGGGACTAGAGGTGAGATTGTGTCACTAATCGACTCAAGGAATTTCCTGGCAGGGCACCTGTAGATTAAGGCTCCCGCCAAGGATTAGTGTGCCGAGAGTCCGAAATGAAATCCAAGATATTCCGCCCCATCCAACTCCCCTGTAGGAACTATGGTACAGGAGATGTCCCTTTTAAAAATAATCGCCACTCCGCCACCCTTGCCCACTGGGCGGTCCCTTCTTAGGATCTGATACCCCAAGGGGATAGCAGTCACAATAGTGGGGTTTGAGGCCTCGTGAGCCATGTTTCTGTTAGAAACAATATGTTCGGATTGGATTCATGCAGTAGGTCGCCTTAAGCACTACTTTGAAGGGCCCAGGGATGGTAGGGCACCACCTGAAGGGCAAGGTCTCACCCAGGCTGGGTTCAGGTGTGGGTTCATGGTGAAGAGAGCCTTTTGTGTCCCTAAGACTCAGATCAGGAGGGCAGAAAACTAGCTCTTTGGACTCACTCTGGTGGTCCTGAGTTCAAGTTGCAAATCCAGTCCTTCTTCCCCAAGCAAAAGAGCAGCAGGGCAGAAAGGCAGCAATTCAGCAAGTCAGAAGTCTAGGCGAGTGCAGTCCTTTCAGCAGCACAGCAGTCCTTCCTTGCAGAATATCCACAAGTCCAGAAGTGTACAGAAGAGTTGGTTTCTAAGGCTTTATTTTTATACCATTATGGCCTCTTTCAAAGAGGTGGGAGAAGAATCTAGAGAGTGACTTTAATATGCATGGGATTTCCTACCCTGGTTCCATGATAGCTGCAGTGACAATGCAATGTGGAGGTGTCAGGTCCTTTGTGAGAAGGCAGAATACTCCCTATTCAGTTACAAATGAAACTGTGCTCAGCTCCATCCACCATCATGCCAGCAAATAATCCATTAAAGGTCACCTTATGCCTCTATTGTATGACTGTCTGAGAGGAATTCACAAAGTCTCTCAGTTACACCCAGGCATGTGATCCACGACAGGTTGCAGACACAAAAGGGCTAAGGACAGACACATGCCAACCTTCTAGAAGTATTGTCTCAGTGGACGATAATCAAACACAAAATACAGTAATATACACAAATGGTCTATGTTGCTAAAAACTTTTGACAACACCACCTTCGAGTTATACCATCAAATGGTTGTGATTTAATCTCAACACCAAATGGAATAATCAATTCATAAATATGTACAATACATGTAAATCTTAAAGTTTTTTTTTAAAAATACGGTGCAACCTAAAGGAGGGAGGGAGGGTTGTGAAAAGTGTGTGATGTGAGGAAAGGAAAGGTAGTGTACATGTGAGCATCAAATTCAATATTTACAACCTATCCAGCCACTAACTGGCTTGCACATATATGAAAAATCAAAACATCAAAGGAATGCAGATAAACAATCTCTCAAAGAACAACAAGAGAGAGAGGGAGTGTAAGGAGCACTCTTAGTCCCCCTAAATATCAGTCCAGTGGGGCACGTAGACGCGGAAGCGCCAAAACAGCAAGAGGAATTCAAGCTGTAGTAGAAAAGAAAGGGCCTCGCAGGCTCTCATGTGACTAACTGGCATGTATTCCAGGTAAGCATGAGACAGGGTTGATGAGTAACCAGTGGCTCGCGGTTGCTGGTGAAAAACCGGTCTGACAGCTAACTGTTGAATACACGCCAGTTAGTCACATGAGAGCCTGCGAGGCCCTTTCTTTTCTACTACAGCTTGAATTCCTCTTGCTGTTTTGTTGCTTCCGCGTCTACGTGCCCCAGTCCTGATGAAGACCCCGTCCGCAAGGGATAAAGTTCCCTGCCACATATAGGGGTCGAAACGTTGACCATTTCTTTCCTTTAAACATGGATGACAGAGATTGTTTATCTGCATTCCTTTGATGTTTTGATTTTTCATATATGTGCAAGCCAGTTATTGGCTGGATAGGTTGTAAATATTGAATTTGATGCTCACATGTACACTACCTTTCCTTTCCTCACATCACGCACTTTTCACAACCCTCCTCCCTCCTTTAGGTTGCACCGTATTTTTTTTTTAAACTTTAAGATTTACATGTATTGTACTATATATATGAATTGATTATTCCATTTGGTGATGAGATTAAATCACAACCATTTGATGGTATAACTCGAAGGTGGTGTTGTCAAACGTTTTTAGCAACATAGACCATTTGTGTATATTACTGTGTTTTGTGTTGATTATCGTCCACTGAGACAATCCTTTGTGTACCAGTTTGTACCCGAGTCCAGTGGATTTGCGGGTTACCCCATTGATACCTAACTTTCTAGAAGTGGCATGTTCAAAATTGAAATAAAAAACCTGACTTTACCACTAAATTGGGGTTTTCATTACAATTACAAATACAGCAAACATAACATAGCTACATGCCCCCAATTGGAAATTACAGCTTATACATGTAATAAGGAATCTCCAATGTTTTCCTATGGGAGAAGTAGGCCTCACAGTAGTGCAAAATGAATTTAGGAGTTTTTCACTAACATGACACGTAAAACTTGAAAGTACATGTCCAGCCGTTTATTTACACTGCACCCTGTCTTATGGGCTACCTAGGGCCTACCTTCGGGGTGACTTATATGTAATAAAAAGGGAGTTTTGGGTTTGGCAAGAGGGTTTTATTGCCAAGTCGACATTGCAGTTTAAAACTGCATTCAGGCTGCAGTTGCGGGCCTGGGACATGTTTTAAGGTTCCACTTAAGAGGGTGGCACAAAAAAGTGCTGCAAGCCCACAGTTAGCATTTCATTTACAGGCCCTAGGTATATGGCATACCACTCTACAAGGGACTTATAAGTAAATTAAATATGTCAATTGAGTATAACCCAATTTAACCATGTTTTAGGGGAGTAAGCACAAGCACTTCAGCACTAGTTAGCAGTGGAAAAGTGCACAGAGTTCTAAGTCCAACAAAAACAAATTTATCAAAAGGTTTGAGGGAAACTGGTACAAAGTTGGGGGGTGAACGAGGTCTAACAGGCTCCTTCATTGACTGTATAATAAATAGAAAACCCACTACCTGTTTTTATTGATACTGGCATAAGCCAGTTTGCCCTGAAAACTCTGAACTTCCTTCATTACTTCTCTCTGTGTTTTCTTAGATACAGTTGGTATTTCATTTCAACAAGTTGCACATTACATTTCCAATCCTTTTTCTATAACTGTTAGTTTTATCACAGAGAAGAATGCACTTCTTTCAAGCCCTACTTCTCTTGAAAAACTGTTTAGTCATGATATTTTATGTAAGTTAAAGTGCACTGTTTTCTGTACGCTAGAGGATATCTACCTCAAGGTACTGCAGAGCAAGGAAGTTGAGGTACTTGTCCTACAGAGCAAAAACAATTGTCAACCCCTGGCTGATAATTTAAAGACGTCTAAAAATCTGTCTGAATTACTTGCACATGTGCCATCCACTTTATGGTCCACAAGTGCTAATGATGTAGGATGAATCCACAAGTGCTAATGATGTAGGATGAATTCTTTCTATGAACTCAGTTAAGATACATCGTAGGTAGAAATTACCCTATTTTCCATAGCAGCCTCTAAAGCCTGAGGTAGAAGTAGGAATTTGACCAATCATCACATACCTTATCAAGTAAGGTGTTCTGGTATTGATTGTTACCAGATGTAATACTTCTATTCTCCAGATCCAAAAGATGGAAAAGATCAAAGTGTACAGGTTTGTTCAAGATTTGAGGGTTAACAATATGTGGATATCCCCAGCCTTCCTGTGGTTCCCATTCCCTCTACCATCCTTCCCTGTATCCCCACTAATTTCCAAAGATTCACTGAGGTGGATTTATTCTGCCTTCTTTTCCATACCCATTCATTAAGAGAGTCAGGTTCTGTTCACTTTCTCATTTGGCAGATCCCAACTGGCATAAATGAGTCTTCCCCTGACTTTACAGAATTTCTTTCAATATTTTCCCAAGCAATAAAGAGTGAGACACCTTGGTATTTCCTGGAACTATACATTGGTCCAAAATGTTGACAATCTTCCTCTTATCTCTGTTAGTTTAGGCCAATACAACGGCGACTCCATAAACCTCTTCATAAAATTGGATAAGAAAGGGCACAAGGTTTTGTAAGAAAGTTGCAATTTTGAGATATTTAGGTCATGAGCTTTAACCAGGAAAGTGCCACCTATTGACGGAACAAATTTAATCCATCCGTAAATAACCACCTCTGGCAACTGTGTCCCAGGTACAAACCTGTTTGGGTATGGCAGAGTATTATAGACAGTGGATCCTTCATACACCACAGTGGCAAAATCTTTTACAGATTTGTATTAAAAGAGATACCCCTGAAACATTGCAATGGTTTAAAAAAAACGAGCATGCATTTGTTCAAATAAGAAAAACCTTGTCTGAGCACTTGCATTTGAGGCTGCCCAATTATACAAAATTCTTTACTCTGTATTGTCAAAAACAAGATGGATTTGCCCTTAGAGTACTGGGGCAAGATCATGATGATCAGAAAAAAACTCATAGCATACTATTCCTCTACTTATTTCCAGTGGGACCCCTCATGTCTCTGCACTGTAGCCGCTGTTGTCCACCTCCTCAAAGCCTCTGCACTAGTTCTACCTTGATTGTGTCTGTTCTACCTTGATGGTGGTCATTCCTCATTATTTTGTCACACCCCTGCTCACCACCAAAACAAAACACCCTTCCACTGCCAGGTTATCCCAATACAAAATATTACTGTTGTCTGCTGACTGCATGACACTGATTTGCTGCCACAGCCTACACCGTGCATCTCTATTGCCCACAAACAAGGAGGGAGAACTCCATGGCTGTCTTATAGTAACCGACCATGTGAATAAGCCCTGCATTGAAAATACAGATGACTGATACAAAATTCTGATTTAATCTATTTTGTGTGTGAATCATGTCTTAGAAACATAAAGGTGAGCCTGTTGCCAGATGCACTGTTTGTGTTCTATGTGAAGTTGTAGAAGGCCCCTAATGAACCATTGTGAGATCTTCCCAGGTTGCAGTGCTCATTGTCCTACCAGAGCTTGTATCCTTGCTGTGAAAAATATTGTAACTGTGATTACAAACTCAAAGTACGCATTTAAAGTCGCACATAACTTTGGGTCTCTCAGGATGCAGGGGGAGTTTTTAACTTCTGCCAGCACCCCAATCAATAATGGCCTCTCTTCATGTGCTGCTCATCAAAATGCTCATCATAAAGTTTCCCAGGGAATTCCATTATTGATTCTGCTACTAAAGAAGCTGCTTTTTCTTTAAGTTTAAATGCTATTATGCAAGTTGTACAGACCGATTTGTTTCTTCATTCCTCTTTAAAGGATCAGTCTTTATTACAGGAACAAGCCTCAATGGTTGAAAAGCAATCTTTCATCAAGGAAATTTGTACAAGAAACCCAGAAAGAGTGTAACGAGACACCTCAGGGCAAATGGCCATACTGATATCTCTGCTCCTAAACCTCCAGCATTTGAATCATGGAGCTGCGCATGTTGAACGGCCTGGTAGGATTTGTGCTACAGCAACCCACTGGTATGCCCCCTTTTTCCTTTGATCCCTCAGAACGACCATCACCCCATGTCATCTGCCATTCTCACAACATTGGTAAGGGAATCAAGACTACCCCAGTTGCCCATCCATCCAACTGAGACCATTTCACACATCAAGAGTTACAGATGTCATACAACTGCCAAAATGTGCTTCCTATTCATATGGGCTTGTGATTGTCAATATGTTTTTGGTGTGGATTGAAGCATTGCCATATGCAAGAGCAGATGCTATAACCATTCCTAAGTAAATAGTCAGGTAATTTATTTCATGATTCAGTATTCTACAATGTCTTTCTAGTGACCAAGGAACACACTTAATTTCGGGCTGTTACAGGAGATCTACAAACCCTGTGAGATTAAGCAACAGTTCAACTGCACCTCGCACCCCGGGTCAGCAGGAAAATATGAGCAGAATAATTGCACACTTAAGCAAAAGATAGCAAAAATCTGTTCAGAGACCCAACTAAAATGGCCCAGCACCTTACTCTTAGCTTTGTGGTTGATCAGAACCATTCCAATTCAAAGGATTAAACTGAGCCCCTAGGAGATCGTTTTGGGCTACCCTGATGATAGTGTCCACCTGTTCCAGCTGCTAAAATAGACTTGCAATTAAATGATGTGTTCAGCAGTACTATTGAAAACATATTTGGCCTATGGTATCCCTTCTCAGGTTCAAACTGCTTTAACTGACTGCCACAACCGAGGCCTGCAATAATCTCCAGCATGGTGATTGGATCTTCATTAAGGTGCACCAAAGAATTCTTCCTTGCAGCCCAGGTGGATGGACATTATCAATTTTTACTCATCTCCAAGCTAGACAAGAGCCCAGGCCAGCTGACCCCAGTGGTCCAGAAGGACATCGACCCATCCGTCTTGCCCCACTTCAGCTGTGCAGCAATGCGCCCACCTCTTCTAGTCATTATCATTTCCATCTGAGGTGAACAACTGACCTCGCAACACTGGATCCCAGTGTGAGTCTGACTCGTTCACTTTGCTGTTGCTCATGTTCTTTGACTCATTGTGGGCTATCTCACAGAAATTGTATGAAACACGAGCAAAGCCAACTGCACTCCTCCTGTCCTACAGATTCTGGAAAAATATTGCCAAACTGTAAATCTTTCTACCTGCTAGATTTCCACAAACGTTTCCAACAGCACATGAGGGGGGTTGCCATTATCGGAGTTTGTCTCAGCAAATACCAAACATACCTTGATTTAGTTCTACCATTGGAATCATCTACCCGCGTGTGCAGGCTCCTCCTTGGAATCTACACATTATATGGAAGATTTCTATGCTATCAAAAATTACCTCTTGTTAGACACTATTCATCTAGCTTACTCAGGGTGTGGGCAGTTTGGTGAACAACAAGATGTAAGCAGGTTTGTGAGCCAAAGTGATTGTGGCCCTGTTCTGGAGACTATGCCTAACTATGTTACCCTATGTTACCTTCCTGAAAACCACATTTCCACTGGCAAACTGTTTAATAAGCATTTTTTCTGAAAGGACTATGCCCATTTTATTTGCTGCATATATGCTTATGCCTGGCTACATCAAGACTGGACTGGGGTTGTTACTCTAGATATCTAGTCCCTTCCATCAGGCACTCTGTCGAAAACCTCCTTCAAAGACAACAATGATGGATTGAATAGTCCAAAGCAATCAGATTTTTCTTGATTTTGGTTTCTAATTATGTGTGGGACAGGCTCTTCACACAATGGGATAATACTATAAAATACAAGAAGAAATTGCCAATGTCAGAGGTATTTTTTAGACATAATAACTGATCAGTTAGATTCACAGAGGACCGTGATCTTACAAAATACATCAACACTTGGTTCCACCCTCTCTTCCAAGGGGGACGTTTGCACCATAGTCGAGTCAAAATGTTGTACACACATACTCAAAGCCTCGCTCAGCATCCAGGAAAAAATAGATCACATTAGGAATAGAGGTTAGGGAAATACATGAAATTAAATTGGCCTTGAAATGAATGAGAGGACCACCTGGTCTTGACCATCAAGATTATTTGGGAAGTGGGTGATGAATATTTTTCAAAGAATGCTAGCAGTGATTCACATTTTTTGATAACTGTATATGTTTTGATCAAATGTTTACCATTGAGCTCACTGGCAGAAATAAAGGCATTGCCCCAGCTTATCCACTTGATATCACTAATGCTAATTGATATGTAGAAACATGAAAAGTGTAATAATGTTGAGCTTCATGCTGAAATGGTCAGTTTAAATGCTATTGTGTTGGTGCAAGTTTTCACTTCATCGTGAAAAAGGAGGGGATGTGAAACAGATGTTATACTTGCTCCTTGAACTATTATCAAAGCCTTTGCATTATAGGCAATAATTTACTGTACAATAACATACATTTTACATATACTGTGCCTTGTATTTTGGTATAGGTTATCTTGACAGCTCCAGTAAGCATTGTCTCATCTGAAAGTTGGCCTAGACAAGTGAGAAACTACAGAAATAGCGGAGTCACCTGTCAACTGTACTCTATCAAAGCTCTAAGGTCTTCTTGCATGCTTCCCACAAGAAGGGCTAGGCACCTGCTCATTAGTAGCTAACTTGAGTTTCACAGTGTACCCCATGTTCTATCTTCCACTTGCTGCACTATAAGAAAAGTAGCAAAGAAAGTAGTAAATAAAGTGAATTCAACATTGAATGCTCCAATGCCTCAGAAGGAAAAATATATTTTCTGCTTGCTTGGTTTGCCATTAATCATGTTTAAGACTTCACTGGCCTCTCAGAATATTGTTTGTTTTCTTTCTACAATTAATTCCTATTTTTCAGATACCAACAAATGATCAGCATTTTGTCACAGGGTGAGATCACCCTAGAACTCAATTTCTATAATTCCTACAATTCCATTGCCTTGAGCCCATTTACTCCACATAGCCAAAAGCTTTCTGGGACTAGCCTCCTCCATTGATTTATTGCTTCACTATTTCAATATTGTCATAATATTCCTTAAAAGGCGATTCCGTATGCAGCATCTGGCCTTCTCTTGTTATTCTTTGTTGGGGGACCATGGTTAATCTGTTGAAACCTAGTTTGTCGAATCATGATCATATCGGGATTGGTTTCCGGTACTTAAGCTGCCTTGTAAAGTCAGTATTTCCACCTGAGTACAAAATGTTTTTGATGTCTTCAATCAGAAAAAGCCCTCAACAGGTCTGCATTTCTGTATGGTAGGAAAGCAAAAAAAGAAAGCCCAAGTACCGTTTCAGTAGAACCATATCCAAGATGAGCACTAAATGTTTGAGGAAACTCCAAATCGTACGTGAATACTCTAAGAGTTGGAATTCATGCAGGACGTCAATAGGTGAGTCATTAGAGAGTACCATAGTGGTGATGCCACTGTGGAGGCCCCTGGCAGAGTGCTGCCATGGAACAATGATGGACAATGGCCAGGGACACGCCATGAAACCATCCATCGAGGGCTATAACTGATGTTTCCTGTAACACCTGGCTTTGTGGTTCACAGGAGGATGCCTGACAAGGGGACACACTCCAGGCAAGGCAAGCAGCAAGATCCTGCAGGATGAAGCTGATGAGACCAAGAGTCCTTAAAGGAGAGAGCATGTGGCACAAATAATGACAATATCGGTAGTAATGCCAAAATACAGTAACACATTGGCCCACTCTAATTGTCCTAAACAGTAAAAATCAATAATTGTTGATGGATCAGTGCGCAACTTTCCCACACTACGTTTAAGGAGATCATCCTGTCCAGAATATTTCTGGGATTCCTTTACTTATAATCCTGAAGCTATAATGCGATAAAGAACTACAAGATTAAAACTTGACGTGATGACATCGTCAGTCAGTCAGTCTTTGTCCTTATTTGATCTTCCAAAGGCAGATCCTAAAAGATACACAAAAAAGATCATACAATAAAAACAAATGTTAAAAACATCAACAATAAAAAAAAACTTTGATAACTTGCATTTAGTAAAATAACAGTGCTTGAATCTTAGTTCGAAAGCTTTGGGTTGAGTATAGCAGCATAAAGGATAAAATTAAAGTGCATAGATCAATATTTACACCATGATAAAAAGCCAGCAAAGAATTAATAAATATATATTATTGTTAAAGCAGCATGCTCCTTCTTTGGGATAAAATGCTCTTCAGAAAACTAGCAACTGATTAACATATGTCACGATCATTAAGTTGCAATAAAAAAAGTAGGGCAGCTTTGCACTTAGAAAATTTGTAACTACGTAACAAAGGTAATAAAAACCTCCTTGTCGATGACAGAAAATACCGACAGAAAAATACAAAATGTAATAGGGGTTTGCTAATTGCTCATCACATGGACAAGTACCAATGGTTGCTGAGGAGTACTAGCCTAATGAGAAACATATTAGCCAGCGAAAGGACCCTAACTTAAATCTTGCCAATGGAGTTCTCTCATGCACATTTGTCACATATATTAAATAATGAGCTATCATTGGCTCCATTTGAATAATACAATAATCTCTAACTAAAGGTTTGGCAACTTTTGTTAGTTACTTGGTAGCCTGTCTATGCTTACAGAAACTATCCTGGACTCAATATTTGTCCTTTTTTAAAGTGGACTCAGGGTATTCACACAAATATGCACAACCGAGAGCTAAAAAGCAGTCTTTAGTATATTTTAACCATGGGATAGCCAGACCGCGGGTGCAAGATAAACAATCGCTAATAACTGCCTGATTAAGTTCAGCTTCTTTATTAGCCCAAATTGAGCACCAGAGAACCAGAGGGGCGACATTAATAGTATCCTGCACATACTCCATACCTAACTCCTGGTGCAGGGAGAACTGCGGGGTTGAGGGAGGAACGCTGAATCTATTCTCCTCCATCTGCATAGAATCCCTACATCCTCGAATACCCATTCCATAGGTTAGAATTGTCAGGCATTTCCATTTATATAACTCCAGGATCGGTGCAATAGGTTTTTTACCAATGGACATGGTGAGCGAGGAAGTAATACCTACTGCTCGAGTATATCGAAATATCCTGTTTTGATGCAAGTTACCAAGTGCACCCATTGTCAAACTCCAAACCCAGGTATGAGAACGAACTTACCCTGTCTAGTTTTTTATCATCAATATTTAAGGTATGGGTTTTTGTATTTCTGGGGCCACATACAATAGTGAATGTTTTTGTAAGGTTTGTCTCCAGGTCCAAATCTCTCATAAATCTAACATAGCTAAAAATAAGGCTCTTGAGGCCATCGGCCGTCCTTTCCAGGAGAACCAAGTCATCAGCATTAGGAAGCACAGGCACAGCCTTTTGCTCGACATACAGAACATCCGCCCTGACGGATACCAGTCTTCTCTCCAGATCGTTTGTATAGAGAAGAAAAAGAATCGGAGCAAGGACACATTCCTGGCACACCCTATGCTCGACTCTGAAAGGTTCTGTGTATTCGCCAGCGTTACCAAACCTTACAGATGCTGTGAGATTGTAGTGTAAAAATCTTAAAAATTAAACCAACCCCCATCAACACCTATGTTCTCTAAAATAGACCACAGCTTCGATCTAGATACGTAGTCAAAGGCGCTTGACAAATCCATAAACGCCAGGTGAGTAGAGACACCCTTGGCATATTTATATTTTGCCACAATAAGATAGGGATTGAGGCACTGTTCAATAGTTCCAAGCCACTTTCTAAACCCAAGTTTGTTATTATTATTTATCCAAACAAGGAGGTGGTCCAAGACTACTCTTCCAATGATTTTGGCTGTGTAGTCTAAGAGGGATATCAGATGATAACACTTTACATCATGCACATTTCCTTTTTCGAAAATAGGAACAATTGTTGAGGTGCGCCACGACATGGCCACGCCCAAACAACAGACAGAGTTGAATACACAGGTGAGCACAAGGGTTCAAAATCCTGGGTCCTCCCTGAATAAATCAAGGGGGACACTATCCGGTCCTGGGGCCTTCGTACACCGGCTATCTACAGTCGTTTTAAACACCTCTTCTTCTCTAAAATAAAGTTTTGGACAAAAAGAACTGGCCATCTGCACTTCTTTAATGGCCCTGTTGTCAGTGGCATACATCCCTGAGAAGTGCGCCAGCCAGGCCTTTGCTGTAATATGAACGGTTACTTTGTCTTGGGATGTTGGAGGGGATAGAACAGACCGCACTACCTTCCAGAAGGCTTGATGATCTTTAAGTTGGCAAGCTCTAGCTATGGACTCCCATTTCTCTTCCTTCATGGCCAATTTCCATTTCTTTAATGCCTGCTGATAATTCTTTCTGCTGGCAATGATAGCACACTGGTCTCTGGGGGATAGCTTTTTATAGCCCAGCGCAAGGATTCATTTGCAGCTCTGCACTCTTTGTGAAACCAGGATTTAAAATGAAGACTTGGCTGGGCAGAAGGTCTAGATAACATCTCTTTAATCCACGTTAAGAGGTCAGTGAAGTGATGTAATATAAGAGCCGGATGACATATTTCTGAATTGCAGCAGTTCACCAGTATCGTACTATTGCAGACAACCTGGGACATGATATGCTTCAAATTTTCAGATCGCCAAGCCACCCTATGCCCTGCGTCCTTCATAGTTAAAACTTGGGGAGGCATACGCTTAGGCGTATATCGCATATGTGGGGGTCTTTAAGTGCACTGCAAAGGGATTATGGTCACCGTAGATCTGTATGAGTATTTCACTACTATTGATGGTTGATGACATACTCTGGGAGGTAAAGACATAATCTATAGTGCTCCCAGCAACCCTCCTGATAAAAGTTGGAATTTCTAAACAAGCAGAATTGGGGACCTTGTTAGCTAGACCCCACTCCGCCAATAAAGAGAACAGGACACGCCCCCTAGTGTCCATAACATTGTAATCAGCTTCTCGGGCAAATGGGTCAAAAATAGTTGGTGATAAGGGGGGCAGGTGCCCTAATTTGGCGTTAAAGGCGCCTGCCACCAGCAGGTTGAGAGGGCATTTTGCCCCAGCCTCTTTTTCTACTAGTGAATCAATTACAGAGAACAAGCCCCAGAAGTTACAATCACCCCTACTAGAGAAATTATTATTGTAAAAATTCACCATATAGACCCTATAGTTATCATTCCAGCAAAGGCAAAAAGCCTGTGCCTCCCGCTGGTTGAGAAGAAGAGGGGAAATAGAACAGCCAATATTCACTTTAAACCAAGCTGACAGCCTCCCTTTAGCTCGTCCCGCTGGTAACGGTACCACTGGCAAGCTAAACACGTATAGCCATCAAATGCTATCTCTTTAGTTTTCCAAGTTTCCTGCATAAATACTATATCATATTCTGAAATAAGGGATTACCAACATTCAATTAAAACTTTTGAAGCTAGGCCAGCAACGTTCCAGCTTAAAGAATTTATACAGGAGTGATCTTCACCACCTTCTACCACAGACACTCTCACTACAGGCCCTTTTGGTGGGTTTGGAGGATAGTCCTGGGCTTGCTCTCTAACCAAATTGCCATGGCTTGGTGGTAAGGGGGGAAAAGACAGGTGGGCAATAGAGATCTTGCTAATGGACTCATCTCCATTTTTGCAAAGCACCAATGCAAACACACTCCTCGCTAAATCGTCAATCACTGTCCTCTAACCCTGTCAGCACTATGAATCTATTTTTCAGAGACACTGACGTCTGTAAAGAAGATCTAATGAAATCTCGCTTTGGAACCATTGGCCCATCAATGCTAAAGGGTGAAATTGCAAGATGTTTATAAAAAGAAATGACTGGCAGGATCTTAACAAGACTAATTTTAACCATTCCAGCCCTTGCTTGACCCAATATTCCATTTACAACAACAGGGTTGCGGAAGTTAACCACTATGTCATCGCCATTGTACCCTTTGCCCATCCCGCCAATCCCCCCACACGTCTTGCCAGCAAAGCTCTTTAGAAAAGTCACAATGGCCACACACGTTAAAATTCAACCAGTGTATGATTTTATTCATGAGGCCCCTTGTAGATTCCGAGCTGCCGGCAGAGAGGCTAGGAGCGCTGGCTAGGACGTTTATATAGGGAGCAGGCAAAGGAGGTAGATCGATCACAGGAAGGGGAACCAAGCTGGAATGACATCTTTCTGCCTGCTTGGCATCCTGCTTATCTGTTGTGAGATGCACTTCATTGTACCATTACAGCTTTATTTAGTTCTGGACCAATTACTGGGGCAGAGACTCAGTTATTGATAGCCCCTCCTCTCCCATGATTAAAGGTCTGAATTGGTAGAGTCGTAGAGGAGCACTGGGTTTCCTGAGAGCCAGTAATTACCCTGGTGACTCGTGGCTTTGCCAGGTTTGCTTCAATATATACAAGGCGATCAATGATGAGACGCAATTTAAAACCCTACCCAACAGGTCGCCTATGTGTCTACTTGAGTGCTTTCAGGTTTCTTCTGCGACAGCAGACATTAGCACAGGCACTTCTTCATTACAAGACCTATTGCGGGGCGCTGGTTTGCCCTTTGCTGTTTAGTTTTGTAGGTTTTGCAACTTTCCTCCTGCGCCTAGGTTTAGGTCCACTCTCTGGGTCAGAATCTTGGTCTGTGCCCAACATACAAATAGAATTACGCTCATTTACTTGAACTTTTGCTGGTATGTGCGGAACACCCCCCATGACCAGCCGGCGTATCATTGTTAGTTTGGCCTGTCTCCCCAGAAGGTGCATAGACAGTTGGACCAACATATGTACTTGGTATGGGGGCACTAGGTAGGCTCCGGAAGGAAAGCTCAGGGGAGCCACCAAGGGCATGCTGGTTAACCTGAATGGAGGATAGAGCTAGAACAAGTTCCTCCAAAGTGAGGGAAAGACGTCACTCCAGCAATCTAATTTCATTTGTGACTATATCCACTGCCCGGGTCAAATAGTTATCGATTGTGGAGCGAGTACGTGGTGGTGGGGCGCTAGGAGCTCCATAAATACCCTTCCTTTTTCCCATACTCAAATGCACTGCAATAAAACAAGATGTAATGGGGCAAACATGAGGAGACCCAGGCTGCAAGAACAGTTAGAACATAAAAGGAAAACACACAGCACCTCTGCAAGTAAGTATGACCTTATCCTCGCCCCTGCTGATCCAGATGCAAAACTCAAGGGGGGAGGCCCAGCCCAGCTTCTTCTGGGCTATGACGGGCTAAGACAGGCCTGTCTTGGTCTGGTCTTCGCCCGGGCCGAGCACTGGCACGCCCCACGCTGCGGGACGTCCCTTGATCATTTATGGCGCTCTCTGCACCTATCGGCGAACGTTGTGGCCCCTCCTCCGGCCGAGGGAGCAGCGGGAACTGTAGTCCCCTGCAGAGATGAAGGGTGGTGCAGTAAGTATCCCAGGTCAAATGTGAGCCTAGAAAGGTTGGGTGCTGTGAGCAAGGGTATCAGCTCTCAAAGGTGCTGCTGCTTTATGATCTATGAATACAGCCTAGGTCTGTCAGAATGGGGCAGCACTGAAATGTGGACCACAGTAAACCATACACAACCAAATAGATTATGTAGTGGCATTTTCTGATGGCTTTTTTCCATCTTGTCATTAATGAACCTTAGTTTGAATGACCTTGACCTGACTCAGGGGTAAGCAGACTTTGTGGTGTACCATGGTGCTGCAGTACCAACTACTGTGTGTAGCCCTGCCATGTGTTACTGTCATCGCATCTGGCTGCGGGTCTGTGTCAGACCTCTCTGGTGTTGAGCTCTTATACCAAGACTCGATTGGACAGTGCTGCTTCCACTGGCCATCCCAACTTCAGAAAGACAAACAAAATCATAAGGGGTAACATTTTTTTAAAAGAAGAACTGGTCACAGATCATCTCTTACTTTGGAGTCAGTCTCTAGTTGAAACATGGCTTGAACACTCCAGGGAGGCTGCTCAGGTAGATATTACTTACCCACCAGATACATTTATTACATGCAGTGGATCCAATGGTGGAAGGTGGCTGAGTAGAATATGTTTAATCCTGGTACTATAAAAAATAATAAGGCCAGTACAGATACTTCGGCAGCCCTGGTGCATCCCAGTGACTGTAGAAAATGATGAGAGCCCTTCAGAAGCTAGTGTTTGTGTCTAATGGTCTTCTCCTCTTGCAAGCCGATCTTCGTGAGGAAGTGTAGCACAGTGTCTATGGTTTCTTGGTCTGGTAGGTTTGAAGTAGGAGGTATAGCAATGGAAGACTGCTTGAACGCCTCTCTGTTGATCTCTATGTCTCTCATAGGCCCACTGTGTTAGTACTTTTAGTACAGCTCCTAAAAATGTATTGATAGCAGGTCTAGACAGTTTTATATAAAGTTTATAGGCATACTAGTACTTTTTTTTCCAGAATGCAAGATCACTTCTATGCTGTACCTATTCTTGGATTTGACCCTCTTTGAGGAGTCAACCCCAAAATTTTAGCCCTCACAGCTCCTATTTTTGGCTGAATTCATTTTGAGTGGCTTTACGACTCTGCACACATTACCACTGCTATCCAATACCAAAGTGCTTGTGTTCTCTCCTTTAAACACGGTAGAATTAGCTTACAACCAATTGGCGCCAGTGGGCCTGCAATACTGATTGTGCATCCACTTAAGTAGCCTTTTAAAAACATATGCCAGGTCTGCCATTGCAGCCTGTGGGCTCAGTTTTAAATATCCACTTTTGACAACATAAACCTTTTGTGAGGATTAAACCTTCCTTTTAAAAAATCTAGGCCATCCCTAGGGAAAGCCCCAAGCAGCCCATAGGGCAGGGTGTTTTGTATTAAAAAAGTTGGGACTTGTATTTTTAAGTTTTGCATGTCCTGCTAGTGAAAAGCTCTCAAATTCGTTTTCCACTATTACAAAGCCTACCTCTCCCATAGGATGCCATCTGGTTACCTTATTACACTTAATAAGTGATACCTTTTGATTGGGAGCAGGGTGGAAAGTCAAGTGTGATTCTGAAATAATTTTGATTTAATACCCTCTTTAATAGTAAAGTCAGATATTAAGTCACATTTCTGAAAATGACATTTTTAGAAAGTTTATATTTTTTTGTGCTTAACATTTGGTGATGGCAGCCTGTATCCTGTGTCACATGACTAGGTGTGGTGCCAGTTGGTCTTTGTGTATTACTCCCAGACAGTGAGAAAAGGGGGAACAGGTGTTGGCACAATGGACCATCTCTGACTTGTTAGGGGGGAGGAGTTGTCACCTACCACACTTACACATCACAAAGGCTCTTCATCAGCAGACTCACAAAGTGTTTCACACTAGTCTTTTGTGCCCCCAGACAAGCTGGGGGCAGGGCGTCAAGAAAATCCAGACACCTTTGTAGAGGGAGGATTCCAGAAATTTCTCCTGCTTCAAAATGGGCACCTGGTATAAACATTGTTCCCTCGGAACCAACTTTTAAGTACACATCTGGACCTGTGGAAGTCTCTGAAGAAGGAGTGCTGGACTGCTCTGCTGCAAGAAGGACTGCTATCCTGCAGCCCCGCTACTCTGCTGCCCTGTTGCCCTGCTGCCTGAGTGAGAAGGATTTGACCTGCATCTTGAACCCAGGTCCACAAGAGTGGCTCCAAGGCCTTGTTGGCTGGCCTCCTGACCACAGCCTCAGGGACAGAAAAGGCTCCGGCCACCTCAAACTGAGCACCTGGGCTCTGTCTGCTGTGTGTCTTGCCCTAAAGTGGTGCCAGTCCTGGATCCTTGGAAGTGGGACTGAAGGTGATCTGCCAGCCCAGCTGTGGTCCAAGCAGAACCGGACTCGGTGCAGCTCAATGCATCGCCTCACAGCTTTGAATCGGAACTGCTGCTATAGGCTACACCCTAAATGCAGGACCCCATGGCTCCTCTGAACCACTGCTGTATGATGCATCCTCAATATATGATTTTGCATCGCAGCCCGCAGCTCCTTGGAATAAGTTCTGCGTGACACATCCTCAACGCCAGACCTTGCAATGCGCCCCAACCAGGATTTAAGGTACTTTGTTCAGTGGGCCTGACTTTGTCCCTGTATCTTGCTCATGCTCCCCTGTGGTCGGCCTGAACTTATTACATTATTCTGGTCCAGTGCATTCAAAAAACCCCAGTTGGCGCGTTGTGCTTTTAACCACTAATTTTACTTAAACATTTAAAATTGCATATCACTGGCTCTACTGATTAGATTTTTGTTGTTTTAGTTTCAAAAAAATTATTTTAATTTTACTCTTTTTATCTAAAATGGTGTGGGATTTTTCTTGTGCTGTGTATTCCCTTTTTTATTGTTTGTGTGCGACATAAATACTTTACACCTTGCATCTAAGTTAAGCCTGACTGCTTTTTTGCCAAGCTACCAGAGGTTTGAGCACATATTAATTTGGGGTTTGCTTGTGTTTCACTCTGACAAGAGTTGTGTTTGCTAACATTGCGTTTATGGGCATTGACGTTGTTATGTGGGCACAGGTTATGGCATTCGTTGACATTACATTTATTCGCATTGCCTTTGATGGGCCTGCACTTATCATGGCATTCATTGATATTGTATTTACCCATTCCAACACTGTCCCCTCTAGTTGATTCTTCAAATACTCTATCCTTCTCATATGGCATGACAGTTATATTATTCAAAAGTGTGTGTGTGTGTGTGTGTGTGTAGTGTCTGGTACTTTTTTCCTAGCTATGTGCACACTACCTAATTTGAGGACTGCATTTTTACAACAAGAAACCCTCACTTGTAGGAAACCACATAACAGAAGTACAATAATGAAAACTGGCATTAGTGACGTGAATAGTCTGGGCATCCAAAGGGTGATCCACGAAAAGATACTATGCAATGAGTTCTGCTCCTGGGTACCTCCCGCGTTCTTCATTTTGACTTGCTGACGATGCAGTTTTTGGATGGCACGAGCTAATGTCCTATTGTCCATATCCTTTCCAGGAACAAAAGTACAACAGGAAGCACCAATCTTGGCACACACCCCTCCCTCCATCGTGGTCATCAAGTCCAACACCTACCGATATTGCTTCACAATAAGGCGGATGGCTATCAGTTCTTCCTTGATAGCGTTTAGTTCAATCTCAATATTATTGATCATCTTAATCATTTCTAGGCCTGGGAGGAGTTTGAGGAGCTCTGCGAAGTGACAAAAAACTACTCAGAGATCTGCAAGTGGTGGAGTGCGGCATGAACTGCCGTTCGCGCTGATATTTCTGCCGCTCGGGTAGAAATTCTACCTGAGCGGCAGCTCGCGTTCGCCAACTTACCATTGGCAAGCACGAGCGGGGAAAAAACTCGGAGCGCGGAGTGCAGAAAGCTCCGAAAACTCCATGAACAGTTCACTGCCCAGGCCTAATCATTTCCCACCTGGTTATTTGTAACCAGCGGGCATTTGCCTTTGTTTGCATGGTGAAGAAGAGTACTGACCCTGTGGCATTTATTTGAGCCTTTGTGATCAGTCTAAATTCCTCTGGAATGTCCTTGTACTGAGCCAACCAAAATAACCAGCAGTTCTTCTCCTTTATGCCTGTTGCAGCAGAACTGTTTTCTTCTGTAACGGATGTTGAGACAACTCAGACAGATCTTATCCAGAAATGACCAGGGTTAGGGTGTGTATGGTCATGAGGGTGCAGAGGCCCCACCATCTGGGGACAAGCTGGGTGGAGGCAAGGTCACCACATTGCCAGTAGAAATCCATCAACGTGGAGGTGCCCCATTGCAGGTCCGGTATGTGTAACATCATGCTGCAGTTTTCATTATTGCCCAACGGTATGGTTCCTTTGCCTCTGAAACACAAAGAGTACAGTGTAAGTTTCCATACAATTAGGCGTTGCCCCTTCCTAATTTCTTGCCCTGATCCTACATAGATATAGGTGGATGAGGTATTTTGCTCTTTCAGGGGCTATCTCCTGAGATAGGCAAAGCCTGTCTGTGCCTACGGCGTGGTGTATCAGCTAACATATATAACATGACTTGTTCACAAATTGTGTGCCTACGGCGGTCATGTGTTGATCCCAGGTATTGTGTAGGAGTGTGCTACAGTACTGTAGTACGTTAATAATACTAGCGTTTGGTTCGCTGTAAGTGTATGCAAAGTGAGAGAGGTCTCTGCGTATGCGTTGCAAGAATGTAGAAGCAGAATTTACTACATTAGGCATATGTTTAGTTCCTGAGGGGCTCAAGAGTACAAAAGTACAAAAAGCCATTACTTGGAAATCATGTGTTGGCTGTAGAATCATCTTCTGAGGAGGGTCTGTAGTCTGGACGCCCAGAGGTGTCTTTGTCTTGATGCATTGTAAGCAATGTCTTTCAAGGGGGTTGTTGCAAAAAGTCAATGTCTTGTATTACTTGAGCGATAGCCCTTGTGAAAAAAAGCCTTTCAAAGTTTTGGCCGAAGGAATGGCAGGTCACCGAAGTGTTTGTGTACTTTCAGCTCGATCACAGGCCTGTAGGATAAGAGCTGTGGTTTTGTGGGTTAATTTGGAAAAAGATAAGGGTGGGCAGTAAACTGCACTCCACCAGTGGAGTTCATAGAGTTTTTGTCACTCCGCGCTCCACTTGGAGGGCAGAGTTTGACAAAAACTCCATCTACGCTGAGTTTACCGGCACCTACCACTACTTTACAGAAAGCCCCACATGTGTTTACATCGCTCTGCATTTAGTATCATGACCCAGAAATGTATGCACCTGGAACGTGGTGGTCTAGTGTTTTAATTGTCTTCAACCTTGTCCAATCACCACGCGCCAACATAGCCCGAGACTCAGACTGCACCCTATATCAAAACCTTACCAGTCGAAGAGCAAGTCTTCTAAACCGAGCAATAATGCAATATGCAAAATTTCTCATGTGCAGCCTTGGATGTAAAGCTTCAGAGCATGCAGAGACTCCATCTTGCAGACCTATGCACGGAGGCAAACACCTGAATGTGCTTGCAGTAGGAGAGAGTTTGATTACTAAGGTGGCCATCATAGGTGGTGGAGTGGGCTGCACACCAACCACTTCGGTGCAATACGGCCACCTACCACATGTAACTGATTACCGCACATCACACAGCCCTCTGTCCCAGGCTCTGCGGATGCTGGGCTGGGGCTAGACACTTGGCTTTTGTCGTGATATGTTCTCCGGCTTCGCAGCCTGTGTGAGGCCATCGGAGCAGCGTGATCGGGAGGGCAGGAAGTAACATTTTCAACTCTGTGGTGAGCTATCGATCGCCTCGGATGCCTTCATGCAAGTGCATCTATCAGAAGATCAGAGGGGAGGCGGGGGAGACAAGCGAGCAATAGAGAAGGTGAGGAGTTGAGAGGCTCAAACCAGGAGGCTTGATGAGAGGAAGTATAAGTTAGGGGTGGGCAAGTGGAGCAACTCCATCCGCTTGCAGAACTCTGTTGAATTCCACAGAGTTTTTATGCAACTCCATGGAATTCCGCATAGTGCAACTCCGCGAGCTCCACTCACCCCTATAAAAAGAGCATCATTAAGCAACTGTCTGAAAAATACCTGTGTTTACATTTTACCGAGGCACTCAATGGTTTAGCCATGAGCAAAAGATTTCCTAATGGCCCACTGAAAAGGAAATGCTGAGGTTTTTATGAATAGGGTGAGTATTGAGATGTTTTTGAGGGGTGCTATAATTTTAAGGTAGTAGTGGGTGTTAAACTGTTTTAGTGCTCTTTTAGTTTAGCTTTTTCCCCTCTCCTAAATACGGGAGGACCGTACTCTTTTCCTGTAGGCTGTTTTTGTTTAAAGGTGTGATGCTTTGATTGGGGCCGGGGTGCCCTTTTGACCTACATGTGCTGAGTGCAACTGTGAAGGGAAGTGGGAGCTTGGGTTTCAGTTTAATTGTTCCGTTGACACGTGCTTATCCTTGTGGCCTCGGCACATGGCATGGAGCAAGGTTGTCTCTAATTGAACTGCGCTACTAGGCTATGCCCTTCTTCTTGAAGGGCTGGGAATCTTTGGGCTGTTTTTGTACTGCTTTATGCGGGTCCCGGTGGGTGGTTACCTGTGTTTTTTGTCATGGTTTTAATTATAAGAGAAGAACACTGGAGGTGGTTGGAAGGTCTCATGTGGACCCCCATGGGAGCCTGCAGGGAAATGGCTGGGGCTTTGCATGTTTGCGGTGTTTTCCTGACAAGAATCAGGGGTATAGTGGGAATTGTATGTGCTCAACCTGATGGTGATGGTGTTAATGAATTAGATGAATTTTCATTTGGACATGGGTCGTGTGATTGGATTTTCCAGGAGTTTTCCTTGATTTTGCTGCCATTATGGCGATTGCTGCCCTGTGTGTGTTGAGGAACCTTGCTCCTGATGCTGATGCTAGAGCATTTATCTTGTTTTTGAACTAAAGAGGGGCCTCTATTGGGCAGAAAAGCCTGAGGCGGTGGAGACATATGCAGTCCACCCAATGTTGGACTTGGGTGAGCGGTCCTGGGTGCCTGCTTTTATGCACCAGTTTGGGGGCCTACCCTGCTCCAGTGTCAGGCTGTTTTCCCCCCGGCCAGTCCCGATCTGGGGGACCAACAGGAGTTGGGGCCTAAGCCCCCTGTGGGTATCTGGATGGTGAATCCTAGTGCGGACTCCCGATCGATATAGCATGGCGGTCCTGAAGGCTGGGAGCAGTGGCAGTAAAGGAAATATGACTGTTAGCTGTATGAAGGGGAAAGGTCATTTTGGGGGATAGTTCTTGTACTATTTTGTGGTTGTATCTTGGGATTGTGCTAGGGCGCTGCCACCCCAGACAGTCACCCCACCCTGCCGTGGTTGTGGGTTTGGTCCCTGAGGGCTGAGCTCCCTGTCTGTTGCAGTGATTGTCCTGTGCTCAGTCAACCACCAGGTAAGGCGACTGTAGCCTGGTTTCCTTAGAGCTGCTTGTGTGACACATGTGTCTGCACTTGGTTTTGGGGGTGTATGTTCTGTTGAGGCTGTCCCAGTACTATCCCAGTACTATCCCATTCTGATGGTGGTACATTTTTAGGCAGCACTGTTAGCCATGTGCCCCATTGTGTGACTGTAGTGGCACTAGAGGAGGCTGGGTTGGACCCAGCCTCCCTGACCTCAGCACTAAAACTGGGCAGATACCCTCTGGGGTCCATAAGTGGAGCTCTGTTTGAGATGGGACTCCTTTATTTCCCTCCACTAGTTGAATCACCTCCCAGTAGGGCCACAAACCTCCCTCTGACCTTATGGCACCCAGTGGGGCACCCAGGAGTATGCGCTCCTTGTTCAGCTCAGCCCTGCAGGGTCACAACTGATGGATGAGGGGTGGAACCCCGACGAGGACGGGCACCAGACGGTGTCAGGGCTGTCCGTGCTCGGGCTGGTGGGACCTGTGATCCTCTTCCCCACCCGTGGGCTTGCTGTCCCTGTGGAGGTCTAGCATCCTCCTTGGCCAGTGGATTGGTATAACCCACGCGGCAGCAACTGGGATGGCTGGCATCCAGAGTACGTCTTTGCCGGTGTATGATGGAGGAGGCGTAGATGCCTTGCCTACAGATTCGGGATAGTCTTACAGGCTGGGGCCATCTCGAAGATGGCCCACAGCTCTAGTAGCGCCTCTTGCTTTGCCTTTTTATGTCCTGTAAACATAGTCTGAATGTGAGTCTTTGTATGCTCTATGATGTTGGTTTTGAATGCCCCCACCTCTGGCCAGGGAAATGCATGGGCATTCGCTGCAGTGTTTCTATAATTTCCTACCTTCGGTGGAGAAACTCGCTTGCAAGTGACTTAAAGGGGTCTCCATGATGGATTGGGGAGCTTGTTTTTAAGATTCTACAAATTTGGACTGTCTCAAGACTATTTAAATAATCACAAATCCCTCTCCAATTTTGGGGAACAGTGTACACCGGCTAATACCTGGTTTTGAGCTCCAAAAACAATCAATGCTTTGAGATGGACATTTAACATAAAACAATAGACAAATGCAAATGAAATAGTAACAACCTGTAACAAAATGCATTTGTTAGTTTAGAGCAGTACGACTAGATCTATAGCAGTAAACTAGTAAACATTAAAGTCTGGTCCAGAAAATTGGTTACTACTTCATAAAGCTGAGACTTACTTAACACAACATAACATTTAGAAATTCATCATATTACAAAATATAACAGCACCACAATTTCAATAAATGCAAAAAAGAGAAAATCTAAAAGAGACTAAGCGAGATAGTTTGACAGAAAAAAAAGAATATTTTTGTCCAAAATGTAGCCTTCTTCTAACGCCTACAACCTAAGGAGAGAGGATGCTCTGCGTAACATGCAGAGCTAAGTGAGCCTGATAGTCTGTCGCTATCTGCTCGGAGGGCAAAAATTAACAGCAGAGAAAAAGGATTGACCTGACAATTATTGGCCCTCTGTGGCCAGATACAAGCTATACCTTATTTACCAAGGTTCAAATGTTCCCTAAAGTCCGAATTACCCTACATCACACCCGGGGGTAGTGTGTGTTGACAGTCTAAAAAATAAAAAAAAACACCTTTCACTTCTTTTAGACACTGTCAGTTGTGAAACCAGCAGTCCCTAAGAAAACGATTTTTAACAAAAAAAATAAGATCAAAGTGGTAGCCCTATATAACACTCAGGGCCCATGCATACATTTGTACCACACCCAAAGGTCCAAACAATCCCCTTCTCATGCCCAGGGACGAAGCGTACCTCTGATCCATGCCTAAAGGTCCAAGTGATCCCCTTCCCAAACCCAGGAATGAGGTGTATCTCTGATACACACCCAAATGTCCAAGCGATCCCTTACTACCACCCAGGGATGAGGCATACCCTGTGTCCCTTACAGTGGCCCCAAACATTAGTAGTCAACTTTACCTTCTCAAGCATGCTGACTAGGGAAAAAACAAAAATTGATCTACGCTTGACCTAGTTTGCCATACGCCACTCAATGGGACTAAGGATCAGATGTAGTTTCTCACCCTCTGATGGCTGCCTCCGGATGGACCTCCTCCCCACGGATTCAGCAGAACTTCTAATCAATTAGGAAGTCTGCTCACTGGTCTTTATTTGCACAGATTAATAGGTACGGGCAGGGGTCCTTATCCTTTGGAAGCAGTTGGGCTCGATGAACCAATCTCTACTGGATGGCTCATCAAAATGTTGCTCAGAAATGCATTTACCTTAAAGAAATGAAAAGACAAGACATGTTTGGCAAAACAGGAACAAGTTGTTTTAATTAAATGCCAGGACTGGGAGAGTCTTGACAGAATGCGTCTGAGGAAAGTTTCTCTGTGTACAAAGTTTTGGCTGGTTTTATACATTTCTTACAAGTACCAATAAACCGATTTTTGCATTCTTGAAAGCCAATACAGTCCAAAATAAAAAAGGTTGGGCATCTTGAGAAGGACACAGATGGCTTTCAACCTCGAGGCTAGCTTGTGTGGGCCAGTGTGTATGTGTCCAGATGTCTGGCAAGTGGGACGCGTGATCATTATGTGTAGTGTGGACGTTGAGTTCTGATTTGCTGAGTGTTTCTATCTACATGCGGCTTCTAGCTTAGTGGTATTTTTGTGCGAGCCTTTGGCCAAACGTATTTTATTGAGACCAATTGCCGTGGACCTGTTTGTGTATTCAAAAACTCAAAAAACCTAGAAACCAGACAATCATCGTCAGGGTGATGGTGTCATAATTCTTAACTACCATTGCATCCTGCTAGTCAAGCTCCAGGAAACTTATGTTTCTCTTTATATGGGGAAAGGTACTTTCATTTGCTGCTCTTATTTTGTTGTTAATTGTGTCTCTGGTAGATGCTGGAGGTTTTACTGCAAGATCCTCTTCAACAGTAGTTTTTATAGATGAAGGTGTAACTGTGTGAGACATCGGAGAAGGAAGTTATCTGCACAAAGTGTTCCATTCATATTATTACAAGAGCCTCTCTGTGTGTTTGCTAAAAAGTTCATTTCTATGAAAGAGCGTGCAGGCCATGTCTTGCTCCTCCTGATGTCTTAGCAGTACATATTGTAAAACTGTTTGTGTCTCAGCTGTTTGAAGTGCATGATCAGTTTCATTGGGAGTTCAGTTTATCCAATTCAATAGTACCGCTGTGTTCAAGCATCTCAACCTTCACTATTGTCCCTCATACATATCTCAATAAAAAATTTGCAGGATCATGGACATTACGGTGCTCTGACAGAAATATTTGCTGCCATATTTACTAAAGGGTTGCATCGCTTTTGCACTCTCAACGAGGTGCATGCACGACACAACCCATAAATGTGATTTATCCAAAGCCATGCCATGAGTAGCTTTATAAATCTAGAGTAATGCAAAGCAACTCAAATGACTGTGTTGCCTTACTCTGCCCCTGGGAGGCGTTCCATGGGTGGTGCGAACGTGTTCCTATAGTTGCCCTAAGTGGGAAGGGTATGCCTAGATATGGGTCCCATGCTCGCTTTGCCACTGGATTCAAGCTAGCCTGGCTGATGAGGGATGATACCCTGAAACTGGTCCCAGGATGCTTGTTTCCGGACCAGGGAGGACCTGTCCTGGCAATTCAGGCTGGGCTGTTCCCATGGGGAGCAGGGTCAAGACTTTTTTGCTTATGGCTGGGTTTAAACTGGAATGGCATGGTGAGCAAAAAAATTATGGGTTTAGGCCCAGATCTCTCTACTGGGTGTGAATGTTTGACAATCTTCAGCATTCCATCCATTGTCTTTTTTTGTGTTGCTTTGTTCCCATGCAACACCCATGGATTTTGACACATTCCCAGATTTACCAAAAGTGGTAGACCTGGGAAAGCACCAAAACTGCTACTCCTAATCATCTGAGGCGTAATGAGGTGAAGTATGTTTATTTCTACTCATATTTTCCTCTTTCTATGTGTGCTGCATTCTGTAGCACACATAGAAAGAGGAAAATGCCTCAGGGGATTGTTTTTGTTGAGGAAGGTGCTCCTTCCTGCACAAAAACAATTCTGCTTCCAATGCAGGCACCCTTGCACCAAGGTGCAAGCGTGCCTTCATTTGCACTAGGCAAGAGATTGTGCCCCACTGCTGGAAAAAGGAAGGAATGTGCTGTATTATGTTAAATACGGTGCATCCTGCCCTTTCCCTCTCACGGAGCGCAGCAAGGTGACTTGCTTCACTGTGCTGTGTGACATATTGGTAAATATATCCCATACTTTCCAGTGCAGCAGTTACACCCATGCATATTCAATATATTTTCAATCATGATTGCAAGTTTAGGATAAATTCCAATCCCAGCTCAAACTGTTTGCACCAGGATCAGGATGTAAAAATTAGGAGTAATAACCTCAGTCCCATAGTTTTCTGCCGAAAGTCTGGTAAAACCTGTAAAAATGTATCAATGCAATATGCCTGCTAAAAGGTCAAAACATGCAGATTAGTGATCCTCACAAAAATGCGTTCTCTGGGATGAAAGGCAGCTATTGAGCTGGAGTGCACTATTGTGTGTGAATGACAGAGAGCGAATGCACATCTCAGTTCACCTCCCACATCCCCCCACACACATGTGAACAAATGATTCATCATTCAAACCCTCCCTTGCACATGCTGAACAAAACCACACTGATCATCAGATGGCAGCCTCCGAGCTGTAGTACACTATTGTGTGGGAGTGAGAGAGACTGACAGCACATCCCAATTCTTCCTCACACATGCAGAAATTATGCACATTTTTTGAAGTGATATCAAGCTCATCTCACACCTTCTCAACACTAAACAATGAGTTTCTCCTTTACCATGGACAATGTTCTCATAAATTATATCATTCCAGATGCCATTGTTATCAATGTTATTATTTAACATGCTATAAATGACGTAATATGAAAGGCAAGAAAGAGTGTATGGAGAGCGCATAAGTGATAGGTCTTTTACTGATGCTAGTTGACAAAATTGTGTATGAAAATGCGCAAGTTATAATTAGTTTTGTTTGGGGTGCAAAATATAACTTAAATTAAGTATTCCTAACTATACCCTATCCTGAACATTAGTTTTTTTCATTGCATTTAAATTTGTTTGTAAAAAATATGTGTTCAAATTGTTGAGTGTCGCTTAGGGGAGTGTTGTCGAGTGGAGTGTCATCGAGTGGATTGTCGTCGAGTGGAGTGTCATGGAGTAGAGTGTTATTGAGTACCATTGAGTGGAGTAGAGTGTTATAGAATGGAGTGGCATAGAGGGTCATAGAGTTAGTAGAGTGTCGTAGAGTGAAGTGTCATCGACTGCAGTGTCATAGACTGGAGGAGAGTGGAGTGTCATAGAGTGGAGTACAGTGAAGTTGAGTGAAGTGGCATAGAGTGGAGTAGATTGTTGTAGTGTGGTGTGTCACAGTGGAATAGAGTTTCATAGAGTGTGGTAAAGTGGAATGACATACAGTGTTCTAGAATGTAGTGGCAGAGAGTGATGTAGAGTGGAGCAGTGGAGTAGATTAGAGCACTGTGTCACAGAGTAGAGTGGAGTAAAGTGCCATGGAGTGGGATAGTGAGTATTGCGCAGAGTGAAGTACAGTGTCTTAGGAAGGCATAGAATGGAGTAGAGTGTTGTGGAGTGGCATAAATTGGAGTACAGTGTTATATAGTGAAGTGCCATAGAGTGGAGTAGAGTGTTGCAGAGTGCATAGAGTGGAGTGGCATAGAGTGGAGTGGGGTAGAGTGCTGTTTTATAGAGTGTCATGTTTTAGAGTGTTGTGGCGTACAGTAGAATATGTGATGTTACAACGAATGCAATACTACGCATTCCATTACAACGCGGTTGTTACAACGACCGCGTTGTTACATCACATACCATTACAACGCAAGTCGTTACAACGACTTGCCGTAGGGGGCGCTGGATGTTGGAATAGTATAATTTACTAATCCAACTCCAATCTGTGCAACAGTAGGGAAGGTGTTGGATTTTAAATCCAACACCTTCTGCCCCCTACAGCAAGTCATTGTAATGACGCCTACAGCAAGACGTTGTAACGACTTGTGTTGTAATGGTCTGCGATGTAACAAAGCGATCATTGTAATGACTGCGTTGTAATGGAATGCATTGTATCGCATTCGTTGTAAACAATGTCTCCCGTACAGTAGAGTGGCATAGAGTGCAGTAGCATAGAGTGGGTAGAGTGGAGTGGCGTAGAGAGGAGTGGCATGTCGTAGAGTACATTGGAGTGGCATAGAGTGCAGTGGCATGTCATAGAGTACAGTGGAGTCTCAAGTCATAGAGTAGTGTGTTGTACAGTGTGTTACTGTGAAGGGGCGTACAGTGGAGTGGCGTGTCAACCAGTGGAGTAGTGTGTGGTATAGAAGAGTGGCATGTCATACAGTGGAGTTGTGTGGAGTATCGTAGAGTGCAGTGGAATATCGTACAGTAGATTGACATGTCCCAGAGTGGAGTGGCGTATCGTAGAATATAGTGGAGTGGCATAGAGTGGAGTGGCTTGTCGTACATTAGAGTGTTGTATCATAGAGTGGTGTGTCGTACAGTGTCTTACAGTTGAAGGGTGTGGGGTGGAGTGGAATGTTGTAGAGTGGAGTGGTGTGACATATTGTGCAGTTGCATGTCGTAGAGTGGAGTTGAGTGTAATACAGTAGAGTGGAGTGGCAAATCGGTGTGTGTCAAAGAATTGAGTAGAGTGGCGTTGAATGGAGGGGCACAGAGTGGAGTAGAATGTTGGACAGTGGAGAGGCATTGAATGGAGTGTCATGTCATACAGTAGAGAGGAGTGATGTCTCATAGAGTGGTATGTTGTATACTCTTAGAGTGGAGAGGTGTGGCGTAGAGTGGAGTGGCATGTTGTGTAGTGGATGGACATGTCATAGAGTGGAGTGCTGTGTCGTAGAGTGGAGTGTTATGGCATGTCAGAGTAGAGTGGCATGTCATACAGTTGCATGTTGTAGAATGTCTCAGAGGTGAGAGGTGTAGAGTAGGGTGTCATGGAGTGGAGTGACATGTCGTAGAGTGGAGTGGCATGTCATATAGTGGAGTGGAGTGGGTAAAGTGGAGTGGAGTATCATAGAGAGAAGTGCAATATCATACAGTGGAGTGGCATGTCATAGAGTGAAGTGGAGTGGCTTCTCATAGAGTATCATATAGTGGACTAAGGGGCATAGAATTGAGGGATAGAGTGGAGTAGAGTGTTGTAGAGTGGAGTGGTGTAGAGTGGAATGGCATAGAGTGGAGTGTCAGACAGTGTAGTGTTGTAGAGTGTTGTGGTGTAGAGTATTGCGGCATACAGTAGAGGGCAGTGGCATAGAGTGAAGTGGTGTAGAGAGGAATGGTATAGAGTGGAGTGGTGTACAGTAGAGTGACATGTCATAAACTAGAGTGGAGTGGCATAGAGTGGCATGTCCCAGAGTAGAGTGGAGTCTCATGTCATAGAGTGGCATGTAGTATAGTGTCTCTCAGTGGAGGGGCGTAAAGTGGAACCGTGTAGAGTGGAGTGGTATGCCGTAGAGTGGGAAGGCATGTCGTAAAGTGGAGTATCATGGAGTGAGTGGAGTGGAGTGGAGTGAAGGGTTGCAAAGTGAAGTGGCATATCATACAGTGATGTGGCATGTCATACAGTGGCCTGGCGTTTCAATGAGGGAAATGGTACTCTTAGAGTATCATATAGTAGACCAGAGGGGCAAAGAATTGAGGTGCATAGAGTGGAGTAGAGTGTTGTAGAGTGGAGTGGCACAGAGTGGAGTAGCATAGAGGGAAGTGTCATACAGTTTAGTGTTGAAGAGTGTTGTGGCGTAGAGTATCCTGGTGTAGATTGTCGTGGCATAGAGTTGTTAGGATGGGTGAATACGATGTCAATGTATACCATCATATGTGCAGGCCTGTTAGACCTGGCACCATTGGCGTGGGTCTCCCTTCCATTTTTTGCCTTTACCTCCCGTGTTTTGCTGTGTGTTGGACTTCATTTTTGCTGGTTTAGATGCTTTGGGCACTTTGCCACTGCTGTTCAGTGCCAAAGTGCAAATGCTCCCTTTGTAAATTATTGTTATGGATTAGGGATTCCATTATTGGCTTATTTGATTTACTTGTCAGACCCTAGTACAGTGCACTATGTGTGCCCAGGGCCTGTAAATCAAATGCTGCTAGTGGGGCTTGCAGCACTGATTGTGCCACCTACAGAAGCAGCTTGTAAAATGTGACTCAGGCATGCCATTGCAGAGCTGGTGTGCAGTCTGGGACTGCCATGTCGACTTGGCAAGTGCACACACTTGCCAGTCCCTAAACCTTCTCTTTTCTACATATTAGTCACCCCTAAGGTAGGCCCAAGGTACCCCTGTGGGCAGGGTACAGTGTATGTGAAAGGTAGGGCATGCCCTGATGTGTGTGGCATGTCCTGATAGTGAAATACTGCCCATTTCGTTTTTCACTATTGCAAGGCTATCTGTTCCCATAGGACAGAATGGGGAGTTTGTTTATAACATCTTATAAACATAACTGACCCTAGGAACAAGATAGAAATGTAAAGTTTAGTATGCCTGAAGTCAGAATGTTAAAGTGCATCTTTTAGTGAGGGTGATTTCAACATTCTGTGTTTGAAAATACCACTTTTAGAAAGTAGGTATTTTCTTGCCTAACCATCCAGTGTGCCTCTGCTAGGTTTGTGTATTGCATGTCTGGCTTTTGAATGACAGGGGCTGGAGAGGGGCAGCGGCTCCAGAAGTCTGATGAGTCAGGGCTGGGCTGAATAGGCCTGGTCTGCATTTGGAGTGGTGGGAGGAGTAGCACCTTCACCTGAATAGGGATGTGCCTGCCTTCCACAATGACGGCTCCGCCCCCCTGTGGTGTGTCTGGAGCCAGGGCTCACACTGACAATGGAGGTTGTTGTGCACTTGCAAAGTGCCCCACAAAACTGGTTTTGGCTGGGTACAGACACTCTCTGCCTTCAGAGAACAAAGGATTTTTGGGTATAAAAAGAGGGGCCCAGACCCCAGACTTTTAGATCACTTCTGAGAAATCAAGAGGAACCTTTGCCAAGGAGAAGAGCCGGATAAGCTGAGGAGGAATACTGCCCCTGTGCTGTCTGGGGTTGGCCTGCAGTGGCTGCTTGCTGCCAAGGAAAGGAGAAAAAGGACTTTGCTGTTTGCTTTGTCACCTGCTTGAAGAAAAGATCTCCAAGGGCTTGAAACTCAGCTTGCCTCCTGTTCTGAAGTCTCAGGGACACAAAGACTTCACCACCAGCTCCTCTGAATTCCCTTGCTGGAAATTCCAACCTGCAAAGAGGTGCCTGCTGCTGTTTATGACCTCTAGAGACTGTTTGTCGCTGGGAGCTGGAAAATCGACGCAACATCGAAGAAGCGTGACGCATCCGCACCTGTTTCCGAACCATCGCCAAGGAAACCATCGCAGCGCCTGCCGCGGCTCGAGAAATCGCTGCACGACCCTTCGGGTGCAACGATCTCCGAAGTCACCGCACCAATCCCGTCGCAAGCCTGCTGTGTGGCTGCACGAAGCCAAGCATAGTACCGGATCGACGCATCGCATCGAGGCGCCAAGACTGTCCCCACACAGTGAGAAAACGACGCATCACCTTCTCTCCAGTAAGGAATTTGACGCATCAACTCCCCTGCGCTGCAGTAAGGAACCGACGCATCACCTCCCCCAGAGTAAGGAATCAATGCATCACCTTCCCTGAGTGTAAGGAACCGCCACATCACCTTCCCTGCAGCCATTTTGTTTGTTTCGCGTGATGCATCTTAGGTACTTTTGAGAAAAGTGTCCCATTTACAACTTGCATTGAACTGAGCTATTTCTACCATCTGAATGTCATATTTTTATTACTGTACTGTGGATTTTTGTTGTTTGGTTTGTTTTGGTTTAGATAAAGATTACTTATTTTTCTAAACTGGTGTGGTGTCCATTTGTAGTGTTTTCATTGTATTACTGTATGTGTTCACAAATGCTTTATGCACTGCCTCTGAAATAAGCCTGTCTGCTTGTGGCAAGCTACCAAGGGGGTGAGCAGGGGTTATTTTAGAAGTGTATCCCCCTTACCATGACTAGAAGCAAGGGTCCCTATTTCGACAAAGGCACCTACCTCTGCCAACTAGAGACCCCCATTTCTAACAAGGCCCAACAATACCAATAAATGCGATGTCAATGTTTGCCATAAACTATGCCTGCATAACAGTGGTGATACCAGTAGAAACAATGTCAATGTATGCCATAATCTATGCATGCATAACAATGTCGATACAAGTAAAAACAATGTCCATGTACGCCATGATTTAGGCAAGCATAACAATGTCACTATCAGTAAAAACAATATTGAGGTACGCTATGACAACTGTGCACACAATAGTGAGGATGTTGGTAAAAATGATATCAATGAACGCTACATTATTTGTAGAAGTTCTAATGAACTCGTATCATTGCTGTCTGATTCACCCAAGATGACCACCCCATCAACCATGAGTCAGTGATACGTGGTCAGACAGGCCCTGTGACCCCAACCCACACCTATCGAGTGACAGGTTGCAGGTAGCGTCTCACTTAGCCCAAAAGACAAATGCAAACCAGGGAAAAACCCTGATCAGTATGCATATTTTAAATTGCCCCATGGAAGGCATGGTACATATTATTTTGGTATAGTTTTACCAAAGATTTACCATGTGGAACATTTTAATGATCCTGTAAGGGAAATAAAACATAAAACTAGATGAGGTGTTTGTACAGCAGAAGCAGTAGGAGATATTTTTGGTGCCATAATCTTGTCTGTAGGGATTATTCTGAATGATCTGAAAATTAGAAAGCTGTCTACAATAGTGGATAAATTGACAACTAGTGCTGCAAATTCTTTATTGCTTGTAAATACTGAGATGGTTGCGATATGGTCTATGGTTTTACAGAATAGACTTGTATTAGATCTTCTATTCGCAAAGGAGGGTGGAGTCTGTAGGTTTTTAAAAGATTAGCAATGCTGTACTTACATCCCAGACGAAAGTTAGGATCTGGAAAAATATATTCGGAATATGTCTGGATTGACAAAGGATTTGAAAGAGTTAGAAGCGACAGGTGCTTGGGAAGCCATTGGGAATGGAATTTCTGCTGTAGGCAAATGGTTTGAAAGTTTGGTAAGTGGAATTCTGGGCGCCATTGTAAAACCTCTTTCGATAATTGCCCTTTGTACAATATCCCTAGTTATGATCTTCAAGGGATACAAGTATGCACAGGTTAGACGAGGAGCGAAGAGGAAGAGAGCAGATGTGGAGTTAGAGGAAAGTTGGAGTAGATATTACGATGACATGAAACGTTTGGCAGATTCTAAGCAAAGGATGCTCAACACCACATGATTTTAGATGGTCCATCTGGTAATATCGAATTGTAATCCGGGATGGCTTTATTTGCCATTAGAGGGGGGATTGGAGCAGTGCAATTTTGACTCCACCATTTCATCAATGATGTGGCCACATATAGGTTTATACATGGTCTTATGCACTCATGTGATGTAACATTATTAACATAATGTAGTGCACTTGAACATATACAGAGAGCGCATGTACTGTAAATCTCACAATTTATATGAGGGTGCATAATAACCTTTTCCCTTACAGCAACAACGAATTGCAGTTCTCATATATATCTGCACTTGTGTGGTTTTGAATAATACTGTCAATTCCTATCTATCTGTGCATTCATTTAAATCATAATATCTATGTATTCATAACTGAAAATGTATCTACTGAATAGTGCCTTACATCTATATTGTAACCGTATATGTATCTGCAATCATGCATTAAAAAGTGCACTGAAATGCTTGCTGCACTAAGTTGACCAAAGGCCTTAAGCATTTGGATTTCTTAATGTTTAATTTTAGAGAAATGTTTGCTTTGCATGCAGTGTTTTTCTCTCCTCTGCAGGTGCAGTTCTGTGAGCTCATGGTTAAAGAAAGGCACATTGTGTGAAAGAGATAGTGAGGCTTGAAAGGAGCATCTTTTGGCAAGGACAAGACGTTTTAATGAACGAAGGGAGCAGTCCATGGGTGTGCTAATGTGTGAACCAAAGGAAAGAAATCTCGAGTGTAGTTGCCAAGTTTTGTTGTTTGAAGATGGAAATTAATGAGACATGTGGCATGGGATTCTTGAAGGTTCTGTTGTAGGTATAATTGAGGATCATACTTTAGCTTGATTCAGATTCCCTATAGACTCTAAGAGGTACAGACCTCTTTGCGACATCTCTGTTGTTTGGCTTTATGCTATACAATATTCTTTCTCTTTAGAAAATTTACACAGAGGTTCTACCATGCTTCCCTGACTTAATAGGGTTTTCGTGATTTCTAATTTAGAATAGGGTTCAATAGATCTTATTAGACAACTCCATGTTGGGCAGGAGATTGAAACTTTCAATCTACTCGCCAGACTTTGTTTCTTATTCTCTGTATAGCAGCTACAGAATTCCTCATTTGCTTTCTGTTATTGAGGATACATTGTGTACGTCATTTCGGATATCCTTTAGTGATTCTGTATTTTTATACTAAGGGCCTGATTATGAGTTTGGTGGTCTTCGTGCGGGCCGCCAAGCCAGTGCCCTGCAGGAAGACCACCAAACTCATAGTCAGACCACCCACGGAGTTGAATCCTGGCGGGCGGAGCGTGCAGCAGCGGTCCCACGGCATTGCGAGAGCGAAAGGCACCACCATCGGAGCACCGCAGCACGTTCCTGCACAGGAAGAAATGCACCGTCTTGTTCAATTCTTCCCGTGCAGGAACCGGGGGTGCAGAAATAAAGGGGGCACAACAATGTGCCCTGCTGCATGCATCCCCATGCTCAGAGGCGACATGGAGCCCTACTAGGGCCTGCTTAGTTTCCTCACCACCATCCTTTTCATGGTGGACTCACTGCCATGAAAAGGAGGGCAGTGAGAAAATTCATAATATGCTCGGCGATGCCTAAGCAGCACAGCCAACATATTACTTCCTCAGACTGCTGCGCCACCGCTGTGAGATTAAGGATCCCCAGCTGTAGCAGCCGTCCAGTGGCAGTCCAACCGCCAAAGTCGCAATAGGTGGGTGGACACTGTAATTGGTAAATTGTAGTTGATCCTAACTTCTTTTATTCCTCAGGCACCTATAACCTTCCATCACAGGGTGCAAGGGAAAAGGAGCCCAAATTATAAGCGTTGTCAATAGCTACTGGCATCAGGTTTAAACTTGGCAAATTGTTCTCTCTAGTGCGGATAAAACTGGCCTTCTTTAGTAAAAGCTTATGATGTTGAGATTCTTCCCCTGCTGTTATATGGGATTGAATGTTGTTCCCAAAAAGTACTTGAGGACCGTGCGAGGATCGAAGACAGAAGTCAATGAAACCTTGCAATAGGGATCTCAATCCAGAAAAAACAATGGAGGCTTTTTCTATAATCATTTACAAAGGCCTCAGTAACATTTTGGTGGGATGGTACTTTTAAGTCATGACTTGGACAATACTCTCCAGTTTTATGCCTGTTTGTTAGTGATGAAAATAGGAGGAATAATTTCCTGAACCAGGTACATACGTCTGGAAATGTATGAACTGGCCAGTTTATACAGGAGTAAAGGGGGAGCTAACCGCATGTACCCACATCCATTCTGTGCTATTTAGATCCGAGTCCAGTAATTTCAGATATACCCAGTAGAACAAAACTGCCACAGGCTTCTCTATGATTTGTGGTGAAATTTGCAGAACTAGAGGAACAGCTACTGGTGTTAGCACTTTATCTTTTGGTAAAACTGTTGATGTCTTCACAACAGTGAAGAGTGGGAAAAAAATTGAAATCCTGGATTGCTTCTGCTCCTCGCAGGTGAGAGTGAATATATAGCTGTAGCCTAAATAACCAATTAACTCAGATTGGTGGTAATAATCTGGAATGGTTGAATGATAAATCAAGTAAAAGAGAGAGTGTGAAACCAGTTTTGAGAGCCACCTGAAGTATTGCAAGTTAAAAGCAATGTTAGAGGTCGCACGGGCGCAAAACCAGGCACGAAGCAAAGTATATATATATATATATAATTAAATGGGTTTCTGCACGTTGTTCTCGATGAAGAATTCTGAGCACTCTGTTTTTCTATCCTAGTTGATGTTTTTGGACGCATTTCTTTTTTTTTTTTTGCTGTCATTTTTGCGCAGAAACTGTGCAACACCAATTTTAAAAGGTTATGCTATGATTAGATGGAGGGACGCAGATTTCTTCCTGGTAAACCTGCCAGAGCGAAAGGTCATCTTTGCAAAGCCCCTGCATATTAGAAAGGGTTTGTTGGGAAGAAAACAGGACGTATTATTACGTGAGTGAATCACTGTCTGCTCTGAGTACACGTAAAGAAATGTTTGTTTATGTTATTCAGTTTTTTCACTTTTGAATGGCGGCGGATCACAAATTCCCATCCACGAAAACAGGGGAAAATAAGGAGAAAGCTACCTTTTCAGCATTCAATTGCATTCAATGTAGTTTACAAGAAGCTATTATAACAGATGAAGACTAAATAAATTTGCATACGTTAGACACTACTTCAGGCCAGGTTACAAACGTATGAAGCCATACAACAAGCTTAGAATGCACACGCGATTAATGCCTCATTGCACATCACAGGTTTTGCTTTTGTTTTGCAATCATTGGAGTTCGCAGTTTACAAATACACTCAGAAACCTAAAAACACCTCACCAAGCCTGATAAACCATTTGTAAATGTTACGAAAAAACAAACACCAGTCTCCCGCAGGCTTCAAGTCTACCAACCATTTAAGAAACTGACAAAAACACATTTAATGAACATCCCACTCGCCACTCTGAACTTTTTAGATCTCGTCTTCAGACATCTGTGCCTGTCTGTTGGACAGCTCATGTTACCAGTACACTAATAAATACATGCAATAAAACACAGACCTACGGCCCAGAGACTGGGCATTTAGTTGACCCCCTTCAGTTCGTTTACATGCTTTGCCAGGTACTTTTAGGAGTCCTTTGGTATCCTCTCTTCTGCTTCCCCTGCCCCTTGACTGTGTCTGTGCCTCCTCACAGCTTAATCATCACCTTCTGTTGCTTTCCACCATACTCATTTAGCCTGTCTTTGCCAATGTTTGTTGAATTACATCCAAAGTATTGGCAAAGCTTCCTCAGGCCATCTCGGATGGTTAACACCTTTCAAAATGGCTGCCAAGTGGGCATGTAAATGAACAGGTGCCATCTTGTAATGATTTTCCATAAACCTCACAAAAGTCATTGGGGGATATTCTCAAGAACGTGTGTTAACTATCGCCAAATTCGCTTAACGCAACTTCTCACATCGCAGTCTATCGCAGGAAAATAACACTGTGTTAACGTCGTATTCCCAACACGGCGGTAACATGCGATAGTTTCGCGATAACGCGGAAAATGACCGCGAGTAACTCACCGGGACGGCGATAAAAATTCGAAGCCGAAGGTGAAAAATGTTGCGATGGGCCCAATCGCAATAAGACAATCAGCGAAAAGCAGCGTCAGGCCTGCAAATCACACACGTCAGGCGGGAAAAATCACCATAAAAGCAGAAAAAAAAAAAACGAACCACAGCGAAGCACAATGGAGGCAGCTGGAGCAGGTACAGAGGGCGGCCAGAGCCCCACAAGCCCCACGGAGGTCCAGCCTGGGACCCCGGGGACAGGGAAGGGCAAGGACAAGAAGAAGAGGAAGACGAAGTTCAGTCCGCAGGAAAACAGGATCCTGATCACGGAGGTGGTAGAACACCATCAACAACTGTTCGTCACCTCCACTGTGTCATTGGCAACCAAAAATGCAACATGGCAGTCCATCCTGGACAAGGTGAATGCAGTCGGAGTCCTGAGGAGGACAATGGAAGAGGTCAAGAGGCGCTGGAATGATGTCAAGCGCAAAACCAAGCAGAAACTCGCCAACAACCAGAAGGCAGCAATGCAGACTGGAGGTGGAAGTCCAGCGCCACAGGAGGAGCTGGATGACATGGAGGAAATGGAGTCCACAGTCATCAGTGGGGAGACGGTGGCAGGAGTTGGGGGACCGGACACTGCTCAACATGACCGGATACAACAGCAACAGGGTGAGTAACCACCAGGGACTGGGGGAACGGGGGGAGATGGGCACAATGGCACACATGCACAATTAAGAATAGCACACTGCACACCCACAATGACTCTGGGTCATGCCCCTGATCTCCTTGGCATACTGCAGCACACATAGAAACAGCAAGTGGGCCCCTGTCCACAATGTGCACAGAGGGGGCGCTCCCCACACATCACTAATCTCACAACAAACCCATGCACATGTGCCGAACCCAGCAAAGCGGCGTGTCAGTGAGCCACACTGACAATGCAAGTGACACTGCATGACGAATAGCATGGCTGCAGTCAATATACCATGACATGTTGCACGCAACGACACTGAGGTGGCTGAGTGTGGACCACATCCGTAAAGGAGCAGGTCACACTCTGACACATCCACCTGCACAAACAACCCCTGACCTCAACAACACACCTGCGGACAAACCATGCCTCACAGTCCCAACTCCTACCAAGAGCCCAATTTACCCAAGTATGCAACATCTCAGTACTGTAGAAGCACAGAAGTGAAGGCACACCGCCTGAAAGGGATAAGGGCCAGCCACATCAGAGCTGCAGGGGCGACTCTCCCAAAATGCAGCACACACACATAATATTCAGAGCGCATCAACATTGACAACAATGTGGTATGAACTGCAACACGTTCACAACAGAACAGAGGACCCAAGTGGTGCCGCTTGTGTGTAGAAACTGGCCAATCACATTTGGCATAGCAGGGAAACGTGGGATGATAATGTACAAGTACAAACACACATCTGTGATGTTGTCGAAATGTCCTCTGTCCCGCATCAAATAGGCAGCTCCTCCCAAACAGTCACAATGTACATTGTCATGCAGTCTGTATGTAAATTTGTACAATGCGTCAACATACATGTGAACACAATATTAAACTGCATCTACCCTTCACATTGCAGAGGGAGAACCAACACCTCCTGCAGAGCAGACCCAACCTCTCTTCACTGATGATGAAGAGGACCACACCACCATCAACCCCGATGCCCTCCAAAAGCTCATGGACACCCTCAGGACCCCACGCCCAGGAGCAGGGCAGCCCAGCTGCATCGAGGAAACCCCACCCCCTGCACAGACCACACAGCAGGAAGCACCTATCACCACAGCTGACTCCCAGGACCCCCACGAACAACACATGGCCTTCCAACGCCGTGTGTTGGAGTGCCAGGAGAAGGTGGCTGATCAGGTGCGGGTGGGGTTCGACTGCATGGCAGCCAAACTTGATGCCATACATGGGTGTCTGATTCCCATCAGGGACCACTTTCAGTCCCTAACGGACACCCACAGTCCGCTCCATGCTCTCCAGCGATCTATGGCTGACATCGCTGGAGTCATGATACTGAGACAAGAACAACTGTCCAGTCAGAGTGGCTCCAGCGATGTCTGCCGGGAGTTGGGACAGATGCGGGGGCTCATGGAGAACATGGTGCGGATGGCGGCGGACAGGATGGCTGCCATGGCTGCACACCAGCGGGATGTGGCTGGGGCCTTCAATGCCCTGCAGCACATCGTCATGGCATTGCTGCCTCAAGCGTATAAACATAGGGCTATGGGGAAGTGATCCCTAATGCCCAGAGGGTTGAGAGGATTCCACATTGGAGTATAACCTCCCAAGTCCAGATTTTATATCACAAAAAATACTCCTATAGACTAACTGATGGTTAACATAAAAACTGTGTTACCTAAATACGATAGGGAGGTGTCTATGTGAAGACCTAGAACTGCAGACACCCAGGGGTGCGCAAGGAAGCAATTCCTTTTTGTTTTGTTACCCTCACACACCCTAGTGGTGTCATGCTTCATCATCGGGTCACCCCAACGCCTATAAGTTGGGGTGGGCTCAAAACTATTGCTGCCTCAAGGCCTTGCTCAGATGAGTGCTGCTGCAGCTTCTACATCCACATCTTCGCCCCCTGATGTGTCAGTGCCTCACAGTGCGGCAGGCAATCCACCACCACCCATGTGTGAGGCACATGTGCCATCAGAGGACGAAGATGCGGGTGAACCAACCTTACTGGTAAGGAGGAGGCAGTAGCATTCATCTCCGCAAAATGGCGGGTTTCTGCTTGGTCCTGCCCTTTGCATCATCACCTTCCACTGTCCCCCGATACACTCAACGACACTCACCTTGGACCTCGACATGGACTGCCATCTCCAGTTTGGTTACCAATGACACATCGATCAGACTGCGGACTGAACTCTTCCCCTTCCGATGTACTTGTCATTCCCTGAAGGACTCTGGCTGGCCCTCCACGGGCCAATAATGTGAAGTGGGGTTTGCATGGCCCTGTACTAGTCCAGCTGCAACACTCCACTGGATGTGAATTAAACATTCAGAATCGCACAGATGTGTCATGCCTTTGATCATTCACGTATGTGAGTATGGTTGAATGTAGGGTGAGAGATTCCCCTGACGTCCATGTTGCTCTATGTCGTGGAACTTGAGTGACAGGGTGCAACAGTGCCGATTGCGGTCCGGGTGGCGTAGTCACTACAACAGGGACACACGCATCAGTTACTTCCATGTCCAGCCCAGAACTGGAGCACGCCCAGAGCCCCGGGTTCATTGTTCCCACCTCACGCTGGCCTGCCATACACCAGGCCAGTCCACTCCGCTTACGCTTACAGGGGGACGACAACGCTAAATGCCCCAGGTCGTCCCCTGTAGTGATCTGCTGATCACTGGTCTAGTCGTCAACATGCCACGGTCACTCCCTGAGGGCTCGTTCAGACCCACATCACACCCATTCAGCACAGGCGCAAAGGGACATGTGACCCTGCCAATCAAAGGGGCCTAGCACATCACATACCCCACTGTCGCTGTGGTTGTCCGGGGGGGGTCCTGGGGGGGGTGGGGGGCCTGGGGGTGGTGGCGGTGGGTGTTGTGGCCCTCTTGGTGCTCCGAGCTGCATGATCAGTAGCTCCATGGCATCTGTTGTTCTTCTGGTGTGGCTGTGGGCTGGGCTCCCTTTCATGGTGCAGGTTGTCGTCCGACTTAACACCAGGTAAGAGCAGGTGTTAAATCCCTACTGCTAACGCACCTTATCGCATGTTTTTGATTCTTATCGCCGATCTGGCTGGTCGTTGAGAATGTTGCGAAGTGGTGTTTCTGCAGCTTTTTGCATGGGAACGCCTACTCTGCATATCATTAGTGTTAGTTGCCGGTATCATTTGTGGCGATGTTTTTTGCAGCTGCTATCGCAGGAAAACTGGTGATATCGGCTGTTAGCTTGTGAATGGTGCGATAAATTTATCACCACTTTGGCTGCGATAAAGTGACGCTAAATCGGCAATAAGTCCGTGAGAATATGCCCCATTATAGTGTGGTCATTACAAAATGGCTCCCAAGCATGCATGCACATTCGCAGCTGCTGTCTTGTATAGGGAAGGAGGAAGCAGCCTTACCTAAAGATAATTACTCCAAGTATCCATGCTAACAGAGTCTAGGGGGGCTGCCGACCAGTGGGAGGTCTGCCCACCGGGAAGATTGGGGAATTGGAGCAGTCCGGTGACTGCTGCATTTTTTGCCTTGGTTTGGGCTATGAGATAGCTCATGGGTATAGAACCTGCCATTTGCTGAGAACAGCCGACATTTTATCTAGGTGACACAGTGGCTGGTATTAGGACCTGGTGGCATTTTTTGTGGCGGTTTTAAGTGTTAGATTGCAAATGCTTCAGTTGCAGGCATTTAGATAGTGGTCACTATCATAATGTCGGCTGCGGACAAAGTCATGCAAGCGATATGGCTGGTTGAGGAAGTGGGGCGTCTCGACCTCCTGCCTTCAAGTGTGCCAAGTGGAGACCGACCAATACGTCGGGCGTCGGACAGGGTCACTGCCACGGTGATCGAGTGCTCACCACAGCACGGACCACTGCTTTGACTGTGAGCAAGGTGAGAGAATGGCGCCCCGCTAGGGTGAGCAGGGCAGCACCAAAAATGCAGCAGTCGGGCAGTAGGGTGGCAGCTGAGCCCAGTTGGCTCACTCTGATAGACGCATTGTGCAAATGCACGAGTATGAGTCCCAGGGGGAAGGAGAGGGGGCCGGGTCTCCTTACTGGGTGAGTGAGCAGTCTGTGAGGCCAATGGAGTCCTTGAGTGCAGGGGCAGGGCTATGCTGAATGCACACACATTGGCCGGGAAGGAAGGGGGATTGACGGAGCATCCAGAAAATGCTGCAATGCAAACATATCCCTGAAGAGAGTGGTGAGTGCAGATAGCTGGGGGTAGGGGCTGCACTTGACAGCAGATGCAAGCTAGGAGGCAAGGAGAGGGGAGGAGAGAAATCAAAAATGGGTTGAAGGTGAGGAAGCATTGGGCCCTGTGGAGCCCCTGGGGCAGGCCAATGCAAAGTCGTGAAGGAGCGGAGGCTGGGCAAGGGTAGGAGAGGGGGGCTGCTGGACCCCAGTATCATTGGAGAGCAAGGATTAGTTGGAGAGGGTGACAGCAGGGGCAAGGGAACAGTTGGAGCGTGACGTCTCTGAGTTCAGAAGGAAGGCGGCCATAGGGCATTTGGGGGATGGTGCAAAGGGAGGAGCAGGAGTGAGGGTGGCACTTGCCACCACACAGAGGGCCCCTGTGGGCCAGGCCTCAGCGATAGTAGCAGCATTGTTGGAATGGAGTGACGGGGATGAAGAGAGGCGAGAGGTGAGTCTGGGGAAGAACAAATGGAATGAGACAGAACTAGATCATCGGGTGAGGATGGTGGGAATCCCCTGAGGGTATATACTAGGGCAGGTTGGAGAGCAGGCAGAGTGTTTCCAGGGGAGCAGCAGCATTGCTTATTGGGGGCACAGGGAGGGCATCTTGGGGCTCAAGCAGGGCAGGTTGAAGGACAAGGAAGTTGGTATTGGTTGCTGAAGTAAGGGCAACCCAGGCTTCACGAGAATTAGTTACCAGCACACCGGGCCTATTCTCTTTTTCACAGAGGGAACAGTTCAGCGACTAGTCAAACTCGGGAGAGCACAGTGTGGCCCACTGCCCAAGGGAAAGAGAAGTCGGGCGTGGTGCGTCCAGCCAGACGGCGGCATTGGATGGCATGATCACTGCCCCAAGAAGGCCCAGAGCAGCTTCTGCAGCTCAACCAGTGGGAGGGTGTACTACAACCCCCAATGGCATGAGGCACAGAATGAGGCGTCCCCCATCGGCAGAGAGGTTGAGAGGGTATTTTATGGCCCCTCAGCACAACTTGAACCAGAGTGCAGTTGTAAAGCAAGACTACTGTCACAGTGTTGGGCAACAAAAGATGTTGCTAGGGCAGAGGGAATGGAAATATTAGAGGCAACGATGTTGGACTATGATGAGGAGAGTTTTTAGGAGGGAGAATTGTTGGAGGATGACGTGCCACAAGTCGAGGAAACAAGATGTTGGCAACAAGTGGTGGGTAGAGAACGGGGCGGAATATGTAAACCAGTCTATACATAGTGTCTTACAGAGTTCAGGCGATGATCAGCAGCAATTTGGAGGACATGGAGTTCCAGAAAGGAGGAGACATCTAGCGTGGTGGCAGGCTCCAGAGCAGGCTCCGACATTGGTGCCAGGTAAGGATGTGTGAGGCAAACAAAATGCTGCCAGAAAGGTGTCAATTGGTGTGGATGTGAGGGAGTCCCAGGAGAGTGGGGCAACTCGATTGAGGAAAGGATTATATATGACAGATACAGGGGTAGGCACAGAAGATCAAGACGCAGCTGAGAAGGTAGATACAGTGGCAGGTCAAGGGGACAATAAGACAACCATCTCTATACCTGCAGAGGGAGTGAAAGGAAAAGATGTGGGGAAACAGGTGTCACACAGCAAGGAGGCGGATAAGAGCGTAGGGGGATCCCAGGAGGAGGAAGCAGAAGGGAAGTCAGATGGCCCAGAGAGAAAGGAGTTGAAGATTAAAAACCTGCCTTACATGGGGGTGTCCAAGCTTTTCAGTGCACATCTCATGCTAGCAACCACGGGGAAAATATGGAAAGGGGTGCATCTGGAAATGCAAAAATTACAAAATAGGAAGTTGATAGCTAAGTAGGGTTCCAAGGAGGAAGAATATGAACTATCCAAGTGGCCAAAGGTACCATTGACCACAGAAAATTGAACGGTGGCACTTCTAATTTATGCCAGAGTGTATTGTGAAAAATATCCAGAGAGGAGTGTAGTGCTTTTCAAATATATGTGGGGTGTACTTGGGCCCAATATGATGATGAGTTTCATGCTCGCATGGCCCTGAATCCTGATGTACAATGGGGGGAGATTGACTCAGACCTATGGCAACATACGATGGGGACATCCAAATTTTGGAACACTATCTTTACAGCAAGTTGGCTACCTTTAGTAGACCGGCCCTTTCAAGGGCGCCCCTCCCGGGGAGGGGCGGGGCGGCAACCAAAGGACAGAGTAGTGAGACAGGAGCACGCTGGGATTTTAACAAGGGCCTATGCACCAGGGAGTATTGTAGGTTCCGGCGCAAATGTTTAAAATGTGCCAGCAGACATGTCCTTATCCATTGCTATGGGATGGGTGGACACACAAGTTTCTACTCCGGGCAGTGGCTACAGCAGCAAGGACCCGCAGGTGCACAATAGCATGGTCAGATGCCAGGTTTCAGGGCAGGACTGGGCATTCAAGGACCTGGGGGTAAGGGTTCATACACCAATGAACATAAAGCTGCTCGCTTTCTGTGTATCACATTACGGTCACAGGGAGTATGCCGGGCTGTTGCAGGAGGGTTTTAGATGTGAGTGCTGAAGGATAGATTGTTGAAAGAGATACAGGAAGGCAGGATGGCAGGCCCGTTTCATTATTGGCCCATGGAGAACTTCATTTTGTCCCCTATCAGAGTGGTTCAGAAAAAAGAAAAATGGCAATTCAGGTTGATACAGCACGTCTTGTGGCCTGAAGGCACCTCTGCTTTCATCAGGTATCAGTGAAGTATTCTTTAGTGGACGTGGCTCTCTCATTTGTGGAGAGTTTAGGACAAGGGAAACAAATGGGTAACAGAAACATCAAGTTGGCTTTCTGCTTGCTGCCAGCAAGCCCAGAATATTTTCAGCTGTTGGACAGTCAGTTTGAAGGCCAATGGTATGTTAACAAACAGCTTCTGATGGGGTATTCTATCTCCTATGCTCGCTTTGAACATTTTAGTACCTTCTTGCAATGACTGTTCACATGGTGCAAGGGACACAAACACATCACACACTATCTCAATGACTTCTTTTTTGTGGGTAAACCCGGTTCTGGAGACTACCAGAGGCTGTTAGTAAGTTTTCAGGAGCTCATGGGGGTCCTGGGGGTGCCACTGGCACCAGAGAAGACAGTGGGACCCAGTACGGTACGGTCCTTCTTGGGATTTGAAATTGATTCAGGGGCAATGGAAGCCTGCCTGCCAGAGGATAAAATCTCATGGTGCAATTGCTTCTGGATGCCATGTTAGCTAAAGCCAAGGTCACAGTTAAGCAAATGCATGTGCTTCTGGGACATTTGAACTCTGCTTGTAGGGTTGTGAGAACAGGAAGTTTGTTCTGAGGGCAGCTGGGGATGTCCCCGTCTGGCTTCCTGTTGCCACATCACCACATGCGATTTGTAGCAAGGGTTAGGGAGGACTTATGTATGTGGCGCTTCTTCCTGGGATCCTTCAAAGGAGTGCTGCTGGTGGCATTGAAAGAGGAGGAATGGGATGCACAGATCTACTCCAATGCTGCGGGAGGGATTGACTTTGATCAGTATTGGCAAGGCAAATGGTGTGGTGAGGAATGGCTACCCGAGTGGTAGTAAGTATTGCCTTTCTGGAATTTTTCTAGCGGTGACATTGTGCGAGAAACAGTTGGCACACAAGAAGGTCATGTTTTGGATTGATAATATGGCATTGGTGCAGGTGGTAAACTAGCAGTCGTCCAGAGATGTTCAGGTGTTGAAACTGCTGCAGGTTTTTGTGCTGAGTTGTTTGAAGTATGTCATTTTGTTTAGAGCGACATGTTCCTGGAGTGGACAATGACATTGCGGATGATTTGTCTCATTTACAGAGGGAGATATTCCATGGGCTGGTCACTGATGCGGACAGAGTCAGGACGAGGATGCCATAGGAGCGACAGAGGATGCTCCAGTTGGTGCTAGAGTCACTTGCCGTGTCTACGAGAAGGGTCTATAGTCAATCCTGGTTGGATTTCCCAGATAGCGGAGCACAAAGGAGACAGGAGGGTTGTGCCAGAACAAAAGATGTAGTTCAATTGTGGAGCAAGGCCATTGACCTGGTCAGTGTGACTGCTCTCCCCCCACACAGTCACACCATTGAGGTACTTCCCTCTAAGCCCTGAGCCCCCATGCCAGGTATGTGTTCAAGGCCCTCCTCCACCCACAGGCTCCTGCCTGTGCCTCATCCCTGGTGGTCCAGAGGGAGAGCACTCTGCTCTTCTGAGGGTCCACTCGGTTCTGTGCCCTCTGTGCCCTCTGTTCCTTTTTTTCTCTTTTTTGTCTCTCTCTCTTTGCTCTCCTTTTTTCTTTTTTGCTCTCTCTTTTTCCTCTCCCTTTTTCTCTTTTTGTCCCTCTTTCTACTTTTATCCTTTTTGCTCTTTTTGCTCTTTTTCTCTTATGCTCCCTGTGAGAAGTTGGCCTGGTATATGCTGTTCACTAATTAAAGTGGACACCTTGCACCAGGGCAAATCGACTCTTATGGTAGATAGGTTTAAGACAACCTTTTAAAGAAAGCTATCCTAGTGGTAGCTGTGGAGAGCAGCCTTCAGGCTAAGTCTCGAAGGAATGTAAAGCAGCTTGTTTTACCAGTCTATAATCTCTTGAGTGACCAAATGAAAGAGCACCACACCAGGTATATATTCAAAATATATGTATTTATTACTAAACACACCCCTCTAGTCTCTTTATGAGGCTAGAGTTCGAAGTACATAGGTTATAAGATCTTAAATCACAGTAATAGCACAAATACACGTTTGGGCCCTAGGGGCGTACCAAACCATATACCAATAAAATGGTATGCGAACCACGACTGAACTAGACACTAGGCCTAGAGCCTCTAGAAGTGCTTGGACCACAAGGAACCACCCAAGGTAGTGACACAGGGGACCCACGGGAGACGCGTGCAGTGTAAATACACAACCGCGATACGCCGTTAACTTCTATGGAGAAAGTCGGGATCGGGAAAATAGAGGAAAGGGACACTTTAAAAAGGACTAGGACAAAACCCTTTGAGATCTAGGACTTTGAAGAGTCTCTACCCACGGGAGCACCGGAGTACTCGTGTTACCTCACCCAGGGAAGCCGGGTGCATAGGTGCCTTTCGGGGTCGGGTTTCGTCGTCGTTTCTTATGGCGATCTGCTGCAAAGTGCTGCTGGCGACCAGGAGAAAAGTGTCCGGGTGGATCCAAGAGTGGATCGGAGTTCTGAAGAACCTGAAAGCAGAGGGGACAGAGTCTGGGTCACTAGCCAGTGACCAGGAAGGCGATGGACAGATGCCCACCAATGTCGACTGCTTCAGGTGCGTTGACGGTCGTCTCGTTTCTGCAGCTACGAGGTCCAGGAGGCGTTGTTGGCGACCAGGAGCAGGATTCGGGCTGGTACACGATGTCTGTCGAGTGCTGCGGTGTCGGCGACCGGATTGGACCCAACAAGCCTTGGCAACGGCAAGTCTCGATGTAGCTGAAGATCGTCGATGGTGCAGACCAGCAAGGTCTGGGGAACTCACCCAGCAAGGGTAAGTCAGGACAGGCCTGGAGCAACCAGGGGAGCCCTTTGGTTTCTTTAGAAAGTCTTCTGGGGACCCACGAGCCGGCTGGCAAGGGATCGCGAAGACACCTCGGGCGGAATCACTCAACAGGGGCCCACGGTCACTCAGGACGGTGTAGGCCTCTGATCTTCGGAGGGATTTCTGCTGGAGGTTGGGACCACATGTGGTCCAAAGCACAGGTTCGTAGAACGTTGTGAAGGGGTTGCACTCGATAATAGTGCACGGTACCCAGGGGTCGCGGTTCCTCGTCACTCGTGGGGTCCACTTGCCTCAGCTTCACTGGGGACTCACGATGGCCTTGGAGAAGTCAGGAAATCCACTTCTTGGGCTGCAGGGACTTCGGACTCCGGCGGGAGCGGCGTAGTTTGCGACCGTCGTTATCGTTTTTGGTGCCTGCCAAGCAGGAGAGTCACTCCTTGACCCCAAGGGAGATTCTTCAGTCCTCTAATCGTGATGTAGAGCGTCGAAGGTCCAGGATTCAGTTTCAAAGTTTAGTCCAGGGATATCTAATCTTGCTGTGGCAAGGGTTCCCCATTTTAACTAGTAAAACAGGGAGGGACTAACTCTATGACCCCACCTATGGGAGGGTCAAGGGAGGGGTGGCTACACCCACCTCCCTTTGTCCAGTTTCGCGCCAGAGCAGGGGCAGGTAGCCCCTGAGCTGGTTTGAACTGGCATATGCACAGAGGAGCCTTTTGCTCCCCAGTGCAGGACTTCAAAGCACTCTAAGAGTGCACCCACCCAGCCCCAATACATTATCCTGTCTGGGGAGGTGGTCACACCTCCCTGCAACAGGAAACCTATTGTCCAGGCCTCCCTGCCGGAGTTTCGTCCAGCAGCAGGAGGCCAGACTTGTGTCTGTGGCAGCAGCATCCATTTTGTGATGCCAGGGCTTCAGAAAGAAGTTACCGGGTAAGCCAGAGTTAACATGTCTTTCCCTCTAGAAGGGTGGAATGCTACCCCCGCCGCCAGGATTGGCGGGGGTAGTATTCCAAGATGTTTGACACCAAACACGACATGTTTAGGTGCAGCCATTCCAAAGTTAGCATTTTACCGCGAGGATATAATGCGCTTAAGAGTATATGGTCAGGCTGCACTACAAACAGCATCAGAGATGGTCTCCGAACGCTGCAGAGGGCCCTGCTCATGCAGGGCACCCTCTCACATAGGAACCATGCACTCTGCCTTTAGGATTGATAAGGCCTGCCTTAGGAGTGACTTATAGGTTTATATGTGTGTATGTATTTAGTGATATAGGTAACCTATATCACAGTAAGGAGTGCATGCACCACCTTACCCAGGCTGCAGTAGCAGACCTGTGGTGTCAGTTTGGATGGCCTTCCAGGGGTGGCATAATACATGCTGCAGCCCCTGGCAGGCCTCTGAGGTACCTATGCCCTTGGTACATAGTATACCATATACTAGGGACTTATAAGGGCACTCCAGATTCCAATCAGAGATGTGCCTAAGGCACATGGAAACCTTTTACAGAGAAAGCAGATAGACTGGGGCCCTGAATAGCAGGATCCCAGTCCAACTAAGTCATAAACCAGCAAAACACCATAAAAAAAGTGGGGGCAACCATATAGTCAGATTCCACCTTCCTACATAACCCCCCCAAACGAAAGGAGATAAGGCTAACCTTGGCCAGTTGAGCCTATATTGACTAAGTGGCCATATAAGGAAGCACCTGCACTAGCATGGTTGCCCCCTATGTTATGGTCCACTAAGCAATCCCTCACCCTAAGGGTATGAGAGGGTCTCCACCATGGGGAATCACTACCTCTGGTGTGCTTAGGTAAAGTACAAGGCTGGTGAGGTGTCTGAGTAGGGAAGTGAGGCCCTAGGAATGTTGGCCTCAGTTTCCTCAGATCACTGGTCACCATGTATGCCTGTCTTTCCATGACTGAGTTGCACTTTGCTCTAAGGGTCAACCTTTGGCTGCCTACAGCTGGGGGTTGGGTCCCTTTGGATGGAACACTGGAGGGACATGGCAGGTTTGGAACCTTCTGGTCCCAGGTTTGCCCTTGCCTACCAGAGTCCTTCTGGGGAGGTCCCTACATAAAGGTATGGGGGATCCCTCAGTGTGTAGAGGAATTTTCACCTGGCTAGGGCTACTAGACTGGCTTCCCCTAATCTGCTGATGGGGGCTTCCTCTGGACAGGGGGCCCGGGGGGTCCACTGACCTCCCTGACCTCTGCAGCCCTGGGCTGACTGAGGCAGGGTAGAGAGGGGCAGGTTACCTGCTCCAGACTGGGTACCACCGTGGAAGGGTCCTCTGCCATCAGGGGTGTGGCCAGGCCAGGCCTGACTACCTCTGTGGCAGTTCCTTCACTAGGGGTAGGGTCAGTTCCCTGAGGAGGCTGACCCTTACCTACTGTCTGGGGGAAGAAGACTTTTCTTCAACCCTTTTGCTCTCTTTTGGGGGAGAGTGGGCCATTCTTTCAGGCTCCATCTCTCCAAAGTCTTGGGCTGGGGCTGTGGCCATCACAGCCCCACTAACCTTGCAGGGACGCCCAACATCCTAAGATGGGTTTGGTGTTCAACTTCAGCCCAGGCTGAAATTTCCAAATCATTGCCCATCAGGCAATCTACAGGTAGGGTTGGGGACACTGCCACTCTTTTTGGGCCTGTGACCCCCTCCCAGCTGAGATTGACTATGGCCATGGGGTGATCTGTTCTGACACCATCAATGTTGGTCACCTGGTATTTAAACTCAGGTAAAAGCTGGTGAGGGGGGACTAGTTTCCCTGCCACCATGGTGACACTAGCCCCTGTGTCCCTAAATGCCACAGCTTTCTGACCATTAATTATTGGCTCCAATCTGTACCTGCCCAATGCTATGGGACCCATGGTAAAGGTGGCAAATCCTATACCACCATCAGAGTCAGAGGAGTCTGTTGAGGGGTCCCTGTCTAAACTAGGGCCCACCTCTGTTCCTCTTGCAAAAGCACCTAACTTTTTGGGTGCACTACTCCCAACTGGAGGATTACTACTGGTAGTACCAGGAGGGGTGGTAGTAGTTGTGGGAGGAACATTTTCTTTATTGCCAATCCTGGGGCAACTGGGATCAGTTTTCCAGTGCCCAGGCTTTTACAGACATGGCAATAGGGTTTCTTTTCAGGAGAGGAAGGAGTTTGGGACCCACCCCCAGAAGAGGAATTTTGGGGCCCTGTAGGGGACTTATCCTTAGATTTATCCCCACCTTTCTCTTGGGACTTAGTAGAATCTTTCTTCTGGTCACCACCCTGATTTCTAGTTTTTACTCTGGTTCTGACCCACTTGTCTGCCTTCTTTCCCAATTCTTGGGGAGAGGTCAGATCAGAGTCCACCAGATACTGGTGCAAAAGCTGTTTTTGACAATTATTAAGGATCTGCTCCCTCATAATCAAATTGTACAATCCTAAAAAGTCCTGCACTTTGTTGCCATGTATCCAACCTTCCAGAGCCTTTGTAGCACAATCTACAAAATCAACCCAGTCTTGAGTCTGAGCTTTTTGGGTGTCTCTGAACTTCAACCTATACTGTTCAGTGGTTAGGCCAAACCCATCTATCAGAGCACTCTTCAAGACTGTGTAATTGTCAGCATCCTCTTCTCTTACAGTGAGGAGCTTGTCTCTACCTTTGTCTGCAAAGGAGAGCCACAAGATTGCTGCCCACTGCCTCTGGGGGACCTTCTGAACTTTACAGGCCCTCTCCAGTGCAGTTATCCATTTGTGGATGTCATCACCACTCTGGTAGGGAGGGACAATCTTGTTTAGGTTTCTATGGTCATAAGACCTGTCCCTATCTCTAGGGATATTGCTGCCACCATGGGACTCTAGTCCCAACTTTCTTCTCTCCCTGAGGAGATCTAGGGATTCCCTATCTAAAACCAGTTGCTTTTTTCTGATTTCCAGCTGAGTTTCCTCATACCGGACCAGCCTGGCTCTCCTCTCATGAGAGGATTCCCTCCTGTGAGAGGAGACAGAGCTCCCTATAGAGGTGCCAGAGTGGTTAGACTCCTGAGAAGGAGATCTAGACTTCCTGGGCACACTCTTAATCCTTCCTGGGGGACAAAGAGGGCATCATTTTGATCATCCTCATCATCATCCACAGGAGGGATTGGGTTTTCCAGGTCAGGGTCATTGTCACCCTCCTGGCCAGTTTCAGAGGGGGGCTGGGGGTATTGGTACCCCTGGCCTCCTCCTCTTCTTCTGCCCCACCCTCAGCTCCTACCCCTTCAGTCCCTACAGGTCTTACTAAGGTCATAAGCCACCAACAACTCCTTGAGGTGTTGGGTGGTGGGGCTTTAGCCTGTCCTTATTTTTCTCAAGTTGCATAAAGCTCTCAATTCCAAGAATGGGAGTGTATCATACTTGGAGGGTGGAAGCTCAATGGCTTCCTGCAAGGATTATTTGGATCCTCCCCTTAAAGACATTCTAGTGTTGTGCAGTGTTGTACTACCTACACTAGTTTGTGGCCTACTGATCCTAGCTTGAGCTGTGGAAAGGGCGTGCTATCCCTTGGCACCCAGCTCTAAGTTCAGTAGAACTTATTGATACTAAGCTTGACTTTATATGTACCTTGAGTACCTATAATGGTTTTCAGTTAGTAATTCAAATAGAGATTTTCTGGTAAAACAATGGCAAGCTGGAATCCCACACGCTGCCCACCAATGTGAGAAGTTGGCCTGGTATATGCTGTTCACTAATTAAAGTGGACACCTTGCACCAGGGCAAATCGACTCTTATGGTAGATAGGTTTAAGACAACCTTTTAAAGAAAGCTATCCTAGTGGTAGCTGTGGAGAGCAGCCTTCAGGCTAAGTCTCGAAGGAATGTAAAGCAGCTTGTTTTACCAGTCTATAATCTCTTGAGTGACCAAATGAAAGAGCACCACACCAGGTATATATTCAAAATATATGTATTTATTACTAAACACACCCCTCTAGTCTCTTTATGAGGCTAGAGTTCGAAGTACATAGGTTATAAGATCTTAAATCACAGTAATAGCACAAATACACGTTTGGGCCCTAGGGGCGTACCAAACCATATACCAATAAAATGGTATGCGAACCACGACTGAACTAGACACTAGGCCTAGAGCCTCTAGAAGTGCTTGGACCACAAGGAACCACCCAAGGTAGTGACACAGGGGACCCACGGGAGACGCGTGCAGTGTAAATACACAACCGCGATACGCCGTTAACTTCTATGGAGAAAGTCGGGATCGGGAAAATAGAGGAAAGGGACACTTTAAAAAGGACTAGGACAAAACCCTTTGAGATCTAGGACTTTGAAGAGTCTCTACCCACGGGAGCACCGGAGTACTCGTGTTACCTCACCCAGGGAAGCCGGGTGCATAGGTGCCTTTCGGGGTCGGGTTTCGTCGTTGTTTCTTATGGCGATCTGCTGCAAAGTGCTGCTGGCGACCAGGAGAAAAGTGTCCGGGTGGATCCAAGAGTGGATCGGAGTTCTGAAGAACCTGAAAGCAGAGGGGACAGAGTCTGGGTCACTAGCCAGTGACCAGGAAGGCGATGGACAGATGCCCACCGATGTCGACTGCTTCAGGTGCGTTGACGGTCGTCTCGTTTCTGCAGCTACGAGGTCCAGGAGGCGTTGTTGGCGACCAGGAGCAGGATTCGGGCTGGTACACGATGTCTGTCGAGTGCTGCGGTGTCGGCGACCGGATTGGACCCAACAAGCCTTGGCAACGGCAAGTCTCAATGTAGCTGAAGATCGTTGATGGTGCAGACCAGCAAGGTCTGGGGAACTCACCCAGCAAGGGTAAGTCAGGACAGGCCTGGAGCAACCAGGGGAGCCCTTTGGTTTCTTTAGAAAGTCTTCTGGGGACCCACGAGCCGGCTGGCAAGGGATCGCGAAGACACCTCGGGCGGAATCACTCAACAGGGGCCCACGGTCACTCAGGATGGTGTAGGCCTCTGATCTTCGGAGGGATTCCTGCTGGAGGTTGGGACCACACGTGGTCCAAAGCACAGATTCGTAGAACGTTGTGAAGGGGTTGCACTTGATAATAGTGCACGGTACCCAGGGGTCGCGGTTCCTCGTCACTCGTGGGGCCCACTTGCCTCAGCTTCACTGGGGACTCACGATGGCCTTGGAGAAGTCAGGAAATCCACTTCTTGGGCTGCAGGGACTTCGGACTCCGGCGGGAGCGGCGTAGTTTGCGACCGTCGTTATCGTTTTTGGTGCCTGCCAAGCAGGAGTCACTCCTTGACCCCAAGGGAGATTCTTCAGTCCTCTAATCGTGATGTAGAGCGTCGAAGGTCCAGGATTCAGTTTCAAAGTTTAGTCCAGGGATATCTAATCTTGCTGTGGCAAGGGTTCCCCATTTTAACTAGTAAAACAGGGAGGGACTAACTCTATGACCCCACCTATGGGAGGGTCAAGGGAGAGGGTGGCTACACCCACCTCCCTTTGTCCAGTTTCGCGCCAGAGCAGGGGCAGGTAGCCCCTGAGCTGGTTTGAACTGGCATATGCACAGAGGAGCCTTTTGCTCCCCCAGTGCAGGACTTCAAAGCACTCTAAGAGTGCACCCACCCAGCCCCAATACACATTATCCTGTCTGGGGAGGTGGTCACACCTCCCTGCAACAGGAAACCTATTGTCCAGGCCTCCCCTGCCGGAGTTTCGTCCAGCAGCAGGAGGCCAGACTTGTGTCTGTGGCAGCAGCATCCATTTTGTGATGCCAGGGCTTCAGAAAGAAGTTACCGGGTAAGCCAGAGTTAACATGTCTTTCCCTCTAGAAGGGTGGAATGCTACCCCCGCCACCAGGATTGGCGGGGGGTAGTATTCTAAGATGTTTGACACCAAACACGACATGTTTAGGTGCAGCCATTCCAAAGTTAGCATTTTACCGCGAGGATATAATGCGCTTAAGAGTATATGGTCAGGCTGCACTACAAACAGCATCAGAGATGGTCTCCGAACGCTGCAGAGGGGCCCTGCTCATGCAGGGGCACCCTCTCACATAGGAACCATGCACTCTGCCTTTAGGATTGATAAGGCCTGCCTTAGGAGTGACTTATAGGTTTATATGTGTGTATGTATTTAGTGATATAGGTAACCTATATCACAGTAAGGGGTGCATGCACCACCTTACCCAGGCTGCAGTAGCAGACCTGTGGTGTCAGTTTGGATGGCCTTCCAGGGGTGGCATAATACATGCTGCAGCCCCTGGCAGGCCTCTGAGGTACCTATGCCCTTGGTACATAGTATACCATATACTAGGGACTTATAAGGGCACTCCAGATTCCAATCAGAGATGTGCCTAAGGCACATGGAAACCTTTTTACAGAGAAAGCAGATAGACTGGGGCCCTGAATAGCAGGATCCCAGTCCAACTAAGTCATAAACCAGCAAAACACCATAAAAAAAGTGGGGGCAACCATATAGTCAGATTCCACCTTCCTACACTCCCCACCGCTGCTGCCCTCGCGGCCCCTCCCCCCTCCAGCGTGTCCTTCCCGTTCCTGCCTGCCAGCTGACCACCCTCTACCCAACGTCTACTTAATGGCCTCTGCTGTGCGGCAAGAAGAGCAAGACCACTGACCTGGTCAGTGTGACTGCTCTCTCCCCGCGCAGCTCCACCATTGAGGTACTGCCCTCTGAGCCCGGAGCCTCTGTGCCAGGTAGGTGTTCAAAGCCTTCCTCCACCTGCAGGCTCCTGCCTGCGCCTCATTCCTGGTGGTCCAGTGGGAGAGCACTCTGCTCTTCTGCTGGTCCGCTCGGTTCTGTGCCCTCTGTGCCCTTCTTTCTCTTTTTGCTCTCTCACTTTTTGCTCTCCTTTTTTCTCTTTTTGCTCTCCCTTTTTTCTCTTTTTGCCCCTTTTTCTATTTTGAATCCTTTTTGGTCTTTTTGCTCTTTTTCCTGCACCCCCGCCACTGCTGCCCCCACGTCCCCTCCCTCCTCCAGTGTGTCCTTCCCGCTCCCGCCTCCCAGCTGACCGCCCTCTCCCGACCCCTACTTAATAGCAGCCACTGTGCGGCCACGCTGCTGGCGCGACTTCGGCACACCAAAGGCAAGCCCGTCTGCACCTGTCCATGACTTGACCGCAACCAGCACCAGATACCCTTGTCCCCCGACCCACCTCTGTTATGACTCCAGCAGCCGCCGCGCTCTCAACCCTGGACTCAGTAACAATTGCCAGCTCTAGACACCGAGCAACACCCAAATCCCGATCTCATGCCGACACAGCCGCTGCACCTTCACCCACCTCAGGACCCCAGCAACTGCCCCCAGCCTACCGGACGCCACCACACACAAACCACTGAACTGCATCCTCCTCAACATGCGTTTGCTACCCAGGCACGCCATAGAAATTTGGGATCTCCTAAACAACGTTGCCTTTCTCACAGAGCTGTGGACCAACGCCAACTCCGCACCCGACATCGCAACCACCATTCTCGACGGATACAAGATCCTAAGAAAAGACCGCCCCACCTGCCCAGGAGGAGGCATCGCCATCGTCCACAAAAGCTCCCTCCGCATGACAACCACTGACCCGTACGTCTCCACGACCCCCATGGAACATCTCCAATTCCAGATCCAGACCAACCCCAAAACGACTCTCCGCGGAACCCTCATCTACAGGCCCACCCTCCTTTTCACCGACACCATTGCCAACCTTATCGCACCCCATTCTCTCGCCTCCACAGACTACATCCTACTTGGAAACCTAATCTTCTGCCTGGACAACCACCACGACCCCAACACCACCGCCCTCCTAGAGTACCTCGCCAACATAGGACTGAAGCAACTTGTCACTGGCCCAATGCACAAAGCAGGACACACACTCGACTTCAACTTCGCAGGAGGAAACAGCATCTCCTACAGCCACAACACGGAACTTCTCTGTACGGACCACCACTGCATCCATTTGTCCTTTAGAAAATCCACTGTACACAAGCATGCGCTCCTCCTCCCACGCAGAAACTGGAACAAAGTCAGCGAAGAACAGCACACCTCCACCCTCACCAGCACTCCACCTCCAGCGACGACAGACGCCAACACAGCGGCAAGCAACCTCCACCCCTGCACTCCAAGAATCCAAGCTCTACTGCCAAAGACATAGAGAAACAGCAAAACCCCTGAAACATGCATTACCTACAGAACAGCCACCACAGCACACCACCAACTCTTCAAATCCGCAAAGAAGAACTTCCTCCAAGACAGAATCCTCTAACGCCCACAACTCCAAGGAAGTCTTCTCCATCATACAGAAATTTGCCAAACCCAACAGTGAAACTACAGACGTCCGACCCTCCCAAGACCTTTGCAACAGACTCAGCTCCTCCTTTCACCTCAAGATTAAGAGGCTCTACTACAACTTCAACAACCAAGACCTCTGCACTGCCCCAGCCCCCACCTCCAACGACACCACCCAACAGACCCTACTCACCTGGACCACGCTCACGAAAGAAGACACCTTTAAAACCATAAAGAGCATCCACTCTGGTGCACCTTCAGACCCCTGCCCCCCACATCTTCCACAGGGCTGCCACAGTCATCGCAACCGAACTACGCCGGATGATTAACTGCCCCCTTGAGACCGCCACATTCCCCGATGACTGGAAGCATGCCTGAAGTCAACCCCCTCCTGAAGAAACCCTCCGCAGACCCGAGTGACCGCAAGAACTTCAGGCCCATCTCACTGCTTCAATTTACAGCTAAGGTCATCGAAAAGGCTGTCAACACCCAGCTAGCAAACTTCATCGAAGCTAACAACGTCCCTGACATCTCCCAATCCGGATTCAGCAGCAACCACATCACCGAGACTGCCATTCTCGCCGCCACCGACGAGATCGGGGCCCTCCTCGACCAGGACCAAATGGTAGCCCTCATCCTCCTGGACCTCTCAGCTGCCTACGACACCATCTCCCACTGCACATTAGCCACCAGACTCCACAACGCTGGCATTCGAGGAAAGGCCCTAGACTGGACAAGCTCATTTCTCACAGGCAGAATGCAGCGAGCCAGGCTCCCGCCCTACCTCTCAGAACCGACAGAGACCAGATGTGGAGTACCTCAGGGATCCCCCTTAGCCCCACCCTCTTCAACATCTACATGGCCCCCCTCGCAACCATTATCAGAAACCACAGACTCAACATCGTGCCCTATGCTGATGACACCCAGGTCATGCTCTCCCTCACCAGGGAACCCAACATCACCAGGCACAACTTCCAAGAAGGGATTAAAGCCGTTGCAACCTGAATGAAGAAGAGCTGCTTGAAACTCAACTCAGAGAAAACAGAAGTCCTCATCCTAGGTTCCACCCCCTCAGCGTGGGATGACACCTGGTGGCCCCCCGTCCTCAGAAACCCCCCACCCCGACAGACCATGCACGAAACCTCGGAATCATACAGGACTCATCACTCACTATGAACCGCCATATCAATGCCTTATCCTCGTCCTGCTTCAACACCCTCTGCAAACTCCGAAAAACATTCAAATGGATCCCCTCCAAATCCAGAAAAACGGTCACACATGCCATCATTATCATTAGCAGACTAGACTACGGCAACGCCCTCTACGCCGGAATCAACAAAAAACTCCTCGGCAAGCTCCAGGCCATCCAGAACCCCGCAGCCAGACTAATCCTAGACATCCCCCGTCACAACCACATCACCCAGCACCCCCGCGATCTCCACTGGCTCCCCATTGAAAAAAGAATAACCTTCAAGCTCCTCACGCACGCATACAAGGCCCTCCACAACATCGGACCGGCATACCCAAACAACCGCCTCTCCTTCCATGCCCCCAAGAGAAACCTCTGATCAATGGACCTCTCCCTGGCTACCATCCCACGCATCTACAAGACCAGAATGGGTGGAAAGTCCTTCTCTTACTTCACAGCCAAGACCTGGAACGACCTCCCCCTCCATCTCTGGCAAATCCCTAAACTGCTCCAGTTCAGGAAGGACCTCAAGTCCTGGCTCTTCAGATAATCCAAGCTCCCAATGGAGCCACCACCCCCCCACCCCTAGTGTCTAGAGACCCTCATGGGTGAGTAGCTTCACAAACCCTGATTGGTTGATTGAGTCATTCATTCATGTTGCCGTTAAGGGAGGTAGGACAGGCAAGAGTCACGATCTCAGGAAAGCTGACAGGCATAGCTTTTTTGTGAAAACTGCTTTGGGTGTATGCTGGGGAACCGGGGAGAAAAATGATAGAAGGTTGGGCCAGGGAGGCTGGTCACAAGGGGCTGAAGAGGAGGCCACTGACTTGGAGTTAGTTTTGTGAGGTGATTAGAAGTTTGCCCAGGATCTGCTGGAGGGAGGATGAATTGGTATTGTTCACTACCTGACATGGATGTTCTTTGGCGCATTTTGGTTGTTGGAGCTTTTAGGGGATAGCGGGAATCAGGGGGTACTCTGGGAAGCAGTATGCTGGTGTGAGGTTGGTCTCCAAGTTTAGTTATGCAGGTCAAAGTCTCATCAGAGGGGGCAAGGTAAGACCGTCTTGCTTCAGGACTATCTAGTGGACATGTTTTGTCCAGTTACATTAGGTATCTCCCTTCGGGCACAGACTCACTTGGCGGTGGGGAGAGTTTTCCAGCACGGAGACGGCAGGCCGGTAATGGCCTTCCAGCTGTTGGCAGTATTGCCCTAAGCTCTGGCACATGCAGGAGTTAATGCAGAGGGTATGGAACACATTAATTCCTTATAGGGATGGCGACGGAAGCAGGTAGGAGAGGCTGAAGTCTGAAAAACATCATGGGTTTGGATAGATGGTCTTCTGAATTTTTCCAGTGGTATTATCAGGGAGGGAGAGGGGTAATGTTGAACCATTACCTGTTTTCAATTGTTGTTTTTATTTTTCAGTCTCGGCTCCTGGCCTGAAGGCCTCAGGATTGTCCTTATGAATTGTTGGTCATTAAGGTGGCAGAAAGGCAAAGAAGCCACGGCACAAATCTGGGTCTTGACCCCAACATGTTTGACGTGCACTGGCATGGCAAGGGGGGCATGCGTTGGAAGGAGCTTCTGCCCTGTTTAAACAAGCTGTTGGCAGGCGGGAGGTGCCTTGATTGTTGCTATTGCATTTAGTTGAGAACAACCTGTTCATAGAGAAAGGGTTGCCATTGATGAGAGTCATGAAAGATAATTTAAAGGAGGAACAGTGTTAGTGAGTAGAGTGCCACATTATGTTCATTCTTAGCAGGAGGATATGGTGTGGGGCCATCAAGCCGGCAGCAATAGATAAGGCTAGAAGGAAAATCAACAAGGAAACGCAGGCTTTTTGTGGGATCTTTGAAATTAGCAGAATTGAGCATACCAATTTACAGTACGATATTGTTTAGTTTTCCATGTGGACAGGGTCCACTTGTTGAACTATGGCATGCATTTATTACAGTTGAAAGAAGTTTTGGCTACGACGTTGAAAATTCGGCGATGAGCGGTGGGTGGGGGTTTAGAAAATGTCAAGCTAGGGCCTATTTCTGGGTGGCGATTGGCCGAGAAGTTGGCATGGGTTAGCGAAGTGTATGGCTGCTGACAGTGGCAATCCAGGCTGAAAGGGAATAAGTAGGCAAGTTCAAGCCTGGACGAGGCAGGAAGTTAAAGGTTATGTGATGTGTACCTGTTTCAATATAGCAGCCTTTTTCACACAAATACGGTGTCAGTGGTTTGTGTTGCTCCCCCTCTTCTCCAGTCCAGCTTTGCGAAAATAAGATGGTGCTTGGAAGAATAACAGGATTAAAGGTTTTGCCTATATGTCTATCGAAAAAGCCATCAGTTTTTGGAAAAACGGTTGAGTTTTTAATATTGGGAGAAAAAAATACGATACAAAAATATTGTGATGCAGAAATAGTGATGTGATGAATATCATTTTTTAGGCAAGTAATATTGCTGTTAAAAATATTGTTTTCAATAATATAGTTGTAAAAAAATTATTTTGATTATTTTATGTGTTTTAGTGCATATATAAATTTTATGTGTTATGATACTTTGCATAATTAATTTTGAGTGATTTAGATTTTTTAATGTAATTGCTAATAGTAATTTATAGTGTCATAGCAGCTTGTTGAGTTTGCAGGGGGATAGGGTGGGAAGTTAATTAGATAATAATTTTTGAGTAAGAATGCGATTGATATCAATTTTGTACATTATGGCGTATTTACTTATTTTAGTTTTATTTTAGGTGCAGGTTGCTAGGTTTGTAGTGGTATAAGGAAGAATGTTAGTTTTATAATAAAATGAAATTAGTTAATAATGTTATTAATATGTTAATTGAATATTAATTATGTATACTGTGTAATAATTATATATTTTAGTAATATTCTAGGTGTGGGCTGCTGAGTTTGTAGGGGAACAGGGTGGGAAGTTGATAAAATAATAAATATTTAACAACAATTAGTAATTGTTAATTGATTATAAATTATGTGCATAGTGTTATGCTTATTTGTTTCAATTATATTTTAGGTGTGAGCTGCTAGGTTTGTTGGGGTATAGGGTGGGAAGTTAATTAAGTAATAATTAAATAATAATGATGTTTTAATGATAATTGATTATTCAATTGCTTATTAATCATGTAAATTGTTTCATTGTTTTTTTATTTTTTTAATATATATTTTTATGTAAAACAATATTGTTTATATTAGAAGTTATATATATTTTGTTTATGAATTATTAAGGTTATTTAAATATGGAATGTGTTAGAAGTGTAGTACAAACTACTGTGGGAATAGTAAATTTTACCCCTCCAATGTCCAACACTCTCCCTACTGTAGCACAGACTGGAGTAGGAATAGCAAATCTTACCCCTCCGAAGTCCAACACTTTCCCTGCTGTTGTACAGACTGGATTGAGACTAGTACGTTTAACTCCTCTAAAGTCCAATTATTTCCCTACTGTTGCACAGACTGGAGTGTGAATAGTAAATCTTCTCTCCTCCAAAGTCCAACGATTTCCGTACTATTGCACGGACTGGAGAAGAAAAAGTAAATTTTACCCCTCCGAAGTCCAACGCTTTTCCTACTGATTTCCGTACTATTGCACAGTCTGGAGAAAGAAAAGTAAATTTTACCCCTCTGAAGTCCAATGCTTTTCCTACTGTTGTACAGACTGGTGGGTGTATAGTAAATCTTACCCCTCTGAAGTCCAATGCTTTCCCTATTGTTGCACAGACTGAAGTGGGAATAGTATATTTAACCGCTCTGAAGTCCATTTATTACCCTACTGTTGCACAGACTGGAGTGTGAATAGTAAATCTTCTCTCCTCCAAAGTCCAACGATTTCCGTACTGTTGCACAGACTGGGAAAGGAAAAGTAAATGTTACCCCCAGAAGTCCAACGCTTTTCCTACTGTTGTACAGACTGGAGGGTGTATAGTAAATCTTCCCCCTCTGAAGTCCAATGCTTTCCCTACTGTAGCACATACTGGAGTGGGAATAGCAAATCTTACCCCTCCGAAGTCCAACATTTTCCCTGCTGTTGTACAGACTGAAGTGAGATAGTATATTTAACCCCTCTGAATTCCAATGCTTTCCCTACTGTTGCACAGACTAGAGTAGGAATAGTAAATCTTCTCTTCTATGAAATCCAACTATTGCCGGACTGTTGCACAGACTGGAGTGGGAATAGTAAATTTTACCCTTCCGAAGTCCAATGCTTTACCCTAATGTTATACATACTGGAGTGGGAATAGTAAATATAATCACTCCAAAGTCCCACCCTTTCCCTACTGTAGCACAGACTGGAGTGTGAATAGCAAATCTTACCCCTCCAAAGTCCAATGCTTTCCCTGCTATTGTACAGCCTAGAGTGAGAATAATATATTTAACCCCTCTGAAGTCCAATGCTTTTACTACTATTGCACAGACTGGAGTGGGAATAGTAAATCTTCTCTCCTCCAAAGTCCAACGATTTCCATACTGTTGCACATACTGAAGTGGGAATAGTACATTTTACCCCTCCGAAGTCCAACGCTTTCCCTGGTCTTGTACATACTGGAGTGTGAACAGCAAATTTAATCCCTCCAAAGTTAAACGCTTTCCCTACTCTTTATAGTATTTTTAGTAAATGTGTTCTTTGGGGTTTAAATTTGTAAAACATTTTTAGTCTAAATTGATGTATTGTGCTATGTTTTATTCCTAAATTATATTCATGTATCGCTTTACTGTGCCATGTATTTCTTCTCTGTTCATGTTTGCTAATGATGTACTTATGTTCCATTCTGGAACCTATCTCTAGTTGTCAGGAGAAAGGTCAAAACACTCTGGAGTTTCTCCTGAGCAACTGGCGATAGCTGTGGGTCCTTTACTTTGTAGCCTGCTTCAACAATAAATATTGTATGAATCTTTAATCCTCAGCTACCGCTTTGTTTGTGTGCCACCCCAATACTACAATTAATTGATATTCTTTTGTTATTAAATTGTTTATATTTGTATTATTTTATTGTGTATGCATTTTATATATAGTTAGGATCTAGTTTCCATATGATGAAGTTTATTTTATCTGCTAATAACTTTGGAGCTGTTTGAGGAATTTTCAAGAAACTTTTCGAAACTAGTTTGCCACTCACTTCAGCTGCTGTCTTGAAAGTTGTTGGTTGATCCATCAAGCAGGGACTGTGAAAAAGGGGGGGTCCCAAAACATTTTTCCTGTGCAACTTCCTATAGGGATTTTAGACACAACAAAAGCAGAAACTCTGGACAGAATTACACCAAATTTGGCAGAAAGCTAGATCTTGGTCCAGAAAGATCTCTTCTTGCAATTTGGTGTAAATCTGTTCAGTAGTTTTGGAGTTATTAAGGAAACAATATTTATAGATATCTAGGGCGGTGGGACCATCAGGATCCATGCGCCACCAGCAATGATGAGATTGGCTGGACACAATCTGAGAGAAAAATTTGAGCCACCATTTTATGTATGGAGACATTTTCCGGGGTCAGAAATTAAATGTGAAAAGTAATAGAAGGGGCCAGGGTAGAGATACCCTGACCCCAGGGGTGTGATATAGGGATCGCTGAGGGATATATTTGTTTCCATGTGGGAGGATCCACGGATCCATCACAGAGCCCAGTGCGGCCCCATGCAAATCCGTGACAGATCTGCGAGCCAGCTCCAATGGAAAATAAAATGCAAACACTCACAGACCCACTTACACACTCTCTCATATGCTTGAAGGCCATACGCTGAGTGAGGTTGGCTGCATGCTGGGGGTTGGCCACAGAGCTGGGACCCAGGCAGTGGCTGGATAAACGTATGGTAATTAAGTATTACTTTGCATAAAAAAAATAGAAATTTACTGATAAAGGTCACAGGACTTTATAGTTAGGATCAGATTTTAAACTCACAAAACCATAGAAATTCAGCAGTTATAATTATATTTATCTCAAGAGACAAAAAATTGTGCCCTAAGGTAAAAATAACTCACATCCTTGCCATGCACTGCTAATTATCCCACATCAGTCATGACATCCTCTATGACATCATGGATAATATCATTGTAACATTTCCAATACAATTATTGTTGAGAAAACTGTGCATGGCAGGGGTGTGAGTTATAGTTACCTTAGGGCACGAGTTATAGTTTCTTGAGATAAGTATAAATATAACATCTGAATTTAAAGATAAATGTCCCTGTAACCTTTGTTTTTTATAGTGAATATTAATATATGTGTATGTTTTATTTTCATAATAATACATTTTAAATATTAAAAGTTTTTATACAAGCTAAAATGACTATATGTTACTATATATATATATATTTATATTCACTAAAAAACAAAGGTTACAGGGACATTATATTTAGGCTCAGATTTCACACACACAAAACCAGAGAAATTCAGCAGTTAAAGTTAGCTGAGCTAACTATACCTCATGCTCCCGCAATGCACTGCTTATGACCTCACATATTACATCACTCATGATATGGTCAGTGACATCACTGAATGGTCAGTGGCATCACTGATGACATCACTAATGGCATCACTGATAACATCATCAGGTGACTGTTTCTAAAAAGTTTATGATTTTTAAATATACACCAAGGTGTAATAATGAATCAGTGGGTGTATGAGTACCTGTATGGATGATTTAGTGGGTGTGTGACTGAATGTATAGGTGAGTGATTGTATGTGTCTCAGTGAATGTATGGGTGAGTGACTAATTTGTGTGAATGTCTGTTTCGGTCTGTCAGTTGATGTGTAAGTAGCTGTATGGGTTGGTGAGTAGGTACTTGAGTGGCTGAATGGGTTATTGATTGGTTGTCTGAGTACCTGTATGGGTGTATGAGTGTCTGTGTGGGTGGATGAGGGGGTGTGTGACTGCTTGCATAGATGAGTGAGTGGGTGAGTCAGTGGCTGTATGGGTTCATGAGTGCGTCTGTGAGGGGCTGTATGGTTATGTAAGTGAATGAATGAATATGTCAGTGGTATATGGGTGAGTAACTGCATCTGTGAAAGGCAGTATAGGCGAGTGTTGGAGTATGTAAGTGACTGTATGTGTGAGTGAATGATTGTGAGAGTGGCTATATGGGGGAGTGTGTGCTTGTGTCAGTGACTGTATAGGTGAGTGAGTATGTTAGTGTCTGCATGAATAAGTGAGTTGGTGTGTGTATAACTGTACAGATGAGTAAATGGCGGTGTGATTGTCTCTATAGGTGAGTGAGTAAGTGTGTGAGTAGCTCTATGAGTGGCTTACTGTTTGTGAGTGGTTGTATGGGTGCATGAGTCAATACATCAGTGGGCTGTATTAGTGAGTGAGTTGATGTATGAGTGGCTGTATGGGTAACTGAGTGGATGGGTGTGTACACCTATGAATCAGTGAGTGGTTGTGTAAGTACTTGCACAGGTGTGTCAATGGTTTTGAGAATGCTAGTGTAGAAGTTGGAGTGGGTGTATGAAAGGTTATATTGGGATGTGAGTGGGTGCATCAGAGATTCTGTGGATGATGTAATCAGTGATGTCATTTGAGATGTCATCAGTGATGTCACTGACCGTGGCATGAGTGATGTAATATGTGAGGTCATAAGCAGTGCATTGCGGGGGTGCGAGTTGTAGTTAGCTCAGCTAACTATAACTGCTGAAATTCTCTGGTTTTGAGCATATGAAATCTGAGCCTAACTATAATGTCCCTGTAACCTTTGGTTTTTTAGTGAATATCTAAGGGTTTTTTAATTATATTTCCTAACTATAACAACCCTGTAACCTTTGGTTTTTCAGCGAATGTCTAAGGCTTTTTAAATGATATTTCCTAAATATAACTTACCTGTAACCTTTGTTTTTTTTCAGTGAATTTCCTTGGTTTTTTAAGTAGCAATGTTGTTTGTAGAATGGTGTGGAAAGGGGGTGGAGCCTCTGACCAGCTCTTAGGAATCCCGCTGTGTAGGACTCACAGAAAGTACCAGGAGGGCTTCTTGGTCCCCAAGGTCCTTTAACATCCAAGAGAACTTTATTTTTCAACCAGTAGTATGCCAGGAGACGCGTTTGCAGAGTGGTGCAGAAAGGGGGCGTGGCCTTCAAAGACCTCTTAGCAAACTGACTGTGTGGGACTTGCTGGAGGTAGCAGGAGGGATAGTTGGCCACCAAATACACTCAATAACCAAGGAGACTTCATTCCCAACTAGTACTATGCCAGGAGGTGCATTTGCAGAGTGGTGGAGAAAGGACATCCTTGATGATTGCACAGGTAGTGCCTGTATGATTCTACAAATGCCATTGCCAAGGACACACTGCGAATACTGGGTGTTTTTAACAAACACATATATAGACATATTTTACATAGGGTTTCAGTGTAGCTATTTAGTAAAATACTAATTTCCCCTTTGTATTCATTTGGCGAAATAACTAAATCAAAAATGCATTTTCCTTCTTCATAGCTACACCGGATGGCGCAATGATATCGGTAGTCATGTATACAAATGACAAAGTGTAAAACAGATATATAGACATATTTTACACAAAGTTTGAGTCTAGCTGTTTAGTAACATATTGGTTTAACTTTATTTTAACATCACATTTATAAAAAACAACAGTTTAAAAAATAACTCAACATCTGAACCTATGAATAGAACATAACTAACAAACACCTATCAAACTACCCATTGATACCCAATCTCATAGAGAATTAAAAACTGCTGCAAAACTATTGCAGTGCGCAATCTACGAACATCACATGACCGGGAAAGTAAGGAATATCATTAGATAATATACTTTTCAGTAAAATGAATACGAAGTATACACCTACTCCTCCTTGAATCTTCTTTTCCAGAACTTTATTGTGAGCAGGTGGTAGATTTTGACTGGAGATTTTTTGGGGACTTATGAAGGATGACATTCATGTTATATCATCTTAAAACTTATCATAGAAAACGTCTCCAACTGCCAATCAAGCAGAGGGAAGCTGTAGGACCATCTACATCAGTGGCAGCAGCAACAATTCCCGGCCAGAAAGTTCTTTCAGAGGTACAGACTACTACAATAGATATGGCTGCAGAGCTTTCAAGAATGGCCATGTATTGCATGGATTGTAGTGTTGTTATAAGAGCTGGTGAGCAGTGTGCTAGAGCTATTTGCAATGCTGCCAAAAATCATCCATGCTAATTTGTTTCCCCCATATACAAACATACACTGTTTTTTTAGACAACACTGTGTTTAATGTTGTAATCTCTTCTTTAAAACTATTAACTGTAATATATATGTCCTGTTCTGCAACTCCTCCTCTTAACAATTCTTTATTTTCCCTAGAATCCTGCTCAGGACTGAAGAAACGAAACTGCACACCACCACAAACTTTTTCTACTTCTGCCATACTACCATGCAAAAGTGCTCTATTAATTTCTCCTGAACATAAAGCAGGATATTTCACATAGTACAGCATCCTAATTAAAGTTCACATTGTTGAGTGGTATAAGTTATATTGTGCTTTAAACTTCGTCTTGGAAAGATACGTAGGAATGTTCATAATATATCACAGGATTGCTGTCTAATACTACAAACACTACTACAATTCAATTTGTGTACAGGACCCTGACTATGCCTTACTTGTACCTCTTCTGCATAACTTCTTCTACATTTCTAGGTAACATCACCTATTTTGCTTTAGGACTACCATTCTTCATTTCATAACATCGTCCTCTTTAATCAATAGTATGAACTAATCTGTTATCCTGGAGATAGCTTTCTTCATTAAAGAAAGGCTCTGTACAAGAAATGTGTATCCATTCTCCACTAAAAACTATACAAAAGTTACTTCTAATCACTAATCTTTTCTTCTGCTTTTGTCTCCTCGTGCACAACACTATTTTGTCAAGAGTTTTCATTCTAATTTGAATCAAAATTAAAAGCTTCCTTTTCAAAGCAAAGGCCTTAACTACTACTTTCGTAACTCGTTCTTTCTGTTCCACTGCATCTCTCCTTCTTCTACACTTTTTAAAATGTATCACTAAATTTACAACCACTCTACTATGAAGCATCCTGGCTCTGATTTCCTTAAACTGCTTCTGTCTCCTGGTTATGTTGTGTCCATGTTTGTTACAATCTTGTCTCTTCTTCCAAGGTACACTTTGTCCACTCTTGTTGTTTCTCATAGCTGTAATTGCATTTTCTTTATTTTGTAATCTTTGCAAATGTCCAGATATATTTTTAAGAAATGACTTTGTCCTCTTACCAATAGCTCTTTTTTCTTTCAGCACTTGTTCTGCATTTTGCCCCTTTTGTAATTCATTTTTGCAGAGATACTGTAGTTGCTTCTGTTGCTTTTTCATCTGAGCTTTTGTAGGCATTCTGACTGTGTGTACTTAGGTATTTCTTGTTCTGTTAAAAAAACAAGCATATTTAAATTTTTACCCAAGTCAATGTTCAAGCTACTTTAGTACTGACTTACACAAAATACAGAAACAGTTTTATTGTATGTTGCAGTTTCAAATCTAAAGATAAACCTAGCTATATTACTACAGGCACTTACTTCAATATAGCAAATCCAAAGCAAAAAATAAAACTTTATTTAATAGATACCTTTTAACATTTTAGCACCCTTTCATACAACACAGCTGCACCATATCCCACTTCTAACTTATACATGGTGAAAGACCAGTTTATCTCTTCTGTAGTAAATTTTAAAATGGACATCAAGCCAAGGGAGCCTATTCACAATCCCCATGCACCAAAGCGTCACTTTTTTTGACACACCATTGGCATAGTGTGATGGTCCATATTTACAAGTCCACGTAAAGCCACACTGCATGGCTTTTCGTGGCCTTGTAAATATGGGCCCTTTTCACACAGCACTTTGCGTGAAAGGAGAGTGCCATGGGTGTTGCTGTGGGTGTTCCCACGAAATACCCATGCATTTTGCCACGTTCCCAGATTTACAACTGTTCGTACACCCGGGAATACGTCAGAATTCTATGCCTCCCCAGGGGAGGTAGGGAGGCACAACAAGGAGAAATACTTTTGTTTCTCCTTGTTTTTTCCTCTTTCTATGTGTGCTGCACTCTGCTCACAAGAATGGCACACCACTCTCATACAAAGCAACTCTAAAATAGCAGCCTCTTTAAATTTCCATTCTATCATCATGAGAAAAACAGCAAATGAAATCATGTCTTTCATTTTAGACTACTGCATCTCCACTTGTGAATGGTTAGCATCTGTTTACCCTTTCCCTCTCTTTCAAAACGAGGTTCTTGTTGGCCTGTTTTCACAATAATTTCGCAATTGTCACAGAGAAATCATGAAAAAAACAGGAGTTCAAACCTATATTTAGCTTCATTTTTCTGAAATTTTAATTCTAAAAAACAGTTTATTACATATTCCTGAGTTGGAAATTAAAACTTGCCATTACTTAAAATATGTAATCACTCCTCCACTTTAAACAAAATGTTCTGTCTCTGTAACATCCTGCCCCCCCCCCAATACAGTCTTGGATCAGTGTACCTAGCAACCCAGTGGAACCAGTAGGTCACAAGTTCACAGCACATTCTAGAAGGAACATGCTGCTTCCAAATAAGATACATCAGGTGTGCTTTACTCCACAGATTCAAAAGCATATCCATGTCTGTATTTCATTTCTTTTCTTCAACAACAGCCAATGATAAAACTTCTTGCTAATGCATCCAACACACTACCTAATTTTATTCCCTTTCATGCTGACAGCATTCAATGAAATATATCTTTTTTTTTAAACACCTCCATTTTAACTGCTTTTTTTTGGGAAAACTACTTCATTCAGCTCCAACCTTTTCCTGGATGCTATTGCTCCTTCACTTCAAAATGCTTTGAGTGTGGATTGTAGGCCCCATCTATATATATTGGGCTAAAGAGGCTGCAAAAAAGAGAGGTATTGACAGAGACTTGGGTTTACCAGATGTGCAGATTACTTGGTTTGGCCAGAGAGGGTTAAAGTTTCATCAGTTGCTTGCTTTGGTTAAATCCATTGTGGATTCCCAAGCTCCTCACCTCATGATTGTGCACTGTGGTGGCAATGACCTAGGCACTTTGCCTGGGGTAGGGCTGGAAATCCTGATGTAAGAAACTTTTGCAGAACTGATGTCACTTTTCCCTCACACTGTCTTGGTGTACTCTAATATATGCCAAAGACAGAAATGGAAGTGGTCAAATCAATTCCGTCCACAGATTGACAAAGCCAGGAAACATGTTAATAAAACTGTTTCCACATTCCTCTGAGACCATTGCATGGGCTGTATCAATAACAACAATCTGCATTTTGACATGCATGGAATTTATTGAAATGATGGAGGCACTTTACATATGAAGGCAAATGGGTGTTTCGAACTAAACTTCAACTGTGCACCCGGTCTTATGTGGAGCAGCCATATACACACAACCAACGCAACAGCTCTTGTCAGAGCCACCCTAGTACCCGAACTATTGTGAAGTTTTTTTCTAAAAGTTTTTTGTTTCTTTAGTTTTTGGGGACGTTTGTGACTATGTTGCGATCCCCCCAGACACGTTGCGAAAACAGAAAACAAAAGCAGACATTCAATGACCACCAACACACATCCAAAAATATTATGTAGTAAAATCCTATCTAAACATTGCTCTACACATATTACTATATACATACTTCTTTCAAAGCATGTTTAAACTCATATTGTTGTACTAAGGTTCTTTAAAAACCATCTTTCAGACCTATTTCCTGTTATTGCTGTTATTCGGGACATCACAATGACGTCGTTAACCACGATGATTGCGCCTTTTCCATAAAGTATAAAACACATATCTCCACACATATTGCAGTATTTTACACACTAGGGGTTTCTTACATTATTCTCTATAGTCATGTTTTTGTGGAGAGTTTCTATAATTCCATCTCTAAAACCTATTTTATGTTTTCGTGGTGACTCCGGTGGCCGCAATGACGTCAGTTATCGCGAACCCCTGGACACGTCGTGAAAGCAGGAAACAAAAGCAGACATTCAATGACCACCAACACATCCAAAAATAATATGTAAAAAAAAATCCATTCTTAATACTGCTCTACGCATATTACTTCATACATACTTCTTTCAAAGCATATTTAAACTCATATTTTTCTACTAAGTAGCTTTAAAAACCATCTTTCAGACCTATTTTCTGTTATCGCGGTTATTCAGGACATCGCGATGACATTGTTAACTGTGAGATTTGCGCCTTTTCCACTAAGTGTAAAACACATATATCCACACATATCACAGTATTTTACACACTAGGGGTTTCTTACACTATTCTCTAAAGTCATGTTTTTCTAGAGAGTTTCTATAAAAACCATCTCAACAACCTATTATTTTCTTTTCGCTGTGACTCTAGAGACCGCGATGACATTGGTGGTTGCGATCCCCGCTGACACGTCGTGAAAACAGACAACAAAAACTGACATTCAATGACCACCAACACATCCAAAAATAATATGTAAAAAAAAACATTCTGAACATTGCCCTACTCATATTACTATATGCATATTTCTTTCAAAGACTGTTTAATTCATATTTTTGTACTAGGTTTCTTTAAAAACCATCTTTCAGACCTATTTCCCATTTTTGCTGTTATTTGGGACATAACGATGATGTTAACCGTGACGATCACGCCTTTTCAACAAATTGAAAACACATATATGCACACATATTACAGTAGTTTGCACACTAGCGGTTTATTACTGTACACTTCAAACTCATGTTTTTCTAGTGTATCTCTAAAACAACCATCTCTAAAACCTATTTTCCGTTTTCACGGTGAGGCACGAGATTGCGATGACATTGGTAATCGTGATCCCCTCGGTTATGTTGCGAAAGCAGAAAGCAAAAGCAGGAATTCAATAGCCACCGCCACATTAAAAAATTATAACTCTCTAATTAATTCTAACCATCACAGTAGATAAATCACTATATAAATAACTATATAAAAACATTGATCAAAATCTCAATATCTCTATAACAATGCATAATAATAATTCACTGATATATTTTTTTATATTCCTACCAATATTCGCCGTGACGTCGGTAGTTGCAGTGTCCCCGCGATGGTACATGGGGGGACGCCCTGGCGTCGTCGCGAATATCACCCATAATTGAAAAAATCAATTTTGGACACATGACTTGTGTCACTAACACCACCATTTCTCAAACATGGGGTCAGAGTACCTCTTCTCTGACCCCTTATGTTAGCATTTTCAGAAAATTTCAGCCCCGGTAACAGTTCCCGATAGATAAAATGGTGGCCGCAACTTTCTGTTCAGGTTGTGTCCAGCCCATCAGAGCATTCCCGTAGGCACGTGCATTCATGATTAATCACGAAACCACCACGAGATATCCACAGCCAGAGATATCACTATAATTTTAAACTTAAACTACTGAATGGATTTACACCAAATAAGCAAAAAGCACTTCCTTGAACTGATATCTGCCTCCCTGACAAATTTGGTCCGTTCAGCGGTGTGGGCTGTATTTGTGGCTAAAGGTTCCCAAGGGAATTAACATTACAAACACCACAAATTCCTGGGCCCCCCTGCACGGATCACCCCCAAACCGTCCATAACAATAGAATCCACTTTGACACTTTTTGGGGAAAATTTCATGAGTATTGGTCAAAGTTATAGCCAAGTTAAAAAAAGGTCCTAACTATAAATACCTACCATATATATATATATATATATATATATATATATATATATATATACATATATATATATATTCACTGAAAAAACCATAGGTTTTAGGGACAGTTATAGTTAGTTGGACATTTCACTCGTACAAAACCATTGAAATTCCCCCGTTATAGTTAGTTCAGCTAACTATAACTCGCGCCCCGCAATGCACTGCTGATGACGTCACATATTACATCACTCATGACATGGTCAGTGACATCACTGATGACATCACTGATGACATCTCAAATGACATCACTGATGACATCATCCAGTGACTGTGTGTTTCTGTAAAGTTTAAATATGTTTAATATATATAGGGAAAGGCGTATTGAAGAATGAGTGGGTGTATAAGTGTCTGAATGGATGATTTAGTAGGTGCGTGACTGACTCTATAAGTGAGTGATTAAACGTATCTTACTGAATGCATGGGTTAGTGACTAAACTGTGTGAATGTCTGTATCCGTCTGTCTGTTGGTGTGTAAGCGGCTGCATGGGTTTGCGAATAGCTACATGAGTGTCTACATGGGTTATTGATTGGTTGTCTGAGTATCTGTATGGGTGCCTGAGTGTTTGTGTGGGTGGGGTGTGTGTGACTCTGTGCATAGATGTGTGAGTGGGTGATTCACTGGGTGCATGGTTTCAAGAGTGCATCTGTGATGGACTGTATGGGTGGGTGAGTGTGTGTATGGGTATGTTAGTGAGTGAATGTATATCTCAGTGGTACATGTGTGAGTAACTACAAATGTGAAAGGCAGTATATATGTGTGTTGGAGTATATAAATGGCTATAAGTGAGAGTGTGTGATTGTGAGAGTGGCTGTATGGATGAGTGTGTACTTGTATCAGTGATTGTATAAGAGCGTAAGAATGTGCTAGTATTTGTATGAGTAAGTGAGCTGGTGTGTGTATAACTGTATAGGCGAGTAAATGGCAGTGTGATTAATTATTTGCATGACTGACTAGGTGTGTGAGTACCTCTATGGATGAGTGGCGGTGTGTGAGTGTCTATATAGGTGTATGAGTGCATATGATAGTCCCGTACTGAGCGACCGTAAGTATGAGTGACTGTACGGGTGATTGAGTGGATGTGTGTGTAGACCTAAGAATCAGTGAGTGGGTATGTAGTTATTGGTGTTGGAGTGTCTATGGTTTTGAGAATAGCAGTCTGTAATTTAGAGTGGGTGTATCAAAGGTTATATTAGGGTGTGAGAAGATGCATCAAATTATCACATGGATGATGTCATCAGTGATATCATCAGTGATGTCATTTGAGATGTTGATGTCATCAGTGATGTCACTGACCATGTCATGAGTGATGTAATATGTGACGTCATCAGCAGTGCATTGCAGGGGTGCGATTTATAGTTAGCTGAACTAACTATAACGGGGGAATTTCAATGGTTTTGTACGAGGGAAATGTCCAACTATAACTGTCCCTAAAACCTATGGTTTTTTCTGTGAATTTCTAAGGTTTTTTAAATGCTAATTTTTTAACTAAAACGTGCCTGAAACCTCTGGTTTTTTCAGTGAATTTCAAAGGTTTTTTAAATGCTAATTTCTAACTATAACGTGTCTGAAACCTATGGTTTTTTCAGTGAATTTCAAAGGTTTTTTAAATGCTAGTTTCTAACTATGCCTACAGAGGTAGGACATGTGAAGAAAGAAGAAAAACGCACAGAAAGAAGCAAAAGAAATGCAGAAAGAAGCAACAGAAGTCCACAAAGACGAAGAAAAGAGCAGGAAGAAGCACGACATGTGCAGAAAGAACGAACAGAGGAGCAGAAAGAGGCCTTGTTGCAAACTCATCCTGTGCCCACAACTTTTTCAGACGGGTACTGGTGGTAACTGACTCGGACTAACCAGGCCTAGAGCCAGTGCTATGCTAATAAACACTTATAATACAGTGAAAACACCTACATACACTAGGGAACACTATGCGTTGGGGTACCCCTGTGATTAGCATGACCTCCTCTGCAAGGCCCTAGTACATAATAGGGCAGGGGATTAAAACTTCCTCTTAAAACGCGCCCGGGGCGCGTTTGCACTGTGGTGAAGGGAGGGGGGGCCTGAGGTGACGTGTGCAAACAAGCCCTGTGGCGTGTTTTAAGTTGGGGGATTAAGTCCCCTTGAATCCTGAGGGACCCTGGGGACCAACTAGCCCACTAGGTACCTCCAGTAAGCGCCACAGAGCTGCGTTGCACAGAGGTGTAAAAGGGCGTGGCCTGGACCACCTCTCTGCAACGCAGCCCTGTGGCGCGCACTGGAGGTACCTGGTGGGCTAGTTGGCCCTCAGGGTCCCTCAGGATTCAAGGGAATTAATTCCCCAACTTAAAATGCGCCACAGGGCGTGTTTGCACACATGTCACCTGAGGCCCCGCCCCCTCCCTTCACCACTGTGCAAATGCGCCCTGTGGCGCGATTTAAGTTGGGGTATTAGGTCACCTTGAATCCTGAGGGTCCCTGGGGCCCAACTAGCCCACCAGGTACTTCCACTAAGCGCCACAGGCCTGCGTTGCAGAGAGGTGGTCCGAGGCCATGCCCCTTTTTACACCTGTCTGCAACGCAGCTCTGTGGCGCTTACTGGAGGTACCTGGTGTGCTAGTTGGACCCCAGGGACCCTCAGGATTCAAGGGGACTTAATCCCCCAACTTAAAACGCGCCACAGGGTGTGTTTGCACCCATGTCACCTCAGGCCCCGCCCCCTCCCTTCACAACGCTTCTGCTCCAACCTCCTTTACGCGAGGAGTTTCCAGCGGGGTAGCAAACCCCAAATATCCACAGCACAACTGCAACTCGACTCAGGAACTACAATTCCAAATCAAAAAATCACAGCGCTGGCACTCTTATATGATGAAAAGCGTATGTTTTATTCACACACTGCAGCAATAATCCCAACGCATTTCAGAGTTAAAAGCACTCCTTGATCACGGGATTATTGCTGCCATGTGTGGATATATATATATAGGACTTTTGTGGATATAAAAGCACGAAGAAAATTCACCTTTGGATTGCGGTGATCGTTTTCTGGTCGAGCGATTTCAAAGTACCGGAAGTGGTCTTGGATATATATATATATATATCCAAGACCACTTCCGGTACTTTGAAATCGCTCGACCAGAAAAACGACACCGCAATCCAAAGGTGAATTTTCTTCGTGCTTTATTGACTCATTTCAGGCTATGACGTGTTTCGGCAGGATCCCCTGCCTTGATCACACAACGAGCCAAAATGCAACACTTTTTTTATATCCCAAATGTTGCCATCACGTGATAACATGAACATAGACAACATACTGTCATTACATTTCTATTATCTACGCATGAACTTTAAGTTACATGACCATTTCGTTTTTTTCTTTTTTTCTTTTTTTCCATCTTTATATACATTTTATAATGTTCTTACTTGATATTCCTGTTTTTTTGTTTGTTTTCTTTGCTTATTGTACATGGCTTACTGAAATGTATATTTGTTTCAAAAAACTTTATTGCACCACAGTAATTAACTTTGTTAGACGGGATGTTGGGTTTCATTTGGCTTATTGTCGCTTAATGCGTGAACCTGGCTTTAAAAAGCTCATTTGCTTTATTCCATACTGTCAACAGTGAGACAGGCTTGGAAGTGTTTAGAAAGAGCAAGTGCTTTCAATCTTAATATTTTCCGTCTCTACGCAGCGACTAGCAATAATTTATCAATAAATCATTTGGGCAAAATATGTGCATCGTGCAAGTTTCATTATAATGTGCTAGTGCCTAATTGTTAAGACCTTGTCACTTCTGTGATCTTTAGACAGAATGATCCTGCATGGTGATTAGTATACAAGATTATTACGTGAATACTAGACAGTACTGTTCATCATTCTTATTTGAGTTCCATCGTAGGGGAAAGAAAGTGCTAGTGCCTGGTGCAAATCACTTTTACATGAAGTGCTAGTGCAATTGTCGGACAGTATCCTCATTAATAGCTGCATTTCCATTAACTGAATTGATAATATATAGATAATGGTGCAAATTACGCATTTTGCAAATTATGATATAATAAAGTGCAAGTGCAATGTAGGATAATGTCCTCCTTATTAGCAGAATCACAATTCCCTGAGTTGATAATTCATGGATAATTGTGCAAATTACGCAGTGTACATACTTTCATGTAGTGAAGTGCAAGTGCTCCTAGTGCAAAAACAGTCCCCTCGTTAACTCTTACAGAATATTAAAATTTGTACTGGCTACATATTACTGTATTAAAATTCATTTACGCAAGCTAAAACCAGTATTCTCTCTTGTCACCCATAATCCTGGGGTGAATTCACCTCAGGTCCTATATCAGCCCTACAACATGTTTCTATACTGTTAGTACAAGCCGTTGTCTAAAATTATACAGATCTAAAAACAGCCATAAAATATATGGACTACATCCTAACTTCTTCTCCTTGCCGTGGTATGTGCTTAATGACAATTCTAATGGAAACTACTCTCGACAAGTTAAGATTCTACTCTTGTATTGCCCGTTTGTATAGATTATGTTATATGGACATATAATTCTTCATCAGAATTCAACCCATTAGGGGTTTTGCAGTCAAACATCAGTATGTAGCGGGATTCAAGTTTTCTCAAATTAGCCTCTTGGTTCCTACCCCGTCTTTTTTTGGGTACTGAGTCCACTACAAAATATGACAAATCTTCAACTCTGCCTCCATGCATGTCATTAATGTGTCGGGCCACTGGGTAAGACTGATCTTTATTTTTAACCGCCCTTAAGTGCTGTAGAATTCTGATGTGGGCCATGTGGATTGTGCTGCCCACATAGATCAAGGGGCACGTGCATTGCAGCACGTATACCACGTGGTCACTCTTGCATTTAAAAAAACGTGGTCTCCTCCATGGCTTATTCATGAGAGGAAGCTGAACTTCTTTCTTGTTAACTCCGTGCTTGCAAACTTTACATTTGAAACATTTATTGAAGCCTGGATTGGACTTAAGCCAGTTCCCACTCTCAATAATCTCTGGGCTGCTGTTCACCAGTTCCTGCCTCATGGATTTGGCTCTTCTATATGAGACTAGAGGTTTACGGGATACCAGGCTATCTAAGGTGGAATCCCCCTTAACCAGGTGCCAGTGCTTGTTCATGCAGTCCCTCACCTTGCATGATAAGCACTGTACCTGGTTATCATTCTGATATCTTGTTTGGAAACCTTATTCGTTTTTTCTCTTCCTTCTTTTCAAAAAGAATTTGTTGTCGGGATAGTTTTTCCACCTTCTCTAGCGCTTGACTAAGTACTGCCTTGCTGTAGCCCCTCCCCCTGAATCTCTCTGTCAGATCTGTTTGTGCTAAGACCAATGAGTTTGCTTCACTGCAATTTCTTTTCATTCGGAGTTGCTCCGCATAAGGAATGCTCTGCTTCAATTTGTTTGGGTGGAAACTGTCTGAGTGCAGTAGATAATTACCCGCCATGGGTTTTCTAAAAGTTTGTGTATGTAAAATGCCATTACTGATAGAAAATTCTAGATCTAAAAAGTGTATATTGGAGTCACTGATCGTGCTTGTAAAAACCAAATTAAGTGAATTGTCATTAAGGGCATTTATAAAGGCATCTGCGCTGTCCATTGGGCCCTTCCATATAATGAATAGATCGTCAATAAATCTATACCAGACCTTAATGTTTTCATTCCATTCTTTCTCAAAGTTGACCCTGAGCACCTGCTCCTCCCACCAGCCCATGTGAAGAATCGCATAGTTGGGGGCAAAGCAGGTGCCCATGGCCGACCCTCTGAGCTGTCTGTAAGTGTCTGTGCCAAAGAGAAAGAAGTTGTTCTCAAGACATAGTTTGGCCATGTGCAATAACATTTCAGAGTGTTGATACACATTCAATGGTCTACTTCCTAAAAAATGTCTAAGTGCCCTTAGTCCATCAGCATGTGCAATGCTCGTGTACAACGAGGATACATCAAGAGTTATAAGTAGGTATTCTTCTTCCCATTGCACACTCTGTAGTTTCCTAAGGACGTCCCCGGTATCCTGAATATACGATGGCAACAACTTCACGAAATCTTGCAGGAAATAGTCCAGGAACCTAGAAGTGGTCTCAAACAAGCTTCCAATAGCCGAGATTATGGGCCTGCCTGGAGGGGATACCATGTCTTTATGCACTTTCGGTATTAGGTACAGTATGGGGGTTATTGGATTATTAACTTTTAGGTGTTGATGTTCTGACTCTGTTATTAACCCCATATCTCTCCATCTTGCCAGTTCTTTGAAGAATTTAGTTTATACCTCCAGGAGATTGCTATGTGGAACTCGCTGATAACATTCCGCATCATTCAACTGTTGTTTCGCTTCTGCATTGTATTTACACAATGGCCATAGGACAACATTGCCCCCTTATCAGATTGTCTTATTACTATGTCTGGTCTTGACTTGATCTTATCCATAATTCTTTCATAGTTTCTCTCTTCCTCCTTGGTGTCTTTGTTAAAGTTTTTACTGGATTCTTTGGCACGTTCTTTTAAATCTTTATTCACTCTATCTGAGAAGAGATCAATGGAGTCTTTAGGTAGAGTTGGTATAAAAGTTGATTTTTTCTTAAAAGCAGTTGTATTTGTTCCATGTATGTTTAAACCCATTCTATCTGCAACATCTTTGCACGATGAGTCTGCGCCCAGACTCTCATTGGTTCTTTCAAGTTCATCCAAGTCCCTGAGAAGATTAAATTCATCAACTACTAAATTACTTGCATTGTCTTGTTCTTGATTTACCATTTCTTGGTTTTTCCTGCTGGGTTGATTATTGAAATATTTTCTTAATTTCAATTTTCTTACATAGTTGAAAAAATCAATCCAGGTCTGTGCATAATTAAAAGTTCGTTCTTCTGCAAAAAGATAACCCCAATGATAGAATGTCAATTTCAGTTTCTGATAAGTTTAGGTCTGTTAGGTTAATTACAGTGATGGATGTGGTGTTCATTTTTAGTTCTTCCATTTGCTGTTCTTTGTTCTGCTTCCTGATCTCAGCTCCATGCCTTCTCCTTCTTCTTTGTCGGTTCCTCTGTAGCCCCGACCTCTTCCCCTTCTTGGTGGTCTTTGTCTGGTATTGATATTTCTGTCTAGGCCTAAAAAACGCATTTCTTGTACTACCGTTGAGGGCTTTTTGATGTTTGCCATTGTTCTGGCACCTTCTTCAAGGTCCGTGTCCACTGCCAAGCTCCATTCAGAGCTTGTGTCAGTCGTCTTCCTCTTCTCTTTATTTTTATTTGTTTTGGCTGACTCTGCCAGATTGGACATTTTCTGTCTGTGAAGAGAGTCAAATAGCTTAGCGAAAGTAAATATTTGCCCCCTCTGGTAGTCAATGTGATCCCTGGTAAATTGTATCGCTTTTCTATCTTTTATTGATTTTTCATACTTACAAAGTTTAGTCTCAAGCTCTTTTTCAAATTTACTAATCACTTCCGGGGTTGTCAGATTGTTAAATTGAAGACATTTGATTTCATCCAATATCTTTTCTCTGTCCTTCTTGGCGTATTTCACTAATATCTTCATCATATTATTTGAGGACTCCGCACTGTTATTTGCCCACTCTTGGAGCATCTCAGGATCAAGGTTTTCGAAGGTAGGAGCGATTAATATTCTTAGTCCACGAGGTACTCTCCCAACCTCCAGATATTTATCCAGAGATCGGAATTCCCACCACTTGGAGATTTCTAATCACCTACGTTTTTCCAATTTCTGCATTATTGTTTGTGTATCATCGCTTTGAGTGCCACTCTCCCTCGGCTGATCTTTATTCAAACCGCTCGTACCCGGTCTCTGCTCGTCAAAGACCGATCCTACAGCCTCTTCACGGAGCTTGACCCAGTTTTCCATTTCGTGTAGTTTCGGTTTGTTATGGATGAGTTTGTCCCTCTAAATGGCTTTGCTCAGAATGCTTGGCAGCGTGTCTGTTGCCAGGCAGCAGCCTTCCATGTATTTTTGGTTAATTTCTGATATCCTTTGGATTTGCCCCGTTCGGACGCACTCCGCATCCGCAGGAACCTTTCCCCCAATCTCTAACTGTCACGACTGCCACTCACTCGCCTGTACGGGCGCTTACCTGCTTTCAGGCGTCCTCCGACGCTCCGTCCGCGGCAGCACTCCCGCCCAGGATTCTGCGATTCCAATTGTTGCGTTTGTCTTTTGGCGGGCGTCTCCAGGCTGTGCACAGCACCCAAAGCCACAGACGCTGAGTGTCCAGTGGAGACTCCTGATCAAGAGCGTGTCATATCAGCCGCACTCAGCACAGCGAATCCAGATCCAAGACCACTTCCGGTACTTTGAAATCGCTCGACCAGAAAAATGACACCGCAATCCAAAGATGAATTTTCTTCGTCCTTTATTGACTCATTTCAGGCTAGGACGCGTTTCGGCAGGATCCCCTGCCTTGATTACACAACGAGCCAAAATGCAACACTTTATTTATATCCCAAATGTTACCATCACGTGATAACATGAACATAGACAACATACTGTCATTACATTTCTATTATCTACGCATGAACTTTCAGTTACATGACCATTTACTTTTTTCTTTTTTTTCCATCTTTATATACATTTTATAATGTTCTTACTTGATTTTCCAGTTTTTTTGTTTGTTTTCTTTGCTTATTGTACATGGCTTACTGAAATGTATATTTGTTTCATTTGGCTTATTGTCGCTTAATGCGTGAACCTGGCTTTAAAAAGCTCATTTGCTTTATTCCATACTGTCAACAGTGAGACAGGCTTGGAAGTGTTTAGAAAGAGCAAGTGCTTTCAATCTTAATATTTTCCGTCTCTACGCAGCGACTAGCAATAATTTATCAATAATTCATTTGGGCAAAATATGTGCATCGCGCAAGTTTCATTATAATGTGCTAGTGCCTAATTGTCTGACCTTGTCACTTCTGTGATCTTTAGACGGAATGATGCTGCATGGTGATTAGTATACAAGATTATTACGTGAATACTAGACAGTACTGTTCATCATTCTTATTTGAGTTCGATCGTAGGGGGAAAGAAAGTGCCAGTGCCTGGTGCAAATCACTTTTACATGAAGAGCTAGTGCAATTGTTGGACAGTATCCTCATTTATAGCAGCATTTCCATTCCCTAAATTGATAATATATACAGATAATGGTGCAAATTACACATTGTGCAAATTATATATGTCCCACGATCTTCGCTCCTCCATACGGCGAAAGAATTATTATTATTATTATTATTATTATTATTACCATTTATAGAGCGCACGGCTACCTCCAACGGGGGTCCCGGCGCTAGCAATGGCAACAACAGCCAGGATTCAAAGCCAGATGAAGGGGTTCAGGGTAGGCCGAACAACCAAGTTTTCAGTGTTTTTCTAAATAGTCGCTCCGACTTGGCCTTCCTAATATGTACAGGCATAGAGTTCCATAAGGATGCAGTTTTTACTGAGAACGAGCTCCCGCCAATTCTGGCTTTTTTGAATCGTGGAATCACCAGCAGTTCCTGTTGGTTAGATCTTAGGACCCTGTTCTGAGAGTATTTCTGTAGTCTCTTTTTCAGGTACTTTGGACCATTCTCCCCCATTGCTCTATAGGCTAAGGTCAGTGCCTTAAATTCTATTCTTTTCCTTACTGGCAGCCAGTGAAGGCTCCGTAGATGGGGGGAGATGTGATGATGAAGTGGCACATTTCTGATTAGCATTGCTGCCGCATTTTGGATAATCTGCAATTTCCTGATCAGGTATGCAGGGAGACCCAAGTACAAACTATTAGCATAGTCTAATTGTGATGTGACCAGTGCATGAACTACCATTTTCCTACAATCCATTGGGAGGAAATGAAGGAATCTTCGCAGAGCTTTTAGTTTCCAAAAGCACTGGGAGGAGACATGACAAATCTGGGCTTAACCTGTGAGTTTAGAATCGAATTTAAATCCCAGGTTCCTCGCAGACTCCAATGGTAGAGGAGGGAGATTTAGCTCTGCAGGCCACCAAAGTTCTGCTTGTGGGGGATACACCTGATTAAAAAACAACACCTCAGTCTTTTGGGTGTTCAATTTCAAACAGCTGTCTGTCATCCAAGATGAGATGTTAAGGAGACACGGCTTGAAATTAGTGAAGGCTGCCTCAGTATGTTCCCTAAAGGAGAACACCAGCTGAGTCTCATCAGCATAGGAGACAACCTTCACACCCCATTGTTCAGCTAACGGGGCCAGAGGGGCGAGATAAACATTAAAAAGGGTGGGGCTCAAGGCCGACCCTTGAGGAACACCGCATGTCAGAGGTCTGGCGGTTGAGATGTAAGGATGGAGGGACACTTCTTGTGACCGGTCCTCAAGAAATGATTTGAACCAGGCCAAGATGGTTCCCGTCACTCCCATCACCTCAAGCCTTTTTAACAAGATCCGGTGAGATACTGTATCAAAGGCTGCAGATTTTTTAGTTCTGCTGGGTCAGCATCCTCCTTCTTGAGGATAGGCCTTACATATGCTGTTTTCCAGGGGGTATGGAAGGAGCCTGATCTCAGAGAGGAGTTCCAAATAGAGTTAAGTATAGGATTGAACCAAGAGGCCAATAACTTAAAAAATCTAGCAGGGCATGGATCGGCCGGCGAGCCTGATTTAATACTGTTTAATTCCAACAGGGACGCTTCAGGGCTAAAAGGGCAGAACTCTGACCAACTATCTGACAGTTGGGGTGTGTGTGGAGGCTTATCTAACGGCTCTGTCAGGGGAAAGGAGCAGTAAATTGCCTGGATTTTCTCTTCGAAAAAATGGCTAAATCCTCACAGAGGGTAGCTGAAGGGGCAATCGAGCTCTTCAATGCCAGCAGTTTAATAAATCCCTGGACTATATCAAAGATCTCTTTAGCAGAATTGTCAGAGGACTTAATTTGCTCTGTCATATAATCCCTAATGGTATTACGCTTAAGTCTCTGGAATTTTTTTAACGCAGTTTTATATATGCATTTAGCCTCAATATCCTAATTTTTTCTCCATGCACGCTCAAGCTTCTTACATAAAAAAAATTCTGAACGAAGTTCCATAGAAAACCAGGGGGCCAAGGGTTTATTCCTGGACAACTTCATGGACTTAATAGGGGCAATTTTATCAAGCGCGGTGGTAACCCAGCATTTAAAATCAGAGGCGTCCTGGCTTGGATCACCTGTGAGCTCTGGAAAGGTATTCTGTAGTTCCGGTCCAAGGGACTCAGGTACAACTTTTCTCCAGTTTCTTCTGGCCTCATACACTGACCCGCTCTGATTAGGACCAGGTCAAGGTCATGTTAAATGGAATAAGCCGGTGGTCCGACCAGGTTAACTGTAGAGGGGTCTCAACTTTTAAAGTTTGGTAATTAGTAAAAATTAAGTCAAGTATATGGCCTGCCACGTGGGTGGGTGATGCTACCTTTTGGGTTAAGTTTAACCCTAAAAAAGTATCAGCCATTTTAGAGGCGAGGGGGCATTTGTCATTATCCATATGAACATTAAAATCACCTAAAACTGTGAAATTGGCATGCCTCAGTGAGAGGTCTGCTATGATGTCATACAAATCTATCAAGTGAGCCGCCGGGGAGTCTGGTGGTCTATAGACTAGCATTCCAGTAATAGAGGAGGCAGGAGAGATTTATATACAGAACAATAGGGCCTCAATCGACCCTATATTCTCTATTTTTTTATGCGTAATCTCCCAATCATCTCTCAAGATTACAGCAAGTCCACCTCCCAGTCTATTATTCACCCGGTTAATTGTGGCTATCCTGTAGCCTTGTGGAATCGCCAATGCTATATCAGGGTTATTACTATCTCTTAACCATGTTTCGGTCAAGAACATTATATCCCAACGGTTAGACTCAAGGGCAAGCCAGATGTCTTCTGCATGTTTGGGAAGTGACATGCCGTTGACCAAGCAGGCCCTATAGGTAGAATTAGATATAGATGGGTTTCCCACAGTACATGCAGTGGAGGATAGTACTATAGGGGAGCCCCTGTTGTCTTCTGCACTTTATCTAACTTGAAGGAGCAGAATTTGCAGCCAAATTTCCGTTCCAGTTCTTCTTGATCTACCATACAGAAGTCTATACAGGATCGGTCAGGACATCTACGTGGCTTGAGTGCCATTCGACCATGCTACTCTGGCACGTTGACCGAAACGGGCAGCGTGGCTGGCGCTGGCTGCGATCCGGACGCTGACGGGCGCAGACAGGCTTGCCTTTGGCGCGCCTTTGGCGTGCCAGCGGTGCGCCCGCCCAATGCCCACGTCCGCTGCGCGGTCGCGTCATCCGCCCTTTTTTTCTTGGGCGAGCGCGGTAGCGTTTTAGGAATAGACCACTAACCTCAGTGCCAAAGAGGAAAAATGGTGCCCTGGAGCTTTAACACAGCTCCGTTAAAGTGTCAGTGCAGGTACTCACAAAGTATGAGGCAGGCAAAACACAATATAACAATTTTAAAAGCTAGTTTAAAAACCTTCCAAATGATATAGAAACAGTTAAAAACGTAGCAATGACCCCCCGAGCCTTAACACAGCGTATAATCTCAGCTGTGTCTCCGGCACGGTCGCGTCATCCGCCCTTTTTATCTTGGGCGAGCGCGGTAGCGTCTTAGGAATAGACCGCTAACCTCAGTGCCAAAGAGGAAAAATGGTGCCCTGGAGCTATAACACAGCTCCGTTAAAGTGTCAGTGCAGGTACTCACAAAGTATGAGGCAGGCAAAGCACAATATAACAATTTTAAAAGCTAGTTTAAAAACCTTCCAGATGATATAGAAACAGTTAAAAATGTAGCAATGACCCCCCGAGCCTAAACACGGCGTATAATCTCAGCTGTGTCTCACGGCACCATGACGAGCAGGTATTCAGCGCAATTGTTTATTTACCACACCATAGTGCAAAATGTTTTATGGGCGGTCTATATATATATTATGTATATATATATATATTACCTACTGTTGGCCGGCAGTAGGTAGTAATAGTTAGGACCTAGTTTCCATAGGAAGAGCATTTCTTCATTTGCCAATAACTTTGTCGTCATTTGACGTATCCATGTGAATTTTTCAAAAGTATTATGATGCTGACTTCAGCTGCTGTCTTGCAAGTTTTGTGGTGATCCGTCAAGTGGGGGCCAAGAAAAGGGGGTGTCTCGAAATGTGTTTTCTCCATGTTAATTCCCATAGAGATTTTAGAGACGACTACAGCCCGAACTGCCGCACGGAATTACACCAATTTTGGAAGAAAGCTAGTTGTTGGTACAGAAAGCGACCTTTTTGTAAATTGGCATAAATGCATTCAGTAGTTTTGGAAATATTAGGAAAAATCCACATTTGTGTATGTATATATATATATATATATATATATATATATATATATATATATATATAGACGCGGATCTTCCAAGGATCCAACAATCCTGTGCTCAAATCTGATTGGCTGCCAACACTTCCTTCCAGGAAGTGTTGGCAGCCATTTTGGGACTCTGCTTCAGCTGAGTCCCCTAAAAAACTTAACAAAAAGAGAAGGGGGCAGGGTAGAAATACCCTGACCCCCTAGGCATTTTGGAGGGTTCCGAGAGGGACTCCACAAGGGGAAAAACTTTTTGTTTTTTTTAAAAGATTTCAGCAGGAACCTTGCTAGAGCCGCAGCTCCTGCAGAAAAATACAAAAAAAGAAGTGTGGGATCTTGCGCTTCTCTATTATTTAGCCTCAGGTGGGCCAGGTCCTGGGGGCATGCGGGCTTAAAAAAAAAGTAAGTAGGGGGGTGCACGCCACCTCCCCGAGGCTAATTGAAAAGAAATGGGGGGTGTCACGGAACCCCTCAAACACCAGGGACCACCACCTCCCTGGGCCTAATTTGTTTTGGTTAGGCCTCGCACTGAATTAAAGGAGGGGGCGAGTGCAGCCCCCCTCCTGGAGCCATAGATGGCCCTGGGCACCGCCACCCCCCCAAGGCCGGCTCCTGCTATGCCCTTGGCTGCCCACCACGGGACATAGCTGTTTGCTGGGCTTGGCGGGATTTCACTGACCATGTCATGATGTAATATGTGAGGTCATAAGTGGTGCATTGTGGGGGCATAGGTTATAGTTAGATCAGGTAACTATAACTGCTGAGTATCTCTGGTTTTATTTGAGTGAAATGTGAGCCTAACTATAACGGCCCTGTAACCGTTGTTTTTTTCTGTGAAAAAAAATAAATATATATATATAGTTATATAAAATATATGCATGTATATGTGTTTGTGCCTTTATTTAATTATATATTTACATATAGTATTAAATATTAGTGGAATAAATTTACTTTACTTTACATTAAATGTATATATTAAAATATATAACATGTGCTACTTTAAACTCTATTTATAATAAAAAAATCGATATTTTTGTATATTTTCTTGACGATATTAGTGTCAACAATATTTGTTTTTCTGATATTTTTGTACTTACCATATAAGTATAGGGACACAATATTTTGGTAAACAATATTTTTGACATGGTATTTGTTTGTTAAATGATATTGTTTACCTGAGTATTTTGTCAGTGATCCCATTAGACAGGCATTACACCTGCAAATAATGTGTCTGAAGCATCTTTTCTAATTGCAGTAGGGCAAAAACCGTTATGATGTCAGTGTGAAAGCTGTTTCAGGTCTAGGTGCATTGATGGAAAACATTTGTCTTCTTGTCTTATCCATTTTACAGTTCTTTATTTCAAGTCTTGCAATGTCTAGCCTCCTGGCATTGTGCTGTCCACCCGAGAGAGTTAACTTTTCATCCAGAAATGCAAGGCTGTTGTTTTTGGTGAGCATGCTGGTAATGCAGCTAGGCCCAAATGCGATCTTGGCCTGGAGGGGGAGATAGAGAAGTTACCTCACAGTTGGATTCATGTGGTTGAACATCTTCAGACCCTTGCTACATCATAAAACAATGCTTAGGGGGACTCTTAAGGGCATCAGTATAGTGTTATGGAAGTCATCGGATTGAGCTTTAGCAAGACCTATGTATTTCCATAGTTTTGAAGTCATATTAGGGTAGGAAATGTTTCATGATTTTTAGGAGGTACTGTGCAGTCTTGGTTCTCTTCTGCAATGTATTCTTCTAAGATAAGCCTGTGTTGGGATAGAGAAACCTAAAGATTTAGCTTTTTCTGTTAGCTGGTGGGTGAGTAGATCTATGTCAGAAACCCATGCTTGAATTGCCGTTTTTTTGGTGCTGTTAGGGTGCAGTGGGAATTTAGTAAGAAATGTTTGTACAAGAATAGATATTTGCTTAACGCTACCCTCTGTAGCCCAACAGCAAGAGTAGTGACTCCCTGGCACACAGCTACAAAGGCCTTGGGATAGAGGGGTAAAATCACGCAAGCTATACCTCTATGGGACACTGCTGAGCTGGGTATCCTGGGAGCACACTCAGGGTTCGATAAGAGGGAATTAATTGGCGTTTCCGAGTGAGGGACCTCTGGGCTCACAGGGATGACCTCCCCTTGGTAGACTTACAGTGCAATTATCAGCTGGCCCCCACCAAGATATATCGCTACCTCCAAAAACGGCATGCACTGAGGACGGTATTAGAGAAAGGAATTAAGCTCCCTGAGTGTTTGCCCCTAGAAGATCAGCTTCTAGATGAATATATGCCTCAGAAAGCAACATTCCTGACATATAAAAAATGTATCAATAATGCCCCCGATGCCTTGCAGCATCTGCGGGAACAGTTGGTTCAAAACATAGAAGAACTAGAGAATGATGAATGGGCAGAGGCTCTGGTGCCCCCGAGAGAAGTGGCCATACAGGTAGGTTTCCGTTTATTCAATTAAAAATACTACATCGAGCCTATTACGCCTCAACTGCACAGGTCAAGATGGGTAAGGTGATGATGCAGAGTTGTCAGCGTGGGTGTGGACAGATTGGTACATTCTGCCACATTGTGTGGGAATGCCCGGCAATTCAAAATTTCTGTGTAGCGTGTATGTGTGAAGTGACTGGGCGCCCAATGACCGCCTCTGTGAAATGGAGTCTCCTCAATATCTGAAGCACAACAGACTTGAATTTAATGGAACAAATATGGTTTACCTTGGGATTGTAATTTGTTCACCGTAACATTGTGAAATTAGGGGGGCAGAGCAGGCATTGCAGCTGGAGAACTGGAAATGAGACATGGACTGGTGTATGTTAGGTGAGAGGATGAAATATGAATGCCGGGGATGTCCCTGAAAGTGAGGAAAATGTGAGGGGAACTGGAATACCTATTGAAGCAACATTTGTAATGACCTTGTTCCCACTGGTCTTGCTGAGATGGTATCAAGTCCATTTGTGTCCCTCATCAATGTCGGCCGAGTTGATATGAGGAAAGGTCGCAGTGCACGGGATGTTGTATACTGAGATGCTCATGAAACTGAACGAAATGTCAGTGCACAATTAAGTTTTGTATTTGTTTTCATTGAACTGTCTAATAAAAAAAACAAGAATAGATATCTGCTTGTGCAATCTTACCTATCATCTAAAAAACAAATACAATATAATCAGTACAATTCCTTACAGAATACCTACAATTCGACATACATAATATTTAATGGGATTTCTCTTGAGAAAATTGGAGTGTAGTATTGAATACAAAATAGCAGACAATGTTAGGGAAACTTTATAACACAGACTAACTAAATGTTAGTTACTGTAAGAAAGTGATTTATTAATTGACATTGATGATAGTAAGGTCACCAACTTGTTTGGTCCAACACAAGGGGTTAGTAATTTAAACTTGAGCTCAGCCTCTGGCAGTTATGGCACAGAGCAAATAGACTTAACTTGGATAATTATGTAAAGCAATTAGAACTAAAATTGTTAAAAAGTCAAATACACACCAAAATAAAAATTCTATTTCACTTTAGGAAAATATACAACAATCTAACAAACAAAATGCCACCAAATTAACAAAAGATGAATACAAGGAATCAGAGATATTAATGTTTGAAGATTCAAGAAATAAAGTTCCCAAAAAATGTAAAGTGACAAAAGAAAATTATTGTTTGTGTGTGCCCGAGACCTAGGAGTGATTTCAAGCTGATTGCAATGAAGCATGGGTCAGATACCCCAAGCAGGTTCATCCCAGTCAAAGTTTCTACTTGTTACGTAGTCTCTGCAATGGAAGTCAAACTCCTCCAGCAGGGCAAGGCAGCTGGCTATACCTGGCAAAGTCCCTTCAATGTCAAATAGATGTTGAGTGAGGTCATGCTGAAGCCATTGGAAAAGCTAGGAACAGGAAAAGTCACATTTCACACCCAGGGTAGTCCTCTCATCAGCCAGATACTTTAGAAACCTTTGCCTGGCCTAGAAGTCTAACATTAGACATTGTTTCATTTTTTGAAACTCTGTTTCCTCTAGCGGGGCAAGACAGCAAGCTGTATACGGGAAGGTTGCACTGAAGTTGGATATGTTTGAACTGAATATTCAAGTAAAAAAAAAGCTCCAAATGGGGCTGACACAATTTTCTTGCCTAGCAAGGTCACATCTTGGACAGATTCACATGGGTGGGTGGTCCTGGTCCTCTGCAGATATGGAAGTCCATAATTTTTCTTTGTCCAGATTTTTCATAGGTTTCATAATATGTCCATCTGGACACCTCTAGGCTGCCAGAACCTCAGGGACAGAACATAGGTGTCAGGATTCATTCCAGCAAGGACCACCAAAAGGGTCCAGTCCTCTTCCTGTTGCAACTGGTCACTCCAGAACAAACAGCCTCGTACAGCTTTTGATATCCCTTAACCCACACAGGAGGTCAGCCAACAGACCCTTGGAGTCTACTTCTTTGTCCTAATTACTAGTGGGAGCAGACCCAGCCATTCATGTTTCCTTACAGGTTTCAGGTAGCGGCTTGAGTTCTCTTCTTTTCTTCAGCAGGTCCAAAAAGTGTTTTTCTGAGCTGTGGGTTAGGTGGCACTTTTATCAGATTTACTAGCCATTAGGTGGGGGTGACTCCTGGATACTCCCTAACCAATGGGGAAAATGTTCCTAGGGCAAACCTTCCCACTTTTGCAACACATTCTGTTTCCTTTTTAGCTAACTGTTTCATATTTCACCATTGTAAGGAAAATATAAGATGGTGCAGGACTTCTGACCATGAAAGGAGCCTGAGTATGGGAAATGAGCAATTCCCTCCTCCTCAGCTACATGAAACTGGTCCTTGAACCAGCGTCCCCTCCCTCTGGGCTAGTGCCCAACTGGTTACAGAGGCATAAAGAACAAAGGCCTTCCTCTCGCCTTTAAACCTACTTGTAAATGGACTGGCCTCACTCTTTTCAAATTGAAGTAAATAGAAGTCTTGAACTCGCTGAGTTGCTCTTCCTAGGCGGATAAGTGTCACATACCTCCTTCCTGACCTATACTGCCCAACAAGCCTAAGTTATTGTTTCTTGTCAAGGAACAATTTTCACAGCATATTAAGGTCAAGCACTGGCAGGGGAAGCAGGCAGACTAATGCAAAATAGGCTTCTAAAGATTCAGGCAGAAAAAAGGTTACTTTCTAAAAGTTACTTTCCCTAAATAATAATCAAACATCTAACTTCATAACTGAGCTGTATTTAATAAATATTAAAACTAGTGGTTGAGACATTTTTCTAACTTGCCCCAAAATCGAAATCACAAAACTAATGGATTGATCTGCACTTTAGTTTTCCTCATAGGACAGCTAGAGCCTTTCACACTGGAAATAGGGGCTTGTCTCTGTATGGACATGCCAAAATTAATTATCTACATGCTCCACATTTAAATACTAGGTACCCTACCTTGTGAGATACAAGTACTACTTTGGATTGACTTACTATTATTTAAAAGAAAGATTTTTCCCTTGTCAAAAGGATTCTTTTGACAGGCGTGACTGCAGGTTTAAAGTGCAATAGTCAGGCTACATTGTTGGGCATGATGCCATGTTTTCCTTGTCACAATAGTGGTTGGCAAATTAAGTGCTGCAGTCTACAGGTAACACTTAACTTTCCATGCCATGAGAGTAGTTTCCACTCTATATACTATGGCCTTACAGGAGAGTTAAACATGCCAATCATAGATTAGGAAATGTGTACCTGTTTTATGGGTCAGAACACATACACCAGGCACTGGGTGGCAGGACCCCAGTTTTCAGTCTATAACTCTGCAATAAAGTTCAGCAAAATGGGGATGATCGTACAAAAATTGGCATTTTCTCACAATTATTTATACCTGTAAAATGAAGTAGATGAATTTGACAATTTATTGGCTGATTTTATTGGTCCTTTTATTGCCTCTTCTCATCACTATAGCTGCTATTGTTGCCAGCTGTGCTCATATCCTTATTATGCGCAAGTGAATGCACTCTCCCCTGTCTTGCTGCTCATTGGATAATTGCTGGTGGTTCTTATCCTGCTCTGTTGTATTCTGCTGTGCAAGCCTGCCCATCAGAGTGAAGTAAGTGTGTGGTGAGTAAAGGGAGGAGTTCAAAGAGTGTGTTGATGCTGTGCATGTTGAGGATTCTCTGGCAAGAAAATTGCATGAAGAGGCAGCAGTTGGCACAACATAGCTGGTGTTGCTCTTTGCTGGAGCAGCACTCATAGCAGTGGTGTATAAAGAGGAATGTGAGTTGAGTTAAGCAGACAACAAGTACTAGGACTACTACTGAGGTTCGTTAGCAACTAGTTGGACTCTACATAATTGTAGTTGTTTATCTGGCTCCAAACATCACCAGTATTATCAGAGGGTAATAACTCATTATCTACATCAACTACTTTGTCAAATTTGCTGATTTTTATTTACTCTGCATTTCTTCTGCAATTCTCAACCTACTCCACCTAAGTAATTTACTGTAACTTGCATTTAGAGGGTGGAAAGTCCTGGAACACAAGTTAAGTACATAAGCTGCAGAATGTAAGGGCTATAAAAACTCATTCAATCCAAAGATGACCTAGATAAAATTGATCTGTATAATCAAATACATCCATCCACCAAGAATGTCTCCATAAAAATGTAATTCATTAACCATTTTAGCAAAGCTAGATCATTATTGAAGCCGTCCATTTAAAAAAAATCTTTTTTGTAAGTGTGATACCTGAAACTGGGGTTGACATTTGCCTCCAAGTTAGTGCTCTTAATACTTTTAAACAATGTGGGGCCGATTCCGATTCGGGCCGGAAAACGTACCGACCGACTTGGAGCCGGAATTAATTCCGACCGACACGGACCGGTGCAGCCCGACCCGCAAAGTACGATGAAAAGCGTGCAAAATCCGACCGACTCGTACGGAACACAAGCCGAACGACCGAACCGCGCGGAAAACAGCTATCCGGCCGGAAAAGCACGCGAATCGAACCGACCGACACGCACCAGGAAGAATCCCGAACGAAACGTACCCGCGAACTCCGACCCGCCAAGTACGATGCAACGCGTGGAAAACATGACCGAGTCGCACGGAGCTCAAGACGTATGACCGACACGCATACAAAACAGCGAGCCGAAGCAACCCAATACACCGCGACCGACGCATATGCAGCACAGGAAACAGCACAAACACAGCGTGAACGACTCGGAGAAGCTCGCACGAGACAACTGCAGGGTCCGACTCGGTCAGAAGAACGTCTCCTACCTGCACAAAAAGTACAAAGGGAAAAACACACAAAAAAAGGCCAAACAAGCAATTACAAAGCCAATAAATACTGGGGGGAACAGGGAACAAAGACACACCCACAACTCCACCCATATAAAGGACACAAATCCCTACCATGATCCTTTGCAAATTCAAATTACCTGCCAGCACAGAACACCAACAGACAGCAACCACACACACACTCACAGCTCATCCATCACACAAGCCACACACCATCAGCACCTCAACAAATAGCACCCTCACATACACCCAGCAAAACACACACTCACACACCCTCACTTGCACACCAACACACACATCACTCACCACCACCACCCATCACCGTGCCCCCAAGAAGAATCCAAAGTTCCTAGATAGTGAATTGGAAGTCCTGGTAGATGAGATCCTCAGGGTAGAGCCACAGCTGTTTGGTACACTGGTCCAACAGACACCCATGTCGCAGAAAACCAAGATGTGGGCGAGGATCGTTGACAGGGTGAATGCACAATCACCATGTTTGCGCACAAAGGAAGACATCCAGAACAGGTGGTATGATGTGCGCAGGAGGGTCAGGGACCTACTGAAGAAGGATTACATCTTGAGCCAACACACCAGCAGTGGCCCTCCTGCCAAACCACTATACCTCAGGCCCTGGGAGGAGAAGTTGCGGGCCATCCTACCACCAGTGAGCGTCTATGGACTAGAAGACATCCCAGAGCCTGGTGAGTACACAACCAATATACCCAATATCGTGTGACAATACACACACATCACTGTCAAGGGGATAGTCAAACCATGCACCCTTAGCAAATACACAGCAACAAAAACAGAATCATCCCAAGATGTGTATGTCAGTCAGATAAACATAATACATGCCATCTCATAGTGATATGTAACTGTGTCATGACATGTACAAACCCTACAACAAATAAAGCTAGGCAGTGGCACAAATATAACAAACAAACACTGTCAGATATGTAGCCACCACTACAACACCACCACACAGGCAATCCCACAGAATGGAAGGAATTCTGTGTATGCTGGTCAAGTCAGTGTAGCCAATAGCGTCATGGGAGTCGTATTCACAGATATTGCCCACCATCACAATACGCCCATCAACACCACTCTGAACCATGCTCACATCACAGGGAGTGGAAAACATCTGACAAGATGGCTGACACTGGCTACTGCTGTGGGGAGCACAAGGCCCTGCTGGGAACTGTGCACCAACCAACAGCAGGACACCACTGTCTGACATCCTGAAAGACAACTTGCACTCCCTGAAATGGAAGCACGTTCCGTGGTGGGATATCTGGCTGGGTGGGAAGGAGGACTGACAGCTATGACCATAGTTACCAGCAGCTCTTCCCACACACACCCCTAACCCAAACTACACACAACTCACCTGGGAAAATGCATTGCCTCACACTAAAAATATTTATCCCACAAAGAACCACCACCCTAGGTCATGCTGTGGGAAGCACAGTGACACACATGGGACTTGTAGCCAAACAAACGCCAGGACAACACTGTCAGCCATCCATTCAGCACAGGCACACTACCCCACAGGGAAGCAGAGTCAGAAGGAAGGAAGTATGGGCAAGCTGGGAAGGGGGTGGAGGCAATAGCATGATGGGAGTGGTAGTCACGGCTCAACATCCCCCCCACATGGCCCAGCAAGCTCACACTGAAGCATGCACACCTCACAGAGAGTGGAAAGCCCCATCAAAGATGTCTGACACTGCTGCTCTGTTGTGGGGAGCACAAGGCCATGCTGGGAACTGGCCACCAACCAACAGCAGGACACCACTGTCAGCCATCTTGCCATTGCTGTCACACCCACACACAGTGAAGTACACTCAAAAGGAAGGAAGCATGGGCATGCTGGGAAGGGGGTGGAGGCAATAGCATGATGGGAGTGGTAGTCACAGCTCAACATCCCCCCCACATGGCCCAGCAAGCTCACACTGAAGCATGCACACCTCACAGAGAGTGGAAAGCCCCATCAAAGATGTCTGACACTGGTGCTCTGTTGTGGGGAGCACAAGGCCATGCTGGGAACTGGCCACCAACCAACAGCAGGACACCACTGTCAGCCATCTTGCCATTGCTGTCACACCTAAGCCTGGGCGTAGTTCGCGAAGTAGCGCTACGCGAAGCTACGCAAAGTGCAGTTCGCACTACGCGAGCTACGCGTAGCACTACGCGAACTGCGTAGTGCGCTGTTCGCAATGATTGCACAGTGCCGGATGCTTGTCCGCACTGTGCAATCATTGAAAACGGCATCTTGCACAGTGCGAGCTGTCTTTTACTGCCGCTCGAGTAGATTTTTACTCGAGCGGCAGCTTTCTCAACGCGGACTGGTAGTTTCTCATCGCGGCGGTCGCGAGCATACGCGACCAATCGCAATGAGAAACCTGACCTCCCCGCGTTGAGAATCTTGCCGGGAGGTTTATTTTCCACGCTCGCGATCGGCAACTTGATGTTGCTGATCGCGAACGAGGAAAAAGTCTCGCCGGGATGTCATTTTGCTTGCTCGCGGTCGCCAACTTGACGTTGAGGACCGCGAGCAAGCAAAAAATGACCGCTGCACTACGCTACGCTATGCTACGCGTGTTTGCACTGTGCTACGTGCAATTTGCGTTTTGCGAAGTAGCGCAAACTTCGCAAACTACGCGAGCGTAGCGTAGTGCTTTGCCCAGGGTTAGTCACACCCACACACAGTGAAGTACACTCAAAAGGAAGGAAGTATGGGCATGCTGGGAAGGGGGGGTGGAGGCAATAGCATGATGGGAGTGGTAGTCACAGCTCAACATCCCCCCCCACATGGCCCAGCAAGCTCACACTGAAGCATGCTCACCTCACAGAGAGTGGAAAGCCCCATCAAAGATGTCTGACACTGCTGCTCTGTTGTGGGGAGCACAAGGCCATGCTGGGAACTGGCCACCAACCAACAGCAGGACACCACTGTCAGCCATCTTGCCATTGCTGTCACACCCACACACAGTGAAGTACCCTCAAAAGGAAGGAAGTATGGGCATGCTGGGAAGGGGGGTGGAGGCAATAGCATGATGGGAGTGGTAGTCACAGCTCAACATCCCCCCCCCACATGGCCCAGCAAGGTCACACTGAAGCATGCACACCTCACAGAGAGTGGAAAGCCCCATCAAAGATGTCTGACACTGCTGCTCTGTTGTGGGGAGCACAAGGCCATGCTGGGAACTGGCCACCAACCAACAGCAGGACACCACTGTCAGCCATCTTGCTATTGCTGTCACACCCACACACAGTGAAGTACCCTCAAAAGGAAGGAAGTATGGGCATGCTGGGAAGGGGGGTGGAGGCAATAGCATGATGGGAGTGGTAGTCACGGCTCAACATCCCCCCCCCACATGGCCCAGCAAGCTCACACTGAAGCATGCACACCTCACAGAGAGTGGAAAGCCCCATCAAAGATGTCTGACACTGCTGCCCTGTTGTGGGGAGCACAAGGCCATGCTGGGAACTGGCCACCAACCAACAGCAGGACACCACTGTCAGCCATCTTGCCATTGCTGTCACACCCACACACAGTGAAGTACCCTCAAAAGGAAGGAAGTATGGGAATGCTGGGAAGGGGGGTGGAGGCAATAGCATGATGGGAGTGATAGTCACAGCTCAACATCCCCCCCCACATGGCCCAGCAAGCTCACACTGAAGCATGCACACCTCACAGAGAGTGGAAAGCCCCATCAAAGATGTCTGACACTGCTGCTCTGCTGTGGGAGCACAAGGCCATGCTGGGAACTGGCCACCAACCAACAGCAGGACACCACTGTCAGCCATCTTGCCATTGCTGTCACACCCACACACAGTGAAGTACCCTCAAAAGGAAGGAAGTATGGGCATGCTGGGAAGGGGGGTGGAGGCAATAGCATGATGGGAGTGGTAGTCACAGCTCACCATCCCCCCCCACATGGCCCAGCAAGCTCACACTGAAGCATGCACACCTCACAGAGAGTGGAAAGCCCCATCAAAGATGTCTGACACTGCTGCTCTGTTGTGGGGAGCACAAGGCCATGCTGGGAACTGGCCACCAACCAACAGCAGGACACCACTGACTGACATCCTGAGAGTCAACCTGCACCCACTGCAAGGGTGGCATGCTTCATGGTGGGAGAACTGGGCTGGAGGGAGAAGGATGTCCGGATGTCAACCAAATACCACCAATGCTGGCTATGCACACACCTCAACATTCACATTGAAATGCTTCATGTTGTCAGGACAATGCGCTACACCAATAGCAACAGCTGACTGTGACAACTTAGGACAATGCAATGTACAGGCCCGCATCCAGAGGTACAGTCACAACAGTCAGGTGTTTGAACCATTGATGCCTGTAGAAACATTACATACATTGTGTGTCTCTTCCAAATACAGGTGATGATGGGGACACAGCAGCAGATGCTGAGGAGTCCCTGTTCCAGGCTCCGGGGGACACTGAGCTCACTGGTGTGGAACAGCCTCTGCCCACCTCGGATGACGAAGACCTACCTGGCACCTCCACAGTGAGTCATCATGCAGCACCAGCAGGACCACCAGCTGCACCCCCTGCACCCACCCCTCCAACAACTGCCAACACACAGACCACCCCTGCCGACACGGACAGACCAAGGACCACCACCACCAACAGCACACGGACCCCGGCCCAACGTGGAGCTACGGACACCAATACCAGCAACAACCCCCAAGGGGGCCCAGGGTCACCTGTGTGTGCCAACGCAGGTCCTTCACGTGTCGCATGGGGTGGTGGGAGGGGTGGTAGACATAGGTCGCTGCTTGCAGAGGGGTCTGGACTGCATGATGACCCACAACTGGTACGCATAGCTGATGCGTACCAGACTAGCACCGGAGAGTTCAGCCAGGTAGTGGGGATCCTCAGGGACATTCAACAGCAGCAGGCTGCCCATCATGCCCGCTTGGACTTACACATGTCCCGCATGGAGTCCAAGTGGGACACATTGCAAGAACAGACGGCGGTGCATAGGGACATATTACAATGCCTCCGCCAGATGTGCACCAACATGTCAACACCTCCCTGTGTGCCCACAACATCTGGTGCTGCAACAACTGCAACTGCCACAGGGAGGGAGGATGACTCTGGCGGAGAGTCCCCTGCACCGCAGCAGCCTGCACTTGAGGGTCCCCCCAAAGAAGAGGGGTCGTCCGAGGAAGGACAACTGAGAGGCTGATGGCCATGCACAACCCCCAGGAAGCCAACACCTGTTCCGGAAAATCACCTTTGTGCGCAAACTCTTCACCCTGTCCTATGCAACACAACTCTCCCACATGACATGGGGAGCTCAAGTTGGACCAATGTATCAGATGACTATGGACTTTACTCAGGAAATTTCTGCTATCAGGACTTCCAAATCATCTAGGAACTTTGGATTACAATCACAATGTACAGCACCCACCATCCTGTGCACTATACTCACACATGTATGTCAATAAACTCACTAATACACCATACTTGCCTCTGTTGTGATTACAATGTTGTTTCTGAAGTGGAGATGATGATCTGTGAAATGACACTGTGCATGCTAACTGCTACAGCAAGTACAACACCGGCATGTGAGTCATGGCGACGTGACACATATGAGGGAGACACACCACCAGGGCTACACAACACATACACACCAGGGCCATCTGACTCATCGCCTACACTGATGTTGCCAGGAAATACGGTGCAATGCACAGACACAACACCTATTCACAGTCTGTGTTAACTAGCCCACTGGTGCAGGAAGCAAATGTCAGTCAGATGTGTGACCACAGACAACGCACATCACAAAGTGAAGCACAGGTTTATTACACATTTGCAACATGTTGTAACCACTACAGATGCAAGGTAATCCCACCTGGCAGTGGGCACACAGTCAACAAGTGTAGAAGAAAGGAAGTCCATGGGTGTGGCGCACATCACCTGTAGGGACACAACAGCTACCACCCTGGAAGTTGATTCACGGTGTTGGGGGATCACAGTTGACCAAACAACTCTGAAAGTACCCTGTGAAGGACAGAAATGACACACAGTCAAAAGCACTGAAGAACAGGACAGAACTGCAATACTCATGCCCAATACATGTCACAAGATACCCACCCAGGACCAAGTTAGCATGTCAACACTGTTGTGGAGTACAGACTACCTGTAAGGACACATTGCTGCTCGCATCCAGTCAAGTAGCACATGGACACACTCAAACAGCACCAGAGCACCACCAACACATATCATGCAAACTCACATCATTGACATAACATCCCTGGATACTCACATTCAGCTGAAGAAGTTGGTGATGAGCTGTGTGCGGACATCACCCTCATCATCATCATCACCACTGGCATCGTGGTCCAGCCCAGGATCCTCCACAGGTGGCGGATGTTGGTCATCGTCCTCCATGATGAGAGGCAACTCCTTCCGCACTGCCAGGTTGTGTAGCATTTAGCAGACGATGACAATCTTGCACACCTTTGCTGGGGCATATGGGAGGGCCCCTCCTGTCTTATCTAGGCAGCGGAAGCGGCTCTTCAGGAGACCAAATGTCCGCTCAATCACTCTCCTGGTCCGACCATGTGCCTCATTGTAGCGCATCTGGGCTGGTGTCACAGGGTTCCTGAGGGGCGTCAGCAACCACGGCATATTGGGGTATCCGGAGTCACCTACATACAGACAATTGCACATTAGCTGAGTTGGAAAAGAGGGTGGAACACTACATTGCAGAACACACACAATGCTACAAAGTCAGTACATACCAACAAGCCAGGCACGCTGGTTCCGCATCTGTGACATCATCCTCGGGATGCGACTACTCCTCATCACGTAGGCATCGTGTGCAGAACCGGGGAAACGGGCACAGACGTGTGTGATGCTCATATCTGCAAGACATACCACCAGTGCATTGACCGAATGGTAGTGTTTGCGGTTCCTGTATGCCTGCTCTTGGGCCTGTGGTGGTACCAAAGCCACATGTGTCCCATCAATGGAGCCAATGACATGCGGCATCCTCCCCAGGGCATAGAAGTCACTCTTCACGTCAGTGAGTTGTTGAAGTCTAGGGAAATAGATGTACTGGTTCACGTACCTCAACATAGCCTCCAAAACGTCGCGGAGCACACGGCTGAACATGGTCTGTGACATCCCACCAGCAGACGCCATAGTGTGTTGAAAGGTACCGGTGGCAAAGAAGTGTAGGGCTGCCATCACCTTCACCTTGGGGGACAACGCTGTAGGGTATGTTCGGCCAGGTTGCAAATGTGGGGCCAACAGCACCGTCAATTCCTCAATCAGTGGCCTGGTGAAGCGGTACCGTCGGATGCAGTGCCGTTCAACCACCATTGCAAGGTCAGGGAATGGCCGATGGACAGCTGGTGCCCTGCAGTGTATAGGTGAGGAAAGAAATATTGTCAGTCACCCCACATATGTGGCATAAACCAGACTCAATATCACATGATACATCATTACGAGACACAAGTACATGATGCGTGTGCCGTTCCGTAAGGACATGTATGGCACCTACATGGCTAACATCTAACATCGCAGTTCAACATGTGTCCTCAACAAGTCCCAGGTTGTGCTATGGGATATCATTAGGCTGTGTCACAGTACCCATGTACTGCTGTCACGTTCCAAACACACACCACAGTGACATGTGAGGACAGATGGGTCCCAGGCATCACAGCTCATCAACAGGTAGATTCCCAGGGACCCTGTATTGACACATGGACACTGGCATGACATGGTGCATCATTAATACACCACAGCTAAACAACCATGACCCCCACAGGTAGTGGTCCCTGTTGCCTCGGCAGGACAGACATGGACGTCTGTGACACACACACGCACAACATCAAAGTCCATGCACAAACAACGTGGATGTGGAGACTGTCTCCCATTGTGCACATGGAATCAGAGACATTGTAAACACGACATGCACACAGACTGTGGAGGGCCATCACAATTGTGGCAATGGGTCACCCTGGGACGTACATACCGTCCCACATGGGACTCAGGGGGTATGTAGCATGACATACACATACACAACCGTGAAATGTGACCATGCCACATGCCCTGAAATGAACAGCTGCACACCACAGTGTTCATGTGCACAACACACCAAGGATTCTGTCCCCATGAACACGTGCACAGCCTGGGAGTGGCTGCCCCCAAGTGCCACCCAAAAAACAACATGTTGACCCCCATACACGGAACATGTAATTCAGCCTTACATGCCTTAGGATACAGTGTGGACAGGCTGTGGTGTTGTAGGTGTGCCCCTCACTCCCTGGGAAGTATATGTGGCTGGCATATGTTCACCTGTGACAGGCATGGTGACATATGCCAGTGACTTGTACAGGGACGCGTTGTACAGCAATGGACCGATCGGTGCGCACACATTGGCCATTGCATTCAATGTGAGCGGGTACTCGTTGTATCGCGGGTACGCGTTGAACTGCAATGGACCGATCGGTGTGCCCGGCCGGCCCATTGCATTCAATGTGAGCGGGTACGCGTTGTATCCCGGGTACGCGTTGAACTGCAATGGACCGATCGGTGTGCTCGGCCGGCCCATTGCATTCAATGTGAGCGGGTACGCGTTGTATCGCGGGTACGCGTTGAACTGCAATGGACCGATCGGTGCGCACACATTAGCTGGGGCCTGGCATGGCAACGGACGCGTTTTCGAAGCTCCAACGAGTCTGATGCAGTGAATTCAGTTGGCCAGCCACAACAATGTTGCAAAATCATGGGTGTCATGAAGTTGAAGATTTGAAGGATGCTGTGGGCGTGTATTAGTGCTGCTATACCATGGATTGGTCAGATTTAGAAGATGCAAACGACTTGGACCTATCACTTTGGACACATGGGACAGTATCTGCCTCTGCAGCACACATATAATGCTGGCTGTTCCCCTGAGAGCTCACTTGCCTGCACTACATGCTCCAGGACGACATCTGCCACCAACACTGCTGCTGTTTATGCATCCTCTGGCTCCTGCAATGGCACGTACTGTGGAGAGAGCCCCAGCCTTCAGCCTTGAGGAGAACCAGGCCCTGCTGGACACCCTCCTTCCACAGTACAGCAAGCTGTATGGGAAACCAGGGGAGCAGGTGAGTGTGCTGTCCACTGCATCACTAATTGTGCATGTTGTCTGACTAGCAGGACTTTCACTGTGCACACCACTGGCTAGCATGCCCACTGAGTAGTTGTCACACCCCAAAGTGTGTAGTTACATGCACTGAACTGGTACAGTGCAGTAACAGTGCATTCCAACTAGGTTTACTTCCCATTCAATGATACCATGTAGTGACTGCTGGCAAACTGTTCATAGCCATTGTTGCACTGCCTGTGTACATCATATGCCCCTGTAATTGAGACATGTATATCCAACTGTGTGATGCACGTATATGTTGCATGTGTAGTAATGGCCTTTTCACCTTGTCATCCTCACAGGTTGATGCCCACCAGAAGCAGGACATCTGGCTGACCATCGCCCGGAAAGTAAGATCCGTGGGGGTCTACAGGCGCAGGATCCGCAACTGCCAAAAGAGGTGGCAGGACCTTCATGGCTGGACCCGGAGGATCGCAAGGGTCCAGCTGAAGCTGTTGCCTCCTCGCAGGAGGGGCGGACACCGGACCCTGACCCCCACATGCTCCGGATCCTGGCGGTGGTCTTCCCTGACCTGGATGGGCAGCTGAAGGACAGACAGCAGCAAGGAGGGGGTGAGTCCATGACTGCACTGTGCACTTTGTCTGCCATGCTATGTGCCCTCCTCTGGCCTGGTTAAACTTCCACAGTACATCAGTCATGTGGTCCAGGACCCATGTTCCTCATTGGTTACATGCCCACTTCTCCTCTGATACGCAATGTGTGGCCCTTATAGTCAGGAAATTGTGTCATTTGGGGACTGTGTCATTGCATTTTGCTTTGCTCAAGGTGGGGGACAGCATTTGTTCCCGTGACTATGTTGTGCGATTCATGGGTGGGTCAATTGCTTAGACAATGCCTAAGTTCTGACATGTGATCTGCGTGTAACTTTGATATGTGGTCCGCTTGCTGCTCTGACTCACCACATGTCCCTGGGGAATGTGGCACACACCCATGCTGCTGGTGGGAACAATATTTGGGCCTCAGGAGTATGTGTATCCAGTGTGTCACACATGCTTAGCCACCTGCATATGTCCAGGACTCATCCCTCTTACAGGTGGAGCTGGACAGTCATGCCTACTCCAGTGCATACAATACACTCTGTACTCCCACTCCCGTGTATCATCTGGCATGTTGTGATCAGTGAAATGTACCCTCAGGTGTCTGCCTCTGTCTCATTGTGCTGTGTCTTCGTTGTCAGGACTACTGGTATGTTCATCGTTTGGGGCTCAGCATGCCATCTGAGATGTGACCATGATAGACGATACTTCTGTGACTTATAGGTGTCTGATCACTTGACTGTGCACACAGGTGTTTGCGACTGTGACTTTCAGGCAGCTGTATTTTCATTCACAGCACACTGTGAGGTGCTCATGTTCAGAGAGTTGCGTTTCATGTCCCCCATATGTCCAGTTGGTATGACGTGGACAAATAGTAGTACAGATGATGTGGTTTTTGGGGGATGGACATGTGCACTTGTCAGTCACATAACTTGCATTCCCTATGCCCTCGGATTGTGACACAGTGCAGACTGTTGTTGTCTGGCTGCCATGGCCATGTGACTTGAGACAGTAATGTATGACTTTGCACGCATTCCTGTGTCATGGCATTAAACTTCCTGGGACTGATCCTGCAGGGGAGTGACATGTGCAACATGCACCCCATTGTGGCATTGACTATCCGGACATGGGTGCATCATGGTGTCTGGTGCTGGTATGCATAACATGCATTTCTAATTAGAATCTGGCCATCCCTTTATCCGGACACCTGCACTGACTCAGTGGCAAGAGATGTGATGTGTGCATGTTCACATGCTTCACCGTGTTCCCTGCAATGTCCAACAACTGTGTAGGTGGTGCATGTGTCCACACTGGGGTCTTACCATCAGACAGGCACCAGACAGATGGGTGCAAGGGCAGGAGGGGTGTGTGTCCCATGGTTGACCATCAGACTGACAATTGGCTTCCCCGAATCTGTGTGAGGACTTTAGGCAATGTTCAACTAAGGATGCCAGCACTTGACCTGTAATGTGCTGTACTTACTGTGGTGTGTGCGGTCAGTGCAGGTGACTGATGTTTGTCTGTTTCCCTAATTGCTTGCAGATACATCCACGGCCACAGGAGGGGACCGCTCCACGGACCAGGAGGAGCAGCGGAGCCAGACTGGGTCAGCATCGGACGAGTGATCAGAGGGACCCAGTGGCACGGAGGGCGAGGGGAGCCACACCGAGGAGTCCTCAGCACCATCCACAGCAGCTCGGAGGATGATTCCCTTGTGGAGGCGGGTCTCGGCAGCCACCAAAGGCCAGCTAGTCTGTCTGGCCCCGCCACCACCACCACTGCCCTCCCATCAGCTCCCATTCCTGAAGTCCGTGGAGGCTCCCGTGCTCGGGAGCGTGTCTCCTTTGTGCCAGGCACCGCACCCCCTGCCCCTGTGTCCCCTGCTGCCCTGAGTGAGGAGTCTGTGTACCACCTTCGGCAGCTCCATGTAGGGCAGACAGCAATGCTGAGTGTCCTCCATGCACACACCACTCTCTGTTGACACAGCTGGTGTCGTTCATGGAGGGCATCTCGATGGGTATGTCTGCCCTACAGAGGAGCAATAGGTCCATGGACTCTTCCCTGACGGCAGCAGTGTCCCTCCTCCAACAGTCCCTCACCCCTCCCACCTCTGACCCATCCACACTTCCTGCCCCCTACCTGTCCAAAGCACATGCACACCTGCACAGTCCTCCAAACACACAGACACGAGCAGCACAGACACACCCAAGAGTAAGGCAAGACGTGCACACAAGCATCCTCAGGGGACTGATACCACAGACACAGGGGATGGGGAACGCACACACACACAGGCATCCACATTCACTCCGCAGTCCTCCAAATCCTCTCCCTCCAAGACCCCTTCCCTTGCCTCGCCTGCTACCCCAGATACATAGCAGCTCTTCCTGTGTGACCTCGGCCTCTTCCCCACCATTCCTGCTGACCCAGCACACCAGGGGAAGAGGAAGTCCACCCACACAGAGAGGAGTGCCCCTCGGCCCCGGACACCCTCCCCCAGGCACAGGCAGACACAGGAGCCCATTTGGAAGTCCCCCCGGAGCAGGAAGAGCAAGACCCCACCACCACCACCACGCAGCTCCAGTGCCCAGTCTCTCTCCTCCATCCCCCAGGCCACCACTGCACAGGTTCCCCCACCACACCCTGCCCCAGGTTCCCCCACACACCGATACCGCATCCCCAGACTACTTAGGCCCTCCCCCCCTGCCACCTGCTCTTCCACCCATAACCCAGACGCTCTGCCTGTTAGTGGCACTGTTGTGGGGACTGGGTCCCCCCCTCTGTCCTGCCCACCTCATCTGCCCACCCTTCCACTCCCTTGGAGTCATGCACTGCAGTGGAGTCCACAACCACCACGTCTGACTCGGGCACTGCAGTGGGTACCCAGTCCACTACATCAGTCCAGCCCACTGCAGTGGTTGCGGCACCCACACCAACTGACTTGTGTACCATGGTGGTGCCGGCCCCCCCTGAGTCAGACACCTCCACTGCAGTTGCCGGTGACACTGCTGCACCCACCACCCCTTCACTGCCTCACTCTGCCATCCCCTGATCCTGTCCCTGCGGTTCCTGGCCTGCCCCTTGTATGCCCCTCCAAGGGTGATGTCCCCCAACCATACCAGTGCAGGCAAGCAATGTGTGACCAGTTGTCACTTCTCACCCCGTTGGTACTGTGATTTTGGACTGGCCATTGGCCTTAGTTTCTTTTGGACTTCCATTTTTACCCTGACATTTGCTGAATAAAGCCTCTTTTTGTTTACTTTTGGGTTTTCTTTTGATGTACATGATGTGGATGAGTAGCATCCTGCATTTGCAGTTGTAATAGTGTTCACATCAGGACGATGAAGTGTTGCAGTGATGGACTCCATGTGGTCCATGGGATATGTGTCCTGTTGTATTCTGGATCTATGGCATCCTTTGCTACAGTCTGAGGGTGTAATGTTCAGTATTTGACACAGGGATGTCCTTTTTGCATTTGTAAATGAACATCTTTGTCTTACACTGATGCACATCTGGTGGGCTTACCACTGTTCAATGTTCCGATTTCCCTGACTGTGTGCCGAGCTCCACTGGACATGCAGTTTTGCACATCAATGTCGAAGGACTCATCTGTGTATACAGTGCAACTTGCTTGACACGTGTTTGGTGTGTGTGCAGATGACTGACGTGACACCCCCGTACCCAGGCTGATGTGAGCAGAGCCTTCTGTGTGTTGTGGTTGTTGACTCACTGATGGAGTGTTCTGCTGACATGTTTGGGTCGTGCACAGACAAGGTTTGGCACAGCGGACCTTCCACAGGAGTGGTGTGCCCTCATGGCAGTGTGTAATCTGGTGACATTGCGTGGGCCTGTGTTGTGTAAGCATGTCTGTGCGGGTTCCCTTCCCTTTTCCTACACAGGCTGTGTACCTAGGGATGTTCCTGTTTGTGATGCTTGCTGAGTTGTTCTGTGTTCATCCAGCATCTTGGACCTGGTTTCTCTGGGATGTGGGTGCATGGCAAACTAATGTTCATGAGGTTGTCATCCCAGGTTGTCTTTGTTGTCAATGCTGGGGATGTGGGCAAACGCAGATGGGACACATTCAGGATTCCCCTTGGCACTTGTTGTTTACACGAGTAATGTGATTTACAGTTTGTGTTAGCTTACAGTGATTGTGACATGTTGTGTGTGTGACTGCTGCCACTGCTCAGGGTCAGAGCTACAATGTTGGTAGTTGTGTACGTGTGTTCTTCGTGTGTCACCTTGGCTTCTTCATTGGTGTGTGACTATGGGCAGGATCCCATTGATTGTGGTGGATTTCACATCATGCCCATGTACAGCATACTGTGCTGTGTGTCAGACATTGACAAGTCTTGTTGACTGGCCATGTGTGATGGGTTTCTGCACCTTGGTTCCCACCACCACCCCTGGTATTGTCATGGGTGCATGTGCAATGTCACCAGTCCATGTGAGCTTCACTGCTGCACATTGGTGGAGATCATGGTGTGTGGTGTTGAGTGTGTGCAAAAGTGAGTTGTTGCACGGCCAGACCCCTACCTCCATATTGGCCTTGGCTGGCAGGCCTTGCTGATTGATTGGAGCTTGTGTAGGTGTGATGGTAGTTAGTTGCTCAGGACACATAGCTGGGGTTCACAGTGTGAACGACATCTGACATTGTCATCACAGTGGGATTATCATGCCGGCTAGTGTCAGCACAATATGGGGTCCCTGGGGGTAGTGCTGTGGTGGGTCTGTCTCTTGCTGTGTTAGTTGCTGTTCCTACAAGCTTGTGTGACATGTGTAATTTGTGCTCCCTCTCATCTAACAATGCCTGATTGCCCACATAGGGGATTTGGATCCATGAGTTACTTTTGTGTGGCACTGTATGTGCATCTGTGTAATTGGTATTCAGGCCTCATCATGTGTTGTGTGGTTGCCTGGGGACACTGGCACCCCCCCTCACCTGTTGTGTTTGATGTGCAGTGTGGGTCTGCCTGTTTGTGCATCTGCACCACTGCATTGGCATATCTTTAGTGTGCTATTGGCTGTATGTTGTTTGGTGGGTTTCACCTGCTGTCCCTGGGACTCCTAGGTCATCAGTCAGCACAATGATCATTGTTTGTGTGTCCCATTGCTGCCATGGTATGTTATTTGTTCACCTGACATCTACAGTCTCCACAGGGTATCTACATTTGTGTGCCCATTGGTGCAAATATGTGGGTCTGCATTATGATGGTCACTTCTGTCATTGTGTCATTGATGGATGTTGACAGTGTCAGCCCCCATGGGTGATGTTTGTCTGCACATGGCCAAAGGTATGTCCTATTTGCACTGCACTGTTTGCCTCACACAATCTATGTTGCTATGGGACACAAGCACTACTTTGCCACTGATGTGTTTGTTGTTCTGTGACCAGGAATCATCCATGCAGTTTGGCAGTTGCAGCTTTTTCAATGTCAACACTTACATTTTGGTCACTGTGATGATGGGGGTTGGACCCCATTGCCACAATGTTCAAAATGTGCTTCAGCTATGGACCCCACACTTACCTTTTGGTCACTGTGATGATGGGGGTTTAGACCCCATTGCCACAATGTGCAAAATGTGCTTCAGCTATGGACCCCACACTTACCTTTTGGTCACTGTGATGATGGGGGTTTAGACCCCATTGCCACAATGTGCAAAATGTGCTTCAGCTATGGACCCCACACTTACCTTTTGGTCACTGTGATGATGGGGGTTTAGACCCCATTGCCACAATGTGCAAAATGTGCTTTAGCTATGGACCCCACACTTACCTTTTGGTCACTGTGATGATGGGGTTTAGACCCCATTGCCACAATGTGCAAAATGTGCTTCAGCTATGGAACCCACACTTACCTTTTGGTCACTGTGATGATGGGGTTGGACCCCATTGCCACAATGTTCAAAATGTGCTTCAGCTATGGACCCCACACTTACCTTTTGGTCACTGTGATGATGGGGGTTGGACCCCATTGCCACAGAGGTCATGGTCTGCTTGCATTGTGGGTGCCACACACATTTATGTGTGACACATGTGATAGGGGGTCACGTTGTATGTTCATAGTCATGTTCAGTGTTGTAGGCATTTGACACAGTCTACACACGCTTGTCATGGTGTTGGGGGGATGTCTTTTGTTGCATTCCTTATGTTGGTGTGTGCTTGTTGTGTCATGCATTAGCCATCCTGTGAGTGGGGGTGTTGTTGGTGGTAGGCATCCTGCCCTCCATGGGTAGAGGTGGTAGTAGTGACAGGCATCCAGCCCCCCATGGGTAGAGGTGGTATTAGTGGTAGGCATCCAGCCCCCATGGGTAGAGGTGGTAGTAGTGGTAGGCATCTGGCACCCCTGAGTAGGGGTGGTAGTGGTGGTGGGCATCCAGCCCCCATGGTTAGAGGTGGTAGTAGTGGTAGGCATCCAGCCCCCATGGGTAGAGGTGGTAGTAGTGGTAGGCATCCAGCCCCCATGGGTAGAGGTGGTAGTAGTGACAGGCATCCTGCCCCCATGGGTAGAGGTGGTAGTAGTGGTAGGCATCCAGCCCCCATGGGTAGAGGTGGTAGTAGTGGTAGGCATCTGGCACCCCATGAGTAGGGGTGGTAGTGGTGGTGGGCATCCAGCCCCCCATGGGTAGAGGTGGTAGTAGTGGTAGGTGTGAGAAGTTGGCCTGGTATATGCTGTCCACTAATTATAGTGGGCACCTTGCACCAGTCCAAACAACCCCTTATTGGAGATAGGTTAAAGACAACCTTATTGAAAGCTATCCTAGTGGTAGCTATGGAGAGCAGCCTTCAGGCTAAGTCTTGAAGGAATGTAAAGCAGCTTGTTTTACCAGTCTATAATCTCTTGAGTGATCAAATGAAAGAGCACCACACCAGGTATATATTCAAAATATATGTATTTATTGCTAAACACACCCCTCTAGTCTCTTTATGAGGCTAGAGTTCGAAATACATAAGTTAGAAGTTATTTAAACACAGTAATAGCACAAATACACGTTTGGGCCCTAGGGCGTACCAAACCATATACCAATAAAGTGGTATAAGAACCACGACTGAACTAGACACTAGGCCTAGAGCCTCTAGAAGTGCTTGGACCACAAGGAACCACCCAAGGTAGTGACACAGGGGACCCACGGGAGACGCGTGCAGTGTAAATACACAACCGCGATACGCCGTTGACTTCTATGGAGAAAGTCGTGATCGGGAAATTAGAGAAAAGGGACACTTAAAAGAGGACTTGGACCAAACCCTTTGAGATCTAGGACTTTGAAGAGTCTCTACCCACGGGAGTACCGGAGTACTCGTGTTACCTCACCCAGGGAAGCCGGGTGCATAGGTGCCTTTCGGGGTCGGGTTTCGTCGTCGATTTGAATGGCGATCTGCTGCAAAGTGCTGCTGGCGACCACGAGAAAAGTGTCCGGGTGGATCCAAGAGTGGATCGGAGTTCTGAAGAACCTGAAAGCAGAGGGGACAGAGTCTGGGTCACTAGCCAGTGACCAGGAAGGCGATGGACAGATGCCCACCGATGTCGAGTGCTTCAGGTGCGTTGATGGTCGTCTTGACTCTTCAGCCACGAGGTCCGGGAGGCATTGTCGGTGACCAGGAGCAGGATTCGGGCTGGGACATAATGTCTGTCGAGTGCTGAGGTGTTGGCGACCGGATTGGACCCAACAAGCCTTGGCAACGGCAAGTCTCGATGCAGAGGAAGATCGTCGATGGTGCAGACCAGCAAGGTCTGGGGAACTCACTCAGCGAGAGTAAGTGAGGGCAGGCCTGGAGCAACTAGGATGCCAAGTTAGAAAAAGATTGGCCTTCGTTAAGGGCTACTAGCCAACGGGCTAGCGACCGCAAAGGAGCCTCATGACGCCGCACGTGGATCTGGCTCACAGAACACTCGTGGAGTGGGGGCCAGTGATCTTCGCTGCAGTTGGTGCTGGAGGCAAGGGCTACTCGGAGCCCAAAGCACGACTTCTTGGGAGACCCAGAAGAGGATGCACTTGCAAATGTGCTCGGTGTCCAGGGGTCACGGCCTCAAGTCACCCACGATAGCTATGGGCCTCAGCTTTGCTGGGGACTCAGGGTAGCCTCGGTGAAGTCTTAGAATCCACCTCTTGTGATGCGATGACTTTGGCGTCCGACGGGAGCTTCAGAAATGCGAACCGGACAGATGCTTCTTTGGTGCCTGCCAAGCAGGGGAGTCACTCCTTGACCCCAAGGGAGATTCTTCTGTCCTCTAATCGTGAGTAGAGCGTCGAAGGTCCAGGATTCAGTTTCAGAGTTTCGTCCAGGGATAATCTAAAGTCCTAAGGACTGGGTGCCTATCTTTATACTAAGGATAGGGGTTGGACAACTCTGTGGCCCCACCTATGGGTGGGTCAGGGCAGAGGGGTGGCTACACCCCTTTCCCTTTGTCCAGTTCCCGCCAAAGCAGGGGCTGCAAGCCCCTGATCCGGTTTGAACTGGGGTATGCACAGGGACACCAAATGTGCCCCCAGTGCAGGACTTCAAAGCACCCGAAAGTGCTCCCGCCCAGCCCCAATACACATTATCCTGTCTGGGGAGGTGGTCACACCTCCCTGGGACAGGAAACCTATTGTCCAGGCCTCCCCTGCCGGAGTTTCGTCCAGCAGCAGGAGGCTAGACTCGTGTCTGTGGCAGCAGCATCCATTGTGTGATGCCAGGGCTCTGGAAAGAAGTTACCGGGCTAGCCAGAGTTAACATGTCTTTCCCTCTAGAAGGGTGGAATGCTACCCCCGCTGCCAGAATTGGCGGGGGGGGAGGTAGTATTCCAAGATGTTTGACACCAAACACGACATGTTTAGGTGCAGCCATTCCAAAGTTAGCATTTTACCGCGAGGTTATAATGCGCTTAAGAGTATATGGTCAGGCTGCACTACAAACAGCATCAGAGATGGTCTCCGAACGCTGCAGAGGGGCCCTGCTCATGCAGGGGCACCCTCTCACATAGGAACCATGCACTCTGCCTTTAGGATTGATAAGGCCTGCCTTAGGAGTGACTTATAGGTTTATATGTGTGTATGTATTTAGTGATATAGGTAACCTATATCACAGTAAGGAGTGCATGCACCACCTTACCCAGGCTGCAGTAGCAGACCTGTGGTGTCAGTTTGGATGGCCTTCCAGGGGTGGCATAATACATGCCGCAGCCCCTGGCAGGCCTCTGAGGTACCTATGCCCTTGGTACATAGTATACCATATACTAGGGACTTATAAGGGCACTCCAGATCCCAATCAGTGATGTGCCTAAGGCACATGGAAACCATTTTAGAGAGGAAGCAGCTAGGCTGGGGTTCTGATTAGCAGGGCCCCAGCCAGACTAATGTCGAAAAACAGTGAAGCATCAGCAAAAAGTGGGGGTACCCATGTGAAGCAGATCCTACTCTCCTACACAACCCCCCCAAACGTAGGGACATTAAACTAACCTTGCCCAGTTAAGTCTTCATGTTCTAAGTGGAAATACCTAGAGAGTCCATCTGCATTGGCATGGTTACTCCCAGGTCTATGTTCCACTGTAAAGTCCATCCCCTGTAGGGAAATGGACCACCTAAGCAGTTTGGGGTTTTCACCCTTCATTTGTTTTAGCCATAAGAGGGGCTTATGGTCTGTCTGAACCAGGAAGTGTGTACCAAACAAGTATGGCCTCAACTTCTTCAGAGCCCAGACCACAGCAAAGGCCTCCCTCTCTATGGCTGACCAACGTTTCTCTCTAGGGGTCAGCCTTCTGCTAATGAAAGCTACTGGCTGATCCTGACCTTCTTCATTCAATTGTGACAGTACAGCCCCTACCCCCAATTCAGATGCATCAGTTTGAACAATGAACTTCTTGGAGTAATCAGGACTCTGTAGAATGGGAGCAGTGCACATGGCCTGCTTCAGGTCATCAAATGCCTTTTGACAGCTAACTGTCCACTGAACCTTTTTGGGCATTTTCTTAGAAGTTAAGTCATTCAGGGGTGTCACTATTGATCCATACCCCTTGACAAATCTCCTATAGTACCCAGTCAGGCCTAAGAAGGCTCTCACCTGAGTCTGGGTAGTGGGAGCAGTCCAGTCCATGATGGTCTGGATCTTACTCTGCAAAGGTTGAACCTGGCCTCCACCCACAAGGTGGCCCAGGTACACAACCTGACTCTGCCCTATCTGGCACTTAGTGGCCTTGATACTCAGGCCTGCCTTTTGCAGGGCCTGTAAAACATTCCTGAGGTGGACCAGGTGATCCTCCCAGGTGGAGCTAAAGACAGCAATATCATCTAGATATGCTGCACTATAAGCTTCCAGACCTGTGAGAACTGTATTCACCAACCTCTGGAAAGTGTCAGGTGCATTCTTCAGACCAAAGGGCATTACCACAAATTGATAATGCCCACTAGGGGTTGAGAATGCTGTTTTGGGCTTTGCAGCATCAGCTAGTCTGATCTGCCAGTAGCCAACTGTTAGGTCAAATGTGCTGAGATATTTGGCAGAGGCCAAAGTATCTATGAGCTCATCTGCCCTGGGTATTGGATGGGCATCAGTCCTAGTGACTGCATTGAGACCCCTGTAGTCCACACAAAACCTCATCTCTCTTTTTCCACCACTGGTGTGAGGTTTTGGTACAAGGACCACTGGACTAGCCCAAGGGCTATCTGAGGGTTCAATAACTCCCAAATCCAACATTTTCTGGACTTCAGTCCTGATACAGTCCCTGACATGGTCAGGTTGCCTATAAATCTTGTTTTTAATAGGCAGACTGTCCCCAGTGTCCACTTCATGAGTGCACCAGGTGGTCTGACTGGGTGTCAGTGAAAACATATGTCTAAACTGATTGAGGACTTGCCTGCAATCAGTTTGTTGCTGGGTAGTGAGGCTGCCTGCCAAGGCTGCACCATCAACTGACCCATCGTCAGGGTTCTGTGAGAGCAGGTCAGGGAGTGGGTCACTCTCTTCCTCCTGCCCTTCATCAGTAGCCATGAGCAAGCCCATGTCTGCCCTGTCCACATATGGTTTTAACCTGTTGACATGGAGAACCCTGTGGGGACTCCTGGGTGTTCCTAGGTCTACTAAGTAAGTGACCTCACCCTTCTGCTCAACAATAGTGTGGGGTCCACTCCATTTATCTTGGAGAGCTGCTGGGGCCACTGGCTCCAACACCCACACCTTCTGTCCTGGCTGGTAAACAGTCAGAACAGCCTTTTGGTCATGCCAGGCCTTTTCAAGTTCCTGGCTAGCCTCAAGGTTTTTGGTTGCCTTTTTCATGTACTCAGCCATCCTGGAGCGGAGACCAAGTACATAGTCCACTATATCTTGCTTTGGGGGCTTGAGAGGTAACTCCCATCCTTCCTTCACCAAGCACAGTGGACCCCTCACAGGGTGGCCAAACAGAAGTTCAAAAGGGCTGTAACCAACCCCCTTCTGAGGCACCTCCCTATATGCGAATAAAAGGCAGGGCAAGAGTATGTCCCATCTACGCCTAAGCTTTTCTGGGAGCCCTTTAATCATGCCCTTCAAGGTTTTGTTGAATCTCTCAACTAAACCATTGCATTGTGGGTGATAGGGTGTGGTGAACTTATAAGTCACTCCACACTCCTTCCACATTGCTTTTAAGTACCCAGACATGAAGTTAGCACCCCTGTCTGAGACTACCTCCTTAGGAAAGCCCACTCTTGAGAAGATTCCCAGGAAGGCCCTGGCCACCACAGGTGCTGTAGTGGTCCTGAGGGGAATAGCTTCTGGGTACCTGGTGGCAAGATCCACTACCACCAGGATAAACCTGTGCCCAGAGGCTGTTTGGGGATCCATGGGACCAACAATGTCAATCCCAACCCTTTCAAAGGGCACCCCCACCACAGGTAGTGGTATCAGGGGGGCCTTTGTAGTGCCACCTGCTTTGCCACTGGCTTGGCAGGTTACACAGGAGCGACAAAACTCCTTGCTGTCTTCAGACATGTGGGGCCAGTGAAAGTGAGGGACAATTCTGTCCCAAGTCTTGTTCTGGCCCAGGTGACCTGCTAAGGGAATATCATGGGCTAGGGTCAATAGGAAGCCCCTGAACTTCAGAGGTATAACCAACCTCCTGGTAGCACCAGGCTTGGGGTCTCTACTCTCTGAGTACAGGAGTCCATCATCCCAATACACTGTATGGGGACCACTAGCTTTCCCAGCAGCCTCAGCAGCAGCTTGCTGTCTGAGGGGTTCAAGGGAGGGGCAGCTCTGCTGCTCCTGGCTCAGATCTGCCCTAGAAGGTCCCCTGTCCCCAAGAACTCAACCTGGTCAGGTTCAAGTTCCTCTGGGACAGTTCCTTCTTCAGGACTGAGATCATCCCCCTCAAGGGACTGACCTTCCTCCTGAGCCAAGGGGGAAGGCACTGCCTTAACCCTACTACTCCTCCTCTTGGAAGGCACTTGGTCCATTCTTCCAGAATCCAAGGCCTGTTCAGTGCTAGACATTTTGGCTTGTGACCTGGTCACAGCAAACACATCTGCAGGGATCCCCAGCATATCTGCATGGGTCCTGAGCTCCACTTCTGCCCAAGCAGAAGTCTCTAAGTCATTGCCAAGCAAGCATTCGACTGGTAGGTCTGCACTTACCACAACCTTTTTAAGGCCAGTTACCCCTCCCCAGGAGAAGTTAACAACTGCCAGAGTATGGTCTGTTCTGACATTGCTAGCATTGGTCACTTGGTACATCTCACCAAGTATAACTTGCCCAGGATTCACAAGGTCTTGTGTCACCATTGTGACACGTGCCTCTGTGTCCCTAAATGCCAAAGCCTCACGTCCATTGATTAAAGGCTGTTGTCTGTACTTGCCCAGATTACTGGGACTCACAGTGGAGGTCACATCCATGCCTCCATCACAGACTAACACAGCCTGAGTCAGTTCTCTGACTAGGTCAGAGCCCAACTCAGTACCCAGGGTGAACCCTACTAAACCCTTGGCTGGAGCACTCCCACCAACTGTACTAGGGGGAACAGGTGCCTTAGGGGCATTGGTGGGTGCTGGACTGGAGTCTTTGGACTTGGTGCAATCACTGGTCCAGTGGGTCTTTTGCTTACAGACCTTGCACCATGGTTTTCTTTGGCCTTTCCCTTTGGTAGACTGTGAATCCCACCAGAAGAAGATTTTTGGGGGCCTGATGAAGACTTTTGATCTTTACCCTTCTCCCCACCCTTTTCAGAGTTCTTAGCATCTTGCTTCTTGGTTTCCCCACCTTGGTTCTGTACCTTCTGCTTAACCCTGGTTCTGACCCATTTGTCTGCCTTCTTTCCCAATTCTTGGGGAGAGGTCAGATCAGAGTCTACCAGGTATTGATGCAACAGCTGATTTTGACAGTTATTAAGAATCTGCTCCCTCATTATCAGATTGTACAATCCTGAGAAGTCACACACCTTACTGCCCATCAACCAGCCTTCCAGAGCCTTGGCAGAACAATCCACATAGTCTACCCAGTCTTGAGTCTGTGCTTTTTGGGTATCTCTGAACTTCAACCTGTACTGTTCAGTGGTTAGGCCAAACCCATCAATAAGAGCACTCTTCAAGACCTTGTAATTATCAGCATCCTCCTCTCTAACAGTGAGGAGCTTATCTCTACCTTTGTCAGCAAAGGAGAGCCACAAGATTGCTGCCCACTGCTCCTGAGGGACCTTCTGTACCTTACAGGCCCTCTCTAGAGCAGTTATCCACTTGTGGATGTCATCCCCATTCTGATAGGGAGGGACAATCTTGCTCAGGTTCCTATGGTCATAGGACCTTTCCCTATCTCTAGGGATATGGCTGCCACCATGGGACTCTAGTCCCAACTTTCTTCTCTCTCTAAAGAGATCTAGGGACTCCCTGTCTATGGCTAGTTGCTTCTTTTTGAGTTCAAGCTGAGCTTCCTCATATAGAACCAGCCTCTTTCTTCTCTCATGAGAGGATTCCCTCCTATGAGATGAGACAGAGCTCCCTATTGAGGTGCCAGAGTGGTTAGACTCCTGAGAAGAAGATCTAGACCTTCTGGGCACACTCACAATCCTTCCTGGGGGGACAAAGGGGGCATCATTCTGATCCTCCTCTTCATCTTCCTCAGGAGGGGTTGGATTATCCAGGTCAGGGCCATTGTCGCCCTCCTGGCCAGTTTCAGAGGGGGGCTGGGGGTACTGGTACCCCTGTTCCCATCCTCATCATCTGCCCCACCCTCAGCTCCTACCCCTTCAGTCCCCAAGGGCTTACTAAGGTCATAAGCCACCAACAACTCCTTGAGGTGTTGGGTGGTGGGGCTTTGGCCTGTCCTTATTTGTCTCAAGTTGCATAAAGCTCTCAATTCCAAGAATGGGAGTGTATCATACTTGGAGGGTGGAAGCTCAATGGCTTCCTGCAAGGATTCTTTAGATCCTGCCCTTAAAGACATTACTAGTGTGGTGTGGTGTATGCACTACCTACTCTAGTGTGGCCTACTAAACTCTCTTGAGTTGTAGAAAGGGTTGTGCTATCCCTTAACACACAACTCTAAGTTCAGTAGAACTTACTGTATTCTAAGCTTAAATTATATGTACCTTAGGTACCTTTAGTGGTTTTCAGTTGATCAATTCAATTGAGATTATCTGGTAAAACAATAGCAAGCTGGAATCCCACACGCTGCACACCAATGTGAGAAGTTGGCCTGGTATATGCTGTCCACTAATTATAGTGGGCACCTTGCACCAGTCCAAACAACCCCTTATTGGAGATAGGTTAAAGACAACCTTATTGAAAGCTATCCTAGTGGTAGATATGGAGAGCAGCCTTCAGGCTAAGTCTTGAAGGAATGTAAAGCAGCTTGTTTTACCAGTCTATAATCTCTTGAGTGATCAAATGAAAGAGCACCACACCAGGTATATTTTCAAAATATATGTATTTATTGCTAAACACACCCCTCTAGTCTCTTTATGAGGCTAGAGTTCGAAGTACATAAGTTAGAAGTTATTTAAACACAGTAATAGCACAAATACACGTTTGGGCCCTAGGGGCGTACCAAACCATATACCAATAAAGTGGTATAAGAACCACGACTGAACTAGACACTAGGCCTAGAGCCTCTAGAAGTGCTTGGACCACAAGGAACCACCCAAGGTAGTGACACAGGGGACCCACGGGAGACGCGTGCAGTGTAAATACACAACCGCGATACGCCGTTGACTTCTATGGAGAAAGTCGTGATCGGGAAATTAGAGAAAAGGGACACTTAAAAGAGGACTTGGACCAAACCCTTTGAGATCTAGGACTTTGAAGAGTCTCTACCCACGGGAGCACCGGAGTACTCGTGTTACCTCACCCAGGGAAGCCGGGTGCATAGGTGCCTTTCGGGGTCGGGTTTCGTCGTCGATTTGAATGGCGATCTGCTGCAAAGTGCTGCTAGCGACCAAGAGAAAAGTGTCCGGGTGGATCCAAGAGTGGATCGGAGTTCTGAAGAACCTGAAAGCAGAGGGGACAGAGTCTGGGTCACTAGCCAGTGACCAGGAAGGCGATGGACAGATGCCCACCGATGTCGAGTGCTTCAGGTGCGTTGACGGTCGTCTTGACTCTTCAGCCACGAGGTCCGGGAGGCGTTGTCGGCGACCAGGAACAGGATTCCGGCTGGTACATAATGTCTGTCGAGTGCTGAGGTGTCGGCGACCGGATTGGACCCAACAAGCCTTGGCAACGGCAAGTCTCGATGTAGAGCAAGATCGTCGATGGTGCAGACCAGCAAGGTCTGGGGAACTCACCCAGCAAGGGTAAGTGAGGGCAGGCCTGGAGCAACCAGGATGCCAAGATAGAAAAAGATTGGCCTTCGTTAAGGGCTACTAGCTAACGGGCTAGCGACCGCGAAGGAGCCTCATGACGCCGCACGTGGATCTGGCTCACAGGACACTCGTGGAGTGGGGGCCAGTGATCTTCAGTGTAGTTGGTGCTGGAGGCTAGGGCTACTCGGAGCCCAAAGCACGACTTCTTGGGAGACCCAGAAGAGGATGCACTTGCAAATGTGCTTGGTGTCCAGGGGTCACGGTCTCATGTCACCCACGATAGCCACGGGCCTCAGCTTTGCTGGGGACTCAGGGTAGCCTCGGGGAAGTCTGAGAATCCACCTCTGGTGATGCGATGACTTCGGCGTCCGACGGGAGCTTCAGAAATGCGAACCGGACAGATGCTTCTTTGGTGCCTGCCAAGCAGGGGAGTCACTCCTTGACCCCAAGGGAGATTCTTCTGTCCTCTAATCATGAGTAGAGCATCGAAGGTCCAGGATTCAGTTTCAGAGTTTCGTCCAGGGATAATCTAAAGTCCTAAGGACTGGGTTCCTATCTTTATACTAAGGATAGGGGTTGGACTACTCTGTGGCCCCACCTATGCGTGGGTCAGGGCAGAGGGGTGGCTACACCCCTTTCCCTTTGTCCAGTTCGCGCCAAAGCAGGGGCTGCAAGCCCCTGATCCGGTTTGAACTGGGGTATGCACAGGGACACCAAATGTGCCCCCAGTGCAGGACTTCAAAGCACCCGAAAGTGCTCCCGCCCAGCCCCAATACACATTATCCTGTCTGGGGAGGTGGTCACACCTCCCTGGGACAGGAAACCTATTGTCCAGGCCTCCCCTGCCGGAGTTTCGTCCAGCAGCAGGAGGCCAGACTCGTGTCTGTGGCAGCAGCATCCATTTTGTGATGCCAGGGCTCTGGAAAGAAGTTACCGGGCTAGCCAGAGTTAACATGTCTTTCCCTCTAGAAGGGTGGAATGCTACCCCCGCCGCCAGGATTGGCGGAGGGTAGTATTCCAAGATGTTTGACACCAAACACGACATGTTTAGGTGCAGCCATTCCAAAGTTAGCATTTTACCGCGAGGTTATAATGCGCTTAAGAGTATATGGTCAGGCTGCACTACAAACAGCATCAGAGATGGTCTCCGAACGCTGCAGAGGGGCCCTGCTCATGCAGGGGCACCCTCTCACATAGGAACCATGCACTCTGCCTTTAGGATTGATAAGGCCTGCCTTAGGAGTGACTTATAGGTTTATATGTGTGTATGTATTTAGTGATATAGGTAACCTATATCACAGTAAGGGGTGCATGCACCACCTTACCCAGGCTGCAGTAGCAGACCTGTGGTGTCAGTTTGGATGGCCTTCCAGGGGTGGCATAATACATGCTGCAGCCCGTGGCAGGCCTCTGAGGTACCTATGCCCTTGGTACATAGTATACCATATACTAGGGACTTATAAGGGCACTCCAGATCCCAATCTGTGATGTGCCTAAGGCACATGGAAACCATTTTAGAGAGGAAGCAGCTAGGCTGGGGTTCTGATTAGCAGGGCCCCAGCCAGACTAATGTCGAAAAACAGTGAAGCATCAGCAAAAAGTGGGGGTACCCATGTGAAGCAGATCCTACTCTCCTACAGTAGGCATCCAGCCCCCCATGGGTAGAGGTGGTAGTAGTGGTAGGCATCTGGCACCCCCTGAGTAGGGGTGGTAGTAGTGGTAGGCATCCAGCCCCCCATGGGTAGAGGTGGTAGTAGTGACAGGCATCCAGCCCCCCATGGGTAGAGGTGGTAGTAGTGGTAGGCATCCAGCCCCCCATGGGTAGAGGTGGTAGTAGTGGTAGGCATCCAGCCCCCCATGGGTAGAGGTGGTAGTAGTGGTAGGCATCTGGCACCCCCTGAGTAGGGATGGTAGTAGTGGTAGGCATCCAGCCCCCATTGGTAGAGGTGGTAGTAGTGACAGGCATCCAGCCCCCCATGGGTAGAGGTGGTAGTAGTGGTAGGCATCTGGCACCCCTGAGTAGGGGTGGTAGTAGTGGTAGGCATCCAGCCCCCCATGGGTAGAGGTGGTAGTAGTGACAGGCATCCTGCCCCCATGGGTAGAGGTGGTAGTAGTGACAGGCATCCTGCCCCCATGGGTAGAGGTGGTAGTAGTGGTAGGCATCCAGCCCCCCATGGGTAGATGTGGTAGTAGTGGTAGGCATCCAGCCCCCATGGGTAGAGGTGGTAGTAGTGACAGGCATCCAGCCCCCCCATGGGTAGAGGTGGTAGTAGTGGTAGGCATCCAGCCCCCCATGGGTAGAGGTGGTAGTAGTGGTAGGCATCTGGCACCCCTGAGTAGGGGTGGTAGTGGTGGTGGGCATCCAGCCCCCATGGGTAGAGGTGGTAGTAGTGGTAGGCATCCTGCCCCCCATGGGTAGAGGTGGTAGTAGTGGTAGGCATCCAGCCCCCATGGGTAGAGGTGGTAGTAGTGGTAGGCATCCAGCCCCCATGGGTAGAGGTGGTAGTAGTGACAGGCATCCAGCCCCCATGGGTAGAGGTGGTAGTAGTGACAGGCATCCTGCCCCCATGGGTAGAGGTGGTAGTAGTGGTAGGCATCCAGCCCCCATGGATAGAGGTGGTAGTAGTGGTAGGCATCTGGCACCCCGTGAGTAGGGGTGGTAGTGGTGGTGGGCATCCAGCCCCCCATGGGTAGAGGTGGTAGTAGTGGTAGGCATCCAGCCCCCCATGGGTAGAGGTGGTAGTATTGGTAGGCATCTGGCACCCCCTGAGTAGGGGTGGTAGTGGTGGTGGGCATCCAGCCCCCCATGGGTAGAGGTGGTAGTAGTGGTAGGCATCCTGCCCCCCATGGGTAGAGGTGGTAGTAGTGGTAGGCATCCAGCCCCCCATGGGTAGAGGTGGTAGTAGTGGTAGGCATCCAGCCCCCCATGGGTAGAGGTGGTAGTAGTGACAGGCATCCAGCCCCCCATGGGTAGAGGTGGTAGTAGTGACAGGCATCCTGCCCCCCATGGGTAGAGGTAGTAGTAGTGGTAGGCATCTGGTACCCCCTGAGTAGGGGTGGTAGTGGTGGTGGGCATCCAGTCCCCCATGGGTAGAGGTGGTAGTAGTGGTAGGCATCCAGCCCCCCATGGGTAGAGGTGGTAGTAGTGACAGGCATCCAGCCCCCCATGGGTAGAGGTGGTAGTAGTGGTAGGCATCTGGCACCCCTGAGTAGGGGTGGTAGTGGTGGTGGGCATCCAGCCCCCATGGGTAGAGGTGGTAGTAGTGGTAGGCATCCAGCCCCCATGGGTAGAGGTGGTAGTAGTGGTAGGCATCCAGCCCCCCATGGGTAGAGGTGGTAGTAGTGACAGGCATCCTGCCCCCCATGGGTAGAGGTGGTAGTAGTGACAGGCATCTAGCACCCCCTGGGTAGGGGTGGTGTTAGTTGTTGGCATCCAGGCCCCTATGTGTATATGTGGCATTGGTGATGGCCATCCCGCCCCTATGGTGCTGCTGTTGCTGGTGTAAGTAATTTCTGCATCCCTCTGTGTGTGTGTGATATGTCGGGTACGTGTTGTTTGTTTTTGTGGTTGGTGTCTGACTTACCTTCTGCGCCGTACGCGTCCGTGCCTGTTCCGGTAATAGATGTAGAATATTGGTAGGATCGGCACGATGGGATTCATGGTTGGTTCGTCTCGTTCGTCTTTCTCTTTGCTTCGCCTCATCCTCGTCGCTGGCGTGTTCGTCTCGTAGCCGTGGATCATCTTGTGGCGTGAATCGGAGCTTATGTGCGCCTCTCCCGGATGCTTCGACGTGCCGTGCGTAGCGACGGGTTCGGCGCGTACAGAAAGCGCATCGTTCTTGTCCGGCCGGACGGGGCTGCATTTTGGCTTCCGTGCGACTCGATTCTGCGTTTCCGGATCAGCATCGGTCGGAGAACTGGACCTGTATTGGGTGAGTACGACTGGGTCGGGATTTGGGCAGTTGTGCGCATCGTACTTGCTCGTTCGGACGTATGTGCGAATCGGTCGGGAAACAGGCATTCGCCTGGCTTTTTTCCCGGCCGAATGGCATTTGGTGCGCCTCCGATCGGAATCGGCCCCTGTGACTTTTTCCTGAGTTGAGGAACTGATGTTACCCCTATATTGAATCATGCAAAAAAGCACAAGGATGATTATACTAGAATAACCAATAAAGAAGTCATACCATGTCCAGAGTCTAGTTATGCATTTCTTCTTTAACTAATCAGAGAGGCCTGTTCTGTAGCAATTGGGATAGCTGGTTCTTAAATATTTCTAATGGACTCCTGGAATTGACTAGTGGGTGTCCTTAATTATAACAAATTATGCAAGCCTAAACATGTTTACTTTAACATAACCTGCCAATCAGCTTGTTCTGGAATTTGGCAGGGCCGCTATCAGATGCCTATATGTAGGATATTTTAATGAACCCAACAGCAACTGTAATTTGTATTCATGAAACATTAGCAATTTCTATTTAAACAAATACTAGTAGCTCTGCCACATCCTCCAATTAAGGTCATGTATGTTGGGGGTTTGTTACCTTATTATCTGTGGATTATCTCTGGTACTATGAATTATTTTACCACCATAGCTTTTTAATTTTGGGCATAAGGTTTGATTTTTACTATTGTCCTCAAGTCAGGAATGCTGCAGCCTCCTATTAAGGGGCCGATTACGATGCCGTCTAGAAAGGCTCCAAATGGGATTCGGATTCGGCAAATCCGATTCGGAAGCTATGTTTCCGACCGAATCGGACACCTTTCCGGATGACCGATTACGATGCAAGGCATTCGGACAGCCCGAGTCTTTTGGAGCCGATTCGTACAGCTCTATGGACACGGTTTCCGAATGAGCGATTATGATGACCGATTTGGACAGCCGTTGTGATTTGGTCTTCCCGACATGGAACGGCTGTTGGAATCTGGCTCTGGGGGCCCGGTGCAGGCCCCCCTTCATCCATAGGCCTCCAATTGGGGCCTGTGGAGGTACCCAAGGGACCCCTCTTACCAACCATGCACAGTGTGGCAGACCCCATGGGGTGCCCGTTACAGGGTGCATGGTTTTCCCCAACCACCCCTTTTTTAATGGGAGCCTGTGTTCTCGTTCGGAATACAGGCTCCCATTGAAGTCAATGCGAGTCTGACCGAACGATGTACGGAAGCATCGTAATCGGTCGGTCGGACTCGCAGAACCCGAGTCGGTCGGAAACGATTCCTTACCCGATTCGGTCGGAAGAGTTTCCGAACGACATCGTAATCGACCCCTTAATGTCTACATTCCTCCTGGTTCTCAAAATACTATAAATGTTGATAACTATCAGAGTTTTAATGTTAAAATATCCAGCTATCTACTAGACGTGCATTGAGATTCTGATATGGAGAAAGCCTGGTCCATTCCAGTAGTACCCTTAGCATACTACGATAAAACAGATAAACATGGCACTATCCTCTTGTCAAAACTGAAGGCAATGAGGGCATAGTAATTATTGGCTATTTGAAGAAGATGCTGCAGTTAAATCTACCCATAGGGGCCCTTGTGCATCCACACTAATCAACCATATGAAATCTAATTTTGTCATGTTTGAGCTGCTATCTGAGGGTCATATATTGGCAAGTATGTTAAGTGGTCACTCAATTTATATGTAGAAATGATGATATCACAAAAGAGCTTGACAATTGTAAATTGTGATGAGGTAGTACTAAGATGTCATGTAGATGCATCTACTAGAAATCTGAGAATATCATATCTTTGGGCCCCATTATGATGTCCGGCAGAAGGCCATCCGGCAGCTTGTTGGTGGCGTTCCGCCCAACATCTGAGGCATCAGTCGGACAGCCCTATTATGGTACAGGCAGTTCGACCCATGCCTGTGGGGGGAATCCGCTCCGCCTCCAACAGGACTAAGGAGCGCATCAGGGAGGAGGGCAGATCGTGATCCCCAGAATGGAGGCAGTGCCTGCTCAGCCACTGCCGTGGTGATTGCGATGCATGTTTCCCGGACCGCCATAGAAAGGCTGTCGGAAACAGACTGTGAGGGCTCCTAACAGGGCCCCTTCTCCCCCCCGGGCCTCCGCTATGAGGCCTGGAGGCACAACATCCATGCATCGTATGGCAGGCACTGCATGGTGCCTGCCATAGAGTTCATGGATATTTAAAATGTGTATCTTTCCTATTGCGGCTTGTACTGAAGCCCACAGTAGAAGCCGCAATAAAATAGATACACATTCCAACTGCCGTTAAGGCGGTCACATTCTAATAGGGTAAGCAGGACCACAAACTCCTGATCGGGTGCTCCCATTTCCAACATGATGCGGGTCGAATTCTCATCTGACCGGCATCGCAATGGATTTTAACATTTGAATAGCGTAAAAACAAACAGGTATCTAGAATCCTGTATCAAAGTTATACATCAAATAGTAAAAAACAATCCATAAAGATAAAATAGATTGCTTATTTTCAACTCAATTGAACGCTTTAGATCACAGACAGTAGCTGAATTTTTCTGAGAGTAGGGCTAGGTTGATAAGCACTTTAAAATAGAAACAAACAGACACAGGGCCATAATGAAGAGAGGATAGGCAGATTACTTATGGCATGACTTACAAATATCATTCTTGGACCCTTAGGGAAGACATTTACAAAGAACATTTTAGATCATCTTCAGGCATGGTTCATGGAGAAAGGTATTATTTCATGTGAATAATTGGGATTTAAACATAATTGTTGAATGCTCATAGCTATAGTACAGGCTATACTTAAGAGGTACATCAGAGGTAAAAGGCAAAATCGTCTTCATGGCCTTTATAGAATTTTGAAACCAATAATTGCCCTCCACTTCTCTAAGTTGTGAAAGGTATTAAAGTGAGCAAATAGGTGGCTGCCTACATGATTAGAAACCCAAAATAGTCCAACGTAGGGGTACCTATTTGCTTCACAACCCTTCTCAACATACCTTAACCACTTACCAAGAGTTTTCATTTAATTTATTTATTTTCTTCCCTCCATTGGATCACAACGCATCAATGTTTTAAGGTAAGCAGATGATCTGATTCTTTTTGACCTCTATCAAATTAACTTTCAATGTCATTTGATTAAAATGTATAGCTATGCAATAAAGCTTTAAGATCAATTTGCAAAAGTAAGGTAAAGATCTGCAATGACAGCAAGAAAAGCAGTTCCTATAAAGGGATATTACAAGTGGAGAGTTTTGAAACGTTCCCATATTTAGCAACAGTGTTGAAACAGCCTTACCGCCCAGTCTTTACCACAAATTGTCTTTCTAACACGGTCTTTACCATGCATGCCTCTATCATGCAAGCCTTTACTACACATGACCTTACCACTTATAAACCTGGGTATTGGTAAGTATAGGTAAGTTTATGCTATTGTATTATTGTGAAATATTTAGGAGCATATTCATTTATATTTAAGTTAATTTAATAGTTTTGAAAATATAATTTTTTTATTTACAATGCCTATTTGTATAAAATATTTTTCAAAACATTCTAGGGGTGGGATATAAGGAACTAGGGTGGGGAAGTGTATCAATACCCAGGTATAATTTAAAATATTGTGTGTTAACATTTTTAATTAATTTAAAATTATTTAGATTACAATGCATATAAATTTAAAATGTGAAAAATAATTTTAAGGAATGGGATGTAATTGATCGAGAGGTATTGGGTGGGGAAGTGTATTTACTCAGGTATTGCTTTAAATATTTCTGTATTAATTATTTAATTTAATGAACAATTTGGTGAATTACAATTAGGGCTCCCGGTTTTATATCCATATTTATATTTTGGCCATTTTATCTGTATTTATCCATATTTATTTTGTGTTTTGCATATAAATGAAGTTGTAAAGCTGTACATTTCCATATTTATTTAACTGATAGACGCACGCTCATACTTTGATGTCTGTCATGTTTTAGCTATTTAAGCCGCCAAATATTACATAACAATACATCCACTGATAAATACTAGCATTATACCACAAATGTATATTGACACATGCTGTTATTTAAAGAAATGTCATCCTGTTTTTTAATTTCCCATGCTGTCCATCTGCTCAGTTGTTGGGCTATAATTCATGAAAGTCAGCAATGAGAGTCTGTATTTATCCACTTTTAAAAATAAATGCAGATAGAACACACATTGTTTTCAGTCTGTATTTATCTGTAAAAATCCATAAAAATGGAAAACAGGCAGTCTTAATTACAATGCATATTTGTTCAAAATATGCCAAAAATACTTTTGGGGCTGGATCTAAGAGATCTATGGGTAATGCATTTGGATGAGTATTACTTCTGATATATTAATTAAAACAAGTGAGAAATTAATTATTTAATTTAACATGTACATATTTGAATTACAATGTACATTTGTTTTAAATATGCAAAATTATTTTTGCAGGGTGGGATGTGTGTGATCAAGGAGTTATGGGTGAGGAGGTGTATTAATTCTTAGGTATTAATTGCAATACTTGTGTATTAATTATTTAAAAATATTACAATTATTTAAATTACAATGCAAATTTGTTTAGAATGTTTAGAATGTGCAAAATCATTTTTAGAAGCAGGATGTAAGTGATCTAGGGATTATTGTTGGGGGAGTGCAGTAATACTTGCATAATATTTAATTAATTATAGTTGTGCATTATTTTGTGTAGATTATTTTAAAATTCTTTAAATTAGAATGCATATTCGTTTAAAATATTCAAGATATTTTTTAGCTGTAGGATGTAAGGGTGCTAGTGGTAATGAGTGGAGAAGTTTATTAAACATAGGCATTAAGTTAAATCCTTTTATATTTTTAAACTATTAACTAAGCAAAACCTAAGCATATTTCTTAAGTGTCTCCATGACCAGGTGGATTGTGGGTCCTTCATGGAGCCATTTATTGAACCTTGTAACTCAGCTAGGACCTTGCTCATGAGAAGTGTCTATTTATCTGTCCAACAGACTCCCATGTGGTACAAGGCTGCATGTTCATCTGCTAACAGGAACTTAAGGAAGGCCCTTGCCAGGAAACAAGGATGGAAAACTTAGATACATTTTTAAAAATAGATAATAAATTATTATAGTGTAAACATTTTTTAAATGTAATGTATACTAATGAATGCACACAACACTATTTGTGTTATAATATATTCTTACTTATTATGATAAGATATTTTAAAATTAATAAACATTTATTTGATAATATATTAACATTTAAATTTCCAGTTCATTGACATTCTTCCTTGTGTATCTGTTTCTACAGATGGTGAAGACTTGCAGTCAAGATCGAAAGCACTGAGGAGATGCTGTCAGGAAAGAACAGAGTAATTTAATTACTCATTTGCTTAAAATAATATATAGATTAGGATTTCATTTTTTGTAAGGAGAGAGATGGGGTGGTATTTGAATAAAGTGTTAAAAAAGAATATTTCATGTATTCATTTTACATCCCCATACAGGTTGTGTTTGTATGCACACATCAGGTGGTTGTTCTATTTCTGAAAAACAAATTAAAGAAGGGTTTGAAAAAAGATTTCATTTTTGTTTTTTAAACAAAAAGAAAAAAATACATTGTTGCCTTTATTATCAGATTAAAATGTTTACAAAGAAAAAACACAGACTACAACGGAAGAAGGCAAAGGTTCTAAACTGTTTTACTCCTTTTTCAATTAGTTTTTCTAGTTTGTGGTTAACTTTATTCGAATGTTGGATTACTGCTGACTCTTGGTTAGTGGATGGGTATGTAATCACAAACAGTGGAATACTGAACACAACATCAGGTAGGACAAAATAAATGTAATTAATGTGAAACAATTTTTTTTTTAAATCCAATAAAAATTCGGTAAGTTTTAAAAACAGGAGAGTAATGCCTTTTATTCATGAATGTTGTTAATAATGTAATCTGTATGCCATCATGTCAAGGTAGTCTGGAGCTCCCAACATTAAAAACTGTTGGATTTTGGCAACTGGTTTTTCAGACATGTCCTTGCTTCTTTTTTAAATCAGAGGATTAAGACTACCTGTCAATGACTGGGCCTGTCTCATTTGCTGAATTCTTTGTTCTTTTTTTAAAACTTCAACTAAATGATACTGGTTAAGGTGAGTTCTGCTGATAGAACTGTTAAAATAATCATGCCAACCCTCAATGACATTGTATGCATTGACATGTGGCAGTTCCATCGTTCAATTGGAAATTGTAGTTTTCTCCTGTGACCCAACCTTTTTAGATGGCCAATCCATGTCTCTTGAAAATTATTTAAGAGTGGTGCCAATTTCTCTTTTGTGTAAAATGGTCTGAATGTACAATTGATGGATAGAAGTAAGCTACACATTCAGAAGGCAGAAACCACAAAGTTGTTAGTTTCCTTAGCTCAAACTGTAGTTTTCCTCTAGACATGTAATCCTCAACTAAGGATGTTTTTTTAATTGTTTTCCAATATGCCAGGGAAAAATCATTGAATGTGTGTGTTTGGATAAATCTAAATATTATCATTTATCATTTGTATTTGAAAGACAATTAGTATTTTCCTATGACTTTTGTTTGCAGGTTTAGATTTTACTACTGATAACAATTCAGCATATGTTCAGTAAACCATAAATTTGAGGTATGTTAGTGTTACCTATGTAAGTATGTATAGTGTAATTTTGGGCAAATAGATGGGGTGGACTTAAAGGAACCAACTGTCATCCATATTTTACTATTTGGACTATTGTCAGAGGTCTAGGAAAAAGAAAAGCTGTTGTTACTTTTGTATAGTGAAATAATGAAATAATTACTTTTGAAATCTGTTGGTCAAAGGAAAAGGAAAACATTTTTAGGATAGTAAATCTTCTCCCTTCAGTGCCCAGCATCTTCTCTGACAAAGCTGTGACTGGAGTTAAAGGAATAGCATATCTGCTCGCTTTACTGTGCAGTACCTTCCCCGATGTGACTTTGACTAGAGTTGGGAAAGGTAAAATTTCCCCTTTTAACTCTCAGACGTTTTTACTTGGTCACACAAAATCTACATTTCATATGTCTTACTAGCTCTGGAGTTTTTTCTTTGACTTTTAATTAAGTGAATGGCAGCTGTGAAAAATATAATTCCTCACAAATTATATGTGAGTATGTTAAACAATTACGGGCCTTATTATGACTTTGGAGGTCCTACAGCAGATGGTGCAACACGCCGTCTGCTGTAGGACCGCCAAAGCCGTGGTGAGACTGCCCGCCAGATTAAGAGTTAAAACCTGGTCTGGAGGGTGGTCCTGCAGTGGTCTGACAGCGGCAGTCTGTTAGGCTCATAGAAGAGCCTAACATGCAGACCGCCACTCTCGGAGTGCCGACTGCACCTTACTGCATGGTGTGACAGACATGCCACACTGTGCAGGAACTGGGGGTGCAAAACCAGGGGGCACTACATCTGCCCCCCCGCATGCACCCCCAGGTCTAGGAGCGGCAGGTGTTGCCTCTCCTCTGCCCTTTTCATGGTGGGCTCACTGCCATGAAAAGTGCAGTGGAAAAACAACTCCTAATATGCTTGGTGGTGCTGCAGCGGCACCACCAGCTTATTAATGCTCTTGACAGCTGCGCGACCACTGCCGTATCCTTGATTCCTGGTAGTCACAGCTGTCCTGTGGCGGTCCAACATTGTGGCTTTGGTCAGACCACCACCACAGACCGCCAAATTCATAATGAGGCCCTAAATATTTATTATATTGAATTAAATATAAATATGATTTATTTTAATTAAAATATTTTTCACAACAGTAATAATTCAAACTGTTGGTGGCACTATTTTCTACATTCACTATGTTTCTGTCTCCTCCTGACAGCAGTGTGTGTGGTCACCTTAGAGGTTAGCTTATTCTTGAGCACAAACTGGTGGACACCAATTTAAAAAAATGTATTTAATCAGAAGACAATTGTGTTCTAAAAACATGCATGGGAATGGCATGTATTGTAATGTCCTACAATCTTTTCACACCATCTGAATCCTAAATATCACATGAACTGACTGAGTGACAAGGCCAATACCCGTGGGGATTGAATAAGTGCTTTCTAAAAATAGCTCTTGAGAAAAGACATTTCAAATATTTTATCCATTTATATAAAGTTAGAATTTATACCACTCTCCTCTGTGATGTAGAATACATCACATTTAAGGCTTGTTCCGCCTTTCAGAAAATGGACGGGAACGTTTTACATACACTCTGTACTGTGAGGATGTCAATCCTAGTTCAGGGCTTAAGGCTTGAATTGTAGCTGCCAATTATTATTCCTTAGCGTTGGCTGCACTGATCAGTTAAAAGGATTGATTATTGTATTTGAGGATGTTGTTGAAGTAGTTTCTAAAAAAGGAACTGGAATCAAATTGTGGGTCTTGTAGCACCGTTTCCATTAATTTTAATCGTGCTTTACAGACTTTTGTAATGATAATGTAATGGCTCACCTAAAAATTGGCCCTGAAAAGAACCGTACCACAAGTTAGCTTCAGGCTAGTCACTGATGACTGTAGAAAATGAAAGCATTATTGGAGAATCCCCTTTGATGAATAGGATACAGACATATTTTGAATATGTGCTTGAATAAGGAATTAGAAGAACTATATTTATGTTGAAAGCAGGAAACGTAGCAACACAAAAAGGTGATGGACAGAATGCTGAATATTGTCAAACATTCACCCCCAGTACAGAGATCTGGGCCTAAATCCATTATTTTTTTATCAACATGCAATTCCAATTAAGACCCAGCCATATGCAAATCAGTCTTGACCCTGCTCCCCATGGGAACAATCCAGCCCGAACTTCCAGGCCCGGTCCTCGCCAGACCATAAACAACCATCCTGGGACAGGTTTCAGGGTATCACCCCTCATCAGCCAGCCTAGCTTGAAACCAATGGCATAGTGAAGAAGCTTACCATTACAAGTTATGATAAAGGACTGCACGGGTCAACCTAACACTCAGCGGTAATGTTCAGTCTGTAATGATGGAGATCAAGATCTGCATTGTGTATTATTTAACAGTTTAGATTTAAAAGTACAATGACAACATTTTTTATATCTTATATTTAAGAAGCATGAGGTAAAGGACTAGATTGATGTTCAAACTCTATTTGTGTCTCCTCGCACTGAACATGTTTGTTATTACATTAATGCATATCAAACTTTTTTAAAAGCCATTAGGTTAGGTAATTGATTACCTAATCTGATTAGGTATGTTATTGTACATTCTAATATTGAACTTCATTGACCTTGATTGAGGTGTTTATCAATGAAAATTGATTTGACTTAACTGTATCTCCTTTCATTGCCAAGTTCTTCAATTTTTGTCTTTAAGGGATTTTAATATCTGGGGTGGTGTGGTTTTTCACCCTGACACATCCTGTCCCCTAGATTCATGTGCTGCACTAGCTCCTTCAGGTGGTAAGACTTGCAAACATAATAGCACACATAGCTGAACATGGTTTACATCTGTTTTTGCTTTTACCATCCAGTTCCATTGTGCCTCCTTCCTTTGCCTTTTGTCTGACCTTTTTTGATTCCTGTTGTTTTAGCTCAATTTAACAGTTTTTTCTCTCACACCGTTTTTTGCTCATGCTTGGTTGAAGATAGACCAATCATGCATTGCTACTATGATGGAGGACTCTGTGATTTTGCCTTGCAATTTGACAGCCCAGCTGGTAACGTCTTATTAACCCTGGGTTATTTCTGCCTTAAATCTGAATGCTCCTCATACCACAAGTGCAAACAAACTTGAGCATTCTTAGAGGGTTAATTGTAGTCAAACTGCATGCTATCTCTATCAAAAAAGCATTAAACATCTATAAGAACAGTTTAGAATTGCCAATTCCTAATTTTTCTGAATTCTCAAGGCATTCAATGCAGCTGAATCTGTCTTCTGGATCATTAAATCCCTTCTTGACCCAAGTTGTTGTCCATCAGAGGATCTATCAGACTCACTTTCATATTTGTTTTTATTACAAGTTTTACTTGTCCTTGCTTCCCTAAAACTACCCTTTCTGCCACTTCTTGCTGCACTCGGTTGTGTCAAATGGAGAGGGCAGGAATGCGCCATATTTACTTACATGTGGCCATTACTGCTCTCTTTGTCCTGGTGCAGTAGTGGCTGTCAAGCACCAATAGAGGCACCCGTGCGCCATGGTGCAAGGGTGCCTGTGTTACAGGCAGGGTTGTTTTTGTGCAGGAAGTCCCACCGTAATGTACAAAAAACAATCCTCTGAGGCATTTTCTAGGCCTGGGCGGAAAACTACGCTATGCTCGTGGAGTTTGCGTAGTTTGCGCTACTATGCGCTATGCGAATTGCATGTAGCACAGTGCAAAAATGGTAGCGTAGCGTAGCAGGCATTTTTTGCTTGCTCGCGGTCCTCAACGTCAAGTTGGCGACCGCGAGCGAGCAAAATCAACATCCCGGCAAGACTTTTTCCTCGTTCGCTATCAGCAACATCAAGTTGCCGATCGCGAGCGAGGAAAATAAACTTCCCGGCGAGATTCTCAAAGCGGGGAGGTCAGGTTTCTCATTGCGAGTGGTCGCGCATGCTCGCGACCGCTCGCAATGAGAAACTACCAGTCCGCGTTGAGAAAGCTGCCGCTCGAGTACAAATCTACTCGAGCGGCAGAAAACGACCGCTTGCACTGTGCAAGATGCCGTTTGCAATGATTGCACAGTGCGGACAAGCATCCGGCACTGTGCAATCAGTGCGAACAGCATTTCCCTACCGCACTACGCAGTTCGCGTAGCGTGCGTAGTGCGGAGTGCACCGCGATACCAAAGGGGATGATGGACGGAGCGTTAGAGCAAATCAAACACTCACCCCCAGTCAACTGATCTGGGTTTAATCCATCATCATTCTTTAGCTCACTCCACCACCCCAGTTCAGACATGGCCATATGCAAATCAGTCTGACCCTGTGCCTCATGGGAACAGTCCAGCCCGAACTGCCAAGCCATGTCTTCCCTGGACCGGAAACAAGCATCCTGGGACCGGTTTCGGGTTCAAAACCCTCATCAGCCAGGCTATCTTGAATCCAGTGGCAAAGTGAGCAAGGGACCCACGTCTGGGCATACCCTGCCAACTTAGGGCGAACAAAGCGATACCAAAGGGGATGATGGACGGAGCGTTAGAGCAAATCAAACACTCACCCCCAGTCAACTGATCTGGGTTTAATCCATCATCATTCTTTAGCTCACTCCACCACCCCAGTTCAGACATGGCCATATGCAAATCAGTCTGACCCTGTGCCTCATGGGAACAGTCCAGCCCGAACTGCCAAGCCATGTCTTCCCTGGACCGGAAACAAGCATCCTGGGACCGGTTTCGGGTTCAAAACCCTCATCAGCCAGGCTATCTTGAATCCAGTGGCAAAGTGAGCAAGGGACCCACGTCTGGGCATACCCTGCCAACTTAGGGCGAACAAAGCGATACCAAAGGGGATGATGGACGGAGCGTTAGAGCAAATCAAACACTCACCCCCAGTCAACTGATCTGGGTTTAATCCATCATCATTCTTTAGCTCACTCCACCACCCCAGTTCAGACATGGCCATATGCAAATCAGTCTGACCCTGTGCCTCATGGGAACAGTCCAGCCCGAACTGCCAAGCCATGTCTTCCCTGGACCGGAAACAAGCATCCTGGGACCGGTTTCGGGTTCAAAACCCTCATCAGCCAGGCTATCTTGAATCCAGTGGCAAAGTGAGCAAGGGACCGACGTCTGGGCATACCCTGCCAACTTAGGGCGAACAAAGCGATACCAAAGGGGATGATGGACGGAGCGTTAGAGCAGATCAAACACTCACCCCCAGTCAACTGATCTGGGTTTAATCCATCATCATTCTTTAGCTCACTCCACCACCCCAGTTCAGACATGGCCATATGCAAATCAGTCTGACCCTGTGCCTCATGGGAACAGTCCAGCCCGAACTGCCAAGCCATGTCTTCCCTGGACCGGAAACAAGCATCCTGGGACCGGTTTCGGGTTCAAAACCCTCATCAGCCAGGCTATCTTGAATCCAGTGGCAAAGTGAGCAAGGGACCCACGTCTGGGCATACCCTGCCAACTTAGGGCGAACAAAGCGATACCAAAGGGGATGATGGACGGAGCGTTAGAGCAAATCAAACACTCACCCCCAGTCAACTGATCTGGGTTTAATCCATCATCATTCTTTAGCTCACTCCACCACCCCAGTTACTACGTGAACTACGCCCAGGGTTAGCATTTTCCTCTTTATATGTGTGCTGCAGAATAAACATATTTCTCCTCGTTACACCTCACCTGGGAAGGTGTGGTATTTTGGCACATTCCCAGGTTTACTAGAGTTACTAAATCTGGTAGTGGGCCAAAAAAATGGGTGGGTGCATGAGAACACCCTCACTCCACCCATGGTACGCCTTCCAGTACAGAGTAATGCAAGGCAGTATCTTGTACTGCATTGTTTTTCTCCAGAATTACTATGCTATGCAGAAGCACAAATGGCAACACAAGCCCTTAGTAAACCTCTCCCTTAATGTTTGCTTGGCCCCTCTCCTGCTAAAATGTAACATTTAATTATATCTACTATAAGACTTCCTGACTGTTTATCTACAATACTTCTGACTTCCTGTTCAAATCACATATTCTGGAATTAAGCCCTAGAGATCATACTTTTAAAAAAAACACCCACAACAGGTCTTGGTAGTTGTCGTACAATTACCTTGCTACCATTTCGATTAAAAATACTGGAGATAGAAACTAATAGACAACGATTGCAATATTTAGGGCCTTATTACGAGTTCGGCAATCCGTGGATCGCCGTTCTGGCGGTAGCTGTCTGAAGGTGGTGAGCTGTTGTTTTCCGAGTTGGGCAAATTGGCTTTGCAAAGGCTGCAGCTGAACGCTGGGATCGTGGTCGGTAGGCAGCCTCCATTGGGTGGTACAGAGGCGCAACACCACCATCTGTATTACAAGTTGACTTGCAGATGAGCTGACTGCGGCAGTTGGACCGCCGCCTGAAGGTCAGCAGGAACAAAGGATTTGGAGTGCATACTCACCCCTTTCCAGTTCTTCCCAGCAGATTTCAACGTGGATCCCTTTCTCCAGGTCCCCCCTACACAGGAGCATCTTCACCCTGAGGTGTACAGCCCTGTCTTAGGCGAAATACAGGCAAGTGCTTTGGTACAATGTGCCCATTACTGGGACTGCCCACATATGGGTCAGACTCCTGAAATGGGTAGGTGGTAGTTTTGCACATATATCATGCATATGTCTGCATTTGACACATGTGCAGTCAGAATGTACACACAGGCATGGATATATAAGGAAATACATTTCCCACTGCCGCAAGACCACCGAAGCCACACTGACAGCCCCTCAGGAAACAAGCAAAATGGCGGTCGGAAGGCCACAGGCACAGCGGTCTCCTAGCGATCACAGACGTGGTGCTTCGGCAGTCGGACCGCTCATCTCATAAGAAAGCTGTTAGAATATAACATGCATCTAGATTTAGGGCAGTTTGGATTCAATCTTTTCCACAAACTTAATTTTGTAGTACGTTTAGTAGTACTACCAGCGTCCTGCAAAATGGCAATTTACCAACCTACATGTGAAGGTCTATGCTTCTACCGCTCCTATCTTTTATCTGCAGAAATCTCCTCCCAAATGTAGATATCTCCATACACGTATGTGTAATTTTTAGTAGTATATTTGGAAGGGACTGGGGAGTGGCAGGAAAATAGGGAATACTTATGACTAAAGAGGAGAGGTTTTGGAAAGGTTAGGGAGTGTTTTAGTGAGGACATCCATGCACCCATAAAAGGGTAAACCGATCACTATTAACAAACTACCAATGACTACCAAGTGCAACTCTTTTGCGACTGAGCGAGACATGTCCTGGTGCGTCGTCCACACCCATATAGAATGCCTACTGGATTTTACTGCCAATTTGAATTTACATTTATATATTGGTTTAAGTAGACCGATGTGCTGAAGATAATCAGTTTGGCATGGTTGCATTGCTTTCATATGGGATTCGGGTTCTTGTGCTTCGGAATTACTGAGAGGCTTCCTGTGTGTTGGAAAGGACTATTGTTTGTGTGGTATTCCCCCAAAATGTTGCCTGAACTGTTTTGCTGGCCATTGACCTCTGTACACTTTATCCAGTGGTAAAGTGTTTATGCTCTCTCTTTAAACATGATGAAATTGGTGTACACTTGTTTGGCATATATAACTTACCTATAAGTCCCTAGCATATGGCACCAATTGCACCCAGAACCTGTAAGTGAAATGTCACCAGTGAGCAGCAGTAAACATTGTGCCCCCCCATTATGAGTAGGATGGCCAGACCACCATTGCAGGGCATATGCCGCAAGGTAACCACCCTTCCCTGGTGGTTGAGCTGTGGTGTAAAGGCAGCAATATGCTTGGCAGGACTGCCGCTGTCCTACCAAGCATATTGCCCCCTTCCCGGCTGGGTATCCTTGACTGTTTGGCAGATGTGGGTGTGGAGATGACAACTGGGCCCTTCACTCGGTTGGGGACATTCTCCTAACTTCTTTTGTGTCTGAAAATGGCCCTTCACTGGAGTCACATTGGAGCTGCATGAATTTGCCTGCATCGTCCTGGACAATGTGCCTCCCCTGAGGCTGATCGGGCTTCTGGTTGCTTGCTCCCCTTGACACCTCGCTCCTGATTTACAAATATGGGCCATCAAGGGGGTCCCTACTGTGGAGAGTGGCAAGGCAATTGACTTTTGGCGGAGGGGTCCTAGAGATACTTTTTATCTGGGAACATATCTAGTGGCAGAGCCACAGTGAGTAAAACAGGATGACTCACCTCATTCGAACTACCGAATGCCCTTCTCTGGCTGCGGTTGCAAGCAGTCCTACCAGTGGCAGACTGTGTTACTTGACTAAAAGGATCAGTAGTCTCTACACACTGGCTCCCCAGAGTGCTGTGAGTCCATACAATTATGTACAAACTTTTATCCTGCCTTGTACTAGGGGTGACTTTGCACCGCACCACAGGGTGAGTTCCCTCTCTGACATGGTAAAGCCCAGGGGTAAACAAACGGCACTCCAGGAGGGGTAGTTGAGCTCTCAGTCCCCAACCAACCTTGACGCATTCAACCGTGCCAACATGGAATAGACGCTAAAAGAACATACTGGTCAATTTGATGAGCTCCTGTAAGTTGTCTGTGATATTAAATCCATTCTCGAACCTAAAATTGATGCCTTAATAATTGAAATCGGCCTTCTCTGCATGGACCACAAAAAGCTGAAAGACAGAGTGAATGACAACAAATTCTCACTGTTTTTGATGTGGTCTCTGCAATAAGAAATTTGCTTCTTGAGAACGAAGGTGGAGGACATAGAAGGGCGCTCGCATCGCAATAATATCAGGATAGTTGGACTCCTAAACCGAGGCCCAAGAATAGAACTTATTTCACAGTGGCTGGTGGCTGTGGTACTGTGGTTCCCCAGTGCTTCTCCCCAGCCAATCATGGCAAGACTAAATATCAGAACAGGACCTCACTCTCCAAGTATCGAGGTCCAAGGAACCCTGGCTGATGGAGATCAGCAAGGTCAATATTTTCCTGGACTACACCTCGTAAGTGCAGGAAAGAAGGGAGTCATTTCTTCAGGTGAAGAAGTCGTCTTCAACTGAAGGATATCCCATTTGCCTTGATGTTTCTGGCCAAGCTTAAAATTATGTAGGATGGCAAAACTTTGTTCTTTCCCACCCTAGAGGATGTCTAGTCATGGCTGGAATCAAGGGGAGAGCAGATGCAGGCAGGCTATGGAAGAGGTATGGTCAACGTTCCAGAATAGACATCGCTCCGCCAGAAAAGTTTGGGGTGGTCCCACCAGATATCAAGCAGCAAGTGAAAGAGCTTTGGTGGTGGCTGCAGTGAAGCAACAACATGGATCGCACTTGGGCTCCCCACGACTGGACATAAATGTCAGTAACTGTCCTGAGGACTTCGTGGGTGTGGAACAGGAGGTAGATGATGATCCAGAGTTAACTCCATTGACTGCAGATTTGATCTTCTCATGCTAAATTCTGATATCATTTTTCTTTTTGGAGCAGTATGTTACCTCCTTGCTTATATGTGTGTTTGGAGGGCTCACTGTTGAGGTTTACTGTGCTCTGTTGTGTGGGGACCACATGCAGGGGGCACAAGGGCTAAGATAAGACATTAAAATTCATCACAACTCACTCCTCCACCACCCTCTGGGGAATGGTTGGGTATTTGTATACATGTTGTTCTGTGCTTGGCCAACCGCCTGTTAGCGTGTTGGCCTGGAAGTGGGAGTTGGAGAGTTTTGATCGTTTCAGCCTTACTATGTTTTGGCAGGTATGGCGCATGATCCATTAATGGCATCTATGAGCAGGGAAATAGAGACCATCCAGGTTAACACGGTGAGGATACCCATGAGGTAATGCAATGGGAGAAAACAATTGCAATATCCAACAGTATAATATTATGATGTGGATTGGACACTCATGAGTAGCCGTGCACGTTATAAAGTTTTGTAACATAACATGTGAAGAGATAGAAGATAGACATAGTCATGTGGCCTGCCACTGGGAGACACACCTCACCTCAATCAAGTTGAAACTCCATAAGCACAGGATAGGGATGATGGTAGGCACTAGGTATGTGGGATAAACTAGAGCAGGGATCTCCAACCTTTTCTGTCATAAGAGCTACTTATGCTCAATGGATATCACTGAGAGCTACTAATATTATTAGTTTGTAATAGAGACCACATAAGACAAGATTACATTAGTGGCCACCCTCTGCAAGAGTACCCGCAGTGATCACTTTAGCTCATCAGGCACAGTTGCCAGCAATAGTGCATAAAAGCTTTGTCAATGTGGCAAAGGGGCATAGTTACATTGCCCCTGGCACCAAGGTTATGCTGTTTGTACTAATTTCCTCCCACTCTGCATGATATATCGCTCAAATATGAGTTGAAATATATTTTGGAAACACAGCCATTTTTTCCCAAACATAAGCTTGTAAGCTCTGAAAATATATACATTTTAATTTTTGGTATACATATATTCAACTAAGCAAAAGGTTCTAATTTAGTAGGCTGACCTGCACACGGAGACCTACTTATAGGTAGCATGAGAGCTACCAGTAGCGCACAAGCTACTCATTTGAGAAGCCCATGCTAGAGGACAGCTAATACGGATTTTACCCAAGGTCCACTTAGATACAATTATCCTTAAAGCTTAGACATAGTCATGTGGCCCGCCACCAGGAGACACCTCACCTCAACTGAGTTATTGAAACTCCATAAGCACAGGAGAGGGATGGCAGTAGGCACTAGATATGTGGGATATGTTAGAGTAGTGTTAATATGGACGGCTCCCAAGGTCTCCTTCACTGTGCAGCACTCCAAAATAGATCTGGAGGGCGGAGATGTGGTTCTTGAGGGGACACTTGATGGGAAGCCACTTTCGGTGGTTGCTGTATATGCTCCCAACATAAATCAATCAGCATTCCTTGACACACTCACATCATCTCTTATAGCAAACACACTGGTGCCATATATTTGGGGAGGACTTAATTGCAACCCATATTATATATATGGGAATAGAACTATACTGTCAGTACAGGGCACCTAAACAATCATACTGGCTAAACACCTTGCTCAATGTGCGATTATTAACACCCAGGTATCCAGTGTATGGTATCTGCTGCACCCGGAAGCTAGAGAATACTCTTTTTATTTCAGACTACACTACTTGCCCACCAGAATGGATCTTATCTATTGTAGTTCAGAGGTAGGTTTGAGGGTGGAGGATACTGAACATTTGGGTTGTCTGACTACAACCCACTCAAATTTGTTCTTAAATTAGGTGGAACGCTACTGCAGATACCATCATGGCATGAATTGCTTCATGGCCCAGCATTTCAGGCCACAATAAAAGATAATGTGGTCAGTATTTCAAGGAAACACAGGGTCAGCGTCCAATATTACAATTGAATGGGATACCTTCAAAATAATCATGAGGTGGTTCTGCATTAAATCAGAATATATGGTCAAATGAGAGGAATTACTGACAATGGAGGACTGGATCGGTAGGTCAGAAATCAAAGTGGTCATATGTGTTAACAGTGTTCCACAGCTAGTGAAGTCAAATCTAGAATACAGGGCGACACTCGATAGACTGACTGCGTTTTGACTACAGGGAATATTTAGCTCGCCATCACACGGAGGGCAATAACGCCAGTAGGCTTCTTGTCTGGCTCTTAGAACACCAATTGTTGCTGTTCACAACCAGCAATGAGTACTAATGAATACACAGAAAGGTATTAATAAAACATTCCTGTATTATTACACAACCTGTTCTACTGCATCAGTAGGTACCACTGAGCCAATTATCTTGAGCTACCTTGACTGGATTCTAAGAAGAAAATGGAAGGTGCACACGTGATGAAGTCAGGGCTCCTATATGATCAATTTGACAGTAGTTAACCGGCGGTTAGCATGCCGCCCGAGAAGAAGACGTAGCATGACTGAATTGATACAGCATGACTTTTTATTTATAAAGTCTATTTGATGATTAAACGTTCTGGACCTTTTTTCTATACTGATTTCGCCACATAAGAAAAAGAAATTTTAAAGCCTAATATTCTGAAGCGTGAGAATCTACTAACCTTACTGTGATCGTGGCTACTTCATGCCTCTTGAGGTCCAATTCTGCTACTGTCAAATTGATCATATAGGAGCCCTGACGAAGTTCCCTCTGGCTAAAATCGGGAACGAAACGCGTTGGCTGTGTGCCAGTTTTAACAAATTTGATTGAATAAAAAGAAGCAATTCTGGAACAGATTTCGACGTGCGTGTATTGACTTCATCACGTGTGCACCTTCCATTTTCTTCTTAGAACTTGGTGACTACTGACACCTTTGGACGGCGGGTGTAGGAAGTGTTTGCACCACCTTGTGAATTTACTGTACATGTGGACTGGATGTGCTTGACCTTGGTCTGCCGTTTGTCTTTTTGTTGTTACCTTGACTGGATCCAGATGCCAGCAATTAAAGCACTCTTTCGTGCAGAGCTCGAAGCACCATATGCGCTGGAAGAGATACCACTGGCCATCAAACAAATGGCCAGCAGCAAAACTCCTTGTACAGATGGTTCACCCATCACGTTTTATTTACTTTTAGCATGCAGCTTGCACCCGGCCTACTGTGAGTATATGAAGTAATGAGGGAAAATGGGATTCTCTCACAATCAATGAGAGAAGCAAGACTAGTGGGGGACAGAGATCCCCTAAATGCAGGCCGCTATCGCCTGCGTCCCTACTGACACTGAACTAAGTTTAGGTAAGATACTAGCAAATCATCTGGTCTGGTGGCGCAAATAATGGTTCCAGACCAAATTTGGTTTATACATGATAGGAATACCTTTTTAAATTTGTGTCATTTATTCATGGTAATGGATTGGGCAAGGTTGTTGAAGGTTAATCCGTAGGTGGCCTTCTTGGAAATACAGATGGCCTATGACACCTTGGGATGGCCAGGCCTAATAATGGTACTTCGTACGATTGGATTGAGCATCAAGTTTCTGGGCTGGTGAAGCTGCTGTTTTCCCTCCCAATGATCAGAGCCCGCACAGGTAAAATGATATTGGATGCCTTTCAGATAGAGAGAGGCCTTCCACAGGGCTGTCCTCTCTCCCCTATTATTTTTGCACTGGCTATGTAACTTCTGGCCTGTCTGTAGCATACTAATGGTTCAGATTGGGGAATCAAGGTGTCAAGGGGGTGGAACATGGTTTTGTTGTATGCCGACGATGTCCTAGTTTATCATCTAGAGAAAAAGGACAATTTCCCTCAGCTGATGAGCTTGCTGATGAATTCTGTAATATATTGGGCCTAAAAATAAATTGGGACAAATCTTATCTATTCCCTCTTGTGAAAAAACTGGTAGAACATCAGTCCCTGCTACCTGCTACTGCATTGCAGTGGAGATTTGACGCCATGAGATATCTAGGAGTGAATATTTATCCTTCAAAAAATAGTATGCAGTTCCTTTAGAATTGCATTGCAGTGGAGATTTGACACCATGAGATATCTGGGAGTGAATGGATATCCTTCGAAAAAATAGTTTTTGGAAGAATTTCATATTTGGTTAGGGGTACGTATGCTGAACCTACAAGCGCCCTTGGTCCCCCTCTTTTGTGACAACAAGTGAATATTTCAGACCTTGAGAAGAACCTGGTGGATGGTAACTTTGGACTAGCACTGACCTCAGTGAGGCAATCTATGCCGTTCTGGTGTGAACTCCCTCCATCCCCTTTGGGCAGTATTGCTATATTAAAAATGTTTGTTCTCCCCAGATTTTTGTATTTTGTTGCAGCAATTTCAGTGATAATCAGAAAGGTTTTTTTTCAGGAAATTCAGTCGCAATTGATAGCTCTGGTATGGGGTACTGAAAGACATAGAGTCGCTCTCTCGAAGCTGCATGCTTCCATGGTAAATTGTGGGTTGAGAGCCCTAAACTATGAACTCTACTATGCTGTTGCTCAGTTGCAGTGGCTAATGAGGTGATGAAGCAGTGATTATAGTTTGGAGTTGTAAGACTCCCCTACTGGTATACTGGGCCACAATGTGCAGGAATGGCTCAGAGGGCCAGTTACAGGGCAGGCATCAATAGGGAACATGCTTATGAGGGTAGCCAAGTGGTGCTGGACAACAGAGATCCACCTGAAAGGCATGTGGACCCCTTACACACTAGATCATCTCTTATGGGCATTACCGGACTGTGCAAGAATAAGATAGACACACAAAGTAGCCTCAAGGGCAGCAGCAGGGCCCGTGACATGGAGTTACCTATTTGAGAATGAGACGCTATGCCTTTATGATAATTTGATGGAGGTATTCAAACTGGGTCCTGGGGATATCTTCCGTACTCTGCACTGGTGCATCAAATCTCCCTTATATTGGCTACCACATGTGCTCCCTCTAACCCCCTCAAGGTTTCACCTTTATTCCAGGTCCTTTTATCACACGTAGGTAACAGGCGGGCAATTATGTGTCTATACTTCATGGTGGGAGGAAGCAAAACTGCACTCACAGAAAGGGTAATGGAAGGCCCATTCTCAATGTTTACTTTTGGATACAGTTTGGGAGAAGTTTCTATGGAATGTCAAAGGTATTTCCAGAAATCCAAGACACAGATACATTCAATTTAATTATCTGCACAACACTTACTTGACGCCCAAATGATTGAACATATGTACCCTTGTAACTTGTACCTCTGCCCGAGGTGCACAGAAGAAGAAGCAGACTTTTGCCACATGATATGGCAGTGCCCAGGGATTGTTAGATATTTGGATGAGGTGTTCGCAAATGTCACAGATATCAGGGAACCCATATAGGAAATTGACAAAGCATGTTTGTCAGGGATCACTGACAGAATATCGACAGTCAGAATATCGAGGTACAAAAATATCGTCGCAAAAATATCGATGTCCAGAATATCGAAATCCCATCTACATAATGGCAAGTATAAAAATATAGAAAATAAAATATTGTTGTTAAAAATATCGGTGTTAAAAATGTTTTTTTTTTTATGTTAAAACATAATATAAAATAAAGTAAATAATACATATAATAAAAAAACATAGTTAAAATTATTAGAAAATGTTTAAAATGATAAGTAATACATATTATATAAAAATAAATTAAACATATATATGTCTAAAATATAATATATATACTTACTTAATATTTATAAATAATTTTTTAATAACTTATAAATTGTTAAAAACATATTAAAAATTATAAATACATATATATACACATACACCAATAATATAAATTAAAAACAAAAAACATATATAACAAATTAAGGGGCCCATTACGATGGCGGGCGGAAGCACTACCGCCGTGCTGGCGGATGCAAAAACCACCAGTTACCGCCGGCACGCAGCAGTCCACACGCCCGCCCAATTATGATGCGAAAAGCAGGCCAAACACCGCCGGCAAGCCAGCAACACCGTCCGCCATCAAAGTGCGCCCGCACACGTAGCGGCGCAGCACAACTGACACACACCGTCCGACGAAACACGTCCCGCCCGGCGCATAAATTACGATGCCGCAAACAAACGGCTCCCACGGCAAAGAGACACCGCACGTGAAAGAGAGGCGGAAACACGGACGCAGAGCACGGACAACGAAGAAGCGGCACCCCGGGCATGAATCCAGCACTGCAGGCCCTTCCCATGCTTCTGCTGATGCACCACCAAGGACGCAACGTACCGCGGAGACGCAGGTAGGCACACACACAACAAGTGCACGCAAACAGCGCACACAGTGCAAGGGCGGATAAAGCGGACAACCCCCCACCAGCGCGTGCACACTACACATCCACCATTGCATCCACATATGACACACAGGCCAAATCCTAACATCGCGGAACACATGTGTACACACCACCTGGGACTAGGAACCAACCACCCCGTCACGGCCCCAAAGCGCCGATGACGCTGCCACACATGCGCACAACGCAGAGGCCAACCGCAGCGCCATGCATGCGTCGCACACAGACACAGGGACACAACCAAGCAGCACACACATCAGCCCCACCCCGAACGCACATGACACGTGACAGGCCGGCCACAGACATGTCCCCAACGCCCAATTCACGGACAACACCCAACGCCACACAACCGACGCACACATGTCAGTGAAGTCACGCAACAGCAGGACACACCCCAGTGTAACAAACATGGCGTAGCACACAGCGGCGGCAACACCAACTAGGAGAAGCAGGGCCCCTTCGGGAAGAGGAACGCCAGTACCACACTGAAAAACCCATACCACCCTGCACATATGAACAAGACACATGAAACGGAACACCAAAGAGCCCGGGGACCGACAACAGGTGGCCCAAGAATTACATCCACACACAAGGCCCAACGCAGAGCGGAAAGGCAGCCTGCCGCCCACACAAGGGAGAGCAGACAGCACTGAATGACCTTCCATTCCAACACCGAAACCACAGCCCTACGACAGAAGCCGGTGAATACAGCCATTGTCCAAGAATAGACCAACACAGGCATGCCGAGGAGACCGACCACACGGCAGATAGCGCATATCACAGAAGCACACAACGGACGGGGAAGAAAGAAGAAAACACTCCCCCATGTCGGCCACATGCAAGTTAATTGGAAGGAGTCACACAGCACCGACCTTGAACTGTCTGAGAAGCATGTGGGAAGAGGGCCCGTGTCCTCCAAACAAGCCAACAGAACACAAGTCCTGTCTCCCCACGACTACACAGAGCTCACAGCAACCCCGGAGCGTGCACATTGCAGACTGTACACACAGCCGGAGCACGCCACCTCTACGAACCGCTGCGAAATGGCAACCGCAACACACCTACCCAACTACGCCGAAGAGCTCAAGCTGTACCAAACCAGCACGATACATACATTGGGATGCGATCTCCTGTCCCTGCTGAACGTAAGTTACCGACTGACTTACCGCATCACATTGTTCAGCTGCGTCATGCCCGTCTTCTACTGTCGGAGGTGTCCCTACCAGCATCCCGTCGAGATATGCCTCTCCAACCCGGCATGTCTGAAGGCGGACCTGCTACCACTACTCCTCCCTCTGGACGCACACGACAGGGCCTGCTCTGCCTATGGGGGCATGGCGTATGTGGCCAACATCGCACGCGCACTGAAATGGAACCACTGTGCCTCCACACGACGGATCATCGAGAACAGCTACATCGAATGTCACCCAGCATGCCCCATCATGGTCCTCCAAGGGACAACCTACGAACAACACCTTGACAGCCACCATCCGCTTCATTGGCTGGCAAACATGTACACCACCAATGACATGGAAGCCCTGCTGGACGGCATCGCATACCTGTCAACCTGTAAATACGTCGGACCACAACGCAGGTTCCCCGAGTGACCTATGAAGTCCAACCCCGCACCCATGCTCAGCTTCCGCACGGACTGGCCAGTCACCACCACAACAGCCATACCAACCGACCGGCAACTGTAACCACACCATCAACAACATCGCCATGACATCGGATATGACCGGGACATGCACACTGTTCCCCATCACATCCAGGAACACCGCATGCAACGTGGGAGGCAGTGGCATGGGCTCTGTGCATCGCACCCACATGGACGGAACTGCACGAACAACCAGGACACGACATGGATCCAGCGCCCATGGACACACACACCGCTCAGTGGACATGAATAGGTCGCCTGGAGTCTGTGGGTGCTGCACCCCTCCCACCCCCGCCCCGGGAATCCCATACCAGGACCTTTGCATGGACGACAAGTGCATACAACAACAACACGACCCCAGTGACTGTGACATGTCCAGTAACCACCACAGTGCAACAACAAGTGGCACGCCGCTGCATGCACGCAAGCACATGCCCTGATGTCATCTCACATGCACGCGTGCATGAGGAACAACCGCAGCAAACCTGTCACATGGAACTGAGATGGACTGTGCCCATGATGCCGAGCGGTCTGGTAGGCTACATGTATACCGTCTGTGTCAAAGTCCGCAGCTCCGCAGCCATACGTAAATGTACATTAGCACAGCCTTGGCCAAGCAGATGTAACCCCACACCCTATCCCATTTGTAATCATGCTCAGTATATCCTCAACATGTATCCCGCTGCCAGTAGTGTCCACTATACTGCATCACAGAGGACAGAAGACTCAATATAATGTTTGAAACCAGAACTGTCTCCGCTGACTCATTTCACAAGTACGAATGAGAGAGGATGAGAGTATGTGAAGTACACGGCAGTCGTGACATGACCATGTAGTCCACTGGTATTGGATGTCAACGCAAATGAGTAGCACTACTGTGGAAGACACACATGTGTCGTGTGAAGTCGTATGGACGCAGTGCTCAGGTGGGTGGGTGCGACGGGTAGATGCGCACATGCCAAGTTGGAGCACGCCGTGTTGGGAGGGGTCATGAACAGTACACCACCGCTTCCCTGGGCATTGTGAGAGGACACCTGTCGGGGGAGTGAACACGTGTGTGCACAGCAGCCGGGCACACGTACAAAGCGGTACCAGGCGCACCGAATGCCCACCCTCTGTGGACAAGCTGGATCCTGTTGTGCGCCCGCCATGCCCCTTGACAAGGCACACACAGCCCCAGTCGACCAGGTGTAACCCCAACATAGTCAATCCACACAGGCGATACAGGGCACGGGATGGCAGTGGAGCATGGTGTGTGAGAGGTCTCCTCGCGCTCCTCCTGGTCATATCACGCAGGCAATAGAACCTCAACGTCCAGCATGGCAAAAAGTCAAATGGAAGTGTAGGGGGGACGCACCACAGCACGAGCAGCACTGACGTCACGGGAGGTGGCTCGCACCATCCCATCCATTGCCCATCATACCAACCACGCCACATGCCATTGCGACTAAGTGCAAGCGCGTGCGCCACCACCCCTGAGCCCTCCCCAGAGAGGCCAAAGAGTGAATGTGTGGGCCATCAGCCACAGACGGACGCGGCATGGCCGCAAGGGCAGCCACAGCCACTGGGTGTCGCAGGTGGCGGATCCGGAAGGCGAAGACTGTGATGCATAGTCCATGCAGGCCGGGTCTCCATTTGGGGCACCACGCAGGTGGACGGCGTCCCGCCACACATCATACCCTGAGACAGCCCACTCGTGCAACTGGACCCACACATGCACTCCTTGCCCTCTCTGGTGCGAGCTTGGGGCTGCCTGTGCAAGCGCTAGCCTCGCAGGTGAGCATGCATATTGGGGGGCGAGGGGAGGACATGAGGGCTGGGGCGAAGATGACTGTATCACTGTCAGTTAGTACAAGGGATGACCCAGATGTGGAAAGGAAGAGACGTGTCCCGTGTGTACTGCAACTAGTCGCCAATCCAACTACCCCCCATGTCCGGAATGTAAGCCCGCACCTAGGCCCGCCCATCCGCCACATCGAACATACCACCAGCACGACAACCTTCCCATTCGAAACACTGACTGGGGGTGGCGACCAGTGAACAATCATGTGTAGCCTACCCACGCGTACATGTGGGCCCTCCATGATCCATGTCACCTGCGGCAAAGACATGACATGCGCAATGAGGGAAGTGAGGAGAGCTGTCCGCCCCACGCGCAGAAGGTGCATCAGCTCCACAGACCCAGCAGCGAGTCCAGCAGGGGTCACATGTGCAGGGGCAGCTGTGCCTGGTGTGAAGGCACATGCATATGGACAGCACATCGACCAATGTGTAGTCTGCCCACATCCACAGTCCATCATCATGCGGACATAGGAATTGAACACAGGGCAACACATCTTAGCTGGTGCACCCACCGTGACCAACAATGCGCAATCATCGACGTACCCGCCCTGTGCATGGCCCCCACCCAACGGAGGCACATCCAGTGCCACCATCCCACACACACAAGCCTTCCAAGGAACATGCTGTGTCCAATGGTCAGTACAGAGTCAGCGCCCATCTGGTGGATCCTGAACAGGAGACACATGCACACACATGCCAGCTCCCACTATGTACGACTGCCACCTGGCACGTGCAATGTAACCTCTCACCTGTGACGTGTGACTGCAAGCACACAGCCGTCTTGGCATGGGGCTGTCAATGTGGACACCAGTCAATGTTTCGGGAGCTGTGATCCGTACAGTGCTGTACATAGGGTGCAGTGCTGACACCTACTACTGTCTCATATCCCCTCGTGTCACAGGTCCCACTTGTATTGGCCGCTCAGCCCGTGCCCACATCGTCGTCGTCGTGTGCCATACTCATCCAGCCTCGGAAGCAGTACCATGCTCAGCAGACACTCATGTTGCCGTGGCGTTGCCGCTTGACGAATATGCAGTCAGTCCCCATCAGCACGCCCCGCAAGTCATTGGGGCCTAGATCCCCATGTGCATGCACATGGCAGTGGTATGTCTCACTTGCCATTGCCATTGTTGGGAGACCTGTGTAAGTGTATTGTGGCCGTGCCGTCCCAGCTTGACAGCTGGGCTGTGGCCCATGTGCTTGCTCAGTCATGTCAGTGATGTGTATGCGAAATTGCTATGTGCCGTGTTGCTTTGACATGTGTCCTCTGCCATTTAACCCAGGCGGAGACCGAACATTGACCGCCCATACCAATTGCTGGCGGACATGGACGATACAGAGGTAATCAGGAAGTTTCGGCTGGACAGGCCAACTCTGCATCGACTGTGTGCCATGTTAGAGCCCCATCTCCGTCCCCGCAGGGTGTATCCGACTGCTGTCACCCCCACGGCTAAGGTGATGGCCGCCATGCATTTCTTCGCCACTGGGTCATTCCAGCACACAGTGGGCATTGGAGGAGGGATGTCCCAGCCCATGTTCAGCAAGGTGCTGAGGGATGTACTGGCAGCCATGATGCTGTACCGGAACAGGTACATCCGCTTCCACAGGGCTCGTGAATTGGCGGCAGTGAAGGGTGCATTCTATGCCCTTGGCAGAATCCCACACGTCGTGGGAGCCATTGACTGCACTCATGTTGGCCTTGTTCCACCACAGGCCACTGAGCACCTGTACCGCAACAGGAAGCACACGCACTCCCTGAATGTGCAAGTGGTGTGCCTTGCGGACATGGTGATCACCCACGTGTGTGCAAAGTTTCCAGGCTCGGCCCATGACGCACACATAATGCGCAACAGCATCTTGCCACGACTGATGGCCAATCTGCAACAGGATCGTGGCTGTATTGTCGGTGAGTATGTGGAGTGGTGTAGCGTGCTGGTTGTGCGATGCTGTCCCCTGTCCAGTTGGAATAGCAACGGTTCTCTGTGTCCCTCACACCCAGGTGACTCTGCGTATCCGAATGGGGCATGGCTGCTCAGTCCATTGAGGAATCCTCGCACCCCAGCAGACGATCGATACAATGAGGCACATGGGAGGACCAGACGTGTGGTCGAGCGTACCTTTGGCCTCCTCAAGTCCAGGTTCAGGTGCCTGGACCGCACCGAGGGTGCACTGGCGTACTCCCCACAGAAGGTGTGCCAGATAGTGGTGGCGTGCTGCATGCTGCACAATCTGGCCATTCGGAAGCAGATCCCCCTCATTGTGGATGACGGAGATCAACCAGGGCCCCAGCCCGCAGACCAGGACAGCTCGAGTGAGGTGGACAGCGGAGAGGAGGAAGCTGGGAATGTGCGCCAGCAGCTCATCGCCCGCTACTTCACTTGACGGTGAGTGTCCATGTACGACGGATGATGTGTCTGTATCTATGCAGGTGTGTGTGTGCTGTGTCAGGGTGGCCGTATGTTCACTGCGTGCAGTGTGTCAACGCTCCATGGCCAGGGTAGTATGCCACTGTTGGTGACTGTGGCATTGTGCCCTATTGCTCTGTGCGATGTGTGTACATTGCTTGTAGTTGTTGACATGTACTGTGTGATGGGTGTGTGACACACTCATTGAATGTGCTCCTGTTCTGTCTCCCACCCCTAGGTCCCTACAGGCCCTCCGGATTCCATTTCCATGCCACGCATCAGGTGCCTTTCCGCCCAAGGTGGCCGTTGTATTCCGTACAATAAAGACACAGGGCACAAACAGCAGTTAGTGAAAAAGGTGCATTTATTACAAACTGTGACATGTGATTGTGTGTAAGGTGATGACAAAAGTGGTGCGTGCAGTGACAATGAGCTGTCGGTCATGGCTGCGTGATGATCAGGGTGTACCCACTGGTTCTATGTCCATAGTCCAACACACACATGCCATCCAGATGGCTGTGTGGAGTGGGATCGTAGAGCAAGTCAATGCAGTGGCTGGTCAAGGAAGGCTGGCGGAAGGCTGGCTGGCTGCCTCACTTGCGACTGGAGCGTGCGAAGTCCTCCCGGGAGATCTGTTTCCTCTTCGGACGGCCCCCTCCACGTTTGGGAGGGGGTGTGTGGTGGCGACCTGCTGGTGGTGGGTGAGGTGTGCTCACTGGCTGTGGACGCAGGGGAAGTGGACACTGCTGCCCGAGCCTGCGCCCTAGCAGGTGGTGGCGGAGGTGGTGTTGCTGGCCTTGCCTGTGACCCCACCGCCACCACCAGCTGGCCCATGAGGTCCACGAGTTGGTCCATACGGGACACGAATTGGCCCATATGGGCGTCCATGGACCTCAGCACCCCCAGCACCTCCCGCGTGTCAGTAGCAGACCTGGCCCATTGTCCTTGGGCCTCTTCATAGGCCCCAAGGACTCTGGCCATTTGAGGCAGGGCATGGCTCCCAGGGGAGGCTGGCGTTTCCCTGACCCTGCTCCTCCTACCAGTCCTGCTGCCACCGGCCTGCCCACTAGCCACATTGCTCACCACGGTCCTCGCTGTGGCTCCCAGGGTGGATCCAGTCGGCCGGGCCACCACCTGCGCTGGGGCTGGTGCCAGCGAAGACGTGGTGGTGGTGGAGGCGGTGGTGGTCGGTGCGGCGATGGTGGCGGTTGCGGCAGTGGTAGTGGCCGCAATGACCGTGGGTGTGGCCGCAACGACAGTGGCAGCAGGGGACTGGGACTGTTCAGCATCCCTGGATGATGGGTTGGTGGGTAGGAGGGGTCCTGGGGAGCGGCTGGGCCCTGCCACGCCAGATGGGCCAGCTTGGTGGTCCGTGTCCGAAGAGGTGGACAGATCCTCCAGATCCGTGTGTCCTCGTTGGGGGCTTGTAGGCTGGCTGTGCTGGCTGCTGTCTCCATCCCCAGCGTCCAGCAGTTCGTCACCTGTGGAGAGAATGAGATTTGTTATTGTGTTGCACCTGGCGAAGTATGTATTAGTCGTCTGACATTGGCAGTTCGTGCAATCTCGTACATGGGTTTCCCGGAGGCGAGTGTGTGGCTGTGGCATCTGTAGGTGTGTGTGCTAGGCAATGGGACTGTGTGCTGTGCACATGTGGCATGGGACGGATTGGCCATGCCGATGGGTGTGTTGCTTTGCCCCTACTCATTGTGACTCTGGTGTATGCGGGCTCCTGGCCCATCCTGGGTCTGGTTTGTACTTTGCTTTTGGAGTTCAAATGGAACGCTTAGGAACGCATTTGGCAACATGGGGGCCATGCCCCAGATTCGCATTTGGGAGGGAATATGCTTTTGGGGTTCAAATGGAACGCTTAGGAACGCATATGGCAACATGGGGGCCATGCCCCAGATTCGCATTTGGGAGGGAATATGCTTTTGGGGTTCAAATGGAACGCTTAGGAACGCATATGGCAACATGGGGGCCATGCCCCAGATTCGCATTTGGGAGGGAATATGCTTTTGGGGTTCAAATGGAACGCTTAGGAACGCATATGGCAACATGGGGGCCATGCCCCAGATTCGCATTTGGGAGGGAATATGCTTTTGGGGTTCAAATGGAACGCTTAGGAACGCATATGGCAACATGGGGGCCATGCCCCAGATTCGCATTTGGGAGGGTATATGCTTTTGGGGTACATGCTGTGAGCCATGGGTGCCGAACGTGACATGTGTTGTGGCAGCATGACAGTGCATGGTCTGAGGTGTGTGCATGCCTGACATGCCCTGCATATTTGCTGTCTGTTGTGGTTACTGGACATGGCATTGGACGCATCGTTATGAGTGAGTGATAGTTGTGTGCCAGCCAACGTATTGCAGTTGTCCCATCTCCTTGGTGTGCGTGCTGCCCTGTGCCATGTGCATCACTGCAGTGCTCGGGGGGTGTGGCCCATGTTGTGTGTTGTTGCTCACAGTGTGTCGTGCGCTTAATTGACTTCTGGCACATGGTTGGTCATGGGCATGTGTCTTAGCGTGACTGCTGTATGTGTGGCAGCTGTGCGGATGACATGCCTTTCATGAGACTGGGGCTGACGGATGGGATGGATGGTATGTTGTATGTGCATGGTGTGTCTGTGTGTTTGATGGGTTCAGTGGTGTTCGTGTGCATTTCTGTTGTTCCGCTCTGTTGCGTCTAGTGTTGTTTGTCTTACATAGGCGTAGTTGTGGGGTGTGTGGTTGACAGGCAGTAGGGGCTACATGGACAGGACTTCAATGGTGTTTCGGTTGTGTGTGATGAGTTGCACAGTGGCTGCCGTGTGGTACTATATTCAGTGTGGCTTGTGCATGCAGACGTGGCTCCTTGGGTGTTGCTATGTCTGTGATGGGTCATGTGGGGTGTGAGTCTGCTGTTCATGTCCGTGTGCACATTGTTCACTTGTTCGTGACGGTGGGCGGTGCTGCGTGTTCGTGTGCTACGTGACATGTCCCATGTGTTGGTGGTGTTATGGTCCTCATGCCTCCAGTAATCCAGCCCTGTCCAGTTTCCCACCTGCAAGTTGTTCGTGCGTGCACTGTACTGGATGCCACATGGCTCTTAGCGGGGGTGCTCCATGTTGCAGGTCTGTGGGGGTGGGGGGGTGTAGTGGGTCGTGGGGGTGGCTGTACACCCACTGACACCGATTGCTGTGGACCGTGATGTCTGCCTTTCGGCTGTCGTTGTGCACTGCGGTGGCTGACACGTGGGTGTGGGGTGTGGGGGATGCTCCTCCTTGCTGTGCTGTGGGACTGGGGACTGGTGTGTGTTGTACTTGGGCTGTCCACCGTCCCACCCACTGCACTTTGTGTTCCTGCCACTTACCTGTTACTTGTCGGTTGGTGCAGCTGTGCCTGACACATGGGTGTGGGGAGTGCTCCACCTTGCTGGTCTGTGGGAGTGGGGGCCTGGTGGGTGTTGTACTTCAGCTGTCTCCCCTCCGACCCACTGCACTTTGTGTTCCTGCCACTTACCTGTTACTTGTCGGTTGGTGCAGCTGTGCCTGACACATGGGTGTGGGGAGTGCTCCACCTTGCTGGTCTGTGGGAGTGGGGGCCTGGTGGGTGTTGTACTTCAGCTGTCCCCCTCCGACCCACTGCACTTTGTGTTCCTGCCACTTACCTGTTACTTGTCGGTTGGTGCAGCTGTGCCTGACACATGGGTGTGGGGAGTGCTCCACCTTGCTGGTCTGTGGGAGTGGGGGCCTGGTGGGTGTTGTACTTCAGCTGTCCCCCTTCCGACCCACTGCACTTTGTGTTCCTGCCACTTACCTGTTACTTGTCGGTTAGTGCAGCTGTGGCGGACACATGGGTGTGGTGGGTGCTCGTTGTGGCGCTTCTGGCATATTTGGGGACCTGTTGGTGGTTACGTGGCTGGCTTAGTGTACACATGTCCCCACGCATCTTACAGTTGTTCGGTTTGGCCTGTGTGTGGTAGTGTCTGTTGCATGTGCGTGTGATGTGTTGTGTATTGTGTGCTGGACATGGGGGTGTTTGTCCCTGGGAGCTGTGGCATGGTGGTTGCGCATGTGTGTACATAGCGGTGTGCTGGTATACATTAGTTTGTACTTACCAGCCTCCACTCCCCCTGCTAATCCGGCGAGGATCTCCGGATGGATTACGACTCGCACCTTCTCCTCCCACGCTTTGAAGGTCTTAAAGAGCGCGGGATTCCCTCCGCCAGTGACGGCAGCCAGCTCTCTGTTTTTGCCCTCCTTCTTCTTGACCAGGCTCTTTACGTCATTCCAACGTTTGTTTATCTCGGTTCTGTTCCTGGGCAGGGTCCCGACTGCATTGACCTGGTCTACGATCCGGGTCCACATTCTGTTTCTGGTGGCTAGTGGTGTGTGCTGGACCATGTTCCCATAGATTTGTGGGTACACCTTGATGATCTCGTCGACCATGACCGTCAGCTCCATGGGCGTGAACTTGGGCATCCTTTGTGGTGCCATGGTGTTTGTGGTGCTGGTGCGGTGTGTGTTGTGTAATGTGCAGGGGGTTTGTGGTGCCGGTGTTTGGTGGTGGTGGTGGTGGTGGTGGTGGTTGTGATGTGTGCGTTTCTGTGGTGTGCTGCTGTCCTTGCTGTGTCACTGTGTCCTCTCCTCTCCTCTCTGGTTTGCAATGTAGCAAGGGGTTGTGGTCTGTGGGAGTGCTGCTTTTGTACTCACCTATGTGGGTGTGTCCTCATGGTCTGTTGTTTTCAGGTGTGTTGTGTCTGGGGTTCTGGCCTTTGTATTTTTTGTTTGTCCGGGGGGTGTTTTCGGGATGTGTACTGTGCTTGTGTATTTGTGCGTGCCTTGCTGTGTGGACTTGTTGGCCATGTTGTGTGCTATTGGTTTTGTGTGCGGATGGTTTCTGTGCAGGTACGTGGGCGCCATGGCTTCTGCCGTGTCGATTCTCATCGGCGTTGTTTGCGCTGGCGGGCGGTATATTTGTTGTTTTTCCGCGCTCATGGCGGTGCGATCGTAATTTCACGTGCGGTGTGTCGGCCGTGTGGGCGGGCGGTTTTGTGTTGTCGTGCGTGTTTCCGTCCGTGGCGGGCGGTTTGACTCCGACTCGGAAGATGGCGGGCGGTATTTTGTATGATTTTTCCGCCAATGGCGGTTTTCAGTTTGTGTACTCATAATGGCGTGGTCGGTGTTCAGGCGGTGTGTGCGGGCGGATTTTTGCCGCTTCCATGCCTGGCGGATTTTTTTACGCCGGTTATCGTAATGGGCCCCTAAAATATTTAATTTTTTAAAATCTTTTTAAAATACATTTTACACTACATTAACTAAAACTGTAGAGAAAATATTGGATAGCGGAGGGGATAAAATTACTATTCCCACTCCAGAAAGTGCAACAGTAGGGAAAGTGTTGGATTGCGGAGGGGTAAAAATTACTATTCCCACTCCAGTGAGTGCAACAGTAGGGAAAGTGTTGGATAGCGTAAGGGTAAAAATTACAATTCCCACTCCAGAGAGTGCAACAGTAGGAAAAGTGTTGAATAGCGAAGGGGTAAAAATTACTATTCCCACTGCAGTGAATGCAACAGTAGGGAAAGTGTTGGATAGCAGAGGGTTAAAATTAACATACTTATCAATTAAATAATTATTATAATTAAATAACCAATTAATAATTAATTAATAATAAATTAATTATAAATACTAATAAATAAATATTAATAATTACTTTATTATAATTAAATTACTTCCCACCCTATTCCCCTATAAACCCACAACCCACTCCTAAAAAACACAATTAGATAATTATCAATAATTCATTAATAAAAATTAATAACCAATTAATATTTAATTAATAATAAATTAATTATATAAATAAAAATTAATATTTACCTTTTTTATAATTAAATTTCTTCCCACCCTATACCCCTCTAAACCCACAACCCGCTCCTAAAAAAATAACAGTTAATATACGTATCTATTAATTAATTAATATTAATTAATAACCAATTAATAATTAATGAATAATAAATTAATTATAAATAATAATGAATAAACATTATTAATTATTTTTTATAATTAAATTACTTCCCACCCTATTCTCCTATAAACCCACAACCCGCTCCTAAAAAAATAACACAATTAATATAATTATCTATTAATTAATATTAATTAATAACCAATTATTAATTAATAATAAATTAATTATAAATAATAATAAAGAAAAAATAATAATTACTTTATTATAATTAAATTACTTCCCACCCTATTCCCCTATAAACCCACAACCCGCTACAGAACTAAAATAGGCAAAAATTAATTTTCATAAAGGTAATTACTGCTAAAAATTTAAGACATACATTAAAAAAATAACTACACTTATACCAAAAAATTACATCACATACTTTTAACACACATACTAAAATACAGAACACCAATATTAATATCGATATTATTAACAATGATATTTTTACAAATGTTATTACTATCTTCGATATTGAAAAAAACGATATTTCTTACCTTACTGTCGATATTCTGTGCTACGATACACTTGCTATCGATATTCTTGTACCTCGATGTTTCAAACTCGATATTGTTGTAGTTCGAAATAAACAACTCGATATTCTGTCTGTACACCGTTTGACAGTTTATCGATCTAGCTCTGGTACTAGCCATAAAGTATACCATCCTGTCCTAGAAATCTACTTCAGCACAGGCAATGGGAGTGTGGCTGAGAGATCTGAAAAAGTGGGTCAATGCTGAAGTAGATGCGTTGTCCAATGCTCATGGTTTGCATTGTTCATGCTAATTAGAGGGGGTACATGTTCTTTCAACCATTCCTTATCCAACAGAGAGAAGTAATTGTATTTCAAGGTGATGGGGCTCTACATCGACATATTTTCATGCCAACATGTATTCTTTGGATGGTCATTTGCCCAAGGGGCTTTAGTTAATTGATGGTCTCTTTTGCCTATTTTGAACTGCCAATTGTTTTTCATTTGTTATAATAAGATGTCATGTATCTTTCTGCATCTAAGTCCGCCAGTGCTACTGCAACAATTTGTGTATGCTGTTGAATTCAAACTTGATTGGTGCACTCGATACCTGCAAGTGTTACTAATCTTATAAAATCTTAATAAAGACTTACATGACACAAACAAAGCATGTTCACCCTTGGTCCACCTGGTCCTAAAATGAAGTTTGTTGTTACTCAACTCAATGGTACCAATTTTATCGACCTCATAAGGATGACTGGCTGAGTGGACTGCTGGGATACCAACCACCTTGAGAGCTGCCCTATGCTTGGGGAGTGTTTGCTTGCACACCCACTCCCCACAGAAAATTATTTCAATAAAGATGACCCGCAGTGGCTTGACCTGCCCTGGAGTAAATTCCTCAAAGTACGGCGCACGCAAATTGTCTTTTTTTTTTAAAGGGAGATTATCCAATGGGCATATCTCTAGCCCGTAAAGCTGATTTTCTTTATCTTAGATTTGTTTTGTTCCTGGTTGCCATGCCTAGCAACCAGGAGCATTTTCATTACACTTGTGATGTTCCTCTCCTGCTGGTGGGGGGATCTTGTTCAACCCTTCTGTAACCAGCCATCAGTACATCCTGCAATGCAACATCATCCATCTACCCCTGACCTAACTATCCTGCACAGCATTCTGGGATAATCCAAACTGGTGAGTTTTCTCTGGTAAGAACACCTCTGAGGGCCTCTGCTCCACCCCTAGCTGACATAGCTGTCTCATCCTTTCAGGGGTCACACAGGTAATTGTGTCATCTGTCAGCATCCCCTGGGATGCTTGTTAAATCATGTAGATATTGTGCCCCCCCTCCCACCTTGGGTTGATTAATTATGCATCTGACAAATGTGTACCAGTCTAGGTATTCTGTATTCAGTGCTTAGCATGTGGAAGTGCTGCATTGTATCATAAGCATTGTGCTTGCAGTGAACGTTATGTGATGCAGGGCATTGTTGCCATGAACGTTGTGCTCCAGTAGAAGAAACCTTATGGCCCTGAACAATGTATCCTGTGAAAACATTGTTGCCTTGAACATTGTACAGTACTCGAGGGCATGTGATTCCATCAGCTTGTTCACTGACTCAAACTCTACTTTGTTGCAAGCTGAGACCGCCCTGCCGGTATTCATCTGTCGGCAGTGTCCATCAGGAAATCAGCATACGGAGACACTCTACACTATACCATGTGATCGGGCGGTGGCCATCTTGCCACTCACTTGTTCCTGTTCGACTTCCTTTTTGGGACCCACATCCTTTGGAAAAGAAACTCCTTGACTCATGCAGCCTGCAAGAATTCCTGCAAGAAAAAGTCACGAAAGGAGGAAAAAGATAAGTACTTGCATAATTTTCTGCGCGTCCGAGCCGGTAAGTTAGAAAGAAACAAGACTAACAATTATCTAAGCATCCTGTGGAAACACGGATGCCACAGCCCACAACATGACTTTTGATTCATTTTACTTTTGTTTGGACTTATCGTTTATGTGTATATTCATAGTGTTAGCGATTTGGCTCCAGCGCTGTGTGCGACTCCTCATAGCACCTTCCCAGGACTAATGTAAAAAGTGTTGAGGCTCATTTTGGGGACTGTTGAGAAACAGTGCTGTGTAACCCTCTCAGCAATCTCTCAATAGGAAGAGAGCTGATAAATGCCAGGAGTTATTATGAAGCCTTCAGGTGATTGGTGTATGTTTACTGCAAATTCTCACTATTGGACATGATGCTATGCTCTGCATTATTGACATTTGTGTTGCTCATCATTCATATCTCTCTTTTTATCATTATACCAATACAATCTCAGAGGGCTATCGGCTGCGGCTGCTGCAGGTAAGAGCGGTGGGGCGGTGGGGCTGGCTGGGGGGGATTTTGAGAGACAACCACAAGGGAAAATAAAATAAATAATTAATTTTCCCTCATGGTCGTCTCTCGAAATCCCCCCAGCTGGCCTGACCGCCCCACCGCTCTTACCTGCAGCGGCCACGGCTGGACGCTATCGTCTATGCACTCCCTACTATCCCGGGTGCCCAGCTGGACCAGGCTGCAAGGTGTGGCAGTGTTCTCTTCTCCTCTCTCTCTTCCAGTCCCCCCTTTCATTTTGGGACATCTGCTGACACTTTCTAAATGTGTGGACATGTCAAGAGGTGTCTCTGAAGGTTGGGGGGCTCGCATCACCCCTGCAGAATACCTGATTTTCAGGTGAGTGATATCAATGCATCCCTTCCCATAAAAACATCAAAGCTGAGCCTTGGTTCCAAAGGTCTGGTTTCCCTCCATTGTTCTAGTGGGTCTAGGCTGTCCCAGCCTAATTACTTTCCTCACATCTTCATTACCCAGGAACTGAGTCAATCACTGTTGATTACCCTTTTGTGCATTTTATCCCTCTGCTAGAGAACAGAGTAATTAACATGGTCCAGTGGGGGGGGGGCAGCAAAGGCCTGCAATCTGATTATTTGCTGAGCCAGAGAAATTTGGCTAATCCTGAAGATATAGATGTGGGTTATTGGGAACTGTAAATTCAAACTCAGCATGCATGTGTTAAACCAGTTTGGTATGTCGCTGGACCCTGTAGGCCTAAGTGAAGTGAAATTGTACGTTAGGATAGATTTTGCCTATATGTACAATACAGTGAAAACACAACAGATTTTTTTGTAAGCCCTACAGGTCCACAGTATGAAAGCTTATTCATATTAAAAGGCCTACCAGAGGTCAGAATCAATCCTTACAGAGTCGCTTCTGCAATAGGCTAACTGTGTGCAGATACTGAGCTGTTCACAACGGTAGTCTCGCCAGTGCAGCCCGGACACATATGAACAGGTGTGCTCTCGTGTTCATGTGTAACTAGCTCAGTGCTTTAACTACACAGCTGCATCCTTATTTTAGATTATGTTATGTTATGTAAGGTGGACGCCTGGGTAAGCACTCTCAGTACATTTACTAATAATTTATCGGGAGTGAGTCTCAGGTAGTCATTTCCCAAAAATACTGGTGAACTAAATGAGAAGAACCCATTTGGTACAGTCTTGATAACAATTTTTAACATTTGGTTGCAGAAAAAAGGAGATGGCGAATTGACTCATGCTGCATTACCGCTAGAAATGAAGAAACGAAGAAACAACTTTGCAAAACGAATTGTCCATCAAAGAAAGAAAACAGAGACGTCAGGGCTGGCGGAGAATATTCCTGTTTTCATGCTTGCACAGCAGGCACGAATTCCACAATATTTTCTCCAGCTGATCAGGACCGCGAGGTGGCTGGCGGGGTAGAGTCGTTCTGTTTTCTATTGGCTTTGGCTGGGCCCAGCTCCAACTCTAACAAGCAGTATGGCCCTGCAGAGAGGCAACACATCAAGAGGAGGTTGTAGCTCCCACACTCCAGCCTCAGTCCCTCCAGAGACTGCCACCAAGGAAATTCTGCCAAACTTGTCAGCTCAGGCAGAGGTGTGCAAAGGCTATGCGGCAATGACAGCGGCAAAAGGAAGTGGGTCCTGGCTCGGAAAGCCGATGTTAAAGCTGCTACAGTCGGGGAAAGCAGCCGACATCCTGCAGATCTGTGGCATATCGGATTCCTCGCTGGAAGTGGAAATGGCTGACTCCTTGCTGAAAGCAGTCTGCCCTGAACATACAGATACAGCCTCTACCGCCTAGAACAATGGATCTGAAGATCTGGCGGGCTGGATACAACAGGAGACGCGGACAGTGGAGCTTTCACAAGATAACAAAGTAACCCAGGACATGCTAAGTGAAACGCCGGACAGTACTAATAGCAATGTTACAAGCCCATATACATTTCTCTCACCACAAATGCCTGCACTTCAATTGGAACAAAAAAATGCAAATGTGACGGAGGAGGGCTATCAAAGGGAACAGGAGCCAGAAATGAGTCAAAATTCCTTTGGACATTCTGGAGATGGGAGGGGCTCGGGCACGTACGATCTGTCTAAGCCTTCATCTAATATCTCTGAAACTCAAGAGGGGAGGATACATCTCTTGGAAGTGGTAGCGATGAACAAGTAAGAAAACTGGCCATGGAACACGGCAATGATCTAGTCCATAAAGTTCCTCTAGACAAGTCTACATGGCCATCTCTGCCTACTGGCACTGCTGAAACCTTCACAGACGTTTTAAAAAATCTCAGATGAAATACAAGCAGAATCCCTGTCACAGGGAAAGAAGAAACAAAATAAGATCAAAAGCTCGAAGGGCATTAAAAAGCCCTCTGAGCATTTGGAGGCTCAAAGCACTGGCTATATTCCGCATTCTCAAAATAAGGCGGGGGCCAACAATAGTCCCCTGCGCAAATGGGTTACTTCCAAAGGGGGAAGTAAAAGCTATGATATCTAGACTGTCAGGCTCGCTCACTAATGATGGGGTATCATTATTACCCTCAGTAACAATGGGTTTTTAACAACGTTGAGACACTGGAGGCGCCTGCTAGTATAAGGCTTAGACTGAGAGCAAGGGGAAACTCACAGTCTTCCAACCCAATTCCATCTGACTCACCAGCTACCAATACTCTCCTCCCTCCCAAGGCAACCGATTTCTGCTATACAACCAAACCCTCACTGTCTACAATACTCCAGGGACTCCAAGATCAAAGGGCGGAGGCACAAGAACACTTTACTCAAGCTAGAGCAGACAGTCTTTCAATACAGCAAGCTTTGGTCGAAGTGACTGGCAAAGTGGCCATTTTGGCGAGTGATGTTGCAGAATTACAGCAACGGGTGGCGGAGACAGAGGACTTCACTGCAATAATAGCTAAAACAATTAAGGTGTAGGACGAGCAGCTCCTCTTTCTTAAAGAAAAAGTCGAGGACCTAGAAAACCGGCAACACAGAAATAATCTGTGACTTTTCGGGATACCTGAAGGAAGAGAGGGGTCTGACCCATGAGCATTTATAGTACAGTTATTCCAGAAGGCATTTCCTGATCTGTCGGACTGGGACTGGGACTCTCAGATTCAGTGAGTCCATAGACTTTCAATATTTCTAAATCAGGAATCTAGAGCTAATCAACAGCATCCTCAACCAATACTTATTTATTTTGGCAATTTCTTGATGCAACAGGCTGCCTTTTATAGCGCTCGCCCAGCGGCCTCTATCACGACAGATTCCCTGACCTTCTTTGTGAGATCAGATTTCTGTAAGGAAACGATGGAAAGATGCTGGAAAATGCGCCAGTTGATTGATCCATTGAAGGTGGCCAGAGCACAGGTGTTCCTTCAGCATGCCTAAAAGCTATCAGGGAGGGCCTCATTTGGATTTTTCATGCAGTCAATAAGGCCCAGCAAGCCCTTAACTCTTGGGAACACCAACTAAAAAAGTGCTGATAAAAGCTACTATCTAGATTAATTAGCTTAATACAATTACCGTGTCCTGCCCCTAATGCCATTCTATAGATAATCTATTCCTCTTACTATCTTCTTAGTTGTCAGAAAAGTCAAGAAAGTCTGGCTATGATCTGAATGAAGGGACACCTGCTAATGCACCTCTGTCAGCCTGTTTTTCTTTTCTTTATACTATCTTTAATCAGTCTACTTACATAGGTTTTTCTTTTTCTTCTCTTTTTTGTTTTTCCCTTTCTTTTGCCTAGGACGGGCGTAGATGTCCTGAGTTCTGCGCTCTCCTTTTGCTGTCATCTCATTGACAGCTTGGGAGGGTATGATTCCTTTTTCAGGATATGAGGGGATGGGTAGGAGGGGGAGGGTGGTTCGCGTCACACAGGAAGAATGTCTTCCGACTTATCCTATTTGTTTCCATGTGTGTTTTCTTAATGGGGTTGGAAGGTGGGTTGAGGGGAAAAAGGGGGTGGAGGTGGGAATAAAATATCAAAGGGAATAAACCTGGGAGGAAATGAAATGAATCATGGCATTGTAACTCCGAAGTTGACCAGCCTCGGAAGATTAATTTTACTCGGCCTTTTAGATATGAAAATGGGAAAAGGACATAGACAGACTATTCACGGAGAAATCTCACCTACTTCACAATGGGGTTATTACATTTATCTGCTGGAATATTGCTGGCCTAAATGCTGCCAGTAAGAGGCAGCTAGTCTGGGAAGAGCTGAGAATATATAAGCCCAAAATAATTGCTCTAACCGAAACCCATCTGGCACATAAGGATAGTCATCTGCTTAAACAGCTAGGTTATAAAGTAAATACTTCTACATCTCAGACTGGATCCATCACAGGGGTTGCTGTCTTGATCAATAAGTCATTTGACCGTACTCTCCTTAAAGCTTCTCACGATCAACGGGAAGATGGGCAATCGTACAGGTCTTAATTTGGGATATAAAATACGTGCTATGCACTATCTATGGGCCTAATATTGATGACTCTGAAAGTTTTGATAATCTAACATTAGAGCTATTGGATTGGCAAGGGGAGTTGTCATGGGCGACTTCAAATGTACTATGGATCCTACCATAGACTCCTCTAATCGGCATGTTTCAGCAAAGATGGGGAAAGTAAGGGCTTCAATATTAGAGATGGCTTGTTTGCACTGTCTCAGGCGGACACTATCTCCAATGGAGTCTGGGTAAACATATTATAGCGCCCCACATAAGCATTACTCCAGGATCGACATGGTTTTGCAAATAATAAGATCCTGGACTCACCAGATATGGACGTATGCCCTAAGATTACTTCAGATCACAACCCCATCTTATTTTCATTTCAGCTAGACGTAGCCAATAGGCAAACACGGCCATTTTTGTTTCCGAGATATCTGCTGGCAGATGTGGAATATATCTCATTAATTAAAAGAAATATCAGAGACTTTCTCCAAGAAAACAAAGGTTCTGCTTCCCCCTTATAGTTTGGGATACAAGGCTTATATAAGGGGCATTACCCAACAATACATTTTTCGACAAAACAGAAGCAAAGACAGCGTTCTTAGAGCAGCCTGTCATACGATCTTACAGCTGGAAATTATTCATGCTGAAGAGGCTAAGCAGAGGGGCCACATGCAAACGCAGACACACCTCTCTTTAAGAAACGCTCCATTTTGGGAAGGGTGCTAAAAGAAAAGAATGTGGCTAGATATAATAAACATCGCTCTCTGCAATATGAATACAAGGAACAGGTCTGGAAAATTCTAGCACATCAATTTACCGACAAAAAATGCAAAAGTCAGATAAAGGCTATTAGAAGGGAGCACTGAGTATTATATACACAACCTCAGCAAATAGTTGAACAGTTTGCCCAGTTCTATCAAAAATTATATATGCCAATCTGATACTTTTGATGCTGAAAAGTACACTGAGTATATAGAGAGGTGTCAACTTCCAAGGCTCAATGAGGAGCAGATGAACTCTCTTCATCCAGAGATTACACATGGTGAGATTCTAGAGGCACTAATCGCTTTGCCTTCTGGCAAAGTGGCAGGTGATGATGCTATACCAGCCGAATTTTATAAAACTTTTAAATACTGTATTGTCTCTCCAATGAGTAAGGTTATACAATGCATAGGTGCCAGCAGGGAATTGCCTGACTCATGGGATATGACAAATATTCTCTTCTTTCGGAAAAAGAACAAACTCCCAGAAGAGTGCGGATCTTACTGCCCTATATCGCTCATAAACGCAGACACCAAATTTTTCTCTAAAATCTTGGCAACTCGATTAGCACCTTTGATGTCTGAACTTGTGTCAAGTCAGCAGCATGCGTTCATATTAGGCAGGGATGCTACAGCTCATGTAAATTCCGCTATAGTGGCCTTCGAAGTAGTGAGAAAGCTAGGGCTAGAAATGGGAATGGTACTGCTCTACGATGAAAAGGCGTGCAATCGAGTTGCCTGGAAATGCCTATGGGCCATACTCGCGGAGTTTGGCTTGTACAGTCACTTTTGTAAATGGGTTCAGGCCCTATATAACCAACCAAGGACAAAACTGACTTACTTACAATCGCAGTCTGCTCCTTTTTGGATATATTGGGGCACCCATCAGGGTTGCCCCCTCTCCCCTCTTCTTTTCACATTATATATTGAACCATTCATAAGATCATTACTTTTAAATATACATATACTTCTGGTTCAATCAAGGTTCGGCGAATTAAAAGTAACGGCTTATGCCGATGACAAAGCATTTTTTTATGCGGATCCAGCAACTACAATAGACATTGTCCAAAGCGAGGCTAATAACTTCGGCACCTTTTCCGGATATAAGCTGAACATAAGTAAGACACAGGTCCTTCTTAATCATCAACCTAATATGGCAATCTCGGGTACCTGTTCTGTAGCTACTTATCTAGGGGTACAGATCTCTTCAAAGACGGAACATGTCGTAAGACTCAACTATGATCCTTTGCTACAAGAAGCCATCAAAAACATGAAGAACTGGCACAAATTTCCTATTAGTATCATAGGGAGATCATCAATATTCTACCTAAATTCCTTTATCTAGTTCAACCAATACTATTACGGGTCCTGAATTTTTTTTATTTTTATTTGGAAGGGGCAATCAGTAGTTTTATATGGGGGTATAGACAACCGCGCCGGGCAATAAAATATATTAAATTCCCCTATAAACAAGGGCGGCTTCAGCTCCCTGATTTTAAGCTATTTTACTGTGCCTCCTTTGCGGGATGCCTATGTGGTCTGCTCTCTATGGGCTGTCAAGATAATTGCTAAACGTTTGCGTTAGGACCAGATAGCAGCTTTTTTTGGGATAGAACGAATGACCACTTATTATTACAAAAGAGTATGTTTTAAGACAGTCCGGGATATTGTTTACATATGGCGGGAAATATCATCTAAGTGTTCCCTTCCTCTTATCCATACTAGTCTCCCTTTATGGGGATACCCTTCACTTCCGGAACTTTTTCATGACCGGGCAGGTAGAATATGGGAGGACAATAGGATTAGCCAGCTAGGGCACTTATATGACTTAAATTGGTTTTGAGCATTTAAAGACGTACAGACTTTATTTGGCCTCCCTCAGAGGATGTTTTTTTTAAATATTTACAGATTAGAGATTTCTTTTAGGGGCGGAAGGATATAAGGGCACTCGAGAATTCTGGCTTGATGAAATGCCTACAGTCTTTCTCCCAGAAGCCATCAATTAACAGTGTCTATCAGATGCTTTGTCAATATAGAATCCACGAAATCTCAAATTTAGCATCTAAATGGAGCAAATTGCTGTCGAAGGATATTATTCCCTCAGACATCACTGACGCACTAGGAACTTTGGACGAGGCAGTACACTCCATTAGTTTACAATTGCAACAATTCGGAACCATATGCGTGCTATACTATACCCCTAACCGAATAACTAATTGGACCTGGAACAAGGGAAAAAATATAGGGGGTAAGGGCACATGCCCTAAATACGGGTTGGCTGCTGTGGATAGTTTACATATTTTCGCCACCTGCCCAGGATTAAATCTGTTTTGGAAAGAGGTGGGTCAGATAGCTGCAAGCTGCTTAGGTTTGGCTCTACAATTAACAGAAGGGGAAATCATGCTCGGCTATAAGATAACATCAGATCTGGGTCTAAGATCTCTTTTTTCCGTTATTATAGTTTCTGCCCCACTCTGTATCACTCAGGTATGGATATCTGCAACACCTCCAAGGGCATCAGAGTAGTGGGTAACTCTGAGAGAACGATATGAAAGAGAGATGGCCCTAGCTAAGACCAGAGGAATTCGCTCTATGAAAAAATGTGTTCGTATATGGGGGGTCATGAAAAAAGAAGGTCAATAGGACTTAACGCTGATTTTCTGGTCCTTTAGTCATTTTAATATTTTTCTGTCTTTTGCTCAGGCGTGTTTTTTGGGTATTGCTTTAGTAATTATAATAATGTATCTGTCTATATATTTATATATACTCTGTTCCATATTGTTAAGCAAATTTAGGGATTATTTTGCCATAAACCTGTATTTGTACTTGCTGTTTATTCCCTAAAATGATTAAAAAAAGATAACAATATTTAACATTTAACATAATGCTTTCCATATTATGCAATTTTAAGCACCTTAACTGAATTACAACACAGTTGTGACTTGGCTTGAAAAGGTTTGAGGATCACTGCCCTAGATGCAATGCGGTCACGTTCATCCCAGCATAACACCCCCAAATATTCACAGCTACCATCGTCGCTTACAAAAAACCTCTAGATACTAACAAAAACTACCACACAATCATGTAAACTCACGTATAATAACACCATGACACCCTCCAAATCTAGCATCATGACACCCTCAGAATCTACCATTCACACACCACACACATTACCATAGCTTTTACCTCATCCACATTTGAGGGTGTCACCCATTTGGAATTATTTTCACATTCCCCGTATGCCAAATACTTCTGGCTTACTTAGTGTAGGTCACCTTGCACAGGTTCTATAGCGAAAAAGAGTTTACCTGCATTGATTTCAATGGAATCACCAGTAACAAAAACCTTCACCCTTCACGCGAAGCAAGTATTTCACAAGACACAGATGACATGTCAGATCTGAGAACTTGACAACAACTTTGCATGGATACAGATCTAGATGCAGACACTGTTAGATTAGAGGCGCTCAACTGATATACAGCACCTACATACTGAATTCTGAAGGTAGAATTGCTACTTCCAGGCCCGGGAACTAGCTAGGTGTTACTCAACTGATTTAAAATACATATACACTGACATCTGAAGGTGGAATTGCTGCTTCCATGCCTAGGAACAGACTGGGCATTAGGGGATTATCACAGCAAATTGGTGGAGGGTAAATGGCTTCCCTATTATATATCTGAATCGAAATCAGGGCTTTCTTCAAAATAGAGAGCAGGTGTTACCACTTAAATGGAATTGTTCGGAACCTCTTGTGACTCTCTCTCTGGTAATGTGCTGCTGTAGATGGGAAGTCCGACATTACCTCAGGCTGTAACAGCTCCCTCTCCAAACATGAAACATGAAACAAATCTGTAAAGGCCCTGCATACATGATAGGTTCGACATTTGAGTTCTATAAAGATGCTTATGAAACATTTCCAGCCCCCGAGATATGAGTCTAGGATTGTACATATTCGTTTCTAGAATCCACATCCTCTGGTAGGTTGCATGGTATGCTGCTAGTGTAAAATGGGTGACTCTGGCAAAATGTGAGAGTTGTTACAAGGAATTCTTCGGTGCAGACGATGGGTAGTTTATGGTGGGTCACCACAAGTGTGAGCTGCTGAAGGGCGGGTGTGTTGCATAGAGTGAGGCCTGTCTCATGTTTGTGGTATTTGGTGAGAGTGATGGCAGTGGTGGAGAGAGTGTCTACCTTTCACATGAATGCATCAATGTAACAATATGTAGTATGAAGAAAATACAATCCTCTTCTCAAAATGTTTCTGTGACAGTACTTGGGTTACCGTATATTCTGATGGTAGCGTGCCCTTGTGATGTACTCATGCATAATAACTGCATAAGAACAAACAGAACAGGCAATGACTCTGACTATAGATCACATAAGCTTTTGTTCCCCATTGAGCAGATAGGAGTGGGCAGCACAGGACATATTTTATTTGCAGCAGTCTGAGATTTCTTCACGGTTGCTGAGGAAACCTCCACACATCCACAGTTTCGCACACCCATAATATCAATAATAATACGCATCTGTTGGAAGGTCTCAATAAATTATTCCCTTGCTCAATCCTTGGTAGCTGGCACCGAGCTGGCAGGCTTAAATTAAGGGACAGGTGTGTGAAACATTTAAAAACAACAATACATTAAATAAGTAAGACACAACACACAATAAAAACCCACAACCAATTTATAACAATTAAAATGATGTGAAAATGACAATTATCCAATATAGGGAACTGGAGATATGATTTTTTTTTTTTAAATAAACACCTTCTAGTGCTTTAAAACATAGAGCACTAACTTGGTCCATCTGGTCGCACTTGACTGGGACAAAGTCAAAGTTTGAGGCTGACCACGATGGAGCCCTGGTTGGATACACTGAAGGGAAGGCCCCGGCAAATTTTTTTTCCATCGCATTCAGAAACTTTTCTGGAGGATTTTTTATAGTCGTCGAGCAAGGCTCCTTTTCAGGCCAGGATTCAAATCGACAACAGTCTTGTGGCTCAGTGTGAGGCCCCAGTAGAATCCTGGAAATCTTGAGCTCCGAAGCTTTCAGCGTGCAAACCTGAAATCCAAGCCGGGTCACGGTTCGATGTCAGTGGCCTGACTCTCGACCACGGGTCGGTCACCTTATGGAACTTTTTCCAAAAGTTGCTCCAATCTTCTCCATACTTCTTGAACTTCTTCCTGAAGTTCCACTTGAGGGTTCAAAGTGTGCATAACACAAATACAAGGTTCCTGAATCTCAAAGTTGCTCCTCTAAAGTTGGTTCTCCAGTACCCACAAGGCACCTGGCCAAATTCTTAAAAGTCCACTGGACGCACTCCAGGCCGGGGACTACTTGTGGGAGTTGGTGCAGGTGAGCTCTGTTCACCTGTTGCTTTCAGGTAGTCCACTCCTTAATCCTTTTTGAAGCAAGGCAAAGACCTCAGGGCTGTAGTTCCAAGTGTGCAGCAGGAGCAGTCCTTCAGAGTGCAACCCTTTGAGGTGCAGAGCAAGGTTCTAGCAGGGTTCCAGCAGGGCAGTCCTTCTTTTCCTTGTAGTTTCAGGCAGCAGAACTGAGTTGTTATGCAGCTCTCACATGTCCAATGTTCTGGGGCGACAAGTAGGGGGCACCCCTGACCCCTGGGGAACAGGCTGCCACCCAAAGCATGACAGCTTCCTCCAAAGTGTGGCATTGTCTTGTCCCACAAAGCACTGCACTTTACAATTCAAGATGGAGAATTTCTCTCCTTGAGAGTAAGAGCTGGCTAAGCCATCCCAATGGTGTGGCTAATTTCCCTAATACTCCCTTTCCAGACCTAATGCAAATTCCACTCTTGGGACTGCCATCTGGCTGGGGGGCACAGGAAGAGGGGCTAGGCCTGGCATTCCTTACTTTCCTGCTCTCTTTGAAGTCCAGTTTGATTTACCCAGCCCCCATTCTGGCCAGTTCTCTGCAGCTGCAGAGCTCCCACCACCAGATAACCTATGTCCCTATGCAGGCCGCTTATCACCTCATCAAACCAGTTTCGCTCAGCCTGTTAAGGGCTGACCAATCAGGGGAGGCTGGTAGAAGGCTGGATTTTGGTCCAGAGAAAATAAAGTTGTATAACTTCTCTTCTGAATTAGTTATGATAAATTCAACAGTGGCAAGTTGTTGGATTTATCATTACCAATCTATTAAGTCTTTGAAATATTATTTTAGCTCACTTCTGTCAATAGATACACTGTATTACAATATTCCCATGTTAGCGTATGGAGCTTAGGGCCAGATGTACAACCCTATTTCACATGCGCAAACGGGTTTCCGCCCCGTTTGCGCATGCAAAATACAGACGGGCCATGTACTAACCCTATTTAGCGAGTCGCAATTTATTTGCGACTCGCTAAATAGGATTAGCGACTCGCTATTAGGAAGGGGAGTCCCGAGGGCGTCCCTTCCTAATAACAAGTCTGAGCCCTATGTATGACTGTTTTGCGACCGCAATTGCGTCCGCAAAACAGTCGCAGTTTACCACCCTTCTCAGAAGGGTGGTAAAGCACTTGCAAAAGGGGAGGGTTCCCCAGGGGACCCCTTCCCCTTTGTGAATGCCGGGGAAAATATTTTTTAGGGGCAGGCAGTGGTCCCAGGGACCACTACCTGCCCTTAAACAATTAAACAAAAACATTTCATTTTTCTTTTTTTAAATGCATCCTCTTTTCCTTTAAGGAAAACGGGCTGCATTTTTTTTTTAAAACTGCTTTATTTAAAAGCAGTCCCAGACATGGAGGTTTCCTGAGCCCAGAAGGCCACCATCCCTGGGAGGGCCAGCCATTCCCAATGGGGTCGCGAATTGCAAGTGCCGCATGAATATTGATGAGGCATGCAATTTGCGACCCCATTGGGAATCGCAAACAGTGTCTCAGACACTGTTGTACATGTCAATTTGCGACTCGCAAATTGCGACTCGCAATTGAGCGCAATTTGCTAGTTGAAAATTGTCATGGTCGTACATCTGGCCCTAAAAGAGCTAAAATTCAGGAAAAAACAAAATTGATAGTTTGTCCTTCATCGGCGCATATAAAATATTTTTTTTAATGTCCCTGATTATTTGTACATGGCATCCTACCCTGGGGGCACCTAGGGTAGACTTTAAGGGTGACTTATATGTAAAATAAGTTAGTTTAATACTTTGGAAGAACCTTTAAATCCAAAGTCGAAGCTGCATGTAATTTCAATTTAAAAGCAGCTTGCAAAACATGGCTGACTTTTAGAATGCAGCAGGCAAAACAGCAGTGCACACTCAAGTGTCTCAAAGCTGTTGGGCCTCTAAACCTAAATGCCCTACCATATACTAGGGACTTGTAGGTAGGTTGTCAGGGCCAATTGTAATTACACCTAATTACCATATACATTTTAAATCAGAGCACTGGCCCGGGCCTGGTTAGCAGAACCCAGGGCGCGGTCAGAGTAAGTTACCACCAATATCAGTCATAAAAATGGGGGTGAGCAGGGCACAAAGGATAACATTCTCACAGCATCTATCCACCGATTCTCAGATACCCACTACTTTTTGGGTCAGCGTTGGGGTATGGTGAGTGTCGGGGTAAGGTACGTCTGGGTTCTAGTCCAGAGGGTGTCTGTGTCAGGTAAAGTGCTTGGTTCAGGTGTCAGCTAGCTGTCGGAGAACCTAAAATTGCCTCGTTGCGTGACAGTGGTATAATATGGTGCACATTTTGAGGAAAAAGTCAAAAAGGGGTGAAAGTGATGGAAATTTTTCCTCAAAGAGGAAAAGAGATGGAGTAGGTATGTTCTTGCTAGATAATGTCTCCGTTATCTAATTGCCATTCTCTGCCTGTCTCACGCAGTTGCTGATCTATGAAGCCATTCCCTGGAATTTCTCATTGTATCTAGTGCCTCAAACCTTGTGCCCGGGAGAGGTCACATGCTGTCTCGAAACATTGCATGAACTTTACAACAGCTATACACATACTTATTTACAAAACAACCCATGGTGTCTCCCGAGCTCCGAAGTGAGTGACAACAATTTTGAAAACTATTTATTTCAGATGCAAAATACATTACAATTACTCGTACCATTTTTATCACCAATTCTGGATCACACTGTATGTGTATCTGGAAATAATCACAGTTTTTACAGCTCTCCACAGAGCTGCTGATCACAGCAATCCCTGAGCTTCAGCTGGGGGGTCACGAAAGCCTGGCTGACCGTGTCACATGCTGTAGCACTGCACTGTCGCTGGGGCCGAAAGCAAGCTAGATCATGCTCACGATCACTGTTGGAACAATGTTTTTCACATGTGTAGTGTTAATTTGAACTGCTCACACAGATATAAATGTGTCAATTGAGCTTAGCAAAATGAGGCAAACAGGACCAGAATTGGACAAGCCAACCTAGTGCTATTAAATGCATAAAGTATACTAATGAATTCCATGAATTTAATTTGCAATTCCCTTGTAAGATACATTCATTTAATTGCTACATGACTTTTTTTGCATGCTCGACTCTTTTGAGTGTTGCCTTAGTAAACTTTATGGACAGGTTTTGGATAAGCCAACCTAGTGCTATTAATTACATAAAGTTTACTAATGAATTGCATGAATTTAATTTGTAATTCATTTGTAAAATACATTCATTGAATTGCTACGTTACTTTTTTTGCATGCTCTATTGACTCTTTTGAGTGCTGCTCTAGTAACGTAAACTTTATAGACAGGGTTTGTAGCCTGGGGAGAGGGCCTTCACGTTGCCAGCTTAGAATATCATCCGGTGCAGCAGACTGAAAGCAGCAATGAGCTGGCACACTTTAGTGGTTTGCCTCCGACTATGAGCAGTTCACGACCAGCTTCACAGTCTGATAAGTATGTGAGGTACTGCATGGGATAGTTTTAATTTGCCATCAAAGGCCCTAGTAAAGTATGAAGATGCTGTTCATAAGCCACCCCATCGTTTATGTAATGAGAGGTCCATCCCCACCAGGCCGGGCTCCAGGAATTTTTATTTGGGTGGGTCAAGGGTGCATTTGGGTGGGCCACTGTGAGCCTAATTTGTCATTTCCGGAGGTAGCCTACAAGCTATAGATTGCAACATATCTACATGCAAACAGTCACCATGATACAATGGATAGATTCTGTGTGTATATAGAGCATTTGGAGAGTTATTTGAAAGTAAGAGCAATGTATGTACCTAAGTGCAAGCCATCACATTTCAGCAGGCCAGGCTTCAACACAAGTACTTGAATACCAAGCATATTGTAATAGTTCAAGATTAAGGAGGTCCCTATTACCCCACAAACGCCTTGACACCATTGCACTAGAAAGGGTGGCTATTTACTCATTGCAATTTGTCCAACACATATTTCACTGCACAATAGGAACTTTATAATTTTTATTTTCTTGTCATTCTTTTGCAACACACTTTTATAGATACAAATTTGTGAAAAATAGTAACACATTTGAAAAAAGAGAAAGGAGTATTTTTGAAAACTGCTAGCAGTTTTCACGCCTGACAATTGCAAAACTAGTAATTGCAGTCATAGAGGTTAACTTCTGTTGTTCTTTAAAAACTCCCTTACAAACTCATCCATACAAAGGTTTGCTGTGAGCTCCTTCTCATGTGGTAAAATAGTCAAATTCTGTTTCAGATCATGAATGATTGTGCATTGGAAATGCATGAGGACACGGGCTGGGGCTGAAAAGGAACTGTCACAGGCTGCAGTTGAAACCTCTATAACCAGTGCAGATACATACATTTCATGAAGTGCGGGGAAAGCTTCAACATATTCATGCTCCAGTTCACAAATGGTGGCAACTTCTGCACCATCTGTGACTTTTTTTGTAACAATGGTTTTGCAACAATTAGTTCTGCTGCAAGAGTAGCTTTGCTTACATTATTTATGCCTAGAAGAGGTGCACACTTGTTCACAGAGGCGAGGAAGAAACCAAGATAAAAATGGCTGCAATAAGTTCAATGTTCTTCTGGGAGAATCTGGTCTCCATTTCAGCTATTGCTTTGTCCAGAATGTTCAAGAGGGGCTGCCTGAGCACTTGCTGCTGAGAAAAGGAAGTGTCATCTGTGGATTGTCCAACTGTTGAAAGTACCACTGAGTCTGCAAATCAGCAGTTGAGAGTCCTCTTTCTTTTTGGTCCATGATTAACTCATTTGGTTTCATCTAACACATCAACAGAAGAGCAGTACTTGTTAGAAAACATTAGATCTGCACGCATTGCTTTCAGGGCACTGAGTGTGGACTGAACAACTTCCACTGCAAAGGACAAATTTGTTTGCTGTGTCTGAAACACATCATTAGCAGGTTTTAAAACTAAAAGTAGATCTTGTAAAACTTTGCCAATAACATGAACATTTTCCCATTGAATATGAGAACATAAACCACAAGCTTCGGCCTTCAACTCAGATGTAGCATTGTCATCATGATATATGTCTCAAATAAGATCAAAAATGGCGTCAATGTTTCAATTACACATTTTGTAACCTCATAATGGCTAGTCTATCGAATTTCAAGAAGATGTTTGAGAGTCGGTCCATTTTCACATAATGACCATGAAAGAAATTATAAAGCATATTACAAAGATCAGAGAAGCACTTTGCCCTTGGTTTACTCTAGATGGCATGTATGAACAACAAGATGAAGCTGATGATTGTAACAGTGTGTGTAAGAAATATATTTATTTAATCTTCTCTTTATCACAGCCTGAACACCCCCATAGCATCCACTCGCCACTGATGCTCCATCATAGCACTGACTTAAAATGTCTTCTGGTTTGAAAACACAGGCCACCAAGCGGCTTAATATCGGATCAGCTATATATTCAGCACCTAATTGTTCTATCTCTAAAAGACCAAATAAATGTTCCTCAGGTTTTTCTTTGCTCACAAAACGCACCATGAGGGGTAGATTTTAAATATTACATTTATCATGGGTGCAATCACTTACTACAAAACCTTTTTGAATCACAACTTTTGTACTGCTTTTTGACTTGCGAGAGAACCATACCAGTTAATGTATCTGTTACTTCGTTTCGGATACATTTAGATGTAAATTTTGCATTTAGGGGAAATAGAGTGTATTATTTCGGCTAGCTTTTTATCTTTTTCAAAGTGTGTTGAAAAAGCTTTAAAAATAATACACTTGTAGAATCAAAAACATTTTCATTGTCACCACGCAGGGAGAGTTCATTTATAACAAGAAATTGAATGATTTCTCCAAAGCTTTTTAAATAATATCAATTATTTTCTATTACTTTCATATCTAATAAAAATGCAATTGTATCTCCTCTTTTCCCTCTCTTAGATGCCTCTGCTAGTGGTAGTACAGCCTTTGTGTGTGCTTGACTGGCTATATGTTTAGCAAAACCTCTCCGAATGACAAATCTGTACATGATGACCGAGCTAGGTTTAGAAGAAACATATTTAATAATAAAAAAGAAAACATTGGTTGAAAATGTTCCTGAAATATCAGGTAAAAATACCGCAAGTCAAATACCTTAAAAAAAAAAGGTTACTGAAAATGTATAATAGTGCCCATACAATGATTAAAAAATAAATTCCTAAAGTCTGTGAATGATATTAAACACCAGAAAACTTCCAAATAAGCAGTATAAAATTGCAGCCACTGATAGCATGAAATTATCTGGAAATACAGAACAGAATCTACTCTTTCTGGTGAGGCATACCTGCCATGAGTCACATACTGCATTTAAAATAAGAAACTTGAATTATGAATCCTCAAATGAGGGTGCAATGCTGCGTAGGCGATGAACTGAATTTGTGATATATGGTACCATTTCAACTCTCTCCCTCAATCCAAGGCATTCTACATTTGCATTCTCTATGGCTTGTTGAGCTGTGTGAGGTATGTTTGCTCATTACCATCACTGGTGGATTTTTTTTTCTAACAAATAATCCATTTGTCTTTTCCCATCACAATACAATATTGTGCATTTTATCTGCCTATGTTTGCCAAAATTATACTGTTTCAGGACTAGTTGGAAAAATGGTGCTTAGCAGTGTGGCCTACTTGAGGAGTGTGTGAGTATTGTGCATGAGCAATCAGAGTGATGCTCTTAAGTTTTATTATGCCATTGCAAGTAGATGTTTAATAGCAGGGAGAGGGGAACGAGATGGAATACGTGCAATTTAAATAAATGTATTGTTGTGAGTGATTGAGCAGGCTACCTAGGATCAACCTAGCTACAACAGATGAGTGATCCACCACATGTTTGAGAAAAGCTTTCATGGTATAGCTCTATATAACCCCCCAGATTGATAGATGAACACCCAACAGGCATGCACTGTATACAGCTAGCCATGGCAAATAATCTTGAGCCCAACCAGCAGTGATGTCAAGCGATCCAAAGGAGTGCACCTGTTCCAGGCAGCCTCAATAGATGTGCCTAGCTAAAGTATTGCATGGACATAGGCATATAGGCAGGTAGCTAGCCAGATTTGGGTCCTTCTAGCCATAACAGATGAGCATGTCAATGCATGAGAAGGTCCAAAGGAGTGATAGGCAGCCATCATATATATGCACTATGCATCCACCCAAGTATGACAGAGGGGCATCTTAATCTGTGCACAAGAAACTGGTTGCCATTGTAAATTTAAGGCACTTGTACAAAGCACAATGTCTTCCAATAATACAATGCTTGTAGGCAGTGGCATCATGATTCCTCCCCCCACTACATTCACAGCTTAAGTAGGAGTGTTGTTGACACATAATTATGAGCCTGTTCTGTCTGTAGCTCTTCAGACAAAATCTCTTAAAAATGCAAAGTAAGGGAAAACAGTACCAGAGGGCAGTGATTTTAAGTCAATCACAGTATGGGAGGCCCAAAAGGTAAAATGAGAGAGCGGGAGAAATTGTGTGCAGGGTCCTAGCTTCCATTGGTGCAGCAGGTACAGTGGCACCATGGGCTGAGTGGCTCACTGAACCCTGTTTATTTTTTTATTTTATAACTCAAGCAGCAGCCAGGGGGGGGGGCATTTTCTTCCTGCACTAGGGCTCACAGTACACTGGCTATGCTACTGGCCATGTGAGTGAGAGGGAGTGAGCAGGCTGGAATGAAGAGTGAAATGAAGGACTTGTAAAAAGAAGAAACTGCACTCATGTATGTGGTAGAAGGGGCTGACTGGCGATTTACCTCTTTGTGCATTTCCCCACAAAGGGGTGTGGGGAACTCGTTGGGCCCGATTCACAAAATTAATCTGAGACAAAATCCTAACTTTATGACTTTCGGTATTCACAGAAGGCATTTAAGAGTACTAAAGTTAGGATTCCTAACTTTACTACGCCTAAATTGAGAAAAATCCTAACTTTATGACTTTTGGTATTCACAGAAGGCATTTAGGAGTACTAAAGTTAGGATTCCTAACTTTACTACTCCTAAACTGAGAAAAATCCTAACTTTACGACTTTCAGTATTCACAAAAGGCATTTAGGAGTAGTAAAGTTAGGAATCCTAACTTTAGTACTCCTAAATGCCTTTTGTCGTAAGTGATTTCTGTGAATACCAAAAATCGTAAGTGCCTTCTGTGAATACCAGAAGTAGTAAGTTTAGGATTTTGTCTCAGATTAGTTCTGTGAATTAGCCCCGGAGGGCCTGGGGACAGTAGAGACCTGCTTCTGAAGGCACAGGGCCACTGTCTAGTAGAGCTAGATAGAGGTGGGCAAGCCACTGAAGGCTTGAGCCAGATGCCTGGCTCAACTCAAGGTCCTCTTAGACCCTCATCCCCAAAACAAGCCTAGCTTTCATTTGGCTTCTGCCTGCTGCCCAGGCTGTAACGTTCCCAGGCTGTAACGTTATACGCCAAGAATGAAAGATAAAGCATTAATCTATAATGCAAAACAGGAGAATTAGATACCCATCTAGTTGCTGAATTGCAAAATGTGAAACTAGAAAACCTAGGATCAATCCTGGCTTCTGTGCTTGACCGAATTGTGTGATCCTAGCTGAATCTTTATTTCCCTGAGTCTCATTTTTTCATTATCACTTAGGAGGACACCTTCAAATACATGTGTTCAAGATGTGTACTGTACAAAAACTTTTTCTGTTTGATTTAGTATACTATAATGGTGTTTCATCTGCAATAAGAATCTAAGCCACAAGTAGGGCACACAGGACAACAGACTTGCCTTTTAGTTCACTAAAAACTTGGAGCGGGGTCATTAATTTTTCTGTTGACTTTAAAAACTATCAATTTTAATAAATACCTTTTCAATGCGGGGATATACTCTGATGTACTCTGGTGAATCACTCCTGCATGTTAAAGAAAAGCACTTTTTTTAATGTTGAGATATTTGACATGAGGTATGTTGTATAATTTGCAATGCAAACTTTTTCTGGGCTCGACTTGCTGACAGGTTCTTTGAACCAAGCCAAATGTCTGGCTCAATTGTCTCAGCTCTTCCTGTTAATTTGTTGTCTCACCCACCTTTAGAGCTGGGCCCATATGTCTAGCCAGCCCTGCTTCAGGGACCTCCTTGATCTCGACCTAGCATCAGAAGGCCTAGTAAAACGCACTCTTTTCCAAGTCTCTTTCTAAATGTTAACGCTCCCAAAAAGGGTTTTTTCCATGTAATGTCCCTTTGATGGGAAAAAGGAGTTTTCCGGGTGAGATTATCAGGCAAGTGACACTGTTCAGGCTCCCCCTGTGCCAGCCCTCAGAGAGAATCCCTCTTCATTAGTACCTCCATCTGAATCTGACTCTGCAGCACAATCCCTTCCAGTCCTGATTATCCACTTTTCTACCATCTCTCTACAATGCACCTTATCTCACACCTGACCGTGGGCCCTAGCCCCATAACAGCCAACATCCGGCTCTACTTTCATTTTCCCGGTAAAAAACATTAGTAACATCACCTTCAAACAGAAAACATTGAATATAACAGTAAATATAATTAATATGCACTTTAAAGTATGTTCCACAGTTGCCCTAATGACCCGACTGCTAATTAAAGAAACAAAAATAGAAAGGCTATGACAGGGCCAGCTTTAGCACTGGGGCAAAAGTCTTTTTTGGCGCCCCACTATTGACCTCTTTCTCCCCAGATACCAATACTACCACCCTCCAACAGTGCCCTTCATCTCTCCTTAGCCCCTCTCTCATATGCATTTCATTTGTTTTATAGCGCTACTAATGTCAGTGTAGGTGTCACAGTACTTTACATCATGCATACATTATTCAGAGACAAAGAATTATACAGGTATGTAAATCAGCCTATAGGAAATGTCACATAAGACAATGAGGATTACAAGGTGTAGGAATCAAATGTCATCCAAACTGGTGGGCAGTATATTTAATACGGTTTGGTCTGGAGACGCACAAACTCAGGATTTAAAGCGTACCCCAGTGTTTGGGGTTGGCTTTACTAAGAAAAATGTATATCTGCCCAAACGAACTCTTTTTAGCAACATTAGAACCATGAAAGACTGGGGTAAAAACATTACAGTTCTAACTATACCATTCAGTTTGTATGCAGGATTTTGATGACAGTTCATAGGTTACTTTCCTATGTTAGGATTGTAACTTATGAACTGCAAGTAACAAACGTATCTCTGTGACAAAGGCAGTAACCCTCTGAGCTATTAACATAAAATACAGTTTGTTATCTGCATGTCAGACATGCCAACAGACAAACCTCCGATGCCCCTCCAGCAGAATCATTAATCACCAGTTATCTTTATATTTTTATTGTTGCCTTGCATCCGTCCTGCCTCTGGGCCATGATAATAATGAAAACGAAGATATTGAATGAAGCGTACACCAAGTATGTGTCTTGCTAGATGGACCTTTGCAGATTCTAGAAACAAAAGACAAATAGCCACACACTCCCACAATATTCTCTCACAGCGCCAGGTGATGAAGCAGCAGCAGCAGGAGTCAGAAAAGGTGAAGCTGTAGCAGAATAAACTCCTTTTCTCCAGCGCTGAATAGAAAAGGCAAGATCCACACAGCAGAACGGCAGGCAAAAGCTACTCGGTGCCAAAGGAAAGGATTTGTTCCCCTTGCCATGCCCCTATTGTACCTGCTCTAGTGGGTGGGGACACAGCCCACCTTTCTAAAAGGACATGCATGATTCGGAGTTTCTGTGAGGTAGAGCCCTGAACCAATCACGCAAATCCTGGAACAGGAAGAAAAACAACGTTTGGAGAAATGTTCTTAAATACAGTGGGCATTTTGTATTGGCCCTAATGTCGTCACTGGGATGTCCAAGGCTCATTCTTGGGTGGGCCAGGCTCATGTTTGGGTGGGCCTGGCCCTTCTGGTCCACCCGCTAGAACCGGGCCTGATCCCCACTCTAAATCTAATCATCATCACGGCATATTACCTGATCAGTTCCATTCCCCGAGGTGGCTCCATGGTTCCCTCATGTAGATATCAGACATCGGAAGGTAACCTGGCCTTTGGCACCAGCAATCAGAGCTGTAGGTAGGCCCAAGTTAAAGTAACATTTGTAAAACCTTTATGTGCATGTTTATTTTTGTTTAGTGTAAGGAAAACTGCACACCCTACCTTAATATTTCTGGAAGATGTTTCTTAAAACTTAATTCCTTTGCAGAGTGAATTTAGACAGCCACATGAGGAAGGGACAAAATAACATGTTTATAAACAGCAGCATGACACAAAGGAAGTAGGACTGAAAAACATCCTCCCACTAGAGGGCAGAGTTCAGGGATGACCTAATCAGCCAAAACACTCAGATTCAACAGTGGGCAGATTAGATCGACCTTGGACACATCACCACTAAGTGGGCCTTGTAGTTCACAAGGTAGAATGCCTTGTATTTAAACATGGCACATGCAGAAATGTAATGTAAGCATGTCCATACAGTGACAAGCTGTTGAAAGCTATTTTGACTATGGAAGGGTCTGGCTATTTTATGAGAAAAAACTAGAGTTCAGATTAATATAGTCATTCTGATATCTTGAATTTGGGACACACCACAAAAATGGTTCAACCACTATTTTTCATGTTCATTAAAATCCAAATTATTGATCAAATTAGACTTTCGCTGCCTGAAGCTCTTAAAGGCTAATTGCATTAGCCTGCCAGCACTTGCCAGTGCTTGACCTCATAAGGTGTGAAAACTGATCCCAGAGCAAAGACAATGGCTTTGACTTGGTGAAAAGATGCAATGGGGGTACAAAGTGTGACATCTGTCAGTCCAGGAAGCTGGAGGGTTCAAGATTTTAATTTACCCCAAATGGGTAAAGGAGATGCCCGGGCCTTGATAAATTAGTGTAAGGAGAGACCAGGAAGAGGGAAACTATTTGATCCTAGGGCATGTGGTAGTCAATCTCGATGCAGCCCAGTGGGAGAGAGAGGTGGTCCCAGAATTAGTTTGGTGTAGCTTAGGTGGAGGGCACTGCTCATTTAATTAAACACAACCCTGAATGGCATACAAGCTCCCACTAAGGGCAGAAGGCCTGTGCCAACTTCGATTTCCCTTATACCAGTGCACTCTTGGATAGTTTGCAGTAAGGCAAACGGGATGTGCAGTAAAAGTGGCTAGGTTTTCCCCCAGGGACCTTTTGTCCCTAATTGGTTAGGGGATGTCCAGGAGTCACCCCCACTCCCTGGCTCCTGAACTGTACAAACAGGACCTCATGACTAGCTCCTCAGATCACTTTCTGAACTTGCGGAAGAACAGAAGAGGACTCACTGAAACCTGTGAAGAGATGCCCCTCCTGAAGTGTGTTTGATTGGCACGTGGAAAGATAATAACTTGCATGTGCGAATTCGAAGTGATGGGAAACACTATACAAATGCTGGGATACAATCCAAAATATTTGAATTTGTGGATTAGTATTTACATTTTTGGATAAGTCTGACAACTCTTTGTTAAGGATTTCACAAGTCAGTCCATTTCTATATGGAGCGGCACTGATTGCCCTACAAGCAGCAAATGTCCTACTAAAAAGTTTATGTACACATCAGATTCGTTTGAGAATGATAATGCTGCTTTCTTTATTCACACTGTGGGTCGGGTGGATAAAACTGTGAAGTTCAGCTCAAAATCCAGGGAAACCATTGAAAGAGGAAATGAAGCTCATATAAATGAAAATGTGAAAGAGAAGAGTAAAAAGAAAAATATACAGTGGAATACTAAACTGAGGAGGTGTCACAGAAATGAACTAGAAGAGAGGCAGAGAGACGTGATGGTTAAGGTTAAAAATGGGAATAAGGCAACGAGATAGAGATGCTGACATAAGCACAATAAAGACAGATAATGACAAGCACAAGTGATTCAGAGATTAGAAAAGCTACGCACGCTACTGGTCAATGAGATTCCTTAACCTGCAAACACCACAGAACGGTGGAAGATATAAAACAGGATACAAAACTGGAGGTCAGTGCTGGAAAAAAGCTGCATGCACCACTGGTGAGAAGGTAGATAATATGTATATTTTGCAGTAAGAGAAGAGTGGAAAGAAAGAAACACGGAAGGTTGGATAAGGCAATACAATGATGTGCAAGGATTACCCTATCTGGAGGCAAGATGTCAGCGCAGGCCAGCACCGCTATACGTGCGGCGGGCTTGTGAGTTGCATGGAGGTCCAGAGGAAATCTGCTACTGCAGTCGGAGGCCCAGGGGCTGCAGCACAGCCCGAGACCTGGAGTGAGTCTTTAAGATGCGGCGTGGAGAGACCCATTGGCAACGACATCAGCCATGGCTGGGCGCTGGAGCTTCCCCAGAGGGCTTGCCACAGTGCAGTGGGTGCACATACGCCCGTATAACATTTGAAAGGGGTGCTGACCCCTAGCCCTTGAGGCGGTCGAGACCGGCGGAGGACTGGGGCACTTTCGGAAGCCTGACCGCTCTGCTGGGCCCATCGCGGGGCAAGATGTCTACAACCTGGCTTGATTCCCCCCCCCGTGCAGCGCTAGATTAACTGCAGACTACTGCACGCCACCTTCGCCCACTGCCACCCGGCCTTCTACACCTGCGGCCAGCACCAGCTCTGGGATCTCTCCAGGTCCAAGAACACCGCCAGTGAGTGCACCTGCATCCTGATGGCCTGGCTGAACGAGCACCGGAAGAACCCCAGCAATGGCGAGACGATCATGCTCTGTAAATATGTAATGTATATTTGTCTAACCCTAATCGCTTCAACTTTCCTTAAAATGTAATCTTGAGTGAATTTGCAACTTGTATATTCGTAACTCTAACTACTAGTATGTGTAATAGACTTATGTACTTACTACCATTCTTATGTGAGTTTAGAGTTTATCTGTTTCGTATTTTTTATGTAATTCATGTACTCTGAGATCCTTATGTAATGTAACTGTGTCTATTGTAAAGGGCTCTGACAACTTCGGGTAACGTTTGTGCTCTATAAAAATGCATAAATAAATACTACTGTCCTCCCCTGCTCGCGGTTGTTGCTAAAGTAGCCTCAGTGCTTTAGGCCTTATGTTAAATAGTAGATCTTGTTAACACTTCAGCCATCTAAAGTAAGGTCTAGAAATTGTTCCTTAATTGTTACAAAGCCCAAGGCTGAGAATGACCTGTACATCCCTGAGTTCTGGGTCATCAAGTGTCTCTGTTTCCAGTCTGCTCTTGACTGTTAGACTTCACACGATTTACAGGTTCCCCTCCCTTACTCAAGTCCAGGTCCCAGAGGCAGTACCTCTACTCTTAGTTGATTATGCTTTTAAGAGTAAAGAATATGGAGAAAAGAGATAAGCAGAAAGAAATCTAGGAAGGAGAAGGGGAAGGTGGAGAGAGAAATTCAGTGGGTAGGAAATGAGGGAAGATGAGAATAGGGAAAATAGATTATGGAGAAAGAAGAGAGCCGTGAAGAACAAAGAAGTAAATGGATGACGAAGGAGAGAGTGATTTTAAGAAGGGAGCAGAAGAAAAAAGAAGGCATGGGGAGAAAGTCACAGAGATGTTATGTTAGAGAAACTGGAGGAGAGGGATTAAGATAAATGATATGGGAGTAGAAACGAGAAATGAGTGTAAATGATATGGGGAAAGTCAGTACATGATGAAAAATATGTTGTAAAATGTACCATTTGTCCCCATTTTTAAAACGTCTTGGGGTTGAATACCCCCCAAACATATCTTCTAGTGGCAAGGCTCACCGCTGTGCTTGGTCACTGCTCAATCTGACCCTGGTATTGCCTTACCTCAACTTGGGGAAGTATACATGTTTAATGGTGAAAAGGCAGGACAGCAGCTTCTCTGAGACTTTCATAGTCACTGGACGTGGACACGTAGAGGAACAGAAACATCTATCTATATGTCGCAGTAGATGAACACCATATTTCGCTTTCATATCTATAATTCCACCGAGCAATAAATAGCTTCATTGCTGGTCGCACGATGAAATGTGTGTACCCTTCGTAGAGCTGGACATAAAAAAAATTAAAACTGCTGCCCTTAAATACCTTTTCAAGAATAATACAATGTAATCGCGCTTCGTCCTTTTTATCGGCAGTGAAGATCAGACGCATTGATCAAAGGCTGTGACTAAACCGCCGTGATTACATTTGAGCTCATTTGTTACTTCACAAAACTTTGTAATAACCGAGAAATGCCGCAGCAAGAGGCGAATTCCTGCTGCCAAATGGTTCTTCTTCTGGAATGGATCGGATGCGGGGAATCACAAAAAGTAATTTGGCAGGTCTGAATTTCAGTTTACAAAAAGATATATTATGAGTTGGTGCCTTACAAGGGCAACGGGAAGAACACAGCTCACATCTGAGCTACTGTTTAGTTCTGACCAAAATGCATCTGGAACAGGCGTTGGATAATCACTGGGGGGGCCTTATTTATGAGGCCTTGCAACACTTTTAAACCACTGTTGCGTCACTTTTTGTGACGCACCGGTGGCATAAAAATGCGCCATGTTGCTCCCTATTTACAAAGTGACGCATCTAAACAGATGCGTCACTTTGTAAAGCCCTGCGCTACATTATACCTGCGTCAGGTATAATGTATGCAGGGTGGGCGTCCCCCCGCATAAAGCCTCGTAGAAGTGGCACAATGAAATCTATAAGGTTTCACTGTGCCACTTCTAGGACGCTGCTGTGTCAATATCTTACGCCTGCCTCACAGCAGGCGTAAGACTGACGCAGGCCCTTTCACATGGGGCTTGCCTCATGTGAAAGGACACATTGCTGGCGTTGCGTCTGTTTTTCGACACACCCCAGCAATGCATCACTTTTGCGCCGACAGATAGGTCAGTAATACTGACGTATCTGTCATTCCTTGCGACATGATGCGTCATACAGTAAATATGACGCAACCATCAGGTCGCAAGTAGGGCGCAGTGAAAACTGTTGCATCGCTGTTTTCACGCAGCAATGCGACAGTTTTCGTAAATGAGGCCCTGTGTGCATTCGTGTGCCGTGTATTAGCTGATGGAGCACGCAGAAATCAGTGTTACCAATAGGCCACACCAATTATTGCTTTACAGCATAAATTACATATACAAGAACTGGGCCTTTTCATTGTTTGTAGTTTACAGGAAGGTTTTTATCAGCAAAAACTAAACAATATCGTCCTTCTGCGCAAGATCTTGAACTATAGTGCCTGTCGTCACGTTTTACAGTCTCTTAAAATAACCTGCATGGGACCATCTATGGGTACAGGTGCAATTGTTTAGTGACAATTGCACTGTCTAACAAGTGCAAATATTATATATAAACTTATTGACCAATGACGAAATTACATGTATGCTTTAGTTGGTCTAAATGTTGGTGGACACGTTGATGTACATTTTTACCATTATAATCTTTGTAGTACAGCCCGTTCTGTGTTCATTCATTTATTGATATAGGGGAGCATAGGCACTTTGAAATCTAGCGGAAGAGGTGTTTTTGTACTTTATGTTTTTAGTGCATCTGCATTTTTTTAATGTCCTTTCTGCATTATCTAATTGCTGGATTTCTATACAGTAGGCAGGAGTCCCCAAAGTGTGGCTCTAGGACAGTTATTCCTGCACCTGGTCATTTGCTCGCACCACGCCAGCTAGATGGTAGTGGTTATCACAAGTGTAGGGTCTACAAAAGGTCAAATAAAAGTCAGAAGCAAACAATGGCAAACGCGTGGGTTATGATTTCCAGAAAGAGTCATCACTCAGCTCACCTGAACGTGGAGGTAGAAGGTTCTTTGAGTAGTTCTTCTCCACTCTCCTTTGAGGGTAAGGGAATGCTTCTTGGTGCTGTCTGTACAGCCCTTGGCGATCTTTTGGATGGTGGCGGCTCCCAAGCAGGCACAGGCAAAGCAGAAACATGGCAGGCTAGAACAGGGTCAGCAGGGCACATGACGATTTGTAGCCCTATTGGAAGTGGTTTCTGTGAGACAACATAGGTGTCACAAACTGCAGTGGTATAAACCATGCAACCACAGTTGTTATTAGTTGGTATGCAGCACAATGTCAGCCAGTGACTTTGCATCCACTAAATTCAAAATCCCAGCCAACCAGTTTGGAGTAGATGTTTCCTACACAGAGATTTTCCAGCCTGGTTCATAGAATGCATTATGGAGGCTGATGCCTGTGTGACATCAAGCAGGTACAATCTGAAAAGAAACTGCCGTGACAGGAAACCTTGTGTTTTTCCCTCAGATGAGACCTGGAAACAAAGTAAGAAGAAAGAGTAAGAAGTGTGAAAAGAGCTGCCCTTGTTGCTTTTGTATGGGTAGTCACCATCCTCCAGCTGACACTCCCTGTTTTATACTCAGAAGTTTGTCATCATCTAAGGTAAAACTTAATGGCAGGTGCACCGAAGGTGATTGTAATTAGCTTTAATTTCACAGATATTCCAGTTTTTGAGATCATTACCGCACATACAAAATAAAACAAACACAAAGGTCACTGAATGTAATTTCATTGAGAAAGCCAGTATTGCATCTCAAAAATTATATACTGCAATGACAAAACTGGACCTAACTGAAGGGGGAGGAAGGGCACTAACTTTGTCAGATTCTGTTTGCTCTTGGAGTCAGGGAGTTGGAGTTCAGCACCTCAGTCAAGAAGCAGGCTGCGGCAGCAGTGGTGGTGTCTTCAGCAGCCAGGCAGCAGGGGCTCTGGCGGAGAGCTACGGCCAGGCCTGTCGGACAGAATTGAATGGAAGGTCTGCCTTATCAGGGTCACTTGGAATCTTGGGGTTTGAGCGAGTCTGCCGCTTTAGGCTTCAGGTGTGTGGCTGAGCATTACAAGGACATGGAGGTGGCAGGCTTAGAAGCTGGTGAGGCTTGCACCTTCTCCACTCCTCTGCTTGCCCCTGCTCCGCTTCTGCTCTCTCTTGCCAACATCCGGCTCATCCCTCATCTGGCTCTTACTTGGCCCCTGGCTCCGGCCCCTTCCCTTTAGAGCAGCATAAAATTGGCTCTTTCACATTATTATCGATTAGGTCACATATGTATATTTTGGCCCTATGTATTTATGAGATATAATGGGGGGCGTTGCTACGCTGGCAATGGCGGAGGACGTCTTTGTGTAGAGCTCCGTCGGAGGCTCCCCGAGTTGGCCCTTATCCTCCGTCAAAAGCGTCTCTGCAGGAGGTGAACCCTCCCTCGACGCCTGCTGTACGCCACCTGCGACTCCGATGTAAACTTTGGGGCGATAGGACGGCGCACTCCGCACCGGGATCCGCTGCCTTCCCTGAGGCCCGGCGGGGTGCTGCTGCGCCGGCGAGGTTGGTCGCGCTGGGCTGGGGATCGGCTCCGCCCACTAGGCCTCACGGCGTGGCGCACTCGTGGCTGGCTGCTGTCGCCGAATCTGCCGCGGCCGCCCACCGCTGCTGGGGTGGACGCTACCGGAGGCCTGCTGCCCTACATTGCGGACCCGGCTGCTGCTTTTGTCCCGCTCTCTCGCGGGTGGCTTCAAGTGACGACGGCGAACTCCCGGGGTGCCGGGCCGGACCCGCGCTGATGCTACGCGAGTGGCGGCGGCTGGCGCTGTGGACACCGGACCTTCCCTGAGACGATTACCCAAATCGCGGGCCTCGGCTGCACCGTCTGTGGCGGAGGTACATGTGCTGGTGGCGATACGTGGCTCTTATTAGACCCCGGCTGGGGGTGGGGCGGACGGCGATCCCCGGTGTCCTGTGACGGCCCAGCGGATGTGGAGGTGCCCTGAATCCGGAAGGTGAGGACCAGGTAGCCGTGTGGGTATTGGGTGGCATGCCCGTGTCCCGGCCTCTGCGGCGTTGCCCTGAGTCAAGACCCCGTGCCTTGCCCCGGGAACTGGCCGATTGCAGGGACCTGTGTAGCTGGTGGAAGAAAGTGCGAGTGCACAGGCGGGGCGGCAACTCCCTGGCCTAATAGCATTGGAGATGGTCCGGGCGCGCCTGGCTTGAACCGCAGGCACACCTGGTTCAATGTCGCGGGGCAGACAGGGTAAAATGAACGTGCCTGACACCTCAGCCCCCCATCCACAGACGCGAGCCACAGCGGGTAGAATGGCGGAAGCAGAGTCCCCAGCTGCTATGTCTGGCAAGTTGGACGCGGTCCTGGCTGCTGTGGAGAAACTGGGGGAAACTCTGAACCATACCCGTACTGCCCAGGAGGGCAAAATTGACAAAACGATTATCGATCTAACGCTTCTCCATGCGGATCACCGCAAATTGGTGGACTGCACGGAAGAGCTGGAAACCAAGATTGCGGAGGTGTCACCAAGCGTGCAGGCAGCAGACTAGCACATACAACAGCTCCTCAATAGGGTGGACTTCCTTGAGGACAGGGCAGAGGATGCGGAGGGCTGGGCCCGACGCAATAACGTCCGAGTGGTGGGACTGCCAGAGGGAAAAGAGGGGGGGAATCCTGTTGCCTATGCAGAGTCCTGGCTGCGCACACTCCTACCGGAAGGGACTTTATCCCCGTATTTTATGGTGGAAAGAGCGCACCGGGTGCCGACCCGATCACTACCGTCAGGATCTAACCCCAGGCCGCTCCTGATCAGGCTACTGAATTATCGGGACAGAGACGCCATCTGCAGGAAACCAGGAAGATGCGCGATGTCCAGATGGACAATCAAAAAGTGATGTTCTTTCCTGATTATACGATTCAAGTGCAACGACAAAGATACTCTTACATGGCAGTGAAGAAACGCCTCCGGCAATACGAGTTAAAATATTCCCTGTTGTTCCCGGCGCGCCTGAGAGTGGTGGCCAGTGGCAAAACGTACTTTTTCGCTACACCTGAGGAAGCGGAGAGCTGGCTGGACACTTATTCCCCAGCAGGGGCTGTGCAGCCATATACCTGATCATACAAGGGACAAACCACCTGGCGCAGCTCCTCGATGTCGGCGTCTCCGCGTGCGGAAGCTGAAGCAGTTGCACTCCTCACAGACAGCGGGACCGGACCCGGACCAGGTGCTACGAGGCCAGCGCGGCACCCTTCGGGCTGTGGCGAGTATCAGCGGGGCGCAGATGGAGGAGAGTGAGTCCGTCACTGGCCAGCAAGAACAGGATAGCGACGCCGAAGACCTCTCGGATGACCCTCTCACCACGCAAGACTCTTATGAACTGCCGATTGTTACTCCACAGACTGCTGATGATCTAGCCTGACAATTGTTGTTGCTGTTCGCTCCCCCCGATCCATTCCATGTCCTGGGACTTTACACGCAAGTATATGGCTGAAAGTCTTGGGATTTCACATGTTGTTTTGCACGTTACATTGTCATATGTCCTGATGTTCCATTGTAGTGATGCCCCTCACGATTGATTTATTTTCTTTGTCATGGAACGGGAAGCACCTCTCACGCGACAGATATGCCCCAGGTCTTTATATTCGTTTCCACTGGTGAAGATCGCTGGGCACCTCCGGTGGGCAATAAGTAGGTGGGCCTATACTTCGCTGGTTACAGGGGGGCCCCGGGGACACTCTTTTTTCCTCTTGACATTTTTTAGTCCATAGCACACAGTTCACCCCCCTAGACGTAGATTGTACGATGGTTACATATGTGGTTGGGACGATTGCCTGTTGCATATTCGCCCTTTTGGTATTTTTCTTCAGTTTGAGTGGCTGCAAGTTGCGTGGTAGCCCATGTGATTTTTTTGTTTAATTTTGCTGCTGATTGTTTTATTGCCCTGAATGCCACATTTTACATTTTGAGACGGGACACCTCTGACACTGCTCCACACTGGGGAGTGGCCTCTAGACTTACACTCACGTGCATCGCCCTGCCCGCCCCGCCCTCAGGCCTGCCTGGCCCACATATGCCCCTAACTTTCCAACGACATGGCACCCATTAAGATTGGCACCTGGAATGTGAGGGGCATCCATAGTCCATCGCGTCGCTACCTTATTTATTCCTATTTGAAACGCCACCATGTCCAAATTGCACTCTTGCAAGAAACACATTTACAGAAGTCGGAAGTAGCCAGGCTGCATAGGCGCTGGAGGGGTCAACTGTATGCGACAGGATACTCAGCATATGCGCGCGGGGTGTTGGTGTGGGTCAGGCCGTGGACTCCCTTCTGGGTGCTGGACTCTTGCATAGATGCGGAGGGCAGGTATGTCGTGGTCCGGGGTGTTTTGGATGGGAGGTTGGTTATACTTGCGTCATTGTATGCACCCAACACGGAACAAGCGGCCTTCCTGGAAACGGTCTCTCTCAGACTAGCCGGATGGCCTGATGTTCCCATGATTCTGGGCGGGGACTATAACTGTGTCATGGAAGTGTCGCTGGATCGCTCCTTCCCTCCCTTGCCTGGCACAGCTACACATGCGGCTGCGAAAGCACTGAATCAGTGGGCCACACATTGGCGTCTTTTTGACGCATGGCGCCACCATCACCCACAAGACAGGGTATATTCTTATTATTCGGGAGCACATGGTCTTCATGTACGTGTGGATCGCATTATGATATCCACTGACCTGCTTTCGAGCATATCTGGTTCCTACTATATGGGGCGCACACACTTGGATCATAATCCGCACATGGTAGAATTGCATTGGGATGATACGGTGCCGCCGATACCTACGTGGCGCCTTCAGCCAGATGTCTTACTCGATGCACCCTTCCGAGACCTCCTGGCCACGACAGTGGCTCAGTACTTTGAAGAGAATGCCGGCACAGCTTCCTCGCCCCTGCTTGAGTGGGATGCCCTTAAGGTAGTAGTCCGCGGTCACTGTTTGGGCGCGCAGGCGGGCATTAGAGTGCAGCTGGAGAAAGAACTCACCACTTTAGAGAGAAAACTGGCATCCGCAGAGCAGATTGCGCTAGGGGGACCCCAGGGCCAGCTTGTTGGCTATAGCGAGGAGCATGCCAGGTTGCTAGAACGGTTCCGATGTCTCAATTATGCCGCACATTCGGCGCGCACGCATCACACTGGGGACAAGGCTGGGAAATTACTCACATGGCTTATACGTCAGGATGCAGTGCAGTCTCCTGTCACGTCGGTGCGCACGGCGGCTGGGGGCCTCGTTTACACGCAGCGGGACATACACAATACATTTGTGGCCCATTATCAGGGACTGTATGTGTCTCGCACACAGGCTACGACCCAGGAGTTACAGCTTTATTTAGATGGGTCAGACCTACCGAAACCCACACGCGCACAAAGGGAGGACTTGAATGGTCCTCTTCTTGCAGAGGAGATATGGGACAGCATATTCTCCTTGGCAAATGGGAAGTCGCCAGGACCAGACGGCCTGCCGACTGAATTCTATAAAGCTTATGCACATATATTGGTACCGCTACTGCTGCAAGTATATGAGTCAGCGTTGGAAGAATCCACGCTCACTGACACACAAAATGAGGCCCTGCTGGTGTCCCTCCTCAAGCCTGACAAGGACCCTGAACTGCTGGAGTCCTACGGTCCGCTGGCACTGCTAAACACCGACTACAACATTTTTGCGTCTCTTCTAGCTAAGCGTCTTTCGCCTTTGGTGCGCTCATTGGTGCACCCAGATCAGAATGGTTTTGTACCCACTAGGAACACCTCACTAAACCTCCGTAGATTTTTTAGAATACAGCAGTATGCGGCACAAAGATGGCCCCACTCTGGATGCCTGGTATTAGACCTGGAGAAGGCCTTCGATTCTTTGGAATGGCCCTATCTGGCGGCAGTGTTGCGCAAATATGAACTAGGTGATCTTTTTTTCATCATGGTACACCTCTTGTATCAACGCCCCACTGTCCGCGTCCGCACTGGTAGGATTGTGTCTGCTCCTATTAGAGTGAGGAGGGGTACGTGCCAGGGATGCCCGCTGTCCCCGCTACTTTTCTCTCTCGCCATGGAGCCTGTTGCGATGCTACTCCGCAGAGGAGGTGAGGAGTGGGGCATACGACTTGCGGATGGGACGCATGCTGTGTCTCTGTATGCTGACGACCTACTACTGTATGTGCGTGATGTCACTGACATACCCGCATCCATAGCAGATGTGCTGAGGATGTTTGAGGAACTGTCGGGACTCCGGGTCAATTGGGCCAAGTCTGGAGTATATCCCTTCAGTGCGGCAACGACAGAAACTGATGTGTTCATTAACGGTTCGCGGCTCCCATGGTATCCCAACACCTTTCGATACTTAGGGATCCAGATATATCGAACCCCAGATGATTTATTGGAGGGTAATTTGACGAGGGCAATTTCGGCAGTACGAGCACAGGTGCACGTCTGGAGGACACTTCCGTTGACCGTCATGAGTCGCGTTACCTTGCTGAAAATGATAGTTCTTCCCAAACTATTGTATTATTTTTCAAACCTCCCGGTTTATGTCCCAACTAAGACCTTCCGTGAATTGGAGCGTATGTCCCGAGACCTCATATGGAACAAAGGCAGGCCCAGAGTCGCGTTGTGGAAACTATACGCCCCCACCTCTCAGGGAGGGCTGGCCGTTCCCAACCTGGAGTTGTATTACATAGCGGCTCAGCTGCAGTGGGTAACGAAGTGGCTCAATGACACTAATCTGGAGGACACGGCGACCTTACAGCAACCATGGACACACACTCAAATATATTACTTATTCCATCCGGCTGCCCGGACCCCACGTCCGCTCCAACTCCATCTAGGCCTCGCCCATCGATGCTATAAAAGGGGCTTATACCTTACCCGTGCGACACTCCCGTACGCTCCGATACTACCGCTCTTGGGGACGCCTAGAGGGGACATGGGTACCTCTGAAGCCGCTCTCCGGCATTGGCACACAGCGGGAATAGGCACTCTAGGTGACTTTTACAGGGATGGCACACTCTTAACATTTGAGGAGCTAGCAGAGGATACTGACTTACCGGCAGGCCAATTTCTTCTACATACCTCTCTCATAAGAGCCCTTTCGGCCCTTCTGGGGGACTTAACGTCCGAACCGCTGACACACCTGTTGTTGCAATATCTACACGTCATGGGGCGGGCTCTCACATAGTGCACTGGCTGGTGACGGCCTTACTCACGCACACGCTGAGGCCAATGCTGATGCTTCGTGCCCGCTGGGAGGCTGACAGGGGCCGGCCCTGGACAGACAAGGAATGGACCACTATCCTGGCTGGTGCTACATATATACCACGGAGTTCTAAATTCAAGTTAATACAAACATACATTATACAGAGGGCGTATCTCTCCCCGACAACATTAACAGATATTTCAACATTGCTACATCTGAGTGTCCGCGTTGTCATCAGCTCGACGCGGATTTACTCCACATGCTGTGGTCCTGCCCCTCCCTTCGACTTTATTGGCGGAGCGTTGCTGCAGCGTTGGCGCTCTGCACTGGCACCTCCCTGCCGCCCACGTGGGAACTCTGCATATTAGGAGTCTATGTTAGGTCCAAGAAGAATAGAGTTACATCACGATTCAGAGATTTCGGATTAATAGCTGCCAAGAGCTTAATTATGAAACGGTGGAAAAAGGCAGACCCCCCAGAGACGATCAGCTGGACAAACTCGCTTAAGATATGGGCACAGGCAGAAAGCACCGCACTTCACAGGGAAGAGACGGCGGGGCTCCGTAAATATCCCATAGCGTTACAATGGGACGCCATACTGTCGGCTTTTAACACTGCGAATACCGGGGAGGGCAATGACACCTAGCCAGCTATTCCATAAGACACATGCCAGGGATCCTGGGGGCGGGGGACGGGAACGTGGCGACACGCACTCACACCCCACCGGATGTTGCCTCGCAGAGTACGCTTGGTGTAGCGTGGTACTCACTCCCTCTTGTCCCGGTGCCTGCACTCATGAGGCTAGCTCCCAGCACTGACACGAGTTTGACTATCACCCCAGTGTGCTGTCCTGTCATACCTCCCACATTCTATAGTCCCACGCTCTGTAATGTAATGGCTTTCATAATGGTTTCTAGATGGCAGCCCTTTAATTATGTTGTTAATAGTTATTATATTGTAAATGTTTACTTTATTGGTGTATTTGCTTTTATCCTCCTTCTTTTTCCTTTGGAAAAATCCCACTATCGGCCTATCGCACTGGCCACATAAGACTGTTTTCAACATTTGCTAATCTCAGAGCGATCAGATCTGGGTGGCTTTAATGTTATAGGCGATGTCATCATGTGGTATTGGGCACCTTTTTCTCTCTCCTTTTTCTTTCTGGTTCCACGCCTCTTTCTCCACAGGCGCTTAAGTAATGTGGGGAGGAATACAGGTCAGAGGATCACGAAGACGCTATGAGAGACAGCCTCTTGATGATAAGTAGATGTGTTGTAACGCATCGAAATGCGATCTGCTGTTACATGAGTAGTTAATCCACAACAGTATTGTTGCGAAACTGTAATATGTAATTGAAAATATTGTTTTTCTTCGACATTCTGCTACGTCATGTACCTTGGGAAAATGGAAAAATATGAAAAGACCAATAAAGATATTTAAACTTTTAAAAAAATGTATTTATGAGATATAATGTAACCCACTAGAAGAAAGTGCACATAAAAGCCACATAAGAAGTGCTCATGCTATATAATTCAACATTTATACATGTGTGCTCAGTAACACTTTGTTTTAAATAATAATGAATGGCAGCTTATATGTATTTATAAGAACATGTTTTGCTTTTGTTATGTAATGGAATATGTATATATGAGAAATGCATTTACTTTAATAACATGACTGTTCGTTTATAAGCATTTAATTAGTTATAATGTGTATTGAAGTTCTTCATTAGTTAATGTAGGAGGCTGGCACTCTATATAGTGTCCTAAAACGAAGTACACTGTGCAGAAGGTCCAGTGGATCCCTTACTGGTATACAGAGCCAAAAGTAGATAATACTAACGCTCTTTTTGTGGTAGTGTGGGCGAGCAGTTAGGCTTATCAGAGAACAGTGCTAAGCATTTGTTGTACTCACAGAGGCAGAGACACACACTCAAGAATAAATCTGAGACCAATTTGTAAAAATAACATCGATTTTTATATATTTTTTCAGGCCAAAAACTTTGTTCTAAGGTAAGTACTTTTTAAGTTATGATTTCTCGAAGTTCGCAAAATAAATCACTGCTGTGCACAATTACCCACAATAGAAGTCAATGGGTGAAAATAGGAAAAAGCACATAAAATCACACAGTTAGTTCGAGGTTCACCTTCTGGATTTAGGTAAGTAGCAGGACCAGGTCCAATGTTCAAGAAATGGAAGATCAGTGTAGGAGAGTAGGATCTGCCTCTTATGTTGCCCCCACTTTTTTTCTGATGTTTACACTGGTTTCTGGCTATAGTCTGGCTGGGACCCTGCTAATCAGGGCCCCAGCCTCTCTGTTCTCTCTAAACAACTTGGAGTGCACTCTAGGTGCACTAGTGATTGGATGCTGTGGTTCCTTATGAGTCCCTAGTATATGGTACCTTAGGTGCTAAGGGCATAGGTACTTCACAGGCCTACCAGGGGCTGCAGCATGTATTATGCCACCCCTGGGAAGCAGACTAAATCTGACACCACAGGCCTGCTACTGCAGCCTGGGTGAGGAAGTGCTAGCACCCCTCACTGAGATATAGGTCCCCTATATCTCTCCTACACACATATATAAACCTATCAGTCACCCCTAAGGCAGGCCCTATCAATCCTGAGGGCAGGGTGCTTGGCTTCTATGTGAGGGGGTGCCTCTGCCTGAGCAGGGCCCCTCTGCAGCTCTCAGAGTCCATTCTCTGGTGCTGTTTGAGGATGCGGTTAAACCATATACTTTTAAGTGCATTATATCCTCGCGGTAAAATGCTAACTTTGGAATGGCTGCATCGAAACATGTCGTGTTTGGTGTCAAACATCTTGGAATACTACCCCCCCGCCAGTCTTGGCAGCGGGGGTAGCATTCCACCCTTCTAGAGGGATAGACATGTACCTACTGTGGAAACGCGGTAGAATCCTGCAGAGCCCTGGCATCACAAAATGGATGCCACCAGTCACAGACACTGGGCTGCCCTCCTGCTGATGACCAACACTCGCAGTGGAGGAGGCCCAACCATAGATATCCTGTCCCAAGGGGGTGTGACCACCTTTCAGACAGGGTTTAGTGTATTGGGGCTGGGTGGGTGCACTCTTAGAGTGCTTTGAAGTCCTGCACTGGGGGAGCAGAAGGCTCCTCTGTGCATATGCCAGTTCAAACCGGCTCAGGGGCTACCTGTCCCTGCTCTGGTGTGAAACTGGACAAAGGGAAGTGGGTGTAGCCACCCACTCCCCTAACCCTCCCATAGGTAGGGTCATAGAGCTAGTCCCTCCCTTTCTTTTAGTATAAGAGGGGGAACCTGTGCATTGCACCCTAGATTTCCCTGGACGATGCTCTGAAGACGAATCCCGGACCTTCAACGTTCCACTACCTTTGGAAGACTGAAGAATCTCCCTTGGAGTCAAGGAGTGACTCCCCTGCTTGGCAGGCACCAAAAACTACAAACGATGGTCGCAAACTACGCCGCTCCCGCCGGAGTCCGAAGTCCCTGCAGCCCAAGAAGTGGATTTCCTGACTTCTCAAAGGCCATCGTGAGTCCCCAGCGAAGCTGAGGTCAGTGGACCCCAAGAGTAACGAGGAACCGCGACCCCTGGGTACCGTGCACTATTGTCAAGTGCAACCCCTTCACAACGTTCCACGAACTTGTGCTTTGGACCACGTATGATCCTAGCCTCCAGCAGGAATCCCTACGAAGATCAGAGGCCTACCACATCCCAAGAGACCGTGGGCCCCTGTGAGCGAATCCTCCCAAGGCGTCTTTGCGATCCCTTGCCAGCCGGCTTGTGGGTCCCCAGAAGACTTTCTAAAGAAACCAAAGGGCTCCCCTGGTTGCTCCAGGCCTGCCCTGACTTACCCTCGCTGGGTGAGTCCCACAGACCTTGCTGGTCTGCGCCATTGTCTCTTCACACTTTCCCCGAGACTTGCTGTTACCAAGGCTTGTTGGCTCCAATCGAGTTGCCGACACCGCAGTAAGCTGCAGCCATCGTGGGACACGCCGAATCCAGCTCCTGGTCGTCATCGACGCCTCCTGGACCTCGTGGATGAAGAGTCAAGGCAACTGCGAACGACCTGAATCTTGCGACGACGGTGGGCATCCATCTTCCTTGCCCCGAGTCACTGCCAAGTGACTTTGAACACTGTCCCCTCTGCTTTCAGGTCTTCCATCTTCTGAATCCAGGCTTGGATTCCTCCGGACACTTCTCCTGTCGCCGCAAGCAGCAAGTCTTCACTGGCTCCCATTGAAATCGACGCCGCGACCCGACACCAAAGAACACCTATGCACCCGGTGCACCTGTGGGTGTGGGCCCAAGAACTACTTACCCTGTAAGTGACTTGCTTGTAGCTTCCCTAGAAGTGTCCTAAAACTCTCCTTTTCTAAGTGCGACATTTGCGCTGACTCGTACAGGGTTCGCGTCTGTGTTAGACACACCGCGTCCATCTCCTTTGTAACACTATCTAAAACTGTATCCTTCGACTCGTACTGAGTCTGATCGGTGTTCGCCTCGAACACACAAAGGGCCTGTAACACTGAGATCTCCATTGCACTGACTCGCACAAGGTTCGCGTCTGTGTTAGACACAGCGCGTCCATCTCCCTTGCAACTCTATCTGTAACCGCGTCCTTCGACTCGTACAAGGACCGATCGGTGTGTTCGCCTCGAACACGCAAGGGACCTTTAACATTGAAATCTCAATCGCGTCTGAGCGCATAGACTCGCACAGGACTCGCACCGGTGCCAGGTCACCGCGTCCTTCCCCTGTGGGTCTCCTACAACTACCTGGGGTGGTTCTTGGGGGTCCCTCGATTCTAGATGCCCTAGACCTAGGTCTAGCAAACTAAGATTGTGATATTCAATTGTGCTAAACTTATTTTGATAACATTTGACTTCTAATCTCATAAAGAGATTAGTAGAAAGTGTTTATTAATAAATACATATATATTTGATATATATACCTGTGTGGTGTCTTTTCATTTGGTGATTCAAGAGATTGTGTGGTAAAACAAGCTGCTTTACATTCCTTCAAGACTTAGCCTGAAGGCTGCTCTCCACAGCTACCACTAGGATAGCCTTCTATAAAGGTTGTCTTAAACCTATCTACCATAAGAGTCGAATTGTTCTGGTGCAAGGTGTCCACTTTAATTAGTGAACAGCATATGCCAGGCCAACTTCTCACATTGGTGGGCAGCGTGTGGGATTCCAGCTTGCTATTGTTTTAACAGAAAATCTCTATTTGAATTACTAACTGAAAACCACTATAGGTACTCAAGGTACATATAAAGTCAAGCTTAGTATCAATAAGTTCTACTGAACTTAGAGCTGTGTGCCAAGGGATAGCACACCCTTTTTACAGCTCAAGCTAGTATCAGTAGGCCACAAACTAGTGTAGGTAGTACAACACTGCACAACACTAGAATGTCCTTAAAGGGTGGAACCAGTGGATCCACTCAGCCTCAGTATAAGGACATGGCTTTCTCTGACTTGAGAGCCATGTGTGTTGAAAGACACCTGAGGCTAGGACAGAGTCCCTCAACCCTACACCTGATAGATCTGCTGACAGCAGATGGTCTTAGATTGGCTCTAGGAGCTAATGGGTCTGAATCAGTGGGTGGGTCAATTACAGTATCTGGGTCAGATGATGAAAATCAGAATGACCAAGACTCTGTGATTGAAGGGCCAGGCCTCAAGGGGCCTGAAAAGGAAAGAGGAATTCTCCCTAAGAGAGCTGACAGAGTGGAGGAGAGGCATAGGTCCCCTTCCAGGGAATCTGACCACTCTTATCACTCTGGCAGAGAATTTGTCCACCAGAGGAACTCATACTTTCCCATAAGAGAGACCTCCTCTGAAAGAATGTGCAAACTTCTGAGGAAGCAAGAGTTGCCCTCAGAACCAAGCAGTTGGCACTGGATAGAGAAGCCCTGGAGATCCAGAGAGCTTCTAGAAGAGAGGGGTTAGAACACCTTGGTGGCAGCAACAGTGTCCCTAGAGGCAGAGAATCTATTCCAGACCATAGGAACCTGAGCAAGGTTGTTCCTCCCTACCAGAGTGGGGATGATATCCACAAGTGGATAACTGCTATGGAGAGGGCCTGTAGAGTACAGCAGGTCCCCCAAAAGCAGTGGGCAGCAATCTTGTGGCTCTCCTTTTCAGACAAAGGTAGAGACAAGCTCCTCACTGTTAGAGAAGAGGATGCTGATGATTATGAAGTCCTGAAGAGTGCACTGATAGATGGGTTTGGCTTAACCACTGAGCAGTACAGGTTGAAGTTCAGAGACACCCAGAAGGCACAGACTCAGGACTGGACTGACTTTGTTGATTGTGCAACCAAGGCTCTGGAGGGTTGGCTGGTTGGCAGTAGGGTTACTGATTTCAAGGGATTGTATAATCTGATGATGAGAGAACAGATCCTTAATAATTGCCAGAACCAGTTGTTGCATCAGTACCTGGTGGACTCAGATCTGACCTCTCCCCAAGAATTGGGAAAGAAGGCAGACAAATGGGTCAGAACCAGGGTGAGGCAGAAACCCCAGAACCAAGGGGGTGACACCAAGAAGCAAGATCCTAAGGGCTCTGAGAAAGGTGGGGATAAGTCAAAAGACCAGAAGTCTTCACAAGGGCCCCAAAAATCTGCATCTGGTGGGGAGTCACAATCCAACAAGGGAAAAGGCCAAAAGAAGCCCTGGTGCAAATTCTGTAAACAGAAAGGGCACTGGACTTCTGACTGTAACAAGTCCAAAGACCAAACCACCACCACTCCTGCCCCTAAGGCAACTGTTCCCCCTAGCTCAGCTACTGGTGGAGGTGGTACGCAGAATAAGGGTGTAGTAGGGTTGACCCTGGGTTCTGAAGTGGACTCTGACCTAGTCAGAGTGCCCACTCAGGCAATGCTGATTTGTGAGGGAGACCTTAATATGTCCTTCCTAGTAAGCCCCAGTAATCTGGGCAAATACAAACAGCAGCCTGTAATAAATGGCAAACAGGCTTTGGCATTTAGGGACACAGGTGCTAGTGTCACCATGGTGGCAGAGGATCTTGTGGACCCTGGACAGATCATCCTGGGCGAAATGTACCAGGTGACCAATGCAAGCAATGTCAAGACCAACCATAGTCTGGCAATTGTGAATTTCTCCTGGGGAGGGGTAACTGGCCTCAAGAAGGTTGTAGTCAGTGCAAACCTCCCTGTCGAATGTCTATTGGGCAATGATCTAGAGACTTCAGCCTGGTCTGAAATAGAGTTATGGACTCATGCTGAGATGTTGGGCATCCCTGCAGAGGTATTTGCTGTGACCAGGTCACAAGCAATAATGCATAACACTGAACCAGCTCTGGATCCTGGAACAATGGACCAGATGCTTCCCAAGAGGAGGAGCAGTAGGGTAAAGGCAGTGCCTTCCCCTCTGTCTCAGATCACAGATTCACCCCCAGAGGGAGGTGAAGCAGATCCTGAAGAAGGAACTGCCCCAGAGGGACTTGAGCCTGATCAGGTTGAGTTCTTGGGGGCAGGGGGCCCTTCTAGGGAAGATCTGAGTAAGGAGAAACAGTGCTGCCCCTCTCTTGAACCCCTCAGACAGCAGGCTGCTGCTGAGGCTGCTGGGAGTGCTAGTGGGTCCCATAAAGTTTATTGGGATGAGGGACTCCTATATTCTGAGGGTAGAGACCCAGCCCTTGGAGCCACCAGGAGGATGGTAATACCTCAGAAGTTTAGGGGGTTCCTCTTGACCCTAGCACATGACATCCCTTTAGCAGGACACTTGGGCCAAAACAAGACCTGGGACAGGCTTGTTCCACATTTTCATTGGCCCCATATGTCAGAGGACACAAAGGAGTTTTGTCGCTCCTGTGTCACCTGCCAAGCCAGTGGTAAGGCAGGTGGCACAACAAAGGCCCCCCTGATACCACTACCGGTGGTGGGGGTACCCTTTGAGAGGGTAGGGATTGACATTGTTGGTCCCCTTGACCCTCAAACTGCATCTGGGCACAGGTTTATCCTGGTGGTAGTGGATCATGCCACCAGGTACCCAGAAGCAATTCCCCTGAGGACCACCACAGCCCCTGTGGTGGCAAGAGCCCTCATTGGAGTCTTCTCCAGAGTGGGTTTCCCAAAGGAGGTCATTTCTGACAGAGATGCCAACTTCATGTCAGGATATCTGAAAGCAATGTGGAAGTGTGGTGTAACTTATAAGTTCACCATCCCCTATCACCCACAATGCAATGGTTTAGTTGAACGCTTCAACAAAACCTTGAAAGGAATGATTAAAGGACTCCCAGAGAAGCTTAGGCGGAAATGGGACCTTCTTCTTCCTTGCCTATTGTTTGCATACAGAGAGGTTCCACAGAAGGGGGTTGGTTACAGCCCATTTGAGCTTCTGTTTGGGCATCCTGTGAGAGGTCCATTGTGTTTGGTAAAAGAGGGCTGGGAGTTGCCTCTCAAGCCCCCAAACAAGATGTGATGGACTATGTACTTGGTCTCCGCTCCCGGATGGCTGAGTACATGAAAAAGGCAACCAAAAACCTGGAGGTCAGCCAAGAATTACAAAAAGCTTGGCATGACCAAAGGCTGTACTGACTGTATACCAGCCAGGACAGAAGGTGTGGGTATTGGAGCCTGTGGCCCCAGCAGCCCTCCAGGACAAGTGGAGTGGCCCCCATACAATAGTTGAACAAAAGAGAAAAGTCACCTACCTGGTGAATCTTGGAACTCCCAGGAGCCCCCTGAGGGTGCTCCATGTCAACATATTAAAGCCATATGTTGACAGGGCTGACATGGGCTTGCTCATGGCAACTGATGAGGACCAGGAGGAGGAGAGTGACCCTCTCCCTGACCTGCTCTCGCAGAACCCTGATGATGGGTCAGTAGAAGGTGTTGCTTTGGCAAGCAGCCTCACTGACCATCAACAAACTGAGTGCAGACAAGTTCTGCAACAGTATAGACATATGTTTAGCCTGACCCCTAGTCAGACTTCCTGGTGCACCCATGAGGTGGACACTGGAGACAGTCTGCCTGTCAAGAATAAGATCTACAGGCAACCTGACCATGTCAGGGACTGTATCAGGACTGAAGTCCAGAAAATGTTGGAGCTAGGTGTAATTGAGCCTTCAGATAGCCCTTGGGCTAGCCCAGTAGTCCTGGTACCCAAGCCTCATACCCAGGGTGGTAAGAAAGAAATGAGGTTTTGTGTAGACTACAGAGGCCTCAATGCAGTCACTAAGACTGATGCCTATCCCATACCAAGGGCAGATGAGCTGATTGATACTTTGGCCTCAGCCAAGTATCTAAGCACGTTTGACCTGACAGCTGGCTACTGGCAGATCAGGTTAGCTGATGATGCAAAAGCCAAAACAGCATTTTCGACCCCTGGTGGGCACTACCACTTTGTGGTGATGCCCTTTGGATTGAAAAATGCACCTGCCACTTTTCAGAGGTTGGTGAATAAAGTTCTGACAGGGATGGAAACTTATTGCTCAGCTTATCTAGATGATATTGCTGTCTTTAGTTCCTCCTGGCAAGTTCACCTGGTCCACCTCAGGAATGTTTTGGAGGCACTGCAGAAAGCAGGCCTCACTATCAAGGCCACTAAGTGCCAGATAGGGCAGATTCAGGTTGTATTCCTGGGCCACCTTGTGGGTGGAGGCCAGGTTCAGCCTTTGCAGAGCAAAATCCAAACCATAATGGAATGGGTTGCTCCAACCACCCAGACACAGGTGAGAGCCTTCTTAGTCCTGACTGGGTACTATAGGAGGTTTGTCAAGGGATATGGATCTATAGTGACCCCCTTGAATGATCTGACCTAAAAGAAAATGCCAAAAAAAGGTTCAGTGGACAGCTAGCTGTCAAAAGGCATTTGAAGACCTAAAGCAGGCCATGTGCACTGCCCCCATCTTACAGAGTCCAGACTACACCAAAAGTTCATTGTCCAAACAGATGGTTCTGAGCTGGGTGTGGGAGCTGTACTGTCTCAACTGAATGATGAAGGTCAAGACCAGCCAGTAGCTTTTATTAGCAGAAGGCTGACCCCTAGAGAGAAACGTTGGTCAGCTATAGAGAGGGAGGCCTTTGCTGTGGTGTGGGCCCTGAAGAAGCTGAGGCCATACTTGTTTGGCACTCACTTCATAGTTCAGACTGACCACAAGCCCCTCCTATGGCTTAAACAGATGAAAGGTGAGAACCCAAAACTTTTGAGGTGGTCCATTTCCCTACAGGGGATGGACTATACAGTGGAACATAGACCTGGGACCCAACATGCCAATGCAGATGGACTCTCAAGGTATTTCCACTTTGAACACGAAGACTCAACTGGTCAAGGTTAGTTTAGTGTCCCTGCGTTTGGGGGGGGGTTGTGTAGGAGAGTAGGATCTGCCTCTTATGTTGCCCCCACTTTTATTCTGATGTTTACACTGGTTTCTGGCTATAGTCTGGCTGGGACCCTGCTAATCAGGGCCCCAGCCTCTCTGTTCTCTCTAAACGACTTGGAGTGCACTCTAGGTGCACTAGTGATTGGATGCTGTGGTTCCTTATGAGTCCCTAGTATATGGTACCTTAGGTGCTAAGGGCAAAGGTACTTCACAGGCCTACCAGGGCCTCAGCATGTATTATGCCACCCCTGGGAAGCAGACTAAATCTGACACCACAGGCCTGCTACTGCAGCCTGGGTGAGGAAGTGCTAGCACCCCTCACTGAGATATAGGTCCCGTATATCTCTCCTACACACACATATAAACCTATCAGTCACCCCTAAGGCAGGCCCTATCAATCCTGAGGGCAGGGTGCTTGGCTTCTATGTGAGGGGGTGCCTCTGCCTGAGCAGGGCCCCTCTGCAGCTCTCAGAGTCCATTCTCTGGTGCTGTTTGTGGATGCGGTTAAACCATATACTTTTAAGTGCATTATATCCTCGCAGTAAAATGCTAACTTTGGAATGGCTGCATCGAAACATGTCGTGTTTGGTGTCAAACATCTTGGAATACTACCCCCCGCCAGTCCTGGCGGCGGGGGTAGCATTCCACCCTTCTAGAGGGATAGACATGTACCTACTGTGGAAACGCAGTAGAATCCTGCAGAGCCCTGGCATCACAAAATGGATGCCACCAGTCACAGACACTGGGCTGCCCTCCTGCTGATGACCAACACTCGCAGTGGAGGAGGCCCAACAATAGATATCCTGTCCCAAGGGGGTGTGACCACCTTCCAGACAGGGTTTAGTGTATTGGGGCTGGGTGGGTGCACTCTTAGAGTGCTTTGAAGTCCTGCACTGGGGGAGCAGAAGGCTCCTCTGTGCATATGCCAGTTCAAACCGGCTCAGGGGCTACCTGTCCCTGCTCTGGCGCGAAACAGGACAAAGGGAGTGGGTGTAGCCACCCACTCCCCTGACCCTCCCATAGTTAGGGTCATAGAGCTAGTCCCTCCCTTTCTTTTAGTATAAGAGGGGGAACCTATGCATTGCACCCTAGATTTCCCTGGACGACGCTCTGAAGACGAATCCCGGACCTTCGACGTTCCACTACCTTTGGAAGACTGAAGAATCTCCCTTGGAGTCAAGGAGTGACTCCCCTGCTTGGCAGGCACCAAAAACTACAAACAACGGTCGCAAACTACGCCGCTCCCGCCGGAGTCCGAAGTCCCTGCAGCCCAAGAAGTGGATTTCCGGACTTCTCAAAGGCCATCGTGAGTCCCCAGTGAAGCTGAGGCCAGTGGACCCCAAGAGTAACGAGGAACCGCGACCCCTGGGTACCGTGCACTATTGTCGAGTGCAACCCCTTCACAACATTCTACGAACTTGTGCTTTGGACCACGTATCGTCCTAGCCTCCAGTAGGAATCCCTCCGAAGATCAGAGGCCTACCACATCCCGAGAGACCGTGGGCCCCTGTGAGCGAATCCTCCCGAGGCGTCTTCGCGATCCCTTGTCAGCCAGCTTGTGGGTCCCCAGAAGACTTTCTAAAGAAACCAAAGGGCTCCTCTGGTTGCTCTAGGCCTGCCCTGACTTACCCTTGCTGGGTGCGTCCCACAGACCTTGCTGGTCTGCGCCATTGTCTCTTCACACTTTCCCCAAGACTTGCTATTACCAAGGCTTGTTGGCTCCAATCAAGTTGCCAACACCGCATTAAGCTGCAGACATCGTGGCACACACCGAATCCAGCTCCTGGTTGTCGTCGACGCCTCCTGGACCTCGTGGCTGAACAGTCAAGGCAACTGCGAACGACCTGAATCTTGCGACGACGGTGGGCATCCATCTTCCTTGCCCCGAGTCACTGCCAAGTGACTTTGAACACTGTCCCCTCTGCTTTCAGGTCTTCCATCTTCTGAATCCAGGCTTGGATTCCTCCGGACACTTCTCCTGTCGCCGCAAGCAGCAAGTCTTCACTGGCTCCCATTGAAAACGACGCCGCGACCCGACACCAAAGAACACCTATGCACCCGGCTCCCCTGGGTGAGGTAACTTCAGCACTACGGTGCTCCTGTGGGTGTGGGCCCTAGAACTACTTACCCTGTAAGTGAATTGCTTGTAGCTTCCCTAGAAGTGTCCTAAAACTCTCCTTTTCTAAGTGCGACAATTGCGCTGACTCGTACAGGGTTCGCGTCTGTGTTAGACACACCGCGTCCATCTCCTTTGTAACACTATCTAAAACTGTATCCTTCGACTCGTACTGAGTCCGATCGGTGTTCGCCTCGAACACACAAAGGGCCTGTAACACTGAGATCTCCATTGCACTGACTCGCACAAGGTTCGCGTCTGTGTTAGACACAGCGCGTCCATCTCCCTTGCAACTCTATCTGTAACCGCGTCCTTCGACTCGTACAAGGACCGATCGGTGTGTTCGCCTCGAACACGCAAGGGACCTTTAACATTGAAATCTCAATCGCGTCTGAGCGCATAGACTCGCACAGGACTCGCACCGGTGCCAGGTCACCGCGTCCGTCCCCTGTGGGTCTCCTACAACTACCTGGGGTGGTTCTTGGGGGTCCCTCGATTCTAGATGCCCTAGACCTAGGTCTAGCAAACTAAGATTGTGATATTCAATTGTGCTAAACTTATTTTGATAACATTTGACTTGTACATATGTTCCTGACCTCTAATCTCATAAAGAGATTAGTAGAGAGTGTTTATTAATAAATATATATATAATTTATATATATACCTGTGTGGTGTCTTTTCATTTGGTGATTCAAGAGATTGTGTGGTAAAACAAGCTGCTTTACATTCCTTCAAGACTTAGCCTGAAGGCTGCTCTCCACAGCTACCACTAGGATAGCTTTCTATAAAGGTTGTCTTAAACCTATCTACCATAAGAGTCGAATTGTTCTGGTGCAAGGTGTCCACTTTAATTAGTGAACAGCATATGCCAGGCCAACTTCTCACAATCAGGAGCGCCCAGTATTCGGCTGGGAGCAGGGTGCGGAGGTTGTTGGTAGACGGCACTCTACGATGAAGTGGGCCACCTGAAAAAACGTTGCACAGAGGGACTTAAAGGTAAGTCCAGGGGGTCCTACTCAAGGGAGTAGTTCGCAAGGGACCACAGGAGCATAGCTGGTTCATAGTTACCTAGGTGGGCGGGCTGGGTGCAGAGCAGATAGGGCAGCCAAGCGTCGTGTGTTGAGGGGCAGGCAGGTTGCAGGGAGGATTCCAGGACAGTTGGACCACTCACAGAGTGGGTCTCAGGGGTCTCAAAGTCCCTCGACAGTTGTCTGCATCCTGGGTAGTTGGAGTCCAGATAGGACTCTTTCTTCCCGGTCTTCGGCGTAGGGAATCCTGTACTCTGGCCATTGACACCGCTCTGGTAGTCCTGGTGTCCTCTCACTTGGTAGGGGGCAGATCCGACCTTCTGGAGCTGATGCACCTCTTCTGGCTTGGGTGCTGCGTTGGAGTCGCGGGGGAGCAGCAGATCAGTAAACCAGACTTCGCAGTTCGGTGCTTGCGGGGGATAGCTTCTCTACTCCAAGGGATGTTCTCTGCAATTGGTCAATGGCTGGAGGTGCTGCAGGGTTCTTGGGGGCCTCACAGTTGCAGGACAAGACAGCACACCACAACTATAGAGTCCTGGAAGCAGCCGGCAGAGTTTGCCGCCAATTTCCTGCAGCAGGTCTTTGGTTCTCAGGTCAGCAGCTCTTCTTTGTCTTTTTTTCTTCTTGGGTCCATCGAATCTAAGTTCAGGGTCCGGGGATGCCACCTAAATATTATATTTAGGGGTGTTAAAGGGGTTAATGGGCTACCTACCTTTAGGTTGTCTACACCCTCTAAGTGACCACTTCCAGTGGGAAGGGGCACTACCCCATCCCTGATAGGTTGATTTCCTACCATCACAAGATGGAGGAATTGGAAAAGTAGTGTCCGCATCGCCTTCCCCACCTTAGGGGTAGTGCTGTCTGAATGTGAGCACACCTCCTAATCTAACTAATTTTCCTGACTGTCCTGCTGCCAAAGGGGGAGTAGGAAAGGGGGGTTGGCATCCTCCACTATCTGGAGATGCATGTGTTGAATTTCAAAGGCAGCATTGCCTTTGAAACTTCCCTCCTTGGCAGGCCCTCCCAGCCTGGAGGAGGTGTGAGGCAACTCCTCCCAAAGCACGCTTTGTTCCTGGCCTTTGAGAGCACTGGCTCTCATCCCATGAGGTCAGAAACATGTCTGGTGGTGGCAAGCTGGCTAAGACTAGTCACAGACACCACCAGTGCTTGGTAGGTTTTCAGGAGACCCTCTTAAAGGGTCTCCTGTGTGCATTTATTAATGAATCCAACACTGGCATCAGTGTTGGATTTAATAAGTTGAGATGTTTAGTAACAAACATCTTAGGGTTCAGCGAACCCATCATGGAGCTAGGAAACCTGTAATGACAAGTATCCAGCCCATGTACTTTCTATGGCTTCCCTGTGCACTTACAGTATCCAAGAATGGGCTTAGATATTGCAGGGTCATATCTGCTCATGCAGATATGTCCACACATGGAATATAGTACACCCTGCCTAAGGACTGTCAGCCCTGCAGTAGGGGTGACTTACCTATACCTCATGCAGTGTATGTGGGCTTGGCACACAGGGATGTGTGCTATGTGGACTCTTCAGTTTTCTCTGCACCAAGACATTTAGCCTGCAATGGCAGCATGCATGATCTTGGTGAGGGGTCGCTAGGGTGGCACAATTTGTGCTGCAGCCCTAGTGGACCCCCTCCAGTCCCAATGCCCTAAGTACCAGGGGCACCATTTTCTAGGAACTTACAGGTGTTGCTGAAGTTGTGCCAATTGTGGTACAGTTATTAGGGAAAGAACACTGGTACTGGGAACATGGTTAGCAGGGACCCAGTACACCTCAGACAACGTTGCATCAAAAACCAGGCAAAAATTGGGGGCAGGGGGGTACTGCAACAAAAATCTAGCTTCCCACAGTTAACTTGACCAAAGGCCTTAAGTACTTGGGTTTCACAATGTTTGACCTTCACTGTGAATGTTTTCTTGTATGGAGTGTTTTTCTCCTCTCTCCAGGTGCCACATGTATGATTATTTCCTTTTGCAACTCGCAATTTGTGAATTTTAGCGACTCGCAATTTGCGAGTCGCAAAAGACAATATACTGATGTGTCTCAGACACATTTTGCGGTTCCCAATGAGGTCAAAAATGACCTGCCTGTGTGGAATGAAGGCATAAATTCCAGATCGTCTAGAGATATGTGAATTAAACGAGAAAGAGTTATCAACCTGTTTTGGAAACATACATCCAAAAAGAAGCAATTATGAGTGTCTTGCTAAAGAATGTATTGTTTCAGGGTGACCTCTAATTGTGTCCATGACAATAATTTAGTAGGGTCTTTGAGAAATAACTAGACAATGCTTGTGCCTTTGAATGCACACTACGCTGAGACTTCTTCGGAGAGGAGAGGTTTATACCTCTGTAACTTATGTTTCTATGCTATAGTTGTATGGCTTAATGCTATATAATTCTTTATTCTGGAAACTTCTACAGAAGTTTTACGCTGGCACCTTTCTCTTTATCATTTGGATCTAATCGAAGCCTAGTTTAGCTTTTCACAGAGTAGTTTAATTGAAGATTTAGAAATCTTCATGCATCATAGACAGGAAGATCAGACTTTCCAATCTTCTCATTCTGCTGTGATTTTTTGTTTTGTACTATCGCTACTGAGGTTCTCATTGGTTACTTACTATTGAGAATTACCTTTGTTCATAGAGCTGGAAGTCCATTGATAATTTTGTATTGTTATGCGATGCTCTTGAGAATGATTTATATTACACTGACTTTAAATTTGTAATAAATACATGTTTAATTGGATATCCCAACTTGGAGTTTTACTGTGTAGCCAAATGGGTTGCACTGTATTTTGAAATTGAATTGAAATCTAACTCCTTTAAGTTTGAGCGCCCGAAAAAGATTAGAACCGTACGGGACAAAAAAGGGCCCAAATCCTCTTCACTGGAGCACCTTCCATCCACTTGTTTGCCCTCCATAATTCTATTCCCTGGCACAGCTGATCCCCACCGCCGATCTCATGCTGCTGTTTTTACTTGACTCTCTTAACGGCAGTGGTGGCTGGAAGGAATTGGCTGTAAAAAGGAGAAGGAGAGGCCCCTCTCATTGGGGAGTTTTTCTCAGACCTCTTGAGGAGTTGTGGGGCTGTTCCATCAGCCTTTCCATTGGCTTCAGCTGCACCTAAGAAGCAGAAGGTGAGAAGGTGTGTCTGGCAAAGTGAGCATCTTGTGTAGTTTCCACCCTACAGTAGGAACATCGCATTTATGGACAGCATAACCATTGGGATGATGCCAGACTGACTCCATGTACTCCTCAGGATATGTCATCCTGTAGGCCAGCTAGCTCACAGTGCCAGCATAAGTACCCCGAAACCCAGTCAGGCAGCAAATGGTTCTGGCAACTACTAAACATGACAACCCAGATCCCGCAGGAATCATGGTAAAAGATCTAGAACCCTTTTGCTCAATCACTCATGCTCTCTTCCTCTCAGAGAAATATACAAGGAATACACAGTGGAACGTTTTCAATATTTATTGAACCAGCCTGATTCTTAAATAAAATATATGTGCTGCAATGATTAATAGATAGAAGTAAATGAAAGTTATTAAAAGTACTAAGACAGCAAGCAGAATAGAAAAGTTCCACCATCGTGCTAAAACAATGCATTTATGCAAGCATATAAAACATAGAAATCTGGCATCCCCTAACCTCGGTGTCTAGAATGTGTGTGTGTGTTCTGCCAAGAATCCCCGTACTGTATGATCCAAACCGTGTTACCTGAAGGGAAAGAATGTATGTCCCTGTCGTTGTCACAAGCAGGACACCCCTTGCAGATATGTCAGCAGGTTGCTGGGCCAAGCATCAGCATGGGATCTCGATCAGGCTGACATTTTTGCGTGTTATAGATAGCTATGTTGCCATATGTAAGAAAACAACAAGCACATTTGCACAACTTATGTATAAACCTTGCACATGGTGTCAAGGTAGCATGATAGTGTTCTTGTGAAGTTGGTTTCCAAGAAACTAATCCAGACTGTCATGGATGTCAAATGTGTGTCAGAAGTCCTTGTGTTAAAGTGAAGGCAACCTTAGGAAAGGCCTGTGTATTAGTAAAATGGCAGTGTTTCTTTCCAGGCCTAAATGGAACACATGACAAGCATTGCGACTGGAAGTGGTTTCTTCTGAGGCTAAGGCTTCCCAACTAGGTCAGTGTTGATCCCGCTCACTCCTTCCCTTCTCGTTGTTGTCTGCCTGCCAGCCCTGCCACCTCCTCACTTGGCAAATGCAAAAACAACAGTTGATGGACAGAATGCAGAACAATGTCATACATTCACACCAGTACAGAGATCTGGGCCTAAATCCATCGTTTTTTTGCTCACCATGCCATTCCAGTTTGAAACCAGCCATATGCAAATCAGTCTTGTCCCTGTGCCTCATGGGAACAGTCCAGCCCGAACTGCCAAGCCAGGTCCTCCCTGGACTGGAAACAAGCATCCTAGGACCGGTTTCACCCCTCTTCAGCCAGGATAGTTTGATTCCAGTGGCATGGAGAGCACAGGACCCACGTCTGGGCATACCCGTCACACTCGGGGTGACAAATGCAAAAACAACAGTTGATGGACAGAATGCAGAACAATGTCATACATTCACCCCAGTACAGAGATCTGGGCCTAAATCCATCGTTTTTTTGCTCACCATGCCATTCCAGTTTGAACCCAGCCATATGCAAATCAGTCTTGACCCTGTGCCTCATGGGAACAGTCCAGCCCGAACTGCCAAGCCAGGTCCTCCCTGGACACCAGCATCCTAGGACTGGTTACGGGGTTTCACCCCTCTTCAGCCAGGATAGCTTGATTCCAGTGGCATGGAGAGCACGGGACCCACGTCTGGGCATACCCGTCACACTCGGGGTGACAAATGCAAAAACAACAGTTGATGGACAGAATGCAGAATAATGTCATACATTCACCCCAGTACAGAGATCTGGGCCTAAATCCATCGTTTTTTTGCTCTCCATGCCATTCCAGTTTGAACCCAGCCATATGCAAATCAGTCTTGACCCTGTGCCTCATGGGAACAGTCCAGCCCGAACTGCCAAGCCAGGTCCTCCCTGGACTGGAAACAAGCATCCTAAGACCGGTTTCGGGTTTCACCCCTCTTCAGCCAGGATAGCTTGATTCCAGTGGCATGGAGAGCACGGGACCCACGTATGGGCATACCCGTCACACTCGGGGTGACAAATGCAAAAACAACAGTTGATGGACAGAATGCAGAACAATGTCATACATTCACCCCAGTACAGAGATCTGGGCCTAAATCCATCGTTTTTTTGCTCACCATGCCATTCCAGTTTGAACCCAGCCATATGCAAATCAGTCTTGTCCCTGTGCCTCATGGGAACAGTCCAGCCCGAACTGCCAAGCCAAACTGGGGTGGCGTAGTGGGCAAAAGAACGATGGATTTAACCCAGATCTTTTGACTGGGGGAGAATGTTTGCATTGTCAGCATTCTGTCCATCATTTGTTTGCTGTAACACTTTTCGCCCTAAGTGGGATGGGTATGCCCAGACGTGGGTCCCTTGCTCACTGTGCCACTGGATTCAAGCTAGCCTGGCTGAAGAAGGGTGACATACCCTGAAAACGGTCCCAGGATGCTTGTTTCCGGTCCAGGGAGGACCTGGTCTGGCAGTTCGGTCTGGACTGTTCCCATGGGGCACAGGGTCAAGACTGATTTGCATATGGCTGGGTCCAAACTGGGGTGGCGTAGTGGGCAAAAGAACGATGGATTTAACCCAGATCTTTTGACTGGGGGAGAATGTTTGCATTGTCAGCATTCCGTCCATCATTTGTTTGCTGTAACACTTTTCGCTCTAAGTGGGATGGGTATGCCCAGATGTGGGTCCCTTGCTCTCTGTGCCACTGGATTCAAGCTAACCTGGCTGAAGAATGGTGACATACCCTGAAACCGGTCCCAGGATGCTTGTTTCCGGTCCAGGGAGGACCTGGCCTGGCAGTTCGGTCTGGACTGTTCCCATGGGCTACAGGGTCTAGACTGATTTGCATATGGCTGGGTCCAAACTGGGGTGGCGTAGTGGGCAAAAGAACGATGGATTTAACCCAGATCTTTTGACTGGGGGAGAATGTTTGCATTGTCAGCATTCCGTCCATCATTTGTTTGCTGTAACACTTTTCAGCCCCTAAGTGGGAAGGATATGCCCAGACGTGGGTCCCTTGCTCACTGTGCCACTGGATTCAAGCTAGCCTGGCTGAAGAAGGGTGACATACCCTGAAACCGGTCCCAGGATGCTTGTTTCCGGTCCAGGGAGGACCTGGTCTGGCAGTTCGGTCTGGACTGTTCCCATTGGGCACAGGGTCAAGACTGATTTGCATATGGCTGGGTCCAAACTGGGGTGGCGTAGTGGGCAAAAGAACGATGGATTTAACCCAGATCTTTGACTGGGGGAGAATGTTTGCATTGTCAGCATTCCGTCCATCATTTGTTTGCTGTAACACTTTTTGCCCTAAGTGGGATGGGTATGCCCAGACGTGGGTCCCTTGCTCACTGTGCCACTGGATTCAAGCTAGCCTGGCTGAAGAAGGGTGACATACCCTGAAACCGGTCCCAGGATGCTTGTTTCCGGTCCAGGGAGGACCTGGCCTGGCAGTTCGGTCTGGACTGTTCCCATGGGGCACAGGGTCAAGACTGATTTGCATATGGCTGGGTCCAAACTGGGGTGGCGTAGTGGGCAAAAGAACGATGGATTTAACCCAGATCTTTTGACTGGGGGAGAATGTTTGCATTGTCAGCATTCCGTCCATCATTTGTTTGCTGTAACACTTTTCGCCCTAAGTGGGATGGGTATGCCCAGACGTGGGTCCCTTGCTCACTGTGCCACTGGATTCAAGCTAGCCTGGCTGAAGAAGGGTGACATACCCTGAAACCGGTCCCAGGATGCTTGTTTCCGGTCCAGGGAGGACCTGGCCTGGCAGTTCGGTCTGGACTGTTCCCATGGGGGACAGGGTCAAGACTGATTTGCATATGGCTGGGTCCAAACTGGGGTGGCGTAGTGGGCAAAAGAACGATGGATTTAACCCAGATCTTTTGACTGGGGGAGAATGTTTGCATTGTCAGCATTCCGTCCATCATTTGTGTGCTGTAACACTTTTCGCCCTAAGAGGGATGGGTATGCCCAGACGTGGGTCCCTTGCTCACTGGATTCAAGCTAGCCTGGCTGAAGAAGGGTGACATACCCTGAAACCGGTCCCAGGATGCTTGTTTCCGGTCCAGGGAGGACCTGGCCTGGCAGTTCGGTCTGGACTGTTCCCATGGGGCACAGGGTCAAGACTGATTTGCATATGGCTGGGTCCAAACTGGGGTGGCGTACTGGGCAAAAGAACGATGGATTTAACCCAGATCTTTTGACTGGGGGAGAATGTTTGCATTGTCAACATTCCGTCCATCATTTGTTTGCTGTAACACTTTTCGCCCTAAGTGGGATGGGTATGCCCAGACGTGGGTCCCTTGCTCACTGTGCCACTGGATTCAAGCTAGCCTGGCTGAAGAAGGGTGACATACCCTGAAACCGGTCCCAGGATGCTTGTTTCCGGTCCAGGGAGGACCTGGCCTGGCAGTTCGGTCTGGACTGTTCCCATGGGGCACAGGGTCAAGACTAATTTGCATATGGCTGGGTCCAAACTGGGGTGGCGTAGTGGGCAAAAGAACGATGGATTTAACCCAGATCTTTTGACTGGGGGAGAATGTTTGCATTGTCAGCATTCCGTCCATCATTTGTTTGCTGTAACACTTTTCGCCCTAAGTGGGATGGGTATGCCCAGACGTGGGTCCCTTGCTCACTGTGCCACTGGATTCAAGCTAGCCTGGCTGAAGAAGGGTGACATACCCTGAAACCGGTCCCAGGATGCTTGTTTCCGGTCCAGGGAGGACCTGGCCTGGCAGTTTGGTCTGGACTGTTCCCATGGGGCACAGGGTCAAGACTGATTTGCATATGGCTGGGTCCAAACTGGGGTGGCGTAGTGGGCAAAAGAACGATGGATTTAACCCAGATCTTTTGACTGGGGGAGAATGTTTGCATTGTCAGCATTCCGTCCATCATTTGTTTGCTGTAACACTTTTCGCCCTAAGTGGGATGGGTATGCCCAGACGTGGGTCCCTTGCTCACTGTGCCACTGGATTCAAGCTAGCCTGGTTGAAGAAGGGTGACATACCCTGAAACCGGTCCCAGGATGCTTGTTTCCGGTCCAGGGAGGACCTGGCCTGGCAGTTCGGTCTGGACTGTTCCCATGGGGCACAGGGTCAAGACTGATTTGCATATGGCTGGGTCCAAACTGGGGTGGCGTAGTGGGCAAAAGAACGATGGATTTAACCCAGATCTTTTGACTGGGGGAGAATGTTTGCATTGTCAGCATTCCGTCCATCATTTGTTTGCTGTAACACTTTTCGGCCCAAGTGGGATGGGTATGCCCAGACGTGGGTCCCTTGCTCACTGTGCCACTGGATTCAAGCTAGCCTGGCTGAAGAAGGGTGACATACCCTGAAACCGGTCCCAGGATGCTTGTTTCCGGTCCAGGGAGGACCTGGCCTGGCAGTTCGGTTTGGACTGTTCCCATGGGGCACAGGGTCAAGACTGATTTGCATATGGCTGGGTCCAAACTGGGGTGGCGTAGTGGGCAAAAGAACGATGGATTTAACCCAGATCTTTTGACTGGGGGAGAATGTTTGCATTGTCAGCATTCCGTCCATCATTTGCTTGCTGTAACACTTTTCGCCCCAAGTGGGATGGGTATGCCCAGACGTGGCTCCCTTGCTCACTGTGCCACTGGATTCAAGCTAGCCTGGCTGAAGAAGGGTGACATACCCTGAAACCGGTCCCAGGATGCTTGTTTCCGGTCCAGGGAGGACCTGGCCTGGCAGTTCGGTCTGGACTGTTCCCATGGGGCACAGGGTCAAGACTGATTTGCATATGGCTGGGTCCAAACTGGGGTGGCGTAGTGGGCAAAAGAACGATGGATTTAACCCAGATATTTTGACTGGGGGAGAATGTTTGCATTGTCAGCATTCCATCCATCATTTGTTTGCTGTAACACCTCCTCACTTGGCATCATTTTGATGGGCAGTGGTTAGTTGCTGCCACTCGGAAGCTACCAGTTCCTGTCACCCACAGTGCTATTTTACAAACCTATTCACAGCTTTAATTTATTTAACCTCCCTCATCTCCATCATCTTTTCACTGCACCCTTAGAGGGTTGAGGGGGCCAGCGGCCAAGGAGGAGGACATACAGCTATAATTTTGCAACTTTTGAAAATGTGAACTTGCAAATCACTGCTTCTGACCCACAAAAAGGAGAGGACCAAGAAAAACAACCTAAAAATATGTGAAAATAAAATGGCTCCCTTGAGTGCTACCCCCTTAATAGAGTCATCAAGCGATAATTTACTACCCGTCCTAGAGCTAGAACCACAGGCGATAGAGATTAAAAGCCCAGAGGCAATGTTACAATAAGATAATGGCATAAAAAAAACTTGTGGAAGAAATCCTACAGGGGAGACATCAGACCTCAGCTGCTCTCATAGACTTCAATCTTAGTGATGGGTTATTGCAAGATTTGCATCTGCCAACTCCACTACCGTCTAAGTTAATTAAATCTACCATGTTCAACTTTGATTGTAATTTAGCTGCTAAGGAAAATGTATGGCCAAAAGACAGTGGATATAGGGGATGCTAGGGACCTCATATGGTGATGAGAGCTTGACATTTCTACACCTACTCACGGCCAATTATAAGAAATCTGCACTGGATACTACAATAATAGAGGTGGGCAGGCTCACACTTCCCATGGAGCCAATCTTTCAATACTCTATGAGGACGGTGCCTGACCAGCCTTCTGGGCAACCTGCCTTGTGCATTAAACCAGTGAATAAGGTTCCATTATCACCTATAGTCAAGGTCATCAAAGCATTTGCCCCCACACCAAGGATCAGGCTAAAACAGTGCTTCTCCTTGTGAGTACCACTGTAGGCCACGACTCTGACAAAGAATCATCCAACCATCTTCTTGTGGGGATATGCAGCCGCCCTGACAAAAATCCAACTCCAGTATCTAAGACTCCATCAGAAGTTGGACATTCTTCCCAAGGCCTGCTAGCAAGCAGATGTCCTGGAAAAGAGATCACCTGGTGGATAATGTTTGAAAAAGCAAACTTCTCTATAGGGAGAGCGGCTGAGATGCACGCAGATAAACTGGACATTCAAATTGCGGCCTTGCAAAACCTAGCAGACTTTACTGAAAACATTGACCACAAATTATACAAATTAAACACTTTAATCATGCGGGTACAGTGATCCACTCCCGACGATTATGTCATCATTAATTGTGAATTTGAAAAAGGAGGTCCACAATACAGGAAACGTCAATCACGCCTCTACAACTGCTATTCCACCGCCAAAAGATCATGCAGAAGAAGGCAATGGCCCTGAAAAGCCACAAGATATCTCTCTTGCATCAAAGCAGGTGCCAACATTTCCCCTTGACCATTAGGGGCTGCCAGTACAATAACTTGGATATACATTTAAATAAAGAAAATGATCTGGAAAGTGTAACCTGTTTCACTTGAGTCAGGAAACAAACCTAAGGCAAACACTGAACAGCTACAAAAAGTCAACAATCACCTCAAGAACGAATAAAAAAATGCTTACAAAAAAGTCAAATGAAAGGGCCTCTTCCCAACAAAATCTCTTCCCCATCTTTTTCAAAATTTGCATGCCGCATGCAGACACTATCAATATCACGGAATCTCGACCTACGATAGGTAATAATGTGGGCACTTCTAACTCCTCATCCAGGATATCTAAGCCATTGTCTAAATCTGGAGACGTAGATCCTTCAACTAACCCATCTATCAACACCAGGGCTTAGCCACTTCCATCTGCTAAGTAATTAAATAAGTGGACTTCTCCTGTCAGCAAGTGCAAATCCTCACAGGCCTCACAAACTGAGTAATGGGCAAATACTATCGCACCAAGCAATCTGGATGGTGTTACTCAGTCATGTGTCTTGGTGAGGGCATCTTCAGGCATGGTCCTGCCACCTCAACAACTGCATAGTGGATCCGGCATGGCCAGTCATGATTCTGCCTCGCTCATTTGTCCTTAAAACGCGGTTGGTGTTGAAAGAGCTCCACAAGGTGTAAGGACGTGGAAAAGACTGTCCTTTCAGCTACTTTTCTCAGGTACTGAGCACAATCAATCTAACAAGGCTGGTTTCCACATCAGTGCTGACGATTCTGGCAGCTCCCAAGACAATAACTTGAGGATCAGTCCAACCGTTACAGAAGATTGCTGCACAGACAGTGTAATATTATACCCTGAATACATGACTTGTGGCAAAGTAGACATACTTAATAAAGGAAACTTACTAAAATTATTTTGTGTCAACCCAAATCTAGGGAATATCACCTCCAATGACATAGATTTCATAGTATTCATGCCACAGCTAAACGAAGACATCACTGAAAAAACGGAGATACTTTTTTTAATAGGAAAATTGTTCAATGAGTCTACACAGAAAAACAAACGTTTGAGCAATGGGGCATAAGTGTAGTTGAACCACCAAGGCCCAAATATCCATAAATCTTTGAAATCTCCATTCAGTCTAGAAGTGATCAACATGGGGTCTGAGACTTCCTTTCATGGAACTCGGTTCTGCGTGGTGCTCTGGTGCATTTTGATAATGCACCTCATTTAAATCTTCATAATAAATGAGTAGCAAGAAAAGTCATTGGTCAGGCAGTGGACAACTGGACTTGATCACCAGGTGCCATTTAACATCAACCCTAGTTTAAGCTTATCCCAGCCCCACAATATGCTAAATATTTGCTTATGGAATGTCAGGGCCTATAACTACTTAATCTCCTTCACTGAATACTTAGAACATGTTCAGTCCTTTGAATTACTATGCCTACAAGAGACCAGGCAAGTGTGTCCAAATCCTTGGGATGATTACATCGAGTTTCATTTACCAGTGCTTAGCTCGAAGAAGAGACGTCTCAATATATGTACACAATCAATTCGACCTAACTGCCACTGTCTTAGCAGAATTGAGAGGCTCATTAATTATAATAAAACTTTCATCACTGGCTGACCAAACACTCCTTTTGTTCTGTGTTGCTATCGAACATTTACATAAATCCCAAACCTGGGCAAGAAAAATATGGCTTTGGAGTACCTAATCGAAACTCTTGGTTGATTAGGACCTGACACCTTAAGAAGCACATGGCAATTAGCAGGAGATTTCAGCGCTAGCCTGCTATCCATAATGAATGCTCGGAAATGGCTCGATGTGGAGGACAAGTTATGGAACATTAGATCTATAAATGTAGTACCTCAAACCAGATGCACTAAGCTGAGCAACACACTACTACCAGAACACTCTAGGCTTGCGGTCACTGAATGGCAGAAGTATAACTGATCAAGCCGCAGCTTACACACCTATGTTGCATCAAAGATTGGCCATGCTAGATAATTTATGGGTAAAAATTCAGCACTTCAGTCACAATCTAAACTTTAAAATTGACCACACGCTTGTAAGTTATCATGCTATTTTGTCCTGCTCCTTTCCCCTGCATGTTGTAGCTTTACAGAGAGAAATTATGCTGGGAAAATAATCAGAGATGGAATCATTTAGAAGGCTCCTGTGGGATGGTGGAGTAGCAGCCAGCAAGATTGAACAGCTGCAGGCATACTTGCTCGACTCAAAAAATGAAAAATGAAAAATGCATCATTATGCTCATGCGAAGGCTGGTCTGAATTAACTAATAGTTTACTTAAGGCCTTCGCCCCCACTCTACCGCTCCAAGGCATTCGGGTTCACATCCTTGCATCTGTGGATTATTAAAAAATCCAGATTTACTATCATTATAAAGACTGCTAAATATAAGTACTAGGGTGATAATAAAGGATACAGCTACCCTTGCTTTGAAGGAGAATCTCAAAATTATATGCAAACTGTTAGAAATGGGGGTCTCTAGTTGGTAGAGGTAGGTACCTTTGTCCAAATAGGGACCCTTGCTTCTAGTCAGGGTAAGGGGGATACACTCCTAAAATAACCCCTGCTCACCCCCTTGGTAGCTTGGCACGAGCAGACAGGCTTATCTCAGAGGCAGTGTGTAAAGCATTTGTGAACACATACAGTAACACAGTGAAAACACTATAAATGGACGCCACACCAGTTTAGAAAAATAAGTAATCTTTATCTAAACCAAAACAAGACCAAACGACAAAAATCCACAATACATTATCAGAAATATCCTTAAAAAATAGGTTATTCACTCAAATCAAGCTTCTAGCAACAAATACCTCCACCTGGAATTATTACGACGTCGTGACAGATGAAAATCCCAAAGAACGGTGCCAACCGCGAGGTGCACGGCGTCGGGCCCGGAGTCAAGCAGACCCACAAAGAACAGTACCTTGGAATTGATGAAAGGAAAGAAGGTGCACAGCGTCGGGGAGATGATGCTTTGTTGGTGCCTGCGGAATCGGTTCCTTACGACCCCAGGGGAGGTGATGCCTCTGTTTCTTACTGCAGCGCAGGGGAGGTGAGACATTGGTTCCTTACTGTGTCGGGGAGGTGACGTCACGAATGGCGGCGAGGCGTTTGTTCCTTACGACGGTGCGATGTCGATGGATTCGGGAGTCACTCACATCGCGGATCGGCTCCGCGATGATAAAGCACTGGCGTCGGTGAAGTCGGGGCTGCGGAGTCGATGTGGCACGGCGTCGGCAGGCGTCGGGCCTTCGGTGCAAGTCGGGGCAGTGTGCCATGCTCTTCACGAGCGGCGCCCACGGCTTCGGTGCAGGTTACGGCACCGCTAGCCGGCGTCGGTGTTGCAATTTCCTTTTGCAGCAGCTGAAACAGCAGGTGCAGGGAGACAGAAGGGGTGAAGTCTTTGTGTCCCTGAGCCTTCAGAACAGGAGACAAGCTCAAGTTCAAGCCCTTGGAGATCTTTTCTTCAAGTAGGTGACAAAGCAAATAACAAAGTCCTTTTTCTCCTTTCCTTGGCAGCAAGCAGCCACTGCAGGCCAACCCCAGACAGCAGACAGCAGACAGCAGACAGCAAACAGCACAGGGGCAGTATTCCTCTTCAGCTTATCCGGCTCTTCTCCTTGGCAAAGGTTCCTCTTGATTTCCCGGAAGTGATCTAAAAGTCTGGGGTCTGGGCTCCTCTTTTTATACACAAAAATCCTTTGTTCTCTGAAGGCAGAGAGTGTCTGTACCCAGCCAAAACCAGTGCTGTCCTCACTGGTGCAGCTTCCTGGCAGGAGGTGGAGACAGCATTGTTGAAGGCAGACCAGGCCCATGCAGGTGAAAGGAAATCTCCCCTACTCTAAATGCAGCCCAGGTCTATTTAGCCCAGCCCTGACTCATCAGACTTCAGGAGCCACTGCCCCTCTCCAGCCCCTGTCATCTAAAAGCCAGACATGCAATACACAAACCTAGCAGAGGAACACTGGATTGTTAGGCAAGAAAATACCTACTTTCTAAAAGTGGTATTTTTAAACACAGAATGTAAAAATCACCCCCACTAAAAGATGCACTTTAACATTCTGAGTTCGGGTATACCAAACTTTATTTTTCTACCTTGTTCCCAGGGTCAGTTATGTTTATAAGATGTTATAAACAAACTCCCCATTCTGTCCTATGGGAACAGTAATCTTGCAATAGTGAAAAACGAAAATGGCAGTATATCACTATCAGGACATGCCACACACATCAAGGCATGTCCTACCTTTCACATACAATGCACCCTGCCCACACGGATACCTTGGGCCTACCTTAGGGGTGACTGATATGTAGAAAAGGGAAGGTTTAGGGACTGACAAGTGTGTGCACTTGCAAAGTTGACATGGCAGTCCCAGACTGCACACAGGCTCTGCAATGGCAGGCCTGAGTCACATTTTACAGGCTGCTTTGGTGGGGGGCACAACCAGTGCTGCAAGCCCACCAGCAGCATTTGATTTACAGGCCCTGGGCATACACAGTGCACTATACTAGGGTCTGACAAGTAAATCAAATAGCCAATCATGGAAACACTAATCCATAACACAATTTACAAAAGGGAGCACTTGCACGTTGGCACTGAACATCAGTGGCAAAATGCCCAAAGCATCTAGACCAGCAAAAAAAAAATTGAGTCCAACACACAGCAAAACACAGGAGGTAAATGCAAAAAATGGAAGGGAGACCCACGCCAATGGTGCCAGGTCTAACACAAACACTATTGGCCTCACCTTTATGAAGAGAAACAGTGGCTCCAAGGTGGGACATGGAAGTCTATTTTTAAGTTTAATGCAGTAAAATCCAAGGACTCAAAATAATTTTGGATTATGGTTCACAACCTCTCATAAGGCCAACAGATAAGAGAATTGATCAACATCTCAGAGTCTGGATGGTCAGTGTACCTTCCCTTGCTGGACTTGGACCCTCTCATCCCGCTGCATGAGCCAACGATTGTCCGAGACATGACTACCTGTGCTTCTAGCCCAATTTTGGTTTTAATTACAGAGTACATGGTTTCAGATACCTTGGATTATATGCGTCTAGCAGGCATCCCTAACCCTAATGCACTCCCAGCTAGCATCTTTAAGGCAGCTAAAGCAGAATGATAAAACGATCGCGGTCAGCCCTCTGCGCAAAAGGATACACTATCAATCAAGAAAACCGCACTCATTTTTGCATCTCAACAATACCTTATAAACGTCTCGGACCCCTGTCCTTCCGCAGTCTGTAAAGGAATTGATAATAAACTGATGTCCATCCTTACATATGGCGCCTTTGTTTACAAAAATCATTTATCATCTTAGCTGGATCTCGTGCATTGCTAGTGCAATAGGCATCTATTCCAGTTACCATCTAGCACGGTGCAGTCCCAAATTTGGCTGGAATTTAATTGAGCTCGCCAAGACTATGTGCTTTATGCTCACTTCCTATCTTTATTCACCGAGCTAGCATCAGCGGATCCGGGGTCAATGAAGCAGCTGTTGTGGGGTATCATTCAAGACAAGGAATCTGGACACTACAACTTTCACCAGACTGCGACAGACCTCTCAGCCTATGAGCTAATTCAAGTTTCTTTTCCATGAGAAAGATGTGCAAAATACTCTTGAATCACACCAGCTTGCTGTCAGCTCAGGATGACCGGCAAGGTATTCTCACAAAAGCTCACCCACACTTAATCATGGATTTTTATCAACCATTAACATTACCACCATATCTATTATGTCCATCTAAACTTACTGTCAAAATGCAACTACTCTGTCTCTGCCTTGGCCTGATTTCGCTAAAAGCATACAAGTATAAACGTTTGACTGGCGAATAAGATAAACTTTGCAGGGGCTGCTGAATCATGAAGGAGTCTCTTTCTCACATTATTTACCTGTGCCCTTATCTATCTTGTTTTGGGTGTTATTGCCTCCTACCTGATTTTAGACAACTGAATAATAGATCTTGTAAAGCTGCTGTTGATGAAAGTCTGAAGGGAGAATCGTGATAGTAATCTGCTAGATTTGTAAAATTTATGAAGCTCGCAACCAGGACATTGAGTGCTGTTGTTTATACAGTTACTGATTTGTTTATTTTTAACCTCTACTTTTTTAATCATATTTTTAGTAGAAGAATGGCTTAATTTAGGTCAAGTTGTCGGCCTCTTTCTAGCTTGTGCATTAACTGCGTGTTAGAGTACAATTGCTGTGAATAGCGCATGGACTTTGCTTTTACTTTTTTCATCATTTTGAATTGCTACGTTTGCACATGTGCTGGCCGTCGATTTCCTTGGACTCCCTTTTTTAACTGTTTTTCTACTGTTGGCCGTCGGCAAGAGCCAGCTGAATGCTTCCTTTGTTATAACTTTATCACTTTATCATTTTATTTATCGTCGGCATGAGTTAGCTGTGTATTTCTCATCTACAGGTTGAGTATTTTAACCATGTTTTTGAAGGCTCGTGTATTTATTGTATTGCATTTTTTCTTTCTTCTTTGAACTAATGTTTTGCAATGATTTTGACTGATCGTGAAAACAACAAAAAAATTAGAAATTTGAAATGTAAACTTCCTCAGACTATAAAATGGCAAGACCAATTTAGAGTCTCCACAATCTAAGGGCACACCACAGAAGTACATAAAAGCACTAGAACCACAATTTGTTGTGCATTAGGAACTCCACGAACCGAGAGAAAAAATGTAATATAAATTGGAAAAGGCAGAATAAATGGACAGATGATGTGGATGGAACTGGTTCACAGATGACAATAGACCTTTGCCCTACATCTTGGTTTAACCTTTATATATCATGAATATAATTTAAGCGCTAACAATAAAAATAAGTATTCTTCACACACCCTAAATATATGCTTGTTACTATTGTTTCCTTTTTAGAATTTCTAATACTTCCTATTGTACACAAATCTTCTTTTCCTCTTGTAGTATACTTTAATCTCAGGCTAATGGTCTAGATTGCTTTTAGCTATCTTCCTAATTTATAACAACTCTAACAGAAATGGATGTTTATGTTAATAGGAATTTATTCAGCATAAATTGTCACCCCTGAATGATTATCCTGGCACTCATAACTACATTGCATTAACAAAACATAGAGGTCAGATTTACAAGAACTGGCGCATCTCTGCATATTTGCAGAGATGCACCAGTTCATTTGCGTGATGGAAAAATAGCCTTGCGCCACCATGGATGCGCCACATTTACAATGCGGCGCACCGTGGCGCAAGGACAGACAGATGCGTGACGCATCTTTTGTCAGAAAGGCAACGCATTGCTGGAGTCGTGTCGTAAGCAGGACGCAACTCCAGCAATGGTCAGGAATGCCTATTCCAACCATGCTGCATCACTCCTTACGCCTGCTTCAAGCAGGCGCAAGATTTTGACGCAGTGGCATCGTAAAAGTCACTCAGTGAAATCTTGTAGATTTCACTGATTCACTTTTACAAGGCTTCCTTGCGACGGAACTCCCACCCTGCATACATTATATCTGATGCAGATATAATGTAGCGCAGGGCTTTACAACGTGACGCATCTCCCTAGATGCGTCACGTTGTAAATATGTTGCATCGTGGCGCATTGTTTACAACGCTGCTGTGTCACAGAAGTGATGTACCGGCGGCGTAAAGTTGGCACAAGGGGCTTGTAAATCTGCCCCAGAATTCATAGGTGCAGACGCTGTTGAGGTTGACAAACCAAGTCTAACACGATTTGGTAAAGAGCCAGGACTTCAGATCGTCTCTAAACCTAAGAAGGTCGACTAATTTCTTAGGATGTTTAGGAAGACGTATCCATCTTTTGGCAGCAGACATTGAAAGAGCTGGGCCACCCAAAGATACACAATTGAATCGAGGGACCACTAGCATCAACTTATCTCTGCATCTTAGTTAGTGTGTCGAGTGATACATTTCAAATCAGCCTTATGGATGATATTTTCTCTGACAATATTCAGAAATGGATTAAAACCATATATATTTTGATGTCACATACATATTATCAATGCCCCAAGGCCATTATAACATGTTTCCGCAAATGAAATTTGTTGTCGAATAACCTTTTGCTGAAGCTTATCTTTTCTGACATACATGATTTAATGGACAGTGTGCCTTTTATTAATGTTCACCTCTTTCTCAGCCAGGTACTTTGTGATTGTGATTGCATTTATATAGCGCTTACTAATCCTGACGAGGTGTTGATACACTTTTCAGCGAGTAGCGTGCTACTTCGGTACCCAAAAAGGATTAGTGGTGAATTAGTTTAGGAGATATGAAATTAATTTGAGTGGTGAACATGCAGAGTTTGTGATTTGGATTTTAAAAAAAGGGATGGTGGAACACGATACCGCCTGATACAGTTCAAATATCTGCACGGCGCATACTACACACGGGCCAGACTTTGGCAGATGGGAGTTATCCAGTCCCCTACCTGTTTACGGTGCGTGAGGGAGGATGGGACTTTCTTACATACAGTTTGGAGCTGCACGGCGTTGCAGCCCTTTTGGCGTAGAATTCGGTCCTGCCTAAATGAGGTACTCTCATGGGAACTCCCGTTTGACCCACGACTTTTCCTATTACATAGCACGGACGACATTGGGGGAAATAAGTTGTGGGAGGGCGGGTTGGATAAACAGATGCGGAGGCCGAATATATGTTCCAAAGATACGTGGTTTATTATTATCAGGAGCCACTGTCTTAGGTTTCACTACAGGGATGGGGTGTTCTTCTCCGGGTTTAGTCCTCTCTCTCCAGGGTTGGGAACCGGGACTGGTTCGGTCCGCCTCTTCGTCTTCAGAGCTGAGGTGAAGGGGGCTGGGCTCTGGCTTGTCCGTCGTGCTGGCTTTCACCTGGAGGCTCGTACCGAGGAAAAGAAAAATGGAGGCCGTCAGTGATATTCTGGTAATGAGGGGGGGGTGCGTAGAAAAAACAAAACCCGTCACCTTCACCCGGTGGTATCTAGGGTTGTTCTAAGGTACATGCACAGTCTGTTGGATGTCACGATGAGGAAAGGGAAAGAGGAAGAGGGGATGGTGTGCCCTTTTGTCAAAGAAAGGGAAAAACAACAGAAAGTATCGTGCCCGAAATGCCAGTAGAGTTAATCTCTCCGCTGGGTCAGAGATAGTTGCTCTCTCCCCCTGTGCCCATTACCACCATCCTCCCGCCTCCCATGTCTACTCCAACCCGCCTTCCCCAAAACCAGCGCCACTCACCGGCTCCGCCGCAACTCTCCTGAGCTGCAGCCGCTCTTCAGCCTCCTCCGGTGGACGCCACCACTCTTCGGTCCACTGGTCGTCTGCTTCCTCCTCGACGCCACTCCGGTCGCCGTCCTCTCGTCCCGGACTCCGCTCGGTGTTCGGCTCTCGTCCCGTACTCTGCTCCTCGTCCTCCTCTTGTCTCACGCTCTGCTCCTCATCCTCCTCTCGTCCCACACTCTGCTCCTTACGCCTCTCTTCTCTCTCTCTGGTCAACGACGCCTCTTCCGGGGTTTTCCTCTCTTTTAATGGTATAGCTGCCGTACATCCGGGGTCAGCTCCTCCCCTTTCCACCTTCTTGCGTCGCTGTGAAAAAACACGAAAGATGGGTGTGTCTCTCCCCCTGACAGCGGCTTTCCTGTGTACGCCCCTAGCAGGCCGATCTCTCTACACGCAAAGGAGTCTGGTCGCTGTCGTTCTCCAACAGCCGCCGGCATTGATATCCCGGAGCCCACCTTCTCACATCAATCAATCAATCAATCATGTCACTTATAAAGCGCACTACATACCCGCGAGGGTCTCAAGGCGCTGGGGGAAGAGGGGGGTGGTGCTGCTACTGATCGAAGAGCCAGGTCTTGAGGAGTCTTCTGAAGGCCAGTAGGTCTTGGGTCTGTCGGAGGTTGGTGGGGAGGGTGTTCCAGGTCTTGGCGGCGAGGTGGGAGAAGGACATCCCTTTCCCCTTGCTGTCTTACTACAAGGGTTTTGTTCTTGGGGGTACCTTGACAGGAAGTCCACGTTTCCTTGTTCCGATCCCTTTCGTTGCTGGGTTTGGAACCGGTAGGGCTGTAATGCCAGAAACCACCTCAACACTCTTTCGTTGTTTCCCTTGTTTTGTGCTAGCCATTCCAAGGGGGCGTGATCAGTGTATAAAGTAAACTCTCTCCCTTCTAGGTAGTATCATAGAGTGTCTATGGCCCATTTGATTGCTAATGCCTCCTTCTCTATGACAGCATAGTTTCGTTCTCTAGGAAACAGCTTCCTACTGATGTACAATATGGGTTTCTCCTCTCCTTGTTTCGTTACTTGAGACAGGACTGCCCCTAGACCCTGTTCCGAGGCATCTGTCTGGAGTATAAAGGGAAGAGTGTAATCTGGACTGGCTAACAGGGTATCGGAAGTAAGGGAAGTTTTTAGGGTCTCAAAAGCCTGTAGAATCTCCCATGAGGGGTTCCCCAACCTGACCTCTGTTTTTACTGTTTTCTGTAACAAGTTGGTGAGGGGGTCCGCAATTTGTGAGAAATTGGGAATAAAACGTCGGTAATATCCGAGCAGTCCTAAAAAAGCACGGAGGTCTTTCTTTGATTTGGGTAACGGGATTTGGGAGATAGCTGTCAATTTGGAATCTTGGGGTCTGATGGCTCCTTTACCCAATAGATATCCTAGATACCGGACTGTTTGGGCTGCAAGACCATGGTGTCCTAGGGCTTTTACCACTTGTGACAAATGGGACAGGTGTTGTTCCCAACTGTCGCTATAGATGACAATGTCGTCTATATATGCACCTGCATACCTCTCATGAGGCCGTAGGATTTGATTCATGGCTCTCGGAAAAGTAGCCGGAGCTCCATGCAATCCAAAGGGTAATACCTTAAATTGGTATAATCCATCTGGGGTGGAGAACGCTGTTTTTTCCTTGTCTTGTTCACGCAGGGGTATTTGCCAGTACCCTTTACAGAGGTCCAGGGTACTGATGTATTTGGCCCTGCCTATTCTCTCGACCATCTCGTCCACTCTTGGGAGGGGATATGTATCAAATTCCGATATTTTATTTACCTCTCTAAAATTGATACAGAAGCGTACCGAGCCATCCGGCTTCAGTACGAGGACAATCGACGAATTCCATTCGCTGATGGACGGTTCGATGACGTCCATCTGTATCATCTTTTGTACTTCCTCTCGTATGGTGTGCCGGCGGGCTTCGGGTACTCGGTAAGGTCGGAGACGTACCCGTTTACCTGAGGGGGTCTTGATGGCGTGTTCTACCATGGACGTCCTTCCCGGGGACGTGGAAAAGGTGTCATGGAGAGGAAGAAGTACATCTGCCAAATTCATCCTCAAATTAGGAGGGAGGGCCGGATCCATGCACTGCTCGAACAAGGGAACCGTCACCACCGCGTTGTTAGCGAGAGCCGGCAAGGGGCCCTCCCATTTGTTCAACAAATTAACGTGGTAGATTTGGGAGGTGCCTCGAGCCGGATCCGTCTCAACGCGGTTAGTCACAGGCGTTACCTTTTCCCTCACAGTGTATGGTCCCTGCCATTGTCCCAACAATTTGTGGTCGGAGGAGGCCATCATGAGTAGTAAGGCATCGCCTACTGTGAAGGATCTCTCCTTGGCTTTCTTGTCATATTGTACCTTTTGTGCCGCTTGGGCATCTTCTAGGTTGGTACGGACGATGGCTCTAATCTGGCCTAAATGGGTCTTGAGATTGGACACATAATCCACCAATGGTTTGGTGTTATCCGGTTCGGTTTCCCATTTTTCCTGGGCCATGTCCAGCAGGGATCTGGGCTGATGGCCATATAACAACTCGAATGGTGAGTAACCAGTGCTTTTCTGTACTTTACATCGCACGGCGAATAGGGCTAGGGGCAGCATATCCTCCCATTTCCTTGTTTCTAAGGCTAAGAGTTATTTAAGAGTGGTCTTAAGGGTAGCATTATACCGTTCAACTAGACCGTCCGTTTGGGGGTGATATGCGGCGGTCCGTATTTGATGGATTCCCAACTGGGCACATACCTGTCTCATAACTTTGGATACGAATGGGGTCCCTTGATCTGATAAGACCTCCTTCGGGAACCCTGTTCGCGAGAATACAGTTATCATAGCCTTAGCAATATTGGTAGCATCCAGACGGCGTAAGGCCATTGCTTCCGGAAACCGGGTGGCATAGTCAACAAGGACTAAAACGTACCGACACCCACTCCGAGAAGGTAGCAGGGGTCCTATAATGTCCATCCCTACTCTACTGAAGGGTTCTTCTATGATGGTTAAAGGACGTAAGGGTGCTCGGGGTGGCTTGTATCAACTATTCTTCTGGCATATGTGACACTCCCTACAGTACCTTTTTACTTGTTGGAAAATACCGGGCCAATAGAACCGTTCCGTTATCTGTTTTTCCGTTTTCTCATTCCCGAAGTGTCCCCCCAACAGGTGGCTATGGGCCAGAAACAACACCTTTTCCCTAAAGGGTCCCGGGACCAATAACTGGGGAGTCTGGGTAGGGTTTCCTTTTCGGTATAGCAACCCGTTTCTAATGAAAAAATAAGGACCTACATGTAGGGGATCTTCTTGTGCTAGAGCGGAGTTCCATGCTTCCTGTAGGACGGGACCTTCCCGTTGAGTGGCACAGAAGTTTCTATCCGTTTCCCAGGGCGTGTCCTCTTGTATGATTGGCAACACTGTGGGGGGCTTCCTTTTTTCTGCCCTTCTCTGTTTCTTGCTCTTCCGTGGTTTGGGTTTGGTCCATTCCTGGTTTTCTGCACGGGAAAAGGGTGCCGTGGCCCACCATTCCTCTTCTTTGGTAGGGGCGCTTTTTATCAATTGGGGTAGGCTCGGGTAGTCGTCCCCAAGAATAACCTGTTCTGGCAAACTGGGGATGAGGCCCACCTTCAAAGTGGTGCCCGAGTCGTTCTGATGCTGTATCTGTACTTGGGTAGTGGGATACTGCTTCGTATCGCCGTGAACACATCGAATAGCGACAGTCTCGTCAATGGGTCCGATCCAGGGTTCTAGGTCTTGAGGTCTTATGACGCTTTGGCGGCAACCTGTGTCAGCCAAGGCAATGGCGGGTTGCCCGTTTACCATCACTTTGCAGTGGTACTGGGGAGGTCTCTTTTCAGGGGGGAAACAATAATAATTGCGAGCCATCCCGATCTCCATGGGCTCTTCCTTTTGCGGACAGAACCTGGCTATATGTCCCATTCCTCCGCAATGAAAACACTGGGGTCCCGGAAGAGGGGCTCTGTATATAGGAGGTCCGTGAGTTCCAGGAATGATGGTTACGGGTTCTGATTTTTTGATAACAGACGGACGAGGGGGTCTGTGAACTCCAGAGCCGCCAGACCTCCATGAAGGATCGTCCTTTCCCTTTTGTATTTCCTGAGCACGGCTGTATGCGCTGGCTATTTCTACTGCTGTCTCTAAGGTGAGGTGGGCCTGTTGCCGTACCCATCTCTGTATGGGTGGATGAAGGGAGGTCAAGTATTGCTCTAGGTAGATCTTGGCCATGATGCCATCCTTATCTGTGGTGGTAGGCTTCAGCCACCGATCTGTCATATCCTTCACCCGGAAATACAGTGCTCGAGGGGTCTCTTGGGGTCCTTCTCTTATTTGTCGTAGTTTTATCCTATAGGATTCATCATCTATTCCCAAACGCTCCATAATGCATTGTTTAATGTCTGCGTATGGGACCGCACTTTGGACTGTGGCAGCTTAATAAGCCTCCTGTAGATCACCTGAAAGGAGGGGTCCCAGATACTGTCCCCACCTGTCAGCGGGCCAGGCTGCCGCGGTGGCGATTCGTTCAAAGTTATTAAAAAAGAAATCCGGGTCTTCCCCACTGACATATCGTTGGAGTACCATGGATGGAAGGGTAGTGGGTCCCCTCTGCTGTCCCAGGGCCTCGGTAAGTTTATCCATGGCTGCCCCATGGGTTTGGCTTTGTCCCGTCAGCACCTGCTGTATCTTACCTCGGTCCTCCTCCACCACCGTGAGGAACCATTCCATCACCTTGCCCAGGTGTTCCTGGTTTTCCGCCATCTTTGCCATAGCAGCCTCCATGTCTCCGCCGGATCCCACTTCTGACACCACCTGTGGGAGGGCGGGTCGGATAAACAGACGCGGAGGCCGAATATGTGGTCCAAAGATACGTGGTTTATTATTATCAGGAGCCACTGTCTTAGGTTTCACTACAGGGATGGGGTGTTCTTCTCCGGGTTTAGTCCTCTCTCTCCAGGGTTGGGAACCGGGACTGGTTCGGTCCGCCTCTTCGTCTTCAGAGCTGAGGTGAAGGGGGCTGGGCTCTGGCTTGTCCATCGTGCTGGCTTTCACCCGGAGGCTCGTACCGAGGAAAAGAAAAACGGAGGACGTCAGTGATATTCTGGTAATGGGGGGGGGTGCGTAGAAAAAACAAAACCCGTCACCTTCACCCGGTGGTATCTAGGGTTGTTCTAAGGTACATGCACAGTCAGTTGGATGTCACGATGAGGAAAGGGAAAGAGGAAGAGGGGATGGTGTGCCCTTTTGTCAAAGAAAGGGAAAAACAACAGAAAGTATCGTGCCCGAAACGCCAGTAGAGTTAATCTCTCCGCTGGGTCAGAGATAGTTGCTCTCTCCCCCTGTGCCCGTTACCACCCTCCTCCCGCCTCCCACGTCTACTCCAACCCGCCTTCCCCAAAACCAGCGCCACTCACCGGCTCTGCCGCAATCTCCTGAGCTGCGGCCGCTCTTCAGCCTCCTCCGGTGGACGCCACCACTCTTCGGTCCACTGGTCGTCTGCTTCCTCCTCCTCCTCGACGCCACTCCGGTCGCCGTCCTCTCATCCCGGACTCCGCTCGGTGTTCGGCTCTCGTCCCGTACTCTGCTCCTCGTCCTCCTCTTGTCTCAAGCTCTGCTCCTCGTCCTCCTCACGTCCCACACTCTGCTCCTTACGCCTCTCTTCTCTCTCTCCGGTCAACGACGCCTCTTCCGGGGTTTTCCTCTCTTTTAATGGTCTAGCCGCCGTACATCCGGGGTCAGCTCCTCCCCTTTCCACCTTCTTGCCTCGCTGTGAAAAAACACGAAAGATGGGTGTGTCTCTCCCCCTGACAGCGGCTTTCCTATGTACGCCCCTAGCAGGCCGATCTCTACACGCAAAGGAGTCTGGTCGCTGTCATTCTCCAACAGCCGCCGGCATTGATATCCCGGAGCCCACCTTCTCACATAAGTATAAGCAACATTTATTGTTTTTAGCCCTCACTATCGCCAAGCGCGATATCGCCCAAATGTGGAAAGGGACATCTCCCCCGACTATAGGTAAATGGGAAACTGAACTTGACAGATGCATGGGGGCAGAAATAGCAGTATTCTTAGCTCGTGGCTGCCCAAACAAACATGTGAAAATCTGGACCCGATGGGCGTCATATCGTGGAATAGAACTCCCCCCCTACCATTCACAGACCCCTGATAGGTGACTCCCCGATACCAATAATCACTGACCGGACCATTCCGTATTGTATGATACTCGATCACTTTGTTAATGTATCATATGCACATGTCTCAAGACCTAGTACTGTCTGCAGTTTGTTTAAGTTATGTACCCTGCATGTTTGGCAGGCTTTGAAAAATAGCCAAAATGTCGGAACTCCTGCAATATTTGTCTTTTGTCTCCTGCAGGTTATTGTAGGGCTGCCGCCCAACTTTCAATGGAATAACCGAATACAATTTGTTGTTAAAAAAAAAAAGGATGGTGGAGGGATAGAAGAGGGAAGGGTTTGCATTTATATGGTGCTTGCTACCCCTGATGAGGTGTTGAAATGCTCTTCGGCAGGTAGCACGCTACTCCGGAACCCAAACAGGGTTAGTGGGGAATTAGTATAGGGATATAGGTAATTAATTTGAGTGTTGGATATGCAAGTCTGTTAGTTGGATTGAAAAGAATAGTGGAGGGATAGAAGAGGTAAGAGTCTAGAAAGGGTTAGATCATAGTAGTAGAATGGGTTTGGGATGAGTCAGAGAGTGGAGGTAGAGGATATATTGAGAGTGGTATAGGATGAGAAATAAGAAGGTGCATTGGAGAGAGTAGTAGAATGAGTAATGGATAGTGCATTGGAGATGCGGAATTAGAAGTAACATAATAGATAAAATATACATAAGTATACAGAAGGTATATATGTATGAGGAATGTAATATATGTAGATTTAAGTTGTATTTAATAAACTCAGACTTTCAAGTGTTGCTCTAATTTATTTGTTTTAAAATGTGTATCTTTTTTGTAATTCAATAGTGAAGAAATTGTAGATAAATAGTTATGATAAAAATTTACTTATTTATGCAATGACCTGTATACATGTTAAACATAGAATAATATAACCATGAGTACATTTGTTAAGCAGAACAAATGTATATCTATATATTTATAAACATAATTATTATACACATTTATTCAAAGGAATACAGATATCTAGGTACACATATATAGTGCAAATAAATGCTTATATACACAGGTATATGCTGTATATGTGTGTTTGAGTATGGTGGTTATGTGGGGAAGAGCCAAATCTTGAGTAGTCTTCTGAAGATAAGATGATTATCTATGGATCTTATGTTTGGGAGTAAAGAGTACATAGTTTGGCTGCTTGAACAGAGAAAGATGTGCCTCCTATGTTTTTTTCTTGTATGGTGGAATTTTGAGGTGAGGTGGCAATCTAGAGTAGAGGTTCTTTTGTTGAATGTATTTGGTGAATTTATTTCTGATGAAGAGCGGTCCTGTTCCATGTATCACTTTTTTGGGTGATACAAAGCAGATTGAATGTGGATTTTCTTGCAACCAGTAAGCAAAGTAGGGCCTTCAAGGGAGGGGAGATGTGGGCTTGTGGTATATGTAAGAGTAGTCTGGCAGCAGAGTTCTGAATCCGTTGTAGTCTTTTCATAGTTGTTAAAGATGATCCATGGTAGAGGCTATTGCCCTAATCGAGTTTAGACAGAACAAGAGAGATAGTAGCCTGACCTTGTGTGGAAATCCCGGGTTGGGAAAGATGTGTCTCAGAGATTAATAGTAATGAAGCTTGATCTTGTTAGTTTGTCCGCTTGAGCATTCATTGATAGATTAGAGTCTATGGTAATTTTGGGGTTTCTTACTTCCTTAGATACTTTAGGCTGTGTTCCCAGATCGTCAGGCCAGGTGGCAAGCGGGTCATAATGTTTCCAATCGCCACATGTGATATTTCTGTTTTAGAAGCATTCAATTTGAGATGGCTCCATGTCATTGACTGATCAACGGCTCTGAGGCAACTGAAAATGTGTGAGTTTCCATTTTGTGGCTCTGTATTTTAAGGAGTATTTGTGTGTCATCTGCATAGTTATAGCATGTGAGGTGAAATTAATTGATCAGTGCTGGTATTGACTTCATGTAGATGTTGAATAGCCTGGGTAAGATGATAGAGCCTTGAGGGACCCCTGCTTTTGTGATGTACGGTTTGGATGAGAAAGGGGGGTTATGGATGACATTAGTTCTGTTGTGAAGGTAGGATGTGATCCAGTCGAGAGCAGTCCCCTCTATGCCAGTTTCGTAGAGTCTTTGTATTAGATTGTCATGATCAACTGTCTCAAAGGCAGCTGAGAGGTCCAAGAGAAGTAGTGCATCAATTGTGTTCCTTTCACTGTGTTCTTAAGGTCATTCCAGAGAGAAATGAGGGAATAATCTCTGCCTCTTCCTGGAGAGAACCCTGTTTGGAAGTCTGAAAGTATGGAATTATCTTCAATGAATTGTGACATCTGGGTGAATGCTGCTTTTTCGTTTGCCCAGGAAAGGTCCATTTCTAATTGGCCTGTATTTGTAGGGGTTAGGCGGGTCCAGGTTTGTTTTCTTTAGTAATGGACATATGTATGCCTTTTTATATCTTCTAGAAATATTCCCATAGTTAAGGAATTGTTGATGATTCTTCTTACTTGTCTGGCAGCAGAGGTAGTTAAACTAATTTTCTTGAAGGTTTGTGGACTACATGGGTCAGAAGGGCTGCTGGAAGCTCTGCTTGCTTTGACAAAGTCTATAAATTCATTGTGTAATATTTGTTTGAAGGTTAGCAGAGGCTGGGTTAGACTACTTTTAGAGGGTTTTTCTGGAAAAGGGTTGGTGCTGGTGTTTTTTTCTTTGTTTTAAATAGGAGTCCAACGTATCTGTGCTGGTCGTGTAATGATTTGCTAGTTTGTCTGTGAATTCTTGAGTAAAGGGATGAGCTCCATTTAGGCAATTTGGTGTCCGCAATTCAGTGAGAAATTTATAGAATTCTTTATTCAAACATTTAGATTTTGAATTCTGTCTGAATAGTAGTTTTGTTCGCTTTTTTGATTGTTGACTGGTATAATCTGTTAAGTTTCTGTAGTTGAAGATTGTATTGATTGGTGTTTGTTTTGAGCCAGATCCATTGCAGCTTTCTATTTTGCTGTTTTATCTATTTTAGCTCTATATTTCTCCAAGGTGCCTGTTTTCTTTTGTTCTGTTGTGGTGTTCTTAGTGGTATTAGGATAGCAAAAGCTTCCTGTGGCCACTTATATAGTTTTTAACCAAATTTATTGTGCCTAGATCTGTACTGGATGTTAGTTGTGTTTAAGGGCTCAAAATTGAGTTTGTTTCACGGTCGATAGGTGGATGCATGTAAAGTGGTTGCTTTGTGTTGTTTTATTTTAGAAAGCAAGCAAATGGTGATCCGACTATGTGACTGGACTAATTGTTTGAAAGGTAACTAGTCTGGGTTTGCAAAAATGACATTTAGGATGAGTCCTGCAATGTGTGTGGGTTGGTGGATCATCTGATGTAGATACAGAGTGTCTAGGTCAGTGGTGATTGTTTTTGGATGGGGCATACTGGGTTTGTCAAACTAAATGTTTAGGTCACCAAGAATGCATAGGTTGGAGTGTAGTGTTATAAGGTTTGAAACTGTGACTTGAAGTGTGTCTGGGAATGTAGCATTGCTAGGTGGAAGTCTGTAAAGGAGTAGGAAGTTGCTGTAGGAAGATGGTGTAGGGTTACATCTGGTGAAGAGGGCCTCACAACCTTATATGGAGATGTTGTCAGCTTTAGTGATATTTAATGTTTGCTTGAATACAACAGCTAGGCCACCTCCTCTTTTACCTATATGATTTTATGTGATAGTTTGTTAGCCTAGAAGAACAGCTTCATGCAACACTAAAGCCATGTCATCTCCCAACCATGATTCACTTATGAAGAGTAAGTCAGGTTGTGTGTCAGTGAGAAGTCGTAGATGTGATGCTTGTTTTTAGAGCGATTGAGCGTCTATTAATAGGTAGTTTAGACAATGTGTTTTGGTGATGGTGTGTCTTTGTTTTGTAGAAGAGTGAGCGGTGTTTTGTGGATGTGCAGCAAGTGTGTCTTTATGTATTAGCTGTATGAATAGGATAGCAAGAGAGTAGCAGTTCTGCATTTTATTCCTCAACCAGCAGTCTAAGTAGGTATTTTGATGGGTCTGTGTGTGAAGGTGATGGAGATGGTGGTTGAGAGTGTGTTGGTGAGCTATGTTGTTTTTGTAGAATAGCCTTGTTGTGCAGTAGACATGGAGATGTGAAGTTGTGAAGAGTGGCATGTTTTTTTTTTGTTTTGATCTGTTTAGGGTGGAAGGTGTATGAGTTAGGGGTGGTGGTGCAGCATGCGGGTCATGTTGTAAGGTTCTAAATTGTCCAATGGATGAGAGGCGGTTAAAAGAGAGTTTCTGTATTGTTGTATATGTGTTAGGTGTGGGGGAAGAGAGAAAGCTTGGCAGTGGAATTGGTTTAGGGTGTGCATTATTTGTGTAGTCAGGAGGATTGGAATGAGTGTATGTTTCTAGTTTTTGACTAAAAGTATTATGAGGTAGTGTGTGTGAGAGATTTTTGTGCTGGTGAGTGTTATGCTCTTTTTGAAGAGTAGTGAGAGGAGGTGTTTGCTTTCTGAGAAGTATTTGTATGTAAAATATTATTGGCAAGTGGAAGCTGCAAGGTGAAGAGGCGGTGATGTGTTTTGGAAAAGAGTGTATGTGGTAGATTTAATTGCTAAAAGAGGTAATATGTGTGATGCAGTGGAATGTAAGGGTTGGATGGTTGGGTTTGTTGGTAAAAGAAGAGGTGGGATTGGTGGATGAAAAGATGGAAGGCTGAGTATAGGTTTGTTGGTGACATAAAGGAGTCTGTTAGGAGCAATTAGAGCAGGGAGTGTGTGTCTGGATAGGATATAGTTACGTATGGTGTGAATTTGGGTTGTGTTGGTGATGAGTGGATTGGTTAGGGTTATAGGATACAGTAGTGTTTTGTGTGTGAGTGAAGGTGCAAATATGTGGTAGTTGGGGTAGGTGGGTTTATAGGTGTGGTTTGTGGTGTTTTGTAGTTTGGTGTTGAGACATTGAAATGTGTGTATCTTTGCCTTGTACTAAATGAGTAGAGTACATTTGCTGTGAGTGTGTTAAGATGTTTGTGGATGTGTTAAGATGGGTACTGGTGAATGAGAAAATAGGCAGCATTGCTGGTCCTAGGCCTGGCCGGTCCCGAACAGGCTCATTCAAGCAACGGTCCTTGTCCTCTCCATCCTTAGCTTTGACGCCCGGGCTGAGATCACATAAAATACAAAAAGAACTACCCTGCCCAAACACAATAGCAAAGTGGAATGTCTCACCTTTATCTGGGATAATCATTCCCCTTACTTGACCAAGCTAATCATATAAACACAATACATCAAACCAGTTTAAATACATTTAATACTAAAATATCTAGAAAAGTATAATTCAAGTTACATATGCATACGGTATCAATCTAAAATTAAGTAGATTATTATTCATATTTTACTTTTTTTCAACACAACATTAAATAACAAAAAAAGACGACTCTAATCTATATCTCACATCCCCATTCATGCACCAATCAGAGAATACTCATCCATTTATATCCACAATCACTCAAACCATACACATACTTCTATCATCCAACACACCAAAATAGATATGAAAGGATATATATACAGGAACAAAATATAGCACCTGAGATTTGAACAAACAGTAGTACAATTTCAAATTTCATATGTTATGTGTTTTAAGAGACAATTTCTTCAAATGTATAAAAAGTGAAAAACTACATCAAGTTCAATTAGATAGAAGATGCAAAGCTAATTAATAGCTATCAATATAGCTTGCTTCCCAGTATTGTGTATCCTGAAATAGTTTCATCCATCTAGGCATAATATCCTAATGTTCATACTGTAGCCAGCGCCGACACGCATTTCGGTGACAACACAAATATGAGTAACACCTTCTTCCAGGGTGCTAAAGTAAGATGTTTTCAACTTCAATATGGCTCGAAGTGGGGGAGAAAGTCAACAGCACACTAGTTGTGTTTCTCTATCTAAAGGGGTTATGCATAGATATAAATACCATATGGCAAAATGACTGGATTTCTAATCCAAGGGGCACCCATTTAATCAGGGTCCCTCAGTCCTCAAAAAGCTGTCAAATGTCGCTGAGTCTATATAAATTTTCCAGACCACCCTAGGGATTAAAGTCCCACATAGTGGAAGTCATTATAGTAAAACTCTGCCTGGCATGAAGGGGTAAGCCTTACAAGCGATGCAAAAAGCGAGTCAGCGTTCCAAACGGCTTCACCTCATTCACAAAGCAAGCATCTCTTTAAGATGCCCTAGAATTAAATAGGCCTAGTGATCCGGTGCCCCTTTTGGCCAATGGGAACCCTGGCCAAACCCCTAAGACCAATAGGAGACCAGGCCCTTACAATCAATCACAGCCCTAGTTCTAGCAGCCAATCAGAAATGAAACCCTAAGCCCTAGGTCCATTAGAAACCATAGCTCCATGAACCAATCAGGCCCCTAGACCTATCAGCCAATCAGAACACTAACCCTAAGCACAATAGAAACACCAGGTACAGCAACCAATCAGAGCCAATCAGAGCACAGATGTAACATCCAATAGCAAACTTATATAAGGAGCGTGTTAGCTTAAGCACAGACTGATGGACAGGGGGCAGGGAGAGGTTATCCTGAAGTTTGAATCTCCTTGGATACAGACATGTTCAATACACCCTTTTAAGGTCCTGTTTTAGCCAGCAGGGAAGACCCAAATCTTAATCTAAAACCACTGAAAATACAGTGTTTCGTGCACTTAAACAAACAACTTTTTCTAGCCAAAAACGAGTGGTACATACACTTTCCTAACACAGTTTAAACCATAAAGCAGATTAACCAGTCTCTTAAACACACTCCGCTTAGCCTCTGAGGGTGTAGTATGTCTTTTTTAACTTTTAAAGACCAAAAGGGGGGAGGGGCTGGGGGTTGCCCTGTTTCCCTAAGCACAGTGCAGGGAAAACTATGAGAGAAATTCAACAGTCGCAGGTAGAAAAACCAGCAGTTTTAAAAGTACAGATTGCACAGAAACAAAGAGTTCAATTTAAACAGTCATGGGTAGAATGAACACAGCAGTTTTAAAGTATTAAGAATACACAGTACAAGTCTATATTCTTACCACCTTTTTTGTTGTTTGCTCATTGGGCTGTTTAGGGCACAGAGAGGCTGGGGTTACATGATGGAGGTGGTTGTCTTGGGGTTCTCTACACAGACGTTAAGAGCCTGCAGGTGTGGGAGGAGGAGAGATCAGGGCTGCTTACAAGCTAGATGGCCAATCAGATAAGCACAGGCTGATGGTCAGGGGGCAAGGAGAGCTGCTCCTGAATTTAGAATCTCCTTGGATACAGACAGGCTCAATCCACACTTTTCAGGTACTGCCAGAGAATCTTTCTACCAGTGGGTAGCTTTATATGTACCACTGCATCAGATTGGTGAGAAGGCAGGCATTTTACCTGAAGGAAAAGCCACAAAGAGTAGAAAAGTTTGATAATACTACTAATTATAGATTATAGTTGTTTTATCAATGTAGAAATTGAAAAGCAAGGCAATAAAACCACCCTGAAATCAGGTTTCATAAATAACGTCTTCAAGCTTCAAGAACAGAGAGACTCCCAGAAGAATCCCACTGAAGGGGAACATTAATAAAAATCAGGGGAAAAAAGACAACTGAGTTTAAGATGAATGCAATAAAAAATGAGGGAAAATAATTCATTGTGTCTCAGCCTTCTGCAGCTCAAGCATCTTTTTATATGATTTAGGCATGAAATGATATCATAGGATAATTGCGGGCACTTTATTAGATTTTGAACTTGAGGCACCACACAGCAGAGAAGCAACCATCTTGAAAGCGCAAAAAATGAAGGGGGATATTCTCAAGAACGTGTGATAACCATCGCAAATTTAGCTTAACGCAACTTTGCATATCGCAGTCCATCGCGAGAAAATAACACCGCCTTAACGTCCAATTCCCAAGCCGGCGGCACCATGCGATAGCAGCATGATAACGCGCCAAATGACCTCGTAAAAACCAACGCGACAAACAAAAAATGCGAAACACAAACGCCCAAAAAGTTGCGATTCCACAAAGCGCGATAACAAAATCAGCGAAAACCAGCAATAGGCCTGCAATCCCCACGCGTCATGCGGAAAATGCACCATAAAAGCAACAAAAAAAAACACCAAAACCAATTCAAACTGCGTAGCACCATGGATCCACCCGGACCGAGTGCAGAGGACAAGCCGAACGCCACAAGCCCCACGGAGGGCCAGCATGGAACCCCCTGTTCGGGGAAGGGAAAGGAGAAGAGGAAGAGGAAGACGGGGTTCAGTCCGCAGGAAGACCGGATCATCGTCACGGAGGTGATAGAACACCATCAACAACTGTTCGTCACCTCCACTGCGGCACTGGCAACCCAAACGGAAATTTGGCAGTCCATCGTCAGCAACGTCAATGCAGTCGGAGTGTCGAGGAGGTCAATGGAGGAGGTCAAGAGGCGCTGGCATGAAGTGCACATCCAAACCAAGGAGAAACTCGCCGCCAACAGGAAGGCAGCAACGGCGACTGGAGGTGGAAGTCCTATGTCACAGGAGGAGCTGGATGAGCTGGAGGAAATGGTGGCCACAGTCATCAGTGTGGAGACGGTGGCAGGAGTTGGGGGCTTGGACACAGCTCGAAATGACCTGACCCAACAGCAACAGGGTGAGTAACCACCAGGGACTGGGGGACGGGGGGGAGATGGGCACAATGGCACACATGCACAATCATGTGTAGCACACTGCACACACACAATGACTGTGGAACATGTCCCTGATACACTTGCAACACTGCAGCACACATACAAACACCAAGTAGGCCCCCGTCCACCATGTGCACATATGGCCCCCCTCCAAATCACCAACGACACAACCGAGCCATGCACATGTGATGAATCCAGAAAAGCAGCGGCTGTGTGAGCCACACTGACTATGCAAGTGACACTGCATGCCCAATAGCATGGCAGCAGCCAAAAAACATGACATGGTGCACAAATTGACATGGAGGTGGCCCAGTGCGGATCACATCCGTAAAGGAGCAGGTCACACTCTGACATATCCACGTGCAACCACAACCCATGCCGTCCAATACATGCAGCAGACGTACAATGCACAAGGCCACAAAATCTGTCCAAGAGCACATATGACCCAAGTCGCAAACATTTCAGCCCCCGAAAAGCACACAATCCAAAGGCACACCGCCTCAAAGGGATAAGGGTACACGAAACAGAGCTGCAGGGGCAACTCCCCCACAATGCAGCACACACACATAGCAATCACAGAACATCAGCAATGACGGCAATGTGGTACAAAGTGCAACACCTACACCACAGGACAGAGGACACAACAGGTTCTGCTTGTGCGTAGTAACTGTCCACTCACATCTGGCATTGCCTGACACTGTGTGATGACAATGTACGGGTACTACCACACATCTGTCATGTACTCGAAAATCCCACTGTCTGCCATCAAATAGCCAGCTCCACCAAAAGAGTCACAATGTAAATTGGCATGCAGTCTGAATGTAAACATCTGCAAAGCGTCAACATACATGGGGAACTCTGTTGACCTGCATCTCCCCTTTACATTGCAGAGGGACAATCAACACCTCCTGCAGAGCTGACCACACATCTCATCAGTGATGATGAAGAGGACAACCTGCACATATGTCAAGACACCCTCCAACGGCTAATGGACAGCCTCCGCACCACCCCCAGGAGCAGGGCAGGCCAGCTGCCTCGAGGTGACCCCACCACCTGCACAGACCACACAGCAGGAAACACACACCACCACGACTGTCTCCCAGGACCCCCATGAACATGGAATTTCAATGCCGTGTGTTGGGTTTCCAGGTGGACTTGGCTGATCAGCTGCAGGTGGGTTTCGAGCTCGTGGCAGCCAAACTCGATGCCATACGTGGGTGTCTGAGTCCCATCAGGAACCACGTACAGTCCCTAACGGACACCCCCTGTCCGCACCATGCTCCACGACAATCATTGGCTGACCTCGCTGGGGCCATTGCTCGGATACAAGAACTGTCTAGTCAGACAGGCACCAGCGATGACAGCACAGAGTTGGCACAGATGAGGAGGACAATGGAGACCGTGGAGCAGATGCAGGCTGGAAGTATGGCTGCCACGGCTGAACACCAGCGAAATGTAGCTGGGATCTTCCATGCCCTGCAGGTCTTCATCTTGCCATTGCTGCCACTGAACCAGTCCCAGATAACTGCAGCGGGAACTTTGACACACACATCTCCGACCCCTGATGTGTCAGTGGCACACAGTGATGCAGCCCCATCACCTTCACACCCTGATGTGTCAGTGGCACACAGTGATGCAGCCATTACACCGCCACACACACTGGACACACCGGACACAGAAGAAGTATCAGAGGAGTAAGATGTGGATGGTAATTACTGTGCAAGGAGGCAGTAGCATCCATCACCTCCATATGGCCTGTCCCTGCCTGGTTCTGCCCTATGCATCATGCCCTGGGACAACACCTTCCACTGACCCCCAGAACACTCTGCGACATTCACCTGGACCCCGACATGGACTGCCATATCTTCACTGCTTGACAATCACACAGCAATCCTGCTGTGGACTGCACTCTCCCTCTTCCAAATCACTTTTCAATCCCCAAAGGACTCTGGTTGGCCCACCACTGGGCTTCCATGTAATGTGGGCTTGGATGGCCATGTACAGCTCCAGCTCCGTCGTTCACCAGAATGTGAATAAAACATTCGAAATCACACAGATGTGTCATGACTATGTTCAAATAAACAACAAAGGAGTGTAACACTAAAGAGAAGAGCACTCATGTATCCTTCTTCACTGTAGCGTTTTGCTAATAGAAAAAACCTCTTTAGGTTATTCAGAAAGCCCTCACTCACCAACCTGGTTGGTGACATGCTTCATCATCGGGCCCCACCAGGAGTGGCCGAATGCCACCCTAGTGTGCTACAACGCCAGAATTACTGCGGAGCTGGTTCAGTGATTGGTGAAGAGTGAAAAAAGTGAATGTTAAAAAAGTCCAACTTGTGTCAAAAAAATCTTTTATTTATTTTGCCAATTAGACTTAGTTAAAAACAAGTGTAGGATAAAGGACCAAATTAAAAGTCCAGATTTATCCCCAGGTGTAGGTCAACATGTTTCTGCCTTTCAGGGACATATCGTCAGGCATTCGTCAGGACCAATATTTATAGTGAATGAACCCGGCGGTATGGGCGCACTAAGGCCCACCTAACCAAGGGTTACTAGTGTTAAAAATGTTTATCCCAAAACACTAGAAAGATTCCCTCAATTTAGAGAGGAACCGAGTTTATTCTGTGAAGATAAAAAATGACAAACATACACATAGGAGACAAAGAACAACATCAGGTTATTGCGATACGCCCTAGATGAATGTCATAGCAAGAATAACATAGTCGGGTGCTCATCGAGGTGCTGAGGTAACCATAACATGGACACGAGTGTCAGAATTTGTGATCTCGTGCACCTACTCAATTCGCATGATTCCCGTGATGCGAACAAAGGTCGAAAACCCTCGTCGCCTAAATGGCGTGCATTATTAAAGCAAATGGTGGGCAAAGGAGTGTTCAAATGCCCTGTTAAAATACTGACCTATATGTGTGCTATACCTAGCAGGTCCACATAAACATGGACAAAAACAGAAAACAGAATACACAATAGTGCTCATAGGGCAAAATAATAACACTAAATAAACGAAAAATCTTACAAAAAGTGCTAACTCTCAAAGCACCATGGGTCTCGGGAGATGGGTGATGGCGCTTTGGCACACCCTAAAGACAAACCATGAATGAGGAAAGACACACAAAAGAGGGGGCACCACACACAGGAGCATACTTAACTTCTGTGGGGTATTACTCACGCCCTGTCCGCCAGGCACCCGTTTGGAACCTGAATGCAATCTCTATAACCGGACCCCGAGGAACAACCGTAGTCCAAATGAACGCTGTTAATAAAGGCCCGGGAACAAGCGGAAACCGCGGGGTGGGCGTGGTTCCAGCGGTAAGACTCACCAAACCCCTAGGCATCAGAGTTAGGTTGCAAGATCACAACCTAGCCAATCCACACGGACAATAACATAGGAAGCAAGCCAATCAGGGGGATATTTGAAAGGTTGTTCCACTCGTCTCCAATCAGAAGGAGGATAGTATATCCAGTGACTAGAGGCTGGCGCGAGCGTTGTCAAGGCAACGTTCGTGTAATCCCAAACAATTATACATATGAATGTAAGAATAGGCACACCTCATGTGTATGATTCGCAAAAATTGATACTCAACATGGAGCCTCAACAACAAGTTAACGAAATAGCCAATCCACACGGACAATAACTGTAAAAGCAAGCCTGTAGGGGGGATATTTGAAAGGTTGTACCACATGTCTCCAACCAGAAGGAGAATAGCGTGTCCAGTGACTGGAGGCTAGCGCCGAGCGTTGTCAGGGTAACGTTCGTATGATTCCAAACGATTCTCCATACCAATGTAAAAATAGGCCCACCTCATATGTGTGACTAGCAAAATTGATACTCAACATGGAGCATCAACAAAAAATTAACAAATAATTAGTTGCGTCAGTGTCCCGCTCGGAATGGACTGAATAATAAACAGAACAAAGGAGGTAATGGTGATAGTGGCGAGCTTATTCCACAATACAGCCGACAAAAGGAGCATTAACCTTCAAGTAGCGAGACTGCCACAAGCGTTGTCAATTAGAGGAAATACCAACTGAAAAGACTCTTATAAAAAAACAACAAAGGTACAAAGACCCAGTGTTATGTATTAGAAAGGCACATTCAGCCCCACAAAACAAACTCAATAATCAAAAAGAACTTACAGGGGGTTGTACTATGTTCACTCACGTATGAAAGTATGGCTGGATGTAGGGTCAATGATTGCACAAGAAGGTACACCCTGGCAAATGACATCAATGCGCATGTTTATCCCTGAGACACATGGCCAATTGAATGACTGTGAAGATGAGTACTAGCTGTGTCCCCATTGCACATTAACAACAATCTCACAACCCCCCAACGTAGGCACACGTCCATGTATTGAATAGGGCTGTGTAGGAATGACGTAGGGGCATATCATCAACGAGGCGATAAAAAATTATCGCCGCTTTTGCGTCCGTTTTCGGACGAAAAGCGGCGATAATTTTATTGCCTAATCAGCAAGGTCACGCTATCGCATGAAACCTTGCATTAGCGCCTGTTCTCTGAACGCCCATCTCTAATGAGATGCAAAGTGGGAGTTCCTGCCCTGACATAACTGGAGAAATGTCGCTAAGCGACATTTCTCCAATTATCAATGGGCACGCTAACCTGCAGAGCGACAAGCAAAGTAGCGATAACCTCTGTTATCGCTACTTTCCTTACGCCTGACATAACTGGAGAAATGTCGCTAAGCGACATTTCTCCAATTATCAATGGGCACGCTAACCTGCAGAGCGACAAGCAAAGTAGCGATAACCTCTGTTATCGCTACTTTCCTTACGCCTGCTTCAAGTCTGACTTAGCCATGAAATCCTATGTAAGGTGGATATCATGGCTAAGTATCTGCTGCCCTATCATCAAGCTATCGCCAAACTTTGTGAGATTATCGCTGGATTTCCAGCGATAATCTCACATTGACTGATTAGCGCTTGAGATTTTATCGCTTTTGAGTTAAGCGTTGCTAATAGCACGCTATCTCAGCGATAAAATTCCACGTTACCCGGCGATAATTATCCTAGCGCTAAGTGCGCTTAGCGATAATTATCGCCGGTCCTTGATGATATGCCCCCAAATCGGTAGCAGGCCTGAAGTGGTGTCCTACATCACATGTGACAACAGAACTTCACGTCGCATGCCTACTCACACACATCTGTGTGGACACATTCTGTTATGATGTATAACATTGCTCCACATGGTCAGAGGTTGGACACCATACTCACATTGCTGAAGACACGTAAGTGCACAGGCCGGCCAGCAACTATCCCAAAACAATGTCTGGCTCACAGAGATGGAGCTGTCAAAAGGGACCCACCCCCATTGTACATGCGTTAGTCAGTCCCTCCCTGTGTAGGGACGATGCTCATTGTGGCACACGAGTGGTCAATCTAATCAACACTCATCACAGTTAGACACCAGTGAAGTTGCGTAGACTTTATTGGCATGTGCGTGTCAGTACGGACAAGGCAACGGCCACAACATGCAGGGACATGCTCAAGACACTTACACACAGCATGGGAACAGGTTGAGGTGCAGGAAATGGGGAGGCAAAAATGAACACCAATCATCATGGATGGCAACGGTCTCAGCCCACCTTGCCTTGCTGGACGAGTCATGTGTTGTTTGGCGTCTGCCCATTGCCCCGTGTGAGGGGGCACGACTCACAGCCCATGGTGTCTGCATAGTGCTCTGCCACCAGACTGCGCCGACTGTCTGCTCTGCTGACAGTGATCAGGTGAAAGGGTCCGACAAGATCACATGTCGTGCTACATTGCATGTGTGTACTCTCCCCCCAGCAGTGTGTCCGAATTGGTGACGTTGCCAAACGATGCTGTGCTGCTCCGACCATGGAACTGCATCACCATGCACAGGTGTGTGTACACACGCGTAGTTCCACGCACATGCATTCAGAGTCCAGACGAAGGCAGACATGTCCTCTGTTGTGGTGGGATATGTGAGCATTCCCACAATGCAACAAGGTGTTGGGACCTGTGCTGTGGGTGACAATCCGATGTGGCTGCAGGAACGTAGCTATTCGTCCATGAATGCCAGCGCAGCTTCATGTGCAATGTGTTCCAATAGTACATCGTTGTCGGGTTCAGGGAACACCAGGGTGAGCCAATCCATTAACTGGTCTGGGCAGATGTGCTCAGTCCACGCCGTTTCCCCAATCCGCAACACAGCCCAATAGGGGAGCGCCTCGATGTGGTCACTTAACACGAGGAGTTGTGCAATCTCCCATGTGCAACTGCCAGCACATATGCCAAAGATCAGTGCATCCCATGCACGGCTAGCCCGGTGACACTCCTGTTCGTGGGCCAACAGGGGGCGCACTGTCAGGTCATAATCCAATTCAGCTACCGTTGCGTTGGATAGGCAGACCTCCATGGGCCACTCGAATGTGCATGATCGACAGTGGAACCAGGGCTGGATGCAGGTGACGTAGGCAAGACGGAAACTCAGGCGGAAACTGATTTGCAATACTGCCATTGGCAGGGATCCCAACAGATGCAGAATTCGTGCACGGTACAGTTCCACGTGACAGGGGTTGTGCATGTGCCCGGGAAGGCCTGCCATTGCGTTTGTTGGTCTCGTGGCACCGGCACTCCTCAGACCGGCGGAAGTTCGGTGGACGATATGCCACAGCTCTGGGCAATGAGTCGTATGTGTGTGCAACGTTTGGACGTATGGGTAGTTTTTAACCAATGTGTCAAGGGCATCCCTTGTAGGTGTAGGTCGTGCAGGGACAAGTGTGTGTGGGGTGTGGGCAGGTTGGTGTTTCATTAGCGCAGTTCATGGTGTGGGAGTCGACGTAGGCTGGTATGGTATCTCACGCAGGGTGTGCCAGCCGCGTTCAGGACCAAGGTTGGGGGTTCGGTTGGCCTTCAGCCTTGTGTGTTGAGACAAAGGAGCTTTCATCCTGATTTTAGTCTGACTACTGCTTGCATTTCTTAAATGTGATGTGGACTTCGCACTGACTTTGATGCCAGGCCTGTGATTTGGGGTGCACAGATTTCGAGACACACGCAGCTGTTGGCATGTTTGCATGAGCCAAGGGCCCGATTTACCTTGCGCTCCTGTTCAGTCTCTCTCTTTCTCTCTCTCCTGTCCTTTGATGAGTGCCTGACACACCTTCTTATCTTGGATATTGTCTTGCAGGCTGTGAGTCACAGATTGTCCAGGGATGCACCACCATGACTCTTCAAAATAGTTGTTTGGTGACAAATTAGTATGTGACATTTTGTTTGGTCTTTCAATGGTGAATGTGTGAATCAGGATTACAGTGCTCACATGTATGTTGATTGTTGCAATTGTGCGACATCAGGCGGGTGCTTTTATTCATGTTTTTGTGCCGTTGATGTGCAGTGTCTTGGTCTGGCGAGGGGAGGTGGGGGGTGCCCGGGGTGGTGGCAGTGGGTGTTGTGGCCCTCTTTGGTGTCCGGCACTCATGTTCAGTGGCTCCATGGCATCTGTTGTTCTTCAGGTGTGGCTCTGGGCTGGGCTCTCTTTTGTGGTGCAGGCTGTCGTCCGACTTTACACCTGGTCAGAGCAGGTGTTAATTTCCTGCTGCTAACGCGCATTATCGCATGTTTCGTGGTCTTTTCGCTGATGTGGCTGGTCGTTGAGAATGTTGCGGAGCGTTTTTTTCGCGGCTTTTTGCACGGGAACGCCTACTCTGCATCTCATTAGCAATAGTTGCCAGGGTCATCTGTGGTGATGTTTTTTGCGGTTGCTATCACGGGTAAACTGGTGTTATGGGCTGTTAGCACCAGCTTGTGAATGGGGCGATAAATTTATCGCAACTTTGGCTGCGATGAAGTGCCGTTAAGTCGGCGATAGCTCCTTGTGAATATGCCCCGAAGTGTAGTTACGCATATGTATATGATACATAGCAGGTAACAATTTATTATGGTTCAATAAGGTCATAAAGGGTTCTGGTGATATCATACTCTAAGCTTACTAAGATGTCAATATACAGCCTGTTAGACCTGGCACCATTGGCGTGGGTCTCCCTTCCATGTTTTGCTGTTGCTTCCTGTGTTTTTACTATGTCTTTGCTGGTCTAGATGCTTTGGGCACTTTGCCACTGCTATTCAGTGCCAAAGTGCAAGTGCTCCCTATTGTAAAGTGTTGTATTGGATTAGTGACTCCATGATTGGCTTATTTGATTTACTTGTCAGACCCTAGTACAGTGCACCATGTGTGCCAAGGGCCTGTAAATCAAATGCTGCTGGTGGGCTTGCAGCACTGGTTGTGCCACCCACAGAAGCAGCTTGTAAACTATGGCTCAGGCCTGCCATTGCAGAGCCTGTGTGCAGTCTGGGACTGCCATGTCGACTTAGCAAGTGCACCCACTTGCCAGTTCCTAAACCTTCCCTTTTCTACATATTAGTCACCCCTAAGGTAGGCCCAAGGGCAGGGTGCATTGTATGTAAAAGGTAGGACATGCCCTGATGTGTGTAGCATGTCCTAATAGTGAATTACAGCCAATTTTATTTTTCACAATTGCAAGGCTATCTGTTCCCATAGGCCAGAATGGGCAGTTTGATTATAACATCTTATAATCCTAACTGACCCTAGGAACAAGAATGGAAAATAAAGTTTAGTATGCCTGAACTCAGAATGTTAAAATACATCTTTTAGTGTGGGTGATTTTTACATTCTGTGTTTGAAAATACCACTTTTAGAAAGTAGGTATTTTCTTGCATAACCATCTAGCATGCCTGTGCTAGGTTTGTGTATTCCATGTCTGGTTTGTCAGTGACAGGGGGCTGGAGAGGGCCTTGGCTCCAGCAGTCTGATGGGTCAGGGCTGGGCTGAATAGGACCTGCAGTTAATAGAGAGTAGGGGGAGGAGATTTCCTTTCACCAACCTGAGCCCTCATAGAATAGAGAGTAGGGGGAGGAGATTTCCTTTCAGCTACCCGGGCCAGGTCTGCTTTCAACAATGCTGTCTCCACCTCCTGCCAGGAAGCTACACCAGGGAGGACAGAACTGGTTTTGGCTGGGCACAGACACTCTCTGCCTTCAGAGAACAAAGGATTTACTGGTATAAATACTGGGGCCCAGACCCCAGAACTTTAGATCACTTCTGGAAATCAAGACGGACCTTTGTCAAGGAGAGAAACCAAGGAAGCTGAAGGAGGAGACTGCCCCAGTGCTGGTTGCTGTCTGGGGTTGGCCTGCAGTGGTTACTCATTTCCAAGATAAGGGAAAAGGGAACTTTGTGTACTTTATCATCTTGAGGAAGATCTCCAAGGGCTTGAAGCTGAGCTTACCTCCTGTCTGAAGTCACAGGGACACCAAGACTTCACCACCAGCTCCCCCTGAATTCCCTTGCTGGGAATACTACCTGCAGAGAGGTGCCTGCTGTTGTTCTGGGTACCTCTAGTGTCTGCGTGTCGCTGGGAGCTGGAAGCGCGACGCAACGAGGAAGAAGCGTGACGCCGCCGCAACAGTTGCCGTTGCATCGCCGAAGAAACGTGTCACCACCGCAGCTGTTCTCCGTCGCATTGCCGAAGAAGCGTGTCGCATCACCGGAGAAGCGTGCCGCCGCCGCAGAGGTTGCCGTCGCATCACCGGAGAAGCGTGTCGCAGGGCCTGTCGCGGCTCCAAAGTTCATCGATTTTGCCGCACGGCCATCGGGCATGCACGCATCTACATTGTCGCATCGCATCAAAGACGCCATCTTGTCGCATCGCACCGGATCGTCACATCGCATCGAGGCGCCATCTTGTCGCATCGTCACCGGGCCGCAGTAAGAAACGACGCATAAACTCCCCACACAGTAAGGAAGCAACGCATCACCTCCCCTGCGTTGCAGTAAGGAACCGACGCATCCACTCCCTTGAGTGTAAGGAACGGCGCATCAACTTCCCTCCGACCCTTTTGTGTGTTTTGCGTGACGCATCCAAGGTACTTTGAGAGTAAAGTGTCGCATTTACCATCTACATTTTAAAGTCTTATTTTTGATTACAGTATTGTGGATTTTTGTCGTTTGGTCTTGTGTTAAGTCTAGTAAAGATTACTTATTTTTCTAAACTGGTGTGGTGTCCATTTGTAGTGTTTTCACTGTTTAACTGTATGTATTCACAAATGCTTTACACACTGCCTCCGAGATAAGCCTGCCTGCTCGTGCCAAGCTACCAAGGGGGTGAGCAGGGGTTATTTAGGAGTGTAGCCCCCTTACCCTGACTAGAAGCAAGGGTCCCTACTTCGTCAAAGGAACCTACCTCTGCCAACTAGAGACCCCCATTTCTAACACAGCCATAATACAAACGTTATCTGTCATGCATCATTGTATTGCATCTTGGTAAATAAAAAGTTTCTTTAAAGTGCAACTAACAATGGGGACTGATTGGAATTAGAATGTTTATGTCTATTTTATCTTTCATGAACATATATTTGATAAATCAGTAGACAGTGGTGAGGGCTAGTGAATTTATGTAATTTTGTGGCTGCAGCTTTTAGAGTGCGATTATGGATTTACTTCATTTTCACATAATTTGCTACATAAGTTTCATAAAACATGTTGATTTTTGTTCAAATGCATGAAAGTAATGCTTTCAGAGAATATGCCACATAATTAGCACTTTGCTGCATACTATTATGTAACCTTGCCATATAATTTGGTCCTCTATGTTGCATAATCCCAGTCTCTTCACAATGGGTAATGTCTGCATAGTGGTTAGGGGACAGTTGAATTCCATAGTCCACAGTTCTCAAGAAACTGTGAAAGATTTTCTATGTTTCACGGTGTCCTGTGAAATATGTTTTTATACCACTCCAATGTATGCAAGAAAAGCCACCACACGTGCTATATCAGAGCAATATAATAGAGTGACTCTTGTGATATACTATTTCCCAATGTAAATGTTAATGCTTATACAATTACATCCACTGTACTTACCTGCAATGTAGTGTTTGTGATGGAATTTTCCCTCGTTTTGTTGTTCACATTGCCCTGCAATGTGGTGACGGTGCACCTAATACATGTTTGGGTTTTGTGAAAAATGCATATCAGTTTTTTACATTTTCGTTATAGCCCATAATAACGTACTGCTTATAACAATATTCCGCATATTTTATAAGAGATAAAAGGTGCTTCTATAACACGTTGTAAGGCATGATACTTCTATATTGAATAAGGCGCTACCCTGTAGCTCTAAAAACATTGTCTGAATAATCTCATACAGTATATGATAAGCACAACATCATGTTAATGCGAACACCTTAGACGTGGATTATTTTAATCCTTTTCCTAAACACACCGATCTGTCTTCCTGACCCGCTCTGCTCGAAGAAACATCACCTGGCCATGTGTGGACTTTGAATCTAACTACTGTGAGCCTAGATACACCGACCAGTATGAATGTTCTCTGAAACAAGGCTCCATTAGGACTTTGATACATCAATCCTTTGCAATTTTATTACTGACATTGCATTTTCATTTCTTAGTGAAATGAAGGGTTAGAAACTCATGAATGACTTCCCAGCAATCAATGCTGTTCTGCAGTGAAAATCAGCAAAAAAATATGCCTTTTACTTTATGACTTATTCAATAGAATGGCTCACTACTTATCATCTTGTAATGACGCAAGTGACTGTTAAAAGCTTCATACATCTTGTTGACGCGTTGTCAGAGAAAAGGAGACAAAAGTAATAAGACATTTGGATTTATATATTGCCATTCATGCAACCAAGATCCACATGTGTAAGTAATCGTGTATCATCACCTCAGAATTTGCAAGCCACAAAACTCGGATTAGATATAGTGCCTATCAATTCTGCCCTCACATTGACAGTGGAATATGACGAAGAAATTATTTCACCACATTAAATTGAGATTATTGTTACTGCTTTAATAGTTGGGTGGTGGCTCCCAGACCATCACTGAAAAAAACACAGGAGAAAGGGATGGTGAACCATTTCAGTTAAAACATATCATTTTAAATTAACAAAACCACAGAAATTTACCAGTTTTGTTATCTCACGTAACTATAAAGCATGTCCTAAAGTAACTATAACTTGCATCTCCGCCATGCACAGTGTTGTCATCAATTATGTCATTTACGATTTTGCAGTGATGTTATCAGTGGTATCATAGAACATGCCATAAGTGTGTTATATGGGTGGTAATTAGCCCTGCATCCAACCCACCAGCAGGCATCCTACTCCCCACAGGGCGCATGTGTGGGGTTGGACACAGGGCCTGGAGTACCGCTGCGGGCATGTACAGCTGACAATGTAATGTAACAATATAAAGGGTGTTATTTTAAGTAAGGCAAACCTAATAACTTCGTCAAAGCAGGGGCAGAACACTAAAATATAAAACGTGGGCCTAATGGCTTTATCCGTGGTCAGCATATCCACATATTTAAAGCAGACCTATTGTCTTTGTCGAAACATCACCAATAATTATAATCAAATGTATATTTTATAAATTCACACAGTGAGATGTTTGATCTAGATGATTTTCAAAAACATTATTTAATAAAGCTTTATTAAATGAACCATCAAACTATGAGTCTTTATTATAACATTTTCCCAGGCCGCAAAGTGCAACCCTAGAACCCACCACAAGGGTGCCCTGTAATCCAACTGAGATTGCTTTAAAAAATATGCTAAGCTCTCATGGAACCAAGGATTGAATGACCCAGGAGACTTACAATGTTTTTATTTAATGGTCCTGGGAGGGATGCTGCACTCCCTGCAGTCCCCCACAACACAAAAAAATGGTTGGTAGTGCCCCTCCCCCTTCTAAGGGCACTACCAAGAACTAAAATATAATTTAAAAAAAAACCCTATGGCTTTCATTATGGGGTGGCATGTGGCCTACCTCCCCTAGCCAGTCCTTGGCCCGAGGGACACCATCCCCCACGGTGAGATCCATCCAGTGTCTTTGTGACACCATCCCAGAACACTGTTTTTTCCTGGCCAGGAGTATGCAATCATACCCTGCCTTCATTCTCCTGGTCAGAAAACACAACATTGCTGTGTTTGTATTATTAATGATGACTAATGATTATTAATGTAAAATAAAAATATATATATATACTTAGAACATCAGGTAAACAATTAAAAACAATTACAATTGTTTATCATTATAAAAATATTAAAATTAACAAACATATCTATAACAAAATATATTCAAATAAATAAATAAAAAATAACATTAATACAAAATTACAAACATTTATGTTTATACATTATAGATTTTTTTTTAAATATATCAATTATCAATCCAAACTAAACAATAGTAGGGAGTCAGATTTATAATTCTACTCCAACTTCAACAACACTAAGGGAATGTGTTGGACTTTGGAGGGGGTCACTTTTACTATTCCCATCCCAAAGTATAAAAAAGCAGGGATAGTGTTAAACTTTGGAAGGTTAAAATGTAGTATTTCTGCTCCAACATTAGCTAAAACAGGGAAAGAGTTAGATTTTGGAAGGTTAGATTTACTATTTCCACTCAAACTTCAGCAAAAGTAGGAAAAATGTTGGACTTTGCAGGGGTAAACATTACTAATACCGATCCAGGCTCAGCAGCAGGGAAAGTATTGGGCTTTGAAGGTGTTATATTTACTAATCCCACTCAAGCATAAGCAAAAGTGGGAAATTGCTTTAGAGAAGTTAGATTTTTCTATTCCCACTCAAATTCGAACAATGGTAAGGACAACATTGGTCTTTGGAGGGCTAGGATTTACTATTTCAACTCCTAACCTATTTTTTTTAAAAGCATTTAAGTATACAAGAAAATAAAAAGATTTAATATTATTTAAAATGAAAAATGTATCAATTAAAGATAATTAAAATAATTCAAGTACTCTGTGATATTTATTTATAAATCAATTCAATTGTGTTGGATTTTTAATAAATGTAAGGAAAAGGGTACTTTTAGAAAGTAAATAGTTCCCTGTCTATAGTCTCTGAAGGCTAATTTGCATTAGCCTCCAGCTTCAGCATCCGAATACTCAAGCCCTGAAATGAGATGTGAAAACTGCACCCAGAGCAGAGACAAAGGGCTGGATGTGTGGAGGTATTTTCTGTTCCTCTTTTAAGTTGACCACATTTGCAGTGCCCTAGAACTTAATTTATGCCCAGGAACTTAATTTACTTCAAAGGAGGCCTCCCCTGTCACAGGCAGATGGCACCTGGACAGGTCACTTCTTTTGTTCCCCAGTCAGACAAGCACCAATGCCATAGAGAGGGAGCTGCCTCCAGGACTGGTTTAGAGTGACCCCAGAAGAAGGGCTGCTCATTTGCACCGTCTTGTACTTAGGCATAGAGTGATACTGTGGGATTATTTGCAGTAGGGCACCCAGGTAATCCCTGGGAAATTGTACCCTATTGGTTATCAAGGAGCCAGGAGTCATCCCCATCCATATGCTTGTGTCAGGTATTAATGCAGAATCTCAAGTACCCTCTTTAGAACACTACTGAAAACGATTGCACCTGTAGAGTTTCAGCAGAGGATAAAACCTGCTTGTATGCCACCTTAGAGGACCTCTGCAGGACTGGACATGCTCCATCTTGTTCACTGGACAAAGAAGAAGACTCAAAAGGCCATAAGCCTAACCTATTATTAAAGCTCCAGGGACACAGCCCGCCTCAAGAAGCCTTTCCTGAAGATTCCCAGCTGACCAGTTCCAACTGGACCTGTCATGGACCTTGTTGCTGGCCTCTGCTGGAGCAAGACTTGACTATCAAGTGCTGTTCCTGAGATCCTCAAACCAGTGACTGCTTCCTGCTATTCTTCTCCAACTATACCGGAAAACATGGGACTTCGAATATTTTTGGCTCGAAAGACCAATGGAGGACCTGAACAAACCTGCCAAGCGGATCTGACTAAAGTGCATTGCCTCTGGGCTGAAAATTCACTTTTCCCCGCTTTTGCAAAGGCATTTCCTTTTCAGCTGGACCTTGTGGATATGGAATCTGTCCATGTGGAGCCCTCTTTGGCTAGAGCCTACAGCCTTGCCCCACTCGAGGAATCCGAATCTAAAAAGGTGACTAAGTGAGAACGGCGAAATCTTGGCCAGACGATGGCGCCAGAAGTATCAGGCTGGCGAGGGACCATTCCTGGGTGTGAACTTCAAATTTCCCAAGCCTCGAACTTTCCCACCAAAAAATAATTGTTTTATTGGGATCTCACCCAATAGCTACCTGACCTCGAGACGCCCTCATCCCCTAGAGCCTGCTGCTTTGTCCCACTGAACATTTTGAACTTCCAAGTCCCAAGGTAAAACTACTGTTTGGATCGAACCTTGGTTCTGTATCCGGCCTGTACTCCATAACCGTTGGCCTCAAATCATGCCTAGGTCCTGGTCTACTGAAACCAGTTGAGAGCAGCTGGTGCTTAACACTTTTTGGTTCTATTCTTATTTAAAACTTAAAGAATTATAATCTTCAGTTCCCCTTATTGGATTTTTGAAATGTGGGTGTTGCATTTTTATTAAAATATACTCTATTTTTCTAAATTGGCCTGGGATTTTACTTGTGTTGTGTTTTAACTTTATTACTGTTTTGACACTGCATAAATACTTTACATATTCCCTCTAAGTTAAGCCTGTCTGGTGTGTGCTAGAGCTACCAGGGGATTAAGTGAATTTAGTGATTCACCCTAAAAAGGACTGTGTATATTACTTAAGGTAGCTAGTCACCGCCCTTGAATAATAACCCAATTTCTTACAAATTGTATTAACGAACATAATATTATGTGAGATATTTGAAACAATGATATTATACCCAGAAAAACGGTATTCTTACCTCCTATATTCTGTCCCACAGTATTTTTAGTTGACAACATTTTTGACACAAAAATATTGTATCTCAATATTCTTTCTTTGATATTTTAGCTGAATAATAGCCACATATCGATCAATATTCTTACAACTTCAGCAGTGTTACAGTGTGAGCAAGGGGGGCTTTAATGTAAATAAGGGCAGCGAAATAGAGGAAATACAAAGGGAATATTATACTATAACGCCCATCTCTTGCACACATGCAGAATCTCAAAGGCAGCACTATTCCTTCAATGGTGAACTTTTCCAGACTAACCTGAACTATTACTGAGGTACCTAGGGGTTTTACAATTACCAGACATCCCTTACCCTTCTTGAGTGCAGCCACATGCACAAGTGAAAGATAAAGAGGGGGAGGTAGAAAAGTTTAACAGCATGATATGAATATCATATCACGCACAGAGAGAAAAAAGACTGATTCTTTTGATATATCCAACAATGCTTTTAGTGCACTACAGCCCTGCTGATATTATGGAGAACCCATTGCTGCCCAGCCATATATCCTCATAACTCTTGGAGACACTACTAGTGGAAATACTAACCATGAATATCTTTACCTACCCATTAAATGTGGTACCCCTTCACCTCTACAGCCCTTTATGTTGGACTACCAGCTTGACCTTGTTCTTAGCTGGAGAATACTGTGAGATCCAAACTGACTTCCTGCTACCATTCTCTCTTTTCTCTAATGTGAGTCAAAAATTGGGGAAGTATTATTGTGTCAATAAAAAGAGATTGGAAATTAGACCTCTACTTTCAACATAGAAAACTGTTGAACCACATTATTCCTTGATACTAGACCTCTGACAAAGGAGCTGTCTGCTTTCACCATCCTAGGTAAGCACATATATGCCTTCTTTGAAACCAGCAAGTTAACTACTCTTCTCATAGGCTCTCTCTGAAAATAAACATTCTGCTTGCCAACAGCCCTCCAAGAGGTCAGAGACTACATTGGTAGCAATCTTGAGCAATCATGAAAGAGTTACCCACAATTGGACCCAAGATATGGTAATTTGAATCTTCAGTGTTTGAAATATCTGCTGAAATAAAAACTATGAGCTCCGTCTTTGCATCCTTACACAATTGCCTAGATAGCATCAATAGAAGAATAGATAACATCAAAATACTACTACATGTGCATCCAGACTGGGGTGAGAGCGCTGCCGTTTGAGACAGAATGTCACAAATGTAAAAGACCGCTCACAGAAAGATAACATCTGCATATAAGGAGTATCAAAACAGCTTGAAAAAGGAGTAATGACATCCTGCTTCAAAAGCTTTATTATCCACCAGTTGGACATGCAGTTTCCCGAACTGTTGGGCTTCCAAAATCACACAAAAATCCAACAAGAGCACCTTGGAAATCAGATACTCCAAAACACATGATATATTGTGTACTACATCAGCAACACACACAGATCATTCTCTACCCCTCCACAAAAAGAAGGTCTTTTATTATTTAAGGGCCACCATTTCCAGATAACAGCAGACTATTCCCAGGACACTACCATCAATAGAAATAAATCTATATCTCTGATGCCCAGGCTGCACCAATAAAACACCACATTTGGCCTATTGCAAACAGCCATGATGATGCTCATCGAAGGTACAACATCTGAATTCTATGAACCTGATAATCTGGCCAATTTATTGGACAGTATCACTCCCAATCAAATAGATGTGGATTCCTTGATCCAAAAATCGAAAGACACAGAAGATAAAATAAACAACAAATGAAAATTCTCTAATTCATCATCTTCGAACCACGGACCAAAGCACAGAGGAAATGATTGAGAAGGCATGAGTAGAGTGGGTGAATTCTTGAGAGTCGAGACTCCCCTTAAAGATTGCAGCATCTCCTCTCATTGATTGTAAAATACACAAGAATTACCCTGGACATTTCATATCATTTATACTGTTGCTATGGTTTTCTACTGTACTTCTAATTGTAATGTTACAATGGTTGTAACATTCTGCGTTTGTTGCAAACCCACATTCCCACTTGTCAATAGCCTCACTCTCTCTCTGGGTGGCAATATCATCTCTTTTTCTGGTATCTATACCCTACTCCTTGACTGTTCTTCAAGGGCTCAATTACTACATACATACTGTTGGCACTCTTAGTAGACAGGCCCCATATCCTGCTATTTGATGCATAGTTATAACACACAGGCTGCTTCCCTGTTATTGATGATACCCCTCACATATATATAAAAGAATGCAGGATGTTCTGTATGCAGCACTCCAGATAGTGCCACCTTCACATTCCCTTGATTACCTTCCTCACATTTTTGTAATCCAATCTCAAATTAGGTGCTTTGGGGGCTCCAGGAACTCCCCCTGACCAGCTGGAATAGGAGATGGGCCCACAGCTCAAAGTTTAAATAGCTTCTGAATTTTACAAGATAATACTAAAAAATAAAAGTCCAATATATTGATATCATAGAACACATTATCACACAGGTGGCTGTTTACATCCTGATTGATCCGATTGCCTTCTTACACCCTGAACCAACACAATTCAATTTAGTGTAATCATTCTTGCTATCACCACAGCATCCTCCATTTTCCCCTATCCTTCATGCCCTCCACTTATTCCTAACAGGGAAGATGCATTCAACCCATTAGCCAATTCCTAGCTCATTGATTCCTGTCTTCATAATGAACCATAGACAATCACCAACATGAGTATATTTTCCAGGAATGAAAACAGTATTTCTACCTTTGTGAAAAGGAAAAAGAACCTACAATGCCAAATAATGAAATGTTAAACATAGCTCTAATAGAAGAGACACATCTCCAAGCTAGAGAAGCAAGTATGTAGGTAGAGCATTTGGAAGTAGACACTACCATTTTTAAAAAAACACTACAGTAAAAACCACTCAATCTAGAAAGTGTGGATGGAGTTCCATATTACTTCACAAACCTCTCCATCACACAGTACTCGTCACTTGGGATAATCCCGAGGGTGACATCATTTTGTAAAATTCAAGTCCATGGACCAGATACTGGTACTCAGTTCAATGTACGGTCCCAACTCCTTTAAATCCAGATTATTAGCAAACATTACTAGATGACAGATTGTTAGAAATTGGGTCTTTAGTTGGCAAAGCTTTGCAACCTGTCCAAATAGGGACCACAATCCTAGTCAGGGTAAGTCAGTTATAGAACCAAAATTAACCTGTCCTCATCCTTGTTAGCCTAGCACAGAGCAGTCAGGATCAACTTAAGAGGCAATGTGTAAAGTATTTGTGCAACACTTAAATTACAGTAACACAGTGAAAGCACCACAAAAAGATTCCACACCAGTTTAGAAAAATAAAGAATAAAACAAGACCAAAACAACAAAAATAAAGCAAGTAGAACTTGTGATATGAGTTTTTAAAAAATAAGCTGCTATATAGTGCTTTAAAGCAAATAGCGGTTGGGGTTATTTGAGGTTGCGCTTCACCAGGTCAAATCCAAAGTTCAGGCCAACCGCTATGGAGGGCAGGCCAGCTACAGGACCCACACAGGCCTGCTGAAAAAGTGCCTTGGATGGAGCAATGGTCGACGTCAAAGACTCGATGTGTAGATTCTGATCTACATAGTCAGGTAGATGAGTCGTCGTTGAGCCTCACATTCGGATCCCAAGTCGTTGTCGAACCCCTTACAATGCAGTTGCTGCATCATCATTGAGCCTCACAGTCGGGTTCTGTGTCATTGTCGAGCTGCGCAAGCATGTCCTCGAAGCAGCATTGCATCGGCATCGACGTGAACTGCATTGGTTTAGATCAGCGCAAAGTTATCACTGCATCACGGTTTGTAGAAAAACAGCTGCAGAACCCACTTTTAAGGCCCAGAACTGAATTGGAACCTCTTGGCAGGGCAGGAATCACAATTGACAGAGTCCAGCAGTTGGAACAGAGATGATGAAAGTCGTTGATGGCCCTGAGACTTCAAAATAGGAGGTAAGCCAGCAAGCCCTTGGAGTCTCTTAAGTTTTTAAAGGATGTAGAGATACAGGTCCAGTCCTTCTCACTCTCAGGAAAGAGGCAGCAGGCCCACACACAAAAGCATTTCAGCAGAGTGACAGTTCCTCCTGGCAGCACAGCAGCCCTTCTTACTGGCAGAATGTCCTCAGATCCAGAAGTCTACTGAAGTAATAGTGTCAGACATCCACTACTTATACCCATTTGAGCCTTTGAAGAGGGGGAGACTACAAAGAGAGGCTTTTGAAGTACAAAAGTCCCTTTCTTCCCTGCCCTGGCTCAATACTAGCTACAGCTCTTTGTGTGGGGACAGGCCCAGCCATATTAAGGTGCAAGTGTCAGCTGTGAATGGCCCGTTAGGCACACCTCAGCTCCCTTTGTGTGTGACTATCTAGAGGGAAAGTACAAGGCCCAGCTGTCACCTACCCCAGACGTGTATTTAGAGACAGGCAGAGGCACAGATATAAGTAAGAAATTGCCAATTTTCTAAAAGTGACATTTTTGGACTTGCAACTTAAAATCCAACTTCACCATAAGTTAGGATTTTAAATTGTGAGTCCAGAGACACCAAACTGCAAATGTTATCTTTTCCCAATTGGAAATTACACTTATAAAATGTAACAAAGTAATCCCAATGTTAAACTATGTGAGAGATAGGACTTGAAGTAGTGAAAAACAAATTAGTAGTTTTTCACTATCAGGACATCAAAAACTTGAAAGTACATGTCCAACTCTTTAAATACACTGCACCCTGCCCTTGAGGTTGTCCAGGGCCTACCTTAGGGATAACTTATATGTCTTAAACAGGACGGTTTGGGCCTGGCAAGAAGGTTAACTTGCCAGGTCGACATGCAATTTAAAGCTAGCTGCACTCATAGGCTTTGCGGTGGCAGGCCTGAGACATGTTTAAAAGGCTAATGAAGTGGGACTAACAATCAGTGCTGCAGACCCACATTTAGCATTCAATTTACAAGCCCTAGGGCACATAAAGTGCACTTTACTATGGACTTATAAGTTAATTATAGAGGCTAATTGTGGAAAAACCAATGTTACATTATTTTAAGTTGAGAGCACATGCACTTTAGCACTGGTTAGCAGTCATAAAGTGCCCAGAGTAGTAAAGCCAACAAAAACGAGTTCAGCAAAAAGGGGAGGAGAAAGGCAAATAGTTTGGGGGTGATCCTACAGAAAGGGCCTGGTCCAACACAGATTGGATTTGGTAAAACATTGACCGTAATAGATGGTGATTGGAATTTGGCTATTGGCCCAATATTGGATAAAACAGGGACCCTGGAAAAATGTAGTATGTCAGACAGTAATTGGAATTTGGCTATCAAACAGACATTAGATAAAAAAGGTTTAAAATGTGATACTATTTACAGGGATTTACTGAGAGATAGCCAAATTGATCATAATCTACTCGAAATATGGCATATTTTGAGTAAGTTATCACTTTTGAGTAAATTTACTACTTTTTGGTATTCTCAAACTCAAATTGTAAGTTACTACTAAAAATCAGTAGTACGTCCAACACTGCACTGCACTGGGACTTAAAACAAAACCCCATAGGAAATAATGTTAAATTCAATTACATTTTTTAAAATAAAATAGTTAAAAATATAAATATAAATAAAAACAAATATAAATATAAATAAAAATAAATTAATGTTAGTTAATGTTAATTAAATACATCAACATAGTATATATTTATTTGATTATAAAAAATGTGTAACCTATTTTGAATCTAAAAATTATTGTGTCAATACATTTATTGAAAAATAAATATAATAATTTAATCAATTTTATACACCACTTTAAATGATTAGTAATGCACATTTATTTTACTTTAGGTGGGAATTTATTTTTCAATTTAAACTTCAGAAAATAATTTTGATTCAATTTATTTTCCATTATTAAAGTTTTAAATCACAATTAATTTAATGCTGCTGTTACATTTTTTTATTTTGTTCTACAATTAATATATAAGCAGAGAATGGATTTTCATGAATATTTAACATATGAAATGCTTTTCATATTTAATTTTGAGTAAAATAAACTTTTAATTTTCCTTTACTTTACCATGCAACTTTGGAGTTTCCCTATGGTAAAGCATAGGGAAAATTGTAAAGATTTATTTTAATTATATATTTGGAATGTTGCGAATTGTAATCTGTTAATCACTCCTCACACATATTAGTTCAGATATTAAATCATTCATGAGGAGAAACATGAAGCCAAAGCTAAAATATGGTCAAATATATACGCACACGGAATCAGGTAGCTTATAAATGCCTCGTTTAGGAATATAGGGCATCATTATGATACCAAGTCGTCGGACCACGGGCCGCTATTGCGGTGGTCCAGACACCACCCGATGAGCATGCATCGGTCTGACTGCCATATTTGGGTATAAACGCCGGGCCGGGGCGGCACGGCTCGGCCATTTAGAAGGGCCACAGTAGATGCTGCTGTGGTGCTGCGCCTTCTGCACGTCCATGTCATGCACGGCACACAGTGCATGGAGGTGAGTGGGGACACTACATGTGCCCCCAAGTGCCACATTTTAGTGGCTACAAAGGACGGGGGCCCTGTTTTGGGCCCCCATATCCCTTGCTCACAACCTTTTCATGGCAATATTTAGAAAGAGCAAAGAAAAATAGGAAAAATAAAATTATTGTGCCATTCCTATGCCTCCTCTGGGGAGGCATAGGATTCTGATGTAATCCCAGGTTTAAAACACTTTGTAAATCAAGGAATGTGTCAGGTACAATGGATGTTGGAACACCCACTGCAACACCCATGGAACACCCTTTTCATGCAGAGTAAGGCGTGAAATGAGCCCTTATTTACAAGGCCCATTAGAAGTCACAAAGGGTAACTTTATGTGGCCTTGTAAATATGGGCTGGCACACCTCACCGCCAGTGCATCATAAAAGGTGATTCACCAGTGGTGTAATGGGCTTGTAAATAAGCTCCCTAGTGCAGTGGTCAGATTTCTGAGCAGTGCACATGATGTGTTACATGTTAATGTGGTGTTATACATGTAACATATTGCCGCCATGCATTGTCATGGCTGATGGGGATGATGTGAATATTCAAATTGAATAGTGTTAACAGGAGATTACTCATATTATGGAGTTGACCCAGTGTAGGGAGCACTCAAAAATGCAATTTTCGATTAGAAATATTCCAATGTGTATGAGGCTCTTGCAGCAACCCACAGCTCAAAGGATACTTGTGATGTTGGGGATAGATGGGGTATAAATAATAGTTAAAGGGGCAGGGGTCTGAAAGTGTTAACTCTCAATGTGAAAGAGCTTAAAAACCCAGTGAAGAGAAGGGCCATTATTTCTTATTTAGAAAAGTCTCAGGAAGATATTTGCCTTCTTCAAGAAACGCTTTTACTCCCCAGAGATTCTCATAGGTTGAGGCCCAGGGCTTTCCCTCGACAGCTTTTCTCTTCTATGCCACGTAAAGCTGTGGGGGTAGCTATACTCTTTGCACGTACATTCACAGGGAAAGTTGGAGCAAAGATAGCAGAAATAAAAGGTCATTTGTTTGGATACCAGGTGTAGGTGGGCGCACAGGTGGTGGTGGTGGGCTCGATCTATGCTCCAAATGAAGGGCAGGAAAAATTTCTACAGGGCGCTATAGCGGATAATATGGCTACAAAAAACAGGGGGTGATCCCCGGGGGAGATTTTAATTTGGTAATGCACAGCGAGTTGGATCGCTAGGTACAGAGACAGGGTGGCACGGGGACACTATCACTGGAAGGGGTACAATGGCTACAAGAATTGGAACTGCATGGCTTATGGAGGGTTAAGCATCCAGACACGAGAGACTACACATTTTTCTCTCATGCGCATAAATCCTATGCCAGACTGGACTATCTACTGGGGACCTGGGTGGTACTGGATGTCCTAGAGATGATAGAGATAGAACCACAGGCCCTGTCTGATCATTCCAAGATTCTCATGGCTATATCTCTCCCTAAGGTAGGATGATATAGATCACATTCATGGAGATTAAGGGAAACTTTGCTAAGCAGGAAAGAAGTAGTGGAGCAGATTAGATTGGCTATTGAAAACTACATGAAAATTAATGATACCCCTGAGGGGAAACCAGCTACAGTATGGGAAGCATTGAAGGCCATTTTACGGGGGGAGTTTATTTGCATTTCAGCAGGAGATAATAAGATACTACGTGAAAAACACTCACAGCTCCAACAGCAAGTAAGGGAGTTGGAGCGGGTCCATCATCGTACAAGAGCGCCTAGAATTTGGAGGCAGTTAGAAGCAGCTAGAAAACAACTTGCAGGACTCGACTTAGATTATGCAGAATATGCCCTTTTACGCCTCAAGCACTCCTTCTACATTGGGGGTAACAAGTGTGGCAGGTTATTAGCAAATAAACTCAAGGGCCTGAGACAGTCCTATGTGATTACTGCCCTGAAAGAAGAGGGCAGCACTTTATTAGCTGGGGATAAGCAGATGGCGGAGAAGTTTAGATCATATTATTCAGCTCTCTATGGCTCCCAGGATTGCCCGGCTTCCAATATTGAACGCTATTTGGTGGGCGCCATGGTCGCAACCCTATCAAAACAGCAAACAGAGGCTCTTGATGCACCCATGGGGATAGAGCAAGTTATATCCGCGATATCCTGACTAAAATTACGCAAGTCCCCCGGGCCGGACGGATTCTCTGCACCCTTCTATAAAACCTTTTGTAAAGAATTGGCTCCAATTTTAACCACATTCTTTAATTCAATTGAGGGCCCAGGCACTCTCCCACCATTGATGTCTGAAGCATCCATTACGGTTATAGCTAAGCTGGGGAAAGATAAATACCAATGCGGGTCTTATAGACCCATAACGCTCCTGAATGTTGACTGGAAATTGCTAACTGGGATATTAGCAGCTCGTTTAGGTCCGCTAATGCCAGGATTAGTTGAGCCAGATCAAGCTGGGTTTATTCCATCCAGGCAGTGTGCAGACAACATGAAAAGGATCCTACTCCTGATTGATAAGGTCACTCGTAAGAAGGGGGAAGTCATGCTACTCTCTATAGAGGCATAAAAGGCCTTCGACCGGGTCCATTGGCCATATCTTATGGAGACGTTAGCTCACTTTGGCTTAGGAGGGAGATTTTGAGCATGAGTGCTGACTCTCCAGTGGCCTCGGTCAGGGTAAATGGACACAGTTCACAACTCTTCCCCATCAGGCGGGGCACTCGCCAGGGATGCACTTTGTCCCCCCTCCTGTTTGCTCTCTATATGGAGCCATTTGCGCAGAAGGTGAGGGATAATCCAGGGATGAGGGGGGTGAGTTTTGGAGGGGAAGAGCATCTAATCACTCTTTACGCAGACAACTGGTGGCACTAGGGGAACCGGGAAGGTCTCTCCCAAGCTTTTTTGAGGAAGCCCAGCATTTTAGAGAGGTCTCGGAATTTCATATAAATATCTCTCAACCCCAGGCGCTAGACCTGATGGTCGCTTCCGAAACCCGGAAGAGTATATCTGAGGCATTCTCCATTACATGGGCCTCGCAAGCTATTTGCTATCTGGGTTTACAGATTGCCCCAACAATAGAGGAGGTACCGAGACTAAACTACCAGGACCTATTGCGGAGAGTGAGGGGGGACCTGTCGCGCTGTAAATTGTACCCACTGTCTTAGCATGGGAGGATTGCAGCTGCTAATATGACAATATTACCCAAAATAATATACTTGTTTCAGACCCTCCCAATACAGCCCCCAAACGGAATGTTGGGTCAATTGCAGGGAGAATTGCAACAGTTTATCTGGGCGGGTAAGCGACCCAGAATGAGCCGAGATCGTAGCTGGGAGCCTACGTCGAGGGAAGGGCTGGGTGTCCTGTGTTTGCTTCAATATCACAGAGCGGCTCAACTTAGGTACCTGGTGGAGTGGCTGTGACCGAAGTCTGAAAAGCAGTGGCTTATTATGGATAAAGCCCTGGTGAGCAAAGACCTGTGGAAGATCCCATTCTTGACACGCCCCCATCGTCCCACCAATCTCTACTTGTCTATGATCACGTCCCCCACACTACAGGCTTGGGACGCAGTAGCTATTTCTAAAGAGCTGACTTCCTTCCCTTCCCCCCTCACTCCGGTGGTAGGGAAGGAAGATTTTCCCCCAGGATTAGACACCAGGAGGTTTAAAGCTTGGCAGGGACCGGATTGCCATTCCATTGGCCATTTTTTTGATGAAGATGACCTTGTACCCCTTGATGATCTACAGAGAGATAGGACTACACCCGAGACAGAAAGATACAGATACACGCAGATTAGGCACTGGCTGACGCAGCCCTGGATAAAGGAAGCAGCGCAGCATCCCCTAACCTCATTCGAGAAATGGCTGATTCGCAAAGCCACAGACCGGGGCCTGATCATAGAACTATATAAACATTTAAGAGAAGAGGGGGAGAACTCGAAACACCATCGCAGCTTAGGTGGGAGAAAGAGGTGGGCAAACAGCTCTCCTCAAAGGAATGGCTAGATGTTTTTTATCGAGCACGACATGCAACATCAAATATGGCTAGTGCCGAGACGGCAACAAAAATAGTCCCATATTGGTACCTAATGCCTGAGAGATTACACCAGATACAACCAAAACGAAGTGACAGGTGCTGGAGGGGATGTAGTACACTGGGAACATTATTGCATACATTGTGGGAGTGTCCTAAGTTATCGCAATTTTGGAATGCAGTACTAAAAGACATTGACACGCACTTTGACACTCAAATCCCTAGGTTCCCTACCTTCATAGTACTTGGTCTCCCTAATCCACTGCATACCTGTTACGCTCTAGAAGAGGTAGACACATAGCATTTGCTCTGGGTGCAGCGCATCAATCTATACTAGCACTATGGGGAATGGGGAAGACACCAACTAGACTAAATTGGGTACATAGGCTTTGGCATATCTTGGGAATGGAAAGACTCTCCTTGTCCCTGGCACATAAGGATTACGCATATCAAGACCTGTGGAAGCCATTTCTCATTTCATTATCACAAGAATTCACTGAACTTACCTGTCCTAAGTATTTGCGTCTACTTAGACTTAGGACACAAACTCAACGCTCCAGATAGAGAGCAGTCATGCAGTCATCGAAATGCAGAATGGTCCCAGACTTCTTTTTTCTTTTTGCCTTTACTGTACTGGTTACTGATTTGATGCTTATGTATCCGGAATGGGGGGAGGGAGATGGGGTAGGGGGAGGGAAGTGGATTTAAAACATGAACCATTGGTCTGATAAATGACATATAGAATTGTATTTTTGTGAGTGTAATGTCAGATACTTGGTTTCAATAAAACAGATTTAAACCTAAATCATAGTTAAACTGAGGTTTATTATTTGGTGTTCTGAAGAAAACCTGGAGTGAACAGAAGTCCTTATGAGTTAATGTCCTAGTTTGATATTCCCTTATGTAGGAAAGTTAGATCTGCTTCTTATGGTTACCCCCACTTTTTGCTTGATATAATGTTTTTTTGACTAGTCTGACTGGAATCCTGCTAATCAGGATCCCAGTCTATCTGCTTTCTCCCTAAACTGTTATGTTATGTACTTAGGTACACCCCAGATGGGATACTGGGGTACCCTTGTCAGACCCTAGTAAATGGTACCCATGTACCCAGGGCATAGGTACCCCAGAGTAAGCCTGGGCGTAGTTCGCTGAGTATTGCTACGCAGAACTTCGCGAAGTTACAAAAAAAACTCTGTGAAGTTCCGCAAGTGGCTTAGTGTAGTGCGAACTGCTGTTTGCGCTGGTCTTTCTGCTGCTCAGGTAGAAATTCTACCTGAGCGGCAGCTCGCAAACGTACCGTTTGCGAGCGGGGAAAAAAATCTGTTGCACTACGCGAAGCAGTGTTTTCTTGCACTCCGTGAGCTCCGTCCAGTTCAACGCCCAGGCCTCACCAGAGGACTCCCATGGGCTGCAGCATGTATTATGCCACCCATGAGAGACCATTCAAAATGGAACTACAGGCCTGCCATTGAAGCCTGTGTAGCTTAGTGCATGCACCACTTACTTAAGATATTGGTTCACTATATCTAAGGGTCACTGCACTTAAAACCTATAAGTCAGCCCTATAGCAGGCCTTTACAATCCTGAAGGCAGGGTGCTTAGTTCTAAGTGAGAGGGTGCCCCTGCATGAGCAGGATACCCCTGCAGCCTAGGGAGTCCATGCTCCTGGGTTGTCAGTGAAGCAGCCTGCGTGATGACCATCTCGAAATTGGCTGCAACAAACCCTATCATGTTTGGTGTCAAACATGTTGGAATCAGACCCCCACACCAAAAACTGGTGTGGGAGGTATGATTCCACCCACCAAGAAGGCACTTCGTGGGGCTCTCGGTGTTCCCGGTACCAGCCTTCTAGTCCCAGACAGCACAAAATGGTTGCTGCTGACCAGAGACACATTTCTGCCCTCCTGCTGCCGAGCCATGCTCAAGCAGGGGAAGGCAGAACAATAAGCATCATGTCACAGGGAGGTGTGACCACCTCCCAGACAGGATTTGGTGTATTAGAGCTGGGTGGGTGCGCTTGCCAGCGCCTGAAAACCTGCAGGAGGGGCACATTTGGTGTTCCTGTGCATAGACCAGTTCAAACCAGTCCTGGGAAACGTTGGCTCTCGCTCTGGCGTGAAACTGGACAAAGGACATGGGAGTAACCTCCCCCTGTCCAGACCCTCCCCTGGGAGGGTCCTCTGAATCTTTTCAACCCTCTCCCGTGGGTACTTAAGGGCTTACCTGGCTGTAGGACCTTAGATTCATGATGGAAAAGATTCAGAATTGAAACCACTGCACTTCGACCGTCTAGGCACTCTGCACTTCGCTGGACTTCGTTTGAACCTGACTTTGTCTCCCTTCCAGTCTGCTGCATCGTCCGTGCCTGTGCATCCTCCAGGAACCTTCCAAGGCCTGTGAAGCATCAAGGACAACCAAAGTAATCTCCCTTGGAGTGAAGGAGTCACTCTCCTCCATTCGCAGGCCCACAACAAAGACAACCGGTCTGCAGATCCCGAGCTCCTCCGGACTCCGTGTGCTCTGCAACTCAGGTGGTGGTTTTCCTCAGCCCCCAAAGCCTGCTCTCCCCTCTGACCAAGTTTGAGGCCAGCAGTTGGCATCTTTGTAAGAAGATCTCCGGGCTCCAAGTAGCACCAACCCCGAACACCTCCTTTGACCAGAATCTTTGGCCACACCACATTGTGTGCATTGTGGCCTGCCTCTTTTGGTGAGCTGCTTGAGGTCCTCTCGTGACTCCTGTGCCGATGGCCTGTGGGTCCATTTGAGGGTCACCTTTGATTTTCTTGGGCTCCCCTGATTGCTCTGGGTCTGCCCTGACTTCCCTGCTTGTGGTGAGTGTCCTGGACCTTGCTGGTCCGAACCGTACTTTTTCTTGACTTCCTGCGTGGGTTGCTTTTGCTAAGGCTTGTTGGTGCTCCCGCTGGACACTGACCCCTCAGCTCTTGACATACTTCGTGGGACAGCTCGTATCCAGCTCCTGGTCATCCTCAGCATCGTATGCTCCCTACGGCTGCAGAGTTAAGGTCATCGACATACATCCTGAAGCACCTGACATCGGTGGGCATTCGTCTACCGAGCCCCTGGTCACTCCCAAGAGACCCAGATTCTGTCCCCTCTGCTTTCAGGTACTCTCCATCAAGAATCCATGTTTGCAGTCCTCCGGACACTTTCTCCTCTTCCAGCAGCGGCACCTTCCTGAAGTCCTCTATTGGGTTCGACAGCGGTTTCCGACGCCACTTCACACTTATGCACCCGGCTTCCATGGGATAGGAAACTTGGGTACCACGGTATCCACGGGTGGGGTGGCTCTCCAACCTGCTGTCTTCTACAGGGTTTTTTCAGGGTCCACTGGGAAGGGTCCTTAATTTTTTTAATTCCAACCGCGACTTGAACATCGAGTTGTACGGAGTATGCGGTCGTGTTCACACACTGCACACGCACTCCGTGGGGTCCCTCTCTACTCACCTTGGGTGGTTCCTTGAGGTCCCCGCAATTCTACGTCCTCTCGACATTGATCTGACTCGAGTCATGGTTATTATACCACTTTCTTAGTATATGGTTTTGTCCTCCCTGGGGCCCGCTGAGTATTAGTGCTATTTACTGTGATTTCTTTGCTAAAGTATTGCGTGCTTTTTGTCTATCTCCATGTGGGAGATACTGTAACATACTAGGTAGTGCTATATAATAAATACATATTTTTATAACTACTGTGTGGTTCTCTTTTCATTTAATCTATACTATAAGATTGCATTCTGGCAAAACAAGCTTCTTTACACTCCTTCAAGACTAAGCCTGAAGGCTGCTCTCCACAGCTACCACTTGGATAGCTTTCTAAGCTTGTCTGAGACCTCTTAAATTACCATAAGGGTTGTCTGGACTGGTGCAAGGTGCCCACTTACATTAGTGGACATCATATACCAGGCCAGCCTCTCACACCTTATGTTCAGCCTTGCATGTCATTTGCAATCTTTAGCCTTTCAGCATGCAAGACAGACACTCAAAATATATATACATTGTATGATATCCCTGCGGTTGTATGAGGTAAAAAGACAGCTATGTCATCATTTTACTGTCCAGTAACTTCCTCAAATGTGTCCTCACGCAATATCATCATTTAATCCAATTATGTATAAGAAAAGGCACAATACTCACTTCTGGCTCTTCTTAAGGTGAAGTGTAGGTGCCTCCTGATTATGGTTGTCACTAGTTTTAAGTTCTGCTTTTGTCATTAATGTCAAGTTGTTTTCCAAAAGGCCTTAATTTGAAAATGTTTCATAAATATGGGGCTCTGTCAAAACATACTACTGACATGGTGTTGTGTGTTTTGCATGTCATCATCCCTTTGTAACACAATTTGTAGGGATATGTGATGAGGTAAACAATGATATTCCTATTGGAATTTGTATGAGTTATCTGGTGTCAATGTCTTCTGAGGCCAAGATCAATCTCTTCGCTGTTGTGGTGCGTTGGCATAGCCCACAATTCCCTCAGCGATAAAGTTCTCTGACCCTAGTTAATTTCAATAGTGTTGTTTATGTTGCTCTTTTATTGTTAGTTTCTCATAATGTTGGCTGCTCACATTAAGAACTCCCCAGTGCTTTTTAATGCAATTTTAATTTTCGAATATAGAAATATATGGAGAAATGTGATTCCCCTGTGACTATTTTTTGATTGGTTTAAGTATCCCCTTCTTGTTCAGATATCCCCGAATTAGTATTCCTTAAGACACCAGGGCCCACATTATGGCATTGCCCTGTGCTGCTGCCCATCTATCACTAGGAGTACCAGGTGCAGATATGGTCTTTGGGTTCTCTCCTAAAGAATGCACTGTTCTAAGAAGAGGCACTAACTCACAACTGCCCTGCAAATATCATGTTAGTGAAAGAAAGATGAGCTTTTTGATGCTGACGGTTCGCTTTTCGATGTGCAGGGGACAGCTCCCCTGCATTCCAAAGGTAGTCAGAGTAACTCCCACAGGCAGGTGTAGTGAGTGACTGTGTCCTCCTGCTAGGGACTAGGCCACCTTTTCACCATTTTAAAGGGTCATACTTAGGGGTGCACTGACTGTGCTACCTGACAGCTTATTTTTCCTTGCACCTAGGTTTATAATATTATGCCGGTGCATAGACAAAATGTTTCCTCATTTGCATGAGATAACATGCCCGTGTAGCACCAGCACCATCTGTATCACAGAAGGGCTGGCAAGCATTTGATGTCACTTCTGTAATACCACAGTCCCATGGAGGTGCAGAAAGAGAGCATACAAGATTGTCGCACCCCTGGGGCACTTTGTGTAATATGGCCTTAGTTTGGTAATCTCAAATGTTATGCTTCCTGTGGTGCCATATTATCGTTTCTTATGCTGCACTTTATCAACCAGTGGTCACAAGTATTCCTTTCTATACTCTTTTTGGGCTTGTAGAGCCATGAATCCTCTCTTATCTGCTTGCTTCAGCACTATGTCCCTGCTTTTTTCAAGTTAGTTGAAGGCTTGTCATTATTTTCTGGAGAGATTTTTCATTACCCAAGTTCTAGAGGCCTCAAGGTTCTATAGGTCTTCATTCATGCATAATTCCAGGGGATACAGTGTTGAAGTGTGAAGAAGGGAATTTACTTTTCAGACCAATTTCTGAAACTACTATTAGATTAGTTGGCAAGGTGTTAAGGAAAATCATAATTTGGTTTTACAGGAAAATTGGTAACATTTGTTTAGTTGAAATGGGTCATGTCTTTGGGTAAGGACAAAGTGGTGTCCTTTATTTGGGAATTGCATTTATATCTATGTAAGAGTAGCATCAGTGAGCTAGAACAACAGATTTAATTCTCTGGTTGGAACTAGCTTCCTTGTTGTTCTATCTCCCTACTACATGTTATCAAGGAGGAATTGTGGATCCATTATCACTGTTTTGTATCTTCTCTGCCCCTTGTTTTGTGTATGCATAAAATATGTTGCATTCTCTGATGTCTTCTCTTTTGAGGAAAATAGACTTTCTAGAGCTGTGCTTGGCCGAGCAGGTGGCCTCTGATATTCTAAGGGTGTAATTGCCACTTTTTTCCTTTGATGGAAATAAATAACTAAGAGCCAAATTTACGACCGTTTTTGCATGCACAAACGGGTTTGCGGACCCATTTACGCATGCAAAAACAGCATGGGCCATGTACAAAGCCTATTTAGCAAGTCGCACTTTATTTGCGACTTGCTCAATAGGTTTTGCGACTCGCTATTAAGAAGGGGCGTTCCCTTCCTAATAGCAAGCGCAAGCCCATGTATGAATTTTTTGCGACCGCAAAACACTCGCAAATTACCACCCTCTTCAAGAGGGTGGTAATGCACTCGCAAAAGGGAAGGGGTCCCCAGGGGACCCCTTTCCCTTTGAAAATGCAGGGAAAAATATTTTTTAAGGGCAGGCAGTGGTCCCAGGGACCACTACCTGCCCTTAAAAAATGAAACAAAAAAAGTTTCATTTCTTTCTTCTTTAAATGCATCCCGTTTTCCTTTAACCCCTTCGCTGCTAGGCCTTTTCCCCCCCTGTGCTAAGCCTTTTTTTGGCTATTTGGAGTAGTTTGTGCTTAGGCCCCTGTAACTTTTTGACCACATAAGGTATCCATGCCAAATTTGCGTCCTTTTTTTCCAACATCATGGGGATTCTAAAGGTACCCAGGGTTTGTGGATTGCACTGGAGGGGACCCAGAAATTAGCCAAAATACAGCTAAAAAATGTTTTGAAAAATTGGAAAAAAGGGCTACAGATGAAAGCGTCTGGTTTTTTCCCAGCAAATGGTATCAAAAAAGGGGTTGTGGTGCTGAAATTACCATCATCCCAGCTTTCAGGGACAAGCAGACTTTTGTCAGAAAACCAAAAGATTTTACACAGCTTTGGCATTTTTCAGGGACATAGCCTATTTTTGCTATTTTTGTGCTTTCAACCTCTTTCCAGTTAATGGTAGAAATGTGTATGAAAGCAATAATGGATCCTGGAAAACTATACATTTTAGAAAAGTAGACAAGATTCTGAATTCAGCAAGGGGTCATTTGTGTAGATCCTTCAAGGTTTCTTTATAGAAACTAACCGCCATTTGTGTCAACGTTTTCACCTGTAACTTCTTCTAATTATGACAGCTGTTTGAAAGCAATATACTTTTACATCCGCTGGACCTTTCTGGTTGTGGGGATATATAGGACTTGTAGGTTCACCAAGAACCCGATGAACCCAGAGCCAATAACTGAGCAGCGTCTTGCAATGGTTTTTTATTATGTATCGGGTATATAGCAATTAATTTGGGAAAAATATATACATGGAAAAATCGGTATGAAAGACACCTATGTATTTCTAAAATTGGAACAAAATATAGAGTTTAGAAACAGTAGATATTTGCACATTTCCGAAATTGTGAGTACCCATACTAGCATGAGAATTATAGGTCATTTTCAAAATGACTTCTTTTTACACATTGTCTTTCATTTGGAAGGCAGAAATGCTTCAAAAGTCAATAGGTAATAACAGTTGCTCTACAATTCTGTGTTACCCTAAGGCTCCAGATAAAAATGGTACCTCACTTGTGTGGGGAGGCCTAGTGCCCGCGACAGGAAACGGCTCAAAACGCAACGTGGACACACTTTATTTTTCAGTGAAAACTGACCCTTTTTTTGTAAAGTGCCTAGCTGTAGATTTTGAACCCTAGCTCAGCCGGCACCTAGGGAAACCTGGCAAACCTATACATTTTTGAATACTAGACACCCTGGGGAATCCAGGATGGGGTGACTTGACTGGCTCTCACCAGGTTCTGTTACCCAGAATCCCTTGCAAACCTCAAAATTTGTCCAAAAACCACATTTTCCTCACATTTCTGTGGTGGGAAGTTCTGGAATCTGCGTGGATCCACAAAATTCCACCCACCCGTGTTCCCCAAAGTCTTCCAAGAAAAATGGTACCTCACTTGTGTGGGTAGGCCTAGTGCCCGTGACCGGAAACAGCCCAAAACGCAACGTGGACACACCACATTTTCACAGTGAAAACGGACTCATTTTTTGCAAAGTGCCTAGCTCTAGATTTTGAACCCTAGCTCTGCCGGCACCTAGGGAAACCTATTAAACGTATACATTTTTTGAATACTAGACACCCAGGGGAATCCAGGATGGGGTGACTTGACTGGCTCTCACCAGGTTCTGTTACCCAGAATCCCTTGCAAACCTCAAAATTTGTCAAAAAAACACATTTTCCTCACATTTCTGTGGTGGAAAGTTCTGGAATCTGCGTGGATCCACAAAATTCCACCCACCCTGCATTTCCCAAAGTCTTCCGAGAAAAATGGTACCTCACTTGTGTGGGTAGGCATAGTGCCCGCGACAGGAAAAGGCCCAAAACGCAACGTGGACACACCACATTTTACAGTGAAAACTGAAACTATTTTGCAAAGTGCCTAGCTGTAGATTTTGAACCCTAGTTATGCCGGCACCTAGGGAAACCTAGCAAACCTATACCTTTTTTGAAAACTAGACACCCAGGGGAATCCAGGATGGGGTGACTTGTCTGGCTCTCTCCAGGTTCTGTTACCCAGAATCCCTTGCAAACCTCAAAATTTGTTAAAAAAAAACAAATTTTCCTCACATTTCTGTGGTGGAAAGTTCTGGAATCTGTGTGGATCCACAAAATTCCACCCAGCCCGCATTCCCCAGAGTATTCCGAGAAAAATGGTACCTCACTCACGAGGGTGGGTCAAGTACCCGCGACAGGCAAGGGCCCAAAACCTATTAAGGCGACATCAAAATGACCTATCACAAAACAACCTGGTTTTGCAAGGGGGGTCCCATGAGTTTTTGGCCCCGGGCTCGGCGGCCACCTAGGGAAACCTACCAAACCCACACATTTCTAAAAACTAGACACCCGGGGGAGTCCAGCAAGGTATGGCTTGCGTGGGTCCCTCCACATTTCCCTACCCAGAATCCCCTGCAAACCTCAAATTTTGTTGAAAAAATGTATTTGTTCTCACATTTCTGTGTGGGAAAGTTGTAGGATCAACGGGCTGACACAAATTTCCTACCACCCAGCGTTCCCCCAGGTCTCCTGATAAAAATGGTACCTCACTTGTGGGGGTAGGCATGGTGGCAACAGGAAATGGCCCAAATCGTACTGTGGAGACTTCAAAATTACCTATAACAAAACTACCTGGTTTTGGGGGGGGGCACCTGGGGATTTGGCCCCGGGCTCGCCGCCATCTAGGGAAACCTACCAAACCCACACATTTCTGAAAACTGGACACCCTGGGAAGTCTAATGAGGTATGGCTTGCATGGATCCCCCAACGTTTCCCTACCCAGAATCCCCTGCAAACTTCAAATTTAGCTGAAAAAAACACATTTTCCACATATTTTTGTGTGGAATCACCGTGGCGGCACACATGTCCTACCCCACAGCATTCTCCTTAGTGTCCCGAGTAAAATGATACCTCACTTGTGTGGGTGTCCAATGCAGAATTGGCTACAAACGTATTTTTTTTAAAATGTAGCGCTTAGAATTCTCGGTGCTATACCCTCATTCCCTATGTTTTGGGCTCTTCCCAGTCACAGGCCCTTGCCCCACCCACACAAGTGAGGTATCATTTTACTCAGGAGACTGAGAGGAACGCTGTGGGGTAGGACATTTGTGCCGGCACGGTGATTCCACCCAAAAACATGTGGAAAATGTGCTTTTTTCAGCTAGATTTGAAGTTTGCAGGGCATTCTGGGTAGGAAAACTTAAGAGGATCCACGCAAGCCATACCTCGCTGGACTCCCCCGGGTGTCTAGTTTTCAGAAATGTGTGGGTTTGGTAGTTTTCCAAGATGGCCACCGAGCCCGGGGCCAAAAACCCAGGTGACCCCCCTGCAAAACCAGGTTGTTTTGTGATAGGTCATTTTGAGGTCTCCTCAATACATTTTGGGCCCTTGCCTGTCATGGGTACTTGACCCACCCACATGAGTGAGGCATCATTTTTATTGGGAGACCTGGGGGAACGCTGGGTGGTAGGAAATCTGTGGATCCACGTAGATTCCAGAACTTTCCCACACAGAAATTTGAGAAAAAAGTGATTTTTTTCAGCTAAATTTGAGGTTTGCAGGGCATTCTGGGTAGGAAAACGTTGGGGGAACCATGCAAGCCCTACCTTACTGTACTCCCCTGTGTGTCTAGTTTTCAGAAATGTGTGGGTTTGGTAGTTTTCCAAGATGGCTGCCGAGCCCGGGGCCAAAAACCCAGGTGACCCCCTTGCAAAACCAGGTTGTTTTGTGATAGGTCATTTTGATGTCTCCTCAATACGTTTTGGGCCCTTGCCTGTTGCGGGTACTTGACCCACCCACACGAGTGAGGTACCATTTTTATCGGGAGACCTGGGGGAACGCTGGTTTGTAGGAAATTTGTGGATCCACATAGATTCCAGGACTTACCCACACAGAAAGTTGAGAAAAAAGTGATTTTTTCATCAAAATTTGAGGTTTGCAGGGGACTCTGGGTAGGAAAACTTTGGGGAACCCATGCAAGCCATACCTCCCTGGACTCCCCTGGGTTTCTAGTTTTCAGAAATGTGTGGGTTTGGTTGGTTTCTCTAGATGGCTGCCGACTCGGGACCAAAAACTCAGATGCCCCCTATGTATCCGAAAATGATCTGGTTTTGCAAGGGGGGGTCACATGAGTTTTTGCTCCCAGGCTTGGCGCCCATCTAAGGAAACCTACCAAACCCACACATTTCTGAAAACTAGAGACCCGGGGGAGTCCCGGAAGGTATGGTTTGCATGAATCCCCCAAAGTTTCTCTACCCAGAATCCCCTGCAAACTTCAAAGTTTGATGAAAAAAATCACTTTTTTCTCAAATTTCTGTGTGGGTAAGTTCTGGAATCTACGTGGATCCACAAATTTCCTACCACCCAGCATTCCCCCAGGTCTCCCGATGAAAATGGTACCTCACTCCCGTGGGTGGGTGAAGTACCCACGACAGGCAAGGGCCCAAAACGTATTGAGTTTTTGCTCCCGGGCTTGGCGCCCATCTAGGGAAACCTAAAACCCACACATTTCTAAAAACTAGACACCTGGGGAGTCCAGCGAGGTATAGCTTGCGTGTGTCCCCCAATGTTTTCCTACCCAGAATGCCCTGCAAGCCTCAAATTTAGCTCGAAAAATCTCTTTTTTCTCAAATTTCTGTGTGAGAAAGTTCTGGAATCTACGTGGACCTACAAATTTCCTACCACCCAGCGTTCCCCAGGTCTCCCGATAAAAATGATACCTCACTCGAGTGGGTGGGTCAAGTTCCCGTGACAGGCAAGGGCCCAAAACTTAATTAGGAGACATCAAAATGACCTCTCACAAAACAACCTGGTTTTGCAAGGGGGTCACCTGGGTTTTGGCCCCGGGCTCGGCGGCCATCTTGGAAAACTACCAAACCCACACATTTTTGAAAACTAGACACCCGGGGGAGTCCAGCGAGGTATGGCTTGCGTGGATCCCCCAACGTTTTCCTTCCCAGAATGCCCTGCAAACCTCAAATTTAGATGAAAAAGACAAATTTCCACATATTTTTTCATGGAATCCCCGTGCTGGCACAAATGTCCTACCCCACAGTATTCCTCTCAGTCTCCCGAGTAAAATGATACCTCACTTGTGTGTGTGGGGCAAGGGCCTGTAACTGGGAAGAGCCCAAAACATAGGGAATAAGGGTATAGCACAGACAATTCTAAGCGCAACATTTAAAAAAATATATGTTTTAGCCAATTCTGCATTGGACACCCACACAAGTGAGGTATCATTTTACTCGGGACACTAAGGAGAACGCTGTGGGGTAGGACATTTGTGCCGCCACGGTGATTCCACGCAAAAATATGTGGAAAATGTGTTTTTTTCAGCTAAATTTGAGGTTTGCAGGGGAATCTGATTAGGGAAACATTGGGGGATCCACGCAAGCCATACCTCCTTGGACTTCCCAGGGTGTCTAGTTTTCAGAAATGTGTGGGTTTGGTAGGTTTCTTTAGATGGCGGCGAGCCCAGGGCCAAAACCCAAGGTGCCCCCGCCAAAACCAGGTAGTTTTGTTATAGGTAATTTTGAAGTCTCCACAGTACGATTTGGGCCATTTCCTGTTGCAGCCACTATGCCTACCCACACAAGTGAGGTACCATTTTTATCGGGAGACCTGGGGGAACGCTGGGTGGTAGGAAATTTGTGTCAGCCCGGTGATCCTACAACTTTCCCACACAGAAATGTGAGAAAAAAAGATTTTTTAAACAAAATTTGAGGTTTGCAGGGGATTCTGGGTAGAGAAATGTTGGGGGACCCACGCAAGTCATACCTTGATGGACTCCCCAGGGTGTCTAGTTTTCTGAAATGTGTGGGTTTGGTCGGTTTCCCTAGATGGCCGCCGAGCCCAGGACCAAAAACTCATGGGACCCCCCTTGCAAAACCAGGTTGTTTTGTGATAGGTAATTTTGAAGTCGCCTCAATAGGTTTTGGACCCTTGCCTGTCGCTGGTACTTGACTCACCCACACAAGTGAGGTACCATTTTTCTTGGAAGTCTTTGGGGAATGCGGACTGCGTGGAATTTTGTGGATCCACACAGATTCCATAACTTTCCACCACAGAAATGTGAGGAAAATGTATTTTTTTGACAAATTTTGAGGTTTGCAAGGGATTCTGGGTAACAGAACCATGTGAGAGCCAGACAAGTCACTGCATCCTGGATTCCCCTGGGTGTCTAGTTTTCAAAAATGTATAGGTTTGCTAGGTTTCTCTAGGTGCCGGCAGAGCTAGGGTTCAAAATCTACAGCTGGGCACTTTGCAAAAAAAGGGTCCGTTTTCACTTTGAAAATGTGTTGTGTCCACATTGCATTTTGGGCCGTTTCCTGACGCGGGCACTAGGCCTACCCACACAAGTGAGGTACCATTTTTTTCGGAAGACTTTAGGGAATGTGGGGTGTGTGGAATTTTGTGGATCCACGCAAATTCCAGAACTTTCCACCACAGAAATGTGAGGAAAATGTGTTTTTGTTTTACAAAGTTTGAGGTTTGAAAGGGATTCTGGGTAACAGAACCTGGTGAGAGCCAGACAAGTCACCCCATCCTGTATTCCCCTGTGTGTCTAGTTTTAAAAAATGTATAGGTTTGCTGGGTTTCCTAGGTGCCGGCAGAGCTAGGGTTCAAAATCTACAGCTAGGCACTTTGCAAAAAAAGGGTCAGTTTTCACTGAGAAAATGTGGTGTGTCCACGTTGCGTTTTGGGCCGTTTCCTGTCGCGGGCACTAGGCCTACCCACAAAAGTGAGGTACCATTTTTCTCGGAAGACTTTGGGCAATGCGGGGTGGGTGGAATTTTGTGGATCCACGCATATTCCAGAACTTTCCACCTCAAAAATTTGAGGAAAATGTGTTTTTTTTTTACAAAGTTTAAGGTTTGCAAGGGATTCTGGGTAACAGAACCTGGTGAGAGCCAGACAAGTCACCCCATCCTGTATTCCCCTGCATGTCTAGTTTTCAAAAATGTATAGGGTTGCTGGGTTTCCCTAGGTGCCAGCAGAGCTAGGGTTCAAAATCTACAGCTAGGCCCTTTGCAAAAAACGGGTCAGCTTTCACTGAGAAAATGTGGTGTGTCCACGTTGCGTTTTGGGCCGTTTCCTGTCGCGGGCACAAGGCCTACCCACACAAGTGAGGTACCATTTTTCTCTGAAGACTTTGGGGAATGCGGGGTGGGTTGAATTTTGTGGATCCACACAGATTCCAAAACTTTCCATCACAGAAATGTGAGGAAAATGTGTTTTTTTTAACTAAGTTTGAGGTTTGCAAGGGATTCTGTGTAACAGAACCTGATGAGAGGCACACAAGTCACCCCATCCTGGATTCCCCATCGTGTCTAGTTTTCAAAAATGTACAGGTTTGCTAGGTTTCCGTATGTGCCGGCTGTGCTAGGGCCCAAATTCCACAGTTAGGCACATTGCTAAAAATAAGTCTGTGCCTAGTGGGCTTTCTGCTGCCCTGGAGGGGAATTGGGGGGGGGGGGAGTTTGCCCCGATATGGCCCCAAGGGGGGCAGAAAGACTGTGGCTATTTTTTGGGGGGTTGGGGGTATTGTCATGCCCATTTTGGGCAGCCCCTACCCCTGCATGAATACAAAACAAACATCCCTGGTTTCTAGTGGGCTTTCTGCCCCCGGTGGGGGCAGATCTGGGGCTACTGCCCCCCTGTCCCTCCCAGGGGGGGCAGAAAGACTGTAATTTTTGTTGGGGGGGTGGGGACATTGGCATGCCTGTTTTGGGCAGCCCCCACCCTAATTCCAATTGCCCAAAATAAATCCCTGGCGTCTAGTTGTCTTTTTGCCGATTGGGACTACTGCCCCCATCTGCCCCCCAGGGGGGCAGAAAGGCTGTAAATTTGACGGGGGTGGGGGCATTGGCATGTCCATTTTTGGCAGCCCCCACCCTAAGAAAAATTGCCCAAAAAAATCCCTGGCGTCTAGTGGGATTTCTGCCCCCCTGAGGGGGCATATTGGGGGCAACTGCCCCCATCTGCCCCCCAGGGGGGCAGAAAGGCTGTCATTTTTTTTGGGTGGGTGGGGGCATTGACATGCCCGTTTTGGGCAGCCCCCACCCTAATTTCAATTGCTTAAAATAAATCCCTGGCGTCTTGTGGGCTTTTTGCCCCCCCGGCGGGGCAGATTGGGGGCTGCTGCCCCCATCTGCCTCCAGGGGGGGGCAGAAAGGCTGTAATTTTGGTGGGGCGGGTGGGTGCATTGGCATGCCCATTTTGGGCAGCCACCACCCTAAGTAAAATTGTGGGAAAAAAATCCCTGGCGCTAGTGGGCTTTCTGCCCCTCCCAGGGGGCAGATTGGGGGCTACTGCAAATTTTTTTTGGGGGGGCATTGGCATGCCCGTTTTGGACAGCCCCCACCCCAATTTCATTTGCCCAAAATAAATCCCTGGCGTCTAGTGGGCTTTTTGCCCCCCGGGGGGTAGATTGGGGGCTACTGCCCCCATCTGCCCCCCAGGGGGGGCATATAGGCTGTAATTTTGGTGAGGGGGGGTGGGGGCATTGGCATGAGACTAAACATTGCCAAATAATATGGGGGAGCAAAGGCCCTTGCTCAAGGGGCCGCTCCCCCCTCCCTGGTGTCTAGTGGGTGGATCTCTGCTTGGGGATCGCCCTCCTGGGGTGATCCCCAAGCAAGGATCCACTGGGGAGGGGTACCATTGGAAAGGGGAGATTCCAACGATACCTCTCCCGTCTTTCTACGTGCTCAGGGGGCTGAGATAGCCCCCTGAGCACATAGAAAGCGAAACTGAAATGAGCCTCAAGGCTCATTTCAGTTTCGGTTTCACTGAAATGACGTCAGCGCGACGTGCGCGCTGATCGTCATTTCAGGGAAACCAGGGGAGGGCCTCGGGAGCTGGGGAAGCTCTTCCCCAGCTCCCGAGGCTGTTGGGGGCTAAAGGGAATCCCTCTGGTGCCCGCACCAGAGGGATTCCTTGTGCCATGGCGTTGGACGCGTGGGAGCCGTCCGACGCACATGAGCACTTGTGCGTCGGATGACTCCCGCGCGCCCGACGCATAGAAGGGGTTAAGGAAAACGGGCTGCATTTTTTTTTAAAAACTGCTTTATTTAAAAGCAGTCCCAGACATGGTGGTCTGCTGAGCCCAGCAGGCCACCATACTTGGGAGGGCCTACCAATCCCAATGGGGTTGCAAATTGCAAGAGAATTTTCGACCCCATTGGTAATCTCAAACAGTGTGATACACACTGTTGTACATCCAAAATAGCGCCTCGCAAATTGCAAGTCGCAAAAAACTCGCAATTTGTGAGGCGCTATTTTGCGCGTTGTACATCTGGCCCTAAATTTCCTTTCTCTTCCTTGTTCTAAAGGCTAATTGTCATATTTTTATTTTAAATATGGGCTGGATTAATGAAGTGTGAAAGTCTGCATATACTTTTATTGGATTGAAAAAGTGTTTAGATAGTGATGTATCTGGGGTTATTTATTTTCTTATATGTTGAGAGTGGTAGCAAGTTTTTAATTCTTGTTTCTTTTAGAGTAATCTCTGGTAACATTGCATAATTTTCCTGTATTTATTATGCATCAGTGCACAAGCATAAGAATTGTCAGGAATTCAGCTACAACATAACTACAATGAACTTGTGCAAACACAGAAATATTTCATGCAAATGTGATTGAAAAATAATGAATCCACAACCACAGTGTTTGTGTAAACTAAATGCTAAGGGCCTGATTTAGAGTTTGGCGAATGGGTTTCTCGCAGAAGGGTTACTCTTTTATCCCGTCAACCATATTACAAGTGCATTATAGCCAATGGCACTTGCAATACGGTGGACAGGATATCAAGGAGCAACTCAGCTGCCAAACTCTTAGGGCCTGATTATGAGTTTGGCGGTGGCCCGTTCTTGCACTGCCAAATCTGTGGTTGCACCGCCCGCCAGATTGCGAGTTTCCTCATGTCTGGCGGGCTGTTTTTGGCAGTCCCACAGGAGTCCCCCTGAAAATGGGCACTGCAATGGGAACGCCAAAAACTGTTCCTGCACAGCATGGACTATAAAGTCCATGCCATGCAGGAACTGGGGTGCATGCACATAGCGGAGCACATGTTGTGCCCTCCTACATGCGTCCCATTGCACATGTGCAACAGGGCCCCCTTTGTTTCAGGACGACCTCCATGACACCGCTGGCAGTCCTGAAACTCGTAATATGCATGGCGGTGCCGCAGAGGCACCACAAGCATATTACTGAGTCCCAGACCACCTGATTACTGCCAGGGTATGGCGGTTCCCTGGCTGCTGTGGTAGTGCAATGGTGGTCTGCCGCCCAACTTGTAATTGGGCGGTTAGACTGCTGGTGCAGCAGTGGCTAGACCGCTACCGCCACCCCGCGAGTCTGGCGGTCCTCTGACCGCCAGACTCATAATTAGGCCCGAAATCAGGCCTGAAATCTGTTAGCACATGTAAATGCACATTTGCTCACACGGCCAACAGATCTTTACCTAGCTAAATGATGCCACTAAAATAGGATGAAATGAGAATGGCACACTTATTTTTGCACCAACATAAAAAGGTAAAAATATTGTAACAAACTATGGAAAAGGCAATCTTCATCTTGTTCGACACTGAATATGCACCAGGTCATGGGACAGACTAGGCAGGTACTCGAAGCAACTGAGAAGAAGAGGGCACATTGGGATGATGAACCTGCACACCAAAAGTACCTGAATATGGGAGTCCCGTAAGTACACATACGTTTACATACCCACATCAACACTGCACCTTTGAGATGGCACCCCTGAAAACAACTCACATATATTTGTAGGTCCCCAGGAGGTATTTTATTGTACATATACACATATCCTTGTTATGAATACAATGCAGCCAGTTCCCCTGTAACAATACAGTCAGTCTGAACATGTCCCATCTTCAATGAGTGAGAGAACATTGAGGTGATTTTTGTTTTCCAATGTTTGTGAAAAGCACCTCAAAACCAAATCACAACATAATTACTGAATGACCTTCATGATATGCAAACACAGAACATTCACACATTTCCCACTTCCCACCCCTATATTTGATATAAACCCTGGAAAATAAAGATTTTCTATGAAGGATCCTATCAGTCATACACTATACAGATTTCTAGGAAACAGGACTGCCTATCAATCACATCCTTCATGTAGCACACCTTAAGGCCATCCTTATCAATTAAGGGAGGTCACTTGCAAGCCATCTGTAAAATTCCAGCTTGGTTAGAGACTTGTTTTCCAGTGAATCCAAGCGTACCAGTGGCACAAAGAGCCCTCCGATGAAAATGGAGAAACTCAAACACCTCATTGAACATAGAAGGTCTAACTAAGTAGGGAAATGTGAAACAATGGTGCTGGAAAACCAAAGGTGTATTGCCACTCTTATCTGATGAAGTACATCCTGAACAAGTTCTTCCTGCAAATATAATATGTCAGCGTATAAATGATGCTCTAATAGAAGTGGTTATAAGTTTTCAGAACTAAGCCAGTAAACAGTTGGTGAACAGCTCTTTACTTTCAGATTATTGGCTTTAAATATAAAGTATAGATGGGGTCTCCGGATATGATCTGGATGGGAACCTGTTACCTCAGGTGATGTTGTATATTAGGTAGATGTTAGTTTTCAGTGCACTGTATGTACTTGTGAAGCCCCATCAGATGCAGTTGAGGATAGTGTATTCTGGATTTTATCAGCATCAACACTATTTTCCTGAGGTCATTTAGTGTTAGATAGTTTTACTTTGATTTGTAAGTGCATCTGGATTCGTATACAGCATAGCTAGAAGAAGATATCTTTGTAGAGTTTCATCATAGTTTTGGATTTGCAGCCAACTCTTAATTACATTAAGATATTTATTTTGGTATATGCTAAAAATTGTTAATGTACAAGTGGGTGTCAGTGGATCATCAGAGAACAGTGATACACAGGGTCCAAGTTTCTTTCTTGTAAAGTTCATTGGGTATTGGAAAGAGCTAATTTCTCATTTACTTTGTATGATATAAGGTCAGGGGTCGATTTTGATTAGTCACCTTGGGTTAGTTGAGAACTATGCTGCAAGATGAGGTACAACTAGCTGAGATTTCTGTCAATGGTTCAAAAGTCCAATATTCAAGACATTGATAGCAGGTCCTTAATCAATTGTGTCAAATGTTGCGAAGAGTATGTTCAGTAGACAGCCAATAAAAGCAGCAATTATGCTTAAGGGATTGTGAAGTTCCACATTATTTCCCTCACTCTATAGCACAATCACAAGGTTTTTTTTCCCCCAAATAAGTGGCTTAGAAGCTACATAATAGCTGTTCACAGCTGTCTCCATGAGAGAGATTGAAATTTCAATGACATTTCAAGCAGAAGAGGAGCATGGCTGCAAGTCACCCTATCCAAAGCCTTCTCGGCTGCTTGTCCTAGCCTTGTGTTGAAGACAGTCATGCAAAGAGGACAAACACAAATTGAGTAAACCTATGTTCATGTTTATGATATGTTTATGTGTATGTTGATTCATTTAAATATTGACCCTCATTATTGCAATACTTTTGATGCTTCAAGATTGGATATGTAGTGAGCCTTAAAATGAACTGTAATATGTTACCTATCATATTATTTAAATTTTGCTGGTTGTTGCACATATCTTGTTTCATTTTTTCTGCACTAAAACTTGCATAAAATGGAACCTTTAAAAGTAACAGTGTGGATTACTAGTGTGTCTGTGTGTGTTCTTTGGGGTGAGAGGTGCAATAGTTCATAACAGAAATAAATAAATATGCTTAACAGTCTTTGGCATTGTTATGTGCATTATGTCGAGGTAGGTTGGGAGATAGCTGTAGGTCATCGCTTCTTGGTCCCTTCAGACCAGAATTGGTTAGCCGGTCCGATCCAATGCTTCCTGAAGATCAACTTAGGGTCTAGTGAGTTCTATTTACATAATGGTTGTGAAAATGTAAAGGGGGTGTTGTGTATTTCCTATAAACCTATATAGGGTCTGCATGTTTAGACAACATACACTGCGGGACTGGTGTCCAGACTGATTCCAGACACCCCCACCGGGTATGTTGGCCTGTATACCAGCTAGCTCACAGTGCCACTAGAAACCCCTCTTACCAAGGAGAGAATAGTTCCTTGCAACTATCAAACATAACAACCCTGATCCCTCAGGATAGTGGAAACAGTGCGATACTTTTCACTCAGTCACTCGTTCTCACTTTGTCTCAGAGAGATACACAGAATAAACGGTGGGGACGTTGTTCAAAAGGCATTTATTAAACCAGTGTAATTCTAGTGTAAAATAATTATGCTGAAACAACCATTAGACAGAAACAGATATAAATGATTAGAAGCACCAACAGAGTAAAAGGATGGTAGATTTCTACCATCGTGCTAAAACAATGAATACAAGCAAGTATATAAAATACATGACAATAAAATGCGTATTCCTACGATGCGACCCAAACTAGATGTACCTATGTGCACCTAGCATGTATGAAGGTGTGTAGCCACGAATCCCTCTAGGATAAAGTCAACCCCATTACCTGAAGTGAGAGACTGTGGGACCTCGTCTTGGTCTCGAGATGGACACCCCACAAGGGATGTCAGACCACTGCGAGCTGGAGCGTCTGCATGCATGAACCTCAGCATCTTGCGTCAGTGTGTCGGCATGGAAGTCCTTTTCTCCTCTGACTACCTTAGGAAGATATGGTGTTTATATACCCAAAGTGGTATCCTCAGGGGTTCTACCTTGCTGTGTCATGTCGGACTTATGATGATGGAAGGAATGACCCTTATACATAGTTATTATGCAGGAGATGGTAGTCCTGCTAAGTTTCCAAGAATCCTCATGCATAATGGATGAGGCTAGATTTCAGGGAAAAACCCTACGTCCTGTAAGCAGTATCGTAACTAGGTAAAAGGTCAGTCCCAAGAACCGTTATGTAGTGTAATGGTAGTGGAGAATATAGGTGAAAGGTTAGGTGACTACCTGAGCCTATATTGGGGTACCTATATGAAACAGAACACCCACTCCTCATCCGACTGGATGACATACCAAAATTTTAACGTACTTCTAGGCATTTGTACGAAAACAACTAATTAGTTTAAAAACAAATTTAGTACGGTAAAAAAAATATTTAAAAGATGCTAAAATAATGCTAAAATCGTTTTTAAGCGGTAGAGGTTTTTACTAAAATATGTTTGTATATATAGTTTGAACAACTAAGAGTGACTGAAAGCCATGAAGTTTTAGCAAAAGTTTCTGTTTGTTGAAAATTCCAAATTTGGATGTTTTTGAAAAAGCCGAATTTTTCCCAGCACACAATGAGCCAAAAGTTTATGTATCCAGGCTGGGAGACGCAACATCACTGTTGCGTACAATCGCAGACGACGGTCCCTGCAACACCTCGCAGATCAGGTCAATCAAGCACAGATGTTCCTCCATATTCTCCCCTGTCGCTGCTGGGGATGCCTGTGTGACAACCAAGGCCTGAGTATTTATTGAGGAGCTGGTATCCGTTCCGATCGGAGCTGAAGCCTCCTGTGGTGGCTCATAGTATGCAGACATCAACATTGGAATGCGCTGAGGACACTACAGAACATGGGCCGTTATCGGGTCCAGTAAAGCATCAACGTCCGGTAGCGCAACTGATGGAAGTGTTAGACAGAGGTCCAACACTTATTCTTGTCCGCAGAACAGGCATCGAAGGACAGGCAGAATACAGTCGATCCAGACTGGTCTAAATGATAGGAACCAACATTCACTTAGTTCACGAAGGCGAGGCGTGCCTAGATGGAGTACCATGTGATCATGGTATCGGCGCTCCAAGAGCGTTTTTTCCATCTCCTTGGTGACTGGGATATCCATTGCGTAGCAAAAAAATAACAATCAGGATACCTGCTATTAGGAACAGGATCAGCGGAAGTCCTCCAAAAATGCTTCTGAATAAGGAATGTGTATGAAGTTGGGAATAACTCCGAGGATTGTCTGAAAGGTGCTTAACAGTCCAGAACCTATGGTCTTAAATAGATGTACTATACACGTCGTATCAGACATGTTAAAGATACGTTGTACCATTTCTGTGAAATGGAAAGGGCAGTTTGTTCGTGCTAATGCCTGTATCTCAGCCGAGGACCTTGCAACCTGGAGATCATAAGTTTCTCGGGCGGAGGTTAAGGGCACGGTTTGCTGTAAAAGCATGCCTTTCATTCGGCTCAGAGTATCAATCTGTATAAAGGAAACATTCAACGAAGGCCATAACGGCGCCTCCCTGACTGTATGGGTCAGTGGAAACAATACTTGCATACAGCAAGTAACCCTGGAGCTTACAGTGACAAGATATGCGATGCCCGGGAGCATCCCACAACAACCTTGATCATTCAGCATCAAGTAACTCCCATTTGAAAGTAACTTGAACACCAGATTCATCACGGCAGCTGGGGACCCTTTCAAGTGGCAGGATAAGTTAGCAACTGAGCCATTACAGGCCCCATGAAGCATGATATCCTAGCATATGAGAGATCCACTTAAAGCGTTCTCGCAGTTTGTACCGCTTAGAAACACTTCCATGTCCCCACTCCTGCATCGAAATCTGTATGGCAATTCCCAAGATTCCTTGATGAATTCCCTACCCATCGCTTCATATCTGCCCGCCTGTTGTTTTTCTAGGCAAAACTGAAACTGGAAAGTTGTGACCAGTAATGTTATATGGCCATGGATTGACCATTCTGTGGATGGTGACTCTGCCACAGTAAAAGGTAATTGGTCCAGTTTTTAAATACGCAGCATTGTCTATTTTGCTCCCCTTTGTGCCATCGTTATCTGCTTCTCAGTTAGATTGTATGCAGAAAAAAAGGACATACTGTTGATAAATCGCCAAGACACATAACCATAACCGTATTTGAGATTGTCCGTGTTGTAGTATGGACAAGTCCTGTTCTAGAATATCTATCGCAGAAGATACAATGTTGCCCAGTGAATAAATACTGGATGTTAATGTAGTCATAACATTGTCAACTACAGCTAACACCTTTTCTAGGTTAATTCTATCTATTTCACGAAGTCTCTCCGCAGCTGCTTGTTGAGAGATCTTCCAGATTTCATTATAGACACTTTATAAGAAACTTTTCTGACGTGGCTTTCGGGGACCTAATAAAAAATCCCTTAGATCCACCTCATGTGATATTAAGGATAAGTGCTGTTTCACCTGGGACAGTGTCGAGGTTTTTAGCCAATCGAGGCACAATTTCCCAACACTGTATTGTAATTGTATTTATATAGCATTTACTACCCCTGATGAGGCGTCAAATCACTTTTTCGGCGAGTAGCACGCTACTCCGGAACCCATAAAGGATTAGTGTTGAATTAGTATAGTGAAATATGAAAGTAATTTGAGTGGTGGATAGGTAAGTCAGTTGTTTAGATTCAGAAGGATGGCGGAGGGATAGAAGAGGGAAGAGGTTTGCATTTATATTGCGCTTGTTACACCTGATGGGGTGTTAAAGCGCTTTTTTCGGCAAGTAGCACGCTACTCCGGAACCCATAAAGGATTTGTGGTGAAATTAGTATAGTGAAATATGAAAGTAATTTGAGTGGTGGATGTTAGTCAGTTATTTGGATTGAGAAGGGTAGCAGAGGGATAGAAGAGGGACAAAGGTTTGCATATATATATTGCACTTGTTACCCCTAATGGGGTGTTGAAGCGCTTTATTGGCGAGTAGCACGCTACTCCGGAACCCATAAAAGATTAGTGGTGAATTAGTATAGTAAAATACGACATTTGAGAAGTGGACATGTTAGTCTGTTATTTCGATTGAAAAGGATAGTGGAGGGAAAGAAGAGTGAAGGCTTTAGACATGTATTTATTTATTTATTTATCTATTTATTTATTTTTGGAGGTCATAGCAGTCATGGGAGGGTAGGGTTGAGTAAAAAGGGATGTGGAAGGGAAGAGTCAGAGGGAAGAGTTTAGAAAGGCTTGTTTTGGGGGATCAGTATAATAAAAGAGGTGTCAGGTGGTTCAAGGAGGGGTAGAGTAGGGGAGAGTCTAGAAAGGGCTATTTTGGGGATCATAGTAGTGGTATGGGGTTTGGGATGAATGAGAGTGGAGGTAGTGGATATATTGATAGAGGTATAGGGTGAGAAATAGGCTAGTGCTTTGGTAAGAGTAGTAGAAAGAGGTTTGCGATGAGTCAGAGAGTTGAGGTAGAAGATATATTGAGAGAGGTATAGGGTGGAAATAGGGTAGTGAATTGGATATGCTGAATTAGAAGAAAGTAATATATAGATCCATAAGTACATGGAAAGTTAATAGATGCATAAAGTAGGTAAGTATATGTAGATTAAAGATATTGATAGAGGTATAGGGTGAGAAATAGGGTAGTGCATATAATATTTTTTTTTAATTTTATTTGCGAGGAAAGTGATAAATATATAGATCCAAGTACATGGAAGGTATATAGATGCATAAAGGAAGTAAGTATAAGTAGATTAAAGATGCATTCGATAAACTCTGGTTTTGAAGTGTTGTACTTAAAAATGTATTTATTTATTTATTTTATTTTTTAAACATATTTATTATTCTACATGTTAATACAAAGCAAAACACATATATAGGTACATATCTATAGTACAAATAAATGCTTATATACAGAGGTATATGCTGTATATTTCTGTTTGCGTATGGTGCTTATGTGGGGAAGAGCCAATTCTTGAGTAGTTTTCTGAAGATAAGGTGGTTGTCGGTGGATCTTATGTTGGGGGGTAAAGAGTTCCATATTTTGGCTGCTTAAACAGAGAAGGATGTGCCACCCATGGTTTTTTTCTTGTATCTTGGGATTTTGAGGCGAGGTGCCACTCTAGAGCGGAGGTTCCTATGATGAATGTGTTTGGTGATTTTATTCCTGATGAAGAGTGGTCCCATTCCATGTATGGCTTTGTGGGTAATACAATGCAGCTTGAACGTGGATCTTCTGGCAACCGGTAACCAATGCAGGGCTTTCAAGGCAGGGGAGATGTGGTATTGCGGTGTAATATGCAAGAGTAGTCTGGCAGCTGAGTTCTGAATCAGTTGTAGTCTTTTCATAGTCGTTAAAGGTGATCCGTGGTAGAGGCTATTGGCGTAATCGAGTTTGGACAGAACAAGGGAGATGGTAGCTTGGACCTTGTGTGGAAATCCAAAATAAGGGAAGATTCGTCGCAGAGTTTTTATAGTAACAAAACGTGATCTTGCTAGCTTGTCCACTTGGGCAATCATCAATAGCTTGGAGTCAATCAATCAATCAGGGGCTTATAAAGTGCACTACTCACTCTCTAGGGTCTCAAGGCGCTAAGGGGGGGGGGGCAGCTCCGGATCAGTCGAAGAGCCAGGTCTTGAGGTCCTTTCTGAACGTGTGCAGGGTTGGGGAGCGTCTGATGTTCACGGGGAGCTCGTTCCAGGTCTTGGCTGCGATGTAGGAGAAGGCTCTCCTGCCTGTTCTGTTTCTGCGGATGCGGGGGACCTCTGCCAGGGTGAGGTCGGCGGAGCGGAGGTTCCTCTTGGGTACGTTGAGGTATTTGGGTCTGATGTTGTTGAGGGATTTGTAGGCATGGGTGAGGAGTTTGAAGGTGACCCTCTTCTCGACGGGGAGCCAGTGGAAGTCTCGTAGGTGTTGGGGCATATGTTCGTGATGAGGCGTTCCGAGGATGATTCTGGCAGCGGCGTTCTGGATGGTCTGGAGTTTGTGTAGTAGGGTTCTGTTGATTCCGGCGTATAGGGCATTGCCGTAGTCATCCATGGTCATTCCGAGGTTTCTTACTTCCTTTGATACTTTAGGCGGTGATCCAGTTCATCAGGCCAGGCGGCAAGCGGATCATAATGTTTCCAATCGCCACACTTGAGTATTTCCATTTTGGAAGCATTCAATTTGAGATGGCTCCAAGTCATCCATTGATCCACGGCTCTGAGGCAACTGAAAATTGGCGAGTTTCCAATGTATTTGGGGCATTCCAGCTGAAGGAGTATTTGCGTGTCATCTGCTTAGTTATAGCACGTGAGTTGAAACTGATTGATCAGTACCAGTAATGACTTCATGTAGATGTTGAAAAGCATGGGTGAGATCATAGAGCCTTGAGGGTCTCCAGCTTTTGTGGAGTACAGTTTGGACGAGAATGGTGGGGTATGGATGACAGTTCTGTTTTGAAGGTAGGACATGATCCAGTCTAAAGCAGTCCCCTCTATGCCGGCTTCGTAGAGTCTTTGTATTAGAGTATCATGGTCAACCGTGTCAAAGGCAGCCGAGAGGTCCAAGAGGATTAGTGCAGCAACCCCGTTGTGGTCAACTATGTTCTTCAGGTCATCCCAGATGGCAAGAAGGGCATATTCTGTGCCTCTTCCGGGACGAAATCCTGTTTGGAAGTCTGAAAGTATGGCATTCTCTTCAATGAATTGTGACATCTAGGCGAACGCTGCTCTTTCTATCAGTTTGCCCAGGAAAGGTCCATTAGTAATGGATCTGTAGTTGTTAGCATTCAGCAGGTCCAAGTTTTTTTCTTCAGTAAAGGGCGTATGTATGACTTTTTGAGTTCTTCTGGAAATATTCCGTTAGTTAAGGAATCGTTGATGATTTTTCTTACTGGAGTGTCAGCAGAGGTTGTTAGAAGAATACTCTTGAAGGTTTGTGGTAGACATGGGTCAGAAGGTCTGCTGGCAAGCCTGCTTATTTTGACCAGATCCATAAATTCACCATGTGAAATGTGTTGGAAGGAACAGAGAGGCTGAGTTAGAGTATTCTTGGATTGTTGTTTTGTAAAAGGGTTAGTGCTTGCGCTTTGTCTCTGTTTTAAGTAGGAGTCCAACGTGTCTGCTTTGTCCGTGTAATGATTTGCCAGTTTGTCAGTGAGATCTTGAGTAATGGGATGAGTTCCTTCTAGGCAATTTGGTCTACGAAATTTATTGAGTATTTTCTAGAATTCTTTATTTGCACATTCAGCATTTTGAATTCTGTCTGAATAGTACCTTTTCTTTGCTTTTTTGATTGCTGACTTGTATAATCTGTTAATTTTCTGTAGGTCAAGTTTGTCTTGTTTGTTTTTTGTTTTGATCCAGGCACGTTGCAGCTTTCTAATTTGTAGTTTTATGTCTGTTATCTCTGTATTTCTCCAAGGTGCTTGTTTTCTTGTGTTTTGTTGTGTGGTTTTGAGTGGTATCAGGATATCAAATAGTTTTTAACAGAATGTATTGTTTCCAGATCTGTACTGGATGCTAGTTGTGTTTCTAAGATTTTCAAATTGAGTTTGTTCCACGGTCGATAGGTGGATGTACGTAAGGTGCTTTTAGGTGAGTCACTTAGTGTTGTTTTATGTTTGAAAGCAAGCAAATGGTGGTCTGACCATGTGACGGGAGTTATAGTTTGAAAGGTAACTAGTTCAGTATTAGTAAAAATGACATCTAGGATATGTCCAGCGATGTGTGTGGGTTTGTGGACAATCTGATGCAGGTTCAGAGCGTCTAGGCCAGTGATTATTGTTTTTGGATGGGTCATATTGGGTTTGTCAAACCAAATGTTGAGGTCACCCGGAACGCATAGGTTGGAGTGTATTGTTATCAGGTTTGAAACCGTGTCTAGAAGTGCGTTTGGGAATGTCGCCTTGCTAGGTGGAGGTCTGTAAAGGAGCAGGAAGTTACAAGAGGAAGATGGTGTAGGATTGCATCTTGTTAGAAGAGCCTCACAATTCTTTATGGAAATGTCGTCAACTTTAGTGATATGTAATGTTTGCTTGAACACAACAGCTAGACCTATACGATTTTGGGTGATCGGTGGACAGCCTAGCGGAATGGCTTCATGCAGGACTGGAGCCATATCATCTCCCAACCATGATTCAGTTATGAATAGTATGTCTGGTTTTGCATCGGTGAGAAGGTCATAGATGTGATATTTGTTTTTAGAGAGCGATCGAGCATTTATTAGTAGATAGTTTAGAGAATGTGTTTTGCTGACCATGAGACTTTGTTTTGTAGAAGAGTGATCAGTATTGTATGGGTTAGTAGCAGGTGTGTTATATAGTGCTGATATTAGCTGTGTGAGGATAGCAATTGTGTAGCTGTTCTGTAATGTGTTACTTGTCCAGCAGGTTAAGAAGGCATTTTGATGGGTCTGCGTGCATAGGTGGGGGGGATGGTGTTTGAGAGTGAATTGGTGTGCTGTGTTGTTTTTGTGGTGTCACCTTGTTGTGCAGTAGACATGGAGAAGCAAAGTTGTGATGTGTGGCATGTTGTTTATATTGTTTGCGTATGTTTAGGGCGGAAGGTGTATGAGTCAGTGGTGGTGGTTCAGCATGTGAGTCATGTAGTAAGGTTCTAAATTGGCCAATGGATGAGAGGCAGTTGGAAAAGAGTTGCTGTGTTGTATGTGTGTTAGGTGTGGTGGAAGAGAGAAAGCTTGGAATTGAAGTTTGTTCATTTGTGTAGTTTGAAAGTTGGGTGTATGATTGTATTTTGTGACTGTAAGTATTATGAGGTGTTGTGTTTGCAAGATTTTGTTGTGCTGATGTGCATAATATGTTTTGTTTTTGAGGAGTAGTGAAAAGAGGTGCTGATGTATTTTTTTTATCAGATGGATTTGTTTGTATAGTATTGTTTGTGAGCGGAAGTTGTAAGGTAAAGGGGGTGGTGATGTGTTTGTGAGTAGAGTGTATGTTGTGTGTAGAAGGGGATGAAGTAGATTTAAGACTGTTTGTTTTAGACCTGTTTGCTGCAAGAGTTAAAATGTGTGGCGCTGTGGCAAGTAAGTGTTGTGTTGTTGTGTTATTGTGGTAGAAAGAAGAGGAGGTTGTTGGTTGGACGAATGATGGAAGGCTGAGTATGGGTTTGTTAATTATAAAAGGGGGTATTTTAGGAGTAATTAGAGTGGGGAGTGTGTGTCTGGATGGGTTGTAGTTACGCATGGTATGGATTTTGGTTGTGTTAGTGATGAGTGGATTGGTTAGTGGTATAGGATAGAGTTGTGTACTGTTTGTAGATGATGGTGGAAATGTATGGTAGCTGGGATAGAAGGGTGTATAGATGTGGTTTGTGTGGTTTTGTAGTGTATTCTGGTACATTGATTTGTGCATCGGGTTTGTTTGTAGTAAGTGTGTGGTGTACATTTGGTGTGAGTGTGTTACTCTGTTTGTGGATGTGGATGGTGTGAGGTGGGTATTACTGAATGGGAAAATGGGCAGCATTTCTGGCCCTGGTCCTGACCAGTCTCGAACAGGCTCAAACAGGCAACTGTACTTGTCCTGTCCGCCCTTAGCCTCGACGCCTGGGCTGAGACGCACTATGCCTTGGCTATTTATAGCCCTAGTAATCAGGTGACCCCTTCAGCCAATGGGAACGCTAGCCCTAACACTATCCAATCACAACACTAGCCCTAATATCTAGAACCAATAGGAGACCAGGACCTTACAGCCAATCTGAGCCCTAGTCCAAGCACTCAATCAGGTTAAAAAACCCTAATCTCTATGTCCAATAGTGGCCCTAGCCCTACCAGTAGTTCCAACCCTAATCCCAGCAACCAATGACACAGGAAACCCTAGTCCCTACTTCCAATAAAAAGCCTAACCCTAGTCTTAGTCCCACACCTAGTCCAGCAACTAATCTGATAAGAAGCCCTAATCGCTACTTCCAATAGAAATCCTAACCTTAGCCCTAGTCCCAACCCTACATTGATTGAGTCACAGACCCAGAAACCAATCAGAACCCTCAAATACCTAACCAATGAAAACATAACCCTAATCCAATAGAAACACCAGATACAACCACCAATCAGTGCACACATGTACCAACCAATAGCAGACTATATAAGGTCACAGCGACATCAGACAAGGTTTGCTGGCCAAGGAGTTGGAAGCTGCTCCTCTATTCAGAATCTCCTAGGAGACAGACAGGCTCAATCACACTTTGAACTTCTGCAGGAAGGTCCTAACAAACTTTGTCCTCTAACAATACTGTTTGTATCAAACTTTACTCACTCTCCTAGACAAAAACCGAGTGCTCAATCCCTATAAAACACAGCTTAAACAGCTCACAGCAGATAACTGCTGTCTCAGAGCACCCTCTGTTCACTCTCTGATGTAGAATATCCCTGTTGGTAAGGGGGGAGGGGGGGTCTGGTTTCACTCACTTGCTAACACAAAATGGGAGCTGGGGGTGGATTGCTCAACATACAGGTCTGAGCACAGAGCCAGGGAGAAATCAGGAGGGGAAACAGAGAGTCACAGGAAATGAGAGGGAACAAAAACTACAGATTTTGGACTGCAAATCCCACAAATCAACAGGTTAAATGATCACAGTCACGGACAAGTAAAAACCACAAATTTAAACACAAAACAGGTGAGTAATTATGCAATCACGGGCAGGCTAAAACTACAATTTTTAAACTGTAACAACCACAAGCAGAACAGTTATAAAAATTATGTCACCACCCCCGGATGTTCTCTTTGTACATAGCGTTGGTCCGGCCTATGGATACTAAAACCTCTGGTTATACCCCTGAATCTTGATTGACATCTGTTTGTGTCTGTTTGTGTCTGTGGGCCAAACTAACCATCCCTTCCAACTGGGGTCTAAAGTATTGTACTGTAGGATGTCATCTATTGTATCCCCTCCACGTGATGTAAAGTTTTGCCACCCCTCAAAGTGTGATGTTGTTGGAATCCGAGGTGTGTTCAGATCCTTGTTCATGGCTAGCCCAAGACAGGAAGTCTGTTGCACAGTTTCATTCAGAAATATTATCTGCTGTAGAATGAGGCACGCTCTAAATAGTGCTTCCGTTCCCTGAACTTGTCATTCCTTTGAACCCCAGACTGGTTTTATGTCAATAGTGTCCTTCCATAAGTCGAAACCCTGTTCAGACAGTTGGGAAATAAAGGATGCAGAATAAATCTGTTTGGTGTTAGTCAGCATGTTTTTCTCTGCAGGTGTAGGTGCAACCTTATAGTAATATGAGGTCGGGTCAGAAATTTTGAACCCTGAAAAAGAAGAAAATTTCTGTGCAAACGTTTTCAAACTACCTTTTGCTGGTGTTGGGCAATATTCCCATTGGTGGTATGTAAAAACATTTCGTGGGATACTGGATTTGTGTAAAAAGTGATGACCATAATGATGGTAACAGTACATAGTGTTAAAATCAGATGTGTCCTCTAACATTTTAGTACTTGAAAATGCAGCGGATTGTTCTAAATCAGACAACATATTATTTACAGTTTCAAAATCCCAATCGTCGGAAAATGTACTGGAGGTAATGATATCATTTAGAGAAATTTTAAATAAATGTGGTATTTTCGAAAGTTCAGTGGGACCAAATACATCATAATCAACCTTGTCCCAAATGATACCATCAGGAATTGGAACAGCTGTAATGTTCACGGAAAACAGGTCTCTTTGTTCATGATGAGATGATGTATGAGGTTTCAGGACCAAGTTCACATTTGATACTGCAGAGTGTTCTGGGAGATATTTTCCATTCATAAGTAAGCAAAAGACAGTCACTAGGCCAATTCAGAACAGAAAAAAACAATATTCCAGTTATTATCCAGAGCAGGAGCCAAGGTGATACTATGTAAGTCTTTTTCAGAGAAGTGTAGAAATCACAAATTTGTTGCTTTTGGGAAACCGGAGCTGGTGTTGTCTCAGGTTCACTGGGATCAAGAGAGAGAAGGTATCAAAATTGATGAAGTAGCCAGATGCAGTTTGATCTATTTTTGGTAGCTCGCCAGGTTTTGTGGAACTGGTAGACATCTCTTGTAGAGGCATATTGATGTAGACAACGGTGTGAGGCCGAATTGAAATTTGTCTTTCATTTGTGTTTTGAAGTTCTGTTTCAAGAGGTACGAGTTCCATTTCATTGTTGGATATTTCATCATTTTGTATTGGCGACTCTTCAAATGTTATGAGCCTTTCTGTCTGAACTTCCTGTATGGTAGCGAGAGGAGAGCGTCGGCTACCCAGGAGCCCATGAAGCCTACTATTCAGTATCGGCCACATAGTGTGGTTTGATCAGATCAATGGATACGAATCTCTTTTCTTTTTTTCCGGCAAGAGGCGGAAGAAGTACTGTCCTTGTTCCTTCGACAGCCAGGACAAGTACAGGCTTTCTGTATGATGGCCCAAATTCTTTCTTGTCCTCTATCTTTTCTCTGGCCAGATCCCCGACTTTTGGGATCCAGACAGTTCTTGCTGTGACTGATTTGACTTCCCCACTGGCGGTGCGTTTTACTTGCACATTGCTTAGTAGTGCCCGGGATTCATTCTGATCCTGTAAAACACCCAAACGTTTATTTATGTCAAATGGTTTTTCATCCACCACTGTGCTTTCATAATCGAGGTCAGGTACCCATATTCTCGTCCCAAATAGGACCTCGTAAGGAGTGACACCTCCTAGGGAACTTCTTGGCATATTATTAAGGGCTCGTTGGACCCCGTATAAATGATTGTCCCAACTACTGCCCGAACTCTCGCTGTTAAAGACGGCTTTAAGTCTCAGTTTTTCCTCTCCACAACTGAATTTCCCAAGGGATAGTACAGAGAGGAGTACGGCAGTGCAACACCCAGACTTCCCATGGCTTCCTTGTAAGTAGGCCTGGGCGGGGAACTTCGCTCCGTTCGCAGAGTTTGCGGAGTTTTCTGCACTCCGAACTCCGCAGAGCTCGCGGAGTGCAGAAAACTCCGCTTCGCGATGTGCAGCAGAGTTTTTTCCCCGCGAGCGCGAGCTGCCGCACGGGTAGAATTTCTACCCAAGCGGCAGGAATACCAGCACAAACTGCAGTTCGCACTGCACTCCGCCACTCGCGGAACTTTGCAGAGTTTTTTTGTAACTTCATGGAGTTCCGCGTAGCAAAACTCTGCGAACTACGCCCAGGCCTGTTTGTATGCCCTAGAGCGAAACGCGGGGCCACGGTCAGAGTGTAATGCGCCAACTGTGTATGTCCCCATAATGACTCGCAAATCTTTTATAACAGTTCGAGCGTCAGCTGAGCGCTGAGGCCATACCCATATGAATCTAGAGCATGAATCCACTGCCACCAAGATATACTTGTAAGCCCCATCTGAATGTAGGGGCCGGTGGTACAAATAGACACAAGCGAGTGGTCTGCCTGATATTAGTAATGGTGTCTGCGGTTGACGTGCTACGGTGGAACCCTTCATCTGCTGGCAGATGTCGCAATTTAGGACAAAATTCTTTGTTTGCTTAGTTAATCCTCGCCACCAATAGTGCTGTTTCAATAATGAAACTGTCACGGTAATCCCTGCGTTTGCAGAACCTAGACCCTCGTGTGCAGCTAGTATTAAGTCTAATCTGCAATCAATGTTTGGTGTTACTCTATCTCCCCCTCCTGGATTCTGAGCATACGGAATGTTGTTTGCATCTAACTTGTGGGAGTACTTGAGTGGAAAACCTTTCGGTAAGGTCTGTGCTGTTTTTGCGTGAAGCAATGACAGCTACCATTATCTGTCCGTCTATTCTCATTTTTGAACGAGTGACTGCAGCTACTGCCCCCTCCGCGACTTCATCAGCCAATGAATTCCCTTCAATGTGAACGCCATCACGTTGATGACTCAGCGTGTATATCACGTGAGCTCTTGATAGTTCGTTTTTCAACTCAGCTACCTGTCCCCATAGCATTTTATGCTTAACTGTGCCACCTTCGGAGCCTTTGACCCCATTTTGACCCCAGTAGTGAAGATATTTGTTGTATGACTGGACACAATAAAAAGAATCGCACACAATCAGTGTGGGGAATTCCCGATCCATATTTATTATTGCCAGTAACAGGGCTTTTAATTCTGCTAGCTGTGTCGTGCAGTGTCCTAGAGACTGTGTCTTCGTACTGCTGGGATGGAACTTGCCATCCTGCATACGACCCTTCACAATCGCACACGCGGCGCTGTATTGCTGTTTACTTTCTATGGCTGGCTGAGCAGATGTATTCATACTGATCTAGAGGCATTATTTCATTTGGTAGAGGATATTCTTGTTCATATTGCAGGAATAATAGTGTTTTTAGACTAGGGTCATATCTGTATTCTACAACCGTTGCAGTGAGAGCATTAGCCCATCGTATCCATCTTGTATGTAACGCTTTAGCATTTGGAACACTTGCCTTTGTAGCAGCCCCTAAGGCTGGTACCGGAGTTACGACAATTATACGTTTCGTCTGAGCCAGTGCTCTTTCTCTTACTACAGCGGTCTGTACTACTGTCAGTATTTTTTCTGTAGAAGCAAAGCACATTTCAGTGTTTGTGTACAAGTGTGATTTGTATGCTATGGGTACCGTTTCGCCTTCATTGAAGGTTAGGTAAGTGTACCCAGATTGACCTGCTATAACATGGATCAGCAGGTTGCGGACATTTACGCGTGTCTACAAATGTTTTGAAGCTATCATGTCAGCTTGTAGGGGAACAAAGAATATCTGTGTGTTCCCGTGTCCAATGCCTAACTAAGAAATCAGGTCTTATTAAGTCGTAGAAAGGTTTCTGCGAAATCCAAAATGTATGTTGTGCCAAAATTTAAAAATCTCAATATGGATTGTAAATTCTTCAAAGTTTTAGGAGGTTGGAGCAGCGCGCATTTTTCTAAAAAGTTAGCTGCCAGGCTTTTCCCTTCACTTGATAACTCATATTCCAAAAATAGGACATTGAGGTGGGCTATTTTAGATTTTTTAAAGTTGAATTTGTAGCCCTCAGCGGTGAACCCCAAAATTATGTTGCTCACCCTGGTCATGTGATCCTTCAAATCATCATCCATCAGATAAATATCATCCACATAGGACAATGCCTCTTCATCCAAATTCTGAAGTAACTCTGTTACCCTAGCGGAGAACAACCCAGGGCTATTCTTATACCCTTGGGGGAGTTGACAACATTGACACTGGGAACCTAGCGCTAAAAAATGCTGTCAAATACCTGCTTTCAGGAGATATATTTTGGCAGAAAAATCAATTTGAGACATCTAGTGTTGTTTTGTATTTTTTCCGCACAATGTTATTCATCAATGCGGCACTGTGTGCATTCTGTACTGCAAACGTTTTAGTGCATGTGTTCAGATGTCTGTAGTCTAAAACTAGACGGTATGAGTTATCGGGTTTCATTACAGGAAACAAAGGATTATTCATTGGAGAGGTGCAAGTTTCAATTACACCTTGGTACTCAAATTGATCTAAGATCTCCCTGACCTGTTTTTTACTCTTCTTGTTTTATTGGGTACTGTCTCTGTGGAGTTGGAGTAGTTTTTACTGGGATTGTATGGTGAGGTGACTCAGCATCCCACCCAACATGGTTGCGATATAATGCTGGAGCAAGTGCTACCGCCCACTCCTGCACGTATGTGTGTTTTAAGTATATAGGAACGTGGTCGGAAAAAGCCGGTAAAATTACCGTTGCTCCCTTTGGGCAATCCATAACAATTTCAGGCGGCCAATCTCTGTCAGCTAAAAGAATGTCATAGCCATAAGTCAGGTTCTCCCAAAAGAAACCTTTAATTTTTCTGGGTTTGTCCCCCTCCATTTGGAGTGTTATCTCATGTAACCGATGTGGGACCCTTACCCTTATATCAGGTGTTTCCACCGTGATATTCTCATTCAACTCCGCTGTCACCAGAAATTCCATCAGGTTCTGGGGAGCTATTGTTACTTCTGCTGCACTGTCTAGCATCATCAGAGCCCATTCAAAAGTTGAGTCCTCAAAATTCTGGCCATGTCTAACTTTAAGACCTGCTACTTTTTTCTTTTTAAATTGAGGTTTTGATTTTGGCTTGTCTTCTTTTTTGGAAGTATAATCTGAAGTGCGTGGCGTGTCTCTGGACTTTGTTCGCTCTTCTTGTCTGTGTTCTGACCCTCCTTCCCTCTCGGAGTTTCTTGGTGAACCCTGAAAGGAATGTGTATCAGTATCCTGATACCTGTCAGGTTTTTTAATGTGATCTCTATTCCTAAGGTTGTACCTTCTTTCGGAGGGCTCCTGTTGAGGAGAACCAACCCTGGATTGAGATGTATTTTCTCTATACTTTTGTTTTTTATTGTTGTTATCCCATTTCTTCTTGGAAGAAGCAGGTGCTTGCTTGGAGTTATCCTTTTCAGGACCACTCATGAGTTGAGGCTTTGTTGCTCTAGTTCCCAAACTATCTCCAGCTAATTCAGCATAGGTGTCTTCAATAATTTTAGGTAATTCACGTTCCTGTTGTAAAGGAGTGAAATCTCTCAGGTGATGGCGTATTGCCACTGCTGCTGCATCCCCTTTAACGTTAGCTAATATGATAGCTGATACCTGGGCAAAATTACCTAATAATTTCATCCCTAAGTTCAGAGCAGGTTCTGCTCCATACTCATTCTGTATTTGTCTTAATACATCTGGTATTACTGCTAATGAAGGGATACCATGCGTTTTAGTATATATGGCAGCGAAAACTGTACCCCAAGTGGTACAATCCTCCATTTGGGGAGCTATCCCCATTGGCAAGCAGGTTGTTAACATTCTGGAGCCGATTCCGATCTCGGCCGGTAGGGCTCCGAATCGGATTCGGCTTTACCGGATCCGATTCGGAGCTCTGTTTCCCGACCGAACCGTACGCTGAGTCCGGCCGAGCGAGTACGATGCGGGTCGCCGACCGACTCGTCCGGGCGTCCCGGCCGCTCCGACCGACTCGTTCCCGGCTCGAACCGCACCGACCGAGTCGCTCGGACTCCGACTTCGCAGCGCGCAATGGAGACGTTCCCCGGCCGGGTAAGTACGATGCGCGCCGCGAGCGAGTCCGACCGAGCCGCGCACTCCGGCTCGAAAGAGCTGTCGGAGCCGTACTTTGGGGGTCCGTGTCGGACCCCCTGTGCGCGTAGCCGCGCGAGTCGCACACAGGGGGACCCATGGGTCCCCCTACCTGTGCGTGTACGGCGCGAATCGCTTCGCCGCGTACCCGCTGTAGGGCGCCCTTGTCCGACTCGCACCCATTGAGTCAATGGGAGCCCGCGTACGCGTTGTACGACCGGCTCCCATTGACTTCAATGGGAGTCCGACCGACTCGGGTCCGATGGCATACGTGCGCATCGTACTCGTTCGGTCGGACTGCACGGGTCCGATTCGGTCGGAAATCTCTCCGGGTCCGGCTCGGTCGGAGAAATTTCCGGCCCGAATCGGAATCGACCCCTCTGTGTTTTTCTTGAGGGCTTGTGTGTGGAAATCCTGCCTCTGGCTGTGTTATTTTTTGAGCTATCCAGAATGGTATTTGCTCACGTTTAGTGGACATTTTACCCATAACTGCGTGTAGCATTTCTGGTGTAATTTAGAGTGTAGATCCCTGAATTGTTACTGTTTGTGTAGCTCTTGTTGGCTGAAGTGTGAGTGTTCTCATCACAAACTGTGTCAGGTTTCTGTAAAGTTTTAATATTTCTTTATGAAGTGAATGTAAGTCTGCCACTGGCATTGAGTCAATGTCTGGTTGTGGTGTGTAAGCTGCTAGGGCTGGCCAAGTGGCTCCATCTCTTCCGAGCAGACCTAGTCTTACTTTGTCTTTTGTGTGTGGGAGGGCACCTTTAAACCAGTTTACGTGTTCCTGGTAGGTGAGCGGAATTTCAATGTTCTCATATGGACAGTATTCCTCTGGTATTTCATCTTCAGTGTAAGAATGAAATGTATGTGATTGTGCATTTGCTTGTGGGAATTTAACCCAGGAATAGAATTCCTCTGTTCTGTATGATTCGTGTGCCTCAATCACGAATGTGACTGTCCCACCCCTAGCTGAGACTCCATAGTCTGCTAGTTTTAGAGTAAGGGCATTTCTAACATTTTTTGAAATATTGATTTCATTTTCCTCTCCTTCTTCCCTAACTGTAGCACGTTGTGCTCGCACAGCGGCGTCTTCTTCAGCCATTGTTGACTAAGGTTTTCAAGGAAGAGTTTCAAGGAAACTGAGATAAGGTTTTATGCACAATAGAAACAATTTGTCCTACAAGCTTGATAAACCTACAGCCAATACATAGGATATCCCTACTCAGCTGTGGCGGATAGTTCCCTTCCCACTCCAGACATCTCTCTCTGAGAAAAGCACGACTGAGCTACTCAGATTCGACTGTTAAATAGGTACCAAACCAATGTTGGCGGCGCCATGTCGTGTAGTTCCTATAAACCTATATAGGGTCTGCGCGTTTAGACAACATACACTGTAGGCTTGGTGTCCAGACTGATTCTAGACACCTCCACCTGGTATGTTAGCCTGTATACCAGCTAGCTCACAGTGCCACTAGAAACCCCTCTTACCAAGGAGAGAATAGTTCTTGGCAACTATCGAACATGACAACCCTGATTCCTCAGGATCGTGGAAACAGTGCAATACTTTTCGCTCAGTCACTCGTGCTCACTTTGTCTCAGAGAGATACACAGAATAAACAATGGGGACATTTTTCAAGAAGCATTTATTGAACCAGCGTCATTCTAGTGTAAAATAGGTGTGCTGAAACAACCATTAGACAGAAACAGATATAAATGATTAGAAGCACCAACAGAGTAAAAGGATGGTAGATTTCTACCATCGTGCTAAAACAATGAATACAGGCAAGTATATAAAATAAATAACAATAAAATGCGCACTCCTACGATGTGACCCTAACTAGATGTACCTAGGTGTACCTAGCCTGTATGAAGGTGTGTAGCCAAGAATCCCTCTAGGATAAAGTCAACCCCATTACCTGAAGTGAGAGACTGTGGGACTCCATCTTGGTCTCGAGATGGACACCCCGCAAGGGATGTCAGACAACTGCGAGCTGGAGTGTCTGCGTGCAGGAACCTCAGCGTCTCACGTCAGTGTGTCTGCATGGAAGTCCTTTTCTCCTCTGACTACCCCAGCAAGATATTGTGTTTATATACCCAAAGTGGTACCCTCAGGGGTTCTACCTTGCTGTGTCATGCCAGACTTAGGATGATGGAAGGAATGACCCTTATACATAGTAATTATGCAGGAGATGGTAGTCCTGCTGAGTTTCCAAAAATTCTCATGCATAATGGATTTGGCTAGATTTCAGGGAAAAACCCTACGTCCTGTAAGCAGTATCGTAACTAGGTAAATGGTCAGTCCCAAGAACCATTATGTAGTGTAACGGTAGGGGAGAATATAAGTGAAAGGTTAGGTGATTACCTGAGCCTATATTGGGGTACCTATAGAAAACATAACAGGGGAACACCCTGATAGGTTCCAGGCTGCCCTGCTGAGGTCTATGCTTGGATCCCTGGTCATTGCTGACATGAGGTACCGGCTGGGAGAACTGGTAAATAAGAACACTGTAATAAATGGGAAGATTGCATCCTTATTACTATTATTATTATTATTATTAGTAACACAAGGTAGCATACCAGTGCTAGGATCAGGTTTAAGAAAGATAACTGGATAGCCTAGAAAAGCCATGTCTTAAAAAGATTCCTGAACAATTCCTCAGTGGGGCATTTGAGAAATTCCCTAATATGCAGCGAGATAACAATAGACCCGACCTCCCTGTCTGACATTGCATACATGGGTTACTACCGCTAAGAAGGAATCGGATGACCTAAGTGTTCTAGAAAGCCTATATGGACTAAGCAAGGGATGAAGATACTTGGGGAAGTTTTAGATAGTATAGCACAGTCAAAACACATGGGCTTGAACTGGGTTCTTTTTGCAACTGGAAGCCAAAACAGCTGAGAAAGATGGGCCCTACTGGACCCCATTTTGGGAGGTTCAAAAGGAGGCGATCAGCAGAGTTCTGTACAGTCCGAATATGATTTCGAAGAGCTTGTAGACAGCCTAAGTATAACTCATTGCAATAGTCCTAGTTTTCCTGGCCAAGATAGAAAAGAACCCGAGACGTTTCCTCAAACTCCTCGGTATTCCGAAACGAACGTTTGAGAGAGACTTAGGGGTCGATTCCGATCTTGGTCGGAGACGCACCCAACGCCATTCGGTCAGGAAAAAAGCCATGCGAATGCCTGTTTCCCGACCGATCCGCACATTAATCCAAGCGAACAAGTACGATGCGCACAACAGCACAGATTCCGACCCAGTCGTACTCACCCAATCCAGGTCCTGATCCCCGACCGAGCCGGATCCGTAAGCGCAGATTCGAGTCGCCCGGAAGCCAAAAAGCAGCCCCGTCCGGCCGGACAAGTACGATGCGCTTCCCGTGCGCGCCGAACCCGTCGCTACGCACGCGCACGTCAAAGCATCCGGGAGAGGCGCACATAAGCTCCGATTCGCGCCAGAACACGATCCACGGCTCACGAGACAGAACACGCAAGCGGCGAGGACGAGGCGAAGCAACGACAAAGACGAACGAGACGAACCAACCATGAATCCCATCGTTCCGATCCTACCAATATTCTACATCTACTACCGGAACAGGCACGGACACGTACGGCGCAGAAGGTAAGTCAGACACCAACCACAAACACAAACTACACGTACCCGACATATCACACACACACAGAGGGATGCAGAAATTACTTACTCCAGAAACAGCAGCACCATAGGGGCGGGATGCCCATCACCAATGCCACATATACACATAGGGGCCCGGATGCCTATCACTACTACCACCCTTACCCAGGGGTGCCAGGTGCCTACCACTACTACCACCCTTACCCAGGGGTGCCAGGTGCCTACCACTACTACCACCTCTACCCATGGGGGTGCCAGGTGCCTACCACTACTACCACCTCTACCCATGGGGGTGCCAGGTGCCTACCACTACTACCACCTCTACCCATAGGGGGCTGGATGCCTGTCACTACTACCACCCTTACCCAGGGGTGCCAGGTGCCTACCACTACTGCCACCTCTACCCAGGGGTGCCAGATGCCCACCACTACTACCACCTCTACCCAGGGGTGCCAGGTGCCTACCACTACTACCACCCTTACCCAGGGGTGCCAGGTGCTTACCACTACTACCACCTCTACCCATGGGGGTGCCAGGTGCCTACCACTACTACCACCTCTACCCATGGGGGGCTGGATGCCTGTCACTACTACCACCCTTACCCAGGGGGTGCCAGGTGCCTACCACTACTACCACATCTACCCAGGGGGTGCCAGATGCCTACCACTACTACCACCTCTACCCATGGGGGGCTTGATGCCTACCACTACTGCCACCTCTACCCAGGGGGGGCTAGATGCCTGTCACTACTACCATCCTTACCCAGGGGGTGCCAGGTGCCTACCACTACTACCACCCTTACCCAGGGGGTGCCAGGTGCCTACCACTACTACCACCCTTACCCAGGGGGTGCCAGATGCCTACCACTACTGCCACCTCTACCCAGGGGGTGCCAGATGCCCACCACTACTACCACCTCTACCCAGGGGTGCCAGGTGCCTACCACTACTACCACCCTTACCCAGGGGTGCCAGGTGCCTACCACTACTACCACCTCTACCCATGGGGGTGCCAGGTGCCTACCACTACTACCACCTCTACCCATGGGGGGCTGGATGCCTGTCACTACTACCACCCTTACCCAGGGGGTGCCAGGTGCCTACCACTACTGCCACCTCTACCCAGGCGGTGCCAGATGCCCACCACTACTACCACCTCTACCCATGGGGGGCTTGATGCCTACCACTACTGCCACCTCTACCCAGGGAGTGCCAGATGCTCACCACTACTACCACCTCTACCCATGGGGGGCTTGATGCCTACCACTACTGCCACCTCTACCCAGGGGGGGCTGGATGCCTGTCACTACTACCACCCTTACCCAGGGGGTGCCAGGTGCCTACCACTACTACCACCCTTACCCAGGGGGTGCCTGGTGCCTACCACTACTACCACCCTTACCCAGGGGGTGCCAGATGCCCACCACTACTATCACCTCTACCCATGGGGGGCTTGATGCCTACCACTACTGCCACCTCTACCCAGGGGGGGCTGGATGCCTGTCACTACTACCACCCTTACCCAGGGGGTGCCAGGTGCCTACCACTACTACCACCCTTACCCAGGGGGTGCCAGGTGCCTACCACTACTGCCACCTCTACCCAGGGGGTGCCAGATGCCCACCACTACTACCACCTCTACCCAGGGGGTGCCAGGTGCCTACCACTACTACCACCCTTACCCAGGGGTGCCAGGTGCCTACCACTACTACCACCTCTACCCATGGGGGTGCCAGGTGCCTACCACTACTACCACCTCTACCCAGGGGGCTGGATGCCTGTTACTACTACCACCCTTACCCAGGGGTTGCCAGGTGCCTACCACTACTGCCACCTCTACCCAGGGGGTGCCAGATGCCCACCACTACTACCACCTCTACCCATGAGGGGCTTGATGCCTACCACTACTACAACCTCTACCCATGGGGGTGCCAGGTGCCTACCACTACTACCACCTCTACCCATGGGGGGCTGGATGCCTGTCGCTACTACCACCCTTACATAAATTTGTGTGGCACCCACAATGCAAGCAGGCCATGACCATTGTGGCAATGGGGTCCAAACCCCCATCATCACAGTGACCAAAATGTAAGTGTGGGGTCCATAGCTGAAGCATATATTGAACATTGTGGCAATGGGGTCCAAACCCCCATCATCACAGTGACCAAAATGTGAGTGTGGGGTCCATAGCTGAAGCACATATTGAACATTGTGGCAATGGGGTCTAAACCCCCATCATCACTGTGCTCAAAATGTGAGTGTGGGGTCCATAGCTGAAGCACATATTGAACATTGTGGCAATGGGGTCCAAACCCCCATCATCACAGTGCCCAAAATGTGAGTGTGGGGTGCATAGCTGAAGCACATATTGAACATTGTGGCAATGGGGTCCAAACCCCCATCATCACAGTGCTCAAAATGTGAGTGTGGGGTCCATAGCTGAAGCACATATTGAACATTGTGGCAATGGGGTCCAAACCCCCATCATCACAGTGACCAAAATGTATGTGTTGACAAAGAAAAAGCTGCAACTGCCAAACCGCATGGATGATTCCTGGTCACAGAACAACAAACACATCAGTGGCAAAGTAGTGCTTGTGTCCCATAGCAACATAGAATGGGGGAGGCAAACAGTGCAGTGCAAATAAGACATACCTTTGGCCATGTGCAGACAAACATCACCTATGGGGGCTGACACTGTCAACATTCATCAAAGACACAATGACAGAAGTGACCATCAGAATGCAGACCCACATATTTGCACCAATGGGCACACAAATTCAGATACCCAGTGGAGACTGTAGATGGGAGGTGAACAGATACCATACCATGGCAGCAATGGGACACACACACAATGATCATTGTGCTGACTGATGACCTAGGAGTCCCAGGGACAGCAGGGCAAACACACCAAACAACATACAGCCAATGGCACACCTAAGATATGCCAATGCAGTGGTGCCGATGCACATACACAAACAGGCAGACCCACACTGCACATCACACACAACAGGTGAGGGGGGTACCAGTGTCCCCAGGCAACCACACAACACATGAGGAGGCCTGAATACCAATTACACAGATGTGCATACAGTGCCACACAAAGGTAACTCATGGATCCAAATCCCTATGTGGGCAATCAGGCATTGTCAGATGAGAGGGAGCAGAAATCACACATGTCACACAAGCATGTAGGAACAGCAACTGACACCGCAAGACACACAGACACCACAGCACCACACCCAGGGCCCCCACAATGTGGTGACCCTGGGCTGCATTACAATCCCACTGTGATGACAAAGCTAGATGTCGTTCACACTGTGAACCACAGTCATGTGTCCTGAGCAACAAACTACCATCACACCTACACAAGCACAAATCAATCAGCACGGCCTGTCAGCCAAGGCCAACATGGAGGCAGGGGTCTAGCCGGGCAACAACTCTCATCTGCACACACTCAACACCACACACCTCGACCTCCAACAATGTGCAGCAGTGAAGCTCACATGCACTGGTGACATTGCACATGCACCCATGACAATCCCAGGGGGTGGTGGGAACCAAGGTGCAGAAACACATCACACATGGCCACTCAACCAGACTCCTGAATGTCTGACACACTGCACACTACGCTGTACATGGACATGACGGCAATACCACACCAACCAATGGGATCCCATCCACAGTCACACACCTATGAAGAAGCCAAGGTCACCCACAAAGAACACACATAGACAACTACCAACATTGCAGCCCTGAGGAGTGCCAGCAGTCACACACACAACGTGTCACAACCAATGAAAGCTAACACAAACCAGAAATCACATGACAGGTGTAAACAACAAGTGCAAAGGGGAATCCTGAATGTGACACATCAGCGTCTGCCCACAAACTCAGCCCTGACAGCAAACACACCTATGGGTGACACCCTGATGACCAGTAATGTGCCATGCACCCACATCACAGAGAACCCAGGGAGAAGACTTTGGGGGAACATAGGTCAACTCAGCAAGCATCACAAACAGGAACATCACTAGGGATCCCAGCATGCACAGCAACATGGAAGTGAACACACACACATGCTCATACAACACACACCTTGGGCGCACGAGATGTCACAGGAGTACACACTGCCATGAGGGGACTCCACTCCTGTGTGAGGAAAGCTGTGCCATATGTCGCATCAGTAGGGCTCCATCATGTCAGCAGAACACTTGGTCACACAGTCAACAATTAGCACCAAATGAAGGCTCCCGTCACATCAGCCTGGTCATGGGAATGTCAACGAAATCAACAGCACAGATCCAACACACATGTATAGCAAGTTGCACTGACAACACAGATGAGTCCTTCCCCATTGATGCCCAAACCTGCATGTCCAGTGGAGATGGCCACACGGTCAGGGAACTAGACTAATTGAACAATGGCAAACACAACAGATGTGCATGGGTGGAACCCACAGATGTGACATTGTTAATGTAAGTAGGAAATCCCATTGCCAAATATTGAAAACATGACACCCTCAGATGCTGCTAAGGATGACATGGATACACCACAGGATAGGACACTGTCCCCCTGGAACACATGAGTTCCTGCACAGTAACACTTCATTTTCATGAGTCCAAATATCACCATCACTGCAGCAAGGGCATGGTTAGCGTCATCAACATCATGTACATCAGAAGTAAAAGCACTAGAGAACAGAAAGTTGCTTTATTCAGCATGTGGGCTCAAAACTTGGAAGAACTGTAAGGTATCAACAAAGGCCAATGGCCAGTCCATCAAGGAAGTCTATACAGGGTGACAGTGGCAGATGTCACCCTACGCATGCCTGCACTGATCACAACCAGGGACAATCCCCTAGGAGGGGCATACGGGGGGCAGGCCAGGCACCGCAGGGACAGGATCAGGGCTCACCAGGAGGAGGCAGGGAAGGGGTGGTGGGTGCTGGAGAGCCACTGACAACTGCAGTGGAGGTGTCTGACATGGTGTGTGCCGGCACAACTGGGGGCATGACTCAGATGTTGTGGGTGCCGGCACAACTGCAGTGGACCCTGCAGATGGAGTGGACAGGTCCGCCACTGCAGCGCCCAAGTCAGACAGGGTGATAGTGGACTCCACTGCAGTGCCCACCTCCAGGGGAGGAGAATGGGGATCAGGTAAGGTGGGCAGGACAGAGGGGGAGGACACCCTCACCACATCAGTGGTACAGACAAGCGCAGCGGGGGTGTGGGGCTGGAAGAGCAAGTGGCAGGGGGAGAAGGCCTGACCCTTTGTCATGTTCGCACGTACCGGGGAGAGCATACTACGGTTGCCTGTCTAGTTATTGTGCTCTCCCCCATACGTGCAGTACCGCGGGTCACCACACGATCACATCCGGGTGACACCACATAAAACTCCCTTGGATACGGCACCTGGTGCTTCTGATTAAGTTGCAGCGTGTTGGGAGTCGGACTCCGTATCTCCGCCGGACCACGGTAAGAACCTTTCCTTGTATCACTTTCAACGGAGACTTCTTCCCTGCAGGTATCCTGTATGCTCCCACCGCATCACAGAGCCTCACGCAGCCCCAGGAGCCTGTTAGCGCAGATGCGCTGCTCCTCCCAAGAGAAGGACGAAGCCTTCTCCCTTTCATTGCCAGCATTCCCGGTGAGCGCAGGAGCGCGTCACCACCTTTGCCCCTTTCCTCAGTCAATATTCCCGGTGAGCACAGGAGCGCGTCACCACCTTTGCCCCTTTCCTCAGTCAATATTCCCGGTGAGCGCAGGAGCGCATCACCACCTTTGCCCCTTTTCTCAGTCAATATTCCCGGTGAGCGCAGGAGCGCATCACCACCTTTGCCCCTTTTCTCAGTCACTGTTCCCGGTGAGCGCAGGAGCGCATCACCGCCTTTGCCCTTGCCTACCCCCGGTGAGTGCAGGAGCACGTCACACACGTAGCAACATTCCCGGTGAGCGCAGGAGCGCGTCACCACCTTTTGCCCCTTTCCTCAGTTACTATTCCCGGTGAGCGCAGGAGCGCGTCACCACCTTGCCCCTTTCCTTGGTCATCATCTGGGTGAGCGCAGGAGCGCGTCACCGCCTTTGCCCTTGCCTACACCCCGGTGAGCGCAGGAGCGCGTCACCGCCTTTGCCCTTGCCTACACCCCGGTGAGCGCAGGAGCGCGTGCCGCTATTACCAGACCGCGACGGCACTGAAGTGTTCCTACTGTAAACTATTGTTCCCTGGAATCCTCTACTCCCCAGTTCCCCTGGTGCCCCGTGAGGGCACGCCTGCTGTCTAGTGCAAGAAACTGGGTTACGGACGCACCTACCGGAGGTTCATATCTTCAAGAGCTTACTTTCAGGTGACCATTGCAACTGTCCCTAAAACCTTCCCCTGTCTAGTGTGTGGGTGTATACATGACTAGTTGACAGGGTAGTGATTGTTTGTTGGTTGTCATTCCAGGCTGCCGGTCCAGAAAAGACAACCGTCCCTTCGGGTGTCACTCTTCACCTCAGCACTCCACACGGTACACCACCCTTTGAGGATTCCTTCCCCAGTCTTCACCAATCCCCGGTCTGGTACCAATTCAAGGTAGGACAGGGAAATAGGTGGGAGACGGTGGAGGTTGTCCATGTCATCCCCGCGAGACTACTCTACCGGCAGAAGGTAAGGCTGATAGAGCCCTGACAGAATCAGAAGCCCAAGACTAATCATCTCGCCCAGGTGACATGAACACCCAGAACATTACCCTGCAGGACATAGCTGCTATATTGACCTGCATGCAAACCGAAAATCAAAGCTTGCGACAGGATGTCAATGCCTTACAAAGTCAGCTGGCCTCCGGTCAGCCACCCACGGTTAGACCCAAACAGACAAACGTGTTACAACCACCCACGTTCAACCCTTGGGGGTCCTCACCCCCGGCACAGGGCCCTATCCCTCCTATACAGGTGGTGGCTTCACATCCAGTCCCGCTGGCACCCCGGAACGCTTTTATGGGGACAGTTCTAAATACAGCATATTCCTCAACCAGTGCCAGCTACACTTCATGGCTCGTGCTTCCGCCTTCCCTGATGATGCAGCAAAGGTCGCATTCATCCTTTCGTATCTGGGGGGAGACGCAGCGCAATGGTCCATAGCGTTGGTGGACAACGACGACCCCATGTTGTACAGCCTACCTGTGTTCAAAGAAACACTGCGTAGAATGTTTGCCCGACACACACTTCTGCAGGCAGCCGACAATGCACTCCTCAACCTCAAACAAGGTAACACAGACCTCCTACATTACATCACCACCTTTAACAGGTTGGTCATTGAAGCCAAATGGCCTGAGACCAAGATGGTGTCAGTATTCTACCGAGGACTACGTGAGGAACTAAAGGACCTTATATCACAAATATCGGACCCCCCAGAGGACATCGGTCCCTTCATAGACCTAACTGTAAAAATGAACTTCAGAATGCAGGAACGCAAAATAGAAAAAACCAAGGGGGCCGATGCCAGGTACCCAGTATTCCGGGAGAAAACCAAATCCGAAAGTCCTAGGAGTCCGGACACCTCGGAGCCTATGCAAATAGGCGGCATACGTGGACCCTTGTCTAAGGCTGAAAAAGAAAAACGACGTCACCAAAACCAGTGTCTGTATTGTGGCAAAAGCGGCCATTACGTCAAGGAGTGCCCTGTGAAACCGAGTAAACCAATGACAAGGAAAACCAGCGCCCTTCCCGTTTCTCGTGGTGAATGGTCGGAAAACGACATAACTCAGTAGAAGGGAAGGTCGGTCTACTGGGTTGTTCGTCTGATAAGACCTCCTCTTCGGCCCCACACGATCACAACCAACATGTGGGTATCATAGTAACGTTACAATCCCGTAAAGGCCAATCATGGACCGTAACGGCCCTCATCGATTCCGGAGCTACCGGAAATTTCATAGACACCCAATATATGGAAGATCTTGGGATTCCTGCGATAACCAAGGACAGACCAGAAACGGTAAAAGCAGTGGATGGCACAGACCTGACCTCTGGACTGATCCGATATCAGACTGACATCATGACGATGACATGCGGGACAGACGAACATAAAGAGTTCATCGCCTTTGATGTCATAGACGCACCCCAGTTCAAACTAATTCTGGGTCTCCCTGGCTTGTCACCCATAATCCTCTCATCGATTGGGCAAACAGACTAATGACCCTTAATTCACCATATTGCAGCCGCACCTGTTACTCAAAACATGGGAACACCAACGCACGAGTCGTGGAAACCCATATTCTTCCTCTTACGGGAATGGGTGTTATCACACAAGGAACCATACCAGAGGAGTACGCCGATTTGTCATCAGTGTTCGATGAACAAAAAGCCAACACGCTTCCTCCCCATCGCAGTTTCGACTGCAGAATAGATCTATTGCCGGGATCCAAGCTGCCTTGTTGTCGAGTGTATTCCCTCACTGAAAAAGAAAGCACCCATCTGCTCACCTATCTGGACGAATACCTGAAAAACGGCTTCATACGCCATTCCAAGTCACCCGTTTCTTCAGCACTCTTTTTCATAGCCAAGAAGGGAGGGGATCTACGAACCTGCATCGATTATAGAGCCATGAACAACATCACTATCAAGAACCGATACCCCTTGCCTTTGATCTCCAACCTACTGGACCAAGTGAAAGACGCCAGGATTTATACTAAACTGGATCTTCGTGGGGCCTATCATCTGGTAAGAGTCCAAAAGGGGGACGAATGGAAGACAGCGTTCCGGACCCGATACGGACTCTTTGAGTACCAGGTCATGCCCTTTGGGCTCTGTAATGCCCCTGCTGCATTCCAATTCTTCATTGATGAGGTGCTACGAGAACATATCGATCAATATTGCGTAGTATATATCGATGATATATTGATCTATTCCCCGAGCGTTCCAGACCACATCCAACACGTCTGTAGCATCCTCAAGAAGTTGCTGCAACACGGCCTGTACGTCAAGCTGGAAAAAGTGTATTCCACACAACCGAGGTGGAATTCTTGGGACACATCTTGACCCCAGCAGGAATCAGTATGGATGCAAGAAAGGTCGAGTCTGTGTTACAATGGCCTTCCCCGGGTTCCCTGAAACAGGTCCAACAATTCCTAGGATTCGCCAATTATTATCGTCGTTTTATTCCAGGGTTCTCTGGCATCATCACTCCCATCACACGGTTACTGCGCAAGGGGATTAAGTTCGTATGGAACCCTGAAGCTGAGAAGGCTTTTCTCGAACTGAAAACCAGATTCACTAGTGCACCCGTCCTGATACACCCCAATCCAGAACACCCATTCGTTGTCGAGGCCGATGCTTCACAGGATGCCCTGGGGGAGTCCTATCCCAAAGGGATACTACATCGGGTCTCCTACACCCTGTAGCCTACTATTCCCGAAAGCTGCAACCCGCGGAACGGAACTACACAGTATCCGATCGGGAACTACTGGCCATCAAGACGGCCTTCGAAGAGTGGCGTCATTACCTGAAGGACGCCAGACACCCTGTTACCATCTATACGGACCACCGGAACCTTCAATTCCTGCGCTCTGCCAGGGCGCTAACTGCCCGTCAATTGAGATGGACGTTGTTCTTCAATGAATACGCCTTCATGATTACATACCGTCCTGGTAAAGACAACGCAAAAGCAGACGCCCTGTCCAGACTCGGAGAAACCGCTGAAGGAGGAGACAAACCGACACCATCTCCCATCCTACCGGGACGGTGTTTTCAGGGAGTCATCCTCTTCTCCTCTTTCTTGTCCCAGTTGCACAACGACCTCAAAGTAAAGGACCCAGCAGAATGGATCGGAAAGCTGTCGGGAATCACTACTGGTGGTGGGTTCCTCTATAAAGACAACAACTACTTTCTACCATTGCCGCACCATCAACAAACAGCGCTGTACATGTGCCATGACTACACGCTATCATTACACCCTGGGTTTCACAAGACCCTGGATCTCTTACGCAGATACTTCTGGTGGCCAACCATGCAGGATGACGTTCGCAACTACATAGCCCACTGCACGACCTGCGCGCAAGGAAAAAACCAACCCGGACCCACTGTGGGTTTGCTACACCCTATCCCGGTACCCCCATACCCGTGGCACACGGTATCCATGGACTTCGTTGTGGAATTGCCTCGAACCAGGACCGGATATACCACCATACTCACCATTGTGGACCACCTAACCAAGATGGCGCATTTCGTGCTGTTGCAGAAAGTGCCTTCTGCTATGGAGCTAGCCTTAGTATTCATGAACAACGTAGTCCGTCTGCACGGAATCCCTTCCGTACTGATCACCGACAGAGGCTCTCAGTTCGTATCCCGTTTCTGGGGAGCGGTATGTGACACCATAGGGACGGAAGTACGACTTTCCTCCGCCTACCATCCCCAAACCGACGGCCAGGCAGAGAGAACCAACCAAACCATGGAACAATACCTTCGTTGCCTACTCATAGCGGTCGAAAAGGAATGGTCAGAGGTCCTGTGGATGGCGGAGTATGCATATAATAACAACAAACACGCTTCCATAGGAATGTCGCCCTTTTACTGCCTACAAGGTCGTCATCCACGCACCACACCCTGGGCAGAACCACAAACCAGTCCTCTGCCCACCATCCAAGCTTATCACACCCTGCTATGTGACTTGTGGCAACAAGCGCGATTCGAGCTGGCCAAAGCCAAAGAAACCTACAAACACCATGCAGACACACACAGACAGGTAGAACCAGAGTACAAGACGGGAGACAGGGTTTGGGTCTCCGTTAAAAACCTCAATCTGCACGGCCCCAAGAAATTGCTACCGCGTTTCATAGGTCCCTACCGCATAGCCAAGGTCATCAATAAGGTGGCCATGAAACTTTCCTTGCCCCCTCACATGAAAATACACCCAGTCTTCCACATGTCTCTGCTGAAGCAGGCTCAGTCTGATGGCCTGGCCTCTGTGCCTCCGCCGCCTGTACTCAGGGATGACCACGAGGAATACGAGGTGCGTGCAGTGCTAGATTCCCGTAGGTCCAGGGGGAGGCTCTATTACCTTATCGACTGGAAAGGGTATGGTCCTGAGGAGAGGTCCTGGGAGCCCCTATCCCATGTCCGTCACGCCCCTCAGCTGGTACGTGCCTTCCATGTTCGTCATCCCCTGAAACCGCGTCCTGCCACCCCCGTGTAGGGGAGGGGGTTTGTCTTTGTGGGGGGTGCTGTCATGTTCGCACGTACCGGGGAGAGCATACTACGGTTGCCTGTCTAGTTATTGTGCTCTCCCCCATACGTGCAGTACCGCGGGTCACCACACGATCACATCCGGGTGACACCACATAAAACTCCCTTGGATACGGCACCTGGTGCTTCTGATTAAGTTGCAGCGTGTTGGGAGTCGGACTCCGTATCTCCGCCGGACCTCGGTAAGAACCTTTCCTTGTATCACTTTCAACGGAGACTTCTTCCCTGCAGGTATCCTGTATGCTCCCACCGCATCACAGAGCCTCACGCAGCCCCAGGAGCCTGTTAGCGCAGATGCGCTGCTCCTCCCAAGAGAAGGACGAAGCCTTCTCCCTTTCATTGCCAGCATTCCCGGTGAGCGCAGGAGCGCGTCACCACCTTTGCCCCTTTCCTCAGTCAATATTCCCGGTGAGCGCAGGAGCGCGTCACCACCTTTGCCCCTTTCCTCAGTCAATATTCCCGGTGAGCGCAGGAGCGCGTCACCACCTTTGCCCCTTTCCTCAGTCAATATTCCCGGTGAGCGCAGGAGCGCATCACCACCTTTGCCCCTTTTCTCAGTCACTGTTCCCAGTGAGCGCAGGAGCGCATCACCGCCTTTGCCCTTGCCTACCCCCCGGTGAGTGCAGGAGCACGTCACACACGTACCAACATTCCCGGTGAGCGCAGGAGCGCGTCACCACCTTTTGCCCCTTTCCTCAGTTACTATTCCCGGTGAGCGCAGGAGCGCGTCACCACCTTGCCCCTTTCCTTGGTCATCATCTGGGTGAGCGCAGGAGCGCGTCACCGCCTTTGCCCTTGCCTACACCCCGGTGAGCGCAGGAGCGCGTCACGGCCTTTGCCCTTGCCTACACCCCGGTGAGCGCAGGAGCGCGTCACCGCCTTTGCCCTTGCCTACACCCCGGTGAGCGCAGGAGCGCGTGCCGCTATTACCAGACCGCGACGGCACTGAAGTGTTCCTACTGTAAACTATTGTTCCCTGGAATCCTCTACTCCCCAGTTCCCCTGGTGCCCCGTGAGGGCACGCCTGCTGTCTAGTGCAAGAAACTGGGTTACGGACGCACCTACCGGAGGTTCATATCTTCAAGAGCTTACTTTCAGGTGACCATTGCAACTGTCCCTAAAACCTTCCCCTGTCTAGTGTGTGGGTGTATACATGACTAGTTGACAGGGTAGTGATTGTTTGTTGGTTGTCATTCCAGGCTGCCGGTCCAGAAAAGACAACCGTCCCTTCGGGTGTCACTCTTCACCTCAGCACTCCACACGGTACACCACCCTTTGAGGATTCCTTCCCCCAGTCTTCACCAATCCCCGGTCTGGTACCAATTCAAGGTAGGACAGGGAAATAGGTGGGAGACGGTGGAGGTTGTCCATGTCATCCCCGCGAGACTACTCTACCGGCAGAAGGTAAGGCTGATAGAGCCCTGACACCCTTCTGGGGATGGTGTATCTGTGGGTGGGGGAACCTGGGGCAGGTTGTGGTGGGGGCACCTGTGGAGTGGGGGCCTGAGGGTTGGAGGAAGGAGACTTGGTGCCTGAGCTGCAGGGCGGCGGCGGGGTCTTGCTCTTCCGGGACCGGGGAGACTTGCGGGTGGGGGCCTCAGTCGGTCTGCGCCTGGGGGATGGTGTCCGGGGGCCAGCGGCACTCCGCTCCGTGTGGGTGGGCTTCCTCTTCCCCCTGAATGCTGGATCAGCTGGATCGGAGGGGAAAAGGTCAAGCTCACAGAGGAAGAGCCGCTGTGTGTTTGGGGTTGCAGGTGAGGCAAGGGAGGGGTCTTTGGAGGGAGAGGCAACTGAGGACTGCGCAGTGCTTGTGGATGCGTGTGTTTGTGCCTGTGCCCCATCCCCTGTGAGTGTGGTTGCAGTCCCCTGACGGTGCGTGCGTGTGCGTCTTGTTTGTGGCGGGTGTGTCTGTGTGCTGCATGTGTCTGTGCTGGTGTGTGCCTGTGCCAGTGTGTGTGTGCTTGGGACGGGTAAGGTGCTGAGGAGTGTGGATGGGGCAGAGGCAGGAGGGGTGAGGGACTGTCGGAGGAGGGACACTGCTGCCGTCAGGGAGGAGTCCATGGACCTATTGCCCCTCTGTAGGTCAGACATGCCCGATGAGATGCCCTCCATGAATGACACCAGCTGAGTCAACAGACTGGTGTGTGCATGGAGGACACTCAGCATCGCTGTCTGGCCTACATGGAGCTGGCGGAGGAGGTACACAGACTCCTCACTCAGGGCAGCAGGGGCAGGGGATGCGGTGCCTGGCCCGAAGGAGACACGCTCCCGAACATGGGAGCCTCCACGGACCTCGGGAATGGGAGCCGACGGGAGGGCGGTGGTGGTGGCGGGGACAGCAACACTAGCTGGGGTGTGGTGGCTGCTGACACCCGCCTCCATAAGGGAGTCATCGTCCGAGTTGCTCTGGTCCTCAGCTGAGGTGGATGGTGCTGAGGACTCCTCGGTGTGGCTCCCCTCGCCCTCCGTGCCACTGGGTCCCTCCGACCACTCCTCGGCTGCTGACCGAGTCTGGCTCTGCGGCTCCTCCTGGTCCGTGGAGCTGTCCCCTCCTGTGGCCATGGATGTATCTGCAATCAATAGGGAAACAGACAGACATCAGTCACCTGCACCGAACGCACACACCACAGTAAGTACAGCACATTACAGAGCAAGCCCTGGCATCCTTAGTTGAACATTGCTAAAACTGCACAAACAGAACAGGAGAAGTCAATTGTCAGTCTGATGGTCAACCATGGCACTCACATCCCACCTGGCCTTGCACCCATCTGTCTGGTGTCTGTTGGATGGCAATACCCCAGTGTGGACACATGCACCACCTACACAGTATTTGGACAGTGCAGAGAACCCGGTGAAGCATGTGGACATGCACACATCACAACTCATGCCACTGAGTCAGTGCAGGTGTCCGGATGAAAGGGATGCCCAGAGTCAATTAGGAAATGCATGTGATGCATACCAGCGACAGACACCATGATGCACCCATGTCTTGATAGCCATTGCCACAATGGTGTGCATGTAGCACATGTCACTCCCCTGCAGGATCACTAATAGAAAGTCACATGCCATGGCACAGCCATGCCTGCTAAGTCATACATCACTGTCTCCAGTCACATGGGCGGGGCAGCCAGACAACAACACTCTGCACTGTGTCACAATAGTAGATCATGGGGAATGCAAGTCCTGGAGCTGAACAAGTGCACATGTACATCCCCCACACACCACATCATCTGTACCCTCATCTGTCCAGGTCATACCCATTGGACATATGGGAGACCTGTAACACTACCCTCTGCACCTGAGCACATCACAATCTGCTGTGAATGGGAAACAGCTGCCTGAACCTCATATTCGCATACCCCAGTCTGCACGGTCAGGTGATCAAACACCTATGTGTCACACAAGTATCATCTCCTATGGTCACATCTCCGGTGGCATGCGGAGCCCCAACCGAGGAACACCCCAGCAGACCTGACAACGAAGCCACAGCACACTGACACAGAGGCAGACACCTGAGGGGACAAATCACTGAGCAAAACGTGTCAGCTGATACACGGCAGTGGGAGTACAGAGTGTATTGTATGGCCTGGAGTAGGCATGACTGTCCTGTCCCACATGAATGAGGGATGAGCCCTGGACAGTAGCCAGCTCGCTAAGTATGTGTGACACACATTATATACACACTCCTGGGGCCCAAACATTGTTCCCACCCGCAGCATGGGTGTGTGCCAGATACCCCAGGCACATGTGGTAGATCAGCTCAGCAATTGGGCCACATATCAAAGTGACACGCAGAACACATGTCAGAACACAGGCAATGTGTAAGCAATGGACCCACCCATGATGCCCACCACAGAGTCAGGGAAACAGATGCTGTCCCCCACCTTGAGTCAAGCAAACTGCAAGGACACAGTACCCAAGTGACACAATACCCTGACTGTAAGGCCCACACCTGGGTATCAGATGAGGAGTGGGCAGTGCACAATAGATGGACATGGGTCCTGGACCACAAGACTGATGTACTGTGGAAGTTTAACCAGGGCAGAGGAGGGCACATAGCATGGCAGACATAGTTCACAATGCAGACATGGACTCACCCCCTCCTTGCTGCTCTCTGGCCTTCAGCTGCCCATCCAGATCAGTGAAGACCACCACCAGGATCCTCAGCATGTGGGGGGTCAGGGTCCAGTGTCCGCCCCTCCTGCGAGGAGGCGACAGCTTCAGCTGGACCCGTGCGATCCTCCGGGTCCAGCCCCGAAGGTCCTGCCACCTCTTCTGGCAGTTGCGGATCCGGCGCTTTTAGACCCCCACGGATCTCACTGCCCGGACGATGGTCAGCCATATCTTCTGCTTCTGGTGGGCATCAACCTGTGAGGATGACAACGTGAGAATGCCATTACTACACGTGCAACATAACCGTGCATTACACAGTTGGATATACATGTCTCAATCACAGGGGCATATGATGTACACAGGCAGTGCAACGATGGCCATGGACAGTATGCCAGCAGTTACTACATGGTATCATTGCCTGGGCAGTAAAACCTTGTTTAAATGCACTGTCACTGCACTATACCTGTCCAGTGCATGTAACTACACACTATGGGGGGGTGACAACTACTCAGTGAGCCTGCTAGCCATTGGCGTGCAGACTGTTAGCCCTGCTAGTCAGACAACATGCACATTTAGAAAGGCAGTGGACAGAACACTCACCTGCTCCCCTGCTTTCCCATACAGCTTGCTGTACTGTGGAAGGAGGCCATCCAGCAGGGCCTGGTTCTCCTCAGTGCTGAAGGCTGGGGCTCTCTCCACAGTACGTGCCATTGCAGGGTCCAGAGGGTGCAGAAACAGCAGCAGTGTAGTGGCAGATGTCGTCCTGGAGCATGTAGTGCAGGCAAGTGAGCTCTCAGGGGAACAGCCAGCATTATATGTGTGCTGCAGAGGCAGATACTGTCCCATGTGTCCAAAGTGATAGGTCCAAGTCGTTTGCACCATCTGAATCTGGTCAATCCATGGAATTGCACCACTTACACACGCCCCCCAGCATCCTTCAAATGTTCAACTTCATGACACCCATGAAATTGCAACTTTGTTGTGGGTGACCAACTGAATTTACAGCATAGCCAATGGGTGCGCACCGATCGGACCATTGCTGTTCAACGCGCACATAGGATACAACGCGTACCTGCACACATTGAATGCAATGGGCCGGCCGGGCACACCGATCGGACCATTGCTGTTCAACGCGTACATAGGATACAACGCGTACCCGCACACATTGAATGCAATGGGCCGGCCGGGAACACCGATCGGACCATTGCTGTTCAACGCGTACATAGGATACAACGCGTACCCGCACACATTGAATGCAATGGGCCGGCCGGGAACACCGATCGGACCATTGCTGTTCAACGTGTACATAGGATACAACGCGTACCCGCACACATTGAATGCAATGGGCCGGCCGGGAACACCGATCGGACCATTGCTGTTCAACGCGTACATAGGATACAATGCGTACCCGCACACATTGAATGCAATGGGCCGGCCGGGAACACCGATCGGACCATTGCTGTTCAACGAGTACATAGGATACAACGGGTACCAGCGCACATTGAATGCAATGGCCAATGTGTGCGCACTGATCGGTCCATTGCTGTCCAACGCGTATTGCGAATACAACGCGTACCAGCGCACATTGAATGCAATGGCCAATGTGTGCGCACTGATCGGTCCATTGCTGTCCAACGCGTATTGCGAGTACAACGCGTGCCAGTGCACATTGAATGCAATGGCCAATGTGTGCGCACTGATCGGTCCATTGCTGTCCAACGCATCCCTGTACAAGTCACTGGCATATGTCACCATGCCTGTCACAGGTGAACATATGCCAGCCACATATACTTCCCAGGGAGTGAGGGGCACACCTACAACACCACAGCCTGTCCAAACTGTATCCTAGGGCATGTAAGGCTGCATTACCTATTACGTGTATGGGTGTGAACATGTTGTTCTGTGGGTGTCACTTGGGGGCAGCCACCCCCAGGCTGTGCACGTGTTTATGGGGACAGAATCCTTGGTGTTTCGTGTACATGACCACTGTGATGTGCAACTGTTCATATCTGAGCATGTGGCATGGTCACATTTCACGGTGGTGTATGTGTATGTCATGTCACATACCCCCTGAGTCCCATGTGGGACGTTATGTTTAACCCAGGGTGACCCATTGGCACAATGGTGATGGTCCTCCACAGTCTGTGTGCATGTTGTGTTTACAATATCTCTGATTTCATGTGCACAATGGGAGGCAGTCTCCACATCCACGTTGTTTGTGCATGGACTTTGATGTTGTGCGTGTGTGTGTCACAGACGTCCATGTCTGTCCTGCCGAGGCAACAGGGACCACTACCTGTGGGGGTCATGGTTGTTTTGCTGTGGTGTATACATGATACACCATGTCATGCCAGTGTCCATGTGGCAATACAGGGTCCCTGGGAATCTACCTGTCGTTGAGCTGTGATGCCTGGGGCACATCAGTCCTCACATGTCACTGTGGGGTGTGTTTGTAATTTGGCAGCAGGAGATGGGAACTGGGACACGGCCTCATGGTATCCAATGGCACGACCTGGGACTTATTGATGCCACTTGTTGAACTGTGATGTTAGATGTTGGCCATGTATGTGCCATACATATCCGTATGGAACTGCACACATCATGTACTTGTGCCTCATTATGATGTATCATGTGATGTTGAGTGTGTTCAATGCCACATATGTGGGGTGACTGACAATCTTGCTTTCTTCACCTATGCACTGCAGGGCACCAGCTGTCCATAGACCATTCCCTGGCCTGGCAACGATGGTGGAACGTGACAGCATCCGACGGTACCGCTTCACCAGGCAGCTGATTGAGGATTTGGCAGTGCGCTTGGCACCACATTTGCAACCTGGCCGTCCGTACCCTACAGCGCTGACCCCCAAGGTGAAGGTGATGGCAGCCCTACACTTCTTTGCCACCGGTACCTTTCAACACACTCTGGCGACTGCTGGTGGGATGTCACAGACCATGTTCAGCCGTGTGCTCCGGGATGTTTTGGAGGCTATGTTGATATACCTGAACCAGTACATCTATTTCCCTAGACTCCAACGACTCACTGGCGTGAAGAGGGACTTCTATGCCCTGGGGAGGATGCTGCATGTCATTGGCTCCATTGATGGGACACATGTGGCTTTGGTACCACCACAGGCCCAAGAGCAGGCCTACCGTAACCGCAAACACTACCACTCGGTCAATGCACTGGTGGTCTGTCTTGCAGATATGAGCATCACACACGTGTGTGCCCGTTTCCCTGGTTCTGCACACGATGCCTACGTGATGAGGAGTAGTCGCATCCCGAGGATGATGGCACAGATGCGGAACCAGCGTGCCTGGCTTGTTGGTGTGTACTGACTTTGTACCATTGTGTGTGTTCTGCTATGTAGTGTTCCACCCTCTTTTCAAACTCTGCTAATGTGCAATTGTCTGTATGTAGGTGACTCCGGATACCCCAACATGCTGTGGTTGCTGACGCCCCTCAGGAACCCTGTGACACCAGCCCAGATGCGCTACAATGAGGCACATGGTCGGACCAGGAGAGTGATTGAGCGGACATTTGGTCTCCTGAATAGCCGCTTCCGCTGCCTCGACAAGACAGGAGGGTCCCTCCCATATGCCCCAGCAAAGGTGTGCAAGATTATCATCGTCTGCTGCATGCTCCACAACCTGGCAGTGCGGAAGGAGTTGCCTCTCATCCTGGATGACGATGACCAACGTCCGCCACCTGTGGAGGATCCTGGCCTGGACCACGATGCCAGTGATGATGATGATGATGATGGTGATGTCCGCACACAGCTCATCACCAACTTCTTCAGCTGAATGTGAGTATCCAGAGATGGCATGTCAATGATGTGAGTTTGCATGATATGTGTTGGTATGTGTTGGATCTGGTGCTGTTTGAGTGTGTCCATGGGCTACATGTCTGTATGCGTGTAGCGATGTGTCCTTGCAGGTAGTCTGTACTCCCCAACAGTGTTGACATGCTAACTTGGTTCTGGGTGGGTATCTTGTAACATGTATTGTGCATGAGTATTGCAGTTCTGTCCTGTTCTTCAGTGCTTTTGACTGTGTGTCATTTCTGTCCTTCACAGGGTACTTTCAGAGTCGTTTGGTCAACTGTGATCCCCAACACCGTGATTCGACTTCCCGGGTGGTAGCTGTTGTGTCCCTACAGGTGATGTGCACCACACCCATGGACTTCCTTCCTTCTACACTTGTTGACTGTGTGCCCGCTGCCAGGTGGGATTACCTTGCATCTGTGGTGGTTACAACATGTTGCAAATGTGTAATAAACCTGTGCTTCACTTTGTGATGTGCGTTGTCTGTGATCACACATCTGACTGACATTTGCTTACTGCACCAGTGGGCTAGTTAACACAGACTGTGAATAGGTGTTGGGTCTGTGCAATGCAACGTATTTCCTGGCAACATCAGTGTAGGCGATGAGTCAGATGGCCATGGTGTGTATGTGTTGTGTAGCCCTGGTGGTATGCCTCCCCCATATGTGTGACGTCGCCATGACTCACATGCCGGTGTTGTACATGCTGTAGCAGTTAGCATGCACAGTGTCATTTCCCCGATCATCTTCGCAACTTCTGAGACAACATAGGAATCACAACAGAGGCAAGTATGGTGTATAAGTGAGTTTATTGACATACATGTGTGAGTATAGTGCACATGTTGTTGGGTGCTGTACATTGTGATTGTGATCCAAAGTTCCTAGATAATTTGGAAGTCCTGGTAGCAGATATGTCCAGAGTAAAGTCCACAGTAATCAGAGACATTGGTCCAACTTGAGCTCCCCATGTCATGTGGGAGAGTTGTGTTGCAGTCAACAGGGTGAACAGTTTGCGCACAAAGGTGATTATCCAGAACAGGTTTTGGCTTCCTGGGGGTTGCACATGGCCATCGGCCTCTCACTTGCCCCTCCTCGGACGGCCCCTCTTCTTTGGGGGGACCCTCAAGTGCAGGCTGCTGCGGTGCAGGGGACTCTTCGCCAGAGTCATCCGCCCTCCCTGTGGCAGTTGCAGTTGTTTCAGCACCAGATGTTGTGGGCACACAGGGAGGTGTTGACTGGTTGCTGGTCATCTGGCGGAGGCATTGTAATATGTCCCTATGCACCGCCGTCATCTCTTGCAGTGTGTCCCACTTGGACTCCACGCGGGACATGTGTGAGTCCAAGCGGGCATGATGGGCAGCCTGCTGCTGTTTAATGTCCCTGAGGAGCCCCACTACCTTGCTGAACTCTCCGGTGCTGGACTGGTACGCATCGGCTATGCGTGCCAGTTGTGGGTCATCATGCAGTCCAGACCCCTCTGTGAGCAGCGACCTATGTCTCCCACCCCTCCCACCACCCCTGGCGACACATGCAGTACCTGAGGTGGCAGGCACAGGTGACCCTGGGCCACCTTGTTGGTTGTTGGTGGTGGTGGTGTCCATGGCCCCACGTTGGTCCAGGGTCCCTGTGCTGGTGGTGGTGGTGCTCCTTGGTCTGTCCATGTCGGCAGGGGTGGTATGTGTGTTGACAGTCGTTGGAGGGGTGGGTGCAGGGGTGCAGCTGGTGGTCCTGCTGGTGCTGCATGATGACTTGCTCCGGAGGTGCCAGGTAGGTCTTCTTCATCCGAGGAGGGCAGAGGCTGTTCCACACCAGTGAGCTCCGTATCCTCTTGAGCCTGGGACGAGGACTCCTCAGCATCTGCTGCTGTGTCCCCATCATCACATGTTTTTGGGAGACACACACAATGTATGTTATGTTTCTGCAGGCATCAATGGTTGACACACCTGACAGTTGTGACTGTGCCTCTGGATGCGGGCCTGTACATTGCATTGTCCTAAGTTGTCACAGTCAGGGGTTGATATTGGTGTAGCACATTGTCCTGCATTATTTGGGCATTTCTATGTGAATGTTGGGGTGTGTACATGGTCTGCATTGGTTGTATTTGGTTGTCATCCGCTCCTCCTTCCCACCCAGCCAGATATTCCACCATGGAATGTGCTTCCATTGCAGGGAGTGCAAGTTGTCTTTCAGGATGTCAGTCAGTGGTGTCCTGCTGTTGGTTGGTGGGCAGTTCCCAGCATGGCCTTGTGCTCCCCACAACAGAGCACCAGTGTCAGACATCTTTGATGGGGCTTTCCACTCTCTGTGGGGTGTGCATGCTTGAGTGTGAGCTTGCTGGCCCATGTGGGTGGGGGATGTTGAGCTGTGGCTACCACTCCCATCATGCTATTGCCTCCACCCCACTTCCCAGCATGCCCATACTTACTTGCCTTTGGGTGGACTTCAGTGTGTGTGAGTGTGAGAGCAATGGCAAGATGGCTGACAGTGGTGTCCTGCTGTTGGTTGTTGCACAGTTGCCAGCAGGGCCTTGTGCTCCCCACAGCAGTGCCCAGTGTCAGCCATCTTGTCAGTTGTTTTCCACTCCCTGTGATGTGCGCATGGTTCAGGGTGGTGTTGATGGGACAGTTGTGGGGGTGACCAATATCTGTGGCTACCACTCCCATCATGCTATTGCCTCCACCCCACTTCCCAGCATGCCCATACTTACTTGCTTTTGGGTGGACTTCAGTGTGTGTGAGTGTGAGAGCAATGGCAAGATGGCTGACAGTGGTGTCCTGCTGGTGGTTGTTGCACAGTTGCCAGCAGGGCCTTGTGCTCCCCACAGCAGTGCCCAGTGTCAGCCATCTTGTCAGTTGTTTTCCACTCCCTGTGATGTGCGCATGGTTCAGGGTGGTGTTGATGGGACAGTTGTGGGGGTGACCAATATCTGTGGCTACCACTCCCATCATGCTATTGCCTCCACCCCACTTCCCAGCATGCCCATACTTACTTGCTTTTGGGTGGACTTCAGTGTGTGTGAGTGTGAGAGCAATGGCAAGATGGCTGACAGTGGTGTCCTGCTGTTGGTTGTTGCACAGTTGCCAGCAGGGCCTTGTGCTCCCCACAGCAGTGCCCAGTGTCAGCCATCTTGTGAGTCCTTTTCCACTCCCTGTGATGTGAGCATGGTTGAGAGTGGTGTTGATGGGCCAATTGTGAGGGTGAGCAATATCTGTGCCTACAACTCCCATCATGCTATTGCCTCCACCCCCCTTCCCAGCATGCCCATACTTCCTTCCTTTTGACTCTGCTTCCCTGTGGGGTGGGCTGCCTGTGCAGACAGGATGGCTGGGAGTGTTGTCCTGGCAGTTGTTTGGCTAAATGTCCCAGGAGTGTCCCTGTGCTTCACACAGCATGACCCAGGGTGGTGGTTCTTTGTGGGATCTTGAGTTAGGATGTGAGGCATTGCATTCCGCCAGGTGTGTTCTGTGGAGTATGTGTTGAGGGGGTGTGTGAGGGGAGGTGCTTGTGACTATGGTCAGTGCTGTGAGTCCTCCTTCCCACCCAGCCAGATATCCCACCATGGAAGGTGCTTCCATTGCAGGGAGTGCAAGTTGTCTTTCAGGATGTCAGTCAGTGGTGTCCTGCTGTTGGTTGTTGCACAGTTGCCAGCAGGGCCTTGTGCTCCCCACAGCAGTAGCCAGTGTCAGCCATCTTGTGAGTCCTTTTCCACTCCCTGTGATGTGAGCATGGTTGAGAGTGGTGTTGATGGGCCAATTGTGAGGGTGAGCAATATCTGTGCCTACAACTCCCATCATGCTATTGGCTACACTGACTTGCCCAGCATACACATATTTCCTTTCTTTCAGTGGGCTTCACTGTGTGGTGGTGTTGTAGTGGTGGCTACTTGTCTGGATGTGTTTGTCAGTTATATTTGTGCCACTGCCTAGCTGTAGTTGTAGTTGTGTTTGTACATGTGATGACACAGTTAAATGTCACTTTGTGATGGCATGTGTTGTGTTTCTCTGAGTGACATACACATTTTGGGATGATTCTGTTCTGGTTGCTGTGTATTTGCTAAGAGTGCATGGTTTGACTCTCCCTTGACAGTGATGTGTGTGTGTAGTCGCAGAATATTGTGTACATTTGTTGTGTACTCACCAGGCTCTGGGATGTTTTCTAGTCCATAGACGCTCACTGGTGGTAGGATGGCCCGCACCTTCTCCTCCCAGGGCCTGGGGTATAGTGGCTTGGCAGGAGGGCCACTGCCGGTGTGTTGGCTCAAGATGTAGTCCTTCTTCAACAGCTCCTTGACCCTCCTGCGCACGTCATACCACCTGTTCTGGATGTCTGTCTTTGTGCGCAAACATGGTGATTGTGCGTTCACCCTGTCGACGATCCTCTCCCACATCTTTGTTTTCTGTGACATGGTTGTCTGTTGTACCAGTGTACCAAAGAGCTGTGGCTCTACCCTGAGGATCTCATCTACCAGGACTTCCAATTCACTATCTAGGAACTTGTGATTCTTCTTTGGGGGCATGGTGATGGGTGGTGATGGTGAGTGATGTGTGTGTTGGTGTGCAGGTGAAGGTGTGTGAGTGTGTGTTTTGCTAGGTGTATGTGAGGTTTCTATTTGTTGTGGTGCTGATGGTGTGTGGCTTGTGTGATGGATGAGCTGTGGGTGTGTGGTTGCTGTCTGTTGAGTGCTGGCAGGTAATTTGAATTTGCAAAGGCTCATGGTAGGGATTTGTGTCCTTTATATGGGTGGAGTTGTGGGTGTGTCTTTGTTCCCTGCCCCTCCCCCCAGTATTTATTGGCTTTGTAATTGCTTGTTTGGCCTTTTTTTGTGTATTTTCCCTTTGTACTTTTCGTGCATGTAGGAGACGTTCTTGTGACCGAGTCGGACCCTGCAGTTGTCTCGTACGGGCTTGTCCGTTTCGTTCACGCTGTGTTTGTGCTGTTTTCTATGCTGCGTACGCGTCGGTCGCGGTGTTTTGGGTTGCTTCGCCTCACAGTTTTGTATGCGTGTCGGTCGTACGGCTTGTCCTCCGTGCGACTCGGTCGTGTTTTCCACGCCTTGCATCGTACTTGGCGGGTGGGAGTCCGCGGGTACGTCTCGTTCGGTATTGTTCCGGGTGCGAGTCGGTCGGTTCGAATCGCGTGTTTTTCCGGCCGGATTGCTGTTTTCCGCGCGGCTCGGTCGTTCGGCTTGTGTTCCATACGAGTCGGTCGGGTTTTGCTCGTTTCTCATCGTACTTGGCGGGTCGGGCTGCACCGGTACGTGTCGGTTGGAATGTATTCCGGCTCCGAGTCGGTCGGTACGTTTTCCGGCCGGAATCGGAATCGACCCCTTAATCTGGTGAATTAATGATAAGGTGTCATCCATCCACACAAGCAGGTTCTTCACCACTGGTTTAGGTGTAGGAAGCTAGCCCATGGAGGCTGGTTGAAAGAGGGGGACCATCCTCCTCCATCTTGGAACCGTTAAGTTTAAGACAGTTCTGGCTCATATAGCCTGCCACCTCAGACAAATTTGTCTTCAGTTTAGGAGCCTGAAAAGTTGGTTATTCCGTAAGAAAGATGAAAAATTATGGGATATCTGCATGGAAAGTAGAGTCACCCATGCAGTTCAATAAGATCTGCAAGAAACAGATGTAGATGTTAAAAAGTGTTGTACTCATGAGGAACCACAAGGGAGCCCCTAAGCTAGAGGGAGCGATTCAGACAAAAAAGGCTTCATAGCCACCTGAAAGGAGTGGCTGGCTAAGAAAGAAACCAACCAGCTGAGAGCCTTGCCTTGGAAGCCACACTCAGCCAGTCTTATAAACAAGATTTTATCCAAGACCGTGTTGAAGGTGGCGCTGAAATCCACAAGGAGCCTCCGGTATCGCGTGTGTGGCGGATATTCTCAGTAACCAACAGCAAAGCAAATAGCTTCCCATGGCAGATGGAGAAGACTTTGTTTTTCAAGAAAGCTGGAAAGTTGCAAATTGATATGGTTCTCTAACATTATGGCACATAACAGTAATAAAGAAATTGGCCTAAAATTGTCTGATTTAGAGGCATCCAAGGTAGTTTGTTTTTTAGCAAAGGCACTGATCACAGCATGTTGCCAAGGTACAGGAACCCTAGCTGACTTGGAAGAGAGATTCAGAAGGTTGGATACTGTGGGTAGCAGAAAGGGAAGACCTTTAACAAGGATATATGGAGGAACCAGATCAAGCCATGATCCATATTTAATGGCATAGCAAAGTTGTTGTAAAGACACCTCAGTGATAGGTGCAAAATGAGTATGATGGAATTGACAAGACCTCACTGCAATGTTGGGCGAGGATATGTAGGATTCCTAGCTTGTACAGGAAAAAAAGTGATATATCCTCAAACTTCTGAAAGAAAATGTGGCCAGATCATTGTACTTTTCAACCAAGACAACCCAAACACCACACGGTTTCTGTTTAACCACACTACCCTCACCTGCCCTTAAAGCAAACTTGACCATTTCCCTATATAATAATGGGAACATCCTCATTCAAGCATCGGACCTGAACCTCAAGCGCTTTGACTCTACCATTCTGAGGATTAAGAACACACGTAATAACTCCAACCCGGCCATTCTACATCTTAGCTGTCTACCTACATTATCTGCACCCGCTGTGCCTTACGCTTCTTCTTCCCCCAACTCTGCATCCCCATCTTTTTCCATTCTTTCCAACACCACAGAGGATGTGTATATAACCCACACCCCTATCCGGGACAACCCTGTTAATCCTCAATTGGACTATGATATTTCCTACTCGAGTGCCTTCCACCAAGTTGCTGTCCCTAATACCTCTCCTTCTTTCCCACTCCTACGTTAAATCTTATGTCACCCGCATCACCCACTGTTCCCTCCGTGATCTCCAACAACAGTGGGATTGGGCACCACACCAGCACAAACATCCATGATAACCCTGCTATTCTACACCTAGGCCCAGGTGTTACCAACTCGAGGGCCTTGGACCTAGCTGCTGTCTCCAGTCCGTCGCCTCGTAACCCACACACTCCCTCCTCTTCCTACTGTGCATCTCCTATCGCCTCTGTTAAATCCACCATGCCCATTTCTAATCCCAATCCAGGATCTGCTCAGCCCCCCTGTGCACCTAATCTTAAACCCCGCCAGGCTAATTCTTCTTCCTGGAGGGTAGTCGAGATCTTTAACAAGCGGGATTCTATCTCCAGTCCGTCGCCTCATAACCCACACACTCGCCCCTCTTCCTACTGTGCATCTCCTCTCGCCTCTGTTAAATCCACCCTGCCCATTACTAATCCCAATCCAGGATCTGCTCAGCTCCCCTGTGCACCTACTCTTAAGCCCCGCCAGGTTAATCCTTCTTCCTGGAGGGATGTCGAGATCATTAACAAGCGGGATTCTATCTTTCCCTGTAACTGTGGTACGGTACTTACTCTACCCTCTAATAACCCTCCCACAGTGGGGTCAGACCCATTGTCTCTTTCAGGGTCAGCTGAGGAGTGCACTATCCGCCCTTGCCTTGAGGAGAAGATTGCTGACCTCAAGCAGGATATACTTGTTGCTAAAGAGATCATGCAGACCCTTCTACAGTTCTCCATGAGGATGGAGAAGCTCTGGAATACACACCCCTCCCAGTGGACCGATCAACACAAGCCACGGAAAATGTTCTATGCTGGTGAGAATCAAGCCTATATCCACTCACCTGTTATCGCCAGCTGGAGGTCTAGGCGTCTCCCTAACCACCATTCAAGGCCCCATAGGTTCCAGCCTCAGCTGTCGGAGGAGGACACTCTCGCTCTTCTTTTCTCGTACAGTGACAATAGGATTCTCTCCTCCTCTATCTCTACTATCAACATCCCTACTATTACCTTAGACCCTGACAGGGAACCTAGTGTGGGAAACAGCCTTTACAATGCATGCCATTACAATGCATGTCGTTACAACGGGAAAGGCTTGTTGCAGGGGGTAGAAGGTGTTGGAGTTAACTCCAACGCCTTCCTTACTGTTGCACACACTGGAGTTGGAATAGTAAATTATACTATTCCAACTTCCAGCACACCCCGACAGCAAGTCGGGGTAAAGGTATGTGTTGTAACGGCATGCGTTGTAATGGCATGTGTTGTAACATCATACAACCCCTAGTGTCAACCATAGATCAGTTAACAAGGAAAACCTACTTCAAATAACTACCTTGCATCATGAAGTGATCACTACCAACCAGCACATCAAATCGATGCTACTCAACTGCAGATCGGCAGTGAAACATGCAGCAGATATTTCGGAACTCATCATCTCGCAAGACTTGGATCTTCTGATTCTCACTGAAACCTGGCTCAATGATGCCTCCTCTCCTGTCCTTGACATCTTAATCCCTCCTGATTACGCCATTATCAGACGAGATCAACTTGTTAAAATAGGGGGGGGTTGCATGCATTCATCTCACCAGCCTAACTATAAAGCAATCGCAATGTGCTTTGCTGTCTTCTTGTGAGCAACTAGTCATCAAAATTTGGAATAAGGGCAAGATTGCCTGTGTGCTTCACTCGATTTACCATCCACCGGGTGATAATCTGATCTTCATAGAACAAATCATGGAGGTCATTAGCTCGAGTTCGGACCGACTCAGCCATATCTTCCTTGGAGACTTTAACCTCCACTGGAATGACACAAATGATCCTTTAGTCTGCTCCTTTAAGGCTTTCCTCTCCGATCTTAACTTCTCACAGGTCTGTAAGGGACCTACCCACAATAAAGGCGCCACTCTCGACCTTATCATTGCCAAAGACAATAGCATACAACTGGGTGACATCCTACCCTGTGACTGGTCGGATCATCATCAAATTTCCTTCCACATATTGGAAAAGATCTCATGCAGACAGGGCCAACCTATTAAATCTAAACAACTGTCTCGCAATTTGAGAGACAGCAACATCAATGCTCTAACATCCATCACCAAAAATAGGCTATAGCCCCCTCCAAACACGACCAACCATGACAATCTTTCTGATCACTACATTAACACTATGGCTAACATTCTTGAAACTATTGCACCGAAGCAACTCAAAAGGATTCCAGTCAAACAATCCAAACCTTGGTTTAATGGTGCCCTAAATGATGAGCGGCACAATCTTAGACCCGCAGAGAGGCGTTGGAGAAACACACCCTCCTCCACAAGCCTCATTCAGCTAAGAAAGGTGAGAAGTACTTACAACAAACACATCCGCATTGATAAAACAGAACACCTCAGGGCTCAGCTGGATGGCGCTAAGAATAGACCCAAGAAGCTCTTTGAAATCATCAAGCAACAAGCTAACCACTCTTCCAACTCTATCTCGACTCCCTTGTCCTTGCTTCCTAGTGGGGAGGACTTCTCAGTGCACTTCGCTGAAAATACTAAGAAAATTGAACTGGAGCTGCTTCCTGACACACCCATTTTGCGACCTCTGAACCCCACTGCAGCATCAGTTGAGTGTGCGGAACTTTCGGCGGAGTCCTTACCCATTGGTTGTTCTCTCAAAAACAACGCCTCTTGGAATTTCTTTCTCCTTCCAGATATCACCGAGCTGCTCCACCACATGGCGTCCCTTAAACCTTCCAACCATTTCAGCGATCCACTACCTGCTAAGTTTTTTAAAGATCTCAATTCGGCCATTATCCCTCTGTGGTCCCGTATCATTCATGAATCTCTCTTACAGGGAAGGATCCCTGATTGCCTCAAGACGGGGCAGGTTACTCCCATCCCTAAGAAGCCCAATTCTGATTTATCTGACCCTAACAACTTCTGATCTATCACCAGCATCATGACTCTAGCTAAACTGCTCGAGAAATGCGTCCATTCGCCAGTTATGCAACCACATTGAGAAATGTAAACTCCTTGACCTCTACTAGTCGGGTTTCAGAGCAGGGCACAGTACTGAAACAGCACTAACGCACATTGTGGATGACACCTTGAGATCCCTTGATCAAAATGTCCCTTGTCTCCTGATCCTTCTTGACCTGTCCTCAGCATTTGATACCAACAAACATGTAAACTTGATTGCTCTTCTTCAACATAGGATGGGTCTCACGAGCCAGGTCCTAAATTGGTTTGCCTCTTTCTTACATAACCGTTCACAAAGGATCAAAGTTAACCACGCCCTTGCAACCAGTACCCCTGTTGCGATTGGAGTTCCGCAAGGATCCGCACTCTCACCAACTCTTTTCAACCTTTCTATGGAACCACTTACCGTCATTCTGAACCACTTTAGCATTCAGTATCACATGTATGTGGATGACACGCAACTGTACTTGAAGATCTCCTCTCAAGAAGACATAAAAACGCTAAATGATGCTCTCTCACAAACTCAACAATGGTTAGCCCAGAACCATCTTCTGCTAGATACTCTCAAAACTGAATTCCTTCTGATTGCTCCACCCAACCACTCTGAACCTACCCTGGTCTGGCTTAAACAACTCACTGCTCTTAACTGCACCCCTCATGTGGTTGACTCTGCTAAATCGTTAGGCATCACCTTGGACAAATACCTAAATATGCAAGCGCACATCAGTGCAACTATCAGGGGAGCCAACTTTCAACTCAACATCCTTAAGAAAATCAAGCCTTTCCTGCCTCCCGTAGACATCAGGCCTGCTGTACAATCCCTGGTTATCGCTTGTCTGGAATATGGTTTGGTGACCCTTGCTGGGCTTCCCAAAGCTAGCTTGGCCCTGCTCAGAGCTACTCTAAACGCATCAGCCAGGCTCATCACTGGCTCTAGAAAGCATGACCACATCTCCCCCGACCTTTTAAATTAAATTGGCTATCTATCAAAGCCAGGATACGTTTCAAGATAGCTTGCTTGACGCATAAAGCCATGCATTACAACACCCCAGTATACTTGGCAAATAAGCTTGAACTATCGGGCTCTTGTCAGAACATAAAAAGTACGTCCACCCTACTTTGGAACCTCCTAAATTCAAAAAGAAAAGATCGTACAATCGGGCCTTCACTGGTCCTGCTCCAAGAATTTGGAACACTCTACCTCCTGAGATCAGATCCAATCGTTCCACAGCATCTTTCAAGAAACAGGTCAAACGGCTATTCTTGAGTGAACATTAACAGCATCAACTTGTTCTCATGCTCTGTCTACAAATTTGACTCTTATTTTACACAGTTGTTTCGATTTATTGTATGCTTGTCTGTTAAATGGGTATCTTGCTCTAGGCCAATTCTAATAATGTTAGGATCGGGCCATCTCTCCAACTCCGGACCTTGATTGATTCCCCCCTTTGCTTGACGTTGTGTGGGCTTAACTACACCATTTGTAACATTGTGCTTGGTTTTATTCGTGCTTTTGCCACATCTGTACAGCACTCTGATACCCGTATGGGTCTTGTTCGCGCTTTATAAAACTGTCCAAATAAAAAAGTAAACTATAGGTTAAGGAAGCCAAAGGATTTCAAAAGAGATTTAACAATAGTGCACATCTTTTTGGTGGCTTTTGAAGACATTTGCTGCTTAATATTTGGCAAGTGCTGCTTGTATGGCCTAATGGTACTTCTTAATAGAGGACTTATATGCAGATTTACACTGGATGTCATAGTCTTTCCCACAAAGATGTTTTCAAGGCTTACATTTTCATATGTATTGTATTGCTAGCTCCGCTGAGAACCAAGGTGTTAAAGGTTTATCCCGAACCAGCTTAACCATATTTATTGGAAATATTTTGTCCAAGGTTGTTCTAATACATGAGGTGAAAGCCTGATTATTCAATATCCTAAAATTGTGGAGGGGGACGCTTATTAAGGATATCAGAGAAAGCCTCTGAATTAAGCCTATTCCATCTGCGTGTGGTAAACTCATGGCAAAGAGGAATATTAGGTAAAGTACAGAGGCATACAGAATAAAGGAATAGCAAAATAACCAATCCAAATCAGAGAAACAGGTGAGCCATTAGATAGCTGTGAGAGATTGGGAAAAAAACAGGATCCCAGATATGTCCCGCAGGGTGTGTCAGAGACTCGATATGTTGAACCAACTCAAAAAAATGCCATATTGGCAGGAAAAGATGAAGCAAAAGGATGAAGTATATTGTCAATATGTACATTTAAATCTCCAAGGAGCATAAAATGGCCTCATTTGAAAGCAAAGGGAGTGAGAGTTTCTAAGGCTGTGGACATACAACTATGAGCAGGGCCCAGAGGCCTATAAACTAAAGCTACCAAAAAGCTGAAATTGTCAAAGAGTTTTAGAGACAAGATAAATGTCTCACTATATCAAATCACTAAGGCAGAAGTTGTAGAGATGATGTTGGACTGATGAATGATGGAAGTCCACTCCACCTCTTCCCAACTTTCTCTTGCCTCACTATTGTATATCCAGATGGAAGCACTACAGCAATATCAGGCAAGGATGCTTCATTAAGGCTGCTTGTTGATGTTCAAGGATTAGACTGAAAATGTCCAAGCAGTGCTTTGGCACAAACCTACAATTCATAGTGAAAAGTCTACATTCTGTCTTACGTTGAGGAATAGAAAAGCAAGTTTGTCAAGGTGCGGATTGAAGAAGTGGTGGCTTATGTGGCCATCGCACATGGATCGGTGCAGACAGGCTTGCCAGAAAGAAATAGACCACCAGTATAGGGGCATGGCTATGGGTGTGGCGTTGTTGCGTTGAAAAAATAATCTGAAAACAAACTTAGTCAGATGCTTCACTACATGACATTGTTTGCTTCCTAGATTATGTTGAGCAGCTAAACAATGAAGGCAAAATTAAGGAGCAACTGACTAGCCCATTGATAACAAAGGAGATAGAGAGATAATGTGAATTTGTTTAAACTTAAACAAAGGTTCTTTCCAGTGCCTTCTCCTTATACCCGAGGATTAATTGACCAAGGGGAGTTTGCTGCAGAACTCTCACAATGCTTGAATCATTGTTTTATTAAACTATAGCAAGCCTGATGATCAGTGTGGGGTCATAAGTAGTGCATGATGGGAGCACAACGTATGGTTAGTTTATTTATTCATAACTGGTGAATTACAGTGGTTTCTAGGTTTTTTTTGTCACCATAACACCACTGTAAATAAATTTTTTCAGTAACTTTCTGATGTTTTAAATTAGAATAAAGGTCTTACAATCAAAGTATTCCATAATTTCTAAGTAAGCTGTTTTTTCTGTGAAGGTCTGTGCTTTATAACATATACCACATCCAACAGATCCTATTCATGGCCAACCCCAATAGTGCACTGCCTTAGTCTGTGCCCAGATGGGGTTGGCCCAGCACCCAACCTGCCTTGGGCAGCTAACCACAGCTGCACACAACTTTTTGCCATGCACAGCGGGGTTGGGCTGCAGGGTCTGGCTATCACTGTGCACAGCTGTGGGCTCCCAGGTTGTCAGTAACCTAAGTCAAGCAATAAAAACACTTTTTAGCAGATGAAAGTGTAAGTGTCCTGTATCACCAGTCTCCTCCTAGAGTCTTCTAACTGCTTGAGCTAATGGCAATTAGTTCCTGAAGGAGGAGCTAGCAATGCCCACATGAAACCGTCCTAAGGAAAATCTAAGTGACTGAATGAGAGAGAGTGAAGAGAAATCTGATTGTACATATTTTATAAGGGAGAGAATAAAGAGGAGACGTTATTACTAATGGAGACTTTAATGCAGCCTGGGCTGCGTAGAGGGATTGGCCTCCTAAAATTTCGAGTCCTATGGGCGTTTTCTCCCAAAAATTCAAAAGTGGCTTGAAAGCGATGGGTATTAGGAGCATATGGAGAGAGTTCCATATGCAAGATTAGGATATCACACCACTGACTTTCACAACAACAAATCTACATCAGAGGAGATGAACTTTACAGTACTCACAAAAGGGCAGGGTGATGAATTAGAGCTGTTAAGAAAGCAATGCAGGGCAATAAGGAACAGGAGCTTGGGTTTTTACTGGGGACTTTTATAAAACCTTTGTCTCAAATTAACCCCCAACTTGGTGGCCCTGTTTAACTATTGTGCAGAAAAAGAAGTGAAATTAAGTATGAGAAGAGCTGCAAATGCATTCCACTTTAAACTGGGCAAGGGCATGCAACTGTGCCTTATACAGGCCTCTTAAACTCCCAACTGTGTACTTAAATCCATGACTGTGATTGGAAAACATTTTACCGCAACATGTACACACCAAACATAGTGGCTTTATAGGGGTGGGCACTCTTACATTAATATAAGGAAAGCTGTCTACTCTGCCAAAAATGGAAATAGGAAGCACACACAAGCAGTGTTGGTCTCATTAGTTGCAGAGAAGGAATTCGATCAGGTGGATTGGTCTTTTTGAAACAGGTGCTAGAGCGGATGGAGGTTGGTGCCAGATGCAAAGAAATGGTTATGGCTAATTCTGCTGATCTGCATGTGCGAATTGTACTCAATGGACAACATCCACATTTATTTCAATTAAAAAGGGGAACCAAACAGGGATGACTCATGTTTCATTTATTAATCAACCTGAGGACTGAGTCTTGGTCTGCAGGCTTAGAGACCTCATGATCATCAAGAGAATTCAGGGGCATATTAGCAAGACCCACGTTAAAATTATCGCCGTTTTAGCGGCAGGAATCTGCCGCTAAAACGGCGATAATGGGCTTGCTAATATGCGTTATAGAATTCAATAGAAGCCCAGGTTAGATGTGCAGGACATCTAACCTGGGCTTCTATTGAATTCTATAACGCATATTAGCAAGCCCATTATCGTCGTTTTAGCGGCAGTTTCCTGCCGCTAAAACGGCGATAATTTTATCGCCGGTCTTGCTAATATGCCCCTCAGTTTGTAGCTCATGAGCATCACTTTGGGCTCCCAGGAGACGTTGCTCCCTTAGTAAGTTTCCCAATTAAAAGACTTTAATGCAGTGGCAGGCTATAAGATCAATTTAGATAAATCTGGAATCCTGAAGCTGTGTGTTCCTCTGGAAGTGGCAAAAACCATGGAAAGTGAATACTCATTCAGATGAGCTATAGGGCACATAAAATGCTTAGACAGTTAAAGTTATCTTGAATGTATTTGGTCTATTCATGGTCAATTCCCCTCATTGTTGAAGTCCGAAGATGGGTCTAATGATCTGATTGCCTGGACCTCCCTTTATTATTTTTAGCAGTTTGAGAATACATGTGGTGAAAAATTAATATGCTTCATAGACCCCTATATTTCTTCCAAACATTGACTTTTATAAACAAATGTGCAAACTGGTGTAGAAGTTCATTTGGAACAATGCCAGACCTAATCTCCATGTATGCTTACTTCAACAAACTAGACAGACATGGGTGGGAGTGAATGGCGATACCATATCTCAAAATGGATTATGTGGCTACACAACTCTGGGTGGCAGTGGAATCGCCCAGATCAAATTCAGACAAATATGGAGAATTATGGATCATGCAGCTTTATTTCCTTTAGCTTCACATGACACAGAAACTTACTAATTAGGCATGGACTCAATTTAAATTACGTTGGCATAATTGGCATAATGTTAGTAATTTTGCATAACAAAATGTAAGCAAAATTACGCCACATGGCATAATTTGGGGAGAAAGTACAATGTGGGATGTATCATTTGGGTTATTTTTGAAAGTGCGAGGAATTTCTTGCAGATTTTTTTTAACTGAGCGGACCATATGGGTAATTTATTAGCATAAAACTACAAACTGACGTGAGCAGCAGTGCTCTGAGCTTGAGCAGCAACTTCTTTAATGTGCACAGTCCCAAAACATTTCAGGTAGATTTTTTTACCTAAGCAGACCTTTTGGGTAATTTTTCAGCGCAGAACTACAAGTCTGAATGCAATCAGCAGCATTTTGAATGCAAGCGACTGGAAATCAACTTTAAAATACATTTTTGAGCTGAATTTTTATCTGAAAGACTATGCTTTGAGTGCGAGATGCATTTTGTGTAACTACGTTTAATTTTGATTAAGGTTTCTGTAATTTCATGTAATTATGCTGCAGCAAATTATGCAAGTTTCACACACCCCTACTAACAATGCCTGTGTAAGCACACCTGTTGGTCCTATACTTCAAGTATGGGATAGGGTAGCTACAAAGAAAGGGCTTACCTCCTTGTCTCTTTAGGCAACCTCTTTAAAACCTCCTTCTGAATGCATTATTCTTTAATACCAATACCTTATGCCAAGTTCAATATTACTAGGATTTAAAAGCTGATTTAGGCTTTGGTAAAGGGCCCACAAGTTTGCAATGCCAGGCCCCCTGACAGCAGAACCACCCACCAAATATAGCATTTGTTTTGTGCCTGTTGGGGATGTTAGTGCTTACTTTCCACCCACCTGTTCAAAGTACACATTGTAGGAATAACTGAATGCTGAGTGGGTGTTTTTTCCGGCCCGGTCAGCAACCTTTTAGGGTCATTGTTTGTTTTCTTTTCCTGTGTGTGTCGTGCCTCACATGATTGATTCAGGCTAGTAAGTAGGGCAGGAGTAGGAAAGTGGATTATTATTTAGGGTGTGTGGTTGCTCGTCGCAAGGAATTATGACATTAACTTTTCAGGGTGGTCACTAAACTAACCTGCGCTCAACTCTCTTGTAGCTATCGTATAGTGCAGACAAGCTTAACTTAGGGCAATGTGTAAATGTTTATGCATACCAGAACAGTACTAAAGTCAAAACACCAAACAATAAAAATTGCAAACCAAATGAAAAAAATTGAGTAAAGTTCAATCAACAAAATGATACCAAACAAACATAAATAAGCAGAACAGGAGATATGGTTTTTAAAACTTGTAAATAAAAATAGCACTGACAAGCCCTAAGTGCCAATAGTAGTTTATCAAAGTAGTTGACCGTCATCAAGACATAATGTCAGGCTGACCATAATGCAGGCGTGGGTTGTATAAAACAATCTGGTTCATCCCAGTCAAAGATTTGACCTTCTGGCTTCGGGCCTGATTTAGATCTTGGCATACGGGTTACTTTGTCGCAACAGTGACGGATACACCATGTGCTGAAATATAAATTCTGCTATATCCTATGGAATATTATATATCGGTGGATGGGATATCTGTCACCGTTGTGACGGAGTAACCCATCCACCAAGATCCAAGTCAGGCCCTTAGTCTTTCTTATGGCACTCAAACCCAACAGAAGGCAAAAGATTGAAACTCTATTCAAAGGAACTGCTTTGAAATTGGGCACCTTTGTCACAAGGTTCCCGTGACAGCTCAAGAGGTCTTTGAAGTCGAAAAATGTTCCCAACTTTTCGGGGTTCCTGGAACATCATTTCTAGGGCTCCCAGGACCTCAGGAACAGGACTTATGTTCCAGGACTCACTCCAGGGGAGGCCACCAGCAAGGTCCAGTCTAGGACCATTTGGTAATAGCCAATTTGTCACTTCAGGAAAAGGCATCTTGCAACTTGTTGTGTCCCTGTAGACACATAGGAGTTGTGCTAACTAACCCTTGGAGTCAACTTCTTTGTCCTGGGTACAAGAGGGAGCAGGTACAGTTCTTCAGGGCTCCTCTCGGGTAACAAGTAGCAGTTCCACTCCGTTTCTGGTCCTAGGCAGGTAAGAAAGTGTTCTTAGGAGGGTTCCTTAGGGTTGCCACATTTATGGTTTGCACTAGGTAGTGAGTAGGGGTAACTCTTCAACAGTCCAGAACCAATGGATAAAAGGTTCCTGTGGACAACCCTCCCTACTTGTGCAGACCATCCTGTTTGCCTTGCTGCAAAAAATCCCACGGTTCACCTCACTCCTAAAATCAAAGAGAGGGGAACCCTTTCTCCCTTATGCAGAGTCCTTGTGTACACCCAGAGATGTGAGCAGGGACATGAATAGTCTTCTCCCATGTGTCCACACCAAACCCGTTCAGGGGTATCTTCACTCTGATTGGGTTCAAACCTAACCTGACTAGTGTGGGTAATGGGGACCAATGCTTTCCCATTTTCAGCGGTCGCCTTACACTAATCTATAAATGTGCAATCCTCACCCCTGTCGCTTTCAAGTTAATGAAATACCTGGATCCAAACCAACTGTCCTTCCTTCCTGATCAAATGCCCCACACCATATCTATCCTGTGACTAGGCCTCAGACACTGTTCTGCTTTGGGCAGCTGCTGGGAGGCTAATACAAATTAGTCTAAAAGAGCTTCAGGAAGCAAAAAGGTGTTGTCCTAAATATGTATTCAAAATCTAACTTAACCAGTGAATTGAACTTTTAATAACTATGAACAATTGTCTTTGAATGACTATGTTAGCTACCTCAAGTCAAAAGTTACAGTTCAAAGTTTATAATCTAAATGTTGACTCTTTTCCAGGGTATAGATACAGCCCTGCAAGTGAAGATAGCTTTTAAGCTTTAATCACTGGAGAAACATGCCAGCTGTAATTTTGCTCACGTTCCACTTCTTAATATCAGGCACCCTACCTTGTGTACAACAAAGTGTACTTAGGGATGAGTAATTATTATTTAATAAAAGGGTTTTTGCCTGTCAAAAATGGTTATTTTCACAGGGTTGACTGCAGCTTTTAAAGCTGCTAGAGTCAGGCTACACAAGGTAGTCTTAAAGGTGTGTGTAAGACGTTCTGTCGATGCCACCATAGGTGCAGCAATATACAGGTGGCATTTAACCACCAAGCCCTTGGTGCATTTCCTACATGATATGCTAGAGACGTATAGTCAGGTTAACAATGTCAGTATGGATGAAGGTAATTGAACCTTGTTAAAGTGGGAGTGGAGGCACTATAATCCTGCTTAGCAGTAGGAAAGTACATGGAGTTCAAAACTCAGCAAAAATAGATTTCAGAAAAAGGCAGAAAATCTGAGATGACCATGCAGAAAAGGTGAATTTGCTACACAGAGGAACAGCTACATTGCAACCAACAGGTGGCTGATGAACAAATGTCAAGAGTTTCTGAAGGTGGTGACGGCTGAGTCTTCAACATCAGAAACCTAGCAATTGCCATCTCTAAATTGAGCAGGTGAATCATGAGTTTGATAGGCCAGGGCCTAACCATTTTATAGTGGTGCTCCTTCTTTTCAACTCTCTTAATCAGCCCCTTTGTTACATTGTACTTTGGCAATCCAAAAATAAAAGTTTCCAAAATTGTTCATAATTCTTGTGGAAGAAAAATAAAAAATAAAAATTATTTCCAAAGGTAGTCATTTCACATCGAGAGCCAGATTCACAAAGATAACTTACACTTTTGAGTAAGTTTACACATTTTTAGTTTTCACAAACTCCAAGTGTAACTTACTACTAAAAAACCCAAAAAACAAATAAAAGTAAGTTGAGCACTGTTAAACCTGGCACCATTGGCGTGGGTCTCCCCTGCATTTTTTGCTTTTGCCTCCTGTGTTTTTGCTGTGTGTTGGACTCCATTTTGCTGGTCTAGATGCTTTGGGCACTTTACCACTGCTTTTCAGTGCCAAAGTGCAAGTGCTCCCTTTGTAAATTGTTGTTATGGATTAGTGATTCCATGATAGGCATATTTGATTTACTAGTCAGACCCCAGTACAGTGCACTGTGTGTGCCCAGGGCCTGTAAATCAAATGCTGCTAGTGGGCTGCAGCACTGATTGTGCCCCCCACAGAAGCAGCCTATAAAATGTAACTCTGGCCTGCCATTGTAGAGCCTGTGTGCAGTCTGGTACTGCCATATCGACGTGGCAAGTGCACACACTTGCCAGGCCCTAACTTTCCCTTTTCTTACATGTCAGTCACCCCTAAGGTAGGCCCAAGGTACCCCTGTGGGCAGGGTGCAGTGTATGTGAAAGGTAGGACATGCCCTGGTGTGTGTGGCATGTCCTGATAGTGATTTACTGCCAATTTCATTTTTTACTATTGCAAGGCTACCTGTTCCCATAGGACGGAATGAGGAGTTTGTTTATAACATCTTATAAACATAACTGGCCCTGGGAACAAGGTCGGAAAATAAAGTTTAGTATGCCTGAACTCAGAATGATAAGATGCATCTTTTAGTGAGGGTGATTTTTACATTCTGTGTTTGAAAATACCACTTTTAGAAAGTAGGTATTTTCTTACCTAACCATTCAGTGTGCCTCTGCTAGGTATGTGTATTGCATGTCTGGCTTTTGGATGACAGGGGCTGGAGAGGGGCAGTGGCTCCAGAAGTCTGATGAGTCAGGGCTGGGCTGAATAGACCTGGGCTGCATTTAGAGTAGGGGGAGGAGATTTCATTTCACCTGCATAGGCCTGGTCTGCCTTCAACAATGCTGTCTCCACCTCCTGCCAGGAAGCTGCACCAGTGAAGACAAAACTGGTTATGACTGGGTACAGACACTCTCTTCCTTCAGAGAACAAAGGATTTTGGTGTATAAAAAGAGGGGCCCAGACCCCAGACTTTTAGATCACTTCTGGGAATCAAGAGGAACCTTTGCCAAGGAGAAGAGCTGGGGAAGCTGAGGAGGACTACTGCCCCTGTGCTGGTTGTTTTCCGGGGTTGGCCTGCAGTGGCTACTTGCTGCCAAGGAAAGGAGAAAAGGACTTTGATGTTTGCTTTGTCACCTGCTTGAGGAAAAGATCTCCAAGGGCTTGAAATTGAGCTTGCCTCCTGTTCTGAAGTCTCAGGGACACAAAGACTTCATATCTTCTGTCTCCCTGCATCTGGAACTGCTGTTTCAGCTGTCACAGAAGGAAATTGCAACACTGACGCCGGCTAGCGACGCCGTAACCTGCACCGAAGCCATGGGCACCGCTCGTGAAGAGCACAAAGCACTGCCCCGACTTGCACCGTAGGCCTGACGCCTGCTGACGTCATGCCTCATCGACTCCGAAGCCGTCACCGAGGCCGCTGCCTGCACCGGAGCTGAGGACACCACTCATGACGTCCACAACGCACCATCCAGACTCGCACCGCAGCCCCGACATCACCGACATCACCGACACCAGTGCTTCATCAACACGGAGCCTACACTCGATGTGGGTGACTCCTGAATCCATCTACACCGCACCGTCATAAGGAAACGAGGACTCGCCGCCACCATGACGTCACCTCCACGACACAGTAAGGAACCGAGGTCTCACCTCCCCTGCACCGCAGTAAGGAACCAAGGCTTCACCTCAGCTGGGGTCGTAAGGAACCGACACCGGCTGGCGCCAACGAAGCATCCCCTCCCCGACGCCATGCACCATCTTTGCTTTCATCAATTCTAAGGTACTGTTCTCTGGGGGTCTCTTTGACTCCGCACCTGACGGCGCTCTTCGCGGTTGGTGCCGTTCTTTGGGATTTTCATCTGTCACGACGTCGTAATAACTCCAGGTGTAGTTATTTGTTGCTACACATTTTAATTGAGTAAATAACCTATTTTTGAAGATATCTTGATAACTGTATTGTGGATTTTTGTCGTTTGATCTTGTTTTGGTTTAGATAAAGATTACTTATTTTTCTAAACTGGTGTGGTGTCTATTTGTATTGTTTTCACTGTATTACTGTATGTGTTCACGGATGCTTTACACACTGCCTCTGAGATAAGCCTGTCTGCTCGTGCCAAGCTACCAAGGGGGTGAGCAGGGGTTATTGTAGAAGTGTACCTAACTCTGCCAACTAGAGAACCCCATTTCTAACAAGCACTACATATGGCCAACCACTGGTTGGCCATATGTAGTGGCTCATCACTCACCATGAACCGACAGGTCAACGCTGTCACCTCCAGCTGCTTCAACACCCTCCGCATCCTCCGCAAGACCTTCAAGTGGATCCCCCCAGAGTCAAGGAAGACAGTCACCCACGCACTCATCACCAGCAGACTGGGCTACACCGGCATCAATAAGTCCCTACTCCGCAAACTCTAGACAATACAGAACACCGCCACCAGACTCATCCTCGGCATCCCCCGACACGAACATATCAGCCTACACCTACGAAGTCTCCACTGGCTCCCCGTGGAGAAAAGAGTCACTTTCAAAATCCTCACTCACGCCTACAAATGCCTACACAACAACGGACCCAAATACCTCAACGACAGAATCAACTTCCACATACCCAAAAGAAACCTCCGATCTTCCAACCTCGCACTGGCCGAAACCCCGCGCATCCACAGAGCCAGAGCAGGCAGAAGATCCTTCTCTCACATAGCAGCCAAGACCTGGAACAAGCTACCGGCAGACATCAGACGCACCCCCTCCCTGAACACCTTCAGGAAGACCCTCAAGACCTGTCTCTTCGGCTAAACAGATCTACGGACCCCCCCCCCCTCAGCGCCTTGAGCCCCTCACGGTTGAGTAGCGCGCTTACAATTCCCTGATTGATTGGTGTTGCAGCACCCTCCTGCAGAAAATAAAAAAACGAGACGAAAGCAATACTCTATTACAGAGGATCTGACAGAATATGCTGTAGGCATAGATGTAGATATACACACCAGGTTTTCCTGCTATATGACTTTGTTGATGCTGCAGTCATCCCTGCATTAATTTGAATATGCCATTGGTGAAAATCCCTGCCTTTTGGCAATGTCAGCCAACTGACAATGAATGGTTGCTTGCATGAGGTGTCACCTACTTTTTCGACAGCATTCAGAGCTGTATAAGAGTGACACTCCCTATAAATCTAGATGTATAGAGGTGTTATCCCCTATGTTAATATAAATGAAGGGGTAAATTGACAGTGAATCTCGTGGGGTGCAGGAGTAAGGGGTTTATTATTGTAGCTGGTTTCATGTGTGGAGGGCACACCTTATCTCCTTTGTTTCCCTCTGAACTACGCCTTGTGTGAAAGCTGATGAAGGTAAACCAATTGCTTTCCACTGAGATCTACTTTTCAACAATGACACTGCTATGTGTTAGGAGAGTCTGCACAATATCTGCAAAGTAGCATATGTGCTGCAGAGACAGCTGCATAAAAACATGGGGGCGAGGTATAAACTTGTGTAGTATGCTGCTTAGTTTACAGTTCTGTTGCTAATTCACAAATTGCCATGGTTCCCTTTAGAGTGGGGTTGAAGAGAGCAATGGCCTCTTCCTTGGAGCTTCGGCAAACCCATCCTTCTTCGTCCCAGGCCGTGTAAAAATTGAACAATAAATACTGATTTCAAATATTTACATGAGGGGACTTGACAGAATACTATTGAGGCCAAGCCAGGTGTATGGCTGTGTGATTGGGGTTATCCCCACCTCGTGCTGCGATGGTATTGGTGGCTGCCTCCCCTAACCAAAATCAAAAGCAGAGCCAAAGTGTCTTCTCCTTCTGGAAAAAAATAAAACATTTTTCTTTTCCATAACATGATATTCGCTGAATCGATCCTTAATTTAGGAAGGCATTCAATTTCATTCCAGATTGTGGTTTTAGTAATATAAAAATACATAGGTTAGGAACAGTAAATTGCGTCAATAAACAATAAGAAATATGTTAACCCTTAATCGACATATTTGTTCTACTCTTCTATGAATTTTATTGTGGCCCTTTCCAGGAGAAGGCCATCGATTACTTTCTCAGGAATGCGAAATGACTGTCGCGTACTTATCAATGTCTTTGATACTTGCCTTGTTTTAAATTCACATTTTAAACATACAAGTATTCAGAGACCTTCAGTGGGATTGTGTCCTAAACCACATGCTTGATGACAATGATGTGTGTCTAACCAAGAACGCAATTTCACACAATTAAAATGTTCTTTTTACGAAGGTTGGTATCGCTGACAAAATGCTGTATCTCAGTTAACAATAGTACCAGTGATTCATGCAAAAATTACAAGTTATCTTTCAGAAGCAATGATATAGCCTTTTTCAGAATGACATTTTAATTAGCTGAATAAAATGAACCAATTTGATGCCTTGAACAGTTCAGACGAGGTGCGCAATGTGAGTGTTCACATTTAAAAGACTGAATTGTTTGCACTCATTTAAGTGTTGCTTTTACCAAACGAGATAAACTAGGAAAATGTATATGGCTCGCTCCAGTAATTATGAGTAGTTAGATTTTTACCTGCACAATTCTCTCTAGGTTAAAACCTGGACAGAGTTTGTGCAGAGAAAAATTACAACATTCTAAGATATGCCACCTTAGTTAGTGTAAAATGGCACATTATTAGCACGGTATTCCCCCTTGTCAGCTGTCTAACCCGAAATTGTGTGGCAATACAGGTTTCACTTAGCAACATACATATTAAGAAGAAATCTTGATTGCCAATCAATACAATGACAGACAAATAAATGTAAACAAATTACCTGAATCCAATGTATCAGTCCTTTATAAAAAAAAAAAGATGTCTGTCTGTCTGTGTATTCAATTTCATACATTGTACATCAAGGATCGAAGATAAACAGCAACGGTGCTCTGTGAAAAGTGATCAATTCGTGGAGCAAACCGTAGATCCTACGGATTAATATAGAACTAGTGACAAAAGATGAAATTACAAAATGACTCTACAGCAGAGGTCTTCAAACTTTTGTAGGTTGAGCCCCCCCAGCTGAATTTTTTTAGATGTTGGGCCCCCCACCACCTGACAGAAATTTCTGGAATCTGGTACACTACATAATCGACCGCCACGCGCATATCACGGGCCATATCTGGCAAATAATGTTCAACACAATAAGAGTGTTTAGTAAACTGCAGGTTTGTGAGTGGGTGTGGTGAAATGACAGAGGCTTATTACACAGCTCAAAACACAATTTTTCAAGATAAAATGTGCGTAAATTGTTTTTACTAGGATGCTTTGTTTTACACATGACATAGATTAATAATAACACCACCAACATAAATGTGATGGATGTGCCGGTTTTTAGCCACATAGACTGTCAATCTGTGGATGGATTTTTGCTACTGCCATCCTCAGGTTGTGCTCCACATCCAGTCTTGAACGGTACTTAGTCTTTAATACCGCAAGTGCTGAGAACCCAATCCCACATAAATAGGACGAGCTGAAAGGCAAGAGAGTTTTGATAGCAGTTTCTCTCAAAGCTGAATATTCTGCAGACATTTTCAGCCAAAACAGTGACTGTATGGGAGACAGTGTTATTAGATTTTTCGAGCACTCCCTAGCTCAGAGTTGGTACACGAGAAACAATTCTTCTCTGGAAACCATTAACAAACGTTTTAGGCAGCATTATAATGGGATAATTGCCCACCAACCAGTTATGGACAAAGGTGAAAGTCCACAGAGAGGGCGCTGAACGAACACCTAATTGAGAATTCCTTAGTGGTACGATAAGTTGCTTGCCTGAAGCAGTTGGGGTTTAGGACACGTCGGGCTTATGTTTAAAAAAAATAGAACTGATAATAAATGAATGATGTTGCCTATTTTACTTCAGAGCAATGTTGTCTGACAAACTTTGTGGTGGCAGGGACATGTTAAGGATTTTGGGTGCCCTGGGCCAATACTATTTTGGGGGCCCCTGTTCAGAACAGCTTTGAGATTAAATGATTCACTTTCAGCTCTGCCATACCCTCTTTAGCCAGGCTACTAACGGTGCACAGGCGCTATGGTCGAAATTCTAAAAGTGTTTACATCTAATATTCAGAGATAGTGATGTGTGTTTTCACTGTTGTAACAAAGCAGCAGCCCACTAATTTTACAGCAAATAATATCTGTGATATCCTCCAATTTCTCACATGTGAGGACCCGTTTTGATCTAAAATAAACTTTTTTATGGTTGTTGCATGAAACAAAAACATTTCTCAGCAAATAGTAATAGACTCTCTCACATCAATCTCATTAAAAAGAAATGAAACAAAACGGTATTTACAAGAATCTGTTTAGGAATTATTCCAGGCCATCAGGGCAAAAACAGAGCTGCCTCTATCAAGAGCCCCCTGAAAGGCTGGATTGCAGTGCATGTATATGTGTCCTTTTGTAATTTAGGACAAAAACCTTGATGGGGCACGACATGCCCATACTTGTGTACAGGGGCGCAACTAGACCCGAACTTCGGGTGGGGGCTAACACTCCCAGCCAGGGCTGGCCCTAGCACTGGTAGCACACAGTGGAACGGTCTGTTTTGGTGCCCCCTCCCCCATTTCCTCCTTCTCCATGAATTTCCTCACTACCACTCACCAACAATGCACCTCATCTCTCTATTGCACCTTTCTGGCAAACATTTCATTTTTTATAGCACTACTCATAGTTTACTCACACTCAGTTCTTTGATCTGCATGGTACACGTTCTTTGTAGCAGGCACATTAAACCTCTGCGCTGTGTGGGTGGCAGGAGTACCCATGTGAGTGCAGGGTGAGCCATGCAACAGTGTGAGAGTAGGGTAAGAGGAGTGACTGCAGGGTGAGTGAGGTGACCATATGAATTTGGGTGCGGATGTAAGTGCAGAGTGGGACGAATTAATGTATGGTTAGTGATGGTCTTATTTGAGTGAGATTACAGATTGAGCAGTAAGGGGGACAGGTGAGTGAAGTGTCACATGAGTACAGGGTGAGTAGTGTGCTTGTGTGACTGCAGGATGAGGTACAGTGTGAACAGCACAAGTGCATTGTGAGTGCAAAGTGATCACTGTGAGTACAGGGTAAGCAGGTGAATGGTGTGAGTGCATCGGGATCAGTGTGAGGGCATTGTGATCGCTGTGAGTGCAGGGTGAACGTGAAAGTGAAGGGCGAAAATGAGGAACGAGTTGTCTGAATGCAAGGTGCATTTCCAGACACTTGAAGTAACTCAGCAGGTTATTGACGGCAGCGTAGGGTTTCAGATATGTTAAACTATTGCTATTATGGCATTAACCAGGGATCAGGGTGGAGGAAATAAATGTGCTGATCTTACAACAAACTTCCAGTTTTATGATTAGGGTTGCCAGCTCATTATTTTGATGTCCCAGGCAGAACAAAAATAAACAGTCACCTAAAGCTATATTGTCAGCACTTGTGTGTGCATACTTTGAACAGCAAATATAAATAGAAGCACTTTTAATTGTGGGGCTGCCTGAATGATCCATGCCTGATAATAAAATGGGACAAAGACAGAAAAGTCACATTACAAATGTATACATACTTCTTTATAAGTATATTTAGTGTCAAGACAATCAATTTGCAGGCTGTTTAAACAACACATGGCTGGCTGGCATTTTTCTTTTGGCAACTTGAAGCCCTGTGGGCGTTGCGCGCATGCCTGTGTAAATTTAAAAGAAACTTTGTCTCCTTTCTGCTAAGAGCTAACCCTCCCAGGACGGGGTTAAACTGGTAGAGTTGAAATGCTTCAGCTGCAGTGGGAGGCAGGATGTCTCCTCTGCTAAAACTGAAAGAAAGGAACAGGCAGTCATTTCAGCTGCAGTGGGAGGCAAGGAGTCTCCTCTGCTATGAAATCGAACGTGAAGGAACAGGACTGTCTGTTCGTTTGCTTTCGGTTTTAGCAGAGGAGACCCTGCCTCCCACTGCAGCTGAAGCATTTCAGCTCTACGAATTAACCCCTCCTGGGAAGGTTAACTGTTAGCTCTTTACATGACAAAAGCACGGGCACGTCTTGCCTTATCTATTTCATCTCCCTCCCCCCTCCAACCCTCTGTTACCGGAGCTCTACAATAAACAATTCCCATTTGAAATGGGTGAAGACTTGCGAAGTTGCGACGCGGGACAGTAAAAGACCAACAAAGGGAAGATCTTAGTGCGGAGTGCCCGCCCCCCCTGAGATGGTGTCGCGCCCCCCTGGGGGGGCGCGCCCCACAGATTGAAGAACTCTGCTCTACAGGGCTCCCTATTGGTAAGGTGTATGCTTTGCGCACTGCATAAATACTTTTGTGTCACCATTTTATTCCTATTAACCTTTCATTTATATGTTGCAGGGAACTTTTTCCATCCCTTTTCGTCAAGTGACAAAGGCAATTAATGTACTCCTGTATGCACCTGGGATGAATCTGTCCTTTTCTAATTTCCTTTTTTCTCAATAGTACTATATTTAATCCTTGGGATCTACTTTTTAATCCACAAATTGATTTTTGTGCTGATATGATGACGTTCAAATCACCTCTGGGTCGAAACGCTGTTGACACTTGTGGGCATAAAGACATTGCACTAAGGAATTGGCCTACCAGGAGCTCGAAAGAGAAAATAAACTACTTTATGTCTGTTTTGAAATTTAATCATTTACTCTACTAAGCCCAGTACTGCCTACTGCCCACTACAAGTTCACATTTTATATTTTCTTTATTTTTGCACGCACTTGCACTGTGTAATCACTTTTCTCGGAGCACCATTGTTGTTTATAGTCGGTCCGAGATGTACAGTGTGTGCCATTGAATACATTGTCATCTTTTTTTCATAAAGGACTGATACATTGGATTCAGGCCATTTGTTTACATTTGTCTGCGGTTGTATTAACTGGCAATTGAATAATTCTTCGCAATATGTATGTTACTAAGTGAAACCTAGAGGGAACTTGTTGTTTTTCTGTTATCTGGATCTCAAACATGCAAGAGAAGTGGCTTAATGGCATCTCCCCAGTGTTCTTCAAAGACCTTGAAAAATCAGGGTAACATGGATCAATGTACTTTTGTCATGTCTGCATTGCTGTCAGCTGACATTCTCTATACATATCACCTACTGCAGCAGACATTGTATCATAATGGCAGATTTTATTCTGTGTAAGTGCACTTAAAACCTCTTTTGGAGGCGACAACATTTCCAATACTCGAGTTACAAGACATTTTCACCCTCCTGCACAATGAAACACATGTCCAGTAGCATAGGTTCACCTGAAATACTGCACATACCCTACTAACTTCTAAATGTAGCTAAGGGTTCCCCAGCAGCCTAATGTGGCTGGGCAGTGTTGTGGCAATAACTGGCTGAAATAATGTTCTCTCTGATTGTGAGAATGTTGTTTATTGATTGGGGTGGAATGGTGACTGCCACAAGTAATAAAGTCACAGACTTCAATAATTTAAACCAGAGCTCAAACCCTGGTATCTATGGCACAGAGCAGACAGGTTTAGCTTAACAAAATGTGTAAAGCATGTAGAAGTACCAACACATTTAAAAAGTAAAAAACACAACATAATAACAAATCCCACCCCAATCTATTAAAACAGAGAATAATTTAATAGGAAAAATGACACTAAAAGAATAGAAATCCAATAAGAGGATCTGCGATATAAACTTTTTACAGCTTTGAGTGAAAATAGCACCAAAAAAGAGCAAAGCACCAATGATAGTCAATGGTCAAAGTAGCCCAGGACCTAATCATAATTTGAGGCTGACCATGATGTTGTGCAGTTCGGATACACTAAATAGATTGGCCTCTCTAGAGGCATGGAAGTAGAGATGTTTGAAAAAGTTTCCAAGTCTCAGTCGGAGAAAGGATTTTGTAATTTGTCTTTGAAAGATTTCTCCTCCATGTGGGACAAACCTGAAATTTAATCTGACTATGTGGAACTGCAGGTCATATACTTTTTGTGGTTGAGTCCCTTGAAGCTTTGGAGCTCTAAAGCAGATGTCTTTAAAAAGTTCCCAAATTTCTCCTTGTGCCCAAATGACCACAGGAGTGCATCTTCAAATGCCTCTATGACCCAGGGTGACCACTTAGGGACTCTCTGGCAGAGGACAACAGCAAAGTCTAGTTCAGGTGCAGTTGCCACTGATCAGGTGTTTTTCTTCACAGGAATGTCCTCATCAGCTTCATGTACCTACAGCCACCCAGGTTATAATCCTTATCATCCTTGGAGATCTCTCTCTCTTTTGATTTTTAGTGGAAGGCAGACCAACCTCCTCAGGTCCTTCCCACAGGCCACAGATGCCAAGTGCAGCAAGTTCAGTCTGCATGGTATCCTTTGGCAAATTCAGCAGTGTTCTGAGGAAGGCTGGGTGAGGGTCCAGATTTGTAGGGTTCCTAGCCTGTAGGTGGAGCAAACCCTAAGATACTCCTAGTTCCTCTCTGACTATCTGTGTAATGGTTCCTAGGTGCTGACTTATCTACTTTTACAGTCGTTTCTGTTTGCCTGTTTTAATTCAGGCTCAAAATGCAATGTGCCAGGGCAGTACCAAGATGACTGAAGTCTTCACCCACACTAAGCTTGGGCGGAAGGCTGTGATGTGTAGGGAATTGGACTATGGTAATCACTAGTGTCAGCCCTCAACTAACACCAGCATCCAGCTTGAGTTAGGCTCTACACCCACAACAAACCTAGAGTCAAAATTCTGGTAGGACAAAAGCAGGGCCCTTCAGCAATCAGACAGGGGATACTCTAGAATTGCATCCTGTTCTCTCCCTTTCTGTGTGCCCAAGTGTCACATATAGCTCAATATACCTGTCAGGAGGGATTTAACACTGTGGTATCAATGTAAGGCTGACAGCTTCCACCCTACAAATTCTATTGAGCTCAAAGGAGTCAGCTTTGCCCATTTATGTCAGCCTATTGTGTGCTCCTGGGGGGAATTTCACACCACATGTAAACCTCTTCCTGAGTTGAGCACAGGCTGGAAGTTGGCAAAGGTGTTAGAGCTGTCAGTCTTAGGGTGGTCTTCCTCCTAACTGTTTGCCTTCGTATCTCCAATTTTTTTTTAATTCAGTTTTTTAGCCTTAGGACTCTGTGTGTTCTTTGGCACTCCTAACCAGTGCTAAAGTGCTTGTGCTCACTCCCCTAAACATGGTTTGTTTGGAAAATGCCTAATTGACATATTTATTTGACTTGTAAGTCCGTCGTATAGTGATATACCAAATACCCAGGACCTTTACCTTAAATGCTACAAGTGGGCCAGCAGCACCTACTGTGCCACCCACTTAAGTAGCACCTTAAAACATGTCCTAGGCCCGCCATTCCAGTCTGAATGCAGATTTAAACTGCCATGTCGTTTGGCAACTAAACCCCATTGCCAAGCGTTAAATTCCCCTTTTATTACATATGTCACCCCTAAGGTATGCACTAAGTAGCCCATATGGCAATGAGCTGTGGAATTAAAGGGTTGAACATGTACTTTTATGTTTTACATGTCCTGTTGGTGAAAAACTGCTAAATATGTTTTCCACTACTGTAAGGCCCACCCCTCTCATTTGATAACATTGGGATTCCGTATTACATTTAATAAGCTGTAATTCCTAATTGTGAGCTGGTAGATATGTCATGTTTGATACCTATGAAGTTGCAATGATAAATCCTCTTTAATGGCAAAGTCACATTTTTCATTGCAATTTTGAAAATGGCACTTTTTGAAAGTTGGCATTTTCCTGCCCTTTCCTGCCTGCAGCCTGTGTTTTGGGTCACATCACTGGCTGTGGCTGACATTTATACTTTGTGAATTCCTCCCAGACATTCACACACTAGAAGGATTAGGCGTGCCTCACAAGTCCATCTGCTGGTAGGATGGGGGGGCAAGCTGAGAACTGCCCCACTTATACCTGAATAGCCTGTGATCTGCCCTCACACAAAAGGCCTAATGACCCTCCATTGTCACTGCAGCCAGCCTGGAACCAGGGCAGGGGTGTGAGGCAATTCCATGTGTTTCAAAGAACCTTACCAAAGCTTCTCCCACCTATCAGAAGAAGGACACCTGGGTATGAAACTATGACCTTCAGATCTATAAGGAATCTCAGAGGACTCCCTGTTGCTGTCACCTTCTGTGCACTCTGCCTGACTGATGATGTACATGGAAATACTGCTGTGCTGCCTGGAGCCTGCCTTGAACCCTCAGAGGCCTGCCCTGCTTTTGAGCCCTGCACCTTCACCTGCTCTCAGGACTACCAGACGTGACTCCAAGGGCTAGTTTGATGGCCTCCTGTTCAGAGCCACAGCAACATAAAAGGCTCCCACCATCTTGAACCTGCACCTGGACCCAGCCTGAGTGAGTCTGGGACCCTCAAGAGGTGTACCACCAGTTCTGGACATGTGGTTGTGGTGCTCAATGTGCCCAGATGGTCATTTACCAAAATTGCTTTGATAGCCAAGAGGAGACCAGGACCAACCTGCTCGCATATCCACCTGAGGTGCATCGCCAGTCAGATTGACTATCGGCTTCTCCCCCTATGTTCTTTTCCACAGTAGCAAATTCTTTCAAACGGTCCTTCACCAAAGGGGTATCCAACCTCGTGGAACTGTCTTTGGCTACAGCCCTCAGCTTCGTCCCACTGGAGTTTTTCTATTTCTATTTCGGTAACTAAGTCTGAACATAAAACTCGTCCCTGTGGTTTTGACCCAAGGCCATCCGACAACAACACTTCCTCTCTTCGGACACCTCCTGCAACCTTGCCACTCTGAAATTTACCTTTTTAGATCATTTTCTTCGATAATATTTCTAAGTCCGAAGGTAAGCGCTGACTGGGCCCAATCCACTTATCCAAACTGTGTTCCATGATGGTCGGCCTTAAGTTTCGACCTTGACCCAGTTTCCCATGAATAAATGTCTGCGGTTGGCGCTTTGTTCTTTTAGGTGCTAGGTTTTACAAAATGTTAGAAATCCATAACTCCGGTTCTACTAACTGGATTTTTGTCATTTTGGTGTCAAATAATGTATTAAAATTTACACTATTTATCTAAATTGGTTTGGTATTTTTCTTGTCTTGTGTTTTCTCTTTATTACGATTTGTGTGCTGCATAAAACCTTTACACATTGCCTCTAATTTAAGCCTGACTGCTTTTTTGTGCCAAGCTACCCAGGGTTAAGCACATATTAATTTAGTGACTTTTTGTGGGTCACCCTGCCAGGATTTGTGGCTGTTGCTTGACCGGGGCTCATATCCCTGTCAATCAACAACCTAATTTCTCACCAGAAGGTAAAGCAAATTAGCCTTCTGACAGTTCAGGTAGGTAAAGGGGAGCATTCTGAAAGTTACATTTCCTTAATATGTATTAAATATCCATCTTCCCCATGAAATACATTTTTAATATTGTGGTTTAATTATTTTTCTGGCTGGTCACTTTCCCGAGATAGAGCAAGATACAGCATTAGTATTTCAAAGTGTACTCTGATTTCCTACAAAGGCCAACTAGGCCTTTCCAGTTTAGAAAGTAATGTTGGTCCTTTGTAAAAGTCAGAATCAGAGGAGAATGAATCACATGTCCTGTTTTAGCCAGGGTCTTATGATCTTTCGTTCTGGAGACCCTCATTCACATTTAACTCAGGGTGTGGTATATGTTGGTTCTCCGCTAAAGTCAGTTAGGTGAATAGCATCATCATTGGGTCTTTTATCACTTGAGTGTTCCGTTCTCCAAGTGATCTTCGTTCCTCCACCTAGAGGGAGACCATCTGGTTTTTAGACAGTTGTGATTAGAAAGTGAATTGTGTCAAAGGGAGGTGAGCAAAATTAAAATTACCTCCATTCCTTTGTTCAGTATTTTATTCACCAAGGAAGGGGAAATACTAAAAAGGGGTGGTTGGTCCTGGTGTTAGGTCGTGGGAGGTCGACATGTTTTAGCCCTCGGTCGCCCTGACGGGTCTATAGGCCTTCTTCAGGACCAAAGTGAAGCTGGCTATGTTTTAGGTTGCTTTCAGGGAGTAAGTGAATCATTTACCCCTCTTCATCAGTGAGCTTGTTCGCTCAACTTCTTATGTGTGTTATAGGTATACCTTTTGTCTTTAACTTAACAAGGAGATGGATGTTGCTCCTCCAGGATGGAAGGGGGAACTCGCCCTTTGCGATGTCACATCCGCGCTTGTGCTCCTTGTAATGTCTTGCTATCTAGCAGCTGCTCATAATTGTTTTTCCTCCTGCTCCCACACCCTGTCCAAACAGGTATTTTCAGACTAACCAGGCTGTGGTGGTCGCTAGTGGTGGGGTACGGCATGGCACAGGATGCCTTTCAGTCCTCAGGTCACCCTTGGGATCGCGGGTCCCCAGTCCCTCTGTCTCCCGGGCATTTAGGATGTATTTTTTATTAAAGTTGAGCCCACAAGAACCCACCTGTGCTCTCTGGTCATGTGGCAATATGTGCACTTATCCTGCCTAGGCAGATGCATTAAGTAAATCGCTAGGGGCTTCACCTGGCTTGTCGGGGACTAACTGAGCAGCGCACTGCCCACAGTCAGCAAAGTGGCTCAGGCACTTAGCACATGAGAGGTCATCTGCAATAAAGGAGCACCATCTGATGACCTCAGCTTTGGCAGGCCCCCATAGGCTGGGCTGAGAAGGACAGTTAGTGGGCAGTTTTTGGCACATCACAGAGGTAAATTAAACAGTCTAATGATTACTTGGCAACAGTTTAAATGCATAAAAAAGCATGGGAACTGTAATTCTGAGTGCAAAGATTGGGGACAAAGTGAGTGCTGGGGAGCGAGGGGTGGGGTCACAGTGAGTCAAATATTTAGGAATTGTTTTATTGGTCTTTCACTTTCAGGTAACTATATATAAGTGGGTGTGTAAGACTTAGATCGACTGAATGCAGTGAGAATTTCTCTCAGTATCTTTGTGTGGGGGGAAGTGAGGTCATACACGTGTTCAAACACATGATCTTTCAATCTGTGAGCAATGACCACACATGTAAGTAAAACAAATGTAAGTCCGTTTTTATATAGCGCAGCTACTCACCCTTACGGGTCTCAAGGCGCTGGGGGTCATAGTGGAAATTAAGTGCGCTATTGCCCAGAGTCACATGGTGCTGAGCTGAGCTGACGCCGGAGCCGGGGATCGAACCGTGAACCCTGTGCTCCGACTTCAGCTGCCCTGGCCGCTGCACCACACATGCATATTTCAATTACCATTGCTTATGAAAGTGGGAAAAGGAGGTACACAGCTGTCAAAATATTGATAGTGCCAAATAAAAAAAGATTAAGTGGCATATTTACAAGGGTATTGGGCCTCTAGAACATCACTTTTACCAACGTTCTGGTGGTGCAAAGCCCTGCACCATTTTTACAAAGTGGCATTAAGACAAATTTTTTGTGGCTTGACGCCACTTTGTAAATATGGTACCCTTTCACGTAGGTATTTGTTTGAAAGAGGCATACAATAGGTGTTGTTGTGGGTGTTCCACCGCAACACCCATTGCTTTTTGATGCTGCCCCAGATTTACAAGGATCTGTAAATCTGAGGCATTGCCAAAAAACAAACACCATGCAATAGCTGGCATTAGAATGGCGCAATGAGGAGAAATACTCTTATTTCTTCTCGTTTTTGCTTTTTCTATGTGTGCTACACTGTGCAGAACACATAGAAAGAGCAAAACGCAATTAATGAAGGTGTCCCTTTCTGCACATGAAGTAACAAATAACCATTATTGATTGTTTATGTGCAGGAAGGGACACCTTCCTGGACATAAACAATAATTCCCTGCAACACAGGCACCCTTGCACCGTGGTGCAAGGGTGTCTGTGTTGGCACTAGGCAGCTATTTTTAGCACCAGAGATAGGGAAAACACAGGGGTGTGCCGTATTGTTGTAAATATGGCACATCCCTGAATTTTGAAAATGGCGGAGTGCGGGGCTGCGCAATTTACAGCTGCCCCCTGCCATTTCCTTGTAAATATGCCCCTAAGTGTGCTGACGGGAGAGGAGATAGAAAGTGGATGGGTGAATGAGGAAGGGAACAACACAAGAAAGTACATGCAGAAGGACAGAATGAAAAGTGGAAGGAGATGGTGGTGACATATGTAGAAGGAAGATTTCAGAAAGAAGTGGAAAGAAAAAGGGCGTAAGTGGCAAACAGTAAAAAAAAAATCAGAGAAAAGTTATGTAAAGTGGAGAACATGAGTGATTGAGACATTCAAAAGATACTCCTTCCACAGAACTTAGTAACTCACTTGGAGGTATCCAAATACTGGAAATTGCTTTGATTTTCTAGCAAGAAAGTGTCACCTGAACTGTCACACATTTGGCAGTAGAATGTCACTCATACCCTCACTGACTTAACTGAAATGTCACACTTAGGCAATCTGAAAAATGTGGCAGCTATGATGGAGTGTACGAAACAGGATTAGAGGCAATGTGTAAAGTATATATGCAGCACTGAAACAGTAATAATGTGACAACACAACACAATAAAAATCCCAGAATAGAATACATTGTAATGAATAAAATGACACAAAAATGTCAAAACTCCAACCAATAGAATCATAGTTATGAATTGGTAAAATGTTAGGTAAAAATAGTACCAAAAAGCATGATGGGACAATTGTCGGTACATGATCATGGCAGACCGGGACAAAGTCATGAGTTCAGGCTGATTGCGACGGAGCTCTGGCTGGATACAGGACAAGGTTCATCTTGTTGGATGTTTTACCTTCTGACTTCGATGTGAGGATGGTACAGAGCAGCTCTGCAGGACTCTGTGTCGCTCCACATTGGATCCAGTGAGGATTTCAGCTGGGAGCTGTGCAGATCGGTGGAGCTGTGCATCGTGCGGTGCTAGATCTGGTTAGACCTTTGATGAGGAGCTGCATGGTGTGGCTCTGTGGGACTCTGCAACACACTGCATTGCATTGCATTGGCTCCAATGAGGCTTCCAGTTGGGATCTGCGTGAGGCAGCTCTGCGAGGCTCTGCATCAGTTCCTGTGAAGTCTTTGGTTAACGGATGCATGGCTTACTGAGGCTTTAAATCACTCTGTGATGGTGAAACCTTCAATTACACAAGGAGAAGTGCACTCTGACTCCCGCCAAGGGTCCAGGAATTTGAGGACAACACTTAGGGGTCACGACTCTCTCGTATAGAGGCCAGAAGAGGGGTCCGGTTAGGTCCAGTTAGCTCTGGTAAGCTGGGAAGCAGTAAAGGCCTCTGGGAATTGTTGTATCCCTGAAGTTGACACAGGAGGCCAGCCAACTGAGCATTCAATCAGTTCTGTGGTCCTGGGTTCAAGGCAAGCAGCTCCAGTCTTCAGACAGCAGAACAATCCTTCTTCTGAGTCTTCACAGGTCTAGGACTGTTCTGATTTCATGTTCTGGAGATGACACTTTTATGCCGAGTGCCAGACTGTGTGTGGGGGACACCCCAGTTTTCCTTTTCCTATGGGTTTGGCTCCAGCCTGGCTAGTGAAACAAAGGGCAGGCATGCACAGCTGTGAGCTGCATCTGCCAGTGACAGGATAAGTTTCTTCTGAAGTCAAGAAGGGCTAGGTACAACACTGAGGCAACCCTTTGAGGTGCAATCAGGGCAGGGGCATGGCTCCCTCCATCTATCCTGGCAGGAGATTCTCACCTCTCCACACCCAGGCCCTTTGTCCACTGTCTGGGAGGAATATACATCACACCACAGGAGAGCCATTAACAGTCTGATGATTATAGACACTGGCAGAAAATGGCACATTAGGCTTAGGCAGGAAAATGCCACTTTTGGAAAATGCCAACTTTAAAAAAAGTGCCATTATCAAAGTAGTAATTTAAAATCTGACTTGACCATTAGGTTGGATTTTAAATTCCTATTCCAATGAGTCCTTGGATCATTTTTCTAGCTTTCTTGCTAGGTCTAAACTGAAGTTATGCATTATATGGAGTTTTAATGTAACCCAGTTCTGTTTCTATGGGAGAGGCGGCCTTGCCACAGTAAAAAAATACTTTGGAGATTTTTCACTGTAAGGTCTTTTAAAACATTACAAATATATGTCCTACTTTTTAAATGCTATGCAGGCTTCCCTATGGGCAGCTAGAGCCTACCTTAGGGGTGACTGATAAGTATTAAAAAGTAAAATGTAGGCATGGTAAAAGGGTTTATTTTGCCAGGTCGAAGTGGCAGTTTTAAACTTTATTATAGGTTGCAATGGCAGGCCTGAAACATTTTTGCAGTGCTCCTTTAGTGGGTGGCACAATAAGTGTTTCAGCACACTTGTAGCATTTAATAAACGGAACCAATAGTACCATATACAAGGGGACATGTAGGTCAATCAATCAATCATTTATATAGCTCAGCGGATCACCCGTGAGGGTCTCAAGGTGCTGGAGGAGCTTGCTGATGTGCGATGGTTTGTTCATCCAAACATCCAGGTCTTGAGTTCTTTCCTGAATTTCTGGATTGAAGGTGTGGTCCTGAGATGTAGGGGGAGGTTGTTCCAAGCCTTGGTCACTAGGTGCAAGAAAGAACGTCCACCACTGTGGGTTTGGTGAATCCAGGGGGTCTCTGCGAGGAAGAGGGAAGCTGATCGTAGGTGCCTTCTCAGCTGGTAGAAAGTCAGGCATTTGTTGATGTATTTGGGTCCTTTGTTGTGTATGGTTTTTTATGCCTGGGGCAGCATCTTGAACTGGTATCTCTTCTGGATTGGGAGCCATTGTAGGTATCTGAGGTGGGGTGTGATGCGGGTCCTTCTGGGGAGGTAAAGGAAGAGACTTGAAGCTGAGTTTTCTATTGTCTGTAGTCTCTTCAGGAGGCAATGTGTGTGTTCCCAGAGTCCAGTCTGCTGGTGACAAAGGCCTGGGTGACGGTCCTTCTGGTGTTGACTGGGAGCCATCTGAAGATCTTGCGGAGCATGCATAGGATGTGGAAGCAGGCGGAAGATACTGTGTTGACCTGTTTCTTCATAGACAGCTTGCTTTCTCTGTTGATGCTGAGGTTGCCGGCGTGTTCTCTTGGAGTGGGAGGTGGGATGAGTTGCGTGGGCTACCCTGTGTTGTTCCAGGGTGAGGTGTTGTTCCCTAAGATGAGGACTTCCGTTTTGTCCGTGTTGAGTTTGAGCCAGATGTCCTCCATCCAGTCAGAATCGTTTCTCAAACATCAGTGGAAGTTGGCTCTGGATGTGGAGGGGTCTTCTGACAGTGAAAGGATGAGAGGAGTGTCATTGGCGTACAAGATGATGTTGAGTCTGTGTGATCTGATGATGGTGACCAGGGGGTCATGTAGATGTTGAAGAGGCAGGCATTGTGGGATGATCCTTGGGGGTTGCTGCAGATGATCTTCTTGGGTTCTGATGTGAAAGGTGGCAGTTGGGTTCTTTGTGTTCTTCCGGTGAGGTAAGAGGCAATCTAATTGAGGGTGTCTCCGTGGATACTGATGTGGTGGAGTCTGTTGATCAGGATGTGGTGGAAGATGGTGTAAATGTAGCTGATAGATCAGGAGGATGATGGCTGCGGTCTCTCCGCTGTCCAGGAGGGCTCTGATGTTGGTGGCTGGGATTAGGAGTGTCTGTGTGCTGTGGCTGGCTCGAAAGCTGGATTGAGAGGGGATCAAGAGGTTGTTGTGTTCCATGTTTTCAGTAAAGTGCTTATTGATGGATTTCTTGAGGGTCTTTGCTGGAAGGGGGAGCAGCGAGATGGGCCGGTAGTTCTTCGGTTCAGCTGGGTCGGTGGATGCTTTCTTCAGGAAAGGTCTCATTTCAGCATGTTTCTGTTGCTCTGGGAAGGAGGCTGAGGCGAGGGAGGTGTTCAACACTTTCCTTCGCCAATTGTCTTGCTTCCCGAGGTTGAAAATGTGGTGGGGACTGGGGTCAGTGGGTGCTCCTTAGTGTACTGAGTTTATGATGATGATTGTGTCCTGGGTGGTGAGAATGTCCCAGTGGGTGAGCTGGTGTTTGGTGTTTGCGTTTGTGGGTGTGAGCAGCTTGACGCTGTCTGCGGTGTGGAGGTGGGGAGCTAAGTTTTCATAGATGGTTGAAATCTTGTTGTGGAAGAAGTTCACCAGGGTGTTACATAGTTCTTGTGTGGGTAGAATGCTATTCTCTGCTGCTTTGGGTTTAGAGAATTCCTTCATGATGGGGAAGAATTTTTTTATGTGGTTTGTGCTGGCTTCAATGTGGTCAGCTAGGGCGCTCTTCTTTGTTTCCTTCAAGAGGTGGTGGTACTGGTTGAGTGCTGTTTTGAAAGTGGTACGGTCTTCTGTCTTCTTGCTGGTGCACCACTTCCTCTCAAGTTGCTGGTAAATGAACTTGGTAGATTTCAGCTCCTTGGTGTACCAGCTGGCTCATTTAGTGGGTCCTTTGGACTTTGCTTGCTTGGCGGGGTGATTCTGTTGTCGCATTCTGTGATCCACTGGGAGAAGTTCTTTGCTACCAGCTCTGGGTCGGGTGTTGAGTCTGGGGGATATGAGTTGGGAGCTTTGCTCCACTGGTCTTCTGTTATCTCCTTCCAGTTTCTGCATTTGGAGCTGGGGTGCTCTGTGCCAGAGTTGGTGGATCCTGAGATGGTGAAATGGACACTGAAGTGGTCAGTCCAGGTGAGTTGTGATACGTGGGTGTACTTGACTCTGCTGCTGGAGCTAAAGATGGGGTCAGCATGTGTCCTGCGATGTGGGTGGGGTCGGTGACTAGCTACTCGAGGCCAATATTGCTCATGCTTTCCAGGAGGTCAATTGTGCTGGTGTTGCTGGGGTCATTGATGGGGAAGTTGAGGACTCCTTGAAAGATGTATTGATTGGAGTTGATGGCAGTCGGGGCGATGAGGTCTACGATTGCGCTGCAGAAGCTGGAGCATGGTCCTGGTGGTCTGTAGGCAAGGATGCTTCTGAAAGTGCTTTTCCAGTCTGTGTGTAGTTGGAAGTTGAGGTGTTCCATTAGCGGGCCGGGTCTTCTGGGGAGGTTCTGCATTGGATGGTGTCCTTGTACATGATGGCAATTCAGTCTCCGTGCTTGTTGGTCTGGTCTTGTTGTGTAATCTTGTAGCCCTCGCCGGTGGCTATGGCGATGTCTGATGCAAAGGTGGGGTTCAATCAGGTTTCTGTGAGAAAGATGATGTCTGGTGTGAAGGATGGGATCTTGTCTCAGATCTCCGTTGTGTGCTTGCCGAGTGATCGAGTGTTGAGTAGAATCCACTGGAGTTTCGTCGTGGCGGGTGTGGTTGCATTGGTGGTGTCTCTGGTGTTGTTGGTTGCTTTAGTGCTGCATGTGAATTGGCAGGTCCTCTTGTGGTGAGTGGGGATGCATGGCAGCAGTGGTTGTTGATGTGTCTGAGAACCAGGGCATGGAGGTTGGTGGCAGTAAATTTCTGTGGGGTGGATGAGGCAGGGTTCCTGGTGCCGGGCATGGACGGGCGCAGACGGGCTTGCCTTTGGCATGCTGGTGGCACAGAAAGCAGCAGCTTCCATATGTAGTTCAAGGAGGTAGGAGGGGCTGGCCAGGAGGTGGGAGGGCAGGGAGCAGGAAAAACAGCAATGGCAACCAATTAACAGGAGAGCCAAAAACAGATGACGCAAAATAGTAAAACCAAATAGTCAGGCAATTTTAAATGAAGCAAAAAGCAATTTAAATAAAGAAAAAGAAGTGAAAGCACAAGGGGACACAAGTGCAAGTCAGGTGCACAATTTAAGAGAAAAGTGTGTTACCCAAATGGCGGGTTCGAACCTGGGCACACTTGAGCTGTGTCTGAGTCTCAGAGCTTGTGACCTGGCACTGTAGCAGCGGGGGAGTGGAGTATGAGACCCAGGCGTCTTGTAGGTAAATGAAATGTGCAAACTAGGTGGATGCCAAATTCACAATGTTTATAAGGGAGAGCACAAGAACTTTTCCATTGCTTAGCAGGAGTAAAGCGCACCGAATCCTATGGCCAACAAAAACAGGTCCAGCAAAAATAAGGTTGTGAAGGCAAAACATCTGGGGAAATGCCACATAGAAAATGGTAATTTCCAGCATGGAGGGATAAAGATGTGAGATTTCTAATACTTTTATGTAAGAATGTTATATTCCATATAGGTACCCTATTTAGGCGCAGGTAACACTGCAACCTTTCACCTATATCCTTCCCTACATTACATACATAACGGTTCTTAGGCACTGACTTTTTACCTAAATACGACACTGCATTCAGAACGCGGGTTTTCCCTGGTTCGATTCTCATGCATTATGCATGAGGCTTCTTGGAAGCACAGCAGGACTAACAGTAGGATTACCATCTCCTGTATAATATCTCTGTATAAAGTTCAGGCCCAACGTCATCCTTTAGGCCGACACAGTAACACAGCAAGGTAGGACCCCTGGGGAGACCTATGGGTATTAATACAGCACATCTTGCTTAGGAAGGGAGAGGAGACCGTGACTTCCCGGCTGACACACTGACCAGAGACGCTGAGGTTCCTGCATGCAGACGCTCCAGCTAGCAGTGGTCTAACATCCCTCGCAGGGTGTCCAACTCGAGACCAGGACGGGGTCCCACATTCTCTAAACTCTCAGGTATTGGGGTGGACTAGATCCTAGAGGGATTCTTGGCATAACACCTACACAGATGCTAGGTACATTTAGGTACATCTAGTTAGGGAGGCATCGTAGGAGTATGCACTTTTTATCATGTGTTTTATGTACATGTATGTATTCATGATTTATGCAAGATGGTAGAACTATACCATCCCTTTACTTTCGTAGTATTGCTAATCATATATCTCTGCTACTATCTAATGGTTGTTGCAGCTCATATATTCTACACTAGAATAACAACTGTTCAATAAATACTTATTGAAACACCCAGCCTGTTTATTCTGTGTATCTCTCCGAGACAAAATAAGTAAGCACAAGTGCCTGAGCGAAAGGTAGTATATTGTTTCCACGATCCTGTGGGATCAGGGTTGTCATGTTCTGAGGTTGCCAAGAACTATTCTCTCCCCGATAAGAGGAGACTCCAGTGGCACTGTGAGCTAGCTGATACAGACAGGCTAACGTATCCGGTGGGGATGCATGGAATCAGTCCACCACCAATCCCACAGTTTATGTTATCCAAACGCGCAGATCCTGTATAGGTAATATAGGAATTACATGACAAGAATGGATTTGATCTCTTTTTTTGTACTGATAGCAGCTTATTTTCAAGCAGTTTCACGTGTTTACCCCTGATATACGCTTTAGTTAAATCTCAAAGAATTAATGGGAATTTAAGCACTCCTTTGTCAATGTTTAGATACTCTAGCAGGAGGACAGATTCTCTTTCTGTGCTTGAATGGTGTCACACTGTCATTTTGAGTGCTCTCTCTGAACAAAAAGTCAAGATTCCAGTGGATCATTGGGAGCTGTTTCTACCAATAGTGTTGTATCAGACACTTTGCAATGTACTGCAATTGGCTATCGCCAAAGCGGCTCATTTGAATCACCATTGGTGTGGACATATATGCCACTTAAAGCAATTATGGAACCACCATATTCACCATTCTCAGATGTGGCGGGTTAAGCTGCTCACATGACTCACCTTGCAACTGCTGTATCAAGCCTGACTCTGATGCCACATCTGATGACTTATTCATCTACACCATCTATGACTGCATTCTCTGTTGTGTTTGGCATCTTTATAATCCTCAATGATAACTTCAGTACAAGCAGCTTTGCCTCCATCTCTTGTTTCCCCTGCTTTTTCTGGTACAAGTATGACATGTCACATGTCCTCTCCTCCAGCCTTGCATAATGTCTTCAACATCGCAGATCTGGAAGTCTTACCTTTTGATATGCCATAGATTTTAGAATTAAATGAACTCAGTTTAACATAAAAAATAGGAAATGCTGTTGCAGGTCCTTGTGTGACACTCGGTTGGCAGCTTCTTTGCATTTTCATCCTTTTTAGATTGCTGTTTTTTACCATGCTGCATAGTTACATTTGGCTCAAAGCTATTGCCAAGCATGATCGTTTTCAGATGTGCCTTAGCATATAGTCACATTTAATCACTTTTTAGAATGAATTCATGTATACATATATTTACAAGGATTGCTTCTCTATCTAAGGGTGTACTGTGCCTTGACTTGTTTCTAATGTTGACATCACAGCATTTATTTGTGTTCAAATTATCATTTAAGTATATTTTATAATGCATGCTTGTGTTTATCGTTTTCACAATGTAACAATATATTTTGATGGTTTATGAATGAGTTCATATGCCATGTATTCATATAGTATGATACTTTGAAAGAAACACAGTAGTTCTAGACATATCTGCAGGAGAAATCATGAAAATCTCACACCTTACATCCCAAATTTCAAGGCTCGTTTTTCTCATGATAATATTGAGAATGGTAAATAAGGTCTGTGTGATAGCCTCTTGAGGAGATTGAAGCTGGAGGCATTCCAGGCAGAGGATCAGACCCCCTTTATTTGCATCAATGTTATGAACTGGGCATAGTGGTGCTTAAAGGGATACCTTCCTGCACAAATGCAATCCTTAGAGACATGGGGGCATATAAGATTGTTTATGTGCGAGAAGGTATCCATTCCTGCACATAAACAATCAGTAATGGCCTTTTGTAACTTAGAAGTTGCAACTAGTCATTTTTTTAAATGATTGTGTTATGTGCAGGAAGGGACGCCTTCCTGCACATAAACAATCAATGGCATTTTGCTGTTTCTATGTGTGCTGCACAATGCAGCACACAAAGAAACAGCAAAACAAGGAGAAATAAAGCATTTCTCCTCATTTTTCCAGGTTAAGACCAGGTTTTCCCTGGTCTTAATTTTGACGCTGCCCCCTATTTACGCCTCCCTTGTAAATTTGGGGCAGCGTCAAAATCAATGGGTGTTGTGGCGGAACGCCCACCGCAACATCCGTTGCCCACCCCTTTCACCTAGGTGTAGCGTGAAAGGATGCCTTATTCACAGTGCGCCGTTAAGCCACGTTAAAGCCTTGTGAATAAGGCAAAGCCCCTATCGCAACAGGAACGTCGGGAAAAGTGACATTCCTGTGGCGATAGGGGCTTGCATATATGCCCCATATTACTCTTTCTACGCGTGCTGCATAGTGCAGCACACATAGAAAAAGGAAGTAACATGGAGAAATAAAGATATTTCTCCTTGTTATGCCTCTATCGGATAGGTGCACCATTTTGGCACAAACCCTAATTACAAGTCTTTATACATCTAGGTTTGTGTGAAAAATACATGAGTGGGTGCCTGGAAAGGCCCAGTCCGCACCAATGTAATGCCTACCCAATGCAAATTAATGTAAGGCCGCGCTATGTGCTGCATTGTGTTACTTTGTATTTACTAAGCCATGTAAAGTGGCAAAAATGATTTTGTGTTGGGACTGCACCACAAAAGTGGCGCAAGCCAGATGCAAAATTACAGGAAATCTGGACCTCAATTATGAGCAGATAATTGTACTACGGTTTGATTTAAGAAGTTCCTATGTTAGGCAAGATTTTGGTGCTAATGTACACATTAGTAAGAGCTAGAAAGAAGAGATTCCATCCTATATTCCATCCAAAGATTGCTTTGTCATCTATTACACAGATATGTTGCCAATGTTTATTGTTTTTATATGTATTGCCTTAATTTTATTTACCATAACTTTTATAGATGCAATTACACTTATTGACATACTTTGCACTTAACCTGTACTTTAAGTTATTAATAAAACCTTTTAATATAACTGAGAATATTTTATGTGTATATGCATCTTTTAGGGAAAGATGTTCCAGCATGCTACATTGAAACAATATATTCCAGGCAGTCTCAAGCAGGATTGGTAGTCACTCAAATCCATTATCTGCAGGTAAGTGATGGGAGATGTGTGGGTTACAACCTGTCTGCCTTTCTTGTTCAAGCTGGTAAGTTGGTTCAAATATGCACTTGCCTAAGTCCTAAGAATTGTTTACTGGGCTATACTTGCAGAGAGACCCCAAAATAAATCAGTAGCTGTTTCTATAAGCCATCATGCTTTTTCCAGACTGTAAAATTGGAATTAGTGGCATTGATCAGTTTTTCTATTTCTAAGGCTAATTGTTTTGTTTTAACATCATCATTTTATTGCATAAAGTACTAAATTACCCATTTATTAGTATACAGTTGTGTGATGTTACGGCAGGGAATATAACCTAAAATAGTGGTAGAACTAAAGCATGAGTGAGCTTTTTGTTAATAAATAGCTGCTAATAAAATGTGTGACCACCAGGCATGAGAAGGAGATAACAGACTCTAAAACGATCCAATTAAATCTTCAAATTGGAGCTATCTAAATTACATAAGAAGAACATGCATACATTTTAAAGTTTGAGATAACTTCAGATTACCTAAAAGTGAACATCCATAATAGTGAACTGTCAACCAGTGACAGTACAATTAATCATGTAGATTTCATTTTTCTTCCCACATATATTTAAAGAGTCTCTTTCTTAAAATGTGATAATGATCTCAAGTATAGAAGATTTGACATTTCCAGTAACCAGGCATTTACAATCTTGAAGCAACAATACTACTTCCGGAGAACAATAACTTTTATAATTGTACTTCTTGCCTACACATTTTTTGTCAGCTGTATGCTTTTTAAGAAGGCACAATTAAATACAATTGCCAGTGTTGTACATACTGATTCATACACTTGATAATAAAAAAAACATTCTGCTTGCGATGTCTCACCTACAGATTTGAATAATTTCACTGTGCACAATCATAAATAAATCAATGCTCCAGAATGTCAGAAAGCTCAGATTAAGATAACTTCAGTTGTAACATTTTCAAGGGTCTATCCCAATAAGCATCCTTTGTTGAGTATGTAGGCGGGGACTTTCTGAGAATGGTCTGTGTGTTCTGTGAACACTGTGTCACTGGAACAAAGCTACACCTTGCCGATGAGCTTTAACTAGGGTAAAACTGGTCCTAGTTTGCTTGTGTTCCGGTTTAGGGAGGACCTGACCTGGCAGTTCGGCTGGACTGTTTCCATTGGAACAGGGTCAAGAATGATTTGCATATGACTGGGTCCAAACTGAGTGGCATGATGTGCATAATAACGATGGAATGGAAATGCCCAAGTAATTACCAGGGGCTGAGATTAATTCAAGCAATCAGTCCATCACTTTTTGCATATTTTAGTCCATTTTCAAGGGCATCTTTAATTTCTCTAGTCCTATATTGAAGTTAAATTTGGGAAACAATGAAATAACAATGCGCTATCCTGCGTTCTAGTACCTTGCACACTGAATTCAAATAAAAATAATCATATTCTAAGTATTCACTTTGGTGAATGCATTAAAATTAATTTTCAATCATTTCTTGAGGTCTGCTCCTATGATTAAACTAAATTCACCCACCTACTTGTACAATTTGCATATTTGTGCCCTTTCCTCTATGACCAGTCCTTTATGACCTTCAGTGCGGGGGACGTGTGTTTAAGAATGACTATTTCAAATCCCTTCACCTTTTCCCACCTACTGTGAATTGTGTTAGATTGCAGCATAAGGATACTTTTTCACTTCATTGAGTAAATTAAGCCATTAACCTTAAGAGCTAGAACCCTTGGACCTGTCATAGATGGGCAATGTGTGGTACTGCTGTATTGATTTCAAAGCCTTTCTAGAAGGCAGAACCGAGAAGCATTTATAACAAATGTGAAAAGAATGAGGTGTCAAAGCAGTTGTGGAACTAGTGGTGAGGTCAGGTATATGTTGAAATGGGTGAATACAATATCAATGATTACTGTGATGTGTGCAGGCCCGACAACGGCAATACCAATAAATGCAATATCAAAGTATGCCATAACCTGTGCCTGCATGACCATGACAGAACCTGTCAGTGCATTGTTAATGTATCTCATAACCTGTCCCGCACAGTAGCGTTGACACCAGCAATGTCGAGATCAATGTATGTCATAATCCAATCTCAAATGACGATGCTATTACTAATAATAATGTCAGTGTATCTTATGACCGAAGCAAACTTACCCGTGTCAATACCAGTAAGAACAATGCCAGTGTAGACTATGAAAACTGTATGCACAATGTTAAGAATGTCGATAAAAATGATACCAGTGACTGCCATGTTATTTTCAGGAGTTCTAATGAACTCACATCATTACTTTCGGATTCACCCAAGTTGAACTCCCCAATATACCCTGTGTCAGAAATACATGGTTAGACAAGTCCTACGACCCACACTCACGCCTATCAAATGTGAGATCACAGGTGGGGTCTCTCTTAACCTAAAGATAAACAAGAGAGAAACATGCAACTGACCCTGTTAAGGAGTGTGGGCCGACTGTGGGGTGGCCCCAACATGCACCATAAATAGAGCTAGCAACAGCGGAGAGGAAGACTCCAGTTCCTCTGAGTCTGACAGCAAAGGCTAAGGCCTACAATGGGGAGTGCCAATCCAAGGGGCAGATGGGGAGCACTCACCAAAGATCACCCAGGCACATAAGAACATGCTCAACCCCCTTGCAGACCCAGAGAGCCTTGAGGAGGGCCCCATAACCACAATGCTCATAAGCAAAATACCGTACCACTTCCTAGTGGATACAGGGCCGGCGAGGTAATGCATATGGGAAGGAGTATCCCCTATATCAAAGACCACTACCACGATACAGGGGACCTCAGGATCTGTGGCCAAAGCCCCTCTCACTGAACCCCTTGAGCTAGAAATAGAAGGAAGCAAGATCAAGGGACAGTTGTTGTATTTTATATCCTCCCTGACCAATATTTGGACAGGACCTATTGTCAATTTGAGGATGTCCATCCAGTTCACTGAGAACGGAACTATAACCTGCTCCTGCCCTGGACTCTCCCCCCTAGAGTGCAGGCCAACAGCATCTGCCCACACCTAGGGGATGCTAGCCAGAGCGACCCTGGGTCACTGAGCCCTCCTCAAAGGAGCAATCTGGGGTTATATGGAAAACCTCTTTGAATTCTAAAGCCTAGCACAACAGTGGACTGGTCAAGCACACCATCACTTTGGTGGAAACAGCCAAAGCAATAGCATGTAGGAACGCAGGGAACCGGGGACCTCAGGTCATGACACGCACAGAACCATCGCATCCCCCAAGACTAGGGAGGATATTGGCTCGAGCTTCCCAGTTCAGCCTCTGCCATTACCCTGGTGCCTCATCGAGGGATGAGGTGGCACAGGCGAAGCAGCACCTGCCCAAGCGGCAAAGTTTCCGCATTGGGAGTCCCCGCCCTGTTACCCGATACATGGCCCAGACAAATGACCGCAGCAGGGAAGGAGGCATATCTGACCATCAGGACACCACCTCCAGGAATTGTCCCTACCGGTCGCATGGGAAAAATCCCTAGGCCTAGAGTGGACAGGCTATCTCCTACATCCCCTGCCCAGGGATTCCGTTACAGTGACCAAATAACTGGTGAAAGCACCCCCAAAGGGGCGGGGTGACCACGAACTTACAGGTGGCACCTAACTGGAAGAGGACCTTGCTGTGGGACCCCAGGGGAATCCAACTGAGTGCTCGCACCAGAGAGCCAAAAGGCAGGCAGCATCAAACTCTAGTGCCACTACAGTCCCCGAAGAAACCACAAGGCAGCCTATTGTCACCTGACAGTGTACCACAAACAGAATGGGCTGTTATCAGGGCACCCCCACAGAATCTCTACACACAGATCAAACCCCAGAACACCCGACATAATGCAGTGAATCCAGAACCTCAGTGCCAGCACCCAATACACACCTGCTTCAGAAAACTCACTGCAAACATAAAAAAGGAGCAAAACAACATTAGGAAAATTGAAGCCTTTACTTTTCATGCAGGAAAACCTCAAGGCAGCCAGGACTATGAAGACCAGGAATCCACGCTAGAGTTCACTATCAGGGTGCTTGCAGGGGGCCCAGGTCTACCTCTGCTGATGATCCCCTGGGGAAGGGATGGCTGACCACATCCCAGAGGGGAAACAGTTTGACAAGGGAGCAGGGCGGGCCCCCACTGGTGCTTAAAAGCAGGCACCTAGGTGCCTTTGCTCAAAGTCATTAGGGCGTGCCCCAGAGCAAAATCCCCAGATAAAAAGAACACCATTATTCAACGTTTTTCAAGCCTCCTCCAAATGCAGGCCCTCCTATAGTTCCAAAATGAGGCAACTACTCCAGTGGTGGAAGCCAGGCTTCCTGGACATTTTCGGGAAGGAGTGACTGCCATGTTATTTTCAGGAGTTCTAATGAACTCACATCATTGCTGTCAGATTCACCCAAGGCGACCTCCTCAATACACCCTGTGTCAGAAATACGTGGCTAGACAAGTCCTACGACCCACACCCACGCCTATCAAATGTGAGATCACAGGTGGGGTCTCTCTTAACCTAAAGATAAACAGGCACCCAGGGAAAACCCTAATTGATCCTACAGATAAATAGTTGAACCATAAACAGGTCAGAGGAAATTGACCCCAATAAAACACGTATAGCCAAGGGCTCACTTTCCCCAGAATATCTTAAAGCTAGACACCACATGTAGATAGAAACACTCATCCAATTAGGACACGACATGCACACCACACGTAGCTATCGCTCGCTCCTCATGCCGGACATCTCGAGACATACACACTGGCCCACACTAGCTCTCCCTGAGGTCGAGAGCCATCTGTGTCCTTATTAGATGCCCATATTTGTTGATTTATGACTGAGATGCTCTTTTGGACTGTAGAAAATTGCTTTATTGTACCTCACGAACTGTATGTAAAAGCGGCCAAAACTTTGCACACTGAGAGACTTTGAGCAGACGCACTCATTTGAGGCTCTCCTGGCCACAGCATTTAATTAAATGACCTTGTTCCTGTTTTGCCAAACGCCTCTTGTCTTTTCATTTATTTAAGGTAAACTGAGATCCAAGCAACATATTTTCAAACATATGTTCCATGCATTTCAGTATCTGTTAGCCAAAGTATCCATTCTTAATGGACATTGACATATGGATTGAAAGACATATTATTCTGGTATTACCCTTAACAATGGTAAGAGAGCCAAGTCTACCAAATTAACTGTATATTGATGAAATACCCAGCATCTATAATCTCCCTTGTTTCACCCTCACCCTTCCCTCTTCCTGAAAATGTACCATTCCATTTCATTAATCATCAATGATTAAGTTCTTATTTCACTACTGTTTGGTCTTATCATTTAACATTTACCTAGAAATTATAGATACAAAATATGGTTTGGCCATATAGGTTATTTGCTGAGACACTGCTATTTTGTGGTTTGCATACCTAGAGAAAATGATCTCCAATGACCTACTCAATGTTTTCTACTTCTCTTTGATAAGGACGTGTTGCAAAAAGGAAAAAGAAATATTTGCAACACCATAGAGAACATACTTCACCTTCTTCATACGCCTGTTGATGGAACCTTTTTGTTTTCACAACGAAATGTTATTGTCAACAGCCGTAACAGCCCTGGTATAACTAGGATTTCCAGTGATACAAAGTACATGGTAGCAATAATGATGTCAACATTTACAATATCTGGGCAATATATTTCAAAATCTAAAAATGGCAAAATCATTACTCTAAAAATGAACAGCAGTGCCATATACCTGATATAAAGTCTCAAACATGTAGTTCTCAGCCACCCGAACCTAATGACAGTATAGGTATATCTCAAATTATCGCTCATCATCCTGTCTTCACATCAGTTCCCCACATGTTGATACAGCCGGAACAGGTTCTAAATATAATCCCAGATAGTCCGCCCACCTCTTCCAAATCTTGGGGTGTTTATGGGGGCACCCCTCGCTTTATATATTGGCATCTCTAGCCCCATACAAAAATCAAGTCCCCTATTCCACGCCCCAACTAGTGGCGGGGATGTGTCTTTCCATGCCCTGGCGATATCCCGTTCCACCAATGTAAGGCCAAGGAGCAGTAAATTACATTTGTATATGTTGCCCCCGATACCATCAGTGATATGGAGCATGACCAGTCATGGCGAATATGGAATGTCCCATCCCAAAACTTCCGAAAGGCACGTGCCCACCCCCTGCCAGAACTTTGAGAGCGCTGTACATTGCCACACGGTACGTATGAGAGTGCCATCTGCGATTTTGCAGCGCAAGGAAAGAGGGGAGTCAACCAGTCCGGCCCGCCAGAGCCTGTGTCTAGTGAAATAGACCCTATGAAGGGATTTAAATTGTATGAGTCGTAGGCGTGCCGCGATAGCGGCACCGCGTGGGGACTCCAGCGCCTCCACCCAGTCCTCGTCGTCCAGGGGGCAGAGGTCTTTTTGCCAGGCTTCGCGAGTTGCATCAAGTATGGTGGGGCTATTAGTCACGAGTGTTTGGTAGATCTTGGTGATCTTGTGGTCACCCAGTTCCCCCATGAAAACTTTAGCCTCAATGGGATTGAATTCGGCTATGTCTGCGAGGTGTGTGATGTATGGGGAAAGGGCATGGCAGAATAGAAGGTATTTATAAAACTGCGAGTGAGGCATGTTATATTCTTCTTGAAGCTCCTGGAAGGACTAGTTTGGGCATGAAGAACATCCCTGACCGTATCTATGCCGATGGCTTCCCAGTCCCCAAAGCCATACAGTATTGATAGAAGGGGCAGAAGGCCGTTATGCCAGAGGGGAGTCTCCTTCATCAGTCTGCTCACCATCCAATGCGACTCAGCGATTGCTTCCAAGTCACAAACACTGTCCTAGTCGCTGGCAGCAACATTTTAAGCATTGGGCTTGAATATAGGACTGTGTGAAGTGTCATGGTGTCCATCAACCAGCGTTCGGCTGCGTATGCAGGATCTCGTCTATCCTCATACCACCAATCATTTAGGATAAAGAGGTGCGAGGCTGCATGGTATGCCTGGATGTCAGGGGTTGCCATGTCTCCACAGTATGTAGACTGAAAACATTTTCTCAAAGCCACCCGTGCTGAGCTCCCACCCCAGAGGAATTGGCCAAGAATTGCATTCATTTGTCGAAACCAGGTGGGCGGTATTGGATAGAGGTGATTTTGGAGCTGATAAAGAAGGCAAGGCAAGGAGACTATCTTGAATACAGCAGATCTGCCGAATAGGGAAAGCAGTAGGTGTGGCCAGAAGCGCACCTGGTCCTTGATCTGTTCCCATAGTGCGGCAAAGTTTTTATCCCAGGAGGTGAGCTAGGAGGCCGACAAAAACACCCCAAGATAATGTCCACCTGAAATCCACCACGCAGTGGCCATAAATAGGACTAACAAGCATTCATATAAAGACTAGAGGTCTCGCCGAAAACCTGCATAATCCTAGTAGTCTTGGGCCCGTTCTGTTAGGGTGCGTAAGAAAAAACAGGACGTTGTCCACATATAGCACTATGCGGTCTGAGTCCTCACGTGACCACTCAATGCCTTGAACCTGTGCATCAATCCTCACCCAAGCAGCAAGCGGCTCCATTGCCAGAGCGAAGAGGTAGGGAGAGAGGGGACATCCCTGGTGGGTACCACGGCCGATAGCGAAGGTCTGCGAAGTCGAATCTGCTACACGAACAGACGCGGTAATGGCGGTATAGAGAAGGTGGATATAAGTGAGAAGACGGCGGCCAAAGTTTAGTCTACTCAAGAGTGCAAGGAGGTATATCCAGCTAAGCAAATCGAAGGCCTTGCCCATGTCTGCAAGAAGGCGTGCCGCCGGTCCCTCTAGTCGATCTACTGACGCGATGGAGTTATGGGTACGGCGGCTATTGTGTCTTGTGGCGTGGCCTGGCATAAAGCCAGCTTGATCAGGGTGTATTAAGTCTGTGATGTGTGGTACAATGCGGTTGGCGATAGCCTTGGCCAGGAGTTTAGCCTCTATGTTGTGAAGAGATATTGGGCGATATGGAGTTCAGGGGGTCGGCCCGGCTATAAAAAACAACTATTTCAGCGTGTGGCCAATCCTGTGGAAGGCACCCTTTATCTACAGCGGTGTTGAGTGCAGCTAAATAGGGGGCTGTCAGTAAAGATTGGTACTATTTGTGGAATTCGCACGGGAAGCCATTCGGGCCTGTTGCTTTGCCCGAGCGCATGTCAGATAGGGTGCTCTGAACCTCCTCAATCGTCAGCGGAACATCTAGTTCCTCTCGTACCAAGTCAGCCAGGGCCCACAGTGGCAAATCATCTAAAAAATGGTAAATGGTAGCCGCTGGAAGGGTCTCCCTGGGAGCATAAAGGTCTGTGAAGTAATCGGCGAAGCTCGCTGCAATTTGTGCCGGGTCAGTGAGGATCTCACCGGCAGGGCCATGGACACCTGGAATGGATAAGGGACAAATCGTCTGCTGGCAAAGGCGATGTAGCAGGGCACTAGCCTTGTCACCGAACTGATATATCCTACTGCGAGTAGCTAGCCACGCCATCTTAGCCTCGTCTAACAGTTCACTTGCATGTACTTGTTGTGCGTGAAGCAATTGTCGGTGCACCACACTCCCCTCTACCCCCTTACTCTGGCGCTCTAGGTCTATAAGTTGGGCCTCCGTCCGTATCAGCTTCTCGCAGCGGTGATTACGCTGTGCTGTGCAGCATGCAATGTCTACGCCCCTAAGAGTTGGTTTCATAGCTTCCCAGAGGGTTTCGGGGAATCCTACCATCCAAGTATTATAAGAGTAGTAGTCTGAGATGGCTGTATGCATATGGAGTCTATATTGCTCATCCTGCTGGTGCCTTGGCGAGAGCCACCATCAGAGTGGGGAGCGCTTATGGTCTAGTCGCAGCCTCAGCAACATGGGGGAATGGTCTGAGAGGCCCCTAGGCAGAATATCTGCTGTCTCAAACCTGTGAAAGTGGGTTGCGGACAGGAAAATGCAGTGAATGCGGGAGAATGTCTCATAAACACTGGAGAAATATGTGAATTTTTGATCTGTGGGGTGGAGTTGCCTCCAAGTGTCTACCCATCCCATCCTCTGCACCAGTGACTGTAGCCTCGACTCTCGTGTTCCCACCAGCCACCCTACACTGCGCAATCTATAATTATGGGGGCATATCACATAATTCCAGTCTCCCCCCACGATCGTCAGACCTGAGGGGATCTCCGTCCACAGAGTTGTCATGCGCACGACTAGGTTCCAAGCTAAGACGGGGGCATATATACTGCCTAGGATAAGTTGTTCACCATGTAGTGTACCTGATATTAGAATGTACTTGCCCTGGGCATCTGTCCATGTCTTATCATGTATATAGGGGACTCTGTGGTGAATCAGGATTGCTACGCGGCGGGAGCCTCTGGGAAAACCAGAATGAAAAGTCTGGGCGTACCCAAACCTCGCCAATCACGGTGTCTTATTACCCAGCAGGTGGGTTTCCTGTAAAAGTAGGAAATCTGCTTTATATTGTTTAGCCTGGCAGAGTATGGCCCCCCGTTTGATCTTATCTAGGAGGCTATGGACATTCCAGCTAGCAATATGTAGCACGCTCCCCGGAGCACCTGTCAAGGCAAGTGGCATGTTTGATGGTGGAGTATCTGGAGGTGAGATGCTGTACGGATGACGAGGTCTAATCGGTAGCTGCATGTGTAGTAATGGAATACGGCACTGAAAACAAACAATAACATTCCCTTAACCCTCCTCCCCTCCCACCCACCCCAATACCTCATGAACATTGAAGCATCTGTCGTGGCACGGTGAGAGACCCACCCACAACGGGGGGCAGAACCTACTCCCTGCCAATGGATCCCCAATGAACCTCCCTTGTACATAGAAGCATATTCAAAGTCGATGGACTATCAACACAAAAATAACCCTACTAGTGTGGCCGTCTGACATATTATAGTCAATATATATCTCTACAGGAATTAATTAGGATGCTGTCAGCTCCGGCTGGCTTCCTGTTGCCCTCATGTGGGACTTGCTACGGGTCTTGGAGCATCTCTTGGAGCGCGACCTACGGTGCTGCCAATCAGCAGCCTTGGATAGCTTGTGGCTGGGCCCCCGGATGAAGAGTCGGAGTCCATCATTGGTGGAGTATGGGGTTTGAGTTTTACAATTTTGTCCGTCCAATTGAAAACCTCCTCTGGTGTCTCAAAGAAGTGCGTCTGCGACTAATAGGACACCCTTTAGCGGGCCAGGAAGAGCAGAGAGTACTGAATTTGCAGGTTCCTCAGATGGGCTTTGGCTTCCACAAAGGACTCACAGTGCTGCTGGACCAGCCGAGTGTATTCCGGAAAAATCATTATAGGATGAGAGGTGTAGGTAAGGATCTCCTTGAACCTGGCTTGTTGCAGGATAACATCTCTGTCCTTGTAGTTCAGAAATTGAGCAGTAATTGGTCTGGGTTGGGCTCCGGGTGGTGCTTTTTGTAGAAGAGCCCAATGGGCACATTCGATTATGAAGCAGGGAGACATTGAATTGGGTGTAAGCCAGTCTGTCAGCCATTTGATAAGAAATTCCTCGATGTTGCTGCCCACGCATCCCTCAGGAAAACCCATGAAGCTGAAGTTATTCTTGAGGGCCCACCCTTCCGCATCCTCCACTCGTGTAGCCAGACCCTTCGTGAGTGTCTCTAGATTGGATACTTTCTTTTGGAGGGAGATCGTGGTATCCTCCACCGTCGAATTACGGGTTTCCGATTCAGTGATACCTTGCACAGCATTGCAGAGGTCTTGTCTAAGTAACATAACGTCTGAGCCAACTGCGCCGATCTTAGCCTCCAGCGTGATAGCTGCTAATATGGTGGCATTATCTGACATGGGTGTTTTCTGGATGCCTGGGTCAGGTGCCTGAGCTAGAGCGCCAGTGTATTTGTCCATAGTGCTTTGCTTTGAGTTGGCACTGGGCAGCTTATCCTTAGTCATCTTGTGTGTGGATTTGCAGGGGGAGTGCCGGTAGGCACATATCCAGTTTTAAATCAATACAGCAGGACCTTAGTGGGGATAGCAAATCTAGCTGGATTAGATCAGGGAGGCAGCGGAAAGCGGTGTTGTTGGGGGGAGCACTATGCTCACCAGCCGCACCAAAGCCTAGCTCGACTGCCTCTGCAAGCGAGCACCCTGACCCCCCCCTAGCGGGTCTCTCCACTCACCTCCATATCCAGACTCAGCAAAGGATAGCCCGGGATGTGGAGGACCATATGTCTCAATCCCGGATGGTCCGGGGGCACCCAGCAGTCGACCCTGATAGTTTGAGTGATGTGCGGCAGGGCGCCCAGGACGTGTCTCCGTGGAGCTGTGACCGGTCAATCTCCATAGCAAGGGGACTCCGCTGCCATCCGGCACTGGTCTGCCACCCTGTATCACCAAGGGAGGCCTGTGGGATGCTGCAGAGGCCATGCTATTTAATGCTGTATAAGGCCGTTGCTGTCACTATGTCAAGAATAGGGAGTCAGCCCTAGTGATGGTTAACTCTCTGCTCCTAGGGCCGTAGTTGTGGAACCGGGATACCTCATGGAACGGAGAATCTTTAGGTCCTTAGCTGCTCCATGCTGTTGCCCCCCCTGGCTGGTCGGAGCGCCGTGCTGTAATGATTGAGGCCGCCACACTCCTCCAGATGTAACTGGAGCTCAGTGCGGGCCCAGCGAGAGAGGAGCAGGAGGAGAAGAGGGAGGGAGGAGGACTCTCACCTGTGTCTCCCGCTCCCGGATTCCACCACACCAGTCAGCCCACGTAGGTTTGGTTATTCCACGCATCTGGGATCTCACCACAGGTTAGCCCCCAGCAGTAGAGCTGTGGTCAGGGACTCGCCGTGGCCACCTACCGCGACACAGGGCCCAGAACGGCTGCAGCGTGGCCCGATATGGCCACCGAGACCCAGATGTAAGGCGCCAAGCGGAGCAGCCTCCAATCCAGTTGTCCGCACCCACTCCAGGCTACAGATCTTCTCTGCCAGGGACCATGCGCCAGGTGGGTCTTTGGCAGGAGATTTTGGGTCGGGGCTCTGCCTCGTTGTCTCCAATGGCGCAGGATCAAAACGACCGCACTGTGGCCCGATACGGCCACCGAGGCCCAGATGGAGATAGTCAAAATGGGCAACGACCACCCGCTTCCCCAGTCCAATCGGCTGTACGTCACAGCGCGGGTCGCACCTCCCCGCTGGCGGCCTCCAACAGCGCTGCGCCCTCTCCAAGATGTGCCGGAGGAGTTGATTTAGGGTATCTCCTCGGCTGGTCACAGCGGCTCGGGACCGAAATGATCGCGCCACGGTCCAAAATGACCGCGAGGCTCAGATGCGAGGCATCGAGCAGAAACACAGCAGCCCACACCACCCGTCCAGTGCGCTGCGCCTCGCAGCCACCGGTCGCTCTTCCCCACCGGCAGCACACAGCAGCACGCCGTCTACATTGGATTTGTGGTGCGCCCCCTCTCAGTGGTGCGCCACCCACGCTGGGGCATCCTCTTCTGCAAGGCCGGGGATCACTAGGCCTCGACACCACCTCGGCCGCAGGCCCCTGCACAAACCCCGGCCGACAACTTCTAAGGTCCCCGGTGGCAGCAGGGCAGTGCTAGGAGCTGTGCAAGTTTCGAACAGCAAATTAGGAAAGCCGATGCAGCAGGATTATCGACGGATTTCTATGGGGCTATGGGAGCCTCGCTAAGGTGTGTCCGCCATGTTGGACTGCCAAGCCACGCCACCGATGGAACCTTTTTTTTTTAAATTCATATATGAGATATCCCTGTGGGTTTCACCGCCAACTCCTCTCTACCTTCCCAATTGTGGCCCAGTGTTATAAAAAGTGACACAACGCTGGGTTGCATCAGAAACAGTTGACGTGCATCAAGCAACTTTTGTGCACCATGGATGTGCCATGTTTAGAAAGTGTCGTACTACAACACAATACTATGCATTGTAGGAGATCCTGCTGTAACTCAGCTCGTCCTTAAGTGCCACACATCAGTCATCCATGCTTTAAGGCAGTGCTGCACTACACAAGAGGCATTCATGTCACTTTTCCTTTAAAAAAAGTCACAAATCCATGGAACACTTCTGTACCTTAATCGTGGCAAGGTAAGAAGAACCTACCTTCTAGGAGGGTATGTCTAAGAAGGAACCACAGACAAGGAGGATAGCAGAAAGAGGAAGGTGAGTTTCACTGATGAGGATAATTACATTTTGATTTCTTAGGTGACAAAACAAGAGAAGTATATGTTTGTCATCTCCAAAGTACCATTATACATGAAGGCAGCTTGATGGAAAGCATTAGCTGACAAAATAAATGCGGTTGCATCAACACACAGGACTGTTGTAGAATGCAAGAAAAGTCGGAATGATTATAAGCACAATACTGAGTAAAAATTGACAAGAAATCTGACGTCTGAAATAAACCTGAAGGAGGTCCATGAGAACGTAACGCCAATGAAGGAACGAGTGGCAGCACTCACTTGGACCAGAGGTGGTTGCTGGTATAGAAGGCACAGACACTGCCAATTGTGAGACATTACCTATATCTTAGGGTAAGTGTAAGTGTAATTTTATGTTTCTCATTTTTTGTTCAGGATTTTGTAAACCACAAATGCTTCTACCTAGTACCTAGCAGCAAAATCATCATTTGTAAAGTCTTGGTTTGTAGTGTATGAAATAGGATTTAAATAAATGTAGTTGTTTAGTTCATATGAGTTTCCATATGTCACATTAAGTTGACTGTCAAAATACATTCACATTGTTGTTTGTAATGTTGCTATTATTTAAAGGCAATTTTTTCCCTGTGTTTATTGGGACAATAGTATGTTCACTTACTTTCATTGTAGGCTATATAAAAGTAAAACTTAAACCACAATTTATCTGTTTTTTAATAATTTTCATGGTGGCATTTATGTGAATTGCCATGTACCAACTACACTTCTGTAACTTTTGTCCAACATTTTTTCATGGTTGCCTCATCATATGATTGCATATAATTACAGGTACATTGGTTTAACCATAGGATTTCTTTTGTCTCAATTGATTGTTTAAAGTTATTTTGCCCATACAGTCCTAAAATATGACTCTTAATGATCCCCAAGTCTGTAGGACACAATGAAGTATAACATTATTAACCTCCATTCCTGGTCACAGAGATATTGATCTTAGATGTTTCCCTGGAAGATATATTTCCTAACTGAACAGGTACCTGCAGCTCCCTATAGCTACAACATTCTTTATTGTAATGACCAGTTAATTGCAAAAGCAGAATAAACTTGCAGATTCCTGAAGAAGCCACCCATGACAGGCTAATGTAAGGGAAAAGGACCCTGTTTATATCCTATTTGCCAACCTCTTGTCAGGCAAATAAGAATTTAGTGTTTCAAGAAACATTTTGCAGAAATATTATATATTGTATATATTAATACGATCATGCAATCTTCTATATCCTCCACCCTTTTAGATGTTATCAACTGGATTCCCACTGGACAATTTCCCAATGCTTAAAGATATCACGCCCATTTCTGTGAGCTATATTGAGCTAAATGTAAAATGTGACCCTTGCTCTGCATTGTCCTACCCTCTCATGATTTGGTATACACTTTCATTTACTGAACACAGAAAACACCAAAAGAGCAGAATCCTGAAATACAGAACTCAGTTTGACCTGTTGTTAAATAGCACCGTAACCTTAAACTGTTATTTATGTTTGGGTTCATAAGGTGGCATTTATCCTATACGTACAGGATATGTTAACATTCTTAATTCAAGTATGAATTTTTTTTTAATAGTTTAGAATTTTACTTTGATTATAGTTTTTTAGACTATTATGTACCAAATATGTATTCTCCCTAATAAGAATTAGTGCCATTTTCGTTATTTTACATATCCAGACCATCAATATCCTGAGAAAGGTTCCAACAATGGCATTAAGGCTTGATGCCACCTTGCCTTCCTTAGATGATGAAAGCTTCTAAAAGCGCATGAATGTTTTGGAACATTTTCCACCAATCTTAGCAAGGAATGACAGAATGACAGAATGACAGTTTCTCCACAAGTACCTCAACAGACTTCTTCTTCTCAACAACAACTACTCAATGTGGTCCTGTGGATGAGGATGATCCCAAGTCACCTCTGAAAGAAGAATCCACAGGTCACAGCAATGCAAGGTTGAGGAAGTCAAGAAGAGAATGAAAACAGTGTTGAACCCCCTGGAAGACGGTCTCTTAGCACAAATAAGAACTTGGCACAGTCTATCGAAGACACCTATTGATGGCTCCAGGAAATTGAGGATTGTCTAGCTGACATTATGGAGGTTATGCCTGAAAATATCTTCATGGTTGTTTTTTTACATTCTATCATCAATTCTGTCTCGGTGTCACTGTTTTCATTTTCTCATTGCATTGTTTATATAAAATTTCCTTCTTGGGTAAGGTAATTAAAAAAATTATGGAAGTATTTTTTTTCTTTGTCACTTCATTTATTATCCCCATTACAGTCATTACTTATATGGTTTGATTTTGTCAATATATATTCATTGTATTTTAAGGGGAAAAAAGGGGCATGATGTAAATAAAAATAAAAGTGACAATCCCTTGGAGAAGATGGTTTGATTTCTGACTTAATGTAAATATATGTTTCTGATCAGGTTTTATATTGATTTTTTTATTTAGTTTTGTTCAATATACTCTATAGCAATATCCTATTTTTTTCTCTACACAACCATTGCCAAACAAATGTAATATAAATTGGAATGTTAGCCATTGCAGCATGCATGCAGTTTTAAACTGCCAATTTGACTTGGCAATATAACCTCCTTTCCGAGCCTTAAACTCCCCTTTGTTGCATATAAGTCACCACTATGTTAGTCCCTAGGTAGCCCATAGGGCAAGGTGCATTGTAATAAAAAGGTCTGACAGTTAATTTTCTGTTTAATATGTCCTTGTAGATAAGATCTCCTAAATTACATTTTCACTACTGTGAGGCCTACCTCTCCCATGGGATAGCACTGGGTTGCCTTATTATATTTAATAAGTGCTAAATTTCCATAGGGAATAAGTAAACATTTCACTTTTTTGATCTGAGAAGTTGTAACTTAAAGGCCAAAGGGGTATCCAGCCTAATGGAACTCTTGTCGGCTACAGTCTCCAACCTTGTCCTCCTGGAGATTTTTGACTTCCAAAAAAGAGAAGTCCAAACATAGAAAACTTCACCACACCTTCGTTCAGTGGATCCCTGACAACTAAGAGGCAGATTCAGATCTCGGCCGGTAGGGCACCGAATCGGATTCGGCTTAACCAGATCCGATTCGGAGCCCTCTTTCCCGACCGATTCGTACGTGCGTCCGGCCGAGCGAGTACGATGCGAGCGCACGTGAAATCGCCGACCGACTCGTACGCGGGTCCGAACCGCTCCGACCGACTCGCACGGACACGACTCGCACCGCGCAATGGAGACGTTCCCTGGCCGGGCAAGTACGATGCGCGCCGCGAGCAGTCCGACCGACTCGCGCCGTCCGGCTCGAAAGAGCAGTCGGAGCCGGACTTTGGGGGTCCGTGGCGGACCCCCCTGTACACGTAGCCGCGCGAGTCGCACATAGGGGGGACCCATGGGTCCCCCCTACCTGTGCATGTATGCCGCGAGTCGCATCGAGGCGTACCCGCTGTAGGGGGCGCCCTTGTTTGCCTCGCACCCATTGAGTCAATGTGAGCCCGCGTACGTGTTGTACGTCCGGCTCCCATTGACTTCAATGGGAGTCCGACCGACTCGAGTCCGATTGCATGCGTGCGCATCGTACTCGTTCGGTCGGACTGCCAGAGTCCGATTCATTCGGAAATCTCTCCGGGTCCGGCTCGGTCGGAGTGATTTCCGGCCTGAATCGGAATTGGCCCCTATGTCTCCTCCTCGGACACCGCCTGCAGCCTTGCCCTGCTGAACTTTAGCTTCTCAGACAACATTTTACTGAAATTTCTTCTAAGTCCGAAGGTAAGGGCTGACCGGGCCCAATCCACTTTTTGTAAACCGACTTGCGCTACATTGCGGTGAGCCATATTTTTTTACTTTGACCCGGTCTTGTGCGACTAAATGTCCACGGTTATCGCTTTGATCTTCTAGGCATTAGATTTTACCTTAAATTAAAAAAAATTATAATTTTGGTTCTACTGACTATATTTTTGGCTTTTTGGTGTCACATTGCCTCTAAGTGAAACCTGAATGCTTTTGTTACAAGCTACCAGTGCGTTAAGCTTAGGATAATTTAGTGACTTTTATGGTTCACCCTGATAGAGATTGTGGTTGTTGCTTGAGCAGTGTTACTACCCCACTCAACCAGCAATCCAATTTCTCACACTGGTGGCAGTGGTGGAATCCAGTGCTTGTGTCTTTGCAGAGCAATACAGTGATTTTTCGTAACACAAAAATCCCATATAAATAATTTAACACCAGAGTTGACCTCTTTTTGAATTCAAAAAGAACATGTGATGGACAGAATGTTGAACAATGTCAAACATTCGCCCCAGTACAGAGATCTGGGCCTAAATCCATCATTTGTTTGCTCCCCATGCATTACCCGAGTGTCCATTGGAGAAAAGAGAGTTCACACCCCAAAGGATCTGGTGCCTAACTTTGTTGATGGAGATGACATAGACAACTGGTTTGAGTGAGGCCTATGAGGTTGCCCAAGAGATATACTGTCACGATTCACTCCCTGTGCTCTCGTTCCCACCACCAGGGTGCCAAATTGTGGGGCTTTCTAGTGTACTAATATACTTCCAGATACTCCCCTGTATGCATATCCTGACTTCCAGGCATTTGGACATTATTTAGGAATTGACATCCATTCCCAATCCATGCCGGGTTTTGTGGAAGCCAGTCTGCTCATGCTGGAAACTCCATTACCTATAATCCCCTGCTCACTGCTTTGTCTCCACCCCTGCAGGCCAAGGATGGGTGGAGGAATTCAGTTCACATGTGGCTAGCTGCTGCTAGCCTGCTCACACCTGATGCATGTGATTACTGTGAGCTCTTTTAAGCCCCAGCTCCCTTCAGCCCAGTGTTGGTCATTGTAGCTGTATACCGGTGAGGCCAATCCTTGTTCCTTGATTCCTGAGCTATAGCTATTCCTTGTGCCTGAATTAGCACTGCCTGCAGTGCTACCTTGTTTCCTGAGTTCCTGTGCTATAGCTATTCCTTGTGCCTGAATTGGCACTGCCTGCAGTGCTACCTTGTTTGCTGAGTTCCTGAGCTATAGTTATTCTTTGTTCCTGTTCCTGGGCTTCAGCTATCTCTTGTTCCTGATTTGCACTGCTTGCAGTGCTCTCTTGACTCCTTGCTTCCTGAGCTGTAGCTATTTCCTGTTTCCTTGAACCAGTACTGCCTGCAGTGCTACCTTGACTCCTGAGCCTTAGCATTCCTTGTTCCTGACCTGCAGCAGTTTCCCTTCTCCTGAACTAGCACTACCTGCAGTGCTACTTTGACTCCTGAGCTTTTGCTCAATTCTTGTTCCTGCCCTAGCACTGCCTTCTATGCTACTTTGTTTTCTTGATTCCTGAACCTGCACTATTCTAGTATACCCTTGTAGCCTCCCCTTCTGTATATCCTTTTCCAGTCCCTGCCTTTCTGCCCATTTCCTTGGTTCCAGTTCTAGTTTGCTGTCTTTCTATTCTGCTGTCTTGCTTCTGTTACCTTATATGTTTGTTACCTGCTTTCTGCCAAGTGTGCCCTGTGATTTCCTTCCTTTCCTGTTAAGCACTCATCCTTGCTAGCTCCTTGTCTATTGTGCTTGTGTTTAGTTCTACCCCTTTGCTGTTACTGCCTTGCGTGTTCCTGTTTGATCGCCAGGATCCGTGGGCACAGCTGACTACCTAGGTGGTGTTTCTTGTTCACTTTGAGTATTGTCTTTGAGTTACTGTTATAACATCACCATAGGTATAAGCTCCACAGACCCTGCCTTTGCATACATATCCTATATGTGGGTATTTTCAGTCAGTATCTGTAACAGCAATTGTGGGTGAGGAACTTACTGAGCTTCAGTCTTACCGTGTGGAGCTCCAGAGAGCTTTACCTCACATTCCCTTTATTGTTAATGTTGTATTATATATATGTCTTGCACGTCCGTCCTGAGTGTAGTTAGTCTGAATGCTAAATTGCCTTGTGAGTGCCCTTCCTTTCTGAGTCTTAGCCATCTTGTTCCTTTGTACAGGCTTCCCCTTTGGATCCCTTTTCTCCTCTGACTTCCTGTGTGATCCTGGGAAGCACTGTACTCCTCTCTCTATGTACGTTTTCTACACTGTTCCCAGTCCTTGCCCAAGTCCCTGACTGTGTTCCCGACATAGTCCCGGACAGTCCCTGACAGAATGACCAACCCACATTTCCAGGGTTACTTGTGAGGTTTCTTTGCGTTCAGTTAGCTACCATTTTTCTGTTACATTTGTGTGTGGAAATATTGAAGGTGTGGCCAAATGAGAGGTTTAAGAAAGAAACACACCAGTACATCATTTAGGTTAGTGCAGTGCAATACCCCAGTGCCCAACAACGAGAGGTATTTAGTGTCTACTTTACAGTTTGTTCACCCTAGTCCTGAAACAATGAATCCTCTTATGAGAAATGGACATTTATGTTCTGAATATTTTACTCATTGGCTCTCAAACACCTCTTTGCCAGATCCGGACTTAATCTTCTGTTCTGATCCAGATTCAATGTCTGTGTCAGCATTGCATAAGGAGAATGCTACCTTACTCAGTTTGCTGAACAAGAATTTTGAATCTCGTATGTCTGCTGTAAGTGGTTGTAAAATACAGTATTCAACCACAAAACCAAAGAAAGAGCAGATTCATTTCATAACCTCTGTTCTCCATTCAAATAATGTTACTCAGTCTTGTAGTCCAGTAAAGATCACAGTCCCAGATACTAAAGGGACCTTGTTTGATACCACATTCAAAGTAAACGATAATCAGTTTAACAAAAGAGAGAAAAGACCTACTAGAACACAGGCGGCTAATAGCCACTTTGAACAAAATCCAAGGTATAGCTCTGTTGCTTCTTGTGAAGTTGCCAAGTCTACCACTATCCTTGTAAAGAAAGATCTGCAGTCTTCACAGGATATAATTACATCTAAGGTTCTTGAATTACAACAAGAGAATAAAATGTTTCAGACTCTGTTAAAAAATTATAACCCAGAGTTCAAGTGGGAATCTAAAACCCCTGTGCAAGACAACTTTTCCACCTCTATTTTAGCCTCCCTAGAAATGGAGAATGAAGCCTTGCGCTCTCTTTTGCGTTCTCCTCAGAGCTGGTCCAGCAATTGTGTGAATAATACTTTGGCTGATCCCTCAGATTCCATTCAGAAAAACCATAGTATCTTGTCTCATAGACCAGTTAATGAAAGTATTTGTTTGAATTCTGAATTTTCTAACTCCTCTGTTTTCTCTTCTAGTGCTAAATTAAATCTAGGTGCTACATCTGAGATGTGTCCCTCCACTTTTGAGGAATCCCAAATTCCAGGCAAGACACAAAACATCTCCTTGCTTTCTTTTCCTGGTAGTGAGGTCAGTTCTATCTCAGAGATAACCCATAGACAGGCCATTAACATACAGACAAAGCCTGAACCAGTGCCGCACATAATCCCTGATGTGACAATTTCCTGTGACTCGGACCACACTCTTGGTCCAACTTCTGTGACTGAAGCCAACCTCCTCACTGAGAAGGAACACAATCCTGACCCCTTGTTTGCTCTCTCGCCTTCAATCACGCTACATATTGAAAAGTCAGGGCATACTATTATTCTATGCTCTGATGTATCAGTACCACCTTGTAATGCAGAAGGAATTGAACAAATCTCCCATGACCAAGAAGTTTCAGACCTATTTCCTCTGACTAAGACATGTGAACTGCCAAATGGTAAAGGGAGTCTGGTTATCAGAGACTCTAAGATAAGCAGTATTCTTAGCCATCCCGAAGAAAGCCCTTCAGTGTGTTTTAATGAGCCAAGGAACTGTGAAGATTTCAATATTGACAATAGGGAATTGTTAGAACTGGGGGTCTCTAGTTGGCAATGGTTTGCACCTTTGTCCAAATAGGGACCCTTGCTTCTAGTCAGGATAAGGGGGATACACTCCTAAAATAACCCCTGCTCACCCCCGGGTAGCTTGGCACGAGCAGACAGGCTTATCTCAGAGGCAGTGTGTAAAGCATTTGTGAACACATACAGTAATACAGTGAAAACACTACAGATGAACACCACACAGGTTGTATGTAAAAATAAGTAATCTTTATATAGACTTAACACAAGACCCAATAGCAAAAAAATCCACAATACTGTAATCTAAAATAGACTTAAAATGATAGAGACAGTTCACGTTTATCTTCAAAAATAGGATAGTCAATCAAATAAAGCTTGTAGCAACAAATAACTCCACTTGGAGTTATCACGACGTCGTGACCGGTTGAAATCCCAAAGTACGGCGCCGACCGCGAGGTGCGCGGCGTCGGGCCCGGAGTCGAGCAGACCCACACAGAACAGTACCTGGAATTTGATGAAAACAAAGACGGTGCACGGCGTCGGGGAGGTGATGCTTCGTTGGCGCCGGCGGCGTCGGTTCCTTACGACCCCAGGGGAGGTGATGTCTCGGATCCTTACTGCAGCGCAGGGGAGGTGAGGCGTCGGTTCCTTACTGTGTCAGGGAGGTGACGTCACGGATGGCGGCAAGGCGTCAGTTCCTTTCGATGGTGCGGTGTCAATGAATTCGGAGGTCACCCACGTCGAGGATCGGCTCCGCGGTGATGAAGCCCTGGCGTCGGTGAAGTCGGGGCTGCGGTGCGAGTCGGGACGGTGCGTCGTGAGGGTCACGAGCGGTGTCCTCGGCTCCGGTGCAGGCAGCGGCCTCGGTGAGGGCTTTGGAGTCGATGTCGCACGGCGTCAGCAGGCGTCGGGCCTACGGTGCAAGTCGGGGCGGTGCGTCGTGCTCTTCACGAGCGGTGCCCACGGCTTCGGTGCAGGTTACGGCGTCGCTCGCCGGCGTCGGTGTTGCAATTTCCTTCTGTTAGCAGCTAAAACAGCAGTTCTAGATGCAGGCAAACAGAAGGGGTGAAGTCTTTGTGTCCCTGTGACTTCAGGCAGGAGGCAAGCTCAGTTCAAGCCCTTGGAGATTCTCTTCCTCAAGATGATAAAGCACAGCAAAGTCTTTTCTCCTGTCCTTGGCAGAAAGCAACCACTGCAGGCCAACCCCAATCAGCAAAACAGCACTGGGGCAGTACTCCTCCTTCAGCTTCTCCGGTTCTACTCCTTGGCAACAGGTTTCTTGATTTCCCAGAAGTGATCTAATTTCATGGGGTCTGGGCCCCAGTATTTATACACAGAAATCCTTTGTTCTCTGAAGGCAGAGAGGCCTTTGCCTAGTCCAAACCAGTTCTGGTCAGTCCTGGAGCACTTTGTGTACATGACTCCTTCTTTCCTTTGAGAGTGAGGGGCAGAGCCATCAGACGCCCGGCAGGAGGTGGAGCCAGCATTGTGGAAGGCAGGCACAGCCCTATTCAGACCCAGGTGCAACTCCTCCCACCCATCCTCCTTCAGGCAGACCTATTCAGCCTAGTGCGGACTCACCCTGCCTCCTGGAATCCCCCAGCCCCTGTCACTCACAAACCCAGACATACAATACACAACCTGAGCAGAGGCAGCTGGATGGTTAGGCAAGAAAATACCTACTTTCTAAAAGTGGTATTTTCAAACACAGAATGTTAAAACCAACTTCACTAAAAGATGTATTTTATCATTCTGAGTTCAGGCATACTAAATTCGTTTTTCTACCATGTTCCCTGGGTCAGTTAGGATTATAAGGTGTAATAATCAAACTGCCCATTCTGGCCTATGGGGACAGGTAGCCTTGCAATAGTGAAAAACGAAAATGGCTGTAATTCACTATTAGGACAGGCCACACACACCAGGGCATGTCCTACCTTATACTTACAATGCACCCTGCCCTTGGGCCTACCTTAGGGGTGTCTGATATGAAGATAAGGGAAGGTTTAGGGACTGGTGGGTGCACTTGCCAAGTCGACATGGCAGTCACAGACTGCACACAGGCTCTGCAATGGCAGGCCTGAGACACACTTTACAAGCTGCTTCTGTGGGTGGCACAACCAGTGCTGCAAGCCCACCAGCAGCATTTGATTTACAAGCCCTGGGCACCCATGGTGCACTGTACTAGGGTCTGACAAGTAAATCAAATAACCTAATCATGGAGTCACTAATCAACACATCAATTTACAGTAGGGAGCACTTGCACTGTGGCACTGAACAGCAGTGGCACAGTGCCCAAAAGCATCTAAAACTAGCAAAAACATAAGAGGCAACAGCTAAAAATGGAAGGGAGACCCACGCCAATGGTGCCAAGTCTAACAGGAATCTACTGTTCACGGGCTATCGCCATTCCCAGAATTTAAAGTCCATCATCCTTGTGCCTCTCTGTCATCAGCTTGTCTTTTTGCAGAGTCTCCAGAGTCCTCAGCCGGCCTGCTGCTCTCAGAGTCTCCAGAATCCTCAGCCGGCCTGCTGCCTTCTGAACTTCAGCCTACAGCCTGCCTGCCATGTGAGTCCGAGCCTGCAGCCTGCCTGCCATGTGAGCCTGAGCCTGCAGCCTTCCTGCCATTAGTACCGGAGCCTCCAGACTGCCTGCATTCAGAGCACAAGCCCTGAGCTCACCTGCCTACTAAGTCAGAGTCTCCAGCCCGTCTGACGTCCGAGCCAGAGCTTCCAGCCTGTCTGACGTCCGAGCCAGAGCTTCCAGCATGTCTGACATCCGAGCCAGAGCTTCCAGCCTGTCTGATGTCCGCGCCAGAGCTTCCAGGCTGCCTGCCTTCAGCACCAGAGCTTCCAGGCTCCCTGCCTTCAGCACCAGAGCTTCCAGGCTCCCTGCCTTCTGGCCTTGAGCCTCTATCTTGCCTACTTTTTGACCCTGTGCTTCCAGTTTGCCAGCCTTCAGAGGTCTCAGTACATATACATTCAGAGACTGAATCTCCAGCATCAGAGACAAAACTCTCAACATGTAAGCCTCAAGGGCCTGGGTCTCCTGCATACCTGCTTCCAGTGTCTCCTGCATGTGAGTCTTCTGTATGTTTTCATCCAGGGCCAGAGCCTCCGATCTGCTTCTCGTTGTCTCCTTTGTCTTCAGCCAGTTTGCCATTGACCTCTGTGCCTCCTGCCAATCCGTTATATGCTTTTGACCCTACAGTAAATCTTCCTTTGTTTTCAGAGTGCTACTCTAGCCTACCATCATCCGGACTTCAAACACCTTTAATTCAGGCTTCTAAGCCCCCGTTACTGGATTTGGACTCTTCAGGTTCTGCCTTCAATACTGCTGTTAATTTACAGCCTATTATCCTACCCTCCAGAACATCACATTTTTCCTGTAGTCCTCTGGTATCTTGCACTACATCTCTGATGGGAATGGACATATTTCATAGCAGCAAAGGCTTTAAATCGAGTCCCAGATTCCAGGAGGCGGTCGTTGGAGGGGGGTGTACTGTCACGATTCACTCCCTGTGCTCTCATTCCCACCACCAGGGGGCAGAATTGTGGGGCTTTCCAGTGTTCTAATATACTTCCAGATACTCCCCTGTATGCATATCCTGACTTCCAGGCATTTGGACATCATTTAGGAATTGACATCCATTCCCAATCCATGCCGGGTTTTGTGGCAGCCAGTCTGCTCATGCTGGAAACTCCATTACCTATAATCCCCTGCTCACTGCTTTGTCTCCACCCCTGCAGGCCAAGGATGGGTGGAGGAATTCAGTTCACCTGTGGCTGGCTGCTGCTAGCCTGCTGACACCTGATGCATGTGATTACTGTGAGCTCTTTTAAGCCCCAGCTCCCTTCAGCCCAGTGTTGGTCATTGTAGCTGTATACCGGTGAGGCCAATCCTTGTTCCTTGATTCCTGAGCTATAGCTATTCCTTGTGCCTGAATTAGTACTGCCTGCAGTGCTACCTTGTTTCCTGAGTTCCTGAGCTATAGCTATTCCTTGTGCCTGAATTGGCACTGCCTGCAGTGCTACCTTGTTTCCTGAGTTCCTGAGCTATAGTTATTCTTTGTTCCTGTTCCTGGGCTTCAGCTATCTCTTGTTCCTGATTTGCACTGCTTGCAGTGCTCTCTTGACTCCTTGTTTCCTGAGCTGTAGATATTTCCTGTTTCCTTGAACCAATACTGCCTGCAGTGCTACCTTGACTCCTGAGCCTTAGCATTCCTTGTTCCTGACCTGCAGCAGTTTCCCTTCTCCTGAACTAGCACTGCCTGCAGTGCTACCTTGACTCCTGAGCCTTAGCATTCCTTGTTCCTGACCTGCAGCAGTTTCCCTTCTCCTGAACTAGCACTACCTGCAGTGCTACTTTGGCTCCTGAGCTTTTGCTCAATTCTTGTTCCTGCCCTAGCACTGCCTTCTATGCTACTTTGTTTTTTTGATTCCTGAACCTGCACTATTCTAGTATACCCTTGTAGCCTCCCCTTCTGTATATCCTTTTCCAGTCCCTGCCTTTCTGCCCATTTCCTTGGTTCTAGTTCTAGTTTGCGGTCTTTCTATTCTGCTGTCTTGCTTCTGTTACCTTGTATGTTTGTTACCTGCTTTCTGCCAAGTGTGCCCTATGATTTCCTTCCTTTCCTGTTAAGCACTCATCCTTGCTAGCTCCTTGTCTATTGTGCTTGTGTTTAGTTCTACCCCTTTGCTGTTACTGCCTTGCGTGTTCCTGTTTTATCGCCAGGATCCGTGGGCACAGCTGACTACCTAGGTGGTGTTTCTTGTTCACTGTGAGTATTGTCTTTGAGTTACTGTTATAACATCACCATAGGTATAAGCTCCACAGACCCTGCATTTGCATACATATCCTATATGTGGGTATTTTCAGTCAGTATCTGTAACAGCAATTGTGGGTGAGGAACTTACTGAGCTTCAGTCTTACCGTGTGGAGCTCCTGAGTGCTTTTCCCCACATTCCCTTTATTGTTAATGTTGTATATTATATATGTCTTGCACGTCCGTCCTGGGTGTAGTTAGTCTGAATGCTAAATTGCCTTGTGAGTGCCCTTCCTTTCTGAGTCTTAGCCATCTTGTTCCTTTGTACAGGCTTCCCCTTTGGGTCCCTTTTCTCCTCTGACTTCCTGTGTGATCCTGGGAAGCGCTGTACTCCTCTCTCTGTGTACGTTTTCTACCCTGTTCCCAGTCCTTGCCCAAGTCCCTGACTGTGTTCCCGACATAGTCCCGGACAGTCCCTGACATGTACAGGGTCCTTTTTTTTCTCCATTTTTATTTTTGTTAGTAGCTAGGTGTTGCAATATCATAGATATAAATTACAGTAAATATTCATCATAAATTACACATAGAAGTCTTCAATATAAATGTAATTTCATATTATATAAATACAATAAATGTACGGAGTGTAACATCTTACAGTGAGAGAATATCATCAAAGGAGAAAATATTGTAAATACTATAAATGCAGTTGACTTAAAATCAGATAGAAAAGAGGGAGAATAGTTCATATAGTACCTACAGTAGGATAAGGGAGCAGAGCTTAACTAATGTAATCAGTCCCCTTTCAAACTACTACTACATCTTCAGATTTTAGATATTGTCCCCAGAGTTTCTCGAATTTCCTAACTCCCCCGGTTCGTATTGCATATAACTGTTCACAAGTTCCAACTTGTCTCATTTTTTTTAGCCAATCCTTCAGTGAGGGGATTATCTGTGTTCGCCAATTTTGGAGTAAGAAAGGATTGAGCTAAAGCTGTTGCAATACATACTAATTTTACCCACTTGTTGGACAAGCCCAATACCGGATCATACCCCAAGACTCTCAGCCAAGTAGTTGGAACCAGATTGACCCTCCAAACACCTACACGATACTGAAATATTTCAGTCCAGAATCCCTGTATGGATGAGCAGTGGCTGATAACATGTGTCCAGTTTGCTGGGGAATGCCCTGTACACCCGGGACAGTTACCTGGGAGGGCAGGATTAATATATGTTAAAAAGGCTGGGGTTCTATATAAAATCCATTTAAAAAATCATCTGTTGCCAATTGGCCCCTACTTAAAACACTAAAATTGTATATATTGACTTCCTTCCACATCTTGTTTGTCATTTCAAGGCCTTTGTATTTGTCCAATTTTTTTATCACTTTTTGGGTGGATTCAGGGCCCTTACATGCTAAAAGCATTCTTTTCCATTCCCCTGGCCTTTTTCAAAACCCCATCATCACTTAAAGCGGGCGCCACCTCTCTGCTACTAAGGATCTGGCCAAGAACCAAATCAAGTAAAACTTTATTGAGTAATCTAAATGAGCCAGAGAGGAGAAAGTCATCCTATATACATTGCCTTACTTCCCCTAAGTTTTGCCATCTATCTCCCCTAAGGATTTTTTCCAACATCCTACTTTACCACACTTTTGAGCAATTTTGGGTGAAAGCTTCCTCCCTGTGTCCATATCAACAGCAGCCAAGGATATCACTGCATTGATCTGGGGAATGGAGTATCTCCTATAGAGATGCCCACTTTTCTGAAAGAGCCACTTCAAGCTCATGTACAGGGTCATTGAGGAAGATTGGAGGCCAGACTCTGGACGTTCATTACCAATGAAGGGAGGAATGCCCTGTGAGCCCCAGGGAAAGGGGGCAGGGTGAAGTATCCTCTTATGAAGGAGGCCCTGACCAGGAACTATAGGCTCACCCTAGAAAGTTATAGTCAGATATTAAGGAACAGTCAGAAGTGGCCCCAGCAGACCTGGGTTGATTGTGTGGATCATTTTTTCAAGGCACTGAATCAATGGATGAAGGGCAGTGAACTGAGTGATTACTAGGTACTGCACAATTTGAATGCTGGTGAGCAAATGGTCAGACTTTGTTTTACAGAGCTGAGTCAACACCTTGTGGATAGTAGGTTCTCTGACCCCAGATAGCTGGCTAGGGGGGTGAACCTCTGGTTCACCACCAGGTTCCACAAGAAGGTATCAAGGGGGGCTCCCAAATGGGTGGTAGGATTCCTACCGGAAGAAGGAAGGAGGAGATAAAGCAAGGACGGAGTTCTTTCAAGGCCCCCAAAAGGTTCTCAAGAGAAAGGGACCTAGTCCCAATCTGGCCAAAAAAAAGGTATTTATAGGCAAGAACACTGGGAAGTTTGTCCTCAGAGTTATGAGTGTTACCAATATGGGTACACCAAGGGTGAAGCCAAGCTCCCCAAGAGAGCACAGCCCCTCAGTGGTGGACATACCCCTGGATTAGCCAGTGTAGTGCTTGGCGAGGTGGTGGCTCAAGTTAATGTGGGGAAGACTGCTGAGGTTACCCTAAGTAACAAAGAGATAGTACCCAAAACCCACATGCCCAGGGCCGGACTGGCCATAGCGGGCACCGGGCGTTTCCCCGGTAGGCCGCTAGGGTGGGGGCCGGTTTTTGGCCCCTGGGGGGCCGTTTCTTGTTACCGGGGGTCGGCAATATCGGCCCCCTGTAACAAAATCGTCCGAAACCGGCCCTCGCAAACTGCTCGGCTGCACCCCCCCTCACCCCAGGGGGGGTCGGCTGAGCAGTTAGCCAGGGCCGGTTTCTGTTCCCAGTCCGGCTCTGCACATGCCTTCAAATACTTCCAAGTACAGGCAGTGGGTCACCCTCGATGGACAGAGGGGGAAAACTCTGAAAGATAACAGTAGCCAGTTTGACCACTGTTAGGTATCATTTGGTGTCCTCAGAGCAGAGGATACCCAATACATTTCGCCAAGTTGTGGTAGCAGACAACCGTGAGAGCCACTACCCAGTGACTCTGGCTCCCTTTGGATGGGGAGGTCACTGATTCTCTTAGGGTAGCTATGAGCCCTGCCATGCCTGTGGATTGTTTGCGTGATAAAGACCTGAATCACTCTAACTGGAAAGAAGTGGAGCTCAGACCACACCTGCAAATGCTGGGGTTCCCTGAGTGGTTCTATATGACTACAAGGTCCATGGCTGCCCAGAAGGAGAGTCGAGGAAGCCTGGAGCCTAGAAGAATGGCCTAGGAGGCTGCCCAAGAAAGGAAAGGGCAAGAGGCTTGGGAAACCAGCCCCTGAAACTCCCACAGTACAGGTGGATGGGGCATCAAAGGAGGCCAACCTGGACAATACTGGGAAGGACATTGCCTCCCTTTGAGACCTACTTACTAGGCCTTTGTACTGGGGCTGGATCATGAAATACCCCTAGGAAGTCATCTGAGGCAGGACAAGACTGTTGCCAGGCATGTCTCCAACTTTTATTGGCCCCGGATGAGGATATCCTCAGATACATTCTGCAGGTCTTGCCTTTTATCTTTGGGAAAAACACATCTATATGGAACCACAGCTGGTGGCTAGCAGACCTTGGACCCACACCTGCGTCAACAGACCATGCATGCAACCTAGACATCTTCCTCGACAGCGAACTGACCATGAAATGACAAGTCAACGCAGTGACCTCCTCCTGCTTCCACAGCCTCCGTATGCTCAGCAGAATCTTCAGATGGATCCCAGTCAACACCCGAAATACGGTCATTCAGGCGCTCGTTACCAGCTGCTTCAACTACGGCAACTCACTCTACACCAACCTCTCCAACCAGCTCCTCAGAAGACTCCAGACCATATAGAGCACTGCAGCCAGAATCATCCTGGACCTGCTCAAATGGACCCACATCACCTCCCACCTCAGAAACCTCCACTGGCTCTCCGTCCAGCAGAGATGCCAGTTCAAGATCCTCATGCACACATATAGGGCTCTGCATGATCAAGGTCTGGTCTACATCAACCACCGAGCGGGGGCTGCTCCTTCTCCTACATTGCTGCTAAGACCTGGAACAACCTGCCCCTCCACCTTTAAATAGTACCCTTCCTTGTGGACTTCAGAAAGAAACTCAAGATCTGGCTTTTTGACTGAAATGCTGATTTATTGATTGAACTGACAGGCCATTGGGAAAACAGGGAAAAAGCTGAAGGCTCCCCTGAATCCCTTTCCAGCTGTTGGCACCCCCTTTAAAAGGGTGGTCATTGACATTGTTGAGCCTTTGCACCCCAAAACTGCCTTAGGCAAAAGGTTTATCCTGGTTTTGGTGGACCATGCCACTAGATACCCATAGGCAATCCCTCTGAGTTCTGTGACTACACCTGCAGTAGCTAGAGCCCTGATGGGGATTTTCATCCGGATAGGGTTCCCCAAGGAAGTGGTGTCTGACAAGGGCAGCAACCTCATGTCTATCTAATTGAAGTCCATGTGGAAGAGTGTGGAGTAGCCTACAAGTTCTCCACCCCCTATTATTCCTAAACCAATGGGTTGTTGAAAGGTTCAACAAGACCTTGAAAGGCATGATTATGGGATGTCCTCTTGCCCTGCCTACTTTTGCAAAAAAGGGAAATGACACAGATGGGAGTTGGGTTCAGCCTATTTGAACTTCTGTATGGACACTCTCTTAAGGAACCTCTCCGTCTGGTGAAGGGGGAATGGGAACAAGCTCCCAAGAATCCTCCCCAGGATATGGTTAGCTACATGCCAGCCCTCAGAAACTAGATGGCCACATTCTGGAAGAAAGCTTCTTAGAATTTGGAGATGAGCAAGAAAGTCATGTAACTCTGGTGACCAGAAGGCAACTCTGGTTGAGCTTCAACTTGGCAGGAATGTTTAGGTGATGGAACAAGTGGAGCCAGGACACTCCAAGACTACTGGACTGGGCCTTAGGAGGTGATTGAGAGAAAGGGGAGGGTACCTACTTGGTGGACCTCACAACCCCTAGAAACTCCTTAAGATACTCCACATCAATCTTTTGAAACCCCACTACAAGAGGTATGAGGTCACCATGTTGTTGGATGATGGAGAGGACACCTTCCTAACCTAATGTCAGCCTACTCAGACTCCAAAGCAACAGAGGAACTACTGTCAGTTGCTGGGACAATTTGCCTCATTGTTTTCTCTCACTCCTGGGCTTTCATCTTTGTGTACCCATGATATTGATACTGTAGACAGCCTGCCTGTCAAAAAACAAAATATGCAGGCTGCCAGTCAAGTGAGGGCCAGCATCAAAGAGGCAGTCTCCAAGATGCTGGAATTGAGAGTGATTGAGTACTCCAATAGTCCCTGGTCCAGCCCAGTGGTGTTGATACCAAAGCTGCCCCACCGGATGCCACCCTAGAAATAAGATTACGTGTGGACTACAGGTGGCTCAGCTCTGTCAAAGTGAAAGTATGTTTATTTCAATTCATTAAAACCACAGACATTTACAGACCAGTGCAATATTAAAATTTCAGAGCAATTAAAAAGGTAAAATAATGGAATTTTAGCATAGAAGCCAGTATGGATTCAAAAGAAAAGCTTGGGGCAATCTTCTGCTGCTTAGTGATCCTTTTTAACCATGCACCTCCAGTGCCTAATGTTATCACTTCCAGTGGTATATGTACAAGAACTGCTGCTAACTATCGTTAACGTTAGTCAGCCCAACGTGACTTTTTTTGCCTCTTAGCAGCCAGGGCCAAGTGAAGCACAGATCAACAACCCCCCCAAACCTCCCAACAGCCAGGATGACCAGCCAGAGTCCCAGGGGAAGAGGAAATGCAGATTGAGGGCAATAGTTATGAAACGAGGCGCATCGCTGGGAAAAAACAGTGGTGCATCACTTTTCATAGTGCCCTCCTTGCAACACCAGGGCAGCCAAAACCTTGAAAGTGGGGACAATCCCCGGGGCCCAGATGCGTCACTGGGCCTGCGTCTGTGACCCGGATTGGGAGGCAGAGGTGCTGTGGAGTTGCTGGGCTGTGGTGGTAGACATTGAGGTGTCGGCGATCGCCCTGACCTGGTGGTGAAGTCTGGCAGGTCGCACAGAGACACGTTGCTGACCTGTGTGAGACGACCGCCTGGCGCACCTTGGAGCTGTGAACGGTAGAGGTGCTTCTGCGCACCGACGTAGGGAGGTCTGCATTGCATACAAGGCGTCACCACTACACCGGAGTGCACGGAGGAGATTACCATTGGTGGGCCGCACCTCTCTGCATCACAGGCCGGAGGATGTTGCGCTGGCCGGATGCTGTGGAGGGTAAGGCCCCTAAGTTGTGCCTAACTTGTGTGGTGGGAGCGCTGCAACTTCATGCCTTAGGTGGCCCTGTTGCATCGCCTGCATCGGGAGGTACCCCAGCGGACTTAGGCGGTGACTGCTGTACCCAGGCTTGTGAAATCCCACCTCGATGAGGATCCTGCTGGCTGAGTCACAGATTTGGAGAGAGTGCAGTGCATTGAGCCCCGGTGTCAATGTCCAGGTGAGGAGAAGGGGGGGACGCGTAGCAGATGAGGCCCGGGGGTGAGTCTGGGTCAGGCCCTTGGGTATGCAGCTTGATCTGCCGTTACTCGCTTGGGAACTGGGGAACACAGAATCTGGTTGCCACTGTTAGATCAGAAGAGGCAACCAGGTGGTGCTGCCTCTCCTTGCCCCCTGTTAGTATGCTTTTGGGTGACCAGGGGACTAACTCTTAGTGGACTTCCTCTTCCCACAGCGCTGCGCCGTCTGGTTGCTGCTGTCCTCATCCGCTGCTGCTGGTTCCTCTGACCCGGAGGTCAGGTGTTCGAGTCTCTCCTTCACCCGCAGACTCCTGCCTGGTGGTCCAGTGGTAGAGCCTCACTGCTCTGCAGATTGACTGCCATCCTGTTCCTCTTTTCTGCTGTTCCTGTTCATCTTTCTGCTCTTCTCCTTTGCTTTTCTACCTTTTCTTTTTTTTAATCTTTGCTTTGTTTGGCTTTGTTTTTCCTGTGCTTTTTTGCAGTTCTTTTTTCCCTATCCTCTCTCTCGTTGCCGCTGCGATCCCCCGCTTCCCTGCCCACTCCAGTGTCCTTTCCCACATTTCCTGCCTCCTAGCTGTCCAACCCCCCTACAGCATAATTAATGGCGGATGCTGTGCGGCCATGCACAGCTGGTGTGCTACTGGTGCTCTGAAGCCAAGCCGTCCGCCGTTGTACTGCGCCCAGCACCAGGGACCCTGTCTCTCGGACTCTCCACTGCAATGACACCAGCACCCTCAACCCTGGATGCCACGCCACCTGCCATCTAGCATCATCAAAGAATACCCTTGCACGCTGCGCCTTCCGAAACTGCAGACACACCTCCTGCCACATCAGCACACCAGTGCCTCTTGCCACCCAGCCGACCAACAGCGCACCCGACTGGCTCAACTGCATCATCCTCATTGTGCGGTCCCTCTACAAATACGCCACAGAAATCTAGGACCTCCTCAACGCCACCTCTTCAGACATCGCATTTTTCACGTAAACCTGGACCAAACTCTGCTCTGGACAAGACATCGCCACCCCAGATGGCTACAAATTCACCCGCAAGGACCACCCCGACCATCCAGGAGAAGGCATTGCCATCGTCTACAAAAGCACACTTCGACTGACCACGCACTCTAATGACCCAATTGTGACCATGGAACAACTCCACTTGCAGATCAGGACCAACCCCAACATCACCCTACGCGGCACCCTCATCTACAGGGCCCCCGGGCCATGAACCCCCATTCACCAATGCCATTGTAGACCTCATTGCAACCCAGGTTCTACCATCCACCGACTGCATCCTACTCAGAGACCTCAAGTTCCACCTGGACAACCCCAGTGACGAGAACACCACTCCCCTCCTGGGGAACCTCGCCAACACTGGACTCAAGCAGCTAGTCACCGCACCAACCCACATAGCCGGACACACGCTCAAGCCCATCTACTCCACCAGCAGGAACTTCAACTATAGCCAGACCACAGAACTATTCTGGGCCGACCATCATTGTATACTGTCGTGTAGCTCCTATAGTACCCATGCAGGACCTGCGCGTTTGTGTAACATAAGCTGTGGGCTTGGTGGCAGACTGACTCTGTGCACCCCCACTGCCACTAGTCTCTCCTCTTATCGGGGAGAGATTAGTTTCTGGCAACCTTAGAACATGACAACCCTGATTCCCTCAGAATCGTGGAAACAATGTACTACCTTTCGCTCAGTCACAGCTTGTTGTGTACTAGCTGGGACCAATGTAGGTGAAAGATCATGCCTATATAAGGAATCATACTATAATAGGACATGTACAGTTGTGACCATAATTGGCATTATGAACGGATCTACATTAGGGCATCTATGTGGGATATAACAATACATCACGCCTTCACCACGCCCAGCGTACATCACCGCCATCATCGCTCCCCCGTCGCAGATGGATCAAGGCCACGAAGAACTTCTCGTCAACTCCCTCAGCACCACCACTCCGCCAATGCTTACAGATGCCAACACTGCAACGCGCAACCCCCAGCGATTGATCTACAACTGCGCCAACACCCTGGCACCCCTCAAGGAAAGACCATGCAAACAACACTCCAAGAAAGCCAACTGGTTCACTCCCACCCTCCACTAGTCCAGACGCACCTGCAGTCGTCTCGTGTAGAGATGGAGCCACAACATCAATCATCTCTGCGACACAGTCACCCTTGCACCATGGCGCAAGGGTGCCTGTATTGGCACATGGCAGCCATTGTGTGCCATCGTAGGGGAAAAAGACGGGGGGGCTTAAGCCTGAGCCCCTTCCGGCAGTTTAACGCTGCCGGTGCAGCATTTTCTTGATGTACTTGCAGCGTGAATCTTGCACCACTTTGCGCTGTATTTACAAAGGGATGCATCTAGACATATGCAAGACCTTGTGAAGCCATGTGCCACATTATACCTGCGTCTGGTATGATGTATGCAGGGTGGAAGTTCCCACTTAACAAAGCCTTGTAGGATTGGCACAGTGAAGTCTCTCGGAATTCACTGCGACAATTCTAGGCCACCACTGCATCAAAACCTTACGCCTGCCTCATGGCAGGCATAATGGTGATGCAGTGCCATAGGGAAAGGCTGGCCCCATGCATTGCTGGAGTTGCGTCATGCTTTCAAAACAACTGTAGCAATGCGTGACTTTAGCGCTGCCAAGTACGTCAGTATTCCAGACGTATCTGTCATTGATTGGGACATGGAGCGCCGTACATTGAATACTTCTGCTTCATTCGGAACGCCGATCGGTGATGGCTACAAGAGCTACGAAAATCTCGAGCACTGTCTCGTTAAAAATTCAACCAATACGTAATTCAGCATTTACAACAAAACTGGATGGTGATTGAATTACCATATTCAGATTGAATTGAGCCGTTTCACTCTGAGCCAATTCATTATGATCTCATTGAATGTTCATACCCTGAGGGTCATCAGTCTACATATATATTTTTGGTCCTGAAGATGGTCTTCCTGATACTTTACAAGATAAGACCGAAACGTCCACAACTATAACCCCCTTTCAGCATTGTGTGATTAAGCAGGTGATCATCATATGTTGAATGACAATTTGTTCAAATACATGAAATGGGTTGTTAGAAAAATGATTGTGAGATCAAATCTTTGTAAAGGCTAACTTTCTCAGTCATTTTTGTTTATTTTAACTGTCTTTTGTACCTTTGTCTTATGCTATTTATTATTTATATAAATTTGTATAGAAAAAGAATACCCCTATTTGTCCTAGTTAGCTTTGACTTTGTCTAATTTTGATTTTGTTAAATTCTGTTTGTGCCTGTTTTGTTCTGCTTTAGGTTTGTTTTGATTTAGTCTCTTGCAATTTTTTCTAAAAATTGAGTTTAAACAATTTAGTTGATTAGAGGCCACTTCTTTGGGTTCTCTTCAAATTGATCTATTAGAAAAAGACTAGAACTGTGTATACAAAAAAATCCCTTGTAAGTACCTTCACCTGACAAGAGGTTTTACCCAAGCCTCCAAGGGTTTATTGGGTTACCCAATTTTCGATTAGTACATTGAATACAGTGCATCCATGCTGTCGCAAGGAGGGTGCAGTGAAAAGTGTTGCAACGCTGTTTTGTCGCAGCAATACAACACTTCTCATGAATGAGCCCCAAGAATGTGCCCTATCTTATTGATAGTGTGCATTCCTGCCCTTTTGCTTTGTCGCAGGGCAGCGCAGCAACATTCCTTACAGTGCTGTCCAGCACCAAAACCTCTGAAAGGAGGCCCCAAGTGTTTGCCCCAATTTTAAGACCAGCTATTTTCTGGTCTTAAAAACTGCCTCTAAATAGACTTAGCAGCAGTTTTGGGGGGTTATCGCCGTATGGGAAGTTCATTGTAAATATCGTGAAGTGGGGTTAGCGGCAGGTTTTGCACGGGAACGCCCACCTTGCATCTCATTTTTGTAAAGTCCCACTAACAGAAGTGGCGATCATAAAAATTCATGCTTACGCCAGAAAAGTGCTGCTAACAACAGTTAGCGACAACTTGTGCATGAGGCGATAAAAAAAAAATCCGCTGTAACATCAAAAAATTGACGCTACGGCGGCGTTAAGTTCTTGTACATATGCCCCCCAGTTTTTTGTGCAAAAGTGCAAAGATGTCAGTTAAAACCACTCTTTAAAGTGCTGAGGCAAACAGTCAAGGAGGTCTGACGCTGCTGACCCTACAACTGCCTTATGTTCTCACTGCTTAATAATCCTGTTAGGCGTGCATCTCCAGCGTATTTTGTTGTTGCTTTCAAGCTTCAGGGCAAGAGTATAAATTTGTTGGTGCAAGCTGCGCTGTATAGGGTAAACAGAAAGTTATAATACTGGCACCTAGCAACCCTACATTCTCACTCACTTTTTTCCAGGCTAAAAGGCAGAGATATTTGTGCAGACCCCGCTCTTTCGGGCAAAATTTGGAATTGACCTGTGCTGGCAGCTCGATTAGGTGTTGTGCTGAAAACTAAGTTGCCCTCAACCCTTCAGCTCTGAGCTAACATGAATTTTATGAAGGATGCAATCACTTGGGAGGCGTCACCCTTCAGGCAGAAGAGTAATGCATGATGGCACGATCTAATGCCATGTTGGGTAAAAATATTCTGCAGCAAAGACTTGCGTTCAGCTAGTAGCACAGGACATATCAATGGGATATGAGTCAAACTCTCTTCCTGTTGATGGGAAAGCCTGCACTTAGTTATGGAAGGTTTTGTAAGCCATTTAGGCAGACAGTCAACTGTTGAAAACAGCCCGAAGCATAGATGGAGCAGCTTGATTTTATATAGGCTTTTAAGTAGGACTGTTAAGTAAGTCTGTGGACGGGTCTGCTTATAGGAGTTGATAGACATCAATGCATGGTTTCTTTTGCTGAAATTTTGTTTGTCTCTTTTCCATGAAATCATATATTTTTGTTTGCTTAAGAATATTGTAAAAGAATTCTGAGGAAGGGGCTGTTCTCATAGCTGTGTTGCTTTTAGGTCCTTCAGGGCAAAGTCAAAGGCCTGCGCCAGGAAAGACTATTTGTGTTTCTATCCATATCAGAGAACGCAACGTTGCTTGGTCTGAGTTCGTTAATAGTGACATTTACTTAGGTGTAGAGCCTTTTTGTATTTTTTTTGACTGATTAGGCCAAATTCCTACTGGATCTGAGACTGAAATGCGTTTTGAGGGAGATTAAATAAAAGACATAAAACCTTGCTTTGTGCGGAGTTCAGAAAGGACCCAACATTGCCCTGAAAAGCTTCAGTGCTAAACTGATTGTTGGAATGAACTTGGCCTTTATGATTGTGAGAAAAGGAGACAGAGTTGGGCTGTGCAAATATGAAGCAGAGACTGAAACGCTGCACTCAAAGAAGCGATTCTTGGCTGTATTGTATTGAATGTAGACGGTGGGCCACACTGAGTTGCAGCTAAACCCCGAGGTATTTATAATTTGTACTTCTAGAGACAGGTTTTTTTAATCGTTCTTGAAAAATACCACAACCTGAATTTGTGCAAGAGTGACAGCCATTTAATTTTAAATGCAGTAGGTGTGTAATTTGTAGGGGTGGGCAGAACTTGCGGAGTTTTACATAAAAACTCTGTGAGATTCCACGGACTTCCACGCACTCCTATGTTGTATGCTTTATCGGTGGTTACTACAGCATGGCTAGCTTAATGGGTTGGTGAGAACAGATAAGGATTCTGATGCTTCGTCCAATGGATGGAGGATGCCTTGGACTCTGTACCAAGAAGGAATGTGGCAGTCTTTGGGAGTGTAGGCTTTTGTGAATCGCAGTAGGCATGTGAGAGAATACGTTTACGTCATATTGGCTTCTTGAACACTGCTTTGCTTCACTCACTGGCCTATCTGGCTACTCCCGGGGAGGGGGGGGGGGGCTCCCACATGTCTCTGTAGAGCCGGAGATGCAAGTTCCTCGGGCTACGCCAGTGGCAGTGACGCAGGCAGGTGACTGCCTTGAAGAATCCACATCAGCTGCTCTAGGCCTGGAGGGAGGCTGGGTTGCTTGGCGGAGTACATTCAAAGACCTACAGATACATCACAAAAAGTTAGCAGACATAGTAGAAAATACATGCGCTAACACGGGTACAATTATATTCTTGCCAATTCTAGAAGCTGCAAATCTAACATCCACATCAAGGAAATGCTAATCAATCAGAAAGATCGTGGAGGCTGAAGATGCTGTGAACACTGAGTTGTGCATTGAGCATAAGCTCCTACTGTTGATAGCGCTGGCGCATTAAGTGCGCCAGCATTATCGGTATTATAGAAGGGGGCGCACAAGCATCTGCGCCCCCTTTCTATAATACCAAAGTGCCCGGGGGCGCGCAAAGTGGGCGCAAATGCCCGTTGCGCCCCCAGGGCACCTTCCATAGTACGACCCCTGGTAGGTTGTCCCTTGTGCTTTTCGTACACCTGCGATGCTGCACATTTTGATGCACCTATATTAGGGATACCATGCATGGCCATGGCTGTGTGTAGCTGGGATAGTATGCTGGTTCTTCATCCAGCATGGTTTGTGAATTATGCTGCTCGTACATCAGGAACACTATACTGTTTGTGCATCTGGAATGCAGAATAGTGTGGTCATTGGACATATACAATATAGTGCTCAAGAATGCATTGCATGTCACATGCATATCCCAACGTAGCCCCCTGTACCCCTACCCCTCTCCACACTGTGCTGTCATCAAATCAGTGTTCCCCTGGGGACCCCGTCCCGTTTGCGAGTGGTTTACCACCTACTTGAAGTAGGTGGTAAACTGCGAGTGTTTTGCAGCCACAAATGCGGTTGAAAAAAACAATAATAAATGGCATTGAGTCTCACTATTAGGAAGGGACGCCCCTTCCTAATAGCGAGAGTCGCAAAAGCTATTTTGTGAGTCAGTGACTCACAAAATAGCGTTTGAACATGCCATGACCCTTTTTTGCGGTCCCAAACGGGCCGATCTCCCGTTTGCGAGAGCAAAAAAGGGTCGTACATCTGGCCCTTGGTTGTCAATGTCAGGCACGCTACGGTAGTCTTGACCAAGTCAATTGTTCTGACTGCCCGACTGTTAAGTCTAGCTCTGCCAGCTACTGCAAGTGAAAGAAGCACAAACCGCCAAAGAAAGGGGACCAAAGCAAGCTGGACCCACACAATGAAAAGGTAGTATAAATAGGCATTAAGGGTGTTTCATGTCATACCTAATTTCCACTTATAAGTTGTGCGTGCTGCTGCTTGCTCACTTGACATCCACTCTGGGGCCTCCCATCAGAGGCACCTTGCCGAAGAGGTTGCAGAGGTCTGGCTGGGCACTGGCTGACTGTGGGGCTGCCCTAGTAGAAACCATGTAAACAGAATCTGATAGGGTTCCCAGGGGCCTGCTGCTGCCACCAAAGATTTCTTTGACTGCCTGATGAAGACTAATGCTGGTTAATTCCGCTGGTGGAGTGGAGCAGCGGAATTTATTAGTAATTCCGTGTTACAAGAGTAACACTGAATTACTAAATTCCTCCAATCCCGCCCACGGAATTAAAAATTCTGCCCACCTGTAGTGATTTGCTTAGTAACCTCAGCAGTCCTATTCCAGTCAGGTTCATGAGAACTATCTAATCGGCATATTTCAATGAAGACACCTGGCATTGAGCCAGGCTCAGTGGGTGAGATTTGGCTGCATACAGGTTTGTTCTTAAATCTGAAATAAAAAGGTTAAAAAAGCAGTGGGTCAAGGGCCTCGCCCCTCTTGATTAATATTTTGGACAACAGACCTTGGTTCAGGCCATGTTTGACCTTTGCCCAAATATTAGAATATAATAGTTAAATGGCACATTGCAGCTTTGTGGGGATATTCCAGCTGCCCAACTTTCTCCAGAAGTGGGATCTGTTTACATGGTCCAAATCCTTTGTAAAATCCACAAAACCGATGCACAACTGTTGTTTTTTAAGAGAGAATTTCTCAATAATCAAGGAGAGTGCAACCAAGTTATCCCTGGTGCTAGACATGGCTCTAAATCCTGTTTGATTAAATAGGATAATATTTCTATTTTTATAAGGGCCTGATTACGAGTTTGTCGGTGTGGTAGCGGGCCGCCATGCCAGCGCCCTACTTCCACACCACCAAACTCGGCTGTCGGCTGTCTGCCAGATTGCGAGTTTCCTCATGGTCTGCCGGACGGTCCTCTGGCGGACACACGGCGGTGCCTATTAGAAAGGCACTGCAATGGGAGCACCAAAGACTTCCATTTCGTGAAGGAAAGGGGATGCATGCACACAGGGGGGCACACCATGTGGCCCCTTGCATGTATCCCCATGCTCAGAGGCAACAGGGGCCCTGTAAGGGCCCCCTTAGTTTCCTCACCCCCAGCATTTTCATAGCATGAGCACCCCCATGAGTGCGCTGGTGGAGAGGAATCGCGTAATATGCTTGGAAGTGCCGCAGCGGCCCTGTCAAGCATATTGTGGCCTCAGACCCCCGCCAATGCCAGGGATCATGGATCTCCGGTGGTTGCGGCGGTCCCATGGCAGGCCGACCACCAGAGTCATAAATTGGTGGTTGGACCGCGGGTGTGGCATTAGCCCCACCATTGCACCACCATGGGTTTGGCGGTCCATGGACCACCAAACTCATAATCAGGACCTTTATCTTGTCTTTGATTTCTCTCCAAAAGAACGACAAGGGAATTGTGGGTTGTCCTTTGTGTCCAAGAGAAATTTTGATTCTGGCTGTGATATAAAGAGCTTATGTGATCAAGCCATGCTTTTTGAGTGGCATTATTATCTATCACTCCCATGGGCTCTCTATTTATCCTATTTATTTATGACCAGAGAGATTTGTTGTTGTTACAGGCTTGGACAATGTCTATTCAATCCTGATCATTTTGGGCCCTTTTTGCCTCTCACATTGATTTATTGTAATCCTTTTGTAGCTCTCAAAACATTTCATTTTGAGATACTGGATCTGAAAGGAGATTGATTGCCTCCATTTCGTTTATATTGCCCGGCGATGGAGCTTAAGTCAGTGTGAATACCATTTTTGTTTCCAGGGCCAAAGCATTGGACACTTCTGATTTTTGGGCTTTGAGAATTTTGATTTTAATTCCTCCTGAGTCCTCCACCATGCTGAAATTGGATTTTTCTGATCCAAATTGGCTGTTACACTGGTCTGCTTCCACTCCTCATATTGGGCCAGCGAGTGGGTGTTCCATCCGACCCTTTGTCAGTGGCTTCCTGTGGCTTGTGTGCCAATGGTTCTCAGTGGTTGCACCTAATCATTGGAGTTTTTGCTGCTGATTATCTGTGGTGAATGTGACTATATTGAAACCCTCTATTTTATGGAAAAGAGGAAGGGATACAAAAGTATAATACAAGACAGATTCTACTTTGCTAGATTTTCTTGTGAAAGACATTAGAACATCTCCCTGGGTACGCCCTTTGAGTGCCCGGAGCCCAAGAGTTGCTAAACTGAGTAGAAATTTGTAGTCCGATTTATTGATGGAACTGAATTTGGAAATTTAAATCTGTATCCTCAGCTTATGCCTGCTCTTCTTAAACTCCCATTTCTTTTCAGATGATTGGGCAAGTTGAGATTGAAATCTCTGGTGAGTATTCGTAGAATTCCCCTATGGGAGGCCTCTAATTCCATTAGGAGAGTTTCTATCATTCTTATATTGCATTGTTTTCGCATAGAATTTGAATTAACGTATGCGTTTAGGATGATGATGGACCTATGGTGTTTCCAGTTATGTATTATTTTACAGAGCATATGTAGCGAGTGGAAACCCAAGCAGCTTAAGTTGAGGGTCTTGGCCAGCATCATGTAGTTGGATAGACTACCCTTTGGGTGGTAATTTTTCTTGGCTTTTTCGGCTGGAGTGAAGAATTTCATATATCCCCCGACTGGAAATTCCTCTTCTTTCCAGGTCTATTGAATACAGACCAAGTTAAAGCACCTCAAGTAGTTTTCTAGTTCAAGGCCTGAGTTGAATTTTTAATTTCTGTGACGTTCCACAATATGATGGATGTTGATGGGGGTTTCTTAAGTGGGGGGTTGTTGCCGGGAGTATTTATGGCTTGAGGTCCCCATTTTAGAGAAAACTGTTGGACTGGGTTCTTTATTTTAGTGAGATATTCAATCGGACAACATCAGCCCCTTTTGGTTTGATTGAGAGTGGAAGATAACCAGTTCCAATCAGTTGGTTAAGGGTTTGGGGATTTGGAGAGCCAGCAGCTGGTACCCTGTGACTTGTTCAGTAGTATTGTTACAGAGCCTGTTAGAAGAATGTGATTAATTCCGCAGGGTCTTTCTGTCACCAAGATTGATGCTTACCCCATCCCCAGAGCTGATGAGCTCATTGACTGGTTAGGGCCTGCCAAGATCCTGAATACGTTTGACCTTACTTCAGGGTACTGGCACGTTGCCCTAAAGGAGGGGGACGAAGAGAGGTTGGCATTCTCTATGCCAGAGGGCCACTTTCAGTTTAGAGTAGTTCTCTTTGAATTGAAGAAAGCCATTGCCACCTTCCATAGGTTGGTGAACCAGGTCTTAGTTGGGTTGGTGTCCTTCAGTGTTGCTTATCTGGATTATATAGCTGTCTACAGTAGCAGCTGGGTGGACCACCTGTTTCACCTGGAGGAAATGCTTCAGGCCCTGTAACAGACAGGCCTGACTTTCAAGGCCTGTAAATGCTGGATAGGGCAGGATTCTGTGGTGTACTTAGGAACCTTGTGAGCAGGGGAAGGTGCAGCCCCTCCAGGCCAAATTAGAGATTATCCTGACCGGGGAGAACCCAAAACCCAGGCAGAAGTGAGGGCCTTCCTGGGCCTCACTGGTTACTACAAAAGGTTTGTTAAGGGATATTGCACCATTGTTGCTCCCTTAACTGACCTGACTTAAAAGAAGAAGCCCACATAGATGATCTGGAGAGAGACCTGTGAGAAAGTCTTTGACACCCTCAAATAGGCCATGTGTTTAGCCTATGTGCTCACGGTCCCTGACTTTTCCCAGGAATTCCTTGTGCAGTCAGATGCCTCAGAGCATGGCATGGGCAGTCTTATGACAGCTAAACGAGGAGGGCCTAGATCAACCTGTAGCATTCACCTCTCGGAAGCTACTTCACAGGGAACAGAGGTGAAGTGCTATTGAAAGGAAATCTTTTGCTGTGGTCTGGGCACTGAACAAGCAGAAACTATGCCTGTTCGGGACTCACTTTTGGGTTCAGACAGACCATAGGCCCCTCTGATTGCTCATGCAGGTGAGGGGTGAGAATCTAAAACTGGTTAGGTAGTCCATCTCCCTATAGGGAATGGACTTCATGGTGGACCACTCCCCTGGATCAAACCACTCCAATGCTGATGGTCTGTCCAGGTTCTTCTGTCTTTGTGATGAGAACTCTCAGGAGATTGGATAGTTCTTCCCACTTTCAGCTGGGGGAGTACCTGTAAGACCTGTCAGCTGGTTTCTGTGTGAATTCATTTTTGTTGGCTTTAGGTATCTGTACATTTTACTACTGCTAACCAGAGCTAAAATGCTTTTGTTCACTCCCTAAAACATGGCAAAATTGGTTTACATTTGATTGGTATATTTAATTTACTTATACGTCCCTAATAAAAAGGTATTCTATATACCCAGGGCCTGTAAATAAATGCTACTACTGTAACATTGATTGTGCTACCCACTTAAGTCGCCTCATAAAACATGCCGCAGGCCAGCCATTGCAGCCTGCATGTAATTCTAAACTGTCAATTTGACTTGGTAATGTAACCCTCTTGACAAGCTGTAAACTCCCTTTTTATTGCATATAAGTCACACCTATGGTAGGCCTTCGGTAGGCAATAGGGCAATGTGCATTATAATTAAATGGTCGGTTATGTTTTAAATGTCCTGGTAGTGGAACACTCCAAAATTGTTTTTCACTACTGGGAGGCCTACCTCTCCCATAGAATAACATTGGGTTGCCGTATTACATTTAATCAGTGCTAGCTTTTCATTGGGAACAAGTAAACATTTCATTTTGGTGTCTGAGAAATTGTAATTAAAAATTGTCTTTCATGTTAAAGTCGGATTTTAAATTGCAATTTTGAAAATGCCTCTTTAGAACTTTGACATTTTCCTGTCCTCACTTTTTGGTGCCTGCAGTCTGTTCCTGGGTCGCATGACAGGGTGTAGTTGGACTTTTTTATTCCTCCCAGATAGTCACACAATAGAGAGATTATGTGTGCCTGAATGGGTCATTACTGACAGAATCGGGGGCAGAGATGGGCACAGCCCCACTTGCAACTAAATAGGCTGTGCCTTCAAGCACTTCCAAGATAATTCTCTCGAAAGTTCTCCTACTTCAACAAAGGCACAAGGTATAAATACAGGACCCTTAGACCCACTCTTTAGTTCATTTTCTGGATCTGAGAAGGACTCTCAGAGGACTGCCTGCTACTGTGGCCTGCTGTGTACTTCAGAAGACTGCCTCCTGATCAGAGCCTCTGGTTCAGAAACGTCTCCAACCATCTTGAACTTGGACCCAGTCTGAGTGAGTCCTAACCTCCCAAGTTATGCCCCTCCAGTCCTGGTCCTTTGGTGGTAGTGTTAAAGATGCCCACATAGCCAAAATCCAAAAATGGGTACTTTTGAAAATATTTGGCTAAAAACTGCTCTGAGAACCGAGAGGAGATGGGGACCAAGCTGTTCGCCTGTCTGCCCAATGTGCATTGCTGGTCGACCTGACTTTGTGGCAGCTCCCACTACATTTGTCTCCAAATCAACAAATCCTGTTGAGCGGTCCTATAGGGTCATAGGACCATTGTATCCTGTAATCACCCTCTTCTATTTTAACATCCACCATCCCTCCATATTAAAGGGATACCTGGAGTGTGTGGTGGCTTTTAATTTTTAACCCCCCTGGCCATTTCTCATAAGAGCTCCCTGAAATACGGTTGAGCCCACCCTGGCCTTTAGGAGCCAGGGTGAACCCGATGATGAAGCATGACACTATTAGACTGTGTGAGGGTTACTATACAAAGAAGTGTAGCTCCCAATAGTGGTAGAAGCAACTGACCATCCCTCGGAGTGAAAACTGTGCCTACACATTATACTTGATTTGCTTTTTTTGTTGGGTTGGATACCTATGTTTTGTGGCTTTGATCTTTTAGGCACTAGATTTTAAATACTTTACACATTGCCTCAAAGTTAAGCCTGACTTCTTTTGTGCCAGGATACCATAGGGTTAAGCACAGAATAATTTAGTGACTTTTGTGGTTCACCCTGACAGGGATTGTGGCTATTGTTTGAGCATGGTTAACACCCCACTCTATCAACAACCCAGTTTCGTACAGTATCCATTCATCCTGTGCTCTTCTTCCAGCTAAAAAGTACTTCATCTCCACTTACACATGTTCAATTTGTCAATAAAATTGTAATGTTTTCAAATTATTTTAAGGTTATGACATGAGTCACTGCAATACTAATTAGGAGCTAGTTCCAACATATATTGGTAGAAATCTGGCCACAATTTTTGACCATGTATTGATATCTGTGTCAGTAAATGCAATGTGTGGTACACCTAGCACAGTACCCGCGGCTCTATGTGATCATAATTTGATCCTATTATCATTTTATTTTTGGGGCAAGAGGTAGGATTTATTCCCTACAGTGAATAATATTACCCCAAGCAGTACTAATGGTATAAGAATTAAGTGGGAGGGTGTTGAGCCTAACAATATGCTACGGAAAATAGTAGTGACAAATCACAGGGAAATCGAGTACTGCCTACAGGAGCCTATTGTACCCAATTTGTTAGTTTAAAATTTTAATCATATTATTAGCTCTATAAAATGACTCTTGACTTATTATACTACTACATTAAGGAATAATAAAAGGAGATGGTTTGACAACGCCTGCACTAAAGCCCTCCGGTCCCTTAAACATGCCATGAGTAGTTCCCCACGGGATGCTTTGGCTATTAAGACCTTGCGCACTCAATGCAAACAGGCCAGGGTCACAAGGATAAAAACACTTCAGAATAAAGCATGGGAAAATGTTGCCCTTGCAGCGGAAACTAAGAACACTAAGTTGTTCTGGGATACTGTGAATGCACCCTTTTTAAAAAATGATGATATCCCTGACCTCAACTACTTTTCTTTTCCTGTGACAGCTAGGTGTAACACTTTTCTGAAATTTATAGACAGAATAACAAGGATGCCACAGGGTTTCCGTGGTGGTTTGTATGGGACTGGGGACCCATAACGCTGGAAATTAAAAATGAAGAAGTTATGCAGGCCATACAGGCCAGTGCTGGGAGACAGGCCCCTGGACCAGATGGAGTACCAGTAGATGTATTTAAATCTGCCCCAGACATCTAGGGGCCTATATTGACCAGGGTATTTAATGCAACATTGCTAGATAGGATCTTACCCTCCTGGGGAACATCTATTATTGTACCTATATATAAAAAAATAGGGATAAAGCAAATCCTTTACAAAGCAGCTGAGCGACTGTTGAACAATGTGTTAATCTCAAGCTTTTAATTGGCAAATATGCTAAGGCGGGATCCTTATACCTATATTTGCTGACATGAGCAGTGCTTTCAATTTAGTCGACCACAATCTACTTAGGGCATCATTGATCTCTTTAGGTGTACCTAAACCAATTGTTGGACTTCTTTCACGCCTCTATGAGAACCTATCCAGCCAAGTTCATTTTGGCCATCAAGGGGGATGTACTAAAAGGTTCAAAGTGGGGTGTGGAATTCAACAGGGCTGTGTACTGGCCCCATTACTTTTTTCACTTTTCCTTAATGGGGTGGACAGTCATCTACAGTACCTGCTGGCCGATGACCCTAAGGCTGCAGGACGCCCAACACCAGTGCTGCTTTATGCTGATGATGCAGTACTTGTAGCAAGAACACCGGTGTGCCTTCAGAGATTGATGAATGCCTTTGCTGAATTCATGGTATCCAAGAAAATGGTCATTAATAAAACTAAAACATTTACCATGGTCTGCGGCCCAACGCGGAAGCCATGTAGAACCTTTTCTATTGATAACACCCCAACAGTCTCAGTAAACTTTTTCTGCTATCTGGCGATCCAATTTGCGGGTAATGGCTCATGGACACAGCATGTATTGAATACCAGAGCTAAAATGAGGAGGGTCTCCCAGGGGATTTTTAAGTTTTCTTCTAAACTGGGCAGCCGATCCATCAAGGAAATGTTTGCTATATATAAAGCTAAGGGAGTAACCACTGCCACTTATGGGGGAGGCCTCTGGAGCCATGTCAATGGCTCTACTTTGCAAATGGAGGAAAACATATTTTTAAAACGGCTTTTATGTTTGCCATCCTCTGCCCCAAATACTATTGTTCATAAAGAGGTTGGCCTACAGTTCCTAGAAGACCACTTTTTGGTGAGACCTTTGCTATTATGGGTATCACTATGGGCAAAGGAAGAAACTAGCTTTACCAGAACTATTATCCTGGACTGCTTAGCCTTGGAGAAGGTTCTAAGTATTCCTTGGCTATCCTATATTAACTCCCTTCTTGGCAAGCTGTGTAATCTCTCAATCTGGTCAGACCCTACAAGGATTACATCGCTAAACAAGAATAGGATTAAAGATACTTTATTTCAATACAGATTGGATAAACGTGAGCTAGAGGATGGTAAAAAATTGTCAGTAGTTTTCTACACGTCTTGGACCAGGTGGAGAGGGCAATAATGATCTATTATACATAACAAATATGCAGGACAGTTTTGTGCAGGTAAGACTGTGATGCGGCATTGTGCATCATCTAGTTGCTTTCCCTAACATGAGGTCTTGCCCCCCGATATGACGCCCTGCCCCTGTGATGGCCAAAATAAACAAAGCACACTGCACTTTTTATTGTTCTGCAAATTGCATCAGAATTTTAGGATTTTTTATCTGGAACCTATATTTGTTGCCCAGAACATTAGATCTCATAAAGTTGCTATGAAATACTTGGTGACACTAAGTGACCTCTCTGCGTGTCATAATGCTGCCCTTTTCATATTGGATGCCATTAATATAAGGAAAGCATATTGCAACAGTTAAGGAAATAAAGTACTACGCACTTCTCATTCTTTTGTAGAATTATCTGATTTTTTGCGGCTTTACCTAAACTAATGACTGATGTATAGAATATTAGATTAAATAATGTATGTATTTATGAATTTCTAGGTGACCTCGATCGTACCTTTTAATTGGTATAATGTTGCAATAGGGCAGGGATTGTATATACTACTATGTTTTATGTTCAATATAAGTTTTTTAATGATGTGATTGGCGGATATTCTATTGTTTTTATCCCATGTATATGTATGCTTTTTTATTTATGCACTTTTATGGCTGTATTTCTCTCCAGCCGAATACAGTTTATGAACTGAACTGAGTCAATTTATTATATATGGTGCTTACATAATACAAGGCTACACACTTTTAAGTGTACTTAGTATTGTAAAGAGTAAGACTAAACTTTGTAAATTCATAACTCATAATTTTTTGACATTTAAATTTTTGGAAGATTACTGCTGCCTGGTTCCATAATTATTAACAATAACAACCTCTTTGATTCTGTTGTTTTTTTATATTCTGTGCATGGCAACAGTGTAGGTGCTGTGAACCCCAAATACTTGTACCTTCGCTCATTTGTAATTGTCATAGTAAATGTTGATTTTACACCACAGAATATGGTCTCTAAAAAAGACATATGGCATGGAACGTAATAAGTCGCATATGGTGGGCATGGCTATTTTGTCATCCACTAGAGTGATAAGACATGCATTGGTCCAGCCCTGCCCCTGTAGCCTGGCTGGTGATGTATGTCATCTACACCCACACCTGCCAAAGTGTCCTTTATTTACATGTCAAAAATATAGTTGAAAAAAGTGAAAAAATGAGCCCCTGTGTGCTTTTTAGTACACAAGCCAGGGTGCATGATACTTCAAAGTAGGTCATATAGAAATTTTGCATTAACTTGCCCTTCCAATGAGTAGCAGCCAAAATTAAATTTTACTGTAGGAAGACTCCCTGGTGTATTGATAAACACTGTAAAAATGTATATATTGAAAGTAGTATAGCTTGGAATCAACAACATAAGACATTCAATTAATTATTAAAATATTTGTTTAATAACAACGTAATTGCAAATTTCATATTTTAAGATATTTGAATGCTAAAATGAGCCTTCCCTGTCACAAGCACTTCAGATGATAGTTAAACAGTCATAAAGCCAACAATTCTAGTGTCAGAATATATGCCCCCAGAACTAGTTTTCCTACTGCCCACAGAGGAAATTACATTTATTTTCCAGTCCTCACGTGTGGCTAGTCATACAAGCTTAGCACAAGTGCAAAATGCTTTTGCCATGTTATATTTTAAGAGCAAGGGTTGCTGTGAGACTTTTGCTCTAGGACACACAAAATCTTCAGCATGGGTGTTTAGGGGATACCCTGAAAAATCTGACTCAGTGGTTTAGATTTGGCTCAGGAGAAACAGATACTCATTCGATAGACATATATGTTGGATTGACAACAACTTCCTTGGAGCACTTGCTGGATCTGAGCAAGTACCATACATGGTAGGACATGCTCTCTTTCACCAGATAGAACACATGAATGAATTAATTTCCCCAGTCATTTAGACAGGACAACAAAGCGGACTGGAAGTTGTGTGGCATCCTGTGTGAATAAAAGCACAGTGGAATCTGCAAGAGCACTTTTCCCTTGAGTGGCCAAATGACCATTAACAAGTGGACAGAATGTTTACTCTGTTGAAACCTCTGTTAGAGTAAGTCCTGAGCTTCACATGCTACTTGTAGAGTCCTGTTATGTTTGGCTGTGTCTGCCTCGACTTCTCCTATCAACCATGTCAAGCCAAAACTTGGTATTTGACTTCCAGACCCCTGGATGACTGTGGAAAATCTGCCAAGGCAATCCACGCAAGGTGCAGCCTGGCAGGTGCCAAAAATCAACTTTATCAACCTGTACTTCTGAGTATGCGGACTCCTATGGAGAATTTTTCAACACTTGTGAATCCATCGTAAGCTACAACTGGCTGCCTTGCCCCACAGAAGTAATTAGATTTACATTTTTTTAAAGAAAACTCACAAGGTTTATCCTCCAACTGGATCCAACATGTATGTTGCATCATACTGCTATTCCATTGCATAGGGCCTGAAAATGGCCGTAGGTCCCAGTCCACACCTTACACTGGTCTAACATTGTAGCTTACTGTATTTATGGGCAACTTCTGTTTATTGCCTGTAAGATAGTCATCTGTAGCTAACAATGTCAGTGTTGTATTTATTTTTATAGAAGCTATATTTTTAACATTTATGAATATTGGGAAACTGATGGAATATTTAATGTTGAGGGTACTCCACCACAATACAAATTATACCTAAAATATGATGCTAGTTCCAGTGAAATAAGGTTTTGGTAAAAGCCTGGACTGATAGGCTGTTAGAAATGGAACAGTTCAGAAAGCCTTACCTTTGTGTAAAAATGTTAATCATGTGAAACCACAGTTATACTTGAGAAGTCAAAAACAAAACACACTACATATGTTATTTCTGCTTTGTGATGCAAAAATTCTTATAATTTTATTTATGAAAAAAAACACTACAAAGAAGAGGAACCAGAGATATGCTGCTTTTTTACATCTACTTAACAATGAAAGTAAAATTGTCAGAATATATTGCCCTTTTTAGTGTCCAGTGGAATTAGCAACTAATTTATGTATTCAATTATGCATGCTGACAAATGTCCTGGGATATGTGCTAACTGACTCATTTGGCATATTTTAAAATCCGTTTTAAAGATGTTGTTGCTCATACTCACAAGCATAGTATGTTTTCTATGTTCTTTGGCTTACAAACTTATTTCTAAGGGTGATTGTGCACTTGAATTTTTTTGGCCATGAAGAAGAGCGCAAGTGGCACAAGCTAAAGTCTTTTTTGAGAACTTGTTCTGGAGTGCATGTATTCTTATGACATACTCTTCAACACAGGGACTTGTGTAGCATTAAAAATGGGACTTGCACCCATAACTCGAACTGAGTGTGACAGGTGGAATTAGACCATCTTTTGCAGTATTGGTTTTGAATACTATATAGCTATTGTGAGAAATTTGGTTGTTGGTTGACTGGGGTATGAGCCTTGGTCAAGCAACATTCCACAGTTCCTTGCATGGTGAAGCACAAAAAGTCATTAAATTAACCTGTGCTCAACCCTGGGCAGCTTGGCACAAAAAGCAGTCAGGTTTAACTTACTGGCAACGTCTAAAGAATTTATGCAGCATGCAACAGTAAAACACACAAAAATTGCCACACCAATTTAGAAAAATAGAGTACATTTTAATAAATTATGTGACACCAAAATGACAAAATCCAATCAGTAGAATTGGAGTTATGAATTTTTAATGCTCTTAGTAAAATCTAGTGCCTAAAAGATCAAAGCGCCAACTGTGGACATCTAGTTGTATGAGACCGGGTCAAAGATTTTCTGAGAAGGTGAAATTCAGTGGGGCAAGGCTGCAGGAGGTATCTGAGGAGCAGCAGGGGGCCCCCTTAGTTGCCTCTCCACCACCCTTTTCATGGTGGGCTCACCACCATGAAAGGGGCGGTGGAAAGCCAACTCAGAATATGCTTAGTGGTGCTGCAGCGGCACCACCAGTATATTGTTGCTCCTGACTGGTGTGCAACCACCGTGGGATCCCGGCGGACGCATCAGTCCTGTCGCGGTCCAACCACCACACTCGGAATACTGCAGACGGGCCCACAGTGTTGCGGTGGTCAGATCCCCACCGAGAGTACGGCGGTCCTATGGTTCGCCGTACTTATAATAAGGCCCTAGGTCTATGAAATGTAAGTTGAAAATCTCCAGCAGGTTCCACAAGGTTGTATACCCCTTTAGCAAAAGGCAGCTGAAATGGATTTGCTGCTGCGGAGCAGAATGTAACAGGAGAAGCTGCAAAGTCAATCTGACCGGCAATGCACCTCGGGCGGATGGGTGAGCAGGTTCGTCTCCGTCTCCTGCCTAGTCTCAGAGCAGGTTTTAGCAAAAAATGTTTTAAGTCTTTACTTTTGGATTTTGACTATCTGGTTACCTTCAACACAACTTACAAGAGTTCCAGACTAGAGGGGCACCACTTGGAGGGTCAGGAGTCACTCAGGCTGGGTTCAGGTGTGAGTCAAAGGTCAGGGAAGACATTTGTGTCCCTGAGGCTCAGATCAGGAGGCCAGCTAGCCAACCCTTTGGAGTCACCCTGTTGGTCCTGGGTTCAGGTTGCAGGTCCAGTCCTTCTTCTCCAAGCAAGAGGGCAGCAGGGCAAAAAAAGCAGCAATTCAGCAAGGCAGGAGCAGGTCAGCAGTCCAGCTGAGTGGCAGTCCTTTTAGCAACACAACAGCAGTCCATCTTCCTGTCAAAGTATCCACAGGTCCAGAAGTGTACTCTAGAGTTGGTGTCTAAGGTTCCCTTTTTATAGCCTGGTGCCCCCATGGAAGATGGGAGAAGCATCTGGACAGTAGTTTTGAAGTGCATGAAATTTTCTATCTCCCTGCCCTGGCTCCAAGCTGGCTGCAGTGACAATGTGTAGGTGTTAGGTCCTTTGTGTGAAGGCAGAGCACTCCATATTCAGTTGCAAGTGGGGCTGTGTTCAGCTCTGCCACCTCATCCTGCCAGCAGATGGCCCATTAAGGCACACACATCTTCCTCTATTGTTTAACTGTCTTGTAGAAATTCACATAGCCTCTATTGTGTGACTGTCTTGGAGAAATTCACAAAGCCTAACTGTCAGTTACACCCAGTCACCTTCATCATCATCATCTTTATTTGGTAAATATTGACCATGAAAGCACAATAAAATCAAATGCAGAGATTTCAAACATCGATAAAATCATAATAAAATATCACATTTAAGTTAAAATATTTACCCTCCTCAAAATAATAAATTAAATTACCACAAATGGCCGTACAGAGTTGATCATACCCAAATTTCACCATTGCCTATAGGGATCTCTTAATGCCAACCAAATCTATACTAAGCTATCAAGGGGAACCTGAATCAGGGTCAAAAACAAGGATCACAATGCATATTTCTTCCTTAATCTCAGTGCTTGAGTGATAAAACTCAGAACGGCAAAGCATATCAGAGGAGACTCAAGACGTTGTAAATAGTGCAAACACAGTCATGTGACTTAAGACAGGCTTCAGGCATAAAAGGGCTAAGGGTAGAAAAATGCCAACTTTCTAAAAATGGTATTTTCAAAATTGTAATCAAAATCCCAACTTTACCATTAAATGGAGTTTTTCATTACAATTCCAAAGACACCATCCATGACATAGCTACCAGCTCCCAATTGGAAATTACAGTTTATTAAATGTAAAAAAGAATCTTCAATGTTATCCTATGGGCAGGGTTGGCCTTACAGTAGTGAAAAACAAATTTAGGTGTTTTTCACTCCCAGTACATGTAAGGCGTAAAAGTACATGTCCAACATTTTAATTACAAAAAACCCTGCCCTATAGGCTAGCCAGGGTCTACGATAGTGGTGATTTAACGTGCTAATCAAGTGTGTGGCACAATAAATGCTGCAGGCCCACTGGTAGCATTTAATTTACAGGACCTGGGTATATGTTATACCACTCTACAAGGGTATTACAAGTAATTAAATATGCCAATAGGGTATTAACCAATGTAACCATTTTTTAGGGGAGTGAACATAAGCCCTTTAGCCCTGGTTAGCAGTGGTAATGTGCATGGAGACCTAAGACCAACAAAAACGAATTCAGCAAAACGTGGACGTCAAAAGACAAAATATTTGGGAGTGACTCTGCAGAGAGGGCTAGGTCCAACAACTATAGAAAACATTTTACCTGTTAATTTTTATATAGGAAAATTGAACAATGATAAAGCAAAAACTGCTGAATGAAATTACACCAATTTTGGCAGAAAGCTAGACCCTGGTCCAGGAAGTGTGCTTGTTGTGATTGTGTTGTAAATTAATTCAGTAGTTTTTAAGAAATTAAGGCTCAAAACTTGTACATTTCTTGCTGTGGAGGATCTGCAGGGCAACAGAATTCAAGATAAGTGGAGTAACTACTAAACTTAACCCACAGTCTATGTGCTCTGAGCAGTTATCCTATCCCGCCCATCCTCTCCTGTAGTTTTTTCTGGGTACTGTGAAACACTACACTCATAAAAGGCAACCATGTTTGTCCTGTCCTGTATGATCATAAGAGTGCCAAGTAAAATGAGTATGACCAAGTTTTTTTAACTTTGAGTAGGAAAAAGCAGGATCATCTAAAGTAGCTTGCCAAGTGGGTTTAGATGCACTGTCTGCTTGATCTATTTCTCCTGGTTTTCAGTTGTTTTTTGGCACATGTGCTTGTATCTTTGATATTGATGTACTGTATGGAAATGTTCTTGTTCATTGTAGAGAGAAGCTTACTTGAAGACCACAGAAAGCAAGTCACAATATAGAGTGGGCCGAGTAGTGCAACCCATACCTCACTATTGTGAGGTAACCTGCATGTTTATGCAAGCACAATCATGCTAGATGTGCTCCTTTGTATTGCTCATTTCCCTTCCTTGTTTTATGGCTGATTACTAGCATGATGAGGCATTACTAGGGCTTTATTCACAAAGGTAAACTTACACGTTGTTTGTGTAAGTTTACTCTTTTCCAGTGGTCACAAAACTGCAATTTAAATGTAACTTTAGGACTGCGGAGATTCTGCAGTCAGGGCAGAGAAATTCAGCTACTCCAAGGCAGTCGTTATTAAGGCTCCGATTACAGTTGGCTTGGAAAAGTGTGTGGTATTTACCGCCACAAATGCATTAAGTAGCACCAGTTATGAATATTGCCCGGCAACTGTGGCATTGCACAAAAGTATGTTGCAATATCCAGCTTGCATTTTTCCCCTAGTGTTAAAGCACACATCGCAATTGTAGTGAATCAGAATGACCATAATTGAAGCATTGGTCTTTTAAATTGACTTAATTTCTGCAAATTTACTGATTGAAGGTAGTCTCTGGGCGGTTTATAAAGAAGCATTCAAAGTAAATGCTTTTCATACACTGAAGGAAATCTGCCCCTTCCTATTTTTTAACTCCCACGCTACTGCCTTTTGCATCATTAAATAAATATTCTTTTTTTGTGGAAAAAAGTGCACTTTTCCAAGGTTCAACTAGCGCATAATATGAATAGTCCTGTCAGATGTTGTGACATACTCTACTTCAGATGCTACTTTCTGCAGCTTATGGGCCCCCAGGGTCTCGTTCTAGGAAGCAGGGAGTGGACTTGGATGCATTGCTTTCGATCACAATCCTTTTAAGGAACAGTTGATTGAGGAGTGCATTACCTACAAGCCCTTGTGTGATTTATCGGGCAAAAACTCAGTTGCCTCCTTCTGTTCTTCTTCCTGGCATTTTCTTTATTGCCGCCCACTTTTCTTGTCTACTTCTTTATTAAGTTGTCGAGCTTAATTACGTACATAAAAATTGCAAATAGACAGAAATGGCTACTAACAAACCTGTTTGTTGGCTGAGACTTCTATGCAGTAAAGAGTGTAGTATATTTTATCACTTTCCTCGAGTCTGTGTATTATTATTTTTTGTAAACACATGTAACTGTAAATCGGTTAATGATCTGCAATAATTATTCTAAATAGTGTACCAATTATTAAAAAACATTGTGGCAAAGTCTGAAGAAACAACGACATATGTATTTTATTTTCGCTTTTGGCAAAATTATATAGGCACCATGAGAATTTAATCCAACACTTTCTATTCACCTTTTACAAACAGTAATCATTGTCAATATATAGGTCGGACCTCTATTAATCTTTGTAAACATATAAATCAAACTTTCATGGAGTTCTATTACGACTCTTGTCTCAGTCAACCCATCTCAACTTTTCAACTTTTCACTACATTGTCTGTGTACCCATCTATACTCTGTTCTTATTCCTTGCATTCACTTGTTGTTATTTAAAGCATTTCTGGTGCGAAATACTCCTGTTCATTTTCTATGAATAATGATATAAAGAAATATATAATCCCATTTCTTTATTTTTTGCATTCTTTTCATCTGAAACAAAACTTTTTTATAAAAAATGTTGTAGATCGTGCATTTTTATGTTTAAAAACAAATAAACGTTAGTGTCATGTGATCATGTGCAGCAGGACCCTTGTATGTAATGTAGATGACTTAGAAATAATAATTTTATGTAATTAAAAGAACCATCTTCTTCATGTTATTGTGCTTCACTACTAATGTATGACGCATGATTTCTAAACGTGTGCTATATTGTCTATGTAACCTTTAGTGACCTAAATATTAGTTCTTAACCATCCTCACAGGTGTAGAATGTGATAACAATAGAAACAATAAAACTGATTCTAACTATGCATTAATGTTACATGTAGGTACTTTCATACATAGTTCTCAGTCCTACTATCAATGAGTAATTCGATTATTTACTGTATGCTTATGAAATATGAACTAGAATAAGTTCATATTTCATAAGCATACAGTAAATAATCGAATTACTCATTGATAGTAGGACTGAGAACTATGTATGAAAGTACCTACATGTAACATTAATGCATAGTTATTTGTTCATTTTAAAAGGGCACACCCATATTAAATGTGCACCATTGAAGTGAATGGTTAACTTGTTTCTGATGTGGATTCACATTTCCACATGAAGGTAAAAGACCTGTGTGGCATCTGTGCTTCTGTGCTTTCCATGATGTCAGGCTCCCATGGTAACCAGGGGTTCCATGTCCAGCCCTAGTATCCCAGGTGATGGAATTGTGTTTATTCAATTGACTAAAGGCTGTTACCTGCACTGGCTGGGACCTTGGATGGGTTCTTCTTATTCTCCAATAAACCTGTATTTCTTCTCATCAACCTGCCTCCTGCCTGATCCTTTCAGCTGTAACAAGGATCTTACACTGGCGTAGTCGGCAGCTGAAAGGGAAAGAAGAGCTCAACAAGCCTCAACTCTCCTATTTTGTCATTTCACAAGGTACTGTGATACTCCTCATTTTACTCTAACACGGCTTGGGACTGGGAGCTATCGCCGCGTTTTTATTTATTGGTGCATATTCGACTCGGGCTCGTCTTTTAGGTTGTGATTAAACCCTCACTGTTCTTTTTCTGGCGTACACTTTACCCTGCAATCTTAGTAATCTTGCCCTGGAACTCTTTGATCCTTTGGAGTCATAAGTGCACTATGCTGTAATTAACTTTTCAATCGTTTCTGCCTTTGTATTGCCTCTGTGTGCCTAACACCACCGAGTTCCTGCAATGATCTGCATGTCCTTTGCTGACTCAACTCTACACACCCCGTGAGGTATTGTGAGCTGCTGTTTGTTTATTGCTAACGCTCTTCAGCGCAACCTTCATTTGTTGACTAGCAAAAGGCTAGTACTTTCAAGGATCTGCATGCCCTTCGCTGACTCAGCTCTGCACACCCCAAGTGGAATTGCGTGTTTCTATTTGTTTATCGCTAACGTTTTTCAGGGCAATCTTCATTTCTTGGCTTTCAAAGGGCTGGTACTTTCACCTTTTGATGAGATACCTACATTATATAAGAACGCACGACCCATGGTATTTGCACGTCAAGCCGTCTCAGTGACGCTTTCATCTCAACGGACATATAAGCTTGTGTATCTTTCAAAGATTATCCTCGTGCCTCCTATTCTACAAGCCTCGCTCTTCCCCACGAGAATCTTACCTTCTGAGGGACTTGGAACACTGCTGCTGGATTGCTTGTGACGCCGCTTTCCAGCTCCTGCATTCCCTCTGAGACTCGACGAGCCTGTGCTTACTTGTTCTCCTCTACGCGTCTGTTACCTCATTGCGCATGGTTGGCTCGGTGAGACGCTTCTCACGCAGCGTCATCCTGCACAGGCGCCATCTTTAAAGTTTTTTGTTGCACAGTGATTTGCTCTTACGCGTGCCACCTCTGTGACATGCACACACGATTTTCTTTTCTTTTGGAAGTCTTTTATTTTGCGTGTCATCTCTGTGGCACACACACAGTTATTTTGTGTGTCATCTCTGTGGCACGCACACAAGTATTTTCTCAAGTCAAATAACTTTGTTAATGCACCATCTTTTAGGTACTTTGTTTTAATGGTGCATACTGAATTGCTTTTAGGTGTGCCAACTCTGTGACACCCACACAATTGCTCCTGAGCCCTAGTGTACTCTATCTTTGTGTGGTGTTATTTTACAAGTTTAATCTGTATAACATATTTACCTTGCAGGTTCAATTTTCCTTAATTTTTATTAGACTTTTACACATATCCAGTGTATTTCTGGTTCTCTGCCTATTTTCAGTTGGCATTCACTAGGGAATTTTGTGTGGCTTAGTCTGAAGTTTTATTATTTTATTAACAATAAGCCTTCTGGTTTTAAGCTTCTATTTATCATGCAAAATGCAACTGCACCTCCTTTCTTTCTTATGTCCCCTGGTGAGCCTCCTATAAAATGGCAAAAATGGAAAAAAGTCTTTGAACGTTACGCTAGAGTATGTGGAGTCAGTCTGAGTGCTGAGCGTAGGTCTTCTCTTCTTCTTCACTGTTTGGGGTCCGAAGGGCAAGATGTTTTTGATCACCTTCCGGATCTCACAGATGAAGAGGGGAAAGATTTAAATGAATTTGAAATCTGCATAAAAAAACTGGATAAACACTACTTGCCCAGAGTAAGCACGATATTAGAAAGATATCAGTTTTCTAAGAGATTGCAAAATGAAGATGAAACGGTTGAGGGATATGTCCCTCAACTCAGGAAGCTTGCTTCTTCATGTAAATTTGCTGCAGTGTTGGATGAGAGGATCAGAGACCAATTCATGTTAGGGTGCAACATTGAGAAAATACGTGAGGAGCTATGGTTGAGGGATGAACCATCCTAAGATGAGGTCATACAAGTGGCTAAGAGGGTTGAACACTCTCTTAAGTGTGTAGACACCATCAAAAAAGATAAGCAAGCTACTGTTCAAGCTGTTAAGGAGGAAACCAAAACCATGACTAAATCTGAAAGCATTGGTAAGAATAAAAGCAAACCAGTTTCATTTAAATGTTATAGGTGTGACAAAGTAGGCCACTTAGCCAATGACAATAGATGTCCTGCCTTAAATGTTGTTTGTTCAAAATGCAAAAAGAAGGGGCATCTTTCAATTGTTTGTAAAACCAAGAGTCGGTCTTCTAATGTCAAGTGTGTTGAAGCTGAAATTTCAGAGGAAGATTTTGACTGTGGCCAAATAGTTGTCCAAGTTGATTCTGGTACTCAGCATAAGTCTTGTCCACTTGATGACATCCTAGTAGGTCAATCCACCAGAGTGTTGTTTGATTCAGGTGCCAAGATAACCATAATTTCAAGATTATTTTATCAAAATAAGTCGGCTCACAAGGTTCCCCTATTGAAACCCGACATACGTCCTTTGGCATATGGTGGTGAACCCATTCCACTACGGGGTTACTTTGTAGGTCTCATTGAGTACAAGAACCATTACACATCCGGTAAGATTTATGTTTCTGAGAAAGAAGATAGCATAATCAGCTGGTTCCATCAAGGGGATTTGGGTGTCATGCTTGATCCTGGAAGTGACTGTCCCATAAAATTAAAGGATGTTGTAAACGTAATCCGTGAGGAACCTTTTGATATTAAAACTAAGGTCAAACAAGCTTTCCCCAATGTTTTTAGGGATGAACTTGGGTGCCTCAAGGGGTTCAAGCTTGACATACGTCTTCGTCCTGACTCGCAACCATCTAGCTGTAAAGCGAGAAGTGTTCCCTTGTCTGTGAGGGATGAAATGAGAAAAGAGTTGGACAAACTCAAGCAGGGAGGAATTTTTGAGGAAGTGCAAGGGACTGATTGGTTGGCCCCTGTAGTGGTAGCCCGCAAGGCTAATGGATCTCTTCGTCTCTGTGTGGACTTGAGACAGCTAAACAAGTGCGCTATAGTGTATCGATATCCTCTGCCCAACATCTCTGAACTCCTGGTTTTGCTTGGGGATGCAAAAATATTCAGCACTATTGACTTGGCTTCGGCCTATCACCAAATTGAACTTGCGGAGCCATCAAGGGACTATACAGCCTTTGTAACGCCTTTTGGGACATTCAGATTTGTGAGGATGCCGTTTGGCCTTGTGTCTTCGGCGTCCGTCTTTCAGCGTGTAATGGAGAAGCTTCTCAAAGACTGTAAAGGGGTTTGTGTCTATCAAGATGACATTCTTGTGTTTGGGAAAGATCATTTTGAACATGAGAATCGTCTTAATGTGGTCTTAAGTAAGTAATGTGAAGCCAACCTTACCATCAAAGCTGAAAAATGTCAGTTTGGTACGTCGTCCATTCACTATCTAGGGCACACGGTTTCAGGTGAGGGGATTTCTCCTAAGGCTGACTTGGATGACACCATTTCCCGCATGACTGCTCCCTCTAGTGAGGAAGAACTCATGAAATTTCTTGGGATGATTGAATATTATAACAAGTTTATTGAAAATTTTGCAGATAACAGTTGTTTTATGAGAGCTCTCTTGAGGAAGGGTGTTGACTTCAAGTGGTGCGATAAATGTGACCATGAATTCCTTTCTCTTAAGAAAAAGCTGGGTGATGCCCCTAAACTTAAAAGTTTTAATCCCTCAAAAACTTCCATTATTATGACAGATGCCAGTCTCAAAGGTTTGGGTGCTGTCCTGCAATGAGAAGGTGAAGATGGAATGAAGACCATTATGTTTCTTTCTCGTGGTCTCAAAGACGCCGAGTCTTGGTACTCTGTTATTGAACGGGAGGCATTGGCAGTGTTTTGGGCCATTAAGAAACTTAAGAAGTTCTTGTGGGGTACTAAGTTTTTGGTAAAAACTGATCACAAGCCTCTTTGTGAAATTTTTAAAAAAAAGGTATGGATCTGGTCTGTAGTAGAGTAACAAAATGGGTCATAGCTCTCCAGGAGTATGATTTTGAGATCAGATACATTCCTGGAGTTGAGAATGGCATAGCTTATACCTTATCAAGGTTAGTGGGTGAAGTTGAAAAGGATGTTGTTGATGAAGATTGTGATGACAATGATATTCATGTGTGTGAAGTTAGTGAAGGGATTGTTGATGAGCATCAGTGGCAAATGAAGCTATCTGCTGATCCTGTTCTTTCAGAGGTGTTATCACTTATTCATAAAGGTTGGCACTCGAAGAGACAGGCATCGGGAGAGGCTGCCAAGTTTTGGGGTCTTAAGGATGAGTTGTCTGTTTGTGATGGTGTGTTACTGCGTGGAACAAGACTTGTGCCTCCTCTTAAACTTCGTCAAATTTTAATTGAGTTGGCGCACAGGTCACATTCTGGCATGTCGAAAACCAAGGAGAGACTTCGGTCATCTTATTAGTGGCCAGGTATGGACCTACATGTGGAGAGAGTTGTGAGAGATTGCTTGGTGTGCTCCACTAGTGAGAAGTCGAAAGTAACAAGAGTTCAGCCTATGGTGATCAGGGATATTCCCCGTGGGCCTTGGAAAGAGGTGGCGTTAGACATACTGGGTCCGGTCCATTCCAATGGTCAGCAAGTTTTTATCTTAGTGCTTATAGATTTATTTTCCAGGTGGCCTGAAATTCTATTTACTTCTAGCTTAGAGACTGGGAGTGTTATTAGATTCCTAGAATCTCTTATGGCTAAAGAAGGGTACCCTGAAGCCATCCTCACAGATAATGGGGTTCAATTAGTCTCACGTGAGATGGAGGCTTTTCTTAAAGGTCGTGGTATCAAACACAAGAAGTGTTCACTTTACCACCCAGAGACTAATGGGACTGTGGAAAGGTTCAACAGGGTGTTAAAGGAAACCATTTCTTGGGCTAAGACTGCTAGTCTCAATTGGAAGGAGGAGGTCCTTAAAAAAGTTGAAAGCTATAGGGTGACACCCCATAGCACGACTGGGAAGTCACTGTGTGTTCTTTTTAGAGGCAGGTCTCCTTGTACTTTGGTTGAGCCTTCTTGGGTTAGACATTTAGAAGAAACTGCTTCTTCTTCTTTGTCTGATAAAGTTTCTCCTGAGTGGCGTAAGAGAGAAGAAGCTAAATGCTTATCTAGAAAATTGTACTTTGACTCAAAAAATCTACCAAAAATACTATGGTCAAGGTTGGCGATTTAGTTGTTATCAGACAGCCTGGCTCCACAGTAAAGTTCTCTAAACCTATACGAGTTGTAAAGGTTTTCAAAAATGCTGTTAGGACTCAAGATCACAGGGTGTGGAATTTGAATAGGGTCTCTGTCTACAAAGCGACTACATGTTCTGAACACTCAGTCACCTGATTGGATGCTAATAGTGCTAATCCTGCTTCTTCACGTTTATCCTCTATGATTGTTAAGAGGCCAAACTATTTAAATGACTATGTATCTTGAAATACGTTTGTTTTGTTGTTTGTTTTTGGGTTTTTTTGCTCATTTTTGTTCTTCTCCCATTTCTTTCTAACTTCATCTGTGTTAACGGGGGAAGGTGTGTGGCATCTGTGCTTTCCATGATGTCAGGCTCCCATGGTAACCATGGGTTCCATGTCCAGCCCTAGTATCCCAGGTGATGGAATTGTGTTTATTCAATTGACTGAAGGCTGTTACCTGCACTGGCTGGGACCTTGGATGGGTTCTTCTTATTCTCCAATAAACCTGTATTTCTTCTCATCAACCTGCCTCCTGCCTGATCCTTTCAGCTGTAACAAGGATCTTACAACCTGCCATTGGACAGACATGCAATGGCTCTGGGAATGAAAGCCTTTTCATATTTGGTCTGCAAAGCGAAAGAGAAACCAAGTGGGTCACGACCAGAAGAGAGAATGGGCACTGGAAAGTTCCAGAAGCATTTTAACTATGCCCATAAGGCCAAATGGCAAAATCAATTGTGGCAAGTGGAGACTCCCGAAGTGGGTCACCATCAAATTCATCTTCCAAAGGCTCTTGAAGGTTATCATAGAGCGACATTTTAGAAGACGGATGTGCAATGGCGATGGCTACCGTAGAACGACGTCCACATACAGAACTGGCTGCTTGCAAAAAAGAACACATGTTAAAGAGTGATCTCCACGTGAAGTGACCAAATTGATTTGGACAATGCCCAAAGATCAGGCTAAAAGTTAATGGCTGGCCCATAACATCTATTTAGACTGTGGTGCATCGATCAATATGCCGGCACAAAAATATAACTGTCTACCGTACCACGTCTAACGCCATAAAAAACAAAGGTATACACCTGGGATGCTTCTATGCCATTGCAAAGTCAAGGTTCATTCGTAACGACCGTGAAGAATAATAAAAATACAGTATAATCATCAATCCATGTCAGCGAGTGCATGTCTACTCAGTTTCAGCACTGCTGCTGACATGGGACTGGAATCCCCCAACTACAACCTCAATGAACATTCTGAAATAGTAAGTCAATTTCTGTCACTTTTTCACGGACTGTGAAAATATGAATGCGCATCTTCACATTAATGAGGACATTCATCCTGTTGCTCAGAGACACTGCCGACTTGATTTTCATTTAAAAGAGGCCATTGAGTAAGAACTAGAGACATTATTAAAGAATGAAAATATAGAGTGCTCCACTGGTCCAACGCCATGGGGTTTGCCCATTGTGGTAGTGCCAAAAAAGGACAGTCGGGTTGTGGTGCACATTTCTGTTGATATGCGCCAGGCCAGCAAAGCAACTGAGGGAGAAAGACATCCAAGTCCACACATAGCATATATGATTACACAGCTGAATGGCGTCATAGACTTCTTCCCTTCTTGATTTGAACAAAGGATACCATCAACCCAAGCTGGAAGAGTACTGTATTTATTTATTATTTGGAAAGTTTTATAAAGCGCGAACAAGACCCAGATGGGTATCAGAGTGCTGTACAAAGAGAAAACTGACGTTTAGGTGAAGAAACAGTATAAGTACAATACAATAAACAGCATGAGAAGAACCTGAGGCATAATAATAAATGTGGGTACTAGGGGAGGAAGAGGTAGCAAGTGAACAACATGTAGAAGCCCAACTGGATGGGCCGTACAGTTTCATCATCGAACTACTTCCAAAGAGCGATGACATACAGTTTAAATCCCAAGTAAAAATGATTGTCCAGCACATATTTCAAACGCAAAGTGAAAATAATTGTCAAGCATAACTTCATGGAGTGAGGGGAAGTGTCTGGCAAAAGTCATAGAGGTTATTGCTGAGGAAGTCTAGATGGGCCAAGGAGTTTCAGCATTAAACTACTTTCAAAGAGCGACGAGATACAATTTAACGTCAAGTAAAAAAGATTGTCCAGCACATATTTCAAACACAAACTGAAAATGTGTACTGTAGGTACATTACTACTTTTTAAAATCATGTTGGTTGATTCAGATACAAAAGACTTACTTTTGGAGTGTTAGTCTGTCATCAGCTGCAGAAATCTTTCAGGATGTCATTCACTGAGTAATTCAACCTGTCACAAATGCTTTTAACTACAGTGATGATATACTAGTGTTTTGGGCCACACGAAGGAGCATGACAAACCTCTCACACAATTATGCCATGTGCTCACTAATGCAGGTCTCTCTTTAAATGCTGAAAAGGGTGAGTTTCACAAACCAAACTCAAGTTCTTTGGGCATATCTTTTCTGAAAGGGGGAAGACTCCCAACTCTGAAAAAGTTCAAGCATTGTCATCCACATGTCCCCCATAGGATGTGATCATGCTGTGATCCTTTCAAGGCCTGGTCATCTATTGTTCCAGATATATTTGTGACTTTGCTACAGTGACTACCGAATTAAAAGAGTTGACAAAGACAAATTTTCCTTTCCAATGGTTCTCTGAATGTGATCAAAGTTATAAGCAAATCAAACATGCCATTGACAATTCAGCTGAAATGGCCTATTTTGATCTAAAGTTACACACTGAAATTGTAGGAGATGCAAGCCCGGTGGAGTTGGGTGCAATTCTCGCTGAACAAAATGGACATCCAAATGCTCAGAGACTCATTCTGGCCTATGCCAGCAAAGGTCTTTCTCAGACTGAAAGCACCTATTCTCAGCCAGAAAAAGAGAGCCTGGCTGTAGTGTGGGCTAATGAACATTTTCATGTGTTTCTGTTCAGAAATCACTTCATCCTTGTCACTGACCACCAGGATCACTATTTTCAAAAATCCAAAAACAAGGAAGCCCCCTTGCATTGAGAGGTGGGGGTTTGCAATTGCAAGAGTATGATTACACCATTGTGCATAAGCTGGGGAAGGATCAAAACTCTGCAGATTGTTTTTCACGAGTGCCATTTCAACGTTACAGGGCAAGGTCCAAAGCTGCTGAAGAGTATATCAATTTCAAAGTAAAGTCTAGTATCTCTGCATCTCTACCCATTGAGCAAATCCTTGTTGCTACTGATGGAGCAGAGACTTTCACTTAACAAATATGTGACAGAAAAAAAAAAGATTTTGTCAACACATTACATAAATGATGACAAACGTGTTAAGCTTCAAGTTTTTGGAAAACGACAAACGCAACTTTGATTCAGATACTGCATTGTAAAAACATGCAGATGCTAGAATAGCTCATATTATATTTTATGTTTACTTTAACAGATGTGAATTATTAACAGTTATTAATGATTAGATCTTATGAGTTGATAATGTAATATTAATGAATATAAGAAATTTTATGAGAAATAGCTTATATGACATGTGAGAATTTATGAATGTATTATTTCATGCTGTAACCTGTGCACTGAAAATGACAAAAGAAAAGTAGGTGTTGCAAGGGGTTTTGGTTAAAATATTTTTGTGAAACTTTCCCCTAACGCACTTTTTAAATGTGTGTGCCTAATAGCATTTACGCAAAGAAAACCTAATATGTACTTTCCCTATAAGTGTATAATGTTGACATATGCAACACTTTTATGAATACCTTATACTTACACAAATTAATTATGATTTGATTTAAGTGTTTATTAATGCATTCATTTATGAAATTAATATCAGGTTTAATTATTGCCAGATTCAGAATTCAGCATAACTCATCGTGTATGAGCTGTATTTCATGTAGGCCTTGAATTCTGCTTCTTTTTTCAAACATGAACTCTTGAACTGAATAGTCTGAAGTCTGTGGGAACATTTTGCAAAGTTGCCACTTGTATTCTAACTCTCAATTGTTTCCTTTGACATCCCCAGTACAGCTAAACTGCAGTAGCAACACAATCTGCTACATGCTAGAACAGATGCTTGAGAAAGGACTTTCCACAATTCCTAAGCAGTTATTCACTTTCTCTCCGAAGTATCTCATTGTTCATACTACTAAACTTACAACATTTAAGGAAACTACGTACTTGAATTACTTAATTCTTCTGGATTGTATTCTTTTTACCTACTACATCATCCTCATCCCATCGAAGACTACCAATAGAATATAGTGGTCTGACATTTCTAGTGATGCCAAGGGTTGTTAGCCCAGAATCTTTTGGAGTATAATTGCTCAGATTTTGGAACTAAAGGGTGGCCAGCTTTGCAGCAGTGAGTATTGACGGCTGAAGGGTTCACGTCATGCTGCTGTGACTTTGGTATTGCAGCAACAGATTACTGTCTTTAACAAACAGGAACTGGTCACTTTGGAACTTACTGAACTTTCCTAAATGTTTGTATGAGGCTCTACTGATTTCCTATTGACCCAAATGCTATAGACATCAAAATCTCCCTCAAATGAGGAAGATTTTTCCGGTCCTCTTTGGATCTCCGACAATTTAATATGACTTGATTAAACCCAGTACTAATTCAATTCTAGGGCTATATGCTGTTTATTTTAATGTTCTTTACTTCTGAATGAATAACTAGACGTTGAAACTTAAACTAAATTCTGCTACATTATTTACTTGTGAATGATTCATTTGATTTAGCTGGTCCATTGGGATTCCTTAGTGTATGAAATGACATTTGCATAAAGCAATTATCTTATTCCTGGTCCTCATTGGATAATTGTTCATCCTCCGAATATCCAGTCCCTTTCAGCACTGAACAAGATTCACCGGAGGACCAAGTGAGTATGATAGGTAGCCAGAGGTTAGAGAAATTCTACCTACCCTACTAATAGGTTTAGGGCCCAGTATAAATGCTACAACAGTTTTTCTGGTAGCATGTTGGATGGTTAACTGTCTGACAAAACTAAGATATCAGGGGGTTGCATATAGAGGTCACTATAAACTTATCCAAAACTCAAGTTCAGTGAAATTTGACCAAGTGCCAGTTCTGAAGAAAAATGGTGAGTCGACAAGACAAGTGGTGTGAGTATTAATGGGGTTGCGCTAATGTGCAACTTGCAAAAAATTCGTAGAGCGATATTTTTAGTGCTAATGTTTAAATACATTTTATTTGTTGTTGTTGTTGAATTGGAGTTATCAGGTCTGAAGTGGCCTAAGATCCTGGGATATACACCTAAGGGTGGTCTCAGAATGGCATACACTGAGTAAGTTTGTCTGCTGTGTTTTGAAGGAGCTGTGCGTAGGACGTCGTCAACAGTAACACCAGAGAAGGGAGATACAGTGTGAAGTTTGATCATTAGGATTTTTCTCAAAGTGCACAGAGAATAATTGTAAGGATTTTTAGCTGGAGTTGCACTAGTCGAGATTTTGCTTTGAGTGTATGGTTAATCATTTCTTCGAGTGAGTGAAGATCTATAATTTCTGTTTGGTGGAGCAGACAAGAGTTTGTTCTGAAAATCTTTTCTGATTATACTGCTTTTAGTATGGTGTGTTGAGATCAATGCTAAAAGCAAGTTGGATTGTAAAGGAGGGGTAGCTGCTGCAAGGAGTCAGTTGTCTGACATCATAATCTGTCACGCTGCGATTGGTTGGTTAGTGTGAAACCGCGCTGGGATTGGTTGATAGTGTCATAGACAGCGCAGAGATTGGTAGCTTAAACAATAACAAGGAAGTATTCACTAGAGATATCAGGTGAGGTAATTTGTAAAGGATATTTGAAAGATTTATTGAGAACAATGAACATTTTAAAGAGTATAAAAACATTAATACAGGGAGATGTGCCCGTACCTACTAGAGAAGGGGTACCCATCCCACCAGAAGGTACACCTGCCTTGTGCATGACCCAAGAGAGAGGCTATCATACATGTACATGGTTAGAGAATTGGATGAGGTACATAGAGAATGATGGACCTTTAGCTTTTCCACAATATGGAACATTTAATATACAAATTCTTGAAAATTTGAGGAGACAGTGGAATGATATCAAACCACCACCGAGACCTATGCAATTTGAAGCCCTCGAAAAATGGGAACAAGTTGCCCATCAGAAAGAAAAACAGAAACATCAGGGAAGATATAAGAACACATTAAATAGATATGTCAAGGTTAGATGGGATTCACAACAGAGGATTTGGAGAAAAGACTTTGCAGAGGAAGCACGAATGTATCCTGTATTACTTGCAGAAAAGGGTGAAGGAGAACATTTAAAGAAAAGAAAACATCTTGAGAGCTCTCAAACATTGGCATTAACTGACAAGAGTAAGAATGAAATAGATGATGAATTCTTAAATGAATTGTTGTTGAATCGACCTCCACCATATAACGAAGATCAGTCCCAAACAGGGTTAAATCCTTTTGCAAGAACTTTACTAGATGCACCTTTGCTGCCCGAGAGATCAAATCCTCATAATCCATTTTTTAATGACGATCAAACACCAATAGGAGCAGGATTTAATAACCATTTGATGCCGAATGCCCCTGATGCTCTTTCTGTCCCAGTAACGATTGGACCTGTCGTTCCTTTGTATCATTCAGGCAGTGGAGGACAGCAAGTACATTCATTAACTGTTCCCACCGGATTGGGAGGAACAAATATTATTCCACAAGGCTCAAGTAGAGAATGAATAAATCCCAATTTGATCATTCTGAATTATGATAATTCTCATCAAGGAAATGAAATAGGAATTAGTATAAAAACAGGTCAAATCAATGTATAACACAATCAAATGAGACCGACCCCATTATCAGGTACAATAGAAAGAAATATAGAGACTGCCAAGAGGAACGCAAGCCATGGTAGGAAAGATTTTACAAATGGGTACACAAGGTTCTGAAACACATGTTAGGAATGGAGGGAGCTAGTGGAGGGTCGCAAGAGGATGTATCAAATAGACCAATAGCTCCTACCCTGCAAGAACTTGATTATTGGATTAAGGATATAGCTCCATCTGCATTTGACAAGGGTACAGAAGTTCAGGCAACATCTGTGGTGAAAAATCCAAATGAAAAATCACTGGATGTAGCTAAGCGTAATTGGCAAAACTTATTTTGGGTACTATCAGTCCTGGCAGAATCATTCATTATAAGGATGATGAATTGTTATTTGTATGTAAGGACATTACCAGAAGAGCCAGAAATACTCCTGAAAAATTAGCTGAAGTTTCACAAAAATATGGGGTGGCCATAGAAAAATCAAAAACATTACAAAAGACTTCTCGATTAGATTTCAGTGACAAAGATCTTGAGAATCTAAAACACTCAGGCAACAGATTACAGATTATGGAATTATTGACAACATTTAGAAAATGGGGTGAGTTGGAGAGAGGGAAGGCAGATGGGCTAAAAAGAAGGAAACCAAGAAAACAGCCATGCCCCTGGATCCAATGTTTGAAGGGAAAACAGACAAATCAGAAATAATCCAATGAGGGAGGTTCCTGGAGGAGGTTATGTTCATGTTCCATGGACTAGACCAGATATACTGTCCTTTGCAAATGACTTCCCAAAACTAAGGGAGAAACCTGTCGAATGGTATAGACAAGTTGAACGGTTTGTGAAAGTTTCAAAGATGTTATTAAAAGATTTGGGTACCTTATTTGATACTGTGTTCCCTGATGATTTATGGACTGAATGTAAAATTGCTATAGATTGGCCTGAAACAGAGCCTGCTAGAAATCCGAAAACTGGTGCAACAACAGCTGAGGTAATGAAAAAATATAATCAAACCATTACCTATTTGAAAGTAAAGATTTCACCAAAAGAAATTAATTGGGTAAAAATTGACAGGACAACACAGGAATTAAAGGAAACAATACACGTGTGTTATGAATTACTTTTATAGGCATTTAAACAGTATAGTGGAATGGAAAAAGTGTCAGGAAAAGATATGGGACATTTTGTTTATCGATTTGTGTATGAACTAAGACCTAAGTGCTGTGATACTGCAGTATTTGATTTTTTGGAAGAGCAAACCAATAGATGAGATTCTTAGGTATGCTAAATATTGTGGAGAAGAAGTAGATTCTAAGCATAAAAGATTAAAGGAGAAGTTGATGTTGGCACAAATGAGGGCAGCAAAGAAAGGTTACATGGGAGTCGGTGCAGATTGTGCAAATTTCATACAGGGAAATGGTCAAGCGAATAAAGGCATGCAAGGAGTAGCAGGTGGACAACAACAGAATGCGCAGACTCAAGGTAGAGGTAAAGGGACTTCAATAGAAATGTTGAAAAAGACCAATCCGTGTCATATTTGCGGCAAGTTCGGGCATTGGAAGCATGAGTGTAGGTTTAACCCATTATATCAAATGAATGGACTGGTATCCCAGGGTAGAAATGTATAGCCCCAAGCAGGTGATCTGATGCAGAATCAGCAGATTCAAAGGCAGAAAATTTTAAATTTAAATATGCCACAAGCTCTTATTCCATATTTGAATTGTCAAGTTCAAAAATATAATGTGAACAAGGGGATTTCATGCAGATTATCCAATTGATTCAAACTCAAATGTTACTCAGCAATATTTGATTAAGATTGATGACAGTGATTCTGAGTTGTCGCAATGAGGGTGCCTGAGATGGGAGGAGGAATGTGTGCTTGCCGCATCCTTAGAGGTAGACCAGAGTGGTCCCTATGTGGATGGCAAGGTAAACGGAAAACCTTATTTGTTCCTTATTCACACTGGTGCTACCCGTTCCACTGTAAGAAACCTACCCCTCTGGGGAGAAAGAATCCAAGTTGTAGAAGTTTAAAATCGATTAATGTCAAATCCTGTAACTGAACCTGTCAAGGTACAAATTGGGTCCTTTGAAGACCTGCACAAGTTTGTGATCTGTGATTCTAGTCCAGTAAACCTACTGGGACAAGACCTGTTGTGTAAACTAAATTGTTCCATTTATTGTACCCCAAAGGGAATTGAATTTCATACCAATGATGAAGATATTTTATTCATAATGGCCAAACAAAAATCTGGATCTGAGGGTTTATTCCCCTTATTAACGAGTTATGATTTACCTTTGGAATTCAGAGACACTGTGCTACCGGTAGTTTGGGATTTCACAGGAAAGGATAATGGTTTGATCAAAGGGGTGGCTCCAATATGAATTACTTTAAGCCCGAATGCAGAATTTCCTCGATTCCCACCGTATAACCTGAGCCCAGAGACGATTGCAGGTATAACACCTTTAATTGAGTCATTGATCGAACAAGGAATTCTGAGAGAGATTATGGGAAGCCCATGTAATTCACCTATTATGGGAATTCAGAAACTGAATGGAAAATATCAAATTGCGAAGGATTTGTGCGAGGTCAACCAGATTGTGATTCCAGTTGTCCGATTGTGCCAAATCCAGCTGCGATACTATATCATATTCCATGTAAAGCCAAATGGTTCCTGTCATTGACTTGTGCAGAGCTTTCTTTTCCACTCCCTTGCACCCAATTCTTATTCGATTTCCAGTTCAGAAACCGTGTCTTGGCATGGTGCCGAGTTCCACAGGGTATAAGGAAAGCTCTTCCTTCTTCAATCAGATGTTAAAGAAGAACCTAGAGTCATCGGTAATGCCAAATCACTCTTTGTTGGTTAAGTACATTGATGACTTGTTAGTAGCGTCAGGTACTCAGTTAGCTTGTACATGCAACACCATCACATTATTAAATCATTTGGCAGTGAGTGGATATAAACTATCACCAGCAAATTTACAATTCTGCAGGAGAGAAGTCCTTTATTTAGGACACCACATTGAAAAGGGTGCCAGAAAGGTGTCACAGGATCAGATTACTGCAATTTTGCAGATGAATCCTCCTAGCACACAAAACAAGTTTGCATTTTACTAGGGATGGTTGGCTGTTGTCGACAATGGATTACAATTTTTTCATTGACAGCCAAACCACTCCAAAGACTTGCACACAAAGATTTGTCAGATCCAGTTCCTTGGAATGATGAATGCATGCGCTCTTTTAATGAACTGTGAGAGAGTCTGTGTTGAGCTCCAGCATTGGGAATGCCGACTTTAACAAGAGTTTTACTCTGTTCTGCAGTGAGCGCAAAGGCTGCGCATTGTCAGTTTTAATGCAGATGCATGGAACTGCGTGCAGACCTGTTGCATATTTTTCAGCTATGTTAGACCCTGTAGCTGCAGCTTTGCCTAGATGTCTAAAAGTCATTGCTGCCACATGTGTGAGTTTGTAGCAGTGTGAGAGCATTGTGATGGGCCATCCGTTGAAAGTACATCTGCCACATTCTGTTGAGATCTTGCTTACTCGTACTCAAACGCAACATCTCACTAGTAGCCGATTAACAAAATGAGCAAGTGATTTTGGGTGCTGAGAATATGTCATTGGTGCGATGTATGAGTTTGAATCCGGCTACCTGATACCCCTGCCAGGAAATGAAGTTGTAAAGATGAAGCAGATCACGATTGCCTTGATGTGACTGAATTGTGTACAAAACCTCAACCAGACATTCTGGATGATCCATTACCTGAGTCAGAGCATGTGTTGTTCGTGGATGAATCATGTTTGCCAGATGCCGAAGGAAACCTGAGAGCTATGAGAGTATGTCATCTGTACTATTGGGGGAGTAGTGGAAGCATCATGGTTGCAATGAGTGTATTCTGCCCAGGTTGCTGAGTTGGCTGCTCTTACGCGGGCTTGCAGCATCACTGAACATTTGAGAGTTACCCCTTTTACTGATAGCCAATATGACTTTGGGTAGTACATGATTTCGGTTGTGGTCTCAGTGTGGATTCATGACCTCTTCGGGTTCACCTATCCAAAACAGAGAGAGCGTGAAACATCTACTGCTGTCATTACAACTGCCCACCCAAATTGCAGTGGTCAAGTTCCCAGCCCATCGACACGGGAATGATTATGTGAAAGTCGGTAACTGCTATGCAGATGAGACAATGCGATATTGCCCTCTAAATTCATGCATTTTTAATGGCGACCCCTTAAAAGAGAAAACTGATGTTACGGAGTGTAGGCTGATGTTGTCAACTGGTGAAACATGGGAAGAAATAAAAGCCTTCCGAGATGAAGTGCCAGAAATTGAAAGCCAAGGGTGGATTAAAGCAGGAATCACACAGAGACAGGAAGATGAGGTGTGGGTGTACATGGATGGAAGACCAGTCCTACCTGATAGTTTGTTGTCAACCATGGCAAGAAATTATCATGGTCCTGCAAATGTTGGGAGATATGCTATGATGCAACTCTTTTGTCAAACATAGTTTAATTACCAATTTAGAGCAATTGCAGAAGTGCTGTGTCAAAGATGTGTAGTTTGCCAACAGTAAAATGTGGAAAAGAATGCACTGGTCACAATGAGTCATGTGGGAAGAGCTTGAGGACCATTTAATTGGATGCAATTTGACTTCATTCAAATGCCCCCTTTCAATGGTTTGAAATATGTTTTGGTGATTGTGTGTTTGTTCTCTCGTTGGGTGGAAGCTTGCCCAACTAGGCATACTGACAGTCTTACTGCAGCAAAACTACTCCTTAGAGAACTCATACCGCGTTTTGTATTCCTGACTTCTTTCTAATCGGATTGAGGGACCCATTGTAACATTGAGTTTTACGGATGCTTTGCACAGCATTACAAATTGAGCAGAAGTTACACTGTGCATATTGGCCAGAAGCATCTGGAGTGGTTGAGCAAGTTAATGGAACGCTGAAATCCAGATTGGTGAAAGTGTGCACGTCTACATCTCTAAAATAGTCTGATGCTTTGTCCTTGGTGCTGATGAGTTTGAGAAGTACCCCAGACAGAAGAACTGGACTGTCCCCACATGAAATCCTTATGGGGAAGGCTGAGACAGCCCGCAGTCCCAGATAATCAATTAGTGAACATAATTGATGGTTTGGTACTTGATTACTGTAAAGGATTGGCTGATGTGGTACATCCTGTGTCTCAGCAGGTTGGGGAAGCTGCCACTTCACCTCACCAGGAGCTGTGCCACGACCTTAGTCCTAGTGACTGGGTCCTGGTGAAGAAACACGTATGCAAGTCTTGTTTGGATCCTCATTGGCGTGGGCCATACCAGGTGATCCTTGTTACCACAACTGCTGTCAAATGTGGTGGTCTGCCTAATTGGGTACATGCTGCCCACACTCGCTAAGTCCCATGTGCCCTTGAAGGTGCAGCACCTGTAGTAGATGTACCAGTGGTCACAGTGAGACATCCAACTCAGGTCAGTCAAATAGTAGAGGGGGCACCAGCTACTGGGTCTCGAAGCACTAGTTCAAGTAAGGGTCTGACAGAATCAGTCCCTGTAGGCACCGAGGGTCATGGGGAAATGGACCTGACTAGGCGAGATACTGACCCAGTTAATGCAAACAGTGCAACTAAAACATTAGCGGTAAGCGGAGACCATTGTCACAAAAAACAGACTGACTTAAACAAATCCTGACAGAAGGCAGAGTACCCCTAACTGTTATTGAAGTCTCAAATCAATCAGAACAGAGTGACACTGATGATGATGGACCAGCAGTAAGAAGGTCAAAAAGAGCCAAGGTACCAAATCGAAAATACGCTGCACCTGAGTGGACTTATTTGGCCGCAGCCAACGACTGGGAGAAAGCATATCACCCTTTTGGCTTCAAAGATCCAAGCTCACAAAAACCACCCTGAGGAACTGTCATAGTAGAGGGACAATATCAAAGCAGAAAAAAATGGAAAGGTCTACAAAATTCTGAAGAGACAAAAATGCACTAATAATCCAGAAAAGCTGAAACCTGTGAACTGTGACGGTGAGAGTAAATAAAGAGAAACTCACCTAAGAGCTCAATAATAAACATTTGCCGCAAATATACCGCTATGCTAAGCATCCGCTGCAAAATTTTAACAGGAGTCATGAAATCCAGTTCTGCAGAAGTCGGGAATTCGAACCCGGTATCAGTAAAACGCAAACGTATATGTGCATGCTTGCTATCTGCTTTTTCAATAGTTATCGTTATGTTCCTTATGGCCAGATGTATCAAGCAAAATTGCGTTCGCAAACGCCGAAATTCAGCGTTTGCGAACGCAATTTTGCTTAGTGGTATGTATTAAGGCAAAACTGCCTTGCAAAATAAGGAATCGCAAAATTTGCGATTCCCTATTTTGCGATTGCATTTAAGGAATCGCAAATTGCGCTTCATTAAATCCAATGTAAGAAGCACCAAAAAAGTGCAATTTGGCCTTAAGGAATCGCAAATTACCACCAACTTTAAGTTGGTGGTAATATGCGATTTCTTTGAAAAATGCACTTTTTAGCATTTTTCAAAGTGCCATGTGGCGCACATACATGCCCTTAGGGCATGTATGTGTGCCACATGTGCACACATACATATTTCAGGGGTGCAACAGGGTGTCAAAAGGACACCCTTGAAATTGCATTCTCAATTTGCGATTCTCTAATTGCGATTCGCAAATTGAGAATGTCTTCCCATTCATTCCTATGGGCCTCTACGCCCATAGGAATGAATGGGAAGGTATTCCTTAATTGCGAATCGCAATTTGCAATTCGCAATTAAGGAATATTAAGGAATCGCAATTATTATTGCGATTCCTACATACATAGCATTTTGCGATTCCTTAATAGCAATTCGCTAAAATTCGCTATTAAGGAATCGCAAATGCAATCCTTGATACATCTGCCCCTTGGTGTCTTAAATCTTCCTCATCATGTCAATACAAAAAAATTAATTAAACCCACTTCTGTTACTAAACCATTAGAAGAGAAAAATTATAAAGTCGAATCTAACAAATTAACTGATAAAACTCGACATCTAAAACAGTCTATTAGCAATTTGTCACTAAATGTCTTTACAACATTATTATATGAGTATTTGGACATCATGGATGCTCGAGATTGCTATGTATGTATTCAACTACCTACTTCTGTCTCAGAGGGGTGACCGAAAATCACCTTCCTGTTACATATGGAATTTCATGTAGTGTGATAATAAGTTTGTTTTATTATCAAAAGCAATTTCGATATTACTATTCTAATTATGATCAAATTTATTTTGAGAAAAACATGAATATGGTGCCAGATACACAAGTTGCTGGAATAATGGGTGAATTTTTCAAACCTATCCAAACAATAGATACTGTTTATTCACAGCAACATAACTTAACATGCCATTTACATAATGTAGTAAAAGATTTTATAACTTCGGTTGAAGATAGACCTGGGGAAATAAAGAAAAAGGCTGAAGGACAATCAAAAGTTCCACCTTGGGCACACAGGGAAAGTAAACTTAACAAGAGTGACGCAATGGCTCTAGATTGGCAACATAAAGAAAAGCTATTCATATTATGACGCTAAACTGAATTTACCAATAAATTTGTAGGTTCTAGCGAATGTGACCACACCTTCCAAATTGTAGGGGGTGAGCTTTGTATCTTGGGGGTGTAGACCCTCTATTTCCTGGAATATATTATATCTGTGGGAAAAATGCCTATTACAGGCTACCAAAACACTGGTATGGATGCTGCTATATGGGAATAGTATTTCCAAATATTTACCATGTGGGACAGAGATGGAACCAACAAATTTAATCAAACATGCTTGAGATGGTGAGTAAGTGCTGCTGAAGTAATTGGGGCTATATTTGTTGCAATAATACCATCACAAAACTCAAAAAACTTTTCATTGTAGTTGATTGTTTATCAATTGATACAGCTGAAAAATTCCTTGCTATAGATACTGAAATGGTTGCTATCAGATCAAAATCGTCTTGCATTAGAAATCCTTCTTGCAAAAGAAGTTGGAGTCTGCTGGATGCTGAAAGTTCAACAATGTTGTACTTATATCCCTGACAAAAGTAAAGATTTGCGGGGATATATTAGCAACATTACTCATTTAGAAAAAGATTTGGGTGAACATAAGGCTGATGGTGCCTGTGAATCAATTGAGAAAGTATTTACTTCTGTGGGAAGGGGGTCTGCAACCTTAGGAGGTAGTTTGGTGGGAAGAATATTAACACCCAAACTAACTATTGCTATCTGCATACAAATAGTAATAATGTTTATTACATTTTATAAACGCATGAAGGCAAAGAAAAATCAGAGGTTTGAAAAGAAATAAATCAGAAATTGAACTAGAAGAGAGACAATATGGTTACTATGACAAACTAAAAGCCTTAAAGCAATCTAGGCTAAAACATTTGAAAACATCAGCACTATAAATGTAACATCAGATAAGATAAGAGGTAGGAGTGTGATGGCTTGATGTGCCATCAAAGGGGGAATTGATATAGCAGGAATTTTCACTTAACAAATTTGTGACAAAAAAAAAGATTTTGACAACACATTACATAAATGATGACAAACGTGTTAAGCTTCACGTTTTTTGAAAATGACAAATGCAACTTTGATTCAGATACTTTCTCATAAAAGCATGCAGATGCTTGAATAGCTCATGTTATAGTTTATGTTTACTTTAATAGATGTGAATTATTAACAATTATTAATGATTTGATCTTATGATTTGATAATATGATAATGAATACAAGAATGTTTATGAGAAATAGCTTATTTGACATGTGAGAATTTACATATTTATCATTTCATGCTGTAACATGTGCACCGAAAATGACAAAAGAAAAGTAGGTGTTACACGGGGTTTTGGTTAAAATGTTTTCGTGAAACTTTCCCCTAACGTACATTTTAAATGTGTGCCTAATAGCATATACGCAAAGAAAACCTTATATGTACTTTTCCTATAGGTATGTGATGTTGATTTATGCAAAACATTTATGAGTACCTTATGCTTACATGAATTAATTATGATTTAATTGAAGGGGTTTGTTAACACATTCATTTATGAAATTAATATCAGTTGTTGTTAATCCGAGATTCATAATTCAGCATAATTCATCGCTGTATTTCATGTAGGCCTCGCATTCTGCTTTCCTTTTCAAATGTAAACTTATGAACTGTATAGTCTGAAGTCTGTGGGAACATTTAGCAAAGTTGCCACTTGTAGTCTAACTCTCAATTGTTTCCTTCCAAATAAATTCCGGCAAATCATTTTAAAGAATTGGCACCTCATTCAGAACTTGGAATATCCATTACAACCACCATTATTTGCAATGAAGAAAAATGCCAGTATCAGCCAACAAATTGTGTGGGTGAAGATTGCCTCTTTAACAAGAAAAAAGGATCTAAAATCACAATGGAACCTAAAACCGATTGAGGGCTACCATAAGTGTGGCAATTGCTCAGTGTGGGAATCAACAATTGAGGGAACGGACCTGAAATGGACTCATGAAGATTTTTCAAATTGTAAAACAAAAAACGTTGTTTATGCCATCATACGCCCATGCCAAATATTATATATTGGGAAGATAAATCAAGAGGCAAAACAACGCATTGTACAACATCGGTAAAGAATCAGAACAAAGGTAGTCCCTGCCCCAATGGTCAGCCATTTCGTGGAAAAGAACCATAGTGAGAAAGAGCTTAAATGGACCATTTTATGTGCAATTAAACCGAATCAAAGAGGAGGAGACACTGAGGCAGTACTGCTGCTAAAAGAAGCTTATTTAATATTGTTAGTGGCCTTAATGAAATGTCCGAAGTAGGCAGAACTTAACGGCATAGAAACCGGAATTTATTTTCAAGTATGGATGACAAGTAGTTCGTTAAAGAGCCAGAAAAAGGTGAAGAGTATCAAAGGGTTAGAGTTCAAGTTTTAATCTCAAACATCATATCATAATTGGAGCCAATAAAGAAGTAGTGTAAATCCGTATTGTGATTGATGAACTACAATTCGCAAAATGCATCATTAGCAACACCAAGAAAAGCTGACTATAAATAAACAGGAAACCGGAAGTTAAATATTCAGCTGTCTTGAGGAAATGCACGAAAAATGCTGAAGGCAAAACAGTTGAAAGTAAGTGTATGGAAGGTTTGTTCATTGCGTGACCATAGACCGTAATACGTAAACTGCAACACACAAATTCGAATTGGCAATGGATTACAGAATGAATGAAATGAAATGAGATGGAGATTTGTAGAGCGCGAAACAATCACCCAAGGGTGTCAAGGCGCTAGCTCATCAGAGACAGAACTTAAACTAGGAGGTTCGCAGATATGTTAAAGATTAAACAGCCATGTCTTTAGTGATTTCCTAAAAGCTAACAGATGTGTTTCCTGTTTCAATCTTATTGGGAGAGAATTCCATAACTTAGCTGCGCCAAACAGAAAGCTTCTACCCCCCAGGAGCATTTTTTTACCCTGGGAATAATCAGATCGTGGGCAGAGGATGAGCGGAGACAACGGACTGGAATGTAAGGTAACAGGTTCCTCTTAAAAAAACCTGGTCCTATATCCCGTGTGGTCTTAAAAACAATGCATAGAACCTTAAACTCTATACGTCTTTTTATAGGCAGCCAATGTAAATCCTTGAGCACCTTTGACACAGATTTGTGTCTAGGAATGTTCAGCAGCAGCCGAGCCGCAGCATTCTGTACAACCTGCAGTTTAGACAGGCATTTATTCCGAAGATTGATAAAAAGCCTGTTACAATAATCAGCTCTTGACAGAACGAGTGCGGAGACTACCAGTTTACGTAGCTCAACTGGAATAAATGGGAGGATCTTTCTCAAAAGTTTAAACGTGTAAAAAGAAAGAGAGGTAACCTGGTTAACATGGTTTTCAAATGAGAGTTTGGAATCAAAAATGACTCCCAAATTCTTAACCTTGGTCACTGGCGTAGGAAATGGCCCAAGCTCCAGGGGCCAAAGATCAGGTGACCAGAAATCAGTGTGAGCACCAAAAAGTAAGACCTCCGTCTTACCAGAGTTAAGTTTTAGACAATTGGCAGCCATCCAGTCCCCAACCTGACGAAGGCAGGTATGGAACTGTTCCATGGTGTTAGTGGGGGATCCTGACACTGAGACAATGATCTGCGTATCGTCAGCATAGGATACAGCCGAAAAGCCTAGGGACTTGATTAACTTCGCCAGTGGTGCCACATAAATGTTAAAAAGAGTCGGGCTCAAGGACGATCCCTGTGGCACACCGCATGGAAGTGTAAAATTGGGTGATTTAAAATTTTCTAGGGCCACAAATTGTTCCCTGCCAGACAAGAATGATTCAAGAAGGGAAAATGCATTTCCTGTGACCCCAATTCCCCTCAGAACTTCTAAAAGTTTCTGATGGTTCACCGTATCAAATGCGGCGGAGAGGTCAAGCAGCACAAGTGCTGCACTGCCCCCAGCATCGACTGTCTGCCTAATCAGTTCAGATGATGTGATCACCGCCAGTTCGGTACTATGATATTTTCGAAACCCGAACTGAGTTTCATCGAGAAGGCCATGCTTTTCAATATAGTCTGATAAAGTATTATTCATGGCCTTCTCCACCATCTTTGCTGGCAGGGGAAGTCTGGAAATTGGACGGTAATTATTGGGGTCAGTCTCATCAAGATTTGGCTTCTTCAAAAGGGGAAGCACAGATGCCAACTTCCAACTAGTAGGGAATAGACCAGAAGAGAACATTTGATTAAAAATGGGCAACAAATGAGAGGCAAAGATCTCTGGTAGAAGATGGAAGATCTTTGGAGGGCATGAATCCAGTGGAGAGCCTGATTTAGTGGATCTCAACAAATCAATTGTTGCTTCCCTTGTCAACATTGGAAAGGCAGATAGTTCAGGATGGTCCTTGTATTCAGCGTGGGTACTGGGAATGAGTCCGGTAATCCCAGGTCTAGCAGCAGCCTCTAAAAAGGAACCATTCCTAGATCCGCTGACTTGATGAGTCCATTATAGACCGCCTTAACTTTATCCTGGAAAACGTAGCCACCCTGTCGCAGAATGCCTGAGTTTTAGGTGAATCAGCCGCTACAGAGCAATTGGCTAATCGTTTAACCGTCGAAAAAGTTCCTTTGACGAGTTTTTTGCTGAAAGTATAGCTGTGGTAAAATAGCTGGTTTTCTCCTTATCGATAAGTTTTTTATACTCAAGCAAAGCCGATTTATAGTTAGCTTTATCCTCCAAATCGTCTGAGGATCTCCACTTCCTTTCCAGACGGCGACATTTTTGTTTTTGTATCCTAAGCTGTTCTGAGTACCAAGGTTCGGTAGGTCTGGACCTATGACTAGAGATGCATTTAACTGGTAGTACTTGGTCTATTGACTTTTTTAGCCAGTCCTCAAAAGCAGCAACAGCTTCATTTGAGTCTCCTAAGGGAGATGGAGAATTTTGGGCTAATGCAGATTCAAACATACCCACTGGCAGCTTATTCCAGGGCCGGATCATTTTCCGTTGCCTATTTGTCAATTTCTTTGTCTGGGGTATTGTACCGGAAACGAAAACATAATAGCTTTATGGTCCGACCATATAATAGGCAATGGAGGAAGACATTGTAAATGATCATTACTGGTAAATATTCCATCCAGTAAATGGCCCCCCATATGTGTAGTGCCAATCACCTGCTGAGTAAGGCCCATACTGTTTGTAATATCAATAAAGTGTATAGCATCACTATCCAGTGGATCCTCCAGGTGAATATTAAAATCACCTAGGAGTGTAAAGTCCGATGACTGGGATATAACATCCAGATAGGTACCAATATTCATCAGAAAGTTAGCCCGGGGGCCTGGGGGTCGGTAGCATAACAAACCATTAAAAACGTAATGGTTACCTATCGTTAGTTTAAAAAGTAAGGATTCTAAGGTGGGCCCATTGTACTGAGAGGTAAAAACCCCTTTCCATGTGAATATCCTTGTTGTGTGTCCTGTTCACTATAGAATGGAAACAGAACTGTGATTCATTTTGATTGGACTCAAAACATAAGCTCGCGTCTACTGAACAAGACGAGTAGCCTCAGTAAAACATACTTTTTTCGAACGACTACAAAGTAAGTCGCGTTAATGAGTACTTGGATATAAAGTGCCTGTCGACCCAGATAAACAAGTTTGATACAAACTATCATTGTTTAATTCTCATAATTCAGAGAGAATGGTTGAAGTAACCAATGCGTTCTTTCAAGTAAAGACAAAGGCGTCAGGATAAAAGACAAAAGAATCAGCAGGTACTTTTAATGAGACAATAAATACAAGAGTTTTAGGGAAATACCAAAAGGGTCAGAAATTAATTATAAAATATTTCCAATTTTTAATTATAGATTGTACCCAGTCATAGACCTGAGGAGGACCCCAAGAATCACATTGGGGCTCGAAAAGCGTTGGCATTATTCACCACCTGGGGAACATATGTAATCAATTAGAATCTGCTCTTGGGGAATGGTTTGAAAACTCCTATCCTTAGGAGCCTGAATAATAGTTCGAAGTGGGCAGCATTGAAAGGGAATGACAAGTTGAAAAACAAATCATGATTATTGTTGCTGCTTTTTGGAAACTGAAGACTGGTTCAAGAATGTAATTCATTTTTACACCAAATTATTGTGTTTATGTATTGTTTGTAACATGTTTTGCATTGGATTATGATTTAAATGTATGTTTATTGTGAAAACAAACAGGGTTTTTCCCTTGCTCTGACACAAAAGATAAAAAGTAAATTGTCTATAAAAAATATAGAATGATGAGTAAACAAATACTATAGACCAATGGAATCAGTGAATGGTCTGAGTCTGTTCAGGTAAAAAACAGCATTTAACGTGACAGCTAGATAATATGTTTTTCTAATTTGTCAGGCTGTATCTAGTTGTCTGTATTAGGGCCAATCCCTTTACAAAGTAAACTTTTAGAAAGTTTGCATTTTCTTACTTTAACCATTCGATGACTCTGCCTGTAACAAGAACACGTCTGGGTTGGCTGACAAATGGATCTAAACATAGTTTGTGAATAACCACAAAAGTTCATGTTTGTGGATGTTTTCAAACTTTTAGTGTGTTTTAGACCAGCCACTCCCTGTCTCTGTGAGTGGATTTATTCACGCAACAATGGTCATGTGAGTAAACGTTTTTAAGATTAAAAAAAAAACAGCATTCATGGAAGTTTACTTGGTGTTTACAATTGTAAATAATTATGTACAGGAATAAACTAAACTTAAACAGGAAAATAGCTCTCTCAATTCCACCCTTTACCTCCTTGATGTCAGGTACTAGGTACTTAGTAGGTGAGGTAGCATGGTTGCTTTCTCAATAAGTAGCCCTGTATAGCCCTGAGCAAAATACTCCAACACAGTGACAGTTGATAGTACCATCAGGGGTGAGCTATGTTGTATAGATTTTTCTTTCATAGCATGCATCATTCTTCTCAGCAATATGAGTTTTGTGAGCGTTACATGATAATGGCTATTCTTTCTAAAAATTGGGGCTTACTCAATGCTTATCATGAGAGCCCGATGTTCACTGTGTGATCGTGAGTATAGGGGATCGTGGGTACCTTCTCTTCACCAGTATAAACTGTCCAGTTTCTGGAAGCTATAGCAGAGAAGAAGGAACACATCTGGTTTCACAGGTTCCATAAGGCATTGCTGTTGCAACCACCCCTCCCGGGAAAAAAACCAATGTGGTTGTCATGGACATAAGTAAGGAAAGCATGATATTAAGCAAGTTGTGGTAGTTCAATCATTAGGATCAAGGCACGATTATTCTTGCAAAAGGAAAATACTTATGGGCCCGGCTACCATCATTTTCTCATAAAGATAAATGCCTTAATTGGCTAAATTAGCGATTAGGTCAATGCCTAATGAGTCATATTTACAAAGAAGATTGTATGCTCCAGAATGTGTGATATAGGCCTAAGCACTGCAGACATGTATGAATGGGTACCAGAATAAAAACAGTTACAACCAGGCATATGAGGGGCCGTATTTACAAGATGTTGCTGTAGGGCAGCGCCGCAGACCTTCCTGTTGCACTGCCCTACTGCAATAGAAAAGGGCAGGAATGTGCTGTATCTATCAGACATGGTGCATTCCTGTCCTTTTCTCCTGTGCTGGCGCACAATTGGTTGCCATGCGCCAGGGCAGGTACCTTTGCACCATGGTGCAAGGGTGCCTGCGTTTCATGGATGATTGATGTAAGGGAAACGTTCCTGCAGAAAAACCATCACAAAATGCTTTTTCCTTTTTCTATGTGTGCTGCAGACTGCAGCACAAATAGAACAAGCATTTGCAATGCAATAGGTCTCGCATTTGCTAGCGTTTGAGCTATTGGTATTGTAAATAACAATGCCTTTTATTTATATGTTTTGAAAACCTGCAAGCGGTGCGTAAACATGCACATTTCCTACTAGTCCTTGCTTACAAGAAGCAATGCTGGCAGTAAAAGAGGCGCAGTTACTGCCAGCTTTGCTTCTCGTAAGCAAGGACGGTAAGTAGAAAGTGCGTGTTTACACACCGCTTGTAGGTTTTCAAACACATAATTAATAAGCATTGCCATTTACAATGCCACTAGCTCAAAATCTCGCGAATGCGAGACCTATTGCATTGCAAATGCTTGTTTATATATCTGTGAGTATCCAACATATCTGGCATGGCTCTCTTGGACCTACATAGGACACCGGTAAGCTACACCCGCCTCCCTCTCTTTGTGGAGTTATTTTAGGACAGATGATAAAAGGACCATTTTGAGAGCCAATGTTAGGGATCAGTCTTGGAAATATGCACATAGATAGCCCTCACGGGGATTATGTTTTTCGACTGCATATGGATTCTGGAGGTGTGAACATCACATGGCTATACGGGCATTTGTGGAGCATTTCCCCATTCCTTTTCTCCTATTACGTGTAAAGACGAGGTCGTGGCCCGTGACTAACAGTTGGATACCTCCACTTACAGTGAAATGAGTTAAAAACAAGTTTTACTTTAGTCACACAAACAATATACAGGGTTGTTATGCATCAGTGGCAGCACATGGTTATATTAAAAGCAAGCAGAGCTTGTTTTGGTAATATAGGCATATACATTCAGCGGCGCATAACCGACTGAGCGCAAAGTGATCTGAAATGGAACAGTTTAAAGGGCTGCAGAAACAGGGTACAATTTAAACGGCGGGCTGGGCTGTGTGTGGCATTTCTATGATCCAAAGTGCCATGTGGCTATAGCAGTGTCATTCTGGAAACTCCTCGATCCTAGGGGTAGAGGGGGTCACGAAGGGCCCCGTCAGTAACAGTGAAGGTGAAACACTTTTTGGGGGGCATTCTTCGCGGCTCCCCAACTGGATGAGGCCCCTTTTACCTGTAATTCTTTACATTCTGCCCGTGTCTGGCTAAGCATATCCAGCAAGCTAGTACAAATCCCAGAGAGAACCAGGGATTCCTGCACTGTGCAAGATCCAACCTGCCTCAGTGCACAAGGAGGCACCGTGCCTTCTGCGGCTGGTGCTCCAGGGCACTGGAGTGACGGGTCTGAACACCTCACCATACCTGGGCACATGACAGCCGGGCTTTCATTGAGGGGCGTCTGCGATTGTCACCTACACAGTCGCTAGGATCGGGAGTTATGCTTCTGCTAGTCTTTAATTACCAAGAACTTCCCGGCTACAAGAAAGGGAAAACAGACTTGATTTTCAAACTAACGTCATAAGACCTAATTGAAGTCTGTGTGCAAACGGCCACAAGCCTATTAAAGAGGAAACTCTTCAGAGGTGAAAACACCAACTGAGTTCCCGGGTGTTCGGAGGAGATGGGCAGCTGTGGACAGAATTCATCATTCGCCTGCGTTTGGGATGTTTGGACGGCAAACTCCATGCAGTTCGAGGGGCACATATACCGTTTAAACCACCTGGGCACCACTCCGATGGATTCTTTCCTGCCCTTGGTTTAGGCTCGCCTCCTTTGCAAAGTTAAACCCTCTCAGCCTAGCGAGGGTATATAAAATAAACCACAACTGATGACAAAGGGTAGAAAATATGCAGCAGCTCCTCGCCCTGTGACTGCCTGCTGGTGTTACTTTTTTACGCTTTCATGCTACTTTTAACTAACCCTGGGCAAAGCACTATGCTACGCTCGCGTAGTTTGCGAAGTTTGCGCTACTTCGCACAACGCGAATTGCACGTAGCACAGTGCAAACACGCGTAGCGTAGTGCAGCGGTCATTTTTGCTTGCTCGCGGTCCTCAACGTCAAGTTGGCGACCGCGAGCAAGCAAAATGACATCCCGGCGAGACTTTTTCTCGTTCGCGATCAGCAACATCAAGTTGCCGATCACGAGCGTGGAAAATAAACCTCCCGGCGAGATTCTCAACGCGGGGAGGTCAGGTTTCTCATTGCGAGTGGTCGCGTATGCTCGCGACCGCTCGCGATGAGAAACTACCAGTCCGCGTTGAGAAAGCTGCCGCTCGAGTAAAAATCTACTCGAGCGGCAGTAAAAGACAGCTCGCACTGTGCAAGATGCCGTTTTCAATGATTGCACAGTGCGGACAAGCATCCGGCACTGTGCAATCATTGCGAACAGGGCACTACGCAGTTCGCGTAGTGCTACGCGTAGCTCGCGTAGTGCGAACTGCACTTTGCGTAGCTTCGCGTAGCGCTACTTCGCGAACTACGCCCAGGCTTACTTTTAACAGCGGAGAACGTATTTTTGAAAGGTCTGGGGCAGCTGGATATTGATTTTTGAACAGTTACATATGATAGTAGTCGAACCGCACAACTGCTCCACGTCACATTCTGGAAATAAGAACCCTGTACTAAAGTTGCCTGCCAGCCAAAAAATAAACACAGTGCAGCATAATTGTGAAGTGACACATAGCTGTCAAGGTTTTGGATTCCAATGTGTGACATTTTCATAATTTCAGTGTAATTATGAGTGACATTTCAACGACAATGAGTGACAATTTCTCACGAGCAAAATCATGCAATGAAGACATGTGAAACATATAAATATCAGAAATGACACTATAAATGTCAGAAATTACACATATTTGAGCAACGAGAAACTCTAATAAGATCTAAAAACTGCAGCAAAGCACCAGCAATGGAAGGTCACTAACCGGAGACAGACTGCGTGACTGCAATTCTCAGTAACAGAGAGCAGGCAGGCACTGCAGCTCAGGGCCAGCGCTAGGCATGGGCAGTGTGGGCAGCTGCCCAGGGCCCCGCGCTCAGTTCAAAACATGGGGCCCCGCTTCTGTCTGAAAGGCTGCACTTTCATAGTCAGCCCACCTGCTCCTTCAGGGCGGGGCCCCTCCACAATGCGATCACATTGCCAATGTTAAGCAAGGTGTCTTGACCTCGCTGGTCAGGGCGTGGTAGCATTCCTGGGGCTGCAATGGTGGGGGGAGGGGAAAGACTAGGTAGGGGACGTGATGGCAGCAAAGTGGGCTCTCAGGGACAAGGGCGGGGCAGCACCGCTGTTGAAAACCTGTGGAGAAGTCTTGTCTGCCCTTTGTGTATTCCGTTTCCAGGCAACAGAAGACTCTTTTGTTTCCAAAAGGAGCCGGACATTAACAGGTAAGGAGAGGTTGATGAGGGGAGGAGGGAGCATCCAGCTCAGACTGGCGCAGTAGAGCAGTGTTTAGCAGCGTGTCTCACTACTGCTTCCAGGCACAGGGGAGGTGTTTCCTCATCCCCTGGGCCTGTAAGCACCGGATCAGATTGCAAGGTTAGGTGTGGGGCCCCTATCACTGGGACATGGGCCATTATCCAGTGCTGCGATGTCCATGGCTGCTGGGCCTCGCAGCCCTCTATCAGGCTGCAAGGTCTAGAGTGGGCCCCTTTCGCAGGGCTTTGTAGCCGTTATATAGTGCTAGGAGGCCCAGGGCAGGGGGTCCTGTCCTTGGCCTCGCAGCTCTATACTGTTGGATAACTAGATTTTCTTACACAGAGGTACTAGCATGTTTGCTTCCCAGCCCACGTCACCAGTGCTAAACTTAAAGGGCTGTCTAGTAAATGCTGCAAGGTGCGGAAAACCTGTTAGTTAAGTTTCTTTTATTTTGCCAAGTCTTTGATTACTTTGCACTCAAGTTTTCTTTTGTTTTTGCTTGTGGGCGCTGTTCTCAAAAGATGATTGTTTTATTGCAAAGCTACATTGGTTTTTTTCTTATGTGTATTTTCTGAAATGATGTTTTAACACATAATCATGCAGTACACCCCAATGCACACCACTCCAATCTGCACTACTCCAATCCACGCTAATCCATGCCAATCCACCTCACCTCACAACACACAAATCCGTCCCACTTAATCCAATCCACCCCATACCAATCCATACACCTCCACCCCACCACTCCAATCTTCCCACTCTAGTCCAAAACAATCTGCCCCACTCCAATCTGCCCCACTCCAATCCAAAACAATCTGCGCCACTCCATCCAAACAAATCTGCTCCACTCCATTCAGCTCCGCTCCATTCAGCCCCACTCCAATCTGCCTCACCCCAGTCCCCCCACTCCGTCCTAATTCACCCCCTCCAATCCACCACAATCCACCTGACTCCAATCCAGCCCACTCCAATCCAATCCACCCCAATCCACCTCACCTCAACCCAATCCAAATCACCCCTCCCCAATCCGTCCAATTGCAATCCAATCCACCCAACTCCAATCCCAAAAAATCTGTCCCACAACAATTTGCCCCACTTCAATCCAAAACAATTTGCCCCACTTCAATCCAAAACAATCTGCCCCATCCAATCCAAAGCAATCTGCCCCATCCAATCCAAAGCAATCTGCCCCATCCAATCCAAAGCAATCCACCACACTCCAATCCAAAACAATCCGCCACACTCCAATCTGCCACACTCCAATCTGCCACACTCCAATCTGCCACACTCCAATCTGCCACACTCCAATCTGCCACACTCCAATCTGCCACACTCCAATCTGCCACACTCCAATCTGCCACACTCCAATCCGCCACACTCCAATCCGCCACACTCCAATCCGCCACACTCCAATCCGCCACACTCCAATCTGCCACACTCCAATCTGCCACACTCCAATCTGCCACACCCCAGTCCACCCATTCCATCCTAATTCACTTCACTGCAATGTATCACAAACCACCCCACTCCAATCCAATCCACCTCACACCAATCCAACCCACCCCCAATCCACCTCACCTCAGCCCAATCCAAATCACCACTCCCCAATCCGTCCAATTGCAATCCAATCCACCCAACTCCAATCTAAAAAAATCTGCCCCACAACAATTTGCCCCACTTCAATCCAAAACAATTTGCCCCACTTAATCCAAAACAATCTGCCCCATCCAATCCAAAACAATCTGCCCCATCCAATTCAAAACAATCTGCCCCATCCAATCCAAAGCAATCTGCCCCATCCAATCCAAAGCAATCTGCCCCATCCAATCCAAAGCAATCTGCCCCATCCAATCCAAAGCAATCTGCCCCATCCAATCCAAAGCAATCCGCCACACTCCAATCCAAAGCAATCCGCCACACTCCAATCCAAAGCAATCCGCCACACTCCAATCCAAAGCAATCCGCCACACTCCAATCCAAAACAATCCACCACACTCCAATCTGCCACACTCCAATCTGCCACACTCCAATCTGCCACACTCCAATCTGCCACACTCCAATCTGCCACACTCCAATCCACCACACTCCAATCCGCCACACTCCAATCCGCCACACTCCAATCCGCCACACTCCAATCCGCCACACTCCAATCCGCCACACTCCAATCCGCCACACCCCAGTCCACCCATTCCATCCTAATTCACATCACTGCAATGTATCACAATCCACCCCACTCCAATTCAATCCACCCCACACCAATCCAACCCACCCCAATCCAATCTACCCCACTCCAATCCAATCCACCTCACCTCAACCCAATCCAATCCACCTCCTCTCCAAATCATCCCACTGCAATCCAATCCACCCCACTCCCAAAAAATCTTCCCCACAACAATCTACCTCACTCAATCCAAAACAATTTGCCCTACTCCAACCGAAAACAATCTGCCCCACTTCAACTCAAAGCTATCTGCCACACTCCAGTCCAAAACAATGTGCCCCACTCCAATCAGCTCCACTCCAATCTGCTCCACTCCAATCAGCTCCAATTTAAAACAATCTGCCCCACTCCAATCTACACCAATCTAGTCTGCCCCACTCCAAACCAAAACAATTCGCCCCACTCCAAAACGCCCCAATCCAATCCACCCCAAACTAATCTAATACACCCTTCTTTAATTCACCCTACTCCAATCCGCCACACTCCAATACGCCACACTCCAATCCGCCACACCCCAGTCCACCCATTCCATCCTAATTTACTTCACTGCAATGTATCACAATCCACCCCTCTCCAATCCAATCCACCCCACAGCAATCCATCCCACTCTAATCCAATCTACCCCACTCCAATCAAATCCACCTCAACCCAATCCAATCCACCCCCTTCCCAATACATCCCACTGCAATCCAATCCACCCCACTCCAATCCCCAAAAATCTTCCCCACAACAATCTGCTCCACTCAATCCAAAACAATTTGCCCCACTCCAATCCAAAACAATCTGCCCTACTCCAGTCCAAAACAATGTGCCCCTCTCCAATCAGCTCAACTTCAATCTGCCCCACTCCAATCTGCCCCACTCCAGTCTGCCCAACTCCAAAACAATCTGCCCCACTCCAATCTGCACAACTCTAGTCTGCCCCATCCAATCCAAAACAATCTGCCCCACTCCAATCTGCCCCACCCCGTAACAATCTGCCCCACTCCAATCTGCACTTCTCTAGTCTGCCCCATCCAATCCAAAACAATTTGTGCCACTCCAATCTGCCCCACTCCATCCAAAACAATCTGCCCCACTCCAATCCGCCCCACTCCAATCTGCCCCACTCCAATCCGCCCCACTCCAATCTGCCTTACCCCAGTCCACCCATTCAATCCTAATTCACTTCACTCCAATGCACCACAATCCACCCTACTCCAATCCAATCCACCCCACACCAATCCAACCCACCCCAATCCAATCTATCCCACTCCAATCCACCTCAACCCAATCCAATCCACCTCCTCCCCAATCCATCCCACTGCAATCCAATCCACCCAACTCCAATCTCAAAAACTCTTCCCCACAACAATCTGCCTCACTCAATCCAAAGCAATTTGCCCCACTCCAACCCAGAACAATATGCCCCACTTCAACTCAAAGCTATCTGCCACACCCCAGTCCAAAACAATGTGCCCCACTCCAATCAGCTCCACTTCAATCTGCCCCACTCCAATCAGCTCCAATTCAAAACAATCTGCCCCACTCCAATCTGCACCAAACTAGTCTGCCCCACCCCAATCCAATCCAATCCACCCCAAACTAATCTAATACACCCTTCTGTAATTCACCCTACTCCAATCCACCTCAATCCAATCCACCTCACCCCATTTCAATCCACCCCACTCCAATCAAATTAATCCACCTCACTCCACCCCAATATACTCCAATCCAATTCACTCACTATCTCAATCCACTCCAACCCACTCCACCCGATTCCACCCCATTCAACTCTACGGCACTCCACGACTCTGCACTCTACAACACTCTCTGCCACTGAACTCTACTCCCCTCTTCTCAACTGTATGACACTCTACTCCACCTACTCCACTCAACAACACTCTACTCCAACAAATCCGGTCTATGACACTCTACTCCTACCACTCCCCTCAAGGCTACTCCATGCCACTAACTTTTAACCATGCTGAAGAGCAGCCACACTGGTGTACAACACAGCACATACACATTGCCAAAGCCAATAGTTCTTATAGGCGAGACCTATTGACTTTGCCAATGCTTGGTAACAGTGATGTTATTCTGATCCTTTGCCTAGAATATTTAGCATGTTAAGATGCACACAACTCATTGGGTATTAACGCAGTGGTGAAACGCACAATACCTATGTGGTGGTGTGTCAAAGGTATTTTTAGCTGTTATTTGAATTATCACTTACATATAATAGTGTTTCATTCCACTTTTTCTAAGTAGTTACTATTATACTATTTAATGATGCTCATATAATGGACCCAGGAAGGACGATTGTGCCTTGCATAGATTCAAACTCCTGATCTGCAGTTATACAGCCAGGGTGCAACTCACAAAACTATTCTGCTATCAACCGCTTGCCTCCTCCTTCCCAGGCTTTGTTTATTTAAAGATTTGCTATCCAATCCTACGCCCCTTGTGCAGCACACATAGAAACAGCAAATTGCCTATGATAGTTTATGTGCAGGAAGGTCCCCCTTCCTGCACATAAATAATCATTTAAAAAAATGCTGTTTTGCAACTTTAATGTGTGCTGCATTAAGCAGCACACAGAGAAGTTATAAAACATCATTTCAAGATTCCTTCAACACAGGCACCCTTGCATTATGGTGCAAGGGTGCTCATGCGTCAACGTTAGGCAGCTAAATTTAGCGCCAGTGCAGGGAAACGCAGGGCTGCATCATATTCTTGAAAATATGGTGCAGCCCTGCGTTTTCAGAATACAGAAGCATGGCGTTAGCAATGTTTGCTTGACGCTATACTTCTCCACCATTCTGTTGTACATATGCCCATAGGTCTCTTCAGCAATGACAAAGATGATCAATAGTCCTGTGATGTTGGTTTTCTATGATGTAAATTCTTGTGATGTCACATTCAAATTAGAGGGGCCTCACATCTTCCCTTTCGCCCAGGGCCCCACAAGTCCTAGGACCGGCCCTGCTGCAGCTGCTCAGAAGATGATCTCATCAATCTGGTCATTCATGACCATGTGCTAGCCAAAAAAGCACATTTTATAGCATAGCAAGTGCAACTCTGGAATTATACCGCCACCCAGTCTCATCATGCACTTACTTCTTTGTGAGCCTGGCAAACCGGCGCTGCCACAACATAGCTGTTAAGGTTTCAGATTGCTTATGTGTGACAATTCTTTGGTTCAGTGTGCTTTTGTGTCACATTTCATAGCCTTTGAGTGACACTATAGAAACCAGCAGTTATGCCTTGTGCCATTCTGCACACATACCGAGTATAAACTGTGTAGAAATAGCTGAGTGCTAGCACTTGTTTGCTTGGCAATTAGGAGTTGCATCACATTGCTTAAGTAATAAAGAACATTATCACATGAAAATGCAGCTGCAATACATCACTGTGTGCTTTGACTTCAGGCGTTTACTACAGCAGTCCCAACTAGCCACGGGCCTGATATAATTAACAGCCAATATGTCAGTGAGAAAGGTGAAAAATACAGGCCCCAGAATGTACAGTGCTGTTGGCTGTAAAGCTAGGACTGATAGACAGTTTTCACCTCACTGCCACATGGCAGTAATCTGATGGTCACACTCACACTGCATTAAAAATAAGGATTCTGATTAAATAACATCCCCCATCGTCAAAGGGATTTACAATATGCATATTTTCAATTTACTTAAAATACCATTTGGGAAAAAATATATATGGAACCCCAAACATCAAACGCATTGTCCTGCTTCTGTGAAGTTTGCTTTTACTTTCAGATGGTTGTACCAGTCATACCCCTCTTCTGCCACTGACTGTAAGGAATTGAAACTTTTGACTGGTGCCTTTGCTTCAGCATCATGTCATGATATGCCATAAAGGTGATAACCCATGTGTCATCATTTTGAATTAGAACTTTAGTCATCCATTGCTCTTATAGCCAACCTCTTACTGCATTTTGGGATTTGTCGTGTTATTTTTTTATTTGCTATTGCCTATTGCCTAAAAAATCATAACTTGCTGAAAGAGCATTAAGTTCATTCATCTCAGCCTACATAATTGTTACTAAGCTTCAAGAATAGTTGAATGAATGTGTGATAGAACTGTATAACCTCCAATAGACCTTTTAAAAAAACCTATAGCTAGATTATTCCATTCCTGATTTGCTATTTGATTTAATGCGCTTAAACACGCATATGTGCAACTACATGATTTATATTTGAAGGTTTGAAAAATTAAAAGGAAAGACATGCAAGGTTTCGTTAGTTTGTCTTTTAATTTGACTTAAAGTTTTGCTATTTATGCAAACTGTTCCTTTGGCTGGAGGCTTGTTTTCCAGTCCCCAAAAGCAACTTCCTGGGGTGATATTCTCAATTTACGGTAGTGATAGCAGAAATACAGTCAGTGCAGAGCCAGTCATCAAGCAGATACGGTACGCAAAACACCCTATTAATAATCAGGAATCGACTTACCTTGTTCTGTCCATGCCTCACTTTAACCTCGCCGAGCGGCTGCAGCGGTCCTTTCAGGTCCCAATATGCCCCTGCCAGAGGCGCCCCAGCCTGCTAAACAAGTATGTTTAGGCCTCTGAAGCAGACGTCACTCCACCCATTGTGGGGGCAGGGCATGGAGGTGACAGAGCAAGTGCGGTGTCGATGTCACAGCTGAGCATGACCCCATCAAGAAGTGCAGACAAACGTTCCCATCAGGGACTCCAACACTGACACCTTTGCGCTGACGATTCTAAAACGGGCCGATCTGTGGCTTGCTGATTTAGTCTTCGACTCCACTCTGCTCACATTATAAGCTACGGATTTTATAACCAGTGGCAGGCAGTGGTTAAAATGCACATCATAAGCGACACAGACTGATCAGTGATCTGATGTTGACTAATAATCCTTAAACATGATCAAACAGTTTACCTGCTTCATTTCCCTTGAGCTGCGACGTCACAAGCTTTGGAAGTTTTGCAACCAAGCTGGGCCGGCGTGCAGCAGAGGCGCTTTCTACTTTTTTTTCGAGTGGGCGCAGCGTCACAGTCAGCTCTCCAGTCCTGGAGTGTCATACTCTGGAAGGAGGCAGTGCCCCACAATATTTGAATATTTTAAGTGTGAACAGCTTGCACTACATTCCAGTTTGGGATACCCTGGACACTATTGGACAGCGCTTGCCGTTCCCGGTGCTGCCAGGAATTCGTTAAAAATTGTTTTGTGTCTGTTGTTTGTTGTGACAGACAGCCCTGATGCAGATATGCTTGAATGGTCGATAGAAAGCAATTGAGCCCAAGCTGTCTGGACAGCTTCAGCCCATAAAAAATGTAAATGAAAATAAAAATCACCCAGGTAGTGTGGGATCGAACTCCCAAATATCGAAATGACTGACTGTACGTTCAAACCTCTAGGCTTTTGTCGGACCCATTGACTGTAAAGCAAAACTGGGTGCTCTTCAATATGGAATTAGTGAGCGTGAGACCTAATCTCGTTACCTCATATTTTGAGCAATACGGGAAAAGCGGCTATCAGACCCCGAACTAGATTGACTGCTGGTGTGTAAAGAAAGTATCCGGTCAACACCTATGGTTACTTTAATATGTGAAGAGCTAAACGGGACTGGGAATTGATATGCATGGGGGGAAAAAGGAGAGGAAATTTGGGCTCTTCGCGGTGTGTGATAACAATCACCTAGGTAGGGGGGGAAGCGGGGATCGAACTCCCAAACATCAAAATGACTGACGGTAAGTTCAAACCTCTGGGCTATTGTCGGACCCATTGGCTGCAAAGCAAAACTGGGTGCTCTTCAATATGAAATTAGTGAGCGTGAGACCTAATCTCCTTACGTCATATTTTGAGCAATACGGGGAAAGCAGGTATCAGACCCCGAACTAGAATGACTGCCGGTGTATAAACTTTAATACTGTGAAGACCTAAACGGGACTGGGAATCGATATGCATGGGGGGGGAAAGGAGCGGAAATTTGGGCTCTTCGCGGTGTGTGACGACCAGGATCGTGGCAATCAACTAAGATGGTAGTGAAGATCTGCAGCCCAGGAAGCACGACCCGCGGCATCGAGAAGCCGTGGCAGAGATCTTGAGGACGGGAGGGGTTTGCATGGGTATATTCGTCGGGCGAAGCCTCCTTCCACCAGTTCGTGAAGCAGCCCCGGCGCAGGAAACAATTACAAGTTGTTCAGCATATATAATTTTTAAAAAACAGGGCACATGTAGCATCTGAGAATCGACACAAGGAGGAGGCTCAAGGTATAACGCTGCCGACTTTGGAGCTAGAGAACAGGGATCGAGCCTGGGGTGGGCTGTATCACGTAATCACATACAAACAAGTAGTCCCTAAATGAATACCTAACAGCCAGCAGTGGAACTACACTGTAGTTGGTCAGTGCTGCTTCCTGCAAAACGGAAGTGATGTATGGGACCACCAGCCAATCAATCAGTGAGATAAGAAGAGCAATGCCAGATGTAACCAATGCCAAGTGAGAAAACAAATAGAAACGAAATGGGTGGAGTTTCACCACTAATACTAATTACTTGATGCCTTGTAGAGGCAGCATGCGCTGCCTATGCGAGACCTAAAAAGGAAAAATGAGATGAAATAAAGGTATTTCTCCTCCTTATGCCTCCTCTTGGAAAGGCGTACGTTTTTGGCGCTGCCTCAGACTTACAATTCCTCGTAAATCTGGGGCAGTGTCAAAAAGCCATGGGTGTTGCTGGGAGCACCCACAGCAACATTTGTTGCATGCCCCTTTAACGCAGAAGACAGCGTTAAAGGGAACAATATTTACAAGGCCGCATTAAGCCATGCAAAGTGGCTTAGTGCTGCCTGGTAAAAATGGAGCAGACCCTAGTGCCACCATAGTATCACAAAAAGTGACGCTCCAGTGGTGCAGCCTCACTGTAAATGAGGTCCCTAAAATTTTGGAGTTTGAGAATTTATTCTACAACCTATGTTTTATACTCACATTGTTGGCATACATTTATTTTGCTTAACCTTATGTCGCCTTATAAAAGCGAGCAAAATTGAAATGGGAACATTGTTGCACATCCCTGTGCTTTTCGCAGCATTTTCACGTTATGTAAATTCAGAAATGACGACATACGTTAGACATGCCAAAAGAATATTTTCCAATATAAGTTTCCTGGGAAAGATGAGAGAAAGTAAAGCCAATATTGACTACAGAATCGTGTTTACCAATATAGTCTGCATCTCAACCCTACAGAAAGCATCTCAGATTGTCCAGGTAGCACAGCACTGGTATATAGTGGTAATGGTTTATAGTTGTTGGGTAACGTATAATATATCGCGTGATTCTGTACACAAAACACAAGATTTTTAAAGTAGCCCATTTGTATTTCTCTGCAAAATTGTTTTAATCACTTCATAAACGTTTATAATATGTTATATCTACTGCAGGTTTCTAGTGTTATGCGTTCCTAGTGTAACCAATCTTTTACAAAGCATCATATTTGAGTCTTTAAGAGTGACTTAAATTCATAGGAGTCCAAAAGATGTTTCGTTTCATGTGCAAACATGCACTCTTATTTGCATAACCTAATGCGTGTGCACAGAAGCAAAAGGTATAAAAGCAGATTTCAAGCTCCCGAAAAATGTACGCACAATTGTCGAAAAACTAAAGTGCCCCAAAGCGTTTTTTTTATTTTAGCTTAGCCTCTCGGTTAAATGCAGGCAAACTTTGCACACATGCTAGTGAAACACTACCTATGTGGAGTCTGATGTGAAGAAGAAATGCCCTTCATTGTCCTTGAAATAATTGTTTTTTTCCTAGTAAACATTAAATAGCTTTAAAGTGAGTATATACTGCTTTTTTAGTGTGACAATATTGTTCTCTATCAGTATGATGCAAGCACGTCATGCCCCAGATTAGGAGCTGAAAGTGTATTTACCAGCTACTCACATTAATGGATTCATGTTAGCTTTTGGCATGAAAGAGTCAGACCTGCACCAGGAGTTTTGTATGTACCCAATGCAAAAGTACTGAATTGCATTCACTTCCATCATTCCATATGACGATACAGATTAAGTATTTGCAGAGCCAATAATCTCTGTAATTATCGGACATTAAATGGGCCCACTTTCAGTTATCATTTTGCTTCTATGAAGGGGGATGGGTGAGTGAATGAATATGCTAAATAGTCTTTGCTGTCTGCATTCTCTTTCCAGAAAGTGCATAAAGTGAGTTAATAAAAACTGCCCATGGACCTTTACTGGAGGAAATTGGGTTATTGGTGCAGGGTTGTGGAAACCCTTTTCGAACAATAAACACAATCCTTGCCAGGGTGAAACCGCAAAAGTCACTAAATTCACCTGTGCTTAACCCTCAAGTATCTAGGCACAACAATAGCCAGGCTTAACTTAGAGGCAAGGTGTTAAGTATTTATGCAGCACACACACAGAAATAATGTGAAAACAAAACACAATAAATCCCCCACCAATTTAGAGAAATATAATTTTTAAAATAAATAATTTGATCCCACAAATAATTAAACCTGATCAGTAGAACCAAATTTATGTTTTTAAGAAAAGCTTTCAGTGAATATAGCTCCTAAAAGATCAAAGCGCCGATTGTGGACAACTTTTCACGCGAGACTGGAGCAAAGTCAAAAGTAATGGCTGACCGCAATGGATCGAGGTCCAGATACACACGGTGGATTGGGCCCGGTCTCAGCTTACCTATGAAATTGGAAGACATTTTAAAGAAAAAATGTCTGAGGAGGTAAAGTACAGCGGGGCAAGGCAACTGGCAGTGTCTGAGGAGGAGGCATCATTGTTAGAGAGCTGCTGGATAAACCAGTGATGAAGATTTCTACGTTCAGACTTTGTAACTTTTTTGGAACTTGAAAATCTCCAGCGGGACAAAGCTGCAGGCTCCAGCCATTAAGGGCTCCACTAGGCTCGATAACATTCTGAAGGTTAGCCGCTGATGAGGATTTGCTGCTGCAGAGAAGAGCGTAGCAGGAGCTACAATGAAGTCAGGCCAAATGGCGATACACCTTGAGTGGATCGGCAAGCCGGTAGTTACCAGTCTCCTGTTGGTTCTCATGATACTTTTTTGGTGGAAAATTTTGTAAGTCCCAAGTTTGGTTTTTGGCTGTCTGGGCAAATTTAATACATATCATTTCCAGGGGTCCAGGAGTGGGTGGGCAGCACTTGGAGTGCTGGACTCACTTCAGGCAGGGTTCAGGCGCAGGTTCAATGTTGTTGGAGCTTTTCATGTCCCTGTAGCTCAGAACAGGAGGCCAGCCAAGTAGCCTTTGGAGTCACACTGGTCCTGGGATCAAGCAACAAGTCAGGCCTCAAACAGCAGGGAAGTCTTCTGGTAACAGCAGCGCAATCCTCTGAGGTACAAAGCAGGCCTCAAACAGCAAGGCAGTCCTCAGGAGTACAAGGCAGTCCTTCTGGGGATCCTACACAGGTCCAGCAGCAAACTGAAAAGTTAGTCTGGGGGTCCAATATTTATATCTGGTGTCGTCCTTTGAAGTGGAAGAAACTTCTAGACTTCCGAACAAATCTGGTTCTGGACATTTCTTTTCTCCTCTACCCAGGGTTCAAGAGGTCTAGAGTGACAAAGGACTGGTGTCAAGTTCTTTTTAGGTGTGGTGGAGGCAACAATTAAAAATCTTGTTAGGGCAGGTAACTCCTCTGCCCCATCCATCCTGGCATGATGGCTCATCCTGCGAAAACCTAGTCCCAATTTGTCTCGATGTCTGGGAGGAATACACAGAGGCCAACTGGCAACTATACACAGGCATGTGACCCAGGACGCAGGCTGCAGGAACCTAATGGTTATGACAAAAAAATTCCAACTTTGTAAAAGTGTCATTTTCAGAATTGTGACTTAAAACCCGACTTTACCATTAAAGGAATTGTGACTTAAAACCCGACTTTACCATTAAAGAGGATTTTAAATTACAATTCTTTTGAGACCAAACACAATATTTCTACCTGGCCTGTAATGCTACAGGCAACTATATATGTATTGTGAGATGATGTATTGACCATTGACTTCGTTTTATTTCAGTTACATTTGTGAGCATTTGTTTCATCTTGTGTCTGTCTGTTCCTGCCTTTTAGCTGCGAACGCAGGCAGGCCCCGGTTTACTTGTGAACTCACAGAAATATTTATGTTTTTCACTTCACCGAGCAGGAGAGATAAGCTGCTAGAACAGACAGTGTGGGCTGCGCAGCCCAAAAATGGGAAAGTGAAGAATTCTGCCTCAGCTTTCATCAGAGCCTGGCCAGCTCTGCTGAGTGATCTTGATGCAGAGAGTTCAGCCAGCACCTACAATGCATATAAAGGGAGGGGGAACATCTAGAAGCCTCTCTCTGTGTTAGTAAGAGCATAAAGACAGAGACCTTTTGACGCTTTGACAGGAACTCTTCTATGGGTGGATGCGCCGCCTAGAGACCTTTCCCGGTTGAAGAGCTTCTGCTGAGACTGTCAACGGGTTCCCCAGTAGTGCTGGCAGGATGATGCAAGACAGACAACCGATGAAGTATTTTAAGTTCTAATTACCTATTCTTATGTACATGCAGTTATCTTTCTATGCATTTATTCTTGTGTATATACATTTGCTATATGCATTTATTTTAAATGTGCATTATTGCCATTTGATACAGTGGAACTTGCCGCAATAAATATTCCTTTTTACTTGGACAAATGAGTGTTGAGCTTTGCCTACATTGAATTTTGGTATTCTAAAGTGTGCAGAGTCTTATTTTGAAGAGTGTTCACATTGTGTCCTGGTGTTTTGAAGTCTTGCTTAGGTGCTCTGAAGGAAAAGCAAGACACTGGTCTCAATTAAAAGTTAGCACAAATGTAATAAGGAAACTCTATGTTATCCTATGGGAAGTAGGCCTCAGCTTAATGGGATAACATAATTAAAAACTTAGCACCTGCCTGAGAGAATTGACCTAAATATTAAATACTAACATATATTGTTTTCTGCTGCTATTGTAGGATGTTCAGAATAAGAAAAACAACAGGTAGTGGGCTACTACATTTACAATACAAGAGCTGGAAGATCTTGTGAATGTTCGAGTACTGTATGTGCCATACATATTTGGTGAAAATTGCAACCTCAATCAGTTATCAAACTTACTGCGAAATTGTACTCTAAAATTATCAAAAATGTGACATCTTCAGGCTCAGTGGAGACAGACATAAAAAGTTATCATAAATGCTGGTACTACATATACTTCTGAAATAATGAACAAATATGTGAAGTGAGAAGTCAGTTTGTTAAATCTGGGCGAGCAGGACCAACAGAATGTGGAGGAACAACAGAATGTGGGTAGCTGTTGATAGCAGTGCTTTTGTTAAATGCGTTCTTGAGCCAAAAATTGACACGAGAACGCGTTTCAGTAAAATATAAGGAAAAATGACTGATTTGCAATTTGCATAATCAAGCAAAGCAAATTATGTAAATTTAACACATTCCAGTTCCATCCTGTGAGAAGCTGGCCTGGTATATGATGTACACTTATGTAAGTGTATTACTTGCACCAGTCCAGACAACCCTTATGGTGATTTAAGAGGTCTTAGACAACCTTAGAAAGCTCTCTAAGTTGTAGCTGTGGAGAGCAGCCTTCAGGCTTAGTCCAGAAGGAGTGTAAAGCAGCTTGTTTTACCAGAATGCAATCTTATAGTATAGATTTTTAAGTGAAAAAAAACCACACAAAGTATTTATAAAAATATGTATTTATTATATAATATTCTCAAACACATAGAAATATCTCCTACCCAGAGGTATGCACCACACACACAATACTTTAGCAAAGAAACACAGTAAATAGCACGAAATACACAGTGGCCCGGGGTGGGGGGGACCAAATCATATACTAAGAAAGTGGTATAAGAACCACGACTCGGGTCAAGACAAAGTCGAGAGGACGTAGAAGTGCCGGGACCCCAAAGATCCACCCAAAGTGAGTAGATAGGAGAGCGTGTGCAGTGTGGGAACACGACCTCGTGCTCCGTACATCTCTATGTGTAAGTCTCGGTTTGATTTTAAAAGATTAAGGATCCTTCCAGTGGACCTTGAAGAAACCCCGTGGAAGACAGAAGGTGGGAGAGCCACCCCACCCGTGGATACCCTAGTACCCTTGTTACCTACACCAGGGAAGCCGGGTGCATACGTGTGAAGTGGTGTCGGAAACTGCCGTCGAACCCAATGGAGGACTTCAGGAAAGTGCCGCTGTTGCAGAAGGAGAAAGTGTCCGGTGGAATCCAAAGGTGGATTCTAGATGAGAGGTACCTGCAAGCAGAGGGGACAGAGTCTATGTCACTCAGGAATGACCAGGAGACTTGGAAGATGAATGCCCTCCGATGTCGGGTGTTGCAGGATGGATGACGATGACCTTGACTCTGTAGCTTTGAGGACCAGGCGATGCTAAGATGGACCAGGAGCCATTCACAAGCTTTCCCACGAAGGATGTGGAGTGCTGAGGGGTCGGTTTCTAGCGGGAGCACCAACAAGCCTTGGCAAATGCAAACAACACAGGAATCAAAGAAGGAGCAAAGTCGGGACCAGCAAGGTCCAGGGGTCTAACCAAGAGCAGGGGGGTCAGGGCAGGCCCCGAGCAATCAGGGGAGCTCAAAAGAAACAACAGTGACCCTCAAGTGGACCCACAGGCTGGAGGCACTGGAGTCGTGAGAGGACCTCAAGCAGCTCACAAAAAAGATGCAGGCCACAATGCACACGATGTGGTGTGGCTGAAGATTCTGATCACTGGAGGTGCTCAAGGTTGGGGCTACTTGGAGCCCGAAGATATTCTTGGAAAGAAGTCAACAAGTCTTGACAACTGCAAGGGGTTCGGTTATTACAACCCCCACGAGGGATACTGTCCTCAAACTTGGTGAGAGGGCAGGCCTCAGGAGCTGTGGAAAACAACCACCTGTGTTGCAGAGCCTTTTGAGTCCGGAGGAGCTCAGGATCAGCAGACGGGTCGACTTAGTTGCGGTGCCTGCGAATGCAGGGGAGTGACTCCTTCACTCCAAGAAAGATTTCTTCAAGTGTCTTTGATGATTCACAGGCCGTGGAAGGTTCCTGTATGATGCACAGGCACAGATGATTCAGCAGACTGGAAGGGAGATGGAGTCAGGCCCAAACGAAGTCCAGCGAAGTCCAGAGTGCCCAGACGGTGGAAGAGCATTGGTGTCTGATCTGAATCTTATCCCACGACAAATCTAGGGACCTACACCAAGGTAAGCCCTTAAGTACCCTAGGGAAAGGGTTGTGAAGATTCGGGACCTTCCCAGGGGAGGGCCTGGACAGGGGGGAGGTTACTCCCATGTCCTTTGTCCAGTTTATGCGATTATGCGACTTTGTCCAGTTTCGAGTGGGAGCCAACAGCTCCCAGGACTGGTTTGAACTGGACTATGCACAGGGACACCAAATGTGCCCCTCATGTAGACTGAGTGGCACTGGCAAGCGCACCCACCCTACCCCAATACACTAAATCCTGTCCAGGAGGTGGTCACTCCTCCCTGTGACAGGATGCCTATTGTTCTGCCTTCCCTTGCTCGAGCTTGGCTCAGCAGCAGGAGAGCAGAATCATGTCTCTGGTTGGCAGCAACCATTTAGTGCTGTCTGGGTCAAGAAGGCTGGTGCCGGGAACACTGAGAGCCTAACAGAGGGCTCTTCCAGTGTTTGGAATCATACCTCCGACACCGTTTATGGTGAGGGGGTATGATTCTAACATGTTTGATACCAAACATGATAGGATTAGTTGCAGCCGTTTTCGAGATGGTCATCGCTTAATTTCACAGTGCCCCTCTATATTGTATATGGCTGCTTTACTGACAACCCGGGAGAATGGATTCCGTAGGCTGTAGGGTTGTCATACTTATGCAGGGGCACCCTCTCACTTAGAACCAAGCACCCTACCTTTACAAAGGCCTGCTAGAGGGGTGACTTATAGGTTTTAAGTGCAGTGACACTAAATGTAGGAAACCTATATCTTTAGTAAGTGGTGCTAGCACCAACTTACACAGGCTGCAATGGCAGGCCTGTAGTTCCATTTTGAATGGTCTCTCATGGGTGGCATAATACATTCTTCAGCCCATGGGAGACCTCTGGGGTACCTATGCCCTGGGTACATGGGTACCATATACTAGGGACTTATAAGGGTACCCCAGTATCCAGTCTGGGGTGTACCTAAGTACTGAACAACACAATTTAGGGAGAAAGCAGATAGACTGGGGTCCTGATTATCAGGATCCCAGTCAGACTAGTCAAATACAGCTTAGCACCAGGCAAAAAGTGCGGGTACCCATGGAAGCAGATCCTCCCTTCCTACACATCCTCACCAACTAGCAACCATTCAGCAAAGTTATCTTTGCAACTGGACATCAAGGCTACTCAGAAATTTAGAAAACTCAAATTTACTGAGAGTTAACTAGAAGTATTTGCTTAGGATGTCATTAAGGATGAAACCAGGAGCATGGATCGTCTTCTAACAAAAGCACGGTGAGGAGAAGCAAATAGATCCAACAGAGTGTGACTCAGAAGGTAAATGCCGTATCGGCCCACCATCGCACAATTGAGGATGTTAAAAAAGTGTTCAAGAACCCCATGAGCTTTGTGTGTGAGAGCATTGCCAAACACAGGCATAATAGCCTGTATAATAGTTCTTGAGTTTACACCATGGGAGGATGAAATGTGAACCATTATAAACATCGCCAATTTTGAGAAGATAGAAGGCAGAGCCGAAGCCGGAGGAGTTGAGGAAACAGATGAATGTCTTTTCCATACACATTTTCCAAAGCCATTTCATGCATATGGCTTAATTGCCAGTTCACACTATATTAGTGCAAGAATACCCGGGGACTACATTAACGATTTCAGTTCGGATTCTTCACCAACATACAGGGATAATAAGTTAATACATTTTCCTGGAATGGAGAGTAGTCCAGAAACCTCGAAATTGCAGATTCATTTCCCTGTATTTCCTCAATCTGATGGTAATAATGGGCACAAATTCATATCCAATTACCACCTGCTTCGAGCAGGTGGTGAGTATATTAGGGGATTTTCTTTTCAGGAAGCCGTGGAGTAAAACTGTGGAAGCAGTTGCGGCTTCACCCATGATGCAGGAGTATGGCACATGGACGCTGAGTTCACCAGCTCCCACCATGCACAATTATAATCACAATAGAGCAAGAGGCAAATGGGCTCAAGGGGATTTTTCCAGCTGTGGCAGCAGGGGGTGATGTGGGTTTCTAAGGCAATAAGAAGTTGCTGTGAAGCAGGGAAGCATTGTCAGCTTGCAAGATTTTACTGTACATATTACACATTGAACACACCACATTTTAGGGAAAGAACTGTCCATTTACAAGAAAAATATTTGATGGCAAGGAGACGGAGAATCCAACACATATCTGATGTAGGCCGACATCATGCATAGCATGTTGTTATTGTTGTTGTATGACCCCTATTGTCAGTAATTTGTGTTTTGTGATTTAAGACATGCATCTGTACTTGCAGAGGGCTCTGTATAGGTGGACCCAGATATGCCCTATAGAAGCAAAGCATCATCATCCATTGGTAGCACAGGCCCAGAAAAATCATTCCAATGACTGCTGCCACCAGCACCTCATTGTCAGGCACGCCCATCAGCATTACTGCCACTATCTCTGGTAATATAGACAAAGCACATTCTGCCCCTGTGACAACCACCCAGTCACTTTACAGCCTGCTTGCAAGTAGGACTATGCCCATAGCTCTAGCAGCCACCATTTTTGTGGTCAACTCTTTGCAGTCTCAGACCACGACAGTCAATCTTTTGTTGCAAGATCCCTTTTGCCGTTGAGCGGGGGGTTGATTTCATGTTACACCATTATTGCAATAAAACCCATTAAAAATGACTGTCTGTCTCTTTTTTGCCCATTGATGTGATTGCCAGTCCCTTTCTTTTAGTCCGATTAACAGTCTCTGAAGTTCTAAGAGCGCGCGAGTTTGCACAGCAGTTCTATGTGATAGTACATTTATAAACTCGCTTCTAAAGCCTGTCTAATTAAATGTATAAACTTTGCCACTCTTGCGAGAATATATGTTTTTGTTTCCGAGAGACACCAGTCTGACGCCTCCTTAAACGACCTTATGCCCAGGTTCCTTAAAATGGGGCGAAGCAACCTTTGTCGTTCGCTGACCAGTTTAGGGCAGCAGCATTGTAGGTGAAGCCAGGATTCCCTTTGATAGTTACGTATCTGACAGGAGACTGCGCCGTCTTCTCGCGCCCATGCTGGGTTAAAATCCGAAATTTTAAGGGCCATGAACCTCATAAAAAGAATTTTCCTGCGAGCTTGAGCCCCTAGTGCTTCCCGTAAGTACTGTTGGACTTTCCCCAAAGTATAGGATTCATCCAGTGCCGTCGTGATGGTATTGTGGCGGAGTGTCGCTCAATCCTTTTCATACGAGATAGAGCGGACTTGCCGCTTCATGGCATTTGACCAGGCCTTTTGCAGAATGTCAGGTAGGGACAAACTATCAACTTCAATATTTAGGGTCCCTAGTGCTTTGCCCAGTTTAATGTGCCATGGGGAGTCCACTTCCCTAAAGATTGTTTCCAAGTGATGTTTAAGGGTGTTATTCGAGGCTTTGAGGACCCTGATGTAATACTTAATTAGGTCCCCCTGAAGGGCCAGATCTGGTCTGCAAAGCCCTAATTCCAGTCAAAGCCTGGTGTTCCTTGCATGCCTGGGTACTTGCAGCACAGTCTTGTGGGCTTTGACCTGAGCGGCCGCTATGAGTTTGTCAAAGGCTCCTGGAAAGGCCAGGTGGCCATAGTTAAATGCCGGTATTAGTTTTGCCTTGAGGACCCTCAGCATAGGATCTGCTGTCGGGCTTAACAGGCGTTGGCTTAAGCATCTCAGTGTAAGGATTACGCAGTTGGTTTTGGCGATAAGATGTTTTGTGTGTCTTGCCGGGGTAGCCCTCTCAGACAGCCAAACCCCAAGGTAGTTATAAGCGGCTGTTGTCCCAATTTGATGGTCTCCCAGTTTCCAAGTAACTTGCTTTTTGTGTGTATATCTGCCGAATACCATTATCTTTGTTTTCCTCTGATTTACTGTCAAGCAGTTTTCCTTGTTTTTCTTTCCCAGCTCATTTAAAGCTCTTTGGAGGCCCACCCTGGTGTGATCCATCACTACGGTATCGTCAGCATACTGGAGGATTGCCAGTCTCACCGTGCCCATTCTCGGGGGAGCTAGACTGGCCTCTTTCAGGGCACTCCCCATATCTGCTGTATAAAGATTGAATAATAATGGGGCCAGGACGCAACCCTGCTTCAGGCCATTGTTGGTTTCGACTCTTGATGATAAGGCTGTGGGGCTTATCTTGACTTGGACCCAGATCCCCTCATAGAGAGCTGTGATTGCTTTCAAAAGCTTTGGTGGAATCCCCCAGGCTTTCAGTTTTCCCCAAAGTCTGCCTCTATCAACTCTGTCAAAGGCTGTGCTGTAATCTATGAAACAGCAAAACAGCGGCAGGTGCCTGTCTTTGACAGCTTGTTTAGAAAGGTAGGCCAGGGCCATGATGTTGTCCATTGTTGAACTGTTTGCCCTGAACCCGGTCTGAAAGAATGGGAGAATTTCGTTATTGTTTGCCCAAACCTCCATCTCTTTCAGTAGTAATTTTGCATAGGCTTTGGCTTCTACATCAAGCAGGGCGACTAGCCTATAGTTGGCAGGATTAGAGTGATCGCCTTTTTTGTGGATGGGAAAAAGCACTGATCCTTTAAATGATTGCGGAATTATTGCCGTTGAGTAAGCGTGTTTATATAGAGGATTTAGAATTGAGGCAAAGAATGCTTGAGCTGATTTAAATGCCAGGGCTGGAATCCCACTGGGTCCTGGAGCCCCATCGTTTCTCATTGTCCTGATCATCCTTGTTATCTCTGGCTCTGAGAAACCATTCCCCTCAATCGGCTTTGGTCCTACTTCCTGTTTGGTCTTAAAGAGGGGTTCCGTGTCTTGACTTATTTCCGGGGTCTTCTTGGGAAGGGCATACTCGGCAGCTGGTAAGTCGTTGGTGTATAATCCCTTTACATACGCTTCCCACTCGTTACTTGCAATGTTATTCTCCTTTCTCGTAGAATGGGAGTTCAGACGGTTGATGTACCTCCTTAGTTTGCCGTTGTTCTTTTCCTTTATCAAGGCGAATACTGTGAGCCATTTCTGTTCCGTTTCCTTTCTCTTGAGCTCGCCTACTTTTTTCCTGTAGGCTGATCTCAGTGCAACTATGGGAACCGCTCCTGGAGGTGTTCCTCTTTTCTTTTTTGCCCTAAGTGCCTTCATGAGGGCGCGTTCACATTGACTCAGGCACTTCGGTGCTCGTGGCTTTTGAAGGGTTGTTATCTTGTTGGAAATCATTTTTTTACAATGCTTTTCCCCCAGTTTCTGCCATAGATCATCCATCAGGGCTTCCCAATGTCCTATTACGTTCGGGTGGGCCTCCCTCGACAAGCGAGCTTGCCATGTTGATGCCCACACCTGAATTTTATTTCCGAGTTTTGTTGTCCATTTTATTCTTTTAAGTGCTCTAAAGCGTTCGTCTCCTGTGGGTTCACCTATTACTTTTTGGAGATCTGCAGGTTCCATTCCCAAGTTGAAGGTTGCACATAGAGGCCTATGGTCACTTTCCCCTCTGTCATCGACCATGAAGTCACTCAACTTATTGGCCAACTTCTCATTGATTAGAATATAGTCAATGGTGGATATATTCCTAAAAGTCAGTTTAGAGCGCCATGTGGGTGAGCGTAGTTTCTTCATGTAATGGGTTGAGTGGAGTTTAACATTTTTAAGAAGAGAGAGCAGTGAGCCAGCCTTGTGCCCTTTGTTTTGCTTGCCTGAGGCCCCTTCCAGTCCTCTCAAGTTGAAGTCGCCGGCGATGATCACATTATGATGCTCATATTTGATTAATGTTTCTTCCAGTATGGTGATGAGTGATTCCATACTAGCTTGTGTCAGTGCCGGATTGATATAGCAGTTTATTAACAGCAGGCAAAATGGCTGACTACTTTCCCTTAGCCCGTCAATTGTCATAGCTTGCAAGTCTGGAGAATTTATTCTAATTTCTGTGATTTTAAGTTTACGGGCATGACTTATAAATATCGAGAGACACCCTGATGGGCGTCCGAAGATTTTTTTTGTGGCAGTTACCCTATGTTCGTGGAAGTTGTCTATGAGGGTTGATGTCATTGTCCAAGTTTCTTGGCAGCATATAATATCCCCTTTTGCAAGGTAGTCCTGTGTTTCCTTATTCCCTGCGCTTTTACTTAGCCTGCAATGTTCCATGAAATAAGGGTTAATTCTTGGTGGAGGTCAGTATTTGGTGGTTGATATTGATCTTCTCGCCCCTCCCTTTTCCTTCCTACGCAGCCAAAGATTTGTCTCTGGCTAGGAATGCTGTTGCCAGTGATCCACTCTTGTAGCCTGCGTAGTTTGACCCAATAGCACTCTTCGCAGATTATCTCTATGAGAGATGGAAATGTTTATTGGTATACTTGAACGTTCGATAATATTTTCCCCCCGCTTTCTGTAGTGCTTTGTGCCTTTCAAAATTGATACTGCCCCCTGCCCCTCATTATGAGGTATGAGGACGGATGGGTATTTTGGTTGGTTGGGTTATTTTACATCTATGCCCCAGCCAGCTAGTTGTTGAGCTTCACCAAGAACCGCCCCTTGGAGGATTTGTTCACTGAATCCCAGGAGAGTTGAGTCGCCGTGGCTATCTCCGTGTGTCCTTTTGAACTTTACCCACTCCAGGTTTTCCGATGTGATCTGGGACAAGGACGCAATGTGTCCAAAAAGTTGGAGGATGTTGGATCTGTTTAGGATGTCATAAGGGCCTTCCATATAATACCTGGGGGTGAGCACCACCTCATGTATTTTTGGGCGTTTCCTTGGGGTGTTGTGCGACTTGTAATTGCGTGGCCCCCCCTGAGCTCGGGCTACATGGACCCAGGCTTGGAGGGGGATTGTTGGAAATTCGCCACTGTTGTTCGACACCAGATCCGTTTGCACCTCCGTTCCAACATTCTGTTTGCTTCTGCTCTGTCAAAGCGAGTGTGGTGTGCTCCTTCGGACCTTTCTGAGCCTCCGGTCTCAATGGGTCATGAGACCTTGTTTGTGTGCAGGCATCCTCCTTTCCCAGGCTGACCCTGTGTGTTGCCACCTGGCCAGGGTCAGCTATTAGCCCTGTTGGTTGTTGGGTCGCCTGATGCCTGCTTTGTTGCATTGGAGCATCTGTTTCTTCGGCTTTGTCTTCCGAGGTTCCCCGGGTCCTGTTCTGCTTTTTAAAGTTGAAGATTGGGTCAAGTGGCCTTAAGTTGCTTTTCCCCTCAGGTCTGTAGCTGTTCAGCATTGCCGGCATGATTGGTCTTCTTTTCATTTTCGATCTCTTCATCTGTTTTTTCAGCTTTTTCTTTACCTTCCTAGATAAGAGGGCATCTGTCTTTGCTCCAGCTGCCCCCTCAATGGTCTCCTTCAACTCTACTCCTTCCTTTGTGTCCGGACGTTCCGGGCCTTCCTTGCTGTCGCTCCTAATTGGGGATGCCGTGAGCTTTGAGCTTCTTCTCTCATCCTCGGAGTCCTTTGATTCTAGGCTCATGGCTGGGCTATGTTCTCCTTTAAATGCATGTAGCCCTACCATTGGCTTAAGGGATCCGAGTGTTGTCAGTGGGTCCCCCTTGCTCTTGGCTAACGCTACTATGTCCCCCAATATTTCCGGCAGCTCTGCCCACTTTTCTATAATATTGGCACATGAGCTTGTGCGGGCTATCATGGCCTGATTGTGGATGATTGTTGCCTCCAATTTTGCCAACATATTGCCCTGGTTCGCTAGACATTGGGCTATTGATTGTAAAAGATCAATTTGGACCTCCATTTTTGTTGACTGCCAAATCAGAGCCTTGGCTATCGACTTTTGTGCTTCTCTGATGGTTTTCAAATGGAGGTCATCTTCTTGGTCTTCCTGGCCTGTTGTTAGCCGCCCCCCGCTCGAAGATCTTTTGCCTCTTCCCTTCTCCCAATGAATTTTGGGGTAAGGTCCAAGGTCCTTTCTATTGTAAGTTCTAATTTTTGTAGAAAGGAATCGGTGAGGTCACCTGTTTCTGGTGAGTGAGATTGTGGGCAATCAATGAATGAGGTAGTTGTAACTGATCGCGGGGTGGTTCGCGCTGATTCTTTACCCTCATTGTCCTCGGTCTTGTCCTCATCCTGATGCCGGTGAATCAGGGCTTCGGTCAATAAAAGGCTGTTTGCCGTATCATTTGGCTTCCTATCGATTTCTACGTATTCTGTGTACTGCTGGGGCCTCCAGGGCACAGTTTCCTTGGCCTTTTCATAGCAGTGTTTACTGTTCTTTGCCTCATTTGCCACTTGACGCCCGCTGAGAGGGGGCTGGGCCAGTGCTTTCAGTTCCAGTGCATCCTGTTCCTGGTCCCCGTCACCGAAAAGCAGGCTGATTCCTTGCCCAAGAGTGGAGTTTCCAGTGAGGGACGGTTCCATATGCACCGGGTTGGACTCCAGTGCTTGGGGGTTAAGCACTGTAGCCTCATCGACCCTTTCAGAGGACATGTCCAGGGGTGGTGGGCTACTTGATGCTTGGAAATAATGAGTAATGAGCCCTTGTTGGGGAGGATGTTGGGGGGAACTCACTGTTTTCGGCTCCTGGTTGAGGAGCTGGGCCGTGCTTCTTGTGACCCTTATTGTGGAACGTATAAGCGTGCTCTCATCTGCTTCCATCCCCTTTTGACAGTTCGGTTTCCTTTTGAGCATTCTTCTTCAGCTCCCGAGTGAGCAGGGTATTGGGGTTTTGTTACCGTTTCTTTTCGCTCCCTTCCTTGTGCGCTCCTTGCTCCCACCAGCTTCGCTAAACAGCCCCTTCTGACCCTTCAGGGTCGGGTGAGACAGCACACGCTGAAGTTGAATGTATTTTGCCTGTTGGCTGTATGTTTTGCTTTGTACTAAAGCTGCTGAAATAACGAGACTGGGTGGCAAACTGACGTGCAGAGAAAACAACGGTAGGGCAGAAGCGGGGTGCCCCTAGCCCCCACGAGCCACACCCCGACTGTCTGGGCCGCCTCCGTAGGGCTGTCAAGGGGCACTCTCTTGGGGCGGCTGGGCTCCCCGGAACTTCTGCTGCAACAGCGACGATGACTGAGGTTCAGAGCAACAGGATAACTGTAATTGGGGATTAGCCGCCTGCAAGTCTCCTACCTCCTGGACTTTCACTAACCGTCCAGTAAACACAGTCTTAAGTAACCCTGGGCAAAGCACTACGCTACGCTCGCGTAGTTTGCGAAGTTTGCGCTACTTCGCACAACGCAAATTGCACGTAGCACAGTGCAAACACGCGTAGCGTAGCGTAGTGCAGCGGTCATTTTTTGCTTGCTCGCGGTCCTCAACGTCAAGTTGGCGACCGCGAGCAAGCAAAATGACATCCCGGCGAGACTTTTTCTCGCTCGCGATCAGCAACATCAAGTTGCCGATCGCGAGCGTGGAAAATAAACCTCCCGGCGAGATTCTCAACGCGGGGAGGTCAGGTTTCTCATTGCGAGTGGTCGCGTATGCTCGCGACCGCTCGCGATGAGAAACTACCAGTCCGCGTTGAGAAAGCTGCCGCTCGAGTAAAAATCTACTCGAGCGGCAGTAAAAGACAGCTCGCACTGTGCAAGATGCCGTTTTCAATGATTGCACAGTGCGGACAAGCATCCGGCACTGTGCAATCATTGCGAACAGTGCACTACGCAGTTCGCGTAGTGCTACGCGTAGCTCGCGTAGTGCGAACTGCACTTTGCGTAGCTTCGCGTAGCGCTACTTCGCGAACTACGCCCAGGCTTAGTCTTAAGTTCGCAGGAATTGAGACCATTCGTAGTGTTTTGATATTGTTGTGATCTAAAGCAGCATGTTGTTAAAGCAGCCGCAATTTACCAATTGCGCCACAATACTGTGCCAAGAAGCTGCTGCTGAGGCTGAGAAGAGCTTAGAAGAGCTGAGGGTTATTAAGTGCTGGCTGCCTCAAGATGACCTTAAATCACCCCCGCGGTCACCCTCTGTTAACGGTCACGCCGCTCACCACACTCTCTGCAGGGGACCAGGGCGTCAAGAGCGAGACATCTCCCAGTGCAGAGCGCGGCTCAAAACGGCTCCCCGAGGGGCTCCCAGTGCGGCGGGGCGGCAGGGTAGCAGGGCGGCTGGGCTCCTGCACCTTTCCGGTCCAATCCAGCTCCAATCCAAGGTCCAGGCCCCGCTGCTGGGTCTGGAGGGCCGGGAGGCCCCCTCCGCTCCTCTCCGCTTGCTTGCTGCTTGGCTCGGCTCTCGGAGTTGCAGCGTCTGACGTCACCCTTCTGAGACAGCTGTGTACTTAAACAGGAGTAGAGTGCCTGTGCACCCCTTGAAAACATGTTGAAATTGGTTTAAACTTGATTGGCAGATGTACCTGTCCCATAAGGCCAGAGTCAATGATGCAGAAATGCACACATGACTAGGAACATTAAATACCACTTGTGAACTGGAGCAACCTGTGTAGCCTGATGTCAGCACTTAAACTCTGCTATACAGACCAGCCAAAGTCACCCTTTTGTCAGGTAGGAAAACCTTGTTTTGAATACTAAATGTCACCGCTATATATTGTGAGAAGTTGGCCTGGTATATGCTGTCCACTAATTATAGTGGGCACCTTGCACCAGTCCAAACAACCCCTTATTGGAGATAGGTTAAAGACAACCTTTATTGAAAGCTATCCTAGTGGTAGCTATGGAGAGCAGCCTTCAGGCTAAGTCTTGGAGGAATGTAAAGCAGCTTGTTTTACCAGTCTATAATCTCTTGAGTGACCAAATGAAAGAGGACCACACCAGGTATATATTTAAAATATATGTATTTAGTCTTAAACACACCCCTCTAGTCTCTTTATGAGGCTAGAGTTCGAAGTACATAAGTTACAAGTCAAATATCAACAGTAATAGCACAAATACACGTTTGAGCCCTAGGGGCGTACCAAACCATATACCAATAAAGTGGTATAAGAACCACGACTGAGCTAGACACAGGGCTTAGAGCCTTTAGAAGTGCTTGGCCCTCAAGGAACCACCCAAGGTAGTGACACAGGGGACCCACGGGGGACGCGTGCAGTGTGAGAACACAGCCGCGAGCCGCCGTTCACTTCTATGGGGAATGTCGCGGTTGGAGTTTTAAAGAAAAAGGACACTTAGAGGAGGACTTGGAGCAAACCCCTTTAGAACTAGGTTGTTCTAGAGTCTATACCCACGGGAGCACCAGAGTACTCGAGTTACCTCACCCAGGGAAGCCGGGTGCATAGGTGTCTTTCGGGGTCGGGTTTCGTCGTCGTTTTCAATGGCGATCTGCTGCAAAGTGCTGCTGGCGACCAAGTCGAAAGTGTTCGGGTGGATCCAAAGGTGGATCGAAGATCTGAAGAACCTGAAAGCAGAGGGGACAGAGTCTGGGTCACTAGCCAGTGACCAGGAAGGCGATGAGCAGATGCCCACCGATGTCGGGTGCTTCAGGTAGGTTGATGGTCGTCTTGACTCTTCAGCCGCGAGGTCCAGGAGGCATCGACGACAATCAGGAGCTGGATTCGAGCTGTTCCACGACGTCTGTCGATTGCAGGGGTGTCGGCGACCGGATTGGACCCAACAAGCCTTGGCAATGGCAAGTCACGTGGAAATAGAAGAAGGATGGTGGTACAGACCAGCAAGGTCTGAGGGACTCACCCAGCAAGGGTAAGTCAGGGCACGTCTGGAGCAATCAGGGAAGCCCAAGCAGAAGAAGAGTTGCCTTCGGCAGGGCCCACTACCCAACGGACTAGTGACCGCAAAGGAGCCTTGAGTGGACGCACTTGGAGCTGGCTTGCAGGACACTCGTGGAGTGGAGGCCAGTGATCTTTGGTGCAGTTGGTGCTGGAGGCTGGGGCTACTCGGAGCCCAAAGCACAACTTCGTGGGAGACCAGGAAGAGGATGCACTTGCAAATGTGCTTGGTGTCCAGAGGTCACGGTTCCACGTTACCCAGGATAGCTACGGGCCTCAGCTTTGCTGGGGACTCAGGGCAGCCTCGGGGAAGTCTGGAAATCCACCTCTGGTGATGCAAAGACTTCGGCGTCCGGTGGGAGCTTCAGCGATGCAGACCAGACAATTGCTTCTTAGGTGCCTGCCAAGCAGGGGAGTCACTCCTTGACCCCAAGGGAGATTCTTCAGTCCTCTAATCTTCAGGTAGAGCGTCGAAGGTCCAGGATTCAGTGTCAGAGTTTCATCCAGGGTAATCTAAAGTCCTAAGGACTGGGGTCCCATACTTATACAAAGTTAGGGGGTTGGACATACTCTGGGGACCCACCTATGGGAGGGTCAGGGAAGAGGGGTGGTTACACCCCTTCCCTTTGTCCAGTTTTGTGCCAGAGCAGGGGCAGGTAGCCCCTGCAACCGGTTTGAACTGGCATATGCACAGGGACACCAAATGTGCCCCCAGTGCAGGACTTCAAAGCACCAGAGGGTGCTCCCGCCCAGCTCCAATACACACTATCCTGTCTGGGGAGGTGGTTACACCTCCTTGGGACAGGAAACCTATTGTCCAGGCCTCCCCTGCCGGAGTTTCAGTCAGCAGCAGGAGGCCAGACCCGTGTCTGTGGCAGCGGCATCCATTTTGTGATGCCAGGGCTCTGGAAAGAAGTTACCGGGTAGCCCGGTGTGTACATGTCTCTCCCTCTAGAAGGGTGGAATGCTACCCCCGCCGCCAGAATTGGCGGGGGGGTAGTATTCCAAGATGTTTGACACCAAACACAACATGTTTCTGTGCAGCCATCCCAAAGTTAGCATTTACCGCGAGGATATAATGTACTTAAGAGTATATGGTCAGGCTGCACCACAAACAGCATCAGAGGATTGACTCTGAACGCTGCAGAGGGGCCCTGTTCATGCAGGGGCACCCTCTCACATAAAAACCAAGCACTCTGCCTTCAGGATTGTTAAGGCCTGCCATAGGAGTGACTTATAGGTTTATATGTGTGTGCAATTGTAGTGATATAGGTAGCCTATATCACAGTAAGGGGTGCATGCACCACCTTACCCAGGCTGCAGTAGCAGACCTGTGGTGTCATTTTGGATGGCCTTCCAGGGGTGGCACAATACATGCTGCAGCCCCTGGTAGGCCTCTGAGGTACCTATGCCCTGGGTACATAGTATACCATATACTAGGGACTTATAAGGGCACTCCAGATTCCAATCAGAGATGTGCCTAAGGCACATGGAAACCATTTTAGAGAGGAAGCAGCTAGGCTGGGGTTCTGATTAGCAGGGCCCCAGCCAGACTAAAGTCGAAAAACAGTGAAGCATCAGCAATTAAGTGGGGGTACCCATGTGAAGCAGATCCTACTCTCCTACATATATACCTTGCTGCCCACAAGGTAGGGTGCATAAAATTTAAGAGTGGAAGATGTGTGACATTAAAAATGGCATGCTCCCCGATTACTAGGCCTAAAACATTCTGACTGGCACATAGAAAAAGTCCAGGTACAGATAATTCACTTTAATTAATACCTGTACCAGCTACTGACACAATTTAAAGACAACATTCGAAGACTAATTTTCTGTTTAATAAAAATCAAATCTAATGGTAAAGTAGATTTTTTATTAAATATATGGGAAATGCAACTTGTAGGAAGTTTCTCTTTGAGGTGTGAAATTCCTCCTGGGAGCTCCACAATGGGTCAACTTGATTGACAGGTCAACCTGAATGTGCATGTATGACTCCTCTTAGCTCAGCAGAATATTCATGGTGTGAAGGCTGTAGGCATCCTGTTGGCACAAATATGTAAAGTACTGCCTGGCAGGTCTGTCTGAAGCACGTGTAAAAGTTTGACACACTTCAAAAGGAGCAAACAGAATGCAAGGACAATTCTTGTCTATCCCCTAACTGGGTGCGGCAGGGCTCTGCTTTTGTCCTACCAGACTTCTGTCTCCTGGTTTGAAGTGGGTACAGGGTTTGCTTCAAATTGGATTTTAGTGTTAGATGTGGGAAATAAGTAGTGATTTCCCTGTGGCACTACCACACAAATCCCCAGCCTGCAGAGTCCAAGTTTAGTGTGGCCAAAGACCTTCACAATGTTGAAAGTGCCCTGGCACCTGCCATTGTTGGTCTATTTTCAATAAGCAAAAAGGAACTGCTAAAAACGTTGGTAGGGTCTCCCCACTCCCCCGAGAACTTTTACCCCATTGGTTGGGGAGTGTCCAGGATTCACACCAATCAACTAGCTGGTGCCAGAAACCATCCTCAGAACACTTTCTGGACATGCGGAGGAAAAGAAGAGGAATGGACCTGCTCCCTGTGACCAGAGAGGAGCCCTGAAGAACTGGACTTGCTCCAGATGAACCTAGGACAAAGAAGTGGACTCCAAGGGTCAGTTGGCTGAACTCCTGTGTGACTACAGGGACACAATAAGTCTCAAAAGTCCTTTTTCCTAAAATGCCCAGCTGGCCAGTATAACAGGACTTGAGATGGACATTGCTATTAACCTCTGCCTGATACCCTGACAGCTCCTAAGTGCTCTTCCTTTAGAAGACATTTCAATGCTTTCCTTCAGTTGAGACTTAGAAACGTTTCGAACAGCTTGACTTCCAGAATATCACTAGGGCCATTACAGTTGGTGTTTCTCACCATGACTCCATCACAGTCGGCCTCAAATCACACCTAGGTTCCTATCTATCACGTCACTAGAACTACCATTGGCACTTTTTACTTTAAAAACTCATATCCCCTGCTCCCTTACTAGCATTTATGCCATTTCGATGTCATTTCAATTATTATATTTTACTCAATTATTTTAATTAGGTATGGGATTCTTATTGTTGCTGTTTTGGCTTTATTACTGTTTTGTTATTACATTAATGATTTACACATTGACCTAAATAAAGGCTGTCTGTTCTGTGCCATAGCTGCCAGGAAGTTTAGCTCAGGGTAACTTAATGACTTTGAGTGTTCATTTTGACAAGAGTTGAGATTATTCCATGAGGTCAGCATTTGCCTACCCCAAATAATAATCAAATTTCTTAAAGAATCCCAACCTGCTGCTACATGGCTTCTATTAGAGTCACTCTGAGCATCACCACTACTTCTAGTTTCTAGTCCTTCCACTATGTCTCAATCTACAGCAGCTTCCAGAATGCTGCAAGGTGCAAAGAAGACGCCACTGCCAACACCATCGCCTCTGTGGAAGTACTAGGTGTGGTTATTTAGGCATGGTTAGCAGATAAACCATAGCCATACATAGCTTATTTGCATGAACTTCAAGGACTCAGGAAAAGCATAATGATGTCGAAACAAATATCTCTACAAATACAGACCATGGCAGTAAAACTGAAACTACAGGGCATCCACAATGGTTGTTGTAGCTGTTGGCAATCACCTGAGCATAATCATTGACAACAGGAATTCAGGACTGCTATGAGGACACTGCATACAGAGGCACAGAGACCCAAGGTTGGCACAGTGCCAATGTGTTACAGATTTGGCTGAGGCACAAGGATGCCAATTGCACAATGACATGCTGCTGTATTGGCAGCACTGGAGGCACATTCTGGGGCTTTACAACAGGGACGTTTGAGGCAACAGCATAGCTCACACATGCCTGCATCAGCTTGCAGGGATATCAATCCTCTTACTCTCATTTGCAGCTCACCTCATCCTGCAAGCAAGCATCCCCATCAGACCTCAGTGGAGGTCCCTTCATCCTGCCCACCTCACTGGAGTAGGCAAACCCCTGCCAAGAAAATTGCTCCATAGGAAGACTGTGATGTACATGTGTATCAAATTGCATGTGGGTGGTGGGATAGTATTCTGGGTATTAGTAGATTGGGGTAAGCATAGTTTAAGGGTTAGTAAAGAAGAATTTGGGAGGTAGAATATAGGTTTCAGGGATGAGGGTTAGTTTGGGCATAGGTAAGAAGCAGATTAGCACCAGCAGACTTTTGCACAGTTTCTTTATGTTTCCTTTGGATGTATGTTTATTATTTGAACATGTACATAGGATATTCCATTTTTAACATTTATTTGTTTATTTTGTTTTTGTTATGAATGCACAATTTTTGAAATATTCATCCCTTCATATTGATCCATCCCCAGATGCAAATGGTGTTGAACATCCCAGGTTAGTGTTCCTTGTGTGATCAGGGCCCTACATGATGTAGATGTCACTTTATCGTGCTAGTCAAAGAAGACCTGTATTTAGAGGGCTTCCCTTCCACGAGACAACCCAACTAACAATGCTGCTGTCTCACTTGAATTCCTGATTTGAGTGGAGATGTGGGGCTGACTTTAGGGGCGGGGAGGTGGTAAGATGTAATGAGTGTTAAATGGGAAAGGCCAAATGCCTGTATTAAGGATCCCTGACACGTGATGCCAGAATGAAGAATGAAGTTGCATTCATGTTGTTAAATTGGTCTGGAGAGCCATCTGGAGCACCTGAAATTTTGGGGGTGAATGTAGTTGTATCCTGGATTGCTGGGTGCAACAATTGTTGGCCTTGATCCTTTATCTAAGGCCTTGCAATCAGGAAGTTTGCGGGAGAATTGTGGCCTGCAGTGAACTTGCTGTAGGTGGGTAAACATGTTTAGTCAAAACAATCTACTTATCTTTTACACTGTTGTGTGGTTCTGTGATAGTAGTCACTATATGTATGGAGTCTCTCTTGGAATTGCATTTCAGCTTCCTTTTGTAGGTGAAGCTTCACCCTCTGACTCCTGTTCTCCAGGTGCTGTGAATAAGAGATGTATTTATTGAACTATGAAGTTGTGGTGGGAGTGGAATGGAGAAGCGAATAAAGTAATACTGACATTTATGGCATGGTATGACATGGTTAGTGCAAATTAGACAGTGACCTTGACAATTTCCAACTTAAATCAAAGTTATTGGCCACAACGTACCCAGCAGTGTCACAACTGCTGTGTGACCTCAGCTGCTCTCTGACGGAGCAGAAGTGGCTGGTGACACTTAGACTTTGAAGGAAATTATGTCTAAAAGTATCGAAAAGCACACGAGTGAGAAAACACACAGCACCTTTTAACTTCTGGCAAATCTAATGTTGCTGTGCGGACATGATTTCATTTCTGACACCTGGATGCAGTTGTCACCATAATCATGACAAACACCTAAATCTGCATACATGTCCTTGTAGTTGTCAGTTGAAATACTTGTGAGTGAGGTCACATAGCTTTATTGAGAGCCCTAGAGAAAAGACGTACCAACCTAATGACAGATATCAACTCTCCTTCGCAGCATAATGGATGGGAAGAAGTTGTCACTTATATCTTTGCAAACCTATCTTACACAAGCCACCTCTTACTCTGATTACTTTTCTTTATGCCACCCACAGTGCATACACTTATACCGAGGGTATCCTCCTTTCAGCGGGGTCCTGCTACATGGCTGTCTCTTCCACAACACTGAGGATGAATGGAGGGAGGCCCTGTAATTAATTCTTCTCAGTGATTCTTGTTCCCCTTGAAAAGGGTAGTTTTAGAAATATGGGTCAGGAGGTTCTCTGGCAGTCTGAAGTTACTCAATCATGTCATATGATGGCTTTTGATTCTGATTTCCTTGGGCCCTCGCACTGTGCACCCTCAAAAATGGGGGCAAAGTGCTGCTTTTTAGCTCTGGATTCTCAGTGAAGTGAGACTCAGCTGCCCCAGTCCAACTGAGGCAGATGTTAAGGCTATAAATTCTGAACTCAGCAACATAACAAGTGACACTCTGAAAATTAATATCCAGTCAATGTTGTTTTTTTTTCTTTACAAAGGGCACATACTTTGATAAACCCACAACTAACTACTCTGCACAAAATTAAAAATATTTCCGAAATGGCAATTGGAAAATCCTTGCAATCTATGTGGGGTGCAAAATGCATACCCGAGTAAAAGGTCTCAGTGGGCAACTAATCCATGAAACCCAGTTTAGACTCTTTAGTTTTGAGGCAGGTTTAATTGATGTTTGCTGTAGCAAGTTCTACAAATGCGCACTACAGCACAAAACATCTTTACCAAACCATCACAACCCGCACCCCCACTTTTCTTTCAGACTAGCTCACTATCTCTGGTGTGTTTTGGCACCCCCGCAGACAGGGCACCACCAGACTGCAAACAAAGAATTGTGAAAAGAGAGAAACAATGCAGCAGTCCTTTTCCATCTATGCATCCAACTTCTAGAACAACATTCCAGTATCCATCAAGACCACACTGAGGAAAGAGTTTCAGACGTACCTCTTTAAAGAACACTACATCACAATGGATTATTAGTCCATAAACCAGCTAATTCTCCTTTAATTAGTTGTCTTTATGCTTGTCTTTGACCCTTTACATCACTCCACCACCCTTCAGTAAGGTTCATGCTATAGAAATACCACATACATTTATACCTTAATTATTATGACAATTAGACTTTCCCATCTCAAACCACTGGTTCAACGTGCCCGCTCCAGCACCTACTGCACCACCTCAATCCATAAAGACCATGGCCCATATTTACTAACATTTTGCGTCATGCACTTGTTTGGTGCAGCCCTGGTGCAAAATGCCAGTTGAGATTTACAAAGCCACGCAAGGTCCGATTTGCGTTGCCTTGCATTTTATTGTACAAAACAGTAATGCAGCCGTTAGCGCTACGTTGTATTACACTGCATCC